>JAIUCV010000009.1:17604223-20255153 GCA_026724425.1 Erythrophleum ivorense
TACATTACATCAGTCTCATATCAGGGAAGCTCATCTGGTTAATTGCTCGACCCTTACGTGTTTACTCTTGCTATGCTCATTTTATTAACTTTCATTTAGTCACTACAAAAGCGAGGACATCTCTTTGTGTATGCTAGCTTCTTAACTCTTCCTCGCTTTCCTAATCTCTATACTTACTAATTAGGGGTCTATCCTTCAAGGACTTTTGCTAACCACTATTAGGTGGTCCCTCATCTCATTACCGTCTTATTTTCCTCTCATCAGCCCCAAGGAGAATCTTCATTTAATCTTCCTTCTGAATTATTTTCTCTTTAGATAGAGGTTCTCTTTTCTACTTCTTTCTCCTTGCCTGGGAACTCCACATGTTGTTTCTCTTAGGCTTTAGCTTATGCTCAGCCCAAGACATTTATCTCACTAAGGTCGTCACTCATTTGGAGTCTAGATAGCTCACCCAGACTCACTATAAACTGTTACCAGACTTTCATAAATTTTCTTTTCTTTCTTCTCTAAATTTATGGCCCTGGGCTATTCATATTCGTTTCTAGGTATCACCTATAAGGTATACCCTTCTCGTGTACTCACTACATTCTTCAATGTTGTTAGCCTTACATCATGTCAATTGAAAGGCTATAATAATATCCTGTCAATAGGGTCTAGGATCTTGTCAACAAAATCTCGTATACTACATTGTGAAATTCAAGACCCTGTCTATAAGATTTTTTTGATAGTATAAACAAGGCCTTAAGCTTATTATATTAACTGTCATTTACTATCACATAGGGTAGCATCCTAGGTTGGAGTCAACACCTTGTGGTAGGTCTCTATAACCTTACTACTCATGTATGTAATATTCTAGCTCTAGTTACTACTCAATCTCAAACATTCTCGGGCTAGGTCATAAACTATGCTAATCGCTTTTTCAATCTCATACAGTAAGCTGCTGCTTATTTATCACTTAATGATTCTTTGTGTCTACTAATAGGTCATTTCTTCTCTCTTTACTTTATTCATATTAGGGGTCTTAACTCTCTATGCTCTGATTGATCCCATAGCAAATCATTTCTCATATTAACATGAATATGACTAACAAGGCATTTTGAATGGCAATACACTCCATCATCACTGATTACTTCCTTTCTAGCTATATGGCTTGAGCCTCAAAGTCTCAGAATTCAATCCACCCTCAAGACTAGAAGGTTCTACCTCTTACTTTATTTAGTTATAGCCAAATGGTATCGTTGGGCTACCAGGGCTCTTATGGAGTGTTGCCTATAGACTCTAGCCTCTGGCTTGAAGGGATAGCTTTCTAAGCTCTCTAATTCATTTAGGCATCAGGGGTGTCGTGGTTGGGGTGAGTAACTCTTTCTCATTCCCCTCTAAACTGATCTTGTGCAATAGTAGTTTCACTTCATACTGTGTTGCATTACTACCTGTCTCTACATCAGGCAAAACATCTTAGAATGATATAAGTATGGTAATCAAGGGAGGATTAGGCCTCTGATAATCTCTCTGAGCAAGCCCCTCTAGCAGCTACATACTAATCTCTTACTGCTAGCGCATACAGCTTGCTACTGATCCCGACAAGCTACCATAACTCACAGAGCTCTAGCCATAGGATAACTTAACTTTGCTCTTGAAACTCTAAAGGCCCACCTCTCCTAGTGTCCACTAACTCATATGATACCATTTCACATCTCACTTAACATAAACATACATACATGCCACACTTTAGCACCCAAAATGTCTTGTAATACCATAAACATATCCATAATATAACATCCTTAAGCCATATACAACCCTAGAAGGCTTGGAACTTTGCTCTGATACTAATAAATATAATACCTTAAGTTCATACACCCTATACATAACATTCAAAGCATTTCATACTCATTTAAGTGGTGTTTGCACACTTTGGCAACAAAACTAAGGCATATGGACACCAGATTTGTTTCAATTTTGCCCACATGAGTCATTTAAATTTTTCTCAACTCATTTTCATCCATGACATGCTCATACATATCAGAAATAAAATAATCAGAGGCTTACAACTTGGATTGAGAACCATGGAACACAAAAACTTGAAGTTACTCTTGGGTTTGCCATGACAACTTTCTGGCAAGAACTTTAGAAAATCATAATTAATTCTAAAAAAAATCAAAATTAAGCAAATTATAGCTTTATAGA
Source organism: Erythrophleum ivorense (assembly GCA_026724425.1). NCBI lineage: Eukaryota > Viridiplantae > Streptophyta > Magnoliopsida > Fabales > Fabaceae > Erythrophleum > Erythrophleum ivorense. The sequence continues at coordinate 17,606,408 of JAIUCV010000009.1, forward strand.
AAGCCCTAAATATTTAATAAAGGCTAAAAATCATTCTAGACCATGAAAACATCAATTGGACCATAAAAAATAATAGAATAGTATCAAAGGTCCAGCTGCTGAGTCTACCGTCACAAGTTTCTAATATAAAATTTGCAAATTCAAAAGTAATTCTAAAAAATTTGAAATCAAGAAAACCATACTAATATAGAAAGCTCTAAATGTCTACTAATTATTAAAAATAATTCCAAACCAATGCAATGGTCTTTAACTTGTATAAATTGATAAAATAGTACCAGAGGTCAAGCTACATTGTTGGTACTATCATGCAACTTCAAAAATTTGGTTCTCCCTCTACAGAGCTCCAAATGAGGTGATCTTAATGGATGTGAAAATTTTATGATGTTTAGTTTATGTTTATAAAATTTCATGAGTATTGGATTTCATTTGACCTATATGTGATGCAGAAACATAAACTGACCATATGAACAATGCACATACCATTTTTGTATAATTTGGCCAACTTAAAAAAATAATTATAAATTTTCTAGAGCTTCAAATTGGATGCTCTTTAGCTTTGTGAAAATCTCTAGATGCTTCCTACTTTCTGGCCAAAATTCATGAAAAAACTCATTCATTTGGTTAGACTTTGGTTTAGCTTAAAACTTGGTCATTTTAAAGTCCAAAATGGTTCTTTAAGACACCAAATGATTTTCTTATGGTTCCATGGCCACTTGAGCACGTTCCAAAAAATCATTACAGCCTAGGGAAGCATGTCAAATGGTTCAAATCATCATAGAGCTCAATCTCACCATGCCACTCATATTTATACACATGCATACATAGGCTCATGGGTGGTAAAAACTTACATTTACATACATTTAGCTTCAAGATTGGTACATATATCATAATTCTATATATTTGAACTTGTTTAAATGGTTACATCTCATATACATCATATAAATACAATTCTTGACATCAATATGTTATTAAATTGCCTAATTCTCTACTCCTTTGTCAAAGTGCTATGCTTCAAGACCTTTGGCCTCCATTCTTTTGTCCTCTTGGTTCATCTAGACATAATTAGGTATATGAAGGGCAAAAGTGAAATTCAAAGAAACTTAATAGCTCTTTACCCTTTCAAACATATATAATGGATGCTAAAATATGTCAAAGAATGCATGTATGGCATATAGGCTACTAGTGAACATACATAAAGCATTTTTCATGTCTAAGAAATTCATACATAACATATATAGGCTCTGAAGGGTATTGGTCTAGCCTTACCCATTTTTCTTGGGACTTTTGGATTTGCCTCACCCATTTTTATGGGACTTTTGACTAAGCCTTACTCTTCTTGAGACTTTTGGCTTTGTCTAACCCAATCTTAAAAAGTTTTGGCTCATCCTCACCCTTGTTAAAGGACTTTTGGCATCACCATACCCCTTCAAGCCAAAACACATTCATAAACTCATTTCAAAATACATAATGGTACCATAGCTAAAAACATTTCTCATAGCTCAAATATATATACAAGCCCTCAAAGATAAATAAACATCCAAGGAATGTATGAGAGAAAGGTTAGAGAGCTATCTTGAACTAAGAACTACACACTTTTTCCTTGAATTGCCTTCCCTTTTTTGGCCAAGCTTATGGAATTAGGTGGCACTTGATTCTCTTGGCTTAGACACATCAAATGAGGCATGTTTAAGTCATTGGAACAAGCTTTAGCTTCTCACAAGCCCTATGCTATGCTACTTTCTCACATAACCTCATTATAGATCCATTCAAGACAGAATGAAGCAACCTTTGGATTTCATGATCTTAACTCCCATTTCTCACTCAATTCTAGTCTTTTGACTTCATTTAGACTCCTTAGAGTCATCATAATTTTATTCTAAGGAGCCTACACATTAGTTGCTTCCTAATGTCTTAAAATGGAACTTACACCTCTATCTCACAAGATATGACTTCTAAATTTATTCCAAGGCTTCCTTTGGTGTTCTCCTATCATATTTAGTCCCATTCTAGCCTTAAAACAATTAAAACACTTTTTAGGTACATGGTTCTATTTTGGCCGAGACTATACAAGCATATAGCATCCATGGAATTGTCTTAGTTTTTCTTAAGGAATTTAAGTTTAGGACAAATTATGTCATTTGAGCTCATTTTAAATCTTTTTTAAAAACTATCTTTTCCATATGAAAATTTAAATTCTCTAATTTATAAAATACTTTTAGTTTTGTAACACCTCGAAATTAATTAAGATGTTAATCAGGATCTTAGATTAATTAGGAATAATTAATTTAGAATAATCGGGTAAGTTAAGTAAATGAAAATTATGGAGAGATAAATTTTTAATATAGGTTTGGGATTTAATTGGAAGAGAAACTTCATCTAGGCCCAAATTAAACTAAGTAGGCCAAGGTTAAGATTAATGGAGGCCCAATAATTGTAGGTGCAGGCCAACCTTTTTATTGTGAGTCTTGGCCCAAGAATTAGCATCTAGTGATGGCCTAAGTCGATTTAATGAATCAGAAACTCAAGACCCAACTTATATAAGCCCATGTAATTGGCTTAATAACCCTTATGCAGACCCAAAACCTTTGAGCTCTTAAAACTTGTTTAGGCCCAATAGAATTTCAGTAGCCTAATGCATAAGAGTTAACCCAACAAAGCTAAAATATGAAGCCCAAATGGCGTTGGACCTTGGAGCAATCCATGACCCACATTTGACCCAACTAAAACCCTAATACTTCAGCCACTATCCCATTTTTCTGAAACATAAAGGAGAAAATCGGAGGTCCAAAAGGGAGGCTAGGGTTCTTAGTGTGTTTTCATATTTTCCTACTTCTAGAGTAATATTTAGCCAAGGTAATAGCTATATAACTTAATCCTCTCATCTTTTTCTTCAATTTGGCCTGATTAGTTTTTCATTTGGAGCATTTCCACCATACCTAAAATCTAAAACTTGCTTTGTGATGTTTCCATGGCGAAAATTCGTAAGTTAAGACTAGGGCTGTCATTAGGTAAGTATGAACTCTTCTTTTTAAGGTAATTCTGCTGATTTGAGACCCTAATGACTTGATTATAGTATGGGTATTAATTTCTCATGAATTTGCTTAGGATTTTGGATGAAACATTGAGGTTTTTGGAAGAGGACACATAAATCCGAATTTGAGACTTGTAGTGGTTGGGTAAGTGTTCTTTAGGTAGTTATTAGCATTTAAATTTTTTAGGTACTTGTTGCTACTGTAGATGATGAATTAAATTAGTAATTCTCTGATACTATGGTTATATGGATATTTTTGTACCATTGGTGGCTGTTACAAATTGTCTACAAGTAAGGTAACCAGGTTTACATTAATTCCATGCATATATATGTTTTAATTTCATATTTGCTATACATGAATGATTTGGAAATGCTGAATGAATTGGTTGGCTATCTATTGTATTGTGATTAGACCTTGTGAGTCTATGGTGGAGCTGCGTGTGGCTGCCACCTATGCATGTGCTTCGATCGAGTACCGGGTTATGATCAAACCCCAGATACACTGAGCCTTAGTTGTGCTCAATGAGGAGTAGATGCCGTGGACGGGCCTCTCCGGTGTTAATGGCCTTTAACATGTATAAATATGATTGCTAGTATGGGATGGTAATCATGATAGCTTACTTGTTCATTTACTGATATGATTGGTATTCTTCTGATGCTTATGTGAAATTATGCATGTATGCTAATTAAACTAGATTATATGATGGAATTGCCTTGGTTACTGAGATTTATATCTTACCCCGTTTTATGGGATTAATATTTTAGGTGAAGGTTCTTCGGGTAAGGATAAGGGGAAGCAAGTGGATGAAAATCCATGAGCTCTAGCCATGTGTGGAGGAAGCTACACTTGGGCTAATCTAAGTAGAGTAGATACAATTTTGTTATTAGTTTACATAACATCATTATGTATTCATGTTGCCAAGTGTAGGCATTTATATTTTGCTTGGTGGAAATATAACCGTTAATGAATTAAGTCTCATTATAGTGGATATTGATGTTTGAACTTGTAACATCTAATATATATAGCTTTGTTGAATTTGTGATTTGGTTTACCATTTGGGAATTGTAGTCATGTGATGCATTAGATGTTGATATAAACTATTGATGAATGAAATCTCTATGGAATGTGCATGGGATGTTAATTGTCGCTAATGCATGAGTTCTTGTTGTCATTATTCTATAAATTTGCTGATATGAGATAGTTGGGCAAGTAGGAAATAGTATCTAAGTTTTGAATTAGTAATGGAGAGTTAGATGAGTAAATAGGGTAGATAAATACCATTAGAGTCATACAAAATGGGAGAAAGTGGTCCTAGGGTAGTCCTAAGATGAGAATTGGAGTGTAGGGGATGAAATTTGGGAGATGTAGTTATAGGAGGGAGTCATGTCGCAGCTAAGAAGGCTTCGCCGCAGCCAGATGAGTGATAGAGTCGAGGGGTGTCGCGGCCTAATAAATCTCGTCGCAGCGCAAATCAAGAAAAATCACCTAGGAGGGTGACAAAATGAAAACTCGCCGCGGCGCATTAGGTCCTACCGCAACGCGAGTTAAGGAAACTAATTAAGTGTTGCACAATAGCAAAACTCACTATGGCACAAATATGTTCCGCCGAGGCAAGAATCATGGGATCGAGAACAGTAGCTCCAGGAGGCATGTCCACCGCGGCACCATGTAGGCTGGCCACGGCGAAGGTCCAACGTTGCCTAGCAAATCCAGAGAGCCACTTAGCCGCGGCGAGGAAGGTATGGGCCGCGACGCGAGTCCCCGAATTCATACCTTTAGCCTAGAAACCTCAATTTCTTCAATGGTAATGCTAAGAAATCATATAGGAATACTTGTGGGAGGTTATTGTGTGTTGAAGTTGATGGATGGATGAATTATAAATCCCTCATGGTAGTATGATGTCTTTTATGCATTTTTGTTTTGTTTATGGTTGTATAGTGATGACCCTAACATCAAGGTTCAAATTTTCCTATATTTTCATAACGTAATAAACTATAACAACTCCAAACCTTGATCATTAATTATTAATCGCATATTTAACTATAATTACCATGCTTAGAAGGTAGGGTTGTCACAGTTAGTATCAGAGCAATGGTTCAGGCAAATGTGTTTGATTTATAACTTTGTGGTTAGAAAACTTGGCAATCATGATGCATGCATGATAGAAATAGGAGCATTGTAACTTGGTGATAACTCTTATATATATATATACCTGCCATGGGTGGAGTTATGTTTTATTGCCTTAGGCTATAGCTTAATGGAGGATGCTTGTGGTTGTGCTTGTGGCATTGCAAACTAGGTGGCTAACTATAGAGAAACAACTGATATGCTAAGAGAGATGCAAAAGGCCATAGCTGCAATGGCTAACCGAATGAGAGAACAAGCTAAAGCCTAAGAGACTACAGTTAGGGCAATGACTGACCAGCTTCAAGAGCAAGCCGAGGCTCATGCCGCGACTGTGCAAGTACTACAACAGCTACATGAAAGCATGAATAAGCAGAATGAGGAGGTGCCAATGGAAAATCGTGTGGGGGCTGGTCACAACCTAGGTGTGGGACACCAAGGGGAAGATATTGACCTCTCTATTGCATTGGCCAAATTCAGAAAAGCTGATCCTCCATCATTCTTGGGGGAGTTAGACACTGAGAAAGTTGAGAGATGGCTGATGCAACTGGAGAAAATCTTTGAGGTTATGATCTGCACCATCGAACAAAAGGCAAAGCTGGCTATCTACAAGTTAGAGGGTAAGGGTGAGCATTGGTGGAGGAATGCCTCCAGATTATTGATTGCAAGGGAGATACCCTTGACTTAGGAAAGTTTTCAAAATGCATTTAAGAGTAAATACTTCCCACCATCAGTGAGGGCTGATAAGGAAGCTGAGTTTAACTTCCTCGAACAAGGGGACATGAATGTGGACTAATATGCAGCCACATTTATTCAATTGTCTCGCTTCTCCTCCTACTTGAAATGATATGATAATGAGCCATGGAAGGCTGAGAAATTTAAAAGAGGCATGAAACTAGAGATTAAAGATAAAATTGTATCTTTACAGATTCGTAGTTTTGATGAATTAATGGAGAAGTGTAGAGTGACAAAAAGAGCTATGATGGAAAGTGAGGCTAAGAGGAAGAAGACCCTAGAGGGTAAACGTGACTGGGGCATAGAGCCCTTTAGGGGCAGAAGTAAGAAAGGAGCCAATAGTGGGAGTGGCTCTTAGGGTAGGAGACCACCCCCAAGGAATGTCCCTCAAAGAAGAAGCATGGGACCACCAAGAAATGCAATGAGTGCCCCACCCGCTTGTGCCAAGTATGGGAAGAACCATAGGAATGGCCCATGCCCAGTGTGCTATAATTGTGGGAAGCCGGGACACTATGCACGGACTTGCATGATGTCACGAGAGTCAGCCTCATCAGTTAAGCCACCTATCCAGGGAAGGGTATTTGCACTTACGCAGCAAGAGGCTAGTAGATCCCCTAGTCTGATCCGAGGTACTTTACTTGTCCATAATCATGTCGTAGATGCATTGTTTGACTCGGGTGTGACCCACTCATTCATCTCATATGACTATGTTAAGCATCTGGGTCTTAAAATTAGCCTGTTGCCATTTGAATTATCTGTGTCCACCCCCACTGGATATTCTATGATTACATCTAATGTATGCTTAAATTGTACTTTATAATTGGATAGCCGTTGTACTACCCTTGACTTGATTTGCATCCCTTTGTGTGATGATGTAATCATTGGTACGAATTGGCTGTTGGCTAATAATGTGATACTTGACTATAACCGTAAGACTGTTTCCTTACCTGCAAATATACCTGAAACTTGTCCTGTAACTGAGCTTACTTGTGTGTCTGCCGCCCAAGCTGGGAGGTGCCTTAGGCGTGGTTACTAAAGGTTTCTAGTATACTTTTCATTGCATGTTAAGGTTGATGATGGGTTAGTGGATATACCTATGATTAGGGAGTTCCTTGAGATTTTCCCTAAAAAGTTTAGTGGACTACCTCTGGAAAGAGAGCTAGAATTTTTTGTTGATTTGGTACACGGTACAGGTCTGATCTCTAAGGCCCCGTATAGAATGGCGCCTGCTGAGTTGGTTAAGTTGAAAAGTCAATTAGAAGAATTACTTGAGAAAGGGTTTATTAGGCCAAGTGTGTCTCCGTGGGGAGCACCAGTGTTGTTTGTCAAGAAGAAAGATGGTAGCCTTAAGCTTTTCATTGACTATAGGCAATTGAACCAAGTGACTATCAAGAATAAATACCCTTTACCTAGAATTGATGACTTACTTAACCAATTAGCTGGAGCGTCAGTCTTTTCAAAGATTGACCTTAGATCGGGGTATCACCAACTTAGAGTCAAGGCTGAGGATGTACCTAAAACTACCTTTAAGACACGATATGGCCATTATGAATTTCTAGTTATGCCTTTTGGGTTAACCAATGCCCCTACCATTTTCATGGATTACATGAATAGGATTTTTAGGCCTTATCTTGACCGGTTTATGGTAGTGTTCATTGATGACATTCTTATCTACTCTAAAAGTAGTGAAGAGCATGAAGAGCATCTTAGGATAGTTCTTCAAACCTTGAGCGAGCATAAGTTGTATGCTAAGTTGAGCAAGTGTGAGTTTTGGTTGCGGGAGGTCAAATTCCTAGGTCATGTGATATCGGAACAAGGGGTAGCGGTAGACCCTAGCAAGGTAGAAGCAATACTAAATTGGGAGAGACCTAAAATGGTGACTGAAATCTATAGCTTCTTAGGTCTAGCCGGCTACTATAGAAGATTCATTAAGGGATTTTCTCAGTTAGCCATGCCTTTGATAAAATTGACTAGGAAGAACCAACCATTTGTGTGGGATGCTAAGTGTGAGAATGCCTTTCAGGAACTTAAGGATAGGCTTACCACCGTACCTGTGTTAGTGATACCTGACCCTAAAGAGACATTCACAATCTATAGTGATACTTCTAAGAAAGGATTAGGGTGTGTCTTAATGCAACAAGGTAGGGTGATAGCCTATGCCTCTAGACAACTTAGACCCCATGAGGAGAATTACCCCACCCATGACCTAGAGCTAGCGGCTGTAGTTTTTTCCCTTAAGATTTGGAGGCACTATCTTTATGGTGCCCAATTTGAGGTGTATAGCGATCACAAAAGTTTGAGGTACTTGTTAGACCAAAAGGAGTAGAATATGAGGCAAAGGAGGTGGATGGAATTCCTTAAAGACTATGATTTCTCCTTTAAGTATCATCCAGGGAAGGCAAATGTGGTCGTCGATGCTTTGAGTAGGAAATCTATTCACTTGGCAATGATGATGCTTAGAGAGCAAAGGTTGATTGAAGAGATGCGGGATTTGAATTTATCAATTTCAATGAACCCTAGTAGCATTCTTTTGGGAGAATTGAGGATAGAAAATGATCTTAGGAGGAGGATTAAAAAGGCCCAAGAGCTAGATGCATATTGAGGAGGAATTAAAGAGCAACTGGGGAATGGTGAGGTCAAAGATTTTGACCTATCAGAAGATGGTTTGGTGAGGTACCAGGGTAGAGTGTGCATACCCGAGGATGAAGAATTGAGGAACATAGTGTTGTCAGAAGCTCACAAGAGTCAATACACCATTCATCCGAGCACCACTAAGATGTATAGGGATCTTAAGAAAAGCTTTTGGTGGCCTGGGATGAAGTCGGACATAGCAGAGTTTGTTGCTAGGTGTCTAATCTATTAAAGGGTTAAGATTGAGCACCAAAGACCCGCAGATTTGTTACACCCTTTAGAAATTCCAGAATGGAAATGGGATAGTATATCCATGGATTTTATGATGGGTTTGCCTAGAACATCCTCGGGTTATGATGCTATTTGGGTGATCGTGGATAGATTGATGAAGTCTGCCCACTTTCTACCTATTAGAGCCACTTATCCTCTAGATAGACTAGCTCAACTATATGTTCATGAAATTGTAAGATTGCATGGTGTTCCTAATAGCATTGTGTTGGATAGAGACCCAAGATTCACATCAAAATTTTGGCGGTCTCTACAAGAAGCTTTAGGTACTAGCCTTAACTTAGCACTGCTTATCATCCTCAGTCTGATGGACAGACTGAGAGGACCATTCAGACCTTTGAGGACATGCTTAGAGCTAGTGTGCTGGAGTTAAAGGGGAGTTGGGATGTGTACTTGTCTTTAGTTGAATTTGCTTATAATAATAGTTACCATTCCAATATCCAGATGGCACCATTTGAGGCACTTTATGGGAGGAAGTGTCGATCACCCTTGTGTTGGGTAGAACTTTGTGAGAGGAGTCTCTTAGGTCCAGACATAGTGGACCAAACCACCCACCAAATAGAACTCATCAGAAAGAAATTGTTGGCTGCCCAGAGTAAGCAAAAGAGTTATGCAGATAAGAGAAAGAGACCCTTAGAATTTGAGATAGGAGACCATATCTTCCTTAAGGCTACTCCAGTGATGGGTGTAGGACGGTCTATCAGGACAAGAAAGCTCAGTCCTCGTTATCTTGGTCCTTTCTAAATCCTTGAAAGGATAGGACCCGTGGCCTATAGAGTTGCTTTACCCCCAAACCTGGCCAGATTGCATGATGTGTTCCATGTGTCCCAATTGAAAAAGTACCACCCGGACCCTTTGTATGTCATTGAGCATGAGAATGTGCATCTACAAGATGATTTGTCTTATGTGGTTGAACCAAAAAGGATTGTGGACTCAAAGGTCAAACAACTGTGTAATAAGGACATCCTCCTGGTAAAGGTAGTATGGAAAGGACTTACTCTGGATGAAGCAACTTGGGAAACAGAAGAAGCAATGAGGAAGGATTATCCTGCATTATTTAAGTAAGGTATGTCTAATTTTGAGGATAAAATTTCTAAAAAGATGGGAGAATGTAACACCTCGAAATTAATTAGGGTATTAATCAGAGTCTTAGATTAATTAGGAATAATTAATTTAGAATAATCGGGTAAGTTAAGTAAATGGAAATTATGGAGAGATAAATTTTTAATATGGGTTTGGGATTTAATTAGGAGAGAAACTTCATCTAGGCCCAAATTAAACTAAGTAGGCCAAGGTTAAGACTAATGGAGGCCCAATAATTGTAGGTCCAGACCAACCTTTTTATTGTGAAACTTGGCCCAAGCAGTAGCATCTAGTGATAGCCCAATTCAATTTAATGAATCAGAAACTCAAGACCCAACTTATATAAGTCTATGTAATTGGCCTAATAACCCTTGTGCAAACCCAAAACCTTTGAACTCTTAAAACTTGTTCAGGCCCAATGGAATTTCAGCAGCCCAATGCATAAGAGTTGGCCCAACAAAACTAAAATCTGAAGCCCAAATGGAGTTGGACCTTGGAGCAACCCATGACCCACATTTGACCTAACTAAAACCCTAATACTTTAGCTACTATCCCATTTTTCTGAAACATAAAGGAGAAAATCAGAGGTCCAAAGGGGAGGCTAGGGTTCTTAGTGTATTTCCATATTTTCCTACTTCTAGAGCAAGATTTAGCCAAGGTAATAGTTATATAACTTAATCCTCTCATCTTTCTCTTCAATTTGGCCTGATTAGTTTTTCATTTGGAGCATTTTCACCATACCTAAAATCTGAAACTTGCTTTGTGATGTTTCCATGGTAAAAATTCGTAAGTTGAGACTAGGGCTGTCATTAGGTAAGTATGAACTCTTCTTTTTGAGGTAATTCTGCTGATTTGAGACCTTAATGACTTGATTATAGTATGGGTATTAATTTCTCACAAATTTGCTTAGGATTTTAGATCAAACATTGAGGTTTCTGGAAGAGGACACATAAATTCGAATTTGAGACTTGTAGTGGCTGGGTAAGTGTTCTCTAGGTAGTTATTAGCATTTAAATTTTTTGGGTACTTATTGCTACTGTAGATGATGAATTAAAGTAGTAATTCTCTGATGGTATGGTTATAGAGATATTTTTGTACCATTGGTGGCTGTTACAAATTGTCTACAAGTAAGGTAACTGGGTTTACATTAATTCCATGCATATATCTGTTTTAATTTCATATTTGCTATACATGAATAATTTGGAAATGCTGAATGAATTGGTTGGCTATCTATTGTATTGTGATTGGACCTTGTGAGTCTATGGTGGAGCTGTGGTGCGGCTGCCACCTGTGCATGTGCTTCGATCGAGCACCGGGTTATGATCAAACTCCAAATGCACCGAGCCCTGGTTGTGCTCAATGAGAAGTAGGTGGTGTGGACGGGCCTCTCCAGTGTTAATGGCCTTTAACATGTGTAAATATGATTGCTAGTATGGGATGGTAATCATGATAGCCTACTTGTTTTATTTACTAATATGACTGGTATTCTTCTAATGCTTTTGTGAAATTATGCATGTATGCTAATTAAACTAGATTATATGATGGAATTGCCTTGGTTACTAAGATTTATATCTCACCCTATTTTATGGGATTAATATTTCAGGTGAAGGTTCTTCGGGTAAGGATAAGGGGAAGCAAGTGGATGAAAATCCATGAGCTCTAGCCATGTGTGGAGGAAGCTACACTTGGGCTAATCTGAGTAGAGTAGATGCAATTTTGTTATTAGTTTACATAGCATCATCATGTATTCATGTTGCCAAGTGTAGGCATTTATATTTTGCTTGGTGGAAATGTAACCGTTAAGGAATTAAGTCTCATTATAGTGGATATTGATGTTTGAACTTGTAGCATCTGATATATATAGCTTTGTTGAATTTGTGATTTGGTTTACCATTTGGGAATTGTAGTCATATGATGTATTAGATGTTAAAATAAACTATTGATGAATGAAATCTCTATGGAATGTGCATGGGATGTTAATTGTCACTAATGCATGAGTTCTTGCTATCATTATTCTATAAATTTGCTGATATGAGATAGTTGGGCAAGTAGAAAATAGTATCTAAGTTTTGAATTGGTAATAGAGAGTTAGATGAGTAAATAGGGTAGATAAATACCATTAGAGTCATACAAAATGGGAGACTGTGGTCCTAGGGTAGTCCTAAGATGAGAATTGGAGTGTAGGGGACAAAATTTAGGAGATGTAGTTACAGGAGGGAGTCACGTCGCGGCTAAGAAGGCTTCGCCGCGGCCAGATGAATGACAAAGTCGAGGGGCGCCGTGACCTGATAAATCTCCTCGCGGCGCAAATCAAGAAAAATCACCCAGGAGGGTGACAGAACGAAAACTCGCCACAGCGCATTAGGTCCTGCTGCGGCACGAGTCAAGGAAACTAATTAAGTGTTGCACAATAGCAAAACTTGTAACATCCGATTTTCTGAAAATCTAAGAAAATGTAAGGAAACGCGAGAAACGCAGCATATGGTTTCTCCGTCAATGTACGAAATTCACCGGATATGAAAGGAAGTCCCCCAAATAGAGTAAATTAAGGTCTAATAAAATTAGAATACTATTCTAAACCATAAATAATGATAAGTTAAGGCCAGAAGTGCCTTAAAATTAGGGCTAAAATAAATGAAAAAAAGGAATCAGAAAAAGGTCCCGAAAAGCCTCCGAAGTCAAGTATGAAGGAGCTAGATACCAAAATACAAAGAAAAGTTATATGCCGGGCAAAATGTATAAATTGTCCTAAAGTTCAAGGAATCCTAATTTCACCCTCTATTCGTGGCTTTAAGCACGAATATCAAAAAATCAAGCAAGAATCTTAGAAATTCGTTACCCATGGTTAAACTCAGTTTGATGAGAAGGGTCCAATGATGCCAAGTTGTCCGGATGGCCGGGCGGGATCCGGTCCGGGATCTGGTTATCCTGATCAGTAGTCATGAGCAAAATGAAAAAAAGAAGTTGTAAGAACTATAGAAATAAAAATAGCTAAAGGGCTAAGAAACCCTGAAGGAGTTTCAAGGACAGAATTGCAGTAAATGAAAAGTTTATGGCACAATCATAATACAAAACGGTAAAAATTACACCTATAGACCCGGGTGTCCGATTGACACTGAAATTTATGAGAATTGAGGTTAAGGGCCCCTAACCCATGTTTGAAGCTTAATATGGCCAAAAAGTAGAGGAAATAATGTTCATAAATTTTAGAAAGTTTAAAGGTATGTATTATACCGTAAAACTTTAATTGGGCTCAGACACTTATTTTTAGACTGCTGTAAGGCCCAATAGTTGATTCTAAAGGCCCGATAAGAGAAGAGAAGATATTATTAGGGTTTTAAAGAAGATGAAATCCAAATATAAATATAGAATGAAAGGAAAAGAAGAAAAAGATTTTAGTTATTTTAAAGAATTAACCATGGTTAAGTTAGAAACTAACTATCGTTGAGTTAAAAGTTGACCATGGTTGAGTTAAGAAATTAACCATGGTTACTCTCCATAACTTAAGGGCTAAGGCAAGGCTTCCAAGTGTGTGGCCAAGAATTTTTGAAAGAAGATATTTAGTTATGAAATTAGAAAATCAAAAGAAAAAGGAATGGAAGGCTAGGATTTGATCTTGAAAAGGTTGATCCAAGGGTCCAAATTTAGTATGACCCTTTAACTTCATCCTAATTCATCTCCTTCATCTCCATTCCACCATTTTCATGCCACACACAAGGGAGGAGGAGAGAAAAACGTGAAGAGAGAGAGAGGGAGAAAAAGTAGAAGATGAAGTGAAACTAAGCAAAACTACCACCATTCTTCACCAAATTTCTTCATCTTCCCCATCCTCCAACCATTTCCTCCAAAGGGCAGCTGTATATTCATCTTTTCTTCAAGGTAAAATGTTTCTCTAAGTGGGAAGAGAAGGGATTTTAGTGTGACAAAAGCAAAGGAAGCAAGGCTTAAGCTTAAAGGGTAAGTTTTCTCCATCTTATACTTGTAAATCATATGCTTTAAGCTAGTTTTGTTAAACCCTAGCTATGAGTTATTTTTGGACAGCATATGAATCATTAGAAATGGAGTTTATATGTTGAATATGAAGGCCTTGAAATGATGTTTATATGTTGAACATGAAGGCCATATGAGCTTAGTTATTGTTGTTATGTGCTGAGACTTTGGAAAACACAAAGACTATAATTTTTGGAAAAATAGAAAGCATGGAGAGATGCTGTCCGAATTTTCCCAAAATTTTTATGGTTTTTTCTTAAGGTCTTAAAGTCATGTATACCAAATTTCAAGTCCTAAAACACAAAGGAAAAGGCTATGGAATTTTTAGAACCAAAGAAATGCACTTTGAGCCTAAAATGGAGCTAGATTATGTGATGACCAAAAAGTGATGTTGGGGCTGGAATTTGATGATTTATCCATTCCAATGGATTTAAAAGGGTGTTTTTAGCTAGGAATACCTATGGGAAAGCCCCTAAAACTCATGGGATAAAATTCTTAAATTTTGGCCAAGAAAGGCATACTATTTGGCCATAGTGAATGGGAAGGGAAGGAGTTAGATTTTTCTAATTCCAATAATCCCATTAAGTTTAAAAGGGTCATCCTACTTGAGAAGTTAATGTTTGTATGTTGATTGTAATGAATTATCATTATGATTATAGGGTTTGATATTATTTTGGGAACTCTAAAAGTAAGTAAACCGAGTCCCAAGGATTGAGGAGCAATATTTGCTAAGATAGTAGTTTTCCTCTCTCTTTCTTTAAGCTTGTATGTTTGTATAATGATAAGTGGTATGCTATATCAAGTTGTCATTTATGTTATAAGATGAGATATGTATGCTTAGATTGTGTTTGGCCTTGTATGAAATCCTTTGTATTACTATGTGGTATATGGCATGTTGATTAGCATTATGTTATGTACTTACATGCTTGCTTGTGAATGAGACTGGTTTACTACTACTGAGATTTCATAATCTCACCCTAAATATAACCCATGCTAGGTCCGAGTTCAAGCAAATAAAGGGGCATAGGATGTAGAAGCATAAATTGAGGACCTTACTTTTATGTATCACATTTTGTCATGTAATTAAATATTTTAGATTACTGTGTGTATGAGTTATGTTATGATATTATAAGGTACTCAGGTATGGAATGAAAAGTCATGAATATAATTAGCCCTTGAGTAAATAAGATATGACTGGTGAGCCTAAAATGCAAAAATACATCTGCTTATATAAAGGCAAAATAATAATAACAATATGTCAAGTGAAGGGTAAAACTGTCCAATTTGTTGTAGGGGAAACTTTATATGAATTCATATGTGCTCCGCTAAGTAAGCATTTTCCCCATGTAAAGGGCTTAGAGAGCTTGAAGTAGAACCCCGAACCGATCTCATACAAATTTTTTATAATTAATTATGTATTTTCAAACTTAGATAAGAAATTGGAAATGACCAAATGAATAGTGAAATTGTATGAGGAAGCTTTTAAAAGGAAAAAAATTAATTAGTTCAGGTTTCCATTAACTCATCTAAGTTTTATATGAAGCAATTATAGTAGGAAAAGTGTTATAAAATAAGGTATGACAAAACTCACCACGGCGCAAATATATTCCGTCGAGGCGAGAATCGTGGGATCAAGAACAGTAGCTCCAAGAGGCATTTCCGCCGTAGCGCCATGTAGGCTTGCCGCGGCGAAGGTCCAACGTTGCCCAGCAATTCCAGAGAGCCACTTAGCCGCGGCAAGGAAGGTATGGGCCGCGGTGCAAGTCCCTAAATTCATACCTTTAGCCTAGAAACCCCAATTTCTTCAATGGTAATGCTAAGAAATCATATAGGAATACTTGTGGGAGGTTATTGTGTGTTGAAGCTGATAGATGGATGAATTATAAACCCCTCATGGTAGTATGATGTCTTTTATGCATTTTTGTTTTGTTTATGATTGTATAGTGATGACCCTAACATCAAGGTTCAAATTTCCCTATATTTTCATAACGTAATAAACTATAACAACTCTAAACCTTGATCATTAATTATTAATCGCATATTTAACTATAATTACCATGCTTAGAAGGTAGGGTTGTCACAGGTTTTACCTAAATTAGATTTAAAACCTTACCAAACGATCTGGTCAAAATTTGTTAGGAATTCTGGGACACGCAGCAAAAAAGTAAAACCCAAATCCTTTCCCATAGATTCATCAATGTCATTTAAATCGAGTAAATCTAGAAATATTTACCTTTGTTATGTGATACTTCTTTCACTGTCGAATCTCAATCTTAGAAACTAATCTTTAAATCTGCTCCCTTTATTGGTATCCACACGAATGGTTGCTCAACTCGAACGACGTGCTAGCACCTCTGACCAACGTTCGTACACGCTCTTGCTAGAAAAGACACTCTCCTCTTTCTCTTTCTAGGCGTTCCTACAGTGTCCGTACACCTTTTTATGCTTTTCTCTCTCTAGGGTATTTTCTTTTTGTTCTAGAAAACTGTAGCCTCCTCTTTTTTTATTATAGAGGTATCTCATTAAGGTTTTAGATATATTTAATTAATTTAAAATACATTATTTTAAATCAAATCAAATCTTAATTAAATAAATTAGTTTAAATTTAAATCTATCTAATAGATTAAATTTAACTAATTATTTAATCTAAATCTAGAACTAAATTTAAATTTAATTTATCTCATAAATTAAATTTAAATCTATCATATAGATTAGAATTTAAAACTAATTTATTTAAATTAATTAAAGGATATATATATATTTCGAATATATGAATATATATATGTTTCAAATTTTATAAACTATATATATATCAAATATATATTTATTTATTTATAAAATTCTTCCACCCTAGATTGAATATAACATTCATTGAATCTAAACGTAATTTCATATTCAATAAATTTGAACATTCTAGTTTGAGTTGACTCGTTCTTATATGTGACCTTGTAAGTCCATATAACGTTGGCAGTGGGCTAATGACACTATTTGACCCACAAGTCATAAGTGACTTCTAACAAGGCATTGTGACTACCCAAATCATATAGGGATCGGTGATCCGATGCAACCTGTCATATAACCTGATCACATCCTTTTTGTCACACGATATCTAGATCAAGTATGAGGCATAGAAATGTCATCATCATCTTACTCGATTGTCGCTTTCTCGATCTACATGCAGATTGATAGTACAAATGGAAACCCTTCCATTTGAGCACGCCCATGCATTTATCAGTCTCACTTATCGAGGGGCCTAAAGATATCTCTCTATTAATCAGAGGGACAAATTTTATCTTAACCACTCATCTTCTTCTACATGAATTCCACTATACCCGATCATAGCCTTTATGATCACCCGATTAAAGATGGCTTTTGACTATACCAAAACATAGTGTTCCTCATGTTGAAAACTATAGTGATCTTAAGTCTAAGGGCTCGGTGACACGGTTATATATGAGATACGCTTATGACTTAATCTATGTAGTTATCTCATAACGGGTCGATCTCGCATCTTGTTCCTTAACGAGTGCCTATAATTTTGATTCGTATCAATATACATGATTAACACATAATCATCAATCAAAATCATAGTAGTCTTAGTTCATCATTATTTCCATAATGATGATTGACTAGGAATATTTAAGATAATAAATATGATTTATCTAAGGATATTATTATATAAAACATGTAAACAATATAATAAAAGAAAACTCTTATTTTTTTAATAAAGTACAATGTTTGCAATACAATGATTGGCTTAGGGCACAATCTCCAACAAAATTTTAGTTAACTAATGCTCTAAAATTTAAACCAAAAGGGTTTAACCATTCTAAAAGTTCTTATGGCTTTTAAGGCATTTGAGAATTCCAAAAAGCTTATTTTTTTTCATTTAAAAATTCCTCTTATGAGTTTTCTAAAAGTGCCTAAAATTATAAAAATGCCACTATATTTTCAGCAATTTTATAGAACTACTTTGGCTCTGATTTTCAGGCATCTCAAGCCTTGGATCCTCATTTTTCATTATTTAGAATTTTCTCTTAATTTTATTTGGCCTCAAATCTATCTATTTAAGAGACTTCCTTTTATATCTAGTTAGTTTCATACGTGTACGGAGAAATCGGATGCTACACTCCCATTTCCTCTCGCATTACAAATGAAGGTGATTAGGCCACCTCTCATCCTTCACTTCCTTCTTCTGTCTTTGCCTTATCATATTTTCTTGCTGTCTTCGCTATTTTGCTACAAACACTAGTTTATTTTATTTATCTATTACAAAGTTTCTAAGTTATAAAATTTTCTTTACGTCCTTTTTGAAACGCTCTCCTTATTTCTGCAAAATTCTTCAATCTCTTTAGATATAAGTATTATTATTATACTTCAACTATTAAGTTGAAGTATAATAAGATAGGTAAAAAAATTTAAAGCTTCTTTTAGTAATTTTTTGTTTAATATATGATGTTAAGGAAAAAAGTACAGATTTTTTTGGGTTTAACTTTATTTAATATTTCAATATTGGTGAATATATTTAGTACTTTCGTATATTTAGTTTACATTTTTGATATCTAATATTTTTGCATATTTAGGAAAAAAAAATCATTTTGTGGTCCAACGGAAGGAAAAGGTATAATAAATTGCATATCAACATTGTTGGTTGGTTAATAAATTTGTAGAGGTAAGAAAAAAATTGTGGGACAATGTATTATATTCATATTTATATAGTTAATATGCTGAATTTATATTGTTTATTTGTGTGCATTTAGTTGGAAAAGAATAATTTGAATATGTATCTATGATTATATAGAATTTGGTTTATTACATTATTTTGTTATTTTTAGGATATTTTAGTTGTATTTCTATTTCTATATATTAGAAATAAAACTTTTTATTAACTTTTTGACCATCAAATTTAATAAACAAATTATTATGTATAATTTTTAAATCTATATAATGTATAATATGTAATAGGAATAAGGAAAAGCTTATAAAAATAATTAAATATATGTTGAAATATACAAAAAAATATTTATTTGTGAATAAATGACGAAAAAACTAGGTAAGAAATAAGTAAAAATACATTTAAAAAATCATAGATGATATAGAAGTTAATTTATATATAAGTAAATATATTATAATGCATATATAAAAGAAGTAAATGAAAATATATTTACGTATATATTTTTATTTAGGAACTATGTAAACATTCATTTATATATATTTATAATGATATTTATAAAATATGTATAATATAAATTTTTATATATATTATATAAAATTAAATATAGTAATATATATATATAAGCAAATATAAGTAAATATAGTGGTTTTAAAAATATAAAGAATTAAAATTTTAGTATACATAAAGAGATATTTAATGTACAAAATAAAAATATAATTAAATAAGTTAAATAATTTCTAATACAGACATATATAAATATAGTTGTATATAGCTTAACAAAAATATGTATATATTTATTGATATATGACTTTATATATGTAGATAAATGTTGCTAATGGATTTTTTTTTCACATGTCATTACATCAATTCTATGATAGGAATTATAATGAGTTTGAGAAAGGAAATCATATACATTTATATAAATGGAAAAATTTATGACAGCAAGAAAGGTGCAACATTTGTATTTGATAGACACAAAATATTAAGAGTTGACGCAAATATTACTTTTAATGAGTTGAAGATGGTGGTGGGCGAAAATCTACAATTAGCGTCAAATTAGTTTGTGTCTGAGTTGGTATATAGGTACCCTCATTTCTATAATCCCACAAGGTATTTAGCGTGTGCTCTAGAGGATGATTTCGATATCTAAACAATGTGGAAAGCTAACTAGAAACTTTGAGATCAATTAGGTGCATTGGATATATATGCGTATTTATTAACTTCTAATATAGATTTGAATATGGCCTAAATTGAGATCTCTACATTGTTATCCCTCCTGTCCACTAGCCATTTCAAAAGTACAAATGATCATGTCTCACAATTTACCTCTTACATGGCAGATGTTAACCATTTTGCTTCTCAACCTACTATCGACTTCACATGCCAGCCAAGCTCATTACATTAGCCTATTTTCAATAAGAGTCTTTCGTCACCCCCAGATGAGGTGGAAGATATTACGGACAACTTTGAAGAGGAGGATGAATATGATGCTCCACCTAATGTCAATGACCATGGAAATGATGACTCTGAAGGAGACAATGTTGATGAGGTGATGGTCACTCTATTGGCTCAATATGCCAACCAAGCATATGCCATGCTTTCATAGATTAACTCAGATGGTGTGAATTCTATTAAGATCCCTAAGATGGCTGATAACATTGATTTAAACAATAGTCAAAAGTTCTATATTGGCATAAGATTCCAAGATAAATAGTCGCATTAGCCTATTTTCAATAAGAGTCTTTCGTCACCCCCAGATGAGGTGGAGGATATTACGAATGACTTTGAAGAGGAGGATGAATATGATGCTCCACCTAATGTCAATGACCATGGAGATGATGACTCTGAAGGAGACAATGTTGATGAGGCGAGGGTCACTCCGTTGGCTCAATATGTGGACCGAGTATATGCCATGCTTTCATAGATTAACTCGAATAATGGGAATTCTATCGAGATCTCTTAAATGGTTGAGAATGTTGATTTAAACAATAGTCAAGAGTTATATATTGGCATGAGATTTCAAGATAAACAATCTATGCATGGTGTAGTGAAGATATACTCTATTTGGAAACACCATACATTTATGGTGTATTACTCGTTAGAGAAGTATGAAAAATATCATTATTCAAAGTATGGTAGTTGATGTAATTGGAAAGTTAAAACCTGTCAAGATGACAGGGAAAAGCATTAGAGAATAATAAGATATAATGGCCCACACATGTGTTTCTCCATCATTGTCACAAGATCATCCAAAGCTTGACTCTGATGTGATCTCGTCACACATTATGTCAATAGTGGCTAAGAATCCATTGGTCTCCATTGGCAAATTATTGAAAGTGTGCATAGCATATTTGGCTACATTGTGTCATACAAAAAAGTATGGATGACAAAGTACTGAACAATTGGCATTGTATTTGGAAACTAAGAACGATCATATGCTTTCTTGCTAAAATGGTTGGCCGCGGTTGACCATTTTATGCTAAGGTTATATTATGAGTTTATTCATAAGAAGTTCCCCCAAAGCAGCTCAGCTATAAAACCTTTAGTGATTTTTCATCAAGTTTTTTGGACCTTTAAGCCATGTATTGACACATTTGATTATCTGAAACTAATGATCCAAGTTGATAGAACCTTTTTATATGGAAAGTACAAGGGCATTGTGCTCATTACAAGTTCACAAGATGGAGCCAACAAAGTTATAACCCTAACATTTGCAGTTGTCAAGGGTGAGATGCATGAGTTATGGGTATGATTCCTTTCCATACTCTGACGCCAAGTACTACCAAATAAAATGGAGATTTACTTGATTTCTGATAGACATCTTAGAATTTTGGTCATTGTCTCTAATCCAAAAATTGGGTGGCAGCTATCACATGCGTATCATGTGTTTTATTTAAGACATATTGCAAGTAACCTGAATATAACATTTAGGAGCAAATAGTTAAAGAAGAGGTTCATCAATATTGGTATGTGTACTGATCTTATAAAAAGACTTGAGAGATGTTGTATCAAAATGTTTATTTATTAATAACTATTGATCCAGGTTACTTGTATGAGTGGCATCAAGTAGACGAACAATTGGGTTAATTACGTCAACTCCATGTAGAAGCTGCAAAATAGATCGAGGATATTTTGAAGAGAAAATCATACAATGTTGAGGGCTGATGTTGGGGGCACATAACTACAAACTTGGCTAAATATATCAACAGTGTATTAAAAGGGGTTAGGTTCTTACTCATTAGTGGATTGATAAAAGCAACTATATATAGGCTGAACACATATTAGGTGGAGCTTGTGTAAATAATAACTGCACAACTTGAAGTTGGTTCCATTTTACTTGAGTATATGATAAAAAAGATATCATCATTTATACAGAGTGCATATGCCTTAATTGTACACAAGTTTGATAGGCAAGCATTAGAATCCGAGGTTAAAGAATTGTACCATTCAAAAAACAAGCAATATGGTTGATATTGTAAGGTAAGCCTGTCCCATCACACTTATGACTGCGATGAATTTTAAATTCAAAAGTATCTATGCTAACATGCATTTGCTACATGTGCCACAGTCTCAATTGATTTGCTCAATACATGGATTGGCTTTTTTGGCTAGACATCATCATCAATGCATACAAGATGGAGTTTTAACTGATGGGAAGGAAACTATATTGGCCCTAAATAATAGGTTTACAATTAGTGTCTGATCCTACTATGATTCGCCAAAAAGCTAGGCCAAAGTCCTCCATAATTCAAAATGAGATAGATTGGCATGAGTGGCTAAAAGAACAACAATAATGTGGCTTGTGCAGACAAATAAGTCACAATTGAGCAACCTGTCCATCTTGGTGGGCAAGTGGATGTTGATATTGTTCATTTTATCATATATTTTACTTGATTAATATAATTTCACTATGAACTTTTCTTGTGACATGATTCCATTTTTTTATGCTAGATTTGTAGTTCCCTTATATAACAATTGACAAGTTAGTTTCTTGACATGAGAATTTCTCAGCAATAGTTGCCCTTTTTTTATTGGCTTTGAAGTTCCTTTATATCATAGTTGATGAGTTGGTTTTCTTGACATGTGAATTTGTTTATAACAGTTGCCATTTCTTTCAGGTTGGATTTGTAGTTGTCTTATACAAAAGTTATTTCATAGCTATATAAATTTAAAAGTGATAGTTTTAGCTCTAACTCTGATATTGTAACATTAAAATTGGTCATCCTAGCGTTGTGGATATGGGGTCTAAGGATGACTCACTTCTGTACTTGTAGACTCGTCATGTGTCATGGGCCGTGTGGTAGGGACAGGTAAGATAATATAATTAAAGTTATTTTATTTGACTGATTATAAACTATTATGTGTTAATATTATAAATGCATATTACAGGCTGATTACATTCTACATATATAACAGGTAGCACAGGAGGATCACATCTTTGATCCCCTGCTTGCCATTGTTCCTCACCTGATTAGGGTAGGTTTAATGTAGCATTAGTTTCATCTCTTATGGAGAGATGGCGGCCAAAAACATATATTTTTCTCTTGACTAGGGGGAGGCAACAATTACCCTACAAGATGTTGTTATCTAGCTTAGCCTATCGTGCATGGGAGAGGTTATTTTAGGTCAGACAAATTATAATTGGAGGACAGTGTGCTAACAGTTACTTGGTGTGACTCCACCTCCAGAGATAATGGATGGGCAGAGGTTTAGTGTCCCATAGCTCACCTAAACATTTGCCACCATTTTGGATGATACTGACGATGTGACTATACATCAATTTACTTGAGTATATATTATGAGATTAATTGGGGGATACTTGATGCCAGATTGGACTGGGTATATGGTCATGTTGATATATTTGCCATTGGTTGCCGATTTTGATGAAATTAGTCATTATAGTTAGGGATCATCAATTTTGACACACTTATATAGAGAAATGTGCAATGCAACAAACTATGATAAGGTGAATATTGGTAATTGTTTAACATTATTGTATTTATAGGTATGTGATTGTTTTTCATGACTGGCTCCACCGCCACCCCTTCAGCCAGCCCCTCAACTCAAGATATACCCGTTGAGTTTGCTGCTGGGTTTCAGATGGAGGCGTGTCCCTTAACATATTCATCTGACCACAAAAGTCTTGTGAACTTATTGGATATTGTTATAGTAGATAAAAGATAATGAGTTTATTTGGCAACCATGCAACCCTCTGAGTATTCGATAGTTAATTGCTAACTATTAATTAGTATTTCTAGATATATGGCACGCATCTATTTCTATTGTTTTCTTATGGATTGTTGAATTCCACCATGCAGACCATGTCCTCAGCCAGTTCGATCAACAACAACATTTCCCCCAAATGCCACTTAATGTGGGGTCTTTGCATATTCTTCAATTAAGAGAAAAACACAAAAAGATTGGCATCATGAGCACATTGTATTTATTACTATATGAAATGCATGGCAGCAGGTTGTTGCCCAAGTGGATATGGAGATATCTCTCATGGATTGCTCATCCGATTATATACGTTGGTATTGACAACATACGCAATAGTGGATCCATCTAGAAAGTGACTCTCAAAGTTTCGTGATAAATTTTTTTATACTTGCATTTAATTTTATTTTGTATACTTCTGTACTTTATCTAAGCACATAATTGTTAATTTTTTTTTCACATGCTGATGTATTGGATGACTTGTATAGGCTTGTCATTACTGACCATCCAATACTTGATTATACAGGATTCAGGGAGAGGGCAAGCAGAGATATTAGGATGATGCTGCAAGCCCTTTGTGAACATCGAGAGATGATGATCTCTCAACTTGCTCCACCTGCTCCTCATCTGCAGAGACCACTAAAACCAGAGGCTCACCAAAGAAAGCGAGAACATGGTTTTATATCCATTAGAGAGTAATTAATAGATACTGCACATAGTAGTGGGTGTGAGATAGATGCCCAATCGTCCTATTATACGCTAGCATTGGTTCACAGAAACACCAAGGGTCTAGGTCGTTCTTCTTTTCCATCATTTGCTGATTATGCAGGTGCTAATTCTTCTTCTTTTGCACCATCTTTTGAATTGAGTGGACCTTTTCCAAATTACGGGTGTGTTGGTCCTTCTTCTTTTTGCTCTTAGTGCATAATTCACAAATTTTACCGATACTGGTTTGTCTTTATTCACACAATTAGCTCCTTAGTTGTACTTTTTCATCTCGCTACCCCAAGTTATGCAAACCGATGGTGTGTCCTTCGTGCACTCTATTTTCTGATCCATTTGCTTTTAATGTAAAGTATGCTAATACATCTTTTGAACAATGAGGATTATCTTTCTAATAGAAGTATTTTTACCCTTAATCAATTGATTCCATCTATTCAATCCCTCAGCCAACTCGTAATATTAAAAATGGATAATCTAATAATGATGAAGAAGAAGAAGAAGAAAAAGAAAAGGAGTCACTATAGTGCCATCCACAACGGTTGAGAAAAAAGCTTCAATGTAGTACTGGATAATATATTGGTTAAAATGATAAGTTTAATTTCTATTTTAATATTTATACTTTATGTGTATACTTATAAATTTTATTTCATTTTCATTCCTTATATTTTCTTATATTTTTTACTTATTTATAGTTTTATATTATTCTTTTATTAATTTTTCTCTAATAAAAATATAAACATTACAAAAAATATATATTTGTTAATTCTATATCACACACAAATTTATTAAAACTTAAAAGAATATTTTTTTAAAAAAAATTACAATTACAAATTAAATTTGGATCACATATGAAATTTTTATTAAAATTTAAAATTTAAAATAAAGTATTTGCTGTGAATTATATAAAATTTTTTATTAAAAAAATAATATATGGGTGGCAACATTTCAAATGTTATGACTTATATGTTTTAAATATGGGTTACACTAATTTATGTTAAGATAAAATTAAAAAAAAATATTTTAAATTAAAAACATTTTGTCAGCTAAAATTAAGTATTTAAAAAAATTAAATATTTAAAAAAACATTTTGGCAGCAGCTTAAAGTTTGTTATTATTATTATTATTTTCGCCTATAGAGGTTAAAAAGTCGATTTTCGATGGCACGAAAGAATTCTTCCTCCTCGACGCCAACTGTGCAACGCCGTACGATACTCGCTGGAGCCAGAGTCTGCTTGGCACGCGTGCCAAGAAGATCGAACGGCCCACTTTTGCGCAATTCAAATCAGACGTGGGGCCATCTCTTTCGTATCGCATGGTAGAGATTCACCGGAAACGAGATCCACGGCACACCCGAAAAGAGAAAGCCAGCAAAGCGAGGCATGGAATTATCACTCCCTCGTCGGGCAGAATATCGCCCGATGCTTTAATGGTGTCATCAAGGTCGTACGGACCCTGCTTCCTGCACGACTCATCTTCTGAATTTTTCCGGGTGCTTTCTGGCCTTCTATTTTATCTGTTTTCTCTCTCATGTAGTTCAATTTCAGACCCAGCAAGGAAAACAATAACTGGGTCATTATGTTTGAGATTAGAGGCTGAGGAAGGAGAAATAGAGAGAAGAGGAGGGATTAGGAACACCAATGGATAGCAATGGCAGTGAGTGAGAGTGAGAGGGAGAGTGGAAGTTTATGGCATTTTTCTTACCTCAGATCCTGAATATGACACTTGTTCTGCTTTCTGTCTTTTAGTGCGCTTGCAAGGGCTCCTTCACATTGCTCTTTTCTCCCCCAAATCGCATCTTTCTCTTTTTGTCTTTGTCCATAAGGGCCAAATTGCTTCCATCTTACTGCACTCTAACTCCGCGGCTATTTCCCGTCTCTAAGAACCCTTTTCTTGCTTTTGTCCAATTAGGCACCTTTTTCATGTTTCCAATGGCGAAAAGATCATTCAAAAGTGAAGAAGAAGAAGAGGAAGAGGAGGTAAAGGAGGAAGAAGAAAAAGAGAGTGAAATGGAAGAAAGGGTGAATGAGAATGGGAAGAAGAAGATAGTGATAAGGGTGGTTTTTGGTCAAAGTTTGAGAACACCGATGGTTGGTGGGAGTTCATCGCTGTGTTGCCAAGCTGATGAATGTGGGGTGGACTTGAGAATGGCCAAGAAGTATCACCAGAGGCACAAGGTTTGCGAGAGACATTCTAAAGCTGCTGTGGTTTTAGTTAGTGGCATTCGTCAGAGGTTCTGCCAACAGTGTAGTAAGTATGTACCATTATTATATACTTACCAATCTATTATCAGTATTGGTTTTTTTGATCGATCATACTGACCCAAACGGAAAAAGAAAAGATCATTTCTTTCAATTATGACGATTGAGGTTGTAGTTTAGAGTTGTCTTTTCCTAATAAATTAATCTGGGTAGTTTTTGGCCAAACATTTATTGGGTTCATGTCATATAAGGTGTTTGATTATTTCCTTTTTTTTTTCGTTTGAATCTTCAGCTATACAGGGGGTCAAAACTGACAATGCTTATTTCTGATCCTTAAACCGTTTGGATTATCTGATTTGGGTGTGCTCTGTTTCATCATCGTCAGTTTATCACACAACCATTTTGTTTGCATTTTTGGGTCAAGTTAAAATGAGCTATGTCGAGCTAGTAAGTTTCAAAATGTAGGCTTTCAAAACGTGTTTCATTTACGTTGGGAATCATGGGAAATATGTGATAACATTGCAGAGTAATTATAGAATTTCTCCTATATATCTAAACCTCTCGCATGTGACATTGAAGATACTGGGTATTGTTCTGGATTGAAACGGTATGCAGGTTTCATGAACTTCAACAGTTTGATGACACCAAAAGAAGTTGTAGGGAAAGACTGGCAGGTCATAACGAACGTAGAAGAAAAACCAACGCAGAGTTACACCCTAGGACTGAACAGATGCCAGAGTCATCTCAAATGAATGGCTCCTCATTGAAAGCATTCCCAAACTTTGGCGTAACAAATATTTGAGAGCCAAGCAAAACAAGAGTAGTAGAGATAAATGTCTGTGCATTTAAGTATAGAGTGAGGGCCCTGTTTGAAGGTTTCCAATTGCGGATCGAGCATGTAAGGATGATGATTCAACTCCGTATTAATATAGAATTCTTTCTACTCCTGTTCAGAAATGATTTAAACTTGTTATGATAGTAATTGACCAAGAATCCTAACCATTGGTGATTCCACAGGTGCTAGTCAATGATCCGAAACATTGAAAGAAATATCAAATTAAAGACGAAAGTGGAGGGATTTTTAGTTGATCGAGTTAGTCCGTTTATCACATGTCAAGTCATTACAAAATTAACATAACTCTATGAAAATCCACCATCATACAATTCCAATTCTTCCAGCAGACTGACCACTGAAGCATTTTACAAACAGCTGGTTAGTAAGAAATAGCTTAAAGATGACCCCAAAAAAAAAAAAAAGAGCTACAAGCATAAATTTACAACGTCATGAAGGAATGACCGCCAGCTATGATTATCCCCTCTATAAATTGTTGAGAAAATTAAATCATTTTCTGTATTGGATTGACATCAGTCAGGACCAAAAATTGATCATTACGAGTAAGGAGGGTGAACAAACAAAGTTGAGAAACTTGGTATGGAATGTACGAGGCTGAATTCATGTGGCAGATAAGCAAATATATGTATCACTGTAAAGCATTTAATGCTGCATCAACAACCTCTTGGGTGGTGCTTTGCTCTCCGAGGTCCTTTGTCCGGTATTTGCCCTCTAGTCTAGAATGACTCGTTTCACAGCAGTTTCCAATCGGGCAGCAAATGCCGGAAACTGAAGATGTCTAAGCATCATGGCCGATGAGAGCAGCAGTGCTACTGGGTTTGCTGTCTTTTGTTCCAATAATTTATCATTACCATCATTTCCAGCTGAAGCGTCTTGCTAAAAAACAGCACGATCAGCCCTAACATTACCTGCAAGGATGACACCCATTGTTAGTGATTTTCAAGCAATAAACTTAATGATAGAGTAAAGCTTTTCTCAATAACCACTTCTACGTTTATGTCACCTCCACTTCCATGCATCTACCCTATCTGCTGTCCCCACTGCAACCATCTCCATCCTAACCCTAGCATTGCCACCACCACAACCCTTAGCATCTTCGTACTTCTGCTATTCCAACCATGAACAATTCCATTATGCTCACAATGACCAATGTTGCCTTCAGTACTGCTTGCACATATTGACATCCAAAACAAAGTTCTAGTTTGACTCTTCTTCTATCAGAGGGTTGAAACTAATTAGACATTTTTATCTGCAAAATTTTCAATGCTAAGAAATGTTCCCCATAATAATTATCCCTTAATAAGGACTAGTTAGAATGATCTATCCCACAAAAAAAAAAAGGACTAGTTAGAAAGACAAGCACACCATTAATAATCTCAACCTTGACTGACAAATTCTAAACATTAGTCACACATTTAAAAACATGGTATAAGTGAGTGGACAGTATTCAATAAGGAAATAGAATAAAATATGTGCTCTACAATTTTTAATATTGTAAGTTATGACAGTCATACCTCCTGGTATTACTCCAGTCCCTCCAACAGTACCTGCTGCTGTATTTGCAACTAGATTTCCATAAGGATTGGGGGTTACCTAGCAAGTTGAAACAGTATTCATGAACTTCAAAACCTATCCATTTAACCTCAAAATCCGGGACAAATGAATGAGAAAAAGACCAGTGAGTCCGTGTGCAACTTGCCAGAGAGAACCATCAAGTCAATCAGCAACTCATGAAATGATTCTCATCTGCAACAAGAGCAAGTAAGGCAAAATTTATGTTTCCCTGTAATATTAATATCATCCCCTAGGGTCAAAGGTGTGCTAAATCATTCATTCATTATTCCAATTCCATATTTTATCCTTCTCCAAAGGCGAAAAATTGATAACTAATCTTAATAGTCGTGAAAAAACTAGATTCAACATAGTTAACAGCAAAAGGAATATAGCAAAACAAGGCAAAGATTCATCATAACCATCTTAGCTTTTCCTATAATACTTCACTTTCAGAGTCTTTTCAAATTCAGCCACTGCTACCACTCATTTTTCAGATGACTTCTCCAGTAAAAGTTGTTCTTTGAAAATTAAAAAAAGAAAGAGAATAGCAAAACATATAGCTCAAACCTCCCAAATAAAAGAGAATATCAGACACAGTTTAATTAAAGAGTTGGCTCACAGACCGATAGTCTGATAGATCCGAGTTTATAGCAAAAGAGACAGTCTAATTGTAGATTCACATACCATGACATCAAACTACTCAGGCTTTGAAACAAGCTGCATGCAGCAGTTATCCACAATAATTTCATTATATTTGATTCCAGGATACTTTGTGGCTACCTCTCGACAAGATTCTAAGAATAAACCTTCTGCTAGCTTCATAATGTTCGCTTTGTGCGCAGCAGTCACTTTCTTTCTTTTGTTTAGGTAAGCATACTCAAAAGCATATTTAGCAATCCGCTCTGAACAGAACTTCGTTGTTACCTAGAAAATGACTAATATGAGGCACGAACTTAAATCCATATGGCATGATATCCAGGTCCTAACTTCATGATATATACGTTATATATTAAAGGAAAAAATTTACAGAGAATTATAAGGGAAAATGAACTCAATTACTCAACTAACATACGAGCAGTCCTATATAAAGTATAAATCAGAAAATATCTGGATTGTTTTCACTATATATATATATATACAACACTGAACACTTAGAATAAGATCTAGAGAGGCATCGTAAGTGCGGCTGCATATACACAACTCACATAGAAAGAAAAACAAAAATTTATCTAACTATCAGCGACTATCAGTTAATAAAACTATTGCACTCCTTTTTAAAAGCAATTTTACCAGACATCTCTTACATAAGATTGGCAAGGACCATAAAAATACAAATAAAAGCTGCACCGTACGCAGTATGTATTTATAGTCTAATTTAACCATTTCAGAGTTCAACAAAAAAATGGGTCTCCTTATCAGATAATATCATCTATCATTGCTTTTGAAGGCGGTCATTGCGAAACTTGGCACCCCTCCAAACCTCTGACAAATTAATATGGCCAGTTTGAAGGGGTTAAAATATTTAAATAAATCCCCATCTAGAATCAACTTCACAGATCACTTTTTAGTATCTTTCAAGTTCTCTACTATCCATAAATTTCAATTTACAACAGAATCATCAACAATGTTCATGAAAAATTAGAAGCAAGTTCAGATCAGTTCTTAAATCTCATCTTATGTTCTTCTCTTGTTGATATGTATGTAATAATTAAGTGTGTTGAATTAATAGTCGACACCAACCTACACGTGTAAATGATAATACAAGCAATACAACCAATAAATTTCAGCTTGTGTTCAATGTCTAAACAAAACATATAAAGAATGAGAAAAGCTATTAATTCAACAAACAGCGCGCTACTTCTAGATACAATTGAATCCACCAAAGGGAAATGCACTTCAATGATACCAGAGCTGCCCAGAGAGTCTAGAGTAAGTTGATCATCAATTATTCTACCATTCAGGCCTTTGATACATAGAATGATAAGTATAAAAAGTAAAAATATGGAAAAAAAAGTAAACAGAATAAATAAAAAGCAACAATCATTTTTTCTTTTTCTTTTTGTTTCCCATTTTTCAATACATAACTTGGAGCAAACTTTCTACTAACAAGTTTCATCCCCCCCCAAAAAAAAGTCTATTAATAGATTGTATTTTTGGTTTACAGTTTAACTTCTCATCTCATTACATTGGTACAAATATATGTTTAGTATTTCTAATATTTTTCCTATTATTATGTGGCTTAGAAGCTACTAATAGAAGTGTAAAACACTCAACTTAAGAAAAATGACTTCCTCTTTTCTGATCATCTCGTCTACAACAGTGGAAGCCTATTTATACTACTTTGAAAGGATACAAGTTTTAAAGAAGGCAATAAATATTAGATGGAGGTTACGGGGTTACAAAACAATGCTTTATTGGATTATTATTGCCTATTATTGGATTGTTTCATAACTCATGTAACTGATGACAGCTAATCATGGTCTCCTCTGTAACTGCTTCATTTAAGGTTTTGTTTCATCCTCCCCAGGTTGGACGGGACTTGCCCTCGAGTCAAAATCGGCATCTTCATCCAAGTATGGAGATAGATCAGCAACATTAAAGGTAGCAAAAACGCCATAGGCTCTTGGCAGCTCAACTTTGTAAGCATTGTTGTTGATCTTCTGCACAATCTTGAATGGACCATCAGCTCTAGGTGATAATTTAGCATTTGGTTGCTTTGGAAATCTTTCCTTTTCGTAGGTGTATCCAAACCAAGTCTCCCTCCTTAAAATTTTGCTGTTTTCAATGCTTGTCATGCTGAGTCTTGTATCTCAAGTTTTGCTTCTAGATTCGTTCACAAACTTGTTCATGCAGCTTTTTGATTTCCTTGGCCCTTTGATCTGCATTAGCACTATAAAATTTCTTGTTAGGCGAAGGAGTCAGATCCAATGGGCTAAGTGGATGAGTGCCATAGACCACTTCAAATGGACACCTCCTAGTAGCTTGATTAATGGAATTATTGTATGCAAACTCCACTTGTGCAAGTACAAGATCCCACTCTTCAAATTCTTTTTGACATAGATTCGAAGTAGGTTTCCTAGGACCCTATTAATTGCTTCATTTTGTTCGTCCGTCTGGGGGTGGCTAGCACTACTAAATTAAAGCTTAGTTCCCATTTTCTTTCATAAAGTCCTCCAAAAGTGGCTTAAAAACTTGACATCCCTATCAGAAATGATCATTTTAGGAATGCCATGGAGACGAACAATCTCCTTGAAGTACAAATCCACAACTTGAACAGCATCGTTTGTCCTTTGGCATGGGATAAAATGTGCCATCTTGGAAAATCAATCCACAACAACCATGATGGAATCTTTCTGTCGTTGGGTCCGAGGTAGTCCGAGGTAAAAATCCATACCCACGTCTTCCTAAGGAGCTTTTGGAATAGGAAGGGGCATGTACAACCCAATGTTTTGGCTTTTAGACTTAGCCAAATGACAAGTTCTGCATCTTTGTATGTGTTTATTGATATCTCTTTCAAGCCTTGGCCAATAGAAATTTTCCTTCACTAAGGCCACAGTTTTGTCAATACCAAAGTGTCATGCTAAACCACCATCATGGGCTTCCCAAATGATCGCCTCTCGCAAGGAGCATTGAGGAATACACAGGGCTTTCCCACATAATAGGAATCCTTCATGCATGTAGTATTACTGAGAAGGCTGAGCTTCGGTGGCACTCTATGCTTCGCTAAAATCAGGGTCATTCTTGTACAACTCCTTGATGGTCTCAAACCCAACAACTTTGGTTTGGATAGTGGATAGTGAGGCATGTCGTCAGCTAAGGGCATCGGCTACTGAGTTCAAAGTCCTAGCCTTATGTTTGAGCAGAAATGCATAAGCTTGCAAGGTTTCACTCCAAGTGGCATGTCTATGGTTGATTTTCTGTTGGGAATTCAGATGCTTGAGCTACTCATGATCAGAATAAAGGATAAACTCCTTATTCAGCAGATAGTGGCTCCAGTGTTGCAAAGCTCAGACAATCGCATAGAATTCCTTATTATAGGTGGAATATTTCACCTTAGCGTCATTGAGCTTCTCATTAAAGAAGGCAATAAGATGTCTTTCTTGACTTAGCACAGCACTAATCCCGGTGTTGGAGGCATCACAACTGACCTCAAACACTTGATCAAAATTTAGAAGGGCCAACACAGGTGCTTCTATCAAACGCTTCTTTAATTCTTCAAAACTTCTTTGGGCTTGCTCGATCCATTAGAATTTATCTCCCTTGATGCAATCATTAAGTGGTGCAGCAATGGAGCTAAAATTTTTTATAAACCTTTTGTAAAAAGAAGCCAATCCATGGAAACTTTGGACATTGTGGATGGACCTTAGAGTAGGCCAACTATTGATAGCTTCGATCTCACTAGGGTTAACTCGAACACCCTCAGCAGTGATGATATAGCCCAGAAAAATGACCTCTTTAGTTAAAAAAGTGCACTTCTTCAAATTAGCATAAAGTTTCTGCTCACGAAGGGCTTGCAAAACTTGCCTTGGGTGCTCTAGGTGCTCTTCTCCATTCTGACTGTAGATAAGGATGTTGTCAAAGTAAAAAACAACAAATTTACCAATAAAAGGCTAGAGTACTTGATTCATTAGGCGCATAAAAGTGCTAAGGGCATTTGACAAATCGAATGGCATCACGACCCATTCATACAAGCCATCCCTCATCTTGAATGTGGTCTTCCATTCATCTCTGGGATGAATACAGATTTGATGGTATCCACTACGAAGATCAATCTCAGAGAATGTTGTAGCACCATGTAACTGATCTAGCATATCATTAAGTTATGGAATCGAAAATTGGTACTTGATAGTGATCTTGTTGACAGCTCAACAATCAATGCACATTCTCCAGCTTCCATCTTTTTTAGGCACTAAGAGTAAAGGCACGGCACAAGGACTGACACTTTTACATATCAACCCTTTCTGCAATAATTCTTCAACTTGTCGTTGGACTTCAACATGTTCCTGAGGACTCATCCTGTAGGTAGGCTTATTAGGAATGACTGCTCCTGGGATAAGATCAATTGCATGCTGGATATCTCTCATAGGCGGCAATCCAGGTGGAATCTCATTCAGAATCACATCTAAAAATTCAGCTAATAATTGCTTGACCTTTAATGGAATGGTGGATCCTTCATTTGACTTGAACAATAGAATAAAACCCATAACTTGGGTCTCTAATTTTGTCACCTTAAATGGCTCTCTGTCAATCAAAGTCACTAATGACTTAGGCTCCTTTTGGTCTTTGACATGTTTACTAGGCGGCAACGGCGCTAGCTTGATCTTCACCCGATCTTTCATAAATGAATAGGTGTTGGCATGGCCATCATATAGAGTATGACAATCATATTACTAAGGTCTCCTCAAAAGAAGATGACAGGCATCCATAGGAACAACATCACACCATATCTCATCTTGATATTTTTTTTCAATTAAAAAGGAAACAAGGCAACATTTAGAAACTTTTACCTCACTCCCCTTGTTGAGCCACTGTAGTTTGTATGGATGCAGATGAGCTTGAGTTTGCAAGTTCAACTTCTCCACCATGTAGTTGGATGCTACATTCTCATAGCTTCCATTGTCAATAATCACATCACATACCTTACCTTGGACAGTACAGCGGGTATGGAAGATATTGTGACGTAACCATGGCTCCTCTTTTGTTTGAGTTGTGTGTAAACTTTGCCTGATCACCAATGTTTCACCATGATCGGCAGTCGTGACTTCTTCATCAAAGATTGGTCCTTCATTGTGTATTGGCTTGTCGTCTTCTTCAGATACTTCATGAACTTCTCCTTTAATAATGGTGACAACCCTTCGGTTAGGACAGCCCGCAGTAATGTGGCCAAACCCTTAGCATTTGAAGCACTTAGGTGCCTTAGAATTGGACTCCCTAGTAGCCTTAGGTGGAGGCTTGCTTGATGAGCTTGGTTGTTCTGGTGGTTTATGACCATTAAAAGGAACCCTAGTAGAGGACGATGGCTGGTAGGAGGACTTCTTCGGCAACTACTTCTCAATGCAGATAGCTAGACAGATGACATCATCTAGAGTCTAGTATTGCTGAAGCTGGACTGGATAGGCAATGTTGGGATTCAATCCTCCAATATAACGGGCTATCGTCAGTTCCTCCTCCTATTGTATGTCACATTTCATCATAAGCTTTTCAAATTCTCTAGTGTATTCTTTACCAGACAAGGTCTTTTGCCAAAGATTATGCAGTTGAAGAAAACTATCTTGGTAATAATGTTCAGGTAAGAACTTATGTGAGAGCTCACATCGCATCTTGTCCCATGTTTTGATCTTACTTTTACCTTCCCTTTCTCGTCTTTTCTTGAGATTCTCCCACCAAATGGAAGCATGTTTCTTTAGCTTGATGGTGACAATCTTAACTTTCTGGTCGTTCGGCACTTTTTTGTACTCAAACACTCGTTCCACAGTTTGTAGCCAATTAACAAACTCATATGGCTGGAGTTTTCCTTCAAAGTCAGGTATTTCCACCTTAATATCACTGTTGCATAATGTTTGTCGTTGCGAATGACAATTTCTAGCGGCTAAAGAACTATCATAAGAATAATCTCTGTTTCCTTGTCGATCCTCTAACTGAGCTCATTGGAGGTCTATAATTCCCTGCATAACTTCAATTCGATGTCTCAAGTCTTCCATCTCAACTTCATGTAATGGTCGACGCCGTGGTGGCATTTTGACTAACAGCAGTGTTAGTGCTTAGGGGCAAAAATTACAATTATCAAAGTATAAGAGTAGATTTATAATTTTAAGAAATTTAGGGATGGAAAGGTAATTTTGGGAAACTATGGGTGCAAAAATGGCATTTGGAAAAGTTTAGGAGTCAAAGTGTAATTTCAAAAAATTCAGGGGTCAAAATGGAATTATGGAAAGTTTTAGGGGTCAAATTTTAATTTTTAAAAATTTAAGGGTCAAATGAAATTATGGAAAGTTTAAGGGCTGAAATGTAAATAAGGAAAAACTTAGGGGCTAAAATGAAATTTTAAAAAATTAGGGGACTGAAATGCAATTTTAGATAAGTTTGCTGATGGGGACTATGATGTGGCAAAAATTGACACTCGGCAGATGCTAAATGGACGATGTGGCGCAGTATGATGATGTGGCATTGACATGGTTGTTTTTAACCTCTGGATGGCGCATGGAGGAGCGGGGACGGCGTGTGTAGCTCTGGCTATGGCGCGTGAAGGCGTGTGTGGTGGTTTCTAGTGGTGAGAAGCTCTAATCCAAGGTTTTTGGACCTTCTGAACATGATGGTGATGTCTGTTTGGCCAGAAAATGATCAAAAAATGGTGTTTTCAATGGTGGCAGCGATGGCACCTCTGTAAAACTCACTTGTTCAGGCCAATTTCGGACTCTCCTTTCTCACCCCTCATCTCTACACTCTCAAATCGAACCTAGAACTAGGCTCTGACACCAAAATGGCTCAGAAGCTACTAACAGAAGTGTAAAACACTCAACTTAAGAAAAATGACTTCTTCTTTTTTGATAATCTCATCTACAACAGTGGAAGCCTATTTATACTACTCTGAAAGGATACAAGTTTTAAAGAAGGCAATAAATATTAGATGGAGGTTACAAGGTTACAAAACAATGCTTTATTGGGTTATTATTGCCTATTAATGGATTGTTTCATAACTCATGTAACTGATGACAGCTAATCATGGTCTCCTCTGTAACTGCTTCATTTAAGGTTCCGTTTCATTATGTAGTATCTTTTTTTTTCTCTCTAAAAATAACATAGATGAATAAAACATTGATGTCTATATTAATAATTTTTGTCATGTTAGTGAAATAGTAAATTTAAAAAGATTTTGACATAGAGAAATGGAGTCTTTTGTGTAAGGTGAAAACAAATTATTGCATAAATTTCAAAGAATGAAAGAGAAAAAGAATTATAATAAGAGAAGTATAAACCCAAATATGTAACATCTAAAACTTTTATATTGGGTTAGACTCTAAGATAAGATTTTGAGAAATGATGTAAGAAAGCAAAAGCCTAGTTACATGAGAAAAGAAACTAAGAAATGGCTAAAATCCAATTTAGGGGCAACCAAAAAAGTTCTCAAAATGTAATAGGAAAAAATCAGGAGTTTAAATATTTAGCAATATATTAAGAGAGTAAGATATTTCCTATCATTATATGACTAAATAAGATTACCAAATCAACCAGAGTTAATAAAATTGGTCAAAACTCTGATTGCATGCAAAACAAGTTAACTTTAAATTTTTACCCTTTCTAGTAAAAGAAAAAGTTAAATGATACTCCCTCCGGTCTCAAATATAAGTCACTAATACCTACTTCACAGATATTAAGAAAATTGGTTAAAGGTAGTTTAACTAATTAAATTTGTATCAAAGAAAAAAAATTTCCATATTTGTCCCTAATTAAAGAGCCTACCTTTATTCTTAGTAAATTGCATTAGTCTTAATGACTCTCTATTTAATTAAGGGTACTTAAGGAAAAAGTCATTTAATGATCAAGGCAATTCCAAGAAGTGGCTTATATTTTAGACCAAAACAATTCTCCAATAAGTGACTTATATTTGAGACCGGAGGGAGTATATAGAGTAGAGTAGTATGGAAAAACAACATTCAAAGGCATATGAAAAATGATTGTAAGGGTCAAAAGTCAGTTTAATTGTAATACAGGAAAAATCAGGGATTTAGAAAACATGATAATTGACTTGAAAAATCAATATCCATTATCATAATATTATGAAATAAGGTAACATATTAACCAAATAAGATTGGTTTAATTAACTCTTTGATGATGTACAGTTTAGGACTCCTAATGACCAGATTTTTATCGGGATGATTCTAAACTATTTTAAGCCACTGTAACTCCTAAATAGATATCTAATGAAGAAAAGAGTCTAAAATTTGCTATGAAGTAGTCAATTTCTAAAATGACTAAAAAATGAAATCAAATGAAAGAATTAAAGTGTAAGAATAAAATTATCATTTTTGAAAAAATTATATACTTAATTTTTTCTATATATATAGGACACCTCCTTCTTCTTCCTCACATAACCAACTTATTTAGCAGCTCTTGAGCTTCCATGATGGTGTGATGAAGGGAGGAGAGATAAGGGAAAGCAAGCCAAAATGGGTAAGGCAATATACTAAATTTTACTATGATCTAAAAAACTTTCTCTATTCCACATGCTCCTTCTCATGGTGGGTTTGGTTTCCAAAAAGGGTGAAGTTTGTAGCTATTACCTCAAGCAAAAGAACTTATTTGAGGAAAATAATTATACTACAGGAACCTACCTGCAAGAAGCATCAAAACGAGGTATGTTTTAAGCGAAGCAAAATTACTAATCATGGAACCCTAGCTCCATGATGTCTTGGCCAAGATTAGGCCATGAATATTTCAAAATCCTAAAAGGACTATTTGATGCTTATAATATCATGATTGAATTAGAAATGAGTTATGAATATCCTGAAGACTTTGAAACCACTTCTTAAACAAACAAAATCCCAAGGTTGGAATCTTGGAATGGTGTCTTAGTCAAGGTAAGGGAAGAGCATCTAAGGAAGTTTTTAATTTAGTCTAATTTATTTAGAGGGCTAAGTGAGTGATATCGAGGCTAAATAAATTATTGGTTTAAGAAAAAGAATAATATTTGATGATGTTGAAAGTATAGTGCCATAAGAACCCTAAAGTGGCCTATGCATAGAATAAGTGATATGGATAAGTCTTAGATTTGCTTTAGACATGGAAAGTGAGTAAAAATGAGATAGTTGAAAGATGGAATTGCTATATGAATTGTAGGAAAAAGGAAGGACGCCTTGTGACATCCAAAGTAGCATAAACATATACTCTAAGTTCTAATATGTACTTAAATTGATAAAATAAGATGGAATAGGTCTTGATTGATTGTTTTGCATCTCAATTGATATGTTTAGGCCAAGCTAGTACAATCACACCCTTGTGTATGTGTCAAACCAAGAAAAGAATAAGTGGAGTAGTGTTTTGATCAAGATTCTTACTTTATCAAGTAGCTTACTCTTCCTTTCCTTAAATGTATGTTGATTTGCTTACGTCTAGATTACATTATGTATATTAGTTGCTTATAAGGTTATATTTTATTATGTATGTTTTTAAGATTTTTTGAGTGACGACGCTTTTATGTTTTTAATGTTATGTTTTATGAGCTTATAGTTTCAAGGAAAGGTGGCAGAAGGATTGAATGTAGTAGTTCTCCTTCAACCTAAAGAAAAAGTTGGTGGCAAAAGGATTGAGCATAGTAGTTCTCTCTTAACCTAAAAGAAAAGTCTATGGCCTTAGCCCAAAGGAAAGAGCCTATGCTATTACATGTATGATATGGCCATATCTAAGTTTATATTATGATGTGTTGTGATTTTTATAATGTTTTTGACTATGCATACTTGTATCTTCTTACTTGAGTAATCACATATGTAATATCTAGTTCTCCGAAAACGAAAGAAAATATGAGAAATGTAATGTACAGTTTCTCCGTAAATGAACGAAATTCACTAGATACAAAAAGAAGTCCCTTGAAATGACTTAGTTAGGGTCCCAAAAAATTTGGAAAGCATTCTAGACTCCTAAAAATGAAAATTCCAGTCTCAAACAGAAAGAAAAATAGAGCTAGAATAAAGAAATGAATTGTGATGAAAGATTGACGAAATGTTCTTGCATTTTCGTTATTTTGAGCAAATTTTGGAATTCACACAAGAAGGCTTTTTAAATGAAAGTTTTAAGTTCTTCGGAGTTCTCAAAGGCCCTAAAAACTATGGAAAGTCCCGAGACAGTTAAAACCTCTCTAGTGGACGTTTTCTAACATCAGTTGACCTAAACTTTGATTGATTCATTCCAGAAGGTTTTAGCTTCGATTTGAGTGATTCCAAAGTCATTTTACTAAATTGAGAACCTAAATTTTATAATGGAAAAGACAATTCTAAAAAAGGAGCTAAAACGAGTTAGAAACACAAATGCC
Organism: Erythrophleum ivorense; assembly: GCA_026724425.1. Taxonomy (NCBI): domain Eukaryota; kingdom Viridiplantae; phylum Streptophyta; class Magnoliopsida; order Fabales; family Fabaceae; genus Erythrophleum; species Erythrophleum ivorense. Next base: position 17,646,537 of record JAIUCV010000009.1, read on the forward strand.
AAAAATGAAGGGCAAAATTGAAATTTTTAAGAAAGTGGAAGCTTCTTAAACACTCTTTAAGTTTCTTATTTCTTCTCCCCTTCATTTGCATGACCCATTTTGCCTAAAAACCACAGAAAACACCATCTCCCTTAGGCACACCATGGAGGAGAAGAAAGGAGGAGAAAAAGGTAAGGAATTTCATGGATTTTCATGCTCTTTCTTCTTCCAAACTTGTTCCTCTCCTCTTGAGCTTTCTTCCTATGGTATTATTGAAGTTTTTAAATCTATTTTAAGGGAGAAATTAAGGAAAAAATTCCGATTTGAAGAGAGGAGCCCAAAGAAGACAAGATTCAAGTGAGAAAATAAGAAAAAATAAGGTAATTTCTTCTTCCATGGTTGCTACCCCTTGCTACTCTTCTCCCTATGGTTCGTCCCTCTCAAGAAGCCATAGGAGGGCTTGGTTTTTAGGCAGAACCAAGGGTAATTCTTAGGAAAAAGGGTGTGGAGATTAAGAATATACAAAGAGAATTAACAAATAACCATGGAAATTTAAGATGCAAATTCTAGGGTTTCATATGTTCCTTGTAAAATCTAATTTGGTACCTTGATTTCTATACCAAAATGAGAGTTTAAATGAGCTCCTAAGATCCCTAGAAGTCTCCCCATGTGCTTCCTCAATCAAGAAAATAAAGCAAAGTCCATAGAGAGCAAAATGCTTCCTAGGTTCAGCCAAGAAGGGTTTGCATACCTAGGGAGAGTTTTAAATTTTTCTAAGCCCATTTTTGAGTCATATATGATGAGTGAAGATGAGGGGAGGCCTTGGAAAAAAATTTAGAAATCATAGAAAGTGAGTTGGTGCCTTATGTTCTATAATATGACCTAAAGAAGCAATATATAGTTAGACTCTTTATTTTAATTGTGTGATGACTCCAGGAGGCTTGAAAGGAGTCAAGAATCATATTTGAAAGGAAAGAATGGAGCCTAAAATTTATTTGATGGGTTTTGCTTCATTAGGTGCATTTTTGGAAATATAAAGAGGCTAATGTGCCAAGCTAGTGTCTAAGCAAGTTGTGTGGCCTTAGATTTTGCTTCAAGAGTATAATTAGCTTCCATATGATGTGTCTAGGCCAAGAAAAGTGATCTCCACCTTCTTGGGTGCATGAGGTCAAGGGAGAGGATTAAAGGCTTAAGGAAAAAGTGTACAAATGCTAGCAAGATAGCTCTCTCCACTTTCTCTCATGCATAGATGTGTGCTTACATTGTCTTGAATATGTGTGTGTATATTTTAAGCCATGAAAAGCATTCTAGTATGATTTTATATGCCATGGTACCATGATGATGCATTATATTTCTAAATAATCTTTATGATGCTTGCTTTGGTTTGTTTGAGTGTGGTAAAGCCAAGAACCCTCTAGCCATGGCGAGGATGAGCTAAGAACCCTTAGAATTAGTTGAGACAAAGTAAAGAGTCTCCAAAAAGTGAGATTGACTCCCAAGAGTAAGGTTGAGTCCAAGAACCTCTTAAAGAAATGGGTGAGGCAAGTCTAAGATCCAGAAGTAAATGGGTGAGGCTAATCCACTTACTTGGCAAGCCTATGTATGCTATGTATGACTTTTTCAAATGCAAGAATGCTTCTTAAATGATTGCACATGTTAATATGTCCATGCATGCGTTTGTGAGATTTGTATTGCATGCTTTATGTGTGATTGAATGGGAGATGAGCTATTGGGATTCTTTGAATCTCATCTCCTCCTCTCCAATGTTCTAACATGCTAGGTGGACTAAGAGAGCAAGGGAATGGAAGCCAATTGCATGAGAAATGAGAGCTTGACATTAAAGTACATAGTTTTTGGTTCTTTAAGACCATATTGATGTCTAATGATGTTATCCATATTGTATATGGTCTATGACTTTTGGAACATATATAATTATGTTAATATGTGATGTATAAATGAAAGATTGTGTTATGTTACCATTAGAATGTAAATTGAGTATGTCATAGCAATTTGGCTTCTTGAATGGTTTTATGCAAATGTATATAAGTGTAAGTGAGATAGCCAAAATGAGATGCATGAGGTTTGGGACCATTTGGCAACTCATATAAGTTATAATCACGCTTTTATACTTGCCCAAGAGATGCCAAACACCAAGGAAAGCTATTTGGATATTTTGGTATCTTGTATGGACTAAAAATTGACCATATTGGAATCCTATATCACATTTTATCCAAATGAGCTCTTCTTGATTTGAGATTTGGTATGCAATTAGATCTTGTTGAGAGATTTTTGGAAAGCTAAAGAATATAATTTTTAGAGGTCTAGAGAATATTTGATAAATTTTCAAAATTGGCAAAATTTTTAGTTTTGGTTATATCACTGTTCACTCAGGTCCGAAAATGAAATCTATCATATAAGACTCAAATGATGTCCAATTATTATGAAATTTTATATGAAGAAACTAGAAATTCCCAATTACTTATGTCGCACCTCATTTGGAGGTCTATAGAGGGAGATATGAATTTTTAAAGATTCTATCCAGTACCAGGCACTCCAACTGACCTTAGGTACTATTTGATTAGGTTTTGAGGTCTAGATGTAACTGAACTGATCTAAAGTTATTTTTTCCCTCTACTTAACATCCACATCTTTCTAGAGTGGTATCATTTGCATGAATTAGATTTTTGTGGAATTAATTGCACATTGTTAAAGTTTGTTGCAGAATCTTATGATAGCAACAGTGGACAGCCAGACCTTTAGACATTTTTTAATGTCAAACGTCTTCTTTGTGATATCTCATGGTCTAGGCATATTTTTAGCATAAATTAGACATGTGTAACTTTCCAGAATGATAAAGAATGCATGATTTCAATTTTTCTAGAATTAGTTATAATTTTTCAAAATTTGTGATAGAAAAAGAAAAATTCTGGCTGAAATTGCATTTATGAATTTTATGTATCCCTTTGCTATACACGAGCTCTTGGTGATGGAAATGAGTTGTATTTATATAATTAAATATGAGAATATGATACATGAGTCCATATGGCCCACGAGACTCAGAATGAAAAATTTATGTATAGTGCAATGCTAAGAATCTCATTATTTTATATCCCTTTTTCTTACTCCTTCATGAAATACATGGTGTAAAGCATGAGAATGTCATGAGATAAGTTAGAAAAGTATGGTGTTACAATGTATGTATATTGGAATTAGTAAAGTATTACTATTGAGATTTTTCCCATAATCTCGCCTCTTGTATCTTATTAACCATGGCTGGGTAAAGAGCAAAATAAAGACAAAGATGAAACAAAAGGCCTAAAGAGACAAGTTTAGCAAGAGATTAATATAGAAATTTAATAATGTATATATAGATATGTAAATGTATATTTTGATGTAATATAATAGTAACTTGTGCAAAATTATTTGATTATGAATGTATAACTATTTGATGTATGTATAAGGCATGGGAACATGTTTTGATACGTGAGAATCTATTGAGTTTACTTACATATAATCAAGTGGAATAGTGATTTTTAGATTCAAAGAAAATTTCATATGATAGATGTAACACCATATATTTCTAACTCATATCACAACAGTCACATGCCTCACATTCATAATTTCCATGAAAGAGAAAGAAAGGGGAGTTAAAATAATACAACTTTTTACGTTGCGTCGTGTATGAAAATTCCATTCGGTGTCACGTGAACCATGTGAACTCATACAACATATTCTTATATTTAATTATATGAACACAACTCATTTACATCATGAAAAGTGGCCTATAACTCATGTAACTCAAAGAGAAGCTCAAAATATACATACATATTCTCGGCTAGATTTTTCCACTTTTCTATCACAACTTTGGAAAAAATCTTAACTAATTCTAAAAAAATCAAAATTATACATTCTTGGCCATTCTGGAAAGATACAGATGTCTACTTCATACTAAAAATATGTCCAAACCTTAACATCCATTAGAAAGGACGTTTGACATTTGAAATGGTCTAGAGGTTAAACTATCCACTGGTGCTGTCATAGATTTCTACAGCAAACTTTGAAAATATACAATTAATTCCAAAAAAATCCAATCCAGACAAATGATACCAATCTGGAAGGATGTGGATGTTAGCTAGAGGGAAAAATAACTCTACACCAGCCCAACACGCCTAGACCTCGAAATCCAATTAAACAATAGCAGAGGTCGGCTGGAATCCTTGATACTAGACAGAATCTTCAAAAATTCATATCTCCCTCTCTAGACATCCAATTGAGGTGCTTCTAGTTGGCATGAGTCATTGTGAATTTTTAGTTTTTCTATATAAAATTTCATAGAAATTGGATATCATTTGAGCCTTGTGTGATAAATTTTATTTTTGGACCAAATGAATAGTGCATCAGACCAAAATTAGAAAATTTGCCAACTTTGGAAATTCATCAAATATTCTGTAGACCTTCAAAAATTATATTCTTTAGCTTCCCAAAAATCTCTCAACAAGCTTTAATTGCATGTCAAATCTCATATCAAGAATAGCTCATTTGGCCAAAAAGTGACATAGGGTTCCATTGTAGTCAAATTTGGCTCCATATATGGTACCAAAATGTCCAAATAATTTTTCTTGGATTTTGGCACCTTTTGGGCCAGTCAAAGCATAATTAGGACTTATGTGAGTTGCCCAAATGGTCCCAAACTTTGTGCCTCTCATTTTGGCTATGCCACATGCAATTATACACATACTTCTATAATGAAAACTTGCCAATACATAACCAAATTGTACATATTCATACATACAACTTTAACTCTCATTCATACATCACTTATTAAAATAATTACACATGTTCAAGAGGTCATAGGTCATATACAACGATGGATGACAACATTTGCCACCTTGATGGCCTTAAAGAAGCAAATTTCATACATTTCAATGTCATACTCTTATCTCTCAAGTGGTTGACTTCCATCTCCTTGTTCTCTTAGTCCACCTAGCATGTTAGAACATTGGAGAGGAGGGAATGAGATTCAAAGAATCCCAATAGCTCATCTCCCATTCAATCATATATAATGGATGCAAACAAGTCTCATAAATGCATATATGGTCATGTTGACATGTGCAAACATTCAAGAAGCATTTTCATCATTTGAGAATGTCATACATAGCATACAAAAGCTTGCCAAGCAAGTGGATTGGCCTCACCCAATTTCTTGTGGATATTGGACTTGCCTCACCCATTCTTTAAGAAATTCTTGGACTCAACCATACTCTTGGGAGCCCATCTTGCTTTTGAGAGACTCTTTGCTTTGTCTCAACCAATCTCAAGGGTTCTTGACTCATCCTTACCATGGCTAAGGGTTCTTGGTCTCACCACACTCAAGCAAACCTAAGCACATATCATAAACATCATATAAAACATAATATGTCATCATAAAACCATGGCATATAAAATCATGCTATCATACTTTTCATGATTTGAAAATATACATACACACATTCTAAGACAAGTTAAGCACACATCCATGCATGAGAGAAGGTGGAGAGAGCTACCTTGGATAAAATTACACTTTTTTCTCTTGAATCCAAGCTCCCTCTTTCGACCACATGCACACAAGAGTGTGGGGATGATTTCTTTTGGCCTAAACACAATTTATGGAAGCCAATTAGGTTCATGGAATTAATTCTAAGGCCATACAACTTGCTTAAACTCTAGCTTGACTTATTGACCTCTTTATGTTTCCAAGAAAGCACCTAATAAAGCAACACTCATCAAATAAATTCTAGGCTCCATTCTTTCTTTTCAAATATGATTCTTGACTCCTTTTAAACCTTTTGGAGTCATCATACAATTAAAATAAAGAGCCTAACTATATGTTGCTTCTTTAGGTCATATTATGGAACATATAAGGCCATCTCACTATCTATGGTTTCTAAAATTTTTCCAAGGCTTCCTCTCATATTCTCCCATCATATATGATGTAAAACTAAGCTTGGAAGAAATTTAAATACTCCCTAGGTGCATGAACCCTCCTTGGCCGAAACTATGCTTCCATAAGGCACAAATGGAGTTTCCTTGCTTCCTTTGATGGGAGAAACATGTAAGAAGCTCTCTTGGTGTCTTAGGAACTCATATGAACATTTAAACATCATAAAATATGGCTAAGGTTTATGATAGAGTTCAAGGTGCAATCAAAACCCTAACTTCCATAACTTGCATTCTAAAGCTCCCTTTTAAATTCTGGTTGTATATTTTTAATCCTCACACTCCATAACCTTTGGTTCCATCAAGAACACATAAAGAAAAATTCTCCTCCTCACTTTCTCTCTCTAGACCTAAGCTTGAATGGCTTGGAAACACAAGATTTTGCAAGTGTTTCAAGTGAAGTCTTACCTTAAAACGGAGCTCTCTTCGCTTAGATTATTTCCCACCAATTGGTTTCTTGAAAAGAGTTCCTTTTTGGCTTAGGTCAAACCTGAATCTTCAAGTTTTCAAGAAAAGAAAACCACCATTAGAGAGCTCTTAAAGAGAATAACAACTTTCCTAACTGGCGCGGGATGAAACATGGCCGTTTACTTACACCTAAATGGAAGCTTAAACTTCTTCTGTCTTTCCCCTCTTAATGTCATGCCATTGCTGCCCCTTTTTTTGCAAATAGAAGCTTGGAGAAGGTGATGAGGTGTAATCTTGCTTAAGAAGCCTCTTTTACAATTTTTCAAAATGATCATTTTGCCCCTACGGGCCTGTTTCTCCGTTTAGGCTCATTTTAACTCTTTTTTGAGAACTGCCTTTTCCATCATAAAATTTAGATTTCCAATTAAATAAAATGCCTTTAGAATCACTCAAGTTGGAGCTAAAATCTTCCTGAACGAATCAATCAAAATTTAGGTAAATCGACATTGGAAAATGTCCACCAGAGGGGCTTTAGCTGTCTCGGAGCTTCCCATGGTTTTCAGAGCCTCTGAGAACCCTGAAAAACTCAAAACTTTCATTTAAAGCCCTCTTGTGTGAATTCTAAAATTTTCTCAAAATGACGAAAATGCCCTTATGTTTCATTAACCTTTCGTCACAATTCGTTTCTTCATTCTAGCTTCGTTTTTCTTTCCGTCTGAGCCTGGGATTCTCATTTTTAGGAGTCTAGAATGCTTCCTAAATTTTTTGGGACCTTAACTACATCATTTTGCGGGACTTCCTTTTGTATCTGATGAGTTTCGTTCGTTTATGGAGAAACCATACGTTACATTTATAACTTTTTCTCTCATTTTCAAAGAATCAGATGTTATAATAGACCATTCATAGATGATATATAGATGGTTTGAAATTTGCTCATGGCAATATATGGCATATTAGAGTTCAATTGGAGCATTTTAGAACTAAAAATTTGTCTAATTAGCTATAAAATGTCCTTTTGCTCCTAATTGCCTTAGTGAATGCATTTGGAGTTGAAATTTAGTGAGCATTTAAAAAACATTTAGAGATTTCTAGAGAGCCAATGTTTGTAATTTTTGGAGCTCTATATAATATTTGACAAATTTCCAAATTTACCCAGTAGTCACTTTATACCGTGCACTTTGGTTTTTATGTTATTTGAGGGAACAAATGGATTCATTTTGACTTAAAATTTTTATGGTAAAAAGTTCACATCATAAGCTTTAAAATGACACTTAATTTGCCTTAATTAGAGTTATGTAACTCAAGTTATAAATTTTTGAAATTTATGCTTTGTTTATGTGATTATGGCTAAAGTGAGGAAATGTGCCTGTCATGTGTTAAGCTTTATATACATGATATCTTGCATGACATTAAATGCTTAAAACTAAAGTATATGATAGAATTGTAGAGAAACTATTTATGGTATCATGAGCTGATTTGATGTATTTGATAGCTAGATTCACATGCTAGAGGAATTTATAATGTATGTTTTCACTTAAATGGTACAAAGTAAATGAGATATAGTAGAATGTAACATTTTATGGTATAGAGCAAAGGTTCAGGAATTTAGGTTAAGTTGATTGGAGATTATGATGTTTGATTAAGTGATGTGTATTTAAGTCATGATTAAAGTTTGAAGGATTTTGGAGGTTGTATATGTAAGTAGAGGAACTTAGAAATGTTATAAGGTTTCATGATTCTTCCTAGTAAAGAAAAAATGGTAAATACTAAGAGGGGTAGATTGGCTAGGTGATGACCTATCGCAGACCTAATGGTAATGGTTCTGCAAATTGTTAAGTCCAAGATAGATTAATAATAAGAAACCATGAATTAGTATTGGACTATTACTTTTAGCTACAGGAAATCCTTAGCCAAGAACGTAGTGAGAGGGATAAGCCTCCTAATGCACCACCTTAGGTAAATAATCTTCCAAAATACCTCCTGAATTCTAATCCTCTAGTCTTTAATACTTAACTATCCCCTCTAGAATTTGTTCAGGCTCAGTTGACAGACCAACAGGTGTTAAACTAATCCAATTTAGAAAGAGTGGTTTAACCATTTTGATGGTGAGCTTAAGGCAAAAAAGGCAGAGGAGGCCAGGGTTTGGATCATGTAGCTAAAGAAGATATTTAGAGATGATAAGGTGTGCTTAAGGAGAGGATTAGTAATGGAACAATACAAGACAAGAAGTTAGAGATTTCCCCAATAAAGAAGGAAAAGAATAACAAAATAAGAGTGGGCTTAGTAAATAAGTTTATGTAAGAAATTTATGATATTATATGACTAAGACTAAGGGTACATAAGATTGAAGAGTAGTTGAAAGCAATATTGTTAGTGCATGTAATACCTTAAACATTTAGCTTACTTATTCCATTGCAAGGCCTAGCTTCCATCACTTACATGAAAATAGTACACATATAATGGAATTGAATTAAATTACGTAGGGCCCAAAATTTTCATTTCATTCTTCATGGACTATAGGAACTTATCCATATCACTTTCCATCCATAACAAATCCATGCAAGTCATACACATCACAAAGCAACCCAAGAGTTTCGAATTTTAGAGCACATTCCATAAAATCAATATTTTGCTCTTGGGTTACAAGGGCATATTTCTAATCTCAATTTTGAAAAATCATAATTAATTCTAAAAAAATCAAAATTAAGTAAACAATAACTTTATGGAAAGCCCTAAATGTCAAACACAATTTAAAAATAATTCTAGACCATAAAACATTAAATGGACCATGATTGATGATAGAATAGTACTAAAGGTCTAGTTGCCCAGGTTTGCTATTATAGGTTACTCATATGAATTTCAAAAATTCATAACTAATTCTAGAAAAATAAAACTCTAACAAAACATACCATTAAATAATTTCAAACCAATGACATGGCCTTTAGCTGATGGAACCTGATGGAATAATAACTCAGGTTAGGTTGCATTACTAGTACTGTCATGCAACTTCAAAAATTCATTTCTCCCTCTATAGAGCTTCAAATGAGGTAATCTTAGTTGCTATGGAAATCTTATGATATCTAGTTTATGGATATAAAATTTCATGGGTATTGGACTTCATTTGGCTCACATGTGACATAGAGACAAAATCTGACCATATGAACAGTATACATTGCCATTTTGAATAATTTAGCCAATTTTGAAAAATTATAATACATTCTATAGAGCTCTAAATGGGTGCTCTTTGCCTTTATGAAAAGATCTTGATGAGCCCTAGTAGGTGGCCAAATTTCATGTAAAAACTCATCCATTTGGTTAGACTTTGGTCTAGCTAATTATTTGGTCACTTTTGATGCTCAAAGTCGGTTCATAAGGCACCATTTGACCTTCCTCTTGTTCCATAGCCATTTGAGCACATCCCATAGCACAAACACAACCTAGGGAAAGCCTCTCAAATGGTTCAAATCATCATAGAGCTCAATCTCACCTTGCCACTTACAATCATACACATGTATACAGTAGCACATAGGTGGCAAAATTTCACATAAACATACATTTGGTTCTAAATTCCATTCATACATGATATCCACATAATTTTATACATGCTTCATAGTTTACAAACCATAAACTACTCATACATATATAATTTGACATTACATTACATTAAAAGCTACTCTATTCTCAAAGTGTGGCAACTCATACTTCTTGAACTCTATTCTTACTTCCCTGAAGTTCATCTAGACATGGTTAGATGAAAAATAGGGAAGAGTGAGATTTAAAGAATCTCAATAACTCTTAACCCTTTTAGAAATACACAATGGATGTATTTACAAGTCAAAAAATGCATGCATGACATTCAAGTTAGCAATGAGCATCCATAAAACATTTTTCTTTCACATAAACTCATACATAGCAAACATAAGCTCTCAAGGGCATTGGTCTAGACTCATCCACCTTTTTTGGGACTTTTGGATTTGCCTTACCCACTTTTAAGGGACTTTTGACCTAGCTTCACTCTTCTTGAGACTTTTGGCTTTGTCTCACCCATTTCTAAGGACTTTTGGCTTATCCTTACCCTTGCTAAGGGACTTTTGGCGCCACCAAACCCATGCAAGCCATAATGCAACCATAAACACATTTTAAAAAACATAATGGTACCATAACATGTAAGCATTAGTGAGAAACATTTCTTATGGTTTGAACATACACAAAAACACTCAAAGACAAGCAAACATCCAAGCTATGCATGAGAGAAAGGTTAGAAAGCTACCTTGAAGCAAGAACACACAACACTTTCCTCTTGAAATTCTTTTTCCCCTTTCTCGGCTAAGCCTTGCTATTAGGTGGCCCTTGATTCTCTTGGCTTAGACATATCAAAAGAGACATGCATCACTTATGGGAACTATCATACCTTACTCTCAAGTTATCTTACTTCAATATCAAGACTTAGTTTCATTCACTTTTCCTTGAAAATAATACATTTAATGGGATAAAGTTGCGTTACGTAAGGTCCAAAATTCCATTTCATGGTTTTATGGACCATATGAACTCATCTATATCAATTTCCCATCATAAGATATCCATACAACTCAGAAAATGACATAAAACAACTCAAGAGTCTTAGGTTTTGGATCATACAACACAAAATCAATATATTGCTCTTGGGTTGCTGTCATGGATTTACTGATATGAACTTTGGAAAATCATAACTAATTCTAGAAAAATTAAAATCAAACAAATGATAGCTTTTAGGAAAGCCATGAATGTCAACCCCAAAAATCATTCTAGACCATAAAAACACTCAATGGACCACGAATGACAATGGAATAGCACCAAAGGTCTAGTTGCTTAGGCTTGCTGTCACAAGTTTCTGATATAAATTTCAAAAATTCATAACTAATTCTAGAAAAATTAAAATGTAGCAAACCATATTTGAGAAATTTATGGATGTTAACTAGAGGATAAAAATATTTTCAGACCAAAAGAAAAGCATTTACCACTTGGAAATTGATGGAATAGTACCAAAGGTCCTATTGCGATACTAGTACTGACCACCAACTTCAAAACTTCATATCTCTCTCAATATAAATCTAAATAAGGTCATCTTAGTGGCTAAAGAAATATTATTATGTCTAGTTTATGCCTATAAATTTTCATGAGTATTGTATATCATTTGCCCCTCGAATGATATAGGAGAAGAAACTGACCATATGAACAATGCACATACCAAATCTAAATATTTTCCCAAATTTAGAAATTCATAATTTATTCTCTAGAGCTCCAAATAATGTGGTTCTTGGCTCAAAAAAAAAACTTCTAGATGAGACCTATATTTATTCCAAATTTCATGAGAAAATTCATTCATTTTGTTAGTTTGTGACATAGGGTGCCAAAATAGGCTTTTTAGGCACCAAATGAGGTCAAATTTATACCAAATGCTTTTCTACCTTGGCCATGACCTCTTGAGCACGTAAGAATAGTAAAAAACAGCTTGCAAAACTTGTTCAAGAGGTCTAATTACCCATACATCACAAAATCACTTCCTCACTTGTTCATATATACAAGATTTCATAACCTATATTAGGCATAAGGATGTCAAGAACATGCCTACTCATTCCTATGGTTCCAAAACCAATACACACATGTTATATTCATGCATTTACATGTGTTCAAGTGTCTACATATCATATACACAACATATGGTTACATCATTTGACACTAATATGTCAACAAAATAATTATATAGCAAATTCCTTGTCAAAGTCTTTGTCTTTATGAATGGTGGCTTCCATTCTTTGGCTCATTTGACTCACCTAGACATAGTTAGACATTAAAGGAGAAAGAGCGAGATTCTAAGAATTCCAATAGCTTTTAACTCTTTCAATCATACATAATAGTCATATTTTCAAGTCCAAGAATGCATATATGAATATTAAGCTACTAGTAACCATACATAAATTTATTTTCTTGTGCAAGAAGCTCATACATATCATACATTGGCTTTCAAGATCATTAGTTTAGCCTCACCCCTTTTCCTTAAGACTTTTGGACTTGCCTCACCTATTTTCAAGGGACTTTTGACTAAGCCTCATTCTTCTTAAGACTTTCGGCTTTGTCTCATCTAATTCTAGGGACTTTTGGCTCATCCTCACATTTGCTAAGGGACTTTTGCCTTCATCAAGCTCATTCAAGCCATGACATATTCATAAAATACATTTTATGCACATAATGGTACCATGGCATGTAGAAAATAGCTGAAAACATTTCTCATTGCATAAACATACACACACATCTAAAGACAAGAAAACAACTACAAATGCATGAGAGAAAGGTTAGAGAGCTACCTTGGAGCCAATGTCACACACTTTTCCATTGAAATTTTCCTCCTCCTTCTTAGCCAAGACTTGCTATTGGGTGACCCTTGGTTTCCTTGTCCTAGACACACCAAAGGAGGCATAAATTACTCATAGGAATAAGCTTAAGCTTCTCACAAACTCTATGGAGGCTTGCTTGGTTCTAAGACACACTTATGGTTCCATAGGAGACCTAATGAAGAAACTATGGGAATTCATGATCTTGGTTCCATTTTCTCTTTCAATCTAAGAGTCTTGACTCCATTTAGACTCCTTAGAGCCATCACACTTTCATTTTAAGAAGCCTAGCTATATGTTACTTCTTTATATCATATTATGGAACTTGCACCTCCATCTGACATTTCATGGCTTCTAAACTTTTTCCAAGGCTTCTTTTGATGTTCTCCTATCATATCTAGTCCCATTCTAGGCTTAAAACAAATTAAAATTCTCCCTAGGTGTCCATACCTACTTAGGCCAAGACATGGTTCTTAATTGTGCACCAAAGGATTTTGCTTGCTTTCTTTAAGGAGTTGGCTACTTGGGAGACTTCTTACGTATCTTAGGAACTCATATATACTCTTAAACATCTTGAATTACTATTAGGAAGTTTCATCTTCGCCTAGGTGCAAGTGAATCCCTAATCTTTGTAACTTTATTCTAATGCATCTTAATTGGATTTCTTTGCATATACTTGTTCCTCACAATTAAAACCTATGATCCTCTCTTGCTAGGACTGGAATTCATACTCTCTTGGATAAGCTCTAGGTGGGACAAGATACACAAGGAGAAAGAGCAAGAAAAGAAGCATGAAAAGCTAAGAAATTTACCTTGTTTCTAGACTTTTTCAAGAGCTTTTTTCATTGCTTCAAGCTTCTCCTTAAAATTCTAAGCTCTCTTGTAATACCATATTTACTAAACTCATCTTACCTTATTTCTAAGTTCCTTCCTTGGATCATACAAGTTTGCCAAGGAAAAAACATTAAAAATATTCATTAAATTGTGTTTTGTCACAGGTAAAATTTTCATTCAGTGTCCTATGAGCCATATGGACTCATCCATCTCATTCTCATATTTAAATACACAAATAAACCTCAAAGTCATCTCAAAAAGTGGCCTAAAACTCGTGCAAATGGATGGTAGACAAGAAAATATAGTGTGCAATCTTGGGTACCCAGTCCAGATTCTGTGCCTAAACTTTGAAAAATCATAATTAATTTAAGAATACTTGAAATCATGCACACTATACCATTCTAGAAAGATAAAAATGTCTATTTTATGCTAAAAATAAATCTAGACTACAATAGAGGATGATAGCCACCAAAAATTGATGAAACAGTACTAGAGGTCGACTGTCATTCTAGTACTATCCTCCAATTTCAAAAATTCATATCTCTCTACTCAGGGGTCCAATTGGAGTGATCTCAGTGGCAATGGAAATATTATCATATAAAGTTTATGCTTGTGAAATTTCATGAGCATTGGACATCATTTTCCCTCAAATGAAATAGCCCAAGTTTTTGACCATATAAATAGTGTCTGCATCAGTTCAACAGAAAAATACTAACTTTGAAAATTTGTAATTAATTTCATAGAGCTCCAAATAATTGGCTCTTTGGCTTCCAAAAAATATCTAGATATGATTTATATATGTACCAAATTTAATGGGCAAATTCAGTCATTTGGTCAGATCTTGACATCGGGTAACAAAATAGCTCATTTTGTATCATATAAGGGATCCAAATGGTCCAATTTGAGTTCTAAGGGAACCGTGACCACTTGAGCACGTGGGAATGCACCAAAATAACATTCTAAACTTGTATCAAAGGTGTATAAACCCAAAAATGGCAAAATCACTCTCTCACCCTAAGCTATACACAAGAATATACAAGTCTAGTCTTACTCCTCAATGTCCAAAATGCATTATATCATACACATAACATAAAATCTCATTGTACATGATACATTTGCATAATTACATATGTTCATAAGGTCATGGGATATATACAATAATGCATTACAACATTTGCCACTCATATGGTTATAAAAAAGCAAAATCTAGGCACTTTGGTGTCATGTTCTCATCTTCCAACATGGTGGCTTCCATTACCTTGCTCATTTAGTCCACCTAGCATGTTAAGAGATTGGAGCAGAGGGAATAGGATTCAAAGAATTCCAATAGCTCATCTTCCTTTCAATCACACATAAAGAATGCAATTCAAGTCTTAAAAATGCATGCATGGGCATAATGGAAAGTATGATCATTCAAGAAGCATTCTTGGCATTTGAACAAGTCATACAATACATACATCGGCTTGCTAAGTAAGTGGATTAACCTTACCCATTTTGTAACACCATAAATTCAAGCTCATCTCATGCTTTTAAATGGCTTAATATCATGAATCATGTATATTTCCCATGAAAAAGCCAAAGAAATAATGATCAATTTCATATTATGTCATATCTAAAAATTTCATTCGGTGTCACGTGGACCGTGTAAGCTTATGCTATACATTTTCATATTTAATTACATCAATACAACTTATTTGCATCACAAAATCATGCCCACAACTCATGGAAACCGAAATGGAGCTCAAAATAAGCAAGTATATTTTCGGCCAGATTTGGCCTCTTTTCTGCCCAAACTTCAAAAAATCATAACTAATTCTAGAAAAATTGAAATCATGAAATATTGGTTATTCTAGAAATTTATGGATGTCTACTTCACACTAGAAATACTTCCAGACCATGAAATCCATCATAGAGGACGTTTAACATCCAAAATGGTCCAAAGGTCAGACTACATTTTGGAACTGTCACAAAATTCTGTAGAAACCTTTGAAAATGTCCAATTAATTCCAAAAAAATCCAATCTATGCAAATGATACCAATCTAGAAAGCTGTGGATGTTACTAGAGAGACAAAATATCTCCATACCAGTTCATCAAACCCAGACCTCGGAATTTAATGGAACAATAATTTAGGTTTGACAAAATTACTGATATTGGACAGAATGTTCACAAATTCATATCTCCCTTTTTAGACCTCCAAATGAGGTGCTTCTACTTGGCATGAGTCACTGTGAATTTCTAGTTTCTTTGTATAAAATTTCATGAAAATTAGACATCATTTGAGTCTCATGTGATATAATTTAATTTTAGACCAAATAAATAGTGTAGTAGACCAAAACCATAAAAATTGCCAACTTTAAAAAATTATCAAATATTCTGTAGACCTCAAAAAATTATGATCTTTACTTTTCCAAAAAACTCTCAATGAGCCCTAATTGCATGACAAATCTTAGATCAAGACTAACTCATTTGGTCAAAAAGTGACATAAGGTTCCATTATAGTCAATTTTAGTTCCATAAGAGGTACCAAAATTGCCAAATGGCTTTCCCTTAGTTGTGGCACCTTTTGGGCAAGTCTAAAAGCACATTTAAGGCTTATGTGAGCTGTCTAAATGGTCCCAAACCTCATGCATCTCATTTTGGTCATTCAACCCACACTTATGCACATTTATATCAAACTTCCAAATTGCATACTTTGGCATTACATACTCAAATTCCATTCTAGAGTTCATACATCATGTCCATACATTTATACATAACATAATATCATATTTACACTTGTCTCAAGGGTCATAGACCATTTGCAATATCATATACATCATGAAGTATCATTATGGTTCCAAAAAGATAAAAGCTAGGCATATGTTTGTCAATCTTCCTTTTTCAATGTTGTTGGCTCCCATTACCATAGTCACTTGATCCACCTAGCATATTAGATCATTAGAGAGGAGGGAATGAGATTCAAAGAATCCCAATAGCTCATCTCCTTTTCAATCATACATAATATATGTAAAGCAAGCCTTTAAAATGCATGCATGGACATAATACAAATCATGAGCATTCAAGAAGCAAGCTTAGCATGTGAACAAGTCACACACGACATTCAAGAGCTCACTAAGTATTTGGATTGGCCTCACACTTCTCCTCATAGATTTTGGACTTGCCTCACCCATTCTTTGAGAGTTTTGGACTCAACCATACTCTTGGGAGCCCACTTTACTTTTGGGAGACTCTTTACTTTGTCTCAATCAAACTCAAGGGTTCTTGGCTCATCCTCACCATGGTGAAGAGTTCTTGGCCTATCCACACTTAAGCAAACTCAAGTAACATCATACATTCATTTGAAAACATAACATGACCTCATGAAATCATGGCATATCAAATCATGCTAGCATACTTTTATGGCTTGAAAATACTCATACACACATCCTAAGACAAGCTAAACACACATCTATGCATGAGAGAAAGTAGAGAGAGCTACCTTGTACACAATTACACACTTTTCCTTTTGGATTCAAACCTCCTTTTTCGGCCGCACACCCACAAATTGGTGGAGATGGTTTCTCTTGGCCTAGATACAATTTATGGAAGCCAATTAGGTTCATGAAACATATTCTAAGGCTACATAACTTGGTGAAACACTAGATTGCTCTATAGGCTCTATTATGGTCTATATATGCACCTAATAAAGCAACACCCCTCAAATAATTTCTAGGCCTCATTATTTCCTTTCAAATATGGTTCTTAACATCTTTTAAGCCTCTTGGAGTCATCACACCATTAAAACAAAGGGTCTAACATCATGTTGCTTCTTTAGGTCATAATATGGAACCTAAGGCACCAAATCAATTTCTATGAGTTCTAAATTTTTTCCAAGGCCTCCCTTCATTTTCATTCATCAAATATGACTCAAGAATGGCCTTAGAAAAATTTGAAACTCTCCCCTACTACTAAAACCCTCTTTGGCCGAGACATAGGCATCATTTGGGCCATATGGAGATTTCTTTGTTTTCTTGAAGGAGGAAGCTTGTGGGGGGCATCTTAGGGGCCTTAAGAACTCATTTAAACTCTTAATTAGACCTAGGAAGCATCACACAAAATCAGAATTTGGAAGGTGCACATGAAACCCTAAGTTTTGCATCTTGATTTCTAATGGCTATTTTGTTATTTTCTTTGTATATTCTTGTTCTTCTCCATCAAATACCTAAGATTCACCCTTGGTTTGGTTGAAAATTTAACTCCCTAGGGCAGACCATATATAGGTCGAAACATGCACAAGAGAAGGGAGGAGGAAGACCAAGTGGAAGGATTGCATAATACCTTGTTTTTCTTGAATTTCCTTGCTTGTTCTTTGCTTTCCTTAGCTTCTTTACTTGATTTTCGAAATTTCCCCTTTGTTCTTCCTTCAAAATAGCCCTCAAAACTGTAGAAAAATCATGGAGAAGAAGAGGGAAAAAGAGGAGAAGGGATTGGCAAAGAGAAAATATGAAAAACAAGCAAATTTCTATACCTTAAGGCCTAAATTTTTCCTCCTTCTTCTCTTCCCTTGGTGTGCCACTCTCCTAGGGCTTTGCTTCTGGTTTGGGGCTGAAAAATTTGATGCTAAGTGAAGGAGAGTGTGAGGTGCCACTTGTATATAGCTAGGGCAAAAGGACTTTTTCAAAAATTTTAATTTTGCCCTTCATACTTTGTATTTTCGTTTCTCTTTTGTTTTAGCTTTTTTTTTAGAACCGTCTTTTTCATTATAAAATTTAGGTTCCCAATTAAGAAAAATACCTTTAGAATCACTCAAATTGGAGTTAAAACCTTTCCGAATGGATTTGTCAAAGTTTGGGCACACCGATGTTGGAAAACATCCACCAGAGGGGATTTAACTGTCCCGGGGCTTCCCATGATTTTCAGGGCCTCTGAGAACCCCGGAGAACTCAAAACTTGCATTTAAAAGGCCCTCCTATGTAAATTCCAAAAATTGCTCAAAATTACAAAAATGCCATTATGTTTTGTAGGTTTTTTGTTAAAATTTGTTTCTTCATTCTAGCTCCGTTTTTCCTTTTATCTGAGGCTAGGATTCTCATTTTTAGGAGGCTAGAATGTTCCTCTAATTCATTTCAAGGGACCTTAACTAATTCATTTCAAGGGACTTGCTTTGAAAATGTGCCTGTTTCTGTCGTTGAACGAAAACCGGACATTACACATTCTCTTATGTATTTTGGATTGGCCTCACCCACTTTCTGTAAGAGGTTTTGACTCAACCTTACTCTTAGGAGACTCTTTACTTTGTCTCAACTATTTTTAAGGGTTCTTGGCTCATCCTCGTCATAGCTAAGGGTTCTTGGCTTCACCACACTCAAGCAAACCCAAGCAAACATACTAAGCATCATTTGTAAACATAATACAATATTATGGTATTATGGAATAAGGATATGGTAGAATACTTTTCATGGCTTAAAATACACATACACATATTCAAAGACAAGATAAGTATACATTCATGCATGAAAGAAAGTGAAGAGAGCTACCTTTGCCACACAAGCATACTTTTTCTCTTGGAATTATGCTCCCTCTCCCGGCCACACACTCACAATGATGTGAGGCTTCTTTCTCTTAGCCTAAATATACCAAAAGAAATATGAATTACTCATGGAAACAAGCCTTAACATTATACACACTTTACATGATGCTACTTTTGTCTATGGTTCCATTATGCTTCCATAAGGTACTTAATGAAGCAACTACAAGAATTCATGATTTTGGCTCCCTTCTCTCCTTCAACCTATGATTCTTAACTCCATTTAGACTCCTTGGAGTCATCACACAATTATTTTAAGGAGCCTAGCTAGGAGTTGTTTCATTATGCTACATTATAGAGCCTATACCTCCATCTCACTATCTATGGCTTCTAAAATTTTTCTAAGGCTTCCTCTCATACTCTCCCATCATATATGATGCAAAACTAAGCTTAAATGAAATTAAAACTATCCCTAACCTATAGTTCTATCCTAGGTCGAAATGAGCTTCAAGAATAGGAACCAATGGGCTTCCTTTGTTTTCTTGATGGGAGATGCATGTGGGGAGGTTTTTAAGGCTCTTAGGAACTCAAGTAAACACTCATCTAGGCTAGGGAATTCATGGATCAAAACAGATTTCATAATGTCTCTATAAATCCCTAACTTTTCTATCTTGCATTTTCATGCTTCTTTCTTTGATTCCTTTGCACCTACTTGCTTCTCACACTCTAAAGCCTATGAATCTCCCTTGCTAGGACTAGAATTCATCTCCTTTTGATTGGGCTCTATATGGGAAGAAATGCTTACAAGGAGGAGCAAGGAAGAAGAAGCATGGAAGACAACAACTTATATTGATTTCCTAGCTTTTCTCAAGTGCTCTTCTAAGTGGTGAATTCCTCTCCTTTAAATTTTGTTATTCCTCCTCTGGATTAGACCCAAAACATCACCAAATCCATCAATGAAACCATAGAAATGAAGAGGAGAATGAGAGGAACAAGTTTACTAAAGGGGAGAGCATGAAATTTCACACTTTTCTTACTTTTTTCTTGCTTTTTCTCTCTTGAAAATCCCCTCCTTTGGTGCACCTAAGAGCTACCTTATTTTTCTAGTTTGAGGGCAGAAATGAGTCGGTCTAGATATGGGGGAGAAGAAATGTGAATAATAAAGAGTACTCAAGAAGCTTCTTTTTTCTCAAAATTCTAAGTTTGCCCTTCGTTCTTGGCATTTTCATTTCTAATTTGTTTTAACTCCTTTTTGAGAACCGTCTTTCTATCATAAAATTTGGGTCCTCAATCTTATAAAATGCCTTCAGAATCACTCAATTTGGAGCTAAAATCTTTTCGAATAAATCAATCAAAATTTGGGCTCACAGCCATCAGAAAATGTCTACCAGAGGGGCTTTAATAGTCCCAAGGCTTTCGATGGTTTTTAGGGCCTCTGAGAATCCTAGAGAACTCAAATTTATCATTTGAAAAGCCTTTTTTGTGAGAATTCTAAAAGCTAAAATTACAAAAATGCCATTTCATTTTGTTACCATTTCGTAAAAATCTGTCTGGCTATTTTGGCTCTAGTTTCAAGGTACCTCTGACCTTGAATCACCATTATTTGAGGTCTAGAATATTATTCTAATTTTATTGGACCTCAAATCACTCTATCTGAGGGACTTCCTTTTGTATCCAGTGAATTTCATAAGTTTACGGAAAAATCGTATATTACGTTTCTCGCGTTTTCTCTCTTTTTCAAAGAACCAGATATTATATCTCACCTCTGGACCAGCCACAAATCAGTCCCATATGAGCCATTAAAACCATAGGAATGAAGAGGAGAATGAGGAGAACAAGTTTACTAAAGGAAGGAGCATGAATTTCTACACTTTTCTTACCTTTTTCTTGGATTTTTCCTCCTCTTCTTCCTCCCTCTTAGTGCTTCCTTCCCTATTGGTCCTCTCTTTATTTTGGCCAAAAAATGAGTCAGTCTAAGTGAGGGAGGAGAAGGAGCACGACATATATCACATGCTTTCCTAAATTTATTGCTTAAAAATTCCATTTACGTCCTGCTTTCTTGGCCTTTTCGTTTTAGGCTCATTCAAACTCCTTTTTGAGAATCGTCTATTCCATCATAAAATTTATGTTCTCTAACTTATAAAATACCTTTGGAAACATTCAATTTGGATCTAAAACCTTCTCAAATAAGCCGGTTAAAGTTCAGGTCAACTGACATTGTAAAACATCAACTGGAAGGGTTTTAACTGTGCTGGAGATTCCTATAATTTTTAGGGCCTCTGAGAATCCCAAAAAAGTTATTTTTCTCATTTAAAAATCCATCATTTATGTTTTCTAAAATGTGCCCGAAATTAGAAAATGCCACTGCATTCTTGTTAATTTTTGTCTGGTTATTTTGGCTTTGTTTTCAAGGTACCTCTAACCTTGGATCCTCATTATTTGAGGTCTAAATTATCATTCTAATTTTATTAGACCTCAAATTATTCTATCTAAGGGACTTCCTTTTATATTTGATGAGTTTCATACATTTACAGAGAAATCGAATATTATGTTTTTCACATTTGCGAAAGAACTGGATGTTACAGGAACAAGTTCTAGCCTTATAAAATTTCTATGAAGGCTTACTTTCTCACATAGCTTCATTATGGTTCCATACAAGACCTAATGAAGTAGCTATGGGAATTCATGATCTTGACTCCATTTTCTCCCTCAATCTAAGTCTCTTGACTTTATTGAGACTCCTTGGAGTCATTATACATCCATTTTAAGAAGCACAACTATAAGTTGCTTCTTAATGTCTTAAAATAGAACTGAAACCTCCATCTCACACACCAAGGCTTCTAAAATTTTTTCAAGGCTTCCTTTGATGTTCTTCCATCATATTTAGTCCCATTCTAGGCTTAGACGAAATTAAAATACTTTCTATATGCTTTTTCTTTGCTTGGTTAAGACCTATACAATGGAAGGTACCCATGGAGTTTTCTTCATTTCTTTTATGGAATGGCCACTTGTAAGACTTCCTAGGTATCTTGAGAACTCATATACATTCTTAGACAACCTAAATTACCATTGAAAAGTCTCATATTTGCTAAGGTGCAACAAAAATCCTAGGTTTTGGAAACCTATTTTCTAATGCTTCTTTTTGGAATTTCTTTGCATGTACTTGTTTCTTACCCTCAAAAACCTCAGTTTCATGCTTGGTTTAGGTCAAAATTTGCTCCCTCTTGGTTCTTCTATATGAGGCCAAACATCACCTCTTGGAAAGCAAGGAAGAGGAAGCAAGAAAAGTTATGAAGTTACCTTGATTCCTTAGCCTTTTCAAGAGCTTTCTCCTTGGCTATAACTTCTCCTTAGAATTTCAAACTGCCCCCCCCCCTTGAACATGGCTCAAAACAAATCCAAATCATACACCAAAACCATGGGAAAAAAGAGGAGAAGGAGAGGAACAACATTAGTGAAGGAAGAATCATGAAAATCTAAGGTTTTCTTACCTTTTTCCTAAGTTTTCCTTCCTCCTTGCTTTCATCTTGCGTGACTCACTTAGATGGTCTTTCCTCTGGTCTAGGACAAAAATTAGGTCGACTAAATATGGAGAGGAAGTGGGGCGCCACCTATATATATCAAGGGTTACATAAGAAGCTTTTCAAAATGTCAAATTTGCCCTTCATCCTTGGCTTCTTCCTTCAAGGCTCATTTCAAATCCTTTATGAGAACTATCTTTTCCATCATAAAATTTGTTTTCTCTAACTTATAAAATGTCTTTGAAATTACTCAAATTGGATCTAAAACCTTCCCAAATGAAAGGATCAAAGTTCGGATCCATCGACATTTTAAAATATAAATTGAAGGGGTTTTAACTATTTTGGAGGTTCCTATAGTTTTTAGGACTTCTAAGAACCCTGAGAAACTCATTTTTCTCATTTAAAAATCTCTCCTTTGAGTTTTCTAAAATGTGCTTGAAATTACGAAAATGCCACTGCATCTTCGTTAAATTTCATCTGATTATTCTAGCTTTGTTTTTAAAGCACCTCTGGCCTTAGATTCTCATTATTTGAGGTCTAGATTATTAATCAAATTTTATTGGACCTCAAATCATTCTATCTAGAGGACTTCTTTTTTATATCTAATGAGTTTCGTATGTTTACAAAGAAATCAGACATTACGTTTATCACGTTTACGGAGGAACTGGATGTTACCGTACACATGAGTAGTAACAATTGTAGAAACTACCTTCAAGGCATTGATCTTGATCTAAATTACTATCTTATGTGTTATTAGTGGTTAGGCCAAAAGTATAGACCCAAGATGTATAGAGAATGTTATGAGTACATGGAAAGGATGTGCTCTAGAGATGATCTTCCTAAAGAAAGAATGAAGATCAGAAAGGGAGAAAACCTTTAAAATCTAGCAATAGTCACATTATGAGATAATATGAATTATCTGGATCTATAGTAAGTAGTGATAAAGTTAATCCATGCTCTTTAAGTATAGGTACGAGCAAGTGAAATAAAGAGGATAGAAAGAAAGCAAAGAGTCAAGAAACTATCAGATGATCATCCATGACCCTCTAAAGAGATGAAACCCTATTTTAGCATTCATAGAGATAGTGAGGGTGAATTGAAAAGTTAGAACCTAAGTAAACATTCTTTTGCCTTAGAGGTAATTAAAGGAGGGTTAAGGAATTAAGTGGTAGAAAGTGGTGGAGAGGGAATAAAGAGTTAAAGCTTAATTAGTTCGAGTGACAAAAGTCTACTACTAGGTCAAATAAGCTTCCTTAGTGTAAAGCAAATATGTGGAGCATAAAGTAGTAAGTAAAATAGGATTAAAACACTCTCAAGTGTGTGATCTATGAGAGTTAGTAAGACCTTAAGAAGAATGACATGTGCTCCTTATATAAGATGAAAAGATTAAGAAAAATGAAACTTGATCTTGTAATAAGGATGCATATGAGAGTAGAGACAAGTAGTTAGTGTCCCAACACCTTCAGGGAAGCTATAGAAAGTAGAAAACCTGCTTAATTGGTAAATTCCAAAAGACAAAGAAGTAATTAGGTAAGTTTAAGGCCTTTAAAGAAGATTAAGCTATGGGGTTTAATCATAGTAAAGAATTAGATGGTGAGATTAAAGCATGTTAAACTCCTCATCCTTTATAAATTATAAGTAAGTTAATTTGAACCTATAAGAAATATAAGAATGCTCTTGAGAAAACTGAAGTAAAAGATGAAAAGAAATCAAATAAATAAGATGCATGTCCACTCAACATGAGTGAAGTACTAGTATAAATAAAAGAGAAAGAATATGGCAATCTTAGAGTCTAAGGGCTTAGTGGAGTTTATGATTTATTAAAGAATAGTGAGGAAAAGAATGGTAGAACATAATATAGTCCTTGGTTTGAATGTTTATGAAATGTGAGCTATTGCCTAAGTAAATATAATTGGGCACATGAGAATAGCCATGGGGCATTATAAGAGGAAATAGAAAGATTAAGAAGAAAAAAGTATTCCTCTTCCTCAATTGCCACTTGATATAAAGAGAAGTTATAAAAAAGTAAGAAAAAAGTATTTTAGATTGTTGGCAGGCTTATAATATATAGGTGATAGTGGCTTCAAACTTAATGATAACACACCTATGTATTAATAATGATACTATTATTTATGTAATGTTTGATTTTTCGTAAAATATCGAAATGAGTCAGTTTTCAAAGCAAGTCTCCTGAGATGAGTGATTCAAGGCCAAATAAATTTGGATAAAATTTTAAATAATAGAAAATGAGGATTTGAGCCTTGAGTTACCTAGAAACCGGGGTCGGAGTGATTCAAAAAATTTGCCGAAAGGCCAGTGGCATTTTCGTAAATAAATGAACTTTTTGGAAACATACAGGAGGGTTTTTTAAATGAAACTTTTGAGTTCTTCGGGGTTTTGGTTTTCAGAGGCCCTGAAAACCATGGGAAGCCCTGGGACTGGTAAAGACTCTCCAGTGTAATTTTTTCAATGTCAGTTGACCCAAACTTTGACTTATTCATTCGGGAAGGTTTTAACTTCAATTTGAATTATTCCAAAAATATTTTATTAAATTGGCAATCTAAATTTTATAATGGAAAAGATGGTCCTCAAAAAGGAGCTAAAATGAAGGAGAAACGAAAATGCTAAGAACGAAGGGCAAAATTGGCATTAAAGTGTTAAAAGAAGCTTCTTTCTTCTTCTTTATATGCCACGTTCTTTCTCTCCTCTCTAAGACCGAATTGCTTCTACCCATTTTCAGAGGAAAACTCCAACTTCTTAGGCGCACAAGAGGAGGAAGATTTTGGAGGAAGAAATTCAAGAAAAAGGTAAGAAACTTTAAGAAATTCCATATCCTTCCTTCTTGAAACTTGCTTCTCTCCTCCTCAAGCTCTCTTTCTATGGTTTTAATGGAGAGTTTGGTGCTATTTTGAGGGCAGAATAGAGGGGAGAATTTGGAAATTTGAGGAAGCAAGCCAAGCAAAGGAAGAGCCTTTTGGAAGAGCTTGATTCAAGGTACTTTCCATGCAAGATGTTACTTCTTTTTCCTTAGTTCTTCTCCTATATTTCGGCCAAAATAGACCCAAGGAGAAGGAAGGGTTTTTGTTCAAGAACCATCAAGAATTAGTGAGATTAATTTAGAGGAAGATGGAAGATACCAAGAAATTCTAAGGAAATCCATAAAACTAGAAGTTGGAAAAGTGTAGAGCACTTAAGGGGATTGTAAAAACTGATTTAACCTATAAGTTCCCTTGGCTATTTAAGTGTTTCCTTGACCTCCTACAACTCTTAACAACCTCCCTAAATGGTTCCCCCATCAAAAATCAAGAAGCCATTAAATCCTATTTATGCTCTAAGTTTTGGCTAAGTAGGGATGGCACAGTTAGGGAAAGTTTTAAATTTTTCTAAGGCCATTCTTGAATCACATTTGATTAATGAAGATGAGTAGAGGCCTTGGGAATAATTTAGAACTCAAGGAAAGTGAATTGGGATCATAGGTTCTATATTATGGCCTAAAGAAGCAACATGGTACTAGGCCCTTTGTTTTAATGGTGGGGTGGCTCCAAGAGGCTTAAAAGGAGTCAAAAATCATAATTGAGAGGAAAGAATGAGGCCTAGAAGTTATTTGAGGAGTGTTGCTTCATTAGACACCAATATGGACCATAATGAAGCCTATAGAGTAATCTAGGGCTTAAGCAAATTGCATAGTTTTAGAATATGTTTCATGAACCTAATTAGCTCCTTTAAATCATGTCTAGGCCAAGAAAAACCATCTCCACCAAATTGTAAGTGTATAGCCAAGGCAAAGGAGGGAAATCCAAAGAAAAAAGTGTATAGATTTGTACAAGGTAGCTCTCTCCACCTTCTCTCATGCATAGATGTGTGTTTATCTTGTTTTAAAATGTGTGTATGTGTATTTTCAAGCTATGAAAAGTATGCTAGCATGCTCTTATATACCATGACTCTTGATGCCACATTATACTTTCAAATGAATATATGATGTGTGATTGAGCTTACTTGAGTGTGGAGAGGCCAAGAACTCTTTCCCATGGTGAGGATGAGCCAAAAACCCTTGAGCTTGGTTGAGACAAAGTAAAGAGTCTCCCAAAAGTAAAGTAGACTCCTAAAGAGTATGGTTGAGTTCAAAGATTTCAAAGAATGGGTGAGGCAAGTCCAAATACCATGGAGAGAAGTGTGAGGTCATTCCAAATACTTGGTGAGCTCTTGAATGCCTTGTATGATGTGTTTCTATGCCAAGCTTGATTTTAAATGTTCATGACTTCTATTTTCCCACACATGCATTCATAGAACTTGCTTGCACATATTATGTGTGATGGAATGGGAGATGAGCCATTGAGATCCTTGAATCTCACTCCCTCCTCTTAAATGTCCTAATATGCTAGATGGACTAAGTGGACATGGCAATGGGAGCCAACCACATTGAAGAAAGAAGATTGCCACCCTTATGCTTGATTTTTGTCTTTTGATTCACAATCAGACTTCATAATGTATATTATTATTGTAAATAGTCTATGACCCCTTGGACAAATGTAAAAATGATATTATGTGATAGCTAAATGAATGAGTATGGTATATGTATTCTAGAACATAAATTGAGTATTTATGCCAATGTGTGCATTTGAGAAAAGCTTGGTGTAATGTGTATAAGTGAAGGTAAAAAGGCCAAAATTAGATGCAAATGGTTTGCGATCATTTGGGCAGCTCCCATAAGTCTTAAACATACTTTTAGACTTGCCCAAAAGGTGCCAAGACCCAAGGAAAGCCAAATGGCAATTTTGGTACCCTATGTAGAGCCAAAAGTGACCAAAATAGAATCCTATATCACTTTTTAGCTAAATGATTTATTCTTGATTTGAGATTTGGCATGCTATTAGAATATGTTGAGATATTTTTGAGAAGCTAAAGATCATAATTTTTTGGAGATCTATAGAATATTTGATGATTTTTCAAAGTTGGCCAAAATTCTTGAAATGGTATGATGCACTATTATATTGGGTCTGAAATTATTTTCTATCACATAAGGCCTAAATGAAGTCCAATTTCCATGAAATTTTATAGGCAGAAACTAGAGGTTATAATTGACTTGTGTCAATTAGAATCACCCCATTTGGATGTCTAGAGAGGGAGATATGATTTTTCAAAGATTCAGTCCAGTGTCAGGCATCCCACCAGACCTTAGTCAATATTTGATCAAAATTCAGGATTTGCGTGAGCTTGAACTAGTATGGAGTGATTTTTCCCTTCTACCTAACATCCTCAGCTTTCCATATTGGTATCATTCACTTGAATTGGAATTCTATGAAATTAATTGGACATTTTTGAAGTTCATATCAATAAATTGTAATAGCATCAGGACCCAGTCCGACCTCCAGACTATTTTGCATGTCAAACTCTCTGTGTGTGGGATGTTATAACTTGTACATATTTTTAGCATGAAGCATACATCCCAAGATTTCCAGAATAATCAAGATTACATGATTTTGATTTTTCTAGATTTAATTATGATTTTCCAAAATTTTGGACAGAATGGGGGCAAATCTGGCCGAAATTCAATAAGTTCAATTTATGCTCCATTTCATTTTCCTTGGCTCATGAGCAAGATTTTGTGATGAAAATGAGTAGTAATGATGTATTTAAATATAAGGATGTATGATATGAACCCACACGGTCCACGTGACACTAATTGTGAATTTTTAAGCATGACATAACGCAATTAAATCCATTATTATTAGTTCCTTTTCCATGTACTCTTAGGAACATGATGATATAGAGCTTATGAATGCCATGAATGGGGTTAGATATATATGGTATTACAATTTTTTGCCATGTTAGTTACATGATATTAGGTCTAGTGAACTCAATAGTAATGTAACTTAAGTGTATAGCAAATGATGATATCAACTATAAAGAGTTTCCTCCTGATCAAAGAGTATCTGAGTTGGTTAAGTTAATAAGTAAGTTAAAGAAGAACAAGTTAGGGGATTCTTGAATTATTTATCACTTTGAGAAAAGGCTATTAATAAGGAATCCTAGATGTCAATTGAACATGCTTATGGCATTAGAGAGCCAAGATTAAAGTAGAACAAGTTTAATATGTTTATGAGCATAAATCCCTTGTGAAAGATAAGTAATTAGTTTATAATGTCTAAGGGACTAGTTGATATTTCGATATTATTATATTTTATATTCTTTACATTTAGTTTTATTAATAATTCATAGTAGGTAATTTTTGTTGGAGATTGTGCCCTAGGCCAATCATTGTATTACAAATATTGTATTTTATTAAGAAATGAGTTTTCTTTTATTACATTATTATTATATAATTCTTTTGTATGTTCTATATAATAATATCCTTAGATAAATCATATTAATTATGCTAAATATCCTTAGTCAATCATCATTGTGGGAATGATGATGAATTAAGACTAGTATGATTTTGATTGATGATTGTGTGTTAATCATATATAAAGATATGAATCAAAATCATAAGCATTTATTAAGGAACAAGATGCTGGATCGACCCACCATAAGATAGCTACATGGATTAAGTCATAAGCATGTCTTATGTATAACCGTATCACTAAGCCCTTAGACTTGAGATCACTATAGTTTCCAACACGAGGAACACTAATTTTGGCATAGTCAAAAGTCATCTTTAACCGGGTGATCATAAAGGTTATGATCGAGTATAGTGAAATTCATGTAGAAGAAGATGAGTAGTCAAAATAGGATTTGTCCCTCTGATTAATAGAGAAATATCTCTGGGGCCCTCGATGAGTGAAACTAAGAAATGCATTGACGTACTCGAATGGAAGAGTTTCCATTTGTACTGTCAATCTGCACGTTGATCGAGAAAGTGACGATTAAGTAAGATAAGGATGACATTTCTATACCTTATACTTGATTTAAATATCGTGTGACAAAAAGAATGTGATAAGGTTATATGACAGGTTGCATTGGATCACCGATCCCTATATGATTTAGGTAGTCATAATATCTTGCTAGAAGCCGCTTGTGACTTGTGGGTCAAACAGTGTTATTAGCTTACTGCCAACATCATATGGGCCTACAAGGTCACACACAAGAACGAGTCAACTCAAGCTAAAATGTCTAAATTCATTGAATATGAAATTACGTCTAGATTCAATGAATATCATGTTCAATCTAGGGTGGAAGAATTTTATAAATAAATAAATATTTGATATATATATAATTTATAAAATTTGAAATATATATATTTATATATTCGAAATATATATATATCCTTCAATTAATTTAAATCAATTAGTTTTAAATTCAAAATCCATATGATAGATTTAAATTTAAACTAATATGATAATTTAAATTTAATTTATAAGATAAATTAAATTTGAATTAACTTCTCGATTTATATTAAATAGTTAGTTAAAATTTAAGTCTATTAAATAGACTTAAATTTAAACTAATCTATTTAATTCAAATTTGATTTGATTTAAAATAATATAATTTAAATTAATTAAATATATCTGAAACCCTAATAAGATACCTCTATAAAAAGGTAGGAGGCTTAGATTTCCTAAAACCACATAACTAAAGAAAAATCCTAGAGAGAGAAAGCATACGAATGGTGCACGAACATTGTACGGACGCCATATGGATGTCTAGAAAGAGAAAGTGTACAGACACTGTATGGATGCCTAGAGAGAGAGAGAGATTTTCTCTAACAAGAACATGTACAGACATTGGTAAAAGACGCTAGTATGCCGTTCGAGTTGAGCACCCGTTCATGTGGATACCGGTAGAGGGAGCATATCTGTAGATCAGTTCCTAAGATCCGATGAAAAGGTAAATATTTCTAGATCTACTCAATTTAAACAACATTGATGGATCCATGGGAAGGGATTTGGGGATTTAATTTTCTGCTGTGCATCTCAAAAATTCCCAACAATTTGATGACATTGGGTTTATTTTATATTAATTGGGTTAAAATTAGATTAATGGATTTTTATTGCATTCTTATTATATTTATCCAACAGAGGCTTAATTATTTTTAATTGTATTTTGCAGGTTAGAAGATTCCTAAAGGGATTTGGATATTATCTTATTAATCCACTAAAGGATTGTTGGGAGGCTTATAATATATAGGTGATAGTGGCTTCAAACTCAGTGATAACGCACCTGTGTATTAATAATTGATACTATTATTTGTTTGCCATGGTAGTTACATGATATTAGGTCTAGCAAAAGTTAATAGTAATATAACTGAAGTGTATAACAAATGATGTTATGAACCATAAAGAGTTTCCTAATGATCAAATAGCATTCGAGTTGGTTAAGTTAATAAGTAAGTAGAAGATAGGGGATTCTTGAATTATTTAGTGATTTGAGAAAAGGCTATTAATAAGGAATCCTAGATGTCAACTGAACGTGCTTATGGCACTACAGAGTTAAGATTAAAGTAGCACAAGTCTAGTATGTTTAGGAGCATAAATCCCTTGTGAAAGATAAGTAATTAAAATATAATGTCTAAGGGACTAGTTGATATTTCGATATTATTATATTTTATATTTCTCATATTTAGTCTTATTAATAATTCATAGTAGGTAATTTGATGACATTGGGTTTATTTTATATTAAGTGGGTTAAAATTAGATTAATGAATTTTTATTGAATTCTTATTATATTTATCCAATGGAGGATTAATTATTTTTAATTGTATTTTACAAGTTAGAAGATTCCCAAAGGGATTTGGATATTATCTTATTAGGCCACTAAAGGATTTAGATATTATCCTATTGTTACTTCTAGATTAGTATGGGATTTCTTTTAATTCTTGACCATTGGATGTGCGCAACTCATCTTAGCCCTTGGATCTTTATTGGTGAGGAAGCCAATGTCTTCTATTTAAAAAGGAGAAGATGCCACCATGGAACACACTCCATCTTCTCTACTTCTCATTCTTGTTTTCATTTTTTCATGGCTTTTTGATTTTTCTTAGCGATCGATCTAGAGTCTAAACATAATAGGGAACTTGAGTCCATATTTGTATAGAACTCTAGTTTAGATTTTGATTTTAAAAGTTTTCATTTTTTTGTTCTCTTTGTTTTCGTGTAATTATTATCATTTTGGTTAAATGATTTTTGTTACATAAATTCTGATTTGTTTGGTCTATCTGAGAACATGTTTTGATTTAATCAGTTCATTAATCAAATAAATTCATTTTAAACTACATTAGAATTCTACATGCATCTCTGGTCAAGTGCGAAATAGTTTAGCTTTGTATTATTGACAAAAGTGTGGTTGTATTCTGATTAGTAATATGAACCAATTAAAATCTTGAATAGTAGTTTAAGAACATTAATTAAAAATAACCATAGGATTAAAAATCAAAGTAGAGATATTTTTAGGTGCTAAGGATAGGGAAATATCATAGGAAGAATATTGATTGGTTACGGATTATTCTGATTGAATTTTGTTTTATTACGTTTCATTAATTAATTTGCTATTCCGTTTAATTAGTGCAATTTTATATTCGAACCCCCAATCATTGCAATTTTATATTTTTGTTTCCTAAAATAATTGATTTAATTAATAGCTCTATGAGAGATGACCTGATGAGTATTATATTACAAACCATAAAAAATTCACTAATCTTGGCCAATTCGACAACTGCGAGTAAATAATAATTTCTTTACCAAGATTTTGGCAGCGGCGTCATCGGGGAGCCAATCAATCATAATCAATTAGAATAGGAAATTCCTTAGTTTCAATTTTGATTTAGCATCTTTACTTAGTGTTTGTGGTCAATTTTCAGTGTTTTTGGTGTTTTGCGACTGTTATAGGCATTATCGGCATAAGGGGTAACTAACTTCGATTGAGTTAAAACTTGGTATATAAGTTCTAGGTGTTGTGAGAAATGAAATTCATAGCCATGCTATGTGCTATGCCACGTTTTGGTCAAATTCTATCGTTTAAACCACTTTTTCAATTTTTTTTTGTATTTTTTGTTTTGATTTTTTATGATTTTTCTAATTTTTTTTAATTTTTCCTGGTAATTTTTGGGTGCTTTCTTTTAGTTTATTTCATTCTTGGTGTATGACAAGATCCTCTAATAAAGATTTAGTTGAGTTTAATCCAGAGATTGATAGGAGTTTTCATACACAACTTAGGAATCACAAAATTAAAGAAGCTGTGACTACTGAGTTGATTTCTGATATAATAGATAATATAGGAAGTAATTGGGAATTAAATTTGGATTTGGATTTGGATTTTGAAATAGTAGATATGGCTGGTAATAATGCTAGAACTCTTAGGGAATTGGCTACACTTGATGTTAATTACCAACCACTGTGTATTTAATATTCTAAACTTAAATCTACTTTTGAACTTAAATCTGAATTAATACATCTCCTTCCAAAGTTCCATGAGCTTGCAGGTGAGGATCCTCATAAACATCTCAAGGGGTTCCACGTGGTTTGTTCCACCATGAAGCCATAAGGAGTTTTAGAAGAGCACATTAAGCTTAGAGCATTTCCTTTCTCACTGAATGGGGCAGCCAAATATTGGCTTTATTATCTTTAACCTCAAGCCTGATAACTTCATGGAATGAATTGAAAAGGATATTTCTAGAGAAACTCTTCCTTGCCTCAAGAATTGTTGCCATCTAAAAAGAGATTAGTGGTATTAGACAAATGAATGGAGAAACATTGTACGAGTACTGGGAGAGGTTTAAGAAATTGTATGTAAGCTATCCTCACCATTAGATCAGTGACCAACTTTTAATTTAGTATTTTTATAAAGGCTTGCTACCCATGGACAGAAGTATGGTTGATGTAGCTACAGGAGGAGCATTGGTTAACAAAACCCCAGCTACTGCCACAGACCTCATTGCAAATATGGTACAGAATACACAATAATTTGGTACCAAATTAAATATGCCAACTAAAGGTGTAAATGAAATCTATGCCACTCATATGGATCAATAAAGAATAAAAAATAAACTTGAGGAGTTGGCTTCCATGGTCAGACAGCTAGCACTTAAGCAAAGACAATCTCAACAACTCCTTACACCTCTATGTGGTATTTGTTCATTAACCACACATGCCACAGATCAGTGTCCCTAGTTGTAAGATAATACATAATCATATGCTGGCATCTTCCCTGGTAGACCTTTATAGTAGTAAAATAGATACGACTCTTATGTAGTATCATACAATCCAGGATGATGAGATCATCTGAATTTGAGATATGGTAGTGGGTCTAACCAACAATAGCAGCAACATAAATTCAATGCTCTTGACCTAAACAACCAACATCCTATGAGACAACTCATGCAACAAATGAAAAAGTCAAAACCAAGTCTAGAAGATATAGTAAAGTAGTTGGCAACAAATATAGTCCAATTCCAACAGTGAACAGAGACAACAATCCAGAGTTTGGAGACCTAGATTGGTCAACTTGTAACAAATATCAATGAGTTGAGAAGTCTAGGTTCCAACTAATTATCTTCACAGCCTGTAACCAACCCAAGAGGCAATATCATTGCAATAACCTTAAGGAGTAACAAGCAAGTAAATAGGCCCATCACACCTTTAATAGGGGCATTGCAAGAAAAAGAAGTTGGTAGAGAACAATAGCCCCCTTCAATCCAAGGAAAAAATAGTAAAGAAAAGGAAGAGAATTCCGTATACACCAAACCCTTCCATTCTCCAACGGAATTACACAATCCAAGAAAATCACAGAAGCTGAACTAGATAGGGAAATTATAAAGATATTCAAAAAATTATAAGTCAATATCCTTCTCTTAAAAGCAATCAAATATATTCCAAAATATACGAAGTTTCTTAAGAAGCTGTGTAGGCATAAGAGGAAGTTGAAAGGAAATGAGAAAGTTAGCATGGGAAGAAATGTATCAGCTTTGATTCAACTAATTATGCCCATTAAATGCAAAGATGTGGGCACATTCACCATTCCTTGCACAATAGGGAATATACAGTTCAATAATGTTATGTTAGATTTAGGAGCTTCCATTAGTGTAATGCCTAAGTCTGTGTATTTCTCTTTGCAAATTTGAGAATTAAAGCCTACGGGAGTGGTGATTCAGTTAGCAAATAAAAGCACAGCCTACTCTATGGGAGTACTTGAAGATGTTCTAGTAAAGGTAGAAGATTTAATTCTCCCTGCTGATTTTTGTCTTGAATATGGAGGATGACAATATACATGGGCATGCACCACTGATTCTAGGTAGACCATTTTTAAAACCTGCTAAAATAATAATTAATGTGCATGATGGTACTTTATTAATGGAATTTAGTGGTGATGTTACTCATTTTAATATTCTTGATGCTATAAGACACCCTTCAGAAGAGCACTCCATGTTGCATGTAAATATGATAGATTTGTTAGTTGCTGATGCTTGTGTAGACATGGATACTAAACTTCCTAACGTTGTTGAATTTATAAGTGCAATTCAATGTTTAGAATGTTATGATGGACTTAATAAATGTACTGCATATTCTAAGATTGATGCATTTTTGAATTCTGATTCTGGTTCTAGTTTTGATTCTAATTTTGATACTGATTCTCTCAATTTATTTGATATTATTTCCTTTGTTGAGAAAACTAAACAAATAGAGGCTATTGTACATTTAAACTCACAAAGATTAGTGCCTTCCATATGGCAACCACTTACACTTGAACTTAAACATTTACCCGAAAAATATCAAATATGCTTTCTTGGAAGAAAAAAATAAATTACCAATAATAATAGCAAATGGCACGTGATCATGAAATGAGGTTGTTAGAATTGTTAAGGAAAAAGAAAAAAGTAATAGGTTGGACATTGGTAGATATTCTAGGGATTAGCCCTTCCATTTGTATGTACAAAATTTTATTAGAGGAAGGAGCTAAACTAGTGAGACAACCATAAAGAAGATTCATTCCCACAATCCTAGATATTGTAAAGAAAGAGGTAAGTAAATTACTTTCAACTAATATTATTTATCCCATATCTGATAGCAAATGAGTGAATCCAGTGTAGGTAGTCTCCAAGAAGATTGGTATCATAGCGGTGCCCAATGAAAAGAATAAGTTTATCCCTATGAGAGTTCAGAATAGTTAGAGAGTCTGCATTGATTACAGATAGTTGAATCAGGCCACCAAAAAGAATCATTTTTCTCTTCTTTTCATAAACCAAATGTTAGAGAGATTGGCAAGCAAATCTCATTACTATTTCTTAGATGACTTTTTCAGTTATTTTCAAATTCATATTGTACCAGAAGACTAGGAAAAGACTACATTTACCTGCCCATTTGGTACCTTTGCATATTGGAGGATGCCGTTTGGACTTTGTAACACTCCAAGCATATTCCAACAGTGTATGGTGAACATCTTTTCTAATTTCTTTAAACATTGCATGGAAGTTTTTTGGATGACTTCACTATTTATGGAACTTTCTTTGATGGCTGTTTGATAAGTTTAAGAATATTTTTAGAAAGATGCATTGAGAAAAATCTGGTCTTAAATTTTGAAAAATGTCATTTTATAGTAGAGCAATGAATTGTTTTAGGCTATATGGTTTCTAAAAATGGCATTGAAGTTGATACAGCTAAAGTAGATGTGATTGCTTCTTTACCTTACTCCATCTGTATGTGGGAAGTGCATTCTTTTCTTAGCCATGTAGGATTTTACAAGCGATTTGTCACGAACATAATTTTCGTAGAATGATAAAATGAACCATATAAAAGTAAGTCCCCTGCAATAGGCTAGTTAATGTCCTAAAAAATTTTGGTAAAATCTTAGGCTCCTAAAAATGATAATGCCAGGCTCAGACAAAAAGAAAAATAGAGCTAGGACAGTGAAACAAATTGTGATGAAAACTGATGAAACGTAATGACATTTTTGTAAATAAGTGCAACTCTTGGAAAAACATACAAGAGGGCTTTTTAGATGAGAAATTTGAGTTGCCCAAGGTTCTCAGAGGCCCTTAAAATCATGGGAAGCTTCAGGATCGGTAAAGCCACTCTGGTGTACATTTTTAAATATCGGTGAGCCTAAACTTTGACGAATTTGTTCGATAAGATTTTAACTCTAATTTGAGTGATTCTAAAGGAAATTTATTAAATTAGGAACCTAAATTTTATAATGAAAAAAATGGTTCTAAAAAAGGGCTAAAACGAAGCCGAAACGAAATTGCCATTATGGAGGAACAAAATTGAAATTTTTGAAAAAGCTAGTTTCTTGAATGTTCCATAAGCTTCTTGTCTCTTCTCCCACATTCTTAAGCACAACCTTTTCTGCCCAAAATACAAAAAAATTTTTAGCTCCTTTAGGCACACTAAGAGAAGGAGAAAAAGAGGAAGAAAATCAAGAAAAGGTAAGGAAATCTAAGGAATTTCATGCTCCATCTTCTTCCAATTTTGCTCCTCTCCTTCCATGCTTTCTTTATATGGTTTATTTGAGGCAAATGGTTCCATTTTTCATCTAGAACATAGAAGAAGAGTTTGAAATTCTTGAGAGGAGGTAAACCCCTTGAGAGGAGGTAAACCAAGGAGAAAAAGTCTTGAAACCAAGCTAGAATCTAAGGTGATTTCCTATTCTTGTAGCTTTTCCTTGTTTCTCTTCTCTTGATGCTTGTTCGGCCTCATATAGAACCATGAGAAGGGAGGGAGTTTTGTTCAAAAACAAGAGAGGAACTAGGGTTTTAAACCATGAGGAAGAGGCATATAGCAAGAAATTACAAGAAAAACCTATGGAAAACAAGATAGAAAAGTGTAGGCTTCTTTAGAGTTTTATTAAAATCTGATTTTGTGTGAGTAATTCCTTGGCTATTTGAGTGTTCCCTTGAGCTCCTAAGACTCTTAGAAAGCCTCTCAAGTGGCTCTCCCATCAAGGAAAAATCAAAAACTCCATGAACCTCCATTATGGTGCATATTTTAGCCAAGCTAGGTTCATTAGGCTAAGGGATGTTTTAATTTGTTCTAATCTTGGTTTGGGACTTTATATGATGTTAGAAGATGGGAGAAAAAATTGAAAAAAATGTAGGCTCCATGGATTAGAAGATGGGTTAATGGTGTCCATAATGGTGCTTTGTGAAGCAACTTAATTCTAAGCTGGTGTAAACAATTGTGTGAGGGCTCCAAGGACCTTGAATGAGGTTAAGAGGCCTAGAATTGGAAAGATATGGGAGTCTAAAGCTTAAATTGTGAAGGTTGCTTCAATAGGCCATTTATGGAACTATTATGCCACTTATGGAATCAAGTCTATGTTCAAGAGTGAGTTTAAGGTCTTGGCTTGCTTCAAGTGTGTAATTGTGTGTTGTTTATGGTGTTTAGGCCAAGAGAACACAAACCCACCTAGGTACACTTGTGAGGCAGAAAATAGGGAGGAATAAGACAAAAGAAAGCTTGCAAAATTCAAGGTAGCTCTCCACCTCATTCTCCTTGCATTCTTGTGTGCATATGTATATAATTGTATGCTTGTGTGTGCTCTTGTGATTTGAGAATATGTCACTTGATGTCTTGAGATTGCATTGGCACCAATGTGTTTCCTTGAATGGCCTTGGTTGTGGAATTATCTCATAAGGGTGAGGTGATGCCAAAAGTCCCTTAATAAAGGTGAGGAGATGCCAAAAGTCTTATGGCATGGGTGAGACAAGGCTAAAAGTCTCTTAGAAGGGTGAGGCCAAGTCAAAAGTCCCTAGGCCAAGGGTGAGGCAAATCCAAAAGTCCTAAAAATGGGGTGAGGTAAAATCAAAAGTCCCTAGAGCGTGTTCTTTGCTTGAATGTGAATAAGTGGCATGAAAATTGTGATCTTGCATACTTTATGGTTATTAAACCTTCCATACATATACTTTGATGTGTATATGCCATGAATGTGTGTGTGAATGGGTGTATGAGCTATTGAGAT
Source organism: Erythrophleum ivorense (assembly GCA_026724425.1). Classification (NCBI taxonomy): domain Eukaryota; kingdom Viridiplantae; phylum Streptophyta; class Magnoliopsida; order Fabales; family Fabaceae; genus Erythrophleum; species Erythrophleum ivorense. The sequence continues at coordinate 17,685,019 of JAIUCV010000009.1, forward strand.
TCTAGAAATCTTACTTCCCTTCACTCTATTATTTTAAAATGTCTAGGTGGCACACAAGAAGGGAGAAATGCAAGCCAAAGAGATTATGATGCTATACTTTGAACAATTTGTAACTTTTCTTGTCTCTAAATGTCAAAAAGGATATGTTCATCATATTTTTAAGTTGTAAACTATTGAACAAATGTAAAATGATATATGAATATGATGCAGACCTTATGTGACCCTAAACCAATGGAATTATGCAAATTGGTTCTTGGATGACTTGTATGTAACTATGCATTAATGGATATGGGATAGCCAAATTGAGATGCATGATGTTTGGAACCACTTAGGCAGTTCACACAAGTCATATTCATGCTTTTAAACTTGCCCAAGAGGTGCCAAACCTTAAAGAAGGCCAATTGGACAAAGTTAACACCTCATATGGAGTAAAAATGGCCATTTTGGTGAGCTATACCACTTTTTATCCAAATGAACTTTTCTTGGTTTAAGATTTAGCCTACATCTAAACCTTGTTGAGAGTTTTTTGAGAATCTAAAGTGGGTAGTATTTGGAGGCCTACAAAATATTTGGTGAATTTTTGAAGTTAAAAAATTTTCTAGTTTTGGTTCAGTGTATTATTCATCTGGTCCAAATTTTGATCTGTGTCAATCATGGGATAAACGATATCCAATTGCTACAAAATCTTACAGGGAGAAACTAGACCTTTCCAGTGACTTGTTCCAATTAGAAGTACCCTATTTGGATGTTTAGAGAGGGAGATATGAATTTTTGAAGTTACTATTATGTTTCAGGTGCGCCTCCAAACCCGTGATACTATTTGATTGATTTTCAGGGTTTGAATGCTCTTGGATTGATCTAGAACTATTTTTTCTCCTAGTTAACATCTATAACTTTTCAAATTAGTACAGATTGCATGGATTGGATTTTTGTGGAATTAATTATAAATTTTCAAAGTTTATATCTGTAAGCTGTATTAGATTTCTGGATAGCTCGACCTCCTTGCCTTTTCTATTGTCAAACGTGGTCCATATGGGATTTTCGTGGCTGGGACTTATTTTTATGTAACATTGATATCCAGATATTTCTAAAAAGCTATGGTTTATGTGATTTTGATTTTTCTAGAATTAGTTATAATTTTTCAAAATTTCTCTTAAAATTTTTCTGTAACACCATAACTTTCTAACCTTTCTCATGCAATTTCTATGCCTCATGCCATGCACTTCTCAAGGATTATAAGAAAATGACATATAAAATAATGAGTTTTCTTGCGTTGCGCTACGCGTAAATTTTTCTTTTGAAGTCCCATGGACCACATGGACTCATGTATCACATTTTCACATTTAATTACATAGATATAACTCATTTCCATCACCAAAATTGGCCTAGAGCTCGTACATGGCAAGGAGATACATAAAATTCATATATGCAATTTTAGCCAGAATTTTCTCACTTCTGTCACAAATTTTGAAAAATCATAACTAATTCTAAAAAAATCAAAATCATGCATTCTTTACTATTCTAGAAAGCTACACATGTCTAATTTATGCTAAAAATATGTCTAGACCATGGAACATAGTACAGAAGACGTTTGACATTTGAAAAAGTGTAGAGGTCTGGCTAACTATTGGTACTGTCATAGGTTTCTACTACAAATTTAAAAAATATATAATTAATTCCAAAAAAATCCAATCTATGTAAATGATATTAATCTGGAAAGCTACAGATGTTAAGAAAAAATAACTCTAGACCAGTTTAGGCACATCCAAGTATTGAAAACCAATCAAACAATAACCTAGGTCAGTTTGGACACCTGATACTAGACAGAAATTTTAAAAATTCATATCTCCCTCTCTAGACATCCAAATGAGGTGTTCTAGTTGGCACAAGTCACTGAGAATGTCTAATTTCTACCTATAAAATTTTGTGGCAATTGGACATCATTTCTCCCTAAAGTGATAGAATCAATTTTGGACTAGTGTGAATAGTACCATGAACCAAAATCAGAATTTTTTTCAACTTTGGAAATTCATCAAATATTCCATAGATCTCCAAAAATTCTATACTTTAGCTTCCCAAAAAGCTCTTAATAAACTCTAATTGCATGACAAATCTTAGATCAAGAAGGGTACATTTGGATAAAAAGTGATATAGGTTTCCAATATGGTCAATTTTGCTCCATGTTAGATACTAAGTGTGCCCAAATGGTCTTTCTTGGTGTTTGACACTGCTTGGGCAAGTTTAAAAGCATGAATATGACTTGTATGAACTGCCCAAGTGGTCTCAAACCTCATGCATCTTAATTTGGCCTCTTCACTTCCATTATGACATACAATTCCATTAGCTTAAATTGCACTATACCATTCATACAACATTCAATCTCATTTGTACATGATATATTAGTATAATTATACATGTTCATAACATCATAGGACATATACAACAATGGATTACAATATTTGCCATTCATATGGCCTTAAAGTAACAAAATCTATGGACTTTAATGTCAAACTTTTATTTCTTAAGTGGTTGGCTCCCATTTTTTTGCTCTCTTGGTCCACCGAACATGTTATAACATTGGAAAGGAGGGAATGAGATTCAAAAAATCTCAATAGCTCATCTCCCATTCAATCACATATAAAGTATGCAATACAAGTCTTGAATGTAACACCATATATTTCTAGGTCATTTCATGTCTTTGAATAACTCATTTCCAAGAATTATGTAAATTCTCAAAGAAAAAGGTATTAAAATAATGACTTTTCTAACGTTGCGTCGCATATAAAAATTTCATTCAGTATCACGTGGATCATATGAGCTCATATATCACATTCTCATATTTAATTACATGAATACAACTCATTTGCATCATCAAAAGTGGCCTACATCTCATGGAATTCAAAGGGAAGCATAAAATGCATATATATTTTCGGCTAGATTTTCCTCTTTTCTGTCACAAATTTTAGAAAATCATAACTAATTTTAGAAACATTGAAATCATGCATTCTTGGCCATTATGGAAATCCACACATATCTAATTTATGCTAAAAATATGTCTAGGCCATAAAACACAACACAAAAGATGTTTGACATTCGAAATGGTCCAGAGGTTAGGCTATCCACTGGTGTTGTCATAAAATTCTACAGTAAACTTCAAAAATGTCCAATTAATTCCAAAAAAATCCAATCCATATATACCAATCTGGGAAGCTATAAATGTTAGCTAGAGGAAAAAAATAACTCTAGACCAGTTCAGGAATGCCTAGACCTCGAAACCTAATCAAACAATACTTGAGGTTAGTTGAAGCACTTAGTACTAGACAGAATTTTTGAAAATTCATATCTCCCTCTCTAAAGCTCCAAATGAGGTGCTTCTAATTGATACAAGTCACTAGAAATGTATAGTTTCTCTGTATAAAATTTCATGGCAATTGGGTATCATTTGGGCCCTATGTGACAAATTTCATTTTCGGACCAAGTAAACAGTGCATCAGACCAAAATCAAAATTTTTGCCAACTTTGAAAATTCATAAAATATTTTCTAGACCTCTGAAAATTCTATTCTTTAGCTTTCCTAAAAGCTCTCAACAAAAGTTAATTTTATGCCAAATCTTAGACTAAGAAGAGCTCATTTGGATAAAAAGTAATATAGGGTTCTATTGTGGTCAATTTTGGCTCCATTTAGGATACCAAAATGTTCAAATGGCTTTCCTTGGGGTTTGGCACCTCTTGGGCAAGTCTAAAAGCATAATTAGGACTTATGTAAATAGCCCAAATGATCCCAAATCTCATGCATCTCATTTTGGCTATTCCACTTTTATTCATACATGAAATTCCATAATGCAAAATTTCCACTACATGACCAAAATGAGTATTTCTATACATATAACCCTAGCTCACATTTATACACAATACATTAACATAATTATACATGTTAATAACATTATAGGTCATATACGATTAGGGATTTCATCAATTGCTATCCATAAGGCCTTAAAGTAGCAATTTCAAGACACTTTGATGTCATGCTCTCATCTTCAAGGTGGTTAGCTTCTATTACCTTGTTCTCTTGGTCCACTTAGCATGTTAGAACATTGGAAAGGAGGGGATGAGATTTAAAGAATCTCAATAACTCCTCTCCCATTCAATCATACATAAAGCATGCAAAACAAGTCTCACAAAATGCACGCATGGCATACGGACAAGTGTAATCATTCAAGAAGTATTCTTAGTATTTGAAAAAGTCATACATAGGCTTGCCAAGCAAGTGGATTGGCCTCACCCATTTACTTGTAAATTTTGGACTTGCCTCACCTATTCTTTAAGAGGTTTTTGGACTCAACCATGCTCTTGGGAGTCAACCTCACTTTTAGGAGACTCTTTACTTTGTCTCAACCAATCTTATGAGTTCTTGGCTCATCCTCACCATGGCTAAAGGTTCTTGGCCTCACCACACTCAAGCAAACCAAAGTAAACATTATAAACATCATTTGAAAAACATAATGCATCATCATGGTACCATGGAGTAAGAGCTTATGCTAGAGCATTTTTCATGGCTTGAAATACATATACGCATATTCAAAGACAAGTAAAGCAAGCAATCATGCATGAGAGAAGGTGGAGAGAGCTGCCTTGCTAGCATTTGTACACTTTTCCTTAAGCCTTGAATCCTCTCCCTTGACCTCACACACCCAAGAAGGTGGAGATCATTCCTTTTAGCCTAGACACAATTTATGGAAGCCAATTAGGTTTATGCAATTAATTAAAATGCCACACAACTTGCTTAGACTCTAGCTTGGTCTCTAAACTCCTTTATGTTTCCAAAAATGCATCTAATGAAGTAACACCCATCAAATAAATTCTATGCTCCATTCTTTTCTTTCAAATATGATTCTTGACTCCTTTTAATCCTCTTAGAGTCACCACACAATTAAAATAAAGAGTCTAACTACATGTTGCTTATTTAGATCATATTATAGAACATAAGGAACTAACTCACTTTCTATGGTTTCTCAATTTTTCCTAAGGCCTCCCCTCATCTTCACTCATCATATATGACTAAAAAATGGGTTTAGAACAAATTAAAACTATCCTTAAGTACACAAACTCCCTGAGGCTGAGACTAGGAAGCGTGATGATCTCCTTGAACTTTGCTTTGTTTTCTTGATGGAGGAAGCACATAGGGAGACTTCTAGGGATCTTAGGAGCTCATTTAAACTCTCATTTAAACATAAGAATCAAGATATCAATTCAGATTTTGCAAGGAATATATGAAACCCTAGACTTTGCATCTTGAATTTCCATGGTTATTTGTTAATTCTTTTTGCATATTCTTAATTTTCACACCTTTTTCCTAAGAATCACCCTTGATTTTGCCTAAAAATCAAACCTTTCTAGGGTTTCTTAAGTGGGGAAAAATGATGGAGGAAGAGGAACAAGGGGTAGTAACCATGGAAGAAGAAATTACCTTGTTTTCATGGCTTTTCTCACTTGAATCTTGTCTTCTTTGAGCTCCTCTCTTCAAATCCGAATTTTTCCCTTAATTTCTCCCTTAAAACAAATTTATAAACTTCATTATAATCATAGAAAATAAAGGAGAATAGAGTAAAATAGGTTTGGAAGGAAGAAAGCATGAAAAACTACTAAATTTCCTTACCTTTTGGCTTGAATTTCTCCTCCTTTTATTCTTCCTCTTGTAATACTATAGCTCTCTTAGCTAACCCCCTTAGGTTTGGAAGGAAGAGAGCATGAAAAACTACTAAATTTCCTTACCTTTTAGCTTGAATTTCTCCTCCTTTTATTCTTCCTCTTGTAATACTATAGCTCTCTCATACATGAATTCTCCCAAGAAAACAAAGAAAATAATACCATTTAACGGTGTTATGTCATCTACATTTTTTCCGTTTTGGCTCCGTGAGCCTTGGGGACTCTCTCATATCATCCTCACATTTTATTGCACCAATACAACTCAAAAACATCTAAAAAAATTACCAAAAAACCGAGCTTACATCAAGCATACATGGTTTTTAATGGTTCCACCTTAGGTTCAGTCTGCAGATTTTGAGCCTCAATTTGTGAATTCATTATTAATTCTAGAAGAATCAAAATGAAGCATAATATGATATTTTGGAAAGCTACAAATGTCTACTTTATGTTAAAAATATGTTTAGGCCATGAAACATAACACAGAAGGCATTTGACATGTGAAAAGGTGCAAAGGTTCGGACAGCTACTGGTACTAATGCAAGTGTCTGCTATAAATTTCAAAAATATCCAATTAATTCCAAAAAAATCCAATCCATGTAAATGATACCAATTTGGAAAGATATGGATGTTATCTTTATGGTAAAAATAGATTTAGACCAAAAAACACACGTTTAGGTACTAGAATTCAATGGAATAATGACTCAGGTCGTGCTATGCTACTATTGCTATTCTAGAAATTCAAAAATTCATATCTCTTAGCTCAGACCTCCAAATGAGGTGTTTCCAGTTGCTACAAGTCATTGTGAATATCTAGCTTCTATTTATAAAATTTCATAGCCATTGGACCACATTTACTCCTTAGATGACATAATTTCACAACTGACCAAATGAACAGTACTTCAGCAGATCCAAATTTCTGATACCAACTTTGAAAAATCATAGAAAATTCCATAGACCTCCAAATGACCTGGTCTTTGGCTTCCCAAAAAGCTTAGGAAAGATTTAATTGCATGTAAAATTTCAAGTCAAGAGGAGGCCATTTAGTTAGAATTTGCCATAACTCAAGATTATGGCACTTTTGGTTCCAAAAAGAGGGCAAATTTAGTCCAAATGAGTCATACATTGTTCCACACACATTTGAGCAACTTAGAATGCACACATATAGCATAAATAAGTCTCTCATAAGGTCTGAACCATCATGCAACTCAAATTCATCATGCCATTTGTAACACCATAAATTCTCGCTCATTTCATAACATTCATAAGCTCTACATCATCATTTTCATGAGAGCACATGAAAAAGGGACCGAAAATAATGTGTTTATTTGCGTTGCATCATACTTAAAAATTACAATCGATGTCACGTGGATCATATGAGATCATACTATACATTATCATATTTAATTACATCAAAACAACTCATTTGCATCACAAAATTATGCCCACAATTCATAGAAACCGAAATGAAGCATGAAATAGGCTTGTTTAATTTCGGCCAGATTTGCCCCCTATTCTACCCAAAATTTGAAAAATCATAAATAATTCTAAAAAAATTGAAATTATCCAATCTTGGTCATTCTGGGAAGTTACGGATGTTTACTTCACAGTAAAAATATGTCTAGGACATAATAGCCATCACAGAGGATGTTTGACATCTAAAATGGTTCAGAGGTCAGACTGCATTCTGGAATTGATATAGAATTCTGCAGAAAACTTTGAAAATATCCAATTAATTCCACAAAAATTCAATTCATACAAATGATACCAATATAGAAAGATATGAATGTTAACTAGAGAGAAAAAATATCTCTAGACTAGTTCATTAAGCCCAACCTCATAATTTAATGGAACAATACTTCAAGTCGGGCAAAATTACTTATACTAGATAGAAACTACAAAAATTCATATCTCCCTCTCTAGACCTCCAAATGAGATACTTCTAGCTGGCACAAGTCACATGGTCCAGTGTCTCTATATAAAATTTCATGGCAATTGGACATCATTTGATCCTTGGGTGACAGAATTCAAATTCAGACCAAATGAATAATGCAGCAGACCAAAACCATAAAAATGGCCAACTTTGAAAAATCATCAAATATTCTGTAGACCTCCAAAAATTATGATCTTTAGCTTTCTAAAAATCTCTCAATGAGACCTAATTGCATCCCAAAACTCGGATCAAGAATAACTCATTTGGCCAAAAAATGATATAGGGTTCCATTATGGTTAAATTTAGCTCCATATGGGGTACCAAACTTACCAAATGGCTTTCCCTTGGTGTTGGCACCTTTTGGGCAAATCTAAAAGTATATTTAAGACTTGTGTGAGCTGGCTAAATGGCCCCAAACCTCATGTATTTCATTTTGGCCATTCAACCCACACTTATGCACATTTCCATCAAACTTCCAAATTGAATACTTTGGCATTACATATTTAAAATATATGCTAGAGGTCATACATCATATCCATACATTTAAATATCACATAATATTATATTTACACATGTCTCAAGGGTCATAGACTATTTACAACACAATATACATCATGAAGCATCATTATGGTTCCAAAAAGAGAAAAGTTAGGTATATGATTGTCAATCTCCTTTCTTCAATGTTGTTGGCTCCCATTGCCATAGCTACTTAGTCCACCTAGCATGTTAGAGTATTGGAGAGGAGGGGATGAGATTCAAAGATTCCCAATAGCTCATCTCCCATTCAATCATACATAATATGTACAAAGCAAGCTTTATAAATGCATGCATGGAGAAAATAGAAGTCATGGACATTTAAAAAGCAAGCTTGGCATATGAACAAATCATACAAGACATTCACCAGCTCACCAAGTGTTTGTATTGGCCTCACACTTCTCCTCATAAATTTTGGACTTGCCTCACCCATTCTTTAAGAGCTTTGAACTCAACCATACTCTTGGGAGGCCACTTTGCTTTTGGGAGACTCTTTACTTTGTCTCAACCAAGCTCAAGGGTTCTTGGCTCATCCTCACCATGGTGAAGAGTACTTGGCCTCTCCACACTCAAGCAAACTCAAACAAACATCATGTATTCATTTGGAAATATAAAGGCATGCTAGCATACTTTTCATAGCTTGATATCCACACATTCTAAAACAAGCTAAACACACATCCATGTATGAGAGAAGCTGGAGAGAGCTACCTTGTTTACAATCACACACTTTTTCCTTGGAATTCAAGCATCTTCTTTCAGCCACACACCCATAAATTGGTAGAGATGGTTTCTCTTGGCCTAAATACAATTTATGGGAGCCAATTAGGTTCATGAAATAATCTCTAGGGCCATACAACTTGCTTAAACACTAGTTGGCTCTATACCCCCATTATGGTCCATATTTGCACCTAATGAAGCAACACCCCTCAAACCATTTCTAGGCCTCATTCTTTCCTCTAAAATATTATTCTTGACTCCTTTTAAGCCTCTTGGAGTCATCACACCATTAAAACAAAGGGCCTAACATCATGTTGCTTCTTTAGGTCATAATATGTAACCTAAGGCACCAAATCAATTTCTATGAGTTCTAAATTTTTTTCAAGGCCTCCCATCACTTTTATTCATCAAATATGACTCAAGAATAGCCTTAGAAAAATTTAAAACTCTCCCCCACTACAAGAATCCTCTTTGGCCGAAACATAGGCATCATTTAGGCTACATGGAGATTTCTTTATTTTCTTGAAGGAGGAAACTTGTGGGGAGCATCTTAGGGGTCTCAAGAACTCATATAAACTCTTAATTAAACCTAGGAAGCATCACATAAATGCAGAATTTGGAAGGTGCACATAAAACCCTAAGTTTTGCATCTTGATTTCTAATAGCTATTTCATGATTTTCTTTGCATATTCTTATTCTCCTCTATCAAATACCTAAGATTCACCTTTGGTTTGGTTGAAAATTTAACTCCCTAGGGCTGTCTATATCTAGGTCGAAACATGCTCAAAGGAAGGGAGGAGGAAGACCAAGTGGAAAATTGCATAATACCTTGTTTTCCTTGAATTTCCTTGCTTGTTCTTGCTTTCCTTGGCCTCCTTACTTGAATTTCGAAATTTTCCCTCTAATCTCCTTTCAAAACAGCCCTCAAAACTTCAGAAAAATCATGGAGAAGAAGAGGGAAAAAGAGGAGAAGAGAGGAAGTATGAAAAACAAGCAATTTTTCATACCTAAAGGCTTGAATCTCTCCTCCTTCTTCTCTTCCCTTGGTGCGCCACTCTCCTAGGGCTTTGCTTCTAGTTTGGGGCTGGAAAATCTTATGCTAAATGAGGGAGAGTGTGAGGCGCCACCTATATATAGCTAAGGCAAAAGGACTTTTTCAAAAATTTCAATTTTGCCCTTCATAATTTACATTTTCGTTTCTCCTTTGTTTTAGCTCCTTTTTTAGAACCATCTTTTTCATTATAAAATTTAGATTCCCAATTTAATAAACTACCTTTAGAATCACTCAATTTGGAGCTAAAATCTTACTGAACGAACCGGTCAAAGTTTGGGTCAACTGACGTTGGAAAACGTCCACCGGAGGGGTTTTAGTTGTCCCGGGGCTTTCCATGGTTTTCAGGGCCTCTGAGAATCCCAGAGAACTTAAAAATTTCATTTAAAAAGTCCTCCTATGTGAATTCCAAAATTTTCTCAAAATTACAAAAATGCCATTACGTTTCGTAGGCTTTTCGTAAGAAATTGTTTCTTTATTCTAGCTCCGTTTTTCTTTCCATTTGAGCCTGGGATTCTCATTTTTAGGAGTCTAGATGCTTTCCAATTTTTTTGGGACCTTAACTACATCATTTCAGGGGACTTCCTTTTGTATTCGGTAAGTTTCATCCGTTGACAAAGAAACTGTACGTTACGTTTCTCACGTTTTCTCTGGTTTTTAGAGAACCGGATATTACACCACTTCCATAAAACATCATGCACAAGTGAGCTCCCAATGGATCAAATTGCACATTTCCATTCATTTAGCTCTATTCTTGATACATACACTATCTTTACATAGTTTTACACTTGTTCAAAGTGTCATAGCTCAAAAATAACATATACATATATACTTTGACATTCTAGACATTTTAGTACATTAAAAATGGCAAGATTTGCCAAGAGATGGATATTTAAGCTCCTTGGCTTCCATCCTTTGGATCTTGAACTCCACTTAGATCATATAAAATGAGAGAAAGGAAGGGGTTAGATTCATTGAATCTCAATAGCTTATACACCTATTCAAGTATATTTTCAAGGCATACAACATGTCAAGGGTACAAGTATGCAACTAATCAATCTATGAAGCATTCAATTCTCACATTTTTATGTCACAAACTCATGTCAAGCATAAGAATGAGCTCTAGGGACTTTTGATTTAGCATCACCCCATTTTTAAGACTTTTGGATTTGCCTCACTCTTGGTTTAGAGACTTTTGACTTAGCCTCACCCATCCAAGAGACTCTTGGCTTTGTCTCACCCATGCCATGAGACTTTTGGCATCTTCTCACCCACATCAAAGGACTTTTGGTACTACCTCACCCTTATGAGCTATTTCCACAATTCAAAGGCATTCAATAAGGCATATTGGTACCAAAATATCAACATAGTATCAAGTGGCATGTCTCAAGAATATAAATATACATATAAGCACACAATGACATATATGCAACAAGAAAAGGTGGAGAGTTACCTTGATGCAAATTTAAGCTTTACTTTGTTTGTTCCTTTTCTTTTTTAGTTCCACAAATACAATGAGGTGGGGTTGGATTTCCTTGGCCTATTCACAACAAACAACACTCAATTATACTCTTGGAACAAGCTATGACATCCAACTCACTCTTAAGAATACACTTTGTTCTATTTATCATAATATGGTTCCATTAATAACCTAATGAAGTAACTACCAAAATTAAATTTCTTGGTTCCATTCTCTTGCCATATCTAGGCCTCTTGACCTCATTTAAGGTCCTTGGAGCCATCACATACTCACTTCCATAAACCTAAGTACATGTTGCTTCATAAGGTTACATTATGGAAGCCATTTCCTTATCTCCTAACCTAAGGCTTCTAAATTTTTTCCAAGGGTTTCTCCTATCTTCTTTTATCATACAAAGTCCCAAATCAAGCTTGGAACAATTTAAAACATCCCCTAGCTATTTCTATAGGTCTTGGCCGAAATATGCCTTCATTAAGGATCCATGGAGTTTGAGATTTTTCCTTAATGGATGGGGCACTTGGGAGGCTCCCTAGGAGTTTTAGAAACTCAAACACATACTCATATATGATAAGGAATTCTTGAATCAACCCAAATTTTAGATTATGTTCAAGAAGCCTACACTTTTCCAACTTGAATTCTACTAGCTTTTCATGCATTTCTTTGGTGTATTCCATCTTCCCATGGCCTAATTAGGTGAATTCTTATTGATTATAAAATAGAAACTTCCCCCCTTCATGGTTCTATTTTAGGCATCCCACCATGGAAGAGAAGAAGGAGAAAAAGAAGCAACAAAGGAGGAGAAACTACCTTGAAATCAAGCTTCCTTCAAGAGTCCTTCCTCTTCCTTCTTCCTCCTCTTTGAATTTCAAATTTATCTCCTCTGGTCTGACCCCAAACCAGCATAAAAAATTTCATTAAAACCATGGAAAGATAAAGCAAGAAGAGGAGGATGAAGTTTCAAAAGGAAGAAGTATCAAAATCCTACTCTTTCTCACCTTCTGCCTTGCTTTCTTCCTCCAAAATTCCCTCTCTCTTGTGCGCCTAAGGAGCTATAAATTTTCTCTAAAATTGGGCAAAAGAAAGTCGATTTAGGGAGGGAGAGGAAGAACATGGGCTTTAAAAAAGAATTTAAAAGCTTTATTGTAAAAATTATTTCCATTTTTGCCCTTCTATCATGGCATTTTCAGTTTGGCTTTGTTTTATCTCCTTTTTGAGAACCATCTTTTCCATCATAAAATTTAAGTTCCTAATTTAATAAAATACCTTTGGAATCACTCAAATCGGAGCTAAAACCTTTCCAAATGAACTGGTCAAAGTTTGGATCAACCTACGTCGAAAAAAGTACACTGGAGGGGCTTTTACCAATCCCAGGGCTTCCCATGATTTTTGGGGCCTCTGAGAACCCTGAGAAACTTAGAATTTTAGTTTTAAAAGCCCTCCTAGGTGTTTTTCCAAAATTGCACTTATTTACGAAAATGTCACTGGCCTTTTGATAATTTTTTTGAATAACTCTGACCCTAGTTTCTAGGTAACTCAGAGCTCAAATCCTCATTTTCTATTATTTAAAATTTTATTCAAATTTTATTTTGCCTTGAATCACTTAGCTCAGGGGACTTGCTTTTCAAACTAGCCCGTTTCAGTGTTTTTGCAACATACCAGGTGTTACACTCCTTGTGCGCCTTATCCCCTAGGGTTTTCTCTGGTTTTTGGGCAAAGCTTGGTCAACTAAAATGGAGGAGGAAGAAGGGCGCCACTTATATAAATAAAGGAGGAAGAAGAACTTTTCAAAAATTTTCATTTTGCTCTTTGTTTTTGGCATTTTCGTTTATACTTCGTTTTACCTCCTTTTTTAGAACCATCTTTTCCATTATAAAATTTAGGTTCCCAATTTAGTAAAATTCCTTTGGAATCACTCAAATCGGAGTTAAAACCTTCCCAAACAAATCTATCAAAGTTCAGGTGCACTGATGTTAGAAAAATGTTCATCGGAGGAGTTTAGCAGTCCCAGGCCTTCCCATGGTTTTTAGGACCTCTGAGAACCTTGAAGAACTCAAAAATTTCATTTAAAAAGCCCTCCTATGTGAATTCTAAAAATTGCTCAAAATTACAAAAATGCCATTATGTTTCGTAAGTTTTCTATAAGAAATTGTTTCTTCATTCTTGCTCTATTTTTCTTTCCGTTTGAGCCTAGGATTCTCATTTTTAGGAGTCTAGAATGCTTCCCAAATTTTTGGGACCTTAACTACATCATTTCAGGGGACTTCCTTTTTGTATCTGATGAGTTTCGTTTGTTTACAGAGAAATCGTACATTACATTTCTCATGTTTTCTCATGTTTTCAGAGAACTAGATGTTACATTGAAAATGCATGCATGGACATATTAACATATGTGAGCATTCAAGAAATATTCTTGGCATTTGAACAAGTCATACATAGCATACATAGACTTGCTAAGTAAGTGGATTAGCCTCATCCATTCAGTTATGGATTTTGGACTTGCCTCACCTATTTCTTTAAGAGGTTTTTGACTCAACCTTACTTTTGGGAGTCAACCTCACTTTTGGGAGACTCTTTACTTTGTCTTAACTAACTTTAAGGGGCTTGGCTCATCCTCACCATGGCTAAAGAGTTCTTAGCTTCTCCATACTCAAGCAAACCAAGGTAAGCACATAAAGTATCATTTGAATGTATAAAATATCATCATGGTACCATGGAATACAAGCTCATGCTAAAATACTTTTCATAGCTCAAAACATATATACACATATTCAAAGACAATGTAAGCATACATCCATACATGAGAGAAGGTGCAGAGAGCTACCTTACTTACATTTACACACTTTTTTTTAGTCTTGAATCCTCTCCCTTGACTTCACACATCTAAGGTGGAGATCACTTCTCTTGGCCTAGACACATTATATGGAAGCTAATTGTACTCTTGAATCAAATTCTAAGCCCGCACAATCACTAGAAAAGCTAGGTAACTCATAAGGCCCTTTTATGGTTCCATAATGCACTTAATGAAGCAACCTTTGGAAAACATCATCTTGGCTCCATTATCTTTATCTATTTATGATTCTTGACTCCATTTAAACCTCTTGGAGTCATCACACAATCAATTCTAGAAGCCTAGTTAGGTGTTGCTTCTTTAAGCCATATTATGGAACATATAAGGCCATCTTACTATCTATGGTTTTTAAAAGTTTTCCAAGGCTTCCTCTCATATTTTCCCATCACAAATGATGCAAAACTAAGTTTAGAAGGAATCAAAACACTCCCTAGGTGTATAAACTCTCTTTGGCCAAAGCATGTATTCTTCTTAGCACGTTTAGAGTTTCCTTGCTTCCTTTGATGGGAGAAACATGTAGGAAGCTCTCTTGGTGTCTTAGGAACTTATATAAACACTTAAACATCATAAAATATGGCTAGGGTTCATGATAGAGTTCAAGGTGCAATCAAAACCCTAATTTTTCTATCTTGCAAATTCATAATTTTTACTTGGATTTCTTTGTATATTCTTACTTTTTTCCCTTAAATTCATAGAATTCACCCTTGGGTTCTCCTTAAAATTCCAACCAACCCTCCTATGGCTTCTTAAGTGGGGAGAAATATGGAGAGAAGAGGAGTAAGGGGTAGCAACCATGGAAGAAGAAATTACCTTGTTTTTCTTTGTTTTCTCACTTGAATCTTGTCTTCTTTGGCTTTCTCTCTTCAAATATGAATTTTTTCCTTAATTTCTCCCTTAAAACAGATTCATATACTTCAATATAATCACAAGAAAGAAAGGGGAATGGAGAAGAAGAGGTTTACAAGGGAAAGAGTATGGAAAACTACCAAAATTCCATACCTTTTAGCTTTGATTTCCCCTCCTCTTCCTCTTCCTCTTGTGCGCCACTCTCCTAGGGTTTTCTTTTGGTCTAAGGCAGAAACAAGTGAAGCTAAATGAAGGGAAAGATGGCGTGCCTCATATATATTGGTGGACGAAGGAAGACTTTTCAAAATTTTCTATTTTGCCCTTCATTCTTGATATTTTTGTTTCTAATTCATTTTAGCTCTTTTTTGAGAACTGTATTTTCTATTATAAAATTTAGGTTCCCAATTTAGTAAAATACTTTTGAAATCACTCAAATTGAAACTAAAACCTTCCCAAATGAATCTGGCAAAGTTCGGGTGCACCGATGTTGAAAAATATTCACCGGAGGGGCTTTAGTTGTCCTAGGCTTTCCTATGGTTTTTAAGGCCTCTGAGAACCCTAGGAAACTCAAAAATTTTATTTAAAAATCTATCCTATGTGAATTCTAAAATTTGTTCAAAATGACAAAAATGCCCTTACGTTCATCAATCTTTTATTGCATTTTGTTTCTTCATTCTAGCTCTCTTTTTCCTTCTGTTTGAGCCTGGGATTCTCATTTTTAGGAGTCTATAATGCTTCCCTAAATTTTCAAGACCTTAACTAAGTCATTTTGGGGGACTTCCTTTTGTATCCGGTGAATTTGGTACATTTACAAAGAAATTGTACATTACGTTTCTCACATTTTCTCTCATTTTCAAAGAACCAAATATTACACTGTCACTGTACAGCCTCAATGAATGAAGAGAATTTTGGGAGTTTTGACCCTTGATCCATGGTTTGTGCTAAGTTTTGAAAATGTTATGATTTGTATGAATGGAAAATAATTAGAGAATATTGTTGGTGAGTTCATGGGGTCTCGAAGATGTAAAATGATAAATTTATCCGCTACGCAATCCATTTTAATTCATTATTTTAATGCCCTTTTTTGGGATTTCTTTGAAGAATTGTATCATCCCACTTGTACATAAGAGAATTAATGTTAGAAATAATATGGTATTACACGATTCATTAAGGACTTTAGCAAGATTTTTCTACCATTATCTAGACTTTTTCAAAAGGATGTAGATTTTAATTTTGATGAGTCATGTAGATTAGCATTTGATAAGTTGAAGAGAAAGCTAACCATACCACCTATCATCTAACTTCCTAATTGTCCCTTTGAATTGATGTGTGATGCATCCAACTTTGTTGTGGATGTAATTCTTTCCCAAAGGATAGACAAAAAGTCTCATGTGATCTCTTATGCATTGCACACTTTAGATGAGGCTTAGGTTAATTATACAACCACTAAAAAGGAGCTTTTACCTATTATTTTTGCTTTAGATAAGTTTCATTCTTATTTGCTTGGTTCTAAATTTATTGTTTATTCTGATCATGTAGCTTTAAAGTTTCTACTCAAAAAGCCTGATGCGAAACCAAGACTTATTAGGTGGATGCTACTCCTATAGGAATTTGACATAAAAATCAGAGATAAGAGTGGACAGAAAATTTTGTGGCTAATCATTTGAGTAGAACACCTCACTCTTCAGATTCATCTGCTATCAGGGATAGTTTTTCATATGAACAATAATACTCATTGCATGGTAAAGATCCCTAATATGCAGATATGGTAAATTTCTTAGTTGTTTCTGAATTGCCTGCTTATTTTAAAAAGTACCAAATTAATAAACTTAAGAGTAAGGCAAAATATTATGTTTGGGATGACCTTTACTTGTGGTGCATGTATAATGACTAGATTATTAGGAGATGTGTTCTTGATTATGAGTTCATATTTGTTTTGCATTTTTGTCATAACCTTGTATATGGTGGCCATTTTGGTTCTTAATGTACTGTTATGAAGGTTCTAAATTCTGGATAATTTTGGCCCACCTTATTTAAGGATGCATATGCTTTCTATAAGAACTATACATGATGCCAACAGACAGGTAATATTTCTCATAGGAATGAGATGCTTCAACAACCATCATTGTTCTATAAGATATTTGATGTTTAGGGTATTGACTTCATGGGACCATTTCTTGTTTCTTTTGGTTTCACATATCTTTTCTTAACTGTAGATTACATTTCAAAGCGGGTGGAAGCAAAAGTCACCAGGACTGATGATTCTTATATGGTTATGAACTTTGTTAGATCTCATATTTTTTACAAGTTTGATATACCTAAAGCAACCATTAGTGATCAAGGCTCCCACTTTCATACCAAAAACATGCAAGCCCTACTTTACAAGTATGGTGTGCTCCATAAAGTAGCCACCCCTACCATCTATAAACAAATGGTTAAGCAGAGGTTTTGAAATAGAGAGATAAAACAAATTTTGGAGAAAACAGTGTAACCTAACAGAAAGGATTAGAGTAAAAGATTAGAAGATGCACTATAGGCTTATCGTACTGCCTACAAAACTCCTATAGGCATGTCACCCTATAGGTTGACTTTTGGTAAAGCTTGTCACTTACTAGCTAAAATTGAGCATTAAGCCTATTAGGTTGTAAAGAAGTGCAATATAGATCTATCTCAAGCCGGTTCTCAAAGAAAATTGCAACTTCAATAACTTGAAAGATTTGGTTGGAAACCTACAAAAATTCTAAAATTTATAAGAAGAAAACCAAGGTCATGCATGACAAGATGATTGAAATAAAAGAACTTCATGTTGGTGAAAGAGTCCTCCTCTACAATTCTCGCCTAAAGCTGATGCCCGGTAAGTTACGTTCTAAATGGATTGGTCCATTTGTGGTTACTTATGTTTTTCCTTATGGTGTAGTTGAGATTATGAATGAATCAACCCACAAGCACTTCACAGTGAATGGGGAATGACTTAAACATTTTTATGAGGGATTTCAAGAGCAGACAGTAGGGAAACTACATCTTTACAACACTCCATACACTTGAATCACCTGGTTATATTTCTTTCCCTCCTTTTTTTCCTTTCTTGTCTTCTCTTTAATTGATAAATTAGATTGTTATTACATTGAGGACAATGTAAATATTATGTGTGTGGGGGGGGAGAAAGGGAGAGGAATCATTCTACTTTCCTCTTAGTTTGGCCTTTCTTTTTTAGCATTTCCTTATTTTCTTGTTTTTCTTGCAAATTTTTAGTTTTTTCAAATAATTTTTTTTTAAAAAAAATAAGTTGAAGCAATTTAAGTTTAGAAGTATTCCAATATGATTAGGAATCAATCTTATTTTTTTGGAATTTAAGTAAATTGGCAATAAATTTGATTCCAATGGATTTCATGTAGTAGATTTTAAACCTGTGGGGATTTTGGGCCTGCATTCACTTATCATGATTTCTACTCTAAAACTTGTTTTGATTCTTAATTGAAACTATATTTGCATAAGCATTCATAAAGATGATTAAGGCATTCTTTTTTCTTTTATTTTCTTGTAGACAGAGCCAAATAGCTATTCCGCCTATGTTTTATCCTTTGTTTTTATTCTCTTTTTTAGCCTTTTATGTTTTTTTTAACCCTTTAGCTAAAAAAAAAATTATCCCACCTTGTATAGGATACTTTTGATTATTAGGAGCATTATATCTTTATAGGGTGGATGGAAGTGCAGCGTAATTTTGTGTTAATTTTGAGCTAATTAATTTGTTCTTCCTAGAGATATGTCAAAAAAAAAATTAAACCAAAAAAAGCATGAAGAAAAAAAATCTTTATGAAAGAAAAAGAAAAGAAAATTATTTTATTTTCGTTGAGCATGTATTGATTTATGGTAAATAAGACTTTAAGATGCACATTTATTCCATTCTATGTTCTTTTTTTATTGCTCTTGATGACTTTAAGTGTTAACATTGTGTCTTTTGTTGCATCCTTAGGAGATTATTTACTATTTGTTTCATACCTTAGTTGTAACACCATATATTTCTAGCTCATTTCATACTATCTCTATGCCTCATATCAAACAATTCACAAATGTGCAAGAAAAAATAGCATTAAATAATGCATTTCTCAGCATTACGTCGCGTATAAAAATTTTATTCAGTGTCACATGGATCATGTGAGCTCATACATCACATTCTCATATTTAATTATATGAATACAACTCATTTGCATCATTAAAAGTGGCCTACATCTCGTGGAACTCAAAGGGAAGCATGAAATACATATATATATTTTCGGCCAGATTTTTCACATTTCTGTCACAAATTTTGAAAAATCATAACTAATTCTAAAAAAATTGAAATTATGCATTCTTAGCCATTATAGAAAGCTAAATATGTCTACTTCATGATAAAAGTATGTCTAGACTATAACATCCAACACAAAAGACGCTTGACATTCAAAATAGTCCAGAGATCAGGCTATCCACTGGTGTTGATGTAGAATTCTGTAGCAAATTTCAAAAATATCCAATTAGTTTCAAAAAAATCCAATCTATGAAAATGATATTAATCTCAAAAGCTGTAGATGTTAGATAAAGGAAAAAAATAACTCTAGACCGATTCAGGTATGCCCAGACCTTAAAACTTAATCAAACAGTAACTGAGGTCAAGTGGAGTTCCTGATACTCAACAGATTGTTTGAAAATTCATATCTCCCTCTCTAAACATTCAAATGAGGTGCTTCTAGTTGCTACAAGTCACTAGGAATGTCTAGTTTCTTTGTATAAAATTTTATGTTAATTGGACATCATTTGGGCCTTGTGTAATAGATTTTATTTTCATACCTGAGTGAACAGTGACATGACCAAAACCAAAAAAAATTTAAAATTTGGAAATTCATAAAATATTTTCTAGATCTCCAAAAATTATGTTCTTTAGCTTTCTAAAAAGCTCTCAACAAGTTCTAATAACATGCCAAATCTCTGATCAAGAAGAGCTCATTTGGATAAAAAGCGATATAGGGTTCTATTATGGTCAATGTTGTCTCCATATAGGATACCAAAATGTCCAAATGGCTTTCCTTAGGGTTTGGCACCTCTTGGGTAAGTCTAAAAGTATGATTATGACTTGTGTGAGCTGCCCAAGTGATCCCAAATCTTATGTATTTCATTTTGGCTATTTCACTTTCATTCATACATGAAATTTCATAATGCAAAATTGCTATTACATGACCCAAATGAGTATTTCTATACATATAACCCTAGTTCTCATTTATACACAATACATTAACATAATTATACATGCTCATAACATCATAGGTCATTACAACTAAGGATTTCATCAATTACTATACATAAGGCCTTAAAGTAACAATTTCAAGACACTTTGATGTCATGCTCTCATCTTCAAGATGGTTGGCTTCTATTACTTTGCTCTCTTGGTCTACCTAGTATGTTAGAACATTGGAGAGGAGGGGATGAGATTCAAAGAATCTCAATAGCTCATCTCCCATTCAATCATATATAAAGTATGCAAAACAAGTCTCACAAATGCATGCATGGCATATGGACATGTGCAATCATTCAAGAAGCATTCTTAACATTTAAAAATATCATACATAGCATACATAGGCTTGCCAAGCAAGTGGATTGGCTTCACCCATTTACTTATAGATTTTAGATTTGCCTCACCCATTCTTTAAGAGGTTCTTGGACTCAACCATGCTCTTGGGAGTCAATCTCACTTTTGGGAGACTCTTTACTTTGTCTCAACCAATCTTAAGGGTTCTTAGCTCATCCTCACCATGGCTATAGGTTCTTGGCCTTACCAGGCTCAAGCAAACTAAGGAAAACATCATTTGGAAAATATAATGCATCATCATGGTACCATGGAGTAAGAGGTCATGCTAGAACATTTTTCATGGCTTGAAATATATATACACACATTCAAAGATAAGTAAAGCAAGCAATCATACATGAACAAAGGTGGAGAGAGCTATCTTGCTAATATTTGAACACTTTTGCCTTAAGCCTTGAATCCTCTCCCTTGACCTCACACACCCAAGAAGGTGGAGATCATTTCTTTCAGCCTAGACACAATTTATGGAAGCCAATTATGTTCATGAAATTAATTCAAAGGCTACACAACTTGCTTAGTGATGATGCCTTAGTCGCTTAAGCACTCAATTAAACTAAGATTGAATTAATGCAGTATAAGTCAACCCTAGCTCATTCTTCCCAATGAGCAATTTAGGGGTTAGTTTGAATTGATTTTAGGTGATTAATTGATGCAAATTCTAAAAAAATATCCCTACACTAAATGCAAAATTAATTGAACTAAATGCATGCAAATGGGGGGGTTTTGAATTAAGAAATTAAATCTCAACTAAAATAGAAAAACCAAATAAGTAATTAAACTGGATGTTCTAAATTTAAATTAAAATGATTTTGAAAATGCTAAGAACAAATAGGAGGCAACTAAGGTTTTGCAAGGGGATTTCAGCTCTCATCACTCACTAAAGATTGATTGAGACCAAGAGGAGTAATTAGATAATAGACTAATGTAATTAATTAACTCAATCCAAGGATAGGAAACCCTAAACTCAAATGCATATCACTTGACTTAACTAGGAAACCCTAAGTTAATTCAAGTAATTTGCAAGTAATTGAGCCAATTAAACACATCAAATTCTTCAACAATTGGATTCAATTAATTCTGGAAATTTAATTTCAATTACCTAATTGAACAATTAAGTAATCATACTACCCAATTCAACAATCAAGTAGCGCAAAAGACCAAGATATGCAATTAAAATTATAACATTAATCAAATCAATGCAAGAGAACTCAAACCTCAATCCAACCAACATTATAAGGTCCAGAAAATCAAAATTCCAGCAAATACAAAACATAAATTCAATCCCAATTAACCAATTCCAATTATAATCCAAGATAAAATAATTGTTCAACCTAAAACTAGGTCTTAACATTCAATCCACATAGAAATTCCTAAAACTAGAAAATCTCTAAATTGTTGAAATTTAAAGAGGAAAAGGTAGGAAAAATAAACTCCCTCAATGGTCTTCAATCCAATTAATTCAAGAGTTCAAGCTTCCTCCTCCATGCTTCACCTTGGTGCCACCTTTAATTAATTAAGCTCCCATTGATTTTGTGCTTCTAAAATCCCTCAAGCTTTTTGCCATGAAGAGAGAATGAAGGAAAATAGAGATGATGGTGGTTCAGCTGGAAGGCAACGTGCTATACAGAGGCAAAGAAGAGTCACAACAGCAATTCCATCATCTCCAGGCGTTAACTCCCCCTGCTAAAGTCTAGGCATTGACTCCTAACTTCTCCCAGGTGTTGGCTCTGTGTTAAGTCTGACTTCCCTTTGTGTCCTAGTCTGCGTAAGTACCAAGGCTAGAGAAGACAAAAAAAAACAATTCCCCCATCTCCTTCCAGTCCCTCAGCGTTCTTGCTTTAGTTTTCTTTAGCGCCCAGCAGCAATTCGAACTCAGAGAAAACAAACAATCCAAAAGGACGCCATCCGTCCTTGCCTCCAGGTCCAGCGTCTTATAGTCTACTGCAGTCCAGAGAAGGAAAAATGAACCAATGAAGGAAGAATGAAAATGCTCTGCAGCTCCTACTCTCCAGCGTCTCCTCTACTCCAGTTCGACGGCCAGAAGTCAAAGAATAATGCAGCAATTCAATTCATCCTCCCAGTGCGCTTTCTTCTTCTGCATGCGTCCAGTATGAAGAAAAATATATGAATCTAGCCCTCAGCTACTGTAGTCCCGAAGGAACCCAAAACTCTCCCTGAAGCCTCTAGTATCTCCTTTCGGCCTCCACCCCTTGCTCACGTTCTTTCCTTTTTTGCACCAGGAAAAAAAAACGTCCAATGAAAACATAATAAACTAATTACAAATATGCCATTATCAGAAAATTAATAAAAGTCAAAAAATCATGCTCCAATCTTAACCCTTGATCCACTTTAATTTCTTAATTTACTTGCCCAAAAATTCTGCGCAAAATTAATAAATGTTTTAAAGATTGAAAATATTTAACTCATCAAAGAATTATGGAGAATAAAATATTAGCAATTTAAATCCAAAAATTCTCCTAATTAATTCAAAATTATATTATTTTTCAAAATTAACCATAAATTCAAATATTATATAATAAATCCATTTAAGCTCAAATTAATTATTAAAAACAATAATAAATGTGGATAAAAATATATGAAAATTAGTATTTATCAATTCCCCCACACTTATCCCTTTGCACTCTTGGGCAAAGCAAACTAAAATCAACAGAAAACAAGAGGAACAAAACAAAAGTGCAAAAGGTGAACGTTCTAATCACAAGCCAAAAGTAAACTAAAACATTCAACATCTTTCTTATTCGAGTAATCATTACATGCATTAAGATTAAAGACATCATGGCAATTAACTTGACAAAAGAAAACCCAAGCTAGCAATCCCTTACCAAAGGCAATGTGTATATCACTCTCACTCAAAAGTGTTTAAGCTTGTATGTGCACTCAAAACCAACATATCCAAATCTCTTTCCAAAACCTTTGCAAAAATATAAGCTCTCCACCACTAACAAGCAAATGCAAACATAAATCAAAAGGACTTTATTAGGTTGTATTGAGCTAAGGGAAAGAAAAAGGAAGGATCAAATGATAGGAAAAACCAAAATTGAATACCTTAGGAGAATGAAAATCAATGCCACATAAGATAATATGGAATGAAAGAAACAAGACAAATAAAACTTGGATAGGGCCATTATTCTTTTTTTTTCATTTTTGTTTATTTCTATTTCTATTTTTTTTTTCTATGAATATATACCTTTATTCTTTTCTTTGTTTGTTTCTTTCTTGTATATACTTGTTTTCTTTCAACTTTTTTTTCTTTTTCTTTGAATATATGACCCAAATTCTAACTATTTACATGTTCTTTCATCCAAAACAAGTAAGTTGACATGCTCATAAACTTCTAAGACATTCAACAAGGGTGATGGCTATGGGTTAAAAGAAAGAAAGCAAATAAAGGCCCAAAGGGGCAAAACAAGGGATAAAATGCATAAAAGGGTAGGTTTTTTTTTTTAGCAGGATAAAACAAAATGAATGCCTTTATCATTTCTATGTATGCAAATGCACAAAATGTGGTCTCAAACAAGATTTAAGCCACACTCTAGAGCAAGAAATGGATAGGTGGTATACACACATGAAAAGAAGTATGCAATAGCTCAAAAATCTCACTAGGTCATGATTACTAGCCTAGATCTACCCAAGTCAGAACAATTTCCATTTAGCTTTATTTACTTAAAACATGATCAATTACTCTTCAAATCAAGAATGTATCTTATCTAAGCCACTTGAAGCTTGCAATTGTCACATTCAAAACAAAATTTTTATAAATTTCCAAAAAAAATTCTATATTTTTTTTTTCAAAAATTTTCTTTTGACCACACAAAATCTATACAAACCAAGAACTCAACAAAACTATTTACATGCAAAATTAAAGCATCCCTCCCCCACACTTAAACAATGTATTGTCCTCAATGCATAGCAAAACAGCAAATCATAGACAAATAATATCCAGCACAGCCTAGCTTAGTAAGATGACAATGTAAAGTAAAAAGAGTAAAGGGAAGGAATACGACCAGGGCTACATGGCATCCTATAGTGCAGCAACCTCCACTGCTTGAGTGGGGTATCCTTCATAGAATGGTTTCAAGTGGTGCCCATTGACTTTGAAGCATCTCCCAGTTGGCTCCCTTTGGATTTCTACAACTCCATAAGGAAAAACATTAGTGACAATAAAAGGCCCCTCCCATCTAGAGCGGAGCTTTCCAGGCATTAACTTCAATCTAGAAACATAAAGTAACACTTTTTGGCCCACTTGAAATTCTTTTCTCACTATAAACTTATCATGGATAGCCTTGGTTCTTTCCTTGTAGATCCTAGAATTTTCATAGGCTTCTCTTCTAATCTCCTCAAGCTCTTACAATTGCAATTTCCTTTCAACACTAGCACTAGCAAGATCTAGATTGCACCTCTTAATCACCCAATATGCCTTATGCTCCACCTCTACCAGCAAGTGACATGCTTTCCCAAAGACTATCCGGTATGGAGACATTCCAATAGGGCTTTTATATGCTGTGCGATATGCCCAAAGTGCATCATCTAATCTCTTGCTCCAATCCTTTTGGTTGGGTTGCACAGTCTTCTCTAAAATGAGCTTAACTTCTCTATTGGAGATCTCTACTTGGCCATTTGTTTGAGGGTGATACGGAGTAGCCACCTTATGCATCACACCATACTTGCTAAGCAAGCTTTGCATACTCTAATTGCAAAAATGAGTGCCTTGATCACTGATGATGACTCTTGGAATCCCAAATCTACAAAAAATGTAGGACCTGACAAAAGAAACCACTACAAAAGAATCATCAGTATGAGTGGGGATTGCCTCAACCCACTTTGACACATAATCCACAGCCAACAGAATGTATAGATAGCCAAATAAAATAGGGAAAGGCCCCATGAAATCTAAACCCTAAATATCAAAAAATTCATAGAACAAAAGAGGTTGTTGTGGCATCTCTTGCTTCCTAGAAAGATTACCCACAAATTGACATCTTGAACAATTTTTACAAAACACATGGGATCATGGAATAAGGTAGGCCAAAATAACCCACTATCTAACACTTTCCTAGCAGTACGCTTAGCACTAAAATGCTTCCCACATGCAAGAGTGTGACAAAAATGCAATATGGACTCATGTTCATGCTATGGAACACATCGCCTAATCACTTGATCACTACCTATATGCCATAAATCAGGATCATCCAGATATAGTACCTAGCCTCTCTCTTAAATTTAACTAATTGGTTTTTATTCAAATGAGCAGGTAAAATAGATGCAGCTAGATAATTAGCTATATCAGCATACCAAGGAACAGACATACCAACCACATAAAGCTTATCATCAGGAAAATCATCTAAGGGTGGAGAAGATGTTACCAAAGGTGTTTCAATCCTACTCAGGTGATCAGCTACCATATTCTCCACACCACTCTTGTCATGGATCTCCACATCAAACTCTTGTATCAATACTACCCATCTAATTAAGCGGGGCTTGGAGTCCGGCTTCTTGAACAAGTACTTGATAGCTGAGTGATCTATAAAGACGATCACATTCGTGTGGATGATGTAGGATCAGAATTTCTCTAGCCCAAAGACAATTGCAAATAACTCCTTCTCTGTGGTGGTGTAATTAGCCTTAGTAGCATCCAAGGTTCTTGAGGCATAGGCTATGACGTTGTCTTTTCTCCACTTTTTGGGCAAGAACTGCACCTAGTGCATAATCTGAAGCATCACACAGGAGCTCAAATGGAAGGCTCCAATCAGGCGGCCGAATGATGGAAGGTGTAGTAAGTTTCTTTTTCAACACATCCCAAGCACACTTGCAAGAATTATTAAAATTAAAATCCACATCTTTCTGCAATAAATGAGACAATGGCAATGTTATCTTACTAAAATCCTTAATGAATCTTCTGTAAAATCCAGCATGCCCAAGAAAAGAACACACATCTTTCACACAAGAAGGATATGGAAGAGATGAAATGATATCAACTTTAGCTTTATCTACTTCAATGCCATCATAAGAAACAACATGTCCTAAAACAATTCCTTTCCTAACCATGAAATGGCATTTCTCAAAATTCAGCACAAGATTATATTTAATGCATCTTTCCAAAACCTTATCCAAATCAGCTAAGCATGCATCAAAAGAATCACCATAAACAGTGAAATCATCCATAAAAATTTCCATGCAATGCTCAAGTAAATCAGAAAATATGAAAACCATGCAACGCTAAAAAGTGCTCGGTGCATTACATAAGCCAAATGGCATGCGTCTATATGCAAAGGTTCCAAATGGACATGTAAATGTGGTCTTATCCCGATCCTCAGGTGCAATACAAATATGAAAATATCCCAAAAAACCATCCAGAAAGCAATAATGGGACCTACCAGCAAGTCTCTCTAACATCTGATCAATAAAAGGGAGAGGGTAATGATCCTTCCCAGTCACAGAATTCAATTTCCTATAGTCTATACAGACCCTCCAACTATTCTGGACCCTAGTAGGAACTAATTCACCCTCATCATTACGCATCACAATAAGACTAGTCTTTTTTGGGACTACCTGAACTGAACTAACCCACTGGCTATTAGAAATAGGGTAGATTATACCTGCAGAAAGAAGTTTAGAAACCTCTTTCTTTACCACATCAAGAATCAATGGGTTGAGTTGCCTCTGTGGCTGTCGCATAGCTATGGCACTATCCTCTAGCAAAATTTGATGCATGCATACATCAGGACTGATCCCAGGAATATCACTGAGTATCCATCCACTAGCTTTCATCCTTTGCTTTAGTACCTCAAAGAGGCAAATTTCCTCTTCCATGGCTATGTCACTGGCCACAATAACTGGTAACTTCTCACCTTCTTTTAAATAGACATATTTCAATGAGTCAGGAAGCAGCTTTAACTCCAAAGAAGGAGCTTGCTCAGCTGAAGGTATGAGCGGCTTCAGATCAATGTCAGCCAAACTAGAGACCTGCACTAAAGGCTCACAAACAGAAGAGAAGACTTTCCCAACTTAGGAATCATCAGCAGCAACAGTGATAGCAGAAAAATCAGGATATACATCACAATCCACAGAATCATCAACAGAAGTAGTGCCATCAGTAACACTCAAATCCAAAACAGAATCAAAAGCATGATCAAGACTAATTAACAATTCAGAATCAGGTAATGAACACATATCAACCTCATCTACAGCATCAATCACACTAAGTAACTAAGAAAATCCATCTGAATCAATGGAAGTGGTAGATAAATGGTCACTAGCACCACTATTATCATAAACAGGCACAGAAAAATCATCTCTAGCAAGTCTAGCATTCTTAATAAAATCAGTGAAAACATCAATATCAGCAAGATCTATGCTAGAGCAATCATCACAACTATCAGTTTCAAGACATGAACAAGAGATAGAATCATCTAAACCAATAATATCACATGATCTACTCAACATGCTATCTCTAAAGTCCATAGCAGAATTAGCAACAAGTATATCAATAAGACTAACCCCTGTCTCAGCACAATCATCCAAAGGGTGTCTCATAGAATCAAGTACATCAAATCTAATGATATTTCCAGCAAATTCCATAGTCAAAGTACCAACATGCACATCTATCACAGCCCTAGCAGTTTTAAGGAAAGGCCTACCTAAAATCAAAGATGAATGTCCCTTTTGCCTAAACTTACTATCATCCATATCAAGAACATAGAAGTCTACAAGGAATATGAAATATTTTACCTTAACCAAGACATCCTCTAAGACTCCTTTTGGGACCACACAACGTCTATCAGCAAGGGAAGCGATCAGGCTAGTAGGCTTGAGATCTACTCCTTGAAGTTGAGAAAAGACTGATTTGGGCATAACATTGATTGTTGTCCCTAGATCTGCCAAAGCATCTGAAAACTCAATCTCACCAATGGTGCATGGTATGAGAAAACTACCAGGATCCTTACACTTCACTTGCATTGGCATCTGATACAGAGAAGAGACAATTGCCCCCAAATTAACTTTACCATCATGCTTAAGCCTTCTTTTTATGGTGCATAACTCCTTCAAAAACTTTGCATACTTAGGTACTTGTGCAACCAAGTCAACTAGTGGAACATTGATCACCACCTTTTTGAAAATGTCATAGACCTCTTTAAACATCTCAGGTTCCTTTTTCATTCTCTCGGTCTTAACTACCCTAGTAGGAAAGGGTAGAACCTGTCTGCTCAATTCCTCTTCTTTCTTCTTTTGCTCTTCTTGTGGTGCTACTTGTGTTTTTACTAAAGTGGACTTATGCTGTGATGTAGAGGTGGAAGCAGAATTATCAATGATAGCATCCTTGTCCTTGGAAGCATAGGTGGCAACAGGATCTGCAAAGGTGACCGTCTTGCCACTTCTAAGAGAGATAGCATTAACTCCACCATGGTTAGGATTCTGTGGGGTCCCAACATTTGGATTAACAACCACCTGGGATGGAAGCTTTCCTGAACCTTGACTTTGCATGTTACTAATTGTATTAGACAACTGCCCAAGCTGAGTTTGAAGAGTTTGAATCCCTTGTCTATGTTGCAAATCCTTTTGCTATTGTTCCTTCTCTGTTTGGTCCAATCTATCCATCAAAAGCTTTATCATAGTATCCATCTTATTTTCCAACCTTGAACTCTCTTCTTGAATAGGCACAGTTTGCCTAACTGGTTAGAACATCTGATTACTAGAACCAGCACCTTGATTAAACCGTTGTTGCTGAGGTTGGCCACTACCATATCTAAGGTTTGGGTGATCACGCCATCCAGGATTATATGTGGTAGAATATGGATTATATTTCTGGCCACCTTGATTCATAGGCTTAGAAAGATACACAGCATTGCAAGGCTCAGCTTTATCATTCAAGAATGGGCAAGCATTAGTAACATGAGTAGCTAATAAGCAAATGGAGCAAAATGGGCCAACTAGAGCTGAAGAGCTCGAATGTGGGGTGAAAGAACTAGAAGATCCCATAGAATTTGCCATGTTAGAAGGATTATGCAATTAGAGCATAGCCATTTTCTCCATAATAGATGCAAGCTTATCTATTTTGCTCTCAAGACGAGACTCAGAAACTAAGGAATATGACCCAACTTCATTCACTCTAGCTTGTTGTCTAATACCAAATTGTTGAGTATTCTCAGCTTTCTTTTCAATCAATTCCCAAGCAGCATTAACAGTCAAATGAAGAAGAGCACCTCTAGCAGCAGAATCTAATAAATCTCTCTCCAGAGGCAAAAGACCTTCATGAAAGTATTGTATCAATAAAGTATCTGGGATCTGGTGATGAGGGCAGCTAGATAACAATGTCTTAAACCGCTCCCAATACTCATGCAAGGACTCCCCAGGCATTTGTTGGCAACCACATATTTCCTTCCTAATAGAGGAAGTGCAAGATGCTGGGAAATACTTCTCCAAAAATATCTTCTTAAGCTGGTCCCATATAGTTATGAATCCAGGGGGTAATCAAAGCAACCAATTCTTAGTAGACCCCTCTAAGGAAAATGGGAAGGGACGCATCTTAATCTAATCCTCAGACACACCGCTAGGCCTCATCGCAGTGCAAATCATGTGAAAAGTCTTCAAATGATTGTATGGATCTTCACTTGCAAGTCCATTAAATTTAGGAAGTAAGTGTATAAATCCAGGTTTCAACTCAAGATCAGTATTAATATCAGCATAATTAATGCACCAATTTTGCAAATGCAAATCAGGTGAAACCAACTCTTTAATGGTCCTAGTAGGAACATTATCAACATTGACATTAGCATGCTCTAAACGTGCGTGATTATTTACATTACCCTCATTATCTTCCATTTTGGTTTCAGAATCAGAAGCAGAAGAATCAAAAGATGACTCAATAGAACAAGATTTAGAAGAACTACTACCTACAAGATTACTAACTTTAACTCTTCTTCGCTGATGAAATGTCCTCTCAATTTCAGGATCAAAGTCAAATAATTTTTCAAAAGAGGATCGAGTCGTACAACATCAACAAAGTAGGATTAAAGCAGTAAATAAAAAAAATTGCAAAATATTCAAACTACCAAAGAAATAAATCCAAAGCAACCTAAAAGACTTAATACACACTAGGAAACTCATAAAATATTTAGAAAACACAAGAAAAATCACACAAAAATTCAAAAAGAAAATATGGAAAAATTAGAAAAATTCGCAAAAATAAACGAAAATTCAGAAAAGTAGTCAAAATGATTGAATTTGCCCTAAAACCACTAGACCTAATACTAAAAAGTATTAGTCTTGCTCAGAACACCCAAAAACCTTAAAATACCAAAGATCATAATTTTCTAGGCAATGACAAACAAAATTCCAGCACAAAGCACTTAGAAAAATCCAACTGAAATGACAAAAATCAAAATAAAGAAAACAGGGGAAAACACCTAAAAACTCAAACTAAAACTATTGCTCCCTAGTAACGGTGCCAAAATTGATGATGCCTTAGTCACTTAAGTACTCAGTTAAACTAAAATTGAATTAATGTAGTATGAGTCAACCCTAGGTCATCATTCTTCCCAATGAGCAACTTGGGGGTTAGTTTGAATTGATTTTAGATGATTAATTGATGCAAATTCTAAAAAAAATCTCTACACTAAATGCAAAATTAATTGAACTAAATGCATGCAAATGAGGGGGTTTTGAATTAAGAAATTAAATCTCAACTAAAATAGAAAAACCAAATAAGTAATTAAACTGGAATGTTCTAAATTGAAATTAAAGTGATTTTGAAAATGCTAAGAACAAATAGGAGGCAACCAAGGTTTTGCAAGGGGATTTCGGCTCTCATCACTCACCAAAGATTGATTGAGACCAAGAGGAGTAATTGGATAATAGACTAATGTAATTAATTAACTCAATCCAAGGATAGGAAACCCTAAACTCAAATGCATATTGCTTGACTTAACTAGGAAACCCTTAGTTAATTCAAGTAATTTGCAAGTAATTGAGCCAATGAAACACATCAAATCCTTCAACAATTGGATTCAATTAATTCTGGAAATTTGATTTCAATTACCTAATTGAACAATTAAGCAATCATACTACCTAATTCAACAATCAAGTAGCACAAAAGACCAAGATATGCAATTAAAATCATAACATTAATCAAATCAATACAAGAGAACTCAAACCTCAATCCAACCAACATTATAAGGTCTAGAAAATCAAAATTCTAGCAAATACAAAACATAAATTCAATCCTAATTAACCAATTCCAATTACAATCCAAGATAAAATAATTGTTCAACCTAAAACTAGAACTCAACATTCAATGCACATAAAAATTCCTAAAACTAGAAAATCTCTAAGTTCTTGAAATTTAAAGAGGAAAAGGTAGGAAAAATAAACTCCCCCAATGGTTTTCAATCTAATTAATCTAAGAGTTCAAGCTTCCTCCTCCATGCTTCACCTTGGTGCCACCTTTAATTAATTAAGCTCCCATTGATTTTGTGCTTCTAAAATCCCTCAAGCTTTCTGCCATAAAGAGAGAATGAAGGAAAATAGAGATGATGGTGGTTCAGCTGGAAGGCAACGTGCTGTACAGAGGCAAGGAAGAGTCACAATAGCAATTCCATCATCTCCTGGCATTGACTCCCCCTGCTGAAGTCTAGGCGTTAACTGCCAACTTCTCCCAAGCGCTGGCATTGCGTGAAGTCTAACTTCACTTTGTGTCCTGGTCTGTGTCAGTACCAACGCTTGAGAAGACAAAAAAATAATTCCCCCATCTCCTTCCAGTCCCTCGGCATTCTTGCTTCAGTATTGTTCGGCGCCCAGTAGTAATTCGAACTCAGAGAAAACAAACAATCCAAAAGGATGCCATCCGTCCTTGCCTCCAGGTCCAGCGTCTCACAGTCTACTGTAGTCCAGAGAAGGAAATATGAACTAATGAAGGATGAATGAAAATACTCTGCAGCTCCTACTCTCCAGCGTCTCCTCCACTCCAGTTTGATGGCCAGAAGTCGAAGAATAATGCAGCAATTCAATTCATCCTCCCAGTGCGCTTTCTTCTTCTGTGTGCGTCCAGTGTGAAGAAAAATATATGAATCTAGCCCTCAGCTACTGCGGTCCTGAAGGAACCCAAAACTCTCCTTGAAGCCTCTAGTATCTCCTTTCGGCCTCCACCCCACTGGTCACGTTCCCTCCTTTTCTGCACCAGGAAAAAAAAAGTCCAATGAAAACCTAATAAACTAATTACAAATATGCCATTATCAGAAATTAATAAAAGTCAGAAAATCATGCTCCAATCTTAACCCTTGATCCACTTTAATTTCTTAATTTACTTGCCCAAAAATTCTGCACAAAATTAATAAACGTTTTAAAGATTGCAAATAATCAACTCATCAAAGAATTATGGAGAATAAAATATTAGCAATTTAAACCCAAAAATTCTCCTAATTAATTCAAAATTATATTATTTTTCAAAATTAACCATAAATTCAAATATTGCATAATAAATCCATTTAAGCTCAAATTAATCATTAAAAACAATAATAAATGTGGATAAAAATATATGAAAATTCATCCTCCCAGAAGCCGAAGAATAATCAGCAATTCAATTCATCCTCCCAATGCGCTTTCTTCTTCTGTGTGCGTCCAGTGTGAAGAAAAATATATGAATTCAGCCCTCAGCTACTGCAGTCCCGAAGGAACCCAAAACTTTCCCTGAAGCCTCCAGTATCTCCTTTTGGCCTCCACCCCCCTGGTCACGTTCCCTCCTTTTCTATACCAGGAAAAAAAAAGTCCAATAAAAACCTAATAAACTAATTACAAATATGCCATTATCAGAAATTAATAAAAGTCAAAAATCATGCTCCAAT
Organism: Erythrophleum ivorense; assembly: GCA_026724425.1. Classification (NCBI taxonomy): domain Eukaryota; kingdom Viridiplantae; phylum Streptophyta; class Magnoliopsida; order Fabales; family Fabaceae; genus Erythrophleum; species Erythrophleum ivorense. Next base: position 17,718,605 of record JAIUCV010000009.1, read on the forward strand.
CTTAACCCTTGATCCACTTTAATTTCTTAATTTACTTGCCCAAAAATTCTGCACAAAATTAATAAATGTTTTAAAGATTGCAAATATTCAACTCATCAAAGAATTATGGAGAATAAAATATTAGCAATTTAAATCCAAAAATTCTCCTAATTATTCAAAATTATATTATTTTCCAAAATTAATCATAAATTCAAATATTGCATAATAAATCCATTTAAGCTCAAATTAATCATTAAAAATAATAAAACTGTGGATAACAAAATATGAAAATTGATCCTCCCAGAAGCCGAAGAATAATCAGCAATTCAATTCATCCTCCCAGTGTGCTTTCTTCTTCTGTGTGCGTCCAGTGTGAAAAAAAATATATGAATTCAACCCTCAGCTACTGCAGTCCCGAGGGAACCCAAAACTCTCCCTGAAGCATCCAGTATCTCCCTTCGGCCTCCACCCCCCTAGTCACGTTCCCTCCTCTTCTGCACCAAGAAAAAAAAAGTCCAATGAAAACCTAATAAACTAATTACAAATATGCCATTATCAGAAACTAATAAAAGTCAAAAAATCATGCTCCAATCTTAACCCTTGATCCACTTTAATTTCTTAATTTACTTGCCCAAAAATTCTGCACAAAATTAATAAATGTTTTAAAGATTGCAAATATTCAACTCATCAAAGAATTAAGGAGAATAAAATATTAGCAATTTAAATCCAAAAATTCTCCTAATTAATTCAAAATTATATTATTTTCCAAAATTAGCCATAAATTCAAATATTGCATAATAAATCCATTTAACCTCAAATTAATCATTAAAAACAATAATAAATGTGGATAAAAATATATGAAAATTCATCCTCCCAGAAGTCGAAGAATAATGCAGCAATTCAACTCATCCTCCCAGTGCGCTTTCTTCTTCTGTGTGCGTCCAGTGTGAAGAAAAATATATGAATCTAGCCCTCAGCTACTGCAGTCCCGAAGGAACCCAAAACTCTCCCTGAAGCCTCTAGTATCACCTTTTGGCCTCCACCCCCCTGGTCACATTCCCTCCTTTTCTGTACCAGGAAAAAAAAAGTCCAATAAAAACCTAATAAACTAATTACAAATATGCCATTATCAGAAATTAATAAAAGTCAAAAAATCATGCTCCAATCTTAACCCTTGATCCACTTTAATTTCTTAATTTACTTGCTCAAAAATTCAGCACAAAATTAATAAATGTTTTAAAGATTGAAAATATTTAACTCATCAAAGAATTATGGAGAATAAAATATTAGCAATTTAAATCCAAAAATTCTCCTAATTAATTCAAAATTATATTATTTTACAAAATTAACCATAATTCAAATATTGCATAATAAATCCATTTAAGCTCAAATTAATCATAAAAAATAATAATAACTGTGGATAAAAATATATGAAAATTCATCCTCCCAAAAGTTGAAGAATAATGCAGCAATTCAATTCATCCTCCTAGTGCACTTTCTTCTTCTGTGTGCGTCCAGTGTGAAGAAAAATATACGAATCTAGCCCTCAGCTACTGCAATCCCGAAGGAACCCAAAACTCTCCCTGAAGCCTCCAGTATCTCCCTTCGGCCTCCACCCCCCTAGTAACGTTCCCTCCTTTTCTGCCCCAGGAAAAAAAAAGTCCAATGAAAACCTAACAAACTAATTACAAATATGCCATTATCAGAAATTAATAAAAGTCAAAAATCATGCTCCAATCTTAACCCTTGATCCACTTTAATTTCTTAATTTACCTGCCCAAAAATTCTGCACAAAATTAATAAATGTTTTAAAGATTGCAAATATTCAACTCATCAAAGAATTATGGAGAATAAAATATTAGCAATTTAAATCCAAAAATTCTCCTAATTATTCAAAATTATATTATTTTCCAAAATTAATCATAAATTCAAATATTGCATAATAAATCCATTTAAGCTCAAATTAATCATTAAAAATAATAAAACTGTGGATAAAAAAATATGAAAATTCATCCTCCCAGAAGCCGAAGAATAATCAGCAATTCAATTCATCCTCCTAGTGCGCTTTCTTCTTCTGTGTGCGTCCAGTGTGAAGAAAAATATATGAATTCAACCCTCAGCTACTGCAGTCCCGAGGGAACCCAAAACTCTCCCTGAAGCCTCCAGTATCTCCCTTCGGCCTCCACCCCCCTAGTCACGTTCCCTCCTCTTCTGCACGAGGAAAAAAAAAGTCCAATGAAATCCTAATAAAGTAATTACAAATATGCCATTATCAGAAACTAATAAAAGTCAAAAAATCATGCTCCAATCCTAACCCTTGATCCACTTTAATTTCTTAATTTACTTGCCCAAAAATTCTGCACAAAATTAATAAATGTTTTAAAGATTGCAAATATTCAACTCATCAAAGAATTAAGGAGAATAAAATATTAGCAATTTAAATCCAAAAATTCTCCTAATTAATTCAAAATTATATTATTTTCCAAAATTAGCCATAAATTCAAATATTGCATAATAAATCCATTTAACCTCAAATTAATCATTAAAAACAATAATAAATGTGGATAAAAATATATGAAAATTCATCCTCCCAGAAGTCGAAGAATAATGCAGCAATTCAACTCATCCTCCTAGTGCGCTTTCTTCTTCTGTGTGCGTCCAGTGTGAAGAAAAATATATGAATCTAGCCCTCAGCTACTGCAGTCCTGAAGGAACCCAAAACTCTCCCTGAAGCCTCCCAGTATCTCCTTTTGGCCTCCACCCCCCTGGTCACATTCCCTCCTTTTCTGTACCAGGGAAAAAAAAAGTCCAATAAAAACCTAATAAACTAATTACAAATATGCCATTATCAGAAATTAATAAAAGTCAGAAAATCATGCTCCAATCTTAACCCTTGATCCACTTTAATTTCTTAATTTACTTGCTCAAAAATTCAGCACAAAATTAATAAATGTTTTAAAGATTGAATGTATTTAACTCATCAAAGAATTATGGAGAATGAAATATTAGCAATTTAAATCCAAAAATTCTCCTAATTAATTCATAATTATATTATTTTCTAAAACTAACCATAATTCAAATATTGCATAATAAATCCATTTATGCTCAAATTAATCAATAAAGAAAATAATAAATGCGGATAAAAATATATGAAAATTCATCCTCCCAGAAGTCGAAGAATAATGCAGCAATTCAATTCATCCTCCCAGTGCGCTTTCTTCTTCTGTGTGCGTCCAGTGTGAAGAAAAATATATGAACCTAGCCCTCAGCTACTGTAATCCCGAAGGAACCCAAAACTTTCCCTGAAGCCTCCAATATCTCCCTTCGGCCTCCAACCCCCCAGTCACGTTCCCCTCCTTTTCTGCCCAAGGAAAAAAAAAGTCCAACGAAAACCTAATAAACTAATTACAAATATGCCATTATCAGAAATTAATAAAAGTCAAAAAATCATGCTCCAATCCTAACCCTTGATCCACTTTAATTTCTTAATTTACTTGCCCAAAAATTCTGCACAAAATTAATAAATGTTTTAAAGATTGCAAATAATCAACTCATCAAAGAATCAAGGAGAATAAAATATTAGCAATTTAAATCAAAAAATTCTCCTAATTAATTCAAAATTATATTATTTTCCAAATTTAGCCATAAATTCAAATATTGCATAATAAATCCATTTAACCTTAAATTAATCATTAAAAAATAATAATAAATGTTGATAAAAATATATGAAAATTCATCCTCCCAGAAGTCGAAGAATAATGCAGCAATTCAATTCATCCTCCTAGTGCGCTTTCTTCTTCTGTGTGCGTCCAGTGTGAAGAAAAATATATGAATCTAGCCCTCAGCTACTGCAGTCCCGAAGGAACCCAAAACTTTCCCTGAAGCCTCCAGTATCTCCTTTTGGCCTCCACCCCCCTGGTCACGTTCCCTCCTTTTCTGTACCAGGAAAAAAAAAGTCCAATAAAAACCTAATAAACTAATTACAAATATGCCATTATCAGAAATTAATAAAAGTCAGAAAATCATGCTCCAATCTTAACCCTTGATCCACTTTAATTTCTTAATTTACTTGCTCAAAAATTCAGCACAAAATTAATAAATATTTTAAAGATTGAAAATATTTACTCATCAAAGAATTATGGAGAATAAAATATTAGCAATTAAAATCCAAAAATTCACCTAATTAATTCAAAATTATATTATTTTTCAAAATTACCCATAATTCAAATATTGCATAAAAAATCCATTTAAGCACAAATTAACCATTAAAAATAATAATAAATGTGGATAAAAATATATGAAAATTCATCCTCCCAGAAGCCGAAGAATAATGCAGCAATTCAATTTATCCTCCCAGTGCGCTTTCTTCTTCTGTGTGCGTCCAGTGTGAAGAAAAATATATGAATCTAGCCCTCAACTACTGCAGTCCCGAAGGAACCCAAAACTCTCCCTAAAGCCTCCAGTATCACCTTTCGGCCTCCACCCCCCCCAGTCACGTTCCTTCCTTTTTTTGCACCAGGAAAAAAAAAGTCCAATAAAAACCTAATAAACTAATTACAAATATGCCATTATCAGAAATTAATAAAAGTCAGAAAATCATGCTCCAATCTTAACCCTTGATCCACTTTAATTTCTTAATTTACTTGCTCAAAAATTCAGCACACAATTAATAAATGTTTTGAAGATTGAATGTATTTAACTCATCAAAGAATTATGGAGAATGAAATATTAGCAACTTAAATCTAAAAATTCGCCTAATTAATTCAAAATTATATTATTTTCTAAAACTAACCATAATTCAAATATTGCATAATAAATCCATTTATGCTCAAATTAATCAATAAAGAAAATAATAAATGCGGATAAAAATATATGAAAATTCATCCTCCCAGAAGTCGAAGAATAATGCAGCAATTCAATTCATCCTCCCCAGTGCGCTTTCTTCTTCTATGTGCATCCAGTGTGAAGAAAAATATATGAACCTAGCCCTCAGCTACTGCAATCCCGAAGGAACCCAAAACTTTCCCTGAAGCATCCAGTATCTCCTTTCGGCCTCCACCCCTCCCAATGCACTTTCTTCTTCTGTGTGCTTCCAGTGTGAAGAAAAATATATGAGTCTGGCCCTCAGCTACTGCAATTCCGAAGGAACCCAAAACTCTCCCCTGAAGCCTCCAGTATCTCCTTTCGGCCTCCACCCCCTGGTCACGTTCCCTCCTTTTCTGCACCAGGAGAAAAAAAGTCCAATGAAAACCTAATAAACTAATTACAAATATGCCATTATCATAAATTAATAAAAGTCAAAAAATCATGCTCCAATCTTAACCCTTGATCCACTTTAATTTCTTAATTTACTTGCTCAAAAATTCAGCACAAAATTAATAAATGTTTTGAAGATTGAATGTATTTAACTCATCAAAGAATTATGGAGAATGAAATATTAGCAATTTAAATCTAAAAATTCTCCTAATTAATTCAAAATAATATTATTTTCTAAAACTAACCATAATTCAAATATTGCATAATAAATCCATTTATGCTCAAATTAATCAATAAAGAAAATAATAAATGCGGATAAAAATATATGAAAATTCATCCTCCCAGAAGTCGAAGGAATAATGCAGCAATTCAATTCATCCTCCCAGTGCGCTTTCTTCTTCTGTGTGCGTCCAGTGTGAAGAAAAATATATAAATCTAGCCCTCAGCTACTGCAGTCCCGAAGGAACCCAAAACTCTCCCTGAAGCCTCCACTATCTCCTTTCGGCCTCCACCCCCTTGTCACATTCCCTCCTTTTCAACACCAGGAAAAAAAAGTCCAATGAAAACCTAATAAACTAATTACAAATATGCCATTATCAGAAATTAATAAAAGTCAAAAAATCATGCTCCAATCTTAACCCTTGATCCACTTTAATTTCTTAATTTACTGCCCAAAAATTTTGCACAAAATTAATAAATGTTTTGAAGATTGAAAATATTTTAACTCATCAAAGAACTATGAAGAACAAAATAATAGCAATTTAAATCCAAAAATTCACCTAATTAATTCCAAAATATATTATTTTCCAAAAGTACCCATAATTCAAATATTGCATAACAAATCCATTTAAGCTCAAATTAATAATTAAAAATAATAATAAATGTGGATAAAAATATATGAATATTCATCCTCCCAGAAGTCGAAGAATAATGCAGCAATTCAATTCATTCTCCCAGTGCGCTTTCTTCTTCTGTGTGCGTCCAGTGTGAAGAAAAATATATGAATCTAGCCCTCAGCTACTGCAATCCCGAAGGAACCCAAAACTCTCCCTGAGGCCTCCAGTATCTCCTTTCGGCCTCCACCACCGTGGTCACGTTCCCTCCTTTTCTGCACCAGGAAAAAAAAAGTCCAATGAAAACCTAATAAACTAATTACAAATATGCCATTATCATAAATTAATAAAAGTCAAAAAATCATGCTCCAATCTTATCCCTTGATTCACTTCAATTTCTTAATTTACTTGCCCAAAAATTCAGCACAAAATTATAAATGTTTGAAGATTGAAAATACTGAAATCATCAAAGAATTATGGAGAATAAAATATTAGCAATTTAAATCCAAAAATTCTCCTAATTAATTCAAAATTATTTTATTCTCTAAAATTAACCATAAATTCAAATATTGCATAATAAATCCATTTAAGCTCAAATTAATCATTAAAAATAATAATAAAAGTGGATAAAAATATATGCAAATTCATCCTCCCTGAAGCCGAAGAATAATGCAGCAATTCAATTCATCCTCCCAGTGCACTTTCTTCTTCTGTGTGCTTCCAGTGTGAAGAAAAATATGAGTCTGGCCCTCAGCTACTGCAGTTCCGAAGGAACCCAAAACTCTCCCTGAAGCCTCCAGTATCTCCTTTCGGCCTCCCACCCCCTGGTCACGTTCCCTCCTTTTCTGCACCAGGAAAAAAAAAGTCCAATGAAAACCTAATAAACTAATTACAAATATGCCATTATCAGAAATTAATAAAAGTCAAAAAATCATGCTCCAATCTTAACCCCTTGATCCACTTTAATTTCTTAATTTACTTGCCCAAAAATTCTGCACAAAATTAATAAATGTTTTAAAGATTGAAAATATTTAACTCATCAAAGAATTATGGAGAATAAAATATTAGCAATTTAAATCCAAAAATTCTCCTAATTAATTCAAAATTATATTATTTTCCAAAATTAACCTTAAATTCAAATATTGCATAATAAATCCATTTAAGCTCAAATTAATCATTAAAAATAATGATAAAAGTGGATAAAAATATATGAAAATTCATCCTCCCAGAAAGTCAAAGAATAATGCAGCAATTCAATTCATCCTCCCAGTGCGCTTTCTTCTTCTGTGTGCGTCCAGTGTGAAGAAAAATATATGAGTCTAGCCCTCAGCTACTGCAGTCCCGAAGGAACCCAAAACTCTCCCTGAAGCCTCCAGTGTCACCTTTCGGCCTCCACCCCCCTGGTCACGTTCCCTCCTGTTCTGCACCAGGAAAAAAAAAGTCCAATGAAAACCGAATAAACTAATTACAAATATGCCATTTTTAGAAATTAATAAAAGTCAAAAAATCATTCTCCAATCTTAACCCTTTATCCACTTTAATTTCTTTCTTTACTTGCCCAAAAATTCTGCACAAAATTAATAAATGTTTTAAAGATTGGAAATATTTAACTCATCAAAGAATTATGGAGAATAAAATATTAGCAATTTAAATCCAAAAATTCTCCTAATTAATTCAAAATTATTTTATTCTCTAAAATTAACCATAAATTCAAATATTGCATAATAAATCCATTTAAGCTCAAATTAATCATTAAAAATAATAATAAAAGTGGATAAAAATATATGCAAATTCATCCTCCCTGAAGCCGAAGAATAATGCAGCAATTCAATTCATCCTCCCAGTGCACTTTCTTCTTCTGTGTGCTTCCAGTGTGAAGAAAAATATGAGTCTGGCCCTCAGCTACTGCAGTTCCGAAGGAACCCAAAACTCTCCCTGAAGCCTCCAGTATCTCCTTTCGGCCTCCACCCCCTGGTCACGTTCCCTCCTTTTCTGCACCAGGAGAAAAAAAGTCCAATGAAAACCTAATAAACTAATTACAAATATGCCATTATCAGAAATTAATAAAAGTTAAAAAATCATGCTCCAATCTTAACCCTTGATCCACTTTAATTTCTTAATTTACTTGCCCAAAAATTCTGCACAAAATTAATAAATGTTTTAAAGATTGAAAACATTTAACTCATCAAAGAATTATGGAGGATAAAATATTAGTAATTTAAATCCAAAAATTCTCCTAATTAATTCAAAATTATATTTTTTTCCAAAATTTACCATAATTCAAATATTGCATAATAAATCCATTTAAGCTCAAATTAATCATTGAAAATAATAATAAATGTGGATAAAAAGTATATGAAAATTCATCCTCCTAGAAGTCGAAGAATAATGCAGCAATTCAATTCATCCTCCCAGTACGCTTTCTTCTTCTGTGTGCGTCCAGTGTGAAGAAAAATATATGAATCTAGCCCTCAGCTACTGCAGTCCCGAAGGAACCCAAAACTCTCCCTGAAGCCTCTAGTATCTTCTTTCGGCCTCCACCCCCTAGTCACGTTCCGTCCTTTTCTGCACTAGGAGAAAAAAAGTCCAATGAAAACCTAATAAACTAATTACAAATATGCCATTATCAGAAATTAATAAAAGTCAAAAAATCATGCTCCAATCTTAACCCTTGATCCTCTTTAATTTCTTAATTTACTTGCCAAAAATTCTGCACAAAATTAATAAATGTTTTAAAGATTGAAAATATTTAACTCATCAAAGAATTATGGAGAATAAAATATTAGCAATTTAAATTCAAAAATTCTCCTAATTAATTCAAAATTATATTATTTTCCAAAATTAATCATAAATTCAAATATTGCATAATAAATCCATTTAAGCTCAAATTAATCATTAAAATAATAATAAATGTAGATAAAAATATATGAAAATTAGTATTTATCACTTAAACTCTAGCTTAGTCTATAAACCCCTTTATATTTCTAAGAATGCACCCAATGAAGCAATACCTATCAAATAAATTGTAGGCTCCATTCTTTTCTTTGAAATATGATTCTTGACTCCTTTTAAGCCTCCTGGAGTCATTACACAATTAAAATAAAGAGCCTAACTACATGTTGCTTTTTTCGAGCATATTATGGAACATATAAGGCCAAATCACTTTGTATGATTTTTAAATTTTTTCCAAGGCTTACCCTCATCTGCACTCATCATATATGACTCAAAAATGGGCTTGAAACAAATTAAAACTATCCTTAAGTACACAGACTCCCTGAGGCCAAGACTAGGAAGCTTGATGATCTCCTTGATCTTTGCTTTGTTTTCTTGATGGACGAAGTACATGGGGAGACTTCTAGGGATCTTAGGAGCTCATTTAAACTCTCATTTAGACATAGAAATCAATGTATCAAGTCAGATTTTGTAAGGAACATATGAGACCCTAGACTTTGCATCTTGAATTTCTATAGAAATTTGTTAATTCTCTTTGCATATTCTTAATCTCCACACCCTTTTTCCTAAGAATCACCCTTGGTTCTACCTAAAAATCAAATCCTCTTAGGTCTTCTCAAGTAGGGCGAAAAGGTGGAGAAGGGAAGCAAGGGGGTAGCAACCATGGAAGAAGAAATTACCTTGTTTTCTTACTTTTTCTTACTTGAATCTTGTGTCCTTTGAGCTCCTATCTTCAAATCCAAAATTTTCCCCTAATTTCTCCCTTAAAACAGATTTATAAACTTCATTATAATCATAGGAAATAAAAGAGAATAGAGGAGAGGAGGTTTTAATGGAAGAAAGCATGAAAAACTACCAAAATTTCATACCTTTTTGCTTGAATTTCTCCTCCTCTTCTTCTTCCTCTTGTGTGTAACAATCCTAACTTCTAATCATGATAATTAAAGTTAAGTACGTGATTAATAATCATAAATCAAAGTTGAAAATTATTACAACTAATTACATTCGAAAAATGCAGGGAAATTTGAACCTTGATGTTATTAGGGTCATTAATTAGACAACTATAATTATTCGAATGTGCAAGTGAATTTAATCATCAATAAGGAGCCTTTGATCCTTCCATCTATTAATTTCAACTCATAAAAACCTCCTACAAGTGTTTCTAGATTATTCCTTAGTATTACCATAAGTGAAACTAAGGTTTCTAGGTGAATATGAGAAATTGAGCACCTTGACTGCGGCTAAATTCTCTTACGCCGCGGCCAATTACTCTCAGGTTCAACTCATTACACCTTCACAAATTTTGCACATTTCACCGTGACCAAATACCCTTTTAGTTGCAATGAATTACCCTCTGGAACACCACTAAACCTGCCTCTCACACTTTGCTGTGGCTAACTTCACTATTTGTCGTGCCCAATTGCTCTCTATTTTCTTCCCTGGCAATGTCGTCACATTTGGCCGCAGCTAATTACCCTCTGTTACTCTCCCTGGGCAACTTCATCACTTTCAGCCAAGGCCAATTAAATTTTGGCCGCAGCCAATTCCCTTTTGTTCTTATAACTCCCAAGATTTCATTCTATGCTCTCCAATTCCCCCTCTAGCAACACTCTAGGCCACTTTAACTTAGTTTGAGAAGATTTAGTGTCTTTCTTTTACCTAATCTACCTAAAACATCTATCATTACCCGTTCAAAACTCAAATATGGATCTTTAACCTTCTAGGCACCATAAACTAATGAGTTCATAGATCAATGATAGTAAAGAATTCATACACTACTCACATTTCTGTTCAAACATAAGTCCCATTAAAAATTCTATACATCACTAGTTTAAATTGACATCTGATGTATCAAACGATTACAATCCCTATGCTTGGCAATTCATGATGCACTGCAGCAATTACATAAAACTAGTAGTTTAGCTATACGAATACAATCTAACAAAGTTTCCAAACCTACCTACTACTAAACCACATAATAGGCTTCCATTAATTTTCTCCTTGCCACTAAGAGGTCCAGTCCCTGAAAATGTTAGCCCACAATTAGGGTGAGATATGCAATCTCAGTAAACAAGAGAAAATTTTCATATATATGTACATATTAATCAATACAATGTAATTTCATATCATCAACACCAAAATCATCAATTCAATTTACAAATGAACTAGTTGAACTACTAATGACTACTGTCTCATACCAGCAATCATACATAACATATTAATGGCCAATAACACTGGGAGTGGTCCGTCCATGACACCAACTCCCTAAAGAGCACAACCTGGGCTCAGTGCATTCAAGGTCTAATCATAACCCAGTGCCCAATCGAAGCACATGCACGGGTGGCAGACGCACCATAGCTTCACCATGGACTTACAAGGTCCAATCACAATAACAATTTAAGTAGTCAACTAATCATTTAGTATTTTAAAATCAAGTATCTGTAACAAATATTAGATTAACATGAGCATATACATAGAATTAAGAAGAATAACCCTGGTTATCTTAATGAAGCCAATTACTCTTCCTCTATCTACCACTATGATCTAAAGTATACCAAGCCTAACATAAGCATGATTATCATCATTTAACTATCATTAGTAAGGAAATTCTCCCTATCCACAGATTAATCTTAACAAGAAATCATCGAGAACTTCTTACCCAAGCTTCCTAATGATCTATTGCACCAATTCAAGGTCCATACATCAAAGTTCACCATGATTCACTCCCCACAACTCCATTTTCGCACATGTACAAACCAAGCAGTAAAAGTCAATCCAAAATGTGGGAATTCAACACATACACCACACAAAAGAAGAGGGAACACTTACCCATACACCCAAAAGGTCAAATAGATTGAGTTGATCCTTAACTATCCAAAATTCGAATTTGAGTCATCAAGCATAGAAACCTCAGTGTTTTACCTTCATTTTCTTATAATTTCGCATAATAGCAAAACTCATTATGAAAATCATTCCTTAGGGACATTTTTCAACAAAATAATACACAAAATGGAAGGGAAATGCTTACCCAATCATCCCCCTAACCTTCAACTCTAAAAATCTGGCAATAATCATCCAAAAACCAGATTTCATCTTAAGAAAAGATGAAAATTCTCTAAATGACAAACCATTCGGACTAAAATGTAAAGGAAGATAAGAGGGTCAAGTTATATAGAACTACCTTGGCTAAATCTTCCTTTAAGAGTGCAAATCTGAGCTAAAATGTTAAGAAACCCTAGCCCTTCTCCTAACATGTGAATTTCTTCTCTTGCCTTTTGTGTTTTCTATTGAATGGGGGGGAGGCTGCTAAACCTTTAAGGTTATTAGGGGGAAATGGGCCAACCCATTAGCCCAATGTCCATTTAGGCTCATTTCTAGTTATTAGGCCATTACTTTATGAGGTAGGTTGCAGAAACTCTTGGGGTTAGGGAGGAATGTGTTGACCCAAAGGTCCTATTCCTTGTGGGTTCAGATTTTAGTTAGGTTGGGCCATGAATTCTAGAGTTGTATGGGTTAAATAAGGGTTGGACCAAGCTTTAAGGGTCCATTATTCCAAATGGATTGATGCTTAACATGTTGGGCCATGATATATGGGTCAGTTAGGTTCAAAATAGGTTGGGCTTCCCTAAGAATAGAGTTGGGTCATAATTAGATGAGATTGGGCCTTTAATAATGTTCTTGACACACATAATTTAATCATTGGCCCAAGTCACATTTAAATCCATAAATATTATCATACTTCTTCAAAATGGTCCAAGTAATAATTATTATGTTAAGATACTCAAATTTGTCATTTTTCTTAAGCCCTCTTAATAATTTCATAACCCTTAAATAATTACTATTAATTATTCCTGGGGTGTTACATTGTGTGCCTCATCCAAGGGCTTCTTTCTCTGGTTTAGGGCAGAAACATATGAGGCTATATGAAGGTGAGAGTGGGGCGCCACTTATATATATAAGGGAGGAAGAAGAACTTCTCAAAAATTCCCATTTTGCCCTTCGTTCTTGGCATTTTCGTTTCTAATTCATTTTAGATCCTTTTTAAGAACTGTCTTTTCCATTATAAAATTTAAGTTTCCAATTTAGTAAAGGAATCACTCAAATCGGAGTTAAAATCTTCCCAAATGAATCAATCAAAGTTCAGGTACACTGACATTGGAAAATATCCATCGGAGGGGCTTTAACTGTCCTGGGCCTTCCCATGGTTTTCAGGGCCTTTGAGAACCTTGGAGAACTCAAAACTTTTATTTAAAAATCCCTCTTGTGTGAATTCTAAAAATTACTCAAAATTACAAAAATGCCATTACGTTTTGTAAGTTTTTTTATAAGAAATTGTTTCTTCATTCTAGATATGTTTTTCTTCCCGTTTAAGCCTAGGATTCTCATTTTTAGGAGTTTAGAATGCTTCCCAAAATTTTGGGACCTTAACTACATCATTTCGGGGAACATCCTTTTGTATCTGGTAAGTTTCATTCGTTTATGGAGAAACCGTACGTTAAGTTTCTCACATTTTCTCTCATTTTTAGAGAATTGGATGTTACATTTCTCCCCCCTTAAATAAATTTTATCCTCAAAATTTAAGGTATACTTTCTTCTTACTCTTTTCCTTTCTAGCTAATTGCTCTTTTCTTTCCCTTTTTCTTGGCTCTATACGCTTTTCACAGCGATTTCACTCGTTTGGATTTTCTCTTAGCTAGGGAATTTTCATTGCTAGCCCATAATGAAAGCTCTATTATTATAGAGTACTAGCTTATTCTTCTCATAAGGGAAAGGAATTTCTAACTCTGGAGGCCTATCTTATGAGAGCTTACTTATCATATTGGGTTAGTTTTAACTCGATCATAAGGGTTAATGTTTCTTTCAGTGGACTCATTTACATATCTTGGGAGGTAACTTATTTCATATTAAATTTCCTGTGTCCTTTCTCAATGCCTTTTCATACATCTCATCCTCTTTTCTGATCATTACAGCCATCGAAGGTGTTTTTCTGTTTGCTTACTTATTTAAATATACTATCCACTGTTCATCTTTACTTCTTTCTTACTAGCTCATTTCATAATTACAATTCACATTTCTTTCTGTCATAGGCCTCACATCTCAATTACTTACTTGGATTATAGCTCCTTTAAGGAGATTCTACTTTTAATAATCCTAGTTTCTCTGTTTACTACTATATCTGTCTTTGTAGGCCGGGACTTTTTCTTACTTTCTTTGCTCACTTATAGTGACATTTTATAGTCCCTTATTTCAGTAATGATAAGCCTAACATATGTGTCTCATACTGGCATTGAAGAGTGACTACCACTGACTACTGTTGAGCTTTGGTGGGATGCTAGCTATTCTCATAGTTTTGCTCACTGGAAATATACTATACCACTTACCTCATATAAAAACTGCATCTGATCCTTTTCTGAATATATAAGCTAGCATGCGGGGATCTCTCTATCCCTTAGTCAGGGCTAATATCTACTGGGTAGTGGTTCATCTGGCTCTAACTCTGGAAAGTTAATTTCTTACTTTCCTCATCCCATACACTATACTCATCTCTCAAGAGATCTAGTTAGTGGTCTAACTATCTGAGTAAAGCCTTCATATCTCTGTGGCAATGGTCTACCAGACTCAGGAGATCTCTAGTCTCTTAGACAAAAGCTAGTTGAAACTATATTGGTCTATGAGACTAACTGCTCTGTAAAAACTATCTCAGGCCGTCATCTCACCAGAGTACTATCATACTGTAACTAGGGCTCTCTGTAATTCTATGAAATTTATTGTGACCCTTGGGTCTACTGTGACCTCTTAGAGCCCTGCTAGGGTCTACTGCGACCCACTGAACTATGCTAAGATCTACTGTGATCCATCTCTGGGAGACGTCAAAGCCTAAGATCATTGTATCTGATAGTAAAATACAAGCTCACTAAGTCTGCTAACTATTGCTCATAATAATTGAGGCTAAACTCAAAAGTACATCGTGCTCTTCGTGCAAAGTGGGTTCTGTGTCATTTACTTCTCTAGGATCCCATCATACTGATACTAGGGAGTATCTTAATTTTCATTCATCACTCCTCATGGGATCCTTAAATTCCCACTTCAGCCCCCTTTTTACTTAGGCTTTCTTTTCTTACTTTGATTGTACTCTTTTATCTTTTTCTCTCATATCTTATAGTTTCTAACTATGCCTATGTTCTGCTTTTAAATGCTTTGGCACTAGGCCATCTCACACACTAAGTGTGATTAACATCTCTGGCAGGAGAGAGGCTATGCACTGGTCCCTTCTCCTTTCATTTACATATATTATAAGGGACTCAAATCATACATATTGAACTCATACTATCTGGATCTGAACATTTTTTAGTAGGGATTCCTTTTTGCATGCTTTTCTCATCATTTTGATATTACTGGAATCCTTTTACTTTTCTTTTCTGACTTATCTCATTATCTAGCTAACTAGGATATCCTTCGATTATCGGGGCAATTTGGTGATTGATGTCATCATTTGCTATGCACTTAAGCCACATTACTACTAGGTTGGTCAGACCCAATATCATGTAGCCTCTGTTGTAAGTAAACCATAACATCAAACATTAATACACCGGTGCTTCATGACTAAAGTCCGAGCCATTATCGCCAGTATATTACAAGTTTCCTAACAATCTAAAGTATTCCTTTCTTACTTTTCTTTATCTGCCCTATTCTCGTAGAGTGCTTAGGGAAAATAGGATTCTTCCTCTATTTCATCCCAAGATCTCTCTGTATTTCTTAGCTATTTTTACTTCAGGCATTATCATGCTAAAAGGGCGCCTATGCCAAGGACAAGTGTGCTTTCTTAAGTACTTAAGCACATTAACTGAATATCTATTATCAATTTAGTATGTCCTTGGCTTAAACACTGTCATATTTTCTATTTCTATCTTTTTTATCCTCTTACTTTGGTAAAAGGATGTTCTACTACTAGCTATTTCTGTTGCTAGTTCAGGTTTCTTTATGCTTAAGAGCACTGCATTTTCCTGGGGTTCCTTCACTTATTCACTCTCTATAACATCAAGGGGGTCTGCTTTTCGATCATGTTCTTACTTTAGTTTTAACTAGACCACCCCTCAGTAAGAGGAGTTCTATTACTTGTAACCTCAATAATTACATTCTCTGGCACTCTCGGCTTACACTCTTCCCTACATCATACAAAACTCGCCTTCTAGGGCAGTCTCTAGCTCCTTTAAGCTTTCCTGAGGTACTAAGGCACTAGTTATTTGTCTCAGCTTATTTCTATGTTCAGATCAGGGCTAGACTTTCTCTTTGTTTGACCTCTTTAGCCTTATCCCCAGGAGCACAGTATACTATTCCAGGGTTTTATTAACCCAATCCAGGACACGTACTCTCAATGTCTGGATTTTACTTTATTGAAAGCTTATGCTCTACTGGATGCTCTAATCACTCATGTGCCTTAACCCTATATCATTCTTATATTAGGAAGCTCATCTAACTAATTATTGGACCCTTATCTATTTATCTTTATGGGCTTAGTCTACTCATTTATTCCTCATTAAAGCAAGGATATCTGTGACAACCATATCTTTTAAACATGGTAATTATGGCTAAATACATGATTAATAATTAATGGTCAAGGTTTAGAGTCGTTATAATTTATTACATTATGAAAATATAGAAAAATGTGAACCTTGATGTTAGGGTCATCACTAAACAACCACAAATGTGAGAATGCATAAAAGAAATTATAGTATCATGAAGGGTTTGTGATTCATCAATCCATTAGTTTCAACACACAAAAAACCTCCCACAAGTATTCCTATGTCATTTTCTAGCATTACCATTGAAGAAACTGGGGTTTCTAGGCTAAAGGTAGGAGTTTGGGGACCTATGCCGTGACTTGAAACCCTCTCGCCATGGCTAAGTTAGGTTCTGGAGCTTGAAAACCACATTTTTTCACTTTGCACCGCGGCCTTGACCTTCCACCCTGCAGTTAAGTTACTCTCAGGAATCATTAGGCAATTTACATGAATTTCGCCACGATGGACCATCGCAATAGCTAGCCTACGTGGCGCCGCGGTAAAAATGCCTCTTGGGACTACTGTTCAAATTCCCACGATTCTTGCCTCAGTGAAAAACTCCTGCGTCGCGATGAGGATCGCTACTGGACACTCCTTACCTAGTTTCCTCGTCTAGCGCCATAGCCAGACTTATTGTGCCGTGGCGAGGTTTCTCTCTGCCACCTTCCTGGGTGTTTTTTTCGCACTGAGCCGCAGTATTCCTCGCCACTGTCACTCTCCAGGCCACGATGAGGCCTTTTTGGCCACGGCGTGACTCCCTCTTATAACTACATCTCCCAAATTTTATCCTATGCACTCCAATTCTCTTCTTAGGAACACCCTAGGACCACTTCCCTTTATTTTCTATGACTCTAATAGTATTTATCTATCTTATTTACCCAACTATTCTACCATTACCAATTCAAAACTTAAGTACTAATTCCTACTCGTCCAACTACCACATATCAATAATTTCATGGATTAATGACAAGAATTCATGGACTATCAACAATTAACATCTGATACACATTCTGGTAGAGATTTCATACATCAATGGTTATATCAACATCTAATGCATCACATAATTATATTTCTAATAGTATACCATATATAAATTTAGTAAAATTCATACATCAGGTGTTATAGGTTTATACATCCAATACCAAGATAAGATGAGGCCTAACTCCTTAATAAATACATCCTAAGCAATCAAAATATAAGAGCCTACACTTGGCAACATAATTACATGATGATGCTATACAAAAAGGAATATAAAATTTAGCATCTATTTTAGATAATCTAGTCTAAGTGTGGCCTTCTCCTCACATGGTTGGAGCTCATGAATTTTCATCCACTTGCTTCCCCTTATCCTTACCCAAAGAGCCTTCACCTGAAAGTACAATCCCATGAAACAGGGTGAGATGTAAATCTCAGTAACTAAGGAAATTTCCATTCATAATATCTAATTTAATTAACATATATGCATGAATCAAAATTAACATCAGAATCATATCAGCCATATCAGCAAAGGAAGTGGTTAGGCTACTATGATTACCATCCCATACTAGCAATCATAATTCCACATGTTAAAGGCCAATAACATCGGGAGAGGCCCGCCCATGGTACCCACTCCCCAATGAGCATAACCAGGGCTCAGTGTATCTGGGGTTTGATTATAACTCGGTGCCTGATCGAAGCACATGCACGGGTGGCAGCCGCACCACAGTTCTACCATGGACTCACAGGATCCAAACACAATACAATAGATAGCTAACTAATTTATTTAGCATTTTAAATCATTCATGTACAACAAATATGAAATTAAAGTAGATATATGCATGAAATTAATACAGTCTCGGTTACCTCACTTGTAGACAAGTTGGGAAGCTACAACAATACCAAAATCCTCCTAAAATCACAATATCAGAAAATGATCATTTTTATCCGTCCATTACTATCTCATTCATCATTTGTGGTAATAACCCAATGCTTAAAGAATTAAGTTACTAATAGTTACCTAAGGGATACCTACCTAATCACTAAGAGCCTTAAATTTCAGATTTTGCCTTCCCTAAACTAGAAACATCAATATATCACTCTAAATCACAGGGAAATTCGTACAAAATTAAGGCTCATACTATAAGTCTACTATGAGGGTCTTAAACTAGTAGGAAATGCATCAAAATGGACATTTTATACTTACCTAATAACACCCTCAGCCCCAACCTACGAAATTTCACCAAGAAAATCCCAAACAACCACATTTCAAATTTTGGGTATAGTGAAAATACTCCAAATGAAAAACTATTTAGGCCAAAATGAAGAGAAAGAGAAGGGGATTAAGTTATACAACTATTACATTGGCTTAATCTAGCTCTAGAAGTGGAAAATGATGGATTTCTTGCCCCAAACCCTAGCCTCCCTTCAAACCTCTGAAAATGAGTTGTGTGTTTTGTATTTCTGCATAAGGGAGGGGAAAGGCTGAATATGTTTAGGGTTTTAGATGGGTTTGGGCTGACCTAATGGTCCAACTGTAAGTGGGTTCTAATTTAAGCGTTATTGGCCTAGCTTTAATATGTTGGGCTGCAAAATTTAATTGGGCCAGACCAAGTTTGAAGAACTCCATTGTTTTGGGTCTACACAAGGTTTATTGGGCCATTTATAAGAGCTTATGGAAGTTGGGTCTTGGGTCTTTAATTCATTAAATCAGATTAGGCCCTCTATTAGTTTTTAACCTTGGCTTACTTAATTTAATTTGGGCTTAGATGGGGTTTCTAACTCAATTAAATCTCAAACTCATATTAATAATTTATCTCTCTAAAATTTCTATTCACTTAACTTATCCAATCATTTTATATTAATTATTCTCAATTAACCCAAATCCATGGTTAACACCTTAATTAATTTTGGGTTGTTACAATATCTTTTCTGTAGCTAGTTTCTTAGCTCTTCCTTGTTTCCTTTATCATTATACTTTATGACTTAGGGGGTTTGTCTAGAGGAATGTACTAACCACTATTGGATAGTTTCCTCGACATGAGGATGTCTCATCTTTTCTTTCTCGATCTAGAAAAAACTTTCACTGAACCTTTCATTCACATATCTCACTTAGAACGATGCTACTGGTTATCTCTTCCAAGCTTTAGCTTATACTCAGCCTAGGCTAGTCATCTCATTAGACCTGTAGCTTACTAACTAATATGAACCAGACTCATGTAGGGAAGGATACTCGTGTGGAGAAGGACTTAATGATAGATGGCCCAATGACAATAGGAAGAGTTAAACGTCTACAAAAAGCAATTAGACTTCAATTTGCTGAATTAAAAGCCTATAATGTTAGTGCATGCATTGAGGAAGCAAATGGAGCTTTAATCATGCTTATTCAAGCCCAAGTTTATGCTTAAAGAGCCCATTGAAGCTCGAGGATGTGAATAGTATTTCAAATGCAAGATGTCCAGCCCATTAGTATTAATTAGTTTCTATTTTAGTGATTTGAATAAGGCCATGAGGTCAATTAAGTTTTTAGAAAGTTTTATTTCCTTATTATTTCTGAATTATTTGTTCCCATTTCTTTTAGGGCTGATTTGTTTCCATTTATTTAGGTTATTTTCTTTCTACTTTTGGATGAACAGTGCACAACCTTAGGCATTATGTTTTAGGAAGTTTCTTAAGTCTTACTTTTAAGGTTTGCTTAGCATTCAAGTTTTGGATTTCCTTTGCTTATAAATAAGCTAGCTTTGTATTCAATTGGAGGATGATGATTGAAGTAATAGAATTATTCTGAGTATTTTCTCCAAATTATAAGAGTTATCTTTCCCTTGCTCTTGTGCAGCCTTTGTCTTGTTAACCTATCCCTAGGTTGGTGATTCAAGTTCACAAAAACCCCCAATTCGTGCTTTGACCTGGGTATGTCATTGTGTGGGTTAGTTCATCGTGTTCATTGTTGGGTGTGCAGTCTAAGTCGCAGGTCAATGTTCCTCTAACGTTGGTCGGCCACTTACTTCTGTCAGGTCTCGAACCATCCTTTTACTTAACCTACGCCGTGAAGATTGGGCCACCCTTTTGATTTTGCATCATTTGGTATCAAAGCCTTGGTTTACACGGTAGGTTATCTATCATACATTCATCATCCACCATTCTACTTCTTTTCTAGCCTCCATAATTTTTTCCTTTTCCATATCCATTCATTGCTACCTTTTATTATAAAAAAAAAATACTAACCTTTCTACCTTCCCTTGTTTCCAGATTTGCTCCTTAGTGTGCAAGATTTGGTTTTTATGTTACAAGAGCCATTTATTTTGTAATCTGAAAATTTTTTGTTGTTCTGGATGTTGTTGTTTTTCCCTTATCTGTTCAACCCCTTTCCTTTTGAGATTTTGGATGATTAATAGGTCAATCCTAAGTTTTAGAATCTCAGCTTTCATTTTGTGTTGGAATTATCGAATTCAGAGTTCTCTAGAGGGAGTTATTGTCATTTTTAGTGGTAATGTTTTCTGATCTGATTTGTTTCCTATTGTGTGATCTTGTGATTCTCTTTCATCTGATCCAAAAAAAAAGGAAAAGGAATAGAAAAGAAAGGCAAAAAAAAAAGGGTTAGCCAAAAAAAATGAAAAAAAAATGAAAAAGAAAAAAAAATTGTGATCAGATTTCTTTCATTTATGATCAGCATTGTTTCCTCTTCCATTTGTTTCCTAATTTTTGTGATCCACTTTCCTATTCCTATATTGTTTCCTTTTATCATGTGATTGTAGACTTTCCTATTATGACTTCAACTTGTTTCCTATTCCTTTGATTTGAACTTTCCTAATCTAATCCTCTATTGATTTCTCATATCTTGGGTTTTTAGAATCATTGTAATTGGCTCTTTGGTATTTTAAACTTGATCTTGCATTGCTAGGTGGTTAAATCTTCCCTTTTTTGTATTGGAACCCTAGCCTAACCAAACCCTAACTTTACTTGTGACTTGTATGCACCAATCACAACTTTTCATACCATCTACCAGCACATACTTTGGTGAACCAAGAATTGGTAGTCCTTGATCACTTGACAAGGTCTTGGTAACATAAGAGCTTAGGATTTGATATTGAGAGGTAAAAGGCAAGAGTGGGTAAGATCATTGCAGAAAAAGCCAATAAGAGAGAGAAAACATGAGTGGGAGTGTCATCTCTTATTTGAGTGAAACATGTGAGGGTGTGATTGTGAGGTCCAATATATTTTGTTTCTTGTTTCTTTTCCCCTAACATGGTAGATAACCGAGAAAAAGAAGTTACTCGTGAAAGTAATGACTCAAAGAACAATCCACTTGAGTTAGCACTATTACAAATGCAAGCAATTGTGAGCCATTTTGAGAGGATGCTTGATAAGAAGCTAGAAGGTCTCCCCATAAACACCTAGATCAAGTGGAGGGTAGTAGTTCTAGTTAGAGGACTACTCAAACTAACCAAAGACAAGTTCAAATGGCACGTAGACATGACCATGAGCCTGAGGAAGCCATGGAGAGCCATGATGAAGGGTATAAAGAGGATGAGGTCCAACAAAGTAGGAGGCCATGACAAAAGAAAGAGTTAAGGATCTACAAAGAACAATTGGACTTCAATTTGCTGAATTAAAAGCCCATAATGTTAGTGCATGCATTGAGGAAGCAAATGGAGCCTTAATCATACTTATTCAAGCCCAAGTTGATGCTTAAAGAGTCCATTGAAGCTAGGGGATGTCAATAGTACTTTAAATGCAAGATGTCCAGCCCATAGTATTAATTAGTTTCTATTTTAGTGATTTGAATAAGGCCATAAGGTTAATTTAGTTTTTAGAAAGTTTTATTTCCTTATTATTTCAGAATTATTTGTTTCCATTTCTTTTAGGGCTAATTTGTTTCCATTTATTTAGGTTATTTTCTTTCTATTTTTGGATGAACAGTGCACGTGAACAGTGAACAACCTTAGGCATTATGTTCTAGGAAGTTTCTTAAGTCTTACTTTTAGGGTTTGCTTAGTATTCAAGTTTTGGATTTCCTTTGCCTATAAATAGGCCAGCTTTGTATTCAATTGGAGGATGATGATTGAAGTAATAGAATTATTCTGAGTATTTTCTCCAAATTATAAGAGTTATCTTTCCCTTACTCTTGTGCAGCCTTTGTCTTGTTAACCTATCCCTAGGTTGGTGATTCAAGTTCACAAAAACCCCCAATTCGTGCTTTGACCTGGGTGTGTCATTGTGTGGGTTAGTTCATCGTGTTCATTGTTGGGTGTACAGTCTAAGTCGTAGGTCACCCCTTTGAGAAATCAAAGGGGTGGCCCAATCTTCACGGCGTAGGTTAAGTAAAAGGATGGTTTGAGACCTAATGGAAGCAAGTGGCCAACCAACGTTAGAGGAACGTTGACATGTGACTTAGACTGCACGCCCAACCACGAACACGATGAACCAACCCACACAATGACACACCCAGGTCGAAGCATGAATTGGGGGCTTTTGTGAACTTGAATCATCAACCTAGGGGTAGGTTAACAAGATAAAGGCTTCACAAGAGCAAGGAAAAGATAACTCTCACAATTTGGAGAAAATACTCAGAATAATTCTATTACTTCAATCATTGTCCTCCAATTGAATACAAAGCTGGCCTATTTATAGGCAAAGGAAATCCAAAACTTGAATACTAAGCAAACCCTAAAAGTAAGACTTAAAAAACTTTCTAAAACATAATGCCCAAGGTTGTGCACTGTTCACATGCACTGTTCATCCGAAAGTAAAAAGAAAATAACCTAAATAAATGGAAACAAATCAGCCCTAAAAGAAATGGAAACAAATAATTCTAAAATAATAAGGAAATAAAACTTTCTAAAAACTTAATTGACCTCATGGCCTTATTCAAATCACTAAAATAGAAACTAATTAATACTAATGGGCTGGACATCTTGCATTTGAAGTACTATTCATGTCCTCTAGCTTCAATGGGCTTGAATAAGCATGATTAAGGCTCCATTTGCTTCCTCAATGCATGCACTAATATTATGAGCTTTTAATTCAACAAATTGAAGTCCAATTGCTCTTTATAGACGTTTAACTCTTCCTCTTGTCATTGGGCCATCTATCATCAAGTCCTTCTCCACACTAGCATCCTTTCCCATATGAGTCTGGTTCATATCACTAACTATCCTTATTCTTTTCTGAGCTTCTGTTACGGGGCTACTCATACTTACCTCTAAGTATTACCTATGAGGTACATCTTTCTAGGCCAGTCGCTATGTGCCTCACAGATGGTAGTCTTATCCTACGTTATTTCGAGGCTACACTAACATTCTATCATTCAATGTCTCACAGGGTAGCACTCTAAGTTGGAGTCAACGCCTCATAGGCGAGTCTCAACAACCTCATTATCCCTGTGTCTAACTTTCTCTGTAACACCCCATAATTAATTAAGGTGTTAATCATGGATTAGGTTAATTAGGAATGATTAATATGAAATAATCGGGTAAGTTAAGTGAATAAAGATTTTATAGAGATAAATTATTAATATGGGTTGGAGATTTAATTAGGAGAGAAATTTTATCTAGGCCCAAATTAATGTAGAAGGTCATGATAAGAGGCTAATGGGGGCCCAATAAGCTAGGTGCAGGCCCAATATAATTCAATCTGATAGAGGCCCAAGATCCACCTTGCATAGGCTCTTAGGAAGGCCCAATAAACCTTGTGCAGACCCAAAACAATAGAGATCCTAAAATTTGTTCTAGCCTAATAGAATTTCAGCAGCCCAATGCATAAGAGTTGGCCCAACAAGCTAAAATCTGAAGCCCAAATGGAGATGGACCTTAGAGCAACCCATGACCTATATTTGACCCAACTTAAACCTAACTAAAACCCTAAATACATCAGCCACTATCCCATTTTTTTGAAACACAAAGGAGAAATTCGGAGGTCCTAAGGGAAGGCTAGGGTTCTTGGCCTAAATCCACCATTTCCCACCTCTAAGCTTAAAATCAGTTAAGGTAGTAGTTATATAACTTAATCCTCTCATCTTTCTCTTCATTTTGGTCTAATTAGTTTTTCATTTGGAGTATTTCACCATACCCAAAATCTAAAATGTGGGTGTTTGGGGATTTTCTTGATGAAATTCGTAGGTTAAGACTAGGGCTGCCATTAGATAAGTATAAACCCTCCATTTTGATGCTTTCTTTGCTAGTTTGAGACCCCCATAGTTGATTTATAATATGGGGATTAATTTCCTATGAATTTGCTTAGGATTTTAGATTAAATATTGAAGTTTCTGGTAGGGGATATACTTAATCCTAATTTGAGACTTGTAGTGGTTGGGTAAGTGCTTCTTAAGTAGTCATTAGTATTTCAAATTCTTTGCATACTGATTGTAACTGTTAATGATGAATTAGAGTAGTAATTCTATGATGCTATGGTTATAAGAGGATTTCTACACTATTGGTGATTGTTGCAAGTGTCTACAAGTGAGGTAACCGGGTTTATATTAATTCCATGTATATATCTAATTTAATTTCATATGTTGTTGTACATAAATGATTTGAAATGTTGAATGGATTGGTTGGCTATCTATCGAATTGTGATTGGACGTTGTGAGTCCATGGTGGAACTGTGGTACGGCTGCCACCCGTGCATATGCTTCGATCGGGCATCGGATTATGATCAAACCTCAGATGTACTGAGCCCTGGTTATGCTCAATGGGGAGCAGGTGCCGTGGACAGGCCTCTCCCGGTGTTAATGGCCTTTAACATGTGAAAATATGATTACTAGTATGGGATGGTAATCATGATAGTCTACTTGTTTCATTTACTGATATGACTGGTAATTTGCTGTTGCTTATGTGAAATTATGCATGTATACTAATTAAATTGAAATATATGATGAAATTGCCTTGGTTACTGAGATTTATATCTCACCCCATTTTATGGGATTAATATTTCAGGTAAAGGTTCTTCGGGTAAGGATAAGGGTAAGCAAGTGGATGAACATCCATGAGCTGAGGCCGGGTGTGGGGAGCTACACTTGGTCTAAGTATAATAGAGTAGATGCTAATTTTGTTAACTTTTGTATAGCATCATCATGTATCTGCATTGTTAAGTGTAGGAGATTGTATTTTGTTAACATGGAATGTAACTAATGAGTAATAGGCTTTACATTAGCTGTTGATGGATGTATGAATCTTGACACTCATTTTGGCTAATGAACCTATGATATATTGACTATTTGAGTAATGTAATTCTATGATATATTGATGCATGAAATACTCAATGAAAGTATGATTGAATGACCATTGTGAGAAATTATAAATCTGTTGATATAAGACCATTGAATGAGTAGGAGAATCCATCTTTAATTATGGGATGGGTAATGATCTAATGGCTAGGGAATTCAGTAGATAAGTGCTAATAGAACCTTACAATAAGTAGGAGAGTGGCCCTAAAGGTTCCCTAGATAGAGAGTGGAGAGTATAAGGCAAAGTTTTAAGAGTAATAGGATCAGAAAGCATTTGGCCACGGCCAAAATATGGTTAGCCGCAGCCAATAGTGGCGAAGTTGCCCAGGGAGAGCACCAGAGAGCAATTCACCGCGGCAAATAGTGAATTGGCCACAGCGAAATATGAAAGGCTAAACTGGGAGTCGTCCAGAGGGTGATTCGCTGCGGCGAATTGAGGAATTGGCCGTAATGAACTTTTGTGAAAATGAGCCAGGCATTCCAGAGAGGAATTAGCCGCGGCAAAAGTAGGTATTGGCCACGGCCAATAGTGAGAGGCAAGCGAGGGAAGTTCTAGGAGGCTTTTTCACCGCAGGGCCATGTAGGCTAGCCGCAGCGAAGGTCTAACTCGCCACAGTGAAATTAGTAGCGATGCGAGGAGTGAAGCTAAGGGGAATTGGCCGCGGTGAATGTCCTAAAATCCCTATATTGACTAGAAAATCTTGGTTTTCCATATTGTAACCCCCAGGGATGACTTGTAAACATTGATAGAAGATAAATGTGAGTTGAAATGATAGGTAATAGAATCAAGGCTCATAAATGAATATTGTTTCCCCTGAGGTATGTAAGTGTTCGTAATTATATGGTTGATGACTCTAATGAAATTAAGGTTCAAATTTCCCCATATTTTCACAATGTAATTAGTCTTAATGACATGTAACCATGGATTAGGGTTGTTAATCACATATTTAACCTTAATTACAATGATTAGAAGTTAGGGTCGTCACAGTTGGTATCAGAGCAATGGTTCAGGCAAATGTGTTTGATTTACTGCTTTATGGTTAGAAAACTTGGCAATCATGATGCATGCATGATAGGAATAGGAACATTGTGACCTGATGATAACCCTCATACTTATATATACCTACCATGGGTGGAGTTGTGTTTTGTTACCTTGGACTGTAGTTTAATGGGGGATGCTTGTGGTTGTGCTTGTGGCATTGTAGAACTAGATGGTTACCCGTAGAGAAACAACTGAGATGTTAAGAGAGATGCAAGAGGCCATGGCTACAATGGCCAACCAAATGAGAGAACAAGCTGAGGCCCATGAGACTACGGTTAGGGCAATGACTGATCGGCTTCAAGAGCAAGCCGAGGCTCATGCAGTGACTGTGCAGGTGCTGCAACAGCTACACGAAAGTATGAATAAGCGGAATGAGGAGGTGCCAGTGGAGAACCGTGTAGGGGCTGGTCATAACCTTGGTGTGGGATACCAAGGGGAGGATAGTGACCTCTCTATTGCATTGGCCAAATTCAGAAAAGCTGATCCTCCATCGTTCTTAAGGGAGTTAGACACTGAGAAAGCTAAGAGATGGCTGATGCAACTGGAGAAAATCTTTGAGGTTATGACTTGCACCACTGAACAAAAGGCAAAGTTGACCATCTACAAGTTGGAGGGTGAGGCTGAACATTAGTGGAGGAATGCCTCCAGATTGTTGATTGCAAGGGAGATACCCTTGACTTGGGAAAGTTTTCAAACAGCTTTTGAGAGCAAATATTTTCCATCATCGGTGAGGGCAAACAAGGAAGCCAAGTTTAACTTCCTTAAGCAAGGAGACATGAATGTAGACCAATACGCAGCCAAATTCATTCAATTGTCTCGCTTCTCCTCCTACTTGAAATGATTTGATGATGAGCCATGGAAGGCTGAAAAGTTTGAAAGAGGCCTAAGGCAGGAAATTAACGATGAGATTGTATCTCTACAGATCCGTAATTTTGATGAATTGGTGGAGAAGTGTAGAGTGACGAAAAGGGCTATGATGGAAAGTGAGGCTAAGAGGAAGAATACCCTAGAGGGTAAATATGACCGGGTTATGGAGCCCTTTAGAGGCGGAAGTAAGAAAGGAGCTAATAGTGGAGGTGGCTCTTGGGGAAGGAGACCATCCCCAAGGAATGTCCCTCAAAGAAGAAGCATGGGACCACCAAGAAGTGCAATGAGTGCCTCACCCACTTGTGCCAAGTGTGGGAAGAACCATAGGAATGGGTCATGCCCTGTGTGCTATAATTGTGGAAAGCTTGGACATTATGCACGGACTTGCATGGTGTCACCGGAGTCAGCCTCATCGGTTAAGCCACCTATCTAAGAAAGGGTGTTTGCACTTATGCAGCAAGAGGCTAGTAGATCCCCAAGTCTAATCCGAGGTACTTTACTTGTCCATAATCATGTTGTAGATGCATTATTTGACTCGGGTGCAACCCACTCATTCATCTCATATGATTGTGTTAAGTGTCTGGGTCTGAAAATTAGCCTGTTTCCATTTGAGTTATCTGTATCTACCCCTACTGGATATTCTATGATTACATCTGATGTATGCTTAAATTGTACTATATAATTGGATAGCCATTGTACTACTCTTAATTTGATTTGCATCCTTTTGTGTGATTTTGATGTAATCATTGGTATAGACTGGCTGTCGGCTAATAATGTGATACTTAATTGTAACCATAAGACTGTTTCCTTACCTGCAAATATACCTGAAACTGGTCCTATGACTAAGCTTACTTGTGTGTCTGCCGCCCAAGCTGAAAGGTGCCTTAGGCGTGGTTACCAAGGGTTTCTAGTATTCTTTTCATTGCATGTTGAGGTTGATGATGGGTTAGAGGATATACCTATGATTAGGGAGTTCCCTGAGGTTTTTCTTAAGGAGTTTAGTGGACTACCTCCAGAGAGAGAGCTAGAATTTTTTGTTGATTTGGTACCTGGTATAGGTTCGATCTCTAAGGCTCCATATAGAATAGTGCTTGTTGAGTTGGTTGAGTTGAAGAGCCAATTAGAAGAACTACTTGAGAAAGGGTTTATTAGACCAAATGTGTCTCCGTGGGGAGCACCAATGTTGTTTGTCAAGAAGAAAGATGGTAGTCTTAGGCTTTGCATTGACTATAGGCAATTGAACTAAGCAACTATCAAGAATAAATACCATTTGCCTAGAATTGATGACTTACTTGACCAATTAGCTGGAGCGTCGGTCTTTTCAAAGATTGACCTTAGATCGGGGTATCACCAACTTAGAGTTAAGGCTGACGATGTACCTAAAACTGCCTTTAGGACGTGATATGTCCATTATAAATTCCTAGTTATGCCTTTTGGGTTAACCAATGCCCCCCTGCCATTTTCATGGATTACATGAATAGGATTTTTAGGCCTTATCTTGACTGATTTGTGGTAGTGTTTATTGATGACATTCTTATCTACTTTAAAAGTAGTGAAGAGCATGAAGAGCATCTTAGGATAGTTCTTCAAACCTTGAGAGAGTATCAGTTGTATGCTAAGTTGAGCAAGTGTGAGTTTTGGTTGTAGGAGGTCAAATTCCTAAATCATGTGATATCAGAACAAGGGGTAGCGGTAGATCCTAGTAAGGTAAAAGCAGTACTAAATTAGGAGAGACCCAAAATGGTGACTGAAATCCTTAGCTTCTTAGGTCTAGCCGGCTACTATAGAAGATTCATTAAGGGATTTTCTCAGTTAGCCATGCCTTTGGCAAAGTTGACTAGGAAGGACTAACCATTTGTGTGGGATGTTAAGTGTGAGAGTTCCTTTCAGGAGCTTAAGGATAGGCTTACCACCGCACCTGTGTTAGTGATACCTGACCTAAAGAGACATTCACAGTCTATAGTGACACCTCTAAGAAAGGATTAGGGTGTGTCTTAATGCAATAAGGTAGGGTGATAGCCTATGCCTCTAGACAACTTAGACCCCATGAGGAGAATTACCCCACCTATGACCTAGAGCTAGCGGTTATAGTCTTTGCCCTTAAGATTTGGAGGCACTATCTCTATGGTGCCCAATTTTGAAGTGTATAGTGATCACAAAAGTTTGAAGTACTTGTTTGACCAAAATGAGTTAAACATGAGGCAAAGGAGGTGGATGGAATTCCTTAAGGACTATGATTCTCCTTAAAGTATCATCTAGGGAAGGCAAATGTGATCGCCGATGCCTTGAGTAGGAAATCTATTCACATGGTAATGATGATGCTTAGAGAGCAAAGGTTGATTGAAGAGATGAGGGATTTGAATTTATCAATTTCAATGAACCCTAGTAGCATTCTTTTGGGAGAATTGAGGATAGAAATTAGCCACGGTGAATGTCCTAAAATCCCTATATTGACTAGAAAATCTTGGTTTTCCATATTGTAACCCCAAGGGATGACTTGTAAACATTGATAGAAGATAAATGTGAGTTGAAATGATAGGTAATAGAATCAAGGCTCATAAATGAATGTTGTTTCCCCTTAGGTACGTAAGTGTTCGTAATTATATGGTTGATGGCTTTAATAAAATTAAAGTTCAAATTTCCCCATATTTTCACAATGTAATTAGTTTTAATGACATGTAACCATGGATTAGGGTTGTTAATCACGTATTTAACCTTAATTACAATAATTAGAAGTTAGGGTTGTCACATTCTCTATGCTGAGCTCTTTTCTTAGTCTCAATTACTAGGCCCACAGATTTCTTACTAACCTTTCGTGACTATTCATTACTCTTTTTCTCTACTTATACTAGGGGTTCCCGCTTTCTATGGGTCATCTGACCTCTTATCAATTCATTCCTCAAGTTGGCCTGAATATGACCAACAAGGGATTCATACTGCCATTCGCCTCGACTAACATATCATTTGCTACAGCTAATTAGCCTCGGGTTTTGTAACACCATACTTTTAGGACTCAATTCATGCAATTTCTATGCCTTATCTCATGTTTGTTCTATGGAAAACAATATAGTGGAATAAAGAGTCATGAATTAAAATGCATTTCTCTACGGGTAAAATTTTTCTTTCAGAGTCCTGTAGGCCATATGAATTCATCTATCACATTCTCTTACTTAAACATATAAATACAACTCATTTCCATAATCAAATTTGGCCTACAACTCATGGAAAGCAAAGGATCACATGAAACCCATGTTTGCATTTTCCCAGAATTTTGGCTTTTCTATTACCAACTTTGGAAAATCATAACTAATTCTAGAAAAATTGAAAACATGGTATTCTTTACCATTTTGGAAATCTACACATGACTACTTTATGCTAAAAATGTGAACAGGCCATGAAACATCACACAGAGGATGTTTGACTTTTGAAAATGGACAGAGGTTTGGTCAGCTACTGGTACTATCATAGGTTTCTGTAGCAAATTTCAAAAATGTTCAATTAATTCTACAAAAATACAATGCATATGAATGATACCAATTCGGAAGGCTACATACGTTAGCTAGAGGTAAAAAATAACTTTAGACTAGTTTAAGCACGTCATGCATTAAAAACTAATCAAACAATCATAAGGTCAGTATGAACGCCTGATACTGGGTAAAATCTTTAAAAATTCATATCTCCTTCTCTAGACCTCCAATGAGGGGCTTCTAGTTGGTACAAGTCACTGAGAGTGTCCTAGTTTCTCCATATAAAATTTCATGGCACTTGGACATCATTTTCCCCTTGAGTGATAAATTTTATTTCAGACTTAGGTGAACAATACACCAGACCAAAACCAACAAATTTCTCAACTTGAAAATTCATCAAATATTCTATAGACCTCAAAAATTCTCACTTTAGCTTCCCAAAAAGCTCTAGATGTATGCCAAATCTTAGATTAAGAAGAACTTATTTGATCAAAAGTGATGTAGCCTCATGAAATGGTCATTTTTGCTCCTATCAAGAGTCCCTTTAGTCCAAATGGCCTCCCTTTGAGTTGACACCTCCCATCTGTGGTAAGTCTAAAAATATGAATATGATTGTTTAAACTATCCAACTGGTCTCAAACCTCACACATCTCAATATGGCCATTCCACTTCCATTATTACACTAATATATCTAAACATTCAAGAGCTAAACTTGTCATTCAATACCTAAAATATGCTATCTCATACATTTGGCATCAAATTTGATTCATACATCATACATTTGGGTATTTACATATGTTCATATGGTTACATAATAATTTCATCATGAGATTACATCCTATGCCATATGTATGGCTAAAAAGAAGGCAAAACTAGGCATATTCATATACTTTGATGCCCATCTTCTTCTTCAAAGCTTAGTGGCCTCCAATGCTTGCTCAATTGTTTCACCTAGCATGTTAAGACATTGGAGAGGAGGGAATGAGATTCAAAGAATTCTAATAGCTCATATCCCATTCAATCACACATAAAGAATGCAATACAAGTCTCACAAATGCATGCATGGGTATATTAGCGTGTACAATCATTGAAGAAGCATTTTCAACATTTGAGCAAGTCATACATAGCATACAAAGACTTGCCAAGCTAGTGGATGGGCCTCACCCATTCACTTGTAGATTTTGGACTTGCCTCACCTATTCTTTAAGAGGTTCTTGAACTCAACCTTACTCTTAGGAGTCAACCTCACTTTGGGAGACTCTTTACTTTGTCTTAACTAACTTAAAGGGTTTTTAGCTCATCCTCACCATGGTTAAGGGTTCTTGGCTTCACCACATACACACATTCAAGATAATGTAAGCACATATCTATGCATGAGAGAAGGTGGAGAGAGTTACCTTGCTTGCATTTGTACACTTTTTCCTTAAGTCTTGAATCCTCTCCCTTGACCTCATACACCTAAGAAGGTAGAGATCTTCCTCTTGGCCTAGACACATCATATGGAAGCTAATCATACTTTTGAAGCAAAGTCTAAGGCCACACATTCAATGGAAAAGCTAGGTGACTCATAAAGTTCTTTTATGGTTCCATAATGCACTTAATGAAGTAACCTTAAGAAAACATCATCTTCGCTCCACTCTATCTATTTATTCATAATTCCTGACTCCATTTAAACCTCTTGGAGTCATCACATAATCAATTCTAGGAGCCTAGCTAAGTGTTGCTTCTTTAAGCCATATTATGGAACATATAAAGCCATCTTACTTTCTATGGCTTCTAAACTTTTTCCAAGGCTTCCTCTCATACTCTCCTATCATACATGATATAAAACTAAGCTTGGAAAGAATTAAAACACTCCCTAGGTGGATGGACTCTCATTGGCTGAAGCTATGCTTCCATAAGCCACTAGTAGAGTTTCCTTGCTTCCTTTGATAGGAAAATCATGTAAGAAGCTCTCTTGGTGTCTTTGGAACAAATATGAACTCTTAAACATCATAAAATATGGCTAGGGTTCATGATAGAGTTCAAGATGCAATCAAAACCCTAACTTTTCTATCTTGCAAATTCATGATTTTTACTTGGATTTATTTGCATATTCTTACTCTCCTCCATTAAATTCATGGAATTCACCCTTGGTTCTCAAAATTCTAGTCCTCTTACATCTACATATACGGGGCAAAATTGGGAGAAGAATGGGAAGAAAGTATCTACCATGGGATGGGAGATTTACCTTATTTTTTCTTGTTTTCTCATTGATTCTCACATTCTTTGGCTTCCTCTCTTCAAATCCTAAATTTTCCCTTAATTTCTCCCTTAAAACATATTTATAAACTTCATTATAATTATAGGAAAGAAAAGGGAATGGAGAAAGAAAGGTTTGGAGAGGAGAAAGTATGAAAAACCACCAAAATTCTATACCTTTTAGCTTGAATTTCTCCTTCTCCTCTTCTTCTTCCTCTTGTGCGCCACTCTCCTTAGGGTTTTTCTTTGGTTTGAGGTAGAAAAATAATGGACTGAATGAAAAGGAGAGTGGAGTGCCTCATATATATAGGTGGAGGAAGGAAAACTTTTTCAAAAAAATTTATTTTGTCCTTTATTCTTAGAATTTTCGTTTCTAACCCGTTTTAGCTCCTTTTTTAGAACCGTCTTTTTCATTAAAAAAATTAAATTCCCAATTTAGTAAAATTCCTTTAGAATCACTCAAATTAGAGCTAAAACCTTCTCGAATGAATCAATTAAAGTTCAGGTCAACTGACATTGAAAAACGTCCACCGAAGGGCCTTTAGTTATCCCGTGCCTTTCCATAGTTTTCAGGGCCTCAGAAACCTTAGGGAACTAAAAAATTTCATTTAAAAAGCCCTCCATACCCAATTCTATACCATACAAGCTTTAACATATTTTATTACTTGTTGGCGAAAACCTTGTCGACAAGGTCTCAGAATTTGCACTATAGTTTACAAGATCTTGTCGACAAGATCTTCGACCCAGGTGATGAGATGTTATTTCATCCCTTAAATTAACTTGGTTCACTACCAAACTTCACCCTCAATATACATTCTAATGGTCACATAACATAATTTCTCATTTTTTAAGAATTGGATATTACAGGTTTACCCTAGTTTCCTATCTGAGTATTAGACTAACTTTTTAATTGGCTGTGGCAAGGAACTCTCTGGATTGCCTCGCTGCTTCATGGAATAATTGGCCATGACTAAGCAATTAATTAGCCACGGCTAAAGACCTCTGATCTGCTTACTTTTTCATGGATTGGAATTTCATCTTTAGTTATCAACCCGAGCCTCATTGCCTCTATATCTAATCCGTCATTAAGCTAGAGGGTTCTACCTCTTGCTTTATTCATACATTACTACCTGTTATCTTAGGGCTGTCGGGCTCTAGGGTGCAGCTTATAACTCAACCTCTGGCCTAAAGGAATTAACCTTTCAGGCTTTGAAACTTATCTAGTGTAACAACTAGAAGAAGAAAAGAAAAGAAAAAAAAAAGAGAAGAGAAAAGAAAAGTTGAAAATTTTTGGAAGCTGAAAATTTTCTAAGTCTGCTAGCTATAGCCTAGCTATAGCGAATGTACCTGTTCGCTATAGCCTAGCTATAGCGAGAATGCTTCTAACTATAGCGAGTTCAGACACCCCATACAAAAACTAGGGAGTTACTCGCCGTAACGCACGCTGTAGCGAAGGCAAGGGTCTGGGACTGATTCGAGCTCACCGTAGCGAGGGTTATGGCTCGCTATAGCGAGGGTTAGTCCGGAAAAGCGTAAAAAAAGAGAATTTGATGTTTTAAAGAGCTCTAACTCATCCCTTCTCTCTAAACCGCCTTAAACTTTGTCCAAGCACAGAAAAGAAAGCTTGAGAGAGAGAGAAACAAGGAGGAACCAAGAGAGAAAGAAGGGAAGCTAAGGAAGAAAGGTAAGAACCTTCAAAGCTCTTCATGCTCCTTCTTCTTGATTTATTTCTCTCCTTCTAAGCTCCCTTTTCATGGGTTGAGGAGTGAGAAAATTTTGGTTCTGACCTAGAGGGAGCAAGAAACCTTTAAAAGAGAGTGTGATGAGTTGAGAAATGCAAGAAAAGAGAAGAATGGGTGAAGTTCTAGTGAGAGAAAGAACTCTTAGCTCTTACATGCTTGGTGGGGTTTATTAGAAGGAATCCTTAGTTTATGAATAAAGTTTTAAGAGAATAATTTCATGTTTCTTGTATGATTAGGCTCAAGAAAAGCACTCCCATCTAGAAGTGGTTGTGAAACCAACAAGGGAGGAGACAATTAAAAGGAAAAGTTGTGATTAGCCAATAAGGTAGCTCTCTCCACCTTCTCTTATGCATAAGATGTGTGCTTACATTGCCTTGCTTGTGTGTATGTATATTTTGAACCATGAAAAGTATGCTAGCATGATGATGCCTTATGTATTTCAATGATGTTTTATGTGATTGTTTGGGTTTGCTTGAGTATAGAAAAGTCGAAATCCCTTTAGCCATGGTGAGGATGAGCCAAAAACCCTCAAGTTGGTTGAGACAAAGTAAAGAGTCTCCCAAAAGTGAGGTTGACTCTCAAAGAGTAAGGGTTGAGTCTAAGAACCTCTTAGAGAATGGGTGAGGCAAGTCCAAAATCCACAAGTGAGTGGGTGAGGCTAATCCATTTACTTGGCAAGCTTTTATATGTTATGTATGGCCTACTCACATGTTGAAAATGCTTTTCTTATGTATGGTCAACTTAAATGTTGCAAATGCTTTTCTTATGATTTCATATGCTAATATGTCCATGCATACATGGTGAGACTTGTTTGCATGCTTTGTGTGTATGATTGAATGAGAGATGATTTATTGAGATTCTTTGAATCTCACTCCCCCTCTCCACCATTCCAACATACTAGGTGGACCAAGTGAGGCAAGAGATGGGAGCCACCAAGCTTAAAGCTAGGGAATTCAATGAAGAGATTGTAAAAGAGTCTTTGTATTTATTTTGTAGCTATGTTAAGGGATGTAATCTAATGATGTACATGATGTAGCAAATATGAATACTTGTAAATGAACATATGTATCATATGTGTATGAGAATGAGACTATTTGAACTGTAGCAACTTTTCGGTATAAATAGTAAAGATCCTTGCCTATGTACATGGTGTATGTGATGGTGTGGGAGAGTGAATTTTGAAAATCTGGGTTGTTAAATACTTGAGCCATGTTTAATGTCCTAGGTTGATGCTTTCCCACGTGCTCCTAGGGCCTTGGAGGTAGGAGAAGCAAAGTTGGACCCCATTAGCCCCCTTTTAACACAAGAAAGTAGCCATTTGCCTCATAATGTCCAAGTCTGACCAAATGACATCCTCTTGCCTTGAAATTTGGCATATGACTAGATCTTGTCTAGATATTTTTAGGAAGTTAAAGATCAAGTCATTTGGAGGTCTATAGCATTCTCTATGATTTTTCAAAGTTGGTATCAGAATTTCGGATTTTCAGAAACACTGTTCATTTGGTCAGTTGTGTAATTGTGTCATCTGAGGGGCAAACGTGATCCAATGATTACGAAATTTTATAGGCAGAAACTAGACGGTCACAGTGAATTGTAGCAACTGGAAGCACCTCATTTGGAGGTCTAGAAAGGAAGATATGCAATTTCGAAGTTCCAGCCCAGAATCAGTCATCCTACCAGACCCGAGGTACTGTTTCATCGTTTTCCGGGAGTTTGATTTGATGAATTGATCTAGAGACATTTTTACTCTCTAGTTAACATCCACATCTTTCCATAGTGATATCATTTGCATGCAGTGGATATTTGTGGAATTAGTTAGACATTTTTGAAGTCCATATCAGTAAACTGTGACAGTAGCAGAGCCTCCTCCGACCTCCAGATGATTTCGCATGTCAAACGCATTATGTGTGGGAATTTATGAGTTTCATATATTTTTCCCAGGAAGTAGACAGTCTAAGCTTTCCAGAGTCACCAGGAGAGCATGTTTTCAATTTTTCTGCATTTAGTTATGAATTTCTAAACGCTGCCCAGAAATGAGGCCAAGTATGGCCGAAATTGAGCATGCATGATTCATACCACTTTTCGGTTTCCATAGGTTTAAATCATGTTTTTGAGGATGAAATAAGTCTTAATGATGCAATGTAATATGAGGAGGCATATAATGAGCTCACTCGGTCCACGTGACACTAAAATGCATTTTTACTCCATGCCACAATGTGAGAAAGTATAAGATTCCAATTAGGAAGCTTCCCCCTCATCCTTCCCATATGTATATGAGCATGTAAGGCATGATGGGTATGAGCTAGAAATGAAGGTGTTACATCTAGACACTTGGGTGTTATGGCTAGGGGGTGACTCTTTGTCTCACTTCCCCTCTAAACTGGTCCTGTGTAGCTACAGTCTCATCTTTTGCCGTGTTGCATCACTACCTGTCTCTGCATTAAGTAGGACATCTCGGAATGGCCTAAGTATGACTAGCAGGGAGAATTAAGGCTTACATACTCTCTCTAGCAAGCCTCTTCCTATCAATGAGATCATTTCTCATCATTTATATCTAGGGCTTGCCACTAATTGTAAATTTGGTTCTCTAAAAATGAAAGAAAACGTGAGAAACGTAACGTGCAGTTTCTTCATTAATAAACAAAACTCATTGGATATAAAAGGAAGTACCCTAAAATGATGTAGTTAAGGCTCTAAAAAATTTGGGAAGCATTCTAGACTCCTAAAAACGAGAATCCCAGGCTCAGATGGAAAGAAAAACGGAGCTAGAATGAAGAAATAATTTCTTATGAAAAGCTTACGAAATGTAATGATATTTTCATAATTTTGAGCAAATTTTAGAATTCACACAGAAGGACTTTTTAAATAAAAGTTCTGAGTTCTTCGGGGTGCTCAGAGGCCCTGAAAATCATGGAAAGCCCCGAGACAGTTAAATCCCCTCCGGTGGACGTTTTTCAACGTCGATGTGCCAGAACTTTGACGGGTTCATTCGGGAAGCTTTTAGCTCCGATTTGAGTGATTTCAAAGGCATTTTACTTAATTGGCAACTTGAATTTTATAATAGAAAAGACGGTTCTTAAAAAAGAGCTAAAACGAAGGAGAAACAAAAATGCAAAGTATAAAGGGCAAAATTGAAATTTTTTAAAAAGTCACTTTCTTACACCTATATATAGGTGGCACCCCACTTTCCCCTTCATTTGGAATCAGAAATTTCTGCATAATTTTAGAAGTGAGATCTAGGGTTTGGGCACACAAGAGAGGAAGAAGAAGAAAGAGAAAATCTAAGCTTAAAGTATGCTTCCATGGTGATTTTTCATGCTTTTCTTCATCCACACCTCCTCTCCTTTCTTCTCCTTTGTTTCCTTTGATTAAAATGAAGTTTATAAATCTGATTCAAGGGAGAAATTCAAGAAAAATTTCCAATTTGAAGAGAGGAGTTTGGAAAAAGCAAGATTCAAGCCAAATTAAGCAAGGAAACTAGGTAAAATTTCATCCTATGGTTGCTATTCTTGATTCCCCTTCTTCTCCAATTTGACACACATAGGGAACCCTAGGAGGATCTGATTTTAAGCCCAAACAAGCATGAATCTTAGGTATTTGAAGGAGAAGAACAAGAATATACAAAGAAAACAACAAAATAACCATTAGATTTCAAGATGCAAATTCTAGGGTTTCAAGTGTTCCTTCTAAATTCTGATTTTGTGTGATGATTCCTAGGTTTAATTAAGAGTTTAAATGAGTTATTGAGACCCCTAAGATGCTCCCCACATGCTTCCTCCTTCAAGTAAACAAAGAAATTTCCAAAGAGGCCAAGGAAGCCCATAGTCTTAGCCAAGATGAAATTTTATAGCTAGGGAGAGTTTTAAATTTTTCTGAGGCCATTTTTGAGTCATATTTGATGAATGAAAATGAGGGGAGGCCTTGGAAAAAAATTTAGAACTCAAAGAAAGTGATTTAGTGCTTTAGGTTCCATATTATGACCTAAAGAAGCAACATGATGTTAGGCTCTTTGTTTTAATGGTGTGATGACTCCAAGAGACTTAAAAGGAGTCAAGAATTATATTTGAAAGGAAAGAATGGAGCCCAGAATTTATTTGAGGGGTGTTGCTTCATTAGGTGCATTTATGGACCATAATGGAACTTATAGAACAATCTAGTATCTAAGCAAGTTTATGGCCTTAGAGATTGTTTTATGAACCTAATTGGCTTCCATAAATTGTATCTAGACCAAGAGAAGCCATCTCCACAAGTTTGTGTGTGTGTCCAAAAGAGGAGGCTTGAAATCCAGGAAAAAAGTATGTGATTGTGTGCAAGGTAGCTCTCTCCATCTTCTTTCATGCATGGATGTGTGTTTAGCTTGTCTTAAAATGTGTGTATGTGTATTTTCAAGCCATAAAAAGTATGCTAGCATAATTTTATATGCCATGATTGATGATGACATATTGTATTTTCAAATGATGCTATGATGTTTGTTTGAGTTTGCTTGAGTGTGGAGAGGCCAAGAACTCTTAACCATGGTGAGGATGAGCCAATAACCCTTAGAATTTGGTTAAGACAAAGTAAAGAGTCTCCTAAAAGCAAAGTGGGCTCCCAAGAGTATGGTTGAGTCCAAAGCTCTTAAAGAACAGGTGAGGTAAGTCCAAAATCCATGAAGAAAAGTGTGAGGTCAATCCAAACACTTGGTGAGCTCTTGAATGTCTTGTATGACTTGTTCACATGCCAAGCTTGCTTCTTGAATGTTCATGACTTCTATGATAACCATCCATGTATTTTTAAGGCTTGCTTTGCATATATTATATATGATTGATTGGGAGATGAGCTATTGGGATTCTTTGAATCTCATTCTCTCCTCTTCAATGGTTTAATATGCTAGGTGGACCAAGTGGATATAGTAATGGGAGCCAATGACATTAAAGAAAGGAGATTGACATCCATATGTCTAGCATTTACCTTTTAAAGCCATAATGAACCATAATGATGTATATTATTGTTGTAAATGGTCTATAACCCTTGATACATATATAATTATGATATTATGTAATATACAAATGAGAGAATGTGTTATGTGAATGATGGAATGTAAATTGAGTATGTTATGACATTATAGCTTCATGAATGACTTTATGGAAATATGCATAAGTGTGGATGAAAAGGCCAAAATGAGATGCATGAGATTTGGACCATTATGGTCAATTTTGGCTTCATATAGGATACCAAAATGTCCAAATGGCTTTCCTTGGGGTTTGGCACCTCCTGGGAAAGTCTAAAAGCATGATTATGACTTGTGTGAGTTGCCCAAGTGATCCCAAACCTTATGCATTTCATTTTGGCTATTTCACTTCCATTCATACACCCTAATGCAAAATTGTCATTACATGACCAAAATGAGTATTTTTATACATATAACCCTAGTTCTCATTTATACACAACACGTTAACATAATTATACATACTCATAACATCATAGGTCATATACAACTAGGGATTTCACAATTGCTATCCATAAGGCCTTAAAGTAACAATTTCAAGACACTTTGATGTCATGCTCTCATCTTCAAGATGGTTAGCTTCCATTACCTTTCTCTTTTGGTCCACCTAGTATGTTAGAACATTGGAGAGGAGGGAATGAGATTCAAAGAATCCCAATAACTCATCTCTTATTCAATCATACATAAAGCATGCAAAATAAGTCTCACAAATGCATGCACGACATATGGACATATGCAATCATTCAAGAAGCATTCTTAGCATTTGAAAATGTCATACATAGCATACATAGACTTGCCAAGCAAGTGGATTGGCCTTACCCATTTACTTGTGGATTTTGGATTTGCCTCACCTATTCTTTAAGAGGTTCTTGGACTCAACCATGCTCTTAGGAGTCAACCTCACTTTTGGGAGACTCTTTACTTTGTCTCAACCAATCTTAAGGGTTCTTGGCTTATCCTCACCATAGCTATAGGTTCTTGGCCTCACCACACTCAAGCAAACCAAGGCAAACATCATTTGGAAAATATAATGCATCATCATGGTACCATGGAGTAAGAGCTCATGCTAGAACATTTTTCATGGCTTGAAATATATATACACACATTTAAAGACAAGTAAAGCAAGCAATCATGCATAAGAAAAGGTGGAGAGAGCTACCTTGCTA
Organism: Erythrophleum ivorense; assembly: GCA_026724425.1. NCBI lineage: Eukaryota > Viridiplantae > Streptophyta > Magnoliopsida > Fabales > Fabaceae > Erythrophleum > Erythrophleum ivorense. The sequence continues at coordinate 17,759,898 of JAIUCV010000009.1, forward strand.
ATATTTGTACACTTTTTTCTTAAGCCTTGATTCCTCTCCCTTGACCTCACACACCCAAGAAGGTGGAGATCATTCCTTTTTGGCCTAAAGACACAATTTATGGAAGCTAATTAGGTTCATGAAATTAATTCAAACGCCACACAACTTGCTTAGACTTTAGCTTGGTCTATAAACCCCTTTATGTTTCCAAGAATGCACCTAATGAAGCAACACCCATCAAATAAATTCTAGGCTCTATTCTTTTTTTCAAATATGATTCTTGACTCCTTTTAAGCCTCTTGGAGTCATCACACAATTAAAATAAAGAGCTCAACTACATGTTGCTTCTTTAGGTCATATTATGGAACATATAAGGCCAAATCACTTTCTATAGTTTCTAAATTTTTTCCAAGGCTTTCCCTCATCTTCACTCATCATATATGACTCAAAAATGGGTTTGGAACAAATTAAAACTATCCCTAAGTACACAAACTCCCTTAGGCCAAGACTAGGAAGTTTGATGATCTCCTTGAACTTTGCTTTGTTTTCTTGATGGAGGAAGTACATGGGGAGACTTCTAGGGATTTTAGAAGCTCATTTAAACTCTCATTTAGACATAGGAATCAAGGTATCAAATCAGATTTTGTAAGGAACATATGAAACCCTAAACTTTGCATCTTAAATTTCTATGGTTATTTGTTAATTTTCTTTGCATATTCTTAATCTCCACACCCTTTTTTCTAAGAATCACCCTTGGTTCTACCTAAAAATCAAATCCTCTTAGGTCTTCTCAAGTAGGGCGAAATGGTAGAGAAGGGGAGCAAGGGGTAACAACCATAGAAGAAGAAATTACCTTGTTTTCTTACTTTTTCTCACTTGAATCTTGTGTCCTTTGAGCTCCTCTCTTCAAATCCAAAATTTCCCCCCAATTTTTCCCTTAAAAAAGATTTATAAACTTCATTATAATCATAGGAAACAAAGGAGAATGAAGGAGAGGAAGTTTGGATGGAAGAAAGCATGAAAAACTACCAAAATTTCATACCTTTTTGCTTGAATTTCTCCTCCTCTTCTTCTTCCTCTTGTGCACCTCATCCTAGGGCTTCTTTCTTTGGTTTAGGATAGAAACATATAAGGCTACATGAGGGTGAGAGTAGGGAGCCACTTATATAATATATAAGGGAGGAAGAAGAACTTTTCAAAAATTTCTATTTTGCCCTTCATTCTTGGCATTTTTGTTTCTAATTTGTTTTAGCTCCTTTTTTAGAACCTTCTTTTTCATTATAAAATTTAGGTTCCCAATTTAGTAAAATACCTTTAGAATCACTCAAATTGAAGCTAAGACTTTCCTGAACAAATCTATCAAAGTTCGGGTATACTGATGTTGGAAAATGTCCACCGGATGAGCTTTAGCTGTTTTGGGGCTTCTCATGGTTTTTAGGGCCTCTGAGAACCTTGGAGAACTCAAAAATTTTATTTAAAAATTCCTCCTATATGAATTCCAAAAATTACTCAAAATTATGAAAATGCCATTATGTTTCGTAAGTTTTTTGTAAGAAATTGTTTCTTCATTCTAGCTCAGTTTTTCTTCCCATTTGAGCCTGGGATTCTCATTTTTAGGAGTCTAGAATGCTTCCCAAATTTTTTGGAACCTTAACTACGTCATTTTAGGGGACTTCCTTTTGTATTTGATGAGTTTCATTCATTTACGAAGAAACTGTACATTACGTTTCTCATATTTTTTCTTGTTTTTAGAGAACCAGATGTTACATTAGCCCTATTATAACCTTGAATAAAAGTCCTTTTGATTTGTGTATTGCTGTAACTTAGTTAGTGGAGATTGAGAAGATATACAAGCTGATGGTAGTGATGTTGTGAAAGGTTGAATTTGACAGGAATGCTTAACCTAAACACTTAAGAGAATTTAGGAGTAAACACATAACCAGCGAGGAGCTACCACTTTGATTCATTTTTTTTTGTCATGCTAATTTTTCTTCCTTGATTAGCAAGAAAGATTGCCTTTGACTGTTGAATATCTAAAAGGTTTGAATTGTGTTTAACTTGGTAATTTTGCATTTTGGTTTTATTTTCCATTTTTGTTTTTTATGTGTGTTTTGCCCAGGAATACAAAAGTCTAAGTTTAGGTGAATTTGATATTTTGATATTATTATATTTTATATTCCTCATATTTAGTCTTATTAATAATTCATAGTGGGTAATTTGATGATGTTAGATTTATTTTATATTAAGTGGGCTAAAATTAGATTAATAAATTTTATTGTATTCTTATTATATTTATCGAATGGAGGCTCAATTATTTTTAATTGTATTTTGCAAGTTAGAAGATTCCTAAAGGGATTTGGATATTATCTTATTAAGACACTAAAGGATTTAGATGTTTTCTTCTAGATTAGTATGGGATTTCTTTTAATTCTAGACCATTGGATGTGCATAACTCATCTTAGCCTTTGGATCTTTCTTGGTGAAAAAGCCAACATCATCTATTTAAAGAGAAGAAGACGTCACCATGGAACACACTTCATCTTCTCTACTTCTCATTCTTTTTTTCATTTTTTCATGGCTTTCTAATTTTTCTTGGTGATCAATCCAGAGTCTGAACTTGATAGGAAGTTTGAGCCCATGTTTGTATAGAACTCTGGTTTGGATTTTGATTTCAAAAGTATTTCATTTTTTTTGTTCTCTTTGTTTTCATGTAATTATTATCATTCTGGTTAGATGATTTTTGTTGCCTAAATTTTGATTCGTTTGATCTATCTGAGAACATGTTTTGATTCAAGTAATTGATTAATCAAATAAATTCATTTTGAATTATGTTGGGATTTTGCGTACATCTCTAGTCAAGTGTGAAACAGTTTGGCTTCGTATTGTTGACAGAATTGCAATTGTGTTCTGATTAGTAATACGAACTAATTAAAATCTTGAATGGTAGTTTAGGAATATTAATCGAAAATAACCAGAGGATTAAAAATCAAACTAGAGGTATTTTTAAATGACAAGGATAGAGAAATATTAGGGGAAGAATTCTAGATTGGTTACAGATTATTCTGATTGAATTTCATTTTATTATATTTTGTTAATTAATTTGCTATTCTGTTTAATTAGTGTAATTTTATATTTGAACCCCTAATCAATGCAATTTTATATTTTTGTTTCCTAAAATAATTGATTTGAGTAATAGCTTTATGGGAGACGACCTGATAAGCATTATACTGCAAACCAACAAAAAATCACTAATCTTGGCCAGTTCAACAACCGTAAGTGAACAGTAATTTCTTTACCACTAGTATATGATGTTTATCTCGCAAGGTCAGTTAGACACACTATGATGTGTATGACACTAGGATATGTAAAGGGCACTATGATGCTAGAGGCACTATGATGTGTGGCCAGTTCGAGTGCGAGTCTTGTTTGGGTGCTCTGTATTTATAGCTTTTGTTGAATCGTTGATTGATGAGGTAGGAGTTTTTGTATTCGCGGCATATGTATACTTAGGTTTGTAGCTCTACTAGTCTTTGAGTTTCTGTGTAATTGAAACCTGACTATGGAAATGAGATATGATGTGCTCTGTTACTCCTAAATGTCATGAACAAATTGATTTTGTTCAATATGCTATGGTAGCAAATGCTAGAATGCTGATTCAAGGATTACAATTTTGATATAGTGTGATTCAATTTTCAATAAAATAATAGATAGTAATTCTTAGTCTCCCATGCTTCGAGTTGGTCTTGAAGAAATTTGTAGCTGGTTATTAGTTTGTAATTGGAGCACATGCTTGAAGGTTTAACAGATTTGACCATAATCAGATTTAGTAAGCTCGTAGGTGGTTTAAGCATTATCATTAAGAAAGTTTCGAGTTGCTATTGTGCTTTTGGATTTAAATCATTTAAGACAAATAAAGATGCGAGTCTTAATACATTTTGGTTAATTTGAATTCTGGACCGATTTTCAACCTTGATCTAATTCTTTTTTCGTCCTTTCTCTACCTTCTCATGGCAATTGGATCACTAGTCTTATAACCCCAAAGTGCATATTCCAGGGATTCTAAATTAAGGACCAGAAGAAATAAGGTGAAAGCATGACTGGTTTCACGTCTCTGTTTCTATTTTTAGTCCTTTTTGTTTTCTTTGTTACCCTTGAAATGAGATGTGTATTCAATATTATTGGGGTTTTGAATTGGCCACAATAGCACACTTAAACACAAACATCTAGTTGTCTATGTCACTATTTTGTTTTTTTGCTCCTGTTTTCGTTTTTATTTGTTTTTATTTTTCTTTCCCTCTCCTAGAACTATGGTGTGGGAATTTTTGTCCCCTCAGATATATAGGACCATCGAGGAACCATGTGGGACAACAAGTCTCCTTGGCATTTACTGGATTTTTTCATGCGCGTGCTAATGAATTTTTGGTTTCAGCTTATACGTAGTTTGGCTAAAAATAATAATAATGACGAACTTCAAGAAAAAAGGAAGAAAATTTCAAATTCAAGTCTTTGATGAAGTAAAAAAGGAATTTTAGATAAAAAGAAAAAGGAAAAGGGAGAAAGAATTTTATGTGAGTTCTTGATTTTGGGTTCCTATAGCCCGCATCAAGTTAATTCTAGTTTCAAGAAAGTGTAATTAAAAAAAACACAAAAAGAGAGTTTTCAAGAAGGGAAAAATTCTCTTTTTAAAAAGTGAAGAACACTCCTAAAAAAAAAAGAGGAAAACCAAAGAAGAAGCAAAAACAATAAAAGCAAAACAAAAAAACAAAAAATGATAGATGAGAATAAAAATGAAGGCATGAAAAAAAGAATTTTTAGAAGGTCAAATGGATTTCTATTAAAATAAAAACATGCATTTACAAGGGTTGGAGTTCATATTTTAAATATAAGAAAGTCAGAAAAAGAAAAAGAAGAAGGGCAAAGTTATTATATAGAAAATCAATCTATTTGGGGATTATGTTTAAATCGAAAAAAACAAGAAAATAATAAAATAAAACAAAAAGGAGTCTTTCTCTATAAATAATAAAAGGTTTTCAAAGGTAAAATTTAGCTTTTCTTCCTTCTCAAAAGTTCGCCAAACTAAAAGAAAATTAAAACAAACAAAAAAATTTTAAAAAAAAACAAAAATAATAATAAATAATAATATATATAAAAAAAGGAATACAAAAATACAAAAAAAACAAGAACAAATTCATAAAAATATAAAGAAAACAATAAATAAAAACAAACAAACAACAAAAAAGAAATGTAGAAAAAAAGGAAAAAATGAAAGATAAAAAAATAATACTGGAAAAAGAAAAATTGAAAATGAAAAAAAAGAAAAATTAATTTTACCTTTAACAAATCAAAACACATTAACTAATTTCTAAAATTCGTTTTATTTGCTAAAGGGAAAAGTAATTTTTATTTTTTTTGTCTTTTCACAAAAAATAATAATAAAAGTTTAGTCATTTAAAATAAAAATATATATAAAAAATAAAAGAAAAAAAAAACAAAAAAGGAGAAACAATTAAAAAAAACAACAACAACAAAAACACAACAAAACAAAAAACAAAAAAAACAAGCAAACACAACTTTCGATTCGAACTACGTAGACTTTGATCCCTTTCGAAGGGTGCGTAGGCCCTAGACTCTCATCCTAGGTCAAGTTCGCCATTGTAAATAAATATTTCTTTTAATTTTATTTCTTTAATTTCTTTCATCTTATTCTTAATTTTATTTCTTTAATTCCTTCTTCTTTTTTTACTCTTAATTTTATTTCATTTAATTTCCTTACTTCTTATTTTGCATGTAATTTGTTAAGGATTAAAGGCCATGATAATTTTGCAAAACTAACTTAGAGTAACCATTCTGAGGAACAGGTGTAGTGGGGTGCCTAACACCTTCCCCACTCAAAAATCGACTACCGAATTTATTTTTTGGTTCGTATACTATTTTTCTTGTTTTCTAAATAAAAAAAAAGTTTTTCCAAAGTTTTGTATTTTCAAAAATTTGGTGGCGACTTTATTACATTTAATTTTGATTTCAGTTTGGCACCATAGGGTCGCATTTTTGGGTGTGACAGTATGGCGACTCAGTTGGGGTTAGTTTGAGAGTCAAGTCCAATTTTAAGTTAGTTGTGCAAGATATTATGGCCTTTTTTAATTTTTGATTATCCTTTTGTTTGTTGTTTACCTCATATGATTAAGGTAGATAACATGCCATTTACATGCTTGCTTCATCTGTTTTATTTCATTGATTGTATATATAACACACGTTACGATAGATAACATGTGGAATAAAACCTTAGGATAGATGACTGTGTTTATACATATTTTACTTCTTTTGTTTATATTTGTGTATATACTTCTCTACTTATTGTTCTACCAATTAGCCTAGCAGATGAGGGTTGGGTAGCCTAGAGGATGAAGAGGTAAATGCTCTCCTCACACACGTCACTGTAACACAAACATATCACACATATTATGGGCCCTATACCCGGGTCTGAGTGCTCCCTAGGTTAGTAGAGGTTTATACTGATTTTCCTGTGAAGCCTTGTGCTTCCTAAGGCTATCACGAAGACCTCACCTAAATTGTGCCTTGTTATATGGGTTTGACCTGTGTAGGATCTCTTTCCTCTCAAGGTCAAATTTATATAGTGAGATCTTCACCTCATGGTGGGGGCAATTTAGGGACCAATGTTTAAGAGTCATAAATTTACCTGATAAATTTGCACTGATAGTCAAGCCATAGATGCCTCCCAAATAGTTAGAGTCAGGCTCCAATGATCACAACTTAAGATCTACCCATATTAGGACAAAGGAGGGCGTTTTTAATTATTTGTTCATCACATCCATGCATCCAATGATATCCATAGGAAAAAGTGACACATTGTCACTGTTTACTAGAGTAGTTAATGGGTTGTCATGGCACAATTAGACGTGCATTAACTATGATGAAAGTCCACATTAGTCAAACCAACCCCTGCTTAGCAAGTTTTTGACCCTGAAGAGGCCATAACCATATTCCTTATAGTCCCTCAAAAAGGGGAATCTTTTAGCACACATTTATTTTCTCTATACATTCAAAAAAGGGGTAAGATAAAATAATAAATAATGCACAATCTATTAGAAATCTCCACCCCCACAAAACAATGAATTTCAAATAGAAAAGGAGTATTTTCAAAATTTTGGAGATTATAAAATTCATAAGTTTTGCATCGTCAATGAATAGGTGTGATGTCTCAGTTAGAGATTGGAACCTTTTTAAGACATCAATCTGTAGAAAAGACATATCTCTCTCGATTTAGTTGTCGACTACTTTCTTCCATGGAGCAATAAGTTCCTCGAGAAAGAGTACCAACTTTTATTATTTCTCTTACCAAGGCATTATATCCTAGTATAGATGTTAGTGGATCGTTATATTAGCTTGCTGAACATATCAGCGTCAATTACGTAGGGAGTTATTCCTTCTTAAATTGATCTTCACACCCGCATTCTCTATGGAATAATAAATTCCTTGAGGATTGGATAAAATTGTCAAGCTAGCAATGATGATACACTAACCAATAAGCTTTGATATTTTGAAAACAGTGAACGCTTATACATGCTGATTGGCATAATGGAGGTAATGGGACCTTTGGGCAATAGACGATATCTGAGTTCAAGATAAATAGGCCTAATTGCGACTGGGACAAAGCTTAAAATCAAAGTAGAGGCTGAATCAGTTGAGAGCCTAATTATATTGAGTGAGAAATTAAGTGGAAGGCATATCCGAGATTTTTGAAGGGATTACGAGGACATTCTAGACTTGCTGAGGATACTGGTATAGGTAGAGGCACTTTCAGCCTTGGCCCAATATTGGGATAGCTTGTTAAGGTGTTTTACATTCTCTACATTCTAGATCACACCCACTTTAGAAGAATATGAGAGCTTTATGAATACACCCCTGGGAAAAGATGCCTCAATTTATTATTATCCGGGACATTTACCATCAAAACATATAGTGGCCCAGATTTTAGGGGAAGATCTTAGTAGAATCCAATTACATCAAAGAGGACAGATTGAAGGCCTTTTAAGGAAATACATAGAAGGGCGTTTAAGGATCCTAGTTGAAAAGGAAGATTAGGTGACTTTTAAGAGGGTCCTCACCTTAGCCATATATGGATTATTGTTATTTCCCTCAGCAGGGGGGATAATTGATTTGGCGGTCGTGAGTGTTTTGTGGATGGTGGAAAGTCATTGTATAAATCCTATGCCACCAATCTTAGCAGAAACGTTCTTGACCTTAAGCTTTTGTCAACAAGAAAATAGAGAGAAATTGAAGTGTTGTCTACAACTCCTCACTGTTTGGATGTTCAATCATATTTATGGGAGGCAATATCAATTGGGTCGACGACATGACCCTATATACCACCCAGTTAGGGATTTCCTTAATCATGAAGGTGCTATCCTGTCATCTTCAAAGATGACTCATGATGATTGGGCATGATCCCTTAGTTAATTGGACGAAAACACAGTCTGGTGGAAACTGGCTTGGTGAGAAAGCGAAGAAATCATACACTATTATGGAGAATTCTTGAATGTACCCCTAATAAGCCCTCGGGGTTGCATTAATTACAACCTATCATTTGTTCATCAATAGTTCACATAAAAACAAGATATCCCATCTGAGAAGGCGATACAATTCATTCACTTTTATCATAATGACCTGGAAGCTAAGATGCTTTGCCAGAAAATAAGAAGCGCATGGAGCCAAGTGATATGCAAAGGAAAATGCGAATTGGGCAAGCGAATCGTAGCTATAACTAAGTAATATCAAGGTGGCTAAAAGGAAGCACAAAAGGGGCTAACCCTTCTTTCGAACCATCTGATCCTATGCTCGGCAATAACATGCAAGTGATTGACAAACAATTAGCAAGGCAAGTCGGAAAAAAGAAGGAAAAGTTAAAGGTTTTAGAAGAAAAGAGACAAGAACGCTAAAGGAGTTTGAACCAAATATGAAACAAATGTGCAGTCCTACGAGCAGAAGCGAATAAGGCAAAGAGATACAAAGCAAGCGTGGGGAGTGTCAAGATGAAAAGGTTGAAGGAAGAAAATGCAAGATTGAAGGATACCATAGAGGAAGCTCGACAGTGAATAACTGAAAATGAAAAGAAAATGCATATTAGTAGGGCCCAATTGATAAGAAGTCCTTAAGGAAAAAGATGTACTAGAAAGACAAATGCATAAACTTGAATTTAGTGAGACTCGACACGAAATTGATATGCTGGCAAAGGAATTGGAAAAGAAAATGAATGAATTATCCTTCATCAGGAGTGATAATGCTGCGATAATATAAAACTTGGTGGAACAGCTTAATCAAAATGCCAAGACAATTGAGACATGGAGGACACTCCATGCCAAGCAAGCCACAGAAAAGGAAAGGTTCATATCTTGGTTCAAGAAATCGATCCTCCTTGCCAACGAGATCCTCTCTAGTTTCAAGAGTTCACTCAAAGTAGCTGAGGGTCTAGCTAATCCATTGGGCACACCAAAGGAAATGACATAATTTTTTATGTTATGTAATGATATTATAGACGAGTTAAAGTACCTCAATAGTTATTAAACTCCAAAGATGCTGATATAATATATCACTTAGGACTTTGTTATGAAAGGACAAGAATTTCATCCCCCTTGTGTTTGCCGTCTAAAAGGAAAATAACTCAGATGAACACAAAGACCTGATCATGTAGGGGTCTCAATCCCCTCTTACATCAAGTGTCAACTTTGATATTTTTATGTGGATTAATAAAATCCTTTAAGAATCAGAGGGCCCGATGTTCCTCTACCATTATGTCAAAACGTTTAACCTAAGTTAATACGTACAAATAATAATAATAATAATAATGATACAACAATAAGAGGATTACTTTTCAATATCACTAAATGTGTAACACCCCAAAATTAATTAAGGTGTTAATAATGGTTTTAGAGTAATTAAGAACAATTAATATGGAATAATCGAGTAAGTTAAGTAAATAGAAATTTTGGAAAGATAAATTATTAATATGGGTTTGAGATTTAATTGGGAGAGAAATTTCATCTAGGCCCAAATTAATGTAGGAGAGCATGATAAGGGGCTAATAGAGGCCCAATAGGCTAGGTGCAGGCCCAATCTAATTCCATGTCATAGAGGCCTAAGATCCACCTTGTATAGACTCTTATAATTGGCCCAATAACCCTTGTGCAGACCCAAAACCTTTGAGCTCTTAAAACTTATTTTTGGCCCAATAGAATTTCAGCAGCCCAATGCATAAGAGCTGGCCCAACAAAGCTAAAATCTGAAGCCCAAATGGAATTGGACCTTGGAGCAACCTATGACCCACATTTGACCCAAATAAAACCCAACTTAAACCCTAAAAACTAACCTAGCCACCCCCATTCTGCTGAACACACAAAACACAAAAAGAAATTCAGAACTTGGAAGGGAGGCTAGGGTTTGGGGCAAGAATTTCACTATTTCTCACCTCTAAGCTCAAAATCAGCCAAGGTACTTGTTATATATCTTAATCCTCTTCTCTTCCTCTTTAATTTGGCCTGATTAGTTTTTCATTTGGAGCATTTTCACCATACCCAAATTTTGAAATATGGTTGTTTGGTATTTTCTTAAAGGAAATTCGTAGGTTGAGGCTAGGACTAACATTAGGTAAGTGTAAACTATCCATTCTAGTGTATTTTTTGTTGGTTTAAGACCCCCATAGTTGATGTATAGTATGGTTATTAATTATGTACAAATTTACTTAAGAATTTGGGTGATATATTGAAGTTTCTGGTAGAGGACATACTCAATCCGAATTTGGGGATTTATGGTGGCTAGGTAAGTGTTCTTTAGGTAGTTATTAGCATTTAAATTCTTTGGGTACTTGTTGCTACTATAAATGATGAATTAAAGTAGTAATTCTCTGATGCTATGGTTATAGGGATATTTTTGTACCATTGGTGACTGTTGCAAATTGTCTACAAGTGAGGTAATCGGGAACTATATTAATTCCATGCATGTATCTATTTTAATTTCATATTTGCTGTACATGAATGATTCGAAATGCTGAATGAATTGGTTAGCTATATACTGTATTGTGATTAGACCTTATGAGTCTATGGTGGAGTGGTGGTGCGGCTACCACCCGTGCATGTGCTTCGATCAGGCATCAGGTTATGATTAAACCCTAGATTCACTGAGCCCTAGTTGTGCTCAATGGGGAGTAGGTGCTGTAGACGGGGCTCACCCTGTGTTAATGGCTTTTAACATGTGAAAATATGATTACTAGTATGGGATAGTAATCATGATAGCCTAATTGTTTCATTTACTAATATGATTGGTATGTATTCTAATGTTTAAATGAAACCATGCATATATGTTGATTAAACTGGAATATATGATGGAATTTGCCTTAGTTACTGAGATTCGCATCTCACCCCATTTTATGGGATTAATATTTTAAGTGAAGGTCCTTCGGGTAAGGATAAGGGGAAGCAAGTGGATGAAAATCCATAAGCTCTAGCCATATGTGGAGAAAGCTACACTTGGGCTAATTTGAGTAGAGTAGATGTAATTTTGTTATTAGTTTACATAGCATCATCATGTAACCATGTTACCAAGTGTAGGCGTTTATATTTTGCTTGGTTGAAATGTAACCATTAAGAAGTTAAGTCTCATTATAATTGCATATTGATGTATGAACTTATAGTATCTGATATATATCTTTATTGAATTTGTGATATGGTTTACCATTTGGGAATTGTAATCATGTGATGCATTAGATGTTGATATAAACTATTGATGTGTGAAATCTCTAATGGAATGTATATCGAATGTTAATTGATGATAGCTCATAAATTCTGGGTGTTATTACTCTATGGATTTGCTGATATGGGAAGGTAGGAGGAATGGAAATTAACAATTAAGTTTTGAATTGGTAATGGTAGAATAGTTTGGTGAATAAGGTAGATAAATACCATTAGAGTTATATAAAATGAGAGAAAATGGTCCTAGAGTGTTCCTAAGATTGGAATTGGAGTGTAGAGGACGAAATTTAAGAGAGGTAGTTACAGGAGGGAGTTACACCATGGCTAAGAAGGCTTTACCGCGGCCAAATGAGTGACAGAAGCAAGGGGCGCTGCGACACAAGTGAATAAAATTTTCCTAGAGAGTAACAGTGGCAAGGAATGCTATGGCTTGAGAAATCTCACAGTGGCATAGAGTGAAAAAAATCACCCAGAAGGTAACAGAATGAAACCTCACCACGGCGCAACATGTACTACTGCGATGCTAGTCGAGGAACAAAGTAAGGAGTGTACAGTAGCGAATCTCATCGTGATGCAAGGGTGTTCTACCGAGGCAAGGATCGTAGGATTTGGAACAGTAGCTCTATGAGGCATTTCCGCCGTAGCGCCATGTAGGCTAGCCACAGCAAGGCCGCGGCAAAATTCGTGAAAATTGCCTAATGATTCCAGTACCTAACTTAGCCGCAGCGCGAATGGTCTGGGCCATGGCGTAAGACCCCAAACTCCTACCCTTAGCCTAGAAACCCTAGTTTCTTCAATGGTAATACTAAGAAATGATATAGAAATACTTGTGGGAGGTTTTTGTGTGTTGAAACTGATGAGTGGCTAAATCATAAACCCCTCATGGTAGTATGATTTCTCTTATGCATTTTTGTTTTGTTTGTGGTTGTTTAGTGATGACCCTAACACCAAGGTTCAAATTTCCTTATATTTTCATAACGTAATAAACTATAATGACTCCAAACCTTGATCATTAATTATTAATTTCATATTTAACTATAATTACCATGTTTAGAAGGTAGGGTTATCACAAAATGTGTCTTATCTGCAGAGAAAAGAATATAAAGAGTGAAATAAAAGGAAGACAATATTACGCCTCTGAAACGCATCCCATCTAACCAGACACGTCCTACAAGAGTATACGACATGCGTTTAAGAGCCAAGCTCATGGAAGAACATCAATTGGAAGGTACCCAGAGAGCTGAGGAAGACACAATTGCACTGAACAGTCAAGTGACAACTATAGAGAATTAACTAGCTTAGATGAGTGAAACAATGAAGATCCTCGTCGAGACACTAAAGGGGAAGGCTGTCGACTCCTCACCTAGAGTATCCAGTCATCCACATGTCACTGCAAATATACCAGAGGTAGGAATGAGCTTACCAGGAGTGGTCATACCAGAAGCACACTTTGACCAAATAATAGAGACTACGCAGAGGCAAAAGAATGTCCAGAATCCTCCAACGAAAACATCTAACAAACCTGGTCCCCATGACAAAGTAAGGGATATGCAAGAATTTCCCATCTATGACCCCACCTATACACTTCAGATCCTAACTATGGAGACCAAAGGGAAAGCTAACTACGATAAGGAAGATTGGGAGAAAGAGTTAGGGGAGGTCAAGGACTAATTGCAAAACTTACGGGGACCCAACACTTGGGGGTCACTGGACGTGGAGGAATTATGTATGATTCTACAAGTTTCAATTTCGAAGAAATTTAAAGTTCCCGATTTTGACAAATATGATAGTACTGGCAATTCGATATATCATCTGAGGTCATACTATACAAAAATGACCGTCTGGTCAAGAGACAAGAAGTTTCTAATAAACTTCTTTTCAGAGAGTCTGATGGGGTCTGCCTTGTTATGGTACATGCAGTTGGACCACTCAAAAATTCAAAGGTGGAGAGACCTTGCGGAAGCTTTCATGAAACAATATAAATTCAATCTCGACACTGCCCCTACTAGGGAACAGCTAAAAAGGATGAGTAAGAATCGACGGAGTTGTTTAAAGAATATGCTCAAAGGTGGAGACTAATGGCTTCCTAAGTCTAACCTCTAATGATTGGATTTGAATTTTTCTCCTATTTCATTCGAACTCTCTCAGACCCATTTTATAAAATCATGTTGGGGACCCATATTATGGATTTGCTAACATTATTGAAATTGGGGAGAGGATAGATGCAGACATCAGAGATGGAAAACTTTCATCTCCTCAGGCAGAAAGTAGCTTCAAAAAGAGTCAAGAATTGAAGAAGAAAGAGAGAGACATAAATTATGTCCAACCTGCAAGACTGTATTCACAGCAACCCATTCCTTATCAAGTAAATAGAGAAAATCAAGGTCAAACCCTATTGGTGCCAGTTATGAATAGACAAGGGCAACATGAGAGAATGACTTATGGGCTACTAAAAGATAATCGCCCTTGGCCTAATTTTAATTCCACCAATGCTGAATTGTATAACAAGTTATTGGACACGAAGCTTTTAGGGCCTCGACGTGCAAATCAAATGTAGCCACCGTATCCAACATGGTATAACCCTAATGTCTCTTGCAAATACCATATGGGTGTTTTAGGACATTCAATTGAGAATTGTGTCACCTTTAAGAGAAACATGCTGGATCTAATTGAGTCCAACCATATCCAACTTAAACCTAGAGAAGATTCGACAATTGCCACTAACCCTTTACCTAGTCATAGGGGACAGGTGAACGCTGTTGAAGAAGAACTGGGGCTTTCCAAGAATCTTAATGCCATTAAGTTGTCAATGAAAACTCTGTTAGTTAACCTTCAATCAGCCAAGTATATGTTAAAATTACCAAAGGAAAGGATCATTGGGACTGTTGCTGAACTATCACTTAAATTTTGTGACTTTCATCAGCAAAATATGGACCATGACATCGAGAATTGCGTGCAGTTTCGAGAAGCTTTGAAGAAATTAATGGCACTAGGGGTTATGATTATAGAGAAGTTAAAAGAAGAAATTGGCACGATAGAGGAGAAGTATGTTGACATCAGTATCCCTGCTAGACGGCTAGAGACGGTTACCCTAATTGTTGGAAATCCTTTTGTGACATCGGGGCCATCTCGTTCCCCTTCCCTAAGGCAATCCTTAGTGGTTATCAATATGCCAGCTCTGTTCCCATATCAAAGCGACCATGTAATACCGTGGAGATATGAGGAAACCTTTAACTATCCCTTAACTCAGGTGGTGATTGCTAAGGCAAAGGAAAACCTGTCACAAGTATAGTTAGAGCAGGAAGTATTACTTGAAGTGGTAGGGCTTACCTCCCAGCAAATATTGACAAGCATAAGAAGGGAAAAGGAATTGATAGTGATGATCGGAAGAAAAAGAAAGAAGGGAAAGAAGATAACACTGATGAAGAGTTCCTACGAATCATGAAACAAAGCAAATATAATGTGGTAGAGCAATTAAAGAAAACTCCAGCTCAAATTTCAATGTGGTCCTTAGTCATGAACTCAGAGGAACATCGTCAAGCTTTGTAAAAGTTCTTGGAGGAAGCATATGTGCAGCTTAATGTCACCCCAAAAAAAGTAGCTAGTGTGATCAATATCGTCAAATCCGCATCCACCATCTCCTTTTCTGAAGAAGAAATCGTAGGGACGTCCTCTAATTAGCCGAAGGCATTGCACATTACACTGAAATGCAATGGGTTCATAATTGCAAAGGTTCT
The DNA here is from genome assembly GCA_026724425.1 of Erythrophleum ivorense. NCBI lineage: Eukaryota > Viridiplantae > Streptophyta > Magnoliopsida > Fabales > Fabaceae > Erythrophleum > Erythrophleum ivorense. The sequence continues at coordinate 17,775,376 of JAIUCV010000009.1, forward strand.
GATTAATGGAGGGTCGACACTAAATGTGTTACCACTAGCCACATTCGAACAACTGGCAATTGAGGCGTCACACATTGAAAAAAAGTGATATGGTAGTTAGGGCATTTGATGGCTCTAAAAGAGCAATGATTGGCAATACTCATTTGTCCTTGGAGATTAGGCCAAAAACATTTGTAGTAGACTTTTTAGGTAATGAATATTGATCCGTCCTATACAATGCTGCTAGGTAGGCCTTGGATCCATTCCGCCGATGCTGTGCCTTCTACTTTTCATCAAAAGGTTAAATTCATTGACGAGGGGAGGATAATCACTATTAAGGGAGAAGAAGAGATAATGTTAAGTAAGCCCAGTTCCTTGCCGTACATCGAGGCCACTGAATGGGATATGGAAGCGATATTTCAAAGTTTAAAGATGGATGAACCTAATCCTACCATCGGGAATGTTAATCAGGTCATGATAAAAATGCTATGAAAGAATGGATTCCGACCTGGGAAGGGATTGGGAATACATCTGCAAGGGGTTGAACTGCCTATTACTCTCCTAGAAAACCTCAATCGGCAGGGAATAGGGTATGAAACCTTGCTATCGGACCGAGCTAAGAAGCAACTAAGCACAAAAGGAAATAAGAGGCAAGAAAAGTCAAGAATCCCTCACATTAGGGAAACATTTCAGACTCATTCAGAAGTTATGAATCGGCTGAACATCTTAATGATTGATGAAGAAGTCACGCAAGGGATCAAGACTTGGATTTTGATTAACGATTCAGGAGAAAGATTGGATAATTGGGAAATCGAGGATATCCCCAATGTTGTAGCTTTAGAGTAATCATTTTGATCATGTCCTTTTTCTTATCTTTTCCTTTTTCTTTTATGCTTTCTTTTGTTATGTCTTAATTTCATATGGTACTTTATGAATGACAGTGCTATTTTGCGAATGAAATGAGAATTGCTTAGATATTCTACCCCCTTCACTTCTACTCTTTCTCTTTTTATTTATTTTGCTTTGTTCCTCCCTCTAGGAAATTATTTTCCTCGGAACTCTTGCCCAACGCAGAGGTTCCCGAGCCTTCATAGAATGATTTGTGCATTACTTTGGATATGCATGATTCTGAATCTGATAGTGAAGAGTTGACCCAGACCTTTGAAAAGTTGCTCGATTATGTGGATAAGGGAATTTGTCCTCACGAAGAAGCAATTGAAAACATCAATTTGGGGATGGAAGAACATAAAAAGGAGGTCAAAATAGTGGATAATCCAGAGAAAGAGGAAATGATTCAACTCTTCAAGGAGTATAAAGATGTCTTTGCATGGTCTTATCAGGACATGCCTGGACTTGACCAGAGGATTGCTTCTTACAAGATTCCTTTACTCCCAAACATTGAACTTAAGAAACAGAAGTTAAGACGGATGCATCCTAACCTGTCTTTGAAGATAAAAGAGGAGGTCATGAAGCAACTAGAAGCGGGTTTTCTTCAGGTGTCCACATATCCGCAATAGGTAGCAAACATCGTACCTGTCCCCAAAAAGGATGGAAGGGTTCGCATGTGTGTCGATTATAGGGACTTGAACAAAGTAAGCCCAAAAGATGATTTTTCATTGCCCTACATAGACGTTTTAGTTGATAATATAGCATAAGCTTACCGATATTCGTTCATGGATGGTTATTCAGGGTACAACCAAATCCTTATGCATGAAGACCATAAGGAAAAGACTACATTTATCATGCCATGGGGAACATACTGTTATAAAGTAATGCCATTTTGGTTGAAGAATGTTGGGGCAACTTACCAACAGGCTATGATGACACTCTTTCATAATATGATGCACTAGGAGATTGAAGTATATGTCGATGATATGGTGGCCAAATCTATAAAAAGGGAGAGTTATGTGGCAGTATTGAGGAAGTTGTTTAAAAGATTGTGTGAATAAAAGCTTTAGTTAAACCCCTAACAAATGCATCTTTGGGGCTTTGACTGGGAAATTATTAGGTTTCATAGTGAGCTAAAAGGGAATAGAGGTAGATCCCAATAAAATACAAGCTATTCAAGAAATGCCATCCCCCCAAATGGTAAAAGAAGTACGAAGCTTTTTGGGCGGCTCAATTATATAGCAAGATTTATCGCCAATCCAACTGCAACTTGTGAGCTAATTTGCAAATTGTTGAAAAAGAACTACACTGAAAAATGGGATGATAACTACCAAAAAGCCTTTGATAAAATTAAAGAGTATTTGTCGAGTCCCCTAATCTTAGTTCTGCCTACACCAAGACGACCTTTGATTCTCTATCTAACAATCTTGCCATGATCAATGGGGGCTGTATTGGGAAAACATGATGCTTTTGGAAAGAAAAAGCAGGTGGTTTACTACTTAAGTAAGAAGTTCAACGAATGTGAAGGACGTTACCCATTGATTGAAAAAACCTATTGCGGGTTCGTATGAACTCTAAACGATTATGACAGTATATGCTTTATTATACCACATGGTTGATTTCCAAAATGGATCCTATAAAGTATATCTTCAAAAGCCTACATGTTTCAGGAAGAGTCTCTAAATGGCAAGTGATCCTGTCTGAGTATGACATTAAGTATATGACTCGAAAGTCCATAAAAGGAAGCGTCATAGCTGACTATTAGTCGAGAATCCTCTGGATGAATACCAACTATTGGATTTCCATTTCTTTGATGAAGACATACTCACTATAGAGGACAATGAAGATAATGAAGATGACAAGGATGGTAGTAATGGGAGATGGAAGATGTATTTCAATGGTGCTGCAAATATACATGGTTATGGCATTGGGGCTGTGGTTGTGTCACCTGAAGGAAAGTAGTACCTCGTTGCTATTAAATTGGAGTTTGAATGTACCAATAATATGGCAGAATATGAAGCTTACATTAGTTGGTTGAATGCTGCCATAACCCTTGGTATAAGAAGTCTGAACATTTTTAGGGATTCTACCCTCATAATTCATCAAGTGACTAGAGAATGGCAAACTAAGAACTTAAAGCTAATTTCATATTAGAATTTTTTAGTTTAGCTAATTAGCCAATTTGAAGAAATTAATTTCCATCATGTGACTTAAGACAAAAACCAATTTACTGATATTTTGGCTACTTTAGCAATGATGATTCGACTCAACTATAGAGTCTAATTCCAACCACTTTGAGTAGAAGCCAAGGATTTTCCGGCATATTGCCTAAATGTGACAGCTTGACCTCTTGCTCATACCCAACGTGCCCTCTAGCCCATATGGCAATGCGGAACTCATAAGGGAGACACTTTCTCTACCTTATGCTTTCGTTCTCTATGGCACTATGTGTGGGTAGAGCTCCACTTAGAAGTAACATGGATCGGTTGAGCCCTCTCTCTGATTCCTCTTGCTGAATTACTCTTTTGAGACTTATTTCAATCCCTACTATATGCTTAGAACTCATGGAAAGCAAAAAGGGATTGGAGACATGCATTTTCGCTAGTGGCAGATTTTGCTTCATTTCTGGGCTAAGTTTGAAAATCCATAACTAAATGCAGAAAACTCGTAACTGCATGATCTGGATCATTCTAGAAAGCTTGAGACGTCTACTTCATGCTAAAAATAAGTAGGAGTCTCAATATCTCACATACTCTACGTTTGACATCGAAATCGTTCATTGGTCAGAGGGGGCTTCTTTGCTGTCACAGTTTACTGATATGGACTTTGAAAATGTCTAACTAATTCCAAAAAAATCCAATGCTCATAAACTCTATCTCTATGGAAATATGTGGATGTTAGCTAGAGGATAAAAATATCTCCAGATCAGTTCACCAAGCCAATTTCCCGGAAACCGATGAAACAGTACTTCGGGTCTGGTTGGGTGTCTGATTCTGGGCAGGAACTTCGAAATTGCATAACTTCCTCTCTAGACCTCTAAATGAGGTGCTTCCAGTTCCTACAAGTCACTGTGACCATCTCGTTTCTGTGTATAAAATTTCGTAGCCATTGGACTACGTTTGCCCCTCGGATGACACGTTTCTCAAACTGACCAAATGAACAGTGTTTTCTGAAATCCGATTTTCTGATGTCAACTTTGAAAAATCATAGAAAATGCTATAGACCTCTAAATGACATGAACTCTAGCTTCCCAGAAAGCTCTAAACATAATCTAGCTACATGTCAAATCTCATAGCAAGAAGAGGTCATATGGCTGATCTATGACATCATGTGCAAGAAGGCCATTTCTTGGCCAAAAGTGTGGCTAATGGGGTCCAATCTTAAGTTTTCTACTTCTATGACTCCTTGAGCACATGAGAAAGCATCTTTAGGAGCTATCAATCATGCCTCAAGTGTCTAATAACTTAGATTGGGGAAACTCACTATCCCATGCCCACTTATGCACCCATATATTCTAGGCTATCATGGATTCTTTCTCATTCAACCATGCTCTTTCATTCATCATAACCCTCATTCTCATACATTCATCGTTAATACATACATTGTCTTACAATATTTATCATTGCTACATCATATACAACATTTACATCTCACATCTCATATACAATGTATTACAAAACTTTACATTCTTCTTCATCTCTATCCCTAGCCTCATGCTTGGTGGTGGTTGCTCCCATCCCTAATCTCACTTGGGCCACCTGGCATGGTTGGATGGTGGAGAGGGAGGGTGAGATTCATGGAATCTCAGTAGTTCAACTCTCATTCAAACATACATATATTGCATGCAACAAGTCTCATTATGTATGTATGGCATGTTAGCATATAAAACATGATGAAAACATTTAAAACATGTGAAATGGCCATGGATAACATTCAAGAGCTCGCTGAGTACTTGGATCGGCCTCACCCCTTCCCTTACGGCTTTTGGATTTGCCTTCCCATACTTAAGAGGTACTTAGACTTACCCTTACTCTTTGGGAGTCTACCTCACTTTTGGGAGACATGGCTCAACCAACTTAGGGCTTCGGCTCATCCTCACCTTGGCTATAAGGTTATTGGCTTTTCCATTTCCTCAAGCAAACCAATCAAGCATTTAAAACATCATCTCAATCATATCACATAATCATGCTAACACACTTCTCATAGCTCATATCATTCATACACACAAGCAAGACAATGTAAACACACAATTATGCATGAGAGAAAGTAGAGAGAACTACCTTTGTTGGCTATTTACTACTTGCTCTGTCAATGGTCTCCTCCCTTGTTGGTTTCACAACAACTTCTAGATGGGAGAGTTTCTCTTGAACCTAACCACACAAAAGCATGGAATCAATACTTCAATACTCAATTCTTAAGCTAGGGATCACTTCTAATCAGCTCTACTGAGCTTCTCACTCTAGGTTTCTTCCTCACTCTAGGGTCCATGAGCTATCCCTCTCTTTTCTCAACTCTTAAGAAAGGGGAAAAACAAGAAAGAGAAGACTATCTACTTCTAATCTCTCTCAAGAATGGTTTCCCACTCTCCCTCCTCTGAACCAAGCTCAAAACATAGCTACTTTAACTATTAAAACCGTGGGAAGAGAGGATAAGGGGAGAAGAGTAACATACTAAGAGAAAAGCCATGGAATTCCTTACCTTTCTTGTTCTTCCTTCCTCTCCTAAGCTTCTCTCTCTCTCCTCCGCCCTTTTCTCTCTCTTAAAGTGAGCTTAAGTCGGTTACAGAGTGAAAGAATGAGTTGGGATGGTTTAAAAAGTCAAATTCTCTATTTTCACGCTTTTCCAGACTAACCCTCGCTATAGCGAGCCATAACCCTCGCTACGGCGAGCTCGAATAAGTCCCAGAACTCTGCCTTCGCTATGGCGTTCGCTACGGCGAGCAACTCCCTGGATTTTGTATGGGGGTGCCCGAACTCGCTATAGCTAGAAGCTTTCTCGCTATAGCTAGAAGGCAGTCTCGCTATAGCTAGACCATTTCTCGCTATAGCGAGCAGGTACATTCGCTATAGCTAGGCTGTAGCTAGCAGACTTAGAAAATTTTCAGCTTCCAAAAATTTTCAGCTTTTCTTTTCCTTCCTTTTTCTTTTCTCATTTCTTTTCTATTTTCTTTTTCTTTTCTTTTTCTTGGCTGTTACACTAAACATAGAAGAAAAACGTGATAGGCAACCTTGGTATCATGATATCAAGACTTATATGACAAGTAGGGAATACCCAACTGAGGCCACTGAAAGTGATAAAAAGACTATTCGGCATCTAATCATGACTTTCTTCATTAGCAATGGCATTTTATACAAGAAACGTCATGATGGTACACTATTGCGATGTGTAGATGCGAAGGAGGCACAAAAAGTGGTCACAGAGGTTCATGAAGGAATATGCGGTACGCATGCAAATGGTCACACTCTGACTAAGCAAATCCAAAGGTGTGGATACTTTTGGTTGACCATAGAGAAGGATTGTATTGAGTATGTTTAAAAATGTCATAAATGTCAAATTTATTCAGACAAAATCAATGCACCACCGGTCTCACTACATAATTTGATGCCACCGTGGCTATTTTCAATGTGGGGCATCAATGTGATTGGACCAATCAACCCTAAAGCTTCAAACAGACATCGTTTTATCTTAGTTGCCATTGATTATTTCACAAAGTAGATCGAAGCTAGTTCCTTTGCTAGCATCACTCAAAAAGCTTGTTGCAAATTCCTCAAGGTGAATATCATTTATCATTATGGACTACCAAAAAAATCATCAGTGATAATGCCCTGAACCTAAATAGGGCAGAAATCTCTAAGCTCTGTGAACAATTCAAGATCAAACACCATAATTCAGCACCGTATCGGCCATAGATGAACAAGGCTGTAGAGGCAGCAAATACAAACATAAAAAAGATCATTGTCAAGATGACAATCAACTATAAGGATTAGCATGAAATGCTTCCATATGCATTGCATGGGCATCGCACTACTATGCGTACTTCGACCGGGGCAACTCCTTACTCCTTCGTTTATGGAATGGAAGCTGTCACACCAATTGAGGTCGAAATCTTATCGTTACGGGTATTAATTGAATCCAATTTAGATGAAAGTGATTGGATAAGAACTCGGTATGAGCAGTTGAATATGATTGAGGGACAAAGACTCACTACAATATGTCATGAACAATTATATCAAAAGAGGATGGCAAGAGCTTTTAACAAAAAGCTTTATCTTCGAGAGTTCAAAGTTGGTGACCTAGTCCTCAAAAGAATCTTGCCAAACTAGGACGATGCTTGAGGCAAATGGGCTCCCACTTATGAAGGCCCTTATGTTGTTAAGCATGCTTTCTCAGGAGGAGCATTAGTTTTAATGGACATGAATGGTCGTGAACTAACCAAGCCTCTTAATTCGGATGCAGTTAAAAAGTACTTTGCGTAAAAAGAAAAGCTCGCTAGGTTGAAAACCTAAAAGGGTGGCCTAGGCAAAAGTTAGAGCCAAAAAATTAAAAAAAACAAAATAGAAAAAAAGCTTAACAATGTAAGAAGGTGCCTGGGCGGAAGTAGGGGCAAAGTTTGAAAGTCCACTTCGACAGGAGCAACAAAGTAACCAGCAAAATAGAATCCAATGAGGTTGAGGATCATAGATCAAGTTGGATAGGATGCATATCTTGAGTAGCACAACAGATCATTTCATAGGGGCATGTGGAACCAATTGTGAAGGACAATCTTTGGAAGAACTTCTCAAGCCAAGTCCTTTCATTTCTTTGTTTATTTTTTTATCATTATGGTTTCTTTTTCTTTGTCCAAATTTCATGTTATCTAAACTCCCAGATATTTCCTTTGGCAAACTCGTTAATAAGATCATTTCTCATGAGTCTCAATTACATTTCATCGTTCGTCGATATCATAACCTTTGTCTTTATGCTTTATACATAATTAATAATTCAAAAATGACATTCATTAAAACATTTACTTAGCATGTCATGGTTGGTATTCTCTTTGGATCACTTATCATTTATAGACCCTTTATCGTTACCTAAAGAACAAATCAATAAAGGGGGCAGTTGTGGTTTCAAGGACAACATACAAAACCCTCTTGCTGATAAGGAATTGAGGGTTACAAATGGGATGCAATCTAAGGTGCTAAAAGTCCGGTTAAACGGGAATTACGTTTCGGAAGAGCAGCATGTTATCTCACTATGGTTTATTAGTGAAAATATCAATGCTTTTTTTTTTGGGAAATCAGTGCTCTTGACAATAAAAAAGAAAGAAAAAAAAAAGAAAACCACAACAAAACACAAAGTAAAAGAAAAAACACAGAAAAGAGAAAAGAAAATTTTCAAAACCATTTAAATAGCAATAAATGAAGCATCTCACATTTTCTTCATACCCCATACTTGCACACTTCATATGACCCTTGGTTTACAATGGGGCAAGTAAAAGATTTGCATTTCATGAAAGGAAGCATCACATGTTTCATACATTCCACACTTGCATACATTACATAGACCATAGCTCATGCTGGGGCAATAGTAAAAATAACATTTGAACATCCTTTGCCTCATGTTCCAAGTTTTCACATAAACAAGACATGAGACAACCCAAAGCCCTACACAGGCCAGGCACCCTTAAAGCCCTGCATAGGTCAGGCAATCTCTTAAATCCCTGTACAGGCCAGGCACCCTTAAAGCCCTGCACAGGCCAGGTAATCTCTTAAAGCCCTGCATAGGCTAGGTGCTTTTAAAGCCCTGCATAGGCCAGGCACCCTTAAAGCCCTGTATAGGCCAAGCACTATTTTAAAGCCCTGCACAGGCCAAGTATCCTTTTAAAGCCCTGCATAGGCCAGGTACCCTTAAAGCCCTACATAGGCTAGGCACCCTTAAAGCCCTGCATAGGCCAGGCACCCTTAAAGCCCTGCATAGGCTAGGCACTTTTAAAACCCTGCATAGGCTAAACACCCTTAAAACCTTGCATAAGCCAGACACTCTTTAAAGGCCCTGCACAAGCCAGACACCCTTAAAGCCCTGCACAGGCTAGGCACCCTTAAAGCCCTGCATAAGCTAGGCACCTTTTAATGCCCTGCACAAACCAGGCACCCTTTTAAAGCCCTGCACAGGCTAGGCACCCTTTTTAAACCCTATACAGGCCAAGCACCTTTTAAAGCCCTGCATAGGCTAAGTACCTTTAAAGGCCTGCACAAGCCAGGCATCCTTAAAAGCCCTGCATAGGCCAGGCACCCTTAAAGCCCTACATAGGCCAGGTACTCTTTTAAAGCCCTGCACAGGCTAAGCATCCTTAAAGCCCTACACAGGCCGGCACCCTTAAAACCCTACATAGGCCGGGCACCCTTTCAAAGTCCTGCACCAGAACAGGAATCCCTTTTCAAAGTCCTGCTCCACAACAGGTAACCTAAAGTCCTGCACCAGAATAGGCACATAAAGTCCTGCACCAAAACAGGCACCAATTAAAGCCTGCACCAGAACAGGCACCAAAAGCCCTACTATAACAGGCACCCAAAGGTCTTGCCCAGGCCAGGTATACACCCAAAAGCCTTGTACTGGCAAGCATCTTTATCTTTTATCAAGTTCTACCATTTTCAGGTAAGTTAGCTCACTTTTATCTGTTAACTCTCCAAACAAAATACATGTTTCTATCTTTACTTATTCTTAACCTAAGGATATCAAAATTGCATTTTCGCTCTCCTTCCTTAAAGAATAAGTAAAGAGGGGCAACTAGTAAACACTATATTTTGTTTGGGTCACTCTCTCCTTTTGTTTATTGTCAAAAGGCAATTAAATCATCCTAGACAAAATACGTGTTTTTATCTTTACTTGTTCCTTATGCAAAAACGTTAAAAATTACATTTTCAATCTTTTTGCCCAAGAAATAAGTAAAGAAGGGCAACTGTGAATACCGTATTTTGTCCTGACAAACTACAAAAATAATAACAAAATTAAATTAGCAAAAAATACAAACAAAAAAGAGAGAAGAAAAGAAAGAAAATAGAAAAATTAGGAGAAAATGAAAGAAAAAACACAATAAAAAATGAAAAAATAAATAAAAATAAAAACAAAAAAGGGGCAAAACACACCAAAATAAAATAAAAAGTAACAAAAGAGGCAAAAAGAAAAAGAAAAGAGTCTAAAAAAAAGGAATTTAAATAAAGAAAATTTAAATAAATAAAAAACAAAGAAGATGGGGCCAATATGAAACCCAAAGCTCCTAAGTCCATCTTGCTAAACCCCAGCCCAATCCCCTTCTGAAGCCCAACCCGGATCCATTAGCAAATACAAACCCTACCCGTCTCCTCCTTTGACACAATTCACGCGCGACTCTGGAAAGACACACGAAACAAAATGAAGGCAAAGAATGAAGCATAGAAATGGAAAGCAACGTCCAGCGTCTCAGGGAGTTCCAGTGGAGTAGACCTATAGTAAGGGGCTCAAGGATTTGACCTCCCTCTCCCATCCCTTTCACCACCGGAGACAAAGGATGACTAATGCAAAAATGGAAAGAGAGAAGAGGGAGGCATGGATCGAGGAAAGGGGACGAAACAAAAAAGGGGTTCCTGATTCAGACCAAGAATAAGGGATTTTCAAATAAAAAGAGGAGAAGAGGCAGAGAAGGGGGATAGATTTTGGAATTCAGGGAAGAGAAGCAGAGGAAAGAATAGGGGGAAGTCAAAAATTGAACAAAAAGAGAGGGTAGGAGATAGAGAAAAGAGATCGAGAGAAATTGAAAACTGAAGAAAACCAACCGATTCGGTGAGAAAGAAACCAAGAAGCATCTGGCTGGAAAACAAGGGATTTGGCCGAACTACAGCAAAGGGAGAGGAAGAGGCCATCACAATCAACGTCCCAAAAGGAGCACTCAACTGTCAGGTAAATTGATTTACTGGAAGTCATTTTGGGTTGCTATGATTCTCAGTTTCTTCGGAAGCTAGAGAACAGAACGAGGTTAATTGCTTTGTGCTCATTTAGGCTATATGGCTAGGATTGAACATGAGATTCTGAACCTTGGTATGCTATAAGTCGAGTGTGAGTCTTGTTTGGGTGCTTTGTATTTATAGCTTTTGCTGAATCATTGATTGATGGGTAGGAGTTTTTGTATCCGCGGCATGTGTATACTTAGGTTTGTAGCTCTACTGATCTTTGAGTTTCTATGTAACTGAAACTTGACTATGGAAATGAGATATGATGTGCTCTGTTATACCTAAACATCATGAACAAATTGATTTTGTTCAATATGCTCTGGTAGCAAATGCTAGAATGCTGATTCAAGGATTACAATTTTGATACGGTGTGATTCAATTTTCAATAAAATAATAGATAGTAATTCTTAGCCTCCCATGCTTCGAGTTGATCCTGAAGCAATTTGTAGCTGGTTGTTAGTTTGTAATTGGAGCACATGCTTGAAGATTTAACAGATTTGACCATAATCAGATTTAGTAAGCGCGTAGGTGATTTAAGCATTATCATTAAGAAAGTTTCGAGTTGCTGTTGTGGTTGGATTTAAGTCAGTTAAGACAAATAAAGATGTGAGTCTTAACAAATTTTAGTTAATTCAAATTCTGGACTAATTTTCAACCTTGATCTAATTCTTTTTTCATCCTTTCTCTACCTTCTCGTGGCAATTAGATCAATGGCCTTATAACCCTAAAGTGTATATTCCAGGGATTCCAAATTAAGGACCAGAAGAAACAAGGTGAAAGCATGATAGGTTTCATGTCTCTGTTTTTGTTTTTAGTCCTTTTTGTTTTCTTTGTTACCCTTGAAATGAGATGTGTATTCAATATTATTGGGGTTTTGGATTGGCCACAATAGCACACTTAAACACAAACATCTAGTTATCCATGTCACTATTTTTGTTTTTTTGCTCCTATTTTCGTTTTTATTTGTTTTTATTTTTCTTTCCCTCTTTTAGAACTGTCATGTGGGAATTTTTGTCCCCTTAAATATATAGGGCCATCCGTGGAACCATGTGGGACAATAAGTCTGATAAGCATGATTTTTATGTATTTTATTTCCCTTAACTTAAGCATTTTAAATGTTAAATAAAGCTTGATGGATTTACTTAAATGGAATTTAATTTTAGTAGCCATCTTTTGCACTTTAGGAATTAAATCACAAAATCTTGAATTTTTAATGCATAAATCTTTTTAAATGAATTTTGTGAATATTTCTATTTCATTCTTTCCATTCTTTTTGTGCAGATTTTCAATGCAAAATTGAGCTTGAATGGAAATTAATTGAAGGAGAAATGAAGGCTTTATGTGTACAATTTGAGAGGAAAATTTACAAGAGAAGCTATGGTTCTTTGAACGTGGGAAGGATGCAAGAGGAATGAGCACTTGAACAAGGAGCTATTGGTTTATAAAGAGAGGGAAGAAAGTGTGAGAAACTCGAGCAAATGGATGAAAGAGCTCAACTGAGGTAGCTTATGTGTTAAGATAAGAAGCAGATGCATGTATGTAGAATCTTTATGTGGAAGCCACAGGCTGCAGCAAATACAAGAAGCCATGAAGAAGAAGCTATGAGTTCTTAAAGTTGTGAGCTAACACGAGCAAGTAGCTGCAGAATGAAGGAAGAATAAGTAGAGGGGTGAGACGCAGAAGAAGTGACGCTGAAAGGGAGCTGGGCTGGATGCATGAGCTGAGATGAAGTTAAGAGAACAAACATGTCAAAGAAGCCTCTGTTTTTGAGTTTTTGGTTTAAGAAAGAGAAAGCAACATGTGATATGAAAAGAAGGCTTGAGCTGAACGTGAAGAAATGAAGGAAGAATGTGAGCAAAATAGAGGAGAAGAAGTAACGTGATGAGCAGAAGAGGCTGCCACATGCACACATTCATTCGAATGTGGAAGAACCAAGCATAGGAAGAAGCAACTCTAGAACAAGAAGAAGCTACATTTGGATTCGAAGTAAGCATCAGAGAAGAGCCTGGGCTGGAAATCACGTGGAAAGCATGCAAAGTTGACATTGGGGCCCACACTTATTCATGCAAAGAAGGAAAAAAATGCTACGGGCAATTGGGCAAAAGATGAGCACATAAATGATTAATGGGGCAGTGAAAGGGAGCATATTCCAATCATCTCTGACCCTACAATCGAATATTCAGCCCTTGGTATTCATTCATTCGGAGGGGACGCCATTTTTGATATTCCATTCATTCGCCCCCATCGACTCTATCCTTCGCCCACTCCACGCCATCCCATTCCTCCATCTTCTTCCACTTCTATGAAGCTCTAATTCACCTTATGGCTAGCTAAGAGGAGCTCTTGGAGAAGCTTGAATCTATTAATTAGAAAGGAAGTTTTGGCTAAGATTCTCATCTCTTTCTACACTTTTCTCTATCTTGTGTTTTCTTGGTTAAGATTGTATTGGATTGGAGAATTGTGCTGTTTATAATTAGTGGCTGGTTAGACATTAATTAAGAGATTGTTTTTGTTTGATTAATTGATTGAATCAAGTTCTGAATAGTTCATTTTCTTATAATTTCCATGTGTGCCTCAAAAGTGTTCGATGAAATGCATGGATGAAATTATGTGATTGAATGTTAAATTTGAGAATTCCTTAGTGTTTAGTTGGTTAATTAAACATCTTTGGATGATAATTCAGAGGTTAATTAATTAGTTAATTAATCAAATTAGATGTTCAAAGATCCTAAAACAAGAGTTAGCGATTTGATGCGGAATTGAGGTTTCAATTCAATGTTAGATTGTTAATTTCTTGAATCTTGAGTGGCAACCCAAGATAACTTGTTATGAACACATTAGGAACTCTTAGGTCAGAATTAATCACAATTGGATTAGGATAAGGATAGTGGATACCAAGAGATGAATCCAAAGCTAGTCACAAGACCATCATCCACCTATAATTCATCCAATTAGGTAGAATTTAGGAACTTTATTTTAATTTCATTTTATTTAGTTTAATTAAATCAAAAACCCCCCTTAGTTTAGAAATTTTTAGAGTCTTTTAACATTTAAAAAACTCAATTAAGCATTGAACTCCAATTCCAAAGGAGATGACCTAGGTTGTGCCACTAACTGCATATTTTACCAACCTAGTTTTATTTTGAGGGTTGCGCGACGAGCCTCTCAAAGTCTCCTTGGTGTTTACTGGATTTTTTTTTGTGCGCATGCTAATGAATTTTTGGTTTCAGCCCATACGTAGTTTGGCTAAAAATAATAATAATGACGAACTTCAAGAAAAAAGGAAGAAAATTTCAAATTCAAGTCTTTGATGAAATAAAAAAGGAATTTTAGATAAAAAGAAAAAGGAAAAGGGAGAAAGAATTTTAGGTGAGTTCTTGATTTTGGGTTCCCATAACCCGCATCAAGTTAATTTTGGTTTCAAGAAAGTGTAATAAAAAAAAAACACAAAAAGAGAGTTTTCAAGAAGGGAAAAGTTCTTTTTTTTTTAAAGTGAAGAACACTCCTAAAAAAAAAGAAGAGGAAAACCAAAAAAGAAGCAAAAACAAGAAAAGCAAAAAAGAAAAAAGAAAAATGATAGATGAGAATAAAAATGAAGGCATGAAAAAAAGAATTTTTAAAAGGTCAAATAGATTTCTGTTAAAATAAAAACATGTGTTTACAAGGGTTGGAGTTTATGTTTTAAATATAAGAAAGTCAGAAAAAGAAAAAGAAGGGCAAAGTTATTATATAGAAAATCAATATATTTGGGGATTAGGTTTAAATCGAAAAAAACAAGAAAATAATAAAATAAAACAAAAAATGAGTCTTTCTCTATAAATAATAAAAGGTTTTCAAAGGTAAAATTCGGCTTTTCTTCCTTCTCAAAAGTTCGCCAAACCAAAAGAAAATTAAAACAAACCAAAAAATAAAACAAAATAATAAATAATAAATAATAATATATTAAAAAAAGAAATGCAAAAATACAAAAAAAAAAACAAGAACAAAATTCAAAAAAATAAAAAGAAAACAATAAATAAAAACAAACAAACAACAAAAAAGAGATGTAGAAAAAAAGGAAAAAATGAAAGACAAAAAAATAATAATGGCAAAAGAAAATTTGAAAATGTAAAAAAGCAAAATTAATTTTACCTTTAACAAATCAAAACACATCAACCAATTTCTAAAATTCATTTTACTTGTTAAAGGGAAAAGTAATTTTTATTTTCTTTATCTTTTCACAAAAAAATAATAATAAAAGTTTAGTCATTTAAAATAAAAGTATATAAAAAAAATAAAATAAAAAAATAAAAACAAAAAAGGCAAAACAATTAAAAACAACAACAACAACAACAAAAACAAATAAAACAAGCCAACACAACTTTCCATTCGAACTATGTGGACTTTGATCCATTTCGAAGGGTACATAAGCTCTAGGCTCTCATCTTAGGTCAAGTTCGCCATTATAAATAAACATTTCTTTTAGTTTTATTTCTTTAATTTCTTTCCTCTTATTCTTAATTTTATTTCTTTAATTCCTTCTTCTTTTTTTACTCTTAATTTTATTTCATTTAATTTCTTTACTTTTTATTTTGCATGTGATTTGTTAAGGATTAAAGGCCATGGTAATTTTGCATAACTAACTTAGGGTAACCATTCTGAGAAACAAGTGTAGTGGGGTGCCTAACACCTTCTCCACTCACAATCGACTCCCGAATCTATTTTTTGGTTAGTTGACTATTTTTCTTGTTTTCTAAATAAGAAAAGGTTTTTCCAAAGTTTTTCCTTTTCAAAAATTTGGTGGCAACTCTACTAAATTTAATTTTGATTTCGGTTTGATGCCACGCAGTTGTATTTTTGAGTGTGACAAGAGGCCTCCTAAGTTTGCCAAACCATTACAAAAAGTTTACCTAAGACTTTCCTCAAATAGCCATGCCATTAAGGATAAACCTTTCTTGTTATACTTATTACCTTAGTTAGTGGTCTTTAGTCCTTTAGATACTTGCCTAGATCAGGTTTAATTGAATAATATTATCATTGTAGCTAGTTCAAAAGATGAATCATAAAACTTAAGTGTGATAATATTGAAATTTTCTTTGTTAAAGCTCTTTGAATGGTTCTTGAACTTAAACACACCTTACTCTCTCTTAATGTAAACTTCCATGGTACACTAGATTGGAGTCAATGATGGAGGCAGGTCTCAACACTTATGGGTCTCTAAAACAATCTCTAATCACTAAATAATGAAATATCACATTTAACATCCATATATGTACTTGAATCCTATCATCAAGCATTCTAGACTTCTGAAAAATTTGACAACATAATAAGAAGGAACTGAATGTTACACAGGCACTGTAGCCCTCTCTTCTAAGAAAACCAATTGCTTGTATAAGACTCAGATCGATAATATTCAATTCTAGTAGTTATAGACCTTAATTACCAAATAGCCCTTAGACCCAGTCTCATTGGTCACTAGAATATTAGTATACTTATAAACTCATAAATAAGTAACTACATTACTAAAAATATTTATACATTCATTAGTCCATCAAATAATTATCATAATTAGGGCTACAACATCATCAAATACATATTGTCTCAAAATACATTTACATGGTATTTAAAGCAATACTAAATTAGGCACCACATTCTTTAAGGTGCTATGAACTTTCCTCTGTCTATTCTACTACTTTTACCTAGCATGGGGTTAATGGAATCATAGGGTAAGATTCTAGAAACAATCTCAATAGCAAAATCCTTACTCTAGCATGCAATAAGCACCTAAACACAAGTATGCATATATACATGTATGCAACGTTGTTAACCTTTGAGCTTTCTAAACATGCAAACTATTCATACATGAAGCCAGAATTTGGTCAAGCTTAATAGACTCTTTCCTAAGTGGCTTTAATACTTAACATGGGAAAAAACCATTGTACTTAATTCCTTGGCCCTCTTTTCTTAGCCATCATCAAATAAAGCTTCACTTACTAGGCCAATAACTCATAGAAATCATAGAAAACTCATATAACTCATTCAAATATCAAACAAAAATGACATACAAATAACTAAGCACTCAAGTAGTTAAAAGTATGATAAAAAGGAGGAAAATGTTACTTGATAAAAGTTTACACCTAATGCCATAGGTACTAGTCTTCTCTTTCTTAGCTAGGCTCTTCACAGTGCCTCTTTGCTACACTAGTGGCCTATAATATCTTACTAACACTCAAATAAGTGCTAAGGCCATTTCATGCAGCTATATGCAATGTTATATGATGATTTATAAATTCTTAGCCCTTTAGAGGCCCTTTAAGACTCTCTCTGTAGAAGTTTTCATTCTCAACCTATTGACCATACTTTTAGGGCTCATATTGTAATATCCGGTTCTTTGAAAACGAGAGAAAACGTGAGAAACGTAATGTACGATTTCTCCGTAAATATAAGAAATTCACCGAATACAAAGGGAAGTCCCTCAGATAGAGTGATTTGAGGTCCTGTAAAATTTATGTAGCATTCTAGACTCCTAAAAATGAGAATGCTAGGCTCACATGAAAAGAAAAATAGAGCTAGAATGACGAAATGAATTTGAACAAAAAGTTGATGAAAAGTAATGGCATTTTCATAATTTTGAGCAAATTTTGGAATTCTCATAAGAGGGCTTTTTAAATGAAAGTTTTGAGTTCTTCAAGGTTTTTAGGGGCCCTGAAAATCATGGGAAGCCCCCAGACAGTTAAAACCCCTATGGTAGACGTTTTTCAATGTTAGTTAACCCAAACTTTGACAGATTCATTCAGGAAGGTTTTAGCTCTGATTTGAGTGATTCCAAAGATATTTTATTAAATTGAAGACCTAAATTTCATAATGGAAAAGACGGTTCTAAAAAAGGAGCTAAAATAAATTAGAAACGAAAATACTAAGACGAAGAGGCAAAATTAGAATTTTTGAAAAGTGTTTCTTAAACCTACCTATATATATAAGGCGCCCCATCTCCTCCTTCATTTAACCACATTTGTTTCTGCCCTAAATCAGAGAAAGAACCCTAAGGGTGAGGTGCACAAGAAGGAGGAGAAAGGAAGGAGAAAAACAAGGAAGAGGTATAGATTTTCTTGGCTTTTTTCATGCTTTTTCTTTAGCAAACCTCTTCTTCTCCATTTCCTCTTCTTTCCTATGGTTTTACTGAAGTTTTTGGATCTATTTTGAGGGAAGAAGAGAGGGAAAAATTCGGATTTGAAGAGAGGAGGGCAAGGAAAGGAAGAAACAAGCAAGAAATCAAGAAAAAATAAGGTAAAATCTCCATCCCATGGTAGCTACTTCTTTTCCTGTTTCTTCCTTGGTTCGTCCAACATATAGAGGTCTAAGACGGCTTGGATTTTGGGAAGAACCAAGGATGAATCCTAGGAAATTGGGTGTGGAGAATGAGAATATACAAAGAAAATTAACAAAAAACTATTAGTTTTCAAGATAGTAAAGTTAGGGTTTCCAGTGCTCCACCAAAAATCTGATTTGGTGCAATTGTTCCTAAGCTAAATGAGTGTTTGGGCAAGCTCTTGAGATCCCTAGAAGGTTCCTCATATGCATCTTCCATCAAGAAAACAAAACAAATTCACTTGGTGTAGATATGAAACACAGCCACGGCCTAGAGAGGTTGGAGCACCAGGAGGTAATTTTAATTTGTTCTAAACTTATTTTTGAGTCATATATGATGAAAGAGGATGAGAGGACGCCTTGGAAAAATTTTGAAGCCATGGATAGTGAGATGGTATCTGTAAGAATCGAAAAAAGAAAAAAAAAAGCTGAAAATTTTTGAAGTCCTGAAATTTTCTAAGCCTACTAGCTATAGCGAATGTACCTATTCGCTATAGCGAGATAGGGTCTAGCTATAGCGAGAGTGCCTTTTAGCTATAGCAAGTGCGAACATCCCATATAAAAACTAGAGAGCTGCTTGCCGTAGCGCGCCATAACAAAAGCAGGGGTCTGGGACTAATACGTGCTTGCCGTAGCGAAGGTTATTCTTCCCTATAGCGAGGGTTAGTCCAGAAAAGCTGAAAAAAGAGAATTTGACTTTTTAAAGCATCAAAATTCATTCTTTTCCTTTAAACCAACCTAAGCTTCATCCAAAACAAAGAAAAGGCTTGAGAGAGAAAGGGAAACTAGGAGAAATTAAGAAAGAAGGAAAGGAAGCTAAGGAAGAAAGGTAAGAACCTTTAAAGCTCTTCATGTTTCTTCTTTTTTATTCTATTCTTTTCCTTCTAAGGTTTCTTTCCATGGGTTGTTGAGTAAGAAAGCTCTGCTCTAGTCAAGAATGAGTAAGAAACTCATGTATCTTTACTTCTTCTTCTTTGCTTTCTTTCTTAAGAGCTTGAGAGAGGAAAGAGAGTTAGTGGAACTCTAGAGAGAGAGAAACCCCTAATTTCTTATACTTGTTAGGGTTTGCTCTAAAGAAACCCCTAGCCTTATAAATAATTGTTGAGTTATGAGAGAATAATTTCATACTCTTTGTTGTGCCTTGGCTCAAAAGAAGTAACTCCATCTAGTTGTGAGTGTGAAATCAAGAAGGGATAAAAGAACTTGAAAGGGAAGGCTTGTGTTGGCTAATAAGGTAGCTCTCCATTCTTTCTTATTGCATTCTTGGATGTATATAGTCATTGTATGCTTGTGTATATGCTTGTATTATGAGCCATGCCATTTGATGTTGCCTTGATGCATTAGTACCAATATGCTTATGATATGGATTGTGAAAATTGCTCAGATGAGGTGGTTCCAAAAGTCCCTTGAAACAAGTGAGGTGAAGCCAAAAGTTCCTAAACCAAGGGTGAGGCCAATCCAAAAGTCCCAAAGCTCGGGTAAGGCTAGACTGAAAGTCCCTAGAGCCTATTCTTGGCATTGATAGGATATCATGGCATGAAAATTATATGTTGTGTCATTGTGACTTGTTTGTATACTTTGACTTATTTATATATCTTGATTGCTTCTTTGAATGAGTGTATGAGCTATTGAGATTTCCTAAATCTCACCCCCTTCCCTCTTCCATCTTAACATGTTAGGTGAAGTTCAAGGAGAACCAAGTGCACACCAAGGAGCTAATTGAGCATGCTTAGGGAGTTGTGTAGCTATTTTAGTTCTTTTGATGTAAAGAGGTTCTAAAATAAATATGCACTTACTATTTTTGAGATGTAAATATTTAAGCAAGTGTAGAAATATGTATAAATGATGTATGAACTATGTAGAGAAGCCAAAGCAATGGAAATATGGAATTTGGCCCTTTTGTGGCTTATGCGTAATAGTGTATTTTGGTCTGTAGCATAGTGAATTTGAAATGTATGATGATTTGGATCACTTGGACATTTCATATATACTATGTTTATGCTTTAAAACTTGCCCAAGAGGTGTTAGAACATGTGGGAGGCCATTTAGACCTACTTTGAACCATTTTAGGTGCCAAAACTGCCAAATTTGTGAGCTCCATCAAAGTATGACCAAATGAGTTCTTCTTGATATAAATTTGGCATACCTCTAGAGTCTATTGAGAGATTCCCGAGAAGCTAAAGTGGGTAATATTTGGAGGTCTAGGGAATATTTGCTGAATTGTTGAAGTGGAAGAATTTTCTAGTTTTAGTTATTGTCAACCAAGTTTGAAAATGATCTGTGTCATTCATGGACCAAACGATGTCCAATTGTCATGAAATTTTATGGGGGATAAACTAGATATCCAAAGTGACCTATACCTGGAAGAACCTCAATCGGAGGTCTGTAGAGGGAGAATGAACTTTCTGAAGTTCTATGTCAGTATCAGGAAAGCTATCCAACCTTCGTTACTGTTTCATCAGTTTTCGAGGTCCAAGGGCTACTGAAATGATCTGAACTTATTTTTTTCCTCTAGTTAACATCTGTATCTTTCCAAATTGGTGTAGTTTGCCTAGATTATATTTTTTTTGGAATTAGTTATGAATTTTTGAAGTTCATGAAAGCAAGTTACACCAGTACCAGGGATAGCCAGACCTCTATCTCTTTTTCGATGTCAAACATGGTCCAAACACTAAGATTGTGGTTGGACGTTATTTTTAGTGTGAAGTTAACATCCAAAGATTTCCAAAGAGATATGTTTGCTTGATTTCCATTTTTCTAGAATTAGTTATGATTTTTCAAAGTTAGAGCCAAAAATTTTACTTTTGGGCTCATTTGAGAAATTGCATTTTCTTGGTTTTTGACTTCATATCCGTGGTTTATAGGTTATTTGATGCTATATATGAGTTGTATAAATGGATTTTGAGTGGAGAATATGAATAATGGGTTCACAAAACCCACGGGGCAAATTATGACTGGTTAAACCTCGATTTAAAGTAGTAAAATACTACAGTTTTGGTTATTTTCTTTGGAAATCATATAGAATCAAGCCTAGAGGGAGATTAGTTAGAGTGAAGTCATTATGGTGTTACAGTATCATAGGTTCCATACTATGGCTTGAAGAAGCAACACCTAGCTAGGCTTCTTGATTTGATTGTGTGATGACTCCAAGAGGTTTAAATTGAGTCAAGAATCATAAATGAAGGGAAAGAATGGAGCCAAGATGATGTTTTCTTAAGATTTGCTTCATTAAGTGTATTATGGAACCATAAAAGAGCCATATGAGTTACCTAACTTTTATAGTGAATGTATGGCTTTAGAATTTGATTCAAGAGTGTAATTGACTTCTATATGATATGTCTAGGCCAAGAGAGACAAGTCTCCACCATTATGAGTGTGTGGCCAAGAGAAGGACTGCAATTCCAAGAGAAAAAGTGTGTGGTTACATTAAAGGTAGCTCTCTCCACTTTCTTTCATGCATGAATGTATGCTTACCTTGTCTTTGGATATGTGTATGTGTGTTTTAAGCCATGAAAATTGTTCTACCATGATTTCATATGCCATGGTACCATGATAATGTTTTATGCACTTAAATGATGTTTTATATGCTTGCCTTGGTTTGCTTGAGTATGGAGAAGCCAAGAACCCTCTAGTTATGGTGAGGATGAGCTAAAAAATCTTGAAATTGGTTGAGACAAAGTAAAGAGTCTCCCAAGAGTGAGGTTGAGTCAAAACCTCTTAGAGAAAATAGGTGAGGGCAAGTCCAAAATCCATAAGAGAATGGGTTGAGGCTAATCTACTTACTTGGCAAGTTTATGTATACTTTGTATGACTTGTTCACATGCTAAGAATGCTTCTTGAATGATCATACATGTCATTATGCTCATGCATGCATTTTCAAAGCTTGTATCGCATACTTTATGTGTGATTGAAAGGGAGATGAGCTATTGGGATTCTTTGAATCTCATTCCCTCCTCTTCAATGTCTTAACATGCTAGATGGAGCAATTGAACAAGGTAATGGAAGCCACCAAGTTAGAAGATGAGAGTTTGACATCAAAATGCCTAGTTTTGTCTCTTTTGTAGCCATACACAGGGCATATGATATAACCCTATGATGAAATTACTCTATAATCATATGAATATATGTAATTACCCAAATTTTTGATATGTGTATGAGTTTTAGTGCCAAATAAGTGTTAATGTGCATTTTGGGTATTGAATGGCAAATTCAATCATGTGTAATCTTTTGTACGGCTTGGAGTGAGAGAGTGAATTTTTAATTTCTGGGTTCATGCACCTTTGAGACAAGTTTAAAAAGTTATTTTGGTGCATTTCCACATGCTCAAGTGGCCATGGTTGCCTTGGAGCTCAAAATGGACCATTTAGACCCTTTGTAACACAACCTAATGTCAAGATCTGACCAAATGAATGAATTTACCCATGACATTTGGCACACATATAGATCTTATCTAAAGCTTTTTGGGAAGCTAAAGACTAGATTATTTGGAGCTTTGTGGAATTAATTATAAATTTTTAAAGTTGGCATTTTTCTGTTAAACTGATGCAGACACTGTTTATATGGTCAGAAACTTGGGCTGTGTCATTCGTGGGTCAAATGGTTTCCAATGCTCATGAAATTTTAAAGAAAACTAGATATGATAAGCTTTCCATGTCCACTAAGATCACCCTAATTGGACATCTCAACAGGGAGATTTAAATTTTTGAAGTTGGAGGACAATACCAGTAATGACAGTCAACCTCTGGTATTGTTCTATCAATTTTTGATGGCTAGCAACATCTGTTGTGGTCTAGATTTATTTTTAGCATATAGTAGACATCTGTATCTTTCCAGAATGGTATAGGGTGTTTGATTTCAATTTTTCTAGAATTAATTATGATTTTTCAAAGTTCAAACACAGAATCTGGAAATCCTACCTAAGGCTGCACACTATGTTTTTTAGTATACCATCCATTTGCTTTTTAGATGAATTTTTAGATTCAATTTGAGATCATTAGAGGCCTTAAACACAATACCACACATATGGATACTCATTAACTCAGGCTAGGGTTTCATAGTACCTACAAATTTTGACTTCCACATTCGGCCTCTATAATTTAACTTAACGCTTCCCTTAGGCTCTATAATCCTCTAAAGGACCTCTAAATTCATTAAAACACAAAAACAAGCTCATATAAGACCATTTAGATGGGGTAGCTAAGAGGTGCCTATAAAAGCCACTATGGGAATTTTTCTTCATTTGTACAGCAAATTCTCTTGATTTTTATACCCTAGATAATTTCTACATACACTAATTCATCAAATGCATCAAAGAAAACATAGAGAGAGAGAGAGAGAAAGAGTTACATGTGATAAACAAGGCCAAGAACTCAAGGAATCAAAGCTTGAACATAACATATTATACCTCATTTTAAAGCTTTCTTAGTGCTTTTCAATTTTCTCTGATTAGTTTTTTGAAAAGAGCACTTCCTTCCCCTCAAGTTGCAGTAGGAAATCTTCCATTTTAGATTCCAAGACCATCAAACTAAAGAGTTTAAGGAGTAGAACAAGTTTCATAACTGGGGCTAAGCGAAGCAGGAGCTATTTCTTACCTATTTTGGCTTGCTTCATTTTCTCTCTCTTCCCTCTACTTGAACACCATGGGTAAATGCTTGAAGGTACTAGAATAATTCTAAAAATACTTGTTGTGTCCCTTTTTCCTGTCCTTTACTATTCTACATGCTAGCTCAAATTTCTATATATTTCATCCTCATAAACTATTTTTGAAGGTTTAAAAACCCTTAGCCAACTTTCTTCAGCTATAAGGGCTCAAAATAGTATAAAATAGCTTAGAATGGTACTTTGCTATTGGCTTTCTTGTTTTTTATGCCATCAGTATTTTAACCTATTTTATACTTCTTAGGTATTCTGGTAGTTTATCTAACTCATATATAGTAGGAAATACTATTAACTTACTTTAATTAACATTTTATTAAAATCTTGTATTTCCACTTTTTCAAGTGACCCTATTTAAGTGCCCTTGATTCTCCTTCTTTTTCTACTTTTCTCTCTATTTTCTTTCTTTAGTTGGCCTTCTACTTCTTTTCTCATGTCCTTCTGACTTATTAAGAAGTCTATACTCAAATTAAAATACAGGATATGCCTTCTTTTATTTTTCTAATATTTCTCTTACTACACCGTAAACCTCTTGTGGTTACTTCTTCTAGGCATTTCCCTCATGCTTAGCCCCAATCTTTTATCTTGATTAGACTTCTAAATCCTTTTTATCCTTCTTTTTACTCCTCTCTAGGAGTTTGGCCCAATATAGAATACCATATGTGACATTTTTTACCTAAATAAAAATTTCGTCCTCAAAATTTGGGGGTATACTTATGATCTTATTTCTCTTGTATTTTCTCTAACTAGTCTTTTTATTCCATCTTACCTTTCTTAGTCCTTTTCCTTAATAAGGAATTGCTCTTACTAGCTATTATTGAGCTTACTGTAAATTATTCTTTCTCTAGTGTTGTTTTTATAGGGCATACTTTCTTTTTACAATTCCTTCTCTAAGCTCTTGACATGTGAAGGACTACTTTTGATATTAAAACCTTGCATTCTCATACATTTGGCCTAAATTGGGAGATCATGTTATTCTGTATCTAGCTAGTCCAAGACCAAGCCATATGATATTAAGCTCTTCTAATTAGTGGACTTGTTGGCATCTGTGATTGGAGACATCTTATTGGGTAATGAATCTCCAATACCTTATTCTAATGGCTCTCTACTCTATCTTTTATCTTTCTCTACTTATTCTAAGTCATTAAGGAGTTCTTTTTTTCTAACTTGGCTTGCTTAAATGTTTTAGTCTACTTGTAATACCATATCGATATAGGACTCAACTCATGGCACAATTGGCTTATAACATTTATTTTCACAAAGATAGCACTTTTAGCAATGAAAATTTGCATAATTGAAAGCTAGATCTATTCATTCTTGGCTAAATGGAGCGTATGAGCTTATCGAATTCATTTTCCATCTATAACACATTTGTTCATCCAGAATTATCATAAATTAAAGCTCAAAATTCTGGTCCAAGCCATAGAACACGAAGTTGCATTTCACCTTGCATTTTGCTATACACTCTACATTCTGATATGAATTTTAAAAAATCATAACTAATTCTAAAAAAACCCAAATCATGCAAATGATAGCTTTTTGGAAAGCTCAAGATGTCATCTAGCAGCCATAAAAATTTCAGATAAAAACAACCACTTTTGGCCCATAAAAACTAATGGAACAGTACATCAAGTTTGGTGGTCATCCTATAGCAGACTTGGAACTTCAAAATTTTATTTCTCCCTCTACAGAGCTCTAAATAAGGTGCTCTCAACTATAGAAAGCATATGATGTCTACTATATGCCTGTAAAATCTCAAGAGTATTGGACTTCATTTGGCCCTTAAGTGACACAATAACAGTAATAGTTTTTGCATAATTTTGGCCAACTTTGAAAAGCCACAATAAATCCTTTAGAGTTCCAAAAATAATGCTCTTTGGCTTAGTGAAAATCTCTGGATGAGACCTACTTGCTTGCCAAATTTCATCTAAAAACTCATTCATTTGGTCAATTTGTGGTTTAGGTCAAAAATGTGGCTAATTTGGAAACCATAATAGGGTCAAGGTGCACCAAATGGTCTTCTCCTCATACCATGACCATATGAGCATATCCAAAAGTATAAACACAATATATAGAAGCATCCCAAATGGTTTAAATCCTTATGGAACTCAAAATCACATTCCTAGTTGTTCATATACACATGCATATCAAGGCTCATAGATGTCAAAAACTCACATATGCATACATTTAGTTCCAAAATGGATTTATACATCATATTCACATACTCTTAGTTGTGTTCAATGATATACATCTCATAAACTTCATATATATACAGATTTTGACATTAAAATGCATAAATTTTCTATTTTATTGTCAACGTCTCTTTTTTAAAGGTGCTTGGCTCTCATTTCTTACTCTACTTGGTTCACCTACACATGGTTAGATATAATTTGGGGAAGAGTGAGATTCAAAGAATCTTAATAGCTTTTTTACCCTTTCAAGCATATATATATGACACATTTTCATGTCAAAAAATGCAAGCATGTTATAAAAGTCTCTTGGAAACATTCATAAGCATATTTTCATGTCACTTAAACATATATATGTAAAAAATAAACTCTAAGGGCTTTTAGTCTAGTCTCACCCAATTCTTTGGAACTTTTGGATTTGGCTCACCCATTTTTAAGGATTTTTGACTTAACCTCACTCCTTTTTGAGATTTTTGGCTTTGTCTCACCCATTCTTAGGAACTTTTGACATCTCCTTGCCCATGTTAAAGGACTTTGGGCATAACCTTACCTATTCAAGTCATCTTGCATTCAAAACATATTTCAAAAAGCATAATGGTACCATAACACAAATTCAATGGCTATAAACATATCTCATAGTTCAAACATACACACAAGCATCCAATGACAATCAAACATCCAATACATGCATGTAAGAAAGGATAGAGAGCTACCTCAAGTCAAGAAGCACACTTTTCCCCTTGAGTTTCTCTTTCTCCTTCTCGACCACATACATACAACTAGTTGAAACTTGATTCTTGGCCTAGGCACATCAAATGAGACACAATTATATCATTGGAACAAGTTCCAGCCTCACATAAACTCTATGCAAGTTTACTTTATCTTATGGCATAGTTATGATTCCATATAAGTGCATAATGAAGTAACCCTTAGAATTCATGATCTTGCTGTAATTTTTCATTCAATCTAGGTCAATGAGCCTAGACTCAAGTTGCTTCTTTATGTCTTAAAAAGGAACTTAAACTTCCATCTCATAAACCATGACTTATAAATTCAACTCAATGCTTCCCTTGGTGTTTATTATTCACATCTAGGCCATTTTTTATGCTTGGAATTAAAGAAAAATCTCCTTAAGTACATAAACTCTTTTTGGCTAAGGACACATACTAAGTGGAGGACCCATAGAGTTTGATTGATTTTTCTTAGGAAAATGGCACTTGTGAAGCTTCCTAGACCTCTTAAGAACTTATACATACTCTTATATAGGCTAGACTATCCTTAGAAAGCTTCTAAAATGGCTAGGTGCAACAAAATCCCTAAACTTTACAACTTGAATTCTAAAGCTTCTCTTTTAAATCTAATTGCATATTCTTGTTTCTCATACTCTAAAACCCTTGTTTCTTCCTTGGTTTGGTCAAAAATCATCCTCTCTTAGATGGTCTAGGGTTGGCCAAAAATTCACTCAAGAAGAACAAGCAAGAAAAAGCAAAGAAAGCTGTGGAAGTTACCTTGTTTTCTAGCTTTTCTAAGAGCACTTTCACTTGCTTCTAGTTTCTCCTTCAATTTCTCTCTTCCTCTCATTGAACTCCATGAATCAGCCTCAAATCAATCATCAAAACTATAGGAAAAGAGAGGAGAAAGAGGAGAACAAGGTTGGTGAAGGGAGAAGCATGAAAAACCATAGATTTTCTTACCTTTTTGCTTAGTTTTCTTTTCCCTTCTTCCTTCCTTCTTATGCGCCACTTTAAGATGAGTAGAAATCTATTTTAAGGCTAAACAAGGTTGGCAGAAATGAGAGGAGAGTGTGGGATGTGATATATAAGAAGCAACGTAAGTTATAAGGCTTTTTAAAAATTTTCATTTTGTCCATTTTCTTAGTTCTTTTCATTTAGGCTCATTTCAACTCCTTTTCAAAAATTATCTTTCTATTATAAAATTTAGGTTCTCTAATTCATAAAATGCCTTTGGTTTCATCTAAATTGGATTAAAAAATTTCCTAAAGGAATCGATCAAAATTTTGATCAACTAATATTCTAAAATATAAATTAGAGGGGTTTCAACCATTCTAAAGGTTCTTATGGTTTTTAGGGCTTCTGAGAATTCTAGGAAACTTAATTTTTTCATCTAAAGGTCCCTCATTTGAGTTTTCTAAAAATTACCTAAAATTACAAAAATGTCATTGCCTTTTCATCTAATTTTGTTTAACTATTCTGCCTTCGGTTTTCAAGCATCTTTTGCCTTGTATCCTTATTTTTAAATATCTAGATTATCACTCTAATTTTATTTAACCTCTGATCATTCCATTTAAGGGACTTTCATTTATAACCTCTTTAGTTTATAGCTTTTAGAATAAGAGGGTGTTACACTACTATATAAGTTTATACACTTTCTTATTATCTCATCCCTTAGCAAAGGTCTATACCTCCCATCTTAGGCTTCATATACTAACTAGCTGCTAGGATCATAGCTCCTTTGATAAGCTTATACTCTATCAAGAACATTAAATATCCCAATTCTGCTATATACTAAAGTACTTTCCCAGACTATGTCTTCTAGGTTAGGAGTTTCCTTTTACTCTCTTTATCTACTTTATTATTGACTTAACATGATCCTTGAACTCTTCTATGCTAGCATTGAAAAGCAACTACCATTGACTAACACTATATTTATGTAGGGTACCATTCTCTCATAGCTTCAGCTACTAAAGGCATAAACTACCACTTATCCTATCATAAAGAACTATACCTAGTCTCTTTCTGAATACACTACTTATAATGTATAGGGATTTCTCTTCTCTC
This sequence comes from Erythrophleum ivorense, assembly GCA_026724425.1. Lineage (NCBI taxonomy): Eukaryota > Viridiplantae > Streptophyta > Magnoliopsida > Fabales > Fabaceae > Erythrophleum > Erythrophleum ivorense. The sequence goes on from JAIUCV010000009.1 coordinate 17,804,200, forward strand.
TTGGCTAGGTTTAATAAATATTAGGGTAATGATCATCTAACTCTGGTCTGCTAGCCTGGTTAATAAATTTTGAAATTATACTTTTACTTTTCTTACCCCACATAAACTTCTTGGTCTGCTAGCCTGGTCAATAGTTTAACTATCAAAGAAAAGTTTAAGGTATACTTACTATGGTAGTCTACCAAACTTAAAAGTTCTTTAAACTCTGAACTTATCCTTGGTTATCATCTCCCTCTAAAACTATTGAGCTCTATGGGATCTACTTTGACCCTTGGGATGTATTGTGATTCCTATAATAATCTATTATTTTTAAACTAAAATAGTCCTTAAAGAATATAAATGAATAATTAAAAAGCATCATAAAGAGAGAAAAGGCCTGTCAGAGCTAAAAGGAACCAATATAGGCCCCACCGACAAAAATTTAGAGATTTAGAAAACATAGGAATTGGTTTGAGAAATGAATATTCCTCATCATAATATGATGAAATAAAGTTAGTAGAATAATTAGATAAGGTTAGTTTGATTAAATCCCTAACAATGTACAGTTTAAGGCTTCAATTAAGTGTAATTTAGGCCAGACCTTTTAAGACAGTTTTAAGTTCACGTAACATCAACATAGATATTTTTAATGAAGAGAAGAATCTAAATTTTAGTATGAATTGTTGGTTTTTGAAAATACAAAGAAATGAGGTGAAACAGTGAAATTAAATGGAAATTGGTATTTTGAAAAGTTTAAGAAAACCCTAGAATTCTTCTTATAAATGGCGCCACTCATCCTCCTCTCTTCATAGTCAACAGAAGCAGCCCTAAACTTTCATCTATGGTGGTGTAAAGAAGGAGGAAGAAGCAAAGGAAGAAAGCTATTTATAGGTAAGCAAACATGGAGAATTTACATATGATGTTGTTACAAAATTTTTCCTACTCTTTCTCCTATTTTGTCTTATGGTTTTGGTTTCCTAAAAGAGTGAGTCATATGGTTGAACTTTTGAGTAAAGAAGTTTTTTTTAGGAAACCAATTGCACTAAAATATTCTTCATCAAAAGTACTTTAAGATGAAGTATGATTTAGACTAAGAAATTTTATATTTTTGGAACCCTAGCCATAGGTGATTTTTGACCATAACAGGAAAGGGAGGAAAAAGACTTAAGTTTGATAGAAACTTGGTGAAACTAAGGGCTTTGAAGGGTGAAAATTAAGAATATACAAATAGAATTGGCAAAGAACCTAAAGAATGGCATATAGCTTTACCTATGATTTGGTTTTATCTTTGAGAGATTCAAAACTCTAAGAGAGTTAATTAATCTCTCTAATATCATACTTGAATAAGAAATGAATTATGAAGATCCTAAAACCATCAAATTTCCTAAGAATTTAACAAAAACTCCAAGATGGTGCTTATAGAGGGTGTCTCAGCCATAAAGGGATTCAAGTACCTAGGGAGATGTGTTGTTTTATTGATTCTAAGATTATGAGTGGTTTATTTATGAATTATAAATGCCAATGGAGCCATTAAAATGAATTTAGGAACCTTATTTTGTAAAGTAAAAAATTAAGGTTCAAAGATGCCTAATAAGACCGTATGGTTCTAGGTAGGTTTAATTATACTTTTGATGGCTCTAATAAGTTCCAATGGAATTATGAAGACCCTATATGATGAGATTTTGAAAGCCTAGGAGTTGAAATTGGACAGTTATTCCTTAAGGCATTCAAAGTGACATAAAGTTATACTTTAGGACTTAATTAGCACATATAGGGTAATATAAAATTAAATGTGACTTAATTAATCATTGTATACTTCATTTGATATATCTAGGCTAAATAAATGACATCATGTCAAGGTGTATGTATGTAAGGTTGTGGAACCAAGAGAAGAAGAGAAAGGGAATTGATTAGTTTGGCTTGATAAGATAGCTTTTCCTTCATTCTTATATATGTGTAGTAGGTTTGCTTGAATTTCTTGGTTACTTGTGTGCATTATTTGTAATTATAAGACTTGTTGATTGTTTGAGTATAATATGCAATTGCATGACATTTATTTGCATTTGAGTTGGATTAGCTCTTTAATGGGTAAAGCTATACCAAAAGTCCCTTAATAATAGGTGAAGTTAAACCAAAAGCCCTAAAATATGGGTGAGGCTAAGCCAAAAGTCCCTAAATATGGGTGAGGCTAAGCCAAAAGTTCTAAATGTTAGGTGAGGCTAGGCCAAAAGCTCCTAGAGCATAGATTTACTCTTGCTAAAGCCATGAGATCCCTAGAGCATGAATTATGGTTTGACTTTAATTGAATGACATGCATACTTGCTTCCATGGGCTTGAGGAAACCATATATGTATTTGAATGTTGGATTAGCTATTAGGATTCTTGGAATCTTACTCTCCCTTATCTTCACTAACCATAGCCAGATGAAACTCAAAGAAAGGAGAATGATAAGTAAAACGCCTAGAGAAATCATTTTTGACAATGAAATTAGCTTAGGAGATGTTATTGCATATATGAATATATAATCATATATTTTTATGTATTAAGATGCAAACATGTTTAAAAGCATTAGTCCATGATATTATGATCATTTGATATATGTAAAACATGATAGAATGTGAATTGGCATATGAGGTTCCTTGATGTCCATGTATATTCTTGTATGTGAGGTGGTGATTTTTAGTTGTAAAGCAATTTTTATATGATGGATCAGTCATATATGTTTTATTTATGGATTGAAATTTGCTCATATAAGAAATGATATTTTAGAGCTCATTTGGTACCATTTGGAATTAAAATTTTAATCATTTGAACCATAAAATATCCCTTTACTCTTGACAATGCAAATGTTCTAGTATAGGGCTAAAATTTGATAGGAAAAAGGGATATATAAAGCTTTCCAATAAGCCAAAGTTTGAATGTTTTGGAGCTTTATAAAATATTTGATGATTTTTTTAATCTAGTCCTAAAATTTTGAATTATGTAGTTACTATTTACTTTGCATATCTCTTGGATTTTGTACCTTTTAAGGGACCAAAAGGATTCATTTTGACCTAAAATTTTAACAATAGAAAGTTCACATCATAAACTTTCTAAAAACATGTAATTTGCATTAATCTGAATTATGTAACTCAATTTATGAATTTTCAATGTTTGGACATTATTAGGTGTTCTATGATCAAAATGTTCAAATGGCTAATTCCATGGACTTTGTTCTTATCTATATGTTATCTTGATTGTCACAAATTAGTTATGTAAGAATTTGTAAAATGAATCAGTGAAAATCCATGAATGACATTATGGAACCATTTAGCACTTTTATTAACTAAGAATTCTGCTGCTAAAATTTCATTACCACAAATTTTACCATGAATGAACTTATATAAATAGAGAGAATATGTAATATGTTATGGTGTAACAATCCCTGCATACTATGTAGGGATCTACTATGACCTTTCTCTGGGAGGACTTTAGCCTAAGGATATCTCAACTATAAAAAGATCTCTAGCTTATTCAATTTGATAAACCATAACTCAATATCTCTAAAACTACTCTTAGATGCCTCTGATGCTCTTCTAAATACTTTTATACAAACTGGTCCTATAACATTCTCATCTCTTTTATCATCCTATAATGATGCTACTCCTAAATACTTTTGCTTAGTTCTTACTATGAGATTATCATTACCCACCTATAGATTTATCATGTCTTTCTTTCTTCCTGTACTCTTACTAACTTGTTTTACTCTATTTTGCTTTCTTCACTTAGTGATATAAATTGAATTCACATTTTACATGTATTTACTCTCACTTTTCTCTTCTTATCCTATAATCTCTAGCTATGCCCATTTCTTACACTCAAGTGCCTTTAGCACTGGTGTATTCTACATCTCATGGGGCATTTCACACCTTAAAGTGCTTCTAACTCTTCTCGTAGGATAGGTATCATATACTAGTCTATGTAACATCTCATTCTTATTACTTCATTTTACAAAAAGGATTCATGTTAAACATGTTAAGTTCATGCTACTGAAATTTTAAATCTCTGATGCTCTAGGCACTTTTAGTTTACATCACTTTATATCCAGAACCCCTTCTTAATTGTCTTCTCTTAGAAATTTGACATTCGAGGAATCCTTTACTCTTCCTTTTACTTACCTCTTGTAATACCATATGAAGATAACACTCAATTTACATCACAAAGTGCCTAAAGCATCTCTTTTGTTAATTTTAACACCTTTAGTAATGGAATTTACGAATGTTAAATGCCAAAATAATTCAATTTTGATTAAATGGACCATATCAACTTTCTAAACTCATATTCCATCCTTATTACACATGTTCATATAGAATCAACACAAAATAAGGCATGGAATTCGGATTTGGAGCATACATATCAAGAGTAACCCAATATATAAACTTCCATACATTTCCATATTTTGTCACAATCTTTGGAAATTCATAACTTAAGTTAGAAAATTCCAAATTACACAAAATAGGGCTCTTTGAAAATACAGGAAATAATCTAATTGCTGTAATAATTTTAGACCAAGAAAATATTATTTGGCCCATAAAATTCTAATGGAATAGTAGCTAGGTTAGAATCTTATACTAGTGTAGACCTGAAACTTTAAAAATTCATATCTCACTCTACAGAGCTCTAAATTGAATGATCTTGGTGGCTATGGAAAGCGTATGATGTCAAATATATGTATCTAAAATTTCATGAGTATTGGACTTCATTTGGCTCCTTAAAGACATCAAAAACTAGATTGACCAAATGAACAATGCACTGATAGTTTCTACAAATTTTAGCCAATTTTGAAAAATCATAATTAATTATAAAGAGCTCTAAAAACTGTGTTCTTTGGCTCTATGAAAAGCTCTAAATTCCTGCCAAATCTCATGCCAAAATTCATCCATTTGGTTTTGTTTTGGTTCAAGGGAAGAATATGGCTCCAAATGGTGCATAAGAAGCTTCAAATGGTTCAAAATGACTTCTCCTTGTGCAAGTGACCATTTGAGCACGTCCAAAATATTAAATACACTATATAGAAGCATCACAATAGATTCAAAATATCATAGAACTCAAAACTACTCTCTTACTTGATCATATACCCATGCATTCCATGGCCCAAGGATGTCAAAAACTCAAGATACCATACTTCTGGTTCCAATTATGGGTCACACAACATATTCACATACTTTTATACAGAAGTGAGATTTTATATCCCATAAATAACATATACATTCATACTTTGGCATGAATTTATACAAAATCCTATTCTATTGTCAAAGTAACATGTCTCAAGCTTCTTGGCCTATAATCTTGGCTCCATTTGCATCACCTAGACATGGTTAGACATAAAGTGGAGGAGAGTGAGATTCAAAGAATCCCAATAGCTCATTCACCCTTTCAAGTAGGCATATATGACATGTTATCATGTCAAAGAATACAAGCATGCATCAAATACTTCTAAGAACTAAACATAAACATATCAAGATTAAAATCAAGCTCTAAGGACTTTCGGTCTAGCCTCACTTTATTATTTGAGACTTTTGGATTAGCTTCACCCACTTTCTAGAGACTTTTGACTTAGCTTCACTCATTCTTGAAACTTTTGGCCTTGTCTCACCCATTTTTAGAGGCTTTTGGCTTCACTTCATATAATCCAAGGGACTTTTGGCACAACCTTACCCATTAAGAGCAAATTCACATTCCAAATACAAATCAAGAAGCATAATTATACCATAGTGTCAAACCAATAGCTAAAGGCATGTTTCATGATTTAAATATACATACAAGCATTCAATGACAATCAAACAACTAAGAAATGCATACAAGAATGGATGAAGAGTTACCTTTCTCAAGAAGCACAAAATATCCTTTTTGGTTCTTACTTCCTTGCCTCAACCTCACAAGCACACTTAGAAGAAGCTTGATTCCCTTGGCCTAGACACATCAAACAAAACACAATGATATCAATGGAACTATCTCAAGCCTCATATAGACTCTACATAAGCCAATTCTACCTTATAGCATCTATATGGTCTCATATTGTAGCATAATGAAGAAACTCATACAATTCATTATCTTGGTTCCAATTTCTCACTCAATCTAAGTCACATGACTTCATTTAAAGTCATTAAAGTCATCATAAACTCAAATTAAGGAGTTTAACACTAAGTTTCTTCTTTATGCCTAATGGAACCTTAAACTTCCAACTTTCAAAATATAATTCCTAAATTAAAACCAATGGTTCCTTTAGTATTAATAATTTATATCTAGACATTTCTATCCTCAGAATTAAAGAAAACTCTCCCTAGGTGCTCCATATTGGTTTAGGCCGAGATATGCTCAAGGAGAAGCAACCATGGAGTTTTGTTAAATTTTCTTAGGGAAATGGCATTTATAAAGCTTCTTAGATCTCTTATGTAGTCAATTATACTTTTACGTAAGTTAAATTATCATTAGAAGGCTTCATATTTCCAAAGGTGCAATTAAAACCCTAGGTGTCTCTTTATGCAATCTATGGCTTCTTACTTTGTTCTAATGGCATAATCATAATGCCAAAACCTTAACTCCTAGCATGATTCAATGAAAAATCAGCTCCCCTCATATCCCCCCTTGGCTAGCCGAAACTATAAGATGGAGGAGAAACAAGGAGAAGCAATCTTCCATATCAAATGAAAAGGCCTTCTATAAAGGTTATTTTGGTGTATTTGATTCCTTGTTAAAAGCCCTTTCCTCCATGAGTTTTGATTCCAAACTTTATCTTTTAAGAAGCCAAAACCATGGAGAAAGAGAGGAGAAAGAATGGAAACTAAGAAAAAAGAATAGCATAGTCAAATTCCTTATGTTTTGTTACCTTAGGTGGCTTCAATCTCCCTTAGCTTTTGGTGCTTCTTGGGGTGTATTTTGGATTTAGTTCAAAGTTGAAAATTTTGTGCAAATGAAGGAGAAAAAGGTGGAGGGGGCTATTTATATGAAGGATGTAATACCAATAAATGTAATACCTTAACCCTTTAGCCCTTCCATTACAATTATGGCTTAACTTCATACACTTACAAGGAAAATAACATATTTAATAGCGTTAGATTACGTTATGTAAGGCCCAATTAATTCATTTTATACTTCATAGACCATATAAGCTCATCAATATTATTTTTCATCCATAACATATCCATCCATAATAGAAACATCACATTTCATCTCAAAATGCTGAGGTTTGGAACCATACGCATCATATCCGAATTTTTAGCCTGAGGTTGACAGTGGCAGTTTTCTGATATGAACTTTGAAAATTCATAACTAATTTTAAAAAAATCAAAATCATGCATATGATAGCTTTTTGGAAAGCTCTAGATGTTGACCAATGACTAAAAATAGTTCCAAACTAAAACAAAATTATTTAACCTATGAAAAGTAATAGCATAGTAACGTAGGTCATGCTTCGGATAGCTCTAGGACTTGAAACTTTAAAAATTTGGTTCTCCCTTCACAGAGCTCCAAATGAGGTGATCTTATGGAAAGATTATGATGTCTAATTTATACTTGTAAAATTGCATAAACATTGGACTTCATTTGACCCATATGTGATATAAAGAAGCAAACTGACCATATGAATAATATACATACTAATTCTGCATAATTTGGCCAATTTTGAAAAATTACAATAAATTTTCTAGAACTCTAAATTGGGTTCTCTTTAACTCTATGAAAAGCTCTAGATGAGACCTATTTGTTAACCAAATTTCATGCAAAAACTCATCCATTTGGTCAAATGTTGGTTTAAGTCACAATTTGGTCAATTTTGAAGTTCAAAATGGGTGCTTAAGGTACCAAAAAGTTCTCTTCTCATTCCATAGTCACTTGGGCATATCCAAAAGCATAAATGTAACACCATACTTTTAGGACCTCAATTCATACAATTCCCATGCCTCATCTAATGTTTATTCTATGAAAATAATATAGTGTCATAGGAAGTTATGAATAAAAGTACATTTCTCTACTGGTAAAATTTTTCTTTCGGAGTCCCGTAGGCCATATGAAAGCATCTATCACTTTATCATACTTAAACACATGAATATAACTCATTTCCATCATTAAATTTGGCCTACAACTCGTAGAAAGCAAAGGAGCATATGAAATCCATGTTTGTATTTTCGGCCAGAATTTCCTCTTTTCTGTCACAAACTTTGGAAATTCATAACTAAATCTATAAAAATCGAAAACATGTAATCTCAGTTATTCTGGAAAGCTTAAGACGTCTACTTCATGGTAAAAATATGTAGAAGTCTCAAAATCTCCTATATAATGCGTTTGACACGCGAAATCATCTACTGGTCGGAGGGTTCCTGATACTGTCACAGTTTACTGATATGGACTTCAAAAATGTCTAACTAATTCCATAAAAATCCAATGCTTGCAAATGATATCACTATGGAAAGATGTGGATGTTAAATAGAGAGAAAAAATATCTCCAGATCAGTACATCAAGCCAAACTCCCGGAAATCGATGGAACAGTACCTCGAGTCTGGCAAGATGTCTGATACTGGGCAGAACCTTCGAAAATGCATATCTTCCTCTCTAGACCTCCAAATGAGGTGATCTCGATGGCCACAGAAAGCTTATGACCTCTAATTTATGCATATAAAATTTCATAAGCATTGGATACCATTTGGCCATCGGGTGACACAGAATTCAAAAATGCCAGTATGAACAGTACCCATACCAGAATCTATGAAAAATCCCAACTTTGAAAATTCCTCAAATATTCTCTAGGTCTCCGAAAATTATGATCTTTAGCTTCCCAAAAAGCTCTTAATGAGACCTAATTGCATGCCAAGTTTTAGGGCAAGACTAACTCATTTGGCCAAAAAGTGACATAAGGTTCCATTATGGTCAAATTTGGCTCCATATGAGGTACTAAATTTACCAAATGGCCTTCCCTTGGTTGTGGCACCTTTTGGGCAGGTCTAAAAGTACATTTGAGACTTGGGTAAGCTGCCCAAATGGTCCCAAACCTCATGCATCTCATTTTGGCCATTCAACTCACACTTATGCATACATTCATCAAAATCCCATATTGCACACTTCGGCCATACATACTCAAAATATGTGCTATAGGGCATATATCATTTTCATACATCTAACCAACACATAATAATATAATTACACATGTATCAAGGTTCATGGTACATATACAACCTCATATACACTACGAACCATCATTATGGTTCCAAAATAGGCAAAATACTATATAAACTTGTCACTCCTTACTCTTTATGGTTGTTGGCTCCCTTCACCATAAGTTCTTGGTCCACCTAGCATGTTAGATCATTGGAGAGGAGGGGATGAGATTCAAAGAATCTCAATAGCTCACACACCCATTTACATCACATTCAAGGCATACATATACCAAATGCATAACCATACAAGCATAAAGTGTGCAATAAATTCCATTCCATGCCACATTCACATGTCAAGATTACTTTCATGCTCTAGGGACTTTTGGTTTAGCCTCACCCCATTGCTAGGACTTTTGGATTTGCCTCACTCTTGGTCTAGGGACTTTTGACTTTGGCTCACCCATTCAAGGGACTTTTGGCCTTGTCTCACCCATGCCATGAGACTTTTGGCATCTCCTCACCTTCATCAAGGGACTTTTGGCATCACCTCACCCTTATGGGCTCTTTCCACAACCATAGTCATTCAAGACAACACATTGGTACCAATACACAACAAGGATCAAGTGGCATATTATCAAGCATCAAGAATGCATGCAAGCACACTAAGACATACATATGCACACAAGAATGCAAAGAGAATGAGGTGGAGAGCTACCTTGCACAATTTCACACACTTTTTCTTTAGCTTTCAAGCCTCCTCTTTCGGCCACACACCCACAAATTGGTGGAGATGGTTTCTCTTGGCCTATATACAAATTATGGGAGCCAATTAGGTTCATGAAACACATTCTAAGGCTACATAACTTGATGAACCACTAGATTACTCTATATACTTCATTATGGTCCATAATTACACTTAATGAAGCAACACCCCTTAAATGATTTCTAGACCTCATTCTTTCTTATCAAATATGATTCTTGACCCCTTTTAAGCCTCTTGGAGTCATCACATCATTGAGACAAAAGGCCTAGCACCATGTTGCTTCTTTAGGTCATATTATGGAACCTAAGGCACTAAGGCACTAAATCACTTCCCATGAGTTCTAAAATTGTTCCAAGGCTTCCCTTCATCTTCATTCATCAAATATGACTCAAGGATGGCCTTAGAAAAATTTAAAACTCCCTCCCACCTAGACAAACAAGCCTAGGCCGAGACATAGGCTCCCTTTGAGCTTCTTGGAGTTCTCTTGGTTTCCTTGAAGGAAGAAGCTTATGGGGAGTATCTTAGGTGTCTCAAGAACTCATTTAAACTCTTACTTAGACCTAGGAATCATCATACAGTTTCAGAAATTGGAAGGTGCACTTAAAACCCTAGATTTTGCATCTTGATTTCTAATGCCTATTTCTTGGTTTTCTTTGCATATTCTTATTCCTCTCCATCAAATACCTAAGAATCATGCTTAGTTGGGCTTGAAATTTAACTCCCTAGGGCAGAACACATATGGGGCGAAATGGAGAAGAAAGGCCATGGAAGGTATCAACCATAGGGTGCATTTTTACCTTGTTTTCTTGCTTAGTTTGGTTTAAATCTTGATTTCTCTAAGCTCCTCTCTTCAAATCCGAACTTTCCCTTGAATATCTCCCTTGGATCAGATTTATGAACATCATTTTAATCCAAGGAAAGAAAGGAGTATGAAGGAGAGGTGGTGGAGATGAAGAAAAGCAAGAAAAACATCATGAAAGCATACCTTAAGCTTGGCTTTCTTCCTCCTTTTTCTTCCTCTCTTGGGCGCCTCTCCCTTAGGGTTCTTCTTCTGATGTGGGGCTAAATTTTCTAAAGTTAAATGAGGGTAACGTGAGGCACCACTTATATATAGGTAGGGAAAAGTGACTTTTCCAAAATTCCAATTTGGTCCTACATACTTTACATTTTCGTTTCTCCCTCGTTTTAGCTCCTTTTTGAGAACCGTCTTTTCCATTATAACATTTAGGTTCCCAATTAAGAAAAATAGCTTTGGAATCACTCAAATCAGAGCTAAAACCTTTTCGAACAGACCCGTCAAAGTTTAGGCACACTGACGTTGGAAAACGTCCACCGGAGGGGATTTAACTGTCCCGGGGCTTTCCATGGTTTTCAAGGCCTCCGAGAACCCTGGAGGACTCAAAACTTTGGTTTAAAAAGCCCTCCATACTCAATTCTAGACCACACAAGTTTAACACAAAACCTTGTACTTGCTGGCGAAAACCTTGTACTTGCTGATAAAAACCTTGTCGACAAGGTCTTGAAAATTGCACTACAGACTACAGGATCTTGTCGACAAGATCATTGACCCTGGTGATAAAATCTTATTTCAGCCCATAATTTAACTTGGTCTGCTGTCATACTTCATGCTCAACATACATTCTACTGGTTGCATAACATAATCTCTCATTTTCAAGGAACCGGATATTACAATAAATGCAACATATAAAAGCATGCCAAAAGATCCAAATCACCATGGAGCTCATTCTCACCTTACCACTTGTAATTATACACATGCACATAATATAGGTTGCAAAAACTCATGCATTCATTCATTTGGTTCCAAAATGGTTATATACATCATGTATACATACATTTGAATATCTACATCATATATACAACACATGGTTATATATTTTGACATCAATATGTCATCAAAATTCCTATTTAACTACTCCATTATCAAAGTCCTAGTCTTCAAGGTTGTTGGCCTCCATCTCTTGGTCCACTTGGCTCACTTAGACATGGTTAGGTATATGTAAGGGAAGAGTGAGATTTAAAGAATCCCAATAACTCTTTACCCTTTCAAACATATATAATAGAGGCATATACATGTCAAAAAATGCATGCATAGCATTTAAACTACTAGTGAACATACATAAAGCATTTTTCTTGTCATAGAAACTTATGCATATCATACATAGGCTCTCAAGGGCATTGATCTAGCCTCACCCAACTTCTTTGGGGCTTTTAGATTTGCCTCACCTACTTTTAAGGGGCTTTTGACTTAGCCTTACTCTTTTTGAGACTTTTGGCTTTGTCTCACCCATTCCTAGGGACTTTTGGCTCATTCTTATCCATTACAAAGGACTTTTGGTATAATCATACCCATTCAAGCCACTTTACAATCATAAATACTTTTCAAGGAACATAATAGTACCATGACATGAAGGCAATGGCTAGGAGCATTTCTCATAGTTCAAACATATATACAAGCATCCAAAGATAAGAAAACATATAAGCAATGCATGAGAGAAAGATTAAAGAGGTATCTTGAAACAAGAACACCACACTTTTCTCTTGAACTCTTCTTCCTCTTTTTGACCAAGTTCATACAACTAGGTGGCACTTGATTCTTTTGGCCTATACACATCAAATAGAACATGCTTCAATCATAAGAACAAGCTCTATCTTTATGCAAACTTTATGGAGGGCTACTTTCTCATATGGCTACATAATGGTTCTATACAAGACCTAATGAAGCAACTATGGAAATTCATGATCTTGTTTTTATTTTCTCCTTCAATCTAAGTCTCTTGACTCTATTTAAACTCTTTGAAGTCATCATAAATTCATTTTAAGGAGCCTAGCTATAAGCTACTTCTTTATGTCTCATTATGGAGCCTACATCTCCATCTCATAACCTATACTTTCTAAATTAATTCCAAGGCTTCCTTTGATGTTCATTTTTCTTATTTAGTCCCTTTCTAGCCTTAAAATATTTTAAAACTCTCCCTAGGTAGCCAAACCTCTCTTGGCTGAGACAACCTCTACAAGAAGGATCCATGGAGTTTGCTTCATTTTCTTTAGGGATTAGTATATGTGGGGCTTCCTAGGTGTCTTAAGAACTCATTCATACTCTTAGATAACCTAAATTATCATTGGGAAGCTCCAGATTGGCTAAGGTACACCATAATATCTAACTTTGCTAACTTACATTCTAATGCTTCTTATTCAATTTCAAAAGTTACCTTATTTCAAGACTTTTTCAAGAGTTCTTTCCCTTGCTTCAAGCTTCTCCTTGAAATTCTGAGTTCTCTTTTCTAAACCAGCCATAAATAAGTCCCAAATAAGTCATCCAAACCATAGGAAGAAAGAGGAGAAGGAGGAGAACAAGTTTGATGAAGGAAAGTGCATGAAAAACCAAGAATTTCCTTACCTTTTTACTAGTCTTTCCTCCCTTCTTGACTCCTCTCTTGTGCGTCCTCCATAGTTGGTCTCACTTGTGTTTTTAGGTAGACCTAAAGTTGGCTAAAGGGAGAGGAGAAGAAGCACAACATATATAAGGCAAGCTTTCTTAAAATTGTCCTTTAAAAAATTTCTTTATGTCCCTTTTCTTGACTCTTGCTATTTAGGCTCATTTTAGCTCCTCTTTTAGAATCGTCTTTTCCATCATAAAATATAGGTTCTCTAACTTAAAAAATGTTTTTGGTTTCATCCAAATTAGATTAAAAACCTTCTCGAATGCAAAGGTCAAAGTTCAAATTAACCGTCATTCTAAAACATAAACCAAAGGGATTTTAATTGTTCTAGGGGTTCCTATAATTTTTAAAGTATTTGAGAACCCTGGGAAAATCATTTTTCCCATTTAAAGATCCTTCCTGTGAGTTTTCTAAATAATACCCAAAATTACAAAAATGTCACTGTATTTTCGGCAATTTTATTGAACTATTTTGGCTCTAGTTTTCAGGCATCTTAAGCATTAGATCCTCATTTTTCATTATTTAGAATTTTTATTAATTTTATTTAGTCTCAAATATTTCTATTTAAGGGACTTTCTTTTATAACTGACTTATTTTCGTCATTTACGAAGGACTAGATGTTATAAAGGAGCTAGGGTTGTATAATTTTATAATATTCCAACTTTGCCCTTGGAACTTTGTTTCCTTATTTGAGCTCATTTCAATTCCTTTTTTAGAACTGTCTTTTTTATTATGAAATTTAGGTCCTTTAATTTATAAAATACCATTGGTTTCAACTAAATTGGATTTAAAATCTTATTGAACCATCTAGTCAAAAGTTTGGTCAATCGATGACCTAAAATACACATCGGAGGGGTTTAAACCATTTTAGGGGTTCCTGTGGTTTTTAGGCCTTTTGAAAACCCTAGGAAACTCAATTTTTTCATTTAAAGCTCCCTCTTTTGAGTTTTTAAAAAATTGCCCAAAATTATGATTTTGCCATTGCATTTTCGATTCCTTTTGTTTTGTTGTTTTAATTCCGATTTCGTGCTATTTTTAGTTTCTTACCCATATTTTTAGATGCTCTAATTAGCATCTTATCCTTAATTGGTCTTAATTATCTTTACTTTAGGGGCCTCTTATATCACGATATCGATTTCAGTTTAGTTTCTGAAAAATTGGATATTGCACCTCTTAACTTATTGACTCGAATACTATTCAATCATTAGGAAAACTCTTTATAGCTAATCACTTAGGTCACATTGCTACTAAGTTGGCCAGATGTAGTATCATGTAACCACCATAGCAAGCAAATAACAATATCAATAATTAATACATAGGTGCATTATGACTGGGCTCTAAGCCATTATTACCTGTATATGACAAACCTCCCAATAACCAAGAACATCCTTTCTTACTTCATTCTATAACTTTTTCCTTTGTACTATGTGTCTTACTTCATTCTATAACTTTTTCCTTTATATTGTGTCATAACATACATCATATAACTAATCTTATATTATTCCTATTCGCATATGGGTGCTATCTAGCCTATTTTGGCCATTTTGATATAATAGGGCCTAAAATTTCAAAAATTCATAACTTTGGTTATACAACTCTACTCTATGCAAATTAAGTATCTATCAAAATTTTATGATTTGAACTTTATGGCTATAAAAATTTTAAATAAAAATAAATCTATTTGACCCCTTAAAAGTCATAAAAATTAGACTACATAGAGTGAACAGTGGTTGCATAATTTTAATTTTTGGGGCTAACTTTGAAAATTTATAAAATATTCTATAAAGTTCAAAAAAAATACTATCTTTAGCTTGTTAGATAGCTCTATAAATTATCTAGATGCTCATTAAATTTTAGACCCAAAATAGGTCATTTTGGCTGCTAAGGGTAAATGTGCAATTTATGGCTCATTTAGACTAAAATTTAGTTCTAAAATAGTCCATTTGGCCTCTAAATTTTGATCTCTTGATTTAAGCAAGTTTAAAACTATCCATGCTTCATTTCCATAGAATCCATTGTATGAAATAAGATTAGCATAAAAAATTCACCATATAACACCTCATATGGGAGTTTATGTACTAATGGCCAACTTATACATCAAAATGGCATACATATATGTACTTAAACTCATATACATGTTACCATTACATATCCTTGTCATATACATAAGAGTTCATTATTAAAGTGTCTCATACATCATCAAATATATAAGTTACATCATAAGCTTCCTATACATCATTTATAAGCTTTAACTCTTTTCAATTTCTTTTTCCTTGCTTAAAGAACCTATAATGGTTAGTGGGAGATACATGAGGTGAGATTCTTGGAAGAATCTAAATAACAAATCTCAATCCATACCAATGCATACAAAGAATGCCATGAGGAAACGCAAGTATGTGGTTCATGGATATCAAATAGCTTAAACATAACATTTAGCATTAAACTTCAATTCTTATTAAGCTTGGCATCAAACATACTAGATAGGCTCAACTAGACTCAACTTTGGGCTAAAGAAAAGCCATTGCACTCAATTTCATGCCATAAGGAGTTAAGAGTCGAAACATAGCCTTTTACTTACATAAGACTCAAGATAGAAACCATTACAAAACATAGCTTATGAAATCATTAAGCAAACAAGCATACAAACATCTTAACTCATTTAAATACTAAAATGCTTACAAGATAGAGAGAGATAACTACCTTATGGATTTAGAAGCTTGAAACTACCATTAACCCTTTTGATTCTTTTCTTTTCCTTGGTTTTCCTTGGCTTGACACCTACAAATTAATGAACTTGGATTGGCTTAGCCTACATATATCAATTTACAAGGCAAAATAACTCATTAGGATCCATTCTAACTCTTATTGTTAACATCTAGCTCTATTAGAACTCAATAGGAACTTTTAAACCATTTTAGGTCCCCTAAAAGGCAACCCTTATATTTCACTTGCTATAAGCCATATAATTTTAATAGAACTCATTAGAGCCACCATATGCATGATTAAACAAGCCAAAGGTGAAGTTGCTTATTTAGGCCCTTTTAAACCACAAAATTTCACCTTTTAAAATAATACTTCTAAATTCAATCTAATATTATTGTTTATTCACCACATTTAGGCCTCTTAAAGCCTTAGAACTCATAAAAACAATCCTTAGCTACTCTTTCTATAGCTTGGCCAAGACCTAGGAACTTAAGGTGGGCTAAGAGAGTTTTGTTTTTTCCATAGAGAATTTGATAAATATAGGATATCCTTGGTTGTTTTCTAGTTCAAGTTTGGTCATAGGTGGCTTAAAACATTTTCCTAGGGTTTTAAAACTTCTAAGATGCAACAAAAATCATAGGTGTCTTAACTTGAGTTCTATATTCTCTTTCCATAATCTTAATCTTATGCTTCAAAACCCTTATTCCTATCAAGTTTTAGCCAAACTCAAACTCCCTTTCCATTTTCATTATTAAGGCCATGCTTAAGGGAGAAAAGAACTCAAAGAACAAGCAAGTTTTCTAATTCAAAACATACCTTGTTTGAAAGCCTATGAAATGGAGATTCTTATGATACAATTTGTTGCTCCAAACTCCTTCCTTTCTTCAAGTGTTTAATCACCAAAGTTATCCTTTCAAGAAACTAAAACCATCAATAAAAAGGCCTTGAAAAGGAAAAGCAATTTGGTAACTAACATAAGGTGAAAACATGCATGAATTCTTATCATTTTTGCCTTTTCTTCCTCCTCTTTCTCCCTTCTCCTTGGACATCTATAGTTGCTATTTCTAGAGTATTTTAAGTCCATTAGGAGATGAGACTAGGTGGCGTGGCTTAATATAAGAAGAAAGGAGGTGGCTTATAATAATTTCCAAAATTTCTTTTACGTCCTCATATTTTAATCCCTTTGTTTGAACTCATTTTGAATTTTTTTTTAGAACCATCTTTTCCATAATAAAATTTGGGCTCTCTAATTTATTAAAAATATTTAACTTTGAAATTTTTGAGATTTAAAATAATCTTAAATGGCTCAATCAAAGTTTTGATCAATCGATATTCTAAACCACACGCCGTCAGGGTTTTAGCCATTCTGACAATCCCTATAGTTTTCTGGACCTCTAAAAAACCCAATTAGCTTAATTTTAGCATTTAAAATATCTTTTGAGTTTTTAAAATTGTGTCCAAAATTACAATTTTGCCACTGCTTTATTGGTTTATTCTATTTAACTACTTTGGCTTTGGTTTCGAACTGTTAGTGAGTTTATAACCTCGTTTCTAGATGTTCAAATTAATATTCTACCCTTAATTGTCCTCAATTTATTTTACTTTAGGGTTCTCTTTCATTACCATACTGATTCTAGTTCAACTTTAAAGAATTGAATTTTACATTATGTGACAATTGAGGGGAGATAGAAGACTCTTTCAAGCCTTTTTATAAGTTTGCTATAACATCTCATGGCTCTCTTAATCTACCCAATTATACTTTCTTAGGGCACCATATCATGTTTATTAAACAACTATATTACGAGTTGTAGTACCTCTGGTGCTTTCATCTTTATTGTCCTTTCATCAGTCATTGACTTTATCAAGTCCTTGGCTTTACAATTACCACTTTACTCCTTTATTCTTACTATTACTATACTTATATTAAGGGTCTATATATCTTACTTATCTGATTTTTGTTTGCTTATTTGCTTATCTGTACTCAAGAGCATTCTCATACTTTTATGAGTTCACTTTAGCTTACTTACTTACTCTTCATAAGACACGAGCGGGTCTAACTCATCTTAATCCCATTCTCTACCTCTTTATTGAACTTTCCTTCCTAAAAGGAGTTTTTGCTCTAGGTGAACCTCATAGCCTATCTCTTTTTTTTTTAAGCCTTTAAGCTTACATAGTCACTTTTCTATGTTTTGGAATTCACCAACTATGGTGGCTCTTAACTTTCTATAGTTTCCCTAAAAATATTGAGGCATTGGCTACTTGCCCCAATTTCCCTTTACACCCTTACCTTATCTTGCTTAAGCTTTAAACTTCTATTTTCAAGAGCAAACCTCACTATTGTTATCAACCCCATCTAGGTCATAAACTCAAAGATGACCTGAATTTATCTTACTAGCAACTTTATGCTTCCATGGACTAACTTTACTGTTAATGTGCCTTTGTACTACACATGCTTCTTACTAGCAAAGCTCATCTGACTTAGTGTTGAATTCCTATCTTTGACTTTAGTTGGTTCTAATTTTTCATTTTGTGTCTACTCTTATTATACTTAGTCTATTAACTCTCCTTTAATCATTTTTAAGCGATGGAATTTGTCTCTGTTTTCAACTTCTCAACCCTTCCTCACTTTCTCTATACCTCTGTAACTACTAAATGAAGGGTTGTGTCTCTAGGAGAGTTACTGACCACCAACTAGATGGTTTTCTAATTATATCTTATTTTCTTCTCATTTGACTAGGGGGAAATCATTCTTTTATTAACTCTCTAGATTACTTCCCTTTTGAATTGGGGTTCTCTTTTCTACTTATTCATCTTATACCCAGATTATCTTGAATCTAGCCACCACTTGTCACCTTTCTTAGGCTTTAACGAGTAAATTAGTCTAAGATACTACTTATGCTAAGGTTTCTTGAAACTTCCTAATAACTACTTATTACAAATCCAGCCAACTCATATCAACTCATAACATAGTTGTCATTGGATCTCCTAAGTTTTTCTTTCTTGATCTTTATCTCTTCTCTAAACCTTATAAACCTTAGCAAATTTTAGGTAACTAAATCCCTACATATTTGACACTAAACTAATCACTTGTTCTTTAAGGTATATCATCTATAGAGTGCACCCTTTCTATGAACTTATGACACCCTCTATATACTTATCTCATTCTCTGTATATCTTAGGCCTATGCTCTTAGCCCATCCACTGCTATCACACAGGGTAATAACTTAGATTGGAGTCAATACCTTAATAGTAGTTTCTACAATCCTTACTACTATTGTGCACTAACATCGTCACTTTAAATTATTGCTCAATGTTAAGTACTCGTGGGCTCAATCATAAAGCATCCCAATCTCTTTCTTAGGCTCATATACTAATCCCACTACTCTTCTGTCATTTATCTCTTCTTTACTAGGGGACTTCTAACTCTCCTTTCTATACTTTTCCACTAGTGGTCTACTTCTTTGTTGGACCTTACCCCCTATATAACACAGTTTCCTATTCTAAGGTACATCCTTCACCTTTAGTCATCTTCTTTAATTGCATAATCCAAGCCTTAGCCCTTTTCTGTATTGACTTACCATCAAAAGCAAGTGAACAACTTTTTTTAAGCTAGTATGGCACTTGCTACTCAGTTGCCAGGCTTGGACAGGCTCTACAAGGGTATCTATATATTAGGACTAATGGATTAGAGTTTAGGAGGTTCACAGGAGGAATATCTAACTATGGTGGGAATTAGGAAGGTTCTTCTTCTTATTTCTTCTCTTGGCCAGGGATTTATATATCTATTAGATAGCAGCCTATTACTAACTCATATCTTCTTACTGCTAATCCAATTTAGACTTAATAACTCATAGAACCACTACCACTAGATCTACTTTGTCATTCCCTAACAAGTATGTTCCTTTTAATGTTCACCACCTAGTCTTTACTAAAAAAAACCATAAACCTCAATAGCTCCTTTAAATTCCTCCTTTTACCTCTATAACCTCTAACTTAACTTACTAGTACTTTTAGTATGTCTCAAATTTGCTTTAAGGCTTACATTAGACATACCTCATTCTACTCTAAGGCATACCCTATGCCCTTACTCACTTATCATACTCTCCAGTCACTTATTTAAATAAGCAATCAACTAATCAAACATATTCTTCTCCTTGAACTTCTTAACCTAATGCTTGACCTTGGCTTGAACTAGACTTAAACTGGGCTTAAACATTTGCTTTGATATCAAATTTAACTTTCAAACCTTTCTTATTATATTGATTACCTTAGTTATTGTTCTTTAGTCCTTTAGATGCATGCCTAGATTTGGTTTAAGCAGATCAGATTTAAGCGAATAATATTATCAAGCAATGAATTATAACACTTAAGAGTGATAGTACTGAAAAATTCTTTGTTAAAGCTCTTTGAATAGTTCTTAAGCTTAAACATGCCTTACTTTCTCTTAATGTAAACTTAGATGATACACTAGACTGAAGTCAATGTTAGAGGTAGGACTTAACACTTTTAGGTTTCTAAAACATTATCTGATCACTAAATAATGAAATATCACATTTAGTGTTCATATATGCACTTGAATCCTATGGTCAGACATTCTAAATATCTAAAAAATTTGATAGCATAATAGTTAAGAACCAGTTGTTGCCCAAGAACTGTAGCCCTTTAATCTAAGGAAACCAATTGCTTCTATAAAACTCAAGTCCATAATACTCAATTATAGTGGTCACAAGCCTCAATTATCACCTAGCCTTAGACCTAGTCTTATTAGTCACTAGAATATTAGTATGCTCATAAACTCATAAATCAGTAACTACATTACTGAGAATATTCATACATTCACTAGTCTATCAAATAATTGTCATAATTAAAGTTACATTATCGTCACATACATACTGTCTCAAAATAAATTTACATGGCATTTAAAGCAACACTAAATCAAGCACCACATTTGTAACACCATATTTATATAGGACTCAATTTATGGCACAATTGACTCATAGCATTTATTTTCACAAAAATAGTACTTTTAGTAGTAAAAATTTATGTCATTGAAAACTAGATTTATTCATTCTTGGCTAAATAGACCATATGTGTAATATCCGGCTTTTTAGAAGTATGAGAAATTGTGAGGAACGTAATGTACAGTTCCTCCATAAACGTACGAAATTCATTGGATACAAAGAAAAGTCCTCCGAATAGATTGATTTGAGACTCAATAAAATTAGAACAATATTCTAAATCTCAAATAATGAATATAAGAAGCCAAAGGTGCCCTGAAACAGAGGTTACAATAGCCAAACGAAATGTAATGAAAATGCAACGGAACATATGGCATTTTCGTAATTTTGAGTCTTTTTGGAAAACTCACAAGATGGCTTTTTAAATGAAAATTTTGAGTCTTACAGGGTTCTCGAAGGCCCTAAAAATCATGGGAAGCCCCAGGACAGTCAAAACTCCTCCAGTGTACGTTTTCTAACGTTGATTGACCCAAACTTTGACCAGTTAGTTCGGAAAGGTTTTAGCTCCAAATTGAGTGATTCCAAAGGCATTTTATAAGATTGAGAACCCAAATTTTATGATGGAAAAGACAGCTCTCAAAAAGAAGCTAAAACAAAGATAAAACGAAAATGCCATGAACGCGGGATGTAAACGTTATTTTTAAAATAATTATTTCTTGAAGCTTCCTTTATAAAAACGTCCCCACTTCTGCCTAACTCCTTATGAAAAAAATTTTTGGGCTAAAATAGAACCAAGGGTAGATGAGGATGGTTCACAAGATGGAGGAAAGAAGATAGAGAGAAACCTAACAAAAAGTGTAAGAATTTCATAATTTTTTATGCTTTCTCCTTCACCAATCTCCTTCTCCTCTTTCCCTTCTTTCTTTCTATGGTTTTATAGAAGTTTTTGGGTATGTTTAGAGGGCAAAATAAAGGTAAAAATTTCAAAATTCAAGGGAGGAAGCCTGATAAACACATATTTCTATCTATTTTATTCTCTTAAACTTAGGCATTTTAATAATGAAATATGGCTTTAAGACTTTAATTAGATAAGATTTTATTTTAGTAGCCATTTCTATATTTTAGGAGTTAATTTGCAAAATTATTGAGTTTTAATGCATGAATTTCTTTTAAATAATTTTGTGGATATTTCTACTTAATATTTTCTAATCTTTTTATGCAGGTTTGGGCAATTTAAATCTAAGGGTTGGAGGAGAATTTAAGAGGTGATGGAGGTTTCAGAAGAAGGAAGGAGCTTATGCAAATTTATTCATATCCATTCCATTTAGCAGCTCACTTGTACATGGTTTCTTGTTTTTCCACATCACCCACTCACACTTTCAGCTTCACATATGACTCACAAGTTCAACCCATCAATCACACAATGTCATTCATTCCATTTTCTAGCTCAAACTCGTGTGGTTTCTCATGTATCCATGCACTTGTCTAGCCATTCACTTACACTCCACAACACTCTCACTTTGTGCCCACATTTCCCACGTACATACTATTTTCTATGAAGCATGCATCCACATCATTCATTCACTCATGCATGGGCACATATTTCATGTTAAACATGTCACACAAGCTCCACATCATACACACATCAACTCGCATGGACGATGCCTTATTTTGGTGAGGCTGTAGGGAGCAACAACACATTGAAGTAGCTGATCATGAGTTGGAAATAGTAGCTAATGTGGAAGGCGAGTGAAACAAAGGAGAAGCAATGCATGGGAATAGACGTTGAAGCATTCATCAAAAAGAAAATATGACCTCAGCATGGGAATGAAGGGGAGAGAGCGGGAGAATAGACGGTACATGAGGAATAACGCGAGAGCTCCAGAGAGGCGAAGAGGAAGAAATTCTCATCGGTTTCTCCATAGCTGCTGCTCATTCCATCAATTATCTTCCATTTGAATTCTCCATGGCAGCTTGAACCATCCTTGGTGGCTAGTTGAAGATTAGAAACTACCAGATGCAGATTTGAGCTCCACATTTTCTCACCAAATTGGATAAAAATTCTTTGCTCCATCTTTTAATTTCAAAATTATTTTCCTTATTAATTTGACTAGGTTTAGTTTATTAATTTAGGAATTTAATTACTGAAAATTACTGGATTGGTCTGATTTGTGGATTGAATATAATTTGATCTTTGAAATTTTAATTGTGATCATTACATGTTTGTGAGAATTCCAGAATTAATGCTGTGCAAATTACTTTTAATTTCCTCTTGATTTTAGGCCAATTGATACAATGGTTTTGGATTAAGTGGCTGAAATTTTTGTGCAATTAATTGTTTAAGGAATTAATTAATCTAATTGGTTGATTAGCATCTTAGGTGGATTGTGTAGCAGATTTTATTGATCAATTAGGATTGGTTATAGTGTATTCTTGTTCTTAATTCAATTAATTAATTTTTTAAGGTTTCTTGTGGTTGCAAATTCCTTGAATAATTGATGAATTGAATCTTGGATGGTCATTCAAGAGCCTTTATGGGAAATACACTAGTGAGCAAGAAATTAAATCTAAATTTGGTATACTAAAAAGAGCAAGGATAACTGAATTCTAGGGAGTCTATCTAAAAGCTAGCTACCATAGTTTCTTGATTGTTCACTTCACTTTAGTCTCTTAAGTTTTTTTTTTATTCTTGTCATTTAAAGTTTAGTTCAATTAAATTCTAGCATTTCAAAACCCTCTAAACAAGTTCCAATTAGTAATACGTAGAATACGCTTTCACAACAAATTGAGGCACAAAGACTCCTTGGGAAATGACCAAGGTTGCACCATTATCTACAGAATTCATTTTGCTTCCTAGTTTTATTTGAGATTGCACGACACAATCGTCAAAGCCAACCAAGTGAAGAACAAGCCAAGTAAAGAAAGAATCTAAGGTATTTTTGCTACTTCCTAAGTTTAAGCCTCCTTGTTCTTCTTCTCTCCATTTTGCCTCATGTAAAACTAGACCTAAAAGGTTGGAATTGTAACACCATATTCATAGAACTCATCTCATATAAACTCTAGGCTTCCTTCCATGAACAACACAAGAGGAAGAAGAAAAACCATTCAAATAATCAATTTCATTGCATTATGTCAAGGATAAATTTTTCATTCGATGTTCCGTGGGCCATATGGACTCATCCATTTCATTCTCACATTTAAATATATAAATGCAACTCATAAAAAACTCAAAAAGTGGCCTAGAACTTGTGCAAATGGATAGTATACTCAAAAATATAGTGTGTAGCCTTAGGTACCCAGCCCAGATTCTATGCTTGAACTTTGAAAATCATAACTAATTCTAAAAAAATCTAAATTAAGCACACTATACTATTTTAGAAAGTTACAGATATCTACTTTATACTAAAAATAAATTCAGACCACAAAAGAGGCTGCTAGCCATTGAAAATTAGTGGAATAATACTAGAGATTGACTATCATTACTGGTATTGTCCTCTAACTTCAAAAATTTATATCTCCCTGCTGAGATGTCCAATTGGGGTGATCTTAGTGGACATGGAAATCCTATCATGTCTAGTTTACTTCTATAAATTTATGAACATTGGACATCATTTGGCCCATGAATGACATAGCCCAAGTTTCTGACCATATGAACAGTGTCTGCATCAGTTCAACAGAAAAATGTCAACTTTGAAAATTCATAATTAATTTCACAGAGCTCTAAATAATCTAGTATTTGACTTTCCAAAAAGATCTAAATAAGATCTATATGTATGCCAAATTTCATAGGCAAATTTATTCATTTGGTCAGATCTTGACATTAGGTTGTGAAATGGTCTATTTTGTGTCATCAAAGGGGTCTAAATGGTCCAAAATTGCTTTTAAGGTAACCATGACCACTTGAGCACATAGGAATGCACCAAAATGGCTCTCTAAACTTGTCTCAAAGGTGTATGAACCCAGAAATCAAAAACTCAGTCTCTCACCCCAAGTCATACACAAGCATGCACACACTTTCTCTTGCCATTCAATACCCAAAAATTACATTATCATTCATTTGGCATCAAACCTCATACATACATCAAATATATGGATATTTACAGATGTTCAAATGATTATACAACATTTTTATCATAGTATTACATCATATGCCATGTGTATGGCTACAAAAGGAGTAATTCTAGGCAATTCTAGACACTTTGATGTCAATCTCTTCTCTCCCAACTCAGTGGTTTCTATTATCTTGTTCATTTGCTCCACCTAGCATGTTAAGACATTAGAGAGGAGGGAATGAGATTCAAAGAATCCCAATAGCTCATCTCCCTTTCAATCACACATAAAGAATGCACTAAGTATTAAAAATGCATGCATGAGTATCATGAAATGCATGATCATTCAAGAAGCATTCTTGGCACTTGAACAAGTTATACAAAGTATACATAGGCTTGCTAAGTAAGTGGATTAGCCTTACCCATTTTCTTATAGATTTTGGACTTGCCTTACCCATTTTCTCTCAGAGGTTTTGATTCAACCTCACTCTTGGGAGACTCTTTACTTTGTCTCAATCAATTTTAAGGGTTCTTAGCTTATCCTCACCATGGCTAAGGGTTATTGGCTTCATCACACTCAAGCAAACCCAAGCACACATACTAGGCAACATTTGAGAACATATTACAACATCATGGTACCATGGAACAAAGGCATATACTAGAACACTTTTCATGACTTAAAACACACATACACATATTCATGCATGAAAGAAAGTGGAGAGAGCTAACTTTGCCACACAAGTACACTTTTTCTCTTGGACTTTTTCTCCTTTCCTCGACCTTACACATACAAGGGTGTGGGATTTGTTTCTCTTGGCCTAAACACAATATATGGAAGCCAATTAGGTTCTTGAAATCATTTCTAAAACTATACATCTTCCTTAAACACTAACTTGGCCTACTAGTCCCTTTATGGTTCCAAAATGCACCTAATGAAGCAACATCCATTATTTGAGTTTTAGGCTCCATTCTTTTTATTCATTTATGATTCTTGACTCTTTTTAAACCTCTTGGAGTCATCACATAATTAAAACAAAGAGCCTAACTACATGCTGCTTCCTTAGGTCATATTATGGAACCTATGACACCAATTCATTCTCTAGGCCTCTTAAATTTTTTCCAAAGTTTCTCCTCATCTTCACTCATCATATATGACAAAAAAATGGGCTTGGAAAATTTTAAAACTATCCCTAGGTGCCTCAGCTACTCTAGGCTGAAGTTATGCTTGTTTTTGGCACCCATAGGGCTTGCTTTGTTTTCTTAGTGGAAGATGCATATGGGAAGCCTTCTAGGGATCTTAAGAGCTTATTTAAATACTCATTTAGGCCTAGGAATTATTATATCAAATCAGATTTTTCAAAGGACACTTGAAACCCTAGGTTTGCTATCTTGATTTTTCATGGTTATTTGTTAATTCTCTTTGCATATTCTTATTCTCCTCCCTTAAATTCCTAAGATTCAACCTTGGTTCTACCCAAAATCCATGCCTTCTTAGACCTCCCTATGTTGGACGAACCAAGGAAGAAAGGGGAGAAGGAGTAGCTACCATAAGAATGAAGATTTACCTTGTTTCCTTGCTTCTTCTTGCTTGTTTCTCACTTTGCTTGGCTTTCTCTCTTCAAATCCGAATTTTTCCCTTTGTTCTGCCCTTAAAACAACACCAAGAACTTCAACAAAACCATAGGAAAGAAGAGGAAATGGAGGAGAAGAAGTTTGGTAAAGAAAAAGCATGGAAAAGCCAAGAAAATCCATACCTTTTCCTTGTTTTTCTCCTTCCTTTCTTCTCCTTCTTGTGTGCCTCACCTTAAAGGTTCTTTCTCTGATTTTGAGGCAAAAACAAATGTGGCTAAATGAAGGAGGAGATGGGGCACCTCATATATGGGTAGGTTTAAGAAACACTTTTCAAAAATTTCAATTTTGCCTCTTCGTCTTGGCATTTTAGTTCTTAATTCATTTTAGCTCCTTTTTTAGAACTGTCTTTTCCATTATGAAATTTAGATTCCCAATTTAATAAAATGCCTTTGGAATCACTCAAATCGAAGCTAAAACCTTCCTAAACGAATCCTTCAAAGTTTGGGTTAACTGACATTGAAAATGTCCATCGAATGGGTTTTAACTGTCCCGGGGCTTCCCATGATTTTCAAGGCCTCTAAGAACCCTAGGGAAATTAAAACTTTCATTTAAAATGTCCTTCCATGAGAATTTTAAAATTTGCTCAAAATTATGAAAATGCCATTACGTTTCATCAACCTTTTGTTCAAATTCATTTCTTCATTCTAGCTCATTTTTTCTTTTCATCTAAACCTGTGATTCTCATTTTTAGGAGTTTAAAATGCTACTTAAATTTTTTGAGACCTTAACTAATTCATTTCAGGGGACTTGCTTTTGTATCCAGTGAATTTTGTACGTTTACGGAGAAACTGTACGTTACGTTTCTTGCATTTTCTCTCATTTCAAAGAACCAGATATTATATGAATTCTAGCTAAATCCAGGATGAATATTAGGAAAATGAAGGAGGAGAACAAGAATATGCAAAGGAAACAATCAAAAAGCCATTAGATTTCAAGATAGCAAAGTTAGGGTTTCAAATGCTCCACTAAAAATCTGATTTGATACAATAATTTCTAGGCCTAAATGAGTGTTTGGATGAGCTCCTAAGATCCTTAGAAGGCTCCTCATATGCATCTTCCATTAAGAAAACAAAGCAAACTCACTTGGTGTCTATATGAAGCATAGCCACGGCCTAGAGAGGTTAGAGCGCCTAGAGGTAGTTTTAATTTGTTCCAAACTTATTTTTGAGTCATATATGATGGAAGAAAATGAGAAGAAGCCTTGGAAAAATTTTAGGAGCCATGGATAGTAAGATAGTATTATAGGTTCCATATTATAGCTTAAAGAAACAACACCTAACTAGGCTCTTTGAATTGATTGTATGATGACTCCAAGAATCATAAATGAGTGAAGAGAATGGAGTAAAGATCATGTTTCCATAGGGTTGCTTCATTAAGTGCATTATGGAACCATAAAGGAGCCATATGAACTACCTAGCTTTTCTAATGAATGTGTAGCTCTAGAAATTGGTTTAAGAGTATAATTGGCTTCCATATGATATGTCTGGGCCAAGAGAAACAAGTCCTACCTTATTGTGTGTATGTGGCCGAGGAAGAGAAATCTAGTTCAAGAAGGAAAGCTTGCAATTGTAATAAAGGTACCTCTCTCTTTTTTCTCTCATGCATGAGTGGATGTTATCTTGTCTTTGAATATGTGTATGTATGTTTTAAGCCATGAGAAAATGTTTTAGCATGTATCTAAATGCCATGATACCATGATGTTGGATTATGTCTTCAAATGATGTCTTGTGACTTTGCTTTGGTTTACTTGAGTATAGTGAAGCCAAGAACCCTCTAATCATTGTGAGGATGAGCCAAGAACCCTTAAGAATAATTGAGACAAAGTTTAGAGTCTTCCAAGAGTAAGGCTTAGTTCAAGGCCTTTAAGAGAAAGGATGAGGCAAGTCCAAAATCCTTGAAGAGAATGGGTGAGGCTAATCCACTTACTTGGCAAGTCTATATATGCTACGTATGACTTTTTAAAATGTTAAGAATGCTTCTTGAATGATCACATGTTCCATAATAGCTGTGCATGCATCTTTAGATATGGATTTGCATTCTTCTTATATGATTGAAAGGAAGAAGAGCTATTGGGATTCTTAGAATCTTATTCTTTCCTCCTCATGTGCCTAACATGTCTAGGTGAACCAAGTGAGCCAAGGAGTGGAAGCCACCAAGCCCAGAAGAAGAAGATTGACAACAAAGTGTAGAAATATGCTAAATTGTAGCCATATAAGTGGCATGTGATGTAATCCTTCATTGTGTATGTTGTATGATCTTATGAACATATGTAAATATGCAAATGTATCGTGTACAAATAAGATTTAATGCCATATGATGATATAGTGCATTTTAGACATTGGATGGCAAGACTTGACATGTATGCTCTTGTGTATAACTTGGGGTGGATGAGTGAGTTTGAGAAATCTAGATTTGTGCACCTTTGATACAATTTTAGTAGACTATTTTAGTGCTTTCCCACGTGCTCAAGTGGCCATGGCTACCTTAGAACTCAAAATGAACCATTTAAACCCCTTAGGAGACACAAAAATGACCATTATACAACTCAATGTCAAAATCTGAGCAAATGAATGAATTTGCCCATAAAATTTGGCATGCAGATAGATCTCATCCAAATATTTTTTGGAAGACAAATATTAGATTATTTGGATCTCTTTGGAATTAATTATAATTTTTCAAAGTTGGCATTTTCTGCCGAACTGATGCAGACATTATTCATTTAGTCAGTTTCTTGAGCAGTGTCATTCGAGAGCTAAATGATGTCTAATACTTATGAAATTTTATAGACATAAACTAGACATGATAAGATTTTTATGGCCACTAAGATAACCCCAGTTGGATATCTGAGCAGGGAGATACAAATTTTTGAAGTTGGAGGATAGTACTAGTAATGACAGAAGACCTCTAGTACTGTTCCATCAATTTTTGGTAGTGAAACATCCCTGTTATGATCTAGAATTATTTTTATCATAAAGAAAACATTTGTATCTTTTCATAATGGTATATTGTGCTTCATTTTGATTTTTTTAGAATTAGTTATGATTTTTCAAAATTTATGATAGAAATCTAGAAATTCAGTTCAAGGCTACACACTTTATTTTCATGAATATACTCCCTTAGCTCGAGTTATTAGGCAGTTCATGAGATTGTTATGAGTTGTATTTATGTATTTAAATATGAGAATAAGATGAATGACTTCACATGGCCCATGGGACACGGGATGAAAAAAATTATATGCAATGTAACGTAATTTAATTGATTATTCTAAGGACTTTTCTTGAGAATGTTGTGAAATTATTGGAAATAAGTTTAGATATGATATAAGATGAGCTAAATAAATATGGTGTTACAATGTGAGCTTTCCAAATTCATTTTCCATCCATAACACATTTTTTCAACCAGAATTATCACAAATTGAAGCTCAAAATTTGGGTTCAAGCCATAGAGCACAAAATCACATCTCACTTTTCATTTTGCCGTACACTCCATATTTTGATATAAAATTTAGAAAATTATAACTAATTCTAAAAATATATAAATCATAAAAATGATATATTTCTAGAAAGCTCAAGATGTCATCTACCTACCATAAAAATTTCAGGTCAATCCAATAACAATTGGCCCACGAATTTCAATTAAACAGTACCACAAGTCACTGATGTGTCTGGCAATAGAATTTGAACTTCAAAAATTCATTTCTTCCTTTACAGAGCTCCAAATAAGGTGCTCTCTCAGTGGCTATAGAAAGCATTTTATAAGTATTGTACTTCATTTGGCCCTTGAATGACATAGAAAAGAAAATTGACTACATGAATAGTAACAATAGTAGTTTTTGCATAATTTGGCCAATTTTAAAAAATCATAATAAATTCTCTAGAGATCCAAAAAATAGTGCTCTTTGTCTATGAAAATTTCTATATGAGACCTATTTGCTTGCCAAATTTCATACAAAAACTCCTCTATTTGGTCAGTTTGTGGTTTGAGTCAAGAAAGTGGCTAATTTGGAGACCATAATAAGGTCAAGGTGTACCAAATGGTCTTCTCCTCATACCATGACTATTTGAGCATGTCCAAAAGTATAAACACAACATATAGAAGTATCCTAAAGGATCCAAATCATTATGAAACTCAAACTCACCTTCCTAGTTGTTCATTTACACATTCATCTCAAGGCTCATGGATGTCAAAAAACTCACATATGCATACATTTGGATCGAAAATGGATTCATACATCATATTTACATACTTTTAATTGTGCTCAATGATTTGCATCTCATAAACTTCATATATATACAAGCTTTGATATCAAAAAGCATAAATTCACTATTCTATTATCAAAGTTTCTTCTTTCAAGGTGCTTAGCTCCCATTTCTTGCTCCTTGAGCTTCACCTAGACATGGTTAGATATAATATGGGGAAGAGTGAGATTCAAAGAATCCCAATAACTCTTTTGCCCTTTCAAGCATACATACATGGTACATTTTCATGTCAAAGAATCCAAGCATGCCATAAAAGTCTCTTATCAACATACATAAGCATACTTTTATGTCACTTGAACTTATACATATCAAACATAGGCTCTAAGGGTGTTTAGTCTAGCCTTACCCAATTCTTTAGAACTTTTGGATTTGTCTCACCCACTTTTAAGGACTTTTGACTTAGCCTCACTCCTTCTTGAGGCTTTTGGCTTTGTCTCACCCAATCTTAAGGACTTTTGGCATCTCTTTATGCACTCTGAGGGATTTTTGGTACAACCTTACCCATTCAAGCTATCTTATATTCAAAATATGTTTCAAGAAGTATAATAATACCATAGCATGAATTGATGGCTATAAATATATTTCATGGTTCAAACATACACACAAGCATCCAATGATAATCAAACATTCAAAATATACATGTGAGAAAGGATAGAGAGTTACCTCAAGTGAAGAAGCACACTTTTCCCCTTGGATTTATCCTTCTCTTTCTTAGCCACACACATATAACTAGGAGAAGCTTGATTCACTTAGCCTAGACATATCAAATGAGATACAATTACATCATTGGAACAAGCCCTAGCCTCATATAAACTTTATGCAAGCTTACTTTATCTTATGACATAGTTATGGTTCCATATAAGTGCATAATGAAGCAAACCCTAGAATTCATGATTTTGGCTCTAATTTCTCATTCAATCTAGGTCATGTGACTCCATTTGAACTCATTAGAGTCATCACCATTTCAATTCAATGAGCTTAGACTCAAGTTGCTTCTTTATGTCTTAAAAAGGAACCTAAACCTCCATCTCATAAACCATGACTTCTAAATTCAAACCAATGCTTTCCTTGGTATTTATTAATCATATCTAGATCATTCCTATCCTTGGAATCAACGAAAAATCTCCTTAGTGTATTAACTCTCCCTTGGCTGAGACATGTGCAAGGTGATGGACCTATGGAATTTGCTTGGTTTTTCTTAAGGAAATAGCACTTGTGAAGCTTCCTAGACCTCTTAAGAATTTATACATACTCTTACATAGGCTAATTTATCCTTAGAAAGCTTCAAGAATGGCTAGGTCCAACAAAATCACTTGAATTTACAATTTGAATTCTAAAGCTTTTCTTTTAAATCTAATTGCATTTTCTTGTTTCTCATGCTCTAAAACCCTTGCTTCTATCTTACTAAGACCAAAAATCATTCCCTCTTAGATAGTCTAGGGTTGGCCGAAAATTCACCTAAGAAGAACAACTAAGAAGAAGCAAAGAAAGTTATGGAAATTAATTTGGTCTCAAATCTTTTCAAGAGCACTTTCACTTGCTTCTACTCTCTCCTTCAAAGTCTCCCTTCCTCTCACTAAACCAGCCATGAATCAACTCAAATCAATCATCAAAACTATAGGAAAAGAGAGGAGAAAGAGGAGAACAAGGTTAGTGAAGGAAGAAGCATGAAAAACCATGGATTTTCTTACCTCTTCTACTTATTTTCTCTTCCCTTCTTCCTCCCTTCTTATGTGCCACTTAGAGATGAGGGGAATTCTGTTTTGAGGCAGAGTAAAGTCAATTATAAGGAGGAGGAGAGGTAGGATGTGTTTTATTAAAAGAAGGGCCAAGTTATAAGACTTTTTCAAAATTCCCATTTTGTCCCTTTTCTTGATTCCTTCCATTTGGACTCATTTCAACTCCTTTTCAAGAACTACCTCTTCCATTATGAAATTCACATCCTTTAATTTATAAAATGCCTTTAGTTCCACCCAAATTAGATTTAAAACCTTTCCAAACGAATCGGTCAAAGTTTCGGTCAACTAACACTCTAAAATGTAAACCTGAGGAGTTTAAACCATTCTAGAGGTTCCTATGGGTTTTAGGGCCTCTAAAAACTCCAAAAAAATTAATTTTTTTATCTAAAGATGCCTCCTTTGAGTTTGCTAAAAGTTGCCCAAAATTACAAAAAATGGCATTACCTTTTTGTCTAATTTTGTTTAACTATTATGGCTCCAATTTCCAAGCATCTCTAGCCTTGTGTCCTCATTTTTAATTGTCTATATTATTATTCTAATTTTATTTGGCTTCTAATAATTCCATTTAGGAGACTTCTTTTTGTAATCTACTTAGTTTTAGGCTTTTAGAACAAGCGAGTGTTACAATATTCTTTAAGGTACTATAAACTTTCCTTTGCATATTTTAGTGTTGTTACCTAGCATAGGGTTAGTGGAATCATAAGGAAAGATTTTAGAAAGAATCTCAGTAGCAAAATCCTTACTCTAGCATGCAATAACAATCCAAGTACACAGTATACATGTATATAACTTTTTTTAACCTCTAAGCTTTCTGAACATTTGAAAATATGCATGTATGAGGCTAGAATCTGGCCAAGCTTAATAAACTCTTTCCTGAGTGGCTTTGATACTTAACACAAGAAAGAACTATTGTGCTTAATTCCCTAGCCTTCTTCTTTTAGCTATCATCAGATAAAGCTTCACTTACTAAGCTAGTAACTCTTAAGAATCATATAAAACTCATATAACTCATTCAAATATCAAGCAAACACAACATACAAATAACTAGGCACTTAAGTAGTTAAAAGCATGATAGAGAAGAGGAAAATACTACTTGATAGAAGCTTATACCTAATATCACAAGTACTAGTCTTCTCTTTCTTCTAGTCTTTCTCTTTCTCGACTAAGCATTGACACTATGGCCTTTTGCCACACTAGTGGCCTATAATATCATACCAACACTCAGATTAGTGCTAAGGCCATTTCATGTGGCTATATGTAATGCTATGCCATGATTTATGATTCCTAGCTTTTTGGATGCCTTTTAGGATTCTCTTTCTAGAACTTTTCTTTCTCAACTTATTGACAATACCTAAAAATGGGGCTTGAAAGTTTTCTAACTTAATGCCTAGTTAGCTTTTCCTGCTTGCCTTTTATCTAGGCCCTAATTTAGGGTTTTCTAGGGACAAGCTTTTCTAGGTAACTCAAGCTCTCTAAATTCTTATTTTGATCCTAAATTTTGCACTTTACTATTCACATGGTCATTTGATGAAAGCTATTTTTATATATTTTAATTCTCTTAACTTAAGTATTTTAATGATCAAATATGGCTTTAGGGATTTAATTAGCTAGATAATTGATTTTAGTAGCCATTTTTGCACTCTAGGAATTTATTTGCAAAATTGTTCAATTTTAATGCATAAATTTCTCTTAAATAATTTTGTGAATATTCCTACTTGACTTTTCTCACTCTTTTGTGCAGATTCTCAATGGAAATTGGAGTTTGAATGAGAAATTCAATTGAAAGCTAAAAGTATGCAACTTGAAGGAGAGAATGATGGTCTACATGTTTAATGAAATCTGAGAAAAATAAAAATGAAAAGAGAAACTTTCTTGCTAACATGTGCACAGCATTTTGATTAAAGAAGAAACACTCTCATCCACTTCACTAAGCTATCTCTCTTTCTTACACCTTCCTCTCCATGTAACATGCATGGTTTCTTGTTTTTCCATGCCATCACACATACAACTAGCAAATCATTCATGTGGAAACTACCACTAGAACACACACAAGTGAATAGAACCAATGGTCAGCCCACTCTTGATGCACCCACTTAAATGAAGCTCATGTAATCACACACACGTCCTTGCAAGCTCCATCACATCATCCTTCCATGTATAATACATAGCTCATACACACAAGCATTCTCTTCACACACTTACACAAAGGTAGCCAGCTGAAGGTCTCAAGAAAGCAAGCCACAGCTCAAACACATGTCCACGTAGCTCCAGTTCTTTTGCATTAACACGTAGGCAGCTTTTCCATTTCCTCACGTTGACATGTAAGCATGGGTCATGCACACATTCAACTCACAGCCACGGCCTTCCACTAGGCACACAACCACTGTAGTGCACGAACACACATTACACATAGTTCACTCACATGCACGTACTTACACGTGCACATCTCTTACGGGTTTGGAGAGCTGAAAATAGCTATGGGCTGCACTACCTACGGGCTGCACTAGCTACAGGTTGCAAACATAGTTTTAAATTGCGGGCCGCATTACAAAATGCGGCCGCAATATTGCGGATGCGGCCCAAGCCGCATCCGCATCAGTCCGCAACCACAGAGAGATCAAATATCACACTAATGGGCCGCAACGGAACGGTATTGCGGCCGCAACGGAATGGTGTTGCGGTTCTGTCACAGCGCATTATATAAAGCTAAAAACTCAGAGCTTTGAACAAAGTAGCCGGCCCTAGATCTACTTTCCCAAACAACAAAAGAGAAAAAGCCAGCGAGCAACAATAGCAACCAGTAGAAAGAGTTTTGATCTAATAAATTTGAAGTTCTGAAATCTGAAATCATACCTGAAGCTGAAGGTGAAGCACAGCGATTTGAAAATCGAGTCTGAAGTCTTGACGCAAAGCAGCCAACCACGCTCGAATCTGAAGAAGGAAGCACCCAGAGGTATGCAGCCATCTTCTTCTTGATTTGCTCCGTTACTTTTTTTTGCTTTGGCTTTTCTTGATTTTTTGAAGAGTTAAATGAATCAGAGAAGAAGGCGTGGAGTTACACAATACATAAAGATATCATTTTAATATAATATAATCTATATCTACTAATGGAATGGAGGAGGAGAAGCCACGTACCACTCTATAACTCAATGCAATATATATTATATATTTTGATCTTATTAATATAATATAATGCACATGAAATAGGAGGAAATAGGAGGAGCTGTAGGTCTGATCAGAAAGGAGGAAGGCTGAACCGTTGGACCGGCCTGATGAGTAGTCAATCGTGCAAAAGATTAGATTTTCAACACAGACCTTTTGATCATTGCGCACCATTTCACAGCATGGATTGACATTGACTATCTAATGCATTGAACTGAGATCGAGGCCCATCAGGAAGCTTGGAGAAGGAAAATCCGTCAAAGACGTTCAATGATTTGGCAGACATAAAATCAATTCTTTAGCAGGTAAGTTATATTAATATAAGAAGAGTAATTATTCTATTGATTTTCTTTTCATTCCCACTTACTGAACTCTTTCTATATGACTTAACTGAAGTATGTCGATTACCCTCCGAACCGTACAAGATAGTTACCACCTATCATACGGCTTTCTAACTTCACTTTTTTTTTCTGATCGTTCCGCTCTGTCGATGATTGGTAGTATAAGAGATCTGTAACCCTCCGAAATTATTTACATAAAGGTTCCTGCTTTCTACCCATAGGTAGCATAGTCTTAAGGGTACAGTCATTACGCAGCAATATATCTTCCCTAGTGGGCGGGTATAGTAAGATGAAAGAGATCCTCTGGCCTACCTAAGTCGAGATCCTAAAAGAGTCTCTTCGATCTGGATACAGAGGCTACAGAATCAGGAGAAGCTTTACCATCACGCATGATTTGTCTGGGGATTCATATGTTAATAAAATATAATATATATTGATTGGGAGAAGCTGTGCATTGAATCTATATATATATGTATATTATATATAATATAATATATATTCAATGGAAAACGCTGCACATCGAAATCATATATCTATATATATATATATAATATAATATATATTCAGAAGCTGGAATCATATATATATATATGTATATGTATATTATATATAATATAATATATAATCAATGGAAAACGCTGCACATCGAAATCATATATCTATATATATATATATAATATAATATATATTCAGAAGCTGGAATCATATATATATATGTATATGTATATTATATATAATATAATATATAATCAATGGAAAACGCTGCACATCGAAATCATATATCTATATATATATAATATAATATATATTCAGAAGCTGGAATCATATATATATATATATATATGTATACGTATATTATATATAATATAATATATATTCAGGAGAAGCTGCAGCGATTCACATATATATATATATATATTATAGTATGGGGATTCATATGTATTCATATATATTAAAATTTTTTAATTAATTAAAATAATATTATTTTAAAAGATAATATTAAGATATCTTTTATAATTTTGAAAATATTATACAATTAAAAAAATATTAAAATATTTTTCTTGATAAATGTTTTTTATAATTAGGTAGTATTAAATTAGGAGCCACACATATTATTTATGGGGATTCATATATTAATATAATATAATATATATTCAATGGGAGAAGTTGTGCATTGGAATCATATCTATATATATATATAGGTATATATGTATATTATATATAATATAATATATATTCAATTAGGGAGAAGTTGCAGCAATTCACATGTCTATATATCTATATATGTATATTATATATTATGGGGATTCATATGTATCCATATATATTAAAATTTTTTAATTAATTAAGATAAGATTATTTTAAAAGATAATATTGAGATATCTTTTATAAGTTTGAAAAGATTCTACAATTAAAAAAAATTAAAATATTTTTCATGATAAATATTTTTTATAATTGGGTAAGTGTTTACAGGACTCTATAAGGGTCAAACATGTTCTACCAGAATTCCTAGATGTTTGACAGGTGGAATTAACCTAGAAGTTGTTTGATGCATCAAATTATTTTATGGTTTTTGTCTAACTATAACTCCTAAAGATAAAGATAGAGTTATGCTAAAAATATTAGAAAAGAAAAGATAAAGATAGCTTTGTTGGTTGAGGGTGGAACAATTTTTCCTTTTTTTTTTGGCACTTTTAGGACAACGATCACTAACTAGCATAGATTAAAGTGAAATGTCATATTTAAAAGGATCAATCATGAAAAAGTTGCAAATTAAATTGAATATCATGAATTTAACTTCCTCTTTGGTGTTGGTCAAATTCTGTTGCAATTATTGCGTGTGCCTGCTTTCATGATAGATCGATCTTCCTTGCTTTTCCTTTTGATTCCTTTTTGGTTGCCCTTGTATTTAGTTTTTGTTTTGCTCTAGAAAGAAAAATTGGATGGCTATATAGTTAATACTTCATTTTGGAGTTTTGCATGTTTTGTCAAGATAAGGAGGCATTAACTCATGAGACAGTCCAATAACATTATATCAATAAAAGAAATTACATGTCAGTGTCAAATGGGGTGTCGTGTCAACTTGTTAATTATTTGATTAAATTAATTGAAGCTTTTTAAGAAAAAAGCAGAAAATTGGCTCATTATGATTGGAAATTATGAATTATATTTTGGCTTAATTAATCATTTCTTAATCATTCCATTATTTTTACTATAAATAATATAATATCTTTATTATATATAAAATAAAATAAATTTAAAACATGTAGCTATTACACATTAAATATAAATTTAATCATAAATAACATTTTTAATTGATAATCAATATTTCAAATATAATAAAATTAATTAAAAAATATTACGTGAAATATAAAAGAAATTTATGGTGTTTTGATTATTTTGTATCAATTTATATACATTTGTATAAGTAGACCATTCATATATAAATGATTACGCTATATATGAAATTATATTTTTTCCATTGGTAACTCTCATTTTTAGAATTTGGTACCAATAAAGCATAACTCTTATATTAGAATTTAGTTTACTAGATTTTGCATATAATACCTATTTATATATAATTTTTTTTAATTGGATGTTTATATAAGATGTATAGTGACTTCCTCTTCATGTAAATCCCTTAGATCTTAAGTTTATAAAAATATTGATATTAATTAATTTTCTTAACATTTGTTTTATAATTGAAAATTTTGTAAATCTATATTAAAACAACTCATAACAATTATAACAGCTTAAAGCCTTAACTGGATAAAAGCTTTAATTTTATCCAACTACAATATTGTTAAAATTATAAATAATGATAGATTGACTGTAATAATAGTAATAAAAGATAGTAATAAAAGAGAATTGAATATGAAATGGGAATTTATAAAATGAGATATATATATATATTCATGATTTGTAAAATTAATTTAAATTTAACATATTTAGCAGTTGTATTATTACTTGTTTGTTAAACCATTTTCTTTGCAACTAGTATTTTTGGCCACTCTTATTAATCTTATTCTTTTGTTTGATCTTTCTTAAAGGAAAAGGAGGATGCAATACTTTTTTTAAGGGAAATTTTAGTATTTATTCCTATGATCAAATTTTCTTGTCAACAAATTAATTGGAAACTATAATAGCAAGGATAGAGAAAGGATCATATCATAAACATATAATTTTTATAAGAAAACATGAGTATTGCATCTTTTTCCTTAGATTACTAAGCCATGCATGTTTTTATTATATCCCATCTTTGAGCCTTTGTCATTTAGCCTATAAACTCATTAAATTTTAAATGTTTAGCGTATCAAAAAAAGAAAATAAAAATGCCAACCATTGAAACTAACAAATTTACATTTTTACAAACTTAAATATCATTTATCAATCAATAACTATCATTATACGAGCATTTAAAAAGAGTTGTTGATGTTGGTGGTGGAATTGGGATGATTATTAGTGAACTTTGAATGTTTATTCTAAATTTGTTTAATTGGTTAATTTTCTAATTATTTAATTATACTTTTAGTTTTGTTATATTATGTTATATGACCAACTTCATTTAATCAACAGGTACTATAAAATATAAACAATGCCACCAAGAGAGGAATTTCCAACAGAAAGATTAGAAGGTGCTCCTAGTGATGATATTGGTTGGCATTTTGGAACACCTGTAGCTGGAAATCGAAATAACATAATTTGCAAACTCTGTGGAAAAGTAATAAAAGGTGGAATTACTCGATTGAAGCAACATATTGCTCATTTTAAAGGACAAGTAGCTGGTTGTCCTAGAGTTACGACTACTATTCGGGAAGGTATGATGAAACTTCTTTTAGATAATAAAGATAAAAGAAATGATTCAAAAAAAAGAAAGGAAGAATTTGAAGCAAGGTTGAGAGGCGATGAAGATGATGAAATAGAAGCATTTGTTGATGAAGAAATGCAAATGAGGTGTGCGACGCAAGAAAGCATCAGATCACATCGTGAATGGGAAAATAGACAACAATTTAGACAACAAACTAGAGGAGGGCAAAATGTGTATGAAGAAGGTGGAAGCTCTCATGCAAGGGCAAGAGGATCAGAAGATATTGCCTTCAATTTAAGATCTACAAATGTTGATCTTGTGAGGAGTAAAAGCATGAAACAACCAAAAATTTCCGGTGGTTTGATGAAAACATTAAGGAAGAAACTAGGAGAAGCAGTATCAAAACTTATTATATATGAACGTCTTCCAATGAATTTATCTAATTCTCCTTGGTTACATAATTTAATTACTACAGCTGCTGAGATTGGCACAACAGGGGTTAAATTTCCTACTCCT
Source organism: Erythrophleum ivorense (assembly GCA_026724425.1). Classification (NCBI taxonomy): domain Eukaryota; kingdom Viridiplantae; phylum Streptophyta; class Magnoliopsida; order Fabales; family Fabaceae; genus Erythrophleum; species Erythrophleum ivorense. The sequence continues at coordinate 17,844,702 of JAIUCV010000009.1, forward strand.
TATGAGATTTCATATGTGTATTTGGAAGCTGAATATCAATCCATGAGGGAATGGATAAATGGGTTGAAAAGTGCATGGAAGGAAAGAGGTGTTACAATAATGTGTGATGGTTGGACTAATAGTATTAGTCACATGCACATAATGAATTTTCTTGTCTATTGTAGCAGAGGAACTATTTTTCTAAAATCAATTGATGTTTCTTCTGTTGCTAGCAGAAATACTGATTACTACCTTCAATTACTTGACCAAGTGGTAGAAGAAGTTGGAGAAGAATATGTAATCCAAGTGGTTACAGATAATGAGGGAGCTTTCAAGGCAGCTGGAAAGAAATTGATGGAAAAAAGACCACATCTCTATTGGTCACCTTGTGCAGCTCATTGTCTGGATCTATGCTTAGAAGACATTGGAAAAAAGAGCAATGTACAAAAGGTGTTAGAGGATGCAAAGATGATAACATCCTTTATATATAACCACATTTGGACTGTAAATTTGATGAAAGAATATACTGGAGGTCGAGAAATTATTCGTCCAGCCATTACTCGCTTTGCTACACAATTCTTGCAACTACAATCTCTTGTGAAGCAAAAGCAAGCTTTGAAGAACATGCTCAACTCTGAAAAGTTTAAAAAGTCTAAATTTGGCAAGGAAAAATCCGGACCAGCACATGATGCAAGAAAAAAAAATTTTAGATAATGACTTTTGGATCAAAGCTAATGAAATACTAAAAGTATTTGAGCCAATTGTCAAGGTGTTAAGACTGGTTGACGGTGATGAAAAACCAACTATGGGTTTTATCTATGAAGCTATAGATAGAGCAAAACTATCTATACAACAAAATTGTCGTTATCACTCAACTTATAACGACATGATAGATAAAAGGTGGAAATTCTTACATACAGATTTACATTCTGCAGGTAAGTCTATATATATATATAAATTATGTTGTCACAAAAAGAGAAATATTTGTATATTGACTAATTAATTTTATTTTATTTTTAGGTTATTTTCTTAATCCTCAGTTTCAATTTGGAGTTGAGCATGGTCATTCAGTATATAAAGAAACATTTGATGGAACTAAAAGTGCAATCTCTAAATTAGAAAGAAATATGGATGTTGCAATTAGAGCACTAAATCAGGTGAGTTATTTTTTATATAATAAATATTCGGAATATATTATTATATATTTACATTAAATTTAATATGATTTTGCATAGTTAATACTTTTTCGAGAAAAGAGAGAGAACTTTGGAACGCCACAAGCCCAGAGAGCATGGTCTCAAATGGATCCCGGTAAGATATAATTCATTTTTTATTTACAAGTATATATGGTAGAATATGTAACTTAATCAAAATGATTAATTTTGTTTATAATTTAAAGTTGACTAAATTTGTGTATTGTTTGTTTAAATAGCTGAATGGTGGATGATATATGGTTCGTGTGCTCCTGAACTTCAAGGCATTGCAATAAAAATTTTAAGCCAAACAACTTCAACTTCAAATTGTGAAAGGAATTGGAGCACATTTAGCTATATTCATACAAAGACAAGAAATAGACTAAAGTATAAAAAATTACAAAAACTTGTCTTTACTTTTTACAATATGAAGTTAAGAATGAGGGAGAAGAAGAGGCGTAGTCAAGAAGAGATAGAAAATAGTTTCAATCCAATTAATCTTGATTACATATTTCAAGAAGATGATCCCTTGTCTCCATGGATTGAGGAGAGAGAAGGCCCATTATTGGATGGACTTCAAAATTCAGAATGGCTTCCAAGAGTGGATACTGATGACGAAGAGGTAGAGGCTGATGTTGATTCAAGTTCTCATGAAGGTCATAGTCAGGGCAGTGATGGTGGTTTGAGTCCAGCAAGCAATAATAGTGGTGGTGATGGTGGTAATACAGTAGAAAGTGATCATGACGTAGATGAAGATAGAGAACAAGATCCATATCAAGACATTCCATATAATATGCGTGATTTGGGTTTTGTTGTTGATATGACATCTTTTCAGGATAGAAGTTCTGATGATAATAGAAGAGGTGGTCATCAATCTATAAGAGGTGGAAGGCAGCAAAGTGGTGTACTAGAAGATAGTTCTTCCTCTAGTTTTTCGCAAAGTTTTGGTGATTTTGGCATTGGTGACTCATCTCAAAGTAGTCAAAGTTACTATCCTCCATTTTATCAACAGCCTCCCCGTATGTCATATGATCATTATCCAATAATTCAAGCCCCACCATATTATCAACCTTCAATAAATTATCAAGAGCCTTATTATCACCAAGCACCAAGTTTTCCTTATCAGCAAATGGAGAACACAAGTGGAGGATTTTTTGATTATGTTTTTGGACAGGGAGCAAGACAAGGTGATAATGAAAGTGAAAGTGGAAACTATGATCCTCCACGACATTCTACAATGTGGTGATTCTAATTCTCTCTTTGTAATAAGTATGTAAGTATACTTTTATATTATCTTATTTTTCTTTTTAGTTTTCTCTAATAATATTGATATGCTTGTTCAAAATAAGAATTTATTTAATTAATATTGATGTTAGACATGATATATTTATATATATGAGAGTTTTAATGATTATATATATTTTTAAAATAATTTGTGCAACTTCTAAAAAAAATCACAGCCGCAGTGACCGCAACCCACATTATAGCACCCGCAATGCCCACAACCGCAGTAACTGCAACGCAACCGCAACCGCAACCGCAGCCGCAACCGCAATTTAAAACCATGGTTGCAAACACATAAAGAAACATGGAAGATGAAGCTGGGAAACAATAAATAAGTTATGGGTTTTTCTTTTGATGAGAAGGCACATGTGTGTGTGGGAGGAAGAAGCAGGAGTTGACGTGGGAATGAATAGGAAAGAAGAGAAGAAGCTTGAGAGGAGAAGTATGAGCTGGAGAACGTGGAATGAGTGAAGAAGAAGCCACAGGGTAGCTTATGTGAAGAGAAGAAACAATGTGTTGGGTTGGACGAAGAAGAAACAAACAAGGAAGCAGCTCAGTTTTAGAGTGGTAGAACGTAGAAAAGAAGAAGCATGCAGTTACGGGTTCTGGTGCTTTGAGAAGAAAAGATGAAGAAGCTACTGAACAGGGAGAAAATTTATGCAGAAGGAATGCTATGATTTAGAAAAGAATAATAGTAAAAATGAGCTGGGAATGAAGAGAAATGACGTGGACAGTGATGTGGGAAGCACAAGAAAAGCTGAACATGTGATTCATTAAACACACACGGGCATAATGCAATTCATTAATCTGAGCCACACATCATCTCATACACGTGACAAATCATCTATTCCATCGTATTATTCCAAGGAAAGAGTATCCATATTCGATGGACCCATCCATAACACGTGAGATTTATCCAGAGAGGAAGGCACGTGATTTTTAATGAGGAAGTTTGAGGCAGAACGAATCATCCACCATTTCATCCATCGTCATTCTCCCATCCACACCCCAGCCATGCCGTAGCCATTCCTCCACTCCATTTTTTTCATTCTTCCACCTCTATGAAGCTCTAATTCTCCATCTTGTGATTAGCTTGGAAGAAGACCTCGAAGAAGCTTGAATCCATAGAGATAACAAATGAATTTTGGTTAAGATTTTCCTATTTTTCTAGCACTTTTCCTTTTTTTCTTGTACATCTTGGTTGAGATGTAATTGATTGGGAATTTGTGTTGTTTGTAATTAGTGGCTGGTCAGACACTAATTAGGATACTTTTTGAATGATTAATTGATTGGATTTAGTAATGAATTTTCATTATTCTCCAATTTTTTATGTATGCAATCAAGGTGTTGATGAAATGCATGAGTGAGATTGTGTGCTTAATTGTTTGATTTGAGAATTCCTTGGAGTTTAATTGGTTAATTAAACATTCTAGAGTGATAATTTAGAGGCTAATTAATCAATTAATCAATCAAATTAAGTGTTCATTAATCCTAATAATAAGAGTTAGTGATTTAATACAGGGTTAAAGTTTCAATTCAACATTAATTTATTAATCTCTTGATTCTTACATGGTAACCCAAGATACATTGTTATGAACACAATTAGGGACTCTTAAACCAAAATCAATGACAATTCGATTAGGATAAGGACAGTGGATACTAAGGGATGAATCCAAGGTTAGTCACATGTCTATCATTCACTCTTTAATTCATGTAATTAAGTAGTAATTAGGAGTTTTAATTCAATTTCATTTTACTTAGTTTAATTAGATCAAACCCCCCTTAATTAGGTAATTTTTAGAGTTCTCTTACACTTAGAAAACCTAATTAAACATTGAATTCTATTTTCAAGGGAGATGACCTAGGTTGTGCCACTAACTATAGATTTTAATTCAACTTAGTTTTATTTTGAAGGTTGCACAACACAACCATCATCATTCTTCTATTCCTTTGGTCATTTCTCATACTTAGCATATTTGTACCCTCATGGCCATTTTCAAAAATTACCCCTCTATACATATAAACTCTATTCTAACTTCTTAAATAGCTTTTTAGACTTAATTTAAGCTCCTTAAAGGCCTCAAACATAATGCCACACATATGGATACTTATCAACTCAGGCTAGGGTTTCATAAGTACCTAAAAATGTTGACTTCCATATTTTTATAATAGATAGCTCTCATTATAAGCTTTCTAAAGACACTTAATTTGCATTAGTTGGAGTTGTGTATCTCAAATTATGAATTTTCAAAATTCGAACTAAATTAGATGTACAAGGGTTAAAATGCATATTTAGCTTATTCCATGAGTTTGGTTTTTATTCATTTGCTATATGGATTAGAACAAATTGGTTTAGCATAAATTAGAGGAATGAAATAATGAAAATCTAAATGAGCATTTTGGAACCATTTGGCGCTTTTAGTAACAATAATTTCTACTACTAAAGCTTTAATTACCACATTTTACTTCCAAAAGATGTATGTAACATGGAATAAGCAAATAAAATGTAATGGTAGGACATTGTTAGTATTTGTAACGAACGTAATTTCTGTAAAATGACGAAATGAGCCGCATAAAAGCAAGTCATCTAAAATGAGCTAGATAAGGTCCCAAAAAATTTGGGTAAAGCCCTAGACTCCTAAAAATGATAATTATAGGTTCAGATGGAAAGAAAAATAGAGCTAGGATGATGAAACAATTTATGACAAAAACTAACAAAACGTAATAGCATTTTTGTAAATAAGTGCAACTTTTGGAAAAACACATAGGAGGGCTTTTTAAATGGAAAATTGGAGTTGCCCAGGGTTTTCGGAGGCCCTAAAAATTATGGGAAGCCTCGAGACTGGTAAAGCCCCTCCGATGTACATTTTTCAATGGCGGTGAGCCCGAACTTTGATGGATTCATTCGAGAAGGTTCTAGCTCCAATTTGAGTGATTCCAAAGGCATTTTATTAAATTGGAAATCTAAATTTTATAGTGAAAAAGACGGTTCTCAAAAAGAAGCTAAAACGAAGTTGAAACGAAATTGTCATTATGGAAGGACGAAATTGAAATTTTTGAAAAAGTGTACTTCTAGAAGCTCCCACACACTTCTCCCTTCTTTTCCCACCTTCTTAAGCATGACTTCCTCTACCCAAATTACAAAAAAACAGCAGCTTGTTGAGGCATAGCAAGAGAGGAAGAAAAGGGAGAAGAAAAAGGCAAGAAAGGTAATGAAACTTGGAAAATTTCATGCTTTTCCTTCTTTCAACTTTGCTCCTCTCTTTCTAGGCTTTCTTTCCATAGTTTATTTAAGCTATTTGGTTCTATTTTAATCCAGAATATTGAGGGGGAGTTCAAAATTTTTGAAGAGAAGCAAACCAAGGAGAAAGACTCTTGAAACTAAGTTGAAATCCAAGGTAATTCATACTTTGAATTGCTTCTTTCCTTTGCTTTCCCTTACCTTGAGTTTCAGCCCTAAATAGAACCATATGAGGGGGAGGTTTTTTTGTTCAAAAATAAGAGAGGAACAAGGGTTTTAGGCCATGGGGAGATGGAATATGGCAAGAAATCCTAAAGAAAACCTATGGAAAACAAGATAGCAAAGTGTAGGCTTCTTTAGGGTTTTGTAAAATTTGATTTTGTGTGAGTATTTCCTTGGCTATTTGAATGTTTCCTTGAGCTCCTAAGACCTCTAGAAACTCTCCCAAGTGGCTCTCCTATCAAGGAAAAATCAAGAACTCCATGAACCTTCCTTGGTGCGCTTGTCTTGGCCTAGGCTACTTCATAGAGCTAGGGAGTATTTTAATTTGTTCTAGCCTTGGTTTGGGCCTTATATGATGTTAGAAGATGGGAGAAACCATTGAGAAAAATTTAGGAGCCATAGATTGGAAGATGGAGCAATGGTATCCATAATGGTGCCTTATGAAGCAACTTAGGTTTCCAATTGTGCAAGTGAATGTGTGAGGGCTCTAAGGACCTTAAATGAGTCCAAGAAATCTAGAAATGACAAGAGAATAGAGCCTAGAACTTGAAATGTAAGAGTTGTTTCAATAAGCCAATTATGAAACCATTATGTCATTTATGGAACTAAGTGTGTGTTCAAGAGTGTCTTTAGTGTCTTGGCTTGCTTCAAGTATGTGATTATGTGTTGTTTATGGTGTTTAGGCCAAGAGAACACCAACACACCTAGGTGAACTTGTGAGGTCGAAAAGAGGGAGGAGTAAGACAAAGGAAGGCTTGCAAAATTCAAGGTAGCTCTCCACCTGATTCTCTTGCATTCTTGTGTGCATATGTATGTCTTTGTGTGCTTGTGTATGCTCTTGTGATTTGAGAACATGCCACTTGATGTCTTGAAGTTGCATTGGTACCAATGTGTTGTCTTGAATGCCATTGATTATGAGAATAGCTCCCAAGGGTGAGGTGATGCCAAAAGTCCCTTAATGTGGGCAAGGAAGTGCCAAAAGTTTCAAGGCATGGGTGAGATTAAGCCAAAAGTCTCTTAAATGGGTGAGGCTAAGTGAAAAGTCCCTAGGCCAAGGGTAAGACATATCCAAAAGTTCTAGAATTGGGGTGAGGTAAAACCAAAAGTCCCTAGAGCTCCTTGATGGCTTGATTATGGAATTGTGGCATGAGAATCTTGGAAATGAGCATTTATGATCTTGGTAGTTTGTTTACTTATACACTTAATGTATGTGTGAATAGGTGTGTGAGATATTGAGATCCTTAGAATCTCACTCCCCTTTCCCCCTCACTCTTGACTTGTCAAGGTGATGCTCAAAGGCAAGGAAATGCAAGCCAAGAACAATAGAAAGCCTTACTTTGCTTATTATGTAGTCTAAATTGTAGTTGCATATCAAAGTGGCTTTATACATATTATTTTTGTGATGTAAGACCTTTAACAAATATAATATGATGTATGGATACTATATATACTTTATGTAGCATGAAAGTAATAGAAATATGAATTTCATATCATGGATGGCATGTATGTATTAGTGTATTATTGGATGTGAGATGGTCAAAATGAAATGCATGAGGTTTAGGACCACTTGGGCAATGTCTACAAGTCATATTTATACTTTTAAACTTGCCCAAGAGGAGCCAAACCATTGGAGAGGTCATTTGGACAAAGTGAACACCTTACATGGAGCAAAATTGACCATTTGAGTGAGCTATATCACTTTTTATCCAAATGAGCTCCTCTTGATCTAAAATTTGGCATGCATTTAAAGCTTGTTAAAATATTTTTTGGAAGCTAAAGTGGACGAATTTTGGAGGTCTATGGAATATTTGTTGAATTTTCAAAGTCAAAAATTTTTCTAATTTTGGTTTAGTGCACTGTTCATTCTGGTCTGAAATGAAACTCTGTCACTCATGGGGCAAATGATGTCCAATTGCCACAAAATTTTACAGGGAGAAACTATACCTTCCTAGTGACTTGGCCAATTGGAAGCACCTCATTTGGATGTCTAGAGAGGGAGATATTAATTTTTGAAGTTGTTATCTAGTGTCAGGTGTCCAGTCAGACATGTGTTACTATTTGATTGGCTTTCGAGGCTATACATGCCTACACTAGTCAAAGTTATTTTTTCCCTCTAGGTAACATCTGTAGATTTCCATATTGATATCATTTGTATGAATTGGATTTTTGTGAAATTAATTAGATATTTTTAAAATTTATAACAGTAAACTATATTAGTACTAGGGATAGCCGAACCTTCGTGGCTATTTTGTTGTCAAAAGTGGTCTAAAGCTATGCACATGTCTTGGAATTATTTTTATTGAATTTAACATCCAAAGCTTTCCAAAAGGATATGGTTTGTGTGGTTTCAATTTTTTTACATTTAGTTATAATTTTTCAAAGTTGCCCCTAAAACCTACCACTGCACAGCCGTGGGAAATGAAGAAAATTTTGGAGTTTTTGACCCTTGATCCGTGGTTTGTGCTAGTTTTTTGAGAATTTCATGATTTTTATGTATGGAGAATAATTAGAGAATGTTGTTGATGAGTTCATGGGGTCCCAGTGATGTGAAATGAAAAATTTATTTGCTACACAACATAATTTAATTTATTATTTTAATGCATTTTCTAGAGATTTCTTTAATAAAGTGCATAATCCCACTTGCAAGAGAGGGATTAATGTTAGAAATAATATGGTAGTACAATATTAAAGCCAAGGTTTAGACAATCTAGCTCTTTATTTGTATTAAAGAATGTTTGAATTGCTTGTGCATGCAATATGTGATTGTTAGGAATGATTGAATTTGTTATGAATATTGTGTATATATGTTGAGGTTATGGATCTTCTTGAACAACTGGTGAATATTTGAAAGGGCAAATCTATTAGGGCAAAGTCAGGAAATCCTATATAGGCTATTCTGAAGTGCCTGGATTAATAGTAGGTTATGATAGAATAGTAAAGATAAATGGTGCAACAATAGAAGGTATGATACTACAGCTAGGAATGCCCTAGTTAGATGGAATGATGACAGAAGAAATGCCTCAGAACCACAGCAACTAGTTCTTGATAATTTACCTGCACCCCTAAAAGAAAGGAATTGATAAATGATTAATATGTTGCTATATTTATAGAATTGTCTTGGCCCTTTGCTTATTGGCAAGAATATGATAATGGAAAAATGGAGGTGCAGGCAATCAAGAAAAAGATTAAAACCCTCCCACTAGAGACAGGTTTGTTCCACTAAAAATTAGAATATTTAATGCCCTTGAAGAGATTAGTAAGGTAATTAGAAAATAACCTGTAGGATATGATACAACTAAAGGCTAAATAGAAAGAAACCCTAAAATAGAAGGGGCAAGACAAGAGGATAATATGAGTGTCTCTGCTAGCAATAAGATAAAAGGTAAGGTATGTTGGAACAGGAAAGTGTAGAGAAGAAGGAGTTTAGCCAACAAGGGACAACCTTCCTAAGTGACATGTTATAAATGTGGGAAACTAAGATATATAGCCAGAATTGATTTTAAATAATGGTGATGCCCCCACTTAGACTTCAAACCTAGGGTAGAGTAATTGCTCTCATTGAATAAAAGGTCAGTGTGTCTCCTAATTTGATCATAAGTGTAAGAGTAGAAGGCCAGTGCCTCTCCTAGTTGGATCAGAGGTATGATTAGAGTTAACAATTTTCCTCTGATTATTGTGATTGGCTAGGTATTATCCCATGATTGTTGTGTGAGAAAACTGGGTTTGGCTATGGACACCTTGCTATATGATTTGTTGTATTTATTCTTATTAGAGGTCCTATGATTACTTCCCACGTCTACTTGAATGTCACTAGTTTAAACATTGTGTCATTATTATTAATATGATTTGTATGCCTTTCCTTGATATTGATTTTATTATTGATATGAATTGGATAGTTGCTAATAATTTTGTGTTTGATTATGAATCTAAGAACATTACCTTACCTGACTATGGGATCTTATCTAGCGTTAGAGCTAAATTATCTTTCTTGTCCACCCTTCAAGATGAGAGATATGTAGAATATGGATGCTAAGAGTTTCTAGTCTTTTCTCGATATAGGTAGAGGTAGAGAAAAGGATAAAGGAGACCTGTAACATCCAATTTTCTAAAAACGTGAGAAGCGTAACGTACGATTTCTATGTCAACGAACAAAATTCACCAGATACAAAAGAAAGTCCCCCGAAATGATGTAGTTAAGATTCGAAAAAATTTAGGAAGCATTCTAGACTCTAAAAAATGAGAATCCCAAGCTCAAACGGAAGAAAAAATGGAGCTAGAATGAAGAAACAAAATTATGACGAAAATTGACGAAATGTAATGGCATTTTTGTAAATAAGTGTAACTTTTGAAAAAACATATAGAAGAGCTTTTTAAATGAAAGTTTTGAGTTGCCCAGGGTTCTCAGAGCCGCTGAAATCCATAGGAAGCCCCGAGACAGCTAAAGCCTCTCCGATGGACGTTTTCTAACATTGGTAGACCCAAACTTTGACTGATTCATTCGAGAAGGTTTTAGCTCCGATTTGAGTGATTCCATAAGAATTTTTTTTAATTGGGAACCTAAATTTTATGATGGAAAAGACAGTTCTTAAAAAAGAATTAAAATGAGCCTAAACGGAGCAAACAGGCACGTAGGGGCAAAATAGTCATTTTAAAAAATTATAAAAGAGGCTTCTTAAGTAAGATTACACCTCATCCCCTTCTCCAAACTTTTATTTGTAGAAAAAGGGGTAGAAATGGCATGACATTAAGAGGGGAGAGAGAGAAGAAGTTTAAGCTTCAGTTTAAGTAAGTAAACGGCCCTATTTCATCCCGCGCCAGTTAGGAAAGTTGTTTCTCTCTCTAAGAGCTCTCTAATGGTGGTTTTATTTTCTTGAAAACTTGAAGATTTAGGTTTAACCCAAGCCAAAAAGGAACTCTTTTCAAGAAATCAATTGGTGAAAAATAATCTACGCAAAGAGAGCTCCATTTTAAGGTAAGACTTTACTTAAAACACTTACAAAATCTTGTGTTTCTAAACCATTTAAGCTTAGGTCTAGAGAGAGAAAGTGAGGAAGAGAGTTTTTCTTTATGTATTCTTGATGGAATCAAAGGTTATGGAGTGTGAGGATTAAGAATATACAACTAGAATTGAAAAGGGAGCTTTAGAACGCAAGTTATAGAATTTAGGGATTTGGTTGCACCTAGGCTAAGATGAAACTTCCTAGTAGTAATTTAAGTTTTCTAAGAGTATATATGAGTTCCTAAGACACCAAGAGAGCCTCCCACATGCTTCTCCTATCAAAGAAATTAAAACAACTCCATTAGTGCCATATGGAAGCATAGCTTCGGCCAAGAAGAGTTCATGCACCTAAGGAGTGTTTTAATTCTTTCGAAGCTTAGTTTTGCATCATGTGTGATGGGAGAATATGAGAGGAAGCCTTAGAAAAATTTTAGAAACTATAGATAGTGAGATGGCCTTATATGTTTTCGTAATATGGCTTAAAGAAGCAACACCTAGTTAGGCTCCTAGAATTGATTGTGTGATAACTCTAAGAGGTTTAAATAGAGTCAAGAATCATAAATAGATGGAGAGAATGGAGTCAAGATGATATTTCCCAAAGATTGCTTCATTAAGTGCATTATGGAACCATAAAGGGGTTTATAGACCAAGCTAGAGTCTAAGCAAGTTGTGTGGCCTTAGAATTAATTCCATGAATCTAATTGGCATCTATAAATTATGTCTAGGCCAAAAGGAATGATCTCCACCTTCTTGGGTGTGTCAGGTCAAGGGATAGGATTCAAGGCTTAAGGAAAAAGTGTACAAATGCTAGCAAGGTAGCTCTCTCTACCTCCTCTCATGCATGGATGTGTGCTTAGCTTGTCTTGAATGTATGTATGTGTATTTTTAAGCCATGAAAAGTGTTCTAGCATGACTTTAATTCCATGGTGCCATGATGTTACAATAAGCTTTTATATGATGTCTTTGATGTGTGCTTGGGTTTGCTTAAGTGTGGTGAGGTCAAGAACCCTTAGCCCTAGTGAGGATGAATCAAGAACCTTTGAGATTGGTTGAGACAAAGCAAAGAGTCTCCCAAAAGCAAAATGGGCTCCCAAGAGCATAGTTAAGTCCAAGAATCTCTTAAAGAATAGGTGAGGCAAGTCTAATATCCACAAGAAATTAGGTGAGATCAATCCACTTGCTTGGCAAGCCTTTGTAACATTCTCAAATGATGAAAATGCTTCTTGAATGTTTGCACCTGTCAACATGACCATACATGCATTTATGAGACTTGTTTGCATTCATTATGTATAATTGAATGAGAGATAAGCTATTGGGATTCTTTGAATCTCATTCCCTCCTCTCCAATGATCTAACATGTTAGGTGGACTAAGTGGACAAGGTAATGGAAGCCAATCACCTTAAAGAGAAGAGATTGACACCAATATGTATAATTTTTGCTCTTTGAAGCCATAATGATGCCTAATGATATAAATTATTATTGTAAATGGTCTATGGCCTTTGGAACGTATGTAATTATGATAATATATTATGTTTAAATGGGAGAATGTATTATGTGACCACTAGTATGCAAATTGAGTATGTATGGGCAATGTAGCTTCTTGAATTAGTTTATGGAATTATGCATATGTGTGGATAAGATGGCCAAAATGAGATGCATGAGGGTTGGGACCATTTGGATAGCTCACACAAGTCTTAATTATGCTTTTGGACTTGTCCAAGATGTGCCAAACTCCAAGGAAAGCCATTTGGACATTTTGGTATCCCATATAGAGCCAAAATTGACCATAATAAAACCTTATATCACTTTTTATCCAAATGAGCTCTTCTTGATTTAAGATTTGGCATGCAATTAGAACTTGTTAAGAGATTTTTGGGAAGCTAAGAGAAGAATTTTTGGAGGTCTACAAAATATTTGATGAATTTTCAAAGTTGGTAAATTTTCTAGTTTTGGTCATGTCATTATTCATACTGGTCCGAAAATGAAATCTATCATACAAGACTCAAATAATGTCCAATTGCCATGAATTTTATACAAAGAAACTAGGCATTTCTAGTGACTTGTGCTAGTTGGAAGCACCTCATTTGGAGGTTTAGAGAGGGAGATATGAATTTTTAAAGAATCTATCCAGTATCAGGAACTCTACCCAACCTCAGTTACTATTTGATTGAATTTTGTGGTCTATGCATGCCTAAGCTGGCTTGGAGTTATTTTTCCCTCCATTTAATATCCACAAATTTTCAATTTGGTATCATTTTCATGGATTGGATTTTTGTGGGATTAATTGGACATTTTTAAAATTTGCTGTAAAATTTTGTGACAGTACCAGTGGACAGCCTGACCTCTAGACATTTTTGAATGTCAAAAGTCCTTTGTGATTGATGTTATGGTTTGGGCATATTTTTACCATAAATTTGACATTTGTAGCTTTCCAGAATGGCCAAGAATGCATTATTTTTATTTTTCTAGAATTAGTTATGATTTTCCAAATTTGCAACAGAAAAGAGGAAAATTCTGGCCAAAAATATGTATGTATACTTCATGCTTCCCTTCGAGTTTCTTAAGGTGTAGGCCACTTTTCATGATGCAAATGAGTTTTATTCATGTAATTAAATATGGAAATGTGTTGTATGAACTCACATGGTCTACGTGACACCGAATAGATTTTTCATACACGACACAATGCAAGAAAATATATTATTTTAATTCCCCTTTCTTGCTCTTTCATGAAAATTATAAATGTGAAGCATGTGAATGTTATGAAATGAGCTAGAAATATAAGGTGTTACAAGACCCCTCTATTAGGGAATTTCCAAAGGTTTTTTTTAAGGATTTTGATTTTAGTAGCCTACCTCTCGAGAGAGAGATAGAATTCTCTATTGATATTGCGCTTAGGGCTGGACTGGTGTCCAAAGCTCCTTATAAAATGGCTTCACCAAGTTAATAGAGTTGAAAAAGCAAATTAAGGAATTTTAGAGAAAGGGTTCATACGTCTTAGTGTGTCACTCTGGGGAGTTCTTGTGTGTAGATTATAAAGAGCTTAATAAGGTTATCATTAAGAATAAGTATCATCTCCTTAGAATTAATAATCTTTTAGATCAATTAGAGGGGGCATCAATATTTTCCAAGATAGATATTGGATTTGAGTATAATCAATTGAGGGTTAGAGCTGAAGATGTCCTAAAGACAGCCTTTAGAATTAGATATAGACATTATGAGTTTCTGGTGATACTAACTGGTTTAACTAATTCACTTGTTGTTTTATGGACTATATGAGTAGAAGTATTTGGACCTTAATTGAAGAAATTTGTTGTGGTATTTATTGAGTTTTGGCTAACTAAAGTGAGGCTTTTAGGTCATGTGATCCTATAAGTGGAGGTTACGGCTGATCCCTATAAAGTTGATATTGTATTATAGTGGGATAGGTCTAAAACCATCACTAAGATTAAAAGTTCTTGAGGTTTATAGGGTATTATAAGGGGTTCATATAAGGCTTTTCTTAGATAGCCTTATCACTGACGAGACTAACTAGAAAAGAGACACTATTTATGTGGGATGATAGATGTGAGAGAAGTTTCTAAGAGTTGAAACTCTGGTTACTGCCTTTGTATTGATTCTACCTAACCCTAGTAAGCCTTTTGTGGTTTATAGTGATATTTGTGGAAAGGGTTAGGATATGTGTTGATATCTTAGGGTAAAGTAGGGTATATGCCTTTAGACAACTAAGGCCTCATAAGGAAAATTATCCTGCATATGATTTAGAGTTAGTTTCAGTGGTATTTGTCCTTAAAATCTGGAGGCATTATCTATATGCTACCACAGTGAAAATATTCAATGACCACACAAATCTAAAATGTTTATTTAATTAGAAAGAATTGAATATGAAACAAAGAAGATGGATAGGATTCTTGAAAAGATTAAGATTATACATTGAAATACTATCCAAGTAAGGCCAGTATGATGGCCAATACTTTAGGTGGAAAGTCTATATGTTAGTGAATGAGGGCCCCATAGTAAAATGAATTGAGAAAAATTAAGGATAGAATGCTAATTAGAGCATTTAGAAATGAGGTTAAAAAACCAAGAATGGCCCAAAATCGAGGCTAAAATGACTAAACAAAATGAACTGAAATTGCAGTGGTAAAATAATAATTTTATATAAAATTTTAAAGACTTAAAAAAAAGTTTTAAATGGAAAAATTGAACTTACTAGGGTTTTCAAAAGTCCTAAAAATCATAAGAACTATTAGAATAGTTAAAACTTTTCTAGTGTGTGATTTAGAATGTTAGTTGACTAAAATTTTGACCAAGCTATTCGAGATGTTTTTAAATCCCAAAATTTTCTAAGTAAATACTTTTAACAAACTAGAGAGTCTCAATTTTCATATGGAATTGTTGGTTTTCAAAAAGGAATTAAAACGAGTTTAAACGAAGGAAATCAAATGAATAATGCAATCAATATTTTAAAAATTATTATAAAAATATTTCTTTTCCTTTTTATACACCATGCCACCTCCTTCTTCCTTCCATAAATGACATTCCTAGCCTCTGAACCAGATGGATATGGCATGAAAATAAGAAGAAAGAGAAGGAAAAAGAAAGCCAACAAAGGTAAAGAAATATGCCTAACTTCATACTTTACTAGTTAAAAACATTGCTCTCCTTTTTATGCTCTTTCTAATGGTAATTTTAGCTTCTTGAAAAGATAAGTTTGATGGCCGACCACTTAAAGAAAAGCAGAGGTTTGGATCAGCCAATTATATCATAAAAATCTCCATTAAACAAGGATTAAAACATGGTATGAATTATGGTAGAAAATTTGTTCTTCCTTTGAGATTGTCTCCCCGTCATATTTGGCCAACATATATAGAATCCAAAGGGAATTAGTTCTTAGCCAAATCATGATAGGAATGGGGGTTTAGAAGCATAAAGATTAAAATTATGCAATTGGAATCAAATAAGAAGCCTTAAATTTCAAAATAGTCCACCTAGGGTTTCACTTGTACTTTGAAAATTTTGGAACCTTAAGTAGACATTTCAAACTATGTGAGATCATATTCAAACTAGAAAAAAGCCAAGGAATCTCCATATACATCAAATTCTCAAGAGAAATGAGCAAAACTCCATTAGACTCCTATGTAGGCATAGGTTGGGCCAAAGGGTATAATGAATAGCTAGGAAGAGTTTTCATGAGCTTTAGGGGTTCAAGAGGACTAAATGTGATAAATACATAGTCATGGAACCATTGGATTGATTTTAGAAGCTTTATTTTGAAAGATGAATTTTTATAGTTCAAATAGGCTTAAAAAAGCAATTTGATATTAGCCTTGTTTAATTATGCATGTGATGGCTCAAATGAGTTCTAATAGAGTTATATAACTTATATCAAATGAGATTTTGGAGTCAAGAAGTTAAATTATAAGAGTTATTTCTTAAGGTATACAATATGGCTATAAGCACACCTAAAACCCTAAATTATATATGTAAGGCTGAAATGAGTATAAATTTGATTTCATTAATTATTTTGTACTCTATTTGATGTATCTAGACCAAATAAATGATAGCATATGCAAGTGTATCTATAGGGTTGTAGAGCTAAGAGAAGAGAATTAATTGGAATTTGTGTGACAAGGTAGCTTTTCCTTCATTCTTATATATGAATGGTTTTCTTGAATTTCTTAGTTGCTTATATGTATTATTTGTCATTTATATGATTTGTTGATTGATTGAATATGTTATGTAATTGCATGACATTTCATCGCATGTGAGTGGATTGGCTCTTCAATAGATAAGGCTATGCCAAAAGTCTCTTGAGATGGGTGAGGTGAGGTGAGGCCAAAAGTCCTCAAATGTAGGTAAGACTAAACCAAAAGTCCTAATTGTGGGTGATGCTAAGTCAAAAATCTATAAAAATGATGGAAGCTAAATCAAAAGTTCCTAGATATTAGGTGAAACTAGGTCAAAAGTCTCTAGAATTGGTTTTGCTCTTGAATGAGCCATGGTATCCTTAATTCATTATTCATGGTTTTGTCTTGGTTGTATAACATACATACTTGCTTTCATGTACTTGGATGAACCATATGTGTGTATTTGAATGTTGGATTAGCTATTGAGATTCTTGGAATTTCATTTTTTCCTAAATCCACTAATCATGCCCAAGTGAAACTCAAAGGAGAAAGAAAAATGAGCAAAAAGTTTAAAAAGAGCATTCTTGACAATGAAATCTAGTTTAGAGAGTTTTATTGCATATATGAATGTATATTCTTATATTTCGGTGTATGGATATGCAAACATATTTAAAAGTGGTTGATTATACTCTAGAAACCATTCAAGGTTTGTAACACATGAAATAATGTAAATTGGTATCTTGAGTTCATAAGCATACATGTGTCTTCTTGCATATGAGATGGTGAATTTTAGTTGCATGGCAAATTTAGCATGATGGATTAGTCTTATATACTATAATTATGGATTGAAATTTGCCTAAAATGAGAAATGGCATTTTAGAACTCATTTGGTATCATTTGGAACTAAAATTTGGTCCATTTAAATTATAAAATATCCATCTGCCCTTGATAGCACAAATGAGTAATTCTTTAGCTAAAATTTGGTAAACAAATAAAGGACATTGAGAACTTTTCATAAAGTAAGATATTATAATTTTTATATTTCTATAAAATATTTTATGAATTTTTGAAACTGGCTACATCATATAGATTTTATGCAATACTATTCATATGGTTAGTTTCAGATTTTTTGATTTTTGAGGGATTGAATGAACTCATTTTGACTTAAAATTTTTTCAATAGATAACTCCCATTATAAGCTTTTTAAAAATATTTAATTTACATTAGTCAGAATTGTTTAGTTCAAGTTATAAATTTTCAAAGTTTGGACTAAATTAAGTGTTCAAGGGTCAAAATACATATTTAGCTTATTCCATGAGTTTGGTTCTTGTTCATGTGCTATATGGATTGGAACAAATTGGTTTAACATAAATTAGAGGAATGAAATGATGAAAACCTTAATATGAGCATTTTGGAATCAATTCACACTTTTAGTAATAATAATTTCTGCTACTAAAGCTTTAATTACCATATTTTGCTACCATAAGTTATATGTAACATGGAATAAGTAGATAAAATGTAATGGTATGACAATAATGTTGGAGATTGTGCCCTAGGCCAATCCTTGTATTGCAAACATTGTACATTATTAAGAAATAAGAGTTTTTTTATTACATTATTATATTTTTTGCATGTTTTATATAATAATATCTTTGGATAAATCATGTTGATTATCCTAAATATCCCTAATCGATCATTATTGTGGGAATAATGATGAATTAAGACTAGTATGATTTTGATTGATGATTATGTGTTAATCATGTATATAGATACGAATCAAAATTATAGGCACTTGTTAGGGAACAAGATGCTGGATCGACCTATTATGAGATAGCTACATGGATTAAGTCATAAGCGTATCTTATGTATAACCGTGTCACTGAACTTTTAGACTTGAGAACACCATAGTTTCTAACATGAAAAAATACTATTTTTTGGCATAGTCAAAAGTCATCTTTAATCTGGTGATAATAAAGGCTATGATCGGGTATAGTATTCATGTAAAAGAAGATGAGCAGTCAAGATAAGATTTGTCCCTCTGATCAATAGAGAGATATCTCTGGGGCCCTCAATGAGTAAGATTGAGAAATGCATGGTCATGCTTGAATGGAAGGTTTCTATTTGTACTATCAGTCTGCACGTAGATCGAGAAAGTGATAATCAAGTAAGATGAGGATGACATTTCTATGCCTCATACTTGATCTAGATATCTTGTGACAAAAGGGATGTAATAAGGTTATATGACAGATTGCATCGGATCACTAATCCCTATATGATTTGGGTAGTCGCAATATCTTGCTAGAAACTACTTGTGACTTGTGGGTCAAATAGTGTTATTAGCCCACTGCCAACATCATATGGGCCTACAGGGTCATACACAAGAATGAGTCAACTCGAGCTAAAATGTCCAAATTCATTAAATTTGAAATTGCATCTAAATTCAATGAATGTCACGTTCAATCTAGGGTGGAAGAATTTTATAAATAAATAAATATGAATATATATATTTGATATATATATAATTTATAAAATTTGAAATATATATTTATATATTCAAATATATATATATATCTTTTAATTAATTTAAACCAATTAGTTTTAAATTCAAATCTATATGATCAATTTAAATTTAAACTAATATGATAATTTAAATTTAATTTATGAGATAAATGAAATTTGAATTAAGTCTAGATTTATATTAAATAATTAGTTAAAATTTAAATCTATTAGATAGACTTAAATTTAAACTAATCTATTTAATTCAAATTTGATTTGATTTGATTTAAAATAATGTATTTTAAATTAATTAAATATATCTAAAATCCTAATAAGATACCTCTATAAAAGGGTAGAAGACTTGGGTTTCCTAAAATTATAGAACAAAAAGAAAAACCCTAGAGAGAGAAAGTATACGGAAGGAGTATGGACGTCTAGAGAGAGAAAGTGTACTGACACTGTACGGATGCTTAGAGAGAGAGATAGAGGAAGCGGAGAGCATCTTCTCTACCAAGAACATTTACAAACATTGGTAAAAGGCACTAGCACACCGTTCGAATTGAGCATCCGTTCGTGTGGATACCAATAGAAGGAGTAGATCTGTAAATCAGTTCCTAAGATTCAACAAAAAAAGTAAATATTTCTAGATCTACTCGATTTAAACAACATTAATGGATCCATGGGAAGGGATTCGAGGTTTTAATTTTTTATTGCGCATCTCAAAAATTCCCAATAAATAAGGGCAAAAATTTTAGCTGTGGGAGAAATTTAGACTTTAAAAATTGTATACATAATAAAAATCAATAGAGCAAAAATAAAAGTAAACAAATTTGTGTTTAAAATTATAAACAAAATAGATTCTCATCTCTTGGCTTGGAAAGCAAAATTACTATTCCAAGTTGGCAAACTCACCCTAATAAAATATATGCTTAACTCTTCTTTAATCTATTAACTATCATGTATTCGTTTGTCTTAAAGAATTTGTAATACCTTCCATGCCAAGATGTTGAATTTTTTTTTTCTTGGGGGATTTGGAAGGGGAAAAACATATGCATCTCCTAAATTGGAATCATTTGTCCCTTTCGATTAGAAATGAAGGCCTTGGTCTTTAACCAGTGAAGCTAGTCAATAAAGCACTCCTAGCGAAACAATTTGGAGAATTATGGACAGGAGTCAATCCTTTCTATGTACCAAAATTGTCATATCAAAATATTATTCTAACAAACCTGAAGGTGGTTTGCATAGTCACTTTTATTCATCCTAGATGTAGAAAAGCATTCTAAATCTAGCCCTTTGATTCTTTCCAATATGCAATGGAAGGTTGGTTTAGGGAAGAATATCCTCATTGACCATCCCTTGCGGTGGTGGATGTAGCCAATTCAAAATAATGTGGTGGGCAAAGTTTCTGATCTTATTTTGCATAATTTCTCTTATTGGGATCATCATAAACTCAGTCAACTTTATACACACCCAGCCCAGATAAGTTATAATGGAATGGTAATGATGCAAGTGTCTATCAAGTAAGCAATGGTTTCAAAATTTCTCAAGAATTCTAACATTGTTGACTTGTTTACTTTTAAGCGATGATAAAATATCTAGCATATTAATTTACCTTAGAGAATGATCTTCTTTGTCTAGAAGCTGATCAATAAAAGCAATCCTTATTGCAGATGTTTTGACCTCGCATCACTTAAACTCAGAGGCCTCATGCCCCCCCATGGAGAAGAGAAAGAATTTATCAATTGCATATTTCTACAATGTAGTTTTGCAAGAGGCTAATGGTTTGATTTGCCTTTGGGTTTAAGAATTAATTTATTCCTTCCGCAGGATGTTACGAAATGGCTCAAAGTTTGGTTCTATCGAAGAAAGAAAGATACGAGGAATTTGGAGAAGATTACCAATTATACGGTTGCTTTATTATATAACATATGGGTCCTACATAATAAAATTGTGCATATAGATCAAGTCTTTGCTGCACTTGTCCTTCCTCTCAAGGGAGAACCATGAGGGGAATAAGAATCATGGAGCCAGGAGTATAACTATCCTCCCATCAATTCCACAACATAAGATCAACGAAATTTGTTGGTCGGCAATTGTGTGGTCTCGGAAAAGTAGGAGTTTGAGACAATCTCAATCATATCTAAAATTTTCTTCAACAATGTAGTCATTAGGACCTGGGATTGGGTACATACATCTACAGGAAAGACAAATGTTGCTCTATTGAAGGGAATCCGTAATACTCTCTTTTCGGGGGTGGGAAATTCGCTCATTAACCACTCTCCTTGCATTCATTCACCTTCCTCCTTCTAGAAACAAAGCACAACAGGTATCTTGATGCAGGTCTAACTCGATGGAACACTAATGTTGTGTTGGCAGATATCAATTTCCTTTCTTCCAAGTTCATTAATTACAGAGTTGGGTTACTCAGTCCCATAGAGTGCGAGAACTGGAGATTTAGGTTCAGAGATGAAGCGTCTTTTTTATCTACTGCTACTTATAATATTTACTTTTGACGGGCTTTTGTTTGTGTCACATTCAAAAAAAGAACATAAAAATTAGAAGCCCACCATTTACGGATGGCAAAAAGTCTTCCTATTTGGGGATTCCCGTGGGAACTTGCATTCAGGAAACTTGCACGGATGGGGACAAAAGGCAAACTCACCCTGAAGCCATTGCAAAAACGAGGATGAGGATCATAACTCTTGTCCCGCTGAGTCCTTATCCTTAGTAAATTACATAAGTGCCCTTCATATTTATATATACATGCATCAATTTAGTTGTCCTCTTGTAACCCGCTAACTCTAAGAGGCAACAAAACTTCAAAAGCCCCCTATTCCCTCTTCTCTCATTCTACCTCATTCAAGAATCCTAAAACTCTATCTCGCGGTTCCGACGCTCAGGGAAGACTCCGTTGCTGCAATCCCACTACTCTGCTCGTGAAACACTTCATTACCGTTGTGCCATTGCTCTGCTAAAGGAAGACTCCATCATGGCGCCATTGCAACACTTCTGCAGCTATTTTCTTGCATTTTACTTTCCTTTCCATTGATGTTGCAAATAGCTGTTGTTTAGATTTGTATGTATTCTTGTATTCCTTGTTTTCTTTTGTCATTTGTTAATCGATTGGTTTAATTTTTATGTAACTTCTAAATTAAATCAGATCGTTTTTTATGTCAAATGTATATGGATCTTTGGCCAAGTCTGTGTCCATGCCCTCGCAAAGCTCTGTCAGTGAACTGAATAATGCTTGTGCTAAATACGTTCAGATTGTTTCATTCTTTTACCACTCACTTCTCTATAGATCTTTGCTTAGTCTATTCGAAAATAAGATTGCAAGATGGTGTGTATTCTTCATCTGATTGCCTGTGGCTTATCGAATAAGCTTCCACAACATTTTTTTTAAAATTATTATATTATCTAATCAATCTTTTATTATCTTTGTGGGATTGGAATTTTAAAAAAAATTATGAAATTTGACTTATTTTTTGTTAGTATTTCAAGGTCTTCACAAGTTCTTACCATGAAAAAAAAAATTTCAATTAAGGAATTTAAATTTGAAAAAAATTATTTTTAAAAAGACCTATTTATAGCTTTGAAAATAATTTGATTGAAACTTTAAAAAGATTAAATTATAAGAAATTATATAAAGATCACTGACTGTCACTTTTACTAACTTAAGATCCTTAATTAAACTTTTTACATGAAAATAATTTTCCCCCATCCATCTTGCCACTATCGCCGTTGGTTTTGTGCTTTGTGAGAAGGGAAGAGAGGAGCATATCAAACAATTAGAGCCACTAGAATGCGCCGCAACGTTATGAATTAGACTTTACATTAATACCTCGGCTTCTTCCCCCTAATCCTTTTAAGCACTAACAATAATTTTATATCATCAAGCAAAAAGCGGCAGTCCAACAATTTTTTTTTTCAAATATACATTAAGAGGATAGAAAATACAAAAAGTTGAGGAATTTTAAAAAAAAAATTCAAATCAGAAAAAACAAATAAAATAACAACGGTCCTGTTCTGCAGTAGTTCATGTTTCATTCTCATCTAGTTGATATAATTTATTGAATTTATTGCGTCCAATCGTCTTACATGCCCTAACACCACAAGGGATTGAACCCATACAAGCTTGTTCGAAACTAACTACTAAATTTTCCTTTTTTCCTCGAGCTGAAATGGTAAAGTGCAGCATGTGCAACACCCACCAACGCCAATTTGAGCAACAAAGCACGGCACTAAAAAGTAAAAGAAAAACTGCAGCAGAAGAAACAAAAACTCCCCAAACACATGTTTATATATTACTGAGATAATAGAACCAATGTCACCTTAGGCGTGCCTGGCTTGAAAATCCTTCATGAAAGCCACCAACTTCTCAACCCCAGCCAAAGGCATTGCATTGTATATGGAAGCTCGCATCCCACCCACCGACCTATGTCCCTTAAGCTGAACCATCTTTTCCTTAGCTGCTTCCTTGATGAACTCAGCTTCTAACTCTGATTTCTCCAACGTAAACGGAACATTCATTAAGGACCTCACAGATTTCTCAACTGGGCATCCATAAAACCCATTGCTTTCATCAATGGCATTGTAGAGAATTTCAGCCTTTTTCTTGTTCTTCTTCTCAAACTCTTTCAAACCCCCTTGCTCCAATAGATCTTCAAACACCAAACCACACATGTAAATACCATAACAAGGTGGAGTATTGTACAGTGAGTTGTTCTCGGCATGTATTTTATAGTCAAGCATCACAGGGGTAATATCCTGAGCAATCCCAAGTAAATCCTTCCTGATGATCACAATAGTGACTCCAGATGGACCCACATTCTTCTGGGCCCCAGCATAGATCACACCAAATCTAGAAACATCCACACGCTTTGAACAGAAATTTGAAGACATATCAGCAACCAAAATGCCATTTGGATTCTTTGGGGTTGGGTAATCCTTGAACTCAACCCCATGAATTGTCTCATTTGCACATATATGCAAATAGCTTGCGTGTGGATTTTGATCCAATTCGCTAAAAAGTGGAATTTTGGTGTACTTCTCGGCCTTACCAGACCAGATTACATTGGGTTTACAGAATTTCTGTGCCTCCTTGAACGCCTTGTCCCCCCACGAACCAGTGACCACATAATCAACCTGATCGTCCGGCTTGCAGAGGTTCAACGGCACCGCGGCGAATTGGGTGGTGGCGCCGCCTTGCAAAAACAGAACAGAGTATTCCGGTGGAATATCCAAAAGGGCACGTAGATCTGCTTCTGCCTTCTGGATTATGGAGAGGAAATCCTTGCCCCTATGGCTCATTTCCATCACGCTCATGCCGGATCGGCGCCAAATGTAGAGCTCCGACTGGGCCCTCTTGAGGACGCTCTCCGGCAAGGTGGCGGGTCCTGCGGCGAAGTTGAAGACCCGATCTTGGGATGGAGTCTGAGAGGGTGGACGGTCATGGATTGGGGTGGCGGTCGGCGCGGCTGCGCATTTGACAGAGATGGGTCTGACGGCGGAGGCGGTGCGTATGGAGGTGACGAGGAAATGATTGTTGTGGGTGGTGGAATTGTTAAGGAGGTGATTAGGCTTCTGGAGAAGATGAGTGTGCGGCGGAGCTGCCATTGACATGGTGATGAAGATCTGGACACAAACAGAGACAGACCGCGGAAGAGAGAGAGATTTCTGAAATTTTTATTTTTAAATTGCAGGCTTTGGCAGAGGGCTGAATCAAAAGAGGGTATATTTATATCTAAATCGGTGAATCTGTACATCTTGGTTGTCGAAAAAGGCAAAAATAAAAGAAACAGTTTTTGCCCTTTGAATTTTCCGGTATCAATTGGTTGCATCCTGTAAAAGAGAAAAAAAACAGAAAATTATTATACTTTTGTTCTTATTATTTAATAATATTTATTTTTTATTAATTTTTAAATAAAAATATAAAAATTATTTTTTATTCATTCTATTTATATTCTATTTTTTTTATTTAATAATTTTATATATGAAACAACTTGTTAGAAATGTCATTTTAATTGTTTTTAATTGTTTTAACTTTATTCTTTGAAAAATATTAGACCAATATTATATATTTTATTGATAATCAAATTTTAATAAACTAAATAAAAACAAAATTTTAAATATAAATTAAATTTGTATGTAATTTATTATATTTTGATTATTACGTTTTTAATTAAAATATAATAAATATATAATTTAATTAAAAAATTATTTAATTATTTATAAAAATTTTATATTTATTATATTTTAATTAAAAATGTTTAATAATAAAAATATAAAAATATTAATGTAACATTTTCCAACTAAAATTTGTCACGATCGAATCGACCATTCAAATTTGAAAAACAAGGGGGTTGGTGGAAGGAAGTTGTGTACAGGGGAACGACGTCGTATTAAGAGTAGAAACGGAACAGCGAGCTCATACCAAGTAGATGTGTTATTTGACTAATTTGTCTTTGTAATTTGGACCAAAGACTCCAAATTCTGCTTGTTTAACGAATGGCGGCGTATTCCCCTTTGCGGTGGCGTTTCAAGTGTCAAGTCAAAAGAATATGTGTGAATATTTTAATAAGGCAAATGTTATTTAAGTAATATTTATATTAAATGTTTTATTTTTTCATATTCGATCCAAAAAAAATTGACGTGCGTACAAATTTATCCTATTAGATATTTTACCTATGAGTATTTAATAAAGAAATGGCGGCGCATAAAGAAAAAGGTTACGCCATGAAATTGCTTGTTATTCGTGACTCAGCCCAAGAGGCCAAGTTCTACTTCTAATGTATCACCTTTTAAAAAAAAAAAATCTTATAATAATATGACTTTAACGTAGTTTTCGTTATTTTGATTTGATTAGAGAATATAAAAATATAAAAGTATAAATAAATAAATGAATATAAATAAGATAAAAAATAATTTTTATCTTTATTTTTAAAAAATAATTGGATAATTAAAATAATAATTTAATAAATAGATTAATAATTATAAAAATATAATAAATATAATATAGATTATATAAAAAGTATATTCAAATGGCCAGGGCATTAGTGATTGAAATATTTTTTATTTTTTATTTCTTTTTCCTTTTAATTTTTTTAAAATGAGGGTCGGTATTAGTCTATATTGATATGATTGTTTGCTTTGCTTGGAGCACGGGCGACGGACCAAGCGAATGAGGCGCGTTAGACACTAAAAACTTATATAGCATCAATATTATAAAAGGAATATAATTTTTTAAGATTTAAAATAATGTTTATATTTATATTTTTAAAAAGTAATAAAATATTATTAAATAATAACTAAAAAATATAGTAAAAATTACATAAAAATAATTTTTTTATATATAAAAATTATTAAATAGGCCCTATTTAATAAATTTTTTTATACACTCCAAAATGGACAAAACAAATCTAAGAGCTACAGAATGTTTCAAATCAAAAAAATAAAACAAAACAAAAGTGGGGCGGCTCCAATTTGCGGCCACAGCAGTCTCTGTGCTATGGCAGAAAATGCAGGCTGGTGTCAGAGAGTATTATTCACGTGACCTATTCGTATTGTTTCATCTCATTGTCGACAAAATTAAAAAAGACACTTGACATAGTTAGAATTTATTAGTTATATTTGCATTTTGGCCCCAATAATTTTACTTACTAAATAAAACCCTCTTGTCATTTAATTCGCAAGATACTCTATAAAAATTGCAAATTTCTTTAAAAACATCCCAAATTCCTTGCCCTAGCCACAAATTAAAACCCTGAATATTCCAGGGAGTCGCTTGAACACTTTAAAAACTCCATGACGGCGACCTCCGGTGCCACCTTCAACACCTCCGCCGTCACAGACAACCTCCCTTTTCTTCCCTCCGACGGCCCTTGAATAACAGGTCATATTGCCACCTATAATTTGTACTGTTTACAACAAAAGCCTCTTCAAAGGCAGATGAAGAGAAGTTGGTCAATTCTGTAAAATTTCAACTACTATCTCCAAAGCAAATTCTCAAAAACATAAATTCGATCCCTTCTATGGTAGATCTCTCATTTTACTGCTGTCAAATTCTGGGTATTGCTCCATTTTTTTACCCGCAAAACTTAAAAGGCTCCAATTTATGACAATACATCAGCTTCTACTTGCTGGTGAATCCCATCTTTCCGATCGACGGCCCTTGTAGGTAGTAATATGACCAATCGTACCTTTCTACCGCATCACTTCAGAGGCAACATATGCCAGAGTCCCACGCTAGGTGTGGAGGAGTCTGTTATACCGGAGCTGTTCTGGCAACGCCGAGAGGACGAAGTCGGAGATTCTTAAGTTCATGTTCTCATCTATCTATGATTTGGGGCTAGGGCAAGGTTTGGGGTTTTTGCGGAAATCTGTAATATTTATGAAGTATCTTGCAAATCAAAATAGAAAAGGACTTTCGTTCAATAAGCAAAAGTTTGTGGGATTAAAATGTAAATATAATCGGTTATTTTTAACTTTGTTGAGTAGTTTTTTAATTGTGCAAACTATTTCTCTTACTACGTGGTATTATAGCTTTTGTTAAATTTTTCTTTTAATTTTTATATTATTTTTATTTAATCAAATATATAAATATAATGATATTTTTTATATTTTTATATCATATCAAATATAATTATAAGTTAAAATTTTTTTTATTTTTATTATAATTCTCATTTTTATTTTCATAAAAATCATTTTTACATATCATAAATTGTTAATTAAAAAAAAGCCTTTATTATAGATTTTGGATTCTCAATCTAAATGGCTCAAGATTCATATAAAATAATTTACTATTATGAATGAATTTAGAAAATCTATCAAATTTGTTTAAACAACCTAAAGCTTGAGCTCTTCATAACAATTTTTTTTTTCAAAGAAAAAGACTGCTTAGTCTAACATGGAAAGGGCATCATTAGATCTCAGAAGCCAATGACGCACATTTATTTTTGCAAGGCTTTCGGGGTTTAATGTTTTTGTGCTCTAGTTAAAAAATATTAAAAATTTTTTAGAATGAATATAGATAGGATAAATAAACTAAATTAATTAAAAATGTACATATAAGCATGTATAAAAAAAAAGATATCAGATAATATATATACATGCAATGACTAGAGTATAATCCATTGCATGTACATACGTGGTACTTAAGAATTTCTTTTATTAATAACTTTGTCTGGTATAAACTCTAAGCACTTGGATCAATTAACCGAGAGTTGTTCCAGCTTAACCAAGAATCTCGAGTTCGAGCCTTGGAAATGCAGCAGCACGAGGGGCCAGGGGTAGCCTTCCTTACGCAGCCTCCCGCCCCAATTCAGATTAGTCTGAGCCGCGATAAGTCCTCACAACTCAAGTGCAGGTAGGCTTAAGATACCGGGTGCTTAACGCAAAAGTAACTTTGCCTGGTATACTTATATATTTCTTTATAATTTTGGTCAACCTAATTACTATTTGCTTGTAAAATTGTTGCCAATTTCATTGGCTTGTTTGATTATGTGTAAGTGGGTTGAGTAATTGAATCTTTATAAACTCATTCTTATTACAAAATCTTCTCAGGCCTAGCCATTTTGCAGATTCTGACTTATGAGGAAACATAGAGTTAAGGCAAACACAATCAACAATTCATGAGAGACATCTAAAGCATGTAAAACTGCTTCTTGAATTAATGTGGCTGGGAAACGGAAGGTTCAAACTTAAAAAGGTATAGAGTAAATAAATGAACCAATTATTGGGGTAACTTATGCTTTATTTCGTATGATAAGGAAGAAAGGAAAAGAAAAAAAAATAATAGGAAGAAAAGAAAAGTAAAATGAGAAAGAAAGTAGATCAACTCGCATTTACTTTATTTGGTATAATAAGGTAGAAAAGAATAAATATTTTCTTTCATTTGCTTAGATTTATAAAAGGAAGGAAAGATAACATATATAAATAAAATAAAAAATTATTTTATTAACATTTTTTTATTTATTTGTAATTTATCTTAAATTATTTTGTATGAGACTCAGCAAAAATTGTCTTCTTTCCTTCCATTCCCTTCCTTTCTTGGACAGAAGGGGCACGTTTAAGAATTTGGGTCTCTCCATGCATGTTCAGGTCAAGATTTGGATCTTCTCCCGTAGGCTTCTCTCCAGTGTCTCTCCCGTAGCAATTTCCAGCCTTTGATGTCATCCAACAGCTCAGAGATGAAGCAGAATATATACACTCAATGGACCATGCATTTTGGACAGCAAAATGAACCGTTTTGAGGAGAACAAATTTAGAAGCACAAAAACGATACGTTTCATAGGGATTATATTGCACAGAAGCTTCCCTCCATTTTTACGCTAGCTTGTTCCCTCCATTTTTTTCCCCTCCGTTTTCTGTCAGCTATCTCCCTTCTCTGTTTTCTATCTTTTCTGTAACCATTGAGTGCCACAGATTTAATCTTCATCGAAGCTTGGTTCCTGTAAATCCACCTCAACTGTAAGATATGAAACATAAATAAAACAGAAATACCGCACTTTGGCATTGACATACCCAAATACACAAAGAATATAGAAAATTCAGATAACAAACGAACAAGGAGAAAATTCAGAGGTAACCACCATGAATAGCAAATACACAAATAATACAGAAGTACCACAACTTCAGCATTGACATACCCAAATACACAGAGAAAATAGAAAATTTAGATAGCAAACCAATCAAGCAAAAATTTCAGTCAAGCAAAATCTCAACATTTTTTCTTTTGGAAAAAAAGAAGCTTTCGGAACTCCCATGGCCGAATCCCAATCACTCTCATATAGGACTCCAAACTCGCATTGCCATGAAGGGAACAACAGAGCTCCCATGGCCGAACGCCAAGAAAGCCAAATCTGATGTTGCTAACCGAACATCATGATTGAGGATGCATAAAGGGAGCAGATCTCCCATGGCATTTACGCGGGAAGGGAAGAGCATCACCATTGAGGCTAACCGAACACCGAAGAAGTTGAATCTGAAGTTAAAAAACGTGATTGAGGCTAGTTGAAGGTAAATGAATAGATCTCCCACGCTAACGACGTTATCGCGTGAAGGATGATCGGAAGCTGGCTACGTTTTTGGGTTTTTTGGTGGTGAAACGCACGTTTTCGGATGGTGATTCAGCCTTGTAAATTTTACTTTATTTTTGAGCCGTTGGATGAGTTGAATGGTTGAGATTTGACATGGGAGAGATACTGCAGACAATTTTACGGGAGAGGATCCCCATCCTTCAGGGCATGGTCATAATGGTCAGATAATGGGGCCAAGATCATGGAAAGTGGGAAATCATTGGCTGTTCAAGCAAAGGGGAAGACATGCACGTGATCTTGGGTCATGTTACACTCTGGAACATAGCGCTATAATGAGAGGAAATGAAAAGTAAAAAAATAAAAATAAAAACATTCGTTATATTATTACAATTATTATTTAATAATATTTATTTATTTATTTAAAATAAAAATAAAAACATTTTTTATTCCATCTATTTATATTTTTTATTATATTATATTTCTTTTTCGCATGTCAAAATATGCAAATGTTTTCTGACAGCTCATTTTGGCTGGTTGCTATCTTCAAGAATTTGGATTGTTTTTTCCTTTGGTTCCGACCACTCTTTTTAATAGATGAATAAAATAAATTTTATGCTTCCTTTCATTTTTTAAATCTAATTATTGCATCTTTTATATGTATTTTATTTTGTCTCCCATTGTAATATTTTTTCTAATTTAAAAAAAATCGTAATTAACAGTTAACACATAATCTATTAATCCTCTTGTAATAAACTCTCTATTATCAAAATCTAGAAATTCCAACTATATAAAATATCTAAAATACTCAAAAAACCAAAAAATTAAAAAAAAACGAAAGAGAACAAAGCATTCATAATAATGCGTGTTTTTTTTTTTAAAAGAAAGAACCATGAAATCTAAGGTAGAATTGAAAATCATTTTGGCTTTTCCAATTCTTGCTGATATGAGAATACAACATGCCGTACTTTATTTTCTTCTTCTCTTCTTTCTTATAAATCGAAATGGAAAGCTTAAATAGTACATATTTTAAATCAATAATCAGCCATAACAATTTTCATCAAAGATACCTTAAAAAAAAATCATAGTCTACTTGATATTTGCAAAATCCAAACTTTTGCAGAAAAATTAACAGGATGGAAGAACGTGAACAAGAGTTCTCATATAAAGCGCTATAGATGGATAAATTGGTTGGAGAAGACGAGAGGGAGGGTTAAAAGGTATTTTGATAACATTACAGTTCTCCAGAACCATTTGTGCATAGGTTTTTTTTTTTACCTTTTTTTTTTTTCAAAGTTGCAGGGTTTTATATTATGTTTTTTATAGTTTTGTTGCAAGTTTTGAAAATCAAATTCAAATAAACTTTATTTTTTAAAATACATAAATTAAACTTATTTCAAAAGTACAATTAAACATGTCAAATAAAAAAATTAATTAAAATGGACATAATCCTCCTTTAACATTAAGTCTTGTACAAATAATTTCTCAATTTTTAAAATTTTAAAATAAAATCTTAAATTTTATCTTTTGTATAGATAACCCTACCGTTAATAAATTTATTAATTTACTAACATAATGATAACACATCAAATCAAAAAAATCCTTTAAATTTTATTTTTTGTTTAGGTAACTTTTTAAATTTTGGACTATGTATAAATATTCTCTTGACATGTTATAATTCAAATAATAGATCCCATAATAATAAAGGTTATTTATATGCAACGATATGTGTTATCACTATTAAGTGCATACACTGTAAGATCTCATTAGAAAAAAGTACCTCGTACTTGCATAAACTTGGTCAAGCTAATTTTTTAAAACCGAATTACTCCCAAAAAAAAATTCTCTTTACAAGGTCCATCACTAGAATTAAGGGGGGAAAATACTGTCTGCTCTCAAAATTGTTGCCTTCATTGACTTTTTAAAATGTGTCAAGGGGGTTTAAGATGTATAATCTCATTCTTATTGCAAAATCTTCTCAGGCCATCCTTGCGAGCTAAATTTTCTTCCAACAAACTAGCCACTTTCCAGGTCCTTAGGAAACAGAGTTTAAGGCAAAAATAATAAACAATTCAAGAGACACACCTAAAGCATGTAAATTGTAAAATTACTTGAACGAATGAAATTGTTCTATCATTTCCATTATTTAGTTCAATGGGAACAAGAGAAATACAGTTTTCAATTAGAAGGTATGTTCAATTAGAACACGAGAAAAAGGAAAATACAAGGGACCATCAACGCAACCCAAGTTGCTCTTATGTGTGCATTCAATCAGACCAATTATAAAAGTCATGGAATGTTGTTAGTTCTTCTATACATGGCCTTTGCTACAATTGGTTCACCACAAGAAAACTTGCTGGTTCACATTTTGAAGTATAGTTTAATTTAGATGAGCAATATTTCCTATGCACGGCGGTAAGTTTCCCTGTTCCAGCTTTTTGGTGCAAATCAACCATCAGACTAGAGCATTCTCTGCAATTCCAAAAGAAGATTACCACATCATTGATACTTAATATTTTAGTGTAAAATTAGAATAGATAGTATTAAGATCAATTCAACTCAAAAGTAAAAGTCATGAATAATTACAAATGGATCCTTGTGTTGAGCTTTAAGTGTGAACAAAATATAAATCCATCTACCTTGTGCTGAAATTTCATTTAACCATGCGAATTGAGGTGCCGAATATCAAACTTTTCACCACTTAACCGAATAAAATCTCATAAATGATGAATAGTTTTATTATAATGTCTTATGTTTAAAACGTGCTTACAATAGTTGATCTTCTGAGTAGTTTGTATGCCATTCACTTGTCTTGCTCCACTGTTTGAAACCATAAGTGGTGCATTGAGCTGTAAAAACTGCAGCTGCAGCTAGCAAAGATGGTGGGAACTTCAGCATCTCATATTCCACAAGAGATAGCTCTATCAAGAAGAAAGCCAGCAACTCCATCTGTTCCGCAGTGAAAATTTACAAGCAAGGAAGTAAGCAATTATGAAATGTACAAAATGCAGATTTCATTGAAAAATTTGGTAGGATAATGGGTACTAACTTTTCTGTCTGCTAGAGCTGCCTTTACAAACCTTCTCATAAACACATATGGTGTTGGCACTGACATGTTAAACTGCAATGTGTTAAGCATCAATTTCTCCTGCATTGTTAGAAAGGAAGACCTCAGCTACTTGTCATAACAAGTGGTTCAACAAATGTAAAATGCTAACTGTGTCATTAAATAATATTACCATTTCAAGAACTTCTTTCCTTGTGTATGCTTTGTCTGATATAAGGATTAGATCCCCAACCACAGGGACTGAAACTTCCTCGTACTTGCATGCCAAAAGCATGGCAACCAGACCAACCAACTGAAGCTTCTTTCTTACCACTGACTGCTTCTCCAAAAATCTATCTATCAGGTTAACTGTAAGGAACAAAGTCTCTTGCATGAGGTCAAACTTGTCCTGTACCTAAAGGTCCAATTCCAAACAAGCATTTATCACTAGTTGATTGAAAACAAAGTTAATGGTAACTATATTTGAACCAGAAAGCCAACTATTAACATTTTAGGCGTAGTGGTTCAGTAGGGAACATTTAACATACCTCAATAAGCCAGTCAATCAGTATAGCTCTCATCCTTTCATTAATGTCAAATTGTTGTGCCATATAATTTGGTGAGACGCAGCTCTTACTCTGCATGTAAGCTTCATGCTGTTAGTTATCAAAAAATTTAAGAAGAAAAAATTTGCACTCTGGTATTAGTAGTATTAATGCTTACAAGTGATAACCATAAAATAGGGGGAGAAGACAAAAATAGTCGCTAGTCATGTCCATAATTCGATTGCCATCTAGCACTAATTCAAGCTCTAACACATGCCCACATGATCATAGTTTCCATGCAAAAACATGTTTACCAAAAATATTTCCAAATTCACACCAATTCAAATTTTGAATGAACCAAACTCCTGTAAATTTCATGCCTTATATTTAATGCTTGCAACTTATAGGCCTAAAGTAGGAAAAAATACAATTAGATTTAATAGATATGTAGATCAAAATACTTTCATATCCATCATCAGAACAAAGGCATTTGATACAGACCAACTATGCTTGGCACGCTATAACACATTTGGAGGGTCTCTTCATGATTGGCTTCACAGTGTACCTAAGAATTTTTTAATTCCCATTAAGCTAATTTGTATACTGCACTACTTGGCAAATGAGAGTCAATATCAATATTTTCTTTTCCCTGAAAAATTGACTCTTGCTTGAGATGAGCATTTATCAATTGGGAAAATAAGAGAGGGTGTCTGGGAATAGGACCTCAAACTTAAAAAATTGACAAACTACACTTCAATATCCCCCCTAAAAAATTTCTAGTGAATAGATTTTTGTTCCAAGATATGCATTTAAATTTACCTCCATTTTTCTATAGTAAGAATAAAGATCTTGAACATAGTCCACGACTGCAAGATGGTTATTCACTTCACTGCTATCGATGTCCATAATAGGATCTTCAACTATATCCTCCATCTCAACTTCCTTCTAACATGTTTTAAGGACAATAATAAATTAATAATTATTGCATTGTCACAAAATAAAATTTGAAATAGATTTGAAGGAAGGAAAACAAAGTGAGAAAGGCATACCATCTGATCTGGTTCACTCTGCATTGATTCTGATTGCTCTAGAGCCATAGGCACTGGCTGGTCCCTCGGTGACTTGTGTTCTTCATCGACTAATATACAGTCTCCAAATCCATTCGAGTTTAAAGTTGATGGGTTTGACTTCCTATTTTCCTATTCAAATCGAACCCACCGCTTAGAAATTTTGATCAAAAGAGAAAGATCCAATTTTAAACACCGAGAGAGAGAGAGAGAGAATACCTCAGCAAGAGATTGCTTTGTGGTGGCAATTTGTGCAGCAAACCTCCTAAATAACAGTAAATTAAGATGAATCCATGAGAGTCAAATTTGCACCAAAATAACAAGATGTTTCATTAATCCCCCGATTGTTTAGTAAGAAAATTAAGGTTTAGTAGTTCAATTCCTTTTAAATTTAGCAGAAATTGAACAGTTCTATCCAGTCAGTGACCTCAAGTTGTTAGTTTCAGTAGACTCAATTTTCTCATAGTGAATCAGCGAACCCATTCCCAAAAATAAAAATAAAAATAAAAATATAGTATGCTAACCTCGTAATTGGTCGATGCGCTGGATCCGCCCGCTTTTTTTCACAAATTTCATGTTTCCTGGGTGGGAAGACAATGACCAAACAATTAACGTTAAAAGTAAAAACATGCAAGAAAATAAAGAGAAGGTTTTAATAATTTAATCTTCGACATAACAAAGTCTGAGAAAATTACTGCGTGAATCCCCTCTTGTTAACGACGCAAGGGTACTCTCGACCGTCCAGTAGGCGCTGATTGATGACACTCAATGCCCTTCTATTCTGCCCTATCATCCCTCCTATAATTCCAAACAAGGAAAAAAAAAAAGTAGAAACCCATGTCAAATCTTCAAGCTTTCCAGCTACATTGAACCTCAATCATTTTGATAAATGTTAGATTCAAATTAAAATTTTCACTTTTCTTCTCTTTCTTCTATTCTTCTCGATTTAAACATACCCTTGATCCCAATAAAGAAAAATTTACCTTGGAAGTTTGTGGGCTTGATGGAGTTAGGATTGTTCTCGTCAGAAATGATCATTTTTGGTTGATAATCTGAACAAACAATCACAGACCCAGAAACCCCAGAAGAATAGTACACACACTACACCAGAGGGGGGTTTGAAAGTTGAAATGAGAGTATTATGGGTATCTGTCTGGGGAGACCACAAGCCTCTGTTTTAAAAAACTCAACGGCTAGTGATTTGTGACCGTTGGATCAGTGAGACTGGCAAAGACGCTTTCGACGTTTGTCGTAACAACGGTAATATAGTTGGCATGTGGAGACAACACAGCACGTCTCATTTCAAAATTAAGGGCCTGTTTAAAATTGTTTTTGTTTTAATGTTTTCAAAACATATGTTTTCAAGAACAAGTTTTTAAGAACAAAAAAATTAAAAAATTTGTTTGAATCATTATTTTGAAAAGTAATTGTTTTCTGTTTTTTACCTGATTCTGTAAAACAAAAATTACAAAACACTTAAAAAGTGTTCTGAGTTTTTTGTTTTTGAAAACAAAATTTTGTTTTTTTGTTTTACAAAACACTTCATTAAAAACACCTTATCAAACAAGTTTTTTTGTTTTTTTGTTCTTGAAAACAAAAAAATTGTTCTGCAGAACCAAATCAAACAGGCCCTAAGATACTTTGTTTTGTTTTTATCTAAAGTCTAAACCCAATGATTGGCCAGTGCGCTCTTCCGCACTTGGCCTTTCGCCTTTTTATGGTAGTGTTTTTTTTCCCATCCAAATGCATTAATACATCCAAAAATGCCATAGCTTGTAATAAATCCAATTTAGGAAGCTAATTTATGGGTACCAACTCCACAAAGATTTTGATGCTCTGCATGTGGGAAGTAAATATATAATGTGTATTTAGATAAAGATAGATATAAAATAAGTATTAGATAAAAAGAAAAAAATAAATTTTATATATACTTTCACTCTTTTTATTATATTTTTTAAATATATGATGCATTACTAGGAAAGATTCCAGTTTAATTCAAAACCCAACTAAAAATATATAGATATTAAATATACACTTTAGTTTAGTTTAAATTTTTTTTTATTAAAATATATTTTTAACTAATATACCTTTTATATTTTTAGTAAAAAAATTTAAAATTACACTAGATTATAATATAAATTTATTTTTTAAAAAATTAATGTGATTTTAGTAAAACTAAAAAAACTATCAATACAATTCAAAATAAATATATATAATTTATTTTTTTTAAAGGATGAGTGATCAACCGAAAATGCGTTAATAGTTCCAAAAATGCATAGTAAAATTGGTGGGACCCGTTAGATGCCAATTTAGGGGTACCAAATCTAAACCCCGAACCAAAATAGATTCATAAATTATAGAAACTTGACATGCATCGAGGTATAATTCCAGGAAAACCTTTGTAATGTCTTTTATTTCTCCGATCATTCAAGCTAGGAAGCACATTATCTAAAACGGTTTCTTTTTCTCATAATTAACATCAATGGCATTAAATAGTCTTGTTGGACTTATCCACATGAACGAGATGAGAGAAAAGGACGAGACTAGGTGGACGTAGAATTTATTTTATTTAAATAAAATAGACTTAATTGATAAATAATAAGTAGGGGGCCATATTAAATAACTTGACATTTTAGTAAGTAGGATTATAGATGGGTCTCAGGTTTGATTGCTAAATATTGTTTTGCTATATATATTAACAAAAAAGTCGTAAATTTATTACAAAAATTTTATTTGATTTCTAATTTTACTTGTTGTCAAATTCATGCTATTTCTTTTTCTCTTTTTTTCTCAGTTAATAATTTTTTCCTTCTTTATATTTTATATCTTTTGGGCAAATAATAATTTCTAAATATCAATTTTCCATATCTTTAAATACAAAAGGAATCAAATCCTCTGAGTGCGTTTCGTATTTTAGATACTATAGTACATAGATCTTAATAATCTATTAATAAATGATTGAGATTATCTAAATTATAATATTTAAAAGATTCAAAATAACAAAATATCATCCCGCACCTATGTTGCTATCTTCAATGGCAAGGAGGTCTGGGCATCTATTAATTAGTGTCGCAAAAGATATGAGATGTCCTGAGGGACCAATTTCTGGCTACCAAACCATGGATTTGTTTTATTAGAATATTTAGATAAGTAGGCCTCCTAATAAAGAACATAGCTTCTTAGACTGAGCAAGACCAATATGGTCCTTATCACTATTCCGCGTGAATTGGACACTAGTTTGAACCCAGGGATTTTTAACATGATCTGCAGTGACAAGTCCCTAAAAAAAACTTAGCCATATAAGTGCTTCTGGACTGTCCTGATCATCCCTATGAGACTTGAGACTTTTATTACATCTTCTCTTGGTAATTGTCTTAAGATTGAGACTTTCATGCTTATCCTTAGTGTACTATTGTGATCATATGTATAACATGAACCTATTAAACACAAGGAATTAAAGAAAGCTGCATGTAGCTAGGTATGCAAGTAATTTGCGGATTGCTTAGGCACAATTTATATCTCTATAGAATTGTTACCAAAATCTATTGCCCTAGTGATATGCTATTATGATTGACCTTTTAGTCATCTCATGATTTTTAGAACACATTATGATGATTATATAAAATTAGGATACCAAACTAACTTACTTGAAGAAGACGTGGTTGCAGGTTAAGAAATCAACTCTGTAATTCTGAATCCCAAAGAGTTTGTAGAGACTAGGGTTTCTTCTATAACTCACACTCTTATCACAACTTTCAATGAGGCAAGTTGTAGAGTTAGAATTGACATGAATACAGAGGGGACCTATCCAACCTTAAATAAACCCTAGTACTCCCCATTATGAGCTTACAAGTTAGGGCTCACACTGTTATTTATACTAATTAATCTCTTAGGTATCTAACCTAAAACAATAGGATCACTTAATTAAATGAGTGGGTCCAAATGCGGATATGGATCATAAATTAACCCATTTTTATTTAAAATAAAATAAAAAATAAATTGATTGCAACCCATAAGAATTATTAGATCATTCTAACATTCTTTCACTTAGGCAAAATCAATTTTCCATTTTAATTAAAGAATTTTATTTTAAAACAACTCCCAGTCTAATGACTAATTTTATAATATGACCATATTTTAAAAATATATGATCCAAGATGCAATATTTAAATGTAACTTCATCCAACTAAAGCCATGTAACATTGAATTATAGTAGTTATTATTCTTTTATTAATATGAAACCTTCCATAGTTACAAATGTCACTAATTTCATCGACTAGTCATTAGTGTGGAGAGCAGCAAGAAAATAATATGCTAGTGTGATCAAATAGTCAAACTACTATGTTCTTTGTCAGTTCTTACAATTTCTCTCAAATGTCTTAAAGCCAGAGAAATTGTATAGTTTGTCAAAAAACCATTATGCCCTAAGTCCAATATGGCATCAACTACGGGCATAGTGGTCCTAATGACATCGAGTTCAAAATTTTATAATTTTGCAAAAATATATAATACCAAAAATTTAATGCATTATGAATTGGCCAAAATACAAATCATGTAAACATCAAAAGTATCTAAAGAAAATTTTTAACAAAACAAGAAAATAATATAAATTTTAAACTCTCACTAACCAAACATATCAAAAAACTTACAATACTTATATTCTTAATGTGTTTTTTAAACATAACGGGTCTAAGTCCTTTAGTTAAAGGATTAGTTAGCATAGAATTTATGTTAATATATTCAACAACTATTTTATTATTTTTCACAAGATCCTTAACTGTTAAATATTTCAATTCTACATGCTTAGAACCACTAGTAGTTTTATTATTTTTAGTGTAAAACATTGCAGCGCTATTGTCATAGTAAATCCTTAGTAGTCGAGCAACATAATCCATAATACAAAACCCTATCATCAAATTTCTTAACCAAACAACATGAGTAGTAGTAGCATAACAAGAAATAAACTCTATTTGCATGGTGGAGGATGCAACAAGAGTTTGCTTCTTACTTTTCCAAGATATTGCACCTCTAGCTAACATGAAGATGTAGCCAGAAGTCGACTTCCTATCCTCAGGGCACCCAGTAAGATTTGAATTAGTATATCCTATTACCTCTAAATCGTTAACTCTTCTATATACAAGCATAAACTCTTTAGTTTTTTGCAAGTACCTTATCACTTTATTTATAGCTATCCAATGGGCATTTCTAGGATTAGACTGGTATTTGCCCAAAACGCCAACTGTGAAGGCTATGTCAGGCCTGGTGCATACCTGAGCATACGTTAAGCTTCCCAATGCATTATCAAAGGGTTTGTCTTTCATCTCTGTCTTTTCAAGCTAATTTCTAGGGCACTAATCTTTATTAAATTTATCCCTTTTAACGATTAGAACATCCCGGGTTTACAATTTTGCATATCAAACCTCTCTAGAACTCTATTAGTGTAAGCCTTTTGAGACAACCCAAGCATATAACATGATCTATCTCTATGAATTTCAATTCCCAACACAAAGGATGCTTTACCAAGATCCTTCATGTCAAAGAACTTAGTCAACATGCGTTTAGTTTTATAAAGTAAACCAAGATCATTGCTAGCAAGTAAGATATCATCTACATATAGTACAAGGAAGATGAATTTACTTCCACTAACCTTGATGTATATGTATTGGTCAACCTTATTTTCTTTAAAACCCAAAAAGTTACTACCTCATTAAACTTCAAATACCATTGTCTAGAAACCTATTTAAGACCATAGATGGATCTTTTTAATTAACAAACTAGATGCTTATGACCTCTTGCTTGATAACCTTCAGGCTGTTGCATATATATCACTTCATTCAGGTCACCATTTAAAAAGGCTATTTTAACATCTATTTGATGTAATTCTAGGTCAAAGTGAGCTACGAGTGCCATAATAATTCTAAAAGAATCTTTAGTAGATACTGGTAAAAAGGTCTCATTAAAATCAATGCCTTCTTTCTAGGTAAATCCTTTAGCTACAAGTCTAGCTTTAAATCTCTTAATCTTTCCCTGTGAATCTTTCTTTGTTTTAAACACCCATTTGCAACCAATTGCCCTACAATTATCAGATAATTCTATAAGCTCCAATAGTTTATTATTAGCCATATATTTCATTTCCTCATCCATAGCATCTCTCCATATATTAGACTGAGGACAAGAAACAGCTTCCTTATAATTCTTAGGGTCA
This sequence comes from Erythrophleum ivorense, assembly GCA_026724425.1. Classification (NCBI taxonomy): domain Eukaryota; kingdom Viridiplantae; phylum Streptophyta; class Magnoliopsida; order Fabales; family Fabaceae; genus Erythrophleum; species Erythrophleum ivorense. The sequence goes on from JAIUCV010000009.1 coordinate 17,885,640, forward strand.
ACAACATCCTCAACATTATAGGCATCTTCACTAAGATAAGCCATAAAATCATCAGTGATAGTAGGCCTCCTTTGTCTAACTGATCTCTTTATAGGAATTTGTTCATTTGGTTTAATTGGTTGTAGAACTTCAATCATAGTAGGTGGATCTACTACACCCTCAATAAGGGGAATAACGATATTCTCAGTTAGAAGGTGATTTTCAATAAAAGTATTAGATGATATGCTATTATCAAAAATAGGCAAAGGCAAAGAGACAAAATCAGGGGTATCCATACTAGTCTCGTGAGCTGGAACAATGGCTTCTGCTGCATCAAGTTCCAAAAATTTAGTATTCATATATTCCACAATTTGGCACCTCTACAAGGACAAAAGAACATGTACCTTTTAGCACGATCTAGATATCCAATGAAAAAGCAATGACTAGTTTTAGGGTCCATCTTCTTTTTTAAAGGATTATAGATTTTAACTTCTATTGGGCAACCCCAAACACGTAGGTGGTTCAAATTGGGCTTTCTTTCTGTCCAAAGCTCAAAAGGTGTTTTTGGCACCAATTTGCTAGGAACTCTGTTTAGTATGTAAAGGGCTATTTTCAAGGACCCACCCCACAAGAATTCTGGCAAGTTACATCTACTCATCATGCTCCTCATCATGTCCTTAAGAGTGCAATTACGCCTTTTGGCTACATCATTTTTTTTAAGGCTACCAGGCATGGTATATTGTGGAACAATTTCACAATCTTGCAAGTATTTTGCAAAAAGTCCTATATGCTACCCTGTGGCATCATGTCTACCATAATATTCTTCACTATGGTCATACCTTACTATCTTGATGACTTTTTCTAATTGCTTTTGTACCTCAATTTTAAAAATTTTAAATTTCTCAAGAGCATCAAATTTTTCTTTAATCAAATAGATATAGGCAAATTGAGAAAAGTCATTAATGCAAGTGATAAAGAACCTATTACCACAAATAGTAGGAGAAAATGGTTCATTAATGTCCATATGAATGATTTCTAAAGATTTGAACTTCTAGTTGCACCTTTCTTTCTACTCTTAGTGAACTTTTTCGCTAATGCAATCCACACAAGTCCCTAAATCATCAAATTCTAAGGAAGGTAAAATATCACTTTTAATTAATTTTTTAACTCTTTCCCTAGAAATATGACCTAAGCGCTTGTGCCATAATAAAAAAGATTTTTATTTAATTTTAGACCTTTTGGCAATCATATTTTCTATATTTAAAGATGAAGAAATATTGTTTGAAACTAAGGATAATTTATACAAACCATCCACTAAATATCTATAACCAACAATTTGGGAGTTCATCATTAAATTTATTTTTCCATTGCTGAAAGTGAAATAAAAACCAAACTTATTTAAACAAGAAATAGAAATCAAATTTTTCCTAAAAGAAGGTACATAAAAAATGTCTTTCAAGACTGACATCTCCCACTGACTCTATCATTATTTCAAGGTCATTTCCCACCCTCAGCTTGCTTTCTCTCAAATTTAGTCTCCTCAAATTTTTAAACCCATGTAAAGACACAGCAATATGGGTTGTAGAACCACTATCAAACCACCAAGAATCAATAAGGATATTGACTAAGTTATACTCATAATAAACAAAAATTAAAGGATTACCTCTAGATTTTTGCTTATTCTCTAGCCAAGCATTGAATTTTGTACAATCATTTTCTTATGTCCCTTTCCCTTACACTAAAAACACCATACATTTTTCTTGATGGGAGTTAGTTTAGAACTTCCTACATTATAGTGCTGACCACTACCTAGTTTCCTTGAACTTTGATTCTTATGCAGAGTATTAAATTGATTTTTCTTATGTTTCCAATTACTCTTGCCAGAATGGGGTTTATTGTAGGAAGTCAAAAGGGCTAGATTACGAGATAGATCACTCTTCTTTTTCTTCAATTTCTCTTCTTCAGCCACATATTTGGTAATAAGGTCATTAATGTCCATTTCTTACCAAAGGTATTGTAGGCAGTTTTGATTTGTATAAATTCAACAGATAGGCAATTCAAGGCATGTAAAACAACAAAGTTTTTATTTAAGTCAATATTATAGGCTTTCAGTTTGGTTTAGACGTGAACAATTTTTAAAATAAATTCCCTTACTCCTTCATTATTGTCATACCTCGTGTTAGTCAATTGTTTCATTAGATATCCGGACTCAACGTTATTAGATACTTAGTACTTTTCCCCTAAAACTATAAGGAATTCTTTAGCACTTATAGTTTCAAGTAAGCCACTAAGTAGGTGATCAGAGATGGTCCTCTTAATGGCAATTAGACTAAGTCTATTGGATCTTTCCCATTTGCTAAGAACTCTTTTTGTTCAGTTATACTTTTCTTATTCACTTATGGCTTACTCTCTCATAGTACTGATCAAGATCAGTAATTTCTGAAGAGAATTCTAAGTCTTGCTTCCCTTTGTTATAATTTGATCTAGCCAAAATCTCAATTGAAGTAGAATAGTTATTCATGAAAAATGTAACTGCAAAATGGGAATGCATTAGAATAAATAACAAGGGCAATTTATATATAGCTTTAATTAAAATGAGCTATCACAATAAGGCCTATATAATAGCACACTCCTTTTTGGGCAGAATGTACAAATCAAGGTCATAACTCAAATCAAAACCTCAGATGAGTTAATCAATGAGAATACACTGTGTTCAAATACTTATCCCTTTTGGGCAGATAAATATTTTAGACTAATGCATTCCTTAATAACTTCATCCCAAATTAACTTCTAATTATAACATACAATAACCCCTTTTGGGTAGGTTATATAATGAGAAAATTAAAAACCTTCCTCAAATTACAAAGGAAATTTCATGAATCAATATGAACAATTTCACTTTGGTGGCAACTATCCATAATAATTCACAAAATTCCTTGTATAGGAATTAATTTCATCTTACTCAAGATTATAATGCATTCCTTAAGGAGATGTAACTAAATATAACACCCTTACTGACCATGAATAAATTTCATAGCATTCCCAAACAAGCTCTACACATATACAATTAAAACAAGATCATATTTTTCAAAAAATAAAAATATTAAGACATATGCTTTAGGTTGAGAGTATATAAATATGCATCATCATATATATATATAGAGTGAATATCATCACAAGGTTTATAATATAGTAAATTAATTTTCTAATGTATCATTTTTTATAATATCATTTAAATAAATATTAAAAAAATATGTTTTATACAAAAATATTTATAGTAGTCAAAAAACTATAAAACATATTCTAAAAAATCACATTTAAAATATGAATCAAAGCTTATGGTGTCTGGTTTATACCTGTAAAATTTTATAAGCATTGGACTTCATTTGTCCCACGTGTGATATAGAAACAAAATTTGATCATATGAACAATACACATTATCATTATGCATATTTTAGCCAATTTTGAAAAATTATAATAAATTCTATAGAGGTTTAAGTTAGGTGCTCTTTTGCTCTGTGAAAAGATCTTGATAAGCCCTAGTAGTTGGCGAAATTTCATGCAAAAACTCATCCATTTGTTCAGACTTTGGTTCAGCTTAAGAAATGGTGAAATTTGAAGCTTAAAATGGGATTTTAAGATACTAAAAGCTCTTTTTGAATTTCCACAACCACTTGGGCAAGTTTAAAAGCATAATTACTATATATAAAAGCATACCAAATGACCCAAATCATCATGGAGCTTAATCTCACCTTGCCACTTGCATATATACATATGAACATCATACATCATAAAGGCTTTTTGGTGGCAAAAGCATACATACTCATTTATCTAGCTTCCATATTGATACATACACCATTTATACATATATTAGAACATGTTTAAGGGTTTACATCATGTATACATCTCATGGTTACATAGTTTGACATCAATATGCCATCAAAATGCCCATTTTTCATAACCATTTGTCAAAGTCTTGATCTTCAAGGTTGTTGACCTCCATTTCTTTATTCACTTGGCTCACCTAGATATGATTAGGTACATATGGGAGAAGAGTGAGATTTAAAGAATCCCAATAGCTCTTAACCCTTTCAAACATACATAATGGATGCTAAAATATATCAAAGAATGCATGCATAGCATTCAAGCTACTAGTAAACATATACATAACATTTTCTATGCTTACGAAACTCATACATAATATACATAAGCTCTTAAGGGCATTGGTTTAGCCTCACCCACTTTTTTGGGACTTTTAGATTTGTCTCACCCACTTTCAAGGGACTTTTGACTTAGTCTCACTCTTCTTGAAACTTTTGGCTTTGTTCATCTATTTCTAAGGACTTTTGTCTCATCCTCACCCTTACTAAAGGACTTTTGGCGTCACTAAACCTATGTAAGTCATAATGCAACAATAAACACATTTCAAGAAATATAATGGTACTATAACATGTAAGCATTGGCTAGAAATATTTCTCATGGCTCAAACATACACACAAACACTCAAAGACAAGCAAACATCCAAGTCATGCATAAGAGATAGGTTAGAGAGCTACCTTGAAGTAAGAATATAACACTTTCCTCTTAAATTTTTCTTCCCTTTTCTCGGCCAAGCCTTGCTATTAAGTGGCCCTTGGTTCTCTTAGCCTAGACACATTAAAAGAGGCATAAATCACTCATGAAAACAAGCCCTGGCATCATACACACTCTATATGAAGTTACTTTGTTCTATGGCTTCATTATACTTCCATACAAGACTTTATGAAGCAACTAAGAGAATTCATGATCTTGGCTTCCATTTCTCATTCATTCTAGGTCTCTTGACTCCTTTTAGATTTCTTGGAGTCATCATACATTCATTTTAAGGAGCCTAGTGACATTCCATGACTTCTAAATTTTTTTCAAGGCTTCCATTAATATTCTTCCATCATTTTTAATCTCATTCTAGGCTTAGAACAAATTAAAATACTCTTTAGGCCTTTAAACCATGCTTGGCTGAGACTATAGCATCATAAGTGCACCCATGGATTTTGTAACTTCTCTTAAAGGAAATGGCACATGTGAGGCTTCCTAGGTGTCTCAAGAACTTGTATATACTCTTAGAAAACTTAAATTATCATTAGGAAGCTTCATATTTGCCAAGGTATAACTAAATCCCTAAATTCTATAACTTGCATTCTAAAGCTTCCTTTTCAATTCTAGTTGTATATTCTTAATCCTCACACTCTATAACCCTTGGTTCCATCAAGAACACATGAAGAAAAACTCTCCTCCTCACTTTCTCTCTCTACATCGAAGCTTAAATGGCTTAGAAACACAAAATTTTGTAAGTGTTTTAATAAAGTCTTACCTTGAAATGAAACTTTCTTCACGTAGATTATTTTCTACTAATTGGTTTCTTGAAAAAAGTTCCTTTTTAGCTTGGTTCAGACTTGAATCTTCAAGTTTTTAAGAAAAGAAAAATCACTATTAGAGAGCTCTTAGAGAGAGGAATAACTTTCTTAACTGGCGTAGATGAAACGGGCCGTTTATTTACCTAAACGGAAGCTTAAACTTCTTCTCTCTCCCCCCTCTTAATGTCATGCCATAGCTCTCTAAAATTATAAAAATGAAAGTTTGGAAAAGATGATGAGGTGTAATCTTACGTAAAAAGCCTTTTTTACAATTTTTCAAAATAACTATTTTGGCCCTACGCGCCTGTTTACTCCGTTTAGGCCCATTTCAACTCTTTATTAAGAACCGTCTTTTTTATTATAAAATTTAGGTCCTCTAATTCATAAAATGCCTTTAGTTTCATCCAAATTGGATTTAAAGCTTCTCAAATAAATTGGTCAAAGTTTAGGTCAACCGGTGCTCTAAAACATAAATTGGAGGGATTTAAACCATTTTAGGGGTTTCTATGGTTTTTAGGCCTTTGAGAACCCCAAGAAACTCATTTTTCCCATTTAAAAATCCCTCCTTTAAGTTTTCCAAAATGTGCTCAAAATTATGAAAATGCTACTACATCTTTGTTAAATTTCATCTGGTTATTTTGACTTCGTTTTTAAGGCACCTCTAGCCTTGGATCCTTATTAGTTGAGGTCTAGATTATTACTCTAATTTTTTTGGACCTCAAATTATTTTATCCAGGGGACTTCCTTTTATATTTGGTGAGTTAAGTACATTTATTGAGAAACCAGACATTAAGTTTCTCACGTCTACGGAGGAACTGAATGTTACAACATTTTTAAATAATAGACTATATCTTAGGACTAACTAAGTTCCATATCATATATATATATATATAAGTGCATACATCAAATTCTAAGTTATATAAAGCCTATCTCCCTATAAGTACATCATAGTTCACCAAAACACAAAACTCTTATACTTGCCAATATGATTACATGATGATGCTATACAAAAGAATAACCAAAATTAGCATCTATCTTAAGTTAAATCAATCCAAGTGTAGCATTCCTCCCACAGGTCCTAAGCTCATGGATGTTCATCAACTAGCTTCCCTTTATCTTTACCTAAAGGACCTTCACCTGAAATAGTTAACTTATGAAATAGGGTGAAATGCAAATCTTAGTAACCAAAGGCAAATTTCATTTATATATTCTAATTTAAATAATATATGTGTATGAATTCAAATAAGCATAAAAAAATATACCAGCCATATTAACAAATGAAACAATTAGGCTATCAATAACTATTATTCCATACTAGCAATCATATTACATATGTTTAAGGATGTAACACCATAAATTCTAGCTCATTTTGTGATACTCATGTACCTCAATTCATTAAGTTTCCATGAGGGAGGTAGAAAAGTCTATTAAAATCATGCATTTAATTGCACTGCGTCATGCATAAAAATTTCATTTTAAGTGTCACGTGGATTGTGTGAGCTCATACTATACATCCTCATATTTAATTACATCAATACAGCTCTTTTGCACATAAAATCATGCCTATAACTCATGGATATCAAAGAAGAGCTCAAAATAACCAAGTGCATTTTCGGCTAGAATTGGCCAATTTTTTGATCAAATTTTGAAAAATCTTAACTAAATCTACAAATATCAAAAACATGAATTCTTAGTCGTTCTGGAAAGCTATGGTTGTCTACTTCACACTAAAAATATGCCTAGACCATAAAATACATCATAAAGGATGTTTGACATCCAAAATGGTCCAGAGGTCAAACTGCACTTTGGAACTATTACAAAATTCTACAGAAAACTTTGAAAACGTCCAATTAATTCCAAAAAAATCCAATCCATGAAAATGATACCAATATGGAAAGTTGCAGATGTTATCTAGAGAGAAAAAATATCTCCAGACCAATTCATCAAGCCCAAGCCTCAGAATTTAATGGAATAGTAACTCAGGTCTAGCAAATTCCTGATACTGGATGGAATGTTCAAAAATTCATATATCCCTCTATAGACCTCCAAATGAGGTGCTTCTAGTTGGTACAAGTCACTGTGAATGTCTAGTTTTTTTGTATAAAATTTTATGGCAATTGGACATCATTTGGGCCTCATGTGACAATTTATTTTTAGACTAAATAAATAGTGTAGCAGATTAAAACCAAAAAATTGTCAACTTTGAAAAATTCTCAAATATTCTGTAGACATTCAAAAATTATGATCTTTAACTTCCCAAAAAGCTCTTAATAAGACCTAATTTCATGCCAAATCTCATATCAAGACTAACTCATTTAGCTAAAAGTGATATAGGGTTCTATTATGGTCATTTTTAGCTCCATATGAGATACTAAAATTGCCAAATGGCTTTCCCTTGGTTTTGGCACCTTTTGGGTAAGTTTAAAAGTATATTTAAGACTTGTGTGAGCTACCCAAATGGTCCCAAATCTCATGCATCTCATTTTAGCCATTTAACCCACACTTATGCACATTTCCATCAAGCTATTCATGAAGCTATCTTTGCCATACATACTTAATTCACATTCCATCATTCACATAATATATTCTCTCATCTTTATGTCACATAATATCATAATTACATATGTCTCAAAGGTCATAAGCTATTTACAAGAATAATATACATCATTATGGTTCATCATAGCTTTAAAAAGGTAAGTGCTAAACATATAGATGTCAATCTTTTTCCTTCAATATTGTTGGCTCCCATTAGTATATCCACTTGGTCCACCTAGCATGTGAGATCATTGGAGAGGAGGAAATGAGATTCAAAGAATCCCAATAGCTCATCTCCCATTCAATCACATATAATGTAAAGCAAGTCTTGAAAATGCATGCATGGATATCATGGAAGTCATGAACATTCAAGAAGCAAGCTTGGAATGTGAATAAGTCATACAAAACATCCAAGAGCTCACCAAGTGTTTGGATTAGCCTTACACTTTTTTTCATGGATTTTGGACTTGCCTCACCCATTCTTTAAGAGCTTTGGACTCAACTGTGCTCTTGGGAGCCCACTTTGCTTTTGGGAGACTCTTTACTTTGTCTCAACCAATCTCAAGGGTTCTTGACTCATTCTCACTATGGTCAAGAGTTCTTGGCCTCTCCACACTCAAGTAAACTCAACAAACATCATACATTCATTTGAAAGTATAACATGACATTATGAAATTATGGCATATAACATCATGCTAGCATACTTTTTATAGCTTGAAAATATACACACACACACATTTTAAGACAAGCTAAACACACATCCATGCATGAGAGAAGGTGGAGAGAGCTACCTTGCACACAATCACACACTTTTTCCTTAGATTTCAAGCCTCCTCTTTCGGCCACACACCCACAAATTTGTAGAGATGGTTTCTCTTGGCTTAGACACAATTTATGAAAGCCAATTAGGTTCATGAAACAAACTCTAAGGTCACATAACTTGCTTAAACATGAGATTGCTCTATAACCCCCATTATGGTCCATAAATGCACCTAATGAAGCAACACCTGTCAAAAAATTTCTAAGCTCCATTCTTTCCTTTTAAATATGATTCTTGACTCCTTTTAAGTCTCATGGAGTCATCACACAATTAAAACAAAGGGCCTAATATCATGTTACTTCTTTAGGTCATAATATGGAACCTAAAGTACCAAATCACTTTCTATGAGTTTTAAATTTTTTCCAAGGCCTCCCCTCATTTTCATTCATCAAATATGACTCAAGAATGGCCTTAGAAAAATTTAAAACTCTCCATAGCTGTATGAACTCCCTTTGACCGAGCCTATGCATGGTTTATGGCTCTTTGGAGTTTTCTTTATTTTCTTGAAGGAAGAAGCATGTGGGGAGCATTTTAGGGATCTTAGGAACTCATTTAAACTCTTAATTAAACCTAGGAATCATCACATAAGGTTAGATTTTACAAGGTGCATACAAAATCCTAGAATTTGCATCTTGAAATCTAATAGTTTTTTGATAATTTTCTTTGCATATTCTTAATCTCCACACCCTTTTTCCTTAGATTCATGCTTGGTTCTGCCTAAAAATAATCTCCTCCTAGGATTTTCTCAAGTGGGGCGAAACGGTGGAGAAGGGAACCAAAGATGGCAACCATAGGAAGAGAAATTACCTTGTTTTCATACCTTTTCTCACTTGAATCTTGTATTCTTTGAGCTCCTCTCTTCAAATCCGATTTTTTTCCTCAATTTCTACCTTAAAAAAGATTTTTAAACTTCATTTTAATCATAGGAAACAAAGAAGAATGGAGGAGAGGAGGTTTAGATGGAAGAAAGCATAGAAAACTACCAAGAATCCACACTTTTTTCTTGATTTTTCTCCTCCTTTTCTTCCCCTTCTTGTGACCTAAGAGAGCAGATCATATTCTGTATTTTGGGTAGAAATTTCATGTTTAAGAAGATGGAAGAAAAAAGGGGAAGTGTGTGGGAGCTTCTAGAAACACACTTTTTCAAAAATTTTAATTTTATCCTTCCGTAATGGCAATTTCATTTCAGCTTCGTTTTAGCTCTTTTTTTAGAATCATCTTTTCTATTATAAGATTAGGTTCCCAATTTAATAAAATGCCTTTGGAATCATTCAATTTGGAGCTAAAACCTTACTAAACGAATGGTTAAAGTTTGGGTCAACTGACATTGAAAAACGTCCACTGGAGGGGATTTAACTGTCTCGAGGCTTTCCATAATTTTCAAGGCCTTTGAGAACCCTGAGAAACTCAAAACTTTCATTTAAAAAGCCCTCCTGTGTGAATTCCAAAATTTGCTCAAAATTATGAAAATGGCATTACATTTCGTAAGCTTATTGTGAGAAATTGTTTCTTCATTCTAGCTCTATTTTTCTTTCCATCTGAGCCTGGAATTCTCGATTTTAGGAGTCTAGAATGCTTCCTAAATTTTTTGAGACCTTAACTACATCATTTTGGGGGACTTCCTTTTGTATCCGGTGAGTTTTGTTCATTAACAGCGAAGTCGTATGTTACGTTTCTCACGTTTTCTCTCGTTTTCAGAAAACCGAATATTACAAAGGACATTAACACCAAGAGAGGTTTATCTACGACACCAACACCCTAATGAGCATAACCTAAGCTCAATGCATACAAGGGTCCAATCACAACCCGGTGTCTGATCAAAGCACAATGCACGGGTGTCAGCCACATCACAGCTCTACCATGGACTCACAAAGTCCAAACACAATATATATCAGATAGCTAACTATTCATTTAGCATTCAAAAATCACACATTTGCAGCAAAAATAAAATTAAAGTAGACATATGCGGAAATTAATAATAACCTCAGTTACCTTACTTGTAGACAATTCTTTAAGAGCCAACAAAATGCTTTAGCCTATGGATACAAAACTAAACCATTACTATCCTTAATCATCATTTATATAAGTAAACTTATTACTCAAGGAATTAAACTACAAAGGACTATTTAGAAAACACTTACCCAACTATTACAAGAACAAAATTTGGATTTAATTGTGCCTACCCTAGTAACCTCATAACAACACTCTAAATTTTGAGTAAATTCGCATAAAAACAATACCCATATCATAAATTAGGTATAAGGGTCCCAAACTAGCAAAAAATGCATCAAAATGAGAAGTTTATACTTATATAATAACACCTCTAGCTTCAACCTCTGAAATTCCACTATGAAAATACCAAATAACAAGTTTCAAATTTTGGGTGTGGGTGAAAATACTCTAAATGAAAAATTAATTAGGTCAAATTAAAGAGGAAGAGGAGAAGATTAAGTTATATAACAATTACCTTAATTGATTTTAAGTCTAGAAGTGGGAAATGAGGTCAAGAAGATGGTGAAAACCCTAGCCTCCAAGAGACCGTCGAATTGTTGCTTTATGTCTTTAAATGTTTTTGTAGAAGGGTGGAAGGGTTGAAGTAAAATTAAGGTGTAGATGGGTTATGGGCTGACCCAAGAGCCTAAAATCTAAGTGGGTTCAGTCATAAGTTTGTTAGGCTATGGGTTATAAGGTTACATGAGTCATATATGAGAGTTGGGCTTACTATAAGAGTCCATTAACATTATGGCCTGCACATATAAATATTGAGCCTCTAAGAAATGGGGTTGGATCTCCCTAAGCTAAGATTGGGCTTCTACACTTAACCTAAAGTAATAATTAAATTAATTATAAGGCCCAATTTAGTGTCCCCCTCTCTTAATTAATTTTCCTAATCAAACCTATATTAATAATTTATTCCTCTATAAGTTTCATCTTACCTTTCCACTTACTTAGTTTTACTAATTACCTAGATTAATTCCTTATCATTATAATTAATTTTAATTAATTTCAAGGTGTTACATAAATCCTAGGCAAATTCATATAAAATTAATATCCATACTGCAAATCAACTATGAGGGTCTTAAACTAGCAAAAAATGCATCAAAATGAGGAGTTTAGACTTACCCAATATCCCTCCTAGCCTTGACCTCTAAAAATATTCAAAAAAATATCAAATAATCCATATTAGATTTTGGGTGTGGTAAAAATGCTCTAAGTGAGAAATCAGTCAAGTCAAATTGAAGAGAAAGAAAAAAGGATTAAGTTGTATAACAATCACTTTACCTGATTTTAACTCTAGAAGTGAGAAATTATAGAATTCTGCCAAGAACCCTAGCCTCTATCTTAAACCTCCGAAAATGCTTGTGTTCCTTGTGTGTTTTGTTTTTTGTAGAATGGTGGAAGGGCTACTAAGGGTTTAAGGTTTAAGTTTGGGTATTGGGTTGACCCAAAGGCCCAATTTCAAGTGAGTTCAGTTTTATGTTTGTTGAGCCATGAATTCTAAGATTACAAGAGTAAGATAAGAGTTGGGCCAAGTTGAAAAAGGTCCATTAACATTTAGGTATACATAAAAAAATATTGGGCCTCTAAAAAATAGAATTAGATCTCCCTAAAACTAAGACTAGACTTCTACACTTAACCTAAATTAATAATTAAATTAATTATAAAACCTAATTTAATGTCCTCCTCTCTTAATTAATTTTTCTAATTAAACCCATATTACTCCCTAATTAATCATACTCATTCTTAATTAATTTTGGGGTGTTACAATGCCAAAAGTCTTAAGAATAAGTAAGGTTAAATCAAAAAGTCCCTAGAAAGTAGGTGAGTCTAATCCAAAAGTTCCAAATAATAGGGTGAGGCTTAACTAAAAGTCTTTAAAGCTTGATTTTGATCTTGATATATTTATGTGATCTTGAAAACATGTATATTTATGTTTGGTTCTTGGAAGCATTGATGCATGCTTGTATTCTTTAACATGATCACATGCCATATATGCATTTTTGAAAGGGTAAATGAGCTATTGGAATTTTTTGAATCTCACTTTCCCCTATTTTTATCTAACCATGTCTAGGTGATGCTCAAGGAGCCAAGAATGGAGGCCAATGAGTGTAACTTGTATTACTTTGACAATAGATTAGCTTTTGAAATAAATTAATTACGGTGTGCTAAAAGTGTCTGACAGTGCTGGGACTTTAGGTAGAGCTATGTTTCACTATTTTAAGCCATCTAAAACTCACAAATAATGTTTTTATGTGAAAGAGCACCAAAAATTTGTAGGGAGTAGTTATAATTTGAAAAGCCTGAAAAATGAATTCAAATGGAGCATATGTGTGGGTAGGAGCAAAATGGTCATTTAGAAAAAATATAAATGATTCTTCTTAAGTAAGCCACACCTTATCATAGTCTACCATCTTTTAAAATTAGAGCTTGGGAGATGATTCATGGTGTCACATTAAGAGAGGAGAGAGAAAATGTTTAAGCTTCCGTTTAAGTAAGTAAATGGGAGAATTATAATAAAGGACCAAAAAGTGAAGGTATTTATTCTTAAGGACTTGTTATCACTTGTTTTAAGATGATTACCGCTGAGTTTAGCAACAAATCGTTGAACCTAATATAGTCCTTAAAAATAAATTTTTTCTCTTCTTGGTCTTTAAACGTAATTTTCCCTAAGTAAATGGCCCATTTCACCTCGTACCAGTTAGAAAAGTTGTTTCTCTCTTTAAGAGCTTTCTAATGATGATTTCTTTATATCAAAACTTGAAGATTCAGATCTGACCCAAGCTAAAAAAGAGCTCTTTTAAAAAAACCAATGTAATGTTCGATTTTCGTAAAAACAACGGAAATTGATATATTTTAAAAGTAAGTCCTCTGAAATGAATTGGTTAAGGCCCAAAAAAATTAGAATTATGATCTAAACATCAAGTAATAAAAATAAGAGGCTAGAGGTGCCTTGAAATAAAAGCTAAAATAATCAGACGAAATTTAACGAAATTGTTACGTAACATAATGACATTTTCATAATTTCAAGTAATTTTTAGAATACTTACATGAGGGATTTTTAAATAAAAAATTGAAGCTCTCCAGGGTTCTCAATGACCTTGAAAACCATGGGAAGTCCTGAGATAGTTAAAACTCCTTCGGTGTACGTTTTCTAATAACAGTTAACTCAAACTTTGACCCTTTTCTTCGAGAGGATTTTAGCTCCAAGTTGAGTGATTCCAAAGTATTTTATAAGATTGAGAATCTAAATTTTATGATGGAAGAGACGGTTTTCAAAAAGGAGCTAAAATGAACTAGAAATGAAAATGCCAAGTTTACGGGACATAAATGAAATTTTCTTGAAACAACTTTTAACCCTTCCTATATATATGGCACGCCCCACTCTTCTCCTCATTTGGATAGCTTTATTTTTCCCTAAAATAGAAGTGAGACCTAGGGAGAGAGGTACACAAGAGAAGGAAAGAGGAAGAGGAAAAACAAGGCAAGAAAGGTATGATTTTCATGAAATTTCCTAGTCTTCTCTTTAGTAAACTTGCTTTCCTCCTTCTCCTCCTTCTTTCTATGGATTTAATGAAGTATTTGGGTCTATTTTGAGCTTAAACTAGAGGGGGGAGTTCGAGTTTCAAGGAAGGAACACAAGCCAAGAGAAGAGCTCTTGAAGAAACCTAGAAACACCAAGGTAAATGCTAGTTCCATGCTTCTTCTTCTTTGTTCTTAGATGTGTGTGGTTCGGCTAACCTAGGGACAGCCAAGAGGGGTTGAGTTTTGAACCAAACCAAGGGTGAATTTTATGAAAATGAGTGAAGAGAATAAAAATATGCAAAGGAAACAAAGAAAAAACTATGGATTTGCAAGATAGAAAAGCTAGGGTTTTAGTTGCACCTTAGTTTGTAAGATGAGTTCTAGCCATAAATTAAGATGTTTTAGAGTTCATATGAGTTTCTAAGACATCAAGAGAGTCTTCCACATGCATCTCCCATCAAGAAAATGAAGAAAACTCCTTGGTTCCCTTAAAGTGCATAGCCTCGGCCTAGGGCAGAACTAATGCCTAGGGGTGGTTTTAAATTCTTTCAAGCTTGGTTTTGTATCATATATGATGGGAGAGTATGAGAGGAATCCTTGGAAAAAATTTAGGAAGCCTAAGAAGTGAGATGGTAGCATAGGTTCCATATTGTGACTTAAAGAAGCAACATGTAGTTAGGCTCCTTAAATTAATTGTGTTATGGCTCCAATATGCTTAAATGGGTCAAGAACCATAGATGGAAGGAAAGAATAGAGTCAAGATCATGAATTATTAGTATTGCTTCATTAGGTGTCTTATGGAACTATAATTGAACCTTAAGAGCAATCTAGCTTTTCAAGTGCATTTGTAGCTTTAAAAATTATTTCAAGAATGTAATTGGCTTCCATGTAATGTGTTTAGGCCAAAGAAATCAAGTCTCACATCCTTGTGAGTGTGTGGCTGAAGGAGAGGAAGCATTTTCAAAGGGAAAAGTGTATTGCTGTGCACCAAGATAGCTCTCTCTTTTTTCTCTCATGCATGATTAAGTGTTGTTCTTATCTTTGAATGTGTGTGTGTATGTTTAAGCTATGAAAGATGTTTCTAGCATGTATCTATATGCCAATACGCCATGATGCTTTGTTATATACTTGAATGATATTTTATAAACATGTTTTGGTTTGCTTGAATATGGTGAAGCCAAAAGTCCCTTAGCTAGGGTGTGGATGAGCCAAAAGTCCTTTAGCTAGGGTGAGGATGAGCCAAAAGTCCCCAAGAATAGGTGATACAAAGCCAAAAGTCTCTAGAGAGTGAGGCTTAGTCAAAAGTCCTTTAAGAAAATGGGTGAGGCAAGTCCAAAATCCCAAAGAGAATGGGTGAGGCTAAACCATTTTCTTGACAAGCCTATGTATGTTTTATGTGACTTCTTAAGTGTAAGAAATGTTCCATGTATGATTATGCATTCCATGATGTCCATGCATACATTTTTAGACTTGAATTTTCATCCTTTATGTATGGTTGAAAGAGAGAAGAGCTATTGGGATTCCCAGAACTCATTCCTTCCTCCCTATTACCTAACATGTCTAGGTAGACCAAGTGAACAAAGGAATGGAAGCCACCAAGCTTGAAGGAGAAAGATTGATAAAGAAATGTGTTAATTTGTTCATTTTGTAACCATTTTGATGGCATATGAAGTAACCTTATGATGAATATATTGTATAACCATTTGAACATATGTAATCACATAGATACTTGATGTATGTATGAGAATTGATGCCATGTGAATGATATAGCAACTTTTTGACATTCAATGGCAAGGTAAAGTTTGTGTGTTCTTATGTGTATCTTAGAGTGGGAGAGTGAGTTTGTGAAATCTGGGTTTGTAAACCTTTAAGAAATGTTTAGTAGGCCATTTTGATACTTTTCCACATGCTCAAGTGGACATCAAAGCCTTGGAAGCAAATTTAGACCCTTTATGACCCTTAAGAAGCACAAAAATAGCTATTTTGGAACCCTATAGCACAATTTGACCAAATGAATGAATTTCCTTATGAAATTTGGCATGCATATATATCTCATCTAGGGATTTTTGAAGCTAAAGACCAAATTATTTGGAACTCTATGGAATTAATTATGAATTTTCAAAGTTACCAAATTTCTATTATTCTGGTATGGTTACTATTTATATAGTCAGTTTCTTCTCCTATGTCATTTGAGGGCCAAATAGTGTTCAATGCTCATGAAATTTTACAAGCATAAATTATACATAATAAGCTTTCTATAGCCACTAAGATCACCCCAATTAGATGTTTGAACAGGGAGATATGAATTTTTAAAGTTCTATGTCAGTACTAGTAGCACCAGTTGAGTTTATGTACTATTCTATCAATTTCCAGTGGCTAAACATTCTTGTTTGGTCTAGAATTATTTTTAACATAAATTAGACATCTGTACCTTTCCAAAATGGTATAGTGTGTATGATTTCAAATTTTCTAGATTTAGTTATGATTTTTCAAATTTGCACTCAGAAGTTGGCAACAGAACCTGAGACAACTATGTGATATTTTGTGTATATATGCCATGAGCTCGAGTTGTTGGCCACATTTTAAGATGGTTTAAGTTGCATGTACGTATTTAAATAGGAGAATGAGATAGATAAGTTCATATGATACATGAGACAAGAAACAAAATTTTTATTTGCGATGTAATGCAAAATAATCTATTATTTTAATGGACTTTTTCTTAAGAAATTGTGCTATCTAAGGAAGTATGACTAGAAAGGAGATGAAATAGGCTAAATAAATATGGTGTTACAACCAATCTATAGAAATTAATTTACACGGAGAGTACTTCTCATTAAGGTAAGATTTCACTTGAAACACTTGAAAAACTTATATTCCTAAACCATATAAGTTTTGGCCACAAGACAGAAAGTGAGGAGGATGGTTTTTCTTTATGGATTCTTAATAGAACCAAGGGTTTTAGTATGCAAGGATTTCATATCTAATATTGGTTTCCATTAAATCATGAAAAGAAGCAATTTGACTATATTATGCTATAGGTTCAGCCAAGGCTATGTGAGTGGGTAACTATGTTATTTTTAACTCCTAATTAATATGTTTAAATGTTTTATGATGTAAGAAACAAGAATCTAAGCTAAGAATTGATTGAAAACTTGCAATCTTAAGTTAGGGTTTTATGGTACCCTATTCGGCCAAGGAGAAATCTAAGGGGTTTAGGAAGTTGTTTAATTGATTCTTGGGCTATGGATAGTCTTAAAATGATATTAGAATAATAATGGAAGCATTAAATTGAATTTAGAAGCTAGACTTTGGAAATTGGAAATTTAGGGATCAAGAAAGTGCTTTATGGAACCAATTGGCATTAAGTTTTTGTAACCAAACTTGTAATGCTTCTTGTCATACCTAGCTTTTAGTGACTCATTCATGTCAAGCATGAAGTTTTACATAACAATTACAACCATTCTCATGCTTTCAACACTGAAATCAAGCCATTTATGGGTCATTTTAAGCTATAGTGGTGCAAACTTGATTCTTTTTTTCATTAATTCATTTTCATCATAAATAAGTTTGTTCATGCTCATTTTATGGTGCCTAGCTCATGGAATACTCTAAAACTCTATTTGGCCCAAGATGACAACATAAGCCTAAAATCTGCACTAACTTTAGAAATTCAGAACTTGAGTTATACAACTTCAAATCATGCAAATTAAATGTCAATGAAAAGTTTAGGATGTGAACTACATGATGTAAAAATTTTAGATGAAATTGAGTTTATTTGGCCTATCAAATGTAATATAATGGTAACTTTGGTCGAAATGGAAGGCATATGACAGACCCAAAACTTTAAAAAAGCATATTTTGAGTTACACAACTCCAAATTGGGTGATCTCAGTGGCCACAGAAAGCTTATAATGTCAAATATATGCTGTAAAACTTTATGAGTATTAAACTTCATTTGACCCCTGAAAGACCTAAAATATCATAATTGTGCAGTATGAACAGTACCCGTTTCATAAATTCCTAAAATATTTTGTACAACTCTAAAAAATTATGGTTCTTAGCTTGATAGAAAGCTCTTAGAGGGATCTGAATGCATGCCAAATCTTGGACTCAAACTAGATCATTTGAGCCATCTTTGACATAAGAGTTGTTTATGATTGACTAAAGACCAATTTTAATACCAAGTTGGACCAATTAGTGTCCAATTGGTCTTCTTCCACTTTGAGCACATTTCACTTCTAATCATTCCATATCATGTTAAAATAGTTGGATCAATATTTGACCCTTGAATACCCAAGATTTCATACATTCATCATGTCATCCCATATATCAAATTCTACTATAGTGCACATATCTTGCCCAAGATGATTATACATGGCTATTCACATACTTTTACACATGGTTCCATCATTAACTATGAAGTAACATGATTATATACATCATAGATCCATCATGATATGTATAAAATGCCATATACATACATATAACAAAATTGGTACAACATAATACATCGTTTCCTAATATCTATTGCTTCTTATGATCTTGGCTCTGACTTGATGACCCTCAAATGGTTAATAGGGACATGGGAGTGAGATTTGAGATAATCTCAGTAGCTAATCTCAACCAATTCAATACATATAAGAATTCCATGAGTATAATGCCATGCATGTAGGGCAAGAATGCAATGCTCATGCCTTATATGAATCAAATGCATAATAAAACATAAAAACTCATTCATACATAAGCCATGGCATTTTCATAAACTTGCCAAGCTCAACTCTTCTCAACCCAGAGGCTAAGAAAGAGCTGCTGCACTCAATTCCATGCCTTAGGGGAGCTAAGAGCTATCTCATTGCTTTTCACATACATATAGTACTCATATGGTTCATATGGAAACATAATGAATCATTTCCCATAAAAACATCAAGTAACAACACGCACAAGTATTTCAACTCATTCAAGCACTCAAATATATGCAAGAAAAGGAGATAAAGCTATCTCATGATTCTAGGAACGTAAATCTACCACTAACTCACTTATTGGTTTCCATTTCCTTCTTGTTGGTTTCCTTTTCCTTTGCTTTCTTTGGCTTGGCACTCACAAATGAGTGAGTTTGAATTACCTTGACCTACATATGGCAATCATAAGACAAATTAGTCCTATAAGACTCATTCTAGGCTTCATTATCTTTCTTGAATCTCATTAGGACTTAATATGCTACATAAGGCTAGTTTTAGGTCCATAATGAAGCTACACTTATTTCTTACTTTCTAAACCCCAAACTCTTGCTCCCTATAAGTCTTATAATTCTCAATAAGCTCATTTGAACCATTACATACTTGGTTAGAGGGGTTTATAACCAATTTACCTCATTAACCTCTATTAGGTCTTAAAATTTCAACCTCCATTTCAAGGCTCCTAAATTCAATCCAATGTTTTTATAATATTCGATTTTTGTTAAATGGCGAAAACAGGTGCGTTTTCAAAACAAGTCCTCTGAAATGAATTAGTTAAGGTCTCAAAAAATTTGAATAACATTTTAGACTTCTAAAAATGAGAATCCTAGGCTCAGATAGAGAGAAAAATAAAGCTAGAATGAAGAAACGAAATTTAACAAAAAACTTAAAAAACATTATGGTATTTTTGTAATTTTGAGCAAATTTTAGAATTCACACAAGAGGGCTTTTCAAATGAAAGTTTTGAATTCTCCAAGGTTCTCAGAGGCTCTGAAAATCATGGGAAGCCCCGGGACAGTAAAAACCCCTTCGGTAGATGTTTTCCAATGTCGGTGTACCCGAACTTTAACGAATTTGTTTAGGTAGGTTTTAGCTCCAATTTGAGTGATTCCAAAGGCATTTTACTAAATTGGGAACCTATATTTTATAATGGAAAAGAGGGTTCTAAAAAATGAGCTAAAATGAATTAGAAACGAAAATGCTAAGAATGAAGGATAAAATAAAAAATTTTGAAAAGTCTTCCTTCCTCCACTTATATATATAGGGCACCTACTCTCCCACTAATTTAGCTTCATGTGTTTCTGCCCTAAACCAGAGAGAAAACCCTAGGAGAGTGGCACATAAGAGGAAGAGGAAGAGGAGGAGAAATCAAAGCTAAAAGGTATGGTTTTTTTTTTTTTATAGTTTTTCATGTTCTTTCCCTTGCAAACCTCTTCTTCTCCATTTTCCTTTCTTTCTTATGATTATATTGAAGTATATGGATTTGTTTCAAGGGAGAAATTAAGGGAAAAATTCGGATTTGAAGAGAGGAGGCCAAAGAAAGAAGGATTCAAATGAGGAAACAAGGAAAAATAAGGTAATTTCTTCTTTCATACTTGCTACCCTTTGCTCCTCTTCTCTCCATATTTTACCTTACTCAAGAAGCAATAGAAGAGCTTGGATTTTAGGTAGAACCATGGGTAAATCTTAGGAAAAAGAGTGTGAAGAATAAGAATATGCAAAGGGAATTAACAAATATCCATGGAAATTCAAGATAGAAATTCTAGGGTTTTATATGTTCTTTGTAAAATTTGACTTGATACCTTAATTTTTATACCTAAATGAAAATTTAAATGAGCTCTTAAGATCCTTATAAGTCTCCCCATGTGCTTCCTCCATCAAGAAAACAAAGCAAAGTCCATGAAGACCAAATTCCTCCATTGTCTCAGCCTAAGAGGGTTTAGATACCTAGTGATAGTTTTAAATCTTTCTAAACCCATTTTTGACTCATATATGATGAAGGAAAATGAAGAGAAGTCTTGGAAAAAATTTAGGAAGCCTAAAGAATGAATTGGTGGCTTATGTTCCATAATATGACCTAAAGAAGTAACATATAGTTAGGCTCATTGTTTCAATTGTGTGATAACTCTAAGAGGCTTAAAAGGAGTCAAGAATCATATATGAAAGGAAATAATAGAGCCTAGAATTTATTTGATGGGTGTTGCTTCATTAGGTGTATTCTTGGAACCATATAGGGGTTTATAGATCAAGTTAGTGTTTAAGGAAGATGTGTGGCCTTAGAATTAATTTCATAAACCTAATTGGCTTCCATAAATTGTGTTTAGGCCAAGAGAGACCAATCTCACACCTTTGTGTGTGTGAGGCCGAGGATAGGAGAGCAAATTCAAGAGAAAAAGTGTGTGGTTGCATCCAAGGTAGCTCACTCCTCCTTCTCTCATGCATGAATGTGTGCTTAGCTTGTCTTTGAATGTATGTATACGTGTTTTAAGCCATGAAAAGTATTTTAGCATGATTTCATATGCTATGGTACCATGATGATCCATTATATTTTTAAATGATGTTTGTTTTGTGTGCTTGGGTTTGCTTGAGTGTGGTGAAGCCAAGAACCCTTAGTCATGGTGAAGATGAGCCAAGAACCCTTAAGGTTTGGTAGAGACAAAGTAAAGAGTCTCCCAAAAGTGTGGCTGACTCGCAAGAGTAAGGTTGAGTCCAAAAGCCTCTTAAAGAATGGGTGAAACAAGTCCAAAATTCATAAGTGAATGAGTGAGGCTAATCCACTTACTTGGCAAGCCTATGTATGCTATGTATGACTTGCTCAAATATTAAAAATGTCTCTTGAATGATTGCACATGTTAATATGCCCATGCATGCATTTGTAAGACTTGTTTTGCATATTTAATGTATGATTAAAGGGGAGATGAGCTATTGGGATTCTTTGAATCTCATCCCCTGCTCTCCAGTGTTCTAACATGCTAGGTGGACTAAGAGAACAAGGAAATGGGAGCCAACCACTTGAGGGATGAGAGTATGACATCAAAGTGTATAGATTTTGTTTTTTAAGGCCATATGGGTGGCAAATATTGTAACCCATTGTTGTATATATCCTATGATGTTATGAACATGTATAATTATTCTAATATATCATGTATATTATAAATGAGATTTAAAGTTATATATATGAAAATGTTCATCTAGGACATGTAATGGCAAACTAGCGTCTTAGAATTGTATGTAATAATGGAAGTGGAATGACCAAATTGAGATGCATAAGATTTGGGAGCACTTGGACAGTTCATACAAGTCATATTTATGCTTTTAAACTAGCCCAAGAGGAGCCAAAGATCAAGAAAGGCCATTTGGACACATTTGGTATCTAATATGGACTAAAATTGACCATATTAGAAACTTATGCCACTTTTTATCCAAATGAGCTCTTCTTAGTCTAAAATTTGGCATGCATTTAGATCTTGTTAAGAGATTTTTTGAAAGCTAAAGTGTAGAATTTTTGGGGATCTATGGAATATTTGATGAATTTTCAAATTTGGGAAATTTTCTGATTTTGATTCAGGGTACTGTTTACACTAGTTTGAAATTAAATTATGTCACTTAGGGGGCAAATGATGTCCAATTGCTATGCAATTTTATAGTGAGAAACTAGACCTTCCCAATGACTTGTACCAACTAAAAACACCTCATTAGAATGTCTAGAGAGGGAGATATGAATTTTTAAAATTTCTGCCCAGTATCAGGCGTTCAAACAAACCTCAGGTATTATTTGATTAGTTTTTGACATTTGGATATATCTGAACTGGTCCAAAGTTATTTTTACCCTCTAGCTAACATCTATATCTTCCTAGATTGGTATCATTTGCATGGATTGGATTTTTGTGGAATTAATTGGACATTTTTGAAGTTCATAGTAAAAACCTGTATCAGTACCAGTAGCCAGTCGGACCTCTACTCCTTTTTGAATGTCAAAAGTGTTCTATGTTATGTGTCATGGCCTAGAAATATTTTTAGATAAAGTAGAAATCTGTAGCTTTCTAGAATGGTAAAGAATACATGATGTTAATTTTTCTAGAATTAGTTATAATTTTTCAAAGTTTGTAACAGAAGTGAGAAAATTCTGGCTGAAATTGCAACTATGAATTTTATGTATTCTCTTGCCTTGCACGAGTTCTAAGCCACTTTTGGTGATTGAAATGAGTTGTACCTATAAAATTAAATATGAGAATGTGATACATAAGCTCACATGGTTCACGGGACACTGAATGAGAAATTTATACACTACGCAACGTTAAAATATTCATTATTTTAATTATTTTTTCTTGCCTCCTATGTGAGATGCATTCTTTAAGGCATGGAAATCGCATAAGATAAGTTAAGAAATGATGGTGTTACATTTATTAGTATAAGAGACAAGGTTTAGACTCTTGATGTAGGTTGTGGCTTGTGTTTATGAGTTGCCTAGATGTATATGAGCTAGTTTGTGGATGAATTGAGTGTGTTGATGGTGGAAGTGTTCCCTTTTTCATGTTAAAGCTTGTTATGATGTTTCAGAGCTATGGTGAACACTAGGAGAGGTCAACCCTCTAGAGAGACTCATGCAGATGATAGAGCCGAGCCCAGTGATTCAGAAGCTAGAGCTTTACAGTCTATTATGGCTCGCCTAGATCAACAGCAGGCCATGATCATGCAATTATAGGAATGGCTTGTTGAGAGAGGTAGCCAGGGCCCTACACCTCCTCCTCCACAACCACCTTACCACTTAGATCGTCCTGAGCATTCAGGGTCAACTCACCCAGATCCACAGCCACATATCCAGATGGTTGCCCTTATTCCACCAGCTCAAACGCCTCCAGCTCAGAAGTAGCCCTCGATTAGAAAGATTATTACCCAGTTTAGAAATTTCGGCCCTCTCACCTTTGATGGTGAAATGAATTTAGATAAGACTTGTTTTGCATCTTTTATGTATGATTGAAGGGGAGATGAGCTATTGGAATTCTTTGAATCTCATCCCCTCCTCTCCAATGTTCTAACATACTAGGTGGACCAAGAGAACAAGGAAATGAGAGCCAACCGCTTGAAAGATGAGAGCATGACATCAAAGTGTATAGATTTTGTTTTTTAAGGCCATATGAGTGGAAAATATTGTAACCCATTATTGTATATTCCTATAATGTTATGACCATGTATAATTATGCTAATGTATCATGTATAAATGAGATTTAAGGTTATATGTATGAAAATGTGCATCTTGGACATGTAATGGCAAACTAGCATCTTGGAATTATATATAATAATGGAAGTAGAATGACCAAATTGAGATGCATGAGGTTTGAGACCACTTGGGCAGTTCATACAAGTCATATTCATGCTTTTAAACTAGCCCAAGAGGTGCCAAACATCAAGAAAGACCATTTGGATGCATTTGGTATCTAATATGGACTAAAATTGACCATATTGGAAACCTATACCACTTTTTATCCAAATGAGCTCTTCTTGGTCTAAAATTTGGCATGCATTTAGATATTGTTAAGAGCCTTTTGGAAAGCTAAAGTGAAGAATTTTTGGAGGTCTATGGAATATTTGATGAATTTTCAAAGTTGAGAAATTTTTTAATTTTGATTTAGGGTACTGTTTACACTGGTCTAAAATTAAATTCTGTCAGTTAGGGGGCAAATGATGTCTAATTGTCACAAAATTTTATAGTGAGAAACTAGACCTTCCCAGTGACTTGTGCTAACTAGAAGCACCTCATTAAGATGTCTAGAGAGGGAGATATAAATTTTTAAAATTTCTGCCTAATATCAGGCTTTCAAACAGACCTTAGGTACTGCTTGATTAGTTTTTGAGGTCTGGATGTACCTGGACTAGTCCAAAGTTATTTTCCTCCTCTAGCTAACACCCGTAGCTTCCCAGATTGGTATCATTTGAATAGAGTGGATTTTTGTGGTATTAATTGGACATTTTTGAAATTCATAACAGAAACCTGTATTAGTACTAGTAGCCAGTTAGACTTTTACACCTCTGTAGCTTTCCAAAATGGTATAGAATGTATAATTTTGATGTTTCTAGAATTAGTTTTGATTTTTCAAATTTTGTGACAGAAAGTGGAAATTTTTGGCCATGGCTACATTATGAAATTTTATGTATTCTCTTGCCTTGCACGAGTTCTAGGCTACTTTTGGTGATGGATTTGAGTTATATCTATATAATTAAATATGAAAATATGATACATGAGTCCATATGGCCCACAAGACTCCAAAGAAAATATTTTATCTATGACAAAGTGCATGTACATTCATTGTTCTCATGCTACCTTTTTTGCTTCATTACGAAATGCATAAAATAAGACCTAAAAATGGCAATAGGTAAGCTAGATAAATATGGTGTTACATTATACAACATATTTATTATTTTAAGGTTACATCATCAGAATAGTCACAAAATAGACAAAATAGCACACTTTCTTGTCAATCTTTCTTCTTCAAGCTTGTGGCTTCCATTTCTTGGTTCACTTAGTTCACCTAGACATGTTAGGATATGGGGAGGAAGGAATGAGATTTTAGAAATCCTAATTGCTCTTCTTCCTTTCAACCATACAAAAAAAATGCAAATACAAGTCTAAAAATATATGTATGGATATCATGGAGTGCATAGTCATACATAGAACATTTTTTGCACTCAAGTCTCATAAAACATACATAGGCTTGCCAAACAAATGGTTTAGCCTCACCCATTCTCTTTGAGGATTTTGGACTTGTCTCACTTATTTTTTTAAGGGACTTTTGACTAAGTCTTACTCTTTAGAGACTTTTAGCTTTGTCTCACCCATTCTTAGGGACTTTTGGCTCATCCTCACCCTAAATTGGGTCTAAATCCTTCTCGAACGAAAAGGTCAAAGTTTAGAGTCATCGATGTTCTAAAATATAAAAAGGAGAGCTTTTACCTGTCTAGGGGTTCTTATAATTTTCAAGGCTTTTGAAAACCTCGAGAAGCTCAATTCTTCTATTTAAAAATCTATCCTTTGAGTTTTTCTAAAAGTTGCTTAAAATTATGAAAATGCCATTGTATTTCATCAAAAATTTCTTTAGCTATTCTGGCCTTGGTTTTAGGCATCTTAAACCTTAATTCCTCATTTTCTAATATTTATAATTTATGAAAATTTTATTTGGCCTTAATTGATTCATTTTAGTGGACCCTCTTTTATATCTGGCCTGTTTATGTGTTTTTATGAAAATCGGTTGTTATAGGTTTCTTCTTCCTCCTTTGACTCCCCCTTTTGGTGTGCCTTTTGGAGCTACCTCAAAATCTGTTTGGACAAGAAACAAGTTAGTGGTGAGGGCTGGAGAAGAGGGGGATGTGATTTAAGGAGCCCAGGTGTCCATTTAGCATTTTTTTCAAAATGACAATTTAGTCCCTCAACTTGGTTTCTTTCATTTGGGCTTATTTCAATTCCTTTTTTAGAACTATCTTTTTTATCATGAAATTTAGGTTCTATAACTTATAAAATACCTTTGGTTTCACTCAAATTGAATTTAAAACTTTCCCAAACTAATCAGCCAAAGTTCGGGTCAACTGATGTTCTAAAATGTAAATTGGATGGGTTTGAACCATTCTAGGGATTCTTATGATTTTTAGAGCCTTTGAGAACCCTAAGAAACTCATTTTTTTCATTTTAAAATCCCTCCTATGAGTTTTCTAAAAAATGCCTAAAATTACGAAAATATCACTACACTTCTATCAATTTTCATTTAGTTATTCTGACTCTATTTTCAAGGCACTTGGGCCTTGTATTTTCATTATTTAAGGTATAGATTATTGTTCTAATTTTACTTAGCCTCAAATCCTTCCATTTAGGAGACTTCCTTTTATTGCTGATTCATTTTCGTCATTTTTACAAAAATTGGACATTATAAGAAGCATGAAAAAGTGCCAAAATTCATACCTTTTCTTGATTTGTTTTCCTCCTTCTCTCCCTTCTCTTTGGTGCACCTCTTACTGCTAGTTCAGATGGTCTAAGTTCTATTTTGAGGGGTTTGGGTCATGCTGGATAGATTTAAGGAGGAAGGGGATGAGTTATAATATTTTTCATAATTTTCGTTTTACCCTTCAACTTCAATTTTGCCATTTTTGCTCATTTTAGCTCTTTTTTTCTACCTTTTTCACATGAAAATTCAAGTCCTCTAGTTTATTAAAAATATAAATTTTTAATTTTATAGGCTTTGAAGCCATCCCAAATTATCTAGTTAAAATTTGGGTCAACTGATGGCCTAAAATACACACTAGAGGGGTTTTAACCATTCTAAGAGTTTCTATAGTACTTAGAGCCTTTTAGAATCCTAGGAAACTCATTTTTTTTTCCATTTAAAGCTGCTTCCTTTGAGTTTCTAAAAAGTTACCCAAAATTATGAAAATGCCACTATATTTTTGGGTAATTTTGTTTAACTATCCTGGCTCTAGTTTCAGGGTATCTTTAACTTTGTATCCTCATTTT
The DNA here is from genome assembly GCA_026724425.1 of Erythrophleum ivorense. Classification (NCBI taxonomy): domain Eukaryota; kingdom Viridiplantae; phylum Streptophyta; class Magnoliopsida; order Fabales; family Fabaceae; genus Erythrophleum; species Erythrophleum ivorense. The sequence goes on from JAIUCV010000009.1 coordinate 17,913,126, forward strand.
GAGATGCCTAGATTATTACTCTAATTTTTTTAGGCTCTAATCCTTTGATTATAGGGTCTTCTTTTCATATCTCATCGGTTTAGTTTAGTTTTTTGGAAAACTGGGCATTACACTTCTAATCAATCCTAATGTGACTATATAGATCATATATGATAACATTTTGAAGCCTAGAAGTTAAATTCTTGAAGTTACCCCTTGAGGTTACCCATTGAGGCTTAAGGTTACATAATGAGTTCCATTATGTAGAAAAGTGAAAATACAAATGAATAGTGCCAATGACAAAATGAATAGTAAATGTGAAAATTGAGGCTTGAATTATGAATTTTAGAAGCACAAGTTGGCCTCAGATTTAAGTTTAGTGAAATCCTTGATCTAAAGTCTAAGTGATAAACCAATTATGGGGAGCAAAAATCCAAAAGAGATTTCATAAATTTAGGCCCTTGAATATGGTCAAATTTGAACATTTTAGATAGCATGATTGCCATCCAATAAGCATGTGTTTTGAAGGTATGTAAGAGGGGATTCTAAGTGCACTTTAAGTGGCCTAAAGTATAGTTAAAAGAAAAAGAAGCCTAAGAGAAGTAGTTCTAAGTTCTAGATGATATGTTATGTGATATTTTTGTGCAAGCTAATGAGGTTCCATCTCATTATAAGTGTAGAGCTAAGAAAGAAAAACAAATGGAGCCAGAAATAAAGTGGAAAAGTTAGAAGTTTTATTGGGTTTCTATCATCTATACAAAGTAGCTTACTCTTCCCTATCTAGTTGCATGTAGACTTGTTTGAGTTTGATATACATTATATTATATTGGTTGTTTCAATTATATGTCATGTTTTGCATGTTACATTTAATGAGCTAAGGTTATGAGATAAAGAGTGACAATGGGAATGAATGTAGTAGTTCTCTCAAGTTCAAGAGAAAAGCTTAAATTAAGTTGAGATTCGTGGCCATGATAGAGTATGTAGTAAGCATATAAAGCATTTATGTTAGTTTTATATGACCATGCATACTTGCATTATTCTTGCTTAACTGTCTCATGCTTATTTTAGGTGATCTGAGTATAGTTACTGAGATTCTCCTTTATTTTCCCACTAACCAGTGCCAGGTGGAAGCTCCAATGCCAGCAAAGGAAAAGAGAAAGAATAATATTTGAATATGCAGAACCATATGAATATGATGTATCTATTTTCTTATAATGTACAATGAATGTATATGGATTATGTCTAATTCTGTCGTGATATATTATGTAAACTAGCATACTGTTAACAGTAATGTAACTCTAGTTTGAGTTATCTAGATTTAGTTGATGTTTTATGCTGAAGTTGTGATATACAATATTATTATTATTTGTACTTTTTTATGTCTGTGAATTTGGGCTGAAATGTGACCAATTGATTAGTCTGGATAGTTAATTTTATAAAGGAAACTTTGCTAGTTTTTCTTTAAAATGTTATTACCATTACATATAGGGAATTATTGAAAAGGCAAGTGTATACATCTTGAAAATTTTGGATCTAGTATTTTCTTCCATTAGTAAATGGGCTTGCTATTGGACCATAATAATCAAATAAAAGTTAGATAGATAAGGTGTTACAATTCCTCCCTTGGTGTTTCCTTTTCAAGTTTTTGTTGGAAGTACACTTATCATCAAAGGAAATCACATGTTGTTTCTCTAGAGTGTCACATCCTAAATTTTTCCTTGTTGGGGTAATATAACTTAGACAGAGGAAAACTAAGGGAAATTATTTAGATTAATAACCTAAATTAACAAGGAAAATAAAAGGAACCATTTAATCAAGACTTAAGGAATTAGTCATGGTTAATTAGGAATTAAAAGACTAATTAGGATAAATGGGAAATTAGAGGACAAAGGAGAAAGACAAGTAACAACTTTGAGATACAAGGTTTTGGTCACTTTATGTTAAAACATGGACTCAAGGTATTTTCCTTACTAGGAGGGGATAAGCATGCCTTACATTATTTAAATTATAAACAAACACCTATATTACATATATGGTGGCGTAGCTAAAGGTAGAATAAGCAAACATATATGAAGGTAGTCCATAATTGTTGCATAGTTGGTGGGTGCATAATTCAGCAAATGACTCCATGACAAGCTCACAACCATTGACACATTGATACCCCACCATCAATGCACATATACACCCAAATATGAACTTGAGTATGCTAGGGAAATTCTTGAACATGCAAATTTGTTAGTAGCATTAAGTGTGATATTTTGTGGATAGTTAGAACGTGTGACAGCTAATATGGATGGGTGGCTTGGAATTTACAAAAGCACAAATGTGGAATTGAGATTATTTGATCTTGCTAATTATCCTTTAATATATATAGGTGTGCAGATTCGGTGATGGCCTTAGAAGATTGAAACTGTGCAAACCATAAGCTAATATTTAAATGAAGTGCTTAAATGAATCTTGGAGCTCTTGGCGTCTTGTATGGCTAGTTGGTGGATGGGTAAATCAATAAACAAGTAAAAGACAAAGTGACAAGCCATGCCACCTTGACATTCCACTATCTCAACATATGTACATCTATATGCACATTTGGTTATAGCATTAGACTTTTCCTTTAGCCGTGCAAACAAATAGGAAACTCCAATTGAATAATTGTTAAAGGATAATAAGAACATGTTATACCATAGTGGCCAAATGGATTGGAGTTTGTGAAAGTAGGAAAAGACAAATTTAGAATTTCATAAGCATTGACCACAACCATTAATATATGTATATGTATGGATGTGTGTTTGGACATGCAGCACTGATGTAATTTAACTGAGCATACTATAAGGCAAAAGCTAAAGGGATGGTCTTAATGTATATTAGAGTATGTGACACCTAGTAACTATTGATATGAGGCCTTGCAAAGGAAAGATAAACTAAACATACATTAACATTATTTTAGTCCTCTTATCATAGGTATGCATGTGTGGGCGTTCAGTTACTTACCACCACATTGTTCAAAATTGTGTAACTTATGGAGTCTAGAAAAATGTAGATTGCCTTGGTGAATATTTAGGAAAGTGACACCTTGCATGGCCACCGAATAGCAATGGGGAAAGAATGAATTTTTATTCAATTGCATTATCTCCAAACTTAGGTAAGAAGTGTAACACCATAATTTCCTAGCTTATTTCATGCCTTTAATTATCACATTTCCAAGAGTCACAAAATTTCTCAAAGAAAAGGAATTAAAATAATGATTATTTTCGCATTGTGTCAAGTATAAATATTTCATTCGGTGTCACATGGACCGTGTGAGCTCATGCTATACATTCTTATATTTAATTACATCAATACAACTCTTTTGCATCACAAAATCATGCCCACAACTCATGGAACCGAAATGAAGCATGAAATGGGGTTGTTTAATTTCGGCCAATTTTGCCCCTTTTTCTGACCAAACTTTGGAAAATCATAACTAATTCTAAAAAAATCAAAATCATGTGCTCTTAGTCATTTTGGAAAACTACGGATGTCTAATTCACACTAAAAATATGCCCAGATCATAATGCCTATCACAAAGTATGTTTGACATTTGAAAAAGTCTAGAGATCAAACTGCCTCTTGATGCTATCACAGATTCTGTAGCAAATTTTGAAAATATCCAATTAATTCCTAAACAATCCAATCCATGCAAATGATACCAATCTATAAATCTGTGAATGTTAACTAGAGGAAAAAACATTTCCAGACCAACGCAGGCAACCCAAACCTTAGAATTCAATAGAACAGTAACTTAGGTCGGGTAAGGGTCCTAATACTGGATAGAATATTCAAAAATTCATATCTCCCTCTCTAGGCCTCCAAATGATGTGCTTCTAGTTGGCACAAGTCACTGTAATTATATAGTTTTTTTGTATAAAAGTTTGTGGCAATTGGACATCATTTGGGCATTGTGTGACAGAATTCATTTTTGGACCAAATGAATAGTACAACAGACCAAAACTAGAAAAATTGCCAACTTTGAAAAATTATCAAATATTCTGTAAACCTCTAAAAATTATGATCTTTAATTTCCCAAAAGGCTCTCAACAAGCTCTAAATGTCTACCAAATCTCAGAGCAAGAAGAACTCATTTGGCTAAAAAGTGACATAGGGTTTTATTATTGTCATTTTTGGCTCCATATAGGATACCAAAGTGACCAAATGGTTTTCCCTTGACCTTGGAACCTTTTGGGCAAGTCTAAAAGCACATTTTGGACTTGTGTGAGCTGCCCAAATGGTCCTAAACCCCATGCATCTCATTTTGGCCTTTCCATCCACACATATGCACATTTCCATAAACTCATTCAGGAAACTATCTTTGTCATACATACTCAATTTACATTCCATCATTCTCATAACACATAATTTCATTTCTACATCATATAATAGCATAATTACATATGTCTCAAGGGTTATAAACCATTTACAATAACAATATACATCATGAAGCATCATTATGGTTCTAAAAGGCAAAAGTTAGGCATAATGGTGTCAATCTCTCTTCTTCAATGTTGTTGGCTCCCATTGCCATATTCACTTCCACCTAGTATATTAGATCATTGGAGAGGAGGGAATGAGATTCAAAGAATCCTAATAGCTCATCTCCCATTCAATCATACATAACATATGCAAAGCAAGCCTTAAAAATGCATGCATGGTTATTATGGAAGTCATGAACATTTAAGAAGCAAGTTTGGCATGTGAACATACCATACAAGACATTCAAGAGCTCACCAAGTGTTTGGATTGGCCTCACACTTCTCCTCCTGGATTTTGGACTTGCCTCACCCATTCTTTAAGAGCTTTGGACTCAACCATACTTTTAGGAGCCCACTTTGCTTTTAGGAGACTCTTTACTTTGTCTCAACCAATCTCAAGGGTTCTTGGCTCATCCTCACCATGGTGAAGAGTTCTTGGCCTCTCCACACTTAAGTAAACTTAAACAAACATTATACATTCATTTGAAAACATAATATGTCATCATGAAATCATGGCATATAAAGTCATGCTAGCATACTTTTCATGGCTTGAAAATATATATACACACATTCTAAGACAAGCTAAACACACATCCATGCATGAGAGAAGGTGGAGAGAGCTACCTTGCATACAATTACACACTTTTCTCTTGGAATTCAAGACTCCTCTTTCGGCCACACACCCACAAATTTGTGGAGATGGTTTCTCTTGGCCTAGATATAATTTATGGAAGCCAATTAGGTTTATGAAACAATCTCTAAGGCCATACAACTTGCTTAGATACTAGATTGCTTTATAGGTTCCATTATGGTCCATAAATGTACCTAATGAAGTAAGACCCCTCAAATGATTTCTAGGCTCCATTCTTTCCTTTCAAATATGATTCTTGACTCCTTGTAAGCCTCTTGGAGTCATCACACAATTAAAACAAATGGCCTATCATCATGTTGCTTCTTTAGGCCATAATATGGAACCTAAAGCACCAAATCAATTTCTGAGTTCTAAATTTTTTCCAAGGCCTCCCCTTATTTTCATTCATCAAATATGACTCAAGAATGACCTTAGAAAAATTTAAAACTTCCTCTAGCTATATAAACATGCTTTGGCCGAGACTATGCCTAGGTTAGGGTTCCTTGGAGTTTTCTTTGTTTTCTTGAATGAAGAAGCATGTGAGGAGCATTTTAGGAGTCTCAAGAACTCATTTAAACTCTTAATTAAACCTAGGAATCATCATACAAAATCAGAATTTGGAAGGTGCACATAAAACCCTAGAATTTGCATCTTGAATTCTAATGGTTATTTTGTTGTTTTCTTTGCATATTCTTATTCTTCTCTATCAAATACCTAAGATTCATGCTTGGTTAGGCTTAAAAATCAGATCCTCCTATGGCTTCTAGGGTTAGGAGAAATGGAGAAGAAGGGTGATAGAAGATATCAACCATATGATGAAATTTTACCTTGTTTCCTTGCTTAATTTAGCTTGAATCTTGCTTTCTCTAAGCTCCTCTCTTCAAATGCGAAATTTCCCTTAAATTTCTCCCTTCAATCAGATTTATAAACTTCATTTTAATCAAAGGAAATCAAGGAGGATGAAGGAGAGGTGGTGTGGATGGAGAAGAGCATGAAAAATAACCATAAAAATATACCTTTAGCTTGGATTTCTTCCTCCTTCTTCCTCTCTTGTGCGCCTCTCTCCTAGGGTTTTGCCTCTGCTTTAGGGCTGAGAAATATGATGCTAAATGAGGTAGAGTGTGAGGTGCCACCTATATATAGGTGTAGAAAAATGGCTTTTTCAAAAATTTTAATTTTGCCCTTTGTTCTTTGCATTTTCATTTCTCCTTCATTTTAGCTCTTTTTTTAGAACCATCTTTTACATTATAAAATTTAGGTTCCCAATTAAGAAAAATGCCTTTGGAATCACTCAAATCGGAACTAAAACCTTATCGAACGGATCTGTCAAAGTTGGGGCACACTGACATTGGAAAATGTCCACCGGAGGGGATTTAACTGTCCCGGGGCTTCCCATGGTTTTCAGGGCCTCTGAGAACCTCAGAGAACTCAAAACTTTTATTTAAAAAGCCCTCCTGTGTGAATTCCAAAAATTGCTTAAAATTACAAAAATACCATTATGTTTCACAAGTTTTTTGTCAAAATTTGTTTCTTCATTTTAGCTCTGTTTTTCCTTCCATCTGAGGCTAAAATTCTCATTTTTAGGAGGCTAGAATGTTACTCAATTTTTTTGGGACTTTAACTAATTCATTTAAGAGGACTTGCTTTGAAAACACGTCCGTTTACGTTGTTTAACGAAAACTGGACATTACAAGAAGCCTGAGGTGGCATTTGCAATTGCTTTCTTCACTTTAGCTTCAATAGGGCTAAGAATAATATTGAGAGAAAGAGTGAAAGGCTTAAGTTGTAAAGTCCCACATCGACTGGAAAGGGCCTATGGCTAGCCCATATAAGTGGGAGTAGTACTCTCCCCACGAAGGCGCACTTTTTCCGTGAGCTAAGCAGGAAGGGACAAACCCCAATGAACTGGGAAGGTAGAGTCAAAGACCCACAAACAGGGAAGGAAGGGATAATACCTTGGTGGCTCTGTGTGGTGTTGGTATGAGAGCAAAGTTCTAGGCTGTTCTAAGGTTGTATATGGCTTGAGGATGTGGCTATAAGGCTATGTAAAGGTTTATAGAGTTATGAAATGCCTTATATAAAGTATCTTAGGTGTGTAAAGGTGACTTATGTTTTTATTTATACTAAATGAGTTATGAATAGTTGTGAGTAGATGGTCAGTTGTAGGTAAGATTGGCCTTCAGTTTTAGAACAGAGTTAGGTGATCTAACAGCTAGAGCCCTATAATTTGTAACGGCTCACCGAGATTAGTGGCAAGCTCCGAGTTGCTAAAGAGGCTTGCCTAGAAAGGTTATGAGAGGCCTAACTCCCTGAGTGCCACACTCAGACCATTCGAGGATGTCTTGCCCAATGCAGGAGCAAGTAGTGAGATAGCATAGTATGCGGTAAAGCTACTATCGCACATAATGAGGGTTAAGAGAGTTGTTTACCTCTAGCCATGACACCCAGATATTATGATGATATGAAGAGCCCAGAAAAGCAATTCCCTCAAGCTAGAGGTTTGAGTTATAAGTTACACTCCCTAGAGCCTCGATAGCCCAGAGGTGGTAGTTAGTTATGTATGTCTACAAGTAAAGCAAGAGGTGGAATCCTCTAGCTTGATGATTGGCTGCAAATAGAGATGGTGAGGCTCGAATCACATAGCTAAAGAAAAAGCTCCTAGTTATAGCAGAGTGTATTGTGACATGAAAGGCCTTGTTGGTCATACTCAGGCCAACCTAAGGAATGAGCTGCTATGGGGTCAATTGATGCACAGAGAGCGGGGACCCCTAGTATAAATAAAGAAAAAGAGTAATAAATGGTCATGAAAAAATTCAGTAAGTAACATGTGATCAGTAAGCCAAAATTGAGAAGGGAACTCTTAAATAATATCAAACACAAGAATAATAAAGTTGTTGAGACCACCTATAAGGCGTTGACTCCAACCTAGAATGTTACTCTATGAAACACTGAATGACAGAGATTCAGAAGAGAATAAGAATAGTTTAAGAAGTACTAAGTACATTGTAAGTCCATATGAGTTAATGGGACCTATTGTGAGCTACAAATCTGATGAGATAGGCAACTTAAACTAAGTATGAGCTGAAACTTAAGAAAAGTGACCAGTAGCATCATCCAGGTAAGATGTATAGAAGAGAGTATAGTGTAAAAAGAGAGATTAATTTGAATGAAAGGCTCAGTGAAAGTTCTCCCTGGATCGAGAAAGAAAAGATGAGGCATTCTCATGTCGGGGAAACCACCTAATAGTGGTTAGTAAATCCCCTAGATAGACTCCCCTGATTATAGGGTATAGTGATAAGAGGAGCGAGGAAAAGCTAAGAAACTAGCTACAGAAGAGATGCCCTTGCTTTAGTAATGACTAAATGAGTAGACTGAGCATAAAAAAAAAGTAAGCAGACAGGGGTCCAATAGTTAGTCCGACGAGCTCCCTAATATGAGAATATTGTAGGGTTAAGGCACATGAGTAACTAAAGCACCCAGTAGAGCATAAGTCTTCAGTAAAGTAGAATCCAGACATTAAAGGTGCATGTCTTGGATTGGGTTAATGGAAACCTAAAATCATTATACTGTGCTCCTAGGGATGAGACTGAAGAGGTTGAATAGAGAGAAAGCCTAGCTCCGATATGAAAGTAAAAACAAGTTGAGACAAGCAGTGAGTGCCTTAGTACCCTTAGAGAAGCTCGAGGGAGCTAGAGACTGCCTGAGAAGGTGAGTCTTTGAATTATATAGAAAAAGAGTGTAAGTCAAGAGCGCCATAGAATGTAATTCCTAGACTTCATGAAATAGAATTTTTCTACAAAGGAATGCTCTAGTTAAGAGCAAAGCAAGAGTAAGAGCAAAAACTAGGACCCTCTTGATGTTATAGAGAGTGAATAAGTAAAGGAACTCGACAAAATGTAGGTGCTCTTGAGCGTAAAGAAACTTAAACTGGCAACAGAAACAGCCAGTAGTGGAACATTTTCTTACCCAAGTAAGAGGATAAGAAAAGTAAAAAGAGAAAGAAAATATGACAGTATTCAAGCCAGGGATATAATAAATTGAGAATAGATATTGAGTTGATGTGCTTAAGTGTTTAAGAAAGCACACTTGTCTTCGGCATAGATGCCCTTCTAGCATGAGACTGCCCAAAGTAAAAAATAGTCAGGCAATGCAGAGAGATCTTAGGATGTAGTACAGGAAGAATCATACTTTCCTCGAGCACTCTGTGAGAACGGGGTAAATAGAGAGAGAAGTAAGAGAGGGATACTTTAGATTATTGGGAAACTTGCAATATATAGGCAATAGTCGCTTTAAGCTCAGTCATGAGGCGCCTGTGTATTAGTGTTTGATATCATGGTTTGCTTGCAACAATGGTTGCATGATATTAGGCCTTATCAACCTAATAGTAATGTGACTTGAGTGCATAGCAAACAACGACATCAATCACCAAAGTGTCCTGATAATCGAAGAGTAAAGTTAGTTAAAGAATGAGATGAGTCAAAAAAGAAAGGTAAAGGGATTCCAGTAATATTAGAATGATGAGAAAAGCATGCAGAAAGGAATTCCTAATAAAGAATATTTAGATCCAGATAGCATGAGTTCAGTATATATAATTTGAGTCCCTTATAGTACATGTAAACAAAATAAGTAGGGACCAATATATAGCCTCTCTCCTACTATAAATGTTAACCACACGCAAAGCATAAGATGCCCTAATGCCAAGGCACTCAAAAGTAGAGTATGGACACAGTTGGAAATTGTAGGATATGAGAAGAAAAGATAGCTGAGTACAGTTAAAGTAAGTAAGTTAATAGAGTAAGAAAAGAAATAGGCTGAAGTGGGAACCTGAGGATCCCATTGAGAGTGATGAATGAACATTAAGATGCTCCTGAGTATCAGCATGATGGGATCCTAGAGAATCAGATAACATAGAACTCACTTCACACGAAGAGCATGATGCACCTCTGAGTTTAGCCTCAGCTATTATGGGCGATAGTCACCAAACTTGATAAGCATGTATTTTGCTATCAGATACAGTGATCTTAAACTTTGACGTCTCCCAGAGATGGATTGCAGTAGATCCTAGCATAGCACAACAGGTTGCAGTAGACCCTAGTAGGGCTCTGAGATATCGCAGTAGACCTAGGGGTCACAGTAGATCCCACAGAGTTACAGAGAGCCCTAACCACAGCATGATAGTTCTCTGGTGAGATGACGGCTTGAGATAGTTTTACAGTGCAGTTAGTCTCAGAGACCAGTACAGTTTTAGCTAGCTTTTGTCTCAAAGACTAGATATCTCCTAAGTTTGGTATACTATTGCCATGAGAGACAGCCATGCTATACTCAGATGGTTAGACTATTGACTATACCTTTGCTAGATGAGCGTATCATATAGAATGAGGAAAGCAAGAAAGTAACTTTTTAGAGCTAAAGCTAGATAAACTACTATCTAGCAGATGTTAGCCCTGACTGAAGGATAGAGAGATCCCTATATGCTAGCTTATATATTTAGAAAGGGGTCAGGTGCAGTTTTAAATAAGGTAAGTGGTATAGTATGTCTCCATTAATCGAGACTGTGAGCATAGTTAAGCATCCCATTAGAATATAGCAGTAGTCAGTGGTAGTTGCACTTCGAGGTTAGTACAGGAAAGAGTAAGAGCATGATGATCAGTCATTAAGCCAAAGAGTTATATAAGCCCTCTCCAGTGAATAAAGAGAGTAAAACATAATTTAGACCTAAAAAGGCAAGGGTAAGAAAAGACCAGTTAGCAAGGATATAAAAAAGGTCAGATGAGAATGTACCCTAAATTTCGAGGATGAAATTTATTTAAGGGGGAGAAATATAACATCCAATTTTCTGAAAATCCAAGAAAACATAAGGAAACGCGAGAAACGTAACATAAAAAGAAGTCCCCTAAATAGAGTAAATTGAGGTCTAATAAAATTAGAATAATATTCTAGACTGCAAATAATGATGAGTCAAGGCCAAAGGTGCCTTAAAATTGGGACCAAAATCAATGAAAAAAAAGGGATCAGAAAAAGGTCCCGAAAAGCCTCTGAAGTCAAGTATGAAGGAGTCAGGGACCAAAATGCAAAGAAAAATTATGAGCAGGGCAAGACGTATAAATTACCCGAAAGTTCAGGGAACCCTAGTTTCACCCTCTATTTGTGGCTTTAGGTACGAATATCAAAAAATTGAGCAAGAATCTCATAAATCCATGACCCACGGTTAAACTCCATTTGATGAGACGGGTCCAATGATGCTAAGTTGTCTAGATGGTTGGGTGGGATCCAGTCCTGGATTTGGTTATCCCGATTAGTAGCCATGAGCAAAATAGAAAAATAAAGTTGTAACAGCTATAGCAATAGGAATAGCTAAAGGGCTAAGAAACCCTGAAGGAGTTTCAAGGACTAAATTGCAGTAAATAAAAATTTTATAGCACAATCATAATACATAATGGTGAAAATTACACTTATAGACCCAGTGTCCGATTGACACCAAAATTTATGAGGATCGAGGTTAAGGGCCCCTGATCCATGTTTGAAGCTCAGTATGGCAAGAAAGTAGAAGAAATAATATTTATAATTTGTAGAAAGTCTAAAGGTAGGTATTGTACCGTAAAACCTTAATCGGGCTCAGATATCGATTTTAGATAGTTGTAAGGCCCAATAGCTGATTCTGAAGGCCCAAAAGAGAAGAGAAGATATAATTAGGGTTTAAAGAAGATGAAACCCAAATATAAATATAAAATGAAAGGGAAAGAAGAAAATGATTTTAGTTATTTTAAAGAATTAACCATGGTTAAGTTATAAACTAACTATGGTTGAGTTAAAAGTTAACCATGGTTGAGTTAAGAAAATTAACTATGGTTACTATCCATAACTTAAGGGCTAAGAAAAGGTATCTAAGTGTGTAGCCAAGAATTTTTGGAAGAAGATATTTAGTTATGAAATTAGAAAATCAAAAGAAAAAGGAACGGAAGGTTAAGATTTGATCTTGGAAAGGTTGATCCAAGGGTCCAAATTTAGTATAACCATTTAACTTCATCTAAATTCATCTACTTCACCTCCATTCCACCATTTTCACGCCCCACACAAGGGAGAAAGAAAGCAAAACGTGAAGAGAGAGAGAAAGGGAGAAAACGTGGAAGAAGAAGTGAAACCAAGCAAAATTACCACCATTCTTCACCAAATTTCTTTATCTTCTCCATCCTCTAACCATTTTCTCCAAAGAGCAGCTGCATATTCATCTTTTCTTCAAGGAGGAATGTTGGTCTCAGTGGAAAGAGAAGGGATTTTAGTGTGAGAAAAGCAAATGAACTAAGGATTAAGCTTAAAGAGTAAGTTTTCTCCACCTTGCACTTGAAAATCATATGGTTTAAGTTAGTTTTGTTAAATCCTAGCTATGAGTCACTTTTGGACAGCAGATGGATCATTAGAAATGGAGTTTATATGTTGAATATGAAGGCCTTGAAATGAAGTATATATGTTGAACATAAAGCCCATATGAACTTAGTTATTGTTGTTATGTGTTGAGACCTTGAAAAACACAAAGATTGTAAATTTTGGGAAAATGGAAATGTTGGGGAGATGCTGTCCGAATTTTCCCAAAATGTTTATGGTGTTTTCTTAATGTCTTAAAGTCATGTATACCAAACTTCAACTCCTAAAACATAAAGGAAGAGGCTATGGAATTTTTAGAACCAAAGAAACTCACTTTTGAGCCTAAAACCAGCTAGATTATGTTATGACCAAAACGTGATGTTGGGGCTGGAATTTGATGATTTTATCCATTCCAATGGATTCAAAAGGGTGTTTTTAGCTAGGAACACCTATTGCAAAGCTCCCAAAACTCATGGAATAAAATTTCTAAACTTTGGCCAAGAAATGTGCACTATTCGGCCATAGTGAATTAGAAGGGAAGGAGTTGGGTTTTTCCAATTCCAATGGTTCCAATGAGTTTAAAAGGGTCATACTACTTTAGAAGTTAAGGTTTATGCATTAATTATAATGAATTATTATTATGATTATAGGATTTGATTTTGTTTGGGAACTCCAAAAGCAAGTAAACCGAGTTCCAAGGCTTGAAGAGCAAAGTTTGCTAAGGTAGTAGTTTTCCTCTCTCTTTCTTTAAGCTTGTATGTTTGTATAATGATGAGTGTTATGCTATATCAAGTTGTTATTTATGCTATAAGATGAGACATGTATGTTTAGACCGTGCTTGGCCTTGCATGAAATTCCTTGTATTCCTATATGGTATGTGGCACCTTGATTGGCATTATGTTACGTACTTACATGCTAGCTTATGAATGAGATTGGTTTACTATTACTGAGATTTCATAATCTCACCCCAAATATAACTCATGCTAGGTCCAAGTTCAAGTAAAGAAAGGGCAAAGAGTGTGGAGACATAAATGGAGGACCTTACTTTTATGCACCACATTTTGTCATATAATTAAATGTTGTAGATTACTGCATGTATGAGTTATGTAATTATATGTCAAGTGAAGGGTAAAATTGTCCAGTTTTTATAGGGACACTTTAATATGAATTTATACGCATTCCGCTGAGGAAGTATTTTCCCCTTGTAAAAGGTTTAGAGAGCTTGAGGTAGAGCCCTGAACCAACCTCATACGATTTTTCTATAATTAATTATATATTTTTAAAGTTAGATAAGAAATTAGAAATGACCAAATGAATAGTGAAATTATATGAGAAAGTTTTTAAAAGGAAAAATTTTAATTAGTTCAGGGTTCCATTGACTCCTCTAAGTTTTATATGAGGTAATTGTTGTAGGAAAAATGTTATAAAATAAGGTATGACACAAGTCAACCATGGATGCAAGGAGAAGGTTTCAAGGAAATTTATTAAAGTGTAGGAAAATTTCTTAATTCCTTGGTTGCTTCCATCCCAACCAATTGAAATTGGGATTATGGCATTTTGTTGTTTTAGTTAGCCAATAAGAATTGAAGAAATGCTAAAAGGAAGGTATAGGTGGGAAGCAACAACCTTTTAGAGGTAAGGAACTCAACTTCTCTCCCTTGAATATATTAGGGTGAGAGCTTGTATGGAACGGAATTAAAATTTATATGGTTGTTCTTGGCCATGGGAAATTGCACCATATGGATCTTTTGAGTTGAGTCTTGGAATAAAAGGAGGGGACAAAACATACATAAGGTGTCTTGGCACTAAATGAAATTATATAGTTAATTATATGAAGGAATATACATACTTGATTACCATAATTGAGGGGAAACCTTATGGTAAAGAAGGAAAAATTTTAATGAGTCTAATTATCATCCAAATTAAGTTTAGGAGTAGGATTTTGGGATTTTAGAATTTTCTAATTAACCTAATAAAATTAAATTAATATGGAGGAGGAAAAGTGGGAGTTTGATTAATCCAAGATTGAAAATCCTAATTTCCTACTTATTAGAAACAAACAAAAATTTGTAGCATTTAAATTTAGAAAAATTTATCTTAATTTTGAGTTTTGGATGTGGCATAACCTTAGCTATGATGTATGTGGCTGAAATTGTAGGGAAGCAAGTGAGACAACAAGAACTAGGAGCTTGATAGACAATTAGGTTGGCTAAACAAGTAGTTAACACCATTTTCATTTTTATATAGTTATTGTACATTGAATTGAATTCATGGACTTATCATATTGTGTTGTACTTGGTTGCTTTTATGTTTATCTCTTGAATAGGGGAGGTGCTATGGTATAATCCCTTCTGTTGTAGGCCAATGACCTAAGCATGATAGCCTAACGAAGGATTATAAACTGCTGTTTGGCAACCGAATGGTTTTTGTTTTGAAACTATACACCGAATGTGAATTGTGTAATATCTGGTTCTCTGAAAATGAGAAAAAACGTGAGAAACATAACGTACGATTTCTTCATAAATATACAAAATTCACCAGATACAAAAGGAAGTCCCCCAGATAGAGTGATTTGAGGTCCAATAAAATTAGAATAATATTCTACAGCTCAAATAATGATGAGTCAAGGTTAGAGGTGCCCTGAAACCAAAGCTAGAATAGCCAGACGAATTTTAAGGAAAATGTAACAAAACGTAATGACATTTTCGTAATTTCGGGCAATTTTTAGAAAACTCATAGGAGGACTTTTTAAATGAGAAATTTAAGCTTTTCAGAGTTCTCAAAGGCCCTGAAAACCATAGAAACCCCCAAAATAGTTTAAACATCTCCAGTGAGCAATTTCGACCGTCAGTTGACCAAAACTTTGATTAAACAGTTTAGAATGGTTTTAAATCTAATTTGGGTGAAACCAAATCCATTTTATGAATTAGAGGATCCAAATTTTATGATAGAAAATATGGTTCTCAAAAAGGAGTTAAAATAAGTCCAAATGGACGAAACTAAGAAAAGGGACTAAATTGTAAATTTTAAAAGTTGCTTAAATCAACCCCTAGACTTATAGAAACGTTCCCACTTCTGTCCTACTCCTTATGAATGAATTTTCTAGACTAAAATAGAACCAAGGGCAAAGGAGAATGGCGCACAAGATAGAGGGAAGAAGGAAGAGAGAAACCTAGCAAAAAGTGTAAGAATTTCATAGTTTTTAATGCTTTCTCCTTCACCAATCTCCTTCTCCTCTTTCCCCTCTTTCTTTCTATGGTTTTGTTAGAGTTTTTGGGTCTGTATGGAGGGTAGAACAGAGGTGAAAAATTCGAATTTAAGGAGAGGAGGGCAAGTAAAGTGAGAAACAAGCAAGAAAAGTCAAGAAAACCAAGGTATTTTGCCATTTTCCTACTTAATCTTCCTTGCTCTTCTTCTCTCCATTTCGCCCTTTGTGACGCCAGCCAGGAAGGGTTGGATTACTAGCTAAACCAAAGATAAATCTTAGGAAAATAAGGGAGGAGAACAAGAATATGTAAAGAAAACAATCAAATAGCCATTAGATTTCAAGATAGCAAAGTTAGGGTTTCAAGTGCTCCACCAAAAATCTAATTTGATACAGCAATTCCTAAGCTTAAATGAGTATTTGGATGAACTCTTGAGATCCCTAGAAGGCTCCTCATATGAATATTCCATCAAGAAAACAAAGCAAATCCATTTGGTGCTTCCTTGAAGCCTAGCCTCGGCCTAAGCTAGATGGAGCACCTAGGGATAGTTTTAATTTGTTCCAAGCTTATTTTTGAGTCATATATAATGGAAGAGGATGAGAGGAAGCCTTGGAAAAATTTTTGAAGCCATGGATAGTGAGATGGTATCATAGGTTCCATATTATGGCCTAAAGAAGCAACACCTAGTTAGGCTCCTTATTTTAATTGTGTGATAACTCTAAGAGGTCTAAATGGAGTCAAGAACCATAGATAGAAGGAAAGAATGGAGCCTAGAACTTAATTGATGGATGTTGCTCCATTAGGTGCATTTTTGGAACCATAAAGGGGCTATTAGACCAAGTTAGTATTTAAGGAAGATGTATAGCTTTAGAAATGATTCCAAGAACTTAATTGGCTTCCATATATTGTGTTTAGGCCAAGAGAAACAAGTCTCCCATCATTATAAGTGTGTGGCCGAGGAAGGGAGCATAATTCCAAGAGAAAAAGTGTGCTTCTGTGGCAAAGGTAGCTCTCTCCACTTTCTCTCATGCATGGACAAATATTTGCCTTGTCTTTGAATGTGTGTATGTGTGTTTTAAGCTGTGAAAAGTGTTCTAGTATGTGCATGTGTATTATGGTACCATGATGTAATATTATGTTTTCAAATGGTGTTTTATATGCTTGCCTTGGTTTGCTTGAGTGTGGAGAAGCTAAGAACCTTCTAGCTATGGTGAGGATGAGCCAAGAACCCTTGAGAATAGTTGAGACAAAGTCTAGTGTCTCCCAAGAGCAACGCTGAGTTCAAGGCCTTTAAGAAAAAAGGTAAGGCAAGTCCAATAACCTTGAAGAGAATGGTTGAGGCTAATCTACTTACTTGGTAAGTTTATGTATATTTTCTATGACTTGTTCAAATGCCAAGAATGCTTCTTGAATGATCATACATTTCATTATGCTCATGTATGTATTTTTAAGACTTGTATTACATTCTTTATGTGTGATTGAAAGGGGGATAAGCTATTGGGATTATTTGAATCTCATTCCCTCCTCTCCAATGTCTTAACATGCTAAGTGGACTAAGTGAGCAAGGTAACGGAAGCTACCAAGTGAGAAAATGAAAGCTTAACATCAAAGTGTCTAGTTTTGTCTCTTTTGTAACCATACAAATGACACATGATGTAATCTTATGATGGAATTGCTGTATAATCATTTGAACATGTGTAATTACTCATATATTTAATGTATGTATGAGGTTTGATACCAAATGAATGACAATGTAGTTTTTGGGTATTAGATGACAATAGAAAGCATGAGTAATCTTATGTATGGCATGGGGTGAGAGAGTGAGTTTTCAATTTCTGGGTTTATGCACCTTTGAGACAAGTTTAGAAAACAATTTTGGTGCATTCCCACATGCTCAAGTGGTCATGGTTGCCTTGAGCTCAAAATGGACCATTTGAACCCTTTGTAAGACTTAAAAGTGATCATTTTACAACCTAATATCAATATCTGACCAAATGAACGAATTTGCTCATGAAATTTGGCATGCATATAGATATTATCTAGATCTTTTCGGAAAGCCAAAGACCAAATTATTTGGAGCTCTGTGGTATTAATTATGATTTTTCAAAGTTGACATTTTTCTGCTAAACTGATACAGACACTATTTATATGGTCAGTAACTTGGGCTATGTCATTTGTGGGCCAAATGATGTCCAATGCTTATGAAATTTTAAAAATAAACTAGACATGATAATTGTTCTATGCCTATTGAGATCACCCCAATTGGACTTCTAAGCAGGGAGATATAAATTTTTGAAGTTGGAGGACAGTACCAGTAATGATAGTCAACCTCTGGTACTGTTCTATCAATTTCTAGTAGCTTGCAGCCCCTGTGTGGTCTGGATATATTTTTAGCATAAAGTAGATATCTGTAGCTTTCTAGAATGTAAAGTATGCATGATTTCAATTTTTCTAGAATTAGTTATGATTTTTCAAAATTTATGATAGTAACCTGAAAATTCTAGCTGAGGCTGCACCATTGAATTTCATGTATTCCATCCATTTGCCCAAGTTTTAGGCCACTTATTGGGATGGTTATGAGTTTTAATTATGTAATTAAATATGAGAATGAGATGGATGACTTAATATGGTCCACAGGATACCAAATAAAAAATTTATCTGCTACGCAATGCAAAATATATTCATTATTTTAATGCCATTTTTTTGCTTCCTTGTGAAATGCATGGCATAAGGCAAGAAATAGCATTAGGCAAGCTAGAAATTTATGGTGTTACACTTTATAAACACCTTACAGAGCCCCATGGATATTGTCCCTGGTAGATCCCATTAGCTCCAGGGTTTTATTCTTTCTAGAAGATGGTTTTTCCCATTAGCGCCAAGGAAAACGTGTCCACGTGGGGAGAGTACTACTCCCACTTATAAGGCCCTAACCTATGGTCTTCTTATTCGATGTGGAACATTGCAATCCACCCCTCTTTGGGGCCAACCTGTCCTTGGGTTGCACATGCAGCTAGACCGACTCTGATACCAAATACCTTACAGAGCCCTGTGGATATTGTCCCTAGTAGATGGCTTCTACCATTAGCTTTGGGGTTTTGTTCTTCCTAGAAGATGGCTTCTCCCATTAGCTCCCAAGGAAATGCATCCACCTGGGGAGAATACTACTCCTACTTATAAGGCCCTAACATAGGGTCTTCCTACCCGATGTGGGACATTACAAATTGAATCTTGTTTAGTGTTGTCTATATACTCTTAAATATGATGTTAACTATTGGGGTTATTATCTCATCACAAAGCTAACTCTTTTTCCAAGAATTAGTTCTACAGCTGAGGGAGCCAAATCAACAAAAAACAAATAAGCGAAACATTTAGTCTACATATCGTTTGTATAATTGACTTTCATAAACCTTTTGGGAAAATGTAAATATTAAAGAATTATCCTAGTTTTGGGAAATGTAGTTTCACTTATGTAGGTTTGTGTCTCAATTCTATGTTGTACTGATACAAAGGTAGCTTTCTATTTAGCTTAACAACCATATCTAACAGAAATGCAACATTATGAATAAAAGTAATTTAAATTATAGTTTTAGCATGAAACTAATTATCACCAATTTTGAATAACTCTAAAATGTCACCATAAGCATCGCTATTGTTCAAGGACCTAAATTGGAATTCTATACTCGTGTCATTTGGGTTTTAGTTAAACAAAATAAAGTATACCAATATAGGACCTTAAGTTGGCATGCAGTCCAAACTATCTAATGTTTGGCTTTTATTAAGGTATTTAGAGAGGGATTTCTGAGTCTAAATTTTTATGGTGAGTACTTTGATCTTTGAACTTAAATCTAAAAAATTGTAGAATTTTTAGAGTAGGTAGGATCCTTGAAACCATGCATTAACATAACCACACTTAAGTACTGGACAGCTTTAAGCATAACTTATAATACATTTAGTTAAATAGGTAAATGAAGGAATTAATGCACAAATTTTTATGGGAGAGTAGCTGAGACATATAAACTTAGGTCTAGAAATTTTAAGGACTTTTGGAGCTTATTTACTAGGCCAATTAAATTGAATTTAGAAAGGATAGTGTGCAGCAAGTTCAAACTAGGTAGGGTCCTAAATAGGATCATTTAAGGGGTCACCCATGGGAGTTTTTTAAAACTATTTTAGTGAATTTTCATTGACATCAGTAGAGAGCATTCCACTAAATTTCATGATTTTTGGATGACATTTGATGGGGTAAAGAAATTACACAATAACAGGCTTCAAAAACAAAGTTAACTATGCCTTCATTGTTGCTCAATCTCTTACAACAGAAGAAAATTTGTGAAGATGGAAGAAAATGGAATTATAAACTTGCATTTTACATGATAATATATTCAAAATTCTCTAGGTATGACATTTTTATATTAGAGCCATGATTTAGGAAATTCCTTTTGATTAGAACTCTTTGTTGTGATTTTCTGCATGTTAAACAATTAGACTATGTAGATTTCCTCTTGAGAAATGTTGAATGAGCATTTCACTCATATTATTTCTTGTTATGCATCTGAATTTTTATGTATAATGTAACAACCAGAAAAAAAAGTAAAAAAATTTTCGAAGGGTTGAAAATTTTCTAAGTCTGCTAACTATAGCGAGAAATGGGCTAGCTATAGCGAATGTACTGTTCACTATAGCGAGAAATGGTCTAGCTATAGTGAGAGTGCCTTCTAGCTATAGCAAGAATGCTTCTAGCTATAGTGAGCGTAGGCATCCCATACAAAAACCAGGGCATTGCTCGCCGTAGCGTGCCGTAGCGAAGGCAGAGGTCTGGGACTGATACGTGCTCGCCATAGCGAGGGTTAGTCCGGAAAAGCGTAAAAAAAGAGAATTTGACTTCTTAAAGTACCCCAACTCATCCTTTCTCTCTAAACCGACTTAAGCTTCGTCCAAGCACAGAAAAAAGCTTGAGAGAGAGAGGAAAACTAGGAGAAATCAAGAGAGGGAAGGGAAGCTAAGGAAGAAAGGTGAGAACCTTTAAAGCTCTTCATGCTCCTTCTTCTTGATTTTATTCTTCTCCTTCTAAGCTCCCTTTTCCATGAGTTGATGAGTAAGAAAGTTTTATTCTAACCTAGAGGGAGCAAGAAACTCATGTAACTTCACTTCCTCCTCTTTGCTTTCCTTTCTTGAGAGCTTGAGAGAGGAAAGAGAGTTAGTGGCATTCTAGAGAGAGAAACCCTAGTTTCTCTTCAGGAATAAAGTGTTAAGAGAGTAATTCCATGCTCCTTGTGTGTCTAGGCTCAAGAGAAGCACTCTCATCTAGTGGTAATTGTGAAATTAACAAGGGAGGAGACAAATTGAAAGGGAAAGCTTGTGATTAGCCAATAAGGTAGCTCTCTCCACCTTCTCTCATGCATAGATGTGTGCTTACATTGTCTTGCATGTGTGTATGTATGCTTTTAAACCATAAAACGTATGCTAGCATGATGATGCCTTATGTATTTCAATGATATTTTATATAATTGCTTTGGTTTGCTTGAGTATGGAAAAGCCAACAACCCCCTAGCCATGGTGAGGATGAGCCAAGAACCCTAAAGTTGGTTGAGACAAAGTAAAGAGCCTCCCAAAAGTGAGGTTGACTCCCAAGAGTAAGGTTGGGTCCAAGAACCTCTTAAAGAATGGGTGAGGCAAGTCCAAAATCCACAAGTAAATGGGTGAGACTAATCCACTTGCTTGGCAAGCCTTTGTATGTTATGTATGGCCTACTCAAATGTTGAAAATGCTTTTCTTATGATTTCACATGCTAATATGCCCATGCATACATTTGTGAGACTTGTTTGCATACTTTATGTATAATTGAATGAGAGATGAGCTATTGAGATTCTTTGAATCTCACTCCCCTTCTCCACCATCCTAACATGCTAGGTGGACCAAGTGAACAGAAACATGGGAGCCACCAAGCTTGAAGCTAGGGAATTCGGTGAAGAAATTATAAAATATCCATTTTGTCACCGTTATGTTGCTAAAGGATGTAATCTAATGATGTATATGTTGTAGGCACTTATGAATACTTGTAAATAGATGTACTCATTGTATATGTATGAGAATTAGAACTATAGTGCATGATGTAGCAAGTTTCGGTATGAATAGTAAGATCTTAGCATTATGTACATGGTGTATGCATTGGTGTGGGAGAGTGAGTTTTGTAAGTTTGGGTTGTTAGACATTTGATCCATGTTTGATAGCATATATTAATGCTTTCCCATGTGCTCATAGAGCCTTAGAGGTAGGAGAAGCAAAGTTGAACCCTAATAGCCCTCTTGTAACATAAAAATGGGTCACTTTGCCCCGTGATGTCCAATTCTTACCAAATGATCTCTTCTTGCCTTGAAATTTGGCATGTGACTAGATTTTGTCTAGATATTTTTGGGAAGCTAAAGATCAGGTCATTTGGAGGTCTGTGGAATTTTCTATGATTTTTCAAAATTGGTATCAGAAATTCGGATTTGCTTAAGCACTGTTCATTTGGTCAGTTGTGAAATTGTGTCATCCGAGGGGCAAACGTAGTTTAATAGCTACGAAATTTTATAGACAGAAGCTAGACAGTCACAGTGACTTGTAGCAACTAGAAGCATCTCATTTGTAGGTCTAGAGAGGAAGATATGCATTTTCAAAGTTTCTACCTAGTATCAGTCATCTTGCCTGACCAGAGGTACTGTTCTATCGATTTCTGGGAGTTTGGCTTGATGAACTGATCTGGAGACATTTTTTCTCTCTATTTAACATCCACATATTTCCATAATGGTATCATTTGCATGCATTATATTTTTTTGGAATTAGTTAGATATTTTTGAAGTTCATATCAGTAAACTGAGATAGTATCAGAACCAGTCCGACCTCCAGACCAATTTGCATGTCAAACGTCCTGTGTGTGAGATTTCATGACTTGCACATATTTTTATCATGAAGTAGACATCCCAATATTTCCATAATGACTGAGATTACATGTTTTTAATTTTTCTAGATTTAGTTGTGATTTTCCAAACTTTGCCCAGAAATGAGGCCAAGCCTAGCCGAAAATGAACATGCATGTTCCATACCTCTTTTTGGTTTCCATGGGCTGAAAGCATGTTTTTGGGATTGAAATGAGTTATAATGGTGTAATTAAATATGAGGATGCATAGAATGAGCTCACACGGTCCATGTGACACTGAAATGCATTTTTAACCATGACACAATGCTAAGAAAGTGTATGAATCCAATGAGGAAGATCTCATTTTATTCTTCCTATATCTCATATGAGCATGTAAGGCATGATGGGTATGAGCTAGAAATGATGGTGTTACATATAACAGGTTAGTATGGCTTTGAGGAGAACTCAAATTAAGATTTTAAAAGAAGTAATAGCAACCATATAGTCTATGTCAGATAGGCTAGAAGAACAAGCAGTCAAACAAGCTGCCAACACTAAGGCACTTGAGCAAGTACAGGAAGCTTTAAGGAAGAGAGATGAGGATAGAAATGTAGAGAATAATTCCATAAAAGTGGGTGAATAAACAAAAAACCATGAGGCACATCGAGAAAGGGAGCTTAGAACCCTATACTACTAGTTTTATCCCATTTCTAGAAAGTCCATCACTTAGTATTTCAAGGAGTAAGACCCCATTAAGGTGGAAAGGTGGATTATGCATTAGAAAAAATATTCAGGGTCAAGGATTGTTCAAATAAATTAGGTTGAAAAAGAATTGAAATATAGGGTGCAACCTAGATCATTTCCCTTGGAAATGGATTTCAATATTTAATTGAGTTTTTTAGGTGTAAAAGAACTCTAATAGCTACCAATTAAAGGAGGGTTTGATTTAATTAAACTAACTAAAATTAGAATGAATTAAAATTCCTAACTACTATTTAAATGCATGAACTAAGAAGTGAATGATAAACATGTGACTAGCTTTGGGTTAATCCCTTAGTATTTACTATCCTCATCTTAATTCAATTATCATTGATTCTGGTCTAAAAGTCCCAATTTGTGTTCATGGCAATATATCTTGGGTTGCCACACAAGATTCAAGAGACTAGCAATTTGATGTTGAATTGAAACCTTAACTCTGCATTAAATTACTAATTATTATTATTATGATCAATGAACACTAAATTTGATTGATTAATTAGCCTATGAATTATCACCTTAGAATGTTCAATTAACTAATTAAACTCCAAGGAGACCTTAAATTAGACATTCAAGTACATAATTTCTTGCATGCATTTGATCAAATACCTTAATTGAATACATGGATAATTGAAGGTTAATAAAAAATTTAGCACTTAATCCAATTCATTTATCATTAAATACTCTCCTAACTAATGTCTAACCAGTCACTAATTACAAACCACATCAATCTTAGTCAATTACAAGCTTAACCAAGTAAGTACAAGAACAAGAATTGATGTAGAAAGAGAGAGAAAATAAAATAAAAAACTTAGCCAACATCCTCTTAATAATCTCCTTAGATTTAAGCTTCAATCTAAGGTTATCATCCAAGCTAGCCACAAGATGGAGTTAGTGCTTCATGGATTGCAAAATGGAGGAGAAAAAAATGAGTGGAGGGGTTACAACAGAATGGGAAAGAATGAGAGTGAATGGACAATGGATGGATGTGTGTTGTGAATGAATGAAGTGTGTATTTTGGATGCTACCCGAGTCCTTTAATCCCCATTCCCTCTAATCACATGCTCCTCATTTAACTCTTTCATGTGCCCATGGCTAATGTGTTTATAGTGAACCTATGCTTATTACTTAATGCATGTATCAGAAAGTGGGCCCCCATAAGTATATAATTCATCCAACCAGCCACATGAATTTCTCCTCCATGTATCATTCATTCCTTCATTCCTACCACAAACCTGTAGTTACATTTGCTACTCCTTCATTCCCTAAAACCATAGACTAATCTTCACCCGTGCTTCCCACATGATGCTTCAATCATACTATATATCATGTCTTGTTTCCTCTTGGCTGCCTTACATGTTTGTTCCTCCTTGCTTCTCACATAACTTCTCCTTAGCTCATTCAACTCATGCTTCTTTCCTTCACACAATCCCCAAGCCTCTATTGATGCTTCATTTAATCTTCTCCACATCCCAATCTCTCATGTGAGCTGCTTGTGCGTTTATATGTGTAAAAGAAGTGAGCTGGAGGTGCTTCTCTTCTCTTTACATGACTCCACGAGAGAATGGAGCATCATCTTTCTCATGTGTATCTTGTGCTCATCCAGTACCTTTTGCCCTTCTTCTCCCAGTCTGTGACGTGTCAATCTCTATACTTCTCTATTCATCCTCAAGCTTCCCTCATAATTTGGTGCTACCCCCTGGACGTTGGAATGTATGTGGGTGAATGATGTGAAGCTTGCTCTTGCAGAAATAACAGAACCCGTGTACTATGTGTGAGTATGTGAAGAGTGTGGATTGGTACTACGTGGAGCTTAAGTGTAATGCTATGTTGCATAACCTTGCATTGTCTTGGCCCTACGTACAAAAACCCGTGAGTGTGATTTTGTGAGTGAAACCATGACCTTTATGTGTAATGGGTGTATGCTTCTTACGTTCTGGTTTTGTGTGAAGTGTAGGGGCTTTGTGTGAGTGATGAGAGTGATTATATTAGAGTGTGGACCAACCATATCATGACCCTGAGAGTGAATATTCCATGCAGCAATGTGTGAGTGTATTTTGGAGAATGTCGTTGATGAATGCTAGTTTTATATACATGAATCCTCTTAATTTTGGCACTTTAATAATTAAATATAGCTTAATGGATGTAATTGAAATGAATTTGATTTTAATTGGCCATTTTCCACATTTTAGGAATTAATTTACAAATTATTGAGTTTTAATGCATGAATTTCTTTTAAATAATTTTATAGATATTCTTATGTGATTTTTGTCTATTTATTCTTGCAGAATTTCTGATGGGCAATTAGCATTTAAATAGGAGATTGGTTTCGAGAAGAGGTGGAAGTTTTCAAAGTCCAAGGAAGCAACATTAAGAAAACATGTGAGAGGGGAGCATTCATGGAAAGTAAGAAGTGTGAAGAAGAAGCTATGGTTGAGGGATTTTTGGATAGGAGAAGATGCACAAACTCATGTTGAAGTAACACACTCCACACTCATGCAACACTCTAGCGTTTAGGACTCTTAACTTCATTCACCCACATCAAACATCAATCATGTCACAACAACAATACGTAGAAATACAGGTTTGAGAAGAAGAGATAAGCTACAATTTTGTGAAGGAAAATGAGGCGACGAGTAGAGAGGCTCAAATGCAGAATAGAAGAAGATAGTCTCGGGTTTAAGAGGCAGAATGTGCCACGGTTTGAGTGGGAAGAAACGCAACTGCACAAGGAGAAATAAACAAGTAAGATTCTGACATGGAAATTATGTAAGAAGCAGTTGCATGAGGAAGAACAATGCAAGAAGAAACACGTATACAGCTTTCATACGTCCAGCAGCTTACAAACACGAGCAGAAAGTGAAGTATGTGAGAGTAAGGTAACTTGTGTGAGGAGTACGTGGCAAGGGGGATGAGAACCACTTGAAGAAGAATTAAACAGACAGCGACATCATTAGAAGGCATGGGTTAAAGCATGCAGCAATTCATTCATAGGGCAGAATCTAATTATGAAGAGAACACATGGGTAGAACGTGGAAGATGATGTGGGATGAAGGAAGCATGGGCACGTGGTTTAATAAAAGGCAAGGCTAAAGCTTCTGATTGAAGAGGGGGGCTGAGCACGTGACCATTAAATGAAGCATGTGAATGAGCTAAAGAAGGGCACGTGAATTATTAAATCATTCGGGCAGAGGGCAACCACACATCATGCATTATTCCATTGAATAAAGACTCATTCCATCCACGCCATTCCATCATCACAATCCATCGTCATTCCTCCACCCTCTTCACCATGCAGTAGTCATTTCCTCCATTTTTCTTACTTCCATCCATCCATCCAATGAAGCTCTAATCCTCTCTTGTGGTTAGCTTAGAGAAAAGTCCTTGGTTGAAGCTTGAGTCCATGGAATAGCAAATGATTTTAGCTAAGCTTCCTATTTTATTTTCTCTCTTTCTACATTAATTGTTGTTCTTAAACTTGCTTGGTTAAACTTGTAATTGACTAAGATTAATGTAGTTTATGATTGATGGCTGGTTAGACATTGATTAGGAGAGAATTTGAATGATTATTTGATTAATTTTAGTGCTGAATTTTCATTATTCTTTAATTTTTCATGTATGCCATCAAGGTGTTCGATAAAATGCATGAGTGAGATTGTGTGTTTAATTATTTGATTTGAGGATTCCTTGAAGTTTAATTGGTTAAATTAAACATCCCAGGGTAATAATTTAGAGGATAATTAATTGATTAATCAATCAAATTGAAGTGTTCATTGATTCTAAAGGCAAGAATTAATGATTTGGTGTGAGATTGAGATTTCAATTTAACATTAGATTGTTAATCTCTTTAATCTTAAGTGGTAACCCAAGATAATATATATTAGACATAATTAGAGACTCTTAGATCAAAATTAATCACAATTGAATTAGGATAAGGATAGTAGATACCAAGGGACAAATCCAAAACTAGTCACATGTCTATTGTTCACTCTTTAATCCATGCAATTAGGTAGTAATTAAGAGTTTTAATTCAATTTCATTTTACTTAGTTTCATTAGATCAAACTCCCCTTTAGTTAGGTAATTTTTAGAATCTTTTTTACACTTAGAAAACTCAATTAAACATTAAATTATATTTTCATGGGAGATGATCTAGGTTGTGCCACTAACTACGAAATTTAATCTTACCTAGTTTTATTTTGGAGGTTACGCGACACAACCATCAAAATTTGATGCCGTTGTTGAGGAACTGGATTCTCAATTGTTTAAAAAGGATTTCTAAGTATTTTAACTCTATTTTTGTTCTATTTTGGTTTAATTTTTCCTCTATTTTGAACTTAGATTTTGGTAATTTCGTTGTTATGTGTCAATTGGTCTGCTTACTGGAATTTTTGTTTGAAGTGTCCAGAAAATTCTCAAACTTTTTTTTTAAGATTTTTGGGTGTTTTAAGAAAAAGTAATAGCAAAGCTATTGGTGCACTATTTTTTGGCCAAATTTCAACGTTTAAGGCACTTTTCTAATTTTTTAGTATTTTTTTAAATTTTTTAAGGAATTTTTCAATTTTTGTGGACTTAATTTTTTTTAATTTTTTATGAGTTTATTTTGTGTGATTAACCTCTGTTTTTAAGTATTTTTTATGTTAGGTAAGTCTTAGCTTCATTGGATTTTCATTTTTTTAATTTAGAAGTAATATTAGTTGTAGTTTCTCAATGATTTGTTTTGTGCTAAAATTGATTGTACTTCTCATATTATTTGCTTTAAATGGATCCTTATTATTCTAATCAAGGCGTCTATGATTCTTGTGCAAATGATAGGATTGCCTGAAAGTTGGAGGAAGCCATATCAATGCTTCATGGCATCCATGACCAACGCAGCCAAGCACAACAATACCAATAAGTTTAACCACCATGCTACCAACCATACTACCATCCATATGAAGTTCACCCTAATTACCACCATCATTATGAGCCATACCACAACTTCCATGTACAAGAACCAAAATATCATCCCTACAACTATCATGAGGAATATATTCAACAAGTTTGGAGACTTTTGATTGGGAATCCAATTTTATCAAAGGAAATATTCCCCCAGAGATTGGAACACTTTACACTTGAAGATCTTGCAATTGGAAAATAATAGGCTTTCCAGAATCATACCTCAAACAATTTCTAACATATCATCACTTGAATTATAGAGTCTCTCTTTTAACTCTTTATCAAGTATGTCTTATTAAATGATTTGTAGAATCTATATTATTTATTTAGTTTTACGTATATGTCTATCTAGCTTGTGCATAAAAATAATTTTAATTAGTAATTATCAACAACATTATCATTAAGTGAGCAATTATCTTTCATAAGATTTACAAACTGGTTAAAATTATATTATGACATATTTTAATGCTTAACATTTATATAGCAAC
Organism: Erythrophleum ivorense; assembly: GCA_026724425.1. NCBI lineage: Eukaryota > Viridiplantae > Streptophyta > Magnoliopsida > Fabales > Fabaceae > Erythrophleum > Erythrophleum ivorense. The sequence goes on from JAIUCV010000009.1 coordinate 17,941,888, forward strand.
ATATAGCTCAAACTGATCAGTATATCCTGACACAATAATTGTTAATATGTTTTTAACAAATCATAAAATTGTTGGGCTTTGACGATTCCACAATATTACTAATATTATCATCATAATCTACTTTATTAAAGCTATCGACATCTATTCACATTAAATGGAACTAATCATGCTCTTGGAACCAATTCTAATGTCACACATACATTAGAAAAGTTAGATGGCTCATATGGTTCAATTATGGTTCTATAAGGCATCTAATAAAGTAACCTTGGGAAAACATAATCTTGGCTCCATTCTCTCCCATAATTTTTGACTCTTGACTCTATTTAGACTCCTTGGAACTATCACACATTCATTTCAAGGAGCCTAGCTATGTATTGCTTCATTATGCTACAATATGGAACTGATATCTCCATCTCATTATCCATGACTTTTAAAGTCTTTTCAAGGCTTCCCCTCATACTCTCCCATCATATATGACACAAAACTAAGCGTGGAAGGAATTAAAACACTCCCTAGGTATTAGTTCTGCCTTAGGCTGAGACTATGCTTCTTTAAGGGGCCAAGGAGTTTTCTTTGTTTTCCATTATAGGGGATGCATGTGGAAGGCTCTTTAGAGGTCTTAGGAGTTCATACAAATACTTATATAGGCTAGGAAATTCTTGAATTAATACATATTTTGTAACAACCAGAAAAAAAAAAAGAAGAAGAAGAAAAAGAAAAAAAGAAGAAGAGAAAAGCTGAAAATTTTTGAAGGGCTAAAAATTTTCTAAGTCTGCTAGCTACAGCCTAGTTATAGCAAATGTATCTGTTCGCTATAGCGAAAAATGGTCTAGCTATAGCGAGAGTACCTTCTCACTATAGCAAAAATATTTCTAGCTATAGTGAGTGCGGGCACCCCATACAAAAACCAGGGCGTTGCTCGCCGTAGCGCACGCTATAGCGAAGGCAGGGGTCTGGGACTAACACGAGCTCGCCGTAGCGAAGGTTATGGCTCGCTATAGCGAGGGTTAGTCCGGAAAAGTATGAAAAAAGAGAATTTGACTCTTAAAAGCCTCCCAACCCCTCCTTTCTTCTTCCAACCGACTTAAGCTCCCTCTAAGGCAGAGAAAAGGGTGGAGGAGATAGAGAGAAACCTAGAGGAGGAAGAAAGAATAAGAAAAAGGTAAGATTTGCATGGCTTTTCTCTTAGAACATTATTCTTCTCCCCTTACCCTCTCTCCCTATGGTTTTGATTATTGAGATAGTTAAGTTTTGAGCTTGGTTTAGAAGAGGGAGAGTAGAAAACCCCTCTTGAAGAAGACCAAGACTCACACATCCTTACTTCTTCCTCTTGCTTTCCTTTCTTGAGAGCTTGAGAGAGGAATGAGAGTTAGTAAAATTTTAGAGAGAGAAACCCTAATTTCTCTTCATGAATAAAGTGTTAAGAGAATAATTCCATGCTTCTTGTGTGGTTAGGCTCAAGAGAAGCACTCCCATCTAGAGGTGATTGTGAAACCAACAAGGGAGGAGACAAATTGAAAGGGAAAGTTTGTGAATAGCCAATAAGGTAGCTCTCTCCACTTTCTCTCATGCATAGATGTGTGCTTATGTTGTCTTGCATGTATGTATGTATGTTTTTAACCCATGAAAAGTATGCTAGCATGATGATGCCTTATGTATTTCAATGATATTTTATGTGATTGCTTTGCTTTGCTTTGCTTAAGTGTGGAAAGGCCAACAACCCTCTAGCCATGGTGAGGATGAGCCAAAAACTCTAAAGTTGGTTGAGACAAAGTAAAGAGTCTCCCAAAAGTGAGGTTGACTCTCAAGAGTAAGGGTTGAGTCTAAGAACCTCTTAAAGAAAGGGTGAGGCAAGTCCAAAATCCACAAGTGAATGGATGAGGCTAATCTATTTGCTTGGCAAGCTTTTGAATGTTGTTTATAGCCTACTTAAATGTTAAAAATGCTTTTCTTATGATTTCACATGCTATTATGTCCATGCATACATTGTGAGACTTGTTTGCACGCTTTATGTATGTTTGAATGAGAGATGAGCTATTGAGATTCTTTGAATCTCACTCCTCCTTTCCACCATCCAAACATGCTAGGTGGACCAAGCGAGACAAGAGATGGGAGCCACCAAGCTTGAAGTTGGGGATTTCGGTGAAGAAATTGTAAAGAGCCATTTTGTCACTATGTCGTAGTTAAGTCAAGGGACGTAATCCAATGATGTACATGTTGTAGGCACTTAAAATTACTTGTAAATGGATGTACTTAATGTATATATATGAGAATTGAACTTATAGTGCATGATGTAGCAAGTTTTGGAATGAATGGTAAGATCTTGGCATTGTCCACATGGTTGTATATGTTGGTGTGAGAGAGTGAGTTTTGTAAATCTGGGTTGTTAGCCACTTGAGCCATGTTTGATAGCCTATATTGATGCTTTCCCATGTGTTCATAGAGCCATAGAGGTAGGAGAAGCAAAGTTGGACCCCATGAGCCCTCTTTAACAAGTGAAAATGGTCACTTTGCCTCATGATGTCCAAGTCTAACCAAATGACCTCTCCTTACCTTGAAATTTGGCATGTGACTAGATCTTGTCTATAGATTTTTGGGAAGTTAAAGATTAAGTCATTTGGAGGTCTGTAGAATTTTCTATGATTTTTCAAAGTTGGTATCAGAAATTCAGATTTTCATAAATATTGTTCATCTGGTTAGTTGTGGAATTGTGTCATCCGAGGGGAAAACGTAGTCCAATGGATACAAAATTTTATAGGCAGAAACTAGACAGTACAGTGACTTTTAGAAACTGGAATCACCTCATTTGGAGGTCTAGAGAGGAAGATATGTAATTTTGAAGTTCCTGCCCAGTATCAGTCATCTTGCCTGACCCGAGGTACTGTTCCATCGATTTCTGGGAGTTTGGCTTGATGAACTGATCTAGAGATATTTTTCCTCTCTATTTAACATCCACATATTTCCATGGTGGTATCATTTGCATGCATTAGATTTTTTTGGAATTAGTTAGACATTTTTGAAGTTCATATCAGTAAATTGTGACAATAGCAGAGCCCATTCTGACCTCCGGATGATTTCGCTTGTCAAACGTCCTGTGTATGGGATGTTATGACTTGCACATATTTTTAACATGAAGTAGACATCCTAGGATTTCCAGAATGACCGAGATTACATGTTTTTAATTTTTTTGGATTTAGTTATGAATTTCCAAACTTTGCCCAGAAATGGGGCCAAGTATGGCCGAAAATGAATGTGCATGTCTCATATCCCTTTTTAGTTTCCATGGGTTTAAAGCATGTTTTTGGGATTGAAATGAGTTGTAATGGTGTAATTAAATATGAGGATGCATAGAATGAGCTCACACGGTCCATGTGACACTAAAGTAAATCTTTAACCGTGATACCATGTGATAAAGTGTATGAACCCAAGGAGGAAGACCTTACTTCATTCTTCCCATATCTCCTATGAGCACGTGAGGCATGATGGGTATGACCTAGAGATGATGGTGTTACATATTTTATATTATGTTCATAAATCCCTAGCTTTTATATCTTGCAATTCATGATTATTTGTTTATTTTCTTTGCATATTCTTATTTCTCACACTCTAATTCTTAAAATTCATCCTTGGTTTGGTTCAAAACTCAATCCCTCTTAGCTGTCCATATGGGGCTGAAATATACAAGAAAAAGGACAAGGAAGAGTAAGCATAGAAGTAGCAAAACTACCTTAGTTTCTTAGCTTCCCTTGGATGCTTCTTCTCTTGCTTGGACTCCTTTCCTTAAACTCAAACTTCTCCCCTTTGGTCTGACCTCAAAATAGTACCAAAAGCTTCAATAAAACTATAGAAAGAAGGAGGAGAAAGAGGAGAGCAAGTTTACTAAAGAGAAGACCAAGAAAATTCATGAATTTCCATACCTTTCACTTAGTTTTTCTTCCCTTTTTTCCTCTTCTCTTGTGAGCCTTTCCCTCTAGGTTTCCCTCTCTATTTTTGGAAGAAGTAAAGTTGGTTTAGGGAGGGGAAGAGTGAGGCATCCCAATATAACAAGAAGAATTAAAGATTTGTTCATTAAAAATTTTCGTTACATCCTATTTTTTGGATTTTTCATTTTTGGTTCATTTTAACTCCCTTTTAAGAATCGTCTTTTCCATCATAAAATTCAGGTTCTCTAACTTATAAAATGCATTTGGAATCACTCAATTTAGAGTTAAAATCTTCCTAAACGAAAGGGTCAAAGTTTAGGTCAACTATCATTAGAAAACATACGCCGGAGGGGTTTAACTATCCCGAGTCTTCCAATATTTTTTAAGGCCTCTGAGAACCCCAAAGAGCTCAAATTCTCCATTTAAAAAGTCCTTTTGTGAGTATTCTAAAAATTACTTGAAATTACGAAAATGTCATTACATTATGCAACCATTTCATTAAATTTCGTCCAGTTATTTTGGCTTTTGTTTCAGTCCACCTCTGACCTCCTATTTTCATTACTTAAGGTCTAGATCATTATTCTAATTTTTTTGGGCCTTAACCAATTCATTTCAAAGGGCTTACTTTTAAAACGTATTTGTTTCTGTTGTTTTTATGAAAATTGGGCATTACATGTACCATATTGGGTTCTAATGAGATTCAAGAAAGATAATGAAACTTAAAATGAGTTATATGGGATTAATTTTCCTTGTAATTGTTATATGTAGGTCAAGTTAACCCAAACTCACTCCCTTATGGGTGCCAAGTCAAGGAAAGTAAAGAAAAAGAAAGCCAATAAGTGGGATTATGGTACATCCAAGTTCCTAGAATCACAAGGTGGCTTTATCTTCCTTTCTTGCATACATTTGAGTGCTTGAATGAGTTGAAATGCTTGTGTATATTGTTGCTTGATGTTTTCATGAGAAATGATTCATTATATTTTCCATATGAACTATATGAATGCTATATGTATATGAAAGGCAATGAGATGGCTCTTAACTCCCCTAAGGCATGGAATTGAGTACAGTAGCTTTTCCTCAGCCTCTGGGTTGAGAAGAGTTGAGCCTAGTTGTCACACCATACATAGCTAGCAATAATTTTACATCACAATTGGTTAAAAGGATTTATTTTCATAATTTAAGCATTTTTTGCAACAGATTTTACTATCATTAAAAGCCTAATTAACTCATCATTAGCTAAATGGGCCATATGAGCTTACCATATTTATTCTATCCATAATACATGTGTTCAATTAGAAACATCCCAATTTAAAGCTCAAAACTCAAGTCCAAACCATGCAACATGAAATGGCATCTCATTTGGCAATTTCCAAGAATTCCATAATTTGATATGAATTTTAAAAATCATGATTAATTCTAGAAAAATATAAATCATGAAAATTATATCATTTATGAAAGCTACAGATGTCCTCTAATTATCATAAAAAGTTCAAATTAAAACAACTAGGTTTGTTCCATGCAAATTGATGGAATAGTGCATTAGGTCACTAATACATCCTACAGCAAAACCTAAATTTCAAAAAGTTATATATCCCTCTACACAGATCCAAATGGGTTTCTCTTGGTGGATATAGAAAGGTTATGATGTCTAGTTTATACTTGTAAAATTTTATAAGCATTGGTCTTCAATTGTCCCATGAATGACATAAAAATGCAAACTGACCATATAAACAATGACTAGGACAATTCTGCATAATTTGGCCAACTTTGAAAATTCATAATAAATTCTCTAGAGCTCCAAATTAGGTGCTCTTTAGCTCTGTGAAAAGTTCTAGATGAGATCTATAATCATGCCAAATGTTATACACAAAATTGTCTTTTTGGTCAATTTGTGGTTTAGCTCAAGATTATGTCAATTTTGGAACTATTTTCTAATCATTCCATAACTATTTGAACACATCCAAAAACATAAACACAGCCTATGAGAGCATTCCAAATGGTCCAAATCATCATACATCTCAAAATCACTTTCCTACATGACTTTATAAATACATGCATCAAGGCTCCATGATGTCAAATTCTTACATACTCATTCATTTGACTTTAGAATTGATATATGCATCATATTTATATACATTTAAACATGCTCAAGGGTTTACATCATATATACATCACACAATTACAAAATTTGACATCAAAATGACTAATTTTCTATTCTATTATCAAAGTCTTGTTCTTTAAGATGTTTAGCCTCCACTTCTTCCTCCATTTAGCTCACCTAGACATAGTTAGACATAAGAGGAGGATAAATGAGATTCAAAGAATCCCAATAGCTCTTTTACCCCTTCAAGCATATATACATAGCATGTTTTCAAGTCAAAGAATCCAAGCATATCATAAAAACTTCTACAAACATACATAAGCATATTTCCATATCACATAAGTTCATACAAACCAAGCATAGGCTTTAAAGGATATTGGTCTAGCCTTGCCTAATTTCCTTGGAACTTTTGGATTTGCCTTACTTACTTTAAGGGACTTTTGACTTAGCCTTACTCTTTTTTGAGATTTTTAGCTTTGTCTCACCCATTATTAGGGACTTTTGGCTCATCTTCACCCATTCTAAGGGACTTTTGGCATAAGCATACCCATTTAAGCCAGTTTGTATTCAAATTCCATTTAAGAAGCATAATGGTACCAAAATACTAAATCAAAAGCACTAAACATATCTCATAGTTCAAATATACACACAAACATCCAAAGGCAATTAAACATCTAAGAAATGCATGCAAGAAAGGTTAGAGAGCTACCTCAAGTCAAGAAGCACATTTTTCCCCTTGAGTTTATCCTTCTCCTTCTCTTTCTCGGCCACACATACACAACTAGAGGGATCTTAATTTGCTTGGCCTAAGCACATCAAATAAGATACAATTCAATCATTGGAACTAATTCTAGCTTTACATAATACAAGCCTACTTTATCTTATAACATCAATATAGTTCCATATAAGAGCATAAGGAAGCAACCTCTAGAATTCATGATCTTAGCTCCAATTCCTCATTCACTCTAGGTTATATGGCTCTAGTTAAACTCATTAAAGTCATCTCCAAATCAATTCAAGGAGTTTAAACTCAAGTTGTTTCTTTATGCCTTAAAATGGAGCCTAAACTTCTATCTTATATTTTATGGCTTCTAAATTCAAACTCATGGTTTCCTTGGTATTTACTAATCATATCTAGGTCATTCCTATCCTTAAAATTAATTAAAACTCTCCTTAGGTGCTTAAAGTATGCCTTGGTTAAGACATATACAAGGAAATGGACCTGTGGAGTTTTGTTAATTCTTTGGGGATTGACACTTGTGAACCTTCCTAGATGTCTTATAATCTCTTACAAACTCATACATAAGCTAGACTATCCTTAGAAAGCTTCAAGAATGGGTAGGTGCAACAAAATCCCTAGGTAGAATAACTTGAATTCTAAGGCTTCCCTTTTAGTTCTAATTGCTTATTCCTACTTCCCATGCCTTAAAATCCTTATTCCTACCTTGCTATGACTTGAATTCTTCCCCTTTTAAATGGGCCTAGGTTTGGCCAAATTAACACCCAAGAAGAACAAGCAAGGAGATGCAAGAAAAGCCATGGTTCACACCTCGTTTTCTAGCTTTTCCAAAGTGCTTCCAAAGCTCCCAAGCTCTTCTTCAAACTTTCCCTTCTCCTTACTGAACCAACCACATAACAACCCTAATTCATTCATCAAAACCATAAGAAAATAGAGGAGAAAGAAGAGGACAAATTTAGTAAAAGAAGTAGCATGAAAAAAAATGATGATTTCCTTACTCTTTTGCTTGGCTTTTCTTCCTCCCTTGCTCTCCCTCTTGTGTGTCTCTTGGAGTTGAGCTAGGTTCTATTTCAGACCAGCAAAATGTCAGTTATGAGAAGGAACAAGGGTGGGATGTGTTTTAAGAGCAAAAAGGTGGATTGAAACACTTTTTAAAATTCCCATTTTGTCCCCTTTTCTTGCTTTATTCTTTATTCCATTTAAGCTCATTTCAACTCTTCTTTTAGAACTATCTTTTTCATCATAAAATTTTGGTCATCTAATTTATAAAATGCCTTTGGTTTCACACAAATTAGATTTAAAACCTTCTCGAACAAATTGGTCAAAGTTTTGGTCAACTAATGCTCTACATTAGATACCGGAGGGGTTTACACTATTCTAATGGTTCCTATGGTTTTAGAGCCTCTAAAAACCCCAGAAAACTCACATTTTAGAACCTCCTTAGAGTTTTCTAAAATTTGCCTAAAATTACAAAAATACCACTTCTTTCTTAATTTTTCTTAACTATTTTGGCTCAATTTTTTAGACATATTAAGATTTATATTCTCATTTTAAAGGTCTAGATTATTACCCTAATTTTATTTGGCCTTAAATATTTCTATTTAGAGGGCTCCTTTTATAATTGGTTTGTTTTAAGCATTTTAGAATAACTGAATGTTACACTAGCAAGTTTATGATAATGCCATGGATCATGTATGAATGAGTTTTTATATTTTATGATGTATTTGATTCATATGAGGTATGAGTATTATATTCTTGCACTACATGCATGGCATTATACTCATGGCATTCTTGTATGTATTGAATTGGTTGAGATTAGCTATTGAGATTCTATCAAATCTCACTTCCATGTTGCCACTAACCATTTTAGGTTCACCAAGTCAGAGCCAAGATCATAAGAAGCAATCGATACTAAGAAATGATGTATTAAGACATTATGTTGTATTAATTTTTGTTATATGTATATGACATTTTATATGTATCACGATGGACCTATGATGTTTATGATCATGTTACTTTATATTTTATGATGGAATCACATGTAGAAGTATGAAAATAGTTATGTATAACCATCTTAGGTAAGATATGTGCATTATGATAGAATTTGATATATGGGATGAAATGATGAATGTATGAAATCTTAGGTATTCAAGAGTCAAATCTTGGTCCAACCCTTTTGGCATGATATGGAATGATTAGAAATGCTATTTAGAATGAAATAAATGCGCTCAAAGTGGAAGGAAACTAATTGGATCCCAAATAGTCCAAATTGGAACCAAAGTTGGTCTTAAATTTTTCATAAATAACTCTTATGTCAAAAGTGGCCTAAATGATCTAGTTTGAGCTTAAGATTTGGCATGCATTTAGATCCCTCCTATAGCACCTTTTCAATATAAGAATCACAATTTTTGGAGTTGTACATAATATTTTAGAAATTTCTAAAATTGTGTAAAATTGTCAATTAAGTCTTAGTATTGTTCACATAGAATAGTTTTGATGTTTCATGTCTTTTAGGGGCCACTTGAAGTCCAATACTGATGTAAATTTACAAGCATATAGTTGGCACTATAAGCTTTCTAGGGCCACTAACTTTGCATAAAAAGGAGTTGTATAGAGGAAGTTCTAAATTTTTTAAGTTAAGGGCCTGATTATGTCTAAGTACTATAATAGCCACTAATATGCAAAGTTTTTTGTGGGACAAATGAGCTCAAACACTCTTGAAATTTTCATACCTCATAGATCTCATCCCAAGCTTTCCATGGCCACTAAGATCACTTAAAATGGAGTTGTGTAGCCTAAGATATGAAATTTTGAAATTTAGGTTTGTCATATGCCTTCCTTTCTAAACCAGGTTATCGTTTCGCTGCATTTCATTAGGCAAAGGAATTTAGTCTCACCTAAAATTTTTACAATATGTATTTCACATCCTAAGCTTTCTATAGACATTAAGTTTGCATGATTTGGACTTGTATAACTTAAATTATGAATAAAGTTAGTGTAGAGTTTTAGCCACTATGTCCATTTTGGGTTTTTGATCTTTCTAAGGGATTCCATGAGCTAAACATGATAAAATGGGTATGAGCAAAGTTGTTTGTGATGGAAATGAATAAAGGAAAATAAAGAAATGAATTTGGACCCTTATAGTTATATTTGACCTATAAATGTGTTAAATTCCAATGTTAAATTACATGTAAATGGATGTGAATTTAGTTCTTTAACTTTATGATGTATAGGAATGAGCTAAGGGAACTAGTCATGACAAATGCCAAAAGCAGGGATAGGCTAAACTGGGATTTGTAAAAGTGTCACCAAAGCCTTATATATGAAATTGTGCTTAGACCCATTGTCCACCAAAATTAGAATGTTACGTCCCTAAAGTGTCCCCTGAAGCTTTATCATGGCTATTGTCATTTTCCTAAGTATGGCATCCAATGAAATTTTAGCACTTTCTAGCTTAATCTCAACCACTTTATTACTAGTGAGAGGTGTGAGGACTTGTTTGCCATCTTCGGTGAGCTCCATGAACAAGAAGGAAGAGGGTTTGTAGTGGTGCCCTAGCATGAATGGATCTCTACATTTGAAGCATTACCCTTTCTCACATCTCCGTTGTCGTTTTGAATCCCAAGAGAGCGTTGGAGTAGTTGACGTCAATAAAGATTTGGAGGTGAGAGTCCCACATTGCATCATCAAACTAGGGTCATGTAGGTCTCTAACTAAAGTGGACCTAGTCAAATGACTTTGAGGCCTAGTTGGCAAGATTTTGGGCCCAAATGTCAGAATTTTTGCTTAATATTCAATAGCTAAATTTGTTGCTTTATAAACTGTGGATGGTTTTGGATGTAGATATTGGCCTTCAACTTTTCCTTTAGGCCATTTAGAAATATACCCAGAAGATAATGTTCCAGTCAATTGTTCACCCCAACTACACGCTTTGCAAGTTCCTACTAGTATTTTTCAACTGATCCCATCTATTTAACACTACAGAGATATTCATTAGGATTTTGGTATTCTGTCAAGCCATAGTTTTCCTACAAAGCATTCCTAATTTTTCTCAATAGAGGATTGTACACTCAATATTAATCCAAGCAAACAAGTCCAATGCTTCACCTTCAAAGTACATGGTTGCCACATCTACCTTTAAATCATCCAGTGTGTTTGGTAATACTAGAAATATTTTACAACCTTAAGTGTCATACCATAATATTCTAGTATCATATTTCTCCATTCAAGATGACTCACATGCATTCTTAAGGAAATCCAATAAAAATCTCTGAAAATAATGAATTTATTCGCATTACGTTAAGGATTAAATTTACATTTCACGTCATATGGGCCCACTAAATTCCCTAACATCATTCTCTAATTATTTTCTACTTATACAAATCACACATAACTCAAAACATCACACAATCCACGGTTTCAAGCTCAAAACCCCGAATTTCTACTTATTCTTCTCGGATAGCATGTGGCAAATTTCAGGGGAAATTTTGAAAAATTATAACTAAATCTAAAAAAATCAAAATTAAGGCAACTATAGCTTTCTAGAAAGCTATGAAAATTAAATTTACACTAAAAATAATTTCTAGCCATGAAAATTTCATATGGGCTGTGTTTGACAATAGAAAAGGCATGGAGGTCAAACTACCTAAAATACCGATACAACTTACTGATGCAAATTTTGAAAATTCATAATTAATTCCATACAAATCCAATCTATGCAAACTATACCAATTTGGAAAATTAAAGATGTTAACTAGAAAGAAAAAATAGTTCTAGATCAATCCAAGAGCATTTAGACCCTGAAAATTGATGGAGTAGTACTGAGGGTCTGGAGGTGTGCTTGGAACAGAACAACAATTTCAAAAATTCATATCTCCTTCTCTAGATATCCAAATGAGGTTCTTCTAGTTGGAACAGGTCACTGGGAGGATCTAGTTTCTTCTTATAAAATATCACAGTAATTGGACATTATTTGCCCTATGAATGACAGAGATTCATTTATCACCAAATGAACAGTACTAGAAGCAAATTCTGAAAAATTTAGCCAACTTCAAAAATTCGCCAAAACTTCCACAAACCTCCAAATAGTACCCACTTTGGCTTCCCATAAAGCTCTAAACAAGCTCTAGATATATTCCAAATATCAAAATAAGAAGAACTCCTTTGGATAAAAAGTGATGTAGCTCCACAAAATGGTCATTTTTGCCTCTTACAAGATGTCAACTTTGACCAAATGGCTTCCTTAATTGTTTGGCACCTCTTGGGCAAGTTTAAAAACACAATTACAACTTGTGTGAATTGTCCAAGTGGTTCCAAACCTCATACATCTCAAATTGACCATCTCACATCCAATCATACGCAAATATCACAAGTCATTCCATGGTCAAATCTCACATTTTCATTACTTTAGCACCATCTAAGGTTCATACATCATTTACATATGATATTACAATTGTTCAATGATTCATGTCTCAAAAATAATATTTACATAGCCATTTTGACCATTAGGTACAAAAGAAACTATACAAAAATTAAGTTATGGTCTCTTTAAGGTGCTTGGCTTGCATCCCTTGTTTCTTGAACACCACCTATCCATTTCAAAATGAAGGAGGGGAGGGGAGTGAGATTCCTAGAATCTCAATAGCTCATACACCTATTCACACACACATTCAAGGCATATATATATCAAGTGCACAATACAAAAGTGATATGAATATAAAACATACTAGAAGTCCATTTCCATACCACCATTACACATCAATTCAAGAATATGCTCTAGGGACTCTTGGTTTTGCCTCACCCCATTTCTAGGACTTTTGGACTTTTGGATTTGCCTCACCCTTGGCCTAGGGACTTTTGGCCTAGTCTCACCCTTGCCTTGAGACTTTTGGCATCTCCTCACCCATTTTAAGGGTCTTTTGGCATCACCTCACCTTTATGAACAATTTTCACAAGCAAAGCCATTCAAGAACACACATTGGTACCAATGCAATCTCAAAGCATCAAGTGGCATGTTCTCCAATCACATAGACACATACATGCACACAAGGACATACATACACACAAGAATGCAAAGAGAATGAGATGGAGAGCTACCTTAAATCTTATGCAAGCCCTACTTTGCTGTTTCCTTCCCCTTTGCGGTTACACAAGAGCACTTAGGTAGAGTAGGGTTCTCTTGACCTAAACATCACAAATAGCACACAATTATGCACTTGAAGCAAGTCAAGATACCAAACTCATTCTTAAACACACTCTTGGCTCTATAAGTGGCATAATGGTTCCATAAATGGCCTATTAAAGAAACTCTTATTATTCGAACTCTAGGATCTATTCTCTTTTCATTTCTATGCCTCTTGACCTCATTCAAGGTCTTTGGAGTCCTCACACATTCATTTGTACAATTGAAAAACCAAGCTACTTTATAAGGCACCATTATGAATATCATTGTCCCATCTCTCAATCTATGGCTCTCAAATTTTTTCTAATGATTCCTCCTACCTTTTAGTATCATATAAAGTCTCAAACCAAGATAAGAACAATTTAAAGCATTCCCTAGTCCCTTGAGCTAGCCTAGGTAGAGACACCCTCCATAACTGGGTTCCATAAAGCTTTTGATTTTTCCTTGATGGGAGAGCCACTTGGGGAGGTTTCTAGGGGTCTTAGGAGCTTATTGGAACATTTAAATGGCCAAAGAAACACACACACAAAATCAGATTTCACACTTCCCTCAAGAACTCTACACTTGTCAAACTTAATTTCCATTAGTTTTTATTTTAATTTCTTTGCATAATCTTAATCCTTACACTCTTTTTCCTAGGATTCTCCCTTGGCTCTACCTAAAATCCAGCCCCTCCTACTCCTCCCTAGGTTGGCCAAAATTGTGCACAAGAAGGAACAAGAGGAAGAAGAAATTAAACCATGAACTTATCTTGGATTCTAGCTTGATTTCAAAACTTTTTCTCCTTGGTTTGCTTCCTCTCAAGCAATTCGAACTCTTCCCCTATGTTCTAGACCAAAAACAGAACCATTTATCTCAAATAAACCATGGAAATAGAGGAGGAAGGGAGAGAAATAAAATTGGAAGAAGGAGAAGTATAAATTTCCTTGAATTTCCTCACCTTTCTTGGCTTTTCTTCCTCCTTCTTCTCCCTCTCTTGGTGTGCCTATGGAGCTGCTTCTCTTCTCTGAATGTGGACAGAAGAAAGTCAGCCAAAGAAATATGAAGAAGTGGCATGAAGATTTTAGGACATTTAAGAAGCTCACTTTTTCAAAAATTCTAATTTCGTCCTTTCGTAATGGTATTTTCGGCTTCATTTTAGGTTCTTTTCAAGAACTATCTTTCCATCATAAAATTTAGATTTTCAATTTAATAAAATACCTTTGGAATCACTCAAATCAGAACTAAAACCTTCACAAATGAATCTGTCAAAGTTCAGGCTTACTGCCGTTAAAAAAAGTACACCGGAGGGGCTTTACTAGTCTCGGGGCTTCCCATGATTTTCAAAGCTTCTAAGAACCCTAGGTAACTCAAATTTTTCATTTAAAAATCCCTTCTGTGATTTTTCTCAAAATTGCATGTAATTACAAAAATGTCATTACGTTTCATCAAATTTCATAACAATTTCATTTCTCCATCCTAACTCTATTTTTCTTTCTGTCTGAGCCTAAGATTATTATTTTTAAGAGCCTAGGACTCTACCCTAATTTTTTTGGACATTTTCTAGCTCATTCTGATAGACTTGCTTTTATGTGACTCATTTCATCATTTTACGAAAATTATGTTCGTTACATTAAAAATCCATCCTTATGGATCCCCACCATCAAATTTAGGAAATTCAATTTTCGTGTAAGAAAGTCAGTTTTATTGCTTTACTAACAATGGAGTGTCATAGTTCATCATCCCAATAATCTATTAGGAACTTTTACTTAATAGATTGACATAATAAGTCAATGATGGGATTTTAGAGATAATGGATAGAATATTGCAATAGCTTAATAGAAGCACTAAGTCCATTCAAGGCCATGACAATGTCAATTAGGATATAACATATTTTTATTTATTTATTTATTATTATTTAATGTCTATTTTTATATTATAAATAAGATAGTTACTAGCAATAGTAGGACTCATTGATTTTAAGATTCATTGTAACTTGTAAATACTCCTTAGCGATTAAGAAGATTGTGAGTGAGATCCCTGCTCATACTTTTCTAATAGATTATTGTTTTTAATAAAATTTCCTTTCATTCCTCTATCTTTACCAATTTCGTATCTGAGCCATTGATCCAAAATGGTGTCCATTTATTCCTTTAACATACCCTAAGATTCTTCACAACTTCCTCAATATCCTTATTTTCCACATGCTCATTAACCCAATTAGCAATCTTCTCTCCCTCTACCATTCCATGTGGCTTATGCCTAGAATAGTTGAAACACCATAGCTCCCTAGCCTTGACTCTATATTCCATAGGTTATGGTTACATATTCACATGAAATTAATGCATTAAACGGCAAAAAATTGCGTAATAGAAAGCTCATTTAATTCATTATTGGCTTTAAGGAGCATGTGAACGCATCAATATCATTTTCCATCTATAACATATCCATACAAGTGAACAACATCCCATTTTACTCATATATCTCGAGTTTGGAACCATATATCAAAAATCCCAAAATTTTCTCTCAGGTTCCCTATTCCAGGTTTCTGACATGAACTTTCAAAATTCATAACTAATTCTAGAAAAATCAAAATCATATATAGGATAGCTTTCTAAAAAGAACTAGAACAATAATAAAAATAGTTTTAGACCAAGAAAAGACCGTTTGAACCATGAAAAGCAATAAAATAGTACCAAAGGTCTCTGTTGCATCCTAATATTGACCATAACTTTCAAAAATTTGGTTCTCCCTCTACAAGGCTCCAAATGAGATGCTCTTGGTGGCTATGAAAAGCTTATGATATCTAATTTATACCTATAAAATATTATGAGCATTGAACTTGATTTGTCCCACGCATGACACAGAGAAGTAAACTGACCATATGAACAGTACCCATACCAATTTTGCATAATTTAGCCAATTTTGAAAAATTATAATAGATTCTCTAGAGTTCCAAATTGAGCGATCTTTGTCTCTGTGAAATGCTCTATATGAGACCTACTTTTAACCAAATTTCATGCAAAAACACATCCATTTGGTCAAACTTTGGTTCAACTCAAGATTTGGTCAAATTTGAAGTCCATAATGGGTTCTATATGTACCAAATGCTCTTCTTATCATTTCACAACCACTTGAGCATATCGAAAAGCATAAACATAGCCTAGGGAAGCATGCCAAATGGCTCAAATCATCATGGAGCTCAATTTCACCATACCACATGCATTCATACACATGAACATAAAGGTGCTAGGATGTCAATCTCTAACATAAGCTTCCATTTAGTTTTAAGATTGATATACGCATCATAATTACATACATTTAAACTTGTTCAAATGGTTACATCTTATATACATCATGTCTTTACAAACTTTGATATCAAATTACATTCAAATCTATGCCATTGTCAAAGTATAGCTAATCATGCTCCTTGGCTCCCACTTTTGTTTCTTTGAGCTTTACCGAGAGATAGTTAGATGGAAAATGGAGAAGAGTGAGATTCAAATAATCCTAATATTTTTTTACCCTTTCAAACATACATATATGTTGCTTTTACATGTTAAAGAATGCATGCATGGCATTTAGGGTACTAGAAAACATACATAGAACATTTTTCTTATCATAAAAACTCGTACATATCATACATAAACTCTCAAGGGCAATGGTCTAGCCTCACCCCTTTTTTTTTGGACTTTTCAATTTGCCTTACCCATTTTCAATGGACTTTTGACTTAGTCTCACTCTTCTTGAGACTTTTGACTTTGTCTCATCCATTCCTAAGGACTTTTGGCTCATCCTCACCCATGCTAAGGGACTTTTAGCATCACCAAACACATTCAAGCCATATTGCATGCATAAATATCTTTTTAAGAAATATAATGGTACTATAACATGTAAACATTGGCTACAAATATTTCTTATAGTTCAAACATACACACAAGCACTTAATGACAAAAAAATAATCAAGTAATGTATGTGAGAAAGGTTAGAGAGCTACCTTGAAGCAATTATCACACACTTTTCTTTAATTCTTCTTCCCCTTCTTCAGCCAAGCATATGCAATTAGGTGGCACTTGATTCTCTTAGCCTAGACCAATTAAATAAGATATAATTCAATCATTAGAACAAGTTTTAGCTTTATACAAACTCTATGGAAGCTCACTTTTTCATATAACTCCATTATGGTTCCATAAAAGACATAATGAAGCAATTATGGGAATTCATGATCTTGGCTCCAATTTCTCCTTCAATCTAAGTCTCTTGACTCCATTTAGACTCCTTGGAGTCATCACAAATTTATTTCAAGGAGTCTAGGTACAAGTTACTTCTTTATGCCTTAAAATGGAGCCTACACCTTCATCTCACAAACTGTGCTCTCTAAATTCATTTCAATGCTTCTTATGATATTTACGAATCATATTTAATCCATTTCTAGCCTTAGAATGAATTAAAACTCTCCCTAGGTGCATGGACATGGTTTGGCTGAGACCTATGCAAGCTTATGCACCCATGGAGTTTGCTTGTTTCTCTTTAGGGAATTGCCACTTGTAAGACTTCTTAAGTGCCTTGAGAACTCATACATGCTCTTAGACAACCTAAATTATGATTAGGAAGTCTCCTACATATCAAAGTGCAATAAAATCCCTAACTTTTGCTAACTTAATTTCTAATACATCTTATTTGAATTTCTTTACATATACTTGTTTCTCATACTCTAAAACCTATGTTTCTTCCTTGCTAAGACAAAAAATCATTCCTTTTTTCTTAGGCATAATGTTGGCTGACACTCCTCCCATGGAGAACAACAAGAAGATGCAAGGAGAAGCTATGATTCTTACTTTGTTTCAAAACATTTCCAAGGTGCTTTCCTATGCTTTAGATCTCCCTCAATCCCTCTCTTCCACTTGCTGGATTGGCCATAAAACATATCCAAATAAATCATTGAAACCATAGGAGAAGAGAGGAGAAAGAGGGGAAGAGGTTTAGTGAAGGAGAAGACATGGAAAAGTAAGGTTTTCTTACACTTTTTAGGCTTCTTCTTCCTCCCTTGACTTCCCCCTTTGGTGCACCTCTTAGAGCTACCTCAAAATCTATTTGGACTAGAAGCAAGTCTATGGTGAGGGCTGGAGAAGAGCGGGATGTGATTTAAGGAGCCTAGGTGTCCATTTAGCACTTTTTCAAAATAACAATTTAGTCCCTCAACTTGGTTTCTTTCCTTTGGGCACATTTCAACTCTTTTTTTAAAACTATCATTTCCATCATGCAATTTAGATTCTCTAACTTATAAAATGCTTTTGGTTTCACTCAAATTGGATTAAAAACCTTCTCAAACGAATCGGTCAAAGTTTAAGTCAACCGACACTCTAAAACGTAAACTGGAGATGTTTAAACCATTTTAGGGGTTCCTAAGGTTTTTAGGGCTTCTAAGAACCCTGGAAAAATTATTTTTTCCATTTAAAAATTTCTCTTTTGAGTTTTTTAAAAAGTGCTTGAAATTACGAAAATACCACTACGTTTTTGTCAATTTTTGTTTAGCTATTCTGGTTCTATTTTTAAGGCATCTTGGGCCTTATATTTTTATTATTTAAGGTCTAGATTATTGTTCTAATTTTACTTGGCCTCAAATCCTTCCATTTAGGGGACTTCCTTTTATAATTGGTTCATTTATGTCATTTTTACAAAAATTGAACATTACAATAGTCAACAATGGCTTCATAACAGAAGGCTATTCCTTACCTTAGTTCAGTGATGATGTATGCTCTAGGATTCCTTTGATAATTGGCCACATGAGTTGCATGAGAATATGAGTTTTATGATGTTCATGATATGCATGTTATGCATGAAAAGCATGATGTAAAAGAACCTTGTATGAAATCAAATATGCTATGTGTATTATTAATGTGTATTGGCATGCCATATGCATGTTATGTATGAAAAGCATGATGTAAAAGAACCTTGTACGAAATCAAATATGCTATGTGTATTATTAATGTGTATTGGCATGCCATACTAGTTCCTTATGCACATGTGTTTTTTTTTTCAATATATCTTGAAAGGGAATGCAACTATCAAGATGTCTATCTCACCTCTTTGAGGGAAACTTCACATTATTTTTAGGAGACAGTACTTCAAAAAGACCAGAGAAAAGCCTAAGGCTTGAGCAAGTTGTAGGAAGAGTGTAGGTGGTTGTTTATGATGACTTTTATGTACATGGTTTTTGGAATATATATATATATATATGACTCACTATCTGTGGCCATAAGGCCTATGTTTGGGGTTTGAAGCATTTACATGGATAAATACTAAGTTAGGATATTTTTAGTAAAGCTTTATATATATTTTGATGTAAATAGAGATAACATGATATTATATCTCATTTGAATGATGTATATTGTTGAATACATGCTTTGAAGAAGGTAATTTGGTGTTAAGATATATGAAGTAAGAAATTATGATTTTAATAGCCCATATGGTTATAAAAGGGGTATCGAGTAGCCATTTTTAGTATTTGTCATGTTTTTAAGGTTTCTTTGGTTTGAATAGGTTAAATATATTATTTATAATATGTTAGAACATATTTGGCAAAGAGTAGGGCTAGATTTCGCAATTTGGGAATCTCAAGTCCTAATAAGAGAATTCAAGGGGTAAGTTGTGTCATTATAACCATTTGGTATGCTTTTGAGATTTTTCACTTCAAATAAATTTCATTTAGTGAACTAGAGTGGGTAGAAGTGGTTTGGAGTCAACAAGAATTAAATTGCATAATTTGGAAGCTAGTAGTTGTAAAAGTGCTAAATTGAGGTTTAGGGTAGTCGTAATTTGATGGAGGACCCATGATTAGGATTTTTGAGCTCTAAGTAGTTTGAGTTGACATGCCATCTATTAGTTCAAAACCCTAATTCTATTGGTTTTGTTTGATGTTAGAATGTTTTTTCTTTTCAAGAGTTGCATAGGGGTTGTGCTATGTATTAAACTTGATATTCTTCATAGTTTTGAGGAGCCATAGGTTGGAACATATTTAAATAGGTACTGAAGACTTGTTAGAAGAGGTTTGGGAGCTTGTGGACTTGTGAAGTGGACTTTTAGAGTGCAACGTGCTCACCTTGAAACATCACTTTTATTGTCATTTTGCTGTCACTATTATATCAGCTTATTAGGGGCTATTTTGACCAAGTTTTGGAGTGGTTTAGGTGGTCAAATGGTGAATTTAGGTATTCAAGATAGAGGGTAAAAGTTCTAACACAAAACCACGAAGGAATGACTATGTTTAAGTTTAATTTTGTAGCTTTAAAGTGTGCATTTTGTTGAATTTTACTATCATGGCTATCATGGAGCAAATGCAAGGTTTTATTGTGTAAATTCTGTTTTAATGAGCAAAGGGCTGGTTTGTGGTAATAAATAAGTTCCTATGAGAGAGTAAATCATGTTAGGAGTGTTTTGTAGCCATGGAAGTGGAATTAGGGCATTTAGTTAAGCCAAGTGCACATATTCATTTTCTATTGTCCTGTTATAAGTAAAGTTAAGTAATTTTTCTAGTTTGTATGGTTGTCCCTTTCTTTTATGTTTATGTAATAAATGGCGGCTCCACTCCAACCCCCCAAACACCTTAACCATTCATAGATAGTTCCTATGTATTATTTTGGGTTTTGTTTTTAGGAGCTACCAATGAGTCTTAATTAGTAAGTTTTAGGTGATTATTTAGGGCTAAAAAAGGGTCTTAAGAGTAGCATAAAATTGAATTTAAGAGCACATGTGTAAGGTAAATTTTAGTATTCAATAAAACCCACTTGAGCCATAGTGAACTTTAAATTGAAAATAGCCATATTTAGGTGATACTTAGCTCATGTTTAAATCTCCAAGAAGAAACTTATGGAGATAGATGTTGTCTCATGGGCTAGAAATTTAAGTTAGTCCTTATTATGCAAACTTGGGAACTTTTCTTTAGCTAGCTAACGTTAAAGAACTAAGGAAATTCCTTTCAACTTAGCTAATATGCATAATAAATTTAATATAGAAACTACCATAACAAGGAAGAAATAAATTATAATAAATCTTTACTTTTAGTTAAATAGTTTTAGTTTCTAATCACTAATTAGCATAACTAATAAAGAATTTGAATTGGCTTAATTATTTTTGAACTCACGAACTGACTCATATTTCTACTAGAATTCATCTAAAATATTTAGTAGGGAGTGTAGTTTGATAGTGGTGATAGCTGCGAAAGTTTTAAATGATGAAACCGCACAAGCCCCGAAAACAAAAGCGATGCCATTGGACAACGAATGGATGACCGGAACCGGAGCGGATGAAACTAACCCGAAAATGGAGGATCCGAATGCAATTGAGGATGATGAAGATGATGTGGAGCGACATTATCCTCTTCCATCTGCTGCTACCGTTGCTACACGAAACACAGTTGTTCCATCTTTAGCGAATTTAGTATCAAGAATGGCTGAACAAGACCCGATTGCTCAGGAGGAGATTTTTGACTGTGAATGTAACTCGGCCCCTCATATTCACATTGTTCATGGATACAGTTCTAGGTAACCGGTGCTTCAGACGGGTCGACCCAGTATCCATTCGCTGGCCCTGAATTTGTCTTCATCAGGTCAGCCTTGCTTTTCTGCGAATGCTGATGGAAGTAGCCGAGGTGGGCATTATAGAAAGGAAAAGAGGAGAGTCTGGAGATAAAGAACAAGATCAAGATAGGTCGTGCTGAGGCGTCGTGGAAACTCTCCGGAGGGAGTCTTTCAACCCGTAGGAAAATCAGAGAGACCAAAGGTTTGCTTTGTTTAGCTGAAATTATTGAGACGTAGAGAGATGAATTGCAACTTAATTGCCTTATGAAAGTCATGGAGATTGCTGCAGTTGCAGAATCCAATGCTAATCTTGGAAGAGTGGCCTTTAAGCCTACATCTACAGCGGCAAAAGATGTTCTGGATCAACTTCTGCAAGTGATTCGGGAAGAGAATGATCTATCATTGCAAATTCTGGCAATTAAATCAATTAGGTTGTTGGCTAGAAACGTCCTAGGAAAAATCCCACATATTCTTGGTCCTTTAGTTGCACACTTGGTAAATGAAATGTAGATGTGGCAATGGAAGCTGCGATTAACTTGGGCAAATTTGTGTGCCCAGAAAACTACACTTGTGTCGTCCATTCAAAGGCAATAATTGAGTTCGATGGAGTTCCTAAGCTAATGAGGATTCTAAAAGATAACGATCCTAGCCAAATGCATCTTCCTGAAACTACTGTCTTATCTTTCTTTGTATGTGGGCAATAGTAAGGCTCTTGAGCAAGCTGTGGGACATGAACATCAGAATGAAGTAATATTAACACTAGGAAGTTCAAGAATAGCATTGGAGTTTCTTTATGCTGCAAAGGAGAAAAAGAAATCATTGCGGGTCTTTGTTGCAGGGAGTTTAGTTTGGCACCCCATGCTCACTCCACTGCTGGACAATTGCCAATTGAAACTCTCCCATAACACCGACAAGCTGATGTTCACAGCTCTTTTTCTTCATGTGAAGA
This sequence comes from Erythrophleum ivorense, assembly GCA_026724425.1. Taxonomy (NCBI): domain Eukaryota; kingdom Viridiplantae; phylum Streptophyta; class Magnoliopsida; order Fabales; family Fabaceae; genus Erythrophleum; species Erythrophleum ivorense. Next base: position 17,964,339 of record JAIUCV010000009.1, read on the forward strand.
ATTTGGACAAGCGTGGTTGTCGTGTATTTACTTTAAAGGTCTATAAGGTGCTATTTTTACTAGATTCTGATCATTCTGCGGGGGCCCTTCTTCTATATTGAGTACTTTTTCTTTAAGGGTTGAGGAGTATGCATGGGTGGAGAAATTTTTTAAAAATTATAGAACTGGTACTTTGATGCAAATTTTGTGGCACCTTATGAATGAAAGTGGTGCTCAGGGTAAGAAAGTTGATGCTACTGGATGCATCAAATTGTTAATGTCTATTTATGTTCCCACCCAGGGGATTAGTCAATTGATAAGAGTTCATTGAGAATAGGATGTTTCATTGGTGTTATTCTCTGAGTTTCTTGTCATGTTTGATGATTCAAATTGAGGTTTTAGTATCATGCCTACTCTGTTGAAGCTTGAACCAAGGGATAAAAAGTGCCTTTGCAAGTATGTTTGCTTAGTTTGTTGCTATCCTATTATCGTGTCTCCCTTCAAGAAAATAAAATGCCACAACAATATTCAAAGGGGGTTTGAAGCCTTAACAGATATACAGAATCTGTTAATGCCAGCAATCTGTTTTTCACTGTGACTCCTTCTATTCATCCACAGGATGGTGAATATAATCGTATAATTGAGAAGTTTCTCCATCCTATTCATTCCCCTACACATATGGATTGGAGTCTTGAACAAGAAGTTTATGATACAAATTTGCTTCCCTTTCTTGTTATCTACTTTAACATTGAGGACAATGTCAATTTGAAGGGAAAAATATTGTTATAGCCCAACATCAGTGGAAGGCCCAATAGAGAAAACAAAAGGGTGGTGTTATACTTAGGCAGTGTTATACTTAGGCACAAGAGGAGGAGAACCCTAGCTACTCTTTCCCTTCCCTTTGCATATAGGTCGTCTATGTCAGTGTATGGTTAGAGAAGATTTCTATGGTGTGTTAGACTTAGGAGTTCATCCTTGCTCGAAAAGGATTTTAGTTTTGCATTTTTCTATGATTTTAATTGTCTTCTGAAGTGACATATCAGAGTGCTTGGGAGGATATATATATATATATATAGCAAAAAAGTTGCTTAATTTCATTCCTAGACGACATGAATGCTTCTCTTTCTATTGTTTCACCTTTTATTGTTGCTAAATCCCTAAACTACACAATTTTCCAGCTCGTATTCTACTACTAAAATGATGTTATTTTCATGGTCTTGGATTTTCAGAATTATATTAACCACACAAGCTTAGGATGGTGTCCTTGCAATGTATCTTATAAAATCATTGGAAAAGTTCTACCTTTGGTTGGTTATTTCATGTATATAATTAAAGCTCTTTTGTGCCCAACTGCCAAATGACAAACATTGCCGTTGAGTGGATACAATTTGCTCCATGCTCTTAAAAGAGAGCAAAAGAGGGGTTGGGGGGGGGGGGGTTGGGGGAAGTAAATTACATAGATTTTTTTTTTCTTTTGAGTTTTATTTCTTTCTATTTTCGTTCAAAATATACATGGACTTACTGAAACAAAAAATTGTATTACATTTTAGTACATTTTAAAATTTTTTTTATATCTTTTTGAGATTAAATTTAATGAAAACAAAATATACTTTTCTTTATTTTTATTTGTGCATATTTAGATATAATACATATTTGTCTATTTAAGTAAATGAAGGATATTTTAGTCAAAAAAATTAAAATTAAAGTAAAATTTATATTTTAAAAAGAATATATATATATATATATATAGTTTAATAGAAAAAAAAAATGCAGCGGCAGTTTTAGTTCGATCTTGCCCTCAAGGTAGTCATGAGCAAAGCCTATCATCAGGTGGAGTGGAATTTTTTGGAGGCAATTATGCTAAAGCTTTGTTTTTGTGATAGATCTATGAATTTAATTATTATGAAATTAAATTTAAGATATGCCCTGTTTACTTTTTTTTTTGGGGGGGGGGGTTAATACTCTGTTAACTTCTAGCACATATTAAGTACAAACAAAGGGATGGGATCCTTTATAGTGAAGATTCCAGTGTAGTATCCCTGCAATAATATATATGAGGGAAGAGGTGGAATTTATTAAAAAAACATATTTGTTTTAAAAAATAAAACATATTTTGTGAGACACTTCAAAAAAAATGTAGAGAATTTTATTTTAGAAGATCCAATTTTACGAACAAATTAGCACATAAAAAAGTCAATTTTTTGCTGATATATAAACTAATAGAGGGTCATTTTAAACTCTCATTGTTAATTTCGACAGAAAAAGAAAAATCTTTTTCCCCTTACTTGAGTTTTAGTTGGGGTAGTTATTTGTAACATTTATATATTTGGTATTGTATTTACGCTCAATTCATTTAAAACACAAAAATACCAAAAGTTCAGCTCTCACGTACACAACTTTTTTGTCATTAGAATTGCTCTTGAATCGAATTTTGATTTTTTTTTTTCAAAGAAAACTTATCAAAATTCAGATTTAAGTTATTTTAAAAATTCGCAAAAATTAAGCCTCGCAGTTCGACTCTGGCTCCACTTGCTAAATATCCGCAACAGCCAACACGTTAACCAATCTATATAAATCTTAAAAGAATATTGTTCACTAGCCACGAAGCCATTAGTTTACATATAAAAGTGGCAAATTATAGGTCAAATCAAGTTTCTCAGAGAGATGGAACTCCTTAGCTTTTTAAAAATACTTTTTTTGATTTTGAAGTATTTGGCCAAGTTTCTAAAAAAAAAAAAATTGAAGTATCTTTTTTATTTTGGGTTACATGACTTTTGAAGCAAAAAAAATAAATGAATTTTGTAAAACAAAAATATCCATACTCAAAATAATTAATAACCATATCACCTATTATCCTTTTCTACTATATTATCTTCTTTTCCCATTCTTATTTATTTTCTTATCTTTATATACTTATTTTGATTAAAATATTTTTATTTAATGTGATTTTATTTTTTACATTGTATCTTTATGCGATGTTGCTTTCTTAGAAACAAATTATGAATCATCCAGATCTAATTTAAACTATTCATGTTTAATTTTTTTCAATTATTTATTTTTTTCTTTTAATAAAATTTTTATTTTAAAAAAAATAAAATATAAGATAACTCCCATCAAATAAAAAAATATTAAAAAATTTAAACTATCCATATATATTTTTAAGAAAGCAACACTGCAATAGATGATTCTGGTAATAAAAATTCTCATTTTAAGGAGCGTGGCTCTAGGCAAATACAAACGCTCGCCCCCTCTGATCGTCCAGGAAGAATTTCAAACTACATTTGCTTTTGGAACTTGAGGCTTATAAGTAATGGCCTTTGTAGACGCATAACTTGATTTCAAATTTTTGAAAGAATAGTTTAAAAGTAAAATTTTAAATATAACATATTGACTTGAAGTGTGTTCTTAACCGTTCTAAGAAAATAGTTCGATTTCAAACCAAGTCTAAATAACATCTGCCCATAATACAATATATACATATACAAAGGTCACCAACACAACTATAAATTTACTGAAAAAATTTCTTAAGCGGCTGCAATATTTGATGGATGGGGGACAAAACCCTGTGTTGTACTAGTTTTTTTTATAGAATTTGAGAACAAATATACCTCTACTTCTTTAAGATGACAAAATAACACATCTTTCCCTTTGCACCACCCCCCCAAAATAATAATAATAATATCTAAAGACTATAACTTTATAAATCTAATATTGAAAGATTAAAAATTTAAAATTTTCTTATCATTTAAACATCCCAAAGTTACAAATAACTCTTAAAATTACTACTAGCCTTTATTCCGTAAGAGGAATTTCAGTTTTTAAAATCATTCCGTATTAATTTTACTTCTGTCATTTTCTACAATAACAATCACATATCTTCGCTTTTATCCGTACTTACAAACAACGTGAGCAGAACAGCTCTGCGCATTTAAATCACGACTAATTTTATAAGGAACAAAAGAAGAAATGCAAGATATTAGTCAAACTCTGCTTGCAGCCAAACCCATAGTCATCTTCTGTTTCCTGTGAAATGAACCAGGACAAGATGTATATTCCCTAGACTATACTCTAGAAAAACGTATTCCAGTTCTTCACATCATGAAAAAAGGGGGGGGGGGGGGGGGGAGAAAAAGACCAATGACTCTTACATGGCGTAGTACAACAATGCAATTTATAAAGAGACGAAAGATAAATGAAAAACAATAATCTAAAATGAGAGACAAATGAGATACACAATACCTCTGACTACTCCCCTTGAGACCAAAATTGATAAGACAATTTTTAACTTCCATTTACATGTCAGTCGCTAAGAAGAAACCAAAGGCATAATGTAGATATAGCTTGTGCTAATGATTTTAATACATGTGTAATTACAAAAAATATTACAAATTAATTGAAGAGACTGGAAAGCTATGGCTAGCTTTGCTTACTGTTAAGCAAGTGCAGTTTTTCTTTCTCCTTGAAAACCTCATCCTTTTTTATTTTAAAACGACTTTTATGTATCCAATTCATGTTGCATTTGTCAGTTATCAGGTGATGATTCTTGGACACTGTACTATGTGATAACGAATAAGCCTTCTTTCAACTGTCTTCAAATGGCTAGAAAGGTCAAGATAACTTTTGCGGGCAACAGCAGTTTGCTTTTTATCATTTATCAGACGTTGTTGATGGCAATTTTTCTTTCTTGGAACAAGTTTCTGCATCATTTATCTATCACTGTTGGATGGCTGAAATAACTTGACTAACTTGTGAAGCTTTGGAGCAGTTTCTCCATCCCCGTGGTTCTCAAACAACTCATGTTTTTTTAAGCTCGTCCTCTGATCTGGAATACTTCCACTCCCAACCAATTTATGTTTCCCGATTTTCTTTTTCTCAAGTCCTGGATTTGATGATGAGAAAACTCGTCTTTTATCTTTCTCTGTCACCAGTTGGGAGTTTAGTGGATCTGAAAGTTGCAATCGGCATATTTCATTGGTGCCCTCCTCGGTCTTAATTTTACATCTCTCAGCCTCAAAAACCTCTCTTTCCTCAACAATTCCACTACTCATGGTTTCAAGAACAACTTTGCCAAAAACAAATCTTATCTCTGAAAGGTGACCTGTCCCAAACAAATTATAGTTTATTTCAAAATTCCTTTTTTCACTCCTGTAAGATTCAACATTATCGATCAGCACTTTGAAGACTTCAGCCACATCCTTTCCGGTTTTTCTTGGTACAAAAACCTAGGAAAAACAGAAGTATTCAGTCCAATTGAACCTCTGAACTACCAAAACGCAACACATTCTGGGCACAAATGAAAGATTTACGCAAGGAGAAAAATTACCAGAAAGCAACACATTCAAACGGACATAGATGAAAGATTTACATACGGAGAAAAATGACCAGAAAGCGACACATATTCAAGTAGACAAAGGAGAAATGATTTACAGAGGGGGAAAAACTACCTTAACCTAAGAGAATAATTTAGAGTCAGAGCTACTATTTGAATATGGTAATTCAGCCAGAAAGATGATGTCCCAGTACAGAAACGTAGTGTTATATACTGCCTCAATTCTATTTCCAATTATTTACCTACCATCCATTATTTATTTATATTACTTGAATTTATTGTCTTGAATAGGGAAAAACATATTTTCTCCCAAGCTACACCTTATTCATAAACTAATTACTTAAGAACATAATAAAATCATTAGAGGAGAAAAATAAGCTTTTTTCTTTTTCTTTTCCACAGCATTTTTATGTCCTCAGTTCTTATTAGCAAAAAAAGAAAAAAAAGAAAACAGAGCAACAATATGCTACCAATTGTGTTTCCAAACATAATGATTTCCAAATTTTTAAAATCAAGAGAACATCAGAACGTTGCACACAGCCAGCAAAACTTATATTAAAACAACTTATTTATGAAGCTTTTGTTTTAGAAATTGAGATGATAAACTTCCCTTTAGAGGTGTCCAGGGAGCTAAACGTTGACAGTCAAAACCAAAGTTTGGTTCGGTTACTTAATTGTATGGTTTAGTTTGGTTTGGTTTACAATTCTTTGTTGTATGATTTGGCTCATGGTTTGTAAATTCCAACTTAATCATATGAACTGAACCAAACAAAACACACATCACATTTTTAAAAATACAAGTGCACAGCATACACAATAGGGCGGCCCAGTACACAAGGCTCCCACTAGGTGGGGTCTGAGGAGGGTAGTTGTACGCAGCCTTACCCCTGTTTTTTTTTACAGAGAGGCTGTTTCCAGTTCGAACCCATGACCTCCAGGTCACTCAGCGGCAACCCTACTGTTGCGCCAAGGCACAGCATACACAATAAACAATATAAAATTTTTTTGTGGAGCTGTAGCCCTATCCTTTTTTTAGTCAACCTCTTAGACTCTTATTCTTCTTCTAATCTCACACCAGCCCATCTACTGATTGATCGTTGCACTGGGTTGTTTTACTTTGTCATTGGACCCTTAGACAATGTAGAAGAATTGTTCATGACTTTAAACTGTATTAACCACTGAAATTTGAGTGGACAACCATTATTAACTTATTATAATTGCTTTTTCCTTTTTTTTTTCTTTTCAATTATTCTGCAAAGCATAGATACTTCTATTTTTAGGCATGTCAGTGTGTGGGACACCAACATTGCCACGACACACTGCTAACACGAGTATGGAAATGTCAAAATAAAAACGTATTCTTTAGCTCACGTCCAAACATGGCTGGCCCTAAAAAAGTGGAAATTTAAATAATATAGTTTAACATTTTTTTATTTAATAGAATTTCATGGAAAATAATAGTGTAAGGTATATAAAATATAGAAGAAGCATGATTAATCAATTATTGACATTTTTAATGTATCTAGATAAGCATTTCCAGAGGATAATAGAAAAGCCTGAAAACCCAATGAACTGTGGGACCAAACCAAGATTGAGGATTCGATTCAGGTAGTTCTTTAAGTACTCTTAGTTTGGATTGGTTTGGTTTCTAAAACTTTAAGGACTGTAAAGGACCATGAACAACCCTATTTTATGTACATGAGGACCTAAAGAAGAATTTTATCTAAAATTGGCAAAAACAGACTAAAAATCTATCCTTTTATCCACAGAAGCAATATTAATCACAAATGTATGTGTGCACGTGCATGCATGCATGCGCGTGTGTGTGTCTGTGTGCACACGTACGCATGTGTGTGCGTGTGCATGTGCATGTGCATGTGCGTGACTTACAAGATGAAAATTCATAGACTGATCAACTTGAAATGTACTAACTTGTCTTGTGTTCTGATTACAATTTATACAATTATGAATTATATTTCAGATACTACTTAGGCATTTACCAGATCATCTGATAGGTAGAAGAAGACTAAGATAGAGAAGAATAGAAGAAAGAGAATTGAGATGAATGGGCAACTGTATTAACAACTGGAATGAATCCTTCTTCTGGTAGGTACAGCTTGTATAGCTAGTTAGCCATAATACCTGACTAACTAAATACCCTCAATTATTTCAGTTACTTATTAAAGACTGATAACAATACCTTCCCCCTGGAAAAAGACCCCTGACCACAAGGGTTATTACATTCATTTACACATTCTTAAAAATTCAGGAGACGTCCATTGTAGATCATAGAGCTTGACCCAAGTTGCTTCTTCATTGAACCAGTACTTCTGTCATGGTCTTCCCCTCTTCTGAACATCCCTTTTGTGTAGGATCTTCTCAAGCTCTACATGTTTTGGTCAGCTAGGCCAATCAGTCGGTGGTTGTCTTTGAGCCGTGGCTGGGTCAGGACAAGGATTCAGCAATGATACATGAAACATATGATGAGTCTTGCAGTCCTTAGGCAAATCCAGTTCATAAGCTACTGCTCCCACCTATGAAATCTTATAAGGCCCAAAATACCATGGTGCAAACTTCTATGTACTTCTAGTTGCCGCCGTGATTTGTTGGTAAGACTGTAGCTTTAAAAATACCCACTCCCCTACCTGAAATTGCCCATCCCACCTCCTCTTATCTACTTGTTGCTTCATCCTATTGGAGGTCCTATGGATGTGATGCTTGATTACAGCTATCATCTCTTCTCTAGCTATGAAAGATCGATCCACAGCCTCCACTACTGCCTCTTTAGCCAAATATGCAATATGGATAGGTGGCTTTTGTCCATACATGATCTCATAGAGTGTAGCTTGTATTGCCGAATGAAATGTGGTATTATACCACCATTCGGCTAATGGGAGCCACTTAGACCATTCCTTGGGCAATTCCCACATCATGCATCTTAAAGAAGTTACTAGGCAATGGTTCAATACCTCTGATTGGCCATCTGACTATGGATGGTATGCTGATGTAAGCTGCTGCCGCACCCCCAATTGTCTCAAAAGTTCCTTCCAAAAATTACTCAAAAAGATTGGGTCCCTCACTAATCACTTTTGTAAGAGCCCCATGCAACAAACTTGGTCTAGGAACTGTTAAGCTATAGTAGAGGCTATATTGGGGTGAGTCAAAGGGATAAAATGAGCATATTTACTCAATCTATCTATGACTACCATTATTGTATCCTTCCCATTCGATCTAGGCAACCATTTAATGAAGTCCCTAGATATACTCTCCCAAATACCTTAAGGAATAGGTAGCATTTGAAGTAATCCTGGGTTTGCCATTGTCTCACTCTTGCATCTAGCGCAAGTATCTAGCATGTGTTTATGAGGCCAATCGACATAACCACAAATTCATAGTGGCTGAAATGGGTCTTAAAAGCTGTCTTTTGGACATCTTTGGAATCCATTCTTATTTGGTGATACCCTGCTCTCAAATCAAACTTAGTAAAATATTGATCCCCTTGTAGCTCATAAAATAGCCCTTCTACCATAGGAATGGGAAATTTATCTTTGACTGTCTTCTTGTTCAACTCCTTATAATTGATGCACATCCTCCATATCCCATCCATCTTTTCAACAACTATTATAAGGGCTACATATGGTGAGGAACTGTCTTAAATTACCCCTGGTTGTAATAGTTCTTCAACCATATTCTCAATCACATCTTTCTAGGCTACTGGATACTTGTATAGCCTAATGTTGATTGGATTCATCCCCTCCTAGAGGGTGATGCTATGATTGTGCCCTTCTCTGAGTGGTGACAATGAAGTTAATTTTTCAAATACATCTTGAAACCCTTCCAAAAGTTACTAAATAGGTTCAGGTATTGCCCCTTCCTTTTTGACCTGAATTGCCTTACAATTTGCTTTCTCTTCCCCTCTATTCACAGCCTATATAAAGAAATATTGAATTTTTTCCTTTCTAATTTCTTGCAGTTGTTTCTGTGTGACTACCTTCCATTTGTTGGGACTATTTGCCTCTAGTTCTACCAACCTTCCCTTGTACTAAAACAACATAATGAGTCCAGCAAAATCCCATTGTACACACGTAATAGGCTTAAGCCACTGCATCCCAAGAACCATCTCACATCTATTTATAGGTATGATAAATGGGTCTATGATGAACTCTTCTCCTTGCATCTTGCACCTAAAATTCTTACAAACTCCCTAAATTGATAATTGTCCCCCTCCAACTAATGTTACTTTAGAATTTTCCAACTCCTCCACTATCACTGCTAGCTTCTGGCTGTTATTGCATCAATGAAATCATGGGTGCTACCACTATCAATCAAGATGTGTAACACCTTCCTTCCTAACTGCCCTAGAACTCTCATGGTGTTTCTTTCTATTCCTTCTATAGCATTCGGGAAAATTTTAGGAGTCCTGATGACTTCTTGGGTAGATTCTGCCTTTTCCTCATTGTCTTCTCCAATTCCTTGGACTTCATCAATTTCTATCAAAGGCAGCGGCATCCTTTTCCCATGAGGACAATCATGATCCTTGGGGTATTTTTCAAGATCGAAATGATAGAGATTATTAACTCTGTGCTCTTCAATTTCCTCTGGGGTTAATACCTTCCGAATCTTGACTCCCCCTTTATTACCCCCATTTCCCTCCTGTTTGTTATAGCTTGAAGAACCCATACCAAATGGCTTGGTAGTCTTATCATGATTACTATATGATTGATTCTTTAAAAGCCCCACCCTTGTTACATTTCTGGTACTCTCACTCTCGCTAGAGGATTGGCAATTCTCATGGTGTCAAGTAAGGACCTAGGTCCAAAGAGTCTTACACCCCTTGCAATATCCTTCTTGAGACTCACCATATAACAGCTAATCAAGTACGATTCTGGTAGCTTTAATTTGCATGTCAGGTCATCAAACGCATATTGATAGTCATCGACACTTCCCACTTGCCTCAGCTACATCAGCTCCTCCATTGGTCCTTGTAAATTGGCCCAAAACATTCTTGATTGCCTTTGCAAATATTTCCCAAGAAATAACTCGATCTTCTTGGAGTCTTTCCTATGATTAGTGCCATCTAAATCCTATCTCATCTAAGTGTAAGCTGGCCACTATCACCTTCATATCATTTGGTGTCTCATCCAACAGAAAATATCTTTCGCATTTCTTGGCCTATCCGACAACATCCTCTCTTGTAAACCTGGGAAAATCCATCTTCATAAATCATGTTGGTAATTGATAAATTCCTCCCTTGTTCTCATCAACCTCCTATACTTTGTTCACCATCATTTCTGCTCCTCTTAGAATCACCTATGTCCCTCTTATTTTTCCTTGTCTCAACCCCCCATGACTTGGGTCGTTTGTGCCAATAAACCTTGTAACAATTCTAGAATGCCTAGCATCCGTTACTCCATAGTCGACATCTTGGTATCGATGTCATGTGCAAGCAAATGCATCCTCTCCTCTAACTTGCGCAACATTGTCTGGGAACATGTCACCTCTGCCATAGGTCCAAAGAAAGTGGCTTTGATATCATTGATAGGTAGAAGAAGAATGAGATAGAAAAGAATAGAAGAAAGAGAATGGAGATGAATGGGCAACCGTATTAATAACTAGAATGAATCCTTCTTGTAGGTACAACTTTAATAGTAAGCCGTAATACCTTACTAACTAACCTACCTACCTCAACTATTTTAGTTACTTATTAAAGACATCTAACATCATCCGTATTTGAATTGCAAGGCTTGTTAAGAGTAGCAAACTTTTATGTCTAAGTGGGCTTTAGGGTACATACACTAGTGTATTTATGTTTTGCCTTTAGTCACTTAGTATCTGATGGAACACTCTTCTAGTTTAGCCTTATTTATCAAGGAAGAGTCGGTTATCCCCCCATAACAGAGAAACAAAGGAAAGATGAGCCAAAACCAGATTTATAGTAGCTAGGAAAAAGAAAATAAATGAGAAAGATAGCAAAATGCAGCGAAAATGCCGACTGACTTTAGAGAGGCCAAGATCTCACCCAGCTCTACCCAAATTCTCCACACCCTTCTCGCGCCTTTGATTCCCATATATTTCCCCTAACTGTTTTCCATTTTTTTCTTCTCTCACCCATGTGACATTAGTGTTAGTTATTGCTATCCAATCCTTAATTTATCCTTTTGTCTAACTTATCTAACTCACTCCCCCTCTCACCCATATTTCTCTCCCATCTCCTTTCACAACTCTTTCTAATTTTAGGCCCAACAGCCAAGGGCCCATCATTCCCCTTTTCATCAAGCTTCACCTTATCCTCAAGGTGAAATTTAGGAAACTGCATTTTGATGATATCCCATTTCTCCCCATTGCTTTCAAATTCTGGCAATCTTTTCCACTTAATAAGGACTTCTATTTCTCCATTGGTAAGCTTTTAAACCTTCATCACATCTTCTGGTTGTACTAGCAATTCCAAGTCTTCTGTAAGTGAAGAAGGAAGTTCCTGTGGTACAATTGCTCATTGTAGGGACTTTTTAAGTTGTGAAACATGAAACACTAATGAATCCTTGTAGTTTCAAGGAGTTGCAAGCAATAGACCACTGCTCCTTTTTTCTCCGGCACTTTATAAGGATTATAGAACCTAGGAGATAGCTTTTCATTGTATTTCTTGGCCAAAGCTTTCATCCTATAAGGTCTGAGTTTGAGATACACAAAATCTCCTTCCTCAAATTGCACCTCCCTTCTCTTCTTATTAGCATACTCTTTTATATAATTCTATGTTTTCTCTAGCTGCTCCTTCAATTCAGAAATGATAGCATTATGCTCTCTCCTATGCACTTTGTCCTCCTCAAGAGCAAAGGGGTTTTCATCCCACCTAAATATAGTTGATAGGTCTCTTTCATACAAAGCCTTCAAAGGAGTCATTCCCGTGGAGCCGTTATAGCTTGTATTAAACCAATATTCTGCCCAAGATATCCATTTCCACCATTGCCTAGGATTGTCCCCCACAAAACACCTTAATAAGTCTCTCCAACTTTGGTTGACTGCCCCCATTTGCCAGTCAAATTCAAGATGATAACCTAAAGCATAACTCAGAGAAGTTCCAAGCAATTTAAACAATTCACACCATAATTGGCTGATAGAGATTCTATCCCTATCTGGAACAATGGATTTCGGGAAACACCACCTCTTTAACAAATAGTTCAACAACCTCCTTAGTAGAAAAGGGTGCGTTAAAGCTGCTAAGTGACCATATTTGGTCAACCTATCAACAACCACCATAATAGTGTCAAACTTATTAGATTTAGGAAATCCCAACATAAAATCCATACTAATATCTTCCCATATTTGTTGAGGGATGGGAAGTGGCTGCAACAACCCTGCTAGGTTTACTTCATATTTATTTTTGGCATGTTTCACACATAGCCACATATTGCTATACATCTCTCTTCATACCCCCCAATAGACTACTCCAACCGATCTTTTATAGGTTCTCAAATATCCCTAATGCCCACCTAAAGCAGAATCATAAAATTCTTTGATCAACTCCTCAATCTTAAGGGAAGACCAAGGAATCACCATTTTTCCTTGACACATTAGGCAACCCCTTTTGAGACTATAACCAGCAGCTACCTCCTATCCTGTTACAAGTTGTTAAACAATGGTTGCTAATTTCAGATCTTGCTTTACTTCTTGATCCAAAGCTTCAATCTCTTCAAATTCCCAAAGTGAAAATGCCATCAACTCCACCTTTTCATCCCTCCTAGATAAAGCATCCACCACCCTATTTTGAGACCCCAGCTTATAATTAATTTCAAACTTCTATCCTTGGAATTTATATATCCATTTCTACTGGCCAGGGTCTATTAAATGCTGTGAGCATTCTAATCTGTTTTAGTGATAAACCAATGCCTCATAAGATAGTGTTGCCATTTCTTGATAGCAAATACAATGGCCATCAATTCTCTTTCATATACAGAACAAAATCTAACCTTGTTTGACAAGACTTGGTTATAGTAAGCTATGGCTTGTCCTTGTTGAATCAAGACAGCTCCTAAACCAACCCTCGAAGCATCCACTTCTATTTCAAAGGGTTGATTGAAATCTAGCATTGCTAAAATAGGTACAGTAGTCATGGCCTTTTAAGACCTTCAAAAGCCTTTTATGCCTCATCATTCCATTTAAACAAACCTTTCTTGAGGAGTTCAATGAGAGGAGCTTCCATATTTTCATAATCCTTGACAAATTTCCTATAATAACAAGTCAACCCAAAAATTCCGCTCAAAGTTTTTATATCCTTTGGCATGGGCTACTGAACCATGGCTTTAATTTTGTATGGGTCAACTTGCACACCCTCAGGTGAAATGATGTGCCTCAAGTGCTCCAACTTGTATTGCCCAAAAGCACACTTTTTACCATTAATTACTAGCTTATGTTCCCTAAAAACCTCCAAAGCTAGTCTTAAATGCTCTATATGAGAGGTGAAGTTAGTGTGTTGTAAATTAAAATATCATAACAAAATACCAATATGAACTTTCTCAAGCAAGCCCCAAAAGATATCATTCATGAAGCTTTGAAAAATAGATAGTGATCTGAATGGCATAACTAATAACTCATAGTGCCCTTCATGAGTCCTAAATGCTATCTTGCCTCCACCCCTTGGTCCAATGCAAATTTGGTGATAACCCAACTTCAAATTCAACTTTGAAAAAATGGTAGCGCCACCAAATTTATCCAAAAGCTCATCAATGATTAGAATTAGAAATTTATCTAGAACATTGATCTCGTTTAGCGTTCAATGGTCTACACAAAACCGCCAACTCATTTTTTTTTTTTCTTTTTTTGGTTCACCAATAGCACTAGACTAGAGTAAAGGCTAACACTCAATTTGATTATGCTAGCAACTGACATTTCATTCACAAGCTTCTCAATCTCAGATTTTTGTGAATGGGCATACCTGCATGGTCTAAGATTGGCTGGTTGTGCCCCTAGTTTGATCACTATAGCATGATCTTTGGAGTGATGAGGAAGTAGGCTGGAAATTGGTTCACATATTAGCAAATTCCTTCAAAATTCTCTACATTTCTACTTCAAAATTCTTGTCCCCTTATGGTTCTAGTTCTATATCTTTCATCAAACCCATATACTCCACCAAGTACCCCTCTTCTTTGGTCTCGTGGGATCTCACCATTGACTTGAAGGAAACCATAGTCTTTGCCAATGCAGGATCAACTTTTAGACACACCCATTTCTTCCCTTGACCTTCATAGTCTATTGCCCCCAATTCACCATAATTTCTCCCAGGGATTCTAACCAAGCTATGCCTAGCACGAAGTCAATTTCTCCATGGTCAAATGGGTTGGAGGTTCAAGCTATTTGTAGCCCTCCCCTAATAGTTTCATGGTCTTATGGTCGGATATCACCACTACACAACTCATGGATAACTCCATAGTTGCCTCCGCCTGGTCAATTTCTTCTTCCCCTATACCAGCAATGCAACTCACTCCATTTTCATCTAAATACTCCCCTTCGATAAGAATACACATTTGCAATCGATTATTTTTACACCTATAGCTTTGGCCCAAATTTTTCCTCACATTTAAAATAGAACCCCAACTTTCGTCTCCTAATAATTTCAGCTTCAAACAATCTCTTGAAGCCATTTCCACTTCTATTAGAAGAAGTTTAAGTGGTACTTCCACTTTTCTCATTCCTCTCTTTTTTTTTTTTTTTTCTTTTGGGGGGGGGGGGGGGGGGCCTCTTCTTCCCCTTTATTATCTAGGCTCTTTAACTCCACAATTATTCCCATTGCTGCTACTCAGATTTTGGACCTCTTCTATCAATGTAAGAAATTTTTGGAAACTCATTCTCATTCCACTCCACTTAGGAGGTGCCACTGTTCTAAAATTCTTGGCCACCTTAGCCTCTCTTACTTTGTCCAGAAACCTGTTTCTACCCTCCACCTGATAGGCTAAATCCATCAATTGGTTCAGAGTTTTAGGCTGCATTAACCGTATCTCAGCTCGTATCTCTTCACTAAGGCCATTCTTGAATATTCCTATTAGCACTTCATCCAAAAGATCCTCCAAAGGTGCTAATAAGAGCTCAAACTGCTCTCTATATTCTGCCACAGAACCCGACTGCTTTAGCCCCATTAGCATCTCATATCCATCTCCTAGTTGATTGCAATGGAACCTACTTATCAATTCTTTCTTAAATTCAGCCCATGACTAAATTAAGTTCCTTCTTTCTAGCCATTGATACCAATTAATGACTTTACCCTTTAAGCTCACAACAACCTATCTAGCTTATGTTCCTCCACCCCTTTAACAGAAAAGTACCTCTTAACTATGAACAACCACTTAATTAGATCCTCTCTAGCAAAGACAAAGAGCTCCAGCCACCTGTATCTTCCCATTTCTGCATCACCCAAAACTGTGGCAGTACCTCTGAACATGTTACCTCTACTCGACTCGCCAGGTGTCAACGGTGGACCCTCAGCCACCGTCTTTCCCTTTCAGTCATCACTTCCAACTTTTTGGTCCCCTCTTTACTTGTCACACAGCTCCATAAGAACTATCATCACACTATCCATTTGCTCTTTCATCCCTTCCACACACTTTTCCAGATTTTTGACTCTGTTATCCATCCTTTTTCCAACCATTACCTAGGACCTCACTGCTCTGATACCAAAATTGATGGAACTATCTTCTGGTTTAGTATTATTTATCAAGCAATATGTCGCTTATCCCCTCTTAATAGAGAAACAAAGGAAAGATGAACCAAAACCAGATTTACAATAGCTAGGAAAAAGAAAATAAACGAGAAAGATGACTGAAAGCAACGAAAATGCCCACTGACATTAGAGATGCCAGCGTCTCTCACAACTCTAATCCAAATTCTCCACACCCTCACAACTCTGATTCCATATATTTTCCCTAACCATTTTCCACTCTTTTCTCTGTCACCCATGTGATATCAGTGTTAGTTATTGCTGTCCAATCCCTGATTTAGCCCTTTGTCTAACTTATCTAACTCAATCCCTTTCTGACATATATTTTTTCCCTTCTCCTTTCAAAAGTCTTCCTAATTTTAGGCCCAACAGCTATGGGCCTATTAGTATCCCTTTATCCATATAAAATAGTTGCCTCTAACTACGGAAAGTCACAACCTTCCAATAAAATACAATTTTCATTTTCTTGTTTCTTTAAATGGCATCAAAGAAACTCTAATTTTCGAAAACCAAAACGATGAAGAATCACAAAGAACCCTAATTATGGAATGTTTGGTTTGGACAAGTAAAACAGAACTTAATCCCATTGCATGTATTTAGCAGTTAGTCAAAAATACAAATATCAAAATTTGAAATCTTAGGAAAAGAGATGCACTTATGTAGACATACTTACCAAGCCAGAGCAAGAAGGAGATGGATATCTAGATAAGGATTGAAGAAGAATATTCTCATTAACTAGAACAAGTATTGAGTCCACCACCAAAGATGCCAATTGAGTGACTGCTCTTGCAATTTCTTCATTAGATTTGTAAGTATAGGACCTTCTTATTTCAGGTGCAAAATGAGCTTTCATTTCTGCATGTTCTTTTGCAAATTTAACACCTTGTTCCCACTTCCCATGATATAGAACAGAAGCAAGTGCACAAACAACAAGGGCATCTTGAGGGTTATTTACTAAGGCCAAGTGAAACGCTAGTAATCCAACCCTATACCATATAAAAACAATAGCATCTCAGACGGAAATCCATGACTTCAAAATTCAGAAAAAATCAACATTAATTCAAATCTACTTCAGCTACAACAGAAAATAAGTACTTTGAATAAATTAAATGCTTCCTCTCTATATTCCACAAAAACCTAATAAGGAATCAAGAACAAACATTAGCAACTGCCTAACCCAATCGTTGTCCTTATTGTTGATGATTACTATGACTCATGAGTTAAAACATGCACTCATCAATCTCTCATGCTTCAATGGAACACATGTGAGCCTCTTGCCAAACCATTGACCCGTCACATTCTCTGACAACAAGAGCTTGTCATTAAGTCATACTTCCACTCCACACCCCATAAAAACCCAAGAAGAAATGAAGAATAAAGATTAAGCACCTGGCCAACACCCAATGATTCTCCTAAATCTTGATGACTGAAGAAAATCAGAGAAGATAATGCTCTGATTGCCTGTACATTCATGGGGTAGAGTAGAATACATAAAGGGAAGAGATGGAAACAAACTCTGCCACTCAATCCCACCAAATCAGCTAACAATAAATTAGTATTTGTAGAAGTTTCAGTGATAACATGCTCTAAACTCCAGATTTTATTTTAATAGAAAGGCAGTACGTATATAGGGATCATGGCAACAAGTTTGCCACCAGAGTCCCATGAAATTAGCAACAGAAAATGAGGGAATAGAATATCATAAATGTGCAACAAACCAGGGAAGGAAAACAAAAATCTAAGTAGTTGATTTTAGTAGCAGAAAATCATGCAATCATAACCACCAGATAAGGCCAAGATACCCCAAGATTACCAACACTCCCCCTCAAGATGAGGAGTAGATGTTAATCATTCCCAACTTGGATCCAAGCTCTTCAAACCTAACTTTGGACAAGGCCTTTGTCAAAACATCAACCACTTGAGACCTAGTAGGAATATAAGCATGTTCAAGAACTCTTAAACCACTTTCTCTTTGATAAAATGATGGTTGATTTCAACTTGTTTAGTTCTATCATGTTGAATGAGGTTCTTTGCAATACTAATTGCTGCCATGTTGTCAAACACCTAACTTTCATGGGTTCAACCTTGAGTTCTTTAAGCAAACCTTTTTACCCACAATCCTTCACAAATACCTTGAGCCAAAGCCTTGCATTCTGCTTCAGCATTGCTCTTGGCCACAATGGATTGTTTCTTACTCCTCTGAATAACTAAATTTTCCCACACATAAGTGCAATACCTTGAGGTAGACCTCCTACCAATAATGGACTCAAACCATTCAGCATCACAATATATCTCAACTCCATGGTGTGTGCCTTTTTGAAAGAAAATCCCCCATTTTGAGATACCTTAAGATTCTATAAGTAGCCTCAAAGTGTTCTTCATTGGGTTTAGTTATAAGATGATAAACTTAGTTTCACACATGTACCCTACATCCTTCAATTTGTTGGGGCTGTTTCAAGTCTAAAACTTAATCTGGCTAAGAATGGTGTTGCAAGGATAAATGTAGTTGTAGATAGCTAAACTCTTTCTTCTTATGCTGTTTTTGCTGGGTGTTAGGTTTTATAGTAGCCCCTCATTTCAAGCTATTTCTTTTTTGGACCCAATAATCCAAAAGATCTCTGAGCATTTGGATAACTAGATGAGGGCTTTTTATTCTTTAGGTGGTCATATCACTCTTATTCAGTCATGTTTATTATTGGTTAGCACGTGTTTAATTAGTTAATGAGGCACATTATACACCACCCTCTTTGGTCAACATAACCCAATCGTCATCATGTTTCTATTTGGATATTGAGTCTTTTAGTTATGTTAAGCCATATTTGGTAGTTAGTATTCGAATTATTTTATCTTTCTTTTTGCATTTATCTTCCCTTGTAATTTCGATTTAGACAGGATAGGATAATTTAAACTGAGTTTCTTGGTTAGCTAATGGATTAGAGACGTAACCCTTCTGGAAACTCAATCCACCTCTATTTGTATTCATTCTTCATTCAGAAATAACATAACTCCAAAGCATCAATCACTCTAAATTCCTTCATGGTATCAAAGCCATAAAGGTTTTGATGATTACCTTTGGCTCCATAAGAGCTTTAAACACTGAGTCCACCTCTAGGTGACCTCCACAATGCCAAACCACAACTCTGACGCTCTAACAAGATAGGTACCCATCGAAGATACACATGTGATCATCAAAAGTCACTGATTCAATGAGATTAACTACTTGCAATGGTCAGAAAACGCCTTTATGTACATCAGAGGGAAGAAGAAGGAGAAATTCTCACGGGTGAAGTTGTCTAGCTAGAAATTTTAGTTCTGACTTATGTAAATTGGTAGTAGAAAACAATATGATCATGTCAGTTAGTAAAGTCTAAGACACTAGAGATAGGCAAGAATTGCCTTCTTTGCACGACTACCAAGGAGATATGGGATGCCAAGAAAGAATCCTATTTCTCAGTAGAAAACACAACAACTTTATTTTAGATCAAAGGGTACCTTCATGAATTAAAGTAAGATGAGATGACTGTGACCAAGTACTATAATTTTTTTAAGATGAGATGATGGTGTATGCTATTTGCAGACGATATTGTTTTAGTTGGGGAATCGAGAGTGGAAATGAATGAGAAGTTAGGGAGGTGGAGATTAGTTTTGGAAACTCATGAATTTCGTTTAAGTAGAAATAAAACCGAGTATATGGAGTGTAAGTTTAATAAGAGACAAATCACTTCTAGCGTAGAAGTGAAAATCGGAGAACATATTATACCACAAGTCACACGATTTAAATATCTTGGATCCGTCATACAACATAATGGGGAAATAGAAGAAGACGTAAAACATAAGATTCAAGCGGGGTGGATGAAGTGGAGGAGTGCTTGGAGTGTTATTTGTGATAGAAGAGTACCACTCAAACTTAAGGGTAAATTCTATCATACAGTTATAAGACTTGCAATGTTGTATAGAACTGAGTGTTGAACAATAAAAAGTCAACAAGAGAATAAGTTCAATGTTACAGAGATGAGAATGTTGCATTGGATGAGTGGACACACTAAACAAGATTGGATTAGAAATGAATACATTAGAGAGAAAGTAGAAGTCGCCCCTATTATGGAAAAGATTATAGAATCAAGACTTAGATGGTTTGGTCATGTTGGGAGAAGACCTATATGAAATGGAGAATAGTCCAATAATTAGAGGTAGAGGAAGACCAAGACAAACTATAGGAGAAATTATTAAGAGAGATTTAGATTTAAATAGTTTGTCTAAAAATATGATTTACGATAGGTGCTTATGGCGTCGATTGATCCATGTAGCCGACCCCACTTAGTGGGAAAAGACTTTGTTGTTGTTGTTGTTGTTGTTGTAGCATCAATTAGATATATATGAAACTCACCAATGGTCTTGCAGCACTCAGCCTATTCTAAGAAAATTGTTGAGAGAGAGAATTCACAATTTGCTCTTAGGACTTAATCCCATATTTGAAGAGGTAAGGGGATAGATTATGGCCACATGACCATTACTTTCTCTAAAAGAAGTGTTTGCTGAAGTAAAGAAGGAGGAAAGTAGAAAGCAATTAATTCTTGGTCCATAGTCTACTCAACACATACCAAGATCCTTAACCTTGGTTGCTCAAAACACATCAACTTGTCACTATACAACAACAAATGAGAAGAAACCATAATCTAATTCCGCCCTTGTTAGCAAAGAATAATGGGAATTACTACAAAAGGTGTTTCGAAATCAAGGAAACAATATAGATAAAGTTGCTAGTACTAGTACTATTGCTCAATTAGGCAATTTCCCACTAGCTATTAATACATGAGTACAAAAATCCAATAATTGGATTGTAGACTCAGGAGCTACATATCACAAGGCCGGTAATCTCTCTCGTGGATAATTTCATGCCTTGTACTAAAGAATTATTTGTTAGAATTGCTAATGGTCCCCTTTCCAAAGCTAGTGATATTGGTGAAGTGAAAATTGCAAATGATTTAATCTTGAAAGGTTGAAAGGTGTTCTTTCCATCCCCCAATTAACTTGTAATTTGCTCTCTATTAGCAAACTTGGAAAGGACTTGAATTGCACCAGTAACATCTCCATGGATGAGGGTATTCTTCAAGACTTGGCATTGGAAAAGAAGATCGACAATGATAGGGAGTGTGCCAACTTATATCATCTCATTGAACTAAAGACTTAAAAAAGGACACTACATGTATTCGCTTTGTTTTATGATGAAACCATGTTATGGCATTATAAGTTAGATCATCCTAGTTTTTCTTATTAAACATTTGTAACCCCACTTGATCAATAAAACTACTCCTTTCTAGTGTGAAATTTGTCATCTCTTTAAACACGTAAAAAGCATTTATTCTCCTTATGTCTACAAATCAACTCATCCTTTTAATCTTGTGCATAGTGATATTTGGAGATCATCTCAAGTGAAAATTTTAAGGGCAAGATGACTTGTGACATTTATTGATGATCACACACAATTAACATGGATTTACCTTCTCAAAGAGAAATCTAAGATTGTCAATATTTTTTAAAACTTTCCTCACCTTCTTGTCACTCTTCCTTATGTTGAATCTCTCCACCCTTGCCACCTCCTCTAACCTCAATATCACACTGCTCGCCAGCCTGGCTATCGCAAACATTATCTCCTCCTTCTCCTCCCTTTTCTTTTTAGAAAACCACAGCAACAAATCAAACCCCTCTGATAGGGATATCAAATCGTACATGTTCATTGTCACAGGCTGATTTTGCTTCAATTTGTCGAAATTATCATCACATTTGAATTTGAATTCCTGGTCTGTTTTCGTCCTCATGCTCTTTGAAACTGATTTCTTGAACCACAACAAGTCCAAAACTTTTGATTCAAAAATAAAAAAAGAAAAATTTAAAGTGCATAACATTTCGAGTTGAGGAGCTTCATGATTAGTCGTTAAGCTTCGGAGGAAAACCATGACAGGCATTTGAAGTCACCAATGTAAATCTTTCTATACATTGAAACCAAATTGTCATCCTAAAAGGGTAAGAATCCAATGAGAAGGGCATATAAGATGATGCCACAAGACCAAAGATCTACCTTCGCTCCATCGTAGCCTCCTTTTCGATTACCTCTGGCGAGACATACACTAGAGTACCATAAGTAGTATGCAACAAACCATCTTGCCATAAGTGCTCAGAGAAAGTGATGAGGCCAAAATCAGTGACTTTGAGGTTTCCATTCTCCTCAAGGAGTAGATTCTTTGGCTTGCGGTAACAGTGGTTTGCCATAAGTGCTCAAACCAAGGAATGTTTATGAGGCAGCAAAGAAGTCCAAATGTAGAAATCCCATTAATGAAGAATTGAATGCACTAGAGAAGAATAGGACTTGAGAACTTACTAAGCTCTCTCTAGGCAAGAAACCTGTGGCAGGTGAATGAGTATTTACTATTAAATATAACACAAATGGAAGCATCAATTGCTACAAGGTCAGATTGGTAGCCAAAGGGTTCACTCAAACCCATGGCATTAATTACTAAGAGACATTTGTACCAATTGCAAAATTCAACAAAATCAAAATTTTATTGTCTCTTGTAGCAAATTTAATTGACTGCTTCATTAGTTAGACATGCAAAATGTTTTCTCAAATGAAGACCTAGAGAAAGAAGTATACATGGAAGTTCCTCTAGGACTTGAATCAGATAGCACCCCTAATACAATGTGCAAGCTTCATAAACCACTCTAAAAGTTGAAGCAATCACTTAGAGTATAGTTTGATAGGTTTACTAACGTGGTCAGAGGCCTTGGTTATATTCAGTATCAAACTAATCATACACTATTATTTAAATCTACGTCTAATGGGAAGATTGTTATTTTAATTGTATATGTTAATGACATTGCTATAGGGAACTACATTCATGAGATCACCAAATTGACGGAATCACTTGCCACCGAGTTTGAAGTAAAGGATCTAGGACACCTACAGTACTTTTAGGTATGGAGGTGGCAAGGACAAAGAGAGACATTACTATCTCCCAAAGAAAATATACACTAGATCTATTGGAAAAAACAAAGATGTTAGGATGTAAACTCACTAAAACCCCAAAAGAAGCTAACTATAAGCTCAACCTTAAGCAAGAAAGTACACTAATAGATACTAGAAGATACTAGAGATTGATTAGTAAGCAGATCTACCTTTCTCATACCCAACCTTAAGCAACAAACCATATGTCTGATAATGCTTCTTTACTAGATAATCTTGAACTTTGCTCAGAAAATTTATATGTTAAAATAGCTTATGGGACTTCCACAAAAGTTTGTGGAATTGGCATTGTCACAATTTCAGAGACCTTGGTGTTAAAGGATGTTCTTTTTGTTCCCAAGTTGACTTATAACCTATTGTTTATTGGTAAACTTGCAAGAGGTCAAAGGAGCATTGCTAATTTTTACTCTAATGGTTGTATTTTCCAAGATTTGGAATCAAGAAAAGAGATTTGCAATGCTAAGGAAAGTTATGGGCTATACTATCTCAATGGATCCGAGAAGGAAAAGAATAAAGTTGTTTTTACTTGCATTCAATTAATGAAAATCTTAGGTTAAGGCATTACAGATTAGGTCACCCAAATTTTTGTTACATATAACAAATGTTTCCAAATTTGATCAATAAAAATTGTTTCCTTTTCCAATGTGAAATTTGTCAATTTTCTAAGCATGCCAAACAATCTTATCCCCTGCACACTTACAAACCAGCTCAATCTTTCACTATCATACACAATGACATATGAGGCCCATCTAAAATAAGAACTTGAGGTGCTAGGTGGTTTGTAACATTCATAGATGATCACATCCACCTCACCTGGGTTTCCTCATGAAAGAAAAATCTGAAATTGCACACATTCAAAATAGTTCATACCTTGGTCCAAAATCAATTTAAAATCAACATCAAAATTTTCAGGACCAATAATGCCAAAGAATATTTCAACTCCACCCATGAACAATACCTGAACCACCATGGAATTATACACCAAAGTTCATGTGTGAATACACCTTAGCAAAATGGAATTTCTCAATGAAAAAACTAATACCTTTTTGAAGTTACAAGAGCTCTCATGCTCACCTCCACTGTCCTGCACTTCTTTCGGGTTAATAGAAACTCACTTAATCAACAAAATGCCCTTTAAACCGCTCAATTTCCAAACTCCTCAAAACCAATCCAAACATAACCCTTCATGACAACCATTCCACAAAAGGTTTTTGGGTGTACCACCTTTGTTTACAATGACCATGGGGGGAAGCTTGACCACATGCCATCAAATGCATATTCCTTGGCTATTCCCCTACTCGAAAGAGCTACCAATGTTAATCTCCAACCTTGAAGAAATTCTATGCCACTGGGAATGCAACCTTCTCCAAAAATTAGCCTTTCTATCCTAAAATACCTATTTAGGGGGAGAAATTTGAGAGAGAATGGCTATTTTTACACAGCGACAGCACCCTTGAAATTACCAACGCCTATCCCTTAGAAAGCCTTGAACCTCTCGACCTGCCACTGTTGACCCAACCAATACCAACATTGAAAATACAACCCAGACCAATGGAATCGAGGTGGATTACCTAAATGTTAATCCACAAGAAGAATTTCTGGTATATTCCAAAGGGAAACAGAAGCAACTGAAGGATGAACAGTAGTAAATACAATAGTAAATCACTGAAGAAACCTGCAATATTCCAAAACAAAGCCAAAAAAACTCTTTCCCAATTCCAGGTTCTGAGGAGTTGAACACACCAATTGCACTAACAAAGGGGATAAGGTGTAATATCTAGTTTTCTTAAATTGAACTGAAACTGATAAAATATTAAAAAAAGACCCTAGAATAAAATGAAATAAGGTCAAGCAAGTTTAGAATAATAAATTAGGCATCTAGAAATGAGGATACAAGGCTAAAGATAGTCTGAAACCAAAGCCAGAATAATTAAATAAATTTAATAAAAAATGCAGTAGCAAAATTGTGATTTTCAGCAACTTTTTAAAACTCAAAAAAGAAAATTTAAATGGTAAAATTGATTTTTCTAAAATTCTCAGAAAATATGAAAACCATAGAAACCCTTAAAATGAATTCTCAAAAGCTGTGAAAACCATAGAAACACTTAAAATGACTAAATCCTTCCAGTATACATTTTAGGTCGTCGTTGACCTAAACTTTGACTAGATTCGAAATGGTTCCAAAACCCTATAAAATTGAAAGTAAATGTTTTTTATAAACTAGATAACCTAAATTTTCATATGAAAAAGATGGTTCTAAAAAAAGAACTAAAATGAGCCAACACGGAGGAAGTGAAGCGAAAGGATAAAATGGGAATTATGAAATTAGTGTAAACCACCTCCCTTTTCTTTTATATCAGCCACACCACCTCCCACAAGACCAGAACCGACTTTGAAGCACTAGAGCAGCAGCTCCAAGTTGCCCAAGAAGGAGGAGGAAGAAGGAAGAAGAAAGGCTTAAATAGGTAAAAATTTTGGCTCTTTTTCATGACAATTATCTTACTAAACTTGTTCTCCTCCTCAGGCCCTCTTTCATGGTAATTTTGGTTTCCTAAAAAGAGAGTTTTCATAACTGAACTTTTGGAAGAAGAAGAGGATTTGAGGAAACCAAGTATGGCATCATATTTCTCTCTTAATCTGCTTTAAGACAAAGCGTAACTCATGGTGGAAAGATGGCTTCATCTTGTCTTCTTTAATTCCAAGTTTGGCTAGCCCCAACTCTCTAACAACAACAACAACAATAGGCCATTTCTCATAAGATGGGGTCGGCCACATGGATCAAATGACGCTATAAAATTCTATCATAAATCATGTCTTTAATTAGACCATTTAAATCTAAATCTTTCTTAATAATTTTACCTATAATTTTTTGTAATCTTCTTCTACCTCTAATTATTGGGCTACTCTCTATCTGATCTACTCTTCTTACTAAAGCTTCTATAAGTCTTCTCCACACATTTTTAAACCATCTAAGACGTGATTCTACCATCTTTTCCACAATAGGTGCGACGCCAACTTTCTTTCTAATGTATTCATTCCTCATTCCATTTTGTTTGGTATATCCACTCATTCAATGCAGCATCCTCATCTCTACAACATTGACCTTATTCTCCTGTTGGCTTTTTAATACCCAAGACTCACTCCCATACAACATTGTCGATCTTATAGCTGTGTAATAAAATTTACTCTTTAATTTGAGCGGTACTCTTCTATCTACAATAACATCCAAAGCATTCCTCTATTTCATCCACCTTACTTGAATCCTATGATTACATCTTCCTCTATTTATCCATCATGTTGTATGATGGATCCAAGATACCTAAACCGAGTAACTTGTTGTATAATGTGTTCTCTAATTTTTATTTCTACACTAGAATTAGTGTGCCTCTTGCTAAACTTACATTTCATATATTCCGTTTTACTTCTACTTAAGCGAAATCCATATGTGTCCAAAGTTAATCTTCACTTCTCTAACTTCTTATTTATTTCTTCTCTCGACTCTCCAACTAGGACTATATCATCTGCAAAGAACATGTACTGTGACACTAGCTCTTGGATATGTTCAATAAGTACATCTAAGACTAAAGTAAAAAGATAAAAGTTTAGAGTTGACTCCTGGTGTAGGTTAATAGATATCAGAAAATCTTCGGTGGGCCCACTTTATATTCTCACATTAGTTGTAACTCCATCATATATATCTTGAATTGCTCGAATATAAGTAACACAAACTCCTTTTTTCTTCAAAGCCTTCCACAAAACATCTCTTGGCATCCTATCATATGCCTTCTCTAAATTGATGAACACCATATGCAAGTTTTTTTGGTTTGTTCGATAATTCTTCATCAATTTTTATAACAATTCCATGGTCTACCTATTGAGCATAAAATCAAATTGATTCTCTGTAACTAAAGTTTCTTGCATTAATCTTTGCTCAATAACCCTCTCCTATAACTTCATAGTATGTCTCATAAGAATTTATACAATTTTGTATGTCTCCTTTAATTTTATAAATAAGAATTAAAGTACTTATCCTCCACTTGTTTGGCATTCTCTTATATCTCATAATCTTATTAAATAACTTTGTGAGCCAACTTATACCTTTCACTCCTAAACCCTTCCATGCCTCAATAAGTATATTATCTGGTCCTACTGCTCTGCCATTCTCCTTCCTCCTTAAAGCTTCATTTACCTCTTGACTCTTGAATTTTACGACAAAAGGTATAATTTTGATCTTTTTCTGTAGGAATTGTTTTGCATGGAAACAAGGTTAAACTAGGGGTTTTGAGGCATGACAATTTAGATTATGCCATTGGAATCAACCGAAAAGCTTTAGAATTCAAGATAAGGAAGTTAGGGGTTTCTATTGCACCAAGGAAGTTTTAGAACTATTATGAGAAATTTTGAACTATATGAAACTATGATTAGATAAAGGAGAAGTCAAGGAACATGACCATGCATCCAAATCCAAGAAAAAATCAACAAAACTCCATATAACTTCTTCTTGGGTGGTGTCTCGGCCAAGACTTGAATGGAGTATTTAGGAAGTGATTTTTTGAGTTCTAATAAATTTAGAGAATTAAATATGATGATTAAATAATTATGAAACTATTGGATTGAATTTAGCAGCCCTAGAATAAAAGTTAAATTTTTAGGGTATAAATTGAGTTAATGAAACAAGTTGCTCCTAAACCCCTATAATCAAGCATATAATGATTTAAATGGATTTTGTTTAGAGTTATAAGACTAGTAGCAAACAAGAGTTTGGGGTTTGGAAAGCAAAAACCAAAGGTAGCTTTATAATGGACCTAAACTAGCTTTATATACCATCTTGGACTTTAATGAGATTCCATAGAAATGACAAGGCCTAAAATAAGTTCAATTGGATTAGTTTACATTGTAATTGCTATATATAGATCCATCTAACGTAAATTCACCCAACTGTGGTTGTCAAGCTCAAGAAAGCCAAACTAAGTGAACCAAGAAGTAGGTTAGTGGCATTGTAAGCTTCCGCGAGTCTTAAGGTAGTTTCATCTCCCTTTCTTGCATGCATTTGAATGCTTGATTGAGTTTAAATGCTTGTGTGTATTGTTGCTTGATACTTTCATGAATTATGTTTCATTATGTTTTTCAAATGTGTTATATAAATACTATATGTATATGAAAGCTTATATGATAGCTCCTAGCTCTCTAAGGTATGGAATTGAGCTCAATAACTCTTCCTTAGCTCTAAGTTGAGATTAGTTGAACCTAGCAAGTTTATAATAATACCATGGCTTATGTATGAATGAGTTTTTATGCTATATGATGTATTTGAGTCACATGATGCATATGCATAGCAATCTTGCACTAGATGTATTGCATTGACACATCGCATTTGCATGTGCATTGATCTAGTTGAAGTTAGCTACAGAGATTCTTTTCAAAATCTCACTCCATGCTTCCACTAACCATTTTAGGGGCACCAAACCAAAGTAAGGATGTGGAGACGAGTTAGATATTAGAAATCATGTATTAGGATGATGTAATGTACAAAATTTTGGTGTGTATCAAATATAGCATGGATGGAACACTTGATGTATATATGATCATTTTGATGCAATATTATATATATAACATTATGTCTTGAATGGAAATTCATGTATTAGCATAAGAATGTGAATGTATGATGGTATATGGTGTTATATGGGCATTAATGAGGCAAATAACATATGGGATGCCATTATGTGCACATGTATATTTGGGTGCAAAGGGGTCAAATTTTGATCCAAGCTTTTTGGTATGTAACGAAATGGCTAGAAATGTCATTTAGGATGAATGAAACGTGCTCAAAGTGGAAGAAATTCAATTGGATACCAAATGGTCTATTTTCATCCCAAACTTTGTTCTAAATGAGGCCTAAACCACTCCAATATTAAAAGTGGCTTAAATGACCTAGTTTGAGTTTAAAATTTGACACGTAATTAGACTCTTAGTAGAGCTTTCTAACAAGCCAAGAACTAGAATTTTTAAAATTGTATAGAATATTTCATGAATTTTCACAATTCTGCAAAACTTTCATTTTGGCCCCTACTACTATTCACATGGTCAATTCTAATATTTCATATATTTGAGAGGTCAAACAAACTCCAATACTCATGAAATTTTACAAACATATAGTTGGCATTATAAACTTCCATAGTCATTGAGTTTGCATAAATCAGAGTTGTGTAGCAAGCGTTATGCATTTTTGAAGCTGAGGTCTGAAATATGAGTCTGGTACTGTTCATATTCCGAGTCAATTATTGTTCCATTGGATTTCATGGCTCAAATAATCTTATTTTCATCTGAAATTTCTATAGCATACAGTTCACATCTTGAACTTTCCACAGCACCTAATTTGCATGAATCAAAGTTATATAACCTAAGATATGCATTTTTGAAGTTAGTGCAAATTTTATGTTTTATGTTATTTCGAGTCTATGAGAGCTTGCATACTTTTGATGTGTATTTTCTAACTTAATGAGTTAAATCAAGTTTGATTATGATAGAAATGAATAAAGGAAAGAAAGCATTGAAATTGGACTCCTATAGCTTATTTTGACATATAAATGGACTGATTTTTTTCTTGGAAGTATGGTAAAATTCACATATTCTTTGTTTAAAGCCTGCAACCAATATGTACATGAACTAAAAGGTTAGGTATGACATAAGGTCTCGAACCCAACATTCTGTTAGTAGTTTCATTTCTTATAATAGATTATCACCAGGTATGAAAGCATTTGTCATTAGTGTTTCTATTGAAAAGCTGCCTGAGAACTTCTATGACACAATATAGGAACCACAATGGAGAGCAACCATCCAAGAGGAACTAGATGCCTTGAAAAAGAATAAACAATGGAAAATAATTGACATTCCTCCAAGAAAGACTATAGTGGGCTACAATAGCATGTTTACGATTAAATACAATCCATACGAGAGCATAAGCAAACATAAGTCCAAATTAGTTGCTAAAGGGTTTACCCAAACTCATGGCATTGACTATCAATAAACTTTTGCATCTATTGCAAAGTTTAACACTACAAAAATATTGCTCTCTCTCTTGTAGCAAGTTTGGATTAGCCCTTACATTAGTTGGATATTAAAAAACACTTCCTTAACTGGAGATTTAGAAGAAGTGTATATAGAGATTCCTCCTAGCCTTATGACAAAAAAATAACTCAAAAGAGGTGTGTAGACTCTACAAGTCGCTTTATGGATTAAAACAATTACCAAGAGCTTGGGTCAAAAGATTCATAAACGTGATGAAACAATATAGTTATACACAATGCCAAATAGATCACACCTTATTTGTTAAGCATGCACTTAATGGTAAATTATCCATTTTGATTGTTTATGTTGATGATATAGTAATCATTGGAGATAATTTTAAAGAGTTAAAGGGCCTAAAGGAGTTTCTTGCTACTAAATTTGATGTGAAAGACCTAGGGAATCTTAGATATTTCCTTGGGATGGAAGTTGCTAGAATAAGCAAAGGGATCACAATGTCACAGAGGAAGTATACTCTAGCCTTGTAAAAAATTCTTACGTTGTTGTCAAAGCTAGCAAATACTCACATGAAAACTACTTATAAACTCAACATGAAGCAAGAAGGTACTCCTATTGATATGAACGATATCAAAAGCTAGTGGGTAAATTTATATATATCCCTTTCATACTAGACCTAACATCAACTTCCCAATCAATGTTGTGAGTCAGTTTATAAGTAAGCCTAATGAGAAGTACATGGAGGGAGTATCGAGGATTGTGAAATACCTAAAGATGACACATGGAAAGGGTCTTTTCTTCCAAAAGGAGAGTTCAAGAAGTGTTGAAATTTATGTAGATGCAGATTAGGTTGGTTCTATTACTAATATAAAGGTCTACAACCACATACTATACTTTTGTGTGAGGAAATCTTATTACATGAATGAGTAAGAAGCAACCCGTGGTGGCTAGGAGCAATGTAGAGAGGCAAAATACCATGCCTTTGCCTAGGGAGTGCGTGGAGGAATGTGAATAAAATGATTGCTAGCTAAATTAGAAGTCAACTTTCAATCTCCTATTAAGGTGTGGTGTGTTATCATGGCAACAGTAAAGATTGTAGTGATCCCTATTCATTATGACAAGACCAAGCACATATAAATAAATCGACATTTCTTAAAGGAGAAAATAGATTCAAGGTTGATTGATTTATCCTATATATCTAATAGCTCCCAAGTTTCTAACTTACTCACTAAAGTACTTTCAAGATTTAAGTTTGAGGAACTCAATGCCATAATAAGTATGCTGAATATCTATTCTCCAACTTGAGGTGAAGCGTAGTACAGCCTTGAGTCACACAGCTGGTTTATTGCCTTTTATGGTTTCTGATTGTGCGCCAATTTTGTTTACTATTATGTTGATTGTATCTTTTTAATTTTTTGCTTCCTTTTTGGTTCGGATTTGAGTTGTAGAATTGTTACTATGCATCCTATATAAGTCATTTCTGTCTTCCTAATAAAATAAGGAGATTTCCCTCAAAGTTTCTAGTTTTCTCACATGCAAAAGTGTACCAAAACACAATCAAGATATTTATGCAGAGACTTGTGCCAGCAGTGGAATCTAAAACCCAATGAACGTTCCTATGTGCTCAACACTTTATAAAACTGAAAAATGATACTCATCCCAAGTACTAATGAGCAACTTCTTATTTTCATGCAAGAGTGCCGCCCCAACACAATCAAGATATTTATGCAATGACTAGAGCTGGCACGAAATCTAAAATCCAGAGAACATTCTTAAGATGCTACTTTTATCATGGTGATAATCCCTTCAATGTCATCTTTTGTTTTTTCTTGAGAGCAATCCATGATTCTTGGGCACTAAATCAGGAGATAGAGAATGAGTAAACAGGCATATATTGTATATAAGTGTATTTTGATATTTCATATAAAATATCTTGCTAGAAGATTTTGTTTAAATTGGTATATTTTTGTACCCATGATTTCCACGCAGCATACCCATATCTCTATTTGTGCTTCCTAACTTCTCTCTCACCTAAAGAAGACATTCAAATGAAGAATCTCAAAGATGTTGTCAATGTCATTACTCTTCATTGGTCCAATCAAAGTTTCTAGTTAAATAATCTACAAGAGGTGCAGAACTTTGTCAGAGGTTTTAGCCTTTTAGCTGGGGCATAGAGAGAACAGAGTTTCGATCTTATGTCACTTGCTTGAAAGTGACAGTATACAGATTACTGTAAAAGCAAATCTTTCTTCTTAGAATAGGAAAACCCTAGAATTATATAACTAATAAAGCAATTCCAAGGTCAAGGGTTGGTTGTCTAGATTTGAATGGCTTTTCAAGAAACATCCTTTAGTCTTTGACACAAGGAAATTCTTTCTTCTTCCTCCCTCAAACATTATGTGTCATTCTAATTGCACATTTGTCAGACATTCTCAGTCTTCTTAATAAAACTTCTGCTTCTCCAACTATAGACAATCAACAGGAGTAGACCCCACAGAATATTAACCAAGGAAAAAGGAAACTACTCACCATATAGTGCAAACAGAAGGTCGATCACAAGCAACTAATTTATCCAAATGGAAGAATAATTTCTGCAAAAACAAAAGTAACAAACCAAAAAAATACTTTATGAAGAGATCTAAAACTCCAACTATAAGTAACTGACGCCAGAAGTTATAGAATCAAATATAAGGCCTGCTTTTGACTGGAAATATAATAGAAACCAAGATAGTATAGGATGGCAAAGTCCCATATTGAGTAGTATGGGATGCTCAATAGGGTACTTATACAGAGTGGTTCTCCCACTTTAATAACTTATCTTTGGGAGAGAGTTTCTCATCTTACTTGGATGTCCATCAACTGGGGTATTAGAACTAGTGGTTAGTGGCTCCTAAAAAGACTATCTGTGGGAAGTTCTAGCCAATAGAAGACTAAGCGAAGTGTCACAAAGTGTAACCACCGAGACACCAACTTTCCAAGAGCGGCCAATTGATGGAAACCAAGATAGTATAGAATGTCAAAGTCTCACATTGAGTGGTATGAGATACTCAATGAAATACTTAAATAAAGTAGTTCTTCTACCTCAATAGCTAGTTTTTGGGGCAACCTCCCCACCTTACTTCGATGCCCATCAAAATATATGGGAACCTCTTCATAGTTTCATAAAATCTCTCAATGTCTGATTAATGTACTGCTACTAACACGAATTTAATATTTCATCAAATTTCCCTCAAGTTTTTAAAATCAAAACCATCTATAACCATGCCCACAAAATGGGGAAAAAAATTTCCCAATTATTCCCATACTATTTAACATTTCTAATAAAGTTTGGTTGGTTATACACGTGAATGATTCTAAGATTACTCAACCAAGTTCACAAACAAACAAATTTTCAGTTTGAATGACAACTGATCAAATATTCCAATTAACAGTGAACTACCAAACTATTGCAATTTTTCCACTTCCAAACTTGGGTGTAAGCATTCATTAAAATACAATAACATTACAGGGAGCTTGTTTAACAAATATTTGTAAACTTAATTTACCATAAACATATTGGAAGATTGAGCATCTTGTTTGGTAGCCTGTTGGTCAAGGTATGCTGCCTGGAACCAATCAATAAGTAAGAATTTTATATGACTGATAGCCTGATCAGCAAATAAATATAAGACTACAAGTCAGCAACTCAACCACTTACATGCAAAGGAAGTAAAAATTCAAGAAGTTTGAATTTCCAGAGCAAGGACAGAGATGGTTCAGCAGCTCCATAGGAAAGCATATAGTTCAATTCAATCATTATTTTGTTCTGAAATATATAGAGAACAGAAGTAAGATGAAATTAAGAACTATGATTAATTTGACATCCAAAGACTGACCCTTATGAGTAATTTTCTTTTTTGTCTTTTTGGGTAATACATGGTTTTACCTTTTCCAAGTTTTGCAGTAAAAACTACAATAAAAGACCAAAACTTCTGCACAACTCAAGAATGAAAATAGAACAGAAGCATAGCAGAAAGACCAAAACATACAATAATTCTTCTTAAGCCAAATTTGGGCAACATAACATCATGACTGTATTCCAATTAAAGTACCTTGTCCAAGCCATTAACCAAAAAAGAAAAAGTCTGAATCGCAGCCCCAATCTCCCTTGATAAGGATAAACCCAGACGAGCTGCAATTCTCAAGGCACGCAAAATTCTTCCTACACAGAGATTTGCACAAGTAACTTCATATTTATTGTGGATGACAGTGAATACAGTCAAAGATCATAGGTCTTAAGATGCTAATGATACTACATACCAGGATCCTCCTTGAAAGATAGTTGAGCAGGGATCACAGTTCGAAGCTGAGTCCATAGCAAAAGGCATTATTATATTCTAGAGTAATTACATTCACGTTTGGTGGTCACTAAAAATTCACCAGTGAATCAAATAAAGAGCTACCTTCATAGACCTTAAGTCCGCCAATCCATTGGCATAGTCATAGATTTTACGGGCAAAAGGATCGTAAAATAAACTGTTGCCACAATTAGAAATAAATTTGTAAACCATCTTACACATAAAAGTAATTATTGAAGGTGAAATGTAATATTTGTTACTTCAACTTCCTACTTTAGTGATATTAGTCATAACCAGCCTAAAGGGGAAAAAGACATTTTCAAAACTGAAACTAGTTATAAAAACATATAGATACACAGCAATTTAAAAAATCTGAAAAATACCTGTTAATTGTGAAGTCCCTATGCAACGAGTTTTTACAGAAAATTAAGTCTTTTTTATTACAGCCTTTGGGCATTAGAGAGGATAAAAAACTTTCTTTCTCTTCAGCGGTTGGTGTCCGTGTCACCGTCTCAAAACTGGATACCTGATCCAGTATCCATGTTATTGTTCATTAGTTAATTAACTGAAATTACAGTAATCATTAAAGAATTACCAAATAAAAAGCACAACAAATCATACATGTAATTTGTAGATTGAAGATAGCATAGATGATTATAGTCATGTCTGAACTCAATGAACAAACCTCTATTACAGAATCTCTAATGTGCACCATGCATATTGGAAAACGCCGTCCAACAACTACTGCACGACGAAACTGCTTTTGTATCTGTAAGATTTTGTTGTCAAATGGCTTTCAAAATGCACTATACATGCACATTACACAATTTATATAGTTGAAAAATTGGAACATTATTGTGCGCTAATCTTTGGGAGGACGCTTTTCCATATCTGAAGCAAGAAACTTTGTATCAAGTTGCTACAGATCACTTCCCAATTGTTATGGAATCTTGTAAGGTTACATGTGGTACTACTCCTTTTCACGTTGAAAATACATGGTTAAGCCACCCTTCTTTTATTAGCCTTGTCAAAGAGGTGTGGGAAGATACATGCATGGACAGTTGGGAGGGGTTCAAATTGATAAGGAAATTGAAAGCCTTAAAAAAGAAGGTTAAAATTTGGAACCGAGAGGTTTTTGGAGATTTAAGTATTACAAAAGAGGAAATTCTTAGAGAATAGGATGCTTTAGATAAGTTGTAGACAGAGGGAGAGTAGTCAGTGGAGCAACAAGGTAATAAGAACTCTTTAAGGAATGAGTACAAAGAGGTATTGGTTAGAGAGGAAACTAGTTGGAGGCAAAAATCTAGGATTCACTGGGCAAACAATGGGGATGCAAACACAAGATTTTTTTCACACAGTGGCTACAAATTGAAGAAGAAAGAGTATAATTAAAGAGATGGAGCTTGAGGATGGGAGCCTTGTTAGGGATATTGATGTTATTGAAGATAAAGTTACTTATTGCTATACTAAACTCTACTCTAAAGAGAATTCTTGTAGACCCTTCATGTAAGGTTTGGATTGGAATCTCATTTCTACAAACAAAGCTGGTTGGTTGGATCAAGAGACCTTTTGACGAGGAAGAGATTTGAAGCGATATTTGGGATTTGGCTAAGGACAAGGATCCAAGTCCAAAAGGCTTTGCTTTGGCTTTCTTTCAAAATTGTTGGGATATTGTCAAAGGGGATCTTTCAAAGGCGTTCGATGAATTTTATTGTAATGGAAAAGTGGCAGTGTATGAACTCAACCTTTGTAACTTTAGTGCCCAAGAAGGATAAGTCTATCAAGGTGAGAGACTATAGACCTGTAAGTTTGGTCACTAGAATATACAAGATCATCACAAAGGTTCTTTCTGCTAATCTTTGTGAAGTGTTTCAGACACAATCTCAGAAAATCATAGTGCTTTTTATTCTTCGCAGGCAAATTTTGGATGCTACCTTAGTGGAAGATGAGGTTGTGGGTGATGTGAAGGGATAAAGGGCCCATGGTATAATTTTCAAATTGGATTTGAAAAAGCATATGATAGGGTGAATTGGGGTTTCTTAGATAAGTTTCTTGATAGGAAAGATTTTAGTGATAGATGGTGAAGAAGGATTTTAGGTTATCTTTCTACAGCTAATTTTTATGTGATTGTTAGTAGTGAACCTAAATCTTGGTTTTGAGGTCAAAGAGGAGTTAAGCAAAGGAGATCCCCCTTTTAGTTTACTTTAGTGGTGGACGTTTGAGTTAGATGCTTTATATAGCCATAGATAAAGGGTGTGATTAAAGATGAAACAGTTGTTTCAAAGGAGGATATGGTCTCTTCCCTGTAATTTGCAGATGATACTATCTTGTTCTTACAGGAGTATGAACACAACTTCATAAATGTTCTTTACATTCTTCGTCTTTTGAGGTTATTTCATGTCTGAAGATAATTTTGGCTAAGAGTAATGTGGCTGGGATAAATGTAGATAGTCAAAGTCTTTTTTCTCATGCTGTTTTGGCGAGGTGTTTGGTTTTACAATGACCTCTTATTCATTTAGGTGAGGCTTTGGGTGGCAATCCATGGGCTACTTCTTTCTAGGACCCAATGGTTCAAAAGATCTGCAAGCATTTGGATAATTGGAAAAATGCTTTTTATTCTTTAGGTGGACATATCACTCTTATCCAATCTTGCTTATCCAGCATGCTATATATTATATGTCTCTTTTTAAAATCCCAGCAAGTGTAACCATAAAGCTGAGAGGATTATGAGAAATTTCCTTTGGTCAGGTGCAGGAGGGGATAACAAGGTTTACCTTGTTAGTTGAGAAGTTTGTTGTAAACCTAAGAATGAAGGGGGCCTAGATTGGAAATTTGGTGTCCAAGATATTTCCCTGTCAAGTAAATGATTATGGCATTTTCCTTTAACATAACTACCTTATGCCATAAGGTTATTCGAAGAATGTACAATTTAAATCCAAAGTGGGATGCCAACACTGCAATGAATATGACGCATGCAAGTCCTTGGAAATTTATTTCACAAGGATATGCATCTTTTATGTTACCAATGTCTTTAAAATTGGGTGATTGTTCGAATATAAGATTTTGGTAAGACACTTGGGTGGGAAATATTCCTTTTTCCAAAGCTTATCCTCGTCTTTATTGACTTTCTACTTTTCATGACCCTCCCATTCAAAATTTCTTTATTATTCATAAATCCAATCATTCTTGGAATTTCCATTTTAACTTGAAGGATAGAGAAAGTAGTGAGCTTCATTATTGTCTTTAATTGATTCTGTTACATTCTCCTCCAGTCATGATATAAGATTTTGGAATCTTGACCCTTCTAGTACTCTCTCTTGTAAATCTTATTTTCAATTCCTTCCTCATTCTCCTACAAGGGAAAGGTTTGTTCTTGATAAGTCAATTTGGAAATCCAAAGCTCCTTCTAAGGTGAAATCCTCTGTTTGGACAGCGATTATTAATAGGATAAACACTAATGACATGTTGCAGCTTCAATGGCCCCATATGGCTCTTTTCCCCCAACATGTGTGTAATGAGCAGATTCAAGCTAGAAAATTTTCCCCACTCATTCCTTCACTGCCCAGCAGCAAGTTACCTTTGGAATAAGTTTTTGGTATTGTGGAAATCCCGAACACTGATATTAGAATATTTATTATAATGTAAATACCCTAGTTATAGGAGTTAATTTAGGATCCTGATATGTATTTTATTTCCTTCCTTTTCTCTGGTATTTTCTTTCCTTTCTCGGGCTCCTAATTATTTGCCCATTAGTGTATATATCCTGTAATGTGTTTCTCAAAATTATGAATGAGAATTATTCTTCTCTCCAATACGCACATGGTATCAGAGCCTTCCCGGGGGGGGGGGGGGGGGGGGGGAGTCGTGATCAGACACTGAGATGGATTCAAACCCCAATGTGAGCCATGGCACTCATTATGCGTCGCAACCAGAGAGCTCCTCCGCTTCGAACCCATGCCAGGTTGGGAGCCACTTCTAACCTCGAAGGGTCGACGGTGTCGATTGTCCCTGAGAAACTCACTGGAGAAAATTATAAAGAGTGGGCTCAGTCAATAAAATTAGCTGTCGAGGGTCGCGGGAAGCTGGGATATTTGACAGGGGAGGTCACGATTCCAAACTCCACCAATGCGCCGACACTGCGACTGTGGAAGGCCGAAAACTCCATGGTTACTTCATGGCTAGTCAATGCCATGGCCCCTACTATCAAAAAGAACTTTATGTTTCTTCCCTCTACTTGTGATATCTGGGATGCTGTCAGGGAAGCCTGCTCCAATGGTGAGAATGTTTCTCAAATATTCGAAATCAAAACCAAACTGTGGGAGATGAAACAGGGGACTCGAAATGTGAATGAGTATTATTTAGAAAAAATGGCTCTTTGGCAAGAGCTAGACCTCAACAATGAAGAAGATTGGCGCTGCTCTGAGGATGCTACGAAATTCAAAAAGCAAGTTGATAAAGAAAGACTTTTTGAAATTTTAGCAGGACTAAATAAAGAGTTGGATGTTGTAAGAGGGCGAATTCTGAGTTGTGCCCTCTTCCCTCTATTCGGGAAGCCTTTGCAGAAGTCAAACGAGAAGATTCTCGATTAAAAGTAATGTTGAAAGGTGATAATAATCACATGCACCTACAGCTGAACCTTCTGCATTGGTAACTCGAGCCTCTGACTTAAAGTTCTCAAAAGGCAAACCTGTTTGTGACCATTGCAAGAAGGGCAATCACACAAAAGAGACATGTTGGGAAATTCATGGCAAGCCTCCAGATTGGAAACCAAAGAAAGGTCATGGTCGTGGATATCATACTACTACAAGTGGAAGCTCAGACAAGAGTGAAGAGTATCTTGGTTCACAACTACAAAATAAAAATGACCAACTTGAGAGGATCCTAGAATTGCTTACTACTATGCAGAATAGTGACAACCTCAAAAGAAACAGCCAGTTGCTACTGTTGTACATAGAGGTAACTTTTTACATGCCTTATCCACTATAAAAGGCTCTTGTGTTGGAACCTGTTGGATTGTCAATTCTGGAGCCTCGTATCACATGACGGATGACTATACCTTATTTTCTTCTTATACCCCTTCTGCTGGAAATCTAAAAGTTAAGATTGCTGATGGCACTTGGTCTACTGTTGCTGGAACAGGGAGCATTAAAATTTCTCCTACACTTACACTTCATTCAGTATTATATGTTCCTAACTTGAAGTATAATCTCTTATCTGTCCATCAATTAACGAAAGAGGAACGCTGTCGTGTTGACTTTTTTACTACTCATTGTGTGTTTCAGGATCTGTTAACCGGGATGACGATTGGCAGTGCTAGGGAATTTGATAGCCTCTACTACTTGGATGGAAATAATATGCAAGACTCAAGCTCATGTGATAAAGTGTCTCTCTCTCGGGATGATGACCTTAGGTAATGGCACAATCGCCTAGGACATCCTAGTTTTCCATATTTGTCTAAGTTGTTTCCCTCTTTATGTTCTAATAAAGATGTTTCCCAGTTTCAGTGTGATATTTGTGAACTTGCAAAGCACCGTAGATCTTCCTTTCCAAGAAATGACTATAAAGCATCTAAACCGTTTTCCACCATTCACAGTGATCTCTGAGGACCATCCAAAGTTCCTAATAGAACCAACACCAAATGGTTTATTACTTTCATTGATGATCACACTCGGGTTGGTTGGGTGTATTTTTCAAAAGATAAAACTAAAGTTTATCTTGTGTTTGTTGAGTTTTACAACATGATCAAAACCCAATTTCAAACAAGTGTGCAAATCCTCCATACCGATAATGGAACAGAGTATCTTAATAAGAGCATTGGTGACTTTCTCAAAACTCATGGCATCCTTCAGAAAAGCACTTGCGCTTATAGTCCTCAACAAAATGGGATTGCTAAGCGCAAAAATAGACATATCTTAGAGGTTGCCAGAGCATTTATGTTCACTTCTCATATGCCAAAATTCTATTGGGGGGATGCTATCCTTACTGCTATCTATTTAATTAATAGA
Organism: Erythrophleum ivorense; assembly: GCA_026724425.1. Taxonomy (NCBI): domain Eukaryota; kingdom Viridiplantae; phylum Streptophyta; class Magnoliopsida; order Fabales; family Fabaceae; genus Erythrophleum; species Erythrophleum ivorense. Next base: position 18,004,738 of record JAIUCV010000009.1, read on the forward strand.
CTTCCAAGTCGAATTTTGTCTTTTAAGACCCCACTTGAGGTTCTTCATTCCACTTATTAGATTCCTTACCTAGAAAATAACCTTCCCTTGAAGCTTTTTGGGTGTTCTACATTTGTTCGCATCCATCACAGCAATAAGCTTGAACCCCTTGCTGTCCGTTGTGTTTCTCTTGGGTATTTTGCCTCTCAAAAAAGGTATAAATGTTATGATCCTCTCACAAAACGTGTTTTTGTCACCTGTGATGTCACTTTTCATGAAGAGGTCCTGTTTTATTCCTCGCCTTTGATTCAGGGGGAGGGTTGGAGTGAATCTCAGCCTATGGAAGAAAATTCAAACTCCCATTATCAAAATGAGATAACCTCACCTTGTATTCCTAGTTCTGCTATCCTTGAAACCAATCAACCTAACACTCCAGGGAATCCCAATGACATAAAGAGAGACACAAACATAAGATTCTACACTCAGAGAAAAAAAAGGTAGCAAGCCACAAGTACCTAGTCCAGACCAAGAATCAAAACCAGTGACAAAACCTGATCTTGATCAAGAATTGCAAGAAGTAGTTGATGCAGATGCAACTGATGATGAAAATCAGACAAATGAAATTCTAGATGATTTAGATCTTCCTATTGCTTTAAGGAAGAAGTCAAGGGTCTGCACCAACCATCCAATTGAAAGGTTCGTCTCATACAATGCTCTTTCATCTTGATATCGAGCTTTTGCTACTAGCCTGGACAGCATTAAAGTACCATATAATATTGATGAGGCACTAGAATCACCCGAGTGGAAAGCAGCTGTTATGGAAGAGATGGAAGCTCTAAGAAAGAATGGTACATGGGAAATGGTTGATCTTCCAAAAGGGAAGAAGCCTATAGGGTGCAAATAGGCGTTCACAGTAAAATATAAAGCAAATGGTACTTTGAATAAATACAAAGCGAGGCTTGTGGCCAAGGGATTCTCATAGATTTACGGTTTAGATTACACAGAGACATTTGCTCCTGTGGCTAAACTCAATACCATTCGAATCATTCTTTCACTTGCAGCAAACCTACAATAGCCTTTATACCAACTAGATGTCAAGAATCCATTCCTAAATGGTGACTTGAAAGAGGAATTGTATATGATGCCTCCACCTGGTCTCTCTAGACAGGAGGGGAATAAAGTGTGCAAGCTGAAAAAATCACTATATGGATTGAAACAGTCTCCTCAAGCATGGTTTGAAAGGTTCACACATGTTCTCAAGTCTGAAGGCTACAATCAGGGACAAAGTGATCACACCATGTTTTTCAAACACAAGAGAGGTAAAAAGACTATATTAATAGTCTATGTTGATGATATAGTACTCACTGGAGATGATAGTGAAGAAATTGAAAAAATAAAACTATCTCTAGCAAGGGAGTTCCAAATCAAGGATCTTGGTGACATGAAATATTTTCTTGGTATGGAAGTGGCGAGATCAAGGAAAGGTATTTATATTTCCCAAAGAAAATACATACTTGATCTCCTTAGAGAAACGGGTATGTTGGGGTGTAGGCTGAGTGACACTCCAATAGAAGTTAATAAGAATAAATCTGTTAAGAAAGAAGCAACAGAAGGTGAATGTGTTGATAGGGAGCAGTATCAAAGGTTGGTAGGGAAACTCATATACCTATCACATACAAGGCCTGACCTCGCATTTGCAATAAGTGTGATCAGTCAACATTCACATGATGCAAGAAGAAAACATTTAGGAGCTGTATACAGGATCTTGAGGTACCTCAAGGGCACTCCCGGGAGAGATTAATTGTTCAAAAAACCACACAAGAGAGATATAGAAATTTTTACAGATGCTGATTAGGCTGGAACTCATGATGATAGGCGGTCTACATCTAGGTACTGCACATTTGTATGGGGTAACTTAGTTACCTGGAGAAGTAAGAAGCAAAGTGTTGTGTCAAGAGTAGTGCAGAAGCCGAATATAGAATAGTAGCTCATGGGATGTGTGAAGGACTGCGGCTAAAAAGAGTGCTAAATGAACTAAAAATTGTAGCAGAATTTCCACGTGAGCATTATACTGACAGCAAAGCAGCTATTAGCATCTCCCACAACCCAGTTCAACATGACAGGACTAAACACATTGAAGTAGACAAACACTTCATCAAAGAAAAAATTGAAGACGGAGTTGTTTGTCTCATCTATGTGCCAACTCAAGAACAAACAGCAGATATTCTCACAAAAGGGCTTTCCAAAGAAAAATTTGAAGACTTTGTGTGCAAGTTGGACATGATGAGTATCTATGATCCAACTTGAAAGGGAGTGTGGAAATCCCGAACACTGAAATTAGAATATTTATTGTAATGTAAATACCATAGTTATAGGAGTTAATTTAGGATCCTGATATGTATTTTATTTCCTTCCTTTTCTCTGGTATTTTCTTTCCTTTCTCGGGCTCCTAATTATTTGCCCATTAGTGTATATATCCTGTAATGTGTTTCTCAAAATTATGAATGAGAATTATTCTTCTCTCCGATACGCACAGGTATTCTTGGAGAAAGTCGGGTTTGTCCTACTTTGGATCAATTTATCCGAATTCACTTTGTAGGATTTGGTAATAAGAAAGATAACAAAACTTTGTGGTAGCGTGTGGTTTATGAGTTTATGATTTGTCTAGTTGGAGAGAAATGCCACTGCTTTCAAGGGCATATCTTTTTCTTTAAATATGTTATGGGATAGAATTGTTTATGTGGCTATTCTTTGGAGCTCGGCTCATGGATGTTTCAAGGCAATCTCCATTTCTGAGATGCAAAGGGATTGGGCAGCTTTTCTACACTAATTTTTAGCTTAGGATTTTGTTACATTGTTCTAATTTTGTGTTCATTTATTTTCTGTTTTGAGAATATCTTATTCTCAACGCTTTGTACTTTTTCCTCTTCCTAATACAATTTCTTTTTCTATCTCAAAAAGAAAACGGAACATTATTGCAAAACCTCCGTGAGCTTTGCTGTGGTGATGACATCAAAATCTTTTGGAATTCTGTTAAGGAGTAAATCTCTCACACATCCACCCACTAAGTAAGACTCAAATCCTGCAATTCAAATGATGATAAAAACATCTAATTATTAACTGAAAAATCTTTTAAAAACAGAGAAAGTTTTAAAGGAAGGCAATTGTTATTTAGTACCAGAACAGGATCAGTAAAAGAATAAGCCAGATCAACTATCAATGTAATTTTCAATAAAGAAATTTGAAGATTAGTCTAAGTATGCTTGTTTCCCTATGTTCAGCTGAGATCAACCAAGGGCCCTTCTTTTAGGAATAACAAGTAAAGGAGTATCCTTTAACCTATCATTTATCAAACACATGGCTTGAAAAATGTCCATGCAGACACCATTATCTAGAGTAGGAGTATTCAGTTATTGAGACCAAACCAGTGGACAAAATCACTACTAGGTAATTAATCAAACATGCATAGACAACATTTATGCATCCAGCCAATAGTATCTCCAAAATAATTAAATAATGGTATGTAGTAGATAGACTAGCCTGGAAAAGAGTTTTGATTATCGTTACTAATAATAGGGGAAGGCAAGGATATGTTACAAGCCTCTGCATAATCTCTCTTACATTATGGCCCGACAGGTATGAGAAAATTCTTACCGTTGCTCCTAAGAAGATTCAAAACAGTCCAAGACGGGCGTGAAATCATAGAATCAGTTATGCCGAGTCTCCTTGTATCCAGTTTCTTCCATTTTGAGATGTCAATGCGACCTGAATCATGGATCAAATTTGCAACAGGTTTCAAATGTAAAAACATAGACACAAATATGGCTTTAGTCACATAAATGTAATCAGAAGTAAAACATTGCCGCATCATTACACCCTTTAATAATATAATGGAAGATTAAATTTGAATGTGACAACTACCTCTCAATGTTATAGATGAAAATTTCCAAATGAATTTATGGGCATCTGCTTAGTAATAGCTGAGCGGGCACCACACAGATGTTGGGTCAATGAGATAAAGGCAGATAACTTGAAAAAGCATCCACAATAAAGGAGTGTGACAACAAAACCCCTATCGCAATCCTGACTAAATGAGAAAAATAAAATTCACAAGCAGAATAGGAAGTGTAATAACCTCGGTAAGCTGAGTAGTCGAAGCCCATTTGCGCGGAAAATATATGTTTCACTGCTCCTTTGGCCGCATTTGAGCTAAACCTCTGCAACACAGAATTCAGAAGCCCGAAAGGGCGAGTTCGAATAGAAGTGTCAGAGTGTTCGAGAAATTGCCTCAACCAAAAAGACGATATTGTAGGAGCTGTAACCTGTAAGATGATTGAGGATCTCAGACAAGATAGTAAGCTATGCTTATCGTTGTTGATTCTGAGAAGAATCGCCATGACACCGTCATGTTCCCCAGCACGCTAGCTAGCAGTTTCGCTCATTTTAAGCAGCCAAGGTGTTTTTTTTTTTTTTTTGTTGGGGGGGGGAGGGGGTGGGGCGCTGAAGGCGCGGAGAAGGGTGGACGCGGACCCAAAACTAGAGCGGCCTACCTTTAAACTGAATATGGATTTTCTCGATTTCTCTTCCATTTTAGAGTTAAGCCTTTTTCTTCGTTATTAGTGCGAATTTTTCTTATTAAGAAATTGTTTTCTATTAGATACATTTTTTTAAAACATTGCAAGAAGAAAAAAAAAGGACAATTTACGTTGACAAAATTATTTGATAAATATTTTTATTTATTATATTTGAAAATATTTTTTTAGAAAATTATTTGATAAATATTTTTATTAATATTATTATATTTGAAAATATTTTTAAAAAATATTTTGACTATCAAATTACTGAAAAATATGCATATATTTAATTTTGTAATTAATATTGCTTGATGCTTTGATAATTTTAAATATCTATAATGCTTTATTCTTTAATTTTTATATTTATTTCATTAAAATATAAAAAATAAAATCGCAATAAATATATAAAATAATTTAAGCAAAATAGATATATGTTTATATAAAATAAGTATATTAAAATTCATCCAAATAAATATATAAAGACTAAGAGAAAAAAATAAAATAAAAAATGATGAAATTATAAATAAAAAAATAAGAGATAATATAGTAATTAATAATGTTGAGTAAGGACATTTTTATTTTTTAAAAAATCAGAGGGGAAGTAACAAATTCTTGCTTTTTAAAAAAGAAAAAAAAACTAATTGTACTATTAATTAAAAGTAGGTTTTTTAAGTTGTTAAATACTTAAAAATTTGAAAACAAGCATTATATATATATATATATTTGTTTATTTTAAAAATTTAGCATGCTAAATATGCTATTAGGCAAAAAGTTTGTGGGGCATGAAATTTGACTTTATTTATAGAATAATGAAAGATATATTGGATTGTTAGAGCAGTAATTTGGAAATGATTTAATTTGTCAATAAGAAGTTGGAAATATTGGTATTGTTCAAGTAATTTCGTTTGGGCTGTTTAGACTGATGGAGTTGGATTACTATTCCTTTAGTCAAATTTCTAATTTCATAAAATTCTTTATATTTATTTTCTTGTTGGGAACTACTTTCACCTTGCATCATATTAATTTTATCATCTTCTGAGATATAGTTTACTGGGTATAAATCACTATTTTTTGATTCGATGTCACTATTATTGGAAATACTAGATTGTTCTTCTATCTCTAATTTGTAGATTTCAATATCTAAATTATCTAATTCATTTTCTAAATATGTTTTATATTCGAGTGGTTCTAACTCATAATCTTCAGCTAATTCCATAATATTTAAGCTTTTCTTATTTCGGGGTTTTTTTACAGTCTGTTAATATATGTCCTATTTCTCCACAATTATAATATTGATATTTAGTGGGGTATTTTGTATAATTTAGTTTTCTCTTCCCTTTTTTAAAGTATTGTTGGGGTTTGAAGGGTTTTTGTTTCATTTTAGATTTCTGTTGAAGTTTTGATTTGGGGTATTTTCTAAAACTATACTTATATTTTTTATAAGGTGGGTGATATTTCCGATATTGGGATTTCTTTCTCTTAGTATATTTATTTACATGTTTACATCCTCATCTATGAGGTGTTTCAAAGTCTTGACATTTTAAGATTAATTTATTTGTTTTATAATATCTTTTATTTCTCCATGCTTCTTTACATTTGTTAGATAAATATTCTTGTAAATAATCTTCACGTCTTCCCATGGCATCTCAATGAGGCATTAAATCTATTCGATCATTAAAGGCTTTTTGATATTCAACTATTAAAATTTCAGATAATAATTTTGGTAGTTTATGATAAAATAAATCTAAATAGAATCTTTTTTTGTTATAATTTTGAAGTATAGCTTCATAATAATATTTTTTAAATTCACAGATATATTGGTTTAAATCGTTGGGTTCTAAGGTACATATCCTTATTTGATGTAATTTAGTTATAGCTCTATGTATTTTAGTTTGTTCGTTAGCTCTTACACTTCGTCCTAAGAATTCGTTTCTTAATATTTGTTCATATTTTCTAAGTAATAATGAATAATATTCTCTACGACTATTATAATTTTCTGTTTTCTTTATATTTTCTCTAAATGTTTCAGTTTGAGTTTTCCACCATTCTAATACTATTCTTGTAAAACTAGATTCAACTACTAGAGAGGCAGAATTAGTGTCTATACTTTGGTGTAATAAAGCTATTAATTGAGCTTTTACCCATTCTTCTAATCTTTTTTCAATATCTAATTGACAATCTAAATTTAACCATATTCCTATGTTTGGTATTTGTCGGGTTTCATATTGTTCTAATGGAGGAGATAGGAAATTACTTTTTTCTGTTAGAGTATAAATAGTTTCAAACATAAATTTATTATTGGTTTCTTTTAAGGGTTCTTTATGGCGTAATTCAGTATTACTGATTTCAGTTTCTCTATCTATTATAGGTATACTAGTTCCTGTTGTGGCTTGGTTATATCCTGGGGCTTGTAAATTATGTGGGTTAAATAGTTGTTCTTCTTGCTTTACTATGGCTTGCATATTTAATTCTTTCATCTCATTTTCAAGATAATCTAAATAACTTAGTTCACTTCAAATTGCTACTAAATTATGTTCTTCTTGTCCCATTCGTTTTTCTATTTCTTCTTGTTCTAATTCTTCTAATATTTGTATCATATTGACTTCTTTTTCTAGTTTAGTAGGGTGGATATTATGGATGAATTTTAATTTTTTTTCTTCCTCTTTATCGAGTTGGTCTAAATATCTCATGAATTTTTATGTTTCTTCTTCATTCCTTCTGACAAACTCCAAGAACTTAGCCAACTCCCTAAATCCATCCAAGAAGCAGCTAAACATTATAAAGATATCATTACCCAATATACCATGTATATCCGCTTCTATTCCACTATAGCCGAAATAACCAAAGACAAATTTTATTCTCCCATCAATTTAATTAAATTTGGTACCACCAAAAAACCCTTTGAATTTGAAGAAATAAAAAAGGAGTCTATTGACCCATCTGAATTCCAAGAAACTATATCCCGAATCCGAGCCTAAGAAGTGAACACTATTTTCCTTGAAATGAATAGAACGTTAACTAGTGATGAGGCCCAATAGACTTATTTCACTGGACCCACGACATGTCTATACTCTGTAGGAAAAACTCCACGAATGCAATGAAATTTTACTATGTTCTATGATCGAATAAAAATAATCTCATGGATTATCCTGAAGACACTAAAAAATGAGTCTGCCAGCAATTATCCAAATATCTTGTCCATCAATGTAAGTATTATAAAGATACTAATAAAAGTAAAGATTAGGATGAACCACCGACCTCCATCAATATCTTCGAATAATCTGACACCACTACGCCTCTGAAGTCAAAAGTAGTGGCTGACATCGACAAAAGTATATGTATTGCAGATAAGCCTTCGAAGATGACTCAGAAGCAACCCAAAGAGATAAAAAGAAGATGCCTTCAAAAGTAGACGCCGATTAAAGTATGACAAGTGTGACAACCCTACCTTCCTATCATTGTAACTATGGTTAAATATATGATTAATCATTAATTATCAAGGTTTGGAGTTGTTACAATTCATCACATTGTGAAAATATGGAAAAATTTGAACCTTGATGTTAGAGTCATCACCATACCACCACAAACAAAACAAAATTTGCATAAAAGAAATCCTACTATCATAAGGGGTTTATGATTCATCCGTCCATCAGTTTCAATACCCAATAATCTCTCACAATTGTTCCTATATCATTTCTTACCATTACCATTAAAGAAATTGGGGTTTCTAGACTCAAAGTAGGAGTTTGGGGACTTGCGCCGCGGCCAGCCTTCATGGCGTCGCAGCGGAAATGCCTCCTGGAACTACTTTTCTCAACCCCCATGATTCTCGCCTCGGCGCAACATATTTGCGCCTCGGCGAGTTTCCATTTTGTCAGCTCCCCCTCGGCGCAATATATTTGTGCCTCGGTGCATTTCCATTCTGTCAGCTCTGCCTCGGTGCGTTTCCATTCTGTCAGCTCTTAGGTGATTTTTTTCCACTTTACGCCGCGGCACGATTTATTAGGCCGCGGTGCTCCTCGCCACTGTCACTCCCCAAGCCAATTTTCTTCTCTTACACCGCGGCGGGATTCGTTATGCCACGACGCCCCTCAATTTTGTCTCTCATTTGGCCGCGGCGAAGACCTCTTAGCCGTGGTGCGACTCCCTCTTGTAACTACCTTACCTAAATTTCGTCCCCTATACTCTAATTCTCATCTTAGGGATACTCTAGGACCACTCTCCCTCCATTTTTGAACCTCTAATGGTATTTATCTACTTGATTTACCTAGTTAATCTATCCTTATCTATCTCAAGATTTAAAGTATTATTTTTTTTTACCAAGCTACCACACATCAACAAGACCATAATTTAATGACAGCGAATGTATTCTGGTCACAAGGTGTATGGGGCCCATGCTTAATGCTCATATAAAATCAGATCACTTATCCATTATTAGCCAATTACAATCATAATGTTCAATTATATAATAATTAAATTACATATACAGTCCCTATACTTGGCAACTCATGATGCAATGCAGCAATGATACAAAACTAGCAATTTAGTTACAATATATTTTGTCAAAACTCCCAAACCTATGTGTTACCAAACCATTTAGCAAACTCCCGTAAATTTTCTCCTTGCCACTAAGAGGTCCGATCCTTGAAAATGTTAACCCATAACAGGGTGAGATATACAATCTCAGTAACAAAAAGGCAGATTCCATATATATGTACAAGTTAATCAATCCAATGTAATTTCATGTCATCAATACCAGAATCATCAATTCAACTTGCAAATGAACTAGTTGAACTACAAATAACTACTGTCCCATACCAGCAGTCATACACAACATGTTAATGGCCAATAACACCGAGAGAGGTCTGTCCACGGCACCTACTCCATAATGAGCACAACCAGAGCTCAGTGTATCTGGGGTCTGATAACAACTCAGTGTTCGATCAAAGCACATGCACGGGTGGCAGCTACACCATAGCTCCACCATGGACTCACAAGGTCCAATCACAATAATAATTCAAGTAGTTAACCAATCATTTAACATTCCAAAACCATATATGTGCAAACAATATCAAATTAACATGAACATATACATGAAAGTAAAAAATAACTCCAGTTACCTTAATGAAGCCAATTACTCTTCCCCTAGCTACCATAATAATCCAAATGCACACCAAGCCTATAACAAGCATAATTATCATTATTTCTAATCATAATCAAATATCCAAAGAGTTGAACTACTAATGACAGACTAGAGGTTACTCACCTAATTACCAAGGAATTTAATTTCGGATTCCAACTTTTCCACACTAAAAATTGCCATAGTTCACTCCAATTTCTAGGTAATTTCACATGAAACTAAAGCCCATATCATAGGTCAACTATAAGGGTCTCAAACTAATATAAAATGCATCAAAATGGGAAGGATATACTCACTTAACAACAGCCATAGCCTCACCTCTGAAAATCCACCATGGACTCGCCAAAATTTGCATTTTAATCATCAAGCCCAGAAAATTGGGTTTTCCACCATTATCTCCTTGTAATTTCACATAATAACAGAACCCATTATGATAATACATCCTTAAGGGCATTTTCCAGCAATGTGATACACAAAATGGAAGGGAAAAGCTTACCTAATCCTCCCTCTAACCTCCAAGTCTAAAAATCTTGCAAGGAATCACCCAACACCAAATTTCAGATTTGAGAAGGAGATGAAAATACTTAAACCCAGAAATTAATCAGACTAAAATGAAGAGGAGGATGAGAGGGTCAAGTTATATATAACTCACATTGGCTAAATCATCCTCTAGGAGTCAAAAATGGAGCCTCTATGTTGGTAGAACCCTAGCCTCCCTTGAACCTCCGAATTTCTTCTCTTGAGTTTCAGCAAAATGAGGGAGAGGCTAAAGAGTTAGGGTTTAGTTGTGTTTGTGTTGGGTCCCAAGTGGGTTGTGGGTTGACCCATTAGCCCAAGGTCCAATTGGGCTCATTATTTCAAGTGGGCTGGTGCTAGATGAGATGGGCTGCAGAAAATTTAAAGCTAGAAGTGGGATGTGCTGACCCAATGGCCCAATTCTTTGTGGGATTAGATTTTGTATACTTGTTGGACCTTATTTCTTGAGTTGGGTTGCAGAAATTTGATTAGGCTAGGCCAAGTTCCAAGAGTCAATCCAACTTGGGTCTGCATAATGTGTGTTGGGCTAACTATAAGGCCTCATGTAAATTGGGTCTTGGGCCTCTCTTTTCACTAAATCAAATTAGGCTATTACTAGGTGATCTCTCTTAGTCCAAATCTCATGATAAGGAGTTGGGCTTAACCTAAAATCATTGGGCCCCCATGAATCTTTACTCATGGCTTATTCAAATTAATTTTTGGGCCCAAATTAGGTTTTAATCAAATCAAAATCTTAAACCCATATTAATAATTTATTTCTCTAAAATCCTCATTCACTTAACTTGCCCAATCATCCTATATTAATTATTCCTAATTAATCTAAATCCATGATTAACACCTTAATTAATTTTTAGGTGTTACAACAAGCCCTAAAGCAACCCAAAAGTCCAAGATTCCTCCTCAAAGTGACTAAAGATAAAGCAGACAAGACATCGCCATTATCACAAGACCTAAAAGTCCAAGATTCGTCCTCGACGTGATAAAAGATAAAGCAAACAGGACATCACCATTATCACTTGTAATAATCCAATTAGGAAAGGTAGAGGAATGCCTCACCTATATAAAGCCTTGTAAATTACATTGAAACACGACTCTTAAGCACTCCCACTAACTCTCAGAGCTTTCTCTGAACTCTCTGAGCACTCACCTCTTTCATTGTAATATTATCTTTTATCAATAAAGAACAAGATTCCTCAATATCTCTTTGTGTATCAGACAATTAAAGTATGAACTTCTAACTTTCTTATAGGAGATTAAGGGTAGTACTTCCAATCTTATCTTCCTAATATGAATTGATCCACTGCTATGTCAATACTGGAATGAGGATTAGAGATCCTTTTAATTCTAGTTTATGTTTGGGAATAGTACACCTCCTGTAGGAAACAAAGGAAGGTTGTGTTGAACTAAACTTAAGGGGGAAGGTCTTGGCTTAAAAGTTGATGCTTTTATTTGTTATGGCCATAGAAAAGACTTCTACATGAAAGAGGGCAGAGTTCCTTCCATGACCCGGTTTAGATTCGGTCATCCCTATTCCTTTAGATAACCAATATTTAACTTGGGTATTATCAGTGAGAATTAACAATTAACAATTCAAATTTGCTTATAGCTTTAACTATTGCTAAGAATTCTTTCTAATTTGAATGATACTTACTTTGGCTTTCAATAAATTTTCCACTAGCATATCGAATAATAATTTCTTCTTCTTTTTGGTTTTCATGATAGAGAGTGGCACCCCAACAATTTCCTGAAGCATCAGTATAGAGAATCCATTTAATCTTATCATGAGTAGGAATTGTTAATTTGGGTAATTTTTTATACATATCTTTAATTTTTTGAATAATTTTGTCGTGATTTTCATTCTATATCTAAGGAGTTTTTTCTCCTGCTAATTTGGATATTCTAGCTGTATATCTAGCTAGGTTGGGGATAAAGTTTTGGGCTTGGTTTATTAATCCTAAGAAGGATTGTATTTCTTTCTTAGAGTTTATTTTTGGGAATTCTAGTACTTTCTTACTAATGCGTTCTTGTAATTCTATTCCATTTTGTGAAATATAATGTTTTAAAAAGGCTATTTTTTCTTTCCTTAATTCAGCTTTCTTTGGTGATATATTTAGGCCTTTTTCTTCTACAAGATCCATAAATTGACTTAAATGATCTTCATGTTGTTCTTGGTTTTCTAAAAAGATTAATATATCATCAATACAAATTACAGCAAAGGTTTTAATTGGTGCTAATAATTTTGTTATATGTTCTTGGAAGATACTAGAACTATTATGGAATTCCATTGGTAATACATTCCATTCATATAATCCTTTAGAGGTTGTAAAGGCAGTATACTTTTTACTACTTTCCTCTAGCTTGATTTGAAAAAGTCCTGATTTACAGTCAAATTTACTAAAGATTTGTTTTCCTCTAATAAGATTAAATAATAATTCTATCTTAGGAATTAGGTATCGGTTTCGGATTGCTAAATCATTTAATTTTTTATAATTAATAACCATTCGAGATTTGTTTCTTCAAATTTCGGCATGTCCCATGACTATCATAGCTGGTGAGCAATAATTTGATCTACTTTCTCGAATTAGATCGTATTGTTTCATTTCATTGATATGCATAATAAATTCTTGCTTATCCTTTTCTGTCCAAGGGTAAGGTTTACATGTAATTTCTTTACTATAATCTAATAATTCGATTTTTACATAAGGTTTAGATTTTTTCCAATGAATTAAAAGATTATCACTGTAGTTGTCTAATAATCTTTGTTCAATCGTTTTGTGTGCTGTTATCTGAGATATTGATCTTTTAGCTTCCATTTCTATTGGTTTATTATTAGGAACAAATTGAATTTCATTATCATATTTCCTTTTTCTAAAGATTGTATCGGTTTGGTTATAGGGGTTATTTATCCTAATAGCCCATACTTGGTGCTTACATGGTGTGGTTAATACTAAGGCTTTTTGGGTAAAATGTAAAGGCATACATTGTTCTAAAAAGTCCATTCCTAATATTATATCTGGAGTAGTTTCATTATATTGGTGTAAGATGGGAATTTTCAATTCGTAATTTCCTATTTGGACAGGTATATCTTTGGCAGATAATTCTATATAATGGATTTCTTTTCCTGCACTACTCATTCTAATTGGTTTTTCCTTTTTCCATAATTCAGATGGTAAAATATTATACTTGGCTGTTGTGATATTTGCTCCTATGTCTATCATAGCATGATATTTCTAGGATTGATATTTGACATAATTGAATCTCACTAAGATATAGTAAAATTTCATTGGGCCTAAATTAGTTTAATTTTGTTTAATATTACTACTTGATGATTTATATTAATTAAGATTCTATCCTTCTGGATTTTATAAGGTGTTACTTTGGCTAGGAAATCTTGTCCTAATATAATTTTATGTGTTAGATTATTATCAATTTTAGGTTCAACAAATAATTTGAGTTTGATGATATCCCTATGATTAAATCTTATATTTGTTTGCGCTATTGTATCTTCTTCGTTAATTTCAATATTATTATCGGTGTATTCTAATTGAATTGTACTCTTACTGGTTTCAGGATTTATTAAAGCTATTATTTCTATCCATTTTCCTTCTTTCATGATTTCTAAAAAAATAAAGTTTTCTAATGGTTGGGTTAAATCAATTTCAAGGGTGTTTGGTTGAAGTTCTACTAACTGGAATCTTATTGGAATTTCTGCTAATCGGTTAGCTTCATAATTATTACGGCTTCGAGATCTAATAAGTGGTCTAATTATAGGTTGAGCTTCTTGAATACTTCTTCGTGGATGTATATTAATATTAACATCAGTGGGTGTATTAATTCGAATACTTCGGCTTCCTGGTCTGTTATTAAAAGTTATTCTAGAAGAGTTTTCTTCTCCTAATTCTCTAGTATGATCTAATTCTAAGTGTAATTGTCGAGGTATCGTTATTTGTGATCTATCTAATGGTAATTCTTCTAATACTGGCATAAAATGTTTGTCTATTGTTATATTTCCTAAATTGCGTTTATAAATTTTATGTTCATTAGAAAATACTAGTCTAACCATTCTTGTTATACTAATTATTCGACTTCCTAGAGATATTTTTATTCCTTGTAATTTATGATAAATAACTAATGTTCGGTTCATATTTGATTCGGCTCTAGAGATAGCAAAGTTTGTGTTAACTGTTAATTTTAATTTTTGGTATATTAAATTTCTATTTAATGCTCCTAATATACTATTAGGAACACTGTTGATAATTCGATTATCAGTAATAAATAATTCTATTGGAGTGTCTATTCTGGCTTTAAAGTAAGCTTTTATTAGTAATTGTACACCGGGGATATAAATTTCTATTATTTCATCCTTAATGTCTAATTGTTGGATTTCTTGTTCGATTAAGGTTTTATCAATTAAAGGTATTCTTAATATTCCTTCAGTTAAAGTGGCTTCGATAGGGTGTTTCTTTTCTATTACTACACAAGCATATTTTTCCTTTTTCTTTGTTTTAATCAATTTCCTTATTTGTTGTATAATACTGTTCTTAGTAAGATCATTAGGTGTTAGATCTAATTCTTTATCGCGGATTTTATTATATTGTTTTTTATTGAACATCCTTCTTTTTTCTACTATTCCTTCAGTTGGATTTCTAATTTCTTAAAATTCTTCATATTCATTTGCTTGTTGGGAACTACTTTCACCCTGCATCATATTAATTTCATTGTCTTCTGAGATATAGTTTACTGGGTATAAATCACTATTTTCTGATTCGGTGTCGCTATTACTGGAAGTACTAGACTGTTCTTCTATCGCTAATTTATAGATTTCAATATCTGAATTATCTAATTCATCTTCTAAATATGTTTTATATTCAAGTGGTTCTAACTCATAATCTTAAGCTAATTCCATAATATTTAGGTTTTTCTTATTTCTTGGTTTTTTTACAGTCTGTTGATATATGTTCTATGTCTCTACAATTATAACATTGACATTTAGTGGGGTATTTTGTATAATTTAGTTTTCTCTTCCCTTTTTTAAAGTATTGTTGGGGTTTGAAGGGTTTTTGTTTCATTTTAGATTTCTGTTGAAGTTTTGATTTGGGGTATTTTCTAAAACTATACTTATATTTTTTATAAGGTGGGTGATATTTCCGATATTGGGATTTCTTTCTCTTAGTATATTTATTTACATGTTTACATCCTCATCTATGAGGTGTTTCAAAGTCTTGACATTTTAAGATTAATTTATTTGTTTTATAATATCTTTTATTTCTCCATGCTTCTTTACATTTGTTAGATAAATATTCTTGTAAATAATCTTCACGTCTTCCCATGGTATCTCAATGAGGCATTAAATCTATTCGATCATTAAAGGCTTTTTGATATTCAACTATTAAAATTTCAGATAATAATTTTGGTAGTTTATGATAAAATAAATCTAAATAGAATCTTTTTTGTTATAATTTTGAAGTATAGCTTCATAATAATATTTTTTAAATTCACAGATATATTGGTTTAAATCGTTGGGTTCTAAGGTACATATCCTTATTTGATGTAATTTAGTTATAGCTCTATGTATTTTAGTTTGTTCGTTAGCTCTTACACTTCGTCCTAAGAATTCGTTTCTTAATATTTGTTCATATTTTCTAAGTAATAATGAATAATATTCTCTACGACTATTATAATTTTCTGTTTTCTTTATATTTTCTCTAAATGCTTCAGTTTGAGTTTTCCACCATTCTAATACTATTCTTGTAAAACTAGATTCAACTACTAGAGAGGCAGAATTAGTGTCTATACTTTGGTGTAATAAAGCTATTAATTGAGCTTTTACCCATTCTTCTAATCTTTTTTCAATATCTAATTGACAATCTAAATTTAACCATATTCCTGTGTTTAGTATTTGTCGGGTTTCATATTGTTCTAATGGAGGAGGTAGGAAATTACTTTTTCCTATTCGAGT
The DNA here is from genome assembly GCA_026724425.1 of Erythrophleum ivorense. NCBI lineage: Eukaryota > Viridiplantae > Streptophyta > Magnoliopsida > Fabales > Fabaceae > Erythrophleum > Erythrophleum ivorense. The sequence goes on from JAIUCV010000009.1 coordinate 18,020,927, forward strand.
ATAAATAGTTTCAAACATAAATTCATTATTGGTTTCTTTTAAGGGTTCTTTATGGCGTAATTCAATATTACTGATTTCAGTTTCTCTATCTATTATAGGTATACTAGTTCTTGTTGTGGTTTGGTTATATCTTGGGGCTTGTAAATTAGGTGGGTTAAATGGTTGTTCTTCTTAGTTTACTGTGGCTTGCATATTTAATTCTTTCATCTCATTTTCAAGATAATCTAAATTACTTAGTTCGCTTCGAATTGTTGCTAAATTATGTTCTTCTTGTCCCATTCGTTTTTCTATTTCATCCTGTTCTAATTCTTCTAATATTTGCATCATATTGACTTCTTTTTTTGGTTTAGTAGGGTGGGTATTATGGATGAATTTTAATTATTTTTCTTCCTCTTTATCGAGTTGGTCTAAATATCTCATGAATTTTAATATTTCTTCTTCATTTCTTTTACACTATTCTGGGGAAATATATTCGGTTTCTTCTATGATGGTTACAGCTTTTTCTTTTGGTTTTTGAATTTCATCATATATAGTCCATAAATTATTATTAATGACTTCTTGTCCTCGTTTTAATTCTTCGGTTATAATTCTAGTTTCATAAATCTGTTCATTCATAGGTTTGGCTTTTATTTGTGATGTTGATACTTCTCCAAATACAGCTTCATTAAATAGTTTCATCATATTCATTTCCTGGTCTTCTATTATTGGTTCGATTCTATTATGGATTCCTAAGGTGTGACTTATTCGATCAATCTTTTGATGTATTATATTTACTTCAGAACTTAGATCATGTAGTTCATTATTCATTTCATATATCTTTTGTTCTAATGGCTTAGCTAATTCCTGTAGTCTATGTTCTTTATTTGTTATTGGTTCATTTTCTAATATATTTTCTATTTCTTTAGGTAAACCGGCAGAAGGCTTTAATTGAGAATCTACAAGACATCCTAAGTGTTTCATTAAATACATATTTGTCATAATAATAGACAAACATTTTATACCAGTATTAGAAGAATTGCCATTAGACAGATCACAAATAACGATACCTCAACAATTACACTTAGAATTAGATCATACCAGAGAATTAGGAGAAGAAAATCCTTCTAGAATAACTTTTAATAACAGACCAGGAAGCCGAAGTATTCGAATTAATACACCCACTGATGTTAATATTACTATACATCCATGAAGAAGTATTCAAGAAGCTCAACCTATAATTAGACCACTTATTACATTCCGAAGCCATAGTAATTATGAAGCCAGTCGATTAGCAGAAATTCCAATAAGATCCCAATTAGTAGAACTTCAACCAAATACCTCTGAAATTGATTTAACTTAACCATTAGAAAACTTTATTCTTTTAGAAATCACAAAAGAAGGAAAATGGATCGAAATAATAGCTTTAATAAATTTTGAAACTAGTAAGAGTACAATTTGTAACATCCAGTCCCTCCATAAATGTTTGGTTTCTCCATAAACATCAGAAATGGGTCAGATACAAAAGGAAGTCCCTAAAATAGAAGGAATTGGGGTCAAATAAAATTATGATAAAATTTTAAATAATGGAAAATGAGGATTTAAGCCTTGAGTTGCCCAGAAATCAAGGCCAGAGTGATTCGATAAATTTGCCGAAAGGCCAATGGTATTTTTGTAAATATGGGCACTTTTTGAAAAACTCATATGAGGGTTTTTAAATAAAAGTTTTGAGTTCTCCGGGGTTCTCAGAGGCCCCAAAAACCATGGGAAGCCCCGGGACCAGTGAAGCCCCTCTTGTGTACTCTTTTTGACGTCGGTTGACCCAAATTTTGACTGGTTCATTTGAGAAGGTTTTAGGTCTGATTTGAATGATTTCAAAGGCATTTTTAAATTGGGAACCTATTTGTTATGATGGGAAAGACAGTTCTAAAAAAGGAGCTAAAACGAAGGAGAAACGAAAATGCTAAGAACGAAGGGCAAAATTGGTATTAAAGTATTAAAGGAAGCTTCTTTATATGCCATGTTCTTTCTCTCCTCTCTAAGACCGACTTGCTTCTGCCCAATTTTAGAAGAAAACTCCAGCTTCTTAGGCGCATAAGAGGAGGAGGATTTTAGAGGAAGAAATTCAAGAAAAAGGTAAGAAACTTTAAGAAATTCCATATCCTTCTTTCTTAAACCTTGCTCTTCTCCTCTCAAGCTTTCTTTCTATGATTTTAATGGAGAGTTTGGTACTGTTTTTAGGACAAAATAGAGAGGAAAATTTCGAAAATTGAGGGAGTAAGCTAACCAAGTGGAAGAACAAGCCAAAGGAAGCAAGAAAATAAGGTAAAATTTCCATTCTTTGGTAGTTTTTCCCTCCCCCTTCCTTTTGCACGAATTTGACCACCATGAGCCCAATTCTTATGGGCTATTTTCTGCCTAATTTATGGAGGAATTAAAGGTTTTAGATGGCAAGGATTAAAAAGGAACCAATAGAATCAAGAAAGAAGCATTAGGAGATAAGATAGAACCATTAGGGATCCAAATGCTCCCTTGCAAATCTGATTTTATATGAATGTTATTAGAATTAATTGAATGTTTAAACATGCTCCTAAGACCCCTAAAGAGCTTCCCACATGCACCTCCCATCCAAGAAAGTAAAGAAATTGCAAGAAAAATTAATGAACTCTAAGTAGAAAAAGTGTAGTGTATTTGAAGGGATTGTAAAAATTGATTTGATTCATGCATTCCCTAGCATATATGAGTGTTTGATTGAGCTCTTAAGACCTTTAAGAAGCCTCCCAAGTGTGTCTCCCATCAAAGAAAAACCAAGAAGGCCATGAACACTTCTTCCCCCTATAGTCTCGGCCTAGGCAAGTTCCTATAGATAGAAAGAGTTTTAAATTTTTCTAAAGCTATTCTTGAGTCATATGTGATGAGTGAAGATGAGTAGAGGCCTTAAAAAAAATTTAGAACTCAAAGAAAGTAAATTGGTGTCATAGGTTCCATATTAGGACCTACAGAAGCAATATAATGCTAGGCCCTTTATTTTAATGATGTGATGACTCCAAGAGGTTTAAAAGGAGTCAAGAATCATAATTGAAAAGAAAGAATGAGGCTTAGAAGTCATTTGATGGGTGTTGCTTCATTAGGTGTGATTATGGACCATAATAGAGCCTATAGAGCAATATAGTATTTTATCAAGTGATGTAGCCTTAGAATATGTTTCATAGACTTAATTGGCTCCCATAATTTGTATCTAGGCCAAGAGAAACTATCTCCACCAAATTGTGGGTGTGTGGCCGAAAGAGGAAGCTTGAAAGCTAAGGAAAAAGTATGTGAAATTGTGCAAGGTAGCTCTCTCCACCTTCTCTCATGTATGGATGTGTGTTTAGCTTGTTTTAGAATGTGTGTGTGCGTATTTTCAAGCTAAGAAAAGTATGCTAGCATGCCTTTATATGCCATGATACTTGATGTTATGTTATGTTTTCAAATGATTACATGATGTTTGTGTGAGTTTGCTTAAGTGTGGAAAGGCCAAGAACTCTTCCCTTTGGTGAGGATGAGCCAAGAACCCTTGAGCTTGGTTGAGACAAAATAAAGAGTCTCCCAAAAGCAAAGTGGGCTCCTAAGAGTATGGTTGAGTCCAAAGTGCTTAAAGAAAGGGTGAGGCAAGTCCAAAATCCATGAGGAGAAGTGTGAGGCTAATCCCACCACGTGGGAAATAAGAGTACCATGGGATGCCGTAACGGGGACAATATCGCTGGAGGCTCTATGGGGAATGCCGTAACGGGGACAATATCGCTGGAGGCTCTGTGGGGAATTGGTATCAGAGCCGGCCTAACCGCATGTGCAACCTGAGGACGGGTTGGCCTCAATGGGGGTGGAATGTAATGTCCCACATCGGGTGGGAGACCCTGGGTCTAAAGCCTTATAAGTGGGAGCAAAGCTCTCCCCACCAGCGACGTATTTTCCTAAGGGAGGAATAAAATCCCACCACGTGGGAAATGAGAGTACTATGGGGTGCCGTAACGGGGACAATATCGCTAGAAGCTCTGTGGGGAATTGGTATCAGAGCAAAAGTTCAGGCACTTTTGCTCGACATTTGATTCTTTGATGGTATATTTGGCTTATTTTCGGGTGGTTTTCGGGTGGTTTTCGGGTGGAATATCTATGTATGTGTGTTAAAAATTATGTTGTGGGCTAAAGGCTATAGTTTTTCCTTTCAGTAAAGATGGTTGAGACTCGAAGAGGCCGAGGCAGAGGCAGACCACCTCGAGAACTTGAGGTTGAGTTTGAGGATCCAGTGCGAGCTATCAAGGAGCGGATTGACCAGTTTGAGAACGTCATAGCCCAGCAACACTATATGATCTAGTAGCAGCATAAGATGATTATGCAATTGCAGGGAGCCCTGGCTAGGCAAGAAGAAGCCAGAAGAGAGGCCCCTCCACCGCCTCTGCCTCAGCCATCCACCTTCGGTGCACCCCAGCCTTCCACTTCCGGTGCTCCACCCCCACCTCCCCAGGAACCAGTTCAGGCTCTGCCATCTATCCAAAAATAATTGAATCAATTCAGAAAGAATAACCCGCCTATGTTTGACGGAGAGCTAGATGCAGACAAGGCAGAGGCCTGGGTGAGGGAGATAGAGAAAATCTTTACAGTGATGGATTGCACCTCAGAACAAAAGTTCAACTAGCCACTTTTATGTTACGAAAAGAAGCTGATAATTGGTGGCTCAGTGCAAGGCCCTTAATGGAGGCTCTGTGGGGAATAATTTTCCACAGAGCCTCCAACGATATTGTCCCCATTACGGTACCCCATGGTACTCTCATTTCCCACGTGGTGGGGTTTTGTTCCTCCCTTAGGAAAATGCGTCGCTGGTGGAGGGAGCTTCGCTTCCACTTATAAGGCCTTAGCCCCAGGGTCTCTTATCCGATGTGGGACATTACATTCCACCCCCCTTGGGGTCAACCTGTCCTCGGGTTGTACATGTGGCTAGGCCGGCTCTGATACCAATTCCCCACAGAGCCTCCAGCGATATTGTCCCCGTTACGGTACCCCATGGTACTCTCATTTCCCACGTGATGGGGTTTTGTTCCTCCCTTAGGAAAATGCGTCGCTGGTAGGGAGAGCTTCGCTCCCACTTATAAGGCCTTAGCCCCAGGGTCTCCTACCCAATGTGGAACATTACATTCCACCCCCTTGGGGCCAACCCGTTCTCGGGTTGCACATGCGGCTAGGCTGACTCTGATACCAATTCCCCACAGAGCCTCCAGCGATATTGTCCCCGTTACGGTATTCCCCACAGAGCCTCCAGTGATATTGTCCCCGTTACGGCACCCCATGGTACTCTCATTTCCCACGTGGTGGGGTTTTGTTCCTCCCTTAGGAAAATGCGTCGCTGGTGGGGAGAGCCTCGCTCCCACTTATAAGGCCTTAGCCCCAGGGTCTCCTACCCGATGTGGGACATTACTTTCCACCCCTCTTGGGGCCAACCCGTCCTCGGGTTGCACATGTGGCTAGGCCGGCTCTAATACCAATTCCCCACAGAGCCTCCAGCGATATTGTCCCCGTTACGGCACCCCATGGTACTCTCATTTCCCACGTGGTGGGGTTTTGTTCCTCCCTTAGGAAAACGCGTCGCTGGTGGGGAGAGCTTCGCTCCCACTTATAAGGCCTTAGCCCTAGGGCCTCCTACCCGATGTGGGACATTACAGCCAACCACCATAAAGAGGGACAATTGACAAGCTTATGCTTATTTTGTCTATTTTGGAACCATGATAATGGTCTAAGATGTATATGATGTTGTATATGTATTATGAACCTTGAGATAGATGTAAATATACTATTATGTGATGTTTAGATGTATGGAAATGATATATGATTATTAACACATGTTTGAGTATGAAATGCCATGGTATGAGAATGTAAAGTTTGATGAATATATGTATAAATATGGGTTGAATGGCCAAAATGAGATACATGAGGTTTAGGACCATTTAAATAGCTCACACAAGTCTTAAATATGCTTTTAAACTTTCCCAAAAGTTACCAAGACCAAGGGAAATCCATTTGGTAATTTTGGTACCCAATATGGAGCCAAAATTGACCATAATGGAACCCTACACCATGTTTTAGCCAAATGAGTTAGTCTTGTCCTAAAACTTGGCATGTAATTAGGTCTCATTAAGAGTTTTTTAGGAAGCTAAAGATCATAATTTTTGGAGAACTAGAGAATATTTGATGAATTTTCAAAGTTGGGATTTTTCATGGATTCTGGTATGGGTACTGTTCATACTAGCAGTTTTGAATTCTGTATCACCCGATGGCCAAATGGTGTCCAATGCTTATAAAATTTTACATACATAAACTAGAGGTCATAAGCTTTCTGTGGCCACCAAGATCACCTCATTTGGAGGTCTGATTAGTGAGTTATGCATGTTTGAAGTTAACTATTAGTATTAGTAGCGCCCCATGAGTCCGGTTACTGTTCCATAGGGTCCAGCTGACTAAACATATCTTTTTGATTTTGGAATTATTTTTACTATCAAGTTAACATTTGTAGCTTTCCAGAATGACTAAATGTGTGTGATTTTGATTTTTATAGAATTAGTTATGAATTTCAGAAATTTGTATCAGTAAATTGAACAACAACCCAGACAGTCAGCAACTCTGTAGCTTTTTGGATGTCAAACGTCTTGTGTGATAAATTTTATGACCTGGGTATATTTTTAGTGTAAAGTAGACATCTTAAGATTTCAATAATGATAAAGATTGTATGATTTTGAATTTTTTAGATTTAGTTATGATTTTTCAAAGTTGGGTCAGAAAATAGAGGAAATTTGGCCGAAAATGTGCTTGTTTATTTTGAGCTCCATTTCGGTTTCCATGGGTTGTAGGCATGTTTTTGTGATACAAATGAGTTGTAATAATGAAATTAAGTATGAGAAAGTATAGTATGAGCTCACACAGTCCATGTGACACCAAATTGAATTTTTTGACATAGTGCAACGCGAAAAAAGTTTATTATTTTCATCCACTTTTCATATGATCCTGTGGGATTGATAATACAAAGCTTATAAATGGTATCAAATGAGCTAGAAGTTATGGTATTACACAATTCAATTAGAATACACCAATAATAATATTGAAATTAACGAAGAAGATACAATAGCGTAAACAAATATAAGATTTGATCATAGGGATATCATCAAACTCAAATTATTTGTTGAACCTGAAATTGATAATAATCTAACACATAAAATTATATTCGAACAAGATTTTCTAGCTAAAGTAACACCTTATAGAATCCAGAAGGATAGAATCCTAATTAATATAAATCATCAAGTAGTAATATTAAACAAAATTAAACTGATTTAGGACCAATGAAATTTTACTATATCTTAGTGAGATTCAATTATGTCAAATATCAATTCCGAAAATATCATACTATGATAGACACAGGAGCAAATATTACAACAGCTAAGTATAATATTTTACCATCTGAATTATGGAAAAAGGAAAAATGAATTAGGATGAGTAGTGCAGGAAAAGAAATCCATTATATAGAATTATCTGCCAAATATATACCAGTCCAAATAGGAGACTACGAATTAAAAATTACCATCTTATATCAATATAATGAAACCACTCCAGATATAATATTAGGAATGGACTTTTTAGAATAATATATGCCTTTACATTTTACCCAAAAAGCCTTAGTATTAACCACACCATGTAAGCACCAAGCATGGACTATTAGGATAAATAACCCCTATAACCGAACTGATACAATCTTTAGAAAAAAGAAATATGATAATGAAATCCAATTTGTTTCTAATAATAAACGAATAGAAATGGAAGCCAAAAGATCAATATCTTAGATAACAGGACACAAAACGATTGAACAAAGATTATTAGACAACTACAGTGATAATCCTTTAATTCATTGGGAAAAATCTAAACCTTATTCAAAAATCAAATTATTAGATTATAGTAAAGAAATTACATGTAAACCTTACCCTTGGACAGAAAAAGATAAGCAAGAATTTATTATGCATATCAATGAAATGAAACAATACGATCTAATTCGAAAAAGTAGATCAAATTATTGTTCATCAGCTATGATAGTCATTGGACATGCTGAAATCTGAAGAAACAAATCTCGAATGGTTATTAATTATAAAAAATTAAATGATTTAGCAATCCGAAACCGATACCCGAAATGCTAGTGGAAAATTTACTAAAAGCCGAAGTAAGTATCATTCAAATTGGAAAGAATTCTTAGCAATAGTTAAAGTTATAGACAAATTTGAATTGTTAATTGTTAATTCTCACTTTATTATTTACACTGATAATACCCAAGTTAAATATTAGTTATTTAAAGGAATTTGTACCACTAAATTAGCCCATAAAATGTTAATTAAATGGCAAACTAATTTATCTTATTATGATTATGAAATTGAATATATCAAAGAAAGAATAATCTTGTTGCTGACTTTTTAAGCAGGATGGAGCCCTCTGATATGAGTAATAGGACGAGTAAACCTCATAATGAGGAATCAAGTAATCAGACCAGTATTGATTCAATTATTATGAGATTGAATGCTTTGGAATCTAACCTGAGTATTCTTTACTCATATATCAATAATTAGGCTACAACTATTAATTCTCTAAGTCTCAATATTGGGAACTTGAAGCGACGAGTATGCCAAGTAGAAAGACCAGTAAAGGGTCATACACCCACACCATCAGTAATGGGTTATTCACCCAATCCACCAACAAGCCCAGTGCTAAGCTCACAAACTATCTCTAAACTAACATCTTTTTTATCCATAGTAGAAAAAGAAACCGAGAATAAAAAAGCCCAATAAAAGGAAGCCCAACAAAAACAAAAACACATAGCGTCCACATCAACTTCTAATCCAACTCCACCAGTCCAAACAGCCTAAATGAAATTATTTGAACAATACCAATATTTTCAACTTCTTATTGACAAATTAAATCATTTTTAAATTACTGCTCCAAAAATCCAATATATCTCTTATTATTCTACAAACAAAGTTATCATTTATGGTGGCACTAATCCACAGCTTGTGTATACCCTTTATAGTTATGGATTAATTCATTGTCTTTATCCTTCTGACAAACTCCAAGAACTTAGCCAACTTCCTAAATTCATCCAAGAAGCAGCTAAACATTATAAAGATATCATTACCCAATATACCATGTATATCCGGTTCTATTCCACTACAGCCGAAATAACAAAGGATAAATTTTATTCTCCCATTAATTTGATTAAATTTGGTACCACCAAAAAACTCTTTGAATTCGAAGAAATAGAAAAGGAGTCTATTGACCCATCTGAATTCCAAGAAACTATATCCTGAATTCAAACTCAAGAAGTTAACACTATTTTCCTTGAAATGAATAGAACCTTAACCAGTGATAAGGCCCAATGGACTTATTTCACTGGACCCACGACATGTCTATACTCTGTAGGCAAAACTCCACGAATGCAACGAAATTTTACTATGTTCTATGATCGAATAAAAAATAATCTCATGGATTATCCTGAAGGCACTAAAAACCGAGTCTGGCAACAATTATCCGAATATCCTGTCCATCAATGTAAATATTGCAAAAATACTAATAAAAGTAAAGATTAGGATGAACCACCGACCTCCATCAATATCCTCGAATAATCTGACACCACTAAGACTCTGAAGTCAAAAGCAATGGCTGACATCGACAAAAGTAGATGCTTTACAGATAAGCTTTGTAGATAAGTCTTCAAAGATGACTCCGAAGTGACCCAAAGAGATAAAAAGTAGATGCCGACTAAAGCAGGACAAGACCTCAAGTAGACGTCGACTAAAGCATGACAAGACATAAAGCAGCCCAAAAGTCCAAGATTTCTCCTCGAAGTGACAAAAGATAAAGTAGACAGGACATCACTATTATCACTTGTAAAAGAAAACAGGACATCACCATTATCACTTGTAAAAATCCAATTAGGAACGGCCGAGGAATGCCTCGCCTATAAAAAGCCATGTAAATTACATTATAAAACACGACTCTTAAGCACTCCCACTCACTCTCAGAGCTTTCTCTGAACTCTCTATGAGCACTCACCTCTCCCACTGTAATATTATCTTTTATCAATAAAGATCAAGATTCTTCAATATCTCTTTGTGTATTTGAAGACAATTAAGGTATGAACTTTTAACTTTCTTATAGGAGACTAAGGGTAGTACTTCCAATCTTATTTTTCTAATATGAATTGATCCACCGCTATGTCAATACTTGAATGAGGATTAGGGATTCTTTTAATTATGGTTTATGTTTAGAAATAGTACACCTCCTGTAGGAAACAAAGGAAGGTTGTGCTGAATTAAGTTGAAGGGGGAAGGTCTTGGCTTAAGAGCTGATGCTCTTATTTGTTATAGCCATAGAAAAGACCTCTGTATGAAAGAGGGCAGAGTTCCTTCCATGACCCAGTTTAGTTTCGGTCATCCCTATTCCTGATTATAAATCACTATTGAATGGGTAGCTGATCTCACTCATTCCAGGCTGTCCCTCAAAATGGTAGCTTCTTGAATACTTCTTCATGGATGTATATTAATATTAACATCAGTGGGTGTATTAATTCGAATACTTCAACTTCCTGGTCTGTTATTAAAAGTTATTCTAGAAGAGTTTTCTTCTCCTAATTCTCTAGTATGATCTAATTCTAAGTGTAATTGTCGAGGTATCGTTATTTGTGATCTATCTAATGGTAATTCTTCTAATACTGGCATAAAATATTTGTCTATTGTTATATTTCCTAAATTGCGTTTATAACTTTTATGTTCATTAGAAAATACTAGTCTAACCATTCCTATTATACTAATTATTCGACTTCCTAGAGGCATTTTTATTCCTTGTAATTTATGATAAATAACTAATGTTCGGTTCATATTTGATTCGGCTCTAAAGATAGCAAAGTTTGTGTTAATTGTTAATTTTAATTTTTGGTATATTAAATTTCCATTTAATGCTCCTAATATACTATTAGGGACACTATCGATATATCGATTATCAGTAATAAATAATTCTATTGGAGTGTCTATTCCGGCTTTAAAGTAAGCTTTTATTAGTAATTGTACGCCGAGGATATAAATTTCTATTATTTCATCCTTAATGTCTAGTTTTTGGATTTTTTGTTCGATTAAGGTTTTATCAATTAAAGGTATTCTTAATATTCCTTCAGTTAAAGTGGCTTCGATAGGGTGTTTCTTTTCTATTACTACACAAGCATATTTTTTCTTTTTCTTTGTTTTAGTCAATTTGCCTATTTGTTGTATAATACTGTTCTTAATAAGATCATTAGGTGTTAGATCTAATTCTTTATCGCGGATTTTATTATATTATTTTTGATTGAACATCATTCTTTTTTCTACTATTCCTTCAGTTGGATTTCTAATTTCTTAAAATTCTTCATATTCATTTGCTTGTTGGGAATTACTTTCACCCTGCATCATATTAATTTCATCGTCTTCTGAGATATAGTTTATTAGGCATAAATCACTATTTTCTAATTCGGTGTCGCTATTACTGGAAGTACTAGACTGTTCTTCTATCGCTAATTTGTAGATATCAATATCTGAATTATCTAATTCATCTTCTAAATATGTTTTATATTCAAGTGGTTCTAACTCATAATCTTCAGCTAATTCCATAATATTTAGGCTTTTCTTATTTCTGGGTTTTTTACAGTCTGTTGATATATGTTCTATGTCTCCACAATTATAACATTGACATTTAGTGGGGTATTTTGTATAATTTAGTTTTCTTTTCCCTTTTTGAAAGTATTGTTGGGGTTTGAAGGGTTTTTGTTTCATTTTAGATTTCTGTTGAAGTTTTGATTTGGGGTATTTTCTAAAACTATACTTATATTTTTTATAAGGAGGGTAATATTTTCGATATTGGGATTTCTTTCTCTTGGTATATTTATTTACTTTATTTACAGGTTTACATCCCCATCTATGAGGTGTTTCGAAGTCTTGACATTTTAAGATTAATTTATTTGTTTTATAATATTTTTTATTTCTCCATGCTTCTTTACATTTGTTAGATAAATATTCTCGTAAATAATCTTCACGTCTTCCCATGGTATCTAAATGAGGTATTAAATCTATTCGATCATTAAGGGCTATTTGATATTCTACTATTAAAGTTTCAGATAATAATTTTGGTAGTTTATGATAAAATAAATCTAAATAGAATCTTTTTCGATCATAATTTTGAAGTCTTGCTTCATAATAATATTTTTTAAATTCACAAATATATTGGTTTAAATCATTGGGTTCTAAGGTACATATCCCTATTTGATGTAATTTAGTTATAGCTCTCTGTATTTTAGTTTGTTCATTGTCTCCTACATTTCGTCCTAAGAATTCGTTTCTTAATATTTGTTGGTATTTTCTAAGTAATAATGAATAATATTCTCTGCGACTATTATAATTTTCTTTTTTTCTTATATTTCTCTAAATGCTTCAATTTGAGTTTTTCACCATTCTAATACTATTCTGTAAAACTAGATTCAACTACTAGAGGGGCAGAATTAGTGTCTATACTTTGGTGTAATAACGCTTTTAATTGAGCTTTTACCCATTCTTCTAATCTTTTTTCAATATCTAATTGACAATCTAAATTTAACCATATGCCTGTGTTTAGTTTTTGTTGGGTTTCATATTATTCTAATGGAGGAGGTAGGAAATTACTTTTTTCTGTTGGAGTATAAATAGTTTCAAACATAAATTCATTATTGGTTTCTTTTAAAGGTTCTTTATGGCGTAATTCAGTATTACTGATTTCAGTTTCTCTATCTATTACAGGTATACTAGTTCTTGTTGTGGTTTGGTTATATCCTGGGGCTTGTAAATTAGGTGGGTTAAATGGTTATTCTTCTTGCTTTACTGTGGCTTGCATATTTAATTGTTTCATCTCATTGTCAAGATAATCTAAATAACTTAGTTCGCTTCGAATTGCTGCTAAATTATGTTCTTCTTGTCCCATTCGTTTTTCTATTTCGTCCTGTTCTAATTCTTCTAATATTTGCATTATATTGACTTCTTTTTTTGGTTTAGTAGGGTGGGTATTATGGATGAATTTTAATTGTTTTTCTTCCTCTTTATCGATTTGGTCTAAATATCTCATGAATTTTAATATTTCTTCTTCATTTCTTCTACACTGTTCTGGGGAAATATATTCGGTTTCTTCTATGATGGTCACAACTTTTTCTTTTGGTTTTTAAATTTCATCATATATAGTCCATAAATTATTATTAATGACTTCTTGTCCTCGTTTTAATTCTTCGGTTATAATTCTAGTTTCATAAATCTGTTCATTCATAGGTTTGGCTTTTATTTGTGATGTTGATACTTCTCCAAATACAGCTTCATTAAATAGTTTTATCATATTCATTTCCTGGTCTTCTATTATTTGTTTGATTCTATTATGGATTCCTAAGGTGTGACTTATTCGATTAATCTTTCGATGTATTATATTTACTTCAGAACTTAGATCATGTAGTTCATTATTCATTTCATATATCTTTTGTTCTAATGGCTTAGCTAATTCCTGTAGTCTATATTCTTTATTTGTTATCGGTTCGTTTTCTAATATATTTTCTATTTGTTCAGGTAAATCGGCAGAAGGCTTTAATTGAGGATCTACAAGACATCCTAATTGTTTCATTAAATACATATTTGTCCAGTTATTCATGTTCCATGTACTATCTCCTTCACCTCCTAACATAAAGGGTGAAGCTATAAAGGTTTCATTTGGTGTTGGAATAAAACTACTATTTGGAAGTTTACTCTGCTCTAATTCATATATTCGAGGTTCAATTCGCATTAGAGAATACATGTTAATACACAACTACTTAAAGGCAATCAGCAAAAGAGCACACAAGATAATTTGTACAATAATTAATTATCAAAAAGAGAGAGAAAGACGACTAAAAATTTTATTAACTAGAGGAGATCAAGGTTCATACTTCTTCCCTTATCATCCTCCTATGCTCTGATACCATTTCAAGGGACAGCCTGGAAGACTAAGAAATCAATATGATGAAACTATTTAATGAAGCTGTATTTGGAGAAGTATCAACATCACAAATAAAAGCCAAACCTAAAGCATGACAAGACCTAAAGCAACCCAAAAATCCAAGATTCCTCCTCGAAGTGATTAAAGATAAAGCAGACATGACATCACCATTATCACAAGACCTAAAAGTCCAAGATTCCTTCTCGACGTGACAAAAGATAAAGCAGACAGGACATCACCTTTATCACTTGTAATAATCCAATTAGGAAAGGTAGAGGAATGCCTCGCCTATATAAAGCCTTGTAAATTACATTGAATATATATATATATATATATATATATTTGCTTAAATTAAAAATTTAGCATCCTAAATATGCTATTAGGTAAAAAGTTTATGGCGCATGAAATTTGGATGATTCCAAATCCTTTAAAACTACTATATCATTATTGTCCCTTCCAAGAAATATTTATTTTAACAATTTCTTGCATTATATATATATTTGCTTATTTTAAAAATTTATCATGCTAAATATGTTATTAGGCAAAAAGTTTGTGGGGCATGAAATTTGGATGATTCCAAATCCTTTAAAACTACTATATCATTATTGTCCCTTTCAAGAAATATTTATTTTAACAATTTCTTTAATTATTTTATAATATTATTAGTTTATTTTTTCAAAACTATATTTTATTCCTAAAAATATATTTAAAAATTTATATTAGTATTTAATTTTTTAAATAATTTCAAAATTTTTGAAAATATTACATAAATCTTAACTATTAGTTCTATTAACATACTTTCATTAATAATAACATAGTGTGACATATGATTTTTTAAAAAAAATTATATTGTCAATTGAACAATCTAACTAGATGTGGGCCTATATAAATTGTATGGGACCTGTATTAATTACATAACTTAGTTCAAATTAAAAAAAAAGTAGAAAATGTTTGGAAAAAATGGAGAAACTTTGAAGAAAGAGAAAAAAAAGGAGAAACTTAAAAGTAGTATTTTACAATACAACCCATGCTCCTTTTATATACATACATATATATATATATATATATAAGTAGCATCCCTTTTATCTCATTTCCCTTTATCTCTCTTCTTTTCTTTAATTTGTTTTTGTAGTCATTTTGTTCTTCTCTCTTTTGATCAAAGATGTCCAAATTTTACATCTCTTTTATCTTTACGAATTGATGAAACATATCTATTGGATATTGCTACATGGTTACAAAACTTTATTATATCAAACTGTTGGGATTTGTATGTAGACACATAATGAAAAAAAGATACAAAACAAGCAAAATCCCTCCCATGGTTCCATCACCTTTGCTTAAACTAAAGCAAGGTAGAAAAAATATACCTTTAGCACATAAAACTTTGTCTCTCCTTCTAATTAATCAAGTTTGGATCTCTAAACGCTGCTTTTCATGAACCAACACCCTCTACCAATATCCACACAAATGGTGTGCTAGCACCACGTTACGCGAATGTGCTTCTCCAAACTCATCCACAAGAACCACATGACTTCTCAAGTGTGTAGCCGAATCTCTCTCTCTCTCTCTATTAGGTGGTGTATTATTGTGGCTCCCTTCTTAAAATTGACACATAGAAAACCCTAGTCTCCCCCTTTTAAAAGAAAACCTTATAATTTTGAAATTAATATATATATATATGTATATATATTAATTTTGTCCACCTCCTTCTAATGAGAGAATGTCATATCATAAATAGGAAAATTTTTATTCAAAATAAGATACTTTTTAGAGAGCAAATACACTAAATGTAAATACTATATTCATTAGATCTAGACACCTTCTAGATTTAATGAATATGGACATCTTATCTCATGTTGGGCCATTCTTGTGTATGACCCTGTAGGCCCATATAATGTTAGCAGTGGACCTAAAACTCCTTTTAGCCTATAAGTCATAAGTGGCCTCTAATAAGACATTATGACTACCCAAATTATATAAAAATCGATGATCTGATACAACTTATCATATAACTTATGTTAAGTCTCTTTTGTCACATGATATCTAGGTCAAGCACAAGGCATAGAGACGTCATCCTTGTATCGCTTCACCATACTTTTCGATCTCTAAGTAGACTATTAAAGCAAACAAAACTCCTTTTCATTTGAGCATGGCTATGCATTTATCAGTCTTACTTATCAAAGGGCCCAAAGATATCTCTCTCTCTCAGCGAGAGGAATAAATCCCATCGTAACCACTCATCTTCCTCTGCATGTATGCCATTATATCCCATCACAACCTTTATGATCACTCGATTAAAGGCTACTTTTGATTATGTCAAAGTACAAAGTTCCTAATATAGGAATCTATGGTGGTCTCAGGTCTAATAGCTCAATGACATAGCTATAGATGAGATATGCTTATAACCTTGTCCATATAGCTATTTCACGTCGGGTCGATCTAGCACTTTGGTTCTTAATAAGTGCTTATGACTTTGATTTGTATCTATATACATTATCATCTTATGATCATCATTCAAAATCATACTAGTCTTAATTCATTATTGTTCCCACAATAATAATCGATTAGGAAAATTTAGGATAACTATAATTACCTAAAGATCTTATTATATTGCAAATATGCAAACAATATAATAATGATAATGTCACATTCTAAATTTTCTGTAATAAGTAATGTAACCAAATTAATTAACAAAGAATATCAAGGAAAACATTAAAGAACTAACTTAGGTTAATTAGGAACTAATAGACTCAATTAAGACTAGAAAAGGAAGACATATGTCAAGATGTCTTATTGAGACATTAGTTTGACAATTTATTTAGCATGGAAACACATAGCCATAGGTCAAGATAAACTTGCAACCATTCCTATCATAATATCTCTATTATTTTCCCATATAGGAATATATCTAAGCATGGGTGTTTGGTCAAGTGGCAATCCCTTCCATTAGACATGTATAGCATGAGATAAAACTTACCAAAATCTTGGAATTATTTAACACATGCATGGTTGAACAAGGAGATGTAGGAATAAGCACATAAACATAAGATAATAAGGACAAAATAAAGACACCTTGACATTCCACTCACTCACAATGTACATTAGTCATTCGGTCAATGCATTAGCCTTCATTTAGCTATGGGACTTGGTAGCCAATTACATGTAATTGAATGTCTTAGACAATATAAGATGAAGACACCTATGTGGGACAGTGGTGTGGGACCAAGGAGGAAAGAAATTCTAACAAACCAAGTACACACACCTTATGCTTCCACCATATTATATATGTATATTGCATTTAGTGTTATTGAATCCTCTTAGTTGTGGGAGTTTAATATCACTTACATATGGAATTAGGTGGGAAAAAAACATTCACATGCTGCCACATTATCTAGCACCGAATGAGAAGTAGGTGGAATGGTTATTTAATTATTTCAATCACTTCCCTTTAATATTGTTATCGTATAAGAGCATATACATTCACTTGGTTATTTAAATGGTGTTCAGCCATGGAAATCATGTATTTCCCATTTAAGGACACGACTTGGAAAGGGAAGGATGGAAAGAGTGACACCTTACATGCTACCAAATGGTGGAAGGAAGAAATCCATATGTTTTACCTGATTCCAATACTTTCATCTCGATGGGAAAAAGTATGAGGTGTCATTGCCATGGTTCTCCTTTACTTTGGCTGTACTTAGGCTGAAAATAAAATTAAGAAGAAGGAGACAAAAGTTTGGGTAAATTAGGGAGCTGCAAAACAAGAGGCAAACCATGAAAGTAGAAGAAAATTACAAGAAGGCTTGTTGGAAGGTAAGTATAGGAAAAATACCTAAACTCCTTAACTACTTCTATTTAACCTGTTGAATTGATTAACTAGGATGCTTCATTATTATGGGACAGCCATAGAACACCAAGGAAACAAATACTAGAAGAACTTGGGGAAGGAGCCACGAGCACTTTAAGGTAAATGTTAAATCATTCCTTTTGAAACCAAGTAGGCCGAAAGTTAGAGAGAAGTGGAAAGAAAATTTTGTAAACTAGTCAGCCATAAGAATAACACCTTAGAAATGTCTTAAATCTAATTAAAGAAATAGCATAGAAAAGGTAGCATATATGAGAGATGTTTAGACACTAAATGGTGGAGATGTAGTGCAGTTGCCACCTATGCATAGTGCTTCGATTGAGTACCGAGTTGTGATCAGACTTCTGTATGTACTGAGCCCAAGTTATGCTTATTGGAGAGTTGGTGCTGTGGATGAGCCTCTCTTGGTATTGTTAGCCTTTAACATGTTATGTGTAATTGTTAAAATGGGATAATGATCATTGGTATCTCAATTATTGCATTTTGCTGATATTATGATGTTTCTGATGCTTATCTGATTTAATGCATATATGTTAATTAATTTAAAGCATATAAATGGAATTTACCTCTATTTACTAAGATTTGCATCTCACCCCATTTTATGGGCTAACTATTTCAAGTGAAGGCTCTTTGGGTAAGGATAAAGGAAAGCAAGTGGATGAATATTCATAAGCTGAGACCCTGTATGTGGGGTGCTACATTTGGGTTAATCTAACTTAGGGTAAATGCTAATTTTGTTGTTCTTTTATATAGCATCATCATGTAATCATATTGCCAAGTGTAAAAGTTTCGTGTTTTGGTAAACTATGATATAACTAATAGAGAGCTAGGCTTCATACAACTTGGAATCTAATGTATGCACTCATATATATATCTGATATGGAATCTTGTTGACTTTGAAATATGATTCATCATTTGAGAATGTAATGATTTGTTGCCTTAAATATTGACTTAGACTAGTATTGTATGGAACCTCTGTTGGAATTTATATTTGAATGATAATAGTAGTGGCTCTTGGTATCCCTTGTGTTCAAAGTCCATGATTTGCTATTATATGGTGGATAGATGGGTAGAAATCAACACCTAAGTCTTAAATTGGTGATGATAGATATGCTGAGCAAATTAAGTGGTTGAACACTAATAGCCACTACTTTTGCAAATAATTCTACAAGCGTACAGATCGCTTTTGTAATATAGTGAATCAAAGTTGTCCTACAGAGAATTGAATTAAACTCAATTAAGCCTAAGGAAATTCGCTTTTGTTTAAGTCAAGATGTGCAACTACCAATATAATGAATTAACATAAAAATGAAAGTAAACAAATACTAAGCGTCAAGATAGTTCTGATGAGATAAACCGCTAAAAAGGATCCTATGTTCCTATCCCCTGATTGCCATGAATTAAGGTGCTCGATTAATTGATTAATCAACAATATAAAAGTTGGGGAGATTAATTGAGCCCAAATGTCTCTCGAACCATTTAGACTTCTATTCTAATTAATTATAGACTTCTCTCACAATTAATCAGATGAAATACATTCAATCCCTTTTACCACTTAGGATTCTTGAGCATATTTCTATACCTAAGAACAAAACTAGTGTTACCTAATTTTAATCCTAAGTTGTTTAATTAATTAGTCCATTGAGATTTCTCTTTTTCAAGAGCAAACCTCAAATCCCCCAATTCAACAAGAGATGGCCAAACTCTATATGAAACAATGAGGACAGATCAAGCATTCAAATCATTAATCAACTCAAATTAACCTTACAAAATCCTCAGTACATGGCAATAGGTTCAAGTAAACCTAGGATCAATGAAATTTAGATACACATAGCTCTACACATTGTAATCAGATGCAGAAATTCAAAGAGACAAAAAATTATGAGGGGAAGATGGAGGATCGAAGGAAACTCAATGCAATCATGTTGATTCGGCCTCCAATCTTCAACCCAAGCTTCTTCTCCTCAACCCTAGCTCTTTGGTGCGTTTTCCTCTTCAAAATTTCTCCTCCCAGCTCAAAATGATGAAACCATCACTCTTTCTTATATTTTTAGCTTGCAAATCAAAGCTGTGCATTTTAGTAGCTGATCTCACTATGGCGAGGGGTGGCTCTCGCTATAACGAGATCTTGTAGGCGCCTAGATTTTTGTTGATCTCGCTATTGCCTACGCTATAGTTAAGAGTTCCCTGGAATTTGTATGAATCACGATTTCGCTATGGCGAAGTAACTTCCTCACCATAGCGAATGTGCACCCTGGCTATAGTAAATTATGTTCTTGCTATAGCGAACAGGCTTGTTAAGCATGCCTTTTGACTTTTTAGCTTCTCTCTCTTTTCTCATTCCTTTTTACAATCTTCTACTTTTCTCCTGAGATAAAAATCAATAATCAAATAAGGCTCAAAACTGATAAAGATATCATAATTAAGATATTTTCTTCATTTTGTTTGATTGAATAAAAAGTTAAGCCAGGTTAGTCAAGAGAAAGGTACTTTGACTCCCTCATATATCATAAAATATATCTCTTTCTTATCCAAAATTAGGGAGTCATCAAACTCCCCCACACTTATATTATTGCTTATCCTCAAGTAATTCTTAAAAAATATCAATCAAAGTGGCTATTGACTAATTCTTTTCCATGATTAACACCCAATTAATCAAAATTCCAGATTCCCCCACACTTAGAATGAAACCAATGTCAGAAGCAGAAGTTTAGCAAAACTCAATTTGAATTTTGAAACTAATGTACTTATAGCAACACCCTCTTAATTTCTAAAGTGTGTGTGTGTTTCATAGATAGTTTTTTTTTAAAGCAATCAAGTGATCTTCATTAATTACCTCAATATACTTTCAAGACTAAATCCAACTATCTACTCTAACTTCAATTGTCAGAGTTCATTAAAAGAGGTCTTTATTATTCAACAGAGTAATACTCTTAGCACAGCCATTCTCTTTCTTCTTTTTCATCTTTTTTTTTTTAATTCTCCTTCTCATTTCTCTTAATCCTTTTGACGCCAATGACAACATTGATTATGAAGCCACCCGGTTACTCAGATTAAGGAAATTGACTCAGAGTGCTCACTAGCATACTCTTAGTTTCACCATTGTTTGACGCGAAAGTTCACACTTTTTAGTGCAAACACCTGGTTATTAAGTGATTTCAACCATTGGAGTAAAGATATATTTATATATGTTCCTTTTTTTTATATATCCTTCTCAAATGACAATCAAATATCCATCAGCAGCAAATAAATTGGAGAGATTTAAAAATAATTTGGGACTAACTAAAGAAAGAGCTTGAATTACTTCAATAACCATCTTGCTAAAAAGTGCTTTTATTATGGGTGTTTATTACAACCACATTACTTGCTTTGTTCATTTCAAGTTTGCTCAACCCCTACATTCATTGTTTAGTATTCATTTGAAGCAAGGGGGAGTTGAATCTGGTTAAAATTGTGGAGGTATTATGGTGGACTGATTATTATTGATATTATTGTTTATTTAGGTCTGCATGTCCGCCTAGCCTATATTTACCTTCCCCCATACTTAAAGAAAACATTGTTTGCAATGTTTAAAACAAGATATACTAAAATAAAAAAAGTAAAAGTAAACCAGAGTGAGGGTAAGGGATGTAAGTAGAAAGAAAAAAATAGAAACTCCCCTGATATGAAAAGTTAGGGACGAGAAGGAGGTACGCGAACAACTCCTGTAGCTGAGAGACAAAAAAAAAAATACACAGACCATGCAACAAATAGTAAGTAGGCGTTAGATAAAAGATATCAAATATATAACTAGCAAGTGCAGAATCTAAGAAACATTATGAGGTACAGTGATCCATATACAGTTATCCTAAAAATGAAAGCAGAAAAGTAAGAAGGGTTATGTAATGAACACAAAAACACTATGGGTTAGAGGGCCCAGGTATATTATGCGATGTGGGGTCTTGTGGAAGAACAATGACAAATGATTGAGGGACCTCTGAAGGTGGTGGTGGAGGGGTAGGCATAAGATAATCCACAAGTATTTGCAACTAATCTTTCATTAATAGGATATGCCCCTCTAGTCTGTCAATGGAGTCTCTCACCCAACCCTCAAATTGAGTCTGAGGTAGTGCATCTTGCATTATGAGTTCTGGAGTATCCACTTGCTGCTATGAAAGAGGTGGAGATACCTCGTGATGTGGTTGTGCCTGTGCCGATGTCTACAGGGTCTTCCCAGTTTATCCTTCATGCTATCATACTTGAATGGACCCTTTAGTTTAAATTGAGCATCATTTTTAGATGCTCGGCTCCCCCCATTAAAAGTAACTTAATGAGCTTGTGGGGGTATGCCAAGCTTGCTCTATCTAATCATGCAATTTGCTTGAAGTTTAGGATCATAAGGCAGGGAATATTCACCTGCTACCTAGTCATAAAGCAATAACTCACAACAATCCTTTCTTGGATCATGTCAAACTCATGAGAACTAGTCAAGGCATTGCTAGTGATGAACTGCAGCCAATATCGAGCAGGCTTATTTAGTTGGTTGACTACATACACTTTGTTGGTCAGCCTTGCTCAACCTTTTTTGGCTATGGTCGTCTTCACTTCTTCCCATAGAATGGACTACTGATTAGCCATGTAAGACTGGAAGGCACATTCTTCGACATCGGGCAGTTCATATAAGTCTTGAATGACTTTCTTATTAATTCAGACCTATGTTATTGGCAATAATATTCATCTTCATCCTCCTCTGTGTCTTCAAAATTAACGTACAACTCTTGGATCATCAAAGGAATATGATGCATAGGTTTTTTAGTGAAACCTTGCAAACCATGCCATTCAAAATCACTGTAGGTCAGATCCAAGATATGGGGCTCATAGTATCTGTCTTCAGCAATGCCCCGATCAGAGAAGAGGAACTTAAAGCGAAATTTAGCTCTTGAAGAAGCAAATTTGTCCTTATTATATAGTTTCTTCTTCTGCTTCGAGGAAGATGTTTCAACTATTTTTGTTTGCCTTTTAGGAGCCATAAACTCTGTAATCCAAATAACATCCAGAATTAAACTAGTGGAAGTAGCTATAGCAAACTAATAGAACAGTCATGATCAAATGTAATGTCTAAGGACATAGTGATGGATAGAAAAAAATGGCCAATCAACTTAATTTTACATGCATATGATATGGGAATGGCCCTTTAAGAGCAAACATGGTATGAAGGGAAAAGAAACTTGAAGCAGGCAAGGCAGGAAGTGCACGAAGAAGAAACATCACGTTCTGGAGAAGAACGTTCGAACTCGCTATAACGAGAATGAAAAGATTTCCAAAAATGTGGTTTTAGCCCGAAAAATTCTAGATTAATGAGAACTTCCTACACAGAAATAGTTAACAAATAGAACGCAACTAGAAATGCTAGCCTATTGACCCCTAATTCTGTAGGTAAATGCAAAAAGTTTCACAGCCTTAAAAACCATAGAATCAGCAATAATAGGCAGCGATAGAGGAAATAAAGGACGAGTGACATACTTAATGCGAGGAGAGTAATGCACGAAGGGAATGGGGCGTGAAAAGCAAGGATTTTTGTAGAGGAAAAGGATGGGGGAAAAATAGGCATGCAACAACGAGAACGACAAAGAGAGAAAAATGTGAAGAAAATAGAGCTTTTAGGTTATTTTTCTTTTTTGTGTATTTTTTTTATGCGAATGGTCAAAGACCTCACAATAGCGAGGTGATTTCTAGAAGAAGTACCAATAACAAAGCTACCATTTTTGCAATGGCGAAAGACTCCCTTGCAATGGCGAGTATACTTAGGTGATTCTTGTTAGCTGAAGAATTTCGCTATAGCTTAGCTATAGTGAGAAACTCTTTGGTGTCTGTACCTATCTATGAGCATATTGTAGTTGCCATAGCGAGTTGGCCATCTCACAATAGTGAGTACACTTGAAAAACTTCTCCTACCCATTTCACTCGCCATAGCCTGGCAATAGCAAAAGACTTTCTGGACTTTGTACCAGATTGGAGAGACAGGAAGTTTGCTATGGCGAAATAATGATCTCGCTATAGCGAGAACACTTAATATCTATTAAACACACTTTGGCTTGCCACAGCCTATGCCATAGCGAGGAACTCTCTGTTTAATGTACCAGACGTAGAATAGTAGTCTTGCCATAGCGAGACGGGCTCCTCGCCGTAGCAATATTTTATTTTATTTTATAGGCATTATGTAATACTTTATCTAACCCTTCATATAATCCCTTTAACCCAAGATCAACTTATTTGAATGAAGTGAACACAGTTACCAAATAAGAGAGAACACTCGAGGTCGTTTAACTGCTCCATTCTCTTGCTTTCTTTAACGAAGGTTGTGACGGCCCAGCTTTTAATCATTGTAATTAAGGTTAAATAGATGATTAATAATCATAAATTGGGGTTACAAGACATTATGACTAATTACATTCAGAAAATACAGGGAAATTTGAACCTTAATATTATTAGAGTCATCTACCATATAATTACAAGCACTCATGTACATCAGAGAAACAAACATTCATTTATAAGCCTTTGATTCCATTACCATTAATTCCAATTCACAAGAATCTTCTACCAATGTTTCTAAGTCATCCCTTGGGCTTACCATATAAAAAACCAAGATTTCTTGGTTAGAATGAAAGTTTGGATCCATTAGCCACAGCTAAATGTCCTTGTGCCGCGGTCAATTGCTCTCGAGTTCACTCCTTATCTTCACATATTGCCACAGTGAGTTAGACCTTCGCCGTGGCTAACCTACATGGCACCACAGTGAGGAAGCCTCCTAGAACCTTCCTCACTCGCCTCTCACTATTGGTTGCGGCCAATTCCCCCCTTTCGCCGTAGCTAATTCCTCTTTAGAATGCCTAACAAATTCTTACAAAAGTTTGCCATAACCAATTCCCATTTAGCCGCGGCAAATTACCCTATGGATGAATCCTAATTTTGCCTTTCACATTTCGCTGTGGCTAATTCCACTTTTTGTTGTGACGAATTGCTCTTTGGTATTCTCCCTGGGTAACTTTTCCTCTATTGGCCACGGCGAAATTCCTTCTGATCATACAACTTCTAAAATCTTGTCTCATACTCTCCACTCTCCCTCTAATAATACCCTAGGGTCACTTTACCTTAATTTATGCAACTCTAATGGTATTTATGTACCTTATTTACCTAACTATTCTACCATTACCAATTCAAAACTTAACTATAAATTCCTACTCATTCAACTACCATATGTCAGCAAATTCATAGATTAATAATAGCAGAATTTCATAAGCTTCCAGCAATTATCATTCAAATATGCATTCCCTTAAAGATTTCATGAATCACTGATTCAAATCAACAATCTCATATATCCCATGATGACATTCCCAGTAGTAAACCATCTTATGAATTCAACAAAGTTTATACATCCAAAACCAAGTTATATTGAGGCTTAACTCCTTAATAAATACATTCCAACTAATCAAAATATAAATGTCTACATTTGGCAATATGATTACATGATGATGTTATATATATAAGATTAACAAAATTGCATCTACTATACTCAGATTAGCCCAAGTGTAGCTTCCTCCACACATGGCTAGAGTTCATGGATTTTCATCCACTTACTTCCCTTTATCCTTACCCAAAGGGCTTTCACCTGAAAGTATAATCCCATGAAATGAGGTGAGATGCAAATCTCAGTAATCAAGGCAAGTTCCATTCATATATTCTAGTTTAATTAACATATATGCATGATTTTTTATAAGTATCAGAAAATATACCAGTCATACCAGTAAATAAAACAATTAGGCTATCTATGATTACTATCCTATACTAGCAATCACAATTCCACATGTTATAGGCCAATAACACTGGGAGAGGCCCGTCCACGGCACCTACTCCCCATTGAGCACAACCAGGGCTCAGTGCATCTGGGGTCTGATCATAACCTGATGCCCGATCGAAGCATATGCACGGGTAGTAGCAGCACCATAGCTCCACCATGAACTCATAAGGTCTAATCACACATAACATATAGCCAACTAATTCATTTAACATCAAAATCATAATCATGCAACAAATATAAGATTAAAATCAACATATGCATGGAATTAGCATAAACCCCAGTTACCTCACTCTGTAGACAATTGAAAAGCCACCAGTAGTGCCAAAATCTCCCTATAACCATAACATCAGAAGATTACTACTTTAAATCATAATGTACAGCAACAAAAAGTACCCAAGGAATTAAAATACAAATGGCTACCCAGAAGACACTTACCCAGCCACTACAAATTCCTAAATTCGGATTGAATATGTCCTTTACCAGAAACTTCAATATATCACCCTAATTCCTAAGCAAATTCATACATAATTAATACTCATACTATAAAATCAACTATGGGGGTCTTAAAATAACAGAAAATACACTAGAATGGAGAGTTTACACTTACCCAATATCCCTTCTAACCTCTACCTCCCAAAATCCTCTAAGAAAATACCAAACAGCCATATTTCAAAATTTGGGTATGGTGAAAATGCTCCAAATAAACAACTAATTAGGCCAAAATGAAGAGAAAGAGAAGGAGATTAAGTTATATAATAAGTACCTTGGCTGATTTTGAGTTTAAAAGTAAGAAATGGTAGATTTCTTGCCCTAAACCCTAGCCTCCCTTCAAACCTCCGAAAATGAGATGTGTATTTGTGTTTCAGCAAAATATGGAAGGGTTGAAGTGTTTAGGGTTTAAGTTGGGTCTAATGTGGGTCATGGACTGACCCAAGGGTCCAATTGCAAGTGGGTTCTGATTTAAACCTTGTTGGGCCAGCTTTAATATGTTAGGCTGTAGAAATTTAATTGGGCCAGACCAAGTTTGAAAGACACAATTGATTTGGGTCTGCACAAGGGTTATTGGTCTATTTATAAGAGCTTGTGCAAGTTAGGTCTTAGGTCTTTAATTCCTTAAATCAGATTGGGCCCTCCATTAGTTCATAACCTTAGCCTACTTAATTTAATTTAGGCCTAGATAGGGTTTCTAACTTAATTAAATCTCAAATTCATATTAATAATTTATCTTTCTAAAATTTTTATTCACTTAACTTGCCTGATTATTCCGTATTAATTATTCTTGATTAACCTAAATCCATGGTTAACACCTTAATTAATTTTGGGGTTTTACAAAGGTTAGTCCAGGACTACCAACATCTCCTGAGCACTCCAACCCTACATGATTAAAATAAGGCTTAAACATTCATAATCCTTTCAACAAAAATTAAAATAAAAGGAGATAAAAGTGCAAAAGATAAAAGTTTGGGCTGCCTTCTAAGAGCACTAAGTTTAAAGTCTTCAGCCAAACTATCTCCAGTGTTCAAGGAGGTATGGTGAAGCTTTGAACCATCTTATGTCTATTCCATTCTCCCTCAAAATATTGTTTAAGCCATTGACCATTGACCTTGAATTGATCCCCTAATTGTTCATCTTTAATTTCCACTGCTATATGAGGTGCAAACGCAATCACAGTATACGGATCTGACCATCTTAATTTAAGTTTCCTAAGAAACAACTTGAGTCTTAAGTTGAATAGCAATACATGTTGTCCTGGTGTGAATGTCCTGTGGAGAATGTGGCGATCATGCCATTTCTTTGTTTTCTCCTTGTAAACCCTTGAGCTTTCATATGCTTTTAGCCAAAATTTATCTAATTCATCCAATTGAAGCATTCTCTTTATACTTGCCAAGTTATGATCAAGATTAAGCTGTTTGATAGCCCACCATACCCTATATTTAAGTTTTAGGGGTAAATGACATGCTTTCCCATAAACAAGTAAATGACATGCTTTCCCATAAACAAGCCTATAGGGCAAGATCCCTATAGGTGTTCTATAAGCGGTTTAGTAAGCCCATAATGCATCATCCAACTTGTTAGACCAATCTTTTCTGAAATGATCAACATTTTTTTCCAAGATTCTTTTGATTTTCCTATTAGTAAGCTCACACAAGTCATTGGTCTGAGGGTGGTATGCAAGAGACATTTGATGGTGTACCCCATATTTCAGTAGTAGATTCTTCAACTGTTTATTGTGAAAATGAGCACCTTCGTCAATGATGATAGCCCGTGGTACCCCAAACCTATTAAAGATGTATTTCTTGAGAAATTTGATTACTATGTTGGAATTGTTGGCTATACAAGCCAATGCTTTAGCCCACCTACTCACATATTCCACAGCCACCAGTATGTAATGATTACCTTAGGATGAAGGAAAGGGGCCCATAAAGTCCATTCCCTATACATTAAATAGTTTAACTTCTAAGATCTCAGACTATGGCATCTCTTGTTGCCTTGAGATGTTCCTTATTCTTTGACATCTATCACATTGAAGAACGAAGCTGTGAGCGTCTTTAAACAACATGGGCCAATAAAAACCCAATTCCAACACTTATGTGCAATCTTTTGACCCCCAAAATGACCCCCATAAGCTGATGAATGGCACGTATAGAAGATAGCAAGGTGTTTTATTTTAGGCACACATTTTCTAATCACAGAATCAGCACACCTCTTAAAGAGAAAAGGCTCCTCCCAGACATAGTAAGTGACATCATGCAAAAATTTCCTCTTTTGGTAATGACTGACATCAAGCGGTAAAATATTGCATACAAGGTAGTTTATAATATCAGCATACCATAGAATGTCAATTAAATTTGCCACATGAAATACTTATTCGTCAGGAAAACTTTCATCAATCACAGTTCTATTGGTGCATTCAGTCTCTTGAGCAAGACGTGATAAATGATCAGCTACCTGATTGTCACTGCCCTTCTTATCCACTATCTTCACATCAAATTCTTGCAGGAGAAGGACCCATCTAATTAGTCTCGGTTTTGACTCTTTTTTACTCAGTAGGTATTTAATGGCCGTATAATCAGTATGTACAGTTACATTAGCACTCATCAAATAAACGCGAAATTTGCTAAAAGCAAAGATCATGGCTAACATCTCCTTCTCAGTTGTAGAGTAATTTACCTAAGCTCCATTTAAGGTTTGACTAGCATAGTAAATGGGATGAAATACCTTGTCCTTCCTTTAACCTAGAACAGCTCCTATCGTATAATCACTGGCGTCGCACATGAGTTCAAAGGGTTGACTCCAGTCTAGAGCTACAATGATAGGTGCAGTGATCAATCTTTGCTTGAGCTCTTCAAATGCCTTTAGGCACTCATTGGTAAATTGGAAGGATATGTCCTTCTCCAAGAGTTTACAAAGCGGCTTTGCAATTTTTGAGAAATCCTTAATGAACTGACGGTAGAAACCAGCATGATCAAGAAAGCTCTGAATTTCGTTTACATTAGTGGGTGCTAGGAGGTGTTTGATCATCGCTATTTTGGCATGATCCACTTCTAGACCATGTTTAGAAACTTTATGTCCCAAAACGATTCCTTCAGTGACCATGAAGTGGCATTTCTCCTAATTCAACACCAGATTTGTCTCTTCATAATGCTTCAGGACTTACGCTAAATTGGCTAAACACATCTCAAAGGGCTCTCCAAACATAGAGAAGTCGTCCATAAACACTTCCATAGTATGTTCAATAAAGTCTGCAAAGATAGACATCATATAGCATTAGAAGGTGGCTGGAGCATTGCATAACCTGAACGGTATCCTTCGAAATGCAAAAGTGCCATAAGGACAAGTGAATGTTGTCTTTTCCTGATCTTCTGGAGCCATTGCTATTTGATTGTATCTAGAGCATCCATCCAAGAAATAAAAGTATTGTTTCTTAGCCAAGTGTTCAAGCATCTGATCAATGAATAGGAGGGGGAAATGATCCTTACGTGTTGCAGCATTCAACTTCCTATAATCCATACAAATTCGCCACCCAATAACTGTCCTGGTAGAAATAACTTGATTTTAGTCATTCTTTACCACTGTCATTCCTTTCTTTTTAGGAACACATTGTATCAGGTTGACTCAACTACTGTCAGAGATAGGGTATATGATCTCTGCATTCAACCATTTCACTATCTCCTTCTTAAACACTTCCTTCATGATTGGGTTCAGTCACCTTTACTCCTCAACCAATTTCTTGTACTCATCTTCCAGTAAGGTTTTGTGCATAACTATTGTTGGGCTGATGCCCTTGATATCTGCGATTGTCCAACTTATAACTGATTTGTGAGTTTTAAGTACCTCAATTAACTTATACTCTTGTTCCTCATTTAAAGATGCAAAAATGATCACGAGTAATGAATTATCCGTTCCCAAATAGGCATACTTCAAATTGGAAGGCAACGATTTTAGCTCTAATTGCAGAGGTTCTTCAATGGACGACTTCATTGATGGGGTACTCTTGCTTCCATTTCCAATGATTCAAATTTTCTCGAAGAATTCAACTAGTGAAAATTTCCATGCATCATCATCTTACATTCATCCGGCCTTTGTTATTCAATTATTTCCAGCTCATGTAACAATGCCTCTACTGAGTCTCTTTCTTTATATGTATCAAGTATGCCTTGAATGTATTCTTCATAGATCTCAACCTGAAAATAGTCATCTGTCGGATCAAAGAATTTCAAGGCCTTGTTCATATTAAACAAGATCTCCTCATCCCCAATTTGCAGCTTGATTTCGCCCATTTCCACATCAATTAGACCTCGAGCTATAGCCAAGAAGGGTCTGCCCAACAGAAGAGGTAACTTCCTGTCCACTAGTATGTCTAGGATGATGAAGTCTACTGGAAAGATAAACTTGTCTACTTTAACTAGAACATCTTCGATAATCCCCTTTGGCTTAGACAGGGTTTGGTCCACTAATTGTAACATAATTGAGGTGGGATGTACTTTCCCAAGTTGAAGTTGTTCAAAAATTGCAAGTGGCATTAAATTCACACTTGATCCAAGATCACATAGAGCTCCTCTTTCAAATTTTTTTCCAATGACACACGGCACTGAGAAGGTACCCGGGTCACGTAGCTTAGGAGGAAGATTGTTAAGGATTATTGCACTATATTTTTTTGTAAGCATGACTATGCCCAACTCATTCAACTTCTTCTTTTTACTTAACATTTCCTTCAGAAACTTGGTGTATAAAGGCATTTGCTCTAAAGCTTCCATGAGTGGGATATTAATATGCAGCTGTTTGAATATCTGAAGAAATTTCTTGTATTTTACCTCTAAGGTCTTCTTTTGAAACCTTTATGAGAAAGGAAGCAGAGGCATTCTTTTTTGAGATTATACCTATAACACCATATATTTCTAGCTCATTCTATAACAGTCTCATGCTTTATATTCATATGTCCATGAAGGAGCAAGAAAAGAGAGTTAAAATAATGTATTTTCTTGCGTTGTGTCATATGTAAAAATTCCATTTAATGTCACATGGACCATGTGAGCTCATACCATCTATTCTCATATTTAATTATATGAATACAACTCATTTGCATCATAAAATGTGGCTCACATCACAAGAAAACCAAAATGAAGCATAAAACATGGACATTTATTTTTGGCCAAATTTGGCTCTTTTCTGACCAAACTTTAGAAATCATAACTAATTCTAAAAAAATCAAAATCATACATTCTTAGCCATTCTGAAATGCTATGGATGTCTACTTTATGCTGAAAATATGTCCAGACCATAACATCTATTACAAAGGACGTTTGACATCCAAAAATATCTAGAGATCAAACTGCCACTGATGCTATCATAGATTTCTGTAAGAAATTTTGAAAATGTCTAATTAATTCTAAAAAAATCCAATCTATGTAAATGATATCAATCTAAAAATTTGTGGATGTTAGCTAGAGGGAAAAAATAACTCCAGACTAGCTCAGGTAGCCCAGATCTCAGAATTCAATGGAACAGTAACTGAGGTCGGATGAAGCTCCCGATACTGGACAGAATCTTTAAAAATTCATATCTCCCTCTCTAGAAATCCAAATGAGGTGCTTCTAGTTGGCACTAGTCACTGTGAACATCTAGTTTCTTTGTATAAAATTTTGTAGCAATTGGACATCATTTGGTCCTTGTGTGATAGATTTTATTTTCGAACCAAATGAATAGTGCAGCAGACCAAAATCAGAAAATTTGCTAACTTTGAAAATTGCATGCCAAATATTAGATCAAGAAGAGCCCATTTGGCTAAAAAGTGGCATTGGGTTCCATTATAGTCAATTTTGGCTCCATATGAGATACTAAAGTAACCAAATGGTTTTCCCTAGGGTTTGACACCTTTTGGGCAAATCTAAAAGCATGATTAAGACTTGTGTAAGCTGCCTAAATGGTCCCAAATCCATGCATCTCATTTTAGTCATTTCATCTACACATATGCATAATTCTATCAAACTCTTAAGAAACATAATTTGGCATTCTATGCCCAAATTACATTCTAGGGTTCACACATCATATCCATTCATTTATACATCATATATCATCATAATTACACATGTCTAAGAAGTCATAGGCCATATACATCAAGGGGTTACAACATTTGACATCATTATGGTTTTAAAAAGCAAAGACTAAGCATGTTGGTGTCAAACTCTTCTCTTCAAGGTGGTTGGCTTCCGTTACCTTGTCCACTTGGTCTACCTAGCATATTAGATCGTTGGAGAGGAGGAAATAAGATTTAAAGAATCCCAATAGCTCATCTCCCATTCAATCATACATAATGGATACAAATAAGTCTCATAAATGCATGTATGGTCATGTTGACATGTGCAAACATTCCAGAGACATTTTCATCATTTGAGAAAGTCATACATAACATATAAAGGCTTGCCAAGCAAGTGGATTGGCCTCACCTAATTTTTTATGGATATTAGACTTGCCTCACCTATTCTTTAAGAGATTCTTGGACTCAACCATGCTCTTGGGAGCCCATCTTGCTTTTGGAAGACTCTTTGTTTTGTTTCAACCAATCTCAAGGGTTCTTGGCTCATCCTCACCATAGCTAAGGGTTCTTGGCCTCACCACACTCAAGCAAACCCAAGCACACATCAAAAACATCATATAAACATAATATATCATCATAAAACCATGGCATAAGAAATCATGCTATCATACTTTTCATAGCTTGAAAATACACATACACACATTCTAAGACAAGCTAAGCACACATCCATGTATGAAAGAAGGTGGAGAGAGCTACCTTGCTTGCATTTTGCACACTTTTTCCTTAAGTCTTAAATCCTCTCCCTTGACCTCACACACCTAAAAAGGTGGAGATCATTCTTTTTTGGCCTTGTTTTCTTGCTTTTTCTCACTTGAATCTTGTGTTCTTTGAGCTCCTCTCTTCAAATATGAATTTCCCCTCAATTTCTCCTCTTTCTACCTTGAATTTCTCCTCCTTTTCTTTCTCCTCTTGTGTGCCTCATCCCTTAGGGTT
Organism: Erythrophleum ivorense; assembly: GCA_026724425.1. NCBI lineage: Eukaryota > Viridiplantae > Streptophyta > Magnoliopsida > Fabales > Fabaceae > Erythrophleum > Erythrophleum ivorense. The sequence goes on from JAIUCV010000009.1 coordinate 18,054,206, forward strand.
TTCCTTTGGTTTTGGGTAGAACATGGTCGTGCATAATGAAGGGAGAAGAAGGGTGCATCATATATATAGGTGGGAATAAGTTACACTTTTCAAAAATTCCCATTTTGCCCTTCATTCTTGGCATTTTCATTTCTCCTTCGTTTTAGCTCCTTTTTGAGAACCGTCTTTTCCATTATGAAACTTAGGTTCCTAATTTAGTAAAATGATTTTGGAATCACTCAAATTAGAACTAAAACCTTCCCGAATGAATCAGTCAAAGTTTGGATCAATCGATGTTAGAAAATATCCATCGAAGGGGTTTTAACTATCTTGGGGGTTTCCATAGTTTTTAGGGCCTCTGAGAACCCTAGGGAACTTAAAATTTTTATTTAAAAAGTTCTTCTATATGAATTCCAAAATTTGCTCAAAATTATGAAAATGCTATTACGTTTCGTAAGCTTTTTGTAAGAAATTGTTTCTTCATTTTAGCTCTATTTTTCTTTCCGTTTGAGCCTAAAATTCTCATTTTTAGGAGTCTAGAACGCTTCCCAAATTTTTAGGACCTTAACTATCACATTTTAGGGGACTTTCTTTTGTATCCAACAAATTTTGTTTATTTATGGAGAAATCGTATGTTACATTTATCACGTTTTCTTTTGTTTTTAGAGGACTGGATATTACATTTCTCCCCTTTAAATAAATTTTATCCTCGAAATTTAGGGTATGCATTCCTTTTACTCTTTTCTTTTTTGGCTAACTGTTCTTTTCTTTCCTTTCTTCTTGGCTCTATACGCTTTCTCAGCGATTTCATTCTTTTGAATTTTCTTTTAGCTAGGGGATTTTTCATTACTAGTTTTTAATAAGGGTTCTATTACTATAATGTACTAGCTAATTCTTTTCATAAGGGAAAGAAATTTCTAACTTTGGAGGCCTATCCCAGGAGAGCTTACTAATTATATTTGTTTAGTCTTAACTCATTCACAGGGATTAATGTTTCTTTCAGTGGACTCATTTACATATCTCAGGAGGTAACTTATTTCATATTATGTCTCCCGTATCCTCTCTCAATGGCTTCTCATAAAGTCATCATCTTTTTTTATCATTATAGCTATCGGAGGTTCCTGCCTGTCTATTTACTTTTTACATCTTCTGTCATTGTTTATCTCTACGTTCTTTCTTACTAGCTCATCCCATGATTATAATTCATATTTCTTTCTGTCACAGGCCTCATATCACTACTGCTCACTAGGATTATAGCTCCCTTGAGGAGTTTTTACTTTTAATTATCCCAGTTTCTCTATCTACTATTACATCTGTCTCAGTAGGCCAGGACCTTTTATCATTTTCTTTGCTTACTTATAATTGCATTTTATAGTCCCTTATTTCAATATTGATGGGCCTAACATGTATGTCTTATACTGGCACCAAAGAGCTACTACTACTGACTATTACTGAGTTCTAGTGGGATGCTAGCTATTCTCACAATTTTACTTACTGGAGACATACTGTACCACTTACCTCATTTAAAATTGCACCTGACCCCTTTCTGTATACATAAGCTAGCATGTGGGGATCTCTCTATCCCTTGGTTAGGGCAAATGTCTGCTGGGTAGTGGTTCATCTAGCTCTAACTTTGGAAAGCTAATTTCTTGCTTTCCTCATCCCATGCACTATGTTCATCTCTAGAGAGATCTAGTCAGTGGTCTAACTGTCTGAGTAAAGCCTTCATATTTCTGTGGCAATAGTGTACTAGACTTAGGAGATCTTTAGTCTCTAAGACAAAAGCTAACTGAAACTGTACTAGTCTCTGAGACTAACTACTCTGTAAAAATTATCTCAGGCCATCATCTCACCAGAGAACTATCATACTATGGCTAGGGCTCTTTATAAGGTTTATCATAGAATCCATCAAAGTCTTAGACTCTGGAGTTAACCACGAACAAAAGGTTTAAACTAGGACCCATTTGTCCTGATTATGGCTTGGGCATTATCTGACTAACTATTTAAACCTTTCTTATGCTTCATACAAATTCTCAGCCGGTTGTTGTCTAAAATTAGTGATTGTTGCTCTGGCATCCACCATCTTATCATGAGGGAAAAAACGTGCCCAAAATCTTTCTTCTAAATCCTCCCATCTCTCGATTGAACCTTCAGGCAATTTATTCAACCATTCCTTAGCCTTCCCTTATAGAGAAAGGGGAAAAAGCTGCAAACGGATCATATCCCTTGGCACACTGATAAGCATGATTTTTATACATTTTAATCTCTTAACTTAGGCATTTTGATGATGGAATATGGTCTTAGAGGTTTAACTAGGTGGAATTTCATTTCATTAGCCATTTATGCATTTTATGAATTAATTTGCAAAATTATTGAGTTTTAATGCATGAATTTCTTTTAAATAATTTTGTGGATAATTCTACTCAATAATTTTCATTCTTTTGTGCAGACTTTAATGGGAAATTGAAGCTTGAATGAGAATTTGAATTAAATAAGAGAAAGGAATGATTAAAGAAGCATGAGACAACCATGGTTTACACTCAAGAAGGCAGCAGACTTGTGAATAATTGAATAAGGCTATGAATAGAAGGTTCATGTAAGAGGAGGTTTCTAATGAGAAAAGTGAAGAAGCTTCAACCATTTTTGGTTTTGACGTGAAAAAGTGAAGTTTAAATGAAAAAGAAACTTGAGAAGAAGTAAGCAATAGCCACAAGGCATGGCTTGGGTGTTGAGGTTGAAGAGCAACACGAGACATGAAGAAGCTTGATGGGAAGAATGAGGCAGCTCCTGTGAAGAGTGAAGAAAAAAAAGCATGCAAAGCTAACGTGAGAATGAAAAAGCATGAGAGAGAGACAGTTTCTTTATAAGCTCCATGAGTAGAGATGAGCTACGGGTTGGTGAAGGAAATTGAGGCCACGAGTTGAGAGGCTCGAATACAAAAGAGAGTGAGTGAAGGAAGCTACATAAAGGAGCTTGGAAGCAATATGATAAACAACGTGTTGATTGGGGGTATAATAAGATGAAAAAGGCAGATTGCAAAGATGTCAAAATGCAAAGGAGCTGAACATGGAAGAAACAAGAGGAAGCTTTACATCATTCACTCACGCAGCAATGTCCAGCAGAAACGTGCAAGAAGAGAAGCAAGTGAAGAAGTTGAATGAAGGACTTGAGGAAGAGTAGAACTGCATGTGAAAGAAATGTGGAAAGCTAAGTTGGAAAGAGTGAGAAACCCATGTCAAAAAGGGGTTGGTTTTGACGTGAAGAAGCTAGAAGCATTCCACGTCGAAGAAGCATGGAGGAGTAAAACGAATGAGGAAGAAGCAGTACAAGGCTCAAGTTTTATGTGGAATGAGCTAGGAGAACTAGCTACGAGTTAAAGGAAGGAGCTGGAGCTAAGTTAAATGAAGAAGCAGTTAAGGGCTTGAGCTAGAAGAGAAGCTGAGCTGATAGAGAGAGCTGGAGAATATAATTAAAGCTCAACGAGTTTTGGAAGCTAAGAATAAAAGTATTAAAAAGCCACGTAAAGAAGAAGCAACGTGGATTGTTACAAAAGAAGAAAAATAAGCAGCTGAGCATGTGGACAAAATTAAATGAAATATATGTAAGCCACGTGAGGAGATGAAAGGAAATGCACACGAATAGAATGTGGCTACTGAAGAATCACGAAGGAAGTCCATGCATCAATTTATCCACATAAGAAGGAGCTAGGGGCTAATTTGTGAAAGGCACGTGAGATTTTAATGAATTATAAGCTGGAATTTAGCTACGGACTAACGTGGGAGTAATTGCAAGATGAATGAGCTATGGGCTGACGTGTATTAATGAAGCATGAGCTGGAGATTGAGTGGCAAAAAGAAAACATGTATAGCGTGAACATTCAGCGAGAGAAAAACATGAGCTAAAGGCAAGAGAGAGAGAGCGGGGAAATGACGTGAAGAACAACATGAAAAAAGGCGGAGGCTCCAGAACGTGGATGAGCAATTTAATTCATCAAATTCTTCATGGCTGAAGCTCTCTTCATCGATTTTCTTCCATTTAAACTCTTCATGGCAACTTGAATCATCCTTGGTGGCTAGTTGAAGATTGAAGACTCCTAGATGCAGATTTGAGCTCCACATTTTCTCACCAAATTGGATAAAAATTCTTTGTTCAATCTTTTAATTTCAGAATTATTTTCCTTATTAATTTGACTAAGTTTAGTTTATTAATTTAGGAATTTAATTGCTAGAAATTATTGAATTGGTTTGATTTGTGGATTGAGTATAATTTGATCTTTGGAATGTTAATTGTGATCATTACATGTTTATGAAAATTCTAGAATTAGTGCTGTGCAAATTACTTTTAATTTCCTCTTGATTATAGGCCAATTGATGCAATGGTTGTTGGATTAAGTGGCTGGAATTTTTGTGCAATTAATTGTTTAAGAAATTTATTAATATAATTGGTTAATTAGCATCTTGAGTGGATTGTGCAATAGATTTTATTGATCAATTAGAATTGGTTATAGTGTGTTCTTGTCCTTAATTCAATTGATTAATTTTTCAAGGTTTATTGTGATTGCAAAATCTTTGAATAATTGATGAATTGAATTTTGGATGGTCATTCAAGAGTTTTAATGGAGAATACATTAATGATTAAAAAATTTAAATTTAATTTAGTACACTAAAAAGGGAGCAAGGATAATTGAATTCTAGGGAGTCCATCTGAAGGCTAGCTATCACATTTTCTTAATTGTTCACTTCATTTAGTTTTAAGTTTTTGATTCTTATCATTTAAAATTTAGTTCAATTAAATTCTAGCATTTCAAACCCTCTAAACAAGTTTTAATTAGTAATACTTAGAATACTCTTTCACACACAAATTGAGGCACAAAGACTCCTTGGGAAATGACCTAGGTTACACCATTATCTACAGAGTTTATTTTGCTACCTAGTTTTATTTGAGATTGCGACACAATCGTCACACACCATTTCGCTTGAACGAGTCATACACCTCCTCACTACCTCCAAGAAGGCTAAGAAGTGTTTATTAGGGTCCTCCTGGTAAGTACCACTGAATTGTCTGTTCATTTGTAATATTTGCAACATCGTTTGTTTTATTTCAAAGTTGTTAACTTGAAACTTTGGGACTTTGATACTCGACTGATATCCTCTATTGTTGCGACTTAGAAAATCATTTACTCCCAGCCTTTCATACTCTTCTTTAGCCATGGTTGTCACTTCTCTTTGTCTTCCTCCTAAAACTGAGTTTTCTTCTTCAATATAGTTGCCCCTTGCAATTCCACTGGAGTTTTCTCTTGAGTTCCATTTCGCTCCAGCTTTTCTTCATCATTGAATATGAGTTCTATAGGTGAACTCTCAGCTATAATATCTTAGATGCTTCTAGTCTTGACTTTTGCTTTCACTTTAGTTTTTGCCTTAGGTGGCATAAACTGTATTACCTGCAATACAGTATATCCAAAAGTGAAATCCTGATAGTGGAAAAAAATTAACTAATCTAATAAAAATATTAAACTGAAACTATTAAGAATTTACTTAGTCTAAAGAGATCTAACTCAATTCCCTGAAACGGCACTAGAAAACTTGATAGCCACTATTTTTGCAAATAATTTCGTAAGCGTATGGGTCGCTTTTGTAATATAGTGAATCAAGATCGTCCCATAAAGAATTGAATTAAACTTAATTAAGCCTAAGGAAATTTGCTTTTGTTTAAGTCAAGATGCACAACTACCAATGTAATGAATTAACATAAAAATGAAAGTAAACAAATACTGAGCGTCAAGATAGTTCTGATGAGATAAACCACTAAAGAGTATCTTAGGTTTCTATCCCCTGATTGCCACTAATTGAGGTGCCCGATTAATTGATTAATGAACAATCTGAAGGTTGGGGAGATTAATTGAGCCCAAATGTCTCTCGAATCATTTAGACTTCTATTCTAATTAATTACAAACTTCTCTCACAATTAATCAGATGAAATACATTCAGCCCCTTTTACCACTTAGGATTCTTGAGCATATTTCTATACCTAAGAACAAAACCAGTGTTACTTAATTTTAATCCCAAGTTGCTTAATTAATTGGTCCATCAAGATTTCTCTTTTTCAAGAGCTAACCTCAAACTCCCCAATTCAATAAGAGATGGCCAAACTCTACATGAAACAATAAGGATAGATCAAGCATTCAAATCATTAATCAACTCAAATTAACCTTGCAAAATCCTCAGTACATGGCAATAAGTTTAAGTAAACCTAGGATCAATGAAATTTAGCTACACATAGCTCTACATATTGTAATCAAATGCAGAAATTTAAAGAGACAAAGAATTATGAAGGGGAAGATGGAGGATCGAAGGAAACTCAGTGCAATCGTGTTTATTCGACCTCCAATCTTCAACCCAAGCTTCTCCTCTCAGCTCAAAATGATGAAACCCTCGCTCTTTCTCATGTTTTTAGCTCACAAATTAAAGCTGTGCATTTCAGTAGCCGACCTCACTATGGCGAGGGGTGGCGTCACTATAGCGAGAGCTTATAGGAGCCCATATTTTTGCTGATCTCACTACTGCCTATGCTATAGCTAGGAGCTCCCTAGAATTTGTATGAATCACAATTTCGCTATGATAAAGTGACTTCCTCACCACAACGAACGTGCATCCTGGCTATAGCGAATTGTGTTTTTGCTATAGTAAGCAGGCTTGTTAAGCTTACCTTTTGACTTTCCAGCTTTTCTCCCTTTTCTCATTCCTTTCTACAATCTTCTACCTTTCTCCTTAGATAAAAATCAATCATCAAATAAGGCTCAAAACTGATAAAGATATCGCAATTGAGATATTTTCTTCATTTTTTTTGATTGAATAAAAAGTTAAGCCAGGTTAGTCAAGAGAAAGGTACTTTGACTCCCTCATTTATCATAAAATATATCTCTTTCTTATCTAAAATTAGGGAGTCATCAAACACCTTTAAAACCTTCTAAATCAAGGTAGAATAACCTTAGGATACCATTGGAGGGGGCGTTGGAGTGTTTAAGATGAAATTGGGAAGTTTAGGTGTAGGAAGAAGTTGGGCTGCAGCCAAAACACCTTAAGTTGTAGCCAACAGTCAGTCAAAAGCAAGGGGACTTTGCAGCACTAGATGTCCCATCGCTGTGCAAAATGAAAATTTTACTCAAGGAGGGTAACAGAATCTTTCTTTGCCACCGCTCAAGTACTTCTACTGTTGCGCAATTCAAATAAATTGGATGGAGAGTTCCAGGAGGCTTACCTATCGCAGCACTGCATAGGCTCATTACGGTGGTCGTGAAGTTTGAACAGTAGGTTCTCGAAAGCACTTTTACCGCAGCATGGAAGGTCTGAGTCATGGCGCAAGGTTCGTAGATTTGATTTTAAGTTCCAATAAATAACTTAGCCGCTATGAGGAAAGTCCAAGTTGCGGCTTAAGTCCCTCAAACTGTTATTTTTGCTTAGAAACCTTAGATTTTACTATGAACATGATATATAATGACTTAGGAGCATTTGTAAGAGGATTTTATGATACTTGGGGTTAATGGTAATGTGAACCAAATGTCTTAATTGATAATTAGACTTTCTTGTGGGATCAAATAATTTTGGTTGTTTAGCTAATGACCCTAATAGTATCAAGGTTTAAATTTCCTCACTTTTTTCTAATTTATTTAATTATAATGACTTTAGGTCTTGATTTATGATCATTAACCACATAATTAAGCCTAATCACGATAATTAAGAATTACAGTTATTACATTTGGTATCAGAGTCATGGTTTAGGAAATTATATTAGGTTTAGAACCTTGTAGTTAGAAAACTTGGCAATTATGATGCATGTTATTAAGAATAGGAACATTGTGATTTGGTAATGACTCTTATACTTGTATATACCTATTATGGGTGGAGTTGTGTTTGGATTGCCTTTGGACTGTAGTTTAATGGGGGATGCTTCTGGTTGTGCTTGTGGCATTGTAGAGTGATTGAGCGGATCGTCGCATAACCCTCAAAATAATACTAGGCTGATAGAATATATAGTTAATGGCACAACCTAGGTCATCTCCCTCGGAATTGGCGTTCAATGTTTAATTGAGTGTTCTAAATGTTAAAAGACTCTAAAAATTCCTAAACTAAGGGGGTTTTGATTTAATTAAACTAAGCAAAAACTAAATTGAATTAAATTTCCTAATTGCTATCTAATTGTATGAATTATGGTCTTGTGACTAGCTTTGGATTCGTCCCTTGGTATCCACTATCCTTATCCTATTCTAATTATGATTAATTCTGGTCTAAGAGTCCCTAATCGTGTTCATAACAATTTATCTTGAGTAACCACGCAAGATTCAAGAAATTAACGATCTAATATTGAATTGAAACCTCAATCCCGCATTAAACTGTCAATTCTTGTCTTTAAGATCTTGAACACTCAATTTGATTGATTAACTAATTGATTAACCTCTGAATCATCCTAAATATTTAATTAACCAACTAAACATTAAGGAATCTTCAAATTAAACAATTAAGCTCACTCATGTATTTTATCGAATACCTTCGAAGCATACATGGAATTTAGATAATATTGAAATTAATTAGATCAATTAATCAACAAAAATATTTCCTAATTAGTGTCTAACCAGCTACTAATTACAATTACACAAATCTCTTATCAAATACATCTTAACCAAGAAAATAAATGAAAGAGAAAAAAGTGTAGGAAAAATAAGGAAATTCTTAGCCCAAAATTCTGAATATTCTCCCCGGATTCAAGCTTCTCCAAGGGCTTCCTCCTAGCTAGCCTCAAGGTGGATTAGAAAATCATGGAATGTAGATGGAAGATGGAATGGATGAGAAGAGGATGGATGATTGGTTGAGTGGTATATGGCGTGGATGGATGTGTTTTTTGAATGGTTGGATGGCTTGATATATATAGGCATGAGGGAATGGAGTTGCATGAATGAACTAGGAAATCTAAATATGTGGAGGCGTGACAGACTTGGAGAGACGTGAGATGTGTGGAATTGTAAATGGATGAGAGGCGTGCAGATTTGAATGAAAGAGGCATGCAGAATAATGACTCTCTTCCTCGTTAAAAAAATCACGTGCTGCTGCTCTTACTTCAGTTTTACGTGAAAAGCTTCTTCTTCCCACGCTTCAGAATGTTTGTTTATTTTATATATATATAATGGGCTCCACTTCCTTTCATATTGAATATAATATCAATATTCATGCAAGCTTCCCACGTCCAGCTTCTTAGTTTTTCTGCTTCAAGCAAAATCACGTTCTGCTTCTTCAATTCAGCGTCTTCCTTCTTCTCGCTCAGCTCGCCTTCCAGCTCTCTTCTTCGTGTGTTCAGCCCAGTTTAGCTCACTTTCCTCGTTAGCTGCTGCATGGATTACCGCGAAACTCCCTCTCCTTCCACGTAAACTCCCATGCATCGTGCTACTACCTTTATCTTTCATTCCACGTCGTTCTCAGCTCCTTTTGCATCCTTTATGAGTTGCTTCGTGTTTTACTCATGTTTCTGCTGCAGCTGTGGTCTCTTCTTCTTTTTAAATACCCAAGTTCTCTTCCCCTCAACCAGAAGCATATTCTTCCACGTGAGCTTCTTCATTTAAAAACCTTATGCCCAGCTCGTTGCTTCTCGCTTCAACTCCAGCTCTTCCTTCCCAGCTCAACGTTGAGCTTCCTCTTTCAGCTCGTTATGAGCTTCCAAACCGTATGAATGAAGAGGCTTCCTTATTTCTTGCTTGAACTCTCATAGCTACTTCTTTGTTTGTTTCTTCTCTTCACATAAGTATATGGAAGAGTGGGTGCTTTCTCTTTTTCTCTTCTTCAAATCATTTTTCTATTCAAACTCCATTTATCCATTGAAACTGCACAAAAGAATGGAAATTCTTAATAGGAACAATTCAAAAAATCATTTAAAGAAATTTAAACATTAAAATTCTAAAATCTTGTAAATAATTTCCTTAAGATATAGAAATGGCTTCTAAAACAAAACTTTATCTAATTAAAGTCTTAAAGCCATATTTTATTATTAAAATGCCTATGTTTAGGAGAATATAATAGATAGAAATATATGTTTATCAGTGATATGGCTACATGTCGGGAAACCACTAAGATGTTAAGAGAGGTGCAAGAGGCCATGACTACAATGGCCAATTGTAGAGGAAACAATCTAAGGCCCATAAAGCTACAATTAGTACAATGACTGACCAACTTCAAGAGCAAGGTAAAACTCATGCAGCCACTATTCAAGTGCTGCAACAATTACATAAGACCATGAACAAGCAAAATCAAGAGGTGTCAGTGGAGAACCATGTTGGTGTTTATCAGAATCTTAGTATGGGACATCAAGGAGAAAGTGGTGACCTCTTTATTGTATTGGTCAAGTTCTAAAAGGTAGATTCTCCATCATTTATAGGGGAATTGGACATTGAAAAGGTTGAGAGGTGACTAATGTAACTAGAGAAAATTTTTGAAGTCATGACTTGCACTACTTAACAAAAGGCAAAGTTGGTCATCTACAAGTTAAAGGGTGAGGCTGAACATTAAGCGTAGAGTGCCTATACATTATTGACTTTAAGGGGGTTACCCTTGACTTGGGAGAGTTTCCAAACCGCCTTTGAAGCTAAGTATTTCCTACCTTCAGTGAGGGCTGACAAGGAAGCCGAGTTTAACTTCCTTGAACAAGAAGATATAAATATAGATTAATACGCAGTCAAATTCATCCAATTGTCTCATTTCTTCTCCTTCCTAAGATGGTTTGATGATGAGTCATAGAAGGCTGACAAGTTTGAAAGAGGCTTGAAATCAGAGTTAAAGGACAAAATTGTATCCCTACAAATCTACAATTTAATGAATTGGTGGAGAAGTGTAGAGTGATGGAAAGGGCTCTAATTGAAAGTGAGGCCAAAAGGAAGAACACCAAGGAGGGTAAGTGTGACTAGGGCATAGAGCTTTTTAGGGGCAAAAGTAAGAAGAGAGCTAGCAGTGGTAGTGGCTCTTGGGGTAAGAGACCACCCCCAAGAAATATTTCTCAAAGAAAGAGTATAGGACCCTCAAGGAGTTTAGTGAGTGTCCCATCAGTTTATGGCAAATGTGGGAAGAGCCATAGTAATGGAGCATGCTTGGTATGCTATAATTATAGGAAGCTTGGATATTATGCACAGACTTGCATGGTATCAAGAGAGTTAGCCTCATCTGTTAAACCACCTACATAAGGATGGGTGTTCGCATTTACATAATAAGAGGCTAGTAGATCATCTAGTCTGATTCAAGGTACTATTCTTGTTCATAATTATGTTATAGATGCATTGTTCAATTTGAGTGTGACCAACTCATTCATCTCATATGACTGTGTTAAGCATTTAGGTCTTAAAGTTAGCCTGTTGTTATTTAAATTATCTGTGTCTACTCCTACTGGATATTTTATGATTACATCTGATGTGTGCTTAAATTGCATTATCTAATTGGATAGCCGTTGTACTATCCTTGACTTGATTTATATCTCTTTGTGTGACTTTGATGTAATCATTAGTATAGACTGGTTGTTAGCTAATAACTTGATACTTAATTATAATTGTAAAACTATTTCCTTATCTGCAAATATACCTGAAACTTATCCTATGACTAAGCTTGCTTGTATGTCTACTACCTAAGCTAGGAGCTACCTCAGGCGTGGTTGCCAAGGGTTTCTAGTATTCTTTTTATTGCATGTTGAGGTTGATGATGGGTTGGAGGACATACCTATAATTAAAGAGTTCCCTAAGGTTTTTCCAAAGGAGTTTAGTGGACTACCATTAGAGAGAGTTAGAATTTTTCATTGCTTTGGTACTTAGTATTGGTCTAATTTCTAAGGCTCCATATAGAATAACACCTATTGAGTTAGTTGAATTGAAAAGCCAGTTAGAAGAGTTGCTTGAGAAAGGGTTCATTAGGCCAAGTGTGTCTTCATGGGGAGCACTAGTGTTGTTTATCAAGAAAAAGGATGGTAGTTTTAGACTTTATATTGACCATAGCAATTGAACCAAGTAACTATCAAGAACAAATACCCTTTGCCTAGAATTGATGATTTACTTGACCAATTAGCTAGAGCATCCATCTTTTCAAAGATTGATCTCAAATTCGGATACCATCAACTTAAAGTCAAGGCTAAGGATGTACCTAAAACGGCCTTTAAGACTCAATACGGCCATTATAAGTTCCTAGTCAAGCCTTTTGGGTTAACCAATGCCCCTGCTATTTTCATGGATTACATGAATAGGTTCTTTAGGCCCTATCTTGACCAATTTGTGGTAGTATTCATTGATGATATTCTTATCTACTCTAAGAGTAGTAAAGAGCATAAAGAGTATCTTAGGATAGTTCTTCAGACCTTGAGGTAGCACCAATTGTATGCTAAGTTACGCAAATGTGAGTTTTAGTTGCGAGAAGTTAAATTCCTAGGTCATGTAGAAACAAGGAGTAGCGATATATCCTAATAAGGTAGAAGTGGTACTGAATTGGGAAAGACCTAAAACGGTGATCAAAATCCATAGTTTCCTAGGTCTAGCTTGTGACAACCCTATCTTCTAAACATGGTAATTATGGTTAAATACACAATTAATAATTAATGATTAAAGTTTGGAGTCATTACAATTTATTACATTATGAAAATATAAGAAAATTTGAACCTTGATGTTAGGGTCATCACTAAACAACCACAAACGTGAGGATGCATAAAAGAAATTGTATTATCATGAGGGGTTTGTGATTCATCCATTGATAAATACTAATTTATATATATTTTTATCCACATTTATTATTGTTTTTAATAATTAATTTGAGCTTAAATGGATTTATTATACAATATTTGAATTTTTGGTCAATTTTGAAAAATAATATAATTTTGAATTAATTAGGAGAATTTTTGGATTTAAATTGCTAATATTTTATTTTCCATATTTCTTTGATGGGTTGAATATTTCCAATCTTTAAAATATTTATTAAATTTGTGTAGATTTTTGGAGATGAATTAGGAATCAATGGTGAAGACAATTTTGGGCAAATGAATTGAAGATTTAAAGTGAATCAAGGGTCAAGATTGGAGCAGAATTTTTATTTTTATTAATTTATTGATAATGGCAATTTTTGTAAATAGGATTAGGTTTTCATTTTTGTTTCTTGTGTGGAAGAGTCAACGTTGGAAAAAGGGCTGCTGCTTTTTTATTGGTTTTTGGGACTACACAGCGGAAGGCAACTGGAGCTAACAGAAGTGCAGCTTCTTGATTCTTTTTCTTGGCCTTTCGGATTTCACGCTGAAGGACGCAGTAGGAGGGAGAGGATTTGGCTGTTTCTTTATTCATTTCTCCTTCTTCGGACTTCACGCAAGACGCACCAACAGCAAGGGGGAAGACGTTGAAAAACTAGAGCAGAGAGGACAAATTGTATTTTCTCCATTTTCTCCTTTGCTGGACAGACCCAGGACATAAAGAACAAGCTGCTGCTTCTTCTTCATTTTTCCTTCTACTCTTCGGACTTCAATGGGGGATCAACACCTCGACTAAAGATTTGTTGTTTCTTCATTTACTCACCTGCATGTTGCCATTCCAGAACACTACCACCATCATTCATCTCTATTTTCCTTCATCATCTCTTCATAGCAGAGAGCGTGAAGGAGTTTAGAGGCACAAAATCCATGGAGGCTTAAGGAAAGGGTGGCACCAAGGTGGAGCATGAAGGAGGAAGGCTTGAGCTCTTGAATTACATGGATTGAAGACCATTGGGATTGGAATTATGTTTTGTAGTAGCTGAAATTTTGGTTTATAGACCTTATAATGTTGATTCGATTGATGTTTGAATTCTCTTGCATTAATTTGATTAATGTTATGATTTTAAGTGCATATCTTGGTCTCTTGTGCTACTTGATTGTTGAATTGGGTAGTATAATTGCTTAATTGTTTAATTAGATAATTAAAATCAAATTTTCAGATTTAATTGAGTCAAATTATTGAAGGATTTGATGAGTTTAATTGACTTAATTACTTGCAAATTACTTGAATTAGCTAAGGGTTTCCTAGTTGAGTCAAGTGATGTGCATTTGAGCCTAGGGTTTCCTATCCTTGGATTAAATTAATTAAATTCATTGGTCTACTGTTTAATTACTTCTCTTGGACTCAATTAATCTTTGTTGAGTGATGAGAGTCGAAATCCTTTTGCAAAACCTTGGTTGCCTCGTCTTTGTTCTTTGCATTTTCACAATCACTTTAATTTCAATTTAGAGCAGTCTAGTTTAATTACTTGTTTGGTTTTTCTCTTTTAGTTGAAATTTAATTTCTTAATTCAAAATCCCCCTATTTGCATGCATTTAGTTCAATTAATTTTGCATTTAGCATAGAGATAGTTTTTTAGAATTTGCATAAAATAGCAAGTATCAAATAATCACCTAAAATCAATTCAAATTAACCCCTAATTGCTCATTGGGAAAAATGACCTAGGGTTGATCTATACTATATTAATTCAATCTTAGTTTAATTGAGTGCTTAAGCGACTAAGGCATCATCATCCATCCGTTAGTTTCAACATACAAAAACCTCCCACAAATGTTCCTATATCATTTCCTAGCATTACCATTGAAGAAACTGGGGTTTCTAGGCTAAAGGTAGGAGTTTGGGGACCTGTGCGATGATTTGAAACCTTTCCGCTGTGGCTAAGTTATGTACTAGAGCTCGAAAACTACATTTTTCACTTTGCGCCGTGGCCCTGACCTTTTATGCCATGGCTAAGTTACTCTCAGGAATCATTGGGCAATTCATGCGAATTTCACTGCGGTGAGTTCGACCATTGCCACAGCTAGCCTAGTGGCATCGCGGCGGAAATGCCTCCTAGGACTACTGTTCGAATCTCAATGATTCTCACCTCAGCAGAAAACTCTTACGCCATGGTGAGGCTCGCTACTGGACACTCCTTACCTAGTTTCCTTGACTAACGTTGCAACAGGACTTGTTGCGCTGTGGTGAGGTTTCTCTTTGCCACCCTCTTGGGTGATTTTTTTCGCACTGAGTCGTGGCGTTCCTCGCCATTGTCACTCTTCAAGTTGCGGTGAGACCTTTCTAGCCGTGGCGTGACTCCCTCTTGTAACTACATCTCCCAAATTTCATCCTATGCTCTCCAATTTTCTTTCTAGGGATGCTTTAGGATCACTCTCCTTCAATTTGTGAAGCTCTAACAGTGTTTATCTACTTGATTTACCTAACTAGTCTATCATTATCCACTTTAAGATTTAAGTATTGATTTCCACTCACCAAGTTATCACATCAGTAAGTTCTACAATTTAGTGATAGCAAAAGTGTTCGGACCATAAGGTGTATGGGGCCAATGCTTAATGTTATCAAGTCACACATCTATTATTAGCTAATTACAGACATAAGGTTCAATTCCATGATAATCAAATTACATATATAGTCCTTATACTTGGCAATTCATAATGCAATGTAGCAATGATACAAAACTAGTAATTTAGTTACACGATACAATCTGATAAGGCTTCCAAACCTATGTGCTACCAACCCATTTCATAAGCTTCTATTAATTTTTTCCTTGCTACTAAGAGGTCTGGTCCCTAAAAATGTTAGCCCACAACGGGGTGAGATATACAATCTCAGTAACAAAAGGAAATTCTCATATATATGTACAAGTTAATTAATACAATGCAATTTTATGTGATCAATACCAGAATCAACAATTCAATTTGCAAATGAACTCGTTGAGCTACTAATGACTACTGTCCTATACAAGCAATCTTACATAACATGTTAATGGCCAATAACACCGGCAGAAGTCCGTCCACGGCACCTACTCCGTAATGAGCACAACCAGGGCTCAGTGCATCTAGGGTCTGATCATAACCCAATGCTCGATCGAAGCACATGTAAAGGTGGTAGCCGCACCACAGCTCCACCATAGACTCACAAGGTCCCATCACAATAATAATTTAAGTAGTCAACTAATCATTTAGCATTTCAAAAATTAAGCATATGTAACAAATATCATATTAACATGGGCATATACATAAAATTAGGAAAATAACCCCGGTTACCTCAATGAAGCCAATTACTCTTCTTCTAGCTACCACAATAATCCAAATCATACCAAGCCTAGCATAAGCATGATTATCATCATTTAACTATCATTAGCAAAGAAATTCTCCCTATCTACAGATTATTCTTAACAAGAAATTATTGAGAACTTCTTACTCAAGCTTCCTAATGATCTAATGCACCATTCAAGGTCCATACATCAAAGCTCACCATGATTCACTCCCCACAACTCCATTTTCGCACATGGAATTAGCCATATACCCAAGTCAACTTATAACATGAAATCTGTGCAAGATTATACCACAAAATGAAAGCAAACACTTATCCTATGGTTTCACTAATTTCAAACTCCAAAAATCTTACAAGGAATCACCCAACACCAAGTTTTAGATTTGAGAAGGAGATGAAAATGTTTAAAACCAAAAACTAATCAGACTAAAATGAAGAAGAGAATGAGAGGGTCAAGTTATCTATAACTCACTTTGGCCAAATCATCCTTTATAAGTAAAAAATGGAGCTGCAATGTTGGTAGAATCCTAGCCTCCCTTAAACCTCCAAATTTCCTCCATTACCTCTTATGTTTTCTGTTGAATGGTGAGGGAGGTTGCTGACCCTTTAGGGTTATTAAGGGGAAATGGGCCAACCCATCAACCCAAGGTCCATTTAGGCTCATTTCTAGTCATTGGGGCTTTGTTTGGTGAGGTGGGCTGCAGAACACTTTGAATTAAGGTAAAACGTGCTGACCTTAAGGCCTAAATTTTAGTGGGTTCAAAGGTTAGTGTTAGTTGGGTTAAGTCTTATGAGTTGGGCTTTAGAGTTGTAGTTAGGTCAGGTTAAATTTCAAGAGTCAATCCAATTTGGGTTTGCATATTGTATGTTGGGCCAACTATAAGGGCTTATGTAAATTGAGTCGTGGGCCTTTATTTCACCAAATCAAATTGGGCTATTGCTAAGTGATCTCTCTTAGCCCAAGTCTCATGATAAGGAATTGGGCTTACACCTAAAATCATTGGGCCTCCATAAATCCTTATCTATGGCTTACTCAAATTAAATTTTAGGCCTAAATTAAGTTTTAATCTAATTAAAATCTTAAACCCATATTAATAACTTATTTCTCTATAATTTCCCATTCATATAACTTATCTAATTATTTTATAATAATTATCCTTAATTAGTCCAAATCTATGATTAACACCTTAATAAATTTTAGGGTGTTACATAGCCAGCTACTATAGGAGATTTATTAAAGGATTTTCTTAGTTAGTCATGCCTTTGACCAAATTGATTATGAAGGACTAACTGTTTGTGTGGGATTCCAAGTGTGAGAATGCTTTTTAGAAACTTAAAGATAGGTTAACCACTGTACCTGTGCTAATGATACTTAACCTTAAAGAGACTTTCACAGTCTATAGTAACGCATCCAAGAAGGGATTAAGGTGTGTTTTGATACAACAAGGTAGGGTGATAGCCTATGCTTCTAGGTAATTTAGACTTCATGAGGAAAATTATCCCACCCATGATCAAGAGCTAGTGGTTGTGCTTTTGCCCTTAAGATTTAGAAGCACTATCTCTATGGCATACAATTCGAGGTATATAGTGATCATAAAAGATTAAAGTGTTTGTTTGACCAGAAAGAGTTGAACATGAGGTAAAAAAGGTGGATGGAGTTTTTTAAGAATTATGACTTCTCCTTAAAGTATCATCTAGGAAAGGCAAATGTTGTCACTGACGCCTTGAGTAGGAAATCTATTCATATGATAATGATGATGCTTAGGGAGCGAAAGTTGATTGAGGAGTTGAAAGACTTGAGTTTGTCCATTTCAATACATCCTAGTAGCCTACTATTGGGGGAATTGAGGATGGAGAATGACTTTAAGAAGAGAATTAAACAGGCCTAAGAGTTAGATGAACATTTGGGAAGTATTAAAGAGCAGTTAGGAAGTGGAAAGGTCAGAGACTTTGACTTATTAGAGGATGGTTTAGTGAGATATCAGGGTAAAGTGTGCATATCTAGGGATGAAGAGTTAAGGAACATAGCACTATCTGAAGCTCATAAGAGTAGGTACACCATTCATCTGGGCACTACCAAGATATATAGAGATCTTAAGAAGAGTTTTTGGTGAGCTAGGATGAAGTCAAATATAGCTGAGTCTGTTGCAAGATGTCTAGTTTATCAAAGGGTTAAGATTGAACACCAAAAACCCGCAATTTTATTACACCCCAAAAGATTTCAGAATGGAAATGGGATAGTATATCCATGGACTTTGTGATAGGTTTGCTTTGAACATCCTTAAGTTATGATGCTATTTAGGTAATTATGGATAGATTAACAAAATCTATCCACTTCCTACCTATTAGAGCCATGTATCCTTTAGATAGATTATCCCAACTATATGTTTGTGAGATTGTGAGATTATATGGTATCGCTAATAGCATTGTGTCAGATAGAGACCTAAGTTTCACATCCAAATTTTAGTGGTCTCTATAAGAAGTTTTAGGCACTAATCTTAACTTTAGCATTACCTATCATCCTCAATCAGATGGATAGACTGAGAGGACCAATCAGACCCTTAAGGACATGCTTAGAGCTAGTGTGCTAGAGTTGAAAGAAAACTAGGATGTGTACTTGCTTTTAACTAAGTTTTCCTATAATAACAGTTACCATTTCAGTATATAGATGGCACCCTTTGAGACACTTTATAGGAGAAAGTGTAGATCACCATTATGTTGGATAGAACTTGGTTTGAGGAGTCTCTTAGGTCTGGGACATAGTGGACTAAACCACCCATTAAATAGAACTCATCAGGAAGAAGTCGTTGGCAAGCTAGAGTAGGCAAAAGAGCTATGCTGATAAGAGAAGAAGGCCCATAGAATTTGAAGCAGGAGACCATGTGTTCCTTAAGGTTACTTTGATGACGGGTGTAGGACAATCTATCAAGTCAAGAAAGTTCAATCCTTATTACCTTGATCATTTCCAAATCCTTAAGCAGATAGGACTTGTGGCCTTTAAAGTTGTTTTACCTCCAAATTTGGCCTAATTGCATGATATATTCCACTATCCCAATTGAAAATTTATCACTGAGACTCTTTACATGTCATTAAGCATGAGAATGTGCATCTATAAGATGATTTGTCTTATGTGGTTGTGTTAAAAAGGATTGTAGACTCAAAAGTCAAATAGTTTCTTAATAAGGACATCCTCCTGGTAAAGGTGGTATGGAAGGGACTTACTCCAGATAAAGCAACTTAGGAGATAATGGAAGTTATAAGGAAGGACTATCCAACAATATTTGAGTAAGGTATATCTAATTTTGAAGATAAAATTTCTAAAAGGAAGGGAGAATGTAACACCTCGAAATTAATTAAGGATAATTATAATTAATTAAGAATTGATATGGGTTTAATTAGGAAAATTTATAAAGAGATGTGGACATTAATCCAGGGTTTATGATTAATTTAATTATGCTTAGGGACTAGTATAGAAGCCCAATTATGCCATAAGCTTAGTAGGAGAGCCCAATACTAGTTTTTTTTATAAGCCTAACTTAAATTTTTTAGAAGCCCAAAACTTAGGAGTGAATTTAAATGAGACAAGAGCCTATTTAGCCTGAGCCTAAACTTGAGAAAATAAGTCCAAATGGGTCTTAGGTTATTGGATCAGTACATTACATCACTAACCTAAAAAATTCTATAGCTAAACCTATAATGTTTTGCCCAACAAGCTAAAATCTACACCCCACTTAGACTTAGGCCTTTGGGTTAGCCCACAATATAACTTAAATCTATCTAAACCCTAAATACACTCAACCTCCTCCCCATTCTATAGGAAAAAAAATAAGAGGAAAGGGAAATTTTAGAGGTCCAAAGGGGAGGCTAAGGTTAGTAGTATAATTCCATCATTTCCCACTCCTAGAGCAAGATTTAGCCAAGATAACTTAAACTTAATCTTCTCTTCTTCCTTTTCAATTTGAACTGATTGGTTTCTCATTTGGAGCATTTTCATCTTTCACCCAAGACTAAAACTTGTTATGTTTCTATGGTGGATTTTTAGAGATTGAGACTAGGGGTATTGTTAGGTAAGTGTTTCCTTCCCATTTTGATGCATTTTCTACTAGTTTGAGATCCCTATAGTTGATTTATAATATAAACATTGATTTTGTGCAAATTTACCCAAACAATTGACTAACATCTTGGTGTTTTTATGTAGGTGAAGCTCAAATTTGAATTTGGAGTCTTGTAGTGGTTAGGTAAGTGTTCTTTAGGTATTTTATGACGCTTGGGTCTTATAATATCTTATTTAAGTTACAATTAACATCTAAAGATATGCTTGATTTGATTTAGGATCTCTAGGGTGCAAGGTGTGACAACCCTACCTTCGAAACATGGAAATTATAGTTAAATATAAAATTAATAATTAATGATAAAGGTTTGGAGTCGTAACAGTTTATTACGTCATGAAAATATAGGAAAATTTGAACCTTGATGTTAGGGTCATCACTAAACAACCACAAACAAAAAAAATATATAAGAGAAATCATACTACCATGAGGGGTTTACGATTCATCCATTCATCAGTTTCAACACACAAAAACCTCCCACAAGTATTTTTATATTATTTCCTAACATTACCATTGAAGAAATTAAGGTTTCTAGGCTAAAGGAAGGAGTTTGGGGTTTTGCGTCATGGCCCATACCATTCCCGTTGTGGCTAAGTTGCTCTCTGGAATTACTGAGCGTCGCAGCGAGTTGGACCGTCGCCGCGGCCAGCCTACGCGGCACCACCGTAGAAATACCTCCTGGAGCTACTGTTCTAAGTCCCCTGATTCTTGCCTCAGCGTAATAGACTCATGCCATGGCGAGATTTGCTACTGGACACCCCTCAGTTTGTTCCCTTGATTAGCATTGCGGTGGTATGTTATGCGTCACGGCGAGGTTTCATTTTAGTACCCTTATGGGCGATTTTTTTCACTCTGTGTCACAGCGAGATTCCTTAAGCCATGTGTTCCTTGCCATTGTTACTCTCCAAGAAAATTTTATTCGCTTGCGCCACGGCGAGATTACTCATGCCGCGGTGCCCCTCACTTCTGTCACTCATCTGGCCGCGGTGAAGCCTTCTTAGCCGCGACGTGGCTCCCTTCTGTGACTACATCTCCTAAATTTCGTCCCCTACACTCCAATTCTCATCTTAGGACTACCCTAGGACCACTCCCACTCATTTTATATGTCTCTAATGGTATTTATTTGCCCTATACGCCCTACTATTCTACCATTACCAATTCAAAATTTAAATGTAAGTTTTCACTCCTCCAACTATCCTATACCAGCAAGTCCATAAAGTAATAGCAACCAGAACTTATGCACTATTGGAAATTAAAATTTGATATACATTCCATCAGAGGTTTCATACATCAATGGTTCATATTACATCTAATACATCACATAATTATATTTCTAATAGTATACCATACCATAAATTCAGCAAAATACATACGTCAAGTGCTATGGGTTCATACATATAATATCAAGCTAAAATGAGGTCTAACTCTTCAATGAATACATCCAAGGTAATCAAAATATAAGAGCCTACACTTGGCAATATGAATACATGATGATGCTATACAATAAGGAATACAAAATTTAGCATCTATACCAAATAAGTCAACCTATGTGCAGCCTTCTCCCCACATGATGAAGCTCATGGATTTTCATCCACTTCTTCCCCTTATCCTTACTCGAAGAACCTTCACTTGAAATATTAATCCCATAAAACGGGGTGAGATGCGAATCTCAGTAACCAACGCAATTCCATCATATAATCTAGTTTAATTAACATACATGCATAATTTCATATAAGCATCAGAAGAACACCAATCATATCAGTAAATGAAACAATTAGGCTATCATGATCACTATCCTATACTAGCAATCATATTTTCACATGTTAAAGGCCATTAACACCGGGAGAGGCCCATCCACAGCACCTACTCCCCTTTAAACACAACCAGAGCTTAGTGCATCTGGGGTTTGATCATAACCCGGTGCCCGATCGAAGTATATGCACGGGTGGCAACCGCACCACAGCTCCACTATGAACTCACAAGGTCCAACACAATACAATAGATAGCCAACCAATTCATTCAACATTTCAAATCATTCATGTATAGCAAATATGAAATTAAAATAGATATATGCATGGAATTAATGTAAACCCGGTTACCTCACTTGTAGACAATTACAATAGCCACAAATGGTACCAAAATCTCCCTAAAACCATAGCATCAGAAAATTACTACTTTAATTCATCATTAATAGTTGCAACAAGTGTTCAAAGAATTTAAAATGCTAATGACTACCTAGGAAACACTTATCCAGCCACCACAAATCCCAAATTCGGATTGAAGTATTCTCTACCAAAAACCTCAATATTTTACCCAAAATCCTAAGCAAATTCGTACAAAATTAAAACCCATACTATAATCAAGTCATTAGGGTCTCAAATTAGCGGAATTACCTCAAAGAGAAGAGTTCATACCTATCTAATGATAGCCCTAGCCTCAACCTACGAATTTTCACCATGGAAACATCACATAGCAAGTTTCAGATTTTGGGTGTAGGTGAAAATGCTCCAAATGAAAAACTAATCAGGCCAAATTAAAGAGGAAGAGAAGAGAATTAAGACATATAATAAGTACCTTAGCTGATTTTGAGCTTAGAGGTGAGAAATGGTGGATTTATGCTAAGAACCCTAGAGCCTCCTTTGGACCTCCGAATTTTGAGATGGGTGTTTGTGTTTTAGCAAATAGGGAAGAGGCTGAAGCATTAGAGTTTTAGTTGGGTCAAATATGGGTCATGGGTTGCTCTAAGGTCCAGCTCTATTTGGGTTTCAGATTTTAGCTTTGTTGGGCTAACTCTTATGCATTGGGCTGCTGAAATTCTATTGGGCCAGAATAAGTTTTAAAAGCTCAAAGGTTTTGGGTTTGCACAAGGGTTATTGAGCCAATTATAAGAGCCTATACAAGGTGGATCTTGGGTCACCTCTATCACATTAAATCATATTGGGCCTGCACTTAGCTTATTGGGCCCTCATTAGCCTCTTATCATGATCTCCTACATTAATTTGGGTTTATATGAAATTTCTCTCCTAATTAAATCTCAAACCTATATTAATAATTTATCTTTCCAAATTTTCCATTTACTTAACTTACTCGATTATTCCATATTAATTATTCTTAATTAATCCAAAACTATGATTAACACCTTAATTAATTTTGGGCTATTACACAAGGATTCATCTTTGGCTTCAAAATTTAACTCATTTGAGTGAGGTAAATGGGGTTCATTTTCATTCTTTGTATATATTTAATTTAATCTTCACCTATTGCACATGTATGATTTTAAAATGCTAAATGAATGGTTGACAATTTGATATATTGAGATTGGATTTTGTGAGTCCATAGTGGAGCTGTGGTGTGGTTACCACTTGTGCATCGTGCTTCGATTAGGCACTAAGTTGTAATCAGACTCTTGTATGCACTGAGCCTAAGTTGTGGTCATTAAGGCGTTGGTGTTGTAGACGAGCCTCTCCTGGTGTTATTAGCCTTTAATATGTTATATATGATTACTAGTATGGGATAGTGATTACAGGTAACTCAATTATTGCATTTTGCTGATATTATGATGTTTCTGATGCTTATCTGATTTAATGCATATATGTTAATTAATTTGAAGCATATGAATGGAATTTATCTCTGGTTACTAAGATTTTTATTTTACCCCATTTCATAAGCTAACTATTTTAGGAGAAAGCTCTTCAAGTAAGGATAAAAGGAAGCAAGTAGATAAACATCCATGACCTGAGACAGCAAGTGGATAAACATCCATGACCTGAAACCCTATGTGAGGAGTGCTACACTTGGGTTAATCTAACTTAAGGTAGATGCTAATTTTGTTGTTCTTTTGTATAGCATCATCATGTAATTATATTGCCAAGTGTAGGAGTTTTATGTTTCGGTAAACTATGATATAACTAATAGGGAGTTAGGCTTTATACAATTTAGAATCTAATGTATGTACTCATATATATAAAATATGGAACCTTGCTGACTTTGAGATATGATTTAGCATTTGAGAATGTAATTAGGTGTTGCTTTAAATGTTGACTTAAACTAGTGTTGTATGGAACCTCTATTAGAATTTATATATGAATGATAATAGCTATGGCTCTTGGTATCCCTTATGTTCAAAGTCCATGATTTGTTGTTATATGGTAGATAGATGGGTGGAAATCAACACCTAAGTCTTGAATTGGCAATGATAGATATACAGAGCGAATTAGGTTGTTGAATACCTTTAAAACCTTCTAAATCAAGGTAGAATGACCTTAGGATGCCATTAAAAGGGGTATTCGAGTATTTGGAACAAAATTAGGAGCATTTAGGTGCAAGAAGAAGTTGAGCCATGACTAAAACACCTTAAGTCACAGCCAACAGTCAGTCAAAGGTGAGCGGCACCGTGGGGCGAGATGTCCCATCATGGCGTAATATGAAAATTTTACCTAGGGAGGGTAACAGAATCCAACTTCACTGCAGTATAATTTGAATAAATTAGATGGAAAATTCTGAAAGGCTTACTCGTCGCGGCACTATATAGGCTTGTTGTGGCCAAGCTCCGCCGTAGGTTCCCGAGAGCACTTTTGCTGCAGCACGTAGTTCATAGGTTTGATTTTAAATTCTAGTAACCAATTTAGCCATAGCAAGGAAGGTCCAAGTTGTGGCCTAAGTCCTCTAAACTTTTATATTTGCTTAGAAACCTTGGATTTTACTATAAACATGATATATAATGACTTGGGAGTATTTGTAAGAGGATTTTGTGATGCTTAGGATTAATGGTAATTTGAACCAAATGTCTTCATTAATAATTGGAGTTACTTGTAAGATCAAATGGTTTTGGTTGTTTAGCTAGTGACCCTAATAGTATCAATATTCAAATTTCCTCATTTTTTTAAATTTAATTAATTGTAATGACTTTAGACCTTGATTTATGATCATTAACTATATAATTAAGCCTAATTGCAGTAATTAAACATTAGGGATGTTACAGAGGGACAATAAAAGATTCCATGATTGATTGTCCAAAGCTCACCGATACTCCAATAGGTTAATAATATTTACACAACCCTTATCTTTGAATAGTTCTAAGAACAATGGGATCTCTGATAAGTGCTAATTTTCATATATTTTATCCACATTTATTATTGTTTTTAATGATTAATTTGAGCTTAAATGGGTTTATTATGCAATATTTGAATTTATGGTTAATTTTGGAAAACAATATAATTTTGAATTAATAAGCAGAATTTTTGGATTTAAATTACTAAGATTTTATTCTCCAAAACTCTTTGATGATTAAATATTTTCAATCCTTAAAAAACTTTTTAATTTTGGGCAGAATTTTCTTTTGGACAAATGAATTGAAAAATTAAAATGAATTAAGGAAAAGATTGGATGATAATTCTATTTTTTTATTAAATTCTGATGGCAATATTGTAAATAATATATTAGGTTTTTTATATTTATTTTTATTGGTTCTCTTGGCCAGAAAAACGCAACAGTAAATCAAGAAAGAAATCACATGGAGAGCTGGGGGAAAAATCGAAAGAATGAGCTATGGGTTCTGGAGTAAAGAAGAAGCAGTAGCCGAGGAAAGATTTGTATGTAGGAGGAAAGAAATAAACAAACACGTGGGTGGCAGCATGTAATTCATTAAGGTGCAGAACCTATGAGATGTTAACGTGGGAAGCTACGAACTAAAGCTGGGAAAGCTAAATGAAGAAGCCACGGGTTCTAGCTAAGGAGCTGCATGAAGCTAAGGTACAAAGCATGTAGACATAGAGAACAATAAGGAGCTACGTGGAGCAGAATGCATGAAAGAAGCTGCACATAAGCTAGAATAGAGCTGGAAGAAACATGGCTGAAAATAGAGCACGATGCATGAGCTGAGCACGTGAGATATCAATGAGCTGGAACAGCAGCTGGGAACGTGATATAAGAAGGAAAATGCATGCAGAAACGTAAGAAAGGCGAGCTGAATCACGTGGAAGCTTGGGCAGACGCTGGAAGACGCAGAAGCTTGAAGACGCTGACACTAGAAGCCCACATGAAGAAAATAACGACTAGAAAGAGCTACAGATCAAGGAAGAAAAGCTCGATGAGTGGTTCTGCATAGAAGTAGATACATGGGAGAACTAGTTGCAAGCAAAGAAAAGGAGCTAAACAACAAAGCAAGCCACAAACAGAAGCTACATGAATGAGCTGAAAAACAGAGCATGAAGTAAAGCAACAAGTTGAGCACGAGGAAAAGGAGCTGAAGCTTGCATGAGTTGGGAGAGCTAAACACAAAAGCTACGGGTTTGAGCTGAAAAAGAAGGAGCTTCGAGCTTGGCAGAAGAGGCAGCCCCTGCAAAAGAAACACGTGAGAGCTGAGCATACGAGGAATGCAGTAGCATCAGCACAAGAATTATGGGAAGATTATAAATGAGGCACGTGATTATTAAGTAAAGAAAAGAAGCGATGAAAGGCAGCTAAAAATTGACGTGGAACAAGACATGGTTTTGCATGAATCTGAAGCGAAGGAGTCAATTAAGAAATCATGTGAACAGCAGCAAGTTTAAAGCGTCTAGAAGCACATTCCAAGGAGGATTCATACTTCATTCACGCCTCTCACAGTCTAGCACAGTCACGCCTCTGAATTATCACCAGAGTTTACTTCATTCATGCCTCAAATTCTTAGCAATTCCTTACCTATATATAGAACCATTCACTCATCAAGGAAGGGTGTGGTTTTGCAACGAAGAAAAGGTCAAACGAGAACGTGAAGAACACAGAAGGAGAACGAGATTCCTGGAGCATTCTTCCAACAACTCTTCTCCAATTAAATTCTTCATGGCAGCTTAATTCACCCATGGTGGCTAGCTGAAAATTTGGAAGCTCCCAGATGAAGATTTGAGCTCTATCTTTTCCTACAAAATTGGATAATTATTCCTTACTATGTCTTTTAAATTTCTAGCATTAAATCTTTGATTAATTTGACTAGGTTTAGTTAATTGATTTAGGAATTTAGTTGCTGAGATTTTATTAATTTGTTTTATGAATTGAATTTGATTTTGGAATTTTGATTTTGATCATCATATGCTTATAAAAATTCCAGAATTAATGTGCAAATTACTTTCAAATTCCTCTTGATCTTGAGTTAATTGATGCAATGGTTATTGGATTAATTAACTAGAAATTATATGCAAATTGTTTGAGGAATTAATTAATCTAATTGGTCAATTAGTATCTTAAGTAAATTGTGCATGTGATTCTATTAATCAATTGAATTTGGTTAAAGGTGTTCTTGTTCTTAATTCAATTAATTAGTTATTCAAGGTTTCTTGTGGTTGCAAATTCCTTGTATAATTAATAAATTGAACCTTGGATGGTTATTCAAGAATCTTTATAGGGAATACACTAAAAAGCAAGGAATTAATTCCAAATTTGGTAAATTAAATCAAGGGCAAGGATAATTGAATTCTAGGGAGTCCAGTGCAAAGCTAGCTACCATATTCTCTTAATTGTTCATCTCATTTAGTTTTAAATTCTTTTGATTTTTGTCAATTAAATTTAGTTCAATTAAATTCTAATATTTCAACCCCAAAATAAGTACTTAAGAATAGCCTTTCCATAAACAAATCAAGGCATTAACTCTAAGGGAGATGACCTAGGATTGCACCATTAACTATAAAAATTTATTTCGCTTCCTAGTTTTATTTGAGATTGAAGGACACAATCGTTAAATTTGGCACCGCTGCCGGGGAGTTTAGTTTCTTATTTGTTTGGAAGGCTTTCTTAGTATTTAATTGTCCTATTTTTGTTTTTGGCCTATTTTCCTCTATTTCGAATTTGGAATTGGATCATTCGGTTACTTAATCTGATTTTGCTGCTTGCTGGAATTTTTGTTTGAAATATCTAGAAAATTCTCAAACTTTGTTTTCTAAGGTTTTTGGGTGTTTTGAGCAAAAATAATAGCATTGCTATTAGGTACACCATCTTTTGGCCAAATTCCAACGTTTTAAACACTTTTTCTAATTTTTTTAGTATTTTCTCGATTTTTCTAAGATTTTTCTAATTTTTCTAGATTTATTGTTTTAATTTTTATTTGTTGATTTCTTGTGTTCCTTCTTAGTTTTTGCTTGTCTAATTGGTTTATGACAAGGAGCTCTGGTAAAAAATTAGTTGATTTGGATCCAGAGATCGAAAAAACCTTTAGAAGACAAGTGAGGAATAAGAAGAGCAAAGAAAGAGTAGGAATTAGTAGTACTGTTTCTTCTGCTTTTAATTGTATGCAAGAAGTTGATTGTGTACTTCAATTTGCTGGTGATAATATGGCTGAGCAAGATCATATGAATGCTAACATGAATATGCATGGTCAGGCTAATTTGAATGCGAATGCCAATATAAATGATAACATACATGCCAAAACTATTAGAGAATTGACAGCTCCTAACATGCATTATCAAAATCTCTGTATTCAATATCCAGAATTAGATGCAAATTTTGAGCTTAAATCTGGGTTGATTCACTTACTTCCTAAATTTCATGGACTTGCAGGAGACGACCCTCACAAACATCTGAAGGAATTTCACATTGTTTGCTCTACAATGAAGCCACAGGGAGTCTCAGAGGAACAAATTAAACTCAGAGCGTTTCCTTTTTCCCTGAATGGTTTAGCTAAAGATTGGTTATACTATTTACCTCCCGATGCCATTGCTTCTTGGGACCAACTGAAGAGGCTATTTTTGGAGAAATTCTTTCCTGCATCTCACACTGCATCAATAAGGAAGGAAATATGTGGAATCAGACAGAATAGTGGAGAAACTTTATATGAATATTGGGAAAGATTTAAGAGGTTGTTAGCTAGTTGTCCTCACCATTAAATCTCCGATCAGTTACTTATTCAATACTTCTATGAGGGGCTGTTGAACATAGATAGAAACATGATTGATGCTGCCTCTGCTGGAGCCTTAGGTGATCTGACACCTACGAGGGCCTGGGAGTTGATTGACAAGATAGCTCAGAATGCTCAGCAATTTGGATCCAGATCAATTCAAATAGTAAGAGGAGTCAGTGAATTGCATGCTCCAGACTATGGTCAGAGACTTGAAAGCAAGATTGATGTAATGTCTTCTGTGCTCCAACAGCTTGCTTTAGATCGGCAACAGCCACAGTCATCCTCTACACCCTCTCAGACTTGTGCACCACAGTCCTACTCTACTCAGACACATTCTTATCCACAGTGCTATACACCTGGGCAGACATCTACTTCTACTACCTTGGTGGGACCCCTGTGTGATATATGCTGTTTGGCCATACATGCTACTGATCAGTGCCCTATGTTAGAGGACAGAGTAGAGGCTTGTGCTGGGATATATCCAGTTAGGCCAATGCAACAAGGGCAGCAAAAATATGATCCTTATTCTAATACATACAATTCAGGATGGAGGGATCATCCCAATCTGAGATATGGGGGAGGGCAACAGCAAAATAGATATAATATTGCGGGACCCAGTGCACAATCTTCCCAACCTATTAGGCCACCAGTTCCTACACAGGAGGAACTAAAGAAAGGAGATAATATGGGG
This sequence comes from Erythrophleum ivorense, assembly GCA_026724425.1. NCBI lineage: Eukaryota > Viridiplantae > Streptophyta > Magnoliopsida > Fabales > Fabaceae > Erythrophleum > Erythrophleum ivorense. The sequence continues at coordinate 18,083,938 of JAIUCV010000009.1, forward strand.
GATTTGATGAAGCATCTTATGGAGAGCAATGCAAAACTCACACAAGTAGTACAAAATTTAGAAAGGAGGGTTGATATTCAGTTAGGCCAATTTGCCACTTCTCTCAGTGAAATAAAAAGCCAAGGGTCGGGCCAGTTACCTTCTTAGACAATTGTCAATCCAAGGAATAGTAGCAATGTTAGTGCTATCACTCTTAGGAGTGGGAGAGAGGTTCAGGGATCCTCAGATATCATTACCATGGATAAGCCGGCATCATCAAAAACACACGTCGCACCAAATGAGCCTAACAAAGAAGAGGAGCCAAAGAAGATCTTACCTTTCCCACATAGACCTACCTTAGGAAAGAAGCAAACTGAAGCAGAAATGGAAAAAGAAATTCTTGAGACGTTCAAGAAGGTTAAGGTTAACATACCATTGTTGGAGGCAATCAAGACTATTCCTAAATACGCCAAGTTTCTCAAGGAAATATGTACAAACAAGAGGAGTCTAAGAGGGAATGAAAAAGTCAATTTTGGCAAGAATGTTTCAGCACTCATACAGCCAGCAATGCCCACTAAGTGTCAAGATCCGGGCACTTTTACAATCCCATGCACTATTGGGAATTTTGAATTTTCTGATGCTTTGATTGATCTTGGTGCTGCTATAAATGTTATGCCTAAATCTATTTATTCATCTTTGCAGATGGGAGAGCTGAAACCTACAGGAGTGGTTGTGCAGTTAGCAAATATGAGCATTACCTATCCTTCAGGAGTATTAGAGGATGTTCTGGTTAAGGTAAAAGACTTGATTTTTCCAACTAATTTTTATGTCCTTAATATGGAGGATGATAGATATAGATCTAGTGGACATGCCCTACTCATTTTAGAAAGACCCTTCTTAAAAACTGCAAAGACAATTATAAATGTGCATGAAGGTACTCTTCAATTGGAGTTTGCTGGCAATGTGATATAATTTAATATATTTGATGCCATGAAACATCCCTGTGATGACAACTCTGTTTGAAGTATCAGCCTGATTGATATGCTAATTGAAGATGCTAGTGCTGATTTTAGGGATAGTTTGTTGACTGACTCCTGTGATATCACTGATCTTGATGATTCTCTAAGACATAATTGTGATGACTCTCATTCTTGTACTATATGTAGAGAAATCGATGAATTTTTGAGCTTACATGATGATATTAACTCTAAGGAATTTATCGCTTATCAAAATGATTCTATTTCATCTAGAACCTCTGTCGATTACACTAGTCTTGTTAATCTTTCTAGTACTAATGATTCTCTGCATGATGATATGGATAGTATAGGGAATCGTGATGCTGATTTTCACTTAACTGCTGATTCTTTTGACTCTTCCCATACTACTAATATTCCTAAAGCTGGGAAAGTTGTTTCTTCTGTCTGTGAATTGTCTGAATAGGTATTCAGCATGGAAGAGATTGAAATCAAACAACTCATACCGTCAGTTGAACAAGCTCCTACCTTAGAGCTCAAACCACTACCAGACAATCTCAAGTATGCCTATTTAGAGAAAGATGAGAAGCTTTCAATGATAGTAGCTAATGACATCATTCCAGAGGAAGAAGAGAAGCTTCTAGCGGCCTTAAAGAAGAGAAGACAAGCAATAGGGTGGACCTTGGCTGACATACCTGGCATTAGCCCTGATACATGCATGCACAGAATTCTGTTGGAAGATGGGGCAAAGCCAGTGCGACAACCTCAAAGGCGACTAAACCCACTTATTTTGGATATGGTTAAAAAGGAAGTTTCTAAACTTTTATCCGCTGGTATTATATATCCTATTTCTGACAGTCAATGGGTTAGTCCTGTGCAGGTGGTTCCAAAGAAATCAGGGGTCACAGTTGTCCAGAATGAGCATAATGAATTGGTGCCCACCTGTGTACAAAACAGTTGGAGGGTTTGCATTGATTATAGAAGGCTTAATTTAGTCACTAGAAAAGATCATTACCCCCTCCCTTTTATTGATCAGATGCTTGAGCGTTTAGCTAGAAAATCTCACTACTGTTTTCTGGATGGATTTTCAGGGTATTTCCAGATATGCATAGCCCCGGAGGATCAAGAGAAGACGACATTCATATGCCCATTTGGAACATATGCCTATAGACGCATGCCTTTTGGTCTTTGCAATGCCCCTGGAACTTTCCAGCCGTGCATGGTTTTTATTTTTAGTGATTTCCTGGAACATTGTATAGAAATTTTTATGGATGACTTCACTGTTTATGGGAACTCTTTTGATGATTGCTTGTGTAGTCTAGATAGAGTCCTAGCTAGATGCATAGAGAAGAACCTTGTACTTAATTTTGAAAAGTGTCATTTTATGGTTCGAAAAGGTATAGTATTAGGTCATATTATATCTAAGCAGGGCATAGAGGTTGATAAAACTAAAATAGATGTTATTACTTCTCTACCATACCCGACATGTGTTCGGGAGGTTCAATCTTTTCTAGGTCATGCAGGTTTCTATAGAAGATTCATCCAAAATTTTAGTAAAATTGCTTTGCCATTGTCTAAGCTGTTACAAAAGGATGTTGATTTCCACTTTGATGATGCATGCAAAACAGCTTTTGATGATCTTAAGAAATGCTTGACTTCCCCACCCATTATTCAACCCCCCGATTGGAACCTCCCATTCAAACTTTTATGTGACGCATCTAATTTTGTTGTAGGTGCAGTATTGAGCCAGAGAGTTAATAAAAGATCCCATGTGATTGCCTATGCATCCAAGACTCTGGATGGGGCCCAAGCAAATTATACAACCACAGAAAAGGAGCTTTTTTCTATTGTTTTTGCTTTGGATAAATTTAGATCTGATTTGCTTGATACTAAAGTCATTGTTTTTACTGATCATGCAGCCTTGAAGTACTTGCTGAAGAAGCCTGATGCAAAGCCAAGATTGATCAGATGGATGCTTCTACTTCAAGAATTTGATATTGACATCCGGGATAAAAGTGGAGCTGAAAACTTAGTGGCAGATCACTTGAGCAGAATTGAGGCTTTAAAGGTAAATTCCTTACCCATTGATGATGATTTCCCTGATGAGCATTTGTGTGCTGCGCATAGTTCCTACCCATGGTATGTAGATTTAGTGAATTATCTAGCTGCTTCTGAACTGCCTGTTGATTTGAATAAACATCAGTTGAATAAGTTTAGGAGTAAAGCTAGGTATTATATTTGGGATGATCCATATTTGTGGAGATTATGTGGTGACCAAGTGATTAGACGTTGTGTACCTGATGTAGAATTTGATTCTATTTTGAATTTTTGCCACACTTGCATGTGGAGGTCATTTTAGTCCAAAACGCACAGCTAGGAAGGTTCTAGATAGTGGATTGTATTGGCCTACTTTGTTTCGTGATGCCTTTGCTTTTTGTAAAAGATGTGCCAGGTGTCAACAGACAGGTAGCATATCTAGGAGAAATGAAATGCCATAGCATCCCATTTTATTTTGTGAAGTCTTTGATGTGTGGGGCATTGATTTTATGGGACCTTTTCCTACTTCTTTTGGATTTTCATACATCTTATTGGCTGTTGATTATGTTTCAAAGTGGGTGGAAGCAAAACCCACTAGGACTGATGATTCTGCTGTGGTTGTAGAGTTTGTTCGCTCTCACATTTTCTACAGGTTTGGTATCCCCAGAGCTATAATCAGTGACCAGGGCACTCATTTTTGCAACTGGAATATGTATAGCTTGCTTAGCAAGTATGGTGTTGTGCATAAAGTAGCTACTCTGTACCACCCTCAAACAAATGGCCAAGTAGAAATTTCTAACCGTGAGGTGAAGCAAATTTTGGAAAAAATAGTGCAGCCAAATAGGAAGGATTGGAGCAAGAGGCTTGACGATGCACTTTGGGCCTATAGGACTGCCTACAAGACTCCTATTGGCATGTCACCCTATTGGCTGGTATTTGGAAAAGCATGTCACTTACCAGTAGAAATGGAGCACAAAGCTTATTGAGCTGTAAAGAAATGTCATTTGGATTTGAATGGAGCAGGATCTCACAGGAAATTCCAACTCCAAGAGCTTGAAGAAATCAGATTGGAAGCCTATGATAATACAAGAATCTACAAAGAAAAGACAAAGGCATTCCATGACAAGATGATTGCAAGGAAAGAGTTTGCTGTCGGCCAAAAAGTCCTACTTTATAAATCTCGCTTAAAGCTTATGCCAGGTAAACTTCGTTCTAAATGGGAAGGTCCTTATATAGTTTCTGATGTATTCCCTTTTGGTATAGTTGAGCTTCAGAATGAGCAAACGGGAGTTAAATTTAAAGTTAATGGACATCGGCTCAAGCACTTTCACGAAGGAGTTCCAAGCGATGACAAGGAGGAGCTCCAGCTTCATGATCCACCCTAATACTCGGTTGTACTCTTTCCCTGTCCCCTTTTCTATTGTGTTGTCTCTATCTGTTTATTGGATTGTGTGCTAGCATTGAGGACAATGTAATGTTTAAGTGTAGGGGGATACAAATAAATTTTTTGTTTTGTTGTGTTTCGTTTTGGTCAGTGGATTTTTCTAGTTTCTAGGCTTTTAGTCTCTTGAAGTTTTGTGTTATTTGTTAGTTTAAAAAAAAAGTTATGCTTTTGTGGAAGTTGCGAGTATTAAGGGGATCATAGCTTTGATATATCTTGATTTGATAAGGAATTGATCTCGTGTTGAGAATGCAAGTTAAGTGGCAATTAGCTTATTTTAATGAAATTCGATGATGGTCAATTTACCCTGTGAGATGTCTGGACCTATTATTTATTCATTTTCAGTGTGTATCCCTTATCTTACTTTTACTCTAGAACTTGGCTTAAATCTTATTCAAGGCCACATTTATTCATTTGCCATGCATGAAAATGACTAAGGCATTCATTGCTGTTTTATTTTAGCTAAAGCCAAAAAGCTATCCTACATGTGTTAAATCCATTTGTTCTTTCCCTTTTGAGCCATATATATTTCTCTTTTTCCCTTTTAGCCATAAAAACCAAACAAATGAAAATTTTTTTTCCTACCTTGATCTGGATGTTTTCAATTATTAAGAGCATTATATCTTGTTAAGGTGGATGGAGGTGCATTTTCCACATCATTTATAGGCCAATTGGTTGTTGCTTGTAAAAAAAAAAAAGCATTAGAAATATAAAAAAAAAGAGAGGAAAAGAAAAGCATTTGAAAAAAAAAAGAGAGAAGAAGAAAAAGGAAAGAAAAGTTGTGCTTTTAGTGCATATCTTTTGGTTTGTTGTAATTAAAGCCTTCAGATACACTTACATTCCATCCTTATTCTTGTTTTAAATACTCTTGATGATTTTTTTTGGCATTCAAATTTGCTTCTTGAATTTCTTTCAATTTTTTTTGTTTTCCACTTGTTTCATACCTTAGCCCACATTACAACCAAAATAAAGACCTTCTGATTCATTCATTGGCATTTGATTTTGGTGGTGGAGATGTAGATGATTGCCAAGCTTATGGTAGTAAGGTTGGGTAGGATGGAATTTGAGAGTAAAAACTTCGCCCTAAACACTAAAGAGTAGAGTGATAAACACTGATCCAAGTGAAGGACTTTCATTGCATTTCATTTTTTTATTAAGTGTATTGCCACGGTATTTGCTGCATTAATGCAAGAGATATGACTTGGAGAATTAACCTATTGATTTGCTTTGAGCTTCCTTGTGCTAAGTGACCTACACAACTCCATATTCTTTGATTTCCTTTCCATGATCTCTTTCTTAGAACTTTAGTCTTCTTGTGCCCAAGAGTGCAAAGAGATAAGTGTGGGAGAATTGATAAGTGCTAATTTTCATATATTTTATCCACATTTATTATTGTTTTTAATGATTAATTTGAGCTTAAATGGATTTATTATGTAATATTTGAATTTGTGGTTAATTTTGGAAAAAAATATAATTTTGAATTAATAAGGAGAATTTTTGGATTTAAATTACTAAGATTTTATTCTCCAAAACTCTTTGATGATTAAATATTTTCAATCCTTAAAACACTTTTTAATTTTGGGCAGAATTTTCTTTTGGACAAATGAATTGAAAAATTAAAATGAATTAAGGAAAAGATTGGATGATAATTCTATTTTTTTATTAAATTCTGATGGCAATATTGTAAATAATATATTAGGTTTTTTATATTTATTTTTATTGGTTCTCTTGGGCAGAAAAATGCAACAGTAAATCAAGAAAGAAATCACATGGAGAGCTGGGGGAAAAATCGAAAGAATGAGCTATGGGTTCTGGAGTAAAGAAGAAGCAGTAGCCGAGGAAAGATCTGTATGTAGGAGGAAAGAAATAAACAAACACGTGGGTGGCAGCATGTAATTCATTGAGGTGCAGAACCTGTGAGATGTTAATGTGGGAAGCTACGAACTAAAGCTGGGAAAGCTAAATGAAGAAGCCACGGGTTCTAGCTAAGGAGCTACATGAAGCTAAGGTACAAAGCATGTAGACGTAGAGAACAATAAGGAGGTATGTGGAGCAGAATGCATGAAAGAAGCTGCACATAAGCTAGAATAGAGCTGGAAGAAACATGGCTGAAAACAGAGCACGATGCATGAGCTGAGCACGTGAGATATTAATGAGCTGGAACAGCAGCTGGGAACGTGATATAAGAAGGAAAATGCATGCAGAAAAGTAAGAAAGGCGAGCTGAATCACGTGGAAGCTTGGGCAGACGCTGGAAGACGCAGAAGCTTGAAGACGCTGACGCTGGAAGCCCACATGAAGAAAATAACGATTAGAAAGAGCTACAGATCAAGGAAGAAAAGCTCGATGAGTGGTTCTGCGTAGAAGCATATGCATGGGAGAACTAGTTGCAAGCAAAGAAAAGGAGCTGAACAACGAAGCAAGCCACAAACAGAAGCTACGTGAATAAGCTGAAAAATAGAGCATGAAGTAAAGCAACGAGTTGAGCATGAGGAAAAGGAGCTGAAGCTTGCATGAGTTGGGAGAGCTAAACACAAAAGGCAGAAGAGGCAGCCCCTGCAAAAGAAACACGTGAGAGCTGAGCATATGAGGAATGCAGTAGCATCAGCACAAGAATTATGGGAAGATTATAAATGAGGCACGTGATTATTAAGTAAAGAAAAGAAGCGATGAAAGGCAGCTGAAAATTGACGTGGAACAAGACATGGTTTTGCATGAATCTGAAGCGAAGGAGTCAATTAAGAAATCACGTGAACAGCAGCAAGTTTAAAGCGTCTAGAAGCACATTCTAAGGAGGATTCATACTTCATTCACGCCTCTCACAGTCCAGCACAGTCACGCCTCTGAATTATCACCAGAGTTTACTTCATTCACGCCTCAAATTCTTAGCAATTCCTTGCCTATATATAGAACCATTCACTCATCAAGGAAGGGTGTGGTTTTGCAATGAAGAAAAGGTCAAACGAGAACGTGAAGAACACAGAAGGAGAACGAGATTCCTAGAGCATTCTTCCAACAACTCTTCTCCAATTAAATTCTTCATGGCAGCTTAATTCACCCATGGTGGCTAGCTAAAAATTTGGAAGCTCCCAGATGAAGATTTGAGCTCTATCTTTTCCTACAAAATTGGATAATTATTCCTTACTATGTCTTTTAAATTTCTAGCATTAAATCTTTGATTAATTTGACTAGGTTTAGTTAATTGATTTAGGAATTTAGTTGCTGAGATTTTATTAATTTGTTTTATGAATTGAATTTGATTTTGGAATTTTGATTTTGATCATCATATGCTTATAAAAATTCCAGAATTAATGTGCAAATTACTTTCAAATTCCTCTTGATCTTGAGTTAATTGATGCAATGGTTATTGGATTAATTAACTAGAAATTATATGCAAATTGTTTGAGGAATTAATTAATCTAATTGGTCAATTAGTATCTTAAGTAAATTGTGCATGTGATTCTATTAATCAATTGAATTTGGTTAAAGTGTGTTCTTGTTCTTAATTCAATTAATTAGTTATTCAAGGTTTCTTGTGGTTGCAAATTCCTTGTATAATTAATAAATTGAACCTTGGATGGTTATTCAAGAATCTTTATAGGGAATACACTAAAAAGCAAGGAATTAATTCCAAATTTGGTAAATTAAATCAAGGGCAAGGATAATTGAATTTTAAGGAGTCCAATGCAAAGCTAGCTACCATATTCTCTTAATTGTTCATCTCATTTAGTTTTAAATTTCTTTGATTTTTGTCAATTAAATTTAGTTCAATTAAATTCTAATATTTCAACCCCAAAATAAGTACTTAAGAATAGCCTTTCCATAAACAAATCAAGGCATTAACTCCAAGGGAGATGACCTAGGATTGCACCATTAACTATAAAAATTTATTTCGCTTCCTAGTTTTATTTGAGATTGAACGACACAATCGTCAATCTCCATGCCGCTACTTGCATAAAACATAGAAATGTGAGAGAACCAATTCTTGATTATATTATTACTATGATTAACCAAAAGGGGGAATAGAAAATTCAATATGACACAAGCAATGGGTATATTTCATGTAGTTGTCAGAAGTTTAAAACATTTGGTATAATGATGCGAGGGATGTGAAGAAACTTCCTGAGCAATAGACTCTCAAGAGATGGACAAATGAAGCAAGGAGCAGGATGATGTATGATAGTAGGGGAAATGAGGTCCAAGTAGACCCTAGGCATGAAAACACGCAATGGTGTAGACAATTATGTAGCATGATGATCAGATTGGCAATTGAGGCATCTGACTATCCAGAAGTATTCTCATTGGTTCATAAAGGTGTGTTAAATCTAAGCAAACAAGCAAGCCATGGAACTTCGATCGAGCCTATAAAGTCTCAATAATGATGGTGGTGCAAGCATGACACCACCAATTGTTTTCGTTTCATAGCCAAAGGCATTTAAAAAGAGAGATGGCAAAAGAAACAAGAATTAACCAAAGAGTTGGCCAGAGAAACTACTAAAAAGAAGAAGAAAAGTTTCCACAATTACATATCCATATAATCACCCATATATAGTATATACATATGTGTGTATCTTTATTTTATGATTATTGACCAAGAAATTTTAATGTTGTCTCTTTATTTTAAGATAATCAAATACAAATAAACTCCTCTAGCATCACACCTCACACATTGTATGCACCTCTAGCACTATGAGTACTATGTGCATCTCAAGCACCATATACACCATCAACGTTATATGCACCTTCAATGCGATATGCAAGCTCTCAAATAGTTGACAGTAACCTTACCTATATTGAAATGTGTTGGTAAGCACAGTAAAGTATTTGATGCTTAGAGATTCATTCTAAATATCAATTGATTATTTGTGATAAGAGTTGTTTTGTTTTATAGGTGCCACTTAAATGTCCTATGCCATTGCTTGATGCATTAGAATTTAGTAGAGATATCTCTGATGGTATGCAATAATAATGCAATTAAAACATTGAAATAATGATAATAAAATATGCAATCTTTTTGAAATCAATCTTTTTTACAACTTAAGTTGAGTACAAGTATTTGTTCATAGTACAAGTAACTGTTCATTACATTGAAACTATATTTCTTGTCTCTTTTGCTAGGTCACAACCAATCACAAGGCAAGCCTATGTAAAGGGATTGAAGAGGCAAGCAACTTCATGTATAAAGGAATGGAATTGGTTCTAATACAAGTCATGATACTCTCTTGATGCTTTCTTAATGCTTGAATATTGTCTTTTTGCTTCATGCTCTCATGATATGGTTGCATCTTGTTTCAACAGCAAGTAATATTGAAATGTTCTAATAGCAAGTTATACTGGATATTATATAGTTCATCTGACTCCCTTCTTACTTCCTATGATCCTAAAAAAAAAATTATACACCACATTAAATGTAAGTTTTAATACATCAAAAGAAGTAAAACATGTAGTTAGTCAGCTTCTGCAATCTTACAAGTGTTTTTTACTACATTAGAAACATGTTGCATCTACCAGTTGGTCACAATATATTATTTAAAAGCCACAAAAGGTGGTTTGTCAATAGTTGAAATATACAAAAGACAATTGGATAGTTTATGTAGAAAATGACATATTGATATTATAGCAGCAAAATATTCAAATGGTGATTTATTTAAACTATGATGCACAGACCCAGAGCCTAGGTTCTTATATTGAACTCTTGTCTTTTTCTATGGAAATTCAAAAATAATTTTCCAAAACTATCTAGGCTATGTCAAAGTCAAGTTTATCCCATTTGCAATATGTATCTAGGTTCTTGTACTACTCACAAGCAATTGAATGAAATTTGGCTTAAAATGGCTTTTTGTATTCAGATAAGGGATAAATAATGCCATCAAATGATCCTGAGCTTCTTAGTTCCAAGCAATTTCATATGATATAGTTTTAAACTTCAATTTCATATAGCCATAACTATGATAATTTGTTGAGCTACCTTTAAATGATTAAGCATGTTTGTTTAAAGTTCATCATTTCACTTATTTTGGACAACCTTTTAAATATCACATTGGGTGAATTTTACAAACATCCGAACCAAGTATGTGTCAATTGCTTAACCAATAAAGTCCTAAAACGCATACTATTGTCAGCTAACAAACTTTGCTCAAAGTTACATTTTTAGATAATGACATGCATAAAGTGGGCTCCAAAGATAGAAAAGTTCCTTATTTCAATTAGTGAGGCCTAGCTCTATGAAAAAGTGGATGATCAATCATCACTACACATAGTACTTGAGAAAAAAAAATTTGCATTCTGTCCTATGGTAAACATAAGGAGAAAGATCAGAAGGAAAATAATCCTTAACTGGCATACAAATCACATGCTGCCTATCTTTTTTTGCATGAATTATTTTTCACTTTTATGCATTGCTTTGCTAGAGATACCATAAGCATTAAAAACTTCATAAGTGATGGGAAAGGTGGGAAAGGGGATGCTCCTATTTCAGCTAGATTTGAACTAGGATTCTTCGCTCCTAATGGAAGCTCTAGTAGTAGAAGATATGTGGGAATATGGTACTGCAAGTCAAATCCACTTAGAGTTGTGTAGGTTGCTAATTTAGACAATCCACTTTCTAATGTGAGGGGTGCTCTTGCTATTGTTGAGGATGGCAATCTCAAGGTTTTGGATGGAAGTTAGGGATCTTATTGGGCTACAAACCTTGAAAGGTCATCTTCAATGCATAGGACAACGAAGCTAATGGATAGTGGGAATCTTATTGTGAGCCCTCTATATAGACATTTGATGGAGCTACATAAACTATGTTTACTAGCAGATCAACCATTTCAATTGCAGATCTATGTATCTGAGCCATACCTAAAGGGGTCTACACTTACATGGTGGGAGAAAAATGGATTGATGAAATTTTCAAGGTAAAACTCGGGGAAGAAGATGACTCTAGGGGCTTTCATTATAGTAACACCATGCATATCTTGTGTTCTCAAGCAGATGGATCAAATCACACATGAACAGACGGCTTAGATGCATTTTGCTTAGTAATATGGCATGTGTTCTGCGAAGTGTAGGTGAAGTGTAGATGCTGTGAAGTGCAAGAGATCCAAATGCATCTATCATATATACCAATTGCAATTTTTTTCTTGTTATTAATTAAAAATAGATAAAAATTTTATACTATCTCTCTATATATCTCTATATATCTCTATATACTTAACATTGCATCCTGCCTTTCACTATTCTCGAGCCATGGTTCCCTTGTGCTTCGTTCTTTTCTCTCTCTCTCTCTCTCTCTCTCTCTCTCTCTCTCTCTCTCTCCTTTTAAATTCAAATAAGTTCTACAATTCAAATAATTATGATATTCTACCCAAAAAATGATTGGATTAAAAATATTATAAGGACTAGAAATACAATTCAAATACTATACTAGGATTAAAAATATAATTATATAATCTAATTACGTATTTATAATTATACTCAAATCTTAAAGAATTCAATTAAAAACATAACTCAAATTCAAATTCTATTGTATTTTTAAATTTGAAGAAGAGGAAGTATAATATTAAAACTTAATACTATATACATAATTATTTGAATTGCATTTTAAAAATATGATTATACTTGCCTTCTTTAAATACTATACTTGGATTAAAAATTAAAAATTTATTTTATTTTAAAATTTAAAAAATTAACTCTTTGGTGTTGATTAAATATATATTTAATAATTATTACATTGTACAAGTAATATAAGAGTGTATTAGTCAAAATAGGTATAACTATAACTTATATTTTACTACAATTTTGCAAGCACAATGTATCATTTGATTTCAAAAAATGTGATTATAACTTTTTAAAATAAAAAAATCATATAATTCAAACATTTTTGAAAAAAATGAGAATATAATTTACCCAGATTTATGAGTCTCACCTTTTAAACTAGTTTGTCCTTATCAATGTCTAGGTATATAAAAGAATTTTCTCTTCTATTTTATTTTAAAATAATGCAAATGTTTCCCATTCAATGATTTTTTTAAAGATTTTTTTTTCCTTTCACCAATCTCCTTTAGTCCCTGAGCATAAGAAAATTTTGCCTTTTAAGTATATCACTATTTCTTAATGAGAATAGGAAATTTTCAATTATTTTCCACCTCTTTTATACTAATTATTTTGGCAAAAGTTCTCTTTCAATTTTTAAATTTTTATTCAATTCCATTTTTAGTCCCACAAATTTATTTTAGTTCAGTACAATCCTTACAATTTTAAAAAATATTCAATATTATACTTACCCCTAACGCCATCAATAATGGCAATGCTATTTGTATTTGAGCGAGGCAATTATAGCATGTGAATTGTATTTTAAGGATTAAAAATATTATATACACAATATTAATAGTGGCTCCATATAGTATTTAAAAATTCAATGTATATAGTGTTAAGTTTAATAATATGTCTTCTAGTCTTCAAAATTTTGAATTCACTAGAGCTAACACACATGCATTATTGAATTACGTAATTTTTTAAAATTATTTGATATTTTAATCTGAGTGTAATAAATCTACACTTATACATTATATATATAATTTTCACAAGAAAACCTTTATTGTTTTTTTCTTTTTCTCCAAAATATCATTATTTATTCTTACAAGTAACTATCCCTCTTCTTATATATATATATATAAGTAAATATGTCTCTCTTCCCTATCCCCTTTTTCTTTTCTTTTTCCCCCCTTTCTTTTTACATATTTCTTCTTTTATGTTATTAAATATGTTAAACATAAAATGAGATGTGTTATTCAATATTCCATATATTATCTAAATTTTGTTAAATTATAGAATATCTCACAAAGTTAAACAAGTAAAAGCCATTGACTTTTTTAGTCAAAATATATAAAGACAAAGGATTAAAAGTGCACTATATACGTTTATTAAATTATTAGAATTTTATTTTCTGTTTAATTCATTTTTTAATATTACACCATTTAATATTAATACTACAAATTTTAATTCATTCTTTATGCTGCATTTATTTAATATTTAATTGTGAATGTGTGATACTTTTAGCTATTTTTAATGATAGTACTTATTATATTAAAACATGATTTATAATAAGTAGGTTTATAAATTTTTTATATTTTGAATAGGAAATGAAAAAATTTCTAAAAAGAAAATTGTCATTAGAATAACAATCATTATTTAGAGCTCATGAATATAATTTTCAAAATAACAAATCAAAATTAATTTAGAAAATTTGCCATTAAACTTAAGAAAATGAATTAAAATTTTCATTTATTATCCTAATAAGGAGATAAGATACAAAAAGTATATTTATAAAAGGGGTTGCCTCACTGGCTGTTAGATCAACTAATGAAAATAGATTTTGTGGCATCACGTATGACTTTTAAAAGATTTAATAATACATTAACTCGGAAACTCATATGCAACTTACAATAAACTAGATTATTTTGCCAAGTCAATCTTGTTTATTTCTTTCTTCTCTTATTTTCTCTCCCCTAAATATCTCTCTCTCTCTCTCTCTCTCTTTTTCTCCAGTTCATCTTCCCTAAAAGCATCTTGTAGAATCTATAGCTTCATTTATTTTACCTTGACAAGGCCATGGAACTTTTGAGTTTTCTGCCCTACTTTGCCATGTCTTCAATCCTATCAATCCTTTTCTATGCTTATCCCTCTCTTCTCCAAACCTTTGCACTTCTTTTCAATCCTTTTTGTCCTCTAATAAGTCCTAATTTCATATACGTTTTTCTACTATTTTATAAGGCTTATTAAGCAATTTGAATTAATATTTTCTATTTTATTATTTAATTTCTACTATTTTTATTATTTTGAGTCTAAATTGTCATTTGGGTTAATTATTAGAAATTATGTGATTTATTGTGGAAATACTCTTATTTTGACTCTTTGTAGGATGGGCCAAGAGCTTCACAAGGAAGAGTAAGACCATTTGAAGTCCTAAAACACAAGTTTAAGACCTCACATAAAGAGCCTAAAAGAAATTCATCTTAGACCTTATTGGTGAATTTTAAGCTGGTTTTGAAATAAATATAAATTTTCAATTTTTTTTCCATAATACATCAAATTAATGCCCTAAATGTAAAGTCATCTTTTGAAGCCAGGCACCTAATCCAAGCCTATTACAAATGTAACACCATATTGTATTAGCCTCATTTAACTTTCACTTAAGCTTAATTCCATGTAATTCCAAAGAAAAGGAGTAAAACTGTGATATTTTATTGCATTACGTCAGGGTTTAAATGTTCAGACTTCACTCTGTAGATCCCCGTAGACCCATTAATAACATTCTTTACTTATACTCCATCCATACGTATCATAAAACAATCTATGAACTACATATTTGAAGCCAAAAACTAGAAAAATTGCATTTTTCTCATGGGTTAAGAATTCATATTTTTGGCACCAACTTTGGAAAATCATAATTAATTCAAGAACAATTGAAATGAAGCAACCCATAGCTTTCTAGAAATCTTTGGATGTTAACTTCATACGAAAAATAATTCCAAGCCATAATAACATCATTTGGATTATGTTTGACAATGGAAAAGCTCAAAAGATTAGATTGTTGAGCATTTCTGATACAATTTACTGATATAAATTTCAAAAATTCATAACTAATTTCACAAAAATCCAATTTGGGAAAACTATATTAATTTAGAAAGCTACAGATATTAACTAGAGGGAAACAATAAGTCTAAACCAAAACAACAGCAATTAGGCACGAAAACCTATAGAACAGTAATGGAGGTCAGGCTACGCCCTTGATACTGATCTAGAAGTTCAAAAATTCATTTCTTCCTCTCTACAAATCCAAATGTGGTGCTCTTAAGTGCTACTATCATGTCTAGTTTATAGTTGTAAAATATAGCCATTGGACACCATTTGCCCTAAGAATGATAGAGGCAAAAGATCTAACCATTTGCACAATAACAATGCCAATTCTGTCAAAATTTGCCAACTTCAAAAATTCACTAAAGATTCTCTAGAGCCCCAAATAATATGCACTTTAGCTTCTCAAAAAATTCTAGATAAAACCTATGTACATGCCAAATTTCAGGTCAATAGGAGCTCATTTGGTCAAATCTTGATATAGCTTACGAATATGACAAATTTGGCACCATATATGGGTCAAAGTTGGTCTAAATGGCTTCTTAATTACTCTACCACTTCTTGGGCAAGTTTTAAAGCATAAACACAATATATACAAGCTTCTCAAGTGGTCCAAAACCTCATACCACTCAAACTCACTATGCCACATGCCATAATACACATTCAAGAATGGTCCACCTATTAGGGAAATCATACATTCTCATTGATTTGGCTCTAATATTGATATATACAATGTATCACATACTTTTATATTTGCTCAAGCATCTACATCTAAAAAATATTATCTATATATCCACTTTGACAATGGAATAATCAAAAACTATATTAGTGTCAAGGTATAGCCAACTATGCTCCTTGGTCTCCTTGAGCTCCACCTAAACATGTTAAGATGGGAGAGGGAAGGGGGTGGGATTCAAAGAATCTCAATAGCTTATACACTCATTCAAGTAAGCAATCAAGGCATATAAACATGTCAAAGTATACAAGTGGGTATCCAACACCGTTAAGAATTACTCACACATGATTTCCATGCCATGAAAATATATCAAAGCCAATAATAAGCTCTAGGGACTTTTGGTGTAGCCTCAACCCATTTTTGGGACTCTTGGGTTAGCCTCACCCTTGGTCTAGGAATTTTTGACTTGGCCTCACTCATCCATAAGACTTTTGGCTTTGTTTCACCAATTCTTAGTGACTTTTGGCTGCACCCCACTCATCTCAAGGGACTTTTGACACTGCCTCACCCTTAAGAGCAATTTTCACAACAAAAACATAATTAATGAAATATATTGGCACCAATGCCATGAGGCAACATTAAATGACATGTCTCACAATATAAATGCACATACAAGTATACAATGACTATCATATATTCAAGAATGCAAACAAAAAGGAGTGAAGAGCTACCTTGGTAATTAAACACAAGCTTCCCTCTTGATTATTCTCTTCCTTTTTCAGTCACACAACCACAACTAGATGGAGCTAGAGTTCTTTGGCCTAGACATAACAAATAGGATTCAATTACTCTCTTGGAATAAGCCAAAGCATTAAACACACACTTAAGAAGCATATTTGGTTTATTGGTTCCACAATAACTCCATTAATGGCCTAATGAAGTAACTACCATAATTCAATCCCTTTGTTTCATTTCCTTCTCATATCTAGGCCACTTGGTTCCATTTAGACTCCTTGAAGTTATCACAAACTCATTCCCAAGAGTTTAGGTACAAGTTGCTTCTAAAGGCTGCATTATGGAACCTATTGCTTCAACTCTCAATCTATGGCTTCTAAGCTTTTCCCAAGGGTTCTTCTCATCTTCTTCTCTCACATATGACCCCAAACTAAGCTTAGAATCAATTAAAACACTCCTTACCCCTCTCAAGTGCTCTAGGTCTAGCCATGAAGAGCATTTGGAGTCTATAGAGTTTCCAATTTTTTCTTGCTAGAAAGAGCACTTGGGAACCTTCCTAGGGGTCTTAGAAACTCAAACAAATACTCACATAGTTAGGGAATTCTTAGATAAAGTCAGATTTTACAAGATGTTCAAGAACCCCTAACTTTCCTATCTTGAAGTTCAATGATTTTTCCTTCCACTTACTTTGGATTTCTTAGGTTCCTACACTTTAATTCAATGGTTTCTTACTTGTTCTAGGTTAGAACTCCCTCCCTCTCTCAAGCTCTCTCCTTGGCCGAAACACACACATAAAGGAAGCAAGAAAAGAGTGGAACTACCTTGAATCCAAGCTTCCTTCAAGAGCTTCTTCCTTACCTTAGCCTTCCTTCTTGAAACCCTATACTTTCTCCTCTGAACTACAGCCAAAACAAACCCAATTCATCCATCAAATCATGGAAAGGAAGAGCAAGGAGAGGAAAACAAGATATGTAAAGGCAATTTCATGAAATCCTTAGTTTTTCTCACCTTTTTCCTTGCTTCTTTCTCCTCTTTCTTGGCTTTCCTTGAATTTTCCCTTATATCTCTCTCTCTCTTAGGCAGAGCTTCTTCTATATTTGGCTAGGCCAAAGTCGGTCTAAAAAAGGAAAGGCTTTTGGACTCTTTAAAAAGTAAAATTTCACTTTTTCATGCTTTTTCCAGAACGAGTATCGCTATAGCAAGAAGCACCTCTGGCTATGATGAGAACTTATTAGTTCTAGGTCCCAATTGCTCTCGCCACAGTTGGCACTATTGCAAAGAATTCTTTAGATTTTGTATGATACACAAACTCATTATAGCGAACTAGCATCCTCGCTGTAGTGAACTGGCACCCTCGCTATAGCAAATAGGGATCCTAGCTATAACAAGGAGACATAGAAAAATTCTGAAATCTTAGATGTTATAACAAAAAAGTGGTTTTTATGATAGTCTAGTCAATCGTCATTAAGTAATAGCAATTGACTACCAGTTGCCCTTAAATAATAGCAATTCAAAAGTCACCATTAAACCATGTTTAATGGCAGTTGTACTAGCAGTTCTTAGGAACCATTATTAAACCATTCATGATAGCTGGTTCAACAATGGCTTTAGCAACCATTGTTAAAACCTATAAGGGCTAATATCAAGAAAAAAACCATTGCTGAGACTTTTTTTTTTGGTGACATATGATAGACCCATAAAACCCCTTTCCTAATGGGACGTGTCTTAGCCCTATATCCTTGCTAAGAATAACTTCCATTCTCTTTTATATCATTTTAACTCTTAAACACACCAAGCCTTCATAAAATACCTAGCCTAAATACTCAATCACCCATTTGGTGTTTTCATGGAAGTCTATGGAGAAAAGCACGACTTGGAGAAGGGAAGAAGAAGTCTCAACAAAGCTCATCCGTCCACCATCCTGTTGGAATATTTATTGTGGATTAGTATTAATCAATTATTAGACTAATCAATATATTATAATTTAATAATATCAAATAATTAAGTTAAAGTTTAGCATTACTTAAATGGATAAAGCCATATGATTGGATAGTTTATTATAGGTTAGGCTATCCATAAGCCTATTGAGAAAGAGCCCCAACCCTTAGTCCATTCAAGAGTTAGTTACCATGTTTATACTAGTAATAGTATTTCATAAATGCCAAGACCTTCTTGTATCTAAGGGATGTTAAGCGTTGTAACCTCTCTTCTCTCCCCTTCTCCTTTATTGTTCTTCCTTCATTGGGTTTCAAGATCATTAATGGGTATAAGTTATCACATCATATATTTCAAACCCTTATAGTCATTTAGAACCATTTCTAAATGATAATTTGACCTTTACAATCTCTAAAATCTATATTCTCAAACCATAATATCGTGGAACACAATAGTTGGTTAACTTTTAGATTCCTTCTCAACTTTGAAAATTCATAACTTAATCTACGAAAATTATTTTCATATGCTTCAAAATTCTACTTAAAGCTTGATGATTTGACTTTAAGGGAAAAATACCTTCTGGTTCATATTCCATGTCAATTGATTCAGTTTTCCTTTTCAAAAGCTATTCAATTCACTGACACAGTAAAGTTCTAGAATCTGACCCCTAACTTTGAAAAATCATAACGTTTTGTACATAGATCCAAATGAGGCAAATTATGATATTATTTAAAGCTTAGAATGTCTTCTTTAACATACTAAAAGCTCATGTGGACGCTCAGACAGTGGTAGAAATCATGTGAGCTATAGTATAGATGACTCAGCAACAATTATCCAACATTTCATGACTAACTTACAGAGATCCAAACAAGATTTTTATTTTGTTGGAAAGCTTAAGATGTCTAGTTTTTATCCATGAAACAACAATGTTACTAAGAATCCAAATAGATTTGTAGCATGAAAACTTTTGCATAACTAAGCATACTTCCAAGCCATAAACAACCATGAGTTCATTCTAATCATAATTAGACATAAGTAAATGCTTATAAGGCTTTTTACATAATTTTACAAGTTGGTCAACAAAATCATGAACATTCATGCTTCCACAAAACATAGCATAAAACAAGGAGTAAATCTTCATGAATAAACTTGCTATCTCCTTGCCTTTGTCGTTAGATGTGCTTACACCTAAAAGTGGGAATTTTGGGGATGAGATTTGGGGAAATCTCAGTCGTACAATACCCATCCATATTCAAGCATGCTCACATCATTTATAAAGCATAGCTTAACCATAATAACCTTAAACATACAAGCAAATATATCTATACATGGCCATGAAATATATCAAGCATCAAGACATGTGAGCATTTAAATTCTTAACATTATGGCAAACCATCAACATTTCATCAATCATCAAACCAATACTTAAATAAGAATAGGTAAGAGTACTACCTTGGATTCTTCTAAGTTCTTGGTGTGATCCCCTTTCAAATATGTCTTCACAAATATCAAATCCTAAATATTCATAATCATATATAATTATCAACACAAGGTTTATTATAACTTAATTAGCTTAAAACCCAAGCTCCCTTTTACTTTTCTTTTACTTTGACTTTTAGGGGCCTAACTTTAACATTTTGTATGCTTGTTCTAAATTTAATTTCATACTTTTTTCCTCCTTCTCTCTTTATGTTGCCTCTCCTTCTCTCTCTTGAGTGGATGAAACTTGGTGTGAAGAAATGAGGGAGTGGGAAGGGGTATTTATAGGTGGAGGGAGGGGGTAGAAGTTTGAAGCCAATTTAATTATTGTTTCAAGTCCACCGTTGGATCAAATCTCTTTAATTATGGGTTATTGATCTTAAGGTTTTGCTTTTTAACTTTTTCCTCCATTTGCATGCCTAAGGGCCCATTTAATTGGCCTAATTTCTTTTAATTCATTATTGGGCTTGGTCATGATTTTTACTGGCCTAGTTTCCACCTTTAGACTTTATTTATTTATTTATTTATTTATTTTGGGCTTCTAGGGTTTCTTTCTTATTGGACTTGACTTGATCATTTCTTTTATTTTTGAACTTCTCTCCCAATAGGCCTAAACCTCTTTTACCTATTGGGCTTAGTCTTTTCTTCTTATTGGACTTAGGCTTAAACTTTAAATTATTAGGCCTTTCTTCCATTTTTCATTTGGGCTTGGTCCTTTTATCCTTATTGGGCTTTTCTATCCAATTAAGCCCAATAAATTCCAAGTCCAGTCTATCAAACTGAAGGCTTGATTGTCTTACACTTTTTAACTCTTGCTTAACTATCATTGTAGGGTTTCTAAAAATGCCTTTATTTCATGGTATGCCATCTTTAATCATTATCATCAAAGTACTGGATGTTACATAAGTAGGATTTTACATATACTCTATTCTCTCTTTCTCTTTAATGTTGTTTTTGCAATTAGTAATAGAGCCTGCTTATAATCATTGCTTGGTCTACTATTAACAAAAATTATTTTGAATATTTATTTGTCCTTGAATTTTAGTTTATAATAGCAAAATTAATTTTTCAAAGATTGTTTATAATATTGAAAATATAATTTTTATGATCTAAAATATAATTTTAAAAACTAAGTTTAATTGAAATAAAAACTTTTTTATACATTATTCAATAGACACTACAAAAAAAAGTCTTTATTATTGCCATTTTTTAAATTGTTGTTGGAATTTAAGCCATTGCTAACATCGTTAACTGCAATTTCAAAAACTATAGTTGAACCATCTGTTAATAAAGGTTTAACCATGATTTTCATTAACCGTAGGGACAATTATAGTTAAGTCGTGCTTTAACTACGGTTAAAAGAACTATGGTTAAACAATGGTTTAATTGTGATTAAAAGAACTTCAGTTAAATATTATGTAGGTTTTAAGCTTTTTTTTAAAAGAAATTCCTTGGTTATAATTATTGGCTTCCATTGAACCAATGAACTTTTCATATTAATCAAGGAACCAATAAGTTGACAAAAACCAGTTTATGTTATTGAAAATATAGACCTGCACATTTAAACTCATTTTTAGTTACTACTAAATTGTTAAAGAGCTACAAAGTAATAAAGATATTTAATGCAATCATAAAAATTCAAAATTCATGCAACAACAACATTCTAGGTTTGCCAAGCAAATGTTTACATCTTTCTATGGAACAGTTTCAGATATAGCTTAATTTTATTTTCTACTTTATTCACTATCCTTCTACCTTGCATGATAATTTATAACTAGCTAGTAATCTAGTCAATGCCAACACAAACTGATTGCTTAGTTAGGACAAAAAGTAAACAAAACCTACTTATGCACCACAAAAGCTTTGAGCTAGAGAAAAGATATGAGCTTTGGACTTTGAACAGATTATACTTTAAGCAGTCAATATAGTATCAAAAGTATAAAAAAAATCTTTAAACATACTAATTTCTTTAAAGAACTTATAGATATATGAAAAATAGCAAGTATTGTAAATGGAGATGTATATCTTGACCTTTAAAGAACTTTGAACTATGATTAGTAATCTATAACTTATATCAACATAATTATGAACACATTCTTGTTTGTCCAGTGCACATCTTTATATTGATGGTTTCAAATTTCACATTAGATTTTTTATCACTTACTCATCTTTATGTCACTTAATGGTTTACATTTTTTAAGTTGACATGATATATGTAACACCATAAATTTCTAGCTTGTCTCATGCTATTTCCATGTCTTATGCTAGCATTTTACAAAGAAGGAAGAAAATGGCATTAAAATAATGAACATATTTTGCATTGTGTAGCGGATAAATTTTTTATTCAGTGTCCCATGGACCATATAAGGTCATCCATCTCATTATTATATTTAATTACACAAATACAACTCATAACCATCCCAAGAAGTGGCCTAGAACTCATGCAAGTGGATGGAATACATAAAAACAATAGGTGCAGCCTTGGCCAGAATTTCCAGGTTACTGTCATAAACTTTGAAAAATCATACCTAATTCTAGAAAAATTGAAATTAAGCATAATTTACCATTATGGAAAGATATAAATGTCTAATTTATTCTAAAAATGTATTAGACCACAAAAGAGGATGCTAGCTACCAGAAATTGATGAAACAAAACCAGAGGTCGACTATTGTTACTAGTACTATCCTCCAACTTCAAAAATTCACATCTCCCTGTTCAAAGGTCCAATTGGGGTGATCTTAGGGTCCATAGAAAGATTATCATGTATAATTTATGTGTGTAAAATTTCATAAGCATTGAACATTATTTAGCCCTCAAATGACACAACCCAAGTTATTGATCATATGAACAATGTCTGCATTAGTTCAACAGAAAAATGCCAATTTTGAAAAATCATAATTAATTCTATAGAGCTCCAAATAATCTGATCTTTCACTTCCCAAAAACCTCTAGATATGATCTATATGCATACAAAATTTTATGGGTAAATGCATTCATTTGGTCAGATCTTGACATTGGGTTGCAAAATGACTCATTTTGTGTTATATAAGGGATCCAAATGGTCCATTTTGAGTTCTAAGGCAACCATGACCACTTGAGCATGTGAGAATACACCATAATGACCTTCTAAACTTGTCTCAGAGGTGCATAAACCTAGAACTTGAAAACTCACTCTCTCACCCCATGCCATACACAAGATTACACATGCTTCATATTGCCATCCATGGTTTAAAAACTACATTATCATTCATTTGGCATCAAACCTCATACATACATCAAATATATGAGTAATTATACATGTTAAAATGATTATACATTATTTTCATCATAGTATTACATCATATGCCATTTGTATGGCTACAAAAGAGACAAAACTAGACACTTTGATGTGAATATCTTATCTCCCAACTTGATGGCTTCCATTACCTTGTTCATTTACTCTACCTAGCATGTTAAGACATTGGAGAGGAGAGAATGATATTTAGAGAATCCCAATAGCTCATCTCCCTTTCAATCACACATAAAGAATGCAATATAAGTCTTAAAAATACATGCATGAGTATAATAAAATGTATGATCATTCAAGAAGCATTCTGGGCATTTGAATATGTTATATAAAGCATACATAGGCTTGCTAAGCAAGTGGATTAGCCTTACCCATTATCTTCAAGGTTCTTGGACTTGCCTTATCCTTTTCTTAAAGGCCTTAAACTATGCCTTGCTCTTAGGAGATACTAAACTTTGTCTCAACTATTCTTAAGGGTTTTTGGCTTCTCCACACTTAAGCAAACCAAAGCAAGCATATAAAGCATCCTTTGAAAACATAATAAGACATCATGGTACCATGGAAGATAGGCGTAAGTTAAAATACATTTTATGGCTTGAAACACACATACACATATTCATAGACAAGGTAATTATGCTCTTGGAATTATACTCCCTTCCTCGGCCACACACTTACAATGATAGGAGACTTGTTTCTCTTGGCCTAAACACATGAAATAGGAACTAATTATGCTCTTGGAACCATTCTCAAAGCCACCTATCTACTTGGAACTCTAACTTTGTTTTATAGTTCATTTATAGTTTCTAAATGCACCTAATGAAGCAACATCCATCAATTGAGTTCTAGGCTCCATTCTTTCCTTTCTTTATGATTCTTGACTCCTTTTAAACCTCTTAGAGTTAACACACAATTAAAATAAAGAGTCTGACTAGGTGTTGCTTCTTTAGGCATATTATGGAACCTATCACACCATCTTATTTTCTATTATTTCTAAAATTTTTTCAAGGCTTCCTCTCATCCTCTTCCATCATATATGACTCAAAAATAAGTTTAGAACAAATTAAAACTTCCCCTAGATGCCTCAACCACTCTAGACTGAGATTATGCATCTTCTTGGCATCCATGGAGCTTGTTTTGTTTTCTTGATGGAAGATGCATATAAGGAGGCTTCTAGGGATCTTAGGAGCTCATTCAAACACTTATTTAGGACTAGAAATCATTGTATCAAATTAGATTTTACAAGAGACACTTGAAACCCTATATTTTCTATCTTGAAATCTAATAGCTAGTTTGTTATTTTCCTTGCATATTCTTGTTCTTCCTTAAATTCCTAAGATTCATCCTTGGTTTAGCTAGAAACTCAACCCCTTAGGCTAGCCATAGGTAGGTCGAACCACCCACAAGAGAAGCAAGGAGGAAGATCAAGTGAAGAGATGACAAAATACCTTAATTTCCTTGGTTCTTCTTGCTTGTTTTTCACCTTCCTTGGCTTCCTCACCTCAATTTCAAAATTTTTCCTCTGTTCTGCCCTCAAAACAGATCCAAGAACTTCAATATAACCATAGGAAAGAAAGGGAAATGGAGGAGAAGAAGTTTGCTAAAGAGAAAGCATGAAAAAATTAAGAAATTCTATACCTCTTCCTTGTTTTTCTCCTTCTTTTCTTCTCCTTCTTGTGTGCCTCACCCTTAGGGTTCTTTCTTTGATTTAGGGCAGAAACAAAGTGAGCTAAATGAAGGAAGAGGTGGGGCACCTCATATATATATATAGGAAGGTTAGGAAGAACTTTTCAAAAATTCCAATTTTGTCCCTTCATCTTGGCATTTTTGTTTCTGGTCTGTTTTAGCTCCTTTTTGAGAACTGCCTTTTCCATTATAAAATTTAGATTCCTAATTTAGTAAAATTCTTTTGGAATCACTCAAATTGGAGCTAAAATCTTCCCAAACGAATTCGTCAAAGTTTAGGTCAACTGACGTTAAAAACGTACACTGGAGGGGTTTTAACTATCCCGGGGCTTCCCATGGTTTTCAAGGCCTCTAAGAACCTCAGAGAACTCCCATCGCAATGCTTCCTTGCAGCATAAGACACAAGAAAAAAAGAAAAGACTGGAGTTTCATTTAAAAAGCCTTCCTGTAAGAATTCCAAAATTTGCTCAAAAGTATAAAAATGCCATTACGTTTTGTCAACTTTTTGTTGAAATTTATTTCTTCATTCTAGCTCCATTTTTCTTTCCGTCTAAGCCTGGGATTCTCAGTTTTAGGAGTTTAAAATGCTACTTAAATTTTTTTGGACCTTAACTAATTCATTTCGGGGGACTTGCTTTGAAAACTTATCCATTTTCGTTGTTTTTACGAAACCGGACATTACAATATATTAGATTTTTTTTTCTAATACAAACTCTTAAGATTTCAAAGGAAATAAAACATTCCAATTACTATAATTTATACTTTTAAGATTCAAAGAACATGTACAACAATAGGGGATGGTGTATTTTGCTTAGACTAAAATTGTCATGTAAAGATATGTTCAAAGTAAATTTGATGAGATATGGTATATTTACAAAAATTGAAACATAAATATATTTTATAAGCTTGGCAATAACATTAAGCATAGACACCGGAATAAATTATACTTTTTCAATTTCCAATTTGTGTAAAACATAGGCAATTATCAAAATGACAAAATCATACCAAATTTTAATTTTCTTTTAAGGTAATGCATCAAATAGTTCATGAAAATCATACTTGAAATAAAATTAATACAAATAGATTAACAATCCAAGGCTCACAACACTCCTTAATCAATCAAGTTCATACATTCTACCTATTAGCCAAGACTATAATTGTTATTTCAGGAGCAACATCAGCTAAAAATCAAGCCAAAATCCAATATCACAAGAGCAACAAAGGCATGGGAATAGATTATCCAAAAGGATTTAGGTTCAGGGTAAAAGTAAGAAACATTATCTTAAGGAAATTCCAATTACTTAAGTCGTTATTCAGACTCCTAACTATTAGTTTGAATATACTTTTCCCTTACTATCTATTGTGTTTCTCTAAACTTTCCTCTCAATTTCTAGTTTTTCACCTCCAATTTTGCTTTTCCTCTAATTTTTGTTACTTCTCTTTCTTTCTTTTTTGTAGCCACAAAGAATGTATGTAAATAGATTAGAATGCATTAAAATTATAAGTAAAACCTTTTGCTTCCTTGTCATTTTACTTTAACTTCCTCTTCTATCTTAACATTTCCACCTTAATCAAGAAAATGCATGTAGATTAAGAAAGAAGGAAAATGGAGATAGAGAGAGAAAGAGAAAGAGAGAGGATAGATCTAAAATTATGGATTGGTGTGGGCATCATTTTTGGAAAGGATGTTGCTGATGTAGGCTTTTGCTGTAAGTCATTGCTAGTGTAAAGGATACGTTATGCAAATGGGTGGGGGAGCATATGAGATTTGAGATTTGTAACGCCCGGTACATTGTACAATTACTAGAACGGGCCGATTTGAAAAGCAAGTCCCCTGAGATGAGTGATTCAAGGCCAAATAAAATTTGAATAAAATTTTAAATAATAGAAAATGAGGATTTGAGCCTTGAGTTGCCCAAAAACTGAGGTCGGAGCGATTCAAAAAAATTGCTGAAAGGCCAGTGGCATTTTCATAAATAAGTATAATTTTGGAAAAACACCTAGGAGGGCTTTTTAAATGAAAATTTTGAGTTGCCCAAGGTTCTCAGAAGCCCCAAAAAACATGGGAAGCCCCAGGACTGGTAAAGCCCCTCCGGTGTACTCTTTCCAACGTCAGTTGACCCAAACTTTGACTGATTCATTCGGGATGGTTTTAACTCTGATTTGAGTGATTCCAAAGGCATTTTATTAAATTGGGAACCTAAATTTTATGATGGAAAAGACGGTTCTCAAAAAGGAGCTAAAACAAAGCCAAAACGAACTTGCCATTACGGAAAGGTAAAATTGGAATTTATGGTTTCTTGAATGTTCTAAAGAGTTCCACACTTTTCTCCCTTCTTCTCCTCTTTAATGAGCACGACCCATTCTGCCCAAAATACAGAAAATCTTCAGCTCTCTTAGGTACACCAAAGGGAGGAGAAAAAGAGGAAGAAAGCCATGGGGAAACTAAGTAATTTCATGAAATTTCTTGCTCCATCTTCCTCCAATCTTATTTTCCTCTCTTCCTCCTTTCTTTCCATGGATTTTTTGAATGATTTGGTTCTGTTTTTGACCCAGACCTAAGGGGAGAATTTTGAATTTGCTAAGGAGAAGAGAATGAAGAAGAAAGACACTTGAAAGCACACTTGAACCATAGGTAATCTTTGCTTTTTGTTGCATCTTCTCTTCCCCTTCCCTTTGTGTGTATTTCAGCCAAGAACAGAACCAAAGGACGGGAGGATGTTCTGTCCAAATACAAGGAGGGAACAAGGGTTTTAGGCCATGGGGAGATGGCATATGGCAAGAAATTCCAAGAAAAACTAATAGAAAACAAGTTAGAAAAGTGTAGTGTTTTCTAGGGTTTTGCAAAATCTGATTTTGTGTGAATGTTTCCTTGGCTATTTGAATGTTTCCTTGAGCTCCTAAGACCTTTAGAAAGCCTCCCAAGTGGCTCTCCCATCAAGGAAAAATCACAAAGTCTATGAACCTCCATTATGGTGCATATTTTGGCCAAGCTAGGTTCATTAGGCTAGGGGATGTTTTAATTTGTTCTAGCCTTGGTTTGGGACTTTATATGATGTTAGAAGATGGGAGAAACCATTGGAAAAAATTTAGAAGCGTTAGTTTGGGAGATGAGGCAATGGCTTCCATAATGTAACCTTATGAAGCAACATGGACCTAGGTCTGTGAAAGTGAGTGTGTGATGGTTTCAAGGACCTTAAATGAGGTCAAGAGGTCTAAATATGGCAAGAGAATGGAATCAAGAATGTTAATTATGGTAGTTTCTTCATTAGGTCCTTAATGGAACCATATTGTGACAAATAGACCAAAGTGTAGTCTTAAGAGTGAGTTGGATGTCATAATTTGTTCCAAGAGTATAATTTAGTGTTGTTTATTGTGAATAGGCCAAAGAAATCCAACCCTACCTCCTTGTGTTTGTGGAACCGAAAAGGAGAAGAAACAAGCAAAGTAAAGCTTGAATTTGCACCAAGGTAGCTCTCTACCTTTTCTTGTTGCATTTTCTTGTTGTATATGGTGTCATTGTGTGCTTGTGTGTATGTTTATATGTTTAAGACATGCCACTTGATGCTATGTTGCTATTTTGGCACCAATATACTTTCTTGAATGTCTTTGAATGGTGGAAATGGCTCATAAGGGTGAGGTAGTGCCAAAAGTCCCTTAATGTCGGTGAGAAGATGCCAAAAGTCTCATGGCATGGGTGAAACAAGGCCAAAGTCCCTTGGATGGGTGTGGCTAAGTCAAAAGTCCCAAGAACCAAGAGTGAGGCAATCCAAAAGTCCTAGAAATGAGGTGAGGCCAAACCAAAAGTCCCTAGAGCTCATTCTTGTGCTTGACATGAGCTTGTGACACAAAAATGTGAAAGATGAATGCTTCATAGATTGATTGATTGCATACTTGTACCTTTGACATGTTTTATGCCTTGAAGATGTGCTTGAATAGGTGTATGAGCTATTGAGATTCAATGAATCTCACCCCTTCCTTTCTCTCATCTCATATGATCTAGGTGGAGTTCAAGATCCAAAGGATGGAAGCTAAGGAGCTTAAATCTCTATCTCTTAGCAAATCTTTTCATTTTTGATGTACTATAATGTCTAGAATGTCAAAGTAGATATGTAAATGTTATTTTTGAGTCATGACACTTTGAACAAGTGTAAAATATATAAAGTTAGTGTATGTATCAAGAATAGAGTTTAATGAATAGAATTGTGTATTTTGACCACTTGAGAGCCCACTTGTGCATGTATGTTTATGGAAGTGACATGGTGAATTTGAGTTACATGAGGGTTCAGAACTTATGAAGGACTTATTTATACTATATTTATGCTTTCTAAGTTGCTCAAATGTGTGTGGAACAATGGATGGCTCATGTGAACCAAATTTGCCTCTTGTTGGGACCAAAATTGCCATATTCTTGAGCTATGGCAAAGTCTGACCAAATGACCTCTTCTTGACTTGAAAATTTTCATGCAACTAGATCTTGCCTAGAGATTTTTGAGAAGCTAAATATCAGGTCATTTGGAGGTCTGTGGAATTTTCTATGATTTTTCAAAGTTGGTATCAAAATTTCGGATTTGTACTAGTACTGTTCATTTGGTCAGTTTTGAAATTGTGTCATCCAAGGGGCAAACGTGGTCCAATGGTTATGAAATTTTATATGCAGAAACTAGACATTCACAGTGAGTTGTAGCAACTAGAAGCACCTCATTTGGAGGTCTGAGCTAAGAGATATGAATTTCTGGGACAGTAGCAGTAGCTCAGCACGACCTGAGTCACTGTTCCATTGAATTTGGGTAGCTAAGCGTGCTTTCTCTGGTCTGAGTCTATTTTACCATAAATTTAACATTCATAGCTTTCCAAATTGATATTATTTATATGGATTAGATTTTTTTGGAATTAATTGGATATCTTCAAAGTTTATAGCAGACACTTGCATCAGTACCAGTAGCTGTCCAAACCTTTGCCCCTTTTCATGTGTCAAACGCTTCCTGTGTTATGTTTCATGGCCTGGGCATATTTTTAGAATAAATTAAACATGTGTATCTTTCTATAATGACCAAGAATATATGATTCTGAATTTTCTAGAATTAGTTATGAATTCTGAAACTTCATATCAGTAAACTGAATCAGTGGCCCAGACAGCAGCGACCTCAGTGGCTTTTTGGATGTCAAATGTTCTCCCCTTAATGATTCATAGCTGAAATTATTTTTATCATGGGGTAGACATCCAGATATTTCTGTAATGATAAAGTTTGTTGAGTTTTGAGTTTTTTGGATTTAGTTATGAATTTCCGAAATTGTGACAGAAAAACTGAGAATTTAGCCGAAAATAATAGTGTGAGTTTGATGCTCCCCTTTGAATTCCACGAGTTGTGGGCCAACTTTGGTGATGTAAATGAGTTGTATGTATGTAATTAAATATGAGAATGTGATGTATGAACTCATATGGTTCACGTGACACCGAATGGAATTTTCATACGCTACGCAACGCAAAATAAGGCATTATTTTAATGCCATCTTCCATTCCCTTTTGTGCAATTCATCATGGGAAACTTAGAAATGATAGGAAGCAAGCTAGAAATATATGGTGTTACAAGATTCATAAGGGTTGGGGATTGCAATGTGAATGGGAAGGGGAGAAGGATGAGGTATAATTGAAGGGTTTTGTAGAAATGCTTTAATTGTAATTTTTTAAAAACCATGGTTAGGTCTTTGTCTTAAATGTAGTTTTAAAGAAACTAAAGTTAGGTTTTATGACTTAATTATAGTTATGGAAATCACTGTTAAGTCATATTTTAGTTATGATTTTCTTAACCACAATTTAGTAATCGTAGCTAAATCATTATTTTGTAGTAGTGAGAAAAGTGTGTATTCCTAAAGATAATACATTGCTTCTTGTTCAAAATGGATGCAAAACATCTTTGTGTGCTGTGTGATAGAGTTAATGGCCTTCTAAATATCATTGTTTTAATTGAGGCTACTTGTTAAACACATGCTCCTTTTAGAATGGCTTTGTCCTCTTTTTCTATTAAAAATTATTATTTTTTAATGGGCTAAATAATATATTGGTTTTGTGGCCTTTTGATATTCATGGGCTATCCATTTACATTTCGACATTTTGGCTTATTTGCTCTCATGCACATGGAAGCACATGAGATGTTAAGGAAAATTATATTGACCAAAGAGGAGAATTATGAAATTCTTGAATTTGGATCCTATCCATTTAGAAAGTAAATGTAAGGGGTGAAATTAGATAAAGAAAGAGAAAAGAAGAGAGAAGAGTGGTTTTCAAAACAATATGCTTTCCTTTCTCATCTCTCCTATTCTCTTTTCCTTTATCTAACTTTACCCCCTGCATTTAGTTTCTAAATGCGGGGGATCCATATAAGAAATTCCTTTATGTTATATCTTTTTTAGCATTCTTATAATAATAATAATAATAATAATAATAATAATAATAATAATAATAAATTGTGAAGTTTTGGAAGTTCAAAATTTAATATATATTTTTTCACTTATTGTGAAAATATGTTTGTAGGTGAACCTCTTTAACATTGTTGTTTGGCTATGCTACCTTTTAGATATTGTCTTTAACAAATCATTATGTCAAGTTATTTTCTAATGTTCCTTAAAGAATGGGAGATATTTTAGTTGAGATAAAAAATTTCATAAGCAATTATTTAAACCCTATTTGAAGGGTTTAATAATCGAAATGGATGTTGTTTTTATAGTGAGCCACTTATCAAATTGCTCAAACTTTATATTTGAATTCCACGTTGTTCTTTACAATTGTCAAATAACATTAATTGCTACATGGAAGGAAGACATTGTAAAATTAACATATGGTAGTCGCTCTTACAACGTGTGATAATAATTATGGATGAATTCTAATTTTATCAAGTGGCATCCTTGAACATTCTAATTATTGATAGATGATTTAATTATGGGTGTATGTTATAGGGACCTCCTAACCATAAGCATCCAGATCATCCTAATCCAATCCAACTAACATATAAGAGGCCTAAAAGACTAATGGCTACCATTCATTGAGTTTCATATAAAGAACCAACACAACAAATTGTCTAAGCTACTTTAAACAAAATGGCTCTAACATAGCAAGCCACCCTAATCAATTGCTTTTTACAGACACACTAGGCAATTGGCCTAACTGTCATCATTGATACATCACCTCAAAAGCTTATTAATAGAGCCCTCTTATAGCACAACAAAAGGGGTCTAGGATCCATTCCACGTAGCTCCATCTTATTAAGTCTAAGAGACATATCTCTTGAAAGACCCCTTACTACTGCAAATTGTTGTTTCTTTGATCTCTTATTATCTTTAATTCCTTCTCCGTCTAATTGGTGATCTCTCTAATAAAAACAACATAGTTTTTTGGAATCATATAAATGATTTATATATAGATTTTTTAATATACTACAAATTTGGTGAAAAATGTAATTTTCAAGTTCTAAAACTTTGTTAATATTAATATGAAACACTGAAAATTTCACTCTCCATATTTGGAATGCATACTAACCTACACTTCATGATCATTAAGGTGATAAATTTTTTATGTTTATAAAAGTAGTTTGTTATGATCTTATTTCTTTGTTAAATATAATAATGGAATATTGGAACTTTATTTGAGAATATTTTGGTGTTCTTGATTCAATACAATAAATGAAAAAATTATTTATATGTATAAGAATTGTATTGATAATGGGTATTAAGACAAAAATGTGCAAATATACTTGTCAATAAAATTTCAAATTCTATAACAAGGTATTATGGACATATTTCTTATGTTGCAAACCTTTATGCCATGTAGAAAGAAATTGTGATTTAATAGCATAAAGTTCCTTTGTGCATTTGTGAAATTAAGTGTATATTTGTAAAATGATAAATGTGCAAATTTTCATATGTATAGTATTCTTTGATAAGTGTTTCATGATGTTTTAGTTCACAAACAAATTGTGAATTTTGTGAGGGGTGTAACAACTAGCATTTTAACTGTAATATTTGGTATTTCATAAAAACACAGAAATAAGTCAATTTGAAAAGTAAGTCCCCTGGATTGAATGATTTAAGGTCAAATAAAATTAGGATAAAATCTTAAATAATGAAAAATGAGGATTTGAGCGTTGAGTTGCCTAGAAACTAGAGCTAGAATGGTTTAATAAAATTGTAGAAAGTACAATGGCATTTTTGTAATGATGTGAACTTTTTGGAAAACTCATAGGAGGGATTTTTAAATAGAAAATTTAAGCTTTCTAGGGTTTTTAGAGGCCCTAAAAACCATGGGGACCTCTAAGACAGTTAAAACTCCTCCAATGTATGGTTTTGAATATCGGTTAACTCAAATTTTGATCTCTTCATTCATGAAGGTTTTAAATCTAAATTGAGTGATTCAAAAACTATTTTATAAGTTAAAAGACCTAAATTTTATGATAGAAAAGACAGTTCTAAAAAAGAAGCTAAAATGAACCTCAAATGAATTTTCCAAAAAGACAAGATGTGAACGATATTTTTAATGAACAAATTCTTCTTATTTCCTTCACATGAGAGGCATCCCACCTAGAGTCTTCTTCTAACTAACCTTATTCATCCCAAAACAGAGGAAAATTTTGCCTAAGAGAGATGCACAAGAGAAGGATAAAAGGAGAAGGAAGGAACCAAGAAAAAGGTAAGAAAGGCTAAGGTTTTTATGGATTTTCCTTTACATATCTTGTTCTCCTCTCTTTGCTCTTTATTTCCATGGTTATGGTGGATGATATGGGACTATTTTGGCCAATAGGAATTCAAGGAGAAGCTTATATCAAGTGGAAGTGCCTTTGAAGAGCCAAGAAATCAAGGTATGAATCATAGTTTCACTTGCTCTTCTTCTTTTGTTCTCCATGTGTATGTCTTGGCTAACTTGAGAGCTTGTAAGGGCGAGGAATTTTTGACCAAAAGCAAGGGAGAAACCTAGGTTTTAGACTATGGGAACCTAGAAAATATAAAGAAACTTGAAGGAAAACAAGTGAAATTCAAGTAGAAAAGTTAGGGATTCTTGAACATATCCTAAAATTTGATTTTATCTAAAGATATCCTAACTTATGTGAGTGTTTCTTTAAATTTCTAAGAACCCTAGAAAGCCTCCCAAGTGCCTTTCCCATCAAGGAAAATTGCAACCTCCATGGGCTCTAAATCCTAGCTATGTTTTAGGCAAGCATAGATGGAAGGGCTAGGGAGTGTTTTAATTTCTTCTAAACTTGGTTTGGGACTATATGTGATGGAAGAAGATAAGAGGAAGCCATGGAAAAAATTTAGAAGCTATAAATTGAGAGTTGGAGGCATAGGTTCCATATTGTGACTTAAGAAAGCAATTTCTATGTAGGCTCTTGGGAAGGAAATTGTGATGGATCCAAGGAGTTTAAATGAAGTCAAGAGACCTAGATATAAGAAGAAAATGGAGCCAAGATCTTGAATTGTGGTAGTTGCTTCATTAGGCCTTTTATGGAACCATTATGCAACCATGGAACCAAGTGTGCTTCTTTAATGTGTGAGTGATGCTAGGACTTGTTTCAAGAATGTAATTGTATCCTATTTGTTATATCTAGGCCAAATAAATCAAGCTCCATCTATTTGCAAGTGTGTGACCGTGAGGGGAGGAGATTAGCCAAGGAAAAAGACTTGTATTTTGCACTAAGGTAGCTTTCCACTCCTTTTTATATGCATTCTTGGTTGTATGAATGTCATTGGATGCTTGTATGTGTATTTGTATCATGAGACATGCCATTTGATATTTTTTTGTTGCATTGGTACCAATATCTTCTTGAATTATGTTTTAGTTATGAAATTTGCTCTTATGGGTGAGATTGTGCCAAAAGTCCCTTGAAATGGGTGAGGTGAAGCCAAAAGTCCCAAGGAATGGGTGAGACAAGGCCAAAAGTTTCAAGAATGAGTGAGGCTAAGTCAAAAGTCTCTAAACCAAGGGTGAGACTAATCCAAAAGTCTTAAAAATGGGGTAAGGATAGATCAAAAATCCCTAGAGTTTGTTCTTAGCTTTGACATGTTCTTATGGCATGGAAATTATGACTTCAATGATCCTTGTTTATGTTAGACACATGCTTGTAGTCCTTGACATGATTATATGCCTTGGTCGCTTACTTGAATGGGTGTTTGAGCTATTGAGATTCTTCAAATCTCACTATTTCCCTCTTCCATCTTACCTGTCTAGGTGGAGTTCAAGAAGTTAAAAATAGGAGCCAAGGAGCATGAGTGGCTATTCTTTGGCACTAGTGTATTTTTTAATGTATTTAAATGTCAAAATTTGTATGTATATATTATTTTTGAGATGTAAGCTCTCAGGCAAATGTAAATGCATATAAATGTAGTGTATGAACTGAAGTTGGAAGCAAATGAATGAGAAATGATGTTTTGGCCACTTGGAAGCCCATTCTTGAATGTATATTCTTGTATATGAAAGAGTGAGTTTAAGATGTATGGTAGTTTAGACCATTTGGGAAGCTTATATATGCTATGTTTATGCTTCAAAACGTGCTCAAAGTATTGCGGAATGTTTAGGAAGCTATTCGGGGCCAATTTGACCCCATCATGGCATCAAAATTTGCTCTATTTAGGCTCATTTTTCAGACTTTTCAGGATTTGACTGCTCTTTATAAATTTTTAGGTGCTCTTTCACATAAGAACAATAATTTTGAGATTTTGAATGGCTTAAAATAGTGAAAATAACTCCACCTAAAGTTTTGATACTATATAACCCTTTTAGCACCTTGGAAGGACTTTAGCTAATTCTAATTGTTCCCATGGTTTTCAAGATCTCTGAAAACCCTGGTAACTTTAATTTTAGGCTTTAAAACTATTTTTCTTAAGCTTCCTAAAATTTGCTTTAAATTACAATTTTTCCACTGATAAGCCCTTTTTTCTCCAATTTGCTATTTTAACTTCATTTTCTTTTCGTGTATGATTTCCTATCCCCATTTCTTGACATGTTGATTAATAGTTTACCCTTATTTAGCCTTAATTCAATTTACTTTAGGGTCCCCTTGGTTTAAATGGTCATTTTGAAAAATTATAAAAGAGGCTTCTTAAGTAAGATTACACCTCATCATCTTCTCTAAGCTTCCATTTTCAAAATTTTAGACCAGCCATAGCGTGACATTAAGGGAAGAGAGAGAGGATAAGTTGAAGCTCCTGTTTAGGTAAGAAATGGCCCTGTTTCATCCTGTGCTAGTTAGGAAAATTGTTTCTCTCTTTAAGAGCTCTCTAATAATGATTTTCTTTTCTTGAAAACTTGAAGATATAGGTTTGATCCAAGCTAAAAAGGAGCATTTTTTAAGAAACCAACCAGTGAAAAATAATCTATGTGAAGAGAACTTCATTTTAAGGTAAGGCTTTATTTGAAACACTTACAAAATCTTGTATTTCTATGCCATTTAAGCTTTGGCCTAGAGAGAGAAAGTGAGGAAGAGAGTTTTTCTTCATGTGTTCTTGATGGAACTAAGGGTTTTAGCATGCAAGGATTCCATATCTAACATTAGTTTTCCTTGAATAATGAAAAGATGTAATCTAGACCATGATTGTGTAATGGTTTGGCCTAGGCTTCTTCAATGGCTAACCATGTTATTTTCCATTCCTAATTAGTATATTTAGATGTTATTTTGATTCAAGGAACAATAATATAAACTTAGAATTGATTGAAACTTTGAAATGTGCAAGTTAGGGTTTTATGGTTCCATATTCAGCCAAGAGCAATTTCAAGGGGTTAAGAAGTTGTTCAATGGATTCTTAGACTATGGATAGTCTTAAAATGATATAAGAACAATAATGGAAGCATTAAATTGAATTTAGAAACTAGATTTTGGAAGTTGAAAATTTATGGTTCAAGAAAGAGTGTTATCGGAACAATCAACTTTAGGCTTGTGTAACCAAGCTTGTAATGCTCTTAATTAATCCTAATATGGCTATATGAATCATGAATGACAATATTTTGATGCTTAGAAGTTGACTTCTTAAAAATTCCCCTTGAGGCTTACGGTTACATAATGCATTCTATTATATAAACGAGGTGAAAATACCAAATGAATAGTGCCAATGACCAAATGAATAACAACTATGAAATTTGTGGCTAGAATTATGAATTTTTGAAGCATAGGTTGGCATAGGATTTGAGTTTATTGGAACCCTTAACCTAAATCCTAAGTGCTAAACCAATTATGGGAAGCTAGAATCAAAAAGAGATTTCAAACATTTAGGCCTTTGAATATGATCAAATTTGAGTATTTTAGATGGCATATTTACGACCTAAAAAGTAAGTGTCTTGAAAGCATGTAAAAAGGGAGTTTCAAGTGCACTTAAGTGGCCTAAAACATAGATAAAAGCCATAAAGACTTAAGAGAAATTGCTATGAGCATTAGATATTGATAATATATTTATGCGTTATTTTAGAACAAAATAGTGAGGCTCCATCCCATTGTAAGTGTAGAGTTGAGAAAGAAAAAGAAACGGAGCTAAAAACATAATAGAGAAATTAGAAATTTTTATTAGGTTTTTACCACTTATCTAAGGTAGCTTACTCTTCTAATTGCATGTATACTTGTTTGAGCTTGATATATATTGTATTGTATTAGTTGTTTATGACAGTATAGGCTATATTGCATTGCATCAGTTATATGACATGTTTTTCATGTTATGTTTAATAAGCTAAGGCTAAGAGATAAAAAGAGGTAACAGGTAATGAACACAGTAGTTCTCCCAAACCCAAGAGTAAAGCCTAAGTTGAGCTAAGTTTCATGGCCATGATTGAGTATATTGCATGCATGTAAAGCATATATGTTAGGTTTTAGATGACCACATATACTTGCATTGTTCTTGCTTGATTATCTTATGCTTATTATGGGTTATTTGAGTATAGCTATTGAGATTCTCCCGAATCTCACCCCTATCTCTATTTTCCCACTAATCAATTCCAGGTGGAAGTTCCAGTGCCAACAAAGGAAAAGAGAAAGATTGATGTTTGGATTTATAGAAACATCTGAATGTTTTGTGTCTAATTTGGATGTAATGTACAAAGAATATAAATGGATTATGTTTAACTTCATCATGCTGTATTATATATATTGGTATCCTATAAACAGTGATGTATAACTCTAACTTGAGTTATTTCATTACAGTTGATGTTCTATGCCTAGGTTGTGGTATATGACTATAAGATTATTTATATTTTTCCATGTCTGTGGATTAGGTTGTATTATGACCATTTAAGTGGTTTGGACGGTCAATTTTATAAGGGGAAACTTTGTGGGATTTTCCCTAGAATATTGTGTTGTTTTACTTTTAATGATTAAGTTGTTTAGACATGGAATTTATGAATAAGGCAAGTATACAAATTTTAGAAAATTTTAATTCAGTATTTTTTACTCATCAGCAAATGGTCTAATTGTTGAACCATAATAGTTAAATTGGAGCTAAATAGCTAAGGTGTTACAAGAAGCATATTAGCCATCTATAGCAAATATATATCTTTTTTGATAGACTATATAAATTGTATTTAAGTCTTAATGATAAATGTTTATTTTTTAATGTTGAGAGTTTCTGTCTTCTTAAGATTTATGGTTAAGAAGAAAATTTTCAATACTGTTATGGCATAAATGTTTGGGTAAATCATTAAATTAACCCTATTGTTCTTAAAAGTACCTTTAAATCTTAGATGACATTCATGAAAATGATTTTCATATCATCAAGTTGTTTATATAAGTTTGGATGCATTTATAATGGGTAACCTTATATGGTTTGATGTATACTTTTTTTGAACTATTACATGTCACTCATATATGAAGATGAATGCGTCCTTTTATGGTAATCCAATTCTTATGTAACTATATTTAAAAAGCTATACATCCATTTATCATGGAATTGGTCATGAAAAATTGTTATGTGAAACAGATTGCTTTTACCTTGGTTCATAGATTACATGAGATAGATTATAAAAGTAATGGACATACCCTATCGATGATACATTATTTGGTATATAATTTAGATAATATATGGGCTAAATTGAATAAGAAATTTCATAAATATCAAAAGGTGGATTGTATGGGGCTATTGTATCAAGGATATTTTTTATTAACCTATAACATTGTTAATATATTTTGTTAGTATTGTGATATTCACTTGATATCTCAATATTTCTTATACCTCATTAGTACAAAAGTGTTAGAGATTTTGATTTTGTTAAACTTGATATACTTTTGAGTCTTCTTTGTTTCTTATAAGTTAGGTGTAACACCATATCTATTTAGCATTTAATATGTACCAAAATTAGCTAAAAGTATTCACTTTTATGAAATTAACACTTTTAGCAGCGGGATTTGTCATTATTAAAAACCAAAATTATTCATTCTTAGCTACATGGACTATATGAACTTACCAAACTCATTTTTCATCCATAATACATTTATTCAATTAGAAACATAACAATTTGAAGCTCAAAACTCAGGTTCAAGGCATAGAACACGAAATTGCATCTTTCTTGCGTTATTCATGAATTCCATATTCTAATATGAATTTTGAAAATTCATAACTAATTCTAGAAAAATCAAAATCATGAAAATTATAGCTTTCTGGAAAGCTCAGGATGTCATCTAGTTTTTATAAAAATTTTAGACCAAAACAAACATGTTTGACCTACAAAATTTAATGGAATAGTACTTCGGGTCTGGTGGTTATTTTACAACAAACCTAGAACTTTAAAAATTCATTTCTCCCTCTACGGAGCTCCAATTTTGGTGCTCTCAATGGTTATAGAACTCTTATAATGTATACTATATGCCTATAAAATTTCATGGGCATTGGATTTTAGTTGATCCTTGAGTGACACCAAAAACTAAACTAACCATATGAACAGTGACATTGACAGTTTTTGCAATATTTGACTAACTTTAAAAAATTACAATAAATTCTCAAGAGCTCAAAAAATAGTACTCTTTAGTTCTGTAAAAAGCTCTATATGAGACCTATTTGCTTCCAAATTTCATGTAGAAACTCATCCAATTGGTCAGACTTTGATTTAAGGCAAGAAAGTGGCTTAAAATGGTTCCAAAATGATTCAAAATGGCGTTCCTATTGAACCCTAACCATTTGAGCACGTCCAACACCTTATTCCAGCATATAGAAACATCAAAATAGGTCCAAACTATCCTAAAACTCAAAATAAACTTTTGACTTGATCTTATACACCTATGCATCAAAGCTCCAAGATGTCAAACATGCACGTAAACATTCATTTGACTTCAAGTTTGTTTCATACATCATGGTTACAAACTTTTATACATGCCAAAAGGTTTACATCTCATAATTATCATATACATACAAACTTTGACATCAAAATACATAAATTCTTATTCTATTGTCAAAGCCTTATTCTTCAAGTCCCTTGGCTTCCACTTCTTGCTCCATATGACTCACCGAAACATGGTTAGATATAATATAGGGAAGAATGAGATTCAAAGAATTTCAATAACTCTTTTACACTTTCAAGCATACAAATATAGCATATTTTCATGTCAAAAAATGCAAGCATACAATGAAAGCTTCTAGTAAACAGACATAATCATTTTTCAAGTCACATAAACTCATTCAAATCAAACATAAGCTTTAAGGACTTTTGGTTTTGCCTCACCTAATTTTTTTGGGACTTTTAGATTTGTCTCACCCACTTTTAGGGATTTTTGACTTAGCCTCAATCTTTCTTGAGACTTTTGGCTTGTTTCACCCATTCTTAGAGACTTTTAGCTTCTCCTTACCTATTCTAAGGGACTTTTGGTACAACCTTATCCATTAAAAGCCATACATATTCACATTAGCATTTAAGAAATGTAATGGTACCATAACATTAAACCAATAGCTATAGATATATCTCATGGTTCAAACATACATACAAGCATTCCAAAATAATCAAACAACCAAGAAATGCATAAAAGAAAAGATAGAGAGCTACCTTCAATCAAGAAATACAAACTTCTTTCCTTGAAGCCTACTTCCCTTTCTCAGCATCATACACACACACACACACACACACACACACCTAAGAGGAGCTTGATTTGCTTGGCCTAGACACATCAAATAAAACATAATTACCTTATTAGAACCAACTTTAGCCATGTATAAGCATTACATAAGCTTATTCTAGCTTATAACATAATTATGGTTCCATACAATGGCATAATGAAGTAACCTTTATGACTTATAATCTTAGCTCCAATTCTTCATTCAATCTAGGTCATATGACTCCATTTTAACTCATTAGAGTCATCACAAGTTCAATTCAAGAAGCCAAATATTAGGTTGCTTTTTTATGTCTAAAAAGGGGCTTAAATTTTCATTTTATAAACCATGGCTTCTAAATTCAAATCAATGGTTCTTTTGGTGTTTATTATTCATATCTAGGCCATTCCTATCCTTAGAATTAAAGAAAAATCTCCTTAGGTACTCTTAGACTCCTTGGCTGAGACATATCACTAATGAAGGGCCTATAAAGTTTTCTTGGTTTTTCTAGGGAATTTGCCACTTGTGAAGCTTTCTAGATGTCTTATGAAATCATACATACTCTTATATAAGCTAGATTATCATTAGAAAGCTTCAAAAATTACTATATGCAACAAAAACCTTAGATGATATAACTTGATTTCTAAAGCTTCCCTTTTAGTTCTAATTGCATATTTTTAATCCTCATTCTCTAAAACCCTTGTTCCTACCTTGTTATAGTTTGAATTCACTCTCTCCTACATGGGCCTAAGTCTGGCCATAATAAGCAAGGAAGAAGAAGACAAGAGGAAATAAGAAAAACCATGGCATCTTACCTTGTTTTCAAGCTTTTCTAAGGAGCTTTCTAAAGCTTCTAATCTCTCTTTCAATTCCTCTCTTCCTCCTACTGAACCAGCCATAGAATAGCTCTAAATAAGTCATCAAAACTATGAGAGAAAAGAGGAGAAAGAGGAGAAGGAGTTGGAAGAAGGAGGAAGGATGAAAAACCTTAAATTTCTTACCCTTTTCAAGCTTCTTTCTCTTCCCTTTGCTCCCCCACTTGTGCATCTCTTTGAGAACTACTTTAGAATAGAGGAAAGGTGGTTATGAGGGTTGGGCAGAAGTGGGATGTGATTTAAGGGAGGTGAAGGCTCATTTATAACATTTTTTTAAATTCAATTTAGTCCCTCATCTTAGTTCTTTCCATTTAGGCCCATTTCAGCTCTTTTTTGAGAACAATCTTTTTCATCATGAAATTTAGGTCTTCAAATTCATAAAATGCCTTTAGTTTCACCCAAATCTGATTTAAAACCTTACTAAATGATTCGGTCAACCGACATTCTAAAATGCAAACTGGAGGGATTTTGACAATTCTAGAGGTTCCTATAGTTTTTAGGGCATCCAAAAACCTTAGGGAACTTAATTTTCTCATTTAAAGATCCCTCCTTTAAGTTTTCTAAAAGTTGTTCAAAATTGCAAAAATGCCATTGGCCTTTGTAACTTCCAATTTGACCATTTTTGCTCTGATTTCGAGCTATCATTAGTTTTGTATTCTCATTTCTAAATGTTTAAATCATTATTCTAATTTTATTTAGCCTCTAATCATCTTATTTTAGGGTCTTCCTTTTATAACTCATCGGTTATAGTTTGGTTTTAGAAAGACCAAGTATTACACTAGGACCTTTAGGCGATATTATAATAAATAACAATTTGTATAGGTAAATGCATTAGCTAAGTTTGAAGGAAACTCTTATTTATGATTATGTTATATGCATATTTTATGTTTTCTTATGTTGTTTTTATTCCAATTTTTATGCCTATGCAATTATCATATTTGAATAATCTATATGGGACTAATATTGTGGACTGTGTAAGTTGAGTTTCTAGATAAACATATTGTTTGATATCTTTCTTGAGATTATTGATTGAAATAGGTCAAGATGTGAAATTAAGAAAAGCAAGATATAGTTGTAATTTTGTGTACTAGTGAACCTCATTTAAAATTCAATTAGCATGATGAAATATTTTCTTATTGTCTTAATATATTCCTTTGGTCTAATGAAATGTTATTGAATATTTCTTATCAAATAATAGTGGGAGTAAGTTTATTTTATATGAACAAGGATCTTATAATGTCCTTTCATTTTAGGCTTGTAGATCTATTGTAATAGAACTTTTTAGGTTATTAGCTTGCCTTTTGAAAAAAAAAACTACATTTGGTAGGATTTTGTATAGGTGAAATTATTACTTTCACTTTTATACTAATATATCTCATCTTAAAAGAGGAGAAAGGCTCAACAATATTCAATGTCCTTGGTGATGAATAATCTAAGTCCTATTTCTTCTCCTGCGTTAGTAGCTTCGATGTATACTCAAATATGCACTCATTTTGAAATAACTTTTATTGTTAATGTGCTTGATGAATATTTGAGCAATCCTAGATTAGATCATTGGAAAGTAGCTAAGAAACTTATGAGGTACTTATAGGGTACTAAAATCGTGTGTCAACATACAAAAGATTTAATCACCTTGAAGTTTCTAAATACATCTTCATGATGTCTAGAGGAGCCATTTCATGAAAAAATATCAAATAGACAATACAGCTGCCTTATTTGTCAGAACATACTCTACTTAATCATTCTTATATTATCTTAGTATCACATGTAAATAAAACAACCACAACAAAGGTTTTAGCAGTAATTTTTAGCCATCCTATATGTCAAATGAACCTGTGAGTCCAAAATTAGAATTTCTTTTCATTTCTCTATAAAATTTCCATATATATATATTTGTTTTGACTCACATGATCATAATTCAAGTCCCATTTGCATATAGGAGCCATATAACCAAATTTGACCATTTTGATATAAAAAGGTCCTAAATTTAAAAAATTGATAACTTTAGTTGTATAATTTTGATTTACAACAATTATATGCCTATGGAAAGCTCATGATCCAGACTTGTTGTTGTAAAAATTTTAACTAAAAATGAATCCATTTGGCCTCTTAAAGGAAATAAA
Source organism: Erythrophleum ivorense (assembly GCA_026724425.1). Lineage (NCBI taxonomy): Eukaryota > Viridiplantae > Streptophyta > Magnoliopsida > Fabales > Fabaceae > Erythrophleum > Erythrophleum ivorense. The sequence goes on from JAIUCV010000009.1 coordinate 18,127,831, forward strand.
AACCAAGACTAGACCAAAATAAACAATGCAAAGTAAATGACAACTTTTTGGGGCCAACTTTTGCAAATTGACCAAATATTTTATAGAATAAAAAAAAATACCAACTCTGGCTATTGGAAAGCTTTATATGTCCTCTAAGTGTCCAACAAAATTTAAACCCAAATTAGGTCATTAAGGTTTTCAAAGGTAAGGTTGCAATTTATGACTCATTTAGACCAAAATGTGGTTCTACAATGGTCTATTTAGGCCCTAATGTGCAATCTCTTGCATTAAGCAAATATCATTCCATTTATACTTCATTTTGATAGAGGTCATTACATAAAATATGGGTAGCTACTAAAATTCACTACCCCACTTGAAACAAGACATATGGAACCATACACTTCTCATATACCATAACATGTTCTATTTTCATGTTTCTACATCAAAGTAGCGTACACTCATGGTCTCAAACTTATGCATAACTTTCTATTACAATTCATCATCATATACATCATGATTCACTAATAGTTTGTCTTAATTATACATTATACAAATATGTACATATCAAAGGCCTTTTTCTGTGCTCCCTAAGCTCTAACTCTTCTTTAGTTCTTTCTCTTTACTAGTGGTACTTGTCATGATTGGTGGGAGATAAAAGGGATGAGATTCTTTGGAGAATCTCAGCAGCCAAACCTATGCCAAATCAATGCATGCAATGAATGCAAAAGAGGAAATACGAACATATAGGTTATATGCATCAAGTAACTCAAACATGAAATTAGCATAAAACTTTAATACTCATCTAGCCACTGCATGAAAACATACAACCTAGGCTCATCTCTCGGCTAGGGAAGAACTATTGCACTCAGTTCCCTGCCATCTAATGGTAAGAGGCAAGCTTAACTCATATATGCATTAAAATTCATGCTAAAAGCCAATTTAAAATATAACTAATGTAATCGCCAAACAACTAAACATGCAACCATTTCAACTTATATATACACCCAAATGCATGCAAGATAGGAAGAGATAGCCACCTTGTAAAGCTAAGAGCTTTGTTCCATTACTAACTGTAACACCATACTTCTAGGACTCAATTCATATAATTCTCATGCCTCATCTTATGTTTATTCTATGGAAACAATATAGTGGCATAGGGAGTTATGAATAAAAGTGCATTTCTCTACAGGTAAAATTTTTCTTTTGGAGTCTAATAGGCCATATGAAAGCATCTATCACTTTCTCATACTTAAACACATGAATATAACTCATTTCCATCATCAAATTTGGCCTACAACTCGTAGAAAGTAAATGAGCATATGAAATCCGTGTTTGCATTTTCGGTCAGGATTTCCTCTTTTCTGTCACAAACTTTGGAAAATCATAACTAAATCTAAAAAAATAAAAAACATGAAATCTTAGTCATTCTAGAAACTTTAGGATGTATAATTCACACTAAAAATACACCCAGGTCATAAAATTCATCACACAGGACGTTTGACATCCAAAAAGCTCCAGAGTTGCTGGCTACCTGGGCTGTGGTTCAGTTTAATGATACAAATTTCTAAAATTCATAACTAATTATATAAAAATCTAAATCACACAAATTTGGTCATTCTAGAAAGCTATAAATGTTAAATTGATACTAAAAATAATTTCAGAATGAAAATGATATTTTTAGTCAGCTGGACCCTATGGAACAGTAACCGGACTTATGGGGCACTACTGATACTGACAGTTAACTTCAAACATGCATAACTCACTGCTCAGACCTCCAAATGAGGTGATCTCGGTGGCCACAGAAAACTTATGACCTCTAGTTTATGAATGTAAAATTTCATAAGCATTGTACACCATTTGGCCATCAGGTGACACAGAATTCAAAACTACCAGTATGAACAGTACCCATACCAGAATCCATGAAAAATCCCAACTTTAAAAATTCCTCAAATATTCTCTAGGTCTCCGAAAATTATGATCTTTAGCTTCCAAAAAGCTCTTAATGAGACCTAATTTCATGCCAAGTTTCAGGACAAGACTAACTCATTTGGCTAAAAAATGGTATAGGGTTCCATTATGGTCAATTTTGGCTCCATATTGGGTACCAAAATTGCCAAATGAATTTCCCTTGGTCTTGGCACCTTTTGGGCAAGTCTAAAAGTACATTTAAGACTTGTGTGAGTTACCCAAATGGTCCCAAACCTCATGCATCTAATTTTGGCCATTCAACCCACATTTATGCACACTTCCATCATACTTTCATATTGCATAATTTGGTATCTCATGCTCAAAATGTAGGCTAGAAGTCATACATCATATTCATACATTTAAACATCATATAATATTATATTTACATGTGTCTCAAGGGTCATGTGCCATTTACAATAATCATATACATCATTGAACATCATTATGGTTCAAAAAGAATACAACTAGGCCTAGGCTTGTCAATCTCCTTCTTTCATGGTTGTTGGCTCCCTTCACCATAGCTACTTGGTCTACCTAGCATATTAGAGCATTGGAGAGGAGGGGATGAGATTCAAAGAATTCTAATAGCTCATCTCCTATTCAATCACACATAATATATACAAAGCAAGCTTTTAAAATGCATGTATGGAAAAATGGAAGTCATGGACATTTTCAAAGCAACCTTGGCATGTGAATCAATCATACAAGACATTCAAGAGTTCCCCAAGTGTTTGGATTGACCTCACACTTCTCCTCATGGACTTTGGACTTGCCTCACCCATTCTTTAAGAGCTTTGGACTCAACCATACTCTTGGGAGCCCACTTTGCTTTTGGGAGACTCTTTACTATGTCTCAACCAAACTCAAGGGTTCTTAGCTCATCCTCACCAAAGGAAAGAGTTCTTGGTCTCTCCTCACTCAAGCAAATTCATACAAACATCATGGATTCATTTAAAATATAACATGGCATCAAGGATCATGGAATATAAAGGCATGCTAGCATACTTTTCTTAACTTGAAAATACACATACACACATTCTTAAATAAGCTAAACACACATCCATGCATGAGAGAAGGTGGAGAGAGCTACCTTGCTTGCATTTACACACTTTTTTCTTAAGTCTTGACTCCTCTCCCTTGACCTCACACACCCAAGAAGGTGGAGACCATTTCTCTTGGCCTAGACACACCAAAAGAAACATGAATTACTCATGGGAACAAGCCTTGGCATTATACACACTTTACATGATGCTACTTTGGTTTATGGCTCCATTATGCTTCTATAAGGCACTTAATGAAGCAACTTCAAGAATTCATGATCTTGGCTCCCTTCTCTCCTTTAATCTATGATTTTTGACTTCATTTAAACTCCTTAAAGTCATCACACAATTATTTTAAAGAGCCTAGCTAGGAGTTGCTTCATTATGCTATATTATGGAGCCTACACTTCCATCTCACTATCTAGGGCTTCTAAAATTTTTCCAATGCTTCCTCTCATCCTCTTCCATCCTACATGACTCAAAAATAAGTTTGAAACAAATTAAAACTTCCCCTTGGTACTCTTTCTAGCCTAGGTTGACATTATGGAAGTATTTGGGGTTCAAGGGGTTTCTAATTTTTCCTTGATAGGAGAGTCACTTGGGAGGCTTCCTAGAGGTCTTAAAAGCTCAATTAAACACTTACATAGCCTAGGAAATTCATGAATCAAAACAGATTTTACAAACTCTTCAAGAATCCTACACTTTGGTAACTTGAAATTCAATGGCTTTTACTTGGTTTCCTTTGCATATTCTAAATTCCCACACCCTAATTCATGTGATTCATTCTTGGTTTGGCCAGAAATTTAATCCCTCATGGCTGGTCTTACATGGGGGGAAATTGAAGAGAAGAGGAGCAAGGAGACCTAAGCTTAGGAAGTAGCAAAATACCTTGGATTCTTAGTTTTCTTAGTTTGTTCTTCACTTGGTTAGCCTCCCCTCACCAAATCTGAAAATTCCACCTCTGTTCTGCCTTCAAAACAGCACCAAATTAAATGCCAAGACCATGAGAAGGAAGAGGAAGAAGAGGGGAAGAAGTTTAACAAGGCAAGGAGTAGGAAAAAGTGGCTAAAACTTACATTTTTCAAAGCTTCTTCTTCCTTCCTTGGCCTCCCCTCTTGTGCGCCACTCTTAGCCCTTCTTAATTCTGTTTTAACGTGTGAGAGAGTGGGTGAGGAGATCTGGGCAGAGGAGGGACGTTTTTTATAAGCTAGGGATTCATTTAAGCAACTTTCAGAATTTGCAATTTAGTCCCTCTTTGTAGTTTTGTTCATTTAGGCTTATTTCAACTCCTTTTTGAAATCTATCTTTTCCATCATATTTCTTAGGCTCTTAATCATAAGAATTGCCTTTGGAATCACTCAAAAAGGATCTGAAACCATTCCGAACCGTTCGGTCAAAGTTTTGGTCAACCTTTGCCGAAATAGCTCATTGAAGGGGTTTCAACTGTTCTAGGGGTTCCCATGATTTTCAGGGCCTTTGAGAACCCTAGAAAGCTCTAATTTTACATTTAAAAAGCTCTCCTATGAGTTTTCAAAATTTTCCAAAAATTACAAAAATACCCCTACTTTCTTCGGCAAATTTTCTGAGCTCTTTTGGCTCTAGTTTTTGGGCATCTCAAACCTCAAATCCTCATTTTCTAATATTTAAAATTTTATCATAATTTTAGTTGGCCCCAATTCCTTCTATTTCGAGGACTTCCTTTTATATTTTGCCCATTTCTGACGTTTACGGAGAAACCGAACATTGCGTTTCTCACGTTTATGGAGGGACCGTATGTTACACTAACCCACTTGCTTCTTTGCTTTTCTCCTTGTTCTTCTTGGGTTGGCACACACAAGGTGGCATTGCATTAGCTCGACCTAAAATACATCAATTTAGATGCAAGGCAACCCATTAGAACTTATTCTAACTCATTTCATTACTACATAGGCTCACTAAAACTCATAAGGTAAATTTAAGCTACTTTAAGCCCTTTAAGTGGTGACTTCCATAATTCAACTTCTAGAATTCAAGATCTCACTTTATATGAGCCATATGACTCTAATGAAACTCATTAAGGCTATCATATGCAATTTCAAATATGTCTAGGACCAAATTGCTTCATTAGGCCTTTTATGAATTCTAAATTTTTCACCACTTAAAATGGGTCTCTTAAATTCAATCTAATGGTTTTTTTCATACCATAACAAAATATACACACATCCCAAGCCATATTCATTTTATAACAACATTTACTCATATCATTACCTTTGCTAGAGGAAATTTTTGTTATTAAAGCATCAATTTCTTTAATTATGCACAAATAAATAATTTCATCATAGAAATTCCCAAATTCAAACCAAATAAGTTTGTTAGGCTTAGGATATCAAAAAGAGAAGCTCAATTTCAGATTTCATTGCATATGCTTCAAAACGCCACTTTTGCACATATTAGACATCAAACTTTGAAAAATCTTAACTTGAGCTATAAAACTTTGAATTGCATGACTTAGGTGTCTACGGGAAGCTCAAGATGTAAACTATATGCTATAAAAGTTTTAGATGAAAATAAGTTCATTTGAGTTATGAAAATCTAATGGAACATTAATTGTCACAATGAAATGACCATAACCAGACCCTGAATTTCTAAGATGCATAACTTGGTCTACACAACTTTGTTTTATGCAAACTTGATGGCTATAAAAATCTTATAATGCCAAATATATACCTCTAAAATCTCATGGCATTGGAGTTCATTTGACCCTTCAAATGCACAAAATATTAGAACTGACCATATGAACAGTACTAGGGACTGATTTGTACAATTCAGCCAACTTTAAAAATTCATAAATATTCTATAGAGCTTCAAAAATTATGTTATTTGACTCTATAAAAGCTCTAAATGCCTACCAAATTTTAGCCAAAAATTCATCTATCTTTTTGGTTTTTTTGTTCAAGAGTAGTTTATGGCTTAAAAATGGTCATTTTTTGTCCCAAGTGATCTAATTTGAACCATTTAATGGCAAGGATTCATTTGAGCACATTTTAGATGACAAACATAACATGTATAAATGATTCAACATGTCTTATAACCAATGTAATTCAAATTTACTGTCCCACTTGCCATAATACACATAAGTTTCATGGAATTCATATGATCAAAACTCATAACATTACATATTTACATTCAAAATCCGTTTAGACACTATATTCTCATGATTTTGGGTGTATGAGGATAATTACATCTCCAAAAATACATATATATTCATCTGTATTCAAGAACATACACTACAACATAAATCTATGTCAAAGTATTACTTCTCAAGCTCTTAGCTCACCATTCTTTCTTCCTTGAGAATTACCTAAATATGGTTAGGGAAGATATGGAAAGAATGAGATTCAAAGAATCCAATGGCTCATTCATCATTCAAGCAAGCATACACGGCATACCAAAGGTCATGAAAAGCCAACATGAATATCGAAAAACCAAACATCATTCAAATTGATGCATTAGGAATCCCATGGCTCTAACAAGAGCAAAACAAGCTCTAAGAACTTTTGGTTTAACGTCATCCATCAATTAGGGGCTTTTGGTTTACCCTCACCCTCCTTTAGGGAATTTTGACTTAACTTCACCCACAATTGGGACTTTTGGTCTAGTCTTACCCTTATTGAAGGGCTTTTAGCCTCACCTCACTCATTCCAAGGGACTTTTGGCATAACCTCACCCATTTGGAACCAATCCAATTCCATATGCACCATTATGCCATGCCATTTCATGTAAGCATCAAGTAATCAATTATCATACATAATTTACTATCAATACACATAATCAACTCAAGATGCTCAAGCAACCATCATATATAAGTAAGAATAGATGAAGAGCTACATTTATGTAAGAACTCAAATTAGCTTCCTTTTAGTTGTTGACTTATCTTCTCAGTCTCACACTTACACTTAAGGGAGGTTTTACTTGCTTATCCTAGATACATCAAATGAAGCACAAATGTATTAATTGATCATATTTAGACTCATGTTAGCCTTATATAACTAGTTAAAATTTTAGGTCTCCATATGGTTCCATTTAGTAGCATAATGAAGCAACCTATACAAATTAATATCTTGGCTCTAAAACCTCACCCAATATAAGTTGTATGACTATATTAAAACTCATTAGAGTCATCATAAACCCAATTCAAAGAGCCTAACACTAAGTTGTTTCTTTATGCATAATGAGACCTTAAATTTTCACCTTTCAAAATAAGACTTTTAAATTTAAACTGATGGTCATATCTAGACTATTTATAATCTTGAAATCAAAGAAAACTCTCCCTAGGTACCACTTCTTGCTCTAGGTCGAGATACCCCTTTGAATGAGCTTCTATGGAGTTTAATCATTTCTCTCAGGGAATTGGCACCTATATGAGTTCCTTAGCCTCCTCGTAGTTCAATTATACTCTTAAATAATCTAAAATATCATTTTAAAGCTTCATATTCTCTAAAGTGAAATCAAAACCCTGGGTTCCAATTTTTGCAACTTATAACTTTTTATTTGATTTTTTTAGTTTCATGTTAATCTTCATGCTCCAAAACCCCATTTCCTATCAAGTTTAAGCCAAGACCAAGCTCCCTCTAATCTACCCTTAGTTAGGCCAAACCAAGGAGAGCATGGGAGGACAAGAAGAAGCCATCTTCCTACATCATATCATATATCAAATGAGAAGGCTTTAAATGGAGTTTAATCTGATGTATCTAGTTTCCTTAAAAGAACCTTTTCCTCCAAGATTTTAGCCATAACACTCCACCTTTTAGAAAATAAAAACTATAGAAAGAAAAAAGAGAAAAAGTGGGAAAGAGCTTACAAGAGCATTAAAGGAAAATTTTACACACTTGATTAGCTTAAGTGCCATTTTCTTTCCTTGTTTCTTTCTCCATCTCCCTCCACATTTTGGCTTTAGTTTGTAATATTCGCTTTTTCAAAAATTGAAATGAACCTAATAAAATAATCTAAGATCACACTAAAGTAATATAATTGAGACTAATTGAGATTACAATGAGAACTAGAACATCTAAAAATATAGGTAAGAGCCCAAAGATAACCTGAAATCGGAGTCAAAATAGTTAAACAAATTAAAAAAGAAACATAATGGCAAATTGTAATTTTGGATAACTTTTTAACAACTTAAAGGATGGAGCTTTAAATGGGAAAATTAAGTTTCTTGAGATTCTCAGAGGCTCTAAAAGTCATAGGAACCTTTAGAATGGCAATCCCTCTAGTGTATATTTTAGGTCATTAGTTAATTGAAAATTTGACTAGATGGTTCAGTAAGGTTTTAAATCTAATTTGGGTGAAACCAAAGACATTTTATGAATTAGATAACTTAAATTTTATGATGCAAAAGATGATTCTCAAAAAGGAATTAGAAATGAGTTCAAATGGAGAAAACCAAGTTGAGGGACAAAAATGGAATATTAAAAATGTTATAATATAAGCCTCCCCCTTCTTAAAATCACATCCCACCTTGTCCATTCATTCTAACTGACGTTCATCTAGTTCAAAACAGAACCCCATTCACCTTCAAGTGGCACACCAAGAGGGGGAAGAAAGGAAGGATGAAATCAAGCAAAATAGGTAAGAAATTGCTACTTTTTCATGCTCTTCCTTTCTCTAATGTTATTTTCCTCTTTCTCATTTTTTTTACATGAATTTGAAGCTCTAAATGGTGATGTTTCATGGCTAGTTTAGTAAAGGGAAGAAGGAATTTGGAGAAAGTCTTGGAAGCCTAAAAAAGTGCATCTTGAAAGGAAGCTAATAAGGTATGAATTATTATAGATAAATTACTCTTCTTGATTCTTCCATGGATACACCATTTTAGACAGACCTAGAGGACCATATAAGGGGTTTGATTTTGATTCAAACTTGATAGAAATTGGGGTTTTGAAAAATAAGGAATCACATAGGAGCAATAAAACTAAAAAAGAAACCATAGATAACAAGTTATCAAAATTAGGGTTTTGATTGCACCTAGGGATTTATAAAACTTTCTAATGATGATTTAGCTTATGTAAAAGCATATTTGAATTCATTAAATACCTAGGAAGTTTCATGGATGCCAAATTCATAAGAAAAATGAATGAAACTCCATAGGGGTGCTCTTCCTTAGAGGTATCTTGGCCAAGCTCTATTCTAAATACCTAGGGAGAGTTTTCTTTGATTCTGAGGTTATGAATGGTTTAGATATGAATAATAAACACCAAAGAAACCATTGGTTTGAATTTAGGAGCTATATTTTGAAAGTTGGACATTTAGGTTTTCATTAAACATAAAGAAGCAACTTGGTGTTAAGCTCCTTAATTTGAGTTTTTGATAACTCTAATGAGTTTAAATGGAGTCATGTGACTCACATTGAGTGAGAAATTAGAGCCAAGACGATGAATTATATGAGTTTCTTCATTATGCTACAATATGGAATCGTATGGATGCCATAAGGTGGAATTGGCTTATGTAGAGTTTATGTGAGGCTAGAGATGGTTCCATTGATATCTTTGTGTGTGGTTTGATATGTCTAGGCCAAGCAAAGCAAACCTCTCCCAAGTGTGTGTGTGAGGTCTAGAGGGAAAGCTAGGGAACTAAAAAAGAAAATTGTGTTTCTTGACTCAAGATAGCTCTTCATCCATTCTTATATGCATATTTTGGTTGTTTGATTGTCATTGATTACTTATATATGTGTTTGAACCATGAAACATGACTGTTGCTATTAGTTTGATGATTTGATAACATAATGCTTCTTGAATTGCTTTGAAAATGTGAGATGGCTCTTGATGGGTGAGGTTGTGCCGAAAGTCCCTTGAATTGGGTGAGGTAAAGCTAAAAGTCCTTAAGTAAGGGTGAGACAAGGGCAAAAGTCTCATGGTGTAACACCTTAACCTCTAGCTCATACCCAACATGCCCTCTTATGAGTATGCACATGCGGAACTCACAAGGGAGATGATTTCTCTACCTTATGCTTCTTTCTCTATGGCACTAGGTGTGGGTAGAGATCCACTTAGAAGTACCATGGACCGGTTGAGCTCTCTCTATGCTTCCTCATGCTCAATTACACTATTGAGACTTATTTCAATCCCCACAATATGCTTTGAACTCATGGAAAGCAAAAAGGGATCGGAGACATGCATTTTCGCTATTGGCAGATTTTGCTTCATTTCTGGGCTAAGTTTGAAAATTCAGAACTAAATGCAGAAAAATCGTAACTGTAGGATCTGGGTCATTCTAGAAAGCTTGAGACGTCTACTTCATGTTAAAAATAATTAGAAGTCTCAATATCTCACATACTCTGCGTTTGACATCAAAATCGTTCACTGGTCAGAGGGGGCTTCTTTGCTGTCACAGTTTACTGATATGAACTTTGAAAATGTCTAACTAATTCCACAAAAATCCAATGCTCATAAAATATATCTCTATAGAAAGATGTGGATGTTAGCTAGAGGAAAAAAATATCTCCAGATCAGTTAACCAAGTCAATTTCCCGGAAACCGATGAAACAGTACCTCGGGTCTGTTTAGGTGTCTGATTCTGGGCAGGAACTTCGAAATTGCATAACTTCCTCTCTAGACCTCTAAATGAGGTGCTTCCAGTTTCTACAAGTCACTGTGACCATCTAGTTTCTGTGTATAAAATTTTGTAGCCATTGGACTACGTTTGCCCCTCGGATGACTCGTTTCTCAAACTGACCAAATGAACAGTGATTTTCCCAAATCCGAAATTCTGATGTCAACTTTGAAAAATCATAGAAAATGCTATAGACCTCTAAATGACATGAACTCTAGCTTCCCAGAAAGCTCTAATCATGATCTAGCTACATGTCAAATCTCATAACAAGAAGAGGTCATATGGCTATTCTATGACATCATGTGCAAGAAGGCCCTTTCTTGGCCAAAAGTGGGGCTCATAGGGTCCAATATGGGTTTTTCTACTTCTATGACTCCTTGAGCACATGAGAAAACATCTCTAGGGGCCATCAATCATGTCTCAAGTGTCTAGTAACTTAGATTGGAGAAACTCACTATCCCATGCCCACTTATGCACTCATATGGCCTATGCTAATATTGAGCATTTCACATTCAAAACTCACTTTCTCATTCAAAATATGCCTCATTCTCATTCATTCATCATTCATACATTAACTTGCAAACATACATAGAGGCTACATCATATACATCATTACTTTACAACTCATGTCTCATTTACAATATATGTACAAGAATTTCCTTTACATTCTTCTTTAGCTTCCCTAGCCTCATGCTTGGTGGTGGTTCCCTTCTCTAATCTCACTTGGTCCACCTGGCATGGTTGGATGGTGGAGAGGGAGGGTGAGATTCAGAGAATCTCAGTAGTTCAACTCTCATTCAAACATACATATATTGTATGCAACAAGTCTCATTATGCATGTATGGCATGTTAGCATATAAAACCATGATGAAAGCATTTAAAACATATGAAATGGCCAAGTATAACATTCAAGAGCTTGCTAAGTACTCGGATCGGCCTCACCCATTCCCTTGTGGCTTTTGGATTTGCCTTCCCATACTTTAGAGGCCCTTAGACTCAACCCTTACTCTTTGGGAGTCAGCCTCACTTTTGGGAGACCTTTTTCTCTTGTCTCAACCAACTTAGGGCTTCGGCTCATCCTCACCTTGGCTATAGGGTTATTGGCTTTTCCATTTCCTCAAGCAAACCAAACAATCATTTCAAACATCATTTAAATCATAACACATAATCATGCTAACACACTTCTCATAGCTCATATCATTCATACACACAAGCAAGACAATGTAAACACACAATTATGCATGAGAGAAAGTGGAGAGAACTACCTTGCTAGCTCTTCACTACTTGCTCTTTCAATTGTCTCCTCCCTTGTGGGTTTCACTACCACTTCTAGATAGGAGAGCTTCTCTTGAGCCTAACCACACAAAAGCATGGAATTAATAGCTTAATACTTGATTCTCAAGCTAGGGATCACTTCTAATCAGCTCTACTGAGCTTCTCACTCTAGGTCTTTTCTCTCACTAGGGTCCATTAGCTATCCTCTCTCTTTTCTCAACTCTTAAGCTCTTAAGAAAGGGGGAAAAGCAAGAAAGAGAAGACTATATACTTCTAATCTCTCTCAAGAATGGTTTCCCACTCTCTCTCCTCTGAACCAGACTCAAGACCTAACCATTTTTACTATCTAAACCGTAGGAAAGAGGGGAAGAGGGGAGAAGGGCAACATACTAAGAGGAAGCCATGAGAATCCTTACCTTTCTTGTGCTTTCTTCTTCTCTTCAGCTTCTCTCTCTCTCCTCCGCCCTTTTCTCTCTCCTAAGACGAGTTTGAGTCGGTTAGAAGAAGAAAGAAGAGATTTGGAAGCGTTTAAAAAGTCAAATTCTCTTTTTCTCGCTTTTCTAGACCGCTCTCGCTATAGCGAGTCATTACCCTCGCTACGGCGAGCTCGTGTCTGTTCCAGACCTCTACCTCACTATGGCATCGCTACAGCGAGCTCGTGTCTATTCTAGACCTTCGCTATGGCGTCGCTATGGCGAGATCGTGTCTGTTCCAGACCTCTGCCTTCGCTATAGCGCCGCTACGGCGAGCAACTCCCTGGTCTCTATATGGAATGCCGCACTCGCTATAGCTAGGAACATATTCGCTACGGCGAGGAGGCATTCTCGCTATGGCGATTCCATTTCTCGCTATAGCGAGAAGACTTAGAAAATTCTCAGCTCTTCGAAAATTTTCCAGCTTCTCTTTTCCTTTCCCTTTTCTCATTTCTTTTCTATTTTTTTTTTCTGGGTTGTTACACATGGAATGAGTGAGACTAAGTCAAAAGTCCCTAAAATGAGTTAGGCTAATCTAAAAGGTCCATATAATTGGATGAGGCTAGGCCAAAAGACCCTAGGGCTTGTTCTTGACCTTGATGGATCCATATGACTTTGTAAATATGTTTATGTTGATATTTGGAGGCTTGGATGCATGCTTGCTTTCTTTGACATGATAACATGCCATATGTGTATACTTGAAATGGTGAATGAGCTATTGAAATTCTTTGAATCTCACTCTTCCTCATTTTAGATCTAACCTTGTCTAAAGAGTTCTTAAGGAGCAAAGAATTGAGGCTAAGAAGCTTGAATCATGTTACTTTGACAATGCTTTAGAATTTTATGTAATTTAATGTCAAAGTATAGTTGTATAAGTTATTTATGTAATGTAACCCCATACTCATGTGTAAAAATATGATATTATGATGTATGTACCATATTTGGGAGTAAATGTTCAAGAATATAGACTTTTGACATATGTGTGGCTTGTAGAGTGTATGTATAAATCCAAGTGAGAGAGTAACTTTGTGTTCTATGATGATTTTGACTATATGAGATGGCCAAATATGCTGTAAATCATGTCTTAGATGTGCTCAAATGGTCACTTGCATTATAAAATCACATTATGGATCATTTGCTACCAACTTGATACTAAAATGAGCCATATTTTGCCCCTGAATCAAAATTAGGCCAAATGGATGAATTTTGGCATGAAATTTGGCAAGCATATAAATCTCATTTATATTTTTTCATAGAGCTATAGAAAATTTTTTTTAGAGCTCTGTAAATTTTCTTATGATTTTTCAAAATTGGCTAAATTATGTAGAAATGCCTTGTCACTGTTTATTTGATGAGTTTTGATTTTTTGTGTATTTGAGGAGACAAATGAACTCCAATGCTCATAAACCTCTACATTCATATAGTTGGCATTATAAGCTTTCCATAGCCATCAAGATCACTTGATTTGGAGTTGTGTAGCTCAAGAGATTCATTTCCAAAGTTTCAAGCCTATACATGCATGAAAATCTAATAGTGTTACTGTTTCATTAAATTTGTGTGGCCCAAACAAAATTGTTTTGATTTGAAATTTTTATCGTAGCTAGCTCATGTCTTGACCTTTCCATAAAGTCCTAATTTACATGATTTAGAGCCCTTTATATTAAGATATGAATTTTTGAAATTTTGACAAAATTGTGGAATGACATGGAAATGATGTAATAGTGCTAATATGTGATGCTTGACCTTAAACCTGAATCCCATGCTTCTTTTTATGATATTTCTGATTGAACAAATATATTAATAATGAAAGATGAGATTGGTACGTTGGAATGGTGTGTTTAAGTAAAAATAAGATATTTCCACATTTAATGTCAAAAAATTTTGTTGCAAGGTATTGAATTTATGTAAAATGATGTTATAAGCAAAATGTGATATAAAATTTATACTATCTTATTAAGGTATGACATGGTTTAGATAAAAAATAGGTCAATTATGGAGTTCTTTTGAAGGTGTCATGCTTATAAGAAGAGAGGAGGGCTATTTTATAACATTTCCAATATTCCCATTTTGCCTTTCTACTTTCATTTCTCCATTTGAACTCATTTTGAATCCTTTTTTAAAACTATCTTTTATATCATAAAATTTAGGTCCTCTAGTTCGTTAAAAAAATTTTGATTTCAAATTAATATGATTTGAAACCTTACCAAATCATCTAGTTAAACTTTCGATCAACCGATGACTTAAATTATGAATCAAAAAGGTTTTAACTATTCTGATGGTTCCTATAATTTTCTAGGTCTTTGAAAACTCCAATGAGCTCAATTTTACCTTTTAAAACTTCCTCCTTTAAGATTCTAAGAATTTACCCAAAATTATGATTTTGCCACTATGTTTTGATTGATTTTGTTTAGTCATTTTGACTTTGATTTTAGGTTATTCTTAGTTTCCCAATCTCATTTCTAAATGTTCTAGCTAACATTCAAGCTTTATTTTTCCTCAATTCATTTTCCTCTGAGGTCCTCTCTCATTGACTATATGATTCAATTTTGTATTTCTCTTAATTTGTACTGTTCTTTTCTAGGCCCATGACCCTACTTAAATAATGCAATCCATCCTTTAGGAACTATTTTGAATTTCCAAATTATAGGACATTACAGTTTCATTAGTGTTTATTACTCATATTAGACCATCTATAATCTTAGAATTCATAAAAACACTTCCTAGGTGCTTGCTTTTCTCCTTAGTTGAGACAAGCCTAATAAGATCCTAAATAGAGCTTTTGCCATTTTCATGGAGAATATGGTAGATGTAAGATATCTAGGACTCATTTCTAGTTCAAATATGGCCTTAGATGGTTCAAAACATCTTTTGAGGGTTTTACATCTTCCATAATTCATTTAAGATCTTAGTGACCATAACTTGCTTCCTATGACTTTTTTTTGTAATTTTCTTTGCATAATCTTACTCTCCTTAGTTTTGAACCCTTTTCATCAAACAAAAGCTTCCTCTATTTTCTCTCTCTAGGTCGAGACATAAGAGGAGAAAAGGTTCAAGAAAATAGCAAATTCCTATCTCATGGCATACCTTATTTGGAAGCTTGTTGAATGGTGATTTCATTGTTATACTTGGTTGCTTCAAACTTCCTCTTTTCCTTAAGAGGTCATCCAGCAATTTCACTCTTTCAAGAAAGCAAAACCACCATTAGAAAGGGTTTGACGAAGAGAAGGTTTCTAACTAGTAAATTATGAAATTGTGCATATTTTATATCCTATCTTGCTTCTTTTTCCTCCCTCTCTTTCATGCCATTTTTGTGTTAGTTCAAAGCTAAGAATAAGTCAGTGAGAAGAATGGAGGAGGTGGCATGACTATGTTAAAGGTGGAAGAAGATTTTTTAAACAATTTTAAAAATTTCATTTATGTCCTTTCTACTTTGACTCTTTTGTTTAGACTCATTTTATATCCTTTTTTATCACTATCACTTCCATACTAAATTTTAGGCTCTCTACTTTATTAAAAATATTAATTTTGGAATTTAGGGATTTAAAATAGTTTGGAAAATTTTACTTAAAAATATTGCTATTGAGAGACCTAGTTTGTACACAATTAAGGAATTAACCATTCTAACTTCATTTGGTTAATCTATTAATCTTATTACATCATATTATGATAAGGAATAGGAGTATCTCATGTTAAATCTCATTATATTTAAATCCCTAATTTTTTCTAATTTTTTAGTTTGACTAGCCCATTTTCCTTCCATTTTATGGTTTCTGCCCTTTTAGCTCTTTCCTTTCATCTTATCTGACTTCTAGTCCCTCATTATCATGATTGTTAACTTTTTTCTTATGTATAAGAATTTAGAAAATATTAGGTATGACATTATCTATTAAAGCAAAGTATGTTTGTTGTGAGGCCTCTTATTAGGTCATATGGTTAAGGAATTGAATTCTGGTATGCTTGTTGTTAAAAGCATATTTTGGCCCATAAACATCTATTGTGATAATGAATTTGTTGTATGCTTCTCTCAAAGTCATAAGATTTCTTATTTGTTAGAGAAAGGAGATTGATGAATCATAAAGTTAGATTGAACAAATTTTTATGGACTATTTTCCAACAGATCTATTGACCAAGACTACTCGTTGGAGTTTTTCATAAATGTGGAACTCATGTGTATTGTAAAATCTTTGATTGATGTCTTGGTTTAGTGAAAGTCTAAGTTGTATTCTAAAGGAACACACTTGAAATTTTAATATTTGGTAAAGCCATATCTTTTGGAAATGTTTCATCTACTATTCCATTTTAATTTAATCTTGAAACTTTAATGGCACTTATATTATTCTTTTCTCTATTGAATTCAATATGTTTGGTTTGCCATTTCAATTTTTAATTTACTAGTTAAGGTACTTATTGATTATTCTATATTCTTAGTATATGTACATTAATCTATTCTTATTTTGTCTAATAATTGATTATTGCTATTTAAGTAGGAGATTGTTAGAATATTTATCATGGATTGACATTAGTGAATTATTATAAAAATCAATAAATTATATTTTAATAATATCAAATAATTATGTTTAATTTTAGCACTACCTAAATGGATAGGGCCATGTGATTGGATAACTTATAATAGGATATATTGTTCGTGAGCCCGTTAAGGAATGGACCCTAACCTTTCAGTCCATTTAAGAGCTAGTTACCTTATTTATACTACTTAGAATATCTTACTAATGCTAAGCCCTTCTTATGCCTAAGGGATGTTGAGGGTTGCAACCTTTCCTCTCTTTCCTTCTTTTCCATTGTTCTTCCTCTATAAGGTTTCAACATCATCAATGGATACAAGTGGGATTTCAAATAAACCCTATTCTCATCTTGATATCTTTTGTATTTTGTTTTTGCATTTCCAAGAAAGATTCTCTCTGTCATTCTCTTTAGCATTTGCTAGAAAGATACCTTTCCATCCTTTTTCTTCTTCTTAGTTTCAAACTTTGTGGGAATTGTCTATGGTGTTGTTATACCCAATTACATTGAATGTCGTGGATCATAGATTGTCCCTAAAATGTTTGATAATTTGTGTAAAGGAATCACTTGGTGTATCTAAACTATTATAGTGTTCAATGTTAATTAAGGAATTTAGTGTTTTGTATAATGTCTAATTTGCTTTAATTATAGATCTGCTGTTTGAATGTTTGATAAATTGTGCATATGAGAACTACTTATTGCTATGTTTATGATTAGAATATCCAATGTTAATTAGAGCACTTGTATTATTACTTTAGGACATTAAAATACTTGTATTTCTTATTCTTGAATTTTTATAATCCAAAGACATGTTAATCCTTCTTTCTGTCTTGTAAGTACATGTTGTATGCTTAGTTCCTATATTTAGTTGTTTTCAAAATCTTAAATGTATGTTGAGGTTTAGTCACATATAGGGCTGAGAAGATAAGCTAAGATATCATATAAGAAACTTAAGTAATTAAGCAATTGAATCTTAAAATTGATAATGTGTAAGGCTAAGAAGTCACTTGAGAGATAAATGAAGAACCAACACTTGCTACAAATTCCACGTACAAGGTTGAGAAAGATTTGCATAGCATAATTTAGTTAAGTGTAATGATATATAGGGTTGAGAAGCTACCTTGACTAAATTGGAATAACATTCATAGCATTCAATGCACCCTAAGAAATAATTAGGCTTATTTAGATCTAAATGGAATGATTAAGGATAATTAGTAGCTTATCATGTATCAACCAAAGAATCATTAAAATTGATGAATAAATTTATCAATGTAAAGAATTATGGATTTGATGGATTAAGGAATAAGTGGTATATTATCCTATGTCCTTAAGCCTTTATATGTTTTGTGTCTTGAGTTTTGGTTTGAGTTTTTATATCTTTATATTTTATGCCTTTTAGGTGTTTGTTATAATACTTGTCATTAGAAATTATAATACTTGGTCCACCTAGACATGTTAGGCAATGGGGAAGGAAGAGTGAGATTTTAGGAATCTCAATAGCTCTTCACCCTTTCAAACATACATGATGGATGTAAATTCAAGTCTAAAAATGCATGCATGGCTATCTTAAAATCCATAAACATACATGGAACATGTTTCACATTTAAGAAGACATACTTATCATGTATAGGCTTACCAAGATCATGGTTTAGCCTCAACCATCTTATTTGGGGCTTTTGGACTTGCCTCACCGACTTTCAAAGAACTTTTGACTAAGTCTTACTCTTTCTAGAGACTTTTGGCTTTGTCTCACCTAACCTTAGAGACTTTTGGCTCATCCTCATCCTAGCTAAGGGACTTTTAGCCTCACCACACTCAAGCAAGCCAAACACATTTATAAAAATATGATTCAAGCACATAAGCAAAGCATCATGGTACCATGGCATATAAATTCTTGCTAGAAATATTTTTCATGGTTTAAACATGCACACACACATTGAAAGACAAAAAAAATATAAAGATACATGAGGGAAAAGAGAGAGAGCTACCTTATATGCAAGAATACACTTTTCTCTTTGGACTTTCTTCCTTTCCCTCTGCCAAACACCCACAGGGAGGTGAATCTTGATCCTTTGGCCTGAACACATCAAATGAGATCTATTTACACTCTTGGAACAATCTTTAATACCACACATACTTTAGAAAAACTTTGGCACTAAAATGATTTAATTATGGTTTCATAAAGCACCTAATGAAGCAACCTTAGGAATTCTTGATCTTAGCTCCATTCTCTGCCTTAATCTATGACTCTTAACTCCATTTAGACTCCTTGGAGCCATCATACATTCATTTCAAGGAGCCTAACTATGTGTTGCTTCATTATGCTATAATATGGAACCTATACCTCCATCACACTTTCTAGGCTTTCTAAATTTTTTTCCAAGGCTTCCTCTCATACTCTCCCATTATATATGATGCAAAACTAAGTTTGGAAGAAATTAAAACACTCCCTTGGTGCTCCTTCTAGGCTAGGCTGAGACATGGTCTTCAATGAGTACCCATGAAAGTTATTTGATTTCTTTAATGGGATAAGCATGTCGGACACTTCCTTGATGTCTTAGAAACTCATATAAACTCTTAGGCGCCTTAAATTATGGCTAGGAATCATCTTACAAACTAAGTTGCAACTAAAACTCTAGGTTATGCATCATACAATTTCATAGTTCTTTCTTTGTTCTCTTTGCATATTCTTATTTCCCACCCTCTGATTCCTAAGATTCATCCTTGGTTTGGTTCAAAATTCAATCCCTCTTAGTTGTCCATATAGTGGTCGAAACATACAAGAAGGAATACAAGAAAGAGCAAGCATGGAAATAGCAAAACTACCTTGGTTTTCTAGCTTTCCTTAGATGCTCTTTCTTTTGCTTTGGTTCTCTTCCTCAAATTTGAACTTCTCCCCTCTAGTCTAAGCTCAAAACAGAACCAAATACTTTAATAAAACTATGGGAAGAAGTAGACGAAGGGGGAGATTAAGTTTAGTAAAGAGAAAAGCAAGAAATTCCTTAAAATTCATACCTTTCTTGCCTTTGTTTTCCTCTTCTTCTTCCCTTCTCTTGTGCACCTCTCTCCCTTGGTCTCACTTCTATTCTTAAGTAGAAATAAAGTCAATCATATGAAGGAAGGAGAGGGGACGCACCACTTAAGTAGGGAGGAATTAAAATTGTTTCAAGAAAATTTCATATACATCTCATCTTTATGGCATTTTCATTTTTAGTTCAGTTTAGCTCATTTTTTAGAACCATCTTTTCCATCATAAAATTTATGTTCTCAATCTTATAAAATTCCTTTGGAATCACTCAATTTGGAACTAAAACCTTTTCGAATGAAAGGGTCAAAGTTTAGATCAATCATCGATAGAAAATATACATCACAGAGGTTTTAACTGTTATGGGGATTTCTATGGTTTTTAGGGTCTCTAAGAACCCCAGCGAGCTTAAATTTTCATTTAAAAATTCCTTCTATGAGCATTCTAAAAATTGTCCAAAATTATGAAAATGCCATTATATTTTGCAACTATTTCGTTAAATTCTATTTAGTTATTTTGGCTCTAGTTTCAGGGCACCTCTTGTCTTGTATCATTATTATTTGAGGTCTTGAACAATGATCTAATTTTATTGGACCTCACATCATTTTATTTGGAGGACTTCCTTTTGAATCTGGTGAGTTTTATACATTTACGGAGAAACTGAATGTTATGTTTCTCACATTCTCTTGTGTTTTCAAAGAACCAGATATTATAGATGGTACCTAAATCTAAGGTCTATCTTAAAAAATGCAGATGCCCCGGCTAACTGATCTAACTACCTTAGAAATGAGTTTACGAAGACTTCAAGGAGTCTAAATGGAACTAAGAGGTCTAGATATGAGAAGAAAATGGAGCCAAGAACTTGAATTAGGGTAGTTGCTTCATTAGGCCATTAACGGAACTAATATGAGACCAATGAACTAAATGTCTTTCTCAAGTGTGAGTTTGATGCTTTGCCTTGTTCCAAGGGAGTAATTGAGTGTTATTTATTGTATTTAAGCCAAGGAAATCAAGCCCCATCTATTTGTGTGTGTGTATCCGAGAAAGGGAAGGAATAGTCAAGGTTAAAGTTTGGATTTCCACCAAGGTAGTTGTCTCTTCTTTCTCTTATATATTCTGAGATGTTTTCTTGTCTTTGAATGTTTATGCATTTATTTAATCCATGCAATGTGTTTCTAGCAAGTATTTAAATGCCATGGTATGTTTATGTGTTTATAAAACGGTCTTATGTATGTTCTTAACTTGATTAAGTGTGGTGAGGCCAAAAGCCCCTAAGATTGGATAAGACAAAGCCAAAAGTCTTTAAAAAGAGTGAAGCTTAGTCAAAAGTCCCTTGAAAGTAGATGAGGCAACTCCAAAAGTCCTAAAGAGAATGGGTGAGCCAAACCATTGTCTTGGCAAGCTTATAGATGATGAGTATATGTTCTTGAATGAAAGAAATGCTTTATGTATGTTCATGATTTTCAAGAAAGCCATGCATGCATTTTTAGACTTGAATTTGCATCCATAATTTTGTGTTTCAAAGGGAGAAGAGTTATTGGGATTGCTAGAATCTAACTCTCCCCTCTCTATTACTTAACATGTTTAGGTGGATCAAAATAGCAAGGAATTGGGAGCCACTACACTTGAAGACATGGAGGTTGGCAAAGAAGTTGTAAAATGCTTGTATTATAGCCATGTGGATGTCAAGTGATGTAATACAATGATGTATATGATATATAACCCTTTGAATATGTATGGATGTATGAATATGTGATGTACATATGAGAATTAGAAGCAAAGGTATGATATAGCATGTTCTTGACAATGAATGGCAAAAATTGTTTATGTATGCTTTGTGTATATCTTAGAGTGAGAGAGTGAGTTTGTGAAATTGATAAACATGATTTTTAATATTTTATTCTCTTTAACTTAAGCATTTTAATGACCAAATATGGCTTTAGAGATTTAATTAGGTGGAATTTGATTTTAGTAGCCATTTCTGCACTTAAGGAAATCATTTACAAAATTTTAGAATTTTGATGCATAAATTTCTTTAAATAATTTTGTGAATTTTCTTCCTATTGAATTTTTCTTATTATTTGTGCAGACTTTCAATGACAATTGGAGCTTCAAGTGTGCAAGTTTCTTAGAAAATAAAGTTTAAAAATAAGAGAATAAAAAGAGGGCACCACAATCATCCTCATCCATCTTAGTCATGCACATTCTATGTTGGGAGCTTTAAATTTCACTTATCATGCAAGGTTTCACCCATGTAAAGCTCTCTCAGCTTCCACTCTTCCACAACCACGAGTCCAAGCACACACTTGCATGTATGGTACCACGTTGCTTTGCTTTCAATTCACCCCTCGTAGCTTGCATAGGCATTCACTAATCCATACACTCTCACTGCACTTGACTTCCACGTAGTTCTAGCTTAGACACTTCACATAATACAAGTCCAACCTCTAAACGCTCTACTCTCCACATTAATTCTCTTAACTTCACTCTATATATCCACGAAGCACTTGAATGAACCACACGTCTAGCTCACTTGCACATGGATTCATGCATGAACACATAACACATCATTCACACGTGGTCACCCATATGCATATGCATGAAAGGAACAATGTGAAGAAAAGCAATGGATTGGGAGGATTAAAGGAGAAAGAGCTGTTACACAAGGCAAGGTTTGGGCTTTGGAGACTTGAACAAAGGGAAAACGTGCATGTGAGAGAAAGAAAAAGCTTAAGAGAAGAAGTATGAGTTAGAGATTAAAGAAAAGAAGCTTCAAGCACTCATGGAAAAAGAGGAGGGAAGCCACGTCTCATTCATGCATGATACACACAAGCAGAGTTATGTGGAACATTAAGGTAGCGCATGAGTTAGAGAAGAAGCAATGTGATTCATTATCGGGCAAAAGAATAAAATGAGGAGCATGTGATTAAAGAACGTGGAGTTGACATGGGAAATATAGAAGAAGAACACATGAATAGTAAAATAAGGGCTGAGCATAAGAAAAATAAAAGAAACACATGAGGGAGGATTAGAAGATGGGGCATCCATTCCATACACAATCCAAAGAATCTAACGTGTTCCCATTCTATATTATTGTCATTTTTCATCATCCACTCCATCCATGCTGTAGCTTCATTCCATACCATTTCCTCCATCCTTCCACCTCCAATGAAGCTCTAATTCTCTTGAGTAGCTAGCTAAGAGGAGGTCTTTGGTTGAAGCTTGAATTCAAAGAGAATAGCAAGAGATTTTAGCTAAGCTTTCTATTTTTATTTTCTCTTTTTACATCAATTTTTGTTATTTTATTTTCTTGGTTAAGCTTGTAAATAATTGTGATTAATGTAGTTTTATGATAGATGGCTGGTTAGACATTGATTATGAGAAAATTTGAATGATTATTTGATTGATTTTAATGTTGGATTTTCATTATTCTCTAATTTCCCATATATGCAGTCAAGGTGTTTGATGAAATGCATGAGTGAGATTAGGTATTTAATTGTCTGATTTAAGGATCCTTAGAGTTTGGTTAGTTAATTGAACATTCTAGGTGTTAATTTGGAGGTTAATTGATCAATTAATCACTCAATTTTAAGTGTTCATTGATCTTAAAGGCAAGAATTAATGATTTAGTGTGAGATTGAGGTTTTAATTCAACGTTAAATTATTAATCTCTTAATTCTTGTGTAGTAACTCAAGATATATCACTATGAACACAATTAGGGATTCTTAGGCCAGAATTAATTACAATTGAATTAGGATAAGGATAGTGGATACCAAGGGATGAATCTAAGACTAGTCACAAGTCCATCATTCATTCATGAGTTCATGCATTTAGGTATAAGTAGCTAGGAATTTTGATTCGATTTAAATTCTAGTAAGTTTAATTAAACTAAAACCCCTTTTAATTAGGTAGTTCTAGGATCTTTTTACACTTAGAAAATCTAATTAAACATTGAATTGCATTTCCAAAGGAGATGACCTAGGTTGTACCACTAACTATAAATTTTAATCCAACCTAGTTTAATTTTGGAGGTTGCGCGACACAACCATTATAAATCTGGGTTTTTGAACCCTTAAAACATGTTTAGTAGACCATTAGACCATTTTCATGCTTTCCCATGTGCCCAAGGTGCCCTAGAATGGGTAGAAGCTCAATTGGACCATTTATGACCCTTTAAGAGACAAAAAATGGCCAATACGCAACCTTATGTCCAAATCTGACCAAATGAATGAATTTACCCATAAAACTTGTCATGCATATAGGCCTTGTCTAGAGATTTTTGGGAAACTAAAGTGTATATTATTTGGA
Organism: Erythrophleum ivorense; assembly: GCA_026724425.1. Lineage (NCBI taxonomy): Eukaryota > Viridiplantae > Streptophyta > Magnoliopsida > Fabales > Fabaceae > Erythrophleum > Erythrophleum ivorense. Next base: position 18,152,011 of record JAIUCV010000009.1, read on the forward strand.
GCTCTAGAGAATATTTGGTGAATTTCCAAAGTTGGCAAGAATTTACAATTTTGACAATGGCATTATGCATATGGTTAGAAACTTCATCTCCATCATTCATGGGGTAAATGGTGTCCAATGGCTATGAAATTTTACAAGAAGAAACTAAACACTCACAGTGACTTATACCAACTAGAAGCACCTCATTTGGAGTCTGAGCAGAAAGTTATGAAATTTTGAAGTTTTATATCAGTATCAGTAGCACTAGCCAAGTCCATGTACTGTTCCATCAGTTTTTTGTAGCTAAACATGTCTAACTTGTCTTGGAAGTATTTTTCTCTTAAATTCACCATCTGTAGCTTTCCAAATTGGTATATTTTGATAGAATTGGATTTTTACTAAATTAGTTATGAATTTTTGAAATTTATATTAGTAAATTGTATTAGAAACGTTGGGCAATCTGACCTATGTTAGTTTTCTATTATCAAACATTATCCAAATGATGTTATTATGGCTTGAAATTATTTTTAATATAACTTTAACATACAGAGCTTTCCACAAAGCTATGGGTTGCTTGATTTCAATTTTTCTAAAATTAGTTATGATTTTCCAAATTTGCTATCAGTAAATTGAATTTTGGACCTGAGGCTGAAACGTGATTTTTTTGGTTTTTAGTTCCAAATCTGTGGTTTATGGTATGTTTTGAAATGTCTGTGACTTGTATAGATAGGGTATGAGTATAGAATGATATCGATGAGTTCACATGATTCATGGGACATGGAATGAATTTTTAAATCCTGACGTAACACAAGAAAATATAATACTTTTATTCCTTTTCTTGGTTTTTCCTTGAATTCACATGAGACCAACCTTGGATATGAGGATATAAAGCTTAATAAATTATGGTGTTACACTTCACAAAATAGTAATTAAATTCTTAAAAGAGTTCTAAATATGGGTATGTTTTATGTCATAACAGTCACATAGTTTAAAAATAATAATAAATCACCATGATATATAGTCTAAAGCTTTCAAAATATACATTTGAGAATTTTCAAAACCAATTCTTTTCAAAACATTTTATTGGAAGGACTTTCTTCAAAATAATATAATCCATTATGGGTACACGGTCTATGTGAGTAAATAACCAAGTTCATCATGAGTCTTTAGCTTACATAAAATAAAGTTCCTTGTGAGTCCTTAACTCATATAAAATAACATCTCTCTATTCCACATGTCATGGTCATCACATAGGGCTAACATCTTTTATACTCCTTTCTAGTTGTGTATTAACCAATGCATGTCAAAGGCTAATAAAACTATTGTTAGCTACTAGTGTTCTATAATTAGTTGTACCATAAAATGTTACCATCATGTATGGAATCACCTTATCTCAAAATTGTACTTAAAACATTTCTTATACATAATCAAAATAGAGATTTGTAAAAATTTGATGTGAACCTAGTATATGTTAAACCCAAGACCTAAAGTGGATTCAACTATCAAGGATAATTTTCAATCAATAATAGGGTCTTTTTTTAATTCCCCTGACCCTTACATTATAAGAATGTGAACCAAAAGCTATAAGAAGAAGAGACAGGGTTAACCACACACTAAAGGATCAAGTTGATGTGATATGATGAGGGGATTTTGCAAGAACAATATTCTTAAAGAGAAAGTTAGTTCTTTGATAGAACTTATTTGAGAAAAAATTGGACAAACTCATAAAATAATATTCATAATCTACTTCATAAAGTCTTTTGAGGCCTCTATATATGGGCAACAAAAAAAATCCTAATAGCTTCCATTATATATATGGAAACAAATAAAACCTTAATTGTCACCTTATATATATGGAAGCAATTAAAATTGTAGCAGCTACCCTTTATATATATATATGGAAACAAATAAAAGAAACCCTAAAAGCTAAAGGGTTGATATTAAAAAGTCCCACAAAAATATAAATCCTAAAAGACACAACAATGTAATGCCAAATAGACAAATCTTGGCTCATAGCTAATTTAACTCTAGCTTATGTGTTCAAGCATCATTGATGTAAATGCATGTAATTAGATGCATTGGTTCTTCACATGCTTCAAGATTCAAGCCTTCTTACTTTGATTTGGCCTTAGCCTTTTGAATAAAGCATCTAAGTACTTCTCAAATTCTCTTGGTTCTAGTTCAAGTGACTAGTCCTTCTAACATATGCAAGGGATCTAACTGGCTAGCATGAATTGCATCATTCCCCCTCTCCTAAAAAAGATTTGTCCTCAAATCTTCATCATCTACATCAAAGGGAGAAAGATAAAAAACATTGAATGTAACACTCACATCATACTTACCTTATAAGTTTAATTTGTATGCATTATCATTTAGCCTTGCAACTAATTGAAATAGGCCATTTCCTCTTGGATGCAACTCATCCTCCTTTAAGTTGGAAATCTCTCCTTATGCATATGCACCTACCCCCAATTTGTTGGTTTAAAGACCACTTGTTTTCACCCTTTATTGGCTTGTTTGCATATTTCTCATTCTTTTTCTCAATTTGCTATCTCACTTTCTCAAGGAATTTTCTTATTATTTTAGCTTTATGTTCACCATCTACAATTCTAGCTCAGCAAAAGGTAAAGGAATTAAATCCAATAATGTTAAAGGGTTAAAACAATAAACAATTTCAAAGGGAGAATAATTAGTAGTAGAGTGAATACTCCTAATATATGCAAACTCCACATGTGGCAAGCAATTTTCCTATAACTTTAAATTCTTTTTAATTATGCATGCAACAAAGTAGATAAGGTTCTATTTGTTACCTTAGTTTGCCTATCACTTTGTGGGTGACAGTGGTAAAGAAGAGAAGCTTTGTACCTAACTTACTCCATAATGTATGCCAAAAATGGCTTAAGAATTTGGCATCCTGATCTGACACTATGTTGCTTGGCAACTTATGTAGGTGCACCACCTCTCAAAAGAACAAGTTAGCCACATTGGTTGCATCATCAATTTTGTGACATGGTATGAAGTGCGCCATCTTAGAAAAGTTGTCAAGAACTACAAAAATAGAATCCCTTCCTTTGCTAGTTCTAGACAACCCTAAAACAAAATCTATAGACAAGTCAACCTATAGGGAACTAGGTGTAAGTAATGGTGCATGGAGTCCATAGGGTTGTAAAATCTTAGATTTGGCTTGTTTACATGTGATACACGTTACACACACCCTCTCAATATCTCATTTCATATGTGGCCAAAAGAAATGCTTAACTAATGTGTTTAAAGTCCTTTGAATGCCAAAATATCCCATTAAACCACCCTCATGTGCCTTTTTAACAAGTAATTCTCTCAATGAATAGTTAGGCGAACATAGTCTATTTTCTTTAAACTAGAATCCATCATGCCTACAAAACTTGTTGAATGCTGAATTCTCACATGCTTGGAAAATTTTAGAAAAGTTAGAATCATTTGCATATAACTCTTTATTATACCCAAATCACAAACACTTAGAATCAACATATAAGAGTATACCCATATGATAAGGCATCAACAACAACGTTTTATTTTCCTTCCTTATACTTGATCACATATGGAATGGACCCAATGAATTCCACCTACTTGGCATGGCATTTATTCAACTTATCTTGTCCCTTAAGGTGCTTTAAGCCCTCATGAACAAAATGAATGACAAACTCTTTAGGCCACAAATAATGTTGCCAAGTCTCTAAGGCCCTCACTAGTGCATATAGCTCCTTATCATAGGTAAGATAATTCAAGGCTACCTTATTTAGCTTTTCACTAAAGTAAGCAATTGTAACACCATGATTTCATGACTCATCTCATACCATATGTAGGCTTATTTCCATGAAGCACATGAATTCCTCAAGAAAAAGTCATAGAAAAATATAATTAAATTGCGTTACGTCACGGATAAAATTTTCATTCAGTATTCCTTGGGCTATATGAACTCATCTATTTCATTCTCATATTTAAATGCACAAATACAACTCATAACAAGCTCAAGAAGTGGCCTAGAACCCGTGCAAGTGGAGTATTCACATAAAACTCAATGATGCACCTCGGGTGAAATCCTAGAATTCTAACATAAACTTTGAAAAATTATAACTAATTCTAGAAAAATAAAAATCATGCACACTATACCATTTTGGAAATCTGAAGATGTCTACTCTATGCTAAAAATAAATACAGTCCACAACCATGGTTGCTAGCCACTAGAAATTGATGGAACAATACCAGAGGTCGACTGTCATTACTGGTACTATCCTCCAACTTCAAAAATTCATATGTCCCTGCTCAGATGTCCAATTGAGGTGATCTTGGTGGCCATGGAAAACTTATTATGTTCTAGTTTATTCTTGTAAAATTTTATGAGCATTGGACATCATTTGGACCACGAATGACATAACCCAATTCTCTGACCATATGAACAGTGTCTACATCAGTTCAACAGAAAAATGCCAACTTTAAAAATTCATAATTAATTTCATAGAGCTCTAAATAATCTAGTCTTTGACTTTCCAAAAATCCTTGGATAAGATCTATATGTGTGCCAAATTTCATGGGCAAATTCGTTCATTTGGTCAGATCATGACATTGGGTTGCAAAATGGCTCATTTTGTGTCATATAAGGGGTCTAAATGGTCCATTTTGAGTCCTAAGGCAACCATGACCGCTTGAGCATGTGGAAATGCACCAAAATGACCTTCTAAACTTGTCTCAAAGGTGTATAAATCCAGAATTTGAAAACTCACTCTCTCATGCCATACCATACACAAGATTGCACATGCTTCACATTGCCATCCAAAGTCTAAAAACTACATGATAATTGCTAATTTTCTTGTACTTTATTCCCTTTAATTTTGACACTTTAATAATTGAATATGGATTATTTCATTTTATTGGTTGATAAATTAATTTAATGGCCATTTTCTGCACTTTAGGAATTAAATTGCAAAATGATTGATTTTAATGCATAGATTTATCTTAAATAGTTTTGTGAATATTCCTATTTGATTTTTCTCACTCTTTTGTGCAGATTTTTAAGGGGCATTTGGAGCTTGAATGGGAAATTGATTTGAAAAAGAGAGAGAGAGGGAGAGCATGCTTCATCTCATTCCAACACTCATTCATTTACCTCACCTGGATCACTCACACTCACACTCTCACGTTGTAACAAGTCCAGCCCAATATTTACACACTTTAAGCCCGAGCCAACCACTACACTAACACACCCACTTCAATTACATGTTAAGACACATGGGCACCCCTTCACATAGACTTACATGCATAGGTTCATGTAGGTAGCCATCCATGTAGCACACATATTAGCATACATGCACTCACACCCACGTTGATACACTCCTCCACGTAGCAAATAGGTGCAACGCAGCTCACAAACACACACTTAGATAGCAACCTAACACAATCACACACACTCATCCACACTCACAAGCTATCTCACGTTGCCACACAACCATGCATTCAGCATTCTCACAAGAGCAAGACATGGTTTAAGTGAGGAGAAGGAAGCTCAAACATGGGCAGAACAGTAGCTGAAGAAGCTTGTAAGGAGGCCACGAGTTTGTGCAATATGGGTAGTTCCCATGTAAGCTACACGAGCAGAACAGAGTTGAAGAGGCTGGAGATTAAAGAGGAGAATAACATAGGAAGGGACTTGAGTTTACAAAGGAAGTAGCTGGATGGATCATGCATATATAAAAGCATGAGTTACTTCTGGGAAGAAGTCACGTGTTGGATTGGATTTAAACAAAGAGAACACATACTCAAGCAGAAACAAAGGAAAGCCATGGTTTGAGAGGGAAGAAATGCAGCTGAACAAAGAGAAGCATGTACCAAAGTTTTTAATGCATTAGTATGTTTTTTACAGACACAGGGAGATTCACATGGTCTAACGAAGGCTTAGGTTGTCTCATGCAAACAGCAGCTCGCATGAACAGTAACTAACATAAGAAATGTAGAAGCCATAAGCAGAAGCACATACACAAAGAAGAGAAGCTAAGGGTTAGTGCGGATCCTCATGTGAGACTTGAATAAAAGTAGCACATGATGAGACTTAAATGCAGAGCAAAAGGGAGCTCGGCTAGATGCAAAAGCTAAGAAAAAGCCACATAAAGAAAAAGAATGAGCTAAAAAGAAGAAACTACAGGAAAGAGGAGCTGGATTGAGAGCTACAGAGCACATAGAGATAAGACGAAGAATGTAGCTCGAGTAGAAGGTCAATGTAGTTGGCTAAAATGTACATGCATGGGGTTGATGTGGAGAAGGAAAACACGTGGTATTAGCTAAATAAAAGAAGCAACATGATTCATTTCTGGCTGTAGGAGGTAATAAAATTAAGAAGCATAACATGTGAGCATATAAAATGGGCAGCAAGTCATGCATCAATCCATTCATCCAAACCATGTGAGAAGAAGCTTTGGGCTAACTTGTAAGCACGTGAAATGAAAAATGAGCCACATGAGAATAACACGTCAGAATAACATGTGAAAGAGCCACGGACAACACACAAAACATGCTATGGGTTAATGTAGAGCAATAGTAGGATTAATGAGAAAATAAGAAGCATTCATTCCACCACCTAGACACGTGGAAAAGGGAGCACATGATAATTAAAAACACTCAGGTAGCACGTGATTGGGAGCTAAAGATTAATGTGATTAGAGGGAATGAGAAAAAGACGGATTGGCTGGGGAAATAGGTGAATAACACGACAGAAGAGGCTGTGAGCTCCAGAGGCGAATGAAATCATCCACCATTTTTCCACATGGCTGGAGCTCTTATCATTAAATTTCCCTCGTTTAATTCCTCTATGACAGCTTGAAGTCTCCTTGGTGGCTAGCTGAAGATAGGATACTCCTAGAAGCAGATTTGAGCTCCATATTTCTTCTCCAATTTGGATAAATTCTTCCTCCTTATTCTGTTAATTTCAATATTGATTCTTTTATTAATTTGACTAGGTTTAGCCTATTAATTTAGGAATTTCATTGCTAGAATTTATTGGAATTTGCTAGATTAATTTGAATTGTGGATTCGTTGTAATTTCCTATTTGGTTATTAATTGTGATCACTCTATGTTTATGGAAAATTTAGATTTAGTGGTTGTGCAATTTGCTCTTAATTTTCTCTTGATTATAGGGCAATTAATGCAATGGTTATTAAATTAAGTGGCTGGAATTTTTATGCAATTAATTGTTTGAGGAATTCATTAATCTAATTGGTTAATTAGCATCTTAAGTGGATTGTGCAGTAGCTTTTTATGAGTAGTTAGGATTGGTTATAGTGTGTTCTTATTCCTAATTCAATTGATTAATTTTTCAAGGTTTCTTGTGGTTACAAAATCTTTGAATAATTGGTGAATTGAATCTTAGATAGTCATTTAAGAGTTCTTATGGAGAATACACTAATGAGCAAGAATTTACATCCAAATTTAGTACACTAAAAAGAGAGTAAGAATAATTGAATTCTAGGGAGTCCATCTAAAGCTAGCTACCACATTTTCTAAATTGTTTGCTTCATTTAGTCTTAAGTTTTTAATTCTTATCATTTTAAATTTAGTTCAATTAAATTTTAGTAATTCAAAATTCCCTAAACAATTTTCATTTAGTAATACTTGGAACACTCTTTCACAAACAAATTGAGGCAAAAACTCCTCGAAAAATGACCTCGATTGCACCATTACCTACAAAATTTATTTTTTTACCTAGTCTTATTTGAGATTGCGCGACATAATCGTCATTACATTATTATTCATTTAGCATCAAACCTCATACATACATAAAATATATGAGCAAATACACATGTTCAGATGATTATACAACATTTCCATTATAGTATTACATCATATGCCATGTGTATGGCTACAAAAGGAGTAATTCTAGGCAATTCTAGACACTTTGATGTCAATCTCTTATCTCTCAACTTGGTGGCTTCCATTATCTTGTTCAATTGCGCCACCTAGCATGTTAAGACATTGGAGAGGAGGGAATGCAATTTAAAGAATGTCAATAGCTCATCTCCCTTTCAATCACACATAAAGAATGTAATACAAGTCTTAAAAATCCATGCATGAGCATAATGACATGTATGATCATTCAAGAAGCATTCTGGGCATTTGAACAAGTCATACAAAGCATACATAGGTTTGCCAAGTAAGTGGATTAGCCTCACCCATTCTCTTATGTATTTTAGACTTGCCTCACCCATTTTCTTTAAGAGGTTATGACTCAACCTCACTCTTGAGAGACTCTTTACTTTGTTTCAACCAATTTTAAAGGTTCTTGGCTCATCTTCACCATAGTTAAGGGTTCTTGGCTTCACCACACTCAAGCAAACCTAAGCACACATACTAGGCATCATTTGAAAACATATTACAACATCATGGTTCTATAATACATATGCACATGCTAGGACACTTTTCATGACTTAAAACACACATACACACATTTAAAGATAAGTCAAGCACACATTCATGCATGGGAGAAGGAGGAGTGAGTTACCTTGGTTATACAAGCACACTTTTTCTTTAAATTTCCCTTCCTTCTTCTCAGCCCATCCAAAAGCTTAAGGAGCATTAACTTCTCTTGGCCTAAACATACCAAAAGAAACATGAATTACTCATGGGAACAAGCCTTAGCATTATACACACTTTACATGATGCTACTTTGGTCTATAGCTCCATTATACTTCCATAAGGCACTTAATAAAGCAACTACAAAAATTCATGATCTTGGCTCCCTTTTCTCCTTCAATCTATAATTCTTGACTCCATTTAGACTTCTTAGAGTCATCACATAATTATTTTAAGGAACCTAACTAGGAGTTGCTTCATTATGCTACATTATTGAGCCTACACCTTCATCTCACTATCTATGGCTTCTAAAATTTTTTCAAGGCTTCTTCTCATCCTCTTCCATCATATATGACTAAAAAATAAGCTTGGAACAAATTAAAACTACCCCTTGGTGCTCCAACCTCTCTAGGCCATGGCTATGGACTAAGGAGACACCAAGTGAGTTTACGTTGTTTTCTTAATGGAAGATGCATATGAGGAGCCTTCTAGGGATCTCAAGAGCTCATCCAAATACTCATTTAGGTTTAGGAACAATTGCAACAAATCAGATTTTTGGTGGAGCACTTGAAACCCTAACTTTGCTATCTTGAAAACTAATGGTTCTTTGTTAATTTTTTTTGCATATTCTCATTCTCTACACCCAATTTCCTAGGATTCACCCTTGGTTCTGCCCAAAATTCATGCCTTCTTAGATCTCCATATGTTGGACAAACCAAGGAAGAAAGGGGAGAAGAAGTAGCTACCATGGGATGGAGATTTTACATTGTTTTTCCTTGATTTCTTGCTTCTTTCTTCCTTTCCTTGGCCTTCTCTCTTCAAATCCGAATTTTTTTGTCTATTCTTCCCTCAAAATAGATCCAAAAACTTCAATAAAACCATAGAAAAGAAAGGGAAATGGAGGAGAAGAAGTTCGCTAAAGAAAAAGTATGAAAAAAGCCAAGAAAATCCATACCTCTTCCTTGTTTTTCTCCTTCCTTTCTCCTCCTTCTTATGTGCCTCACCCTTAGGGTTCTTTCTCTGATTTAGGGTAGAAACAAATGTGGCAAAATGAAGGAAGAGATGGGGTGCCTCATATATATAGGTAGGTTTAAAAAACACTTTTCAAAAATTCTAATTTTGCCCCTTTGTCTTGGCATTTTTGTTTTTAGTTTGTTTTAGCTCTTTTTTTAGAACCATTTTTTCTATTATGACATTTAGGTTCCCAATTTAATAAAATAACTTTGGAATCACTCAAATTAGAGCTAAAACCTTCCCAAATGAATTCATCAAAGTTCCAGCTCATTAACATTAGAAAACGTTTACCGGAGGGGCTTAAATTACCCCAGGGCTTTCCATAGTTTTTAGGGCCTCTAAGAACCTCGAAAAACTCAAATTTACTATTTAAAAAGCCCTATTGTGAGAATTTTAAAAATTGCCCGAAATTATGAAATTACCATTACTTTTTGTTGCCTTTTCGTAAAAATATGTTTAGTTATTCTGGCTCCGGTTTTGTAACACCATGATTTCTTAGCTCATTTCATACTATCTCCATGTCTCATGCCATGAATTTTATGAAGAAACAAGGAAAAATGACATTAAAGAGTGAATATTTTTGCGTTATGTAAGGGATAAAAATTTCATTCGATGTCACGTAGACCATATGAGTTCATGTATCATATTCTCATATTTAATTACATAAATATAACTCATTTCTATCACCAAAAGTGGCCTAGAACTCATGCAAGGTAGGGGAATACATAAGATTCATGATAGTAGCCTCGACCAGAATTTTTCTTTTTCTATCACAAACTTTGAAAAAGTATAACTAATTTTAGAAAAATTTAAATCATGCATTCTTTACCATTATGGAAACAGGAGTCTACTTTATGCTAAAAATATATCCAGGTCATAAAACATCACACAGAAGACGTTTGACATTTGAAAAGGTGCAGAGATTCGACTGGCTACTGGTGCTGATATAGGTTTCTGCTATAAACTTCAAAAATGTTCAATTAATTTCACAAAAATTTAATCTATACAAATGATACCAATCAAGAAAGCTACGAATGTTAGCTAAAGGGAAAAAATAACTTTAGACCCGTTTAGGCACGTCTAGGACTCGAAAACTGATCAAATAGTAACCTAGGTTAGTTTAGATGCTTGATACTGGACAGAAACTTCAAAAATTTATATCTCACTCTTTAGACATCCAAATGGAGGTCTTCCAATTGGCATAAGTCACTGGAAAGGTCTAGTTTTCTCTTGTAAAATTTTGTGGCAATTGGACATCATTTGCCCCCTGAATGACAGAATTTAATTTGGGACCTGAGTGAACATTACACTAAACCAATTTCAAAAAATTTCCTAACTTTGAAAATTCATAAAATATTCCATAAACCTCCAAAAATTCTGCACTTTAGCTTCCTAAAAAGCTCTGAATAAGCTCTAAATGCATGCTAAATCTCATATCAAGAAGAGCTTATATGGATAAAAAGTGGTATAGGTTTCCAATATAGTTAATTTTGGTCCATATTAGATACCAAATGTGTCCAAATAGCTTCCCTTGATGTTTGGCACCTCTTGGGCAATTTTAAAAGCATGAATATGGCTTGTACAAACTTCCCAAGTGGTTCCAAACCTCATGCATCTCAATTTGGTCACCCTACTTCTATTTATACATACATTTCCATAATGCAAGTTTGCCATTGCATATCCAAAATGCACATTTCCATACATACAACCTTAAACTTCATTTGTACATGATATATTAGCATAATTATACATGTTCATAACATCATGGGATATATACAACCATAGATTACAATATTTACCATTCATATGGCCTTAAAGAAACAAAATCTATGCACTTTGATGTCATACTCTCATCTCTCAAGTGGTTGACTCCCATTTCCTTGCTCTATTAGTCCACCTAACATGTTAGAACATTAGAGAGGAAGGGATGAGATATAAAGAATCCTAATAACTCATCTCCCTTTCAATTATGCATAAAAGATGCAAAACAAGTCTTACAAATGTATGCATGGGCATATTTATATGTGTAATCATTGAAGAGACATTTTCAACATTTGAGCAAGTCATACATAGCATACATAGGCTTGCCAAGTAAGTGGATTAGCCTCACCTATTCACTTGTGGATTTTAGACTTGCCTCACCCATTCTTTAAGATGTTTTTTGAATTAACCTTACCCTTGGAAGTCAACCTCACTTTTGGGAGACTATTTACTTAGTCTCAACAAACTTTAAGAGTTCTTGGCTTATCCTCACCATGACTAAGGGTTCTTGGGTTCACCACACTCTAGCAAACCCAAGTAAGCATAACAAACATTATTTGAAAATAGAATGCATCATCATGGTACCATGGCATATGAAATCATACTAGAATACTTTTCATGGCTTAAAATATACATACACACATTCAAAGACAAGCCAAGCATATATTCATGTATGAGAGAAGGAGAAGTTCTACCTTAGATGCAACCACACACTTTTTCCCTTGAATTTATTTTCTCTTCCTCGGCCTCACACACACAAAGGTGTGGGAATAATTTTTCAAGGCCTAAACATAATTTATAGAAGTCAATTAGGCTCATGGAATTAATTCTAAGGCCACACATCTTCCTTAAATACTAACTTGATTTATAAATCCCTTTATGGTTTCAAAAATGCACCTAACGAAGTAACACCCATCAAATAAATTCTAGGCTTTATTCTTTCTTTTCATATATGATTCTTGACTCCTTTTAAGCCTCTTGGAGTCATCACACAGTTAAACCAAAAAGCCTAACTACATATTGCTTCTTTAGGTCATATTATGGAACATAAGGTACCAAACTAATTCTCTAGGCTTCCCAAATTTTTTCCAAGGCTTCCCCTCATTTTCACTCATCATATATGACTCAAAAATGGACTTAAAAAAATTTAGAACTCTCCCTATGTATGCAAACCCTCTTAGGCCAAGACAATAAAGCATAATGGCCTCCATAGACTTTGCTTTGTTTTCTTGATGGAGGAAGCATACGGGGAGACTTTTAGGGATCTTAGGAGCTCATTAAACTCTTATTTAGGCATAGAAATTAAGGTATCAAATCGGGTTTTACAAGGAGCACATGAAATCTTAGAATTTCTATCTTGAATTTCCATAGTTATTTGTTAATTCCCTTTGCATATTCTTATTCTCCACACTCTTTTTCCTAAGATTCACAATTGGTTCTATCCAAAATTTGAGCCCTTTTATGGCTTTTTGAGTGGGTTGAACCATAGAGAGAAGAGGAGCAAGGGGTAGCAATCATGGAAGGAGAAATTATCTTATTTTTCGTTGTTTTCTCACTTGAATCTTCCCTTCTTTGGCCTCCTATCTTCAAATCCAAAATTTTCCCTCAATTTCTCCTTTATAACAGATCCATATACTTCAATATAATCACAAGAAAGAAAGGGAAATGGAGAAGAAGAGGTTTACAAGGGAAAGAGCATAAAAAACTACCAAAAATCCATACCATTTAGCTTTGATTTCTCCTCCTCTTCCTCTTCCTCTTGTGCGCCACTCTCCTAGGGTCTTTTCACTAGTTTAGGGTAGAAACATATGAAGCTAAATGAGTGGGAGAGTGAGGCGCCCTATATATATTGGTGCAAGAAGAAAGACTTTTCAAAAATTCCTGTTATGCCCCTCATTTTTGGCATTTTTGTTTCTCATTCATTTTAGCTTCTTTTTTAGAACTATCTTTTCCATTATAAAATTTAGGTTCCCAATTTAGTAAAATGCCATTAGAATCACTCAAATCGGAGCTAAAACCTTATTGAACGAATTTGTCAAAGTTCAAGTACACCGATATTGAAAAACGTCCACCGGAGGGGTTTTAACTGTCCCGAGGCTTCCCATGGTCTTCAGGGCCTTTAAGAACCCCATAGAACTCAAAACTTTCATTTAAAAAACCCTCTTATGTTAATCCCAAAATTTGCTCAAAATTACGAAAATATAATTACGTTTTGTAAGTTTTTCGTTAAATTTTGTTTCTTCATTCTAGCTTCATTTTTCTTTCTGTCTAAGCCTGTGATTCTCATTTTTAGGAGTCTAAAATGTTACTCAAATTTTTCGGGGCATTAACTAATTTATTTCGCAGGATTTACTTTGAAAACATAGCCATTTTCATTATTTTAAGAAAACTGAATGTTACATGTTTCAAGGCACCTCTGACCTTGAATCACCATTATTTGAGGTCTAAAATATTATTTTAATTTTATTGGACCTCAAATTGTAACATCTCTAAAATTATGATTTTCTAATTATTTAGTATTTTGTGTAATGAATTTATTAAGCTTTAATAAAAAGAATTTTAATGAAATAGTTTCGTATATGAGAAGTATAAGCTGAATAGGACCCATAGGAATTTTTGAGATTTTAGGGGGTCCAGGGACAAAATTGTCATTTGCCACCCGGACAAACTTTGATAATTTTTCTAGAAGGAATGGGAATATTAGGGGAGTAAATAACCCCTGAAACTCCTTCAGGGTTTCTTAGCCCTTTAGCTATTTCTATAGTTATTACAACTTCTTTTTCTATCTAGCTCTTGGCTACTGATCAGGCTAACCAGATCCCACCCGACCATCCGGACAACGTGGCATCATTAGACTCGTCTCATCAAACTGAGTTTAACTGTGGGTCACAGATTTCTGAGATTCTTGCCTGATTTTTTAATATTTATGCCTAAAACCATGAATAGATGGTGAAACTAAAGTTCCCTAAACTTTCGGGCAATTTATACATTTTGCCTCGCATATAACTCTTCTTTACATTTTAGTCCCCGACTCCTTCATACTTGGCTTCGGAGACCCTTTGGGACCTTTTGGAAATATTAAATGGGACCCACATAGGGACAAATAATATTAAAATATAGTAGAGAACTTAGAAAATACAGATTAAAAAAGATATTATGGAAAACCTAGGAAAATAGTGGCAATTTTGTAAGTCTAACTGGAGAAGAGCTGACGTGGCACCAAGAAGCTGGGAAGGTGCTGATGTGGCACCATGTAGAAAAGAAAGAGATGATGTGACACCATGTATGAAGAAGAAGCTGGAAGTTGGGAGAGAATTCTGGAAACTGCATGAGCTACAGAGTGATTTGACAGGCTTGTGTCAGCAAATCTTAGAAATCTCACACATTATGAAAAAGTTACTGCTGATTTCAACATGACATAGACACTGACTTAAGCGGCATTAAATGCCATCTTATCTTCACATATTATGAAAAAGTAACTAGAGTAATCCAATGGTTAATATTTGTCTGTAAAATGTGATACGATCTAAACCGTTGATGTAATCTAATGGCTTAGATTTCTTCACCTTTTCAAGATCAAACCACCACCTTTGATCTAAATCTAAATGCCTACATTTTATCTCTTATTTCAAGGTTAAATCTTGACCATTCAGGTGATCTAAAGGCCAAGATCTTGCACCTTAAAGTTAATTAAATCCTAACCATTCATAACTAGTATATATATGAACCACACATACACTTTCATGCCATTTTCTCATACACAAATACACACCAAAATTCAGCCAAGACAAAGAGAAGGAGAAGGAGAAGGAGAAGGAGCTCTGCCTAAGGAAGAAGAGAAGGGAGAAGGAAGAGAGAAGGAAAAGCCACTGGGGAAATCAAATACCGCGGAGCTAAGGTAACATAGATAGCCTTTCTTCTTCTTGGTTTTTCTTCTATTTTTCTCCAAGAATTCTTCTCTTCTCTTTTTCTCTAAATTTCGTACATGGCATGAGGAGATGGGAAATTTTGTTGTTTCCATGAATTCTAGCCAAGAAAAGATGGAGAAATCATATATAGGGCTTATGGATTCATGTGATTGAAGAAAATTCCTAATTTTGACAATTTTTCTACAAATCAAGAAGCTTTGTTTTTCAAGGTGCCATGGGAGAAATTGAAGAGAAAATAAAAGGGAAGTGATGGAAGAAAGCCTAAGGAAGAGGAAGATTAATACAACTTTGATTTTCATGAAGAAATTGGCAAGAAAACCCACCTAGAATTTTACCTTAAGAAAATTGTAGAATCGATATGAAATCTCTAAAAATTGATTGAGGGCTTTTGTTTATCATCCTTAAATATGTATGTGTGGCTATTTGGTGACATGAAAATGAAGCAAAATCACATATCTTCTTGAATGTATAGATTCGACCAACACATGTACATATACTATTGGGAATTATGGGAGGCACACAGCAAAAACGTTTAAAAATTTTTATTCCAATTCCCACCAAGGATCCGTCAAAATTGCTTAAATCGAATAGGTTCAGAGAATTACCTTTTCTGTCGATTGAGTTTGTTGTTTACTTTTGTTTGGATCACAGGAACTGACCACAGATTAGCTCCCTCTACTGGTATCCACACGAACAGAGTTCAGCAACTCAAACGGTGTGCTAGCAGCCTGTCCGTACAATTCTGTACAGTCTGTACGACATTTCGTACAATTTCGTCCAGTCTGTACGGTGTCCCTCTCTCTAAGGATTTTGGAGGCAGCTCTAGCTCTTCTTTTCTGATATGGAAACCCCTATTTATAGACTAGAGTTTCAGATATATTTAATTAATGAAAATTAATTAAATATATCTATTAGTTTAAATTCAAATCTATCTTACAGTTTAAATTTAAACTAACAATATCTAGAGCTTAATTTAAATTATCTGATTAGTTTAAATTTAAATCTATCTATAGAATCAAATTTAAATTATCTGATTAGTTTAAATTTAAATCTGTCTGATAGAATCAAATTTAAATTATCTGATTAGTTTAAATTTAAATCTATCTGATAGAATCAAATTTAAATTATCTGATTAGTTTAAATTTAAATCTATCTAATATAATCAAATTTAAATTATCTGATTAGTTTAAATTTAAATCTACCTAATAGAATTAAATTTAAATTATCTGATTAGTTTAAATTTAAATCTATTTGATATAATCAAATTTAAATTAATTCATATATATACATATATATAATATCAAATATAATATACATATATATAATATTTCACATTTAATTATTTATATATATATAAATAATTCCTCCATTCTAGATATTCATTAAATCTAGACACATTTCTGATTCAATGAATGTGGACATTTTAGCCCGAGTTAGTCCATTCTTATGTGCGACCCTACAGGCCCATATGATGTTGGCAGTAGGCCAACTGCACTGTTTGACCCACAAATCACAAGCGGCCTCTAGCAAGACATTGTGACTACCCAAATCATATGGAATCGGTGATCCGATGCAACCTATCTTATAACTCTATCGTATCCCTTTTGTCATATGATATCTAAATCGAGTATGAGGCATGGAAATGTCATCCTCAACTTGCTTGATCATAACTTTCTCGATCTTCGAGCAGACTGATATAAGATGAAACTCTTTCCATCTGAGCATGGCCATGTATTTTTCAGTCACACTCATTGAGAGGCCCAAAGATATCTCTCTATTAATTAGAGGGACAAATTCCATCTTGACCACTCATCTTCCTCTGCATGGATTCCATTATACCTGATCATAGTCTTTATAATCATCCAGTCAAAGGTAACATTAGACTATGCCAAAGTACAGTGTCCTTCATGTAGGAATCTATGGTTATCTCAGGTCCAAGGGATCAATAACATGGTTATATATGAGATAAACTTATGACCTAATCCATGTAGCTTATCTCATGATGGGTCTATCTAGCGTCCTGTTCTCTAACACACGCCTATGATTTTGATTCATATCATCATACATGATTAACACTTAATTAATCAAAATCATACTAATCTTAATTCATCGTTATTCCCACAAGGATGATTGATTAGGGATATTTTGGATAATTCAAAAAAAATGATTTATCCATGGATATTATTATATATAAACATACAAATAATATAATAATGTAATAAAAAGAAAACTCTTATTTTGTAATAAAAATAATGTTCGCAATACAATGATTGACCTAGGGCATGGTGGGCATGTGGGCATCCTTCTGTGCTCTTGGAGCATTGGCTATAGGCTCCTCAGGAATGGGCTCATCTAGGACATATAGCTTTCTTTCTTGTTTGAGAACAATTCTTAAGTTCCTAAACCAGTCAAGAAAGTTCGTCCCATTGAGTTTGTCCTTTTCAAGGACGGATCGCAATGATAGTGCAGCAGAGTTATTCGTCGACATTTTTTCTACAACAGAATATGCAAAAAATCAAATTAATAACTTTCCACTAAAAATAACCCTCAATTTAATTTACATATTTCACTTAATTATAAGTTTGCTTTAGCAAGACGCTTAAAATTTTAGGTAGGTAACTCGTTTACCAATTACATTACATGTAACTCTTAGATCTTTTATAGGATTTATTCATCACATGATTCGTCATGTTTAATCCCATCTAATACCTTGAGACTCAAAACCGTTTTGATAGTTTCAATTAAGTCAAACCGCTATGAAACTTATGAGTATCACCATTACCCAAGCCGCCTTACTAAGATAACCTAAATGTATCCCACTTTGGTGGAACCTACAGTCAGGTGATCAAAGTCTTGGCAGATGTTCATTAGTGGGTGATAAGCATGAATTTTATATGTTTTAACTCTCTTAATTTAAGCATTTTAATGAGCAAATATAGCTTGAGGAGTTTAATTAGATAAAATTTGATGTTAGTAATCATTTGTGCATTCAAGGAAATTATTTATAAGATTTTAGAATCTTAATGCATAAATTTCTTTAAATAATTTTGTGAATTTTCCTATTGAATTGTTCTTACCTTTTGTGCAGATTTTCAATGGGCAAATGATATTTAAATAAGAATTTGAGTTAGAGAAGAGAAGGAGAAGAATTGGGCTCTCTCACGTGGCACATAATCACATTTCTCCACTGTTGAGATAGTACATTCCAGCCACGTGAGAAGCTTGAGCTTGGGTGCTTAATGCAACGTAGAAGAAACATCCATGAAAGCACTTGGCTGGAGTTTTTGAGCAGGAAGAACTAGCTACGGGTTGGGCAAAATGACAAAAAGAATCAACAAGAAGAAAGGGCTGGAACGTGAAGGAAGCATGAGTTGTTGTGGAGTGAAAGTGTGTGGGTTTAACGTGGAAAAGTTGGGAAGCAAACACGAAGAAAGCCACAGGGTCTAAGAAGACGTGACAAAAGCAACAACACGAACTGATGTAGGAAGAAGTGAGCTGAATGAGCTGGGAGTGGAGTTTACAGAAAGAGCCAATGTGGAAATCACGTAGAGACACGAAGCAAGCAAGTCGAGCTACTGGTTTATGGATGCTTAAGCTGTGAAGAAGCTCGTATGAAGTAAGAGCTGACGCTGAAAGGGAGCTGGGCTGGATGCATGAGTTGAGATGAAGTTAAGAGAACAAACATGCCCAAGAAGCCTCTGTTTTCGAGTTTCTGGTTTAAGAACAGAGTAAGACGTGGAATGAGTAAGAGAAGCAGCCAACATTGTGCCTGGGAACAGAAGCATGGAGAAAACAAATGAAGACGTAGGGCTAATGCAAAAGGAACGAAGAAAAGAAGAAGGAAGCAACGGGTTGGTGAGCAAAAAACAAATTAATAAGCTTTGAGCTTGCATGGGACGTGAAAAACTAATGAGGCAGTAGCAGAAACAAAGCCACGTTCTGGTGCCTTGAGCAGATCACGTGGGAGAAGATTACTATATTCAATGGAGCCCACTTTATATATATATATGAAGAAGCCACGGGCTGCACGTGATTCATTGAGAAAAAAAAGCACTGGAGCTGAGGGAAGAAAGAAACATGACTTCAGCACAAAGAGGTTGAGTTGCACGAAGGAGGCTGCATGTGAGCACATGGAATCATTAAAAGAATTCACATGAGAGGAAGCAAACATCCAGCACATTCATGCCTCTATAATTTTGGAAACCCTTCCCTATATATATCCACAATTCATCATTCATTCAGCAGCCATATTCATCCATCTTTTGCCCTTCTTCCATTCCACATCCACCACACCTTCTCCTCCATTCCATCTTCCATCCATCCATCTCCAATGAAGCTTTAATCTCCATCTGTGGCTAGCTAGGAGGAAGCCTTGGAGAAGCTTGAATCCATGGAGAAGAACTCAGAATTTTGGCTAAGGATTTCTTTATTTTCCTACACTTTTTTCTCTTTCATATATTATCTTGGTTAAGTTGTATTTGATGGGGAATTTGTGTAATTGTAATTAGTGGCTGGTTAGACACTAATTAGAGAACCTTTTTGTTAATTAATTGATCTGATTGGACATTAATTTTTTTTTTATCTAATTTCCCATGTGTGCTTTGTGACACCTTGACCTCTAGCTCATACCCAACGTGCCCTCTAGCCCATATGGCAATGCGGAACTCATAAGGGAGACACTTTCTCTACCTTATGCTTACTTTCTCTATGGCACTATGTGTGGGTAGAGCTCCACTTAGAAGTAACATGGACCGGTTGAGCCCTCTCTCTGATTCCTCTTGCTGTGATACTCTTTTGAGACTTATTTCAATCCTTACTATATGCTTAGAACTCATGGAAAGCAAAAAGGGATTGGAGACATGCATTTTCGCTAGTGGCAGATTTTGCTTCTTTTCTGGGCTAACTTTGGAAATTCATAACTAAATGCAGAAAAATCGTATCTACATGATCTAGGTCATTCTAGAAAGTTTGAGACGTCTACTTCATGCTAAAAATACTTAGAAGTCTCAATCTCTCACTCATTCTGCGTTTGACATCGAAATAGTTCACTGGTCAGAGGGGGCTTCTTTATTGTCACAGTTTACTGATATGGACTTTGAAAATGTCTAACTAATTCCACAAAAATCCAATGCTCATAAACTCTATCTCTATGGAAATATGTGGATGTTAGCTAGAGGAAAAAAATATCTCTAGATCAGTTCACCAAGCCAATTTCCCGGAAACCGATGAAACAGTACCTCGGGTCTGGTTGGGGTCTGATTCTGGGCAGGAACTTCGAAATTGCATAACTTCCTCTCTGGACCTCTAAATGAGGTGCTTCTAGTTCCTACAAGTCACTGTGACCATCTGGTTTCTGTGTATAAAATTTCGTAGCCATTAGACTACGTTTGCCCCTCGGATGACATGATTTCTAAACTGACCAAATGAACAGTGATTTTCTGAAATCCGAATTTCTGATGTCAACTTTGATAAATCATAGAAAATGCTATAGACCTCTAAATGACATGGACTCTAGCTTCCCAGAAAGCTCTAAACATAATCTAGCTACATGTCAAATCTCATAGCTAGAAGAGGTCATATGGCTATTCTATGACATCATGTGCAAAAGGCCCTTTCTTGGCCAAAAGTGTGGCTAATGGGGTCCAATATTAAGTTTTCTACTTCCATGACTCCTTGAGCACATGAGAAAGCATCTTTAGGAGCTATCAATCATGCCTCAAGTGTCTAATAACTTAGATTGGGGAAACTCACTATCCCATGCCCACTTATGCACCCATATATTCTAGGCTATCATGGATTCTTTCTCATTCAACCATGCTCTTTCATTCATCATAAACCTCATTCTCATACATTCATCGTTAATACATACATTGTCTTACAATATTTATCATTGCTACATCATATACAACATTTACATCTTATATCTCATGTACAATGTATTACAAAACTTTACACTTTTCTTCATCTCTATCCCTAGCTTCATGCTTGTTGGTGGTTGCTCCCATCCCTAATCTCACTTGGGCCACCTGACATGGTTGGATGGTGGAGAGGGAGGGTGAGATTCATGGAATCTCAGTAGTTCAACTCTCATTCAAACATACATATATTGCATGCAACAAGTCTCATTATGCATGTATGGCATGTTAGCATATAAAACATGATGAAAACATTTAAAACATGTGAAATGGCCATGGATAACATTCAAGAGCTCGCTGAGTACTTGGATCGGCCTCACCCCTTCCCTTATGGCTTTTGGATTTGCCTTCCCATACTTAAGAGGTACTTAGACTCACCCTTACTCTTTGGGAGTCTACCTCACTTTTGGGAGACCTGGCTCAACCAACTTAGGGCTTCGGCTCATCCTCACCTTGGCTATAGGGTTATTGGCTTTTCCATTTCCTCAAGCAAACCAATCAAGCATTTAAAACATCATCTCAATCATATCACATAATCATGCTAACACACTTCTCATAGCTCATATCATTCATACACACAAGCAAGACAATGTAAATACACAATTATGCATGAGAGAAAGTGGAGAGAACTACCTTTGTTGGCTATTCTCAACTTGCTCTGTCAATTGTCTCCTCCCTTGTTGGATTTCACAACAACTCCTAGATGGGAGAGTTCCTCTTGAGCCTAACCACACAAAATCATGGAATTAATACCTTAATACTTGATTCTTAAGCTAGGGAGCTCTTTCTAGCAACCCTACTAAGCATGTCAAGCTAGGGTTCTTTCTCTCACTAGAATTCATTAACTATTCTTTCTCTTCTCTCAAGCTCTCAACTCTTAAGAAGAGAAAGCAAGGAAGAGAAGGCTACATGACTTCTAACCTCCCTTAAGAGTGGTTTTCCACTCTCCCTCCTCTGAACCAAGCTCAAAACATGACTACTTTAACTATTAAAACCGTGGGAAGAGAGGATAAGGGGAGAAGAGTAACATACTAAGAGAAAAGCCATGGAATTCCTTACCTTTCTTGTTCTTCCTTCCTCTCCTAAGCTTCTCTCTCTCTCCTCCGCCCTTTTCTCTCTCTTAAAGTGAGCTTAAGTCGGTTACAGAGTAAAAGGATGAGTTGGGATGGTTTAAAAAGTTAAATTCTCTATTTTCACGCTTTTCCGGACTAACCCTCGCTATAGCGAGCCATAACCCTCGCTACGGCGAGCTCGAATAAGTCCCAGAACTCTGCCTTCGCTATGGTGTTCGCTACGGCGAGCAACTCCCTGGATTTTGTATGGGGGTGCCCGAACTCGCTATAGCTAGAAGCTTTCTCGCTATAGCTAGAAGGCAGTCTCGCTATAGCTAGACCATTTCTCGCTATAGCGAGCAGGTACATTCGCTATAGCTAGGCTGTAGCTAGCAGACTTAGAAAATTTTCAGCTTCCAAAAATTTTCAGCTTTTCTTTTCTTTCCCTTTTCTTTTCTCATTTCTTTTCTATTTTCTTTTTCTTGGCTGTTACATGCTTCGAAGGTGTTTGATAAAATACATGAGTGAGATTATGTGTTTGAATGTTTAATTTGAGGATTCCTTAATGTTTAGTTGGTTAATTAAACATTTTAGGATGATGATTCAGAGGCTAATCAATTAGTTAATCAATTAAATTGAGTGTTCATTCATCCTAAAACAAGAATTGACAATTTAATGCAGGGTTGAGGTTTCAATTCAATATTAGATCATTAATCTCTTAAATCTTGAGTGGTAACCCAAGATAATTTGTTGTGAACACAATTAGGAACTCTTATGCCAGAATCAATTATAATTAGAATAGGATAAGGATAGTGGATACCAAGGGACAATTCCAAAGCTAGTCATAAGATCATCATCCATCCATAATTCATCCAATTAGGTAGAATTTAGGAATTTAATTTTAATTTCATTTTACTTAGTTTAATTAAATCAAAACACCCTTTAGTTTAAAAATTTTTAGAGTCTTTTAATATTTGAAAAACTCAATTAAGCATTGAACTCCAATTCCAAGGGAGATGACCTAGGTTGTGCCATTAGTTACATATTTTACCAACCTAGTTTTATTTTGAGGGTTGCGCGACAGACCACTAAGTGGACGGCATTGCAACTTAAAATTTTACACGAGGGATTTTATTTCATTATTTCATAAAACTAGTTGTCACATAATTATATACTGCGATAGCATACATGCATATGATCTCATCACAAGTCTTAAAATAAATGTGACACAATATGGCCCATCTATCCTATCTCCTCCCAAGCCAATGAGAGGATTCCTCTAAGATAAAATCTATATATATATACAAAGAGAAACCTCGTTTGAACATTCGAGGGGAGTGTGAGATGAGAAAAGAATGTACATTCAGAATGAACAGAGAGAGGCATGACACGCAGGCCGTATATATATTTTTTTAAAAAAATTACAAACCATAAGCATCCTAGGGCCATATCATGCACCATACCCATCCAAGCAAATCACAACACATATGTTACAAACATCTCATCTCATATGAAAGGCTGTAAATTTAGTGAATTAATTTTAAATTAGATTATGTTATGCTAGGATTAGATAGCAATGGCAAATTCATTTAGTGCGTCACATACATAGCGAAACAAATTCAAATTAAAATATAATATAAACTGTACAAAATATATCAAATATATATATGTAACAGATTAATAATCATGTTTCCAATCACATTGAAAACTATATATATATATATCATATATATGAACGAATTCATTAAAAGGACCTCTACGCTTAGATTTCATGCTTTTAAAATAATTTGATCAAATCAATATCACATACACATCTTATATTAGCACATGCAAAAAATTGATTATAAGATAAAATTCTTAGAACACACAAGTACTCAATTTAAGCAATTTTTGACGTGGCTCTGATACCACTGTTGGGAATTATGGGAGGCACACAGTAGAAACGTTTAAAAATTTTTATTCCAATTCCCACTAAGGATCCGTCAAAATTGCTTAAACCGAATAGGTTTAGAGAATTACCTTTTCTATCGATTGAGTTTGTTGTTTACTTTTGTTTAGATCACAAGAATTAACCACAGATCAGCTCCCTCTATTAGTATCCACATGAATGGAGTTTAGCAACTCAAACGGTGTGCTAGCAGCCTGTTTCGTACAATTCCGTACAGTCCGTACGATGTTCGTACAATTCTGTCCAGTCCGTACAGTGTCCCTCTCTCTAAGGATTTTGGAGGCAGCTCTAGCTCTTCTTTTCTGATATGAAAACCCCTATTTATAGACTAAAGTTTCAGATATATTTAATTAATCAAAATTAATTAAATATATCTATTAGTTTAAATTCAAGTCTATCTTATAGTTTAAATTTAAACTAACAATATCTAGAGTTTAATTTAAATTATCTGATTAGTTTAAATTTAAATCTATCTAATAGAATCAAATTTAAATTATCTGATTAGTTTAAATTTAAATCTATCTGATAGAATCAAATTTAAATTATCTGATTAGTTTAAATTTAAATCTATCTAATAGAATTAAATTTAAATTATCTGATTAGTTTAAATTTAAATCTATCTAATAGAATCAAATTTAAATTAATTCATATATATATAATATCAAATATAATATATATATATATAATATTTCACATTTAATTATTTATATATATATAAATAATTCCTCCATCCTAGATATTCATTTAATTTAGACACATTTCTAATTCAATGAAAATGAGCATTTTAGCCTGAGTTGGTCTGTTCTTGTGTGCGACCCTACAGGCCCATATGATGTTGGCAGTGGGCCAACTGCATTGTTTGACCCACAAATCACAAGCTGCCTCTAGCAAGACATTGTGACTACCTAAATTATATGGAATTGGTGATCCGATGCAACCTATCTTATAACCCTATCATATCCTTTTTGTCACACGATATCTAGATCGAGTATGAGGCATGGAAATGTCATCCTCAACTTGCTTGATCATAATTTTCTCGATCTTAGAGCAGACTGATATAAGATGAAACCCTTTCCATCTGAGCATGGCCATGCATTTCTCAGTCACACTCATCGAGGGGCCCAGAGATATCTCTCTATTAATTAGAGGGACAAATTCCATCTTGACCACTCATCTTCCTCTGCATGGATTCCATTATACCTGATCATAGTCTTTATAATCACCCGGTCAAAGGTGACATTAGACTAT
This sequence comes from Erythrophleum ivorense, assembly GCA_026724425.1. Lineage (NCBI taxonomy): Eukaryota > Viridiplantae > Streptophyta > Magnoliopsida > Fabales > Fabaceae > Erythrophleum > Erythrophleum ivorense. Next base: position 18,177,453 of record JAIUCV010000009.1, read on the forward strand.
GCCAAAGTACAGTGTCCTTCATGTAGGAATCTATGGTTATCTCAGATCCAAGGGATCAATGACATGGTTATATATGAGATAAACTTATGACCTAATACATGTAACTTATCTCATGATGGGTCTATCCAGCATCCTGTTCTCTAACACACGCCTATGATTTTGATTCATATCATCATATATGATTAACACTTAATTAATCAAAATCATACTAATCTTAATTCATCGTTATTCCCACAAGGATGATTGATTAGGGATATTTTGGATAATTCAAAAAAAATGATTTATCTATGGATATTATTATATATAAACATGCAAATAATATAATAATGTAATAAAAAGAAAACTCTTATTTCATAATAAAAACAATGTTTGCAATACAATGATTGGCCTAGGGCACAATCTCCAACATATACCTAGGGAAGAATTTTCTTAAATCCAACTAAATTAGGTTAATCTACATAAAAAATAAGGCTTATGGTGAAATTTTGGTGAATTATGGATCATTGTATAAAAAGTCAAATTTTGAGGAAAAGTGTTGACCAGGATGTTCTTGAATTTTCCCTGATGATATTTGATATGTTTTGCACAATTATTGTGATCTAATATGTTCTATGTGCTGTCTCGATTATGCTGATATTATTTTGTGAATTTTAGAGCCCGTTTAAGATAGTTGGAAGATTATGGAGTAGTATGTCAAGAATAGAATATATGGTAACATGTGTTTTGGAATTGCACTATTTGCTATGCTGATATATTATTTGATTTCTTGACATAGATAATATGTTATTTATTGCCTGATTATATGAGCATGGGTTATTTGGTAAAGGACTAGCCAATATATAGGGCGGACAGGGGGTAAGCCCAAAGAACTGGCCAATATATAGGGTGGACAGGGAGTGAGCCCTATGTATGTGCCAGAGTTGACAATTAGGTAGTTGTTGTGTATTGGATGTCTAATCTCAAAGATATTTGAAAATGTTTAAACAACTAATTTACGGACTCCAGTACACAGTCATGCTATCGAGATTATTTATGTACAGAGTTGTGCAAGGCAGTTCTTTCCCAAATATACCTATATGCCTTGATCAAATGATGGCTTGGATGACATATTATTGTGATATTGTATGACTTTCCTTAGGTATCCACTGGGGGATGCCTCAGTAAAGGAAGCAGGGGTGAGCCTACTATGTCATGGCAGTGCAAGAAGAGTAAGCTTGAGCCTACTATGTCATGGCAGTGCAAGAAGAGCTAAGCTTGAGCCTGCTATGTCATGGCAGTGCAAGAAGAGCTAAGCTTGAGCCTACCGAAGCCAATGCGACACGGTCTGAGTGTTGGGCCTGGCGGTCTCCAAGGCCTAATGGTCAAGAGAGAATAAATATTGTTTATGATATCTTCTCTATTCTATGCATGTAGAGATCCCTTGAATATTTTACAATTGCTAAATATCAATTATGTTAAGATAATTTTTGTGTCCATCCATGTCTTATCTTTAGATGTAATATGCCTATCCACTTTGCTATTTCATATTCACATTTGATATTGCTAATAGGTATATCTCTCTACTTATATTGTTCAGTAAATTAACTGCCTTACCACTATATTGCTTGTTGTCTGTTAAAAGTACTTGGCTCTTCTTCATGGATATTATATGGTATTAATCCTGTATATGTTACTGAGAAAATTATTTCTTACTCTAGTGTGGTTTATATTTTTCTTAGATGCCGATCTACCAAGTGACCCTAGAACTCTAAGCAGAGTGGATCCAGTTCCCACTTAGGGGATAGGTCTTCGTCATCCTTAATATATGCATCATATCATGTGATGACGTTGTTCATGCTGTACTAGTATATTTTGCGTCCCTAGGAGAGCTAGAGTTCCACACATTCCCAGTAGGTGGAGTTGACCCTCCTACTCCTCCATTTGCATAAACCGAGGCCCAATTACTGATATTGACCCTTTTGTTATCTGGGGGACTTTCTTCTTGAATGGTTATAGGATAGATTTCCTTTTGATGTGATGTGACTTGTATGACCCTGTTCCCTTGTGAGGGAACTCTTGAACTAATTTGTATAAGTTACAGTGTATTTTTCCTTATTGTTGTAGTCCACTACTCCATTAATTAGATTTTATTGTGAAGGAATAATTAAAATAGAAAAAGTGATTAAACTCAAATAAGGAATTCTTCACAAATATATATAAATAAAGAAGGGTATTAGAAGCGGTGTTACACAAATCACTCTATTTAGGGGACTTCCTTTTGTATCCAGTGAATTTTGTGCGTTTACAGAGAAACTGTATGTTACATTTTTTTTATTTTCTCTTATTTTTAAAGAAATGGATATTATAGCAACTGAGTGACTTTTTGGCATTAAAAGCCCCTATCCCTATGCCATTAGCATCACACTTAATCTTAAAAGCATTAGAAAAGTTAGGTAATGCAAGTAAAGGTGTATAACTAAATTTCTTCTTAATCTCATTAAAATCATGTTCGTGTGCACTATCCTACTTAAACCTAATATTCTTTTTCACAACTTCAATTAATGGGCAGTCATTATGCTAAAGCTTTTGATAAAATGGCCATGAAAACTAGATAATCCATGAAAGTTACACATATCGCTAACTAATTTAGGTGTTGGCCAATCTTAGATTGCCTTAACCTTTTCCTTATCTACCTTAATGCTCCTTGCATTTATTGCATAACTAAGGAATATTGTAATATCCTATATATTGGTAATTAAATAGTCCCTAAAGAGTGGAACAAATTATATAATGAGGTCATAAGGTAAGAGAAAGGCCGTCAGAGCTAAGACATGATCAAGTTAAAACTACTTAGTTAATGAAAGAAGACACTCAAATAAAATGAATTGAGACAGAGTAAGGGTAAAATGATAATCATAACATCTAGGAATGAGCTTAAGAAACTGAGAATGGCCTAAAGTTAAGGCCAAAATGTCTAAATAGAATAAATTGGAAATGCAGTGGCAAAATTGTAATTTTAGACAAATTTTGATAAACTAAAAAAAAAGTTTTAAATGATAAAATTGAGCTTACTAGAGTTTTCAAAGGCCTTAAAAATCATAAGAACCATCAGAATAACTAAAACCCATCTAGTGTATAAGTTTGGTCATTGTTTGATTTAAATTTTGACTGAATTATTTTAGGTAGTTCTGAATCTCATAAATTTGAAGTTAAGGTTTTTTAATAAACTAAAGAATCTAAATTTTATAATAGAAAAGATGGTTCTAAAAAAAGAGTCAAAATGAGCTCAAATGGAAAAAGGTAAGTAAAAGGGTGTAATGAGAATTTTGTAAATTATTATAAAACACTCCCATTCCTTCATATACATCCCATGCCACCTTCTAGCTCATTTCACTCAACTTGCTTCTTCTTAAAATCAGACACAAGGATGTGGAGGAAGAGAGAAAGAGAAAGGGAGAAACCAAGGCTATTTAGGTAAGTAAACATGAAGAATTTGCCTATCTTGTCTTTGTAAAGGGGTTTTTCCCTCTTTCTCCTCTTTCTTTCTATGGTTTTAGTTTTCTAAATGGAGGAGTTTTATGCTTGGATTAGTGAGAAAAGATGAGAATTTGGAGAAATCATTTGTAGCACAAGAATCACCATTTGACAAGGAATTAAACAAGGAATGATTTTGCATGTAAATTTTGCTCTTCCTTGATCTTCCATCTTCCCCCTTATTTGGCCACTATAGGAGGATTGTAGATGGAACTAGTTTTTGACTGAAATATGATAGAAATTGAGGTTTTAAAGCATAGAGATTAATATGGAACCAAAAGAAGCAATTAAAAAGATATAGGTTACAAGAATTGGAAACTAGGGTTTTAACTTTAATTGCACCATAGGGGGCAGGGAAGCCTTAAAATGATATTTTAAACTATGCAAGAGTATAATTGAGCTAAGAAGAGGCTAAGGAACTCACATAGGTGCCAATTTCCTAAAGGATGAAACAAAAAGTCCAAGGAGCCCATATATATACATAGGTTCAGCTATGACCTCTTTAAGGCACCTAGGGAGAGTTTTCTTTGATTCTAAGGTTATAAATGGTATAGATATGAATTATAAACACCAAATGAATCATTGATTTGAATTTAGAAGCCTTATTTTGAAAGGTGAAAATTTAGGGTTTTATTATGCATAAAGAAGAAACTTAGTGTTAAGCTCCTTGAATTGAGTCTATAATGGCTTTAATGAGTTCTAATGGAGTCATATAACTTATATTGGGTGAGATCTTGGAGCTAAGATATGGAATTAGAAGGGTTGCTTCATTATGCCACTAAGTTGAACCATTTGAGAACCTAAAGCTCTAATTAGTGTGTATAAGGCTTAAATGACTATAAGTGTGGTTTCATTGATAATTTTATGCTTCATTCGATGTATATAGGCCAAATAACTAAGGGGCCATAGAGCCAAGAGAAGGAACCAAGGGAAATTTATGTAATGAGGTAGCTTTTCATCTATTCTTGCTTATGCATGTGTGGTTGCTTGATGTCTTGAATTGCTTGTATGATATAGTTGCCATTTCCATGCCTTATTGATTGTGTGATAAATGCTTGATGGATATATGTAATTACATGGCATATTATTGGTTTAGTTCTTAATGGGTAAGGTGAGGCCAAAAGTCCCTAAGTATAGGTGAGGTGAGGCCAAAAGTCCTTAAGTATGGGTGAAACTAAGCCAAAAGTCCCAAATTGTAGGTGAGGCTAAGTCAAAAGACCCTATGTAAGGGTAAGGTTAAACTAAAAGTCCCTAAATGGTGGGTGAGCTAGACCAAAGGTCCCTAAAGCATGAGATTGCTCTGGGTGGAGCCATGGAATCTCTCATGCACGAATATGAATGATTTATGGTTTTATAACATGCATGCTTGCTTTTCTTGACATGATGTGTGCCATATATGTGTGTTTGAATGGTGAATGAGCTATTAAGATTCTTGAAATCTAATTCATTTCCATATTTTTCCTAACCATTGATGGTTGTGTCGTGCAACCTCAAATAAAACTAGGTTAGAAAAGGCTTGTAGATAATAGTGCAACCTAGGTCATTCCCCAAAGAGTCTTTGCCTTTAATTATTTGTGAAAGAGTTCTCTAAGTACATTAAATGAAAAGTGTATAAGGCATTTTGAATTACTAAAATTTAATTGAATTAAATGAAAAATAACAAGAGGTAAAAGCTTAAGACTAAGTGAAGCTAATAATTAGGAAAGTGTGGTAACTAGCCTTTAGATGGACACCTTAGAATTCAATTATCCTTGCTTCATTTTTAATGTACCAAAATTGGATTTAAACTATTGCTTCTTATTGTATTCTCTATAAGAACTCTTGAATTACCATCCAAGACTTAATTCACTAATAATTCAAGGACTTTGCAACCATAAGAAACCTTGAATAATTAATCAATTGAGTTAGGAACAAGAACACACCAAAAAAAATCCTAAATGCTTACTAAAATCTATTGGACAATCCACTTAAAATGCTAATCAACCAATTAAATTAATAAATTCCTCAAGCACAACAATTGCACAAAAACTCCAGCTACTTAATTCAATAACCATTGCACTAGTTACCCTAAAAATAAGAGGAATTTAATAGCAAATTGTGCAGCCATTAAATCTAGACTTTCTATAGACACTTAAGGATCAAATTAACATTCAATAATGAGATTACAATCAAACCACAATTCAAATTAATCTAGTAAATTTCAGACACTAAATTCCTAAATTAATAAGCTAAACCTAGTCAAATTAACAAAGGAATCAATGTTGAAGTTAAAAGATAAAGCAAGGAGATTTTATCCAATTTGGAGAGGCAATTTTGGAGCTCAAATCTACATCAAAGAAAATCTAATCTTCAACTAGCTACTAAGGAAATTACCAATCATGGATGAGATGGATGGAGGATATTGGATTGAAGAAGCTATGGCCATGGCTTGATGAATTATTGAATTTTCCTTTTGCATTTTTCATGTCTCTAGAACTCACCCAGCCAGCGACTTTTTCTATCAATTCATCATGTTATTCTATCTCCTTTTTCACCCCCTTTTTGTATTTCTTTCCTAGTCCATCTTTTACATTTTGCCCCTATGTTGGTCTCCCTTCATCATGTGCTACCCATGTGTATTTTTTTCCTTCAATGGTCATGTGCTTCATTTAAAATCTGCTCATAGTCTATAATCATTAGCTCAAGCTTCATACATTATTCACGTGGTTTTATTTTAATTGTTTCCACGTCACTTCCCACGTAAGCTTCTCTTCTTTATGCACGTAAAACCCATAGCTTTTCCTTACTCAGCTACTTCTTTATGCATTGTACTATTCACATGTTCTGCATTTTGAGTTTACTTCTGGCTTTATTCAGCTCATGATTCCTCCACTCATGCATTCAGCTCAAGGTTCTCAGAGGCTCTAAAAACCATGGAAAGCCTCGGGATAGCTAAAACTCCTCTGGTGGACATTTTTCAATGTCAATGTACTTGAATTTTGACGGATTCATTCGGGAAGGTTTTAACTCTAATTTGAGTGATTCCAAAGGCATTTTACTAAATTGGGAACCTAAATTTCGTAATGGAAAAGATGATTCTCAAAAAGGAGCTAAAACGAAGGAGAAATGAAAATGCCAAGAACGAAGGGCAAAATAGAAAATTTTGAAAAGTGTAACTTCCTCCCACCTATATGTAATACCTCCCTATATAACGCCTCTCCTACTACTAATGCCTCATATAGGATGTAGAAGAGCCATTGGAAATTTGAATTGATGAAAATTTCCTTCACCAACATATGTTTTCTGTACTTGCTCATATAATTTTACTATTCATTTGGTCATTCCCATAATATTGTCTGACTTTGAAAACAATCAATTAATTATAGAAAAATCGTATGAGGTTGGTCCAAGGCTCTAATTCAAACTCTCTAAGTCCTTTACAAAGGAAAAATACTTACTCAACAGAATACATATGAATTCATATAAAAATGTTCTTACAAAAATCGGATGATTTTTACCCCTCCTTCAACATATTATTATATTTATATTGATTTTTCCTTACATGAGTGCATGTATCTTTGCATTCTAAGCACGCTAGCCATATTCTCTTTACATAAGAGTTGAGTATATACATGGCTCTCTATTACATACTTGAGTACCTTACAACACCATAGCATAACTTATACATACAAGAATTCAAGATACTTAATTACATGACCAAAATGTGATACATAAAAGCAAAATCCTCGGTTTATGCCTCCACACCTTTTGCCCTTTCTTTGCCTGAGCTCGGACCTAATATAAGTTATGTTTGGGGTGAGATTATGAAATCTTAGTAGTAGTAAACCAATCTCATCCACAAGCTAGCATGTAAGTACATAACATAATGCCAATCAAGGTATTATATACTACATAGTGATGCAAGGAATTTCATACAAGGCCAAGCAATATTCTAGCGTACATGTCTCATCGTATAGCATCAATGCCATTCAGTACAACATAATACTCATCATTATACTAACACACAAGCTTAAAGAAAGAGAAAGGAAAACTACTACCTTAGAAATCTTGCTCCTTAGGCTTTAGGATTCAACCTACTTACTCTTGGAGTTTCCAACAATTATCAAATCCTATAATCATAATGATAATTCATTACAATTAGCATAGGGACCTAAAATTCTAAAGTAATATAGCTCTTTTTAACTTAATAGGACCATTGGAATTGAAAAAATCTAACTTCTTCCCTTCCGCTTGACTATGGCCGAATAGTATATATTTCTTGGCCAAAATTTTACAATTTTATTCTATGAGTTTTGGGGGCTTTCTTATAGGTATTCCTAACTAAAAGCACCCTTTTGAATCCATTGGAAAGGATAAAATTATCAAATTCCAGCCCTAACAACACGTTTTGTCATAACATAAGCTAGCTCCGTTTTAGGTCTGAAAGTGAGTTTCTTTAATTCTAAAAATTCCATAGCCTCTTCATTTATGTTTTAGGGCATGCAATTTGGTATACATGACTTTAAGACATAGAGAAAATACCATAAAAATTTTGGGAAAATTCGGACAGCATCTCCCCAACATTTTCATTTTCCCAAAAATTTACAAGCTTTGTGTTTTTCAAGGCTCCAACAAACAACAAAATGGATGAGCTCATGTGCCCTCCATAGCCAATATATAAACTCCATTCCTAGGCCTTCATATTTAACACATAAATTCAATTTCTAATGATCCATATTCTGTCCAAAAGTGACTCATAACTAGGGTTTAACAAAACTAACTTAAAACATGCGATTTTCAAGTGCAAGGTGGATAAAACTTACTCTTTAAGCTTAATCCTTACTTCCTTTGCTTTTCTCACTCTAAAATTCTTTCTCTTCCCACTTAGAGCAACATTCCACCTTGAAGAAAAGATGAATATGCAGCTGCCCTTTGGAGAAAATGGTTGGAGGATGGTGGTAATTTTGCTTGGTTTCACTTCTTCTCACACTTTTCTCCGTCTCTCTCTCTCTTCACGGTTTTCTTTCTTTATCCCTTGTGTGTGGTGTGAAAATGGTGGAATGGAGGTGAAGAAGATGAATCTAATGAAGTTAAATGGTCACACTAAATTTAGACCCTTGGATTAACCTTTTTAAGATCAAATCTTAACCTTCTATTCTTTTTTCTTTTGATTTTTTCTAATTTCATAATTACATATCTTTTTCCAAAAATTCTTGGCCACACACTTGGAAGTCTTTTCTTAGCCCTTAAGTCATGGTTAGCAACCATGGTAATTTTCTTAACTCAACCATGGTCAACTTTTAACTTAACCATAGTTAGTTTCTAACTTAACCATAGTTAGTTCTTTAAAACAACTAAAATCTTTTTCCTCTTTCTTTTTTCTTCTCTTTTTTTAATTTATATTTGGGTTTCATCTTCTTTAAAACCCTATTTATATCTTCTCTTCTCTTTTGGGCCTTTAGAATCGGCTATTGGGCCTTACAGCTGTCTAAAAATCGGTATCCGGGCTAGATTAAGGTTTTACGGTACAATACCTACCTTTAGACTTTCTACACTTTATAAATATGATTTCCTCTACTTTCTGGCCATGCTGAGCTTTAAACATAGATCAGGGGCCCTTAACCTCAATTCTCATAAATTTTGGTTTCAATCGGACACTCAGGTCATATAGGTGTAATTTTCACCGTTCTGTATTATGATTGTGCTATAAAACTTTTATTTGCTGCAATTTAATCCTTGGAACTCCTTCAGGATTTCTTAGCTTTTTAGCTATCTCTATTTTTGTAGTTGTTATAACTTCTTTTTTCTATTTTTCTCATAATTACTGATCGAGCTAACTAGATCCTGGACTAGATCCCGCCCGCCCATCTGGATAACTTAGCTTCATTGGACCCGTCTCATCAATTGGAGTTTAACCATGGGTTACGAATTTCTAAGATTCTTGCCTAATTTTTTGATATTCATGCCTAAAGCCACGAATATAGGGTGAAACTAGAGTTCCCTAAACTTTTGGGCAATTTATACATCTTGCCCTGCTCATAATTTTTTCTTTGCATTTTGGTCCCTAACTCCTTTATACTTGACTTCGAAGGCTCTTTGGGACCTTTTTCTAATCCTTTTTTTTTCATCTATTTTAGCCCCAATTTTAGGGCACTTCTGGCCTTGACTCATCATTATTTACAGTCTAAAAGATTATTTTAATTTTATTAGACCTTAATTTACTCTATGTAGGGAACTTCCTTTTGTGTTCGGTGAATTTCGTACGTTGACAGAGAAACCATATGCTACGTTTCTCGCGTTCCCTTATGTTTTCTTGAATTTCCAGAAAATTGGATGTTACACTATATATATGAGCACCCTTCTTCTCCCTTCATTATGCAAGACCATGTTTTGTCCAAAACTAGAGAAAAACCCTAAGGGATGAGGTGCACAAGAGGAGGAAGAAAAGGAGGAGAAATTCAAGGTAGAAAGATATGGATTTTCATGGTTTTTCATACTCTTTCTCTTCCAAACCTCTTCTCCTTCATTCTCCTTTATTTCCTATGATTATAATGAAGTATATGGATCTATTTTAAAGGAGAAATTGGAAGAAAAATTCGGATTTGAAGAGAGGAGCTCAAAAAACACAAGATTCAAGTGAGAAAAAGCAAGAAAACATGGTAATTTCTCTTCTTATGGTTGTCATATTTAGTTTCCTCCTCCTCCATTTTGCCTAACATGAGAAAACCCTAAGAGGACTTGATTTTTAGGCAGAACTAAAGGTGAATATAAGGAAAAAGGGTGTGGAGATTAAGAATATGCAAAGGGAATCAACAAAAAAACCATTAGATTTCAAGATGCAGGTTGTAGGGTTTCAATTACACCTTGTAAAATTTGATTTTGTATGATAATTTCTAGGTGTAAATAAGAGTTTAAATGATTCCTAAGATCCCTAAGAGGATCCCCACATGCATCCTCCCTTGAGATAACGAAGCAAACTCTAGGAAACCTCATTTCTTCCATAGCCTCGGCCTAAAGGGGCTTGTGTAGCTAGGGAGAGTTTTAAAATTTTTTAAATCCATTCTTGAGTCATATATGATGAATGAAAATGAGGGGAGGCCTTGGGAAAAATTTATAACCTATAGAAAGTGAGTTAGTGCTTTAAGTTCTATATTATGACCTAAAGAAGCAACATGTAGTTAGGCTCTTGGTTTTGATTGTGTGATGACTCCAAGAGGTTTAAAAGGAGTCAAGAATCATATTTGAAAGGAAAGAATGGAGCTTAGAATTTATTTGAGAGGTGTTGCTTCATTTGGTGCAATTATGGAACCATAATGAGGTGATAGATTAAGCTAGAGTTTAAGCAAGTGTGTGGCCTTAGAATTAATTCCATGAACGTAATTGGCTTCCATAAATTGTGTTTAGGCCAAGAGAAACCATCCCTACACTTTTGTGTATGTGTGGCCAAAGTAAGGGAAGGATATTCAAGAAGAAAAGTGTGTGATGATGTACAAGGTAGCTCTCTCCACCTTCTCTCATGCATGGATGTGTACTTAGCTTGTCTTGAATGTATGTATGTGTATTTTGAAGCCATGAAAAGTGTTCTAGCATAACTTCAATTCCATGGTTCCATGATGTTACAATATGCTCTTATATGATCTTTTTGATGTGTGCTTGGGTTTTCTTGAGTGTGGTGAGACCAAGAACCCTTAGCCATGGTGAGAATGAGCCAAGAACCCTTTAGATTAGTTGAGACAAAGTAAAGAGTCTCCTAAAAGCAAGATGGGCTCCCAAGGGTATAATTGAGTCCAAGAATGTCTTAAAGAATAGGTAAGGCAAGTCTAATATCCACAAGAAATTGGGTGAGGCCAATCCACTTGCTTGGCAAGCCTTTGTATGCTATGAATGACTTTCTTAAATGGTGAAAATGCTTCTTCAAAATTTGCACATGTCCATATGACCATACATGCATTTATGAGACTTGTTTGCATCCATTATGTATGATTGAATGAGAGATGAGCTATTGGGATTCTTTGAATCTCATTCCCTCCTCTCCATTGTTCTAACATGCTAGGTGGACCAAGTGGACAAGGTAATGGAAGCCAACCACCTTGAAGAAGAGAGCTTGACAACATAATGTATGGTTTTAGTTCTTTAAGGCCATATGTATGTCAAGTGATGTAACCCACTATTGTGTATAGTCTATGACCTCTTGAGCATATGTAATCATGATAATATGTCATGTATGAATGAGAAAATATGTCATATAGCCATTAGAATGTGATTTGAGTATATAATGGCAAACTAGCTTCATGAATGGTTTTATGGAATTATGTATGTGTGGATGAAATGACTAAAATGAGATGTATGAGGTTTGGGACCATTTGGGCAGTTCACACAAGTCCCAATTATGCTTTTAGACTTGCCCAAAAGGTGCCAAAATCTAAGGAAAGCCATTTGGTCATTTTGGTACCCTATATGGATCCAAATTTGACCACAATGGAACCCTATGTCACTTTTTAGCCAAATGAGCTCTTCCTGATATAAGATTTGGTATGAAATTAGAGCTTATTGAGAGATTTTTGAAAAGCTAAAGAACATAATTTTCTGAGATCTATAGAATATTTGATGAATTTTCAAAAGTTGGCAAATTTTTTGATTTTGGTCTGCTACACTATTCATTTAAGTCCGAAAATGAAATCTGTCACAGAAGGCTCAAATGATGTCCAATTGGCACAAAATTTTATATAGAGAAACTATACATTCCCAGTGACTTGTACCAACTAGAAGCACCTCATTTGGATGTCTAGAGAGGGAGATATGAATTTTTAAAGATTCTGTCCAGTATCAAGAGCTTCACCCGACCTTCTTGGTTACTATTTTATTAAAATTCGAAGTTTAGGATACTTGAGCTAGTTTGGAGTTATTTTTTCCCTTTAGCAAACATCCATAGCTTTCCAGATTGGTATATTTGCATGGATTGGATTTTTTTGGAATTAATTGGACATTTTTGAAATTTGCTACAGAATTTTGTGACAACACCAGTGGATAGTTTACCCTTTGAACCTTTTTGGATGTCAAACGTCCTCTGTGATAGATGTTATGATTTGGACATATTTTTAGTATGATGTAAGAATCCGTAGCTTTCTAGAATGGCCAATAATACATAATTTTGATTTTTCTAAAATTAGTTATGATTTTCCAAAATTTGGACAGAAAAGAGGCAAAATCTGGCGGAGAATATGTGTGTATATTTCAGGCTTCCATTCGAGTTCCTTGAGATGTAGGCCACATTTGATGATGCAAATGTGTTATATTCATGTAATTAAATATGAGAATATGATGTATGAACTCACATGGTCCACGTGACATTGAATGGAATTTTCATATGCAATGTAACGCTAAATTATTCATTATTTTATGCTATTTTCTTTGCTCTTCTATGAGTTACATGATGTGAAGCATGAGAATAGCATGAGAAAAGCTAGGAAATATATGGTGTTACATTTATTGGTATCAGAGCAAATTTCTAGGCTTTCTCATAATGGATTTGGCTTGAGGATATAGCAACTGGGCTATATAAAGGCTTGAATGGATAGGTAGAGCCTTATATGAGACATTTTGGGTGTGTGAAGATAGCTTATAATTTTTTTCATGATGAGTAAGTTATATGATGGTCTTAGAGTAGCTAGTGGACACTGGGAAAGAATGGCCTCTAGAGTAGCTTAAGCAGAGTTAAGCTTGAGTAAAGCTGAGGGATTCGATGGCTGGAGTTCTATGAGATGTGATAGCTCACCAGGATCAGTGGCAAGCCCTAAATATAAACAATGAGAAATGATCTCGTTGATAGGAAGAGGCTTGCTAGAGAGAGTATATGAGGCCTAATTCTCCTTGGTAGTCATACTTAGGCCATTCAAAGATGTCTTGCTTAATGCAGAGACAAGTAGTGATGCAACACAGTATGAGATGAGACTGTGACTGCACAGGACCAATTTAGAGGGAAATAATAAGAGGGTTACCCCCTAGCCATAACACCCAAATGTCTAGATAAGTATTAGAGCCCAAAAGGTTAATTCTCTTAGGCCAGAGGTTAAGTTACAAGCTACACCTTAGAGCCCAGATAGCTCGAAGGTGATAGTTAGCTATTCATGAATGAAACAAGATGTAGAATCCTCTAGCTTGATGACAGGCTGGATATAAAAGCAATGAGGCTCGGGTTGGTAGCTAAAGATGAAAATTCAATCCTTAGAAAAATAAGCCAATTAGAAGCTGTTAGCCGCGGCCAATTAGTTGCTTAGCCGTAGCCAATTATTCCAGATAGCAGCGAGGCAATCCAGAAAGTTCCTCGCCGCGGCCAATTAAGAAGTTAGATGCGACCAATACTCAGACAGGAAAACTAGGGTGAACCCGAGGCTAGTTAGCCGCGGTAAATGGCAGTATGAATACCTTGTTGGTTATATTCAAGCCAACTTAAGGAATAAACTAATAAGGGATTAGTCATCCACACAGAATGAGAACCCCTAGTATAAGTAGAGAAAATGGTAATGAATAGTCACAAAAGGTTAATAAGAAATTTGTGGGCTTAGTGGTTAAGATTGAGAAAAGAACTCAACATAGAGAAAGTTAGATACAGGGATGATAAAGTTGTTGAGACCTGCCTTTAAGGCATTGACATTGAGACATTGAATGATAGAATGTTAGTGTAGACTCGAAATAACATAAGATAAGACTATCAGTAGTAGGCACATAGCGAGTGGCCTAGAAAGGTGTACCCCATAGGTAACACCTAGAGGTAAGTATGAGTAGCCAATAACAGAGGCTCAAAAATGAATGAGGATAGTTAACAAGCTACAAGTCCGATGAGATGGCTAGCCTAGGCTGAGCATAAGCTAAAGCCTAGAGGAGATGACCAGTAGCATCGTTCCAGGTGAGATATGTGAATGAAAGCCTCAGCAAAAGTTCTCCCTGGATCAAGAAAGAAAAGATGAGACATCTTGATGCTAGGAAAACCACCCAATAGTGGTTAGTAAATTCCCCTAGATAGACCCCTTGAGTCATAAAGTATAATGATAAGGAAAGCGACGAAGAGCAGAGAAACTAGTTATAAAAAAGATACCCTCCCTTTAATAATGACTAAATGAGCATACTAAACCTAAAAAGGTAAACAGATATGGGTCTGATAGTTAGTCAGATGAGCTACTTAATATGAAAATAATATAGGGTTAAGGCACGTGAGTGATTAGAGCACCCAGTAGAGCATAAGTTTTCAATAAGATAGAATCTAGATATTGAGAGTACGTGTTCTAGATTGAGTTAACAGAACCTTAGAAATAGTATACTCTGCTCCTAGGAATAATGCTAAAGAGGTTGAATAGAGAGAAAGCCCAACTCTGATCCGAACATGGAAATAAGCTAAGATAGGTAGTTTGTAACACCCCAAAATTAATTAAGGTATTAATCATAGGTTTGAGTTAATTAAGCATAATTAATATGAAATAATTGGGTAAGTTAAGTGAATAGAAATTTGGATAGAAACTTCATCTAGGCCTAAATTAATATAGGAGATCATGATAAGAGGCTAATGGAGGCCCAATGAGTTAGGTGCAAACCCAATCTAATTCAATGTGATAGAGGCCTAAGATCCATCTTTTATAGGCTTTTATAATTGGCCCAACAACTTTTGTGCAGACCCAAATCCTTTGAGCTCTTAAAACTTAGTCTAGCTCAATTAAATGTCTGCAGCCCAACACATTGAAGCTGGCCCAATAAGGTTTAAATCAGAGCCCACTTACCATTGGACCTTTAGGTCATCCCATGACCCACATTAGACCCAACTTTAACCTAACAAAAACCCTAAATACTTTAGCCCCTTCCCCATTTTGTTGAAACATAAAAGAGAAATTCGGAGGTTTGAAGGGAGGCTAGGGTTTAAGGCAAGAAATCCATCATTTACCACTTCTATAGCAAGATTCAGCCAAGGTAATAGTTATATAACTTAATCCCCTTCTCTTTCTCTTCATTTTGGCCCGATTAGTTTTTCATTTGGAGTATTTTCACCATACGCAAAATCTAAAATGTAGTTGTTTGGGATTTTCTTGGTAAAATTTCGTAGGTTAGGGCTAAGGGTGTTATTAGGTAAGTATAAACTTTCCATTTTGATGCTTTCTTTGCTAGTTTAAGACCCTTATAGCTGATTTATAATATGAGTATTGTTTCTGTGTGAATTTACTCAGAATTTGAGGTATTATTTTGAGGTTTCTGGGGTAGGAGCAACTGAATCCGAATTTGGTTTTAGTGGTGATTGGATAAGTGTTTCTGAGTAGTCCTATATAGCTTAACTTTTTTTTAAGTGAGGGGTTTGCTCATACAAATTGTGATTAGGGATAGTAATGGCTTGGTTTTGTGTCCATAGGCTGAAGTAACATTTAATTGGCTCTTAGAGGATTGGCTACAAGTGAGGTAATTAGGACTATATTAATTCTATGCATATATCTATTTTAATTTCATATTTACTGTACATGAATGATTTGAAATGCTAAATGAATTGGTTGGCTATCTATTATATCGTGATTGGACCTTGTGAGTCCATGGTAGAGTTGTGGTGCGGTTGCCACCAGTGCATGTGCTTCGATCGGACACTAGGTTATGATCAAACCCCAGATACACTGAGCCCTAGTTGTGCTCAATGGGGAGTAGATGCCGTGGATGGGGCTCTCCTAGTGTTATTGGCCTTTAACATGTGGAAATATAATTGCTAATATAGGATAGTAATCATGATAGCCTAATTGTTTCATTTATTGATATGAATGGCATGTTTTCTTATACTTATATGAAATCATGCATATATGTTAATTAAACTGGAATATATGAATGGAATTTTCCTTGGTTACTGAGATTCACATCTCACCCCGTTTCATGGGATTATACTTTCAGGTGAAGGCCCTTCAGGTAAGGATAAGGGGAAGCAAGTGGATGAATATCCATGAGCTGAGGCTTAGTGTAGGGAGCTACACTTGGTCTGAGTAGAATAGAGTAGATGTTAATTTTGTTAACCTTTGTATAGCATCATCATATATATGTATTGCCAAGTGTAGGAGTTTGTATTTTGATAACATAGAATGTAACTATTGAGAAATAGGCTTTATATTAGTTGTTGATGGATGTATGAGTTAGGACATTTATTATGGCTTGTAAACCTGTGTTTTAATTGACTATTAAAGTAATGAAATCATGTGATATATTGATTATGGATTTAAGCTAGCGATGTATGAATTATTTGATGAAAACATGATTGAATGACCATTATGAGAAATTTATAAATTTGCTGATGTAAGACCAATGAATGAGTAGAAAAAATCCACCCTTAAATGTGGGAAGGGTAATGATATAATGGCTGGGGCAAATTAGCTAGATAGATACTATTAGAATCTTATAACAAGTGGGAGAGTGGCCTTAGAGAACCCCTAGATAGAGAGTAGAGAGTACAAGACAAGATTTTAAGAGTCGTAGGATCAGAAGGCATTTCGTCGCAGCCAAAATATTGTTAGCCGCAGCCAATAGAGGCGAAGTTGTCCAAGGAGAGTACCAGAGAGCAATTCACCACGGTAAAATGTGGAATTAGCCACGGCAAAATGTGAGAAGCAAAACTTGGAGTTGTCCAAAGGGTAATTCACAGCTGCTAAATGGGAATTGGCTATAATGAACTTTTGTGAGAATTTGTTGGGCGTTCTAGAGAGGAATTAGCCGCTATGAAAGGGGGGAATTGGCCGTGGCCAATAGTGGAGGTGAGCAAGGTAGGTTCCATAAGGCTTCCTCACAATGGTGCCATGTAGGTTAGTTATGGCGAAGGTCCAACTCCCTGCGGTGATCACCACAATGAAATCTATGAAGATAAGGAGTGAGCCCAAGAGCAATTGGCCGCAGCACAAGGACATTTAGTCGAGGATAATGGTCCCAAACTTTTATTATAACTTAGAAAATCTTAGTTTTTCTTATGGTAACCCCAAGGGATGACTTAGAAACATTGGTAGAAGATTCTTATGAGTTGGAATTAATGGGTGATAAAATCAAAGGCTTATAAATGAATATTTGTTTCCCTAATGTATATAAGTGCTTGTAATTATATGGTTGATGATTCTAATAACATTAAGGTTCAAAATCCCTTATATTTTATGAATGGAATTAGTCGTAATATCTTGTAACCCCGATTTATGATTATTAATCACGTATTTAACCTTAATTACAATGGCTAGAAGTTAGGGTTGTCACATAGTTAGTGCCTTAGTACCTTTAGGAAAGCTCGAGGGAGCTAGAGACTGCCTCAAAAGGTGAGTCTTATATCATGCAAAAAAAGAGTGTTAGCTGAGAGCGCCATAGAATGAAATTCTTGGGATTATATGAAATAGAATCCTTCGCACCAAGGGATGGTCTAGCTAAGAGCAGAGTAAGAGTATGAGTGAAAAATAGACCCCCTTGATATTACAGAGAATGAATAACTGAAGGAACCTCGAGAAAATGCAGGTGCTCTTAAGCGTAAAGAAACTTGAACTGGCAATAGAAAACTAGTAGTAAAAACATCCTTTTTCTTATGTAAGAGAATAAGAAAGGTAGAAAGAGAAGATATGGCAGTGTTTAAGCCGAAGACATATTAGATTGAGAATAGATATTCAGTTAATGTGCTTGAGTATTTAAGAAAGCACACTTATCTTTGGCATAGATGCCCTTATAGCATGATATTGCCCGAAGTAAAAACAGTCAGGCAATGTAGAGAGATCTCGAGATGAAATAAAGGAAGAATCTTATTTTCCTCAAGCACTCCACGAGAATAGGGCAAATAGGAAAAAGTAAGAGAGGAATACTTTAGATTATTAGGAAACTTGTAATATACAAGCGATAGTGACTTTGAGCTCAGTCATGAGGCACCCATATATTAGTGTTTGATGTTATAGTTTACTTGCAATAATGGTTACATGATATTAGGCCTGATTAACCTAATAGTAATGTGACTTGAGTGCGTAGCAAACGATGATATCAACCACCAAAGTGTCCCGATAATCCAAGGGTATCCTAGTTAGCTAAATAATGAGATAAATTAGAAAAGAAAGGTAAAGCGATTCCAGTAATATCAAAATGATGAGAAAAGCATGTAGAAAGGAATCCCCAATAAAGAATGTTTAGATCTAGATAACATGAGCTCAGTATATATGATCTGAGTCCCTTATAATACATGTAAATGAAATGAGAAAAGACCAATGTATAGCTTCTCTCCTGCCATAGATGTTAACCACAATTAGAGTATGAGATGCCCTAGTGCCAAAGCACTAAAAAACAAAACGTGGGCATAGTTTGAAGTTGCAGGATATGAGAGGAAGGTTAGAACGAGTACATGCAAAGTAAGTAAGTTAATAAAGTAAGAAAATAAAGCCCAAGAAAAAAGGGGCTGAAGTGGGAATCCGAGGATCCTATGAGGATTAGTGAGTGAAAATTTAAAACACTCCTTAGTATTAATATGACGGGATCTTAGAGAATTAAGTGACATAGAACCCACTTCGCACGAAGAGCATGATGTACCTCTGAGTTTAGCCTTAGCTATTATGAGTGATGGTTACCGGACTTAGTGAACATGTATTTTACTATCAGATATAGTGATCTTAGGCTTTGATGTCTCCTAAAGATGGATTGTAGTAGATCCCAACATAGCACAACGGGTTACAGTAGACCCTAGTAGGGCTTTGAGAGTTTACAGTAGACCCAGGGGTCACAGTAAATCCCACAGAGTTACAGAGAGCCCTAGCCATAGCATGATAGTTTTCTAATGAGATGACGGCTTAAGAGAGTTTTACAGAGTAGTTAGTCTCAGAGACTAGTATAGTTTCAGTTAGCTTTCGTCTCAAAGACTAGAGATCTTCTGATTCTGGTAGACCATTGCCACAGAGATATGAAAGCTTTACTCAGACAGTGAGACCACTAACTAGCTCTCTTTAGAGATGAGCATAGTACATAGGATGAGGGAAGTAAGAAATTAGCTTTCCAGAGTTAGGGCCAAATAAACCACTACCTAGCAGACAGCAGCCCTGACCGAGGGGTGGAGAGATCTCCCATATGCTAGCTTATGTATTTAGAAAGGGGTCAGGTGTAATTTTACATAAGGTAAGTGGTACAGTATGTCTCTAGTAAGCAAAATTATGAGAATAGCTAGCATCCCCCCAGAACTCAACAGTAGTCAGTGGTAGTAGCTCTTCGGTGTCAGTATGAGACACGCATGTTAGGCCTATCAATATTGAAATGAGAGACTATAAAATGCCACTGTAAGTGAGCAAAGAAAGTGAGAAAAAGTCCCAGCCTACAGAGACAGATGTAGTAATACACAAAGAAATTAGGATCATTAAAAGTAGAAACTCCTCAAAAGATCTGTAATTCCAGTAAGTAATTGAGACGTGAGGCTTGTGACAGAAAGAATGTGAAATGTAATCATGGGATGAGCTAGTAAGGAAGAACATAGGGATAAGTAGTGGACGATACATGTAAATAAGTAAATAGATAGATAAAACCTCTGATGGCTGTAATGATCAGAAAAGATGATGAGACTTTATGAGAAGCCATTGATAAAGGATACGGGAGATGGGATATGAAATAAATTACCTCCCGAGATGTGTAAAAGAGTCCACTGAAAGAAATGTTAACCTCTGCAAATGGGTTAAGACTAACTCGATATGATTAGTAAGCTCTCCCAAGATAGGCCTCTAGAGTTAGAAATTTCTTTTCCTTATGAGAAGAATTAGCTAGTACCCTATAATAATAGAGCCTTCATTAAAGGCTAGCAATGAAAATCCCCAGGCTGAGAGAAAATTCAAACGAGCAAAATCGTTGACAAAAGCATATAGAGACAGGAAGAAAGGAAAGAAAAAAGTAGTTAGTCGAAAAAGAAAAGAGTGAGAGGAAAGTATACCCCAAATTTTGAGGATGAAATTTATTTAAAAGGGGGAGAAATGTAACATCTGATTTTCTAAAAACGAGAAAAAACGTGAGAAACGTAACGTACAGTTTCCTTGTAAACGAACGAAACTCACCGGATACAAAAAGAAGTCCCCCAAGATGATGTAGTTAAGGTCCCAAAAAATTTGGGAAGCATTCTAAACTCTTAAAAATGAGAATCTTGGACTCAAACAGAAAGAAAAATGGAGCTAGAATGAAGAATGAATTTCTTACGAAAAGCTTACGAAACAAAATGACACTTTCAAAATTTTGAGTAAATTTTGAAATTCACATAAAAGGGCATTTTAAATGAAAATTTTAAGTTCCCCAGGGTTCTTAGAGGCCCTGAAAATCATGGAAAGCCCCGAGACAGCTAAAACCCCTCCGGTGGACGTTTTCTAATGTCAGTGTACCCGAATTTTGACGGATTCGTTCTAGAGGTTTTAGCTCTGATTTGAGTGATTCCAAAGGCATTTTACTAATTTAGAAACCTAAATTTCATAATGGAAAAGACAATTCTAAAAAAGGAGCTAAAACAAAGGAGAAACAAAAATGCCAAGAATGAAGGGCAAAATGGAAATTTTTGAAAAGTGTAACTTCCTCCCACCTATATATATGATGCACCCTTCTTCTCCCACCTATAAGGTTATAGATCAAGCTAGAGTTCAAGGAAGTGTGTGGCCTTAGAATTAATTCCATAAACCTAATTGGATTCCATAAATTGTGTTTAGGCCAAGAGAAAACATCCCTACACTTTTGTATGTGTTTGGCAGAAGCAAAGGAAGGAGATTTAAGAAGAAAAGTGTGTGATTATGTACAAGTTAGCTCTCTCCACCTTCTCTCATGCATGGATGTGTGCTTAGCTTACCTTGAATGTATGTATGTGATGAAAGGGCCCATGAGCTTGTAGACAAGGGAGCATGGTGTAATGACCTAAAAGAGCATGGAGGGTGTGCAAGAGAGTTCAACATGCAAATGGACCCATTACAAGGTATAGGAGGCCCAATGACTAGAGGAAGAGCTAAAGTCATGAAGCAAGCTTTGAGTTGCATTGTCCAAAAGGTTCAAGAGCTTGAACCCATGTTTTTGCACCAATTTGAAGAGTTACAAGGCCCAAGAGACTTGATCCTCATTGTCCAAGCCCAACAAGATATGCTGCAAGGTCCAAATAGAGTCCAACTTGAAGAAATCAATTAACAAGCATGTGCAATTCACATGGGCAACAAAAGTGACGTGAATAGGAGCTTTAAATCTTATTAGGATGTCTTTTATTTGATTTTCATTAGTTTCCATTTCCATTAGTTTGAACAAGGCTATTTAGTCAAGACTTAGGATTTAAGTTTCAGATTTTGTTTATTTCCATTTTCGTTAGTTGCTGAAAACTTATTACTTTCTTTCCTTTTCTTTAGGATTTCTTGTAGTAAATGGCATCATCTCCTTCCATTAAAATTGGATTCTTTGTTTCCTATTTCTTGAAGGAGAATTCTTAGAGATTAAGTTAGGTTTAGGGTTTTCTTTTATGCCTATTTAATAGGCCACTTATTGTACTTTTGGGAGATTGGAAATGAATTCAGAATTTTATTTCACATTGTGAGAATTCTTGCTTCTGTGTGTTCTTCTTTAGAATACAAGTGACTTATCAAAGGAGTGGTCTTCCTTTGTGGCGTCTCAAGGCTAGGGTTCTAAGGGACGAGTTCTCTTAGGGTCTTATCCACTTGACTAACATTTCTTGTTCTTAACCGGTCCCGGGCAACGTATCATCTTGTTGAAGGTTCCTAGGACTTATTCCTACGGGGTCTCTCATCATTTGGTATCAGAGCATAGGTTCGCTAGAGCAAGGTATATCTTTGTGTTTTCCTTCCACTGTTCTTCATACCTTCTCTCCTTCCATTTGTCCTTTTCCATCTTCATCTTTGTCTTCTATCTTCTTCCTTTTTCCATTGTAGTGTGCCTCCATCTTCCTTTTCATACCATCCATAGTTTGTTTATTTTTTTCTTGTGATTTGCTAACTTGTGTGTGAGTTTTGTCCTCTTTGCCATATTTTCATTTTTTTTTCCTTCAAAAAAAAAAGTGTGTGATACTCAAAAAAAAAATCGAAAAAAAAAGAAATAAAATAAATTCGAAAAAAAAAAGTGAAAAAAAAAGAAGTGAAAAAGAAAGAAAGAAGAATTTCCAATTTGACTTGAGTAACTATCAAGTTCTGTCCTTTTATGTTCAAGTAACAAATTTCCTATTTCATTGTGATGGATTGCAATTGCTTGGCATCCCATTAGTTTCCTATTTTCAAAGTTCCTATTTTGGCTAACCTGAATTGCAAGTTGTAGGAAGTTACCAATTTGTGAAGAACTTACATTACAAGTAGCAATCACTTTCTTAATTCTGTAACTTGGGTGGTAAGCTTCCAAATTTCCTAAATTGAACTTGACTTTCCTTTTTTTAATTCTTTCCAAACTGCTTGTTTCTAATCCTTGCCCTTTTAAATTCTTATTTACTTCCTAATTTGCTTCTTGCCTATTTTTTTTTATTTCCTTTCTATTTCTAGATTTGCTGACTTTCTTTCTTTCCATTTTATTGCTTTAGATCTCATTGTTTTCTTTCTAAATCCTTTAAGTTGTGCCTCTCTCCTTCCTTGATCAGGTCTAAAACGTGATTTACCTCTCCCTCTCACATCCATTTTGTCAAATTTCATTTTTTTTTTGCTGAATCTACTCTCTTTCCTCTATTGTTGTTTCATGTTCCTTTCTCTTGTTTCCTTCTTGTTTTGATTTCTTTCTTTTCCCCATATTGCTACACGTTTTCTTCTTTTCTTTTGCATTATTATTACTACCCCTTACCCCTTTTTCTTTTGGCTCTTTGAGGATTTTAACTTGGAATTTTCTAGTTTTGGGATTGCCACTTTATTCTTTGCTCCTATTGATTTGTTTTTGTTTCTAATTAAGAGCACTAAAAAGAAGCAATTGAGTGGTAAAAGGCAAGAGTGTCATATTAAAGATAAAAGCCAAATCTTGAGTGAAACACGAGTGGATTTGCAATATTTTGAGTGATACACGTGAGAAGAGTGTGTGAGGTCCTACTTCATATTATTATTTTTTATTCTATCCACTAACATTTCAGGTTGTAAAATGGCTAAAAATGAGCCTAATGATGTTGATATTAAAGTTTTCATGAAAAGTGTCTATGAGCAATTCAAAAGGCTCAATGCAAGACTGGATGACTTTGAATCTCCATCTTACTCTAAAATTCCAAAAAGGTGTGATCTTGAAGAGGAGTATGAAGGAGAATCTGACTTTGATGATTTCACTCCAAGGAGGCACAAGCAAGCTCCCCCACATAAGGAGCATGGTCTAGGCAACATCAAAATGAAAATTCCTTCCTTTCAAGGAAAGAATGATCCAGAGCTTTATTTGGAGTGGGAAAGAAAGGTTGAGCGTGTTTTTGAGTGCCATCATTATTCTGAAGGGCAAAAAGTGAAATTAGCAGCCATTGAATTTTCAGATTATGCTAGCATTTGGTGGGATCAACTTCTCATCAATAGAAGGCGAAATAGAGAGCCTCCAATTCAGACTTGGCATGAGATGAAAATCACTATGAGAAAGAGATTTGTCCTGAGTTATTACTATAGGGATTTGCACAAGAAATTGCAGAAATTGAGACAAGGCTCCATAAGTGTTGAGGAGTATTATCAAGAGATGGAAATGGCTATGATTAGAGCCAATCTTGAGGAAGACAAAGAAGCAACCATGGCAAGATTCATAGATGGTTTGAACCCTGAAATTGCTGCAATTGTTGATCTCCAACATTATGTTGACATGGAAGAGCTATTACACAAAGCTATTAAAGTGGAGAAACAACTTAAATCTCAACAGAAATTCAAATTTGTTGCTGGTTCTGGGTCTTGGAAGCAAGGTTTGAAGGATTCCAAATCCTCCTTCAAATCCAAAGAAAGCAAGCCAAAGGAGGAAGCAAAGCCCAAAAGTTCCGATCCACCTCCTAAAGGTAAGTATAACTCTAACTCCTCTTCTTCTTCTTCTTCTTCTACTTCAAAAATTAAGTGTTTTAAATGTCAAGGTTTTGGTCACATCTCTTCTCAATGTCCAAACAAGAGAACTATGATTTTGCTTGAGAATGGTGATGTAGTTAGTGAGGAGACTAGTGATGAAGATTCGGATGGAAGTATGCCATCTTTGGTGGAGGATTCTGAGTTGGAGCTTAGTGACCCCGTGCATAGAGAGGCTTTGGTGTCTAGGTGTGCTCTAAATATTCAACCCAAGGAAGATCATGAGAAAGAGCAGTGTGAGCACATTTTCCATACTAGATGTTTTGTCCAGAACAAGGTATGTAGCATGATTATTGATGGTGGTAGTTGTACAAATGTTGCTAGTATCTTGCTTGTTGATAAACTGAATTTGCCTACTTTAAAGCATCCTAGTCCTTATAAGTTGCAATGGCTTAATGATTGTGGTGAAGTTAAAGTTACTAAGAAAGTGTTAATTTCTTTTTCTATTGGTAATTATCATGATGAGGTCTTGTGTGATATAGCTCCTATGTATGCTGGACATATTTTGCTTGGTAGACCATGGCAATTTGATAGACGTGTTAAACATGATGGATATAAAAATTGCCATTCTTTTCCTTTCAACGGTAAAATTGTTGTGCTTACTCCTCTCAGATCCATGCAAGCTTATGAGGATCAACTTAGAATTGAAAATGAGTGCAAATTGAGAGAGAAAGAGAGAAAAGAAAGAAAGGAGAGGGAAAAAGAAAAGAAAGTGATTGAAAAGAAAAAGCATGAAAGTGAGAAAATTGATGAAAATAAAGTGAGTTTCTTTTCTGGAAAAAGAGAGATTAAGAGAGCTATGTTGGCTGATGAGCAAGTACTTGTACTCTTGTACAAGGAAATTTATTTTTCTACTAATGAACTTGATCCCTCTTTGCCCTCTAGTGTTGTGTCTCTTTTGCAAGATTTTGGTGATTTGTTTCCAAAGGAAATTCTCGATGGTTTGCCCCCTTTAAGAGGCATTGAACATCGTATAGATTTCATCCCCAGAGCATCCATTCCTAATAGACCAGCATATAAAGCCAATCCGGAAGAAACTAAGGAAATCCAATGCCAAGTTGAAGAGCTCATGAAGAAAGGCTTTGTTAGAGAGAGCTTAAGTCCCTGTGCGGTTCCAGTGATCCTAGTGCCTAAGAAGGATGGCAAGTGGAGAATGTGCGTGGATTGTAGAGCCATCAATAAAATCACAGTTAAGTATCGTTATCCCATTCCTAGATTAGATGATATGCTTGATGAGTTGCATGGTGCATCTTTCTTTTCTAAAATTGATCTTAGGAGTGGATATCATCAAATTAGAATGAAAGAAGGTGATGAATGGAAAACTGCATTTAAAACTAAGTTTGGATTGTATGAGTGGTTAGTTATGCCATTTGGATTAACTAATGCACCCAGTACATTTATGAGCTTAATGAATCATGTTTTTCGTTCTCTCATTGGGAAATGTGTTGTTGTTTATTTTAATGATATTTTGATTTATAGTAAGAGTTTAGATGATCATCTTGGTCATTTGCGTGAGGTCTTTTACATTCTTAGGAAGAATAGCCTTTATGTAAATTTAGAAAAGTGTTCTTTTTGTTTGGATTCTGTTGTGTTTCTTGGATTTGTTGTAGGTGCTCAAGGGATTCGTGTGGATGAAGAGAAGGTGAAAGCTATCCGTGAGTGGCCTACACCAAAGAATGCAAATGAAGTAAGGAGTTTCCATGGCTTGGCTAGCTTCTATAGACGTTTTGTGAGGGACTTCTCCTCCATTGCTGCACCTTTGAATGATTTGGTAAAGAAAAATGTAGTTTTCAAGTGGGGTGAAACACAAGAGGTTGCATTTAGCACTTTGAAAGAAAAATTAACTAATGCTCCTTTACTTGTTTTACCTGATTTTTCTAAAGTATTTGAAAATGAATGTGATGCATCTGGAATTAGAATTGGGGCTGTTTTAATGCAAGATTCTAATCTCATTGCTTTCTTTAGTGAAAAATTAAGTGGAGCTACTTTGAATTATTCCACATATGACAAAGAGTTGTATGCTTTAAAAAGAACCTTAGAGACTTGGCAACATTATTTGTGGTCAAAAGAATTCATTATACATTCTGATCATGAAAGCTTGAAAATTTTAAAGTCTCAAGGTAAATTGAACAAGAGACATGCTAGATGGCTTGAATTCATTGAAACTTTTCCTTAAGTCATCAAGCACAAAAAGGGTAAAGAGAATGTTGTGGCTGATGCATTATCTAGGAGATATAGTCTTCTTACATCATTGCATGCTAGATTACTTGGTTTTGAGATGTTAAAAAGCATGTATGAATCTGATTGTGACTTTAGTGAAATCTAGAAATTGTGTGAGAAACATGGTTTTAATGACTTTTACAGATTTGATGGATTTTTGTTAAAGAAAGATAAATTATGTATTCCATCTTGTTCTATGCGTGAATTGCTTGTTAAAGAGACTCATGGTGGTGCTTTGATGGGACACTTTGGTGTGGAGAAAACTTCAGCTCTTTTGCATGAACATTTTTATTGGCCAAGCATGAGGAAAGATGTAATTGCTGTTTGTGATAGATGTGTGACATGTAAGCATGCAAAATCTAAAGTTCAATCTCATGGTTTGTATTCTCCCCTCCCCGTGCCTTCTCAACCTTGGATTGATATTTCTATGGATTTTGTGTTGGGCTTACTAGAGCTCAAAGTGGAAAAGATAGCATTTTTGTTGTGGTTGATAGATTTAGCAAAATGGCACACTTTATTGCATGTTCAAAAACTAATGATGCCATACATATTGCTGACTTGTTCCTTAAAGAAATTGTGAGGTTGCATGGTTTACCTAAATCTATTGTGAGTGATAGAGATGTAAAGTTCCTTAGCCATTTTTGGAGAACTTTATGGTCTAAGCTAGGAACTAAATTGTTGTTTTCTACTGTGGCACATCCTCAAACGGATGGGCAAACTGAAGTTGTGAATCGTACTCTTACTACCTTGCATCGTTCTATCATTCAAAAAAACTTAAAGAATTGGGAAAAATGCTTGCCTCACATTGAGTTTGCATATAATAGAACAGTGCACTCTTCTACTTCATTTTCTCCATTTGAGGTTGTCTATGGTTTTAATCCCTTAACTCCTCTTGATATTCTTCCTTTACCTTCTAATGAGTTTGCTAATCTTGATGGTTTGAAGAAAGCTAAGTTTGTGCAGGAATTACATGCCAAAGTTAAGGCTAACATTGAGAAGAAGAATGAACAATATGCCAAGCATGCTAATAAGGGTAGAAGGCGTGTGGTATTTGAACCTGGAGATTGGGTTTGGGTACACTTGAGAAAGGAAAGATTCCCTGAGAAACGAAAGTCAAAATTACACCCTAGAGGGGATGGACCTTTCCAAGTTTTGGAAAGAATTAATGACAATGCATACAAAATTGATTTGCCAAGCTCTTATGGAAATATTAGTGCTACATTCAATGTTACTGATTTATCTCCCTTTAATTATGCAGATTCGAGGACGAATCCTTTTGAAGAGGGAGGGAATGATGAAGGGGCCCATGAGCTTGTAGACAAGGGAGCATGGTGTAATAACCTAAAAGAGCATGGAGGGTGTGCAAGAGAGTTCAACATGCAAATGGACCCATTACAAGGCATAAGAGGCCCAATGACTAGAGGAAGAGCTAAAGTCATGAAGCAAGCTTTGAGTTGCATTGTCCAAAAGGTTCAAGAGCTTGAACCCATGTTTTTGCACCAATTTGAAGAGTTACAAGGCCCAAGAGACTTGATCCTCATTGTCCAAGCCCAACAAGATATGCTGCAAAGTCCAAATAGAGTCCAACTTGAAGAAATCAATTAACAAGCATGTGCAATTCACATGGGCAACAAAAGTGATGTGAATAGGAGTTTTAAATCTTATTAGGATGTCTTTTATTTGATTTTCATTAGTTTGAACAAGGCCATTTAGTCAAGACTTAGGATTTAAGTTTTAGATTTTGTTTATTTCCATTTTCGTTAGTTGCTGAAAACTTATTACTTTCTTTCCTTTTCTTTAGGATTTCTTGTAGTAAATGGCATCATCTCCTTCCATTAAAATTGGATTCTTTGTTTCCTATTTCTTGGAGGAGAATTCTTAGAGATTAAGTTAGGTTTAGGGTTTTCTTTTATGCCTATTTAATAGGCCACCTATTGTACTTTTGGGAGATTGGAAATGAATTCAGAATTTTATTTCACATTGTGAGAATTCTTGCTTCTGTATGTTCTTCTTTAGAATACAAGTGACTTATCAAAGGAGTGGTCTTCCTTTGTGGCGTCTCAAGGCTAGGGTTCTAAGGGACGAGTTCTCTTAGGGTCTTATCCACTTAACCAACATTTCCATCTCTTAGCCGGTCCCGGGCAACGTATCATCTTGTTGAAGGTTCCTAGGACTTATTCCTACGGGGTCTCTCATCATTGTGTATTTTGAAGCCATGAAAAGTGTTCTAGCATGACTTTAATTCCATGGTGCCATGATGTTACAATATGCTCTTATATGATATTTTTGATGTGTGCTTGGGTTTACTTGAGTGTGGTGAGGCTAATAACCTTTAGCCATAATGAGGATGAGTTAAGAACCATTGAGATTGGTTGAGACAAAGTCAAGAGTCTCTCAAAAGTAAGATGGACTCCCAAGAGTATGGTTGAGTCCAAGAATCTCTTAAAGAATGGGTAAGGCAAGTCCAATATGCACAAGAAATTAGGTGAGACCAATCCACTTGCTTGGCAAGCCTTTGTATGTTATGTATGACTTTCTTAAATGATGAAAATGCTTCTTCAATATTTGCACATGTCCATATGACCATACATGCATTTATGAGACTTGTTTGCATCCATTATGTATGATTGAATGGGAGATGAGCTATTGAAATTCTTTGAATCTCATTCCCTCCTCTCCAATATTCTAACATGCTAGGTGGACCAAGTGGACAAGGTGATGGAAGCCAACCACCTTGAAGAAGAGAGCTTGACAACATAATGTATGGTTTTGGTTCTTTAAGGCCACATGTATGTCAAATGATGTAACCCATTATTGTGTATGGTCTATGACCTCTTGAGCATATGTAATCATGATAATATGTCATGTATAAATGAGAAAATATGTCATGTAGCCATTAGAATGTGATTTGAGTATATAATGGCAAACTAGCTTCATGAATGGTTTTATGGAATTATGCATATGTGTGGATGAAATGGCCAAAATGAGATGCATGAGGTTTGAGACCATTTGGGCAATTCACACAAGTCCCAATTATGATTTTAGACTTGCCCAAAAGGTGCCAAAACCCAAGGAAAGCCATTTGGTCATTTTGGTACCCTATATGGATCCAAAATTGACCACAATAGAATCCTATATCACTTTTTGTCCAAATAAGCTCTTCTTGATCTGAGATTTGGTATGAAATTAGATCTTGTTGAGAGATTTTTGGGAAGCTAAAGAACATAATTTTTGAATGTCTAGAGAATATTTGATGAATTTTCAAAGTTGAAAAATTTTCTAATTTTGGTCTGCTACACTATTCATTTGGTTCAAAAATGAAATCTATAACATGGAGCCCAAATGATGTCCAATTGCCATAATATTTTGTACAGAGAAACTAGATATTCCCAGTGACTTGTGCCAACTAGAAGCACCTCATTTGGAGGTCTAGAGAGGGAGATATGAATTTTTAAAGATTCTATCTAATATTAGGAGGTTCACCTGACCTCAGTTAGTGTTCTATTGAATTCCGAAGTCTGGGCTGCTTGAGCTAGTCTGGAGTTATTTTTCTCCTCTAGCTGACATCCACAGATTTCCATATTGGTATCATTTTCATGGATGGATTTTTGTGGAATTAATTGGACATTTTTGAAGTTTGCTGCAGAATTCTGTGACAGCACTAGTGGGCAGTTTGATCTCTTGACCTTTTCGAATGTCAAACATCCTGTGATAGATGTTATATTCTGGACATATTTTTAGTATGAATTAGACATCCATAAATTTCCAAAATGGCTAAGAATACATGATTTTTATTTTTCTAGAATTAGTTATGATTTTCCAAAGTTTGGACAGAAAAGAGGCAAAATCTGGCTGAGAATATGTGTGTATATTTCATGCTTCCATTTGAGTTCCTTGAGATGTAGGCCACATTTGATGATGTAAATGTGTTTTATTCATGTAATTAAATATGATAATATGATGTATGAGCTCACATGGTTCATTTGACATTGAATGAACGACGTAACGCTAAATTATTCATTTTTTTATGCTATTTTCTTTGCTCTTCTATGAGTTACATGATGTGAAGCATGAGAATAGCATGAGAAAAGATAGGAAATATATGGTGTTACACTACCTCCTCTTGAATGTGAATCCTTACTCGTGTAGCCTCTTTTTCTACTACATCCCATGGCTTTCTTCTTTTGTTTCCTAGCTTCATCCACCCAAGCTCCTCATGTAACTTCTGCCTGTGGCTTTTCACCAAAATAGAACATCATGTAGACATGGTTAGTTATGAATGTGTTATGTATAAACTCGAGTGAATAGAGTGTGCAAATGAGTGTGTTAACTTGAGCTTGTGTTTACGTGATTGGTGGTGTGTGTTTCAAGGGAATGGAAACTAGTGATGTGGAAAGCCCATGGTGTAATGAACATAATTTTCGTAAAACGATGAAATGAATCGTATAAAAGAAAGTCCTTTGAAATAAGCTAGATAATGTCCTAAAAAATTTGGGTAGAGTCCTAGGCTCCTAAAAATAATAAATCCAGGTTTAGATAGAAAGAAAAATGGAACTAGGATGATGAAATAATTTGTGATGAAAACTAATGAAACATAATGGCATTTTTATAAATAAGTGTAACTTTTAGAAAAACACATAGAAGGGCTTTTAAATGGAAAATTTGAATTGCCCAAGGTTCTCAAAGGCCTTAAAAACCATGGGAAGTCCCAGGACTGGTAAAGCCCTTTCGGTGTACATTTTCTAACATTGGTGAGCTTGAACTTTGATAGATTTGTTCGAGAAGATTTTAGCTCCAAATTGAGTGATTCCAAAAGTATTTTATTAAATTGGGAACCTAAATTTTATAATGCAAAATATGGTTCTTAAAAAGGAGCTAAAACGAAGCTGAAACAAAATTGTCATTATAGAAGGATGAAATTGGAATTTTTGAAAAAGTGAGTTTCTTGAAACTTCCACACACTTCTCATTTTTTCTCCCACCTTCTTAAGCATGATTTTTTCTTCCCAAAATACAGAAAATGGAGCAGCTCTTTTAGGCGCACAAGGAGAGGGAGAGAATGAGGAGAAAAATCAAGAGAAAAGTAAAGAAATCTAAGGAATTTAATGCTCCATCTTTTTCCAATCTTGTTCCTCTCCTTCTTAGCTCTCTTTCTATGGTTTTCTTGAGATGATTGGTGCTATTTTTGGACCAGAACCAAGGAGAAATTTTCAAAAATTAAGAAGAGGACTCAAGAGAAGGAAGAAATCTAAGGTATTTTCTTATTCTTGTTGCTTCTTCCCTTTGCTCCTTGGTTGTGTATGTTTCGGCCAAGAATAGAACCATATAGGGGGAGGATTTTCTGCCCAAAAATAAGAGAGAAGCTAGGGTTTTAGTCCATGAGGAAGAGCAATATGGCAAGAAATTTCAAGAAAAACCAATAGAAATCAAGTTAGGAAAGTGTGGTGTTTTCTAGGGTTTTGGAAAATCTGATTTTGTGTGAGTAATTCCTTGGCTATTTGAATGTTTCCTTGAGCTCCTAAGACCTCTAGAAACCCTCCCAAGTGACTCTCCCATCAAGGAAAAATCAAGAAGCTTGTGAACCTCCATTATGGTGCTAATTTCAGCCAAGGCAAGAATACTAGGTTAGGGAGTGTTTTGATTTGTTCTAACCTTGGTTTGGAACTTTTTATGATGTTAGAAGATGGGAGAAACCATTGTGAAAAATTTAGGAGCCATGAATTGGAAGATGGGACAATGTGTCCATAATAGTGCTTTGTGAAGCAACTTATTCGAAGTTTGTGTAAATGATTGTGTGAGAGCTCCAAAGACTTTGAATGAGGCCAAGTGGCCTAGAAATGGAAAGAGATGGGAGCCTAGAGCTTGAATTGTGGAGGTTGCTTCAATAGGCCATTTATGGAACCATTATGCCACTTATGGAACCAAGTGTGTGTTCAAGAGTGAGTCTAGTGTCTTGACTTGCTTCAAGTGCGTAATTATGTGTTGTTTATGGTGTTTAGGCCAAGAGAACACTAACCCACCTAGGTACAGTTGTGAGGCTGAAGAGAGGGAAGGAAAAGATCAAGAAAAGCTTGCCTAAATCCAAGATAGCTCTCCACCTCATTCTCCTTACATTCTTGTGTGCATATGTATGTAACTGTGTGCTTGTGTATGCTCTTGTGACTTGAGAACATGCCACTTGATGCCTTGTGTAACATCTGGTTCTCTGCAAATGAGAGAAAACATGAGAAACGTAACGCATGGTTTCTCTGTCAATGAACGAAACTCACTGGATATAAAAGGAAGTCCCTCAAAATAATGTAGTTAAGGTCCCAAAAAATTTGGAAAGCATTCTAGACTCCTAAAAATGAGAATCCCAGGCTCAGATGGAATGAAAAATGGAGCTAAAATGAAGAAACAATTTCTCACGAAAAGCTTACAAAATATAATAGCATTTTCGTAATTTTGAGCAAATTTTGGAATTCACACAAGAAGGATTTTTAAATAAAATTTTTGAGTTTCCTAGGGTTCTCAGAGGCCCTAAAAACCATGGGGAGGCCCGGGATAGCTAAAGCCCCTTCGGTGGATGTTTTTCAACTTCAGTGTGCCCAAACTTCGATGGATTCGTTCAAAAAAATTTTAGCTCCAATTTGAATGATTCCAAAGGCATTTTACTAAATTTGGAACCTAAATTTTATAATGGAAAAGATAGATCTAAAAATGAGCTAAAACGAAGGAGAAACAAAAATGCCAAGAACGAAGAGCAAAATGAAATTTTTTGAAAAGTTTAACTTCCTCCCACCTATATATATGATGCACCTTTCTTCTCTCTTCATGTTGCACAACCAAGTTCTACCCAATACTAGAGGAAAACCCTAGGGAGAAAACCAAGTTCTCTTTTATTTCTATGATTATAATGAAGTATATGGATCTTTTTTAGAGGAGAAATTGAGGGAAAAAATCGGATTTGAAGAGAGGAGCTTAAAGAACACAAGATTCAAGTGAGAAAAAGCAAGAAAACAAGGTAATTTCTCTTCCTATGGTTGTCATCTTTGGTTCCCTCCTCCGTCATTTTGCCTAACATGAGAAAACCTTAGGAGGATTTGATTTTTAAGTAGAACCAAAGGTGAATCTAAGGAAAAAGGGTGTGGAGATTTAGAATATGCAAAGGAAATTAACAAAAAACTATTAGATTTCAAGATGCAAGTTCTAGGGTTTCAATTGCACCTTGTAAGATCTGATTTTGTATGATGATTCCTAGGCCTAAATAAGAGTTTAAATGAGCTCCCAAGATCTCTAAGAGGCTCCCCATATGCATCCTCCCTTGAGAAAACAAAGCAAACTCCAAAAGCCCCAATTTCTTCTATAGCCTCGGTCTAAAGGGGTTTGTGTAGCTAGGAAGAGTTTTAAAATTATCTAAACCCATTTTTGAGTCATATATGATGAATGAAAATGAGGGGAGGCCTTGAAAAAATTTTAAAACTCATAGAAAGTGAGTTAGTGCTTTAGGTCCCATATTATGACCTAAAGAAGCAACATGTAGCTAGCCTCTTTGTTTTAATTGTGTGATGACTCCAAGAGCCTTAATAGGAGTCAAGAATCGTGTTAAAAGGGAAAGAATGGAGCCTAGAATTTATTTGAGGGGTATTGCTTCATTAGGTGCATTTATGGACCATAATGGGGTTTATAAAACAACCTAGTGTCTAAGCAAGTTGTATGGCCTTATATTTTTTTCATGAACCTCATTGGCTTCCATAAATTGTATTTAGGCCAAGAGAAATCTTCCCCACATTTTGTGGGTGTGTGGCCGAAGCCAGGGAGGGAATTTCAAGAGAAAAAGTGTGTGATTATGTACAAGGTAGCTCTCTCCCCCTTCTTTTATGTATGGATGTATGCTTAGCTTATCATAGAATGTGTGTATACGTATTTTCAAGCTATGAAAAGTATGATAGCATGATTTCATATGCCATGGTTTTATGATGACATTATGTTTCATATGATGTTTTGATGTGTGCTTGGGTTTGCTTGAGTGTGGTGAGGCCAAGAACCCTTAGCCATAGTGAGGATGAGCCAAGAACCCTTAAGATTGGTTGAGACAAAGCAAAGAGTCACCTAAAAGCAAAGTAGGCTCCCAAGAGCATGGTTGAGTCTAAGAATGCATTAAAGAATGGGTAAGGCAAGTTCAATATCCACAAGAAATTAGGTGAGGCCAATCTATTTGCTTGGCAAACCTTTGTATGCTATGTCTGACTTTCTTAAATGATGAAAATGTTTCTTGAGTGCTTGCACATGTCTACATAACCATACATGCATTTTATGAGACTTGTTTGCATCTATCATGAATGATTGAATGGGAGATTAGCTATTGAAATTCTTTGAATCTCTTCCCCTCCTCTCCAATGATCTCACATGCTAGGTGGACAAAGTGGACAAGGTAATGGAAGCCAACCACCTTGAAGAGAAGAGTTTGACACCAACATGCTTAGTCTTTGTTTTTTAAAACTATAATGATGTCAAATGTTGTAACCCCTTGATGTATATCGTCTATGACCTCTTAAACATGTGTAATTACGATATTATACCATGTATGAATGAGAGAATATGTAATGTAGCCACTAGAATATGAAATGGGTATATGGTGGCAAATTAGCTTCATTGGTGGTTTGATAGAATTATGCATATGGATGGATGAAATATCCAAAATGAGATGCATAGAGCTTGGGACCATTTGGGTAGCTTACACAAGTCTTAATCATGCTTTTAGACTTGCCCAAAAGGTGCCAAACCCTAAGGAAAGCCATTTGGTTACTTTGGTACCTCATATAGAGCCAAAATTTACCATAATGAAACCCTATCACTTTTTAGCCAAATGAGCTCTTTTTGATCTGATATTTGGCATGAAATTAGAGCTTGTTGAGAGATTTTTATAAAGTTAAAGAATATAATTTTTGGAGGTCTATAGAATATTTGATGAATTTCCAAAGTTGGCAAATTTGTTGATTTTGGTCTACTGTACTATTCATTTGGTCTGAAAATGAAATCTGTCACACAGGGCTCAAATGATGTCCAATTGCCATGAAATATTATACAAATAAACTAGACATCTAGAGTGACTTGTGCTCACTAGAAGCACCTCATTTGGATGTCTAGAGAGGGAGATGTGAATTTTTGAACATTCTGTCCAGTATAAGGAATTCCAGCCGACCTCTGTTACTATTTGATTGGATTTTGAGGTCTTGGCATGCCTGAGCTAGTCTGGAGTTATTTTTTCCCTCTATCTAACATCCACAGATTTCTAGATTGATATGATTTGCATCGATTGGATTTTTTTGGAATTAATTAGACATTTCAAAGTTTTCTGCAGAAAGCTGTGATAACACCAGGAGACAGCTTAACCTCTGGACCTTTTTGAATGTCAAACGTCCTCTATGATGGATTTTATGGTCTGAACATATTTTTAGTATGAATTAGACATCTGTAGCTTTCTAGAATAGGTAAGAATGTATGATTTATATTTTTTTAGAATTAGTTATGATTTTCCAAATTTTGGTTAGAAAAGAGCCAAATCTAGCCGAAAATAGATATGAATATTTCATGCTTCCCTTCATGATTCTTGAGGTGTAGGCCACTTTTAATGATGCAAATGAGTTGTATTCATGTAATTAAATATGAGAATGTGTTGTATGAACTCATATGGTCCATGCGATATTGAATAGAATTTTTACATGCAATGCAACGCAAGAAAATGCATTATTTTAATTCCCTTTTCTTGCTCTTTCATGGAATCTATGAATGTAAAGCATAGAAATGTTGAGGAATGAGCTAGAAATATAAGATATTATATTTATTGGTATCAGAGCAAAATTTCAGGCTCTCTCAGATTAGATTTGGCTTGAGGATGTAGTAATAGGACTATGTAAAGAGCTATATAAAGGCTTGAATGGATAGGTAGACCCTTGTATGAGACATTGTGGATGTGTGAAAGTAGTTTGTGGCTTTATTCATGATAAGTAAGTTGTAAAATAGTGTTGGAGTAGTTAGTGGACACCAGGAAAGAATAGCCTCTAAAGTAGCTTGAGCAGAGTTAAGTGATCTAACGGCTAGAGCTTGATGAGATGTGATAGTTGTAATGACCCTAACCTCAAATTATAGTAATTAAGGTTAAAGACATAATTAATAATCATAAATTAAGGTTGAAAGTCATTACAACTAATTATATTCAAAAAATGCAAGGAAATTTGAACATTGATGTTATTAGGGTCATTAATTAGACAACCACAATTATTTGAATGTGCAAGTGAATTTAATCATCAATAAGGAGCCTTTGATTCTTCCATCTATCAATTCCAACTCATAAAAACCTCCTACAAGTGTTTCTAAATCATTCCTTAGTATTACTATAAAAGAAACTAAGGTTTTTAGGTTAATATGAGAAATTGAGCACCTTTGTCGCGGCTAAATTCCCTCGTGCTGCGGCCAATTACTCTCGGGTTCAACTCCTTATACCTTCACAAATTTTGCACATTTCACCGTGGCCAAATATCCCTTTCGCCATGGCCAAATACCCTCTGGAACACCCCCAAACCTGTCTCTTACACTTTGCCGCGGCTAACCTCACTGTTCACCGCGGCCAATTACTCTCTGTTTTCTTCGCTGGCAGCTTCGCCACATTTGGCCGAGGCCAATTAAATGTTTGCTGCGACCAATCATCCTCTGTTACCATTTGGCTGAGGCCAATTCCCTTCTATTCCTATAACTCCCAAGATTTCATCTCATGCTCTCCAATTCCCCCTCTAGCAACACTCTAGGCCACTTTAACTTAGTTTGTGAAAATTTAGTGTCTTTCTTTTACCTAATCTACCTAACACATCTATCATTACCCATTCAAAACTCAAATGTGGATCCTTAACCCTCTAGCCATCATAAACCAGTGAGTTCATAGATCAATGACAGTAAAGAGTTCATACACTACTCACATTTCCATTCAAACATAAGTCTCATTAGAAATTCCATATATCACTAGTTTAAGTTGACATATGATGTATCAAATGATTACAATTCCTATGCTTGGCAATTCATAATGCAATGTGGCAATTACATAAAACTAGTAGTCTAGTTATACGAACACAATCTAACAAGGTTTCCAAACCTACCTACTACCAAACCACATAATAAACTACCAAACCACATAATAAACTTCCATTAATTTTCTCCTTGCCACTAAGAGGTCCAGTCCTAGAAAATGTTAGCCCACAATCAGGGTGAGATATACAATCTCAATAACAAGAGGAAAATTCCATATATATGTACAGATTAATCAATATAATGTAATTTCATATCATCAATACCAGAACCATCAATTCAATTTACAAATGAACTAGTTGAGCTACTAATGACTACTGTCCCATACATGCAATCATACACAACATGTTAATGGCCAATAACACCAGAGGAGGTCTATCCACGACACCTACTCCATAATGAGTACAACCAGAGCTCAGTGCATTTGAGGTTTGATCACAGCCTAGTGCTCGATCAAAGCACATGCATGGGTGGCAGCCGCACCACAGCTCCACCATGGACTCACAAGGTTCAATCACAATAACAATTCAAGTAGTCAACTAATCATTTGGCATCTCAAAATCAAACATGTATAGTAAACATCAAATTAACATGGGCATATACATGGAATTAGGAAAGTAACCCTAGTTACCTCAATGAAGCCAATTACTCATCCTCTAGCTACCATAATGATTCAAAGCACACCAGGCTTAACATAAGCATAATCATCATTATTCAACTACCATTAGTAAGCAATTTACCTATCCATAGATTAATCTTAACAAGAGTACATTAAGAACTTCTTACCCAAGCTTCCTAAGGGTCTACAGCACCAATTCAAGGTCACAACAACAAGAACTCACAATGGGTCACTCCTAACATCTCCATTTTCATACATATAAAAGCCATGCACCCAAAGTCAGTCTAAATGATGGAAATTCAATATATATATCACATAAGAGAAGAGAGAACACTTACCCATATACCTAAGAGGTCAAATGGACTGAGTTGAGCCTCAACTATCAAGAACACACTATGGGAAATTTCAAAATTCGAATTTGAGTCATCAAGCCTAAAAATTTCAGTTTTTCACCTTTATCTCCTTGTAATTTTGTACAATAGCAGAACCCATTATGAAAATCAATCCTTAAGGGCATTTTCCAGCAAAGTAATACACAAAATGAAAGGAAAATGCTTACCTAATCATCCCTCTAACCTCCAACTCTGAAAATCTTGCAACAATCATCTAAGAACCATATTTCATCCTAAGAAGAAATGAAAAATTCTCAAAATGACAAAACAATTGGACCAAAATGAAAAGGAGAATGAAAAGGACATGTTTTATATAGATTATCTTGGCCAAATCTTCCTCTAAAAGTGAGAAATGGTGGAGAAATGCAGAAAAACCCTAGCCTCCCTCCAAACCTCCGAATTTTACTTTGCCTCTTATGTTTTTTCTGCAGAATGGGGAGGAGGCTGAGTATATTTAGGGTTTAGTTGGGTCCTAAATGGGTTATGGATTGACCCAAAGGCCCAAATCCTCATGGGTTCAGATTTTTATACTTGTTAGGCCTTATTTCATGAGTTGGGCTACAAAAATTTGATTGGGTCAGGCTAAGTTCCAATAGTCAATCCAATTTGGGTCTGCATAATGTGTGTTGGGCTAACTATAAAAGCTCATGTAAATTGGGTCTTGGGCTTCTATTTCACTAAATTAGATTAAGCCATTGCTAGGTGATCTCTCTTGGCCCAAGTATCATTATAGGGAGTTGGGCTTGCACCTAAAATCATTGGGCCTCCATAAATCCTTATCCATGGCTTACTTAAATTAATTTTGGGCCTAAATTAAGCTTTAATCCAATTGAAATGTTAAACCCATATTAATAACTTATTTCTCTATAAATTTCCATTCATATAGCTTGCCCAATTATTTCATAATAATTATTCTTAATTAGTCCAAATACCTTAATTAATTTTAGGGTGTTACATTCTCCCTTCCTTTTAGAAATTTTGTCCTCAAAATTAGTCGTACCTCACTCACTTAGTGCTGGATAATCCGTCCTCATAGCTTCCATCTTGTTTTCTCAAAATTTCACAAGAACCTAGTCCTTTCCTCACTACTTTCCTGTAAAAGATGTCCTTATTATGCTACTACCTTACTTATTATCTACAATTCTATTTCTTCTTTGTTAACCCAAGTCAAACGACATACTAACCTAAATATTCTGTCTTCTTCCCTTGTCCACCACTAAAGAGATATAAACCAAGTTATACTTGATCACCTTATAGCAAGTCTAAGCACCTAGGTCAAATAAATTTTAAAATCTTTCTCCCTTTGTAGCATTTGTTTTATTCTATTATGTCTCTTTCTTTTTCTTTTCTTGCTCCCTTCTCTCTTTTTTTTTTGTTCCAAAAGTCAATCATTAAATGTTTATGTTAACCTTCTTTCCTTCTTAACTCTCAATCCATTTAAGAGATAGCTCCTAGATACTTTAGCTTAACTCTCCTTAATAGTTGACGTCAAGAGCCACAAAGAATTCTACTTAGTTAGCCTTATAGTATTTATTCCAATAATAGCAACATATGTAAATAACCTTATTTCATGATGAAGTTTCATTTGTCCTTCACTTAGATTACCCCCACATTTCTTTAGCCTAACCTTCTTAATTGAAGCGGGTCTTACCTCCTATAGGGTCATCTAATCTAAGTTTCCAAGTTTTGCATTCAATTATCTCATAAAATTATTGCACATATTATATCCTCATTTATGGTTCATTAGTAAAAAGTCCATTATTTCCATTAGACACAAATTCTCTTCTCATCTCTAGTTAGTACTCAAGTTCCCCTTTTTTATTCATCAAGATTTTCCAAAGCTTGGAACTAATATAAAGTTTGATCTTATGACTAATCCATGTAAGGCATTTAGACACTCTAAGGTCACTTTTCACCTAATCGAAACAAAATATAATCCTTTAAGTGAAAATAAACATGATCCTTCAAGTCTAGGTTATATTCCTTGATGAGGCCTGATTTCAAGGGTGAAAATACCTTGTCTAGAGTATCAAGGTAATCTTTTAAGACTTAGAAATGAGTTTCCTTAAATCTTACAAGTCCATAGTTCAAGCGAGTGTTCTATTAGATGACATAGCTTCAACAGCTTGCCTACAACATTAAATTTTCCAATTCATAGTGGTGGTTCATTATAGGTAATCTCATCATCATCCGTAGGTGTAACTAACGTCGAACAACCCTTAGTAGACCTCTTCTCTCTCTCTTTCTCTCTCTCTCTCTTTTTCTTGCTTCTTTTTTTTTTTTGCACTTGCAAAGGAATTACCACAATCACATACATATGACTCTAAAGACTACCATGATCAATAGATCCCAATGTCTCATCTTGATTCTCAGTTACTACAAGCTTTAGTAGTCAACATAATGGTATCTACACTTGTTTGAAATCAACTAAACATCTCCTTGGTTTTTATGCCATTATATAGTCTTAAAGGATTGCGCTTTCGTAGCATCTACCTCAAACTAAGATATTTTCATTAAAATATAGTCATTCTTCCATTAGTATACTTCTTACCCTTTTTTTTTCTTTTGCGATACTCCAAATTTTCTCAAACCTCCTCACATATAACTAGGTTTTTTTTAATATTCTCTAGTTTGGAAATTCATAATAATTCCTAAAGAGTAATGAGATAATATTTTGTCAACAAGGTTTAAGTACCTGTCATCTTATATTTATTAATGTAAAATCTCAGACCTTGTCAATAAGATTCTCTAACAGTAAGTACAATGTCTTTTGACCATAAGATATAGCATATAATATAAGATGGTATGATAGTTTTCATCCTTACACAATGGCCTATGCTAACCACAACTAACTCTTTTGCTCCCTTAAAAGTTTTTAGGCCTCAGTTCACGCCTGACTATTGTGAGTTAAATTAACATAATAAAGAGGACTTAGGGAGTCTTTTCATTATCAAGCATTTCCTAATCATCAATGAATCAAGTAGGGATTCCCAGTGAGAGAATTCAAGTATTATTTACCATTAGTTTTCACCCTTCCTTGTCTGTCATAGTACTGAGGTTTTATTGTAATAACATAAGTTAATTGCATTGTCACCACCTCTCATTCATTTCCCCCGGGTTATCATTCTAGATTAGGGAGTCCTCTTTCAAAATTAGGGAGTTTTACTATTATAGCAAATACTAGTCTATCTCGAATTCCTAATGTTATCTCTATTCCCTTAATCATGCCACACGCGATACATAACAATAAGATTACTGATGGCATATTCAAACTTTGCCTACAATATTAGTAGGCAATGCTTTTCTGTGGCCATACACATGCTCATCACCCCCGCGATGACTGTATCTCAATCACTTGCACTCACACAAGTACCATTTTATTCCTCTTTTTAGGTGGATTCTTACCATTAATATCTCCCTCTTTACCTTCTAAGTAGAAAATCTACTTAGGTCTAGTTTGGTGTGAATTTGGTGGTCAAAATTCATCAAATCATATGATAAGTGACACGCCCCGCATGCCTTTAGTACTGAAGTGTTGATGGATGAACACGTCCCCATGTGCCTGTAGCACTAGAGTGCTGTAGAATTTCACCTTACACTCCCCAAGTGTATCATGCACGTAAAGTGCCTCTAACCACCACCCAAATGCATGTCAACACATAGCATAAGTAAACTAAATTATACAAAAGAGACAACATGCACAAGCACCCCATGCCGATGCACTTCACCATTATCACACTAAGGGGTTGTCTTTCCCCTTATCATAATCTCCCTCTTTTGCCATAGTACACTAAGTGAGGAGCCTCAAATCTCTCAAGATTCCTTCTAAAACATCATCTCCCTTAATCTCTTGCTTTAAGGTCACTATCCCCCATTTAGAAATGGATTCAACAATCCGAAGGGCTTCTTACCCTCCTTTCTTGTCATCATTAACTCAAGATGGCTTACTCACTCCAATAGTTTTTTTTTGAAATGTTCTTTAGCTCTCATCGCCTTTACTTATTAGCCCAAATTGTAGTAGCTTGGATCAAGTAATTGCATTCTTTATTAACCAAGATCAAGCAAGTGGGTTAGGACCTCTGTACCTATAAAGCTTTAACCTTGGGGACCTTTTGAAGTCTACATAGTTTTAACTCAGTTATCACTTCATATATTTAGTCAATCACACTTATTTATTATACACTAGTTCCCGAACTTCCATTATTAATTTCCTAATCGTAAGTAAGGTTTACATCTTACCATTCTGTAAGGTTTTTATAGCTAGTTAGGTGTTTTACTCAGTTTTGTTATCTTCTAAGTTCTCAACATTACTCTAGATGGCCCTTGAAAAGTTTAAAATTTTGCTTAGGTAAAGAAGTGCTACTTTTGTTAGGATTATTTGACTACTTCGATAGGCCAATCAACTGGTCGGCCGTACCTAGTTGGCTTGCTTAGTAAATGGCAATCAACTGGTCACAAATATTATTAGTAGCCTTGTTCATCATCTTTATCAGTTTCCTGGTCTCATTCATTCAGTCAACTGGTGCCTCACAACAAGTAACTATGCATCTATCGCGTAGGCAGTTGGCAATAAACCTCAACCAGTTGTTTATCTAGACTGAAACTAGTAATCCAATCTCCGAAGAAAAGAAGGGCAAAATTCTAGTCCTTTCATTGGCATGAACAACCTCAAGTTTCAAAATTAGTATTACTAAAGTGTTATGAAGTAGAATCTCACTACACTTTATTATTTTTTAGGGCATACTTATTGTGATAGGTGATGTTCTAAATAACATTCAAGAAACAATCATTTCAA
This sequence comes from Erythrophleum ivorense, assembly GCA_026724425.1. Taxonomy (NCBI): domain Eukaryota; kingdom Viridiplantae; phylum Streptophyta; class Magnoliopsida; order Fabales; family Fabaceae; genus Erythrophleum; species Erythrophleum ivorense. The sequence continues at coordinate 18,221,042 of JAIUCV010000009.1, forward strand.
TCAAGTATTACAAGCCTTATATCATTATTCCTCTATATTTCCTTCTAGAACATAAAGCACGACAACTATATGTTCACATAATTATCTATTCTTATGAGCTAATACTATGCCAAATATGCATCATAATTGCCAAGCTCTAACCATAAAATTTAAATTAGAATAGTTTTCTTGAACCATTGCTCTGATACCAAATGTAATGACCCGAACTTCAAATTATAGTAATTAAGATTAAAGACGTAATTAATAATTATAAATCAAGGTTGAAAGTCATTACAACAAATTATATTTGAAAAATGTAGGGAAATTTGAACTGATGTTATTAAGGTCATTAATTAGACAACCACAATTATTCGAATGTGCAAGTGAATTTAATCATCAATAAAGAGCCTTTGATTCTTCCATCCATCAATTCCAACTCATAAAAACCTCCTACAAGTATTTCTAAACCATTCCTTAGTATTACCATAAAAGAAACTAAGGTTTCTAGGTGAATATGAGAAATTGAGCACCTTCACCATAGCTAAATTCCCTCGCACCATAGCCAATTACTCTCAGGTTCAACTATTTACACCTTCACAAATTTTGCACATTTCATCGCAGCCAAATATCCTTTTCGCCACAGCTAAATACCCTCTAGAACACCCCCAGACCTGCCTCTCAAACTTAGCTGTGGCCAACCTCATTGTTTGCTGTGGCCAATTGCTCTCTGTTTTCTTTGCTGGCAGCTTCGCCACATTTGGCTGAGGCTAATTAAATGTTGGCTGTAGCCAATTATCCTCTGTTACCATTTGGTCGAGGCCAATTAAATTTTGGCTGTGGCTAATTCTCTTCTGTTCCTATAACTCCCAAGATTTTATCTCATGCTCTCCAATTCCCCCTCTAGTAACACTCTAGGCCACTTTAACTTAGTTTGTAAAGATTTAGTGTCTTTCTTTTACCTAATCTACCTAACACATCTATCATTACCCATTCAAAACTCAAATGTGGATCCTTAACCCTGTAGCCATCATAAACCAGTGAGTTCATAGATCAATGACAGCAAAGAGTTCATACACTACTCATATTTCCATTCAAACATAAGTCCCATTAGAAATTCCATACATCACTAGTTTAAGTTGACATCTGATGTATCAAATGATTACAGTCCTTATGCTTAGCAATTCATGATGTAATGCGGCAATTATATAAAATTAGCAGTCTAGTTACACAAATATAATCTGACAAGGTTTCCAAACCTACCTACTACCAAACCATATAATAAACTTCTATTAATTTTCTCCTTGTCACTAAGAGGTATGGTCCCTGAAAATGTTAGCCCACAATCAAGTTGAGATATACAATCTCAGTAACAAGAGGAAAATTTCATAGATATGTACAAATTAATCAATACAATGCAATTTCATATCATTAATACCAGAACCATCAATTCAATTTACAAATGAACTAGTAGAGCTACCAATGACTACTGTCCCTTACCAGCAATCATACACAACATGTTAATGGCCAATAACACTGGGAGAGGTTCATCCATGGCACCTACTCCATAATGAGCACAACTAGGGCTTAGTGCATCTGGGGTCTGATCACAACCTAGTGCTCGATCGAGGCACATGCACGGGTGGCAGCCGCACTACAGCTCCACCATGGACTTACAAGGTCCAATCACAATAACAATTCAAGTAGTCTACCAATCATTTGGCATCTCAAAATCAAATATGTGTAGTAAAAATTAGATTAACATGGGCATATACATGAAATTAGGAAAGTAACCCCAGTTACCTCAATGAAGCCAATTACTCATCCTCTAGCTACCATCATGATTCAAAGCACACCAGGCCTAACATAAGCATAATCATCATTATTCAACTACCATTAGTAAGGAATTTCCCTATCCACAGATTAATCTTAACAAGAGTACATTAAGAACTTCTTACCCAAGATTCTTAATGGTCTACAGCACCAATTCAAGGTCACAACAACAAGAACTCACCATGGGTCACCCCTAACATCTCTATTTTCGTACATATAAAAGCCATGCACCAAAAATCAATCTAAATGATGGAAATTCAATATATATACCATATAAGAGAAGAGAGAACACTTACCCATATACTTAAGAGATCAAATGGATTGAGTTGAGCCTCAACTATAAAAAACACACCATGTTAAATTCCAAAATTCGAATATGAGTCATCAAGCCCAGAAATTCAGTTTTTCACCTTCATCTCCTTGTAATTTCGGACAATAGTAGAACCCATTATGAAAATCAATCCTTAGAGGCATTTTCCAGCAAAGTAATACACAAAATAGAAGGGAAATGCTTACCCAATCATCCTTCTAACCTCCAACTCTGAAAATCTTGCAACAATCATCCAAGAACTATATTTCATCTTAAGAAAAGATGAAAAATTCTCAAAATGACAAACCAATCGGACCAAAATGAAGAGCAGAATGAGAGGAACATGTTTTATATAGATTACCTTGGCCAAATCTTCCTCTAAAAGTGAGAAATGGTGGAGGAATATAGAAAAACCTTAGCCTCCCTCCAAACCTCCGAATTTTGCTTTGCCTCTTGTGTTTTTTCTGCAGAATGGGAAGGAGGCTGAGTGTATTTAGGGTTTAGTTAGGTCCTAAATGGGTTATGGGTTGATCCAAAGGCCCAAATCCTCATAGGTTTAGATTTTTATATTTGTTGGGCCTTATTTCATGAGTTGGGCTGCAGAAATTTGATTAGGTCAGGCAAGGTTCCAAGACTCAATCCAATTTGGGTCTACATATGTGTGTTGGGCCAACTAGAAGAGCTCATGTAAATTGGATCTTAGGCTTCTATTTTACTAAATCAGATTAAGCCATTGCTAGGTGATCTCTCTTGGCCCAAGTATCATGATAGGGAGTTGGGCTTGCACCTAAAATCATTAGGCCTCTATAAATATTTATCCATGGCTTACTCAAATTAATTTTGGGCCTAATTAAGTTTTAATCCAATTGAAATCTTAAATCCATATTAATAACTTATTTCTCTATAAATTCTCATTCATATAGCTTACCCAATTATTCCATAATAATTATTCTTAATTAGTCCAAATCCATGATTAACACCTTAATTGATTTTGAGGTGTTACAATAGCTCGCCAGAATCAGTGGCAAGCCCTAGACATAAACGATAAGAAATGATCTTATTGATATGAAGAGGCTTGCTAGAGAGAGTATGTGAGGCCTAATTCTCCTTGGTAGTCATACTCAGAGCATTCTAAGATGCCCTGCTTAATGCAGAGACAAGTAATGATGTAGCACGATGTGAGATGAGACAGCAGCTACACATGCCCATTTTAAAGGGAAATGAGAATGAAAGTTATCCCCTAGCCACAACACCCAATTGTCTAAATGAATTACAAAGCCCAAAACACTAATTCCTTCAGGCCAGAGGTTGAGTTACAAGCTACACCCTAGAGCTCGACGGCCCTGAGATGATAAGTAGTTATGTATGAATGAAGCAAGAGGTAGAACCCTCTAGTTTGATGATGGGCTAGATATAGAGGCAATGAGGCTCGGGTTGATAGTTAAAGATGAAATTCCAATCCATGAAAAAGCAAGCCAATTAGAGGTCATTAGCCATGGCCAATTAGTTGCTTAGCCGTAGCCAATTATTCCAGATAGCAGCGAGGCAATCCAGAGAGTTCCTTGCGGCGGCCAATTAAAAAATTAGCCACGGCCAATACTCAGACAGGAAAACTAGGGTGAACCTGAGGCTGATTAGTTGCAGCGAATGATATGTTAGCCGCGACGAATGGCAGGATGAAATGCCTTGTTGGTCATATTCAAGCCAACTTAAGGAATGAATTGATAAGGGGTCAGATGACCTATAGAAAGTGGGAACCCCTAGTATAAGTAGAGAACATGGTATTGAATAGTTACCAAAGATTTGTAAGAAATCTGTGGGCTTAGCAAATGAGATTAAGAAAAGAGCTCAACATAGAGAAAGTTAGACACAGGGATGATGAGGTTGTTGAGACCCGCTTTTAAGGCATTAACTCTAACCTAGGATGCCACCCTATGAGACACTGAATGATAGAATGTTAGTATAGCCCTAAAATAACGTAAGATAAGACTACCAGTAGTGAGGTACATAGTGAGTGGCCTAGAAAGGTGTACCTCATAGGTAATACTTAGAGGTAAGTATGAGTAGTTCAGTAACTATGACTCAGAAAAGAATGAGGATAGTTAGTAAGCTACAGGTCTGAGGAGATGGTTAGCCCAGGCTGAGCATGAGCTAAAGCCTAGGGAGAGATAACCAGTAGTATTGTTCCAGGTGGGATATGTAAGTGAAAGGCTTAGTGAAAGTTCTCCCTAGATCGAGAAACAAAAGATGAGACATTCTAAATTGGGGAAACCACCCAGTAGTAGTTAGCAAATTCCCCTAGATAAACACCCCTAAATTATAAAGTGTAATGATAAGGGAAGTGAGGAAGAGGTGAGAAACTAGCTATAGAAAATATGCCCTCGCTTTAGTCATGATTAGATGAGTAAACTAAGCCAAAGAGGTAAACGAATAGGGGTTTGATAATTAGTCAGAGGAGCTCCCTAATATGATAATGATATGGGATTAAGGCACACGAGTGATTAGAGCACCCAGTAGAGCATAAGTTTTTAATAAGATAGAATCTAGACATTGAGAGTACATGTTCCGAATTGGGTTAGCAGAACCCTAGAAATAGTATACTGTGCTCCTGGGGTGAGGCTAAAGAGGCTAAATGGAGAGAAAGCATAACTCTGATATGAACATAGAAATAAGCTAAGATAGACAATTAGTGCCTTAGTACCCTCAGGGAAGCTCGGGGGAGCTAGAGAACGCCTAAGAAGGCGAGCCTCATTTTATGTAGAGAAAGAGTGTAAGCTGAGAGTGCCATAGAATGAAATTCCTAGGATTATATGAAACAGAATTCCTGTGTACCGAGGGATGGTCTAGTTAGAAATAAAGTAAGAGTATGAGCGAAAAGTAGACCCCCTTGATGTTACAAAGAGTGAATAAGTAGAAGAACCTAGGAAAAGTGTAGGTACTCTTCAGCATAGAGGAACTTGAACTAGCAATAGAAACAGCCAGTAGTAGAACATCTTTTTACCTAAGTAAGAGGATAAGAAAGGTAGAAAGAGAAGATATGACAGTATTTAAGCCGAGGACATACTAAATTGAGACTAGATATTTAGTTAATGTGCTTGAATACTTAAGAAAGCACACTTGTCCTTAGCATAGACGCCTTTCTAGCATGATAGCACCTAAAGGAAAAAAATAGTCGGGCAATACAAAGAGATCTTGGGATATAGTAGAGGAAGAATCCTACTTTCCCCGAGCACTCTACGAGAATAGGGCAAATAGAGAAAAGTTAAAAAAAGGATACTTTAGATTATTTAGGAAACTTGCAATATACAGGTGATAGTGGCTTTGAGCTCAGTCATGAGGTACCTGTGTATTAGTGTTTGATGTTATGGTTTGCTTGTAACAGAGGCTACATGATATTAGGTCTGGCCAACCTAGTAGTAATGTGGCATAAGTGTATAGCAAATGACAACATCAATCACCAAAGTATCCTGATAATCAAAGGGTATCCTAGTTAGGTAGATAACAAGATAACTCAAAAAAGAAAGGTAAAGGGATTCCAATAATATCAGAATAATAAGAAAAGCATGCAGAAAGGAATCCCTAATAAAGAATATTCAAATCCAGATAGCATGAGTTCAGTATGTATGATCTGACTCCCTTATAATACATGTAAATGAAATGAGAAGGGACCAGTGTATAGCCTCTCTCTTGCCAGAGATGTTAATCACACTCAGAGTGTGAGATGCCCCAGTGCCAAGGCACTCAAAAGTAGAGTATGGGTATAGTTGGAAATTTACAGGATATGAGAGGAAAAGATAGACAAGTACAGCTAGAGTAAGAAAAGAAAGCCTAAGCAAAAAGGGTTGAAGTGGGAATTTAAGGATCCCATAAGGAGTGATGAGTGAAAATTAAAATGCTCCCTAGTATCAAGATAATGGGATCCTAGAGAATCAAATGACACAAAACCCACTTCTCACGAAGAGCATAATGTACCTTTGAGTTTAGCCTAAGCTATTATGAGCAATAGTTATTGGACAAAATGAGTATGTGTTTTACTGTCAGATACAGTAATCTTAGGCTTTGACGTCTCCTAGAGATGGATCGCAGTAGATCCTAACATAGTATAGCGGGTTGCAGTAGACCCTAGCAGGGCTCTAAGAAGTTACAGTAGATCCCACAGAGTTACAGAGAGCCCTAGCCACAGCATGATAATTCTCTAGTGAGATGACGACCTGAGATAGTTTTACAAAGCAGTTAGTCTTAGAGACCAGTACAGTTTTAGCTAGCTTTTGTCTCAGAGACTAGAGACTTCCTAAGTCTAGTAGACCATTGCCACAGAGATATGAAGGCTTTACTCAGACAGTTAGACTATTGACTAGCTCTCTTTAAAGACAAGCATAGTGCATAAGATGAGGGAAGCAAGAAATTAGCTTTCCAGAGTTAGAGCCAGGTGAACCACTACCTAGTAGACAGTAGCCCTGACCAAGAATAGAGAGATCCCCACATACTAGCTTATGTATTCAGAAAGGGGTTAGGTGTAGTTTTTATATGAGGTAAGTGGTACAGTATATCTCCAATGAGTAAAATTGTAAGAATAGCTAGCATCCTATTAGAACTTAGCAGTAGTCAGTGGTAGTAGCTCTTCGGTGCTAGTATGAGACACATATGTTAGGCCTATCAGTGTTGAAATGAAGGACTACAAAATGCCACTACAAGTGAGCAAAGAAAGTGAGAAAAAGTCCTGGCCTACAAAGATAGATGTAGTAGTAAATAGAGAAATTAAGATCATAAAAGCATAAACTCCTTAAAGGAGCTATAATCTTATAAGTACTTGAGATGTGAGGCCTATGATAGAAAGAATGTGAATTATAATCATGGGATAAGCTAGTAAGGAAGAACACAGAGATAAGCAGTGGACGATACATGTAAATAAGTAAATAGACAGACAAAAACCTCCGATGGCTGTAATGATCAAAAAATATGATGAGACGTTATGAGAAGCTATTGAGAGACGATATGAGAGATCTGATATGAAATAAGTTGCCTCCCAAGATATGCAAATAAGTCCACTGAAAGAAACATTAATCCCTACGAATGGGTTAACATTAACCTAATATGATTAGTAAGCTCTCCTAGGAAAGGCCTCCAGAGTTAGAAATTTCTTTCCTTTATGAAAAGAATTAGCTAGTACATTATAGTAATATAGCTCTCACTAAGAGCAAGTATGAAAATTCCATGGCTGAGAGAAAAAATTCGAACGAGTGAAATCACTGAGAAAAATGTATAGAGCCAAGAAGAAGAGAAAGAAAAGAGTAGTTAGCTAGAAAAGAAAAGAGTAAAAGAAAGTGTACCCCAAATTTCAAGGACAAAATATATTTAAAAAGGGAGAAATGTAACATCCGGTTCTCTGCAAATGAGAGAAAATGTGAAAAATGTAACATACAGTTTCTCCATCAACAAACAAAACTCACTGGATATAAAAGGAAGTCCCCCAAAATGATGTAGTTAAGGTCCAAAAAAATTTTTGAAGCATTCTAGACTCCTAAAAATGAGAATCCCAAGCTCAGACGGAAAGAAAAATGGAGTTAGAATGAAGAAATAATTTCTTACGAAAAGGTTACAAAATGTAATAGCATTTTCGTAATTTTGAGCAAATTTTGGAATTCACACAAAATGGATTTTTAAATAAAATTTTTGAGTTCCCCAGGATTCTCAGAGGCCTTAAAAACTATGGGAAGGTCGAGGACAGCTAAAGCCCCTCCGGTGGACCTTTTTTAACGTTGATGTACTCGAACTTTGACAAATTCGTTTGGGAAGGTTTCAGCTCTCACTTGAGTGATTCCAAAGGCATTTTACAAAATTGGGAATCTAAATTTTATAATGGAAAAGATGGTTCTCAAAAAGGAGTTAAAACGAAAGAGAAACGAAAATGCTAAGAATGAAGGGCAAAATGGGAATTTTTGAAAAGTGTATCTTCCTCCCACCTATATATATGATGCACCCTTCTTCTCCCTTCATGTTGCACAACCAATTTCAGCCCAAAACCAGAGAAAAACCCTAGGGAGAGTGGCGCACAAGAGGAAGGCAAAGAGGAGGAGAAATCAAAGGCCTAAGGTATGGAAATTAGTAGTTTTTTATGCTTTTTCTCTTCCAAACCTCTCCTCCTTCATTCTCCTTTATTTCCTATGATTATAATGAAGAGAGGAGCTCAAAGAACACAAGATTCGAGTGAGAAAAAGCAAGAAAACAAGGTAATTTCTCTTCCTATGGTTGTCATCTTTGGTTCCCTCCTCCTCTATTTCACCCAACATGAGAAAACCCTAGGAGGACTTGATTTTTAGGCAGAACCAAGGGTGAATCTAAGGAAAAAGGGTGTGGAGATTCAGAATATGCAAAGGGAATTAACAAAAAACCATTAGATTTCAAGGTGCAAATTCTAGGGTTTCAATTGCACCTTGTAAAATTTGATTTTGTATGATAATTTTTAGGCCTAAATAAGAGTTTAAATGAGCTCCCAAGATCCCTAAGAGGCTCCCCATATACATCCTCCCTTGAGAAAACAAAGCAAACTCCAAAAAGCCCCATTTCTTCCATAGCGTTGGTCTAAAGGGGTTTATGTAGCTAAGGAGAGTTTTAAAATTATCTAAGCCCATTTTTTAGTCATATATGATGAATAAAAATGAGGGGAGGTCTTGGAAAAAATTTGGAACTCATAGAAGGTGATTGGTGCTTTAGGTTCCATATTATGACCTAAATAAGCAACATGTAGCTAGGCTCTATGTTTTAATTGTGTGATCGCTCCAAGAGGCTTAAAAGGAGTCAAGAATCATGTTTGAAGGGAAAGAATGGAACTTAGAATTTATTTGAGGGGTATTGCTTCATTAGGTGCATTTATGGACCATAATGGGGTTTATAGAACAACCTAGTATCTAAGCAAGTTGTATGGCCTTAGAATTTGTTTCATGAACGTAATTGGCTTCCATAAATTGTGCTTAGGCCAAGAGAAATCTTCCCCACACTTTTGTAGGTGTGTGGCCGAAGTAAGGGAGGGAATTTCAAGAGAAAAAGTGTGTGATTGTGTACAAGGTAGCTCTCTCCACCTTCTCTCATGCATGGATGTATGCTTAGCTTGTCTTAGAATGTGTGTATGTGTATTTTCAAGCCATGAAAAGTATGATAGCATGACTTTAATTCCATGGTGCCATGATGTTACAACATGCTCTCATATGATATTTTGATGTGTGCTTGGGTTTTCTTGAGTATGGTGAGGCCAAGAACCCTTAGCCATGGTAAAGATGAGCCAAGAACCTTTAAGATTAATTAAGACAAAGCAAAGAGTCTCCCAAAAGCAAAGTGGGCTCCTAAGAGCATGGTTAAGTCCAAGAATGCACTAAAGAATGGGTGAGGCAAGTCCAATATCCATAAGAAATTGGGTGAGGCCAATCCACTTTCTTGGCAAGCCTTTGTATGCTATGTATGACTTTCTTAAATGATGAAAATGTTTCTTAACTGCTTGCACATGTCTACATGACCATATATGCATTTATAAGACTTGTTTGCATCCATTATGTATGATTGAATGAGAGATGAGCTATTAGGATTCTTTGAATCTCATTCTCTCCTCTCCAATATTCTAACATTGAAATACCATCCTGGTAAGGCTAACGTGGTAGCTGATGCCCTAAGTAGAAAATCCATGCATATGGCCTGTATGATGATCCGAGAGCAGGAATTGATCGAGAGATTTAGAGACATGAGTCTCTCCTGCGTGGTATGTTCAGGAAAATTATTAATGAGTGAGACCCGAATAGAAAATGACTTGAGGGCCCAGATAAGAGAAGCCCAGCAAGTAGACGATCATGTAAGGAAGATTAGAGCTCAGATAAACCAGAGTAGTGTTCAGGAGTTCAATCTATTTGAGGATGATATAGTAAGGTACAGGGATAGGCTGTATGTGCCTAGGAATACTGAAGTCAAAGAAAAGATATTAGATGAGGCACATAAGAGTAAGTACACTATTCATCCGGGCGGTAATAAAATGTACCAGGATTTGAAGAGAATGTTCTGGTGGCCCGGGATGAAAATAGACATAGCAGAGTATGTCTCCCGATGTTTGGTATGTCAGAGAGTAAAAATTGAACACCAGAAACCAGCTGGGTTACTTCAGCCTTTAGATATCCCAAAGTGGAAATGGGATAGCATAGCTATGGATTTTGTCATGGGTTTACCCAGGACATCATCGAGCTATGATGCAATATGGGTAATAGTGGATAGGTTAACAAAGTTAGCACATTTTCTACCTATGAAAGCCACTTATACCCTAGATAAGTTAGCCCAGCTGTACATCAGGGAGATAGTTAGACTGCATGGTGTGCCTAGGAGCATAGTGTCAGATAGGGATCCCAGATTCACATCGAATTTCTAGAGATCATTACAAGATGCTCTAGGCACCAGACTTAGATTTAGTACAGCCTACCACCCTCAAACGGATGGACAAACAGAGAGAACCATCCAAACCCTAGAGGACATGTTGAGGGCATGTGTACTAGAAATAAAAGGGAACTGGGACACAAACTTACCTCTAACGGAGTTTGCCTATAATAACAGTTATCATGCTAGTATACAGATGGCACCGTATGAGGCATTGTATGGGAGGAAGTGTAGGTCCCCAATGTGTTGGGTCGAGCTAGGAGAGCGGAGCCTTATAGGCCCAGAATTAGTGGATCAGACCTCTAGACAAATAGAAACCATCAAAAGGAAACTTCTGACGGCCCAGAATAGACAGAAAAGCTATGCAGATAAGCGTAGGCGACCGTTAGAGTTTGAAGTTGGAGACCATGTTTTCATTAAGGTATCTCCATTCACAGGTATAGGTCAATCCATTAAGAGCAAAAAGCTCAGTCCAAAGTACATAGGTCCTTTCTAGATTCTTGATAAAGTAGGACCTGTGGCATACAGACTAGCTCTTCCTCCGAACATAAGCCAAGTTCATAATGTCTTCCATGTTTCCCAATTGAAAAAATACCAGCCCGACCCCTCACATGTCATAGAATATGAAAATGTGCAGTTACAAGATGATCTATCATATATAGTATCACCAGATCAAATCGTGGATGTTAGACTCAAGCAGTTACGGAATAAGACGATACCGCTGGTGAAAGTGGTTTGGAAGGGATTGTCTCCCGAGGAAGCCACGTGGGAATTGGAAGATGATATGAGAAAGAAACATCCAGAACTCTTCCCATAAGGTATGTTATTTAAAATTTCGGGGACGAAATTTTTATAAGGAGGGTAGAATGTAACAGCCAGGAAAAATAAAGAAGAAGAAAAGAAATGAGAAAAGAAAAGGAAAGGAAAAAGCTGAATTTTTCGAAGGGCTGAAAATTCTAAGTCTTCTCGCCATAGCGAGAAATGGTCTAGCTATAGCGAGAATGCCTTCTCGCAATAGCGAAAATGCTCCTAGCTATAGCGAGTGCGAGTATTCCATACAAAAACCAAGGAGTTGCTCGCCGTAGCGACGCCATAGCGAAGGCAAAGGTCTGGAACTGACACAAGCTCGCTATAGCGAGGGCAATGGCTTGCTATAACGAGAGCGGTCCGGAAAAGCGAGAAAAAGAGAATTTGACTTTTTAAAAGCTTCCAAATCTCTTCTTTCTTCTTCTAACTGACTCAAGCTCACTTTAGGAGAGAGAAAAGGGCAGAGGAGAGAGAAAGAAGCTTAGGAGAAGAAGAAAGGACAAGAAAGGTAAGGATTCTCATGGCTTTTCTCTTCACATGTTACCCTTCTCCCCTTCCCCTCTCTTTCTACGGTTTTGATAGCAAAGATAGTTAGGTTTTGAGCTTGGTTCAGAAGAGAGAGAGTGGGAAACCACTCTTGAGAAAGGTTAGAAGTCATGTAGTCTTCTCTTTCTTGCTTTCCCTTCTTAAGAGCTTGAGAGTTTGAGAAAAGAGAGAGGATAGTTAATGGATTCTAGAGAGAGAAAGAAACCTAGTTTAAGAAGCTCAGTAGGGTTGATTAGAAAGAGACCCCTAGCTTAAGAATCAAGTGTTAAGGAATTAATTCCATGCTTCTTGTGTGGTTAGGCTCAAGAGAAGTTCTCCCATCTAGAAGTGGTAGTGAAATCCACAAGGGAGAAGACAAGTGAAAGAGGAAGTTGTGACTAGCTAATAAGGTAGCTCTCTCCACCTTCTTTCATGCATAATTGTGTGTTTACATTGTCTTACTTGTATGTATGTATGATATGAGCTATGAGAAGTGTGTTAGCATGATGATACATTATAAATTAAAATGATGATTTATGTGATTGTTTTGGTTTGTGATAAGCATGAATTCTATATGTTTTAATCCTCCTAACTTAAGCATTTTAGTGACCAAATATGATTCTAGGGGTGTATTTAGATGGAATTTTATTTTAATAGCCATTCTTTGCACTTTATGAATTAATTGGAAAAATAATTGATTTTAAATACATAAATCATTTTAAATGAATTATGTGAATTTTTCTATCTTTTTGTGCAGATTATTTTTTTGGCAATTAGAGCTTGAATGGAGAAGCATCAAAGGAGATCTTAGGTTGAAGTTTAAATGAGAAAGAAATGAATGAGTGAGTCATGCAAATGAAGCCACGTGAAGAAGAAGCTAAGGAATGAATGAAGCTAGAGAAAAGCTGATGAAGAACAGCCATGCCACAAATATGCACATGCTTAGTTAGGATGAGTAGAGAAGGCACGGGCTCACGTGATAGAGTGCAGGCCATGAGTTCCAGCAGCTTTGGAACACTCACACACACAGCAAAAGGAAGCACGTCCAACTCACAAACTCATTCACACATATCTCTGGTCCACCCATAAAGGAGTTGACATGAGGAAGAGCACATGGGCAGCAAAGAAGATGATGTGGAAGTATTATTTTGGGTTTGAAGAAAAGCAAAACACGTGAAGAACAAAAAGAAAAAGCAAGAAACAGAAGCTACGGGTTAAAGCACAAAGCAGAGGATGAAGCTCGAGTTGATGTGGGAAACTCGTGGCAAGGGAGAAGAGTTTCACGTGGACATCAAGAAGAAGAAGACGCTGGAGCTGAATAAGAGAAAAAGAAGAAGTAGACTCGAAATGCAGAGCACGTGATGAGCTTGGTTGAGTGAAAAAGAAGCATGCAACTATGGGTTCTGGGCTTTGAAAAGAAAAGATGAAGATGCTGCTGAACAGGGAGGAGATTTACGTGATGAAGGCTTCAAACACCCATGCAAAGCTGACATGGAAATGATGCATGAGCTGGAAACGAATGAAAGAAGCTGCATATAAGCTAGAACAGAAGCTGAAAAACGCTGCATGAATAAGCAAGCATGAGGTAGTCTTGAGCTGGGCAAAAGACGCTGGATTAATGAAGCTTGAGAGTTGAAGGAAGAATGAGCTGAACGAGTTCCACGAGGAAGCACCAGTCGAGCAGAACATGAAGAAGAAGATGCAAAAAGGAGCTGAACTCGAGCAGGAAGAGCTACGTAGAAAACGCGAAGAAGAAGCTTGCATGATTCTTACTATTATATAGAATATAATAACCAGCGGGGCCCACATCTTATATACAGAAAGTAGCTTCAGGGAATTGGAGATAATGCATTGCATGGAGTGAATAAAATCACTAGCAGCAACACGTGAAGCAACAAAGAGAAGCACGTGAATTTTAAAGAAGAAAGAGGCTTCATTCAGCACGTCTCCATACATATCCTAGTCCATTCACAATTCATCCATCTCACGTCTCTAAAAGCTTAGCAAATCCTTGCCTATTTATTCGACTATTCCATCCATTCGCTGGCACCATTCATCTACCATCCATCACACCATCCATTCCTCCATTCCATCGTCCACTCCATCCTCATCCAACCACTCATCCCCATTCCATCAATCCATCTCCAATGATATTTTAATTCATCTTGAGGCTAGCAAGGAGGAAGCTCTTGGAGAAGCTTGAATCCATGGAGAAGACATAGAATATTTTGGCTAAGAATTTCCTTATTTTTCCTACACTTTTTCTCTTTCAATTATTTTCTTAGTTAAGATGTATTTGAGAAGGAATTTGTAATTTTTTTTGTTAATTAATTGATTTGATTAATTTCAATATTATCTGAATTCCATGTATGCTTCGAAGGTATTCGATAAAATACATGAGTGAGCTTAATTGTTTAATTTGAAGATTCCTTAATGTTTAGTTGGTTAATTAAATATTTAGGATAATTCACAGGTTAATCAAATTAGTTAATCAATCAAATTGAGTGTTCATTGATCCTAAAACAAGAATTGACAATTTAATTTGGATGTGAGGTTTCAATTGAACATTAGATCGTTGATTTCTTGAATCTTGCGTGGTTACTCAAGATAAATTGTTATGAACATGATTAGGAACTCTTAGACCAGAATTAATCATAATTAGAATAGGATAAGGATATTGGATACCAAGGGACGAATCCAAAGCTAGTCACAAGACCATAATTCATACAATTAGATAGCAATTAGGAAATTTAATTCAATTTAGTTTTTGCTTAGTTTAATTAAATCAAAACCCCCTTAGTTTAGGAATTTTTAGAGTCTTTTAACATTTGGAAAACTCAATTAAACATTGAACGCCAATTCTAAGGGAAATGACCTAGGTTGTGCCACTAACTATATATTTTATCAGCCTAGTATTATTTTGAGGGTTATGCGACGATCCACTCAAAATTTGGCGCCGTTGCCGGAGAATTGGATTCTCAATTGTTTGAAGAAAGTTTTCTAAGTGTTTTAGCTCTATTTTTGTTCTATTTTGGTTTAATTTTTGTTTTGTTTTGAACTTGGAATTGACTGATTTCGGTGTTACGCGTCAAGTGTCCTGCTTGCTGAAATTTTTGTTTCATGCGCCCAGAAAATTCTCAAACTTTGTTTTGCAAGGTTTTTGGGTGTTTTGAGCAGAAGTAATAGCAAAGCTATTTGGTGCACCATTTTTTGCCCAAATTCCAACGTTTATGGCACTTTTTGAATTTTTTAGTATTTTCTCGAATTTTTTTTTTGAATTTTTCAATTTTTCCGAATTTAATTTCTTTAATTTTTTTGAGTATATTTTACATCATTAACCTCTGTTTAGGAGTGTTTTTGATAGTTAAATAAGTCTTAGTTTCATTGGAATTTTATTTTCTTGAATTAGGATTAATTTTAGTTATAACTTGTTAGTGATTTTTCTTGTATTAAAATTAATTGAACTTCTCATTTTTCTTTGCTTTAAATGGATCCATATTATTATTCTAATCAAGGTGTATATGATGTAGAGCATAGGATTTCTCAGAAGTTGGATAAAACCATGTCAATGCTTCAAATTTTTCTTGAACAACAGAGACAAGAGCAACAAGTCCAATAAGCCCAACAAGTCCAACAACCATGCTACCAACCATACCACAACTCATATAGAGTACCCCCCAATTACCACCAACCATACCACAATTCATATCATGAGGGGTATATGCAACAAGAGGTCCAAAGGGAACCAAGTTGGGAAGAGCAGCTAATAGAAGCCTGTATTATTCAAAATCAACAATTGGAGCAAATGATCCAACGAGTGCAACTCCTAGACCAGCAAATAGCAGATAACCTCATGATGGATTCAAGATTTCAAATGAATCAATCGACTTCAAGTGCTAATGAATCAATTGATGAGCAAATTAGAAGGGAAGTTATAGAGGAGGAAGAATCCTATTCATCGGGTAATATCCTTCCATATTTTAATACTTTGCAATTTGTTGAAACTGAATCTAGTTTGCTAGAAAGCACTATGACTACTGATGCATATAATGTTGTTGATTCTGAATTGCATAATGAGGAAGTTGATGAGGAAATTATCATTGAATCCCCTGATTTGGTTAATTGTGGCAATTCATTAAACACAATTGATACAATTGTAGATGTTCATGAATCCTTGTGTACTGATGCACTTGGTATGTCTACACCTAGCTGTGACCATAGTAAAAATTTCATTTTTGAGTCCGTCAATGATAAATCTTTTGAGTCTAGGGTAGTAGATAAGTGTGGGGATGACTTAAGATATAATCATCATTCTATTCCTAATCTGGAATTAGTTGATAAGTCTATTGATGATGCATCTACTGAGTTTAAGGATAGCATACCATCTGGATCATGTGACATAAATGATTTAAATGATTCTGTTGATCGTGTGTGTGCTGGACCCACTATATATGATAGATGCTCTCAAATTAATGCTTTCATCAAGACTAGTGAGTTCTTCACAAATTCTAATCAACATGATTCCTCACTAGCCTACAATGGTATGACTGATGAAACAATAAATGTAGCATGTGACAAGAATATAGATATTGAAATTGTTGGACAGCTTATTGATAATTCAGACCCAACTCTTGAATGCCTATGTTATGATATGCAAGCATGTCCTGTGTGTGTTGAGATTAATGAATTTTTGGAGTTTGATAAGTTTGTTGAATCCATAGAGTCCTTTGCTTGCACTGAAACTATCAACAAAATTAATTCTCCTAATCATACTAGTATTGATAAGGGCATGCATAATGATAATGCTGATGTTGAAAATCCTATTGATGCTTGTGCTATTATTAATACTAGTGAGACACCAAATTTTGTTATTGATAATTGTTTAGAATCTTGTGAACCTACTGATGTCTCTTTGGTCAGGGAAGATACTATTTCTCTTGTTGAGAGTCCTAAACAAATTCTTGATGTTAGTGAGTTAATTCCCAACAAGCCACAGACAGTTCTCAACTGACAGACACCTTGAACTTAAAGGACTGTGAGAAATTACAATTAAATTTTTCTGTTGATGCAGTGACTCTTACTGATGGGAGTCCAGTAGATTTTATTGGCTTTGATAGATTTTTAGAAAGTTTTGATTTTAAATTTTCTTTCTTTGATTTTAAATGTCTTAAATTTGATTTTCCTTCTTTTCTTACTAGTGAAATTGCTGAATATGACTTTCTTGAACTACTGATGGTTGAGGAAGTCCATGAGTCATCACTACATGATCAATCCAAATGTTTTAAAGTAGTGAAACTTAAATTTCTTGAATTGAAAAGGAATAAAGTAGTTTTAATTTTGATTTTTGATACGTATGATTAGTTAATATTTAATATAGTTCTATTTAGTTTAGGATGTAGTTTTCTTTTTCCCTTTCTTGCATTATTGTTTGTCTTTATTTTGTAAGTAATAAAAGGTTGCTAACCAGCTACATGAAAATCTGAGCCTACCTTAAGATCTTCGATTCAAGTTCATCCGGTTGTATTCTCTCCTTTCACTCTCTTTATTTTGTACTGTTTACCTGTTCACTAGATTGTGTGCTGGCATTGAGGACAATGCAATATTTAAGTGTGGGGGGGAGAGCTATTTCATTCCATTCTATCTTGCCCTCATTTTGAAAAAAAAAAAAATTGGAAAATTTTTTAGAAATTTTTTTTTTTAATTCTCTTCAGTTTTTCTATGAAAATTGCAAGTTGAGATGATTATGGTTTGGATTCACCTAGACATGATAAGTAATAGATCTTGTGTCTTGATTCAAGTGAAGTGGCAATGAATTTGATTTCAATGAATTGGTTGATAGCCATTAGCTGGTGAGAACTTGAGCCTGAATTGTTCTTTTCTAGTGTGTATTCACTTATCACTGTTTTCACTCTAGAACTTGTCTTGATTCTTTGTTGAGACTACATTTGCACTTGCATGCATGAAAATGATAAGGCATTCCTTTCTTTGTATAGCTACATAGCCAAAAAGCCACCCTACATGCATTTTATCCATTGTTTAGCCACTTTGAACCTTAATCTTCTTTCCTTATTTAACCATAGCCATTAAATATGTTTCCCACCTTGTTTTAGGATGCCTTAGGGATTTTAAGGAGCATTACATCTAATTGGGATGAGAGAATGTGTGTCTTACATCCATTCAGGCCATGGTTATTAAAAGTTGAGAAAATTGTCTTGAGAAAAAAAATGCAAAGAAAAGAAGAGATAGAGACGAAAAAAAAAAAGAAAAAAAAGAGATGAAAAAGCAAAAAGAAAGCAATTGAAAAAGAAAAAAAAAAGAAAAGGAAGAAAAGAAAATCAAAAGAGGGAAGTCCTACAATTTGAGTTTATAGTTGCTTATACTTGTTGGAAAAGAAGGCCTTCAAAATGCACATTCTTCCTTATCCTAAGTCTCATTTTATTGCTCTTGAGATCTCTAAGGTATTCTATTTATTAGTTATTTTCCCCTTGTTCTAGTCATCCATCTATTTCATCTCCTTAGCCCCATTACAATCTGAATAAAGTCCTGTTGATTTGTGCTTTGCATTTAGCATGGGTGGTGGAGATTTAGAAGCTTGACAAGCTTATGGTAGTGAGGTTTTGATAGGTGGAACTTGAGTGATACACATGCCTTGACCACTTGAGAGTTGAGAGTAAACACTAATCCATGAGAGGGGCTATGCAATTTGATTCATTCTTTTCAAATGAAATTGCCATGGAGCTTATTTCTTGATGCAAGTGAAGTTAGTTTTGATTGTTGAAGTGATGATGAGTTGTGATCATTCTCAATTTTGTAACTTTCTACACTGTCTTTTCCATTTTCATTTTTCCACTAGCCCATCCTTTGATTTTGAACTTTGCCCAGGAGTGCAAAGGTTTAAGTGTGGGGGAATTTGATAAGCATGAATTCTATATGTTTTAATCATCCTAACTTAAGCATTTTAGTGACCAAATATGATTCTAGGGGTGTATTTAGATGGAATTTTATTTTAATAGCCATTCTTTGCACTTTATGAATTAATTGGAAAAATAATTGATTTTAAATACATAAATCATTTTAAATGAATTATGTGAATTTTTCTATCTTTTTGTGCAGATTATTTTTTTGGCAATTAGAGCTTGAATGGAGAAGCATCAAAGGAGATCTTAGGCTGAAGTTTAAATGAGAAAGAAATGAATGAGTGAGTCATGCAAATGAAGCCAAATGAAGCCACGTGAAGAAGAAGCTAAGGAATGAATGAAGCTAGAGAAAAGCTGATGAAGAACAGCCATGCCACAAATATGCACATGCTTAGTTAGGATGAGTAGAGAAGGCACGGGCTCATGTGATAGAGTGCAGGCCATGAGTTCCAACAGCTTTGGAACACTCACACACACAGCAAAAGGAAGCACGTCCAACTCACAAACTCATTCACACATATCTCTGGTCCACCCATAAAGGAGTTGACGTGAGGAAGAGCACATGGGCAGCAAAGAAGATGACGTGGAAGTGAGATTTTGGGTTTGAAGAAAAGCAAAACACGTGAAGAACAAAAAAAAGAAGCAAGAAACAGAAGCTACGGGTTAAAGCACAAAGCAGAGGATGAAGCTCGAGTTGATGTGGGAAACTTGTGGCAAGGGAGAAGAGTTTCACGTGGACATCAAGAAGAAGAAGATGCTGGAGCTGAATGAGAGAAAGAGAAGAAGTAGACTCGAAATGCAGAGCACGTGATGAGCTTGGTTGAGTGAAAAAGAAGCATGTAGCTATGGGTTCTGGGCTTTGAAAAGAAAAGATGAAGATGCTGCTAAACAGGGAGGAGATTTACGTGATGAAGGCTTCAAACACCCATGCAAAGCTGACATGGAAACGATGCATGAGCTGGAACAACAGCTGGAAACGAATGAAAGAAGCTGCATATAAGCTAGAACAGAAGTTGGAAAACGCTGCATGAATAAGCAAGCATGAGGCAGTCTTGAGCTAGGCAAAAGACGCTGGATTAATGAAGCTTGAGAGCTGAAGGAAGAATGAGCTGAACGAGTTCCACAAGGAAGCACCAGTCGAGCAGAACATGAAGAAGAAGATGCAAAAAGGAGCTGAACTCGAGCAGGAAGAGCTACGCAGAAAACGCGAAGAAGAAGCTTGTATGATTCTTACTATTATATAGAATATAATAACCAGCGGGGCCCACATCTTATATACAGAAAGTAGCTTCAGGGAATTGGAGATAATGCATTGCATGGAGTGAATAAAATCACTAGCAGCAACACGTGAAGCAACAAAGAGAAGCACATGAATTTTAAAGAAGAAAGAGGCTTCATTCAGCACGTCTCCATACATATCCTAGTCCATTCACAATTCATCCATCTCACGTCTCTAAAAGCTTAGCAAATCCTTGCCTATTTATTCGACTATTCCATCCATTCGCTGGCACCATTCATCTACCATCCATTCCTCCATTCCATCGTCCACTCCATCCTCATCCAACCACTCATCCCCATTCCATCAATCCATCTCCAATGATATTTTAATTCATCTTGAGGCTAGCAAGGAGGAAGCTCTTGGAGAAGCTTGAATCCATGGAGAAGACATAGAATATTTTGGCTAAGAATTTCCTTATTTTTCCTACACTTTTTCTCTTTCAATTATTTTCTTAGTTAAGATGTATTTGAGAAGGAATTTGTAATTTTTTTTGTTAATTAATTGATTTGATTAATTTCAATATTATCTGAATTCCATGTATGCTTCGAAGGTATTCGATAAAATACATGAGTGAGCTTAATTGTTTAATTTGAAGATTCCTTAATGTTTAGTTGGTTAATTAAATATTTAGGATAATTCACAGGTTAATCAAATTAGTTAATCAATCAAATTGAGTGTTCATTGATCCTAAAACAAGAATTGACAATTTAATTTGGATGTGAAGTTTCAATTGAACATTAGATCGTTGATTTCTTGAATCTTGCGTGGTTACTCAAGATAAATTGTTATGAACATGATTAGGAACTCTTAGACCAGAATTAATCATAATTAGAATAGGATAAGGATAGTGGATACCAAGGGACGAATCCAAAGCTAGTCACAAGACCATAATTCATACAATTAGATAGCAATTAGGAAATTTAATTCAATTTAGTTTTTGCTTAGTTTAATTAATTCAAAACCCCCTTAGTTTAGGAATTTTTAGAGTCTTTTAACATTTAGAAAACTCAATTAAACATTGAACGCCAATTCTAAGGGAGATGACCTAGGTTGTGCCACTAACTATATATTTTATCAGCCTAGTATTATTTTGAGGGTTAGTTTGCTTAAGGAATGGAAAGGCCAATAACCCTTTAGCCATGGTGAGGATGAGCCAAACCCTTAAGTTGGTTGAGACAAAGTAAAGGATCTCCCAAAAGTGAGGTTGACTCCCAAAGAGTAAGGGTTGAGTCTAAGAACCTCTTAAGAGTGGGTGAGGCAAGTCCAAAAGCCACAAGTGAGTGGGTGAGGCTAATCTATGTACTTGGCAAGCTTCTAAATGTTATGTATGGCCTACTCACATGTTGAGAATGTCTTTCTTTTATGCATGGCCACTTCACATGTTTCAAATGCTTTTAGTATGATTTTATATGCTAACATGCCATACATGCACCATGAGACTTGTTTGCATGCTATATATGTATGATTGAATGAGAGTTGAGCTACTGAGATTCTTTGAATCTCACCCTCCTTCTCCACCATCCAAACATGCTAGGTGGACCAAGTGAAGCTAGAGATGGGAGCCACCAAACTTGAAGCTAGGGAAAGTAATGAAGACTTGTAAAAGATCATTTTTGGTTACTATGTTGTGTATGAGATATGAAATGTAAATTGATAATGTTTATGATGTAGTCCCTAAGAGTATTTGTAAGACAATGTATGTATGATGATGTATATATGAGATTGGGACCCATTTTGAATGAAGAAGTAAGTCTTGAATGTGAAAAGCTCCATGCTAGCATGGCCACATGAGTGCATAAGTGGTCGTGGGGTAGTGAGTCTCTCCAATCTGGGTTGTTAGATACTTGAGCCATGATTGATGACCCTTATAGATGCTTTCTTATGTGCTCAAGGAGTCATAGAGGTAGAAGAACCAAGATTGGACCCCATGAGCCCCACTTTTGGCCAAGAAAAGGCCTTTTTGCACATGATGTCAAAGGCTAACCATATGACCTCTTCTTGTTCTGAAATTTGGCATGTAACTAGATCATGTTTAGAGATTTTTGGGAAGCTAGAGTTCATGTCATTTGGAGGTCTATATCATTTTCCATGATTTTTCAAAGTTGACATCAGAAATTCGGATTTTAGAAAACACTGTTCATTTGGTCAGTTTGAGAATCGGGTCATCCGAGGGCAAACGTAGTCCAATGGCTACGAAATTTTATACACAGAAACTAGATGGTCACAGTGACTTGTAGGAATGGGAATCACCTCATTTGGAGGTCTAGAGAGAAAGATATGCAATTTCGAAGTTCCTGCCCAGCATCAGGCACCCAACCAGACCCGAAGTACTGTTTCATCGGTTTCCGGGAATTTGGCTTGGTGAACTGATTTGAAGATATTTTTCCTCTCTAAGTAACATCCACATCTTTCCATAGAGATATCGTTTGCAAGCATTGGATTTTTGTGGAATTAGTTAGACAATTTCAAAGTCCATATCAGTAAACTGTGACAGTAACAGAACCCCTCTGAACAGTGGATGATTTCGGATGTCAAACGCTTTGTGAATGAGATTTTAAGACTTCTACATATTTTTAACATGAATTAGACGTCTTAATATTTCTAGAATGACCGAGATCATGTGCTTTCGATTTTTCTGTAATTAGCTATGAATTTCCAAACTCTGCCCAGAAATGAGGCCAAATCTGTCAAGAACGAAATTGCATGTCTCATATCCCTTTTTGCTTTCCATGAGTCTCAAGCATGTTTTAGGGATTGAAATAAGTTGTAATGGTGCAAATAAACTTGAGGATGCATAGAAGGGCTTACTCGGTCCACGTGACACTAAAGTGAATATCTACCCATGCATGAAGCCATAGAGAAAGAATATGAACCTAGAGAAAATGATCTCCCTTTTATGCTTCCTAGATGTTTATGAGCATGTAAGGCATGATGCATGAGAGCTAGAGATGAAGGTGTTACATCACGCAAGTTCTAATTATACTTTTAGACTTGCCCAAAAGGTGCCAAAACTCAAGGAAGACCATTTGGACATTTTGGTACCTTATATGAAGCCAAAATTGGCCATAATGGACCCCTACATTACTTTTTAGCCAAATGAGTTCTTCTTGATTTGAGATTTGGCATGCAATTAGAAATTGTTAAGAGCTTTTTAGTAAGCTAAAAAACATAATTTTTGGAGGTCTACAAAATATATGATGAATTTCCAAAGTTGGCAAATTTTCTAATTTTGGTCTGCTACACTATTCATTTGGTCCGAAAATGAAATATGTCATATATGGCTCAAATGATGTCTAATTGCCATGACATTTTATACAGAGAAAATAGACATTCACAGTGACTTGAGCCAAGTAGAAGCACCTCATTTGTAGGTTGAGAGAGGGAGATATGAATTTTTAAAGATTCTATCCAGTATCAAAGCTTCACCAGACCTCAGTTACTATTCTATTGAATTTTTGGGTCTGGTCATACTTGAGATGATCTAGAAATATTTTTTCCCTCTAGATAACATCCATAGACTTCCAGATTGGTATCATTTTCATAGGTTATATTTTTATGGAATTAATTGGACATTTTTGAAATTTACTACAGAAATTTATGACAGCACCAGTGAGCAGTTTGACCTCTAGACCTTTTTGGATGTCAAACATTCTATTTGATGGATTTATGGTCTGTACATATTTTTAATGTGATGTAGACATCCATAGCATTCTAGAATGTCCAAGAATGCTTGATTTCAATTTTTCTAGAATTAGTCATGATTTTCCAAAATTTGGTCAAAAAAGAGGTAAATCTGGTTGAAAATGGAAATGAATATTTCATGCTTCCCTTCATGATTCTTGAGGTGTAGGCCACTTTGCATGATGCAAATGAGTTGTATTCATGTAATTAAATGTGAGAATGTGATGTATGAGCTCACATGACTTGCGTGACACCGAATGGAAAATTTATGCATAACACAACGCTAAAAAATTCATTATTTTATGTCCTTTTTCTTTGTTCCTTCATAAAATGCATGATATGAAGCATGAGAATGGCATAAGATAAGCTAGGAAATTATGGTGTTACATATGGTTTGGCCACATGGAACCCAATCCCTAGGGGATGATTTTTGTCCAAACCAAAAAGGAACTAAGGGTTTTAGAGTGCAAGGATTAATAATATAAAATTGGAATCAAGTAAAAAGCATTAAAGAACAAGATGCACCACTTAGGGATTTAAGTACTCCACCAAAAATCTGATTTGATGTAATTGTTCCTAGGCCTAGAAGGCTCCTCATATGCATCTTCCATCAAGAAAATGAAACAAACATACTTGGTGTTCATATAGTGCATAGTTTCAAGCTAGGCTAGATGAAGCACCAAGGAGTAGTTTTAATTTGTTCCAAGCTTATTTTTAAGTCACATATGATAGAAGAGGATGAGAGGAGGCCTTGAAAAAATTTTAAAAGCCATGGATAGTGATATGGTATTATAGGTTCCATATTATGGCTTAAAGAAGCAACACCTAGCTAGACTCCTTGATTTGATTGTGTGATGACTCCAAGGGGTTTAAATGGAGTCAAGAATCATAATGAATGAAGAGAATGGAGATAAGATGATATTTCCTTAAGGTTGCTTCATTAAGTGCATTATGGAACCATAAAGGAGCCATATGAGTTACCTAGCTTTTTTACTAGATGTATGGCCTTAAAATTAATTCTATGAACCTAATTGGCTTCCATAAATTATGTTTAGGCTAAGAGAAACCAACCCCACACCTTTGTGTGTGTGAGGCCGAGGAAGGGAGAGTAAATTCAAGAAGAAAAGTGTGTAATTACAGTCAAGGTAGCTTACTCATCCTTCTCTCATGCATGAATGTATGCTTGACTTGTCCTTGAATGTGTGTATGTGTGTTTTAAGTTATGAAAAATGTTCTAGCATGAGCTCTTATTCCATGGTACCATGAAGATATATTATATTTTCAATTAATTTTTATTATTTTTGTTTGGGTTTACTTAGCATGGAGAAGCCAAGAACCCTTAGCCATGGCGAAGATGAGCCAAGAACATTTAAAGTTAGTTGAAACAAAGTAAAGAGTCTCCTAAGAGTAATGTTGAGTCAAAAACCTCTTAAAGAAATGGGTGAGGCAAGTCTAAAATTCACAAGTGAATGGGTGAGGCTAATCCACTTACTTGGCAAGCCTATGTATGTTATGTATGACTTGTTCAAATGTTAAAAATGACTAAACTCGAACCCTATGGCACAAACTGACCAAATGGATGAATCTTCCCATGAACTTTTGCAAACATGTAGGGCTCATTGAGAGCTTTTCGAGAAGCTAAAGTGTAGAAAAATTGGAGCTCTACAGAATTAATTATGAATTTTCAAAGTTGGGATTATTCTGTTGCCCTGGTGCATGTACTGTTCATATGGTTAGTTTTGTTTTCTGTGTCATCTGATAATCAAATGGTGTCCAATGCTTATGCAATTGTATAAACATAAACTAGAGGTTATAAGCTTTCCACGACCACCAAGATCACCCCAATTGGGCTTCTGACTAGGGAGATATGAATTTTTGAATTGGGTGATTAGTACCCAGATGATAGCTGACCTCTAGTACTATTCTATCAGTTTCAAATAGCTAGTAGCCTTTGTTTGATCTGGAGTTATTTGTAGCATAAATTAGACATCTGTAGCTTTCTAGAATAGTATAATGTGCCTAATTTCAATTTTTCTAGAATTAGTTATGATTTTTCAAAGTTCAGGCACATAATTTGGAAAACCAGTTGCACTAATATGTTTTGTGTATTTGCTCCCTTTGCTCAAGATATGGGCCACTTTTTGAGCTTATTATGTGCTGTAATTGAGCATTTAAATATGAGGATGAGATGGATGAGTCCACATGGCCCACAAGACTCCAAAGGAAAAATTTTATCTGTGACATAATGTAAGTATATTCATGGTTAGAATGCTATCCTTCTTGCTTCATTGTAAAATGTATGGAATAAGACTTAGAAATGACATGAGGTAAGTTAGATAAATATGGTGTTACAATGGAGGAGAAGGAGTTTGCTAAGGAGAAAGCATGAAAAACCAAGAAAATCCATACCTTTTTCCTTATTTTTCTCTTTCCTTTCTTCTCCTCTTGGTGCGCCTCAAACCCTAGCTCTCTCATTTGGTTTAGGGTAGAAACAAATGTGGCTAAATGAGTGAGGAGATGGAGTGACACATATATATAGCAAGGTTAGGAAGAACTTTTCAAAAATTCTAATTTCGTCCCTTCCTCTTGGCATTTTTGTTTCTAATTCATTTTAGCTCCTTTTTGAGAATCGTCTTCTCCATTATAAAATTTAGGTTCCCGATTTTGTAAAATACCTTTATAATCACTCAAATCGAAGCTAAAATCTTTCTAAATGAATCCATCAAAGTTTGAGTCAACTAATGTTAGAAAATGTACACTGAAAGAGTTTTAACTATCTTAAAACTTCCTATGGTTTTCAGGGCCTCTGAGAATCTTAGCGAACTTAAAACTTTCATTAAAAAAGCCCTCCTATGAGAATTCTAAAATTTGCTTAAAATTACAAAAATGTCATTGTGTTTTGTCAATGTAACACCATAAATTCTAGCTCATTTCTTGATACTCATATGCTTCACATCATTAAATTTCATGAGGGAAGTAGAAAAGTCTATTAAAATAAAGCATTTAATTGCGCTGCGTCGTGTATAAAACTTTTATTCAATGTCACATGGACTGTGTGAGCTCATACTATAAATTCCCATATTTAATTACATTAATACAACTCTTTTGCATCATAAAATCATGCCCACAAATCATAGAAATCAAAGGAGAGCTTAAATTACTTAAGTGCATTTTCGGCCAGAATTGGCCATTTTTCTGACCAAATTTTGGAAAATCATAACTAATTCTAGGAAATACTAAATCACACATTCTTAGCCATTCTGGAAAGCTATGGATGTCTACTTTAGACTAAAAATATGCCTAAACCATAACATTCACACAAAGGGCGTTTGACATCCGAAAAAGTCTAGAGGTCAAGCTACCTCTTGATGCTGTCATAGATTCTGCAACAAATTTTGAAAATGTCCAATTAATTCTACAAAAATTTAATCCATGCAAATGATACAATCTAGAAAGTTGTGGATGTTAGCTAGAGGGAAAAAATATTTCTAGACCAGCTCAGGCAACTCAGACCTCGGAATTCAACGGAAAAGGTCTTGATACTAGACAGAATCTTCAAAAATTCATATCTTCCTCTCTAGACACCAAATGAGGTGCTTCCAATTGGCAAGAGTCATTGTAAATGTCTAGTATTTTTGTATAAAATTTTGTGGCAATTGGACATCATTTGAGTCTTGTTTGATAGAATTCATTTTCGGACCAAATGAAGAGTGTAGCAAACCAAAACCAGAAAAATTGCTAACTTTGAAAAATTTTCAAATATTCTATAGACCTCCAAAAATTATGATATTTAGCTTCCCAAAAATCTCTTAATGAGACCTAATTATATGCCAAATCTTATATCAAGAAGAGCTCATTTGGCTAAAAAATGATATAGGGTTCCAATATGATCAATTTTGGCTCCATATAGGGTATCAAAATTGCCAAATGATTTTCCCTTAGTCTTGGCACCTTTTGGGCAAGTCTAAAAGCACATTTAGGACTTGTGTGAGCTGCCCAAATGGTCCCAAACCTCATGCATCTCATTTTGGCCTTCCCATCCACACATATGCACATTACATCAAACTTTCCAAAATGCATACTTTGGCATTACATACCCAATTTCTATTCCAAAGTTCATCATCATATCCATACATTTATACATCACATAATATCTAATTACATATGTCTAAGGGGTCATAGACCATGTACATCAAAGGATTACATCATATGACACAATTATGGTCTTAAAGTAGCAAAACTTAAGTATTTGGTTGTCAATCTTCTTTCTTCAAGGTAATTGGCTCCCATTACCATGTCCACTTGGTCCACCTAGTATGTGAGATCATTGGAGAGGAGGGAATGAGATTCAAAAAATCCCAATAGCTCATCTTCCATTCAATTATACATAATGGATGTAAACAAGTCTCACAAATGCATGCATGGCATATGGACATGTGCAAACATTCAAGAATCATTTTCATCATTCAAGAAAGTCATACAAAGGCTTGCCGAGCAAGTGGATTGGCCTCACCCAATTTCTTATGGATTTTAGACTTGCCTCACCCATTCTTTAATGTATTCTTGGACTTAACCATGCTCTTGGGGCTCACTTTGCTTTTGGGAGACTCTTTGCTTTGTCTCAACCAATCTTAAGGGTTCTTGGCTCATCCTCACCATAACTAAGGGTTCTTGGCTTCACCACACTCAAGCAAACCCAAGCACACATCAAAACATCATATGAAACATAATATGTCATCATAAAATCATGGCATATGAAATCATGTTATCATACTTTTCATGGCTTGAAAATACACATACACAAATTCTAAGACAAGCTAAGCATACATCCATGCATGAGAGAAGGTGGAGAGAGCTACCTTAGGCACAATCACACACTTTTTCTCTTGAAATTCCCTCCTTTGCTTTGACCACACACCCACAAACTTGTGGAGATGGTTTCTCTTGGCCTAGATACAATTTATGGAAGCCAATTAGATTCATGAAACAAATACTAAGGCCACACAACTTGCTTAGACACTAGGTTGCTCTATAGACCTCATTATGGTCTATAAATGCTCCTAATGAAGCAACGCCCCTCAAATAATTTCTAGGCTCTATTATTTCTTTTCAAATATGATTCTTGACTCCTTTTAAACCTCTTGGAGTCATCACACAATTAAAACCAAGAGCCTAACTACATGTTGCTTCTTTAGGTCATAATATGGAACCTAAAGCACCAAATCACTTACTATGAGTTTTAAATTTTTTCCAAGGCTTTCCCTCATTTTCATTCATCATATATGACTCAAGAATGGCCTTAGAAAAATTTAAAACTCTCTCTAGCTATGGAATCTCATTTTGGCCGAGACTATGGAGCTTAATGGCTTCCTTGGAATTTGCTTGGTTTTCTTGAAGGAGGAAGCATGTGGGGAGCATCTTAGGGATCTTAAGAACTCATTTAAACTCTTAATTATACCTAGGAATCATCACACAAGGTCAGATTTTACAAGGTGCACACAAAACCTTAGAATTTGCATCTTAAAATCTAATAGTTTTTTGATAATTCCCTTTGCATATTCTTAATCTCCACATCCTTTTCCCTTAGATTCATGCTTGGTTCTGCCTAAAAATCATCTTCTCCTAGGGTTTTCCCAAGTAGGGTGAAATGGTGGAGAAGGGAACCAAAGATAACAATCATAAGAAGAGAAATTACCTTGTTTTCTTGCTTTTTCTCACTTAAATCTTGTGTTCTTTGAGCTCCTCTCTTCAAATCCAAATTTTTCCCTCAATTTCTCCTTGAAAACAAATCCATATACTTCATTATAATTATAGGAAATAAAGAAGAATGAAGGAGAAGAGGTTTAGAAGAGAAAGAGCATGAAAAACCATGAAAATCCATACCTTTCTACCTTGAATTTCTCCTCCTTTTCTTCCTCCTCTTGTGCATCTCATCCCCTAGGGTTTTCCTCTGGTTTTGGGCAGAACATGGTCGTGCATAATGAAGGGAGAAGAAGGGTGCATCATATATATACGTGAGTGGAAGTTACACTTTTCGAAAATTCTCATTTTGCCCTTCGTTCTTGGCATTTTTGTTTCTCCTTTGTTTTAACTCCTTTTTTAGAACTGTCTTTTCCATTATAAAATTTAGGTTCCCAATTTAATAAAATGCCTTTGGAATCACTCAAATCGAAGTTAAAACCTTCCCGAATGAATTAGTCAAAGTTCGGGTCAACTGACGTTAAAAAAGTCCACCAGAGGGGTTTTAACTGTCCTAGGGGTTTCTACAGTTTTTAGGGCCTCTGAGAACCCTAGAAAACTTAAATATTTTATTTAAAAAGCCCTTCTATGTAAATTCCAAAATTTGCTCAAAATTACGAAAATGCCAGTACGTTTCGTAAACTTTTCGTAAGAAATTGTTTCTTCATTCTAGCTCTATTTTTCGTTCCATCTAAGCTTGGGATTCTCATTTTTAGGAGTCTAGAATGCTTCCCAAAATTTTCAAGACCTTAACTACATCATTTCAGGGGACTTTCTTTTGTATCTGGTGAGTTTTGTTCGTTTACAAAGAAACTGTACGTTACGTTTCTCACGTTTTCTCTCGTTTTTAGAAAATCGGATGTTACAGTCAACATTTTGTCACAATTCATTCTTCATTCTAGCTCTATTTTTCTTTTCATCTGAACCTGGGATTCTCATTTTTAAGAGTCTAGAATGCTTCTTAAATTTTTCAAGACTTTAACTAATTCATTTCAGGGGACTTACTTTGAAAATGTATCTGTTTCCATCGTTTGACGAAAACTGGATATACACAAATACCTTGCATGGCCCAAGGATTTTAAAAACTAATTAGACCAACCAAAATACATATCAGATCAGCACAATATTCATTTATGACAGTAAAAGGATGGAACGTAAGTTCAAATGGAATCCCATATGTAATAACCCTAACTTCTAATTGTAATAATTAAGGTTAAGTACGTGATTAATAATCATATATCAATGCTTGAAGTCATCAAGATTAATTACATCAAGAAAAAGTGAGGAAATTTGAAACCTTAATGTTGTTAGGGTCATTAGCTAGATAACCACAATTATTCAAATGCATAAGTGAATTTAATTATTAATGAGGAGCCTTTGATACTCCCATCCATCAATTCCAACTCATAAAATCCTCCTACAAGTGTTTCTAGATCATTCATTAGCATTACCTTAAGAGAAACTAAGGTTTCTAGGTGAATATGAGAAATAGAGCACTTTTGCCGCGGCTAAATTCCCTTGCGCCATGGCCAATTACTCTCGGTTCAACTCCTTATGCCTTTACCAATTTTTCACATTTCGCCACAGCCAAATACCCTTTAGAACACCTCTAAATCTGCCTCTCAGACTTAGTCGCGACCAACGTCACTATTCGCTGTAGCCAATTGCTCTCTGTTTTCTTTCCTGGCAGGTTCGCCACATTTGGCCGAGGCCAATTAAATGTTGGCCACGGCCAATTCCCCTCTGTTACCATTTGGTCGAGGCCAATTAAATTTTAGCCGCAGCCAATTCCTTCTGATCCTATAACTCTGAAAATCTTGTCTCCTACTCTCCACTCTCTTTTAGGGACACTCTAGGACCACTCTCCCTCCATTTGTGAACCTTTAATGGTATTTATCTACTTGATTTACCTAGTTAATCTATCCTTATCCATCTCAAGATTAAAGTATTGGTTTTTACTTACCAAGCTACCACACATCAACAAAACTATAATTTAATGACAGTAAATGTATTCTGGTCACAAGGTGCATAGGGCCCATACTTAATATTCATACAAGATCAAATCACTTATCCATTGTTAGCTAATTACAACCATAATGTTCAATCCCATGATAATTAAATTACATATACAGTCCCTATACTTGGCAATTGATGATGCAATGCAGCAATAATGCAAAACTTGCAATCTAGTTACAATACAATTCGACAAGGCCTCCAAACCTATGTGCTACCAAACCATTTAATATGCTTCCATTAATTTTCTCCTTGCCACTAAGAGGTCCGGTCCTTGAAAATGTTAGCCCACAACGGGGTGAGATATATAATCTTAGTAACAAAAGGCAATTCCCATATATATGTACAAGTTAATCAATTTAATGCAATTTCATATCATCAATACTAGAATCATCAATTTAATTCGCAAATGAACTAGTTAAACTACCAATAACTACTATCCTATACCAGCAGTCATACACAACATATTAATGGCCAATAACACCGGGAGAGGTCCATCCATGGCACCTGCTCCATAATGAGCACAACCAGGGCTCAGTGCATCTGGGGTTTGATCACAACCCGATGCTCGATCGAAACACATGCATGGGTGGCAACTGCACAATAGCTCCACTATGGACTCACAAGGTCTAATCACAATAACGATTCAAGTAGTCAACCAATCATTTAGCATTTCAAAATCATATATGTGCAAATAATATTAGATTAACATGAACATATACATGGAATTGGAAAATTAACCCCAGTTACCTCAATGAAGCCAATTATTCATCCTCTAGCTACCATCATGATTCAAAGCACACCAAGCCTAACATAAGCATAATCATCATTATTCAACTACCATTAGTAAGAAATTTCCCTTTCTATATATTAATCTTAATAAAAGTACATTAAGAACTTCTTACCTAAGCTTCCTAAGGGTCTACTGTACAAATTTAAGGTTACAACAACAAGAACTCACAATGGATCACTCTTAACATCTCCATTTTCGTATATGTAAAAGCCATGCACCAAAAGTTAGTCCAAATGATGGAAATTCTATATATATACCACACAAGAGAAGAGGGAACACTTACCCATACACCCAAGAGGTCAAATGGATTGGGTTGAGCCTTAACTACTAAGAACACACCATGAGACATTCTCAAATTCGGATTTGAGTCATCAAGCCCAGAAAATTCAGTTTTTCACCTTCATCTCCTTGTAATTTTGCACAATAGCAGAACCCATTATGAAAATCAACCCTTAGGGACATTTTCTAGCAAAATAATACACAAAATAGAAGGGAAATACTTACCCAATTATCCCTCTAGCTTCTAACTCCAGAAATCTTACAAGGGAACACCAAAACACCAAGGTTCAGATTTGGAAAGGAGATGAAAATGCTTAAAACCAGAAACTAATTAGACCAAAATGAAGAGGAGAATGAAAGGGACATGTTTTATATAGATTACCTTGGCCAAATCTTCCTCTAGAAGTGAGAAATGGTAGAAGAATGCAAAAAAACCCTAGCCTCCCTCTCAACCTCCGAATTTTGCTTTGCCTCTTGTGTTTTTTCTGCAGAATGGGGAGGAGGCTAAGTGTATTTAGGGTTTAGTTGTGTTTGAGTTGGGTCTCAAATGGGTTGTGGGTTGACCCAAAGGCCC
This sequence comes from Erythrophleum ivorense, assembly GCA_026724425.1. Classification (NCBI taxonomy): domain Eukaryota; kingdom Viridiplantae; phylum Streptophyta; class Magnoliopsida; order Fabales; family Fabaceae; genus Erythrophleum; species Erythrophleum ivorense. Next base: position 18,254,177 of record JAIUCV010000009.1, read on the forward strand.
AAATCCTCATGGGTTTAGATTTTTATACTTGTTGGGCCTTATTTCATGAGTTGGGCTGCAGAAATTTGATTGGGTTAGGTCAAGTTCTAAGAGTCAATCTAACTTGGGTCTGCATAATGTGTATTGAGCCAACTATAAAGGCTCATGTAAATTGGGTCTTGGGCCTCTATTTCACTAAATCAGATTGGGTGCTAGATGATCTCTCTTGGGCCAAGTCTCATGATAAAGAGTTGAGCTTGCACTTAAAATCATTGGGCCTCCATAAATCCTTATCCATAACTTACTAAAATTAATTTTGGGCCCAAATTAAGCTTTAACCTAATTGAAATCTTAAACCTACATTAATAACTTATTTCTCTATAAATTTCCATTCATGTAGCTTACCTAATTATTCTATAATAATTATTCTTAATTAGTCTAAGTACATTATTAACATCTTAATTAATTTTGGAGAGTTACACCAAACACTCAATACACCATCTAATGTCTTCAAACCACTTGGAGCAAGATTTAATGGTTTAATTGAACATGCTCTTACCCATAACTCTCTAAGGGAGCCTCAAATGTAAAATATGGCTATAGCACTTCCTAATGTCACACATAAGGGCCTATAATAGTAAATGATATGTTTTGGCTTCTAATGACAACCTAAAATCCCCATTACGCTATCTAAATTTGTCAACCACTTTGAGCATGTTTCAATTAACAAATTAAACTTGTCCACATCCCTCAACACTTGGTATAATCCCTAATTCAAAATATGGTTATGTCACTTCCCAAAATGACCATATAAAGACTTATGATAGAAAAATTTGTTGTGGCAACACAAAACGGATGAACCATTTCACCTTCCTCATGATCAAGGCAATGAAAACACATTCCCAAGGCCCCTAACCCATAACCAAACTTAGAAGCACAATTGGTCAAGCATTAATTCCACTTCACACCTTATATGACATCCAAATGACTATAATTGTAACACTATATATTTCTAGCTTATTTCATATTATCTCCATGTCTCATGCCATGAATTCTATGAAGAGACAAGGAAAAATGATATTAAAAGGTGAATATTTTAGCGTTGCATAGTGGATGAAAATTTCATTCGATGTCACGTGGACCATGTGAACTCATGCATCACATTCTCATATTTAATTACATACAACTCATTTCCATCCCCAAAATTGGCTTAGAGCTCATGTATGGCAAGGGGATACATAAAATTCATGGTTGCATTTTTGGTCCAGAATTTTCCCTTTTCTAATACAAACTTTGGAAAGTTATAACTAATTCTAGAGAAATCAAAATCATGCATTCTTTACCATTCTAGAAAGTGACACATGTATACTTCATGCTAAAAATATAACCAGGCCATGAAACATAATACAAAAGACATTTGACATTCGAAAAATTGCAGAGGTCTGGCTAGCTACTGATACTGTCACAGGTTTCTGCTATAAACTTCAAAAATGTTCAATTAATTCCATAAAAATCCAATCCATTCAAATGATACCAATCTAGAAAACTACAGATGTTAGATAGAGATTAAAAATAACTTTAGACCAGTTTAGGCACGTCCAAGCATTGAAAAATAATCAAACAGTAACTTGGGTCAGTCTAGATGCCTGATACTAGATAGAAACTTCAAAAATTTATATCTCCCTCTCTAAACATCCAAATGGTGTGCTTCTAGTTGCCACAGGTCACTGGGAATGTCTAATTTATCTCTATAAAATTTTGTGGCAATTGGACATCATTTTCCTCTTGAGTGATAGAATTTATTTTCGGACTAGTATGAACAGTAACCTGACCAATTTCAAAAAAAAATTTCAACTTTGGAAATTCATCAAATATTCTATAGACCTCTAAAAATTCTGCACTTTAGTTTCCCAAAAAGCTCTCAACAAGCTCTAATTCCATGCCAAGTCTCAGATCAAGAAGAGTTCATTTGGATAAAAAGTGGTATAGGTTTCCAATATGGTCAATTTTTACTCTATATAGGATACCAAAGTGTCCAAATGACTTCCTTTAGTGTTTGGGTAAGTTTAAAAGCATGATTAGGACTTGTATGAACTGCCCAAATGGTTTCAAACCTCATGCATCTTAATTTGGCTATTCCACTTCTATTTATACAGAATTGCACAAAGCCATTCAAGAAGTCAATTTACCATAACATACTTAATTTACATTATAATGGTCGCATAACATATTCTCTCATTTATACATGACATATTATCATGATATAACATTCTTAAGAGGTCATAGGTCATATACAATAATAGGTTACAACATTTGCCACTTATATAGCCTTAAAAGCAAATTCCATGCACTTTGATGCTATCCTCTCATCTTTCAAGAGGTTGGCTTCCATTTCCTTGTTCTCTTTGTCCACCTAGTATGTTAGAACATTGGAGAGAATGGAATGAGATTCAAAGAATCCCAATAGCTCATCTCCCTTTCAATCACACATAAAAGATGCAAAACCAATCTTGAAAATGCATGCATGAGTATCATAGGATGTGCAATCATTCAAGAGACATTTTTAACATTTGAGCAAGTCATATATAGTATACAAAGGTTTGCCAAGTAAGTGGATTAGCCTTATCTATTCACTTGTGGATTTTGAACTTCCCTTACCTATTTTTTAAAAGGTTTTTGACTCAACTTTGCTCTTGAAAGTCAACCTCACTTTTGGGAGACTCTTTACTTTGTCTCAACCAATTTTAAGGGTTCTTAGCTCATCCTCACCATAGCTAAGGGTTCGTGGCCTCACCACACTCAAGCAAACCAAAGAAGTATCATAAACATCATTTGAAAACATAATGTATCATCATGGTACCATGGCATATGAAATCATGCTAGAATACTTTTCATGGCTTAAAACACACATACATACATTCAAAAACAAGCCAAGCATACATTCATGCATGAGAGAAGGAAGAGTGAGCTACCTTGGAAGTAACCACACACTTTTTCTCTTGGATTTGCTCTCCATTCCTTGGCTTCACACATACAAAGGTGTGGGAATGATTTCTCTTCACCTAGACACAATTTATGGAAGCCAATTAGGTTTATGGAATTAATTCTAAGGCCACACAACTTCCTCACATACTAACTTAGTCTATAAACGCCTTTATGTTTCCAAAAATGTACCTAATGAAGCAACACCCATCAAATAAATTCTAGGCTCCATTCTTTCCTTTCAAATATGATTCTTGACTCCTTTTAAGCCTCTTGGAGTCATCACACAATTAAAATAAAGAGCTTAACTACATGTTGTTTCTTTAGGTCATATTATAGAACATATAAGGCTAACTCACTTTCTATGGTTTCTAAATTTTTCTCAAGGCTTCTCCTCATCTTCACTCATCATATATGACTCAAAATGGGCTTAGAAAAATTTAAAACTTTCCCTAGGCACCCAAACGTATCTAGGCCGAGACTAAGAAGAAAGTTGGCTTCCTTGGACTTTGGTTTGTTTTCTTGATGGAGGAAGTAGATGGGAAGACTTCTAGGGATCTTAGGAGCTTATTTAAACTCTCATTTAGGCATAGAAATTAAGGTATTGAATCAGATTTTACAAGGAGCATATGAAACCCTAGAATTTGCATCTTGAATTTCCATAACTATTTGTTAATTTTCTTTATATATTCTTAATCTGCATACCCTTTTTCGTAAGAATCACCCTTGGTTCTGCCTAAAAACCAAGCCCTCTTATGACTTCTAGAGTGGGGTGAACCATAAGGAGAAGAGGAGCAAGGGGTAGCAACCATAGAAGAAAAAATTACCTTGTTTTTCCTTATTTTCTCACTTGAATCTTGTCTTCTTTGGCCTTTTCTCTTCAAATCCGAATTTATCCCTTAATTTCACCCTTAAAATAGATCCATATACTTCAATATAATCATAGGAAATAAAAGAGAATGGAGGAGAAGAGGTTTGGAAAGGAAAAAGCATGAAAAACTACCAAAATTTCATACTTTCAAGCGTTGATTTCTCCTCCTCTTTGTTCTTCCTCTTGTGCCCAATCTCCTATGGCTTTTTCTCTGGTTTAGGGTAGAAATATATAAGGCTAAATGAATGGGAGAGTGGGGCACCCTATATATATATATATGGAGGAAGAATGACTTTTCAAAAATTCTAATTTTGCCTTTCATTTTTGCAATTTTTGTTTTTAATTCGTTTTAGCTACTTTTTGAGAACTGTCTTTTCCATTATAAAATTTAGGTTCCCAATTTTGTAAAATGTCTTTGGAATTACTCAAATCGAAGCTAAAACCTTCCCGAATGAATTCGTCAAAGTTCGGGTATACCGATGTTAGAAAACGTCCACCGGAGGGGTTTTAATTATCCCAGGGTTTCCTATAATTTTCAGGGCCTCTAAGAACCCCGAAGAACTCAAATTTTTCATTTAAAAAGCTCTCTTATATGAATTCCAAAATTTTCTCAAAATTACAAAAATGCCATTACATTTTGTAAGTTTTCTGTCAAATTTTGTTTCTTCATTCTAGCTCCATTTTTCCTTTCCTTCTGAACCTAGGATTCTCATTTTTAGGAGTCTAGAATGTTATTTAAATTTTTTGGGACCTTAACTAATTCATTTCGGGGGACTTGCTTTGAAAATGAGTCCATTTTTGTCGTTTAACAAAAATTGGATATTACAAATGATAGCAAAAAGCAAAGAGTTATTTCTAAAACTTTCAAGTGACAACTCAAAACCTAAAAGATGGCTTCTAAATTCCTTTAAACACCTTATACAAGTGTAGAGAACACATTTAAACTAGCCTAAACCTCCAAATCCTTTATACCAATAGTTCAAACATCAATTTTACAATGCTAATTATTTAGAAGTTATAAAATATTAGGGTACTCGTTAATAATTAACTAGATACTATCGCAAGTACTAATTCCATGATATCTCAAATTATACAATCAGTCCTTATACTTGATAATATATGATGCAATGTGGCAATTGTACCACACAATAAGCAATGCTAGCATATCTACTATACAAACCCAATTTACATAGAGCATTCAAGCCTATACATTACTAAACTACCACGATAGATTTCCATGAGCTTTTCCTTGCTACTAAGAGATCCAGCCTCTGAAAATATTAGCCCACAACTGTGGTGAGATATACAATCTCAGTAATAAGAGAAAATTTTCATATATATGTACAAATTAATCAACATAATGCATTTATACAAAAAATATACTAAAAATATCAATATCATCAGTAAAAGAACTAGTTGAACTACTATTATCTCATACTAGCAATTACCATACAACATGTTAATGGTCAATAACAAATGGAAAGGTCCACATACAACGCTGACTCCCTATGGAGCACGCTTATAGCTTGGTGCATTCATGAGTTTGATCACAACTTGGTGTTTGATCGAAGCATAATGCATGGGCGGCAGCCACACCACAGCTATGCCAAGGACTTATAATAATCAATTTTTCAAAAATTAAATTGAAATCGATAAAATGATATGAGAACACCTTAAGACAAGGCAAATTGAAGCTAATTGAAAATAGGATGTTAACTAGAATATCTAAAAAGGTAGTTAAGAGGTTAAGGATAGCTTAAAAATAGAGCCAAAATGGCTAAACAAATTAAAGAATAACATAGTGGCAAAATTGTAATTTCAAGTAACTTTTTGAAAACTTAAAAGAGAGTGCATTAAATGATAAAATTGAGCTCACTAGGGTTCTCAAAGGTCTAGAAAACCATAGGAACGATTAGAATGGTTAAAACCCTTCCGGTATATGATTTAGGTTAATAATTATCATAACTTTAATTGAATGGCTTGGTAAGGTTTTAAATCAAATTAATGTAAAATCAAAAGCTTTAAATGAATTAAAGGACCTAAATTTTATGATGGAAAGGATAGTTCTAAAAAAGGAGTTAAAATGAGCTTAAATGGAGAAGTTAAAGTTCAAGGGACATAGTTAGAATTTTGGAAAAGTCGTAAATAGCTTCCCCTTCCTTTATATATCACACCACCTTCTTTCCCTCATCTCCACTAACCTAATTCCACTCTAAAACAAAACCTGGACTAACATTAAGTTGCACACAAAAGGAAGGAGAAGAAGGGAGAAAACTAAGTCTAAAAGGGTAGGAATTCATGCTCTTCCTTTTACAAATGTTCTTCTCCCCTTTCTCTTCTTTCTTTCTATGGTTTTGGAATTCTGAATGGTATGTTTTGTGGTTGGTTTAGTAAAGGAAAGAATGAGTTTGGAGGAAACCTTAGTAACACAAGAAAGCTCAGTAGATAAGGAATCAAACAAGGTATGTTTTTTCATGTAAAGCTCATTCCTCTTGGTTCTTTCCTTACTTCTTCAATTCGGCCAAACCAATAGCATAATGAAGGGAGCTTGGTTTTGGCCCAAACTTGATAGAAAATAAGGTTTTGAGGCATGGAGATTCATATGGAACCAAAAGAACCAAACAAGAAGCTATTGATTACAAGTTTCCAAACCTAGGGTTTTAATTGCACTTTAGGAAATATGAAGCTTTAAAATGATCTTTTAGACCATGTAAGAGTATGATTGAACTAAGAAGAGGCTAAGGAATTCATATTGGTGCTACATTTCCTAGAAGAATCAACAAAACTCCATGGATGCTCTACCTCCATATTGGTCTCGGCTAAGGGGTAGATGTAATACCTAGGGAGAGTTTTCTTTGATTCTAAAAATAAAAATAGTTTAAATATAAATTATAAACACTGAATCAACCATCGGTTTGAATTTAGAAGCCTTATTTTGAATAAGAAAAGTTTAAGATTTCATTATGCATAGAGAAGGAACTTGGTGCTAGGTTCATTGATTTGAGTTTGTGATGACTATAATAAGTTTAAATAGAGTCATATGACTTATATTGGGTGAGAAATTGGAGCTAAGATAACAAATTATATGAGTTACTTTATTATGCCATTAAATGGAACCATATGAAAGCCTAAAACTAAAATTTGCTTATGTAAGAATTGTGCGAGTCTAAAGATGGTTCCATTGATGCATTTGTATCTTGTTCGATGTGTCTAGGCTAAGCAAGTCAAGTCTCTTCCAAGTGTGTTTGTGAGGTCGAGAAAGGGAAGTGAGAAACCAAAGAAGGAATTTGTGCTTCTTGAGTAAAGGTAGTTCTTCATCCATTCTTGTATGCTTCTGTTAGTTATTTGATTGTCATTGATTGCTTGTACGTGTGTATTGATTATGAACCATGCCTATTGCCATTGGTATCATGATTTGATGCAATTATGTTACATGAAATGCATTTGAATTGTGGAATGACTCTTAATGGGTGAGGTTATGCCAAAAGTCTCCTAGATTGGGTGACATAAAGCCAAAAGTTGTAATACCATATTATTTCTAACATTAATCCCTCTTTTGCAAGTGGGGATATGCACTTTATCAAGGAAATCTCAAGAAAATACATTAAAATAATGAATTAAATTGTATTGCATAGCAAATAAATTTTTCATTTTGCATCTCTGGGACCCCATGAACTCATCAACAAAATTTTCTAATTTATTTTTCATACATACAAATCATAACATTCTCAAAATTTGGCACCAACCACGGATCAAGGGTCAAAAATCCTAAAATTTCTTCATTTCCCCCAGCTGTATAGTGGTAGATTTCAGGGGAAACTTTGAAAAAATCATAACTAAATGTAGAAAAATTGAAATCACATAAAACTAGCTTTCTAGAAAGCTCTAGATATTAACTTCACAATAAAAATAATTTCAGGACATGAATATAGCCTTTGGACCATGTTTGACAATGAAATAGCCACAAAGGTCTGGCTATCCCTGGTACTGATACAATTTATTATCATAAACTTTAGAAATGTCCAATTAATTCCAAAAAAAATCCAATCCATGCAAATGATACCAATATGGAAAGCTACAGATATTAGCAAGAGGAAAAAAATAGTTCCAAACCAAGCTAAGAGCATTCAGACCCAGAAAACTATCAAATAGTGACAAAGGTCTGACTGGTCACCTAGTACTGGACAGCAACTTTAAAAATTAATATCTCCCTCTCTAGACATACAAATGAGGTGCTTCTAATTGGAACAAGTCATTGGAAAGGTCTAATGTCTACCTGTAAAATTTTATGGCAATTGGACATCATTTGCCCTATGAGTGACAGAATTTCATTTTGGACCAGAATAAATAATGCACTGAACCAAAATCAGAAAAATTCCTAACTTTGAAAATTCACCAAATATTCTGTAGACCTTAGAAAATTCTAAAATTTAGCTTCCCAAAAAGCTCTCAAATTTTAGACCAAGAAGAGATCATTTGGAAAAAAAGTGGTATAGCTCACCAAAATGGTCAATTTTGCTCCATATGAGATACCAAATATGTCCAAATGGCCTCCTTTAATGTTTGGCACCTCTTGAGCAAGTTTAAAAGCATAAATATGACTTGTAAGAACTACCCAAGGGTCTCAAACACCATGCATCTCATTTTGACCACTCCACGTCTATTAATGCACTAAAACATACATGTCATCCAAGGGTCAAATTCCACATTTACATTGATCTAGTGTCATACAAGATTTACATAGCATCCATACATCATATTACATTTTCTAAAGGTCTTATATCATAAAAATAATATGTACACAACCACTTTGACATTCAACTACAATTTAGACTACATAATAGGCAAAGTAAGGCTTTTCAATGATCTTGGCTTGCATTTCCTTATCTTTGAGCACCACCTAGACATTTCAAGAGTGAGAGGGAAAGGGGAGTGAGATTCTAAGAATCTCAATAGCTCACACACCCATTCACACATACATTCAAGGCATATATACATCAAATCATATGTATAGAAGGTTTGGCAACCATAAAGTACGCAAAGTCACAATTTCCATGCCACTTATTCACATTCAAGCCAAGACCATGCTCTAGAAACTTTTGGTTTTGGCTCATCCCATTTTTAGGACTTTTGGATTTGCTTTACTCTTCCAAGAGACTTTTGGCCTTGTTTCACTCATGCCATGAGACTTTTGGCATCTCCTCACCATCAATAAGGGACTTTTGGCATCACCTTACCCTTATGAGCCATTTCCACAACCATAGTCATTCAAGAAGACACATTGGTATCAATGTAATGTCAAGGCATCAAGTGGCATATTCTCAAGTCACAAGAGCACACACAAGCACACAAAGACATACACATGCACACAAGAATGCAAGGAGAAAGAGGTGGAGAGCTACTTTGAATTTACGAAAGCTTACTTTAGTTTTTCTCCTTTCCCTTCTTGGCCTCACAAACACACCTAGGTGGATGGATGTTCTCTTGGCCTAAACACCATAGACAACACATAATCACACACTTGAAGTAAGCCAAGACACCAAAGATACTCTTAAGCACACACTTGGTTCTATAAGTGGTATAATGGTTCCATAATTAGCCTATTAAAGCAACTCTCACATTTCAAGTTCTAAGCTCCATTCCTTTGTTATTTTTAGACTTCTTGGACTCATTTAAGGTCCTTGGAGCCCTCACACATTCACTCGCACAATTAGAAATCCAAATTGCTTCATAAGGCACTATTGTGAACACCATTGCTCCATCTCTCATTCCATGGCTCCTAAATTTTTTTCAATGATTTCTCCCATCTTCTAATATCATATAAAGTCCTAAACCAAGGCTAGAACAAATTAAAACACTCCCTAGCCCCTTGAACCTAGCTTGGCCGAAACATAAGCCTAAAAAAGGGTTCTTGGAGTTTCAAAATTTTCCTTGATGGGAGAGCCACTTGGGGAGGTTTCTAAAGGTCTTAGGAGCTCAAGAAAACATTCAAATAGCTAAGGAAACACTCACACAAAATCAGATTTTACAAAACCCTAAAGAACCCTACACTTTTCTATCTTGTTTTCTATTGGTTTCTCTTGGAATTTCTTGCCATGTTCCATCTCCCCATGGCCTAATTCCCTTGTTTCTCTCTTGTTTTGGATAGAACTCCCTCCCCTCTAATGGTTATGTACAAGGCCGAAATTACACCAAGGGAGGAACAAAAGGAAGAAGCAACAAAGATAGAAAATCACCTTGGGCTTAGCTTCCTTTCAATGATCTTTCTCCTTGGTTTGCTTCCCTTCAAAAATTTTGAACTTCCCCCTCTGGTCTGGACCAAAACAAAACTAAATAACTCAAATAAATCATGAAAAGAAAGCATAGAAGGTAGAAAGCAAGGTTGGAAGAAGAAAGAGTATGAAATTCCATAGATTTCTCACCTTTTCTTCGCTTTTCTCCCTCCTTCTTCTTCCTCTTCTTGTGTGCCTAAGAAAGCTGTTATTTTTCTGTAATTTGGGCACAGGAAGTCATGCTTAAGAAGGTGGAGAAGAAGGGAGAAGTGCGTGGGAGCTTCTAGAAACACACTTTTTCAAAAATTTCAGTTTAATCCTTCCATAATGGCAAATTTCGTTTCAGCTTTGTTTTAGCTCCTTTTTGAGAACCTTCTTTTCTATTATAAAATTTAGGTTCCCAATTTAATAAAATGCCTTTGGAATCACTCAATTTGGAGCTAAAACCTTTGTAACACCCCACAATTAATTAAGGTATTAATTATGGATTTGGGTTAATTAAGAATAATTAATATGGAATAGTTGGCAAGTTAAGTGAATGAAAATTTTAGAGAGATAAATTATTAGTATGAGTTTGAGATTTAATTGAGTTAGAAACCCCATTTAGGCTCAAATTAAATTAAGTAGGCTAAGGTTAGGAACTAATAGAGGGCCCAATCTGATTTAAAGAATTAGAGACCTAAGACCCAACGTGCACAAGCTTTTATAAATGGTCCAATAACCCTTGTGTAGACCCAAATCAATTGAGTCTTTTAAACTTGGTCTGACCTAATTAAATTTCTGTAGCCTAACACATTAAAGCTGGCCCAACAAAGTTTAAATCAGAATCCACTTGCAATTGGACCTTAGGGTCAGCCCATGACCCACATTAGACCCAACTTAAACCCAACTAAAATCCTAAACACTTCAGCCCCTCCACATTTTGCTGAAACACACACACATGACTCATTTTCGGAGGTTTGAAGGGAGGCTAGGGTTTGGGGCAAGAAATCCATCATTTTTCACTTCTAAGCTCAAAATTGGCTAAGGTACTTATTATATAACTTAATCTCCTTCTTTTTCTCTTCATTTTGGCCTGATTAGTTTTTTATTTGGAGCATTTTCACCATACCTAAAATCTGAAACGTGGTTGTTGGGATTTTCTTAGTAAAATTTCGTAGGTTGGGATTAAGGGTGTTGTTAGGTAAGTATAAACTCTCCATTTTGATGCTTTCTCTGCTAGTTTGAGACCCCTATAGTTGATTTATAACATGGGTATTGTTTTTATGTGAATTTACTCAGAATTTGAGGTGTTATTTTGAGATTTCTGGGGTAGGCTCAACCAAATCTGAATTTGGTTTTAGTGGTAATTGGGTAAGTGTTTCTGAGTAGTCCTATATAGCTTAATTCTTTAAGTGATGGGTTTGCTTATACAAATTATGATTAGGGATAGTAATGGCTTGGTTTTGTATCCATTGGCTCCAGTAGCACTTACTTGGCTCTTAGAGGATTGGCTACAAGTGAAGTAATCGGGGTTTATACTAATTCCATGCATATGTTTCTTTTAATCTTATATTTGCTGCATGATTATGATTTTGATGCTAAATAAATTGGTTAGCTATCTGTTATGTGTGATTGGACCTTGTGAGTCCATGGTGGAGCTATGGTACGGCTGCCACCCATGCATGTACTTCGATCAGCCACTGGGTTATGATCAAACCCCAGATGCACTAAGCCCTGGTTGTGCTCATTAGGGAGTGGGTGCCGTGGACGGGCCTCTCCCAGTATTATTGGCATTTAACATGTGAAAATATGATTGCTAGTATGAGATGGAAATCATAGTAGCCTAACCATTTCCTTTGCTGATATGACTGATATGATTCTGATGTTAATTTTGATTCATGCATATATGTTAATTAAATTAGATTATATAAATGGAAATTTCCTTGGTTACTGAGATTCACACCTCACCCCGTTTCATGGGATCATATTTTCAGGTGAAGGCTCTTCGGGTAAGGATAAGGGGAAGCAAGTGGATGAAAATTCATAAGCCTTAGCCATGTGTGGAGGAAGCTACACTTGGGCTAATCTGAGTAGAGTAGATGCAATTTTGTTAATATTTTATATAGCATCATCATGTAATCATATTACCAAGTGTAGGCATTTACATTTAAATTAATTAGATTGTATCTATTAAAGAGTTAAATCTCATTATAACTTGGTATTGGATGTATGAACTTACAGTATCTGATGTATAAACTTTGTTGACTATATGATATGGTCTACTGTTAGAAATGTCATCATGGGATATATTAGATTGTTGATTTGAATCAGTGATGTATGGAATTTGTAATGGAATGTATATTTGAATGATAATTGCTGGAAGCTTATGAAATTCTGCTATTATTAATCTATAAACTTGTTGATCTAGGGTAGTTGGAGGAGTAGAAATTGACTCTTAAGTCTTGAACTAGTAGTAATAGATTAGCTGGGTAAATTAGGCTAATGAAAGTTATTGGAGCCCCACAATTAAGGTAGAGTGGCCCTAGGGTGTTATTAGAGGGAGAGTGGAGAGTATGAGACAAGATTTTAGGAGTTGTAGGATCAGAAGGCATTTTGCTGCGCCCAAAATGGGATTAGCCATGGCCAATAGAGGCGAAATTGCCCAGTAGGAGTACCAGAGAGCAATTCGCCACGGTGAAAAGTAGAATTAGCCGCGGTAAAGTGTGAGAGGCAAAACTGGGAGTCGTCCAGAGGGTAATTCGCCGCGAATAAATGGGAATTAGCCACAGCAAACTTTTATGAAAATGTGACAAGCATTCCAGAGAGGAATTAGCCGCGGCGAAAGGAGGAATTGGCCGCTCCCAATAGCGAGAGGCAAGTGAGGTAAGTTCCAGGAGGCTTCCTCACCACAGTGCCATGTAGGTTAGCCATGGTGAAGCTCTAACTCACCACGGCAAAATCTGTAAAGATATAAGGGTGAACCCGAGAGCAATTAGCCGTAGCGCAAGGGCATTTAGCCAAGACTAACGGTCCCAAACTCTCATTCTAACCTAGAAATCTTAATTTTTCATATGGTAACCTTAAGGGATGTCTTAGAAACATTGGTAGAAGATTCTTGTAAGTTGGAATTAATGGGTAATAGAATCAAAGGCTTATAAAATGAGTGTTTGTTTTCCTTGTGTACATGAATGCTTGTAATTATTTGATTAATGACTCTAATAACATTAAGGTTCAAATTTCCCTGCATTTTTTGAATGTAATTAGTCTTAATGTATTGTAACCTTAATTTATGGTTATTAATCACGTATTTTACCTTAATTACAATGGTTAGAAGTTAAGGTTGTCACAACCTTCCCAAACGAATCCATTAAAGTTTAGGCTCATCGCTGTTAGAAAACATACACCAAAGGGGCTTTACCAGTCTCGGAGCTTCCCATGGTTTTTGGGGCCTCTAATAACCTTGGGCAACTCAAATTTCCCATTTAGAAAGCCCTCCTATGTGTTTTTCCAGAAGTTGCACTTATTTACAAAAATGCCATTACGTTTTGTCAGTTTTCGTTAGCAATTGTTTCACCATCCTAACTTCATTTTTCTTCCCGTCTGAGCCTGGAATTATCATTTTTAAGATCCTAGGACTCTACCTAAATTTTTTGGAATATTATCTAACTCATTTCAGAGGACTTGCTTTTATATGACTCATTTCATCATTTTACAAAAATTGTGTTTGTTACACAAGTCCCTAAGCATGGGTGACACAAAGCCAAAAGTCTTAAGAATGAGTGAGGTTAAGTCAAAAGTCTCTAAAGTGGGTGATGTTAATTCAAATGCCCTAAATAATTGGGAGGCTAGATCAAAAGTTTCTAAAGCTTATTTTTACTTTGATGGATTTATATGACTTCAAATATTTGATTATCTTTGATATTTGAAAGCCAATTATGCATGTTTGCTCTCTTTGACATGATAACATGCCTTATAAGTGTTCTTGAAAGATGAATAAGTTATTGAGATTCATAGAATCTCACTCTCTATTATATCTAATTATGTCTAAGGAACTTTCAAAGACCCAATCATGGAGAGCAACAAGCATGGATTACCTTACTTTGATAATAGTTTCAGTTTTTATATGACATCTTGCCCATATGAGATTGTACATATTTTTTTGTGATGTAAACATTCTCACATATGTAAAAGCATGAGATTATGATGTAAACATCATTTTTGAATATAAATGTACAAGAATGTGCAATTTGGGTATGTATGGGCCATGGAAAGTATGTGTATAATCCTAAGTTGATGAGTCATTTTGAGTTTAATGATATTTGGGACTTGATAAAGTGGTCATATATGCTGCATTTCATGTTTGGGACATGTTGAGATGGTCGCATGCAATGAAAAAGTCCATTTTGAATCATTTGGAACCAATGGTGCACCATTTTGAGCCACTTTCTACCCCTAAACCAAAATCTAACTAAATGAATGAATTTTTGGATAAAATTTATCAAGCATTTAGATCTTTACATAAAGCCAAAGAACATAATTTTTGGAGCTCTATAGAATTTATTATGATTTTTGAAAGTTGGCTAAAAATTGCAAAATTACCTGGGTACTGTTCATATGGTTAGTTCGGGTTCTTTGGGTATTTGAGAGGCCAAATGGACTACAATGCTCATGAAATTTTATAATAATATATTTGGCATTATAAATTTTTCACAGCCATAAGTTTGCTTAAAAAAGAGCTATGTAGCCAAGATATGCATGCTCAAAGTTTTAGGTCTAGGTTGGGTCTAAAATTCTGATGTAGTTACTATTCCATTAGATTTTTGAAGACCAAATGAACTTATTTTGATCTAAAATTTTTACAACATGTAATTCATGTCTTGAGCTTTACATAAAGTCCTAATTTGTGTAAATCAGAGTTTTCTAACTCAAGATATGAATTTTTGAAGTTGATGGCTAAAATATGAAACCATGAGAAATGGTGCTAAAGCGCTAGCTTGATTCATATGGCTTATAACCCGAGATGCATGACTCCTTTTCTGATGTTTCATGTTGAAAAAACTTTTCTAGCATGATTTTTGAGATTGAAATACTAAAGTTATGCATTTATGCAAAATTTGAGAAGGTAGGCCTTTAATATCGATTTATTTCACTGCTAAAAGTGTTAAGAATAAGGAAATTAATGTTGTAAGCATGATGTAATGTAAATTAGGTATTATTTCTTTATGGTATGATAGGACTTGCTCATGATCCCAAAAAACAACAATTTAAGTAGTTAACTAATCATTTAGCATTTCAAAAACATATATGTGCATCAAATGTTATATCAAAAAGAGCATATACATGGAATTAGGAAATTAACCCGGTTACCTCAATAAAGCTCAATTACTCTTCCTTTAGTTACCAACATAGTCCAAATGCCCACTAAGCCTATGATAAGTATAACTATCATCATTTAACTATTATTAACAAAATAGTTCCCTATCCATTGATCTATTTCATCAAGAATCCATTAGAAATTACTTACCCAAGTTCTCAAAGAGTCCATTGCACCAATTAAAGTCAAAACACTAAGAACTCACAATGGGTCACTCCTAACATCTCCATTTTCGCACACATAAAAGCCATGCACTAAAATTCAATCTAAATGATAGAAAGTCAACACATATACCTTATAAAAGAAAGGGAAACACTTACCCATACATCTAAGAGATTAAATGGACTGATTTAAGCCTTGATTACCAAGAACACACCGTGGGCCATCCTATAACTTGGATTTTCGCATATACAATCAACCATATACCAAACTCATCCAATAACATGAAATTTGAGCAAGGTTACACTACAGAATGAAGACAAATGCTTACCCTATAGTTCCAGCAACTCCAAACTTTGGAAATCTTGCAAGGAATCATTCAAACACCAAATTTCATATTTGAGAAAGAGATGAAAATCCACCAAATGACAAACCAACTTGACCAAAATGTAGAGGAAGAAGAGAGGATTAAATTTTGTATAACTCACCTTAGCTAAATCACCCTTTAGAAGTGCAAAATGGTGGCAAGAAGCTAAAAAAAACCCTAGCCTCCTCCCAAATATGCAAAAATGCTCTCTTGGTTTTGCAACACAAAATGTTTGCTTCCAAATCTTTTATGTGGCTATAAAACCCTTATGGTTTTAAGTTGGAAATGGGTTGAACCAATTGCCCATAATCCATTTGGGCCCTTTCTGAAGTATTGGGCCAAAGCTAAAAAGGGTTTATTTAAGTCAAGTCTGTATAAGAATGTAATTGAGCCTCTATTAATGGTTTACTATTATAAACAAAATAACTATAAGGCCCAAGCATTTAATTTCCCTTCTTCACTTACTATTCTTCCTAATTAAGCCCAAATTGATAATTAAAAAATTTATTTACTTTTAACAATGGCCAAGAATCATTATTTTGTCTCAAAATATTTTAAACAAAAGCATTCATATAATTTATTTCAAAATCCCTGTAATAATCCTTTATCTTCCCTAATTAATTACTTAAGTCTCTATCATTTCCTTGATAAATTTTTGGATGTTACGTTCTCCCTTCCTTTTAGGAAATTTTTCCTCAAAATTACATATACCTTACTCAAAAAGCGCTAGATAATCCTTTCTCATTACTTCCTTGGTTTCTCAAGTTGCTCCATCAAAAGTCAGCCATTTCCATACCATTTTCGCCCAAAAGATGTTCTCCTTATACTACTATCTTACTTTGATACCCACAATTCTCTTCATTTAAGTAGACAAAATTAAGTGACATATAAACATGCATCTCCCTTATTCTTTCTTTGTCCACAACTAAAGAGATCCTGATCAAGTTCTACACAATCACCTTACTACAAGTGCTAAGCACCTAGCTTAAATAAACCTTGATTTCTTTCTTTCTTTCTCTCTTCTTTTATATATTTTTTTCCAAATTCCAGAGTGCCAATAGTCAATCATAGAGTTTCATGTTAACTTCTTTTTGGTTCTTAATTTAGTAAAGAAGTAGCTTCTATATGCTTGATCTAACTTTCCTTAATAGCTAATATTAAGAGTCACAGGAGGATTCCACTTAATTAAGCTCATGCTGTTCATCTCTTTAACATCAACCTAGGTGGGTAAACCTTATTTCATAGCAAGGTTTTTACTTGTCCTTTATTCAAAGTAACCTCACTCTTCTCTAGCCCAACTTCCTTAATTAAAGAGAGTCTCACTTCTCATAAGGTCATCTAGTTTAACTTATGTTTAGTTACCTTATAAAATATCACACACATTATATCCTTATTTAATTTATTTTTCTACATAAAGTTTGATAAACATGTAGTTCGATCCCATGACTAGTCTATTTAAAATCCTCAAACATCCTAGAGCCTCATCTTGCATACACCTAGAATTAAAACATAATCTTTTAAGTCTAGACTATGTTCTTTGATAAACCAGACCTCAAAAGTGATATTACTAAGGTATTAATGTAATCTTTTAAGACTTGGGGGATGAGTCTCCGTAAGTATTACAAGCCATAATCCAAGTGGATGTTCCACTAGATCACATGATTACAATGACCCACCCCAAAATAGGTTGTCTAAGGCACCAGAAATTTTCAATTTGCAATGATGGTCCATCCTAGACAATCTAATTGTTGTTCTTAGGTGTAATGAGCATAGAAAAATCTTTAGTAGCCTTTTCAACACTTGCGAACGTACCATTAAAATCCTATGCACATGATTCTAAAGATTCCCATGATTAATCAATCCAAGCATGTAATACCATATTACTTTCAACATTGATCCCCTTCTTACAAATGGAATTATACAATTTATCAAAGGCATCTCAAGAAAATACATTAAAATAATGAATTAAATTATGTTGCGTAGTGGATAAATTTTTCATTTCACATTTCCAGGGCCGTATGAACTTGCCAATAACATTCTCTAATTATTTTCCATTCATACAAATCATAAAATTCTCAAAACTTAGCACAAATCATGGATCAAGGGTCAAGAATCCCAAATAATCACATTTTTCCTCGGTTCCAAGATAGCAGAATTTGAGGCAACTTTGAAAAATCATAACTAATTCTAGAAAAATCAAAATCAAGCAAACCATAACTTTTTGGAGAGATCTAGATGTCAAATGTACAATAAAAATAATTTCCAGCCATGAAAATCCTATTTAGACCATGTTTGATAACAAGAAAAGTAGAAAGGTTTGGTTGCCCTCTGATACTGATACAAATTACTAATATAAAACTTTGAAAATTCATAATTCATTCTGAAAAAATCCAATCCATGCAACCTATACCAATTTGGAAAGTTACAGATGTTAAGGAGGAGAAAAATAGTTCCAGACCAATCCAAGAGTATTTAGACCTCGAAAATCAATCAAATAGTACCATGGGTTAGCAACTTCAAAAATTAATGTCTTCCTCTCTAGACATCCAAATGAGGTGCTTCTAATTGGCACAAGTCAATGGGAAGGTCTAATTTCTTCTTGTAACATTTAGTGGTAATTGGACATCATTTGCCCCATGAATGATAGAGATACAATTAGGACCAAATGAACAATGACAGCAACAAAAACCAGAAAATTTTGCCAACTTAAAAAATTCACCAAATATTTTGTAGACATCCAAATAATATCCACTTTAGCTTCCCAAAAAGCTCTCAACAAGTTATAGATGCATGTCAAATCTCAGACCAAGAAGAGCTCATTTGGATAGAAAGTGATATAACTTCACAAAATGGTCAATTTTAGCTTCCATAAAGTGTCAAGTTTGTCCAAATGGCTTTTCCAATGGTTTGACACCTCCTGGACAAGTTTAAAAGCATAAATATGCCTCGTAGGAACTGCTTAAGTGGTTCCAAGCCTCATGCATCTCAATTGGACCATTCTATACCCAAGAATACATTATACACATAAGTCATTCAAGAAGCTAAATCCCACATTTGCATTAATTTCATGCACATGTGGTCCATACAGGATTTATACATCATATTACAATTGTTCATGATCTTACATCTCAAAAATAACATATACATAATCACTTTACCATTCAATTACAAAGTAAGCTACATAATGGTTCAAATATAGCTTTTCAAAGCCCTTGGCTTGCATTTCTCCCTTCTTGTGTGTTACCTAGACATTTTAAGATGATGGAGGGAAAGTAATGCAATAGCACCAAGAGACCTTGCTGAGCATAGAAGTGGAGCTGATGAAGGATATGGTGCTAAGCTTCAGGGCCAAGGATGTGATTTGCAAATTAAAACCCAAGAGTTCAAGTCAAATGTGCCTAAAAATCCATTGCAAGGCATAGGAGGCCTAATAACAAGAGCTAGGGCCAAAGCAATGAAAGAAGCCTTCAATTGTTTGATTCATAAGCTTCATGACTTAGAGCCCATTTATTTGAGCCAAGAGAGGGCCTAAGAAGATGTAAAAGTTGTGATAATGCTAGCCATTCTATAAGAGGAGTGCCAAGGCCCAATTGGAGTCCAATGGCAAGATATTAAGAATCATGTGTCAACCATGTGATTTTTAATGAAGCATGAGCATCCCATGTGACTACTTAAAGAAGCTAATTGGTTTGGGCTAGGATTCTTTATGAATTTGGTCATTTATTTATTTTATTATTTTTAGGACTTGCTCAAAGATCCTATCTTTGAGATTAAGTTAAAATTAGTATCCTAATCTTGTTCTTTGATTTTAGGCACCATTTAATATATTTATAATCATATTTTAGAGTTTAACTTTTATTAGGATTTTAGACTTTTAGAAACTTTGCCTATAAAAGGCTTCCTATTGTATTCTATTTTTAGATCATGAATGAATTTGAGTATTATTCAATTCTTTATGAGGCCTTTGCTTCTTTGTATTCTTTGAGAGTTCATGTGACTTGTCAAAGGATTGGTCATCCTTTATGGCATCATTGGCTAGGGTTCTAAGAGACAAGTTCTCTTAGGGTTCTACCTCCAACCAATAATCCCTTTGTGTGCTTCCACTTTCATGTAAGACGTAGCCAATCTCGGGTGATCAATTTGTGTGCCAAGGTTCCTAGGACAAGGTTCTTAGAGGGTCTTGTATCATTTGGTATTAGAGCTTTGGTTTGCTAATGCAAGGTATATCTTTGTGTTTCCCTTCCACTGTTCTTCATAATTTTTCTCCTTCCATTTGTATTACCTTTTTCATCTTTGCCTTTGTCTTTTATCTTCTTCCTTCTTCCATTGTTGTGTGCCTTTATCCTCATTCCAAAAAAAAGTGTGATACTAAAAAAAAAATTCAAAAAAAATTCGATAAAAAAAAGAGAGTGAAAAAAAAGGAAAAGATTTAGATCACAAAATTCAAAATTCCAAGTTGTGAAAATTCAAAATTGAAAGCTTAAAGCTTGGAGTTAGTTTCCTAATTTGATTGCATTGAGTAGCTATCAAGTTATCTACTTTCCTATTTTGCATTCAAGTAAGAATTTTCTTTCCTAATTGTTCTAAACTTGAATTGCAAGTAGTTTCCTATTTTGATTAACTTGGTTCTCAAGTAATTTCCTATTCTTAAAGTTTCCTATTTTCAAATTTTTCCTTTCCTTCCAAGCCATCCAATCCTCCCTTTCCTCCTTGTTTTTCCTTTCCTCCTTCCCTTTTTGTTACACACCTCTTTTTCACCTTTGGGAATTTGCATTTTAGGATTCTAGTTTTTTTTATTACCACTAGTTTGATCTTTTCTTTTGATTTGCTTGTGACTTGCTTAGAACACTTGTAAGAAGCAAATTGTTGAGTGGTAAAAGGCTAGAATATACTATCTTAATAAAAGCCAAATTTTGAGAGTAAACACAAGTGAATTACTATTCTTGAGTGTAAACACATAAGCTTGTGAGTTCCGAGGTCCTATATCTTTCTTTGCTTTTTTTTGTACAAACTAATATTTCAGGATGTCTGGAGAATCTAAGCACAGTGACTTTGATATGAAAGTCTAGGTTAGAGCAATTCAAAATAATTTTGAGAAACTTAGTTCCAGATTAGATGATGTAGAGTCTTCTTCCAATAGGAGGACCCATAGAAGACGAGCTCAGGTAGAGCTTGATGATGATACTAAGTCTGACTTTAAGGAGTCCCATACTCGGAGAGGTAGACAATCATCATCCAATAAGGATGATGGTATTGGAAACATTAAGATGAAGATTCCCTCATTCCTCTGGAAAAATGACCTAGACCAGTACTTAGATTAGGAAAGAAGAGTGGAGTATGTGTTTGAGTGCCACTCTTACACTGAGGCGAAGAAAGTAAAACTTGCTGTAGTGGAGTTTACTGATTATGCAAGCATCTGGTGGGATTAACTCTTACTCACCAGAAGACGTACAGGTGAAGGTCTAATTCATGATTGGTAGGAGATGAAAACTATCATACGCAAACAGTTTGTCCCTAGTTACTATTATAGAGAATTATATAAGAGACTCCAAAAGCTGAAACAAGGTTCCATGAGTGTGGAGGATTATTATCAAGAAATGGAGATTGCCATGATTAAGGAAAATATGGAGGAAGATCGTGAAGCAACCATGGCCCGATTCATTAAAAGCTTAAATCCTGATATAGCTGCCCAAGTTGATTTATACAATTACCTAGATATAGAGGAGCTCTTGCATAGAGCTATCAAGGTGAAAAAGCAACTAAGTGCTTGACAAAAGCTGAAAGTGACATCTAGCTTAAGTTCTTGGAGGGATTCCAAAGTCTCCTTTAAGCCAAAGACCGATTTCAAGTCTAAAGAGGAAAGTGAGGTAAAACCCTTTTAGGTTAAGGGTAAAATTGATTCAAAACCTTTCTCATCTTCTAATCCTACTGCTTCTTCCTCTAAGGTTAGATGTTTTAAATATAATGGTTTTAGTCACATTGCTTCGCAATGTCCTAACAAATGAACTATGATTATTCTTGAGAATGGTGATGTGACTAGTGCTAGTAGTGAGTCTGAGGAGGATAAGATGCCACCCCTGACTATTGACTCATATTTAAAGTTAACTAAAGCTGTAAATGGTGAAGCCCTTATGGCTAGGTGTGCTCTCAACATTCAACCTAAAGAAGATCTCGAGGTAGAGTAGTATGAACATATTTTCCATACTCGTTGTTTCATCCATAAGAAGGTATATAGTTTGATTATTGATGGTGGTGGTTGCACAAATATAGCTAGTACTTTACTTGTGGAAAAGCTAAACTTGCCTACTTTGAGGCATCCTACTGCTTATAAATTACATTGGCTTAATGATAGTAGGGAGGTAAAGGTAACAAAACAGGTGCTCATCTCTTTTTCTATTAGTAATTATCATGATGGGATTCTTTGTGATGTAGCACCCATGTATATTGGTCACTTGTTACTTGGTAAGCCATAGCAGTTTGACAGAAAGGTAAAACATGATGGATATAAAAATTATTACTTCTTTGTTTTTAATGGTAAGACTATTGTATTGACCCCTTTTCATCCTATTCAAGCATATGAGGATCAATTAAAAATTGAAAGAGAGTGTAAGAAGAGAGAGCAAGAAAAGAAAGGTAAAGTGAGTGTGAGTGTTGAGAATGAGAATAAGCAAGAGAAGGGAGAGTTGAGTAGAAAGGAAAAGAAAATTAGAGAAAAACATGAGGAAAAGAAAGTGAGTTTATTTTCAGGTAGAAGTGAGATCAAAAGAGCTCTTATTTGTGAAAATGCTTTCTTATTGCTTTATAAAGATGTTTATCTTACTATCGATGATCTTGATCACTCTTTACTTGCTAGTGTTATGTCTTTATTGCAGGAGTTCTGTGACTTGTTCTCAGAGGAAATACCTTATGGATTGCCCCTTTTAAGAGGCATTGAGCATCATATAGACTTTATCCCAGGAGCATCTATCCCTAATAGACCTTCTTATCGAGCAAATCCAGATGAGACTAAGGAAATACAACATCAAGTGGAAGAGCTCATGAAGAAAGGCTTTGTTTGTGAAAGTTTGAGTCCCTGTGCTGTCCCAATGATTCTTGTGCCCAAAAAGGATGGCAAGTGGTGGATGTGTGTGGATTGTCATGCCATCAACAAAATAATGATAAAATATCACTATCTTATCCCTAGGTTAGATGATATGCTTGATGAGTTGTATGGTGCATGTGTCTTCTTTAAAATTGATCTTAGAAGTGGTTACCATCAGATTAGGATGAAATAAGGTGATGAATGAAAAACTGCTTTTGAGACTAAGTTTAGGTTATATGAATGGTTAGTTATGCCATTTAGCTTGACTAACGCACCTAGCACTTTCATGAGTTTAATGAACCATGTCTTTAGACCTTGCATTGGTAGATTTGTTATGGTTTACTTTGATGACATTTTGATTTACTCTAAAAGCCTAGAAAAGCATGTAAGTAATTTGCATGATGTGTTTGTTGTGCTTAGGGAGAATAAACTCTTTTCCAATTTAGAGAAGTGTTCATTTTGTTTAGATTTTGTGATTTTTCTTCGATTTGTTATAGGAGCTCGTGGCATATAAGTAGACAAGGAAAAGGTCAAATCAATCTAAGAGTTGAGTGAAGTAAAGAGCTTCCATAGATTGGCAAGCTTCTACAGGCAATTCGTGAAGGACTTCTCTACTCTTGCTGCCCCTTTGAATGATTTGGTAAGAAAGAATATGGTATTCAAGTAGGGTGAAGCAGGAGCGTGCTTTTAACATACTAAAGGAAAAACTAACTAATGCCCTAGTGCTTGTGTTGCCTGATTTTACTAAGGTTTTTGAAATTGAGTGTGATGCTTTTGGTATAAGCATAGGTGGTGTGTTGATGTAGGATTCTAAACCTATTGCATATTTTAGTAAGAAATTGAGTGGTCCTACTTTAAATTATTCCACATATGATAAAGAGTTGTATGCCTTGAAATGGACTTTAGAAACTTAGCAACATTATTTGTGGCCTAAAGAATTTATTATCCATTCTGATCACGAGAGTTTTATGTTTCTTAAGTCTCAAGGTAAATTGAACAAAAGGCATGCAAGTTGGCTTGAATTTATTGAAACCTTCCCTTATGTGATTAAGCATAAGCAAGGAAAGGAAAATGTTATAGCTAATGCATTGTCTAAGTGTTACACTTCAATTACTTCCATGCATGCTAGATTGATAGGTTTTGAGATGTTAAAAGGCATGTATGAGTCTGATTCTGATTTTACTGATATTTGGAAATCTTATGAATTGTATAGTGCTAATAACTATTATAGGTTTGATGGGTTCCTTTTCAAAAAGAAAAAGTTATGTGTTCCTATGTGTTTTATTCATGAGCTTCTTGTTAAGGAGACTCATGGCGGGCATTGATAGGCCATTTTGGTGTAGAAAAGACTTTGGCTCTTTTGAATGAGCATTTTTATTGGCCTGACATAAGAAAAGATGTAGTTTTTGTTTGTTCTAGATGTATTACTTGTAAGCATGCTAAGTTTAGAATTCAATCACATGGCTTGTATTCCCTTTACTAGTGTAACATCCAGTTCCCTGAAAATAAGAGAAAACGTGAGAAACGTAACGTACGATTTCTCTATAAACGAACGAAATTCACTGGATACAAAAGGAAGTCCCCCAAGATGATGTAGTTAAGGTCCCAAAAAATTTGAGAAGCATTCTAGACTCCTAAAAATAAGAATCCCAGGCTCAGATAGAAAAAAAAACTGAGCTAGAATGAAGAAACAATTTCTTACGAAAAGTTTACGAAACGTAATGGCATTTTCATAAATTTGAGTAAATTTTGGAATTCATATAGGAGGGCTTCCTAAATGAAAGCTTTGAGTTCTCCAGGGTTCTCAAAGGCCCTAAAAACCATAGAAAGCCCTGGGATAGCTAAAACCCCTCCGGTAGATGTTTTCCAATGTTAGTGTACCCAAACTTTGACGGATTCATTCGAGAAGGTTTTAGCTCTGATTTGAGTGATTCCAAAGGCATTTTACTAAATTGGGAACCTAAATTTTATAATGGAAAAGATGGTTCTCAAAAAGGAGCTAAAACGAAGGAGAAATGAAAATGCCAAGAATGAAGGGCAAAATGAGAACTTTTGAAAAGTGTAACTTCCTCCCACCTATATATATGATGCACCTTTATTCTTCCTTCATTATGCATGACCATGTTCTGTCCAAAACCAGTGGAAAACCCTAGCGAATGAGGCACACAAGAGGAGGAAGAAAAGGAGGAGAGATTCAAGGTAGAAAGGTATGAATTTTCATGGTTTTTCATGCTCTTTCTCTTCCAAACCTCTTCTCCTTCATTCTACTTCATTTCCTATGATTATAATGAAGTATATGGATCTATTTTAAAAGAGAAATTGAGGGGAAAATTCGGATTTGAAGAGAGGAGCTCAAAGAACACAAGATTCAAGTGAGAAAAAGCAAGAAAACAAGGTAATTTCTCTTCCTATGGTTGTCATCTTTGGTTCTCTCCTCCTTCATTTCGCCTAACATGAGAAAACCCTAGGAGGACTTGGTTTTTGGGTAGAACCAAAGGTGAATCTAAGGAAAAAGGGTGTGGAGATTAAGAATATGCAAAGAAAATTAATAAAAAACTATTAGATTTCAAGATGCAAGTTCTAGGGTTTCAATTGCATCTTGTAAAATCTGATTTTGTATGATGATCTCTAGGCCTAAATAAGAGTTTAAATGAGGTCCTACGATCCCTAAGTGGCTCCCCACATGCATCTTCCCTTAAGAAAACAAAGAAAGCTCCATGGAACCCAATATGCTTCATAACCTCAGCCTAGATGGGTTCTCCTAGCTAGGGAGAGTTTTAAATTTTTCTAAGCCCATTCTTGAGTCATATATGATGAATGAAAATGAGAGGAGGCCTTGGGAAAAATTTAGAACTCATAAAAAGTGAGTTGGTACTTTAGGTTCCATATTATGACCTAAAGAAGTAACATGTAGTTAGACTCTTTGTTTTAATTGTGTGATGACTCCAAGAGACTTAAAAGGAGTCAAGAATCATATTTAAAAAGAAATAATGGAGCCTAGAATTTATTTGAGGGGTGTTGCTTCATTAGATGCAATTATGGAACCATAATGGGGTTTATAGAATAACCTAGTGTCTAAGCAAGTCGTGTGGCCTTTGAATTTGTTTCATAAACCTAATTGGCTTCCATAAATTATGTCTAGGCCAAGAGAAACTATCTCCACAAGTTTGTGTGTGGGTGGCCAAAAGAGAAAGCCTTGATTCAAGAAGGAAGTGTGTGATTGTGTACAAGGTAGCTCTCTCTACCTTCTCTCATATATGGATGTATACTTAGCTTGTCTTAGAATGTATGTATGTATATTTTTAGGCCATGAAAAGTATGATAGCATGATTTCATATGTCATGGTTTTATGATGACATATTATATTTCATATGATATTTTGATATGTGCTTGGGTTTGCTTGAGTGTGGTGAGGCCAAGAACCCTTAGCTATGGTGAGGATGCGCCAAGAACCCTTAAAATTAGTTGAAACAAAGCAAAGAGTCTCCCAAAAGCAAAGTGAGCTCCCAAAAACATGGTTGAGTCCAAGAATGTATTAAAGAATGGATGAGACAAATCCAAAATCCACAAGAAATTGGGTAAGGCCAATCTACTTGTTTGGCAAGCCTTTGTATGCTATATATGACTTTCTTGAATGATGAAAATGATTCTTGAATGTTTGCACATGTCCACATGCCATGCATGCATTTATGAGACTTATTTGCATCCATTATGTATGTTTGAATGAGCGATGAGCTATTGGGATTCTTTGAATCTCATTCCCTCCTCTCTAATGATCTCACACACTAGGTGGACCAAGTGGACAAGGTAATGGAAGCCAACCACCTTGAAGGAAAGAGTTTGACAACTAAATGCATAGTTTTAGTTCTTTAAGGCCATAATTGTGTCAAATGATGTAATCCAATTATGTATATGGTCTATGACCTCTCAAAAATGTGTAATTATGATATTATGCCATGTATGAATGAGAGAATATGTTTTATAGTCATTAGAATGTGAAATGGGTATATAGTGGTAATTTAGCTCCATTGGTGGTTTGATGGGATTATGCATATGTGTGGATGAAATGGTCAAAATGAGATGCATGGAGTTTGGGACCATTTGGGCAGCTTACACAAGTCTTAATCATGCTTTTAGACTTGCCCAAAAGGTGCCAAACCCTAGGAAAAGCCATTTGGTTACTTTGGTACCTCATATGGGGCCAAAATTGATCATAATAGAATCTTACGTCACTTTTTGGCCAAATGAGCTCTTCTTGATATGAGATTTGGCATGAAATTAGATCTTGTTGAAATATTTTTTTGAAGCTAAAGAACATAATTTTTGAAGGTCTACAAAATATTTGACAAATTTCCAAAGTTGCCAATTTTTCTAATTTTGGTCTGCTGCACTATTCATCTAGTCCGAAAATGTAATCTGTCACACAAGGCACAAATAATGTCCAATTGCCATGAAATTTTATACAAAGAAACTAGATATTCACAATGAATTGTAACAACTAGAAGCACCTCATTTGGAGGCCTTGAGAGGGAGAAATGAATTTTTAAAGAATCTGTCTAGCATCAAAAGTTTTGTCCAACCTCAGTTACTATTCCATTGAATTTTGATGTCCAAGCTAGCTAAGCTAGTCTAGAGTTATTTTTCACCTCTAGCTAACATCCACAACTTTCCAGATTAATATCATTTTCATGGATTATATTTTTGTAGAATTAATTGGATATTTTCAAATTTTTCTATAGAAAGTTGTGACAGCATCAGGGGATAGCTTGACCTCTGGACATTTTCAAACCTCAAACATCCTCTATGATGGATGTTATGGTTTGGAAATATTTTTATTATGAAGTAGACATCCATCTATTTCCATAATGGCCAAGAATACATGATTTTGATGTTTATAGAATTAGTTATGATTTTCCAAAGTTTGGTCAGAAAAGAGCCAAATTTTGGCCGAAAATATACATGAGTATCTTGAGCTTCCCTTTGAATTCCATAAGTTGTGAGCCACATTTTATAATGTAAATGAGTTGTATTCATGTAATTAAATATGAGAATGTATTGTATGAGCTCACACAGTCCATGTGACACCGAATCGAATTTTCATACACGACGCAACGCAAGAAAATGTATTATTTTAATGGACTTTTTTTACTTCCTTCATGAAATGCATCATATAAATATGCAAATATGTTAGAAATGAGCTATAAATACGAGGTGTTACAACTAGTTCCCTCTTACCCATGGACTGATATTTCTATAGACTTTGTTTTGGGTTTGCCTAAATCTTCCACTGGGAAAGATAATGTCTTTGTTGTTGTGGATAGGTTTAGTAAAATGGCACATTTTATTGCTTGTTCCAAAACTAATGATGCTATGTATGTGGCAGAATTGTTTTCAAGGAGATTATTAGGTAGCATGGTGTGCCAAGAACTATTGTTAGTGATAGAGATGTGAAATTCTTGAGTTATTTTTGGAAAACGTTGTGGAATAAACTTGGCACTAAGCTTTTGTTTTCTACTACAGCACATCCACAAACAAATAGGCAGACTGAGGTAATAGAACCCTCTCTACTTTATTGAAAGCTATCATTCAAAATAATCTTAAGAATTAGGAGAAGTGTTTGCCCCATGTCAAATTTTCCTATAATCATGCTGTTCATTCTGCTACAAAATTCTCTCCTTTTGAAATTGTTTATGGCTTTAATCCTTTAACACCGTTAGATTTGCTTCCTTTACCTTCACATGAGTTTACTAACCTCGATGGTGCTAGGAAGGCCAAGTTTGTGTAGGATTTACATGAGAAGGTGAAACCCAACATTGAAAGAAGGAATGAGCAAATTGCCAACCAAGTTAACAAGGGTAGAAGGCATATGGTGTTTGAACCTGGCGATTAGGTGTGGGTTCACTTGCGAAAAGAACGTTTCCCGGAGCAAGGAAGTCAAAACTCCAACCTAGAGGAGATGGCCCCTCTCAAGTTCTTGAAAGGATTAATGATAATGCTTATAGAATTGACTTGCCTAGTTCTTATGGAAATATTAGTGCTACTTTTAATGTAGTTGATCTCTCTTCCTTTGATATTGCAGATTCGAGGATGAATCCTTTTCACAAGGGGGGAATGATGCAATAGCACCAAGAGACCTTGCTGAGCATAGAAGTGGACCTGATGAAGGATATGGTGCTAAGCTTCAATCCCAAAGATGTGATTTGCAAATTAAAACTCAAGAGTTCAAGTCAAATGTGCCTAAAAATCCATTACAAGGCATAGGAGGCCCAATAACAAGAGCTAGGGCCAAAGCAATGAAAGAAGCCTTCAATTGTTTGATTCATAAGCTTCATGACTTAGAGGCCATTTATTTGAGTCAAGAGAAGGCCCAAGAAGATGTAAGAGTTGTGATAATGCTAACCATTTTACAAGAGAAGTGCCAAGGCCCAATTGAAGTCCAATTTCAAGAGATTAAGAATCGTATGTCAACCATGTGATTTTTAATTAAGCATGAGCATCCCATATGACTACTTAAAGAAGTTGATTAGTTTGGGCTAGGATTTTTTATGAATTTCGTTATTTATTTATTTTATTATTTTTAGGATTTAGTCAAAGAACTTATCTTTGAGATTAAGTTAAAATTAGTATCCTAATTTGTTCCTTGATTTTAGGCACTATTTAAAATATTTCTAATCAGATTTTAGAGTTTAACTTTTATTAAGATTTTAAATTTTTAGAAACTTTACCTATAAAAGACTTCTTATTTATTATATTTTTATATCATGAAAGAATTTGAGTATTATTCAATTCTTTATTAGGCCTTTGCTTCTTTGTGTTCTCTGAGAGTTCACGTGACTTATCAAAGGATTAGTTATCTTTTGTGGCATTATTAGCTAGGGTTCTACGAGACAAGTTCTCTTAGGGTTATACCTCTGACCAATAATCCCTTTGCGTGCTTCTGCTTTTATGTGAGATGTAGCCGATCTTGGGTGATTAATTTGTGTGACAAGGTTCCTAGGATAAGGTTCCTAGAGGGTCTTGCATCAGAAAGGGAGTGAGATTCCTAGAATCTCAATAGCTCACACACCCATTCACACACACATTCATGGCATATACACATCAAAGCATATGTATAGAAGGTTTGACAACCATAAAGTATGCAAAGTTATAATTTTCATGCCACTTATTCACACTCAAGCCAAGAACATGCTCTAGGGACTTTTGGTTTTGCCTCACCCCATTTCTAGAACTTTTGGATTTTCCTTACTCTTAGTCTAGGGACTTTTGACTTGGTCTCACCCTTCCAACAGACTTTTGGCCTTGTCTCACCCATGCCATGAGACTTTTGATATCTCCTCACCTTCATTAAGGGACTTTTGGCATCATCTCACTCTTATGAGTCATTTCCATAATCAAGGCCATTCAATGAAACACATTGGTACCAATGTAATGTTAAGAAATCAAGTGGCATATTCTCAAGTCACAAGAGCACACACAAGTACATAATAACATACATATGCACACAAGAATGCAAAGAGAATAAGGTGGAGAGCTACCTTGAATTTATGCAAGCTTTCTTTAGTCTTTCTCCTTCCCTTTTTTGGCTTCACAAGTGCACCTAGGTGGGTTGGTGTTCTCTTGGCCTAAACACCATAAACAACACATAATTACACACTTGAAGTAAGCCAAGACATTAAACTCACTCTTAAATACACTCTTGGTTCCATATGTGGCATAATGGTTCCATAAATAGTCTATTGAAGCAACCTTCACAATTCAAGCTCTAGGCTCTCATCTCTTTCCATTTCTAGGCCTCTTGGCCTCATTCAAAGTCCTTGGAGCCCTCACACAATTGTTTACACAAGTTTAGAATCAAGTTGCTTCACAAAGCACCATTATGGACACCATTGTCCCATTTTCTAATCCATGGCTCCTAAATTTTTTCTAATGGTTTCCCCCATCTTCTAACATCATATAAAGTCCCAAACCAAGGCTAGAACAAATTAAAACACTCTCTAACCTAATGAAGCTAGCTTAGCAAAAATATGCACCATAATGGAGGTTTATGGAGTTCTTGATTTTTCCTTGATGGAAAAGCCACTTGGGAGGTTTTCTAAGAGTCTTAGGAGATCAAGGAAACATTCAAATAGCCAAGGAAATACTCACACAAAATTAGATTTTCCAAAACCCTAAAAAAGCCTATATTTTTCTATCTTGATTTGCATGGATTTTTCTTGGAATTTCTTGCCCATATTCCTCTTCCTCATGGTCTAAAACCCTAGTTCCTCTCTTGTTTTTGGATAGAAAATCCCTCTCCCATATGGTTCTGGTTTAGGCCGAAATACATACATGGAAGGAGCAAGAGAAAGAAGCAACCAAAACAAGAAATTACCTTGGATTCAAGCTTGCTTTCAAGAGCCTTTCTCCTTAATTTGCTTCTCCTTAAGAATTTTGAATTATCCCCCATTGTTCTAGACTCAAAACAAAACCAAAACCACTTAATAAAACCATGGAAAGAAAGCTTGAAGGGAGGAGAACAAAATTGGAAGAAGAAAAAGCATGAAATTTTTTAAAATTGGCTACATTTCCTTGGCTTTCTTCCTCCTTTCTCTCCTTCTCTTGTGTGCCTAAGAGAGAGCTTCTTTTTTCTGTATTTTGGGCAGAGAGGGTTATGCTATATGAGAGGGAGAAGACACAAGAAACTTATGGAACATTCAAGAAACTTACTTTCCAAAATTCCAATTTCGTCCTTTTGTAATGACAATGTTGTTTTGGCTTCGTTTTAGCTCCTTTTTTAGAACCATCTTTTATATTATAAAATTTAGATTTCCAATTTAATAAAATTCCTTTGAAATCAGTCAAATTGGAGCTAAAACCTTTCCGAATGAATCTATCAAAGTTTAGGCTCACTGGTAGTGGAAAAAGTGCACCAAAGTGGCTTTACTAGTCCTGGGGCTTCCCATGATTTTTGGGGCCTCTAAGAACCTTGGGCAACTCAAATTTTTCATTTAAAAAGCCTTCCTATTTGTTTTTCCAAAAGTTGCACTTATTTACGAAAATGCCATTATGTTTCGTCAGTTTTCGTCACAAATTGTTTCACTATCCTAACTCTATTTTTCTTTTCATCAAAGCCTAGAATTATCGTTTCTATGAGTTTAAGACTCTACCCAAATTTTTTGGGACATTATCTAGTTCATTTCAGATGACTTGCTTTTATACGGCTCATTTCATCATTTCACAAATTTTACATTCGTTACAAAGCATCTCATCCTAACTCTTGGTTATTAAAGGCATTAGTAGTCAGCTTGGCAATGTTTGTACTTGTTTTAAGTTGCTTGAAGATATTTTTGGGTCTTACACCGTTGTATAGTCCCAAAGGAATCACTCATTCTTGCCCTTTTTATGCATAGTTAAGGCAATTTTACGCAAGTATAATTATGCCGTACTTGACATACTACCTATCCTTCTTAGGATGTACTAAATTCTCTCCAGTTTGCCCTTATAAGACCAAATTTTCATTCTTACACAAGAGCATATGCCAACCACAATTAACTCCTTCACTTTCCAAAATGTTCTTAGGTCTCAATTCATGCATGAGTATTAGGAGTTAAATTAACATGGTAATGTGACTCAATAAGTTTTCTTTTTTTCTTTTTCCAAACATTCTCTTGTTATCATCCGATTAAGTAGGAATTCTTGACATGTGATTTCTAGTGTCGTCTACCCATGATGATTCATCCCCTTTCATCATTTACTGTACTAGAGTTCCACAATCACTGTATAACCTAGTTACATTACTATCACCTCTCATCCTTTCCTAGCCTATGAAATTCTATCTTGTTATGGATTGTACATCAATTTCAAATCTTTGTTTAATGTACTGATCTATTCTACACTAATTTTGTAATAATCGTTTCTTTAGAAACTAAACTAAAGCTGATAAAATGAGATAGGATCACCCTAATGCATGGCAAATTGAGGCTAATTAAGATTATAATGATAATTAGAACATCTAAAAATGAGATTGAGAGCTTAAGGATTATCCGAAAATAAAGCCAAAACAGCTAAACAAATTAAAGGATATACATAGTGGTAAAATTATAATTTTAGGAAACTTTTCAAAAAGTAAAAAGAGGACCTTTAAATAATAAAATTGAGTTCACTAAGATTCTTAGAGGCGTAGAAAATCATAAGAACTATCAAAATGGTTAAAACCCATTTGGTTTATGATTTTGGGCCGTTGGTTAACCAAAACTTTATTGGATCGTTTGGGGTTGTTTTGAATCCAATTAGTTTGAAACCAACGGTATTTAATGAATTAGAGGATCTAATTTTACGATGGAAAATATAGTTCTAAAAAATGAGTTAAAATGAACTCAAATGGAGAAGTCAAAGTTTAAGAGACATAGTTGGAATTTTCAAAATGTTATAATTGACCTTCCTTCCCTTTATATGATATGCCACTTTTCTCTTCTCCTTTAAACCGACTTCTGTAACACCATATCTATTTGGATTATCTCATCCTATTTCTAGTTCATTTGAATCCAAGCAACTTTCAAGAAAGAATTCAATTAAAAATATTGCATTAATTTGCATTGTGTAGTGGATAAAATTTTTGTTTCATGTCTTGTGGTCCATAAAAACCCATCCATCTCATTCTACAATTTAATTACATGCATAAAACTCAAAACCATCTTAAAATGTTGCCAAGAACTAAAGTTTATAGCATATATACACAAAATAATGTAAGTTAGTCTTGGGTCCAACTTGACAAATTTTTGGTGCAACTTTGGAAAATCATAACTAAATCTAGAAAAATTGAAATCAAGAAACCCATAGCTTTCTAGAAATATATAGATGTTAACTTTACATAAAAAATAATTTCAAGCCATGAAAATATCATTTGGACCATATTTGATGGTAGAAAAGTTATATAGGTCACATTGCCTAGTGTTTCTAATACAGTTTACTAATATCAATTTCAAAAATGCATAACTAATTTCAAAAAAATCCAATACAAGGACACTATACCAATTTAGAAAGATAAAGATGTTGAAGTAAAGGAAAAAATATTTCTAGACTAACACAAACACGTTTAGCTACTAGAAATGGATAGAACAATACATGGACTTGGCTGGCGCTATTGATACTGACATAAAATTCAAAAATTCATAATTCTTTGCTCTGAACTCCAAATGAGGTACTTCTAGTTGCTATAAGTCATTGAAAATGTCTAGATTATGCCCATAAAATTCCACATTC
Organism: Erythrophleum ivorense; assembly: GCA_026724425.1. NCBI lineage: Eukaryota > Viridiplantae > Streptophyta > Magnoliopsida > Fabales > Fabaceae > Erythrophleum > Erythrophleum ivorense. Next base: position 18,288,485 of record JAIUCV010000009.1, read on the forward strand.
ATCGGACCACGTTTGTCACATAGATGACACAGAAAACAAAACTAACCATATAAATAGTGTTTATTTTAGGACAACAGAAAATTAGCAACTTTAAAAATTCATAATTAATTTCACAAAGTTCTAAATAATCTAGTTTTTATCTTCCTAAAACACTATAGATGAGACCTATATGCATGCCAAATTTCATGAGAAAATTTGTCCATTTGTCCAGTTTGTGATATAAAGTTGCATTTTAGTCCTTTTAGGTCATCTAAGGGGTCTCAAATGGTCCAATTTTGCTTCCACTACCTCTAAGGTAACATGAGCACGTGGAAAAGCATGAAAAGAACCTATCAAACATGTTTAAAAGGGCTAAAAACCCAGATCTTACAAAATCACTCTCCCACTTCAAGGTGCACACAATAGACATACATGCATATCTTGGCATTTCCATGACAAAATTATACAATATCATTCATTTCAATCCAATTCTCATCTATACATCACATATCCCTGTAATTATACATGCTCAAGAGCTTATACATCATATACACCATGGAGATAAATCAGTTGAAAACAATATAAATGTAATACAAGCATTTTACAACTCTGTTGCCAATCTTCATGTCTTGAATTGTGGTGGCTCCCATTTTCTTGCTCTCTTGATCCACCTAGACATGTTAGATAATGGGGAGGGAAGAGTGAGATTCTAGAAATTCCAATAGCTCTTCTGTCTTTCAAGCACACATAATGGGTTCAAATTCAAGTCTAAAAATGCATGCATGGCTATCATGAAATTCTCAAACATACATAGAATATTTTCTTCATTCCAAAAGTCACTTGTAACATATATAGGCTTACCAAGATAATAGTTTAGCCTCACCCATTCTCTTTGGGACTTTTGGATTTTCCTTATCCACTTTCTAAGGATTTTTTACTAAGCCTCACTCTTTCTAGAGACTTTTAGCTTTGTCTCACCCACTCTTAAGGTCTTTTGGCCCATCCTCACCCTAACTAAGAAATTTTAGCTTTACCAAGCTCAAGCAAACCAAAACATGTTCATAAAATATTATACAAGCATATAAGCAAAGCATAGAGTCTTAATTTATGTGAATTGGAGTTTTCTAACTCAAGATATGAATTTTTAAAGTTGATGGCTGAAATATGAAACCATGAAAAATGGTGCTAAAGCGCTAACTTGATTCATATGGCTTATAACCCGAAATTCATTACTCATTTTCTAATGTTTCATGTTGAACAAACTTTCTAGCATGAATTTTTAGATTGAAATACTAGAGTTATGCATTTGTGCAAAATTTGAGAATGTAGGCCTTTAATATCGATTTATTTCACTACTAAAAGTGTTAAGAATAAGGAAATTAATGTTATAAGCATGATGTAATGTAAATTAGGTATTATTTCTTTATGGTATGACAGGACTTGCTCATAGTCCCAAAAACAACAATTTAAGTAGTTAACTAATCATTTAGTATTTCAAAAACATAATTGTGCATTAAATATCATATTAAAATAAGCATATACATGGAATTAGGAAATTAACCTTGGTTACCTCAATAAACGAAAACATGTTCATAAAATATTATACAAGCACAAGCACATCTTGTGCATACTCCTTGCTGGTCTTTCTCTCTGGTTTGGGTAGAAAATAAGTCATTCTAAGTGAGGGAGGAGATGGAGCATGACATATATCACTTGGTTTCTTAACTTTGTTGCTTAAAAATTTTATTTATGTTCTGCTTTCTTGGCATTTTTGTTTTAGATTTGTTTTATCTCCTTTTTGAAAACTGTCTTTTCCATCATAAAATTTAGGTTCTCTAACTTATAAAATGCCTTTGAAATCACTCAATTCAGAGCTAAAACCTTCTTGAACAAATTGGTCAAAGTTCGGGTCAACCATTTTTAGAAAACATCCACCATTGGGGTTTTAACTGTCCTGGGGCTTTCTATGATTTTTAGGGCCTCTGAGAACCCTAGAGAGCTCAAAATTTTCATTTAAAAAGTCCTCCTATGAGTTTTCCAAAAGTGCCCAAAATTACAAAAATGCCATTACATTTCATTGCATTTTTGTTAAATTCTGTTTAGTTATTCTGACTCTGGTTTCAGGGCACCTTTGGCCTTAGATCATTATTATTTGAGGTATAGAATATGATTCTAATTTTATTGGATCTCAAATCCTTCTCTTTGGGGGACTTCCTTTTGGATCCGATAAGTTTAGTACATTTACAGAGAAACCTAACATTACATTTCTCATGTTTTTGTAGGACCAGATATTACATCTTCAATTTGTCCCAAAACAAAATCAAGGTTAACCCTAAGTGGTGCATAAGAAGGAGAAGAAAACTAAGTAAAATGATTATAAAAATGCTCTCTTTTCATGCTTTTCCTTTCTCCAATGTTCTTTTCCTCTTTCTCCTTTCTCTTTCCATGGTTTTGAAGTTATAGATAGTAATGACTTGGGGTTGGTTTAGTAGAAGGATGAAGGAGATTGGAGGAAACCTTAGCAACACAAGAAAGCTTACTTGATAAGGAATCAAACAAGGTATGCTACTTCTTTTAAAAACTTGCTTCTTTTAATTCTTTCTATGCTTCTTCATTTCAACTAGCCTAGGGGAACTATGAAGGGAATTTGATTTTGATCCAAACTTGAAAGGAAATAGGGTTTTGAAGCATGGGGAATCATATGGAATCAAAGGAATTAAATAAGAAGCACTTGGTAGCAAGTTATGAAAATTACAGTTTTGATTGCACCTTAGGGAATATGAAGCTTTTTAATAATTATTTAACTTATGTAAGAGTATAATTGAGTCCATAAAGATCTAGGAAGCTTCATAGGTGCTAATTCCCTAAGAAAATTTAACAAACCTCTATAGGTGCCACCTTAGGTACATGTCTCGACCAAGTCTTCCATGAAGCACATAAAGAGAGTTTTCTTTAAGTCTAAGGATATAAATAGTCTAAATATGAATTATAAATGCTAAAGGAGCCATTGGTTTGAATTTAGAAGCCTTATTTTGGAATATGAAAGTTTAGGGTTCAATTATGCATAAAAGAATTAACTTGGTCCTAGGCTCCTTGATTTGAGTTTGTGATAACTCTAATGAGTTTAAATGGAGTCATATGACTTAGATTGAGTGAAAAATTAGAGCCAAGATGATGAATTATGTGAGTTGCTTCATTATGCCACTAAACAGAGCCATATGGATGCCTAAAGCTAGAATTAGCTTATGTAAGGCTTGTGTAAAGCTAGAGATGGTTCCACTGATGCAATTGTGTCTTGTTTTATGTATCTAGGCCAAGCAAGTTAAGCCTCTCCCAAGTGTGCGTGTGAGGTCGAGAAGAAAGATGTCACACCCTACATAGCTAGCATCAATTTCATATTAAAACTAGCTAGAAGTATCAAATTATATTCATTTTCATGAAATTTACACTTTTAGTAGTGAAAATAACTGACATTATAAGCTAAAATAATGCATTCTTTGTAACACCCCAAAATTAATTAAGATGTTAATCATAGATTGGACATAATTAAGAATAATTATTATGGAATAATTGGGCAAACCATGTGAATGAAAATTTAGAGAGAAATAAACTATTAGTATGGGCTAAAGATTTAATTAGGTTAGAAACTTCATCTAGGCTCAAATTAATTTTAGTAAGCTATGGCTAAGGATTAATAGATGCCCAATGATTTAAGGTGTAGACCCAACTCTTTATTATTAGACTTAGGCTAAGAGAGATCACCTAGTAATGATCTAATTTGATTTAATGAGATAGAGGCCCAAGAACCAATTTACATGAGCCCTTCTAATTGGCCCAACATACATTATGCAAACCCAAATTGGATTGACTCTTGGAACTTGGCCTAACCCAACCAAATTTCTATAGCACAACTCATGAAATCTAGCCCAACAGGCATAAAATCTGAACCCATGTGGATTTGGGCCTTTGGGTCAACTCATAACCCATTTAGGATCCAACTTAAACCCAATTAAACCATAAATACACTCAGCCTCCTCCCCATTTTGTAGAAAAAACACAAGAGGCAAAGCAAAATTCAGAGGTCTTGAAGAAGGGCTAGGGTTCTTGACACATTTTCACCATTTCTCACTTTTAGGCTCAAATCAGCCAAGGTAATTGTTATATAACTTAATCCTCTCCTCTTTCTCTTAAAATTGACCTGATTAATGTGTTTTTAGAGCATTTCACCCATACCCAAAATTTGAAACTTGTTATTTGGTGTTCTCATGGTGAAATTTTGTAGGCTGAGGTTAGGGGTGTTGTTAGGTAAGTATAAACTCATTATTTTGATGCTTTCCTTACTAGTTAGAGACTCCATTGCCTAACTTATGATATAGGCTCTATTTCTATGCGAAAATAACCATAATGTAGGTTGAAATTTTGAAATTTCTAGGTTAGGGAAGGCAAAATATAAAATTTAATCTTTTGGTGGTTGGGTAAGTGTCCCTTAGGTAATTATTGATGGATTAATTCTTTGACTACTAGGTTGTTGTCATAATTGATAAATGGGAATAGTAATGGTTTGATTTTTATGTTTATAGGCTAACATAGCATATATCTGGTTTAATTTTATATTTGTTGCAATGAAAGACTTGAAATACTAAATGAATTAATTTGCTATCTATTGTATTGTGTTTGGACCTTATGAGTCTATGGTGGAGTTGTGGTGCGGCTGCCACCCATGCATGTGCTTCAATCAGGCACTAGGTTATGATCAGACCCCAGATGCACTGAGCCCTAGTTGTACTCATTGGGGAGTGGGTGCCATAGACGGGCCTCTCTAGTGTTATTGGCCTTTAACATGTGGAAATGTGATTGCTAGTATGGGATGGTAATCATAATAGCCTAATCATTTCATTTGCTGATATGACTGATATAATTTTGATACTCATTTTAATTCATGCATATATGTTAATTAAATTAGAATATATGGATGGAACTTGCCTTTAGTAACTGAGATTTGCATCTCACCCCATTTCATGGGCTAACTATTTCAGGTGAAGGATCCTCTGGTAAAGATAAGGGTAAGCAAGTGGATGAGCATCCATGAGATGAAACCATGTGTGGGGAAGCTGCATTTGGATTGACCTAACTTAGGATAGATGCTAATTTTGTTATTCATTTGTATAGCATCATCATGTAATCGTATTGCCAAGTGTAGAAGTTTTGTATTTGATAACTTATGACATACTTGTTAGGGACCTAGCCCTTATACATTATAAAATCTGATGTATGAATTTACAACATCTGATATGGAACCTTATAGATCCAATGATTTGGTTTACTATTTGGATATGTAATCATGTATTAATTTAAATGATGATTTAGACTAGAAATGCATGGCACTCTATGGGGATTCCTATTTGTATAATTTAGTTGGTTGTTTATGAATCTAGTTGTTTATTAATATCACATGGTACTTGCTGATATATGATAGATTGATGAGTAAGAATCAATATTTAAATGTTGAAATGGGTGATATTAGATTAGTTAGGAAAATCAAGTAGATAAATGCCATTAGAGTTGTACAAATTGAAGGAGAGTGGCCTAAAGTGTTCCTAAAGGGAGAGTTGGAGTGTATAGGATGAAATTCTAGGAGTCTTAGGTATATGAGGTATTTAGCTACGACAAAAATTGGCTGAGCTATGACGAAAAGCGACGAAGTTGCCCAAGAAGGGTAACAGAGAGCAATTAGTCGTGGCGCAAAGTGAAGCTCACCACTGTGAAAGTCGAGAGGCAAGTTTGGTTATGTCCAGAGAGAAATTCATCGCAATGAAAAGGGAAATTGGCCACGGCCAATAGTGAGAGGTGAGTGAGGTAGGTTTTAGGAGGTCCTTTTGCTGCGATGCCATTTAGGCTTGCTATGGCGAGGCTCCAACTCGAGAATAATTGGCCATGGTGTGAAGGCATTTAGCCATAACGAAGGTTCTCAAACTCTTATATTAACCTAGAAACCTTGGTTTTCCTATGGCAACATCAAAGGATGACTTAGAAACACTTGTAAGGGGTTCTTGAGAGTTGAAAATTAATTGGTAATAGGTTTAAAGGCTTTTAATTAGGGATTTGTTTTGCTTATGTACATGAATGATTGTAAATATTAGGTTAATGACTCTAATAACATTAAGGTTTAAATTTCTTCACTTTTCATAAATTGATTAATCTAAATGGTTCTAGACCTTAATTTATGATTATTAATCGCATGTTTAAGCTTAATTACCATGATTAGAAGTAAGGGTTGTTACATTCTTGGCTTTATGGACCATGTGAGCTTACCATATTTATTTTTCATCCTTAACATATGTAATCAACTAGAACTAACATAATTTAAAGCACCAAATTCAGGTCCAAGTCATTCAAAACAAAAGGGCATGTTACTTTGCATTTTTTCAAGATTTCAATATTCTGATATGAATTTTGGAAAATAATAATTAATTCTAAAACAATCAAAATCATGCAAATTATACTATTCTAGAAAGCTATAAATGTTCTCTAACTACCATAAAAATTTTAAATCAAAACAACTAGGTTTGCCTTAGAAATTTGATGGAATGGTAACACTGGTCACTGATGCATCCTATAGCTGGACTTAAATTTTAAAAATTCATTTCTCCCTCTATAGGGCTCCAAATAAGGTGCTCTCTATGGCTATTTATCCCCTACGTGACACATAAAATCAAATTGACCACACAAACAGTAACAATGATGTTTCTGCATAATTTGGCTAATTTTGAAAAATCATAATAAATTCTGTAGAGCTCTAAAAATGGTGTTCCTTAGCTCTATGAAAGATCTTGATGATAGATATTGTTTTGCCAAATTTCATGCAAAAAATCATCCATTTGGTTAGACTTTGGTCCAGCTTAAAAAAGTGGCTAATTTGAAGTCCATAAACGGGTCAAGATGCACTACATGGCTTTCTCATCATTCCACAACCACTTGGTCATGTCCAAAAGCATAATTACAACACATAGAAGCATGCCAAAAGGTCTAAAAGACCATGGAACTCTCACTCACCTTCCTAATTGTTCATTTACACATGCATTTCAAAGTTCATGGATGTCAAAAAACTCATATTCATACATTTGGTTCCAAAATGGATTCATACATCATATTTACATACTTTTTACTTGTGTTTAATAGTTTATATCTTATGTACATTAGATAGATACAAACTTTGACATCAAAATGCATAAATTTCCTATTCTATTGTCAAAGTTCTATGCTTTAAGATGTTTGACCTCTTTTTTTTGCTCCACTTGGATCACTTAGACATTGTTAGACATATGTGGAGGAAGAGTGAGATTCAAAGAATCCTAATAGCTCTTTATCCTTTCAAACATGTATGTATGATGCATTTACATGTCAAAGAATGCAAGTATGCCATAAAAGCTTCTAATGAACATACATAAACAATTTTCCATATTACATAGACTCATACATGTCAAACATAGGCTCTAAGGGATGTTGGTCTAGCCTCACCCAATTTTCTTGGGACTTTTAGATTTTCCTCACCCACTTTAAGGGACTTTTGACTTAGCCTCACTCCTTCTTGAGACTTTTGGCTTTGTCTTATGCATTCTTAGAAACTTTTGGCATTTCCTCACCAATTCTAAGGGACTTTTCGCACAACCTCACCCATTCAGGCCATCTTGCATTCAAAACATGTTTCAAGAAGCATAATGGTTCCATAGCATTTTATCAAAAGCTATAAACATATCTCATGGTTCATATCTCATGGTTCAAACATACACTTAAATGTCCAAGACATACATGTGAGAAAGGTTAAAGAACTACCGTGTGTCAAAAACTCAACTTTTCTTACTTGGTTATTTCTTCCCCTTCTCAGCCTCACGCCCACAACTAGTAGAAGCTTGATTTACTTGGCCTAGACACATCAAATGAGACACGATTTAATCATTGAAACCAATTCTAGCTTCACATAAACTCTATACAAGCTTACTTGATCTTATGACATCATTATGGTTCCATATAAGGACACAATGAAGCAACCTATGAAATTCTTGGTCTTGGCTTCAATTTCTCATTCAATCTAGGCATATGACTCCATTTAAACTCATTAAAGTTATCACAATTTCAACTCAAGGAGCCTCAACTCAAGTTGCTTCTTTATGCCTTAAAAAGGAATTTAAACTCACATCTCATAAACCATGGTTTCTAAATTCAATTTAATTCTTCCATTATTATTCTTATATCATTTTAAGACTATCCATAATCCAAGAATTCATTGAACAACTTCCTAACCCATAGAAATTGCTCTTGGTTGAATATGGAACCATAAAACTCTAACTTGCACATTTCAAAGTTTCAATCAATTCTAAGCTTAAATTCTTGTTCCATGCATCAAATAGCATCTAAAGATACTGATTAGGAATGGAAAATAACATGGTTAGTCATTGAAGGAGCCTAGGCCGAACCATTACAAATCATGGTCTAGATTGCATCTTTTCATGATTCAAGGAAAACTAATATTAGACATGGAATCCTTGCATGTTAAAACCCTTGTTTCCATCAAGAACACATGAAGAAAAACTCTCATCCTCACTTTTACTCTCTAAACTGAAGCTTAAATGGCTTGGAAACACAAGATTTTGCAAGTGTTTCAAGTAAAGTCTTACTTAAAACAACGCTCTCTTTGCGTAGATTATTTTCCATCAATTGGTTTCTTGGAAAGAGTTCTTTTTTGGCTTGGGTTAGACTTGAATCTTCAAGTTTTCAAAAAAAGAAAATCACCATTAGAGAGCTCTTAGAGAGAGGAAGAACTTTCTTAACTAGCACGAGATGAAACGAGGCTGTTTTCTTACCTAAACGGGAGCTTAAACTTCTTTTCTCTCAGTCCCCTTAATGTCATGCCATGGATGCTCTAAAAATATGAAAAAGGAAGCTTGGAGAAGATGATGAGGTGTAATTTTACTTAAGAAGCCTCTTTATAATTTTTCAAAATAACTATTTTACCTTTATGCGCTTATTTGCTCCATTTAGGCTCATTTTTTAGGCTTTTTCAGGATTTGATTGCTCTTTACAAAGTTTTGGGTGCTCTTTCTCATAAAAATATTAATTTTATGGTTTGAAAGGCTTAAAATGGTGAAAACTAGCTCTGTCTAAAGTTTAGGCACTATCTGACCTTTTTAGCACCTCGGAAGGACCTTAGTTAATTCTGATTGTTCCTATGGTTTTTCAAGACCTCTGAAAACCCTGATGACCTTAATTTTAGGATTTAAGACTCTTTTCCTTGAGTTTCCTAAAATTTGCTCAAAATTACAAAAATATCATTGCCTTTTCATTAAATTTTGTTTAACTATTCTAGCTCCGATTTCTGAGCATTTCTAGCCTTATATTCTCATTTTCAATTGCCTATATTATCACTTTAATTTTATTTGGCCTCTAATCATTTAATTTAGGGGACCTCCTTTAGTAATCCCTTTAGTTTATAGGTTTTAAAATAATGGGACATTACAAGAGACCAGAGAACCAAGGAGGAAAATTTGTGTTTCCTGAGAAAAGTAGCTCTTCATCCATTCTTGTATGCTTATCTTCATTGTTTGATTGTCATTGATTGATTGTATGTGTGTTTGGACTATGACTTGTGCATATTGCCATTGGTTTAATGATCTGATATCATTATGTTTCTTAGAATACATTTGGAATGTGAAATGGCTCTTGATAGGTGAGGTTATGCCAAAAGTCCCTTGATTTGAGTGAGGTGAAGCTAAAAGTCTCTAAGTATGGCTGAGACAAGGTCAAAAGTCTCAAAAGTGAGTGAGACTAAGTCAAAAGTCCCTAAACGTAGGTGAGGCTAATCCAAAAGTCCTAAATAATTAGGTGAGGTTAGACCAAAAGTCTTTAAAAGCGAGAGAAGCTAATATAAAAATCTCAAATAATTGGATGTGGCTAAACCTTGATAGATCCATATAATTTCATAAATATGATTATGTTTGATATTTGGATGCCTATCATGCATGCTTATTGTAATATCATATTTTTCTATTATCATACTCTTCTATTCCGGGCAATTAGTGCACATTCATAAGATAAAAAGTGAGGAAAAGTATGAAAATAACACACTTTTATCGCATTACGTTGAGGTAAAATTTTTCAATTCACGTTATATAGACCCTATGAGTTCCCTAACATCATTCTCTAATTATTTTCCATCTAGATAAGTCATAAACATCTCAAAATTCCATATAAACCATGGATCAAGGGTCAAAAACCCTAAAATTCTCTTCATCCATCGTGGCTATACAGGATAGATTTCAGGGGCAATTTTAAAAAATCATAACTAAATCTAAAAAAATAGAAACCATACAAACCATAACTTTCTAGAAAGCTCTAGATGTCAAATTTACACTAAAAATAAGTCCCAGCCATAAAATCCCATTTGGACCATGTTTGATAATGAAATAGCCATAAAGATTCGACTACCCTTTGATACTGATATAGTTTACTGTCATAAATTTCAAAACTATCCAATTAATTTCAAAAAAATCTAATCCATACATATAGACCAATCTAGAAAGCTACAGATGTTAGTTAGGGGAAAAAATAACTCCAAATCAATCCAGGAATGTGGTAGACCCCAAAAATTAATCAAATAGTAACACAAGTCTGATTGGTTGCCTGGTACTAAATAGCAAATTCAAAATTTAATATCTCCCTCTCTAGACATCCAAATGAGGTGCTTCTAATTGACACAAGTCATTGGGAAGATCTCATTTCTTCTTGTAAATTTTTGTGGTGATTGGACATCATTTTCCCCATGAATGACAGAGAAAAAATTTCAGACTGTATAAACAATACCAGTGGCCAAACTAGAAAAATTTCCCAACTTCAAAAATTTACCAAATATTTTGTAGACCTCCAAAAATTACCCACTTTAGCTTCCCAAATCCCTCAACAAGATCTAGATTCATCCCAAATCTCAGACCAAGAAGAGCTTATTTGGACAAAAAGTGACATAACTTACCAAAGTGGCCAATTTTGCCTCTTAGAAGGTATTACTTTGGTCTAAATGACCTTTCTTTGAGTTTGGCACCTCTTGGGCAAGTTTAAAAGAATATGACTTTTAGGAACTGCCCAAGTGGTCCAAAATCTCATGCATCTTAATTTAACCATCTCACACTCAAGAATGCATAATCATCACAAGCCATCAAGTTGTCAAATTCTACATTCTCATTGATCTAATGCCACATAAAAGCTATACAATGTTCATCACATCATATTACATTTGTCCATGAGCTTATATCTCAAAAATAATATGTACAAAGTGACTTTGGTATTCAAATACATAACAAACTACATAATGGACAAAGTATGACTTTTCAATGCTTTTGGCTTGCCTTCCTTGCCTCTTGGAATCACCTAGGCATTTCAAGATAAAGGAGGGAAGGGGAGTGAGATTCCTAGAATCTCAATAGCTCACACATCCATTCACACACACATTCAAGGCATATACACATCAAAGCATATGTATGGAAGGTTTAGTAACTATAAAGCATGCAAAGTCACAATTTCCATGCCACTTATTCACATCTAAGCCAAGAACATACTCTAGGGACTTTTGTTTTGCCTTACCCCCATTTCTAAGACTTTTGGATTTGTCTTACTCTTGACCTAGGGACTTTTGACTTGGCCTCATCCTTCCAAGAGACTTTTGGCCTTGTCTCACCCATGCCATGAGACTTTTGGCATACCTCACCTTCATTAAGGGACTTTTGGCATCACCTCACCCTTATGAGTCATTTCCACAACCAAAGCCATTTAAGGAAACATATTGGTACCAATGTAATGTCAAGGCATCAAGTGACATGTTCTCAAATCATAAGAGCATACACAAGCACACAACTACGTACATATGTACAGAGAGTACAAGAAGAATGAGGTGGAGAGCTACCTTGAACTTATGCAAGCTTTTCTTGATCTTTTTCTTTCCCTTTTTTAGGTCCCACAAGCATACCTAGGTGGATGTATGTTCTCTCATCCTAGACACAATAAAGAACACACAACCACACACTTGAAGCAAGACACTAAACTCACTCTTGAACACATACTTAGTTCCATAAGTGGCATAATGGTTCCATAAATGTCCTATTAAAGCAACCTCCACAATTCAAGCTCTAGGCTCCCATCTCTTTCCATTTCTAGGACTCTTGGTCTCATTCAAAGTCATTGGAGCCCTCACACAATTATTTACACAAGCTTAGAATTAAGTTGCTTCACAAAGCACCATATCTCCCATTCCATGGCTCCTAAATTGTTTCTAATAGTTTCTCCCATTCCGGCAATTAGTGCACATTCACAAGACAAAAAGTGAGGAAAAGTATGAAAATAACACACTTTTATCATGTTACGTCAGGGTAAAATTTTTCAATTCGTATTATGTAAACCTTGTGAGTTCCCCAACATTATTTTCTAATTATTTTCCATCCATATAAGTCATAAACATCTCAAAATTTCACATAAACCACGGATCAAGGGTAAAAAACCTAAAAATTCTCTTCATTCATCGTGGCTGTACAGGACAGATTTCAGGGGCAACTTTGAAAATCGTAACTAAATCTAGAAAAATTGAAATCACACAAAACATAGCTTTCTAGAAATTCTAGATGTCAAATTTACACTAAAAAAAAGTCCTAGCTATGAAAATCCTATCTAGACCATGTTTGACAATGAAATAGCTACAAAGGTCTGACTACCCTCTAATACTGATACAACTTACTGTCATAAACTTCAAAATGTCTAATTAATTCCAAAAAATTTTAATCCATGCAAATGATACCAATTTGGAAATCTACAGATGTTAGCTAGAGGGAGAAAATAATTCCAGATCAATCCAGGAACATTTAGAGCCCAAAAATCAATCAAACAATAACACGGTCTGATTGGTTGCCTAGTATTGGACAATAACTTCAAAAATTAATAGCTCTTTTATATACATTCAAATGAGGTGCTTCCAATTGGCACAAGTCACTGGATGGTCTAGTTTCTTGCTATAAAATTTTATGGTAATTGGACATCATTTGCCCCATGAACGACAGATAACAAATTTTGGACTATATGAACATTACTAGTGGCCAAACTAGAAAAAATTTTCAACTTCAAAAATTTGCCAAATATTCTGTAGAAATCCAAAAATTACTTACTTTATCTTCTCAAAAATCTCTTAACAAGATCTAGATGCATGCCAAATTTTAGACCAAGAAGAGCTCATTTGGACAAAAAGTGAAATAGCTTACCAAAGTGGCCAATTTTGCCTTTCATAAGGTATCACCTTAGTCTAAATGGCCTTTCTTTGAGTTTGGCACCTCTTGGGTAAGTTTAAAAGCATGAATGTGACTTGTAGGAACTGCCCAAGTGGTCCCAAATCCATGCATCTTAATTTGACCATTTCACACTCAAGAATGCATAATCATCACAAGCTATCAAGGTGTCAAATTCTACATTCTTATTGATTTAATGCCACATAAGAACTATAGAATTTTCATACATCATATTACATTTGCCTATGAGCTTACATCACAAAAATAATATGTCTTTAGAATTCAAATGCATAACAAACTACATAATGGACAAAGTATGACTTTTCAATGCTCTTGGCTTGCCTTCCTTGCCTCTTGGACATCACCTAGGCATTTCAAGATAATGGAGGGAAGGGGAGTGAGATTCCTAGAATCTCAATAGCTCATACACCCATTCACACACACATTCAAGGCATATACACATCAAAGCATATGTATGGAAGGTTGGCAACCATAAAGTATGCAAAGTCACAATTTCCATGCATTTATTCACATCTAAGCTAAGAACATGCTTTAGGGAATTTTGGTTTTGCCTCACCCTGTTTCTAGAACTTTTGAATTTGCCTCACTCTTGGCCTAGGAACTTTTGACTTGGCCTCACCTTTCTAACAAACTTTTGGCCTTGTCTCACCCATGTTATGAGACTTTTGGCATCTCTTCACCTTCATTAAGGGACTTTTAGCATCATCTCACCCTTATGAATCATTTCCACAACCAAAGCCATTCAAGGAAATATATTGGTACCAATGTAATGTCAAGGCATCAAGTGGCATGTTCTCAAGTCACAAGAGCATACACAAGCATACAACAACATACATATGCACACAAGAATGTAAGGAGAATGAGGTGGAGAGCTACCTTAGATTTATGAAAGCTTTTCTTGATCTTTTTCCTTCCCTTTTTTGGTCCCACAAGCACACCTAGGTGGATGTATGTTCTCTTGTCCTAAACACCATAAAGACACTAAATTCACTCTTGAATACACACTTGGTTCTATAAGTAGCATAATAGTTCCATAAATGACCTATTGAAGTAATCTCCACAATTCAAGCTCTAGGGTCTCATCTCTTTCTATTTGTAGGCCTCTTGGCCTCATTCAAAGTCATTAGAGCCCTCACACAATTATTTGTACAAGCTTAGAATCAAGTTGCTTCATAAAGCACCATTATGGACACCATTGTCTGATCTCCCATTCCATGGCTTCTAAATTTTTTTCCAATGGTTTCTCCCATCTTCTAACACCATATGAAGCCCCAAACCAAGGCTAGAACAAATTAAAACACTTCTTAACTACTTGTGCTAGCTTAAGCTGAGATATGCACTAAGGAAGGGGTTCACAAGCTTCTTGATTTTTCCTTGATGGGAGAGCCACTTGGGGAGGTTTCTAAGGGTCTTAGGAGCTCAAGGAAACATTTAATTAGCCAAGGAATTACTCATACAAAATCAGATTTTCCAAAACCCTAGAAAACACTACACTTTCCTAACTTGATTTCTATTGGTTTTTCTTAGAATTTCTCGCCATATTCCTCTTCATCATGGTCTAAAATCCTAATTCCCCTCTCTTTTTTTGATAGAAAATCCTCCCCCTATATGGTTCTGTTCTTGGCCAAAATACACATATCCATAGAGCAAGGAGAAAAAGCAACAATAACAAGCTATTACCTTGGTTTCAAGTGTGCTTTCAAGGCTTCTTCTTCTTGTTTGCCTCTCCTCAAAATTTTTGAACTACCCCTCTAAATTCTGGACCAAAAATAGAACCAATCATCTTAAGAAAACCATAGAAAGAAAGCATGGAAGGAGAGGAGTAAGGTTGGAGGAAGAAAGAGCATGAAATTCCATGGATTTACCTACCTTTTTCTTGATTTTTCTCCTCTTTCTCTCCCTCTCCTTGTGCATCTAGAAGAGCTACTCCATTTCTGTATTTTGGGCAGAAAATTCGTGCTTAAGAGGGTAGGAGAAAAAGGGAAAAGTGTGTGGAAGCTTCAAGAAACACACCTTTTCAAAAATTCTAATTTTGTCATTCCGTAATAGCAATTTTGTTTAAGCTTCCTTTAGTTGCTTTTTAAGAATTATCTTTTTCATTATAAAATTTAGGTTCCTAACTTAATAAAATGCTTTTGGAATCACTCAAATTGGAGACAAAAACTTTCCTGAATGAATCCATCAAAATTCAGGCTCACTGTCATTGAAAAACGTATACCGAAGGGGCTTTACTAGTCTAGGGGCTTCCCATAGTTTTTGGGGCCTTTGAGAACCTTGGGCAACTTAAATTTTCCATTAAAGAGCCTCCTATGTGTTTTTCCAAAAGTTACACTCATTTATGAAAATGGCATTGTATTTCATCAATTTTTGTCACAAATTGTTTCACCATTCTAACTCCATTGTTCTTTCTATTATAGCCTAGAATTATCATTTTTAAGGGCCTAGGACTCTATCCAAATTTTTTTGGGATGTTATCTAGCTCATTTTAGAGGACTTGCTTTTATACGGCTTATTTTGTCATTTTACAAAAATTATGTTCGTTACACTTGCTTTCTTTGAGATGACAACACGCCTTATAGTATGCTTGAAGGGTGAATGAGCTATTGAGATTCATAGAATCTCATTCTTTTCCACATTATTTCTAACCATATCTAGGGAACTCTCAAGAAGCTAAGGATAGAAGCCAACAAGCATAAATTGTGCAACTTTGATAATGGTTTAGGATTTTTCATATTTAGTGCACAAGAATGGTTGTACATAATATTTTTGTAATGTAAATATTCTCACATATATAAAAGTATGAGATTATAATGTCAGTGTCAATCTTAGTTGTGCAAATACAAGAACATGTATTTTAGGTATGTATGTGCCATGGAAAGTGTGTGTATAATGCCAAGTGGAGAAGTGATTTTAAGTTGTGTGATGTTTAGGACTTGATATTCATATATGTTGTATTTCATGTTTGGGATGTGTTCAAATGGTCACATGTATGGAAGAAACTTATTTTAAACCATTTGGTACCATGTATGCACCAATTTGAGCCTCTCTCTACCCCTGAACCAAAATCTAATCAAATGAATGAGTTTTTGAATGAAATTTGGCAAAAATTTAGATCTCATTTAGAGCTTTTCGAAGAGCTAAAGAACATAATTTTTAAAGCTTTGTAGAATTTATTATAATTTTCAAAGTTGGCTAAAAATGTAGAATTGCCTGGGTACTGTTTATATGGTCATTTCTGGTTTTCATATATTTGAGGGGCTAAATGGATTCCAATGCTTATAAAATTTTACAATTATATAGTTGGTATTATGAGTTTTGCATGGCCATCAAGATCACCTAAATTGGGCTGTGTAGCTGGAGATATACATGCTTAAAATTTTAGGTCTGAAGGTGCCTGAAATTCTAATATGGTTACTGTTCCATTGGATTTTCATAGTCTAAATGAATTTTTTTACCTAAAATATTTATACTAGTTCATGTCCTAAGCTTTCCATAGAGCCCTAATTTGCACAAATTGCAGTTTTCTAACTCAAGATATGAATCTTTGAAATTAGTGGCTAAAATTGTGAACTTATGAAAAATGGTTCTATTATGCTAGTATGTAATGCATGGCTTAGAACCCAAATTCCTTACTTCCTTTTGTGATGTTTTTGGTTGAGCAAATATGTTTAGTATGAATTTTGAGTTTGGTAAGTTGAAATTGTGTAATTAAGCTAAATTAAAGAATTTGGACCTTTAATGTCAATGTTTTCCATAGCTAAAAGTGCCAAAAATAAGGAAATTAATGTTATAAGCACATTGAAATGTAAGTTTTGTTCTATCTCATTATAGTATGACAAATTCCAACTCTCATTGACAATTTCTAAGTCATAAGCAAGACTTACATCTTACCCTTCCATAAGACTTCTATAACTAGTCAAGTATTTTACTTTGTACTATTGCCTTCTAAGTTCTCAACATCACCCTAAATAGCCCTTGAAAAGCTTAGAATTTTACCTAGGTAAAGATTACTACTCTTCTATGATCAATTAACTACTTCATAGGTCAGTCAACTGGTCAAGCTGCACCCAATCAACTTTCTTAGCAATGGCGATCAACTGGTCACAGATACTATTAGTAGCTCTGTTTATCATTCTTATTGGTTATCTAGTCTCATTCATTTAGTCAACTGGTGCCTCATAATGAGTTATTGGTGCATTTACTATATAGCCAATAAGTAATAAGCCTCAACAGGTTGACTATCTAAATTAAAACTAGTAACCCAATTTTAGAAAAAGAAAGGTAAAATTTTAGTCTCTTCATTGGCATTAACAACCCAAGTTTTAAATTAGTGCTATTGAAGCAATATGAAACAGAATCTTATTGTACTATATTATTCCTAAGGGAACACTTGTTAAGATGGGTGATCTTCCAAATAAAATTTAAGAAACATCAATTTTAGTAGTTACTATAAGTCTCATATCCTTATTCCTCTATATTTCCTTTCTAAAGGTAAAGAGCAACAAAAGTATGTTCACATAATCGGCTACTCTTTTGAGCTAATACCAGGCCAAATATGCATCATAATTGCCAAGTTTCCAACCATAAAATTTAAATTAGCATGATTTTCCTAAACCATTACTCTAATACCAAATGTAATAACCCTAACTATTTCCTAAACTAATTAAGCATAATTGTGTTATCCATTGAATACATTTAAGGTTTAATTTGGTTAATAAGTTAGCAATGAATAAAAATGTTGAGAAATTTGAACCTTGAAATAATCAATATTCACCATCAAATTGTATAATGGAATTATTATTCTTAGGAATTTAAAATTCTCATTAACAATTTTTGTCTTAACCAAAATACCTCTAAGAAACCTAAAAACTCATATATGTTAGACTAAAAGTCATTATTCATCATTATTATAGTAAAAATTAGGAATTAATAGTTAAATTAGGGGTTTCAAGACTTAGGCCACAGCTAAGAATGGTTGTGCCTCAACCAACTCAGCCTTTGGAACCTCTAAAATATAAATTCTACATTGACACCATGACTTAAAGGACTTGCGTCGCAGCTAAACTTGTGTTTGGATCACTTTTTTCACATAGACACGATTTGCATTGCTATCAAAAATTTCTATGCCATGGTTACAATATCTATTGGAACACTATTAGCTCATTTTGGCTATGACTTGAAAACTTGTTGCATTCAAACACTTAAATAAGCAAATCAACAAGTTGCTACTGTAATGTTCGATTTTCGTCAAATGACGAAAACGAATGCATTTTCAAAGCAAGTCCCAGAAATGAATTAGTTAAGATCCCAAAAAATTTTAGTAGTATTCTAGACCCCTAAAAATGAGAATCCTAAGCTCAGGCAGAAAGAAAAATAAAGCTAGAATAAAAAAACGAAATTGAATGAAAGGTTAACGAAACGTAATGGCATTTTCATAATTTTGAGTAAATTTTAGAATTCACATAGTAGGGCTTTCTAAATGAAATTTTTGAGTTTTTTGGGGTTCTTAGAGGCCTTGAAAACCATGGGAAGTCCTGGGATAGTTAAATCTCCTCTGATGGACGTTTTCTAACATTAGTTAACCTGAACTTTAACAAATTCGTTTGAGAAGGTTTTAACTCTGATTTGAGTGATTCCAAAGGCATTTTATTAAATTGGGAACCTAAATTTCATAATGGAAAAGATGATTCTAAAAAAGGGGCTAAAATGGACTAGAAACGAAAATGCCAAGATAGAGGGGCAAAATTAGAAATTTTGAAAAGTATTTCTTAAACCTACCTATATATAGGTCACGCCCCACATCCTCATTCATTTAGCCACATTTGTTTCTACCATAAACTAAAGGAGAGAGCTAGGGTTTGAGGCACGCCAAGAGGAGGAGAAAGGAAGGAGAAAAACAAGGTAAAAGGTATGGTTTTCTTGATTTTTCATGCTTTCTCCATAGAAACTCCTTCTCCTCTACCTTCCCTTCTTTCCCATCATTTTATTGAAGTTCTTGGATATATTTTGAGGGCAGAACAAAGGTGAAAAATTCGGATTTGAAGAGAGGAGGCCAAGCAAAGTGAGAAACAAGCAAGAAACTAAGGAAAAACAAGGTAAATCTTCATTCCATGGTAGCTATCTCTTGCTTCCTCCTTCTCCATGGTTCATCCAACATAGGGAAGTCCAAGAGGGCTTGGATTTTGGGTAGAACCAAGTGTAAACCTTAAGGAATGGAGTGTGGAGAATAAGAATATGTAAAGAGAATTAACAAATAATCATGAAAAATCAAGATAGCAAAGTTAGGGTTTTAAGTATCCTTTATAAAATTTGATTTAATACAATAATTCCTAGGCCTAAATGAGTGTTTGGATGAACTCCTAAGATCCCTAGAAGGCTCCCCATATGCATCTCCCACCAAGAAAACAAAACAAATTCCATGGATGCCAAGAAGGGAGCATGGTTCAACTAAGAGGGTTCCATGTACCTAGGGATAGTTTTAAAATTTTTCAAACCTATTTTTGAGTCATATATGATGAGTGAAGATGAGGGAAAACATTAGGGAAAATTTAAGAGGCCTAGAGAATGAATTGGTGTCATAGGCTCTATAATATGACCTAAGGAAGAAACATGTAGTTATGCTTTTTGTTTTAATTGTGTGATGGCTCCAAGAGGTTTAAAAGGAGTCAAAAATCATAATTGAAAGAAAAGAATAGAGCCTAGAACTTATTTATGGATGTTGCTTCATTAGGTGTATTTAGGAACTATAAATGAACCATAGCCTAGAACGAAGTTAGAGTTCCAAGTAGATGTATGGCCTTAAAAATGACTCCAAGAATTTAATTGGCTTCCATATATTGTGTAGGCCAAGAGAAACAAATCCCACACCTTTATGTATGTGGGGCCAAGGAAGGGAGAGCATTTCTAAGAGAAAAAGTGTGTGGTTGCAATAAAGGTAGTTCTCTCCACTTTCTCTCATGCATGAATGTGTGCTTACCTTGTCTTTGAATGTGTATGTGTGTTTTAGGTCATGAAAAGTGTTCTAGTATATGCCTTTGTTCCATGGTACTGTGATATTGTATTATATTTTCAAATGATGCCTAGTATGTTTGCTTGGGTTTGCTTGAGTGTGGTGAAGCCAAGAACCTTTAGCCATGGTGAGGATAAGTCAAGAACCCTTAGCCATGGTGAGAATAAGCCAAGAACCCTTAAAATTGGTTGAGACAAAGTAAAGTATCTCCTAAGAGTGAGGTTGAGTCAAAACCTCTTAGAGAAAATAGGTGAGGCAAGTCTAAAATCTATAAGATAATGGGTGAGGTTAATCTACTTACTTGGCAAGCCTATGCATGTTTTGTATGACTTGTTCAAATGCCAAGAATGTTTCTGGAATGATCATACATTTCATTATGCTCATGCATGCATTTTCAAGACTTGTTTTACATTCTTTATGTATGATTAAAAGGGAGATGAGCTATTGGGATTCTTTGAATCTCATTCTCTCATCTCCAATGTCTTAACATGCTAGGTGGAGTAAATGAGCAAGGTAATGGGAGCCACCAAGTTGGGAGATAAGAGATTGACATCAAGTATCTAAAATTGCCTAGTTTTATCTCTTTTGTAGCTATATAAAGGGCATATGATGTAATACTATGATGGAAATGTTGTATAATCATTTGAACATGTGTAATTACCTAAATGTTTGATGTATGTATGAGTTTTAGTGCCAAATGAATGGTAATGTGCATTTTGGTAGTGAATGGCAATGTAAAGCATATGTAATCTTGTGTATGGCATGGGATGAGAGAGTGAGCTTTTAATTTTTGGGTTTATGAACCTTTGAGACAAGTTTAGAAGGCCATTTTGGTGCATTCCCACGTGCTTAAGTGGTCATAATTTCCTTGGAGCTCAAAATGGACCATTTGGACCCTTTGTAAGACTTAAAAGTGACCATTTCACAATCTAAGGCCAAGATTTAACCAAATAAATGAATTTACCCATGAAATTTGGCTCACATATAGATATTATCCAGAGCTTTTTAGGGAGCTAAAGACTAGAGTATTTGGAGCTTTGTGGAGTTAATTATGACTTTTCAAAGTTGGCATTTTTCTGTTGAACTAATGTAGACACTATTCATATGGTTAGTAACTTCGGCTATGTCATTCAAGGGTCAAATGATGTCCAATGCTTATAACATTTTATAGACATAAAATAGACATGATAAGCTTCCCATGGCCACCGAAATCACCCAGTTGGACCTTTGAGTAGGGAGATATAAATTTTTGAAGTTAGAGGATAGTATTAGTGACAGTCGACCTTGGTACTGTTCCATCAATTTTTGATGGCTAGTAGCCCTTGTTATGGTTTGGATATATTTTCATAAAGTAGACATTTGTTGTGTTCCAGAATGGTAAAGTATGCTTGATTTTGATTTTTCTAGAATTAGTTATGATTTTTCAAAGTTTATGATAGTAATTTAGAAATTCTGGCCGAGGCTACACCTAGTATTTTTATGTATACCATCTATTTGTATTAATGTAATTAAATATGAGAATGAGATGGATGACTCCATATGGTCCATGGGACACTGAATAAAAAATTTATCAGCTATGTAATGCGATTTATTTATATTTTTCTATGGCTTTTCCTTGTGAAATCCTTATGCTTCATGGAAATAAGTCTACATATGATATGATATGAGTCTTAGAATTATGGTGTTATAGCAACCACCTCAAAATCAATCATAGAATCTTTTTATGGCTAAAATGCAAGGGTTTTAAAGGATTTACATCCCTATGATCTCCATCCAAATACCTTACATAACCTAAGGATTTAAAAGCTAATCAAACCAACCAAAATGCATATCATATCAACACAAGATTCATTTATGACAACAATAAGATGGAATGTAAATTTAAATGGCAACCTAAACCACTCAACACACCACCTAATGTCCTCAAACCACTTAGAGCAAGATTCAATGGTCAAATTGGACATGCTCTTAACCATAACTTTCTTAGGAACCTCAAATGTAAAATATGGCTTTAGCACTTCCTAATGTCACACATAAAGGCTTATGACCGCAAATGGTATGTTATGGCTTCTAATGACAACCTAAAATCCTCCTTACACTACCTAAGATCATCAAACCACTTTAAGCATGTTTTAATTGACAAATTAAACTTGTTTACATCCCTCAACACTTGGTATAATCCCCAGCTCAAAATATGGCCGTGCCACTTCCCAAAATCACCATATAAAGACTCAAGATAGAAAAATTTGTTATGGCAACACAAAAGGGATGAACCATTTCACCTTCTAAATGATCAAGGTAATAAAAGCACATTCCCAAGGCCCTTAACCCATAACCAAACTTAGAAGTACAATTGGTCAAGCATTGATAACCACTTTACTCCATATATGATAGCAAAATGGTTATCATGATAGCAAAAACAAAGAATTACTTCTAAAACTTTCAAGTGACAACTCAAAACCAAAGAAAATGGCTTCTAAATTCCTCTAAACACCTTAAACAGGTGTAGAGAATACATTTAAACTAACTTGAATGTCATACAATTAAGAAATAGCCCATATTCTACATTATCACATGCTTATAACATTAATTTCTCATTTTATTACTTTTAGCAGCAAAAATAACCGACATTAAAGGCCTAATTTCTTAAATTGTTCATACATGCCTCATTTTAGTATTCCAATCTCAAAATCCATCCTTAACATATTTGGTCAATAAAAAAAATCATAAAAAGAAGCAAGAATTTTAGATTCTAGGTCATGGGCATCAATTTATCACATTTCCATAATTTGACATTGATGCATAATGCAACTACTAACTTTAAAAATTTATATCTTGAGTTAAAGAATTTCAAATTATGTAAATTAGAACTATATAGAAAGCTCAAGATATGACAATATGCCATAAAAATTTTAGGTCAAAACAAATTTATTTAGACTACAAAAATCCAATAGAATAGTAACTATATTAGTATCTTGGACCTAACCTAGACCTAAAATTTTGAGCATGCATATTTCTGGCTACATAGCTCCAAATTAGGTGATCTTAGTGGCTATGAAAAACTTATACTGCTAAATATTTGCATGTAAAATGTCATGATCATTGGAGTTCATTTGGTTTCTTAAAGACATGAAAAACCAAAATTGACCATATAAACAGTACTAGGCATTTTTGCATTTTTCAACCAACTTTGAAAAATCATAATAAATTCTACAGAGCTACAAAAATTGTGTTCTTTAGATTTTTAAAAATTTATAAATGAGATCTAAATACTTACTAAATTTCATGCCAAAATTCATCCATTTGGTTAGAGTTTGGTTTAGGGGCAATTTATGGCTCAAAATGGTGCACCATAGGTATCAAATGGTTCAAAATGGCCTCTTTCAAGACTTGTGACCATTTGAGCTCGTCCCAAACATGAAATACAACATGTATGACCATTTCATTGGGTCTAAAGCTTCATGCAACTCAAATGACTCATCCACTTGGCATTATACACTTACTTTCCATAACACATACATGCCCAAAATACATATTCTTGTATTTCCACAACTAAAATTGACATTTACATCATAATCTTATACTTTTACATATGTTGTGTAATACCTTAACTTCCTAACCCTTAAAAAAATGCCACATAGGCTATCTTAACACATACTAGACATATTGATACATATTTGCAAGAAAGTAACACTTTTATCTATGGTTAATTGCATAATGGAAAGCTCAATTAATTCATCTTATGCTTTAGGGACCATGTGAGCTCATCAATATTATCTTCTATCCATAACATATCCATTCATATCATAAACATCACAACTCATCTCATAAATCACGGATTTGGAACCAAATTTCAAGAAGAACTAGATTTACTCTCAGGTTTGCTATCACAAGTTTCTAATATGAACTTTGAAAATTCATAACTAATTCTAGAAAATTTAAAATCATGCATATGATAGCTTTTTGGAAAGATATGGATGTTAAATAATGAGTAAAAATATTTTAGACCAAGACAGTAGCATTTAGCTCACAAAAAGTAATAGAATAGTACATTAGGTCTGTTCTTAGACAGCTCCAGGACCTAAAATTTTAAAAATTTGGTTCTCCCTCTACAGAGGTCCAAATAAGGTGCTCTTGATGGCTATGGAAATTTTATGATATCTAGTTTATGTTTGTAAAAGTTCATGAGTATTAGACTTCATTTGACCCACAAGTGATACAGAAAAGCAAACTAACTATATGAATAGTACCCATACTAATTCTGCAAAATTTGGCCATATTTGAAAAATCATAATAAATTCTCTAGAGCTCCAAATTGAGTATTGTTTAGCTTTGTGAAAAGATCTAGATGAGACCTACTTGCTGGCCAAATTTCATGTAAAACCTCATCTATTTGGTTAGACTTTGGTTTAGCTCAAGATATGGTTAATTTTGAAGTCCATAATGGGTTCATAAGGCAGCAAATAACTTTCTTAGCATTCTATAACCACTTGGGCACATCCAAAAGCACAATTACAGCACATGGAAGCATGCCAAATGATTCAAATAATCATGGAGCTTATTCTCACCTTGTCACTTGCATTTATACACTTGCACATAAAGACTCATGGGTGGCAAAAACTTTCTTGAAGGAGGAAGCTTGTGGGGAGTATCTTAGGGGTCTCAAGAACTCATTTAAACTCTTAAATAAACCTAGAAATCATCATACAAAGTCAAAATTTGAAAGGAACACTTGAAACCCTAAGTTTTGCATCTTGAATTCTAATGGTTATTTTGTTATTTTCTTTGCATATTCTTGTTCTTCTCCATCAAATACCTAAGATTCATGCTTGGTTGGACTTGAAAATTAGATCCTCCTATGGCTCCTAGGGTTAGGCAAATGGAGAAGGAGGGTGGTGGAAGATATCAACCATAGGATGTAATTTTACCTAGTTTCCTTGCTTAGTTTGGCTTGAATCTTGCTTCTCCAAACTCCTCTCTTCAAATCCGAAATTTCCCTTGAATTTCTCCCTTGAATCAGATTCATAAACTTCATTTTAATCAAAGGAAATCAAGGAGAATGGAGGAGAGGTGGTGTGGATGGAGAAAAGCATGAAAAACAATCATAAAAATATACATTTAGCTTGGAATTTCTTTTTCTTCTCCTCCTCTCTTGGTGCGCCCCAAACCCTAGCTCTCCCTTCTGAAATTATGCAAAATTTTCTGATTCCAAATTGGGAGGAAAGTGGATGCCACCTATATATAGGTGTAGGAAAATGATTTTTTTTCAAAAATTCCAATTTTGCCTTCATACTTTACATTTTTGTTTCTCCTTCGTTTTAGCTCCTTTTTGAGAATTGTCTTTTCCATTATAAAATTTAGGTTCCAACTAAGCAAAATGCCTCTAGAATCGCTCAAATCATAGCTAAAACCTTTTCGAACGGATCCGTCAAAGTTCGGGCACATTGACGTTGAAAAAGTCCACCGGAGGGGTTTTAAGTGTCCCAGGGGTTTCCATGGTTTTCAGGGCCTCTAAGAACCCCGAAGAACTCAAAATTTCATTTAAAAAGCCCTCCTGTGTGAATTCCAAAAATTGCTCAAAATTACGAAAATGTCATTACGTTTCGTAGGCTTTTCGTAAGAAATTGTTTCTTCATTCTAGCTCTATTTTTCTTTTTGTCTGAGCCTGGATTCTTCTTTTTAGGAGTCTAGAATGCTTCCCAAATTTTTTGAGACCTTAACTACATCATCTTGGGGGACTTCCTTTTGTATTCGGTGAATTTTGTTCGTTTACAGAGAAATTGTACATTACGTTTCTTACGTTTTCTCTGGTTTTCGGAGAACCGAATATTACAAAAAAACTAGGAAAAAGGTATGGAAAATTAAGGAATTTCTTGCTCCTTCCTTCATTGAACTTGTCCTCCTCCTTCTTCTTCTCTTTCTTCTATAATTTTGGTGCATGATTTGGATCTATTTTGACCCATATTCAAAAGGGAGAAGTTCAAAATCCTTAAAGGAGCCAAAGCAAAGAGGAAGACTCTTGAAAAGGCTAAGGAATCAAGTTATTTTCATGGCTTTCCTTGCTTCTTTCTTCTTGCTCCACCATGGATGAGTTTCAACCTTATATAGAACAAGCAAGAGGGAGAAAATTCTAACCTAAACCAAGCATGAAACCTAGGTTTTTAAAGGTGAAGAACAAGTAGATGCAAAGAAATTCCAAAAAGAACCATTAGTTTTCAAGTTTCCAAAACCTAGGATTTTCTTTGTACCTTAGTATATATCAAGCTTTCTAATGATATTTCTAATTGTTTATGAGTATATATGGGTTCTTAAGATGCCTAGAAAGCCACACATATGCCACTTCCTTTAAGGAAACAAGGTAATTCCATGGGCCCCTAAATGAGCCTATGTCTCGACCTAGACAAGAAGAGGTACCTAGGGAGAGTTTTAAATTTTTCTAATAGTAGAAAGGGACTAAATATGATAAAAGAACATCAAAGGAAGCTTGGAAAAAGTTTAGAAGCCTTGGCTTAGGTGATGGAAGTGAGGCTCCGTAATAGGACTTAAGGAAACAACTTGTGTTTAAGCTCTTGGGAGTGAATTTGTGATGACTCCAAGAGGCTTAAATGGAATCAAGAGACCTAAATGGAAGGAGAAAAGGGAGCCAAGACCTTGAATTCTAGCACTTGCTTCATTAGGTCTTATATAAAGCCATTATGTAATCATAGAATAAAGTGAGCTTCCAAGGAGAGTGTGTGATGCTAGAGCTTACTTCCATGATGTAATTGTGCCCTATTTGATGTGTTTAAGCCAAGGAATTCAAGCTTCACCTAGTTGTAAGTGTGTGGCCAAAAAAGGGAAGGATTAGCTAGAGAAAAATGTGAGTTAATCTTGCTTCAAGGTAGCTCTCTATCCTTTCTCACATACATAGCTTGGTTTTTTTCTTGTCATTGAGTGCTTATGTGTATGTTTGAGACATGAGAATTGTTTCTAGCCTATGTTTACATGTTATGGCACCATTATGTTTCTTCAAATGTGTTTATGAATGCTTTATGGCTTGCATGGGTTTGGTTGTGCCAAAAGTCCCTTATTAAAGGTAAAGATGAGCCAAAAGTCCCTAGAAATAGGTGAAACAAAGCCAAAAGTCTCAAGAAAAGTAAGCCTTAATCAAAAGTTCCTTGAAAGTGGATGAGACAAATCTAAAAGTCCCAAGAAAGATAGGTGAGGCTAGACCAATGCCTTTGAGAGCTTATACTTGTTGTGTATAAGTTATGTGACAAGGAATATGTCTTGAATATGTTCACTAGTTGCTTGAATATCATGCATGCATTCTTGACTTGTTTATGCATCTATTATATATGTTTGAAAGTGTTAACTGCTATTGGGATTCTTTAAATCTCACTCTTCCCCCATACATGTCTAACCATGTCTAAGTGAGCTAAGTAGATAAGGAAATGAAGGCCAACAAGCATGAGAAGCAAGATTGTGACAATAAGATAGAAAAAATGGCTTGTTTAATTGTATTTTGATGTCAAATTATGTACCCATGAGATGTATCTATGATGTAAATCCTTGAGCATGTTCTAATATATATACAAATAGTGTATATATCAATATGGAAGCTAGATGAATGGGAATGTGAGATTTTGCCACTCCTTTGCCATTATGTAACTTGATGTTCTTGTATATATATGGATGTGGCAAGGTAAGATTAAGCTCCATGGGGATTTGGATCATTTTGCATACTTTTATGTATGGTGTTTATGCTTTTAAACTTGCCCACGTGGTTGTGGAAAGAAAAAAGGGCCATTTGATGCTTGAGATGCCATTTTGAACTTCAATTTTGACCAAATGGTGTGTTAAACTAAAGTATGACCAAATGAATAAGTTTTCTAATGAAATTTGGCCAAAAAGTAGGTCTCATCTAGAAATTTTCATGGAGCTAAAGAGCACTCAATTTGGAGCTCTAGAGAATTTATTATGATTTTTCAATGTTGGCCAAATTATGCAGAAATAGTATGGTTACTGTTCATTTAGTCAGTTTGCTTCTCTATATCACACATGGGCCAAATGAAGTCCAATACTCATGAAATCTTGCAAGCATAAACTAGACATTATAAAATTTCCATAGCCACTAAGATCACCTCATTTTGAGTTATGTAGAGGGAGATATGAATTTTTGAAGTTACATGATAGTACCAGTAATGCAGCTTGACCTATGTTACTATTCCAACAATTTTTGGTAGGTTAAGTCTACTACATTGGTCTAGACTTATTTTTAGTCAAAAGTAGACATCCATTGCTTTCCAAAATGGCATGTTTTTCTTGATTTCTATTTTTCTAGAATTGGTTATGAATTTCCAAAATTTGTTTCAGAAAACTAAATTCTAAACCCAAGAGCAAACCATGGAATTTATGTGATGTAGCTTCAAGCCCAAAGTGAATGAGATCAAATGTGATGAGTATGACTTGTATGAATGTGCTATGACTAGAAAATGATGTGGATGAATTCACATGGTCCATGGAGCATAAGATGAGGAAATGAAACTTTACGTAACACAAATATATACATTTAAATGTTCAATATTTTCTTTATGTAAGGTATGCTCTTCCTTGATATGGTGCTCCATCATGCATGTAACACCATACTTCTAGGACTCAATTCATACCATTCCTATGCCTCATCTTATGTTTGTTCTATGGAAACAATATAGTAGCATAGGGAGTTATGAATAAAAATGCATTTCTCTACAGGTAAAATTTTTCTTTCGGAGTCCCGTAGGCCATATGAAAGCATATATCACTTTCTCATACTTAAACACATGAATATAACTCATTTCCATCATCAAATTTGGCCTACAACTTGTAGAAAGCAAAGGAGCATATGAAATCCGTGTTTGCATTTTCGGCCAGGATTTCCTATTTTCTGTCACAAACTTTGGAAAATCATAACTAAATATAAAAAAATAAAAAACATGCAATCTTGGTCATTATGGAAATCTTAGGATGTCTATTTCACATAAAAATACGCCCAGGTCATAAAATTCATCACACAAGACGTTTGATATCCAAAAAGCTCCAGAGTCGCTGGCTGCTTGGGCTGTGGTTCAGTTTACTGATACAAATTTCTGAAATTCATAACTAATTCTATAAAAATAGAAATCACACACATTCAATCATTCTGGAAAGCTACAGATGTTAACTTGATAGTAAAAATAATTCCAAAATGAAAAAGACACTTTTAGTCAGCTGGACCCTATGGAACAGTAACCGGACTCATAGGGCGCTACTGATACTGACAGTTAACTTCAAACATGCATAACTCACTGCTCAGACCTCCAAATGAGGTGATCTCGGTGGCCACAAAAATATTATAACCTCTAGTTTACGCATGTAAAATTTCATAAGCATTGGACACCATTTGGCCATCAGGTGACACATAATTCAAAACTGCCAGTATGAACAGTACCCATACCAAAATCCATGAAAAATCCCAACTTTAAAAATTTATCAAATATTCTACAGGTCTCCAAAAATTATGATCTTTAGCTTTCTAAAAAGATATTAATGAGACCTAATTGCATGCCAAGTTTCAGGGCAAGAATAACTCATTTGGCTAAAAAATGGCATAGGGTTCCATTATGATCAATTTTGGCTCCATATTGGGTACCAAAATTGCTAAATGGATTTCCCTTGATCTTGGCACCTTTTGGGCAAATTTAAAAGCATATTTAAGACTTGTGTGAGCTGCCCAAATAGTCCCAAACCTTATGCATCTCATTTTGGCCATTCAACCCACATTTGTACACATATTCATCAAACTTTACATTCTCATACCATAGCATTTCATACTCAAAACATGTGCTAATGGTCATATATCATTTTCATACATCTAAACATCACATAATAGTATGTTTACATCTATCTCGAGGTTCATAATATATATACAACATCATATACATCTTGGACTATCATTATGGTTCCAAAATAGGCAAAATAATATATAAGCTTGTCAATCCTTGCTCTTCATGGTTGTTGGCTCCCTTCACCATAATTACTTGATCCACCTAACATGCTAGATCATTGGAGAGGAGGGGATGAGATTCAAAGAATCCCAATAGCTCATCTCTCATTCAATCATACATAATATATGTAAAGCAAGCCTTAAAAATGCATGCATAGACATAATACAAATCATAAGCATTCAAGAAGCAAGCTTAGCATGTGAACAAGCTATACAAATCATTCAAGAGCTCACCAAGTGTTTGGATTGGCCTCACACTTCTCCTTATGGATTTTGGACTTGCCTCACCCATTCCTTAAGTACTTTGGACTCAACTATACTCTTGGGAGCCCACTTTGCTTTTGGGAGACTCTTTACTTTGTCTCAACCAAGCTCAAGGGTTCTTGACTCATCCTCACCATAATGAAGAGTTCTTGGCCTCTCCACACTCAAGCAAACTCAAGAAACAGCATACATTCACTTGAAAACATAACATGACATCATGAAATCATGGCAAACAAGATCATGCTAGCATACTTTTCATGACTTGAAAATACACATACACACATTTAAAAACAAGATAAACACACATCCATGCATGAGAGAAGGTGGAGAGAGCTACCTTGCACAATTTCACACACTTTTTCCTTGGCTTTCAAGCCTCCTCTTTCGGTCACACACCCACAATTTGGTAGAGATAGTTTCTCTTGGCCTAGATACAATTTATGAGAGCCAATTAGGTCTATGAAATATATTCTAAGGCTACATCACTTGATAAAACACTAGATTGCTCTATAGGCTCCATTATGGTCCATAATCACACCTAATGAAGCAACATCCATCAAATGACTTCTAGGCCTCATTCTTTCTATTCAATTATGATTCTTGACTCCTTTTAAACCTCTTGGAGTCATCACATCATTAAAACAAAAGGCCTAACATCATGTTGCTTCTTTAGGTCCTAATATGGAACCTATGGCACCAATTTACTTTCTTTGAGTTCTAAATTTTTTCTAAGGCCTCTACTCATCTTCACTCATCACATATGACTCAAGAATAGCCTTGGAAAAATTTAAAACTCTCCCTAGCTATAGGAACTTGCCTAGGCCGAGACTATGGGGGAAAGAAGAGTTTATGGCCTTCTTGATTTTTCCTTGATGGGAGACACACTTGGGAGGCTACTTAGAGGTCTTAGGAGCTCAATCAAACACTCATATATGCTAGGGAATGCATGAATCAAATCAATTTTTACAATCCCTTCAAATGCACTACACTTTTTCTACTTAGAGTTCATTAATTTTTCTTGCAATTTCTTTGCTTTCTTGGATGGGAGGTGCATGTGGGAAGCTCTCTAGGGGTCTTAGGAGCATGTTTAAACATTCAATTAAGTCTAAGAACATTCATATAAAATCAGATTTGCAAGGGAGCATTTGGATCCCTAATGGTTCTATCTTGTCTCCTAATGCTCCTTTCTTGATTCTATTGGTTTCTTCTTAATCCTTGCCATCTAAAACCTCTAATCCCTCCATAAATTGGACAGAAATCAGCCTATAAGACTTGGGATCATGGTGGTCAAATTTGTGCAAGAGGAAGGGGGAGGAAGGAACTACCAAAGAATGGAAGTTTTACCTTGTTTTCTTGCTTTCCTTTGCTTGCTCTTCCACTTGGTTGGCTTGCTCCCTCAATTTTCGAAATTTCCCTCTCTGTTCTGCCTCCAAAACAGCACCAAACTCTCCATTAAAACTATAGAAAGAAAGCTTGAGAGGAGGGGTGCAAGTTTCAAGAAGGAAGGATATGGAATTTCTTAAAGTTTCTTACCTTTTTCTTGAATTTCTTCCTCCAAAATCCTCCTTCTCTTGTGCACCTAAGAAGCTGGAGTTTCTCTCTGAAAATGGGCAGAAGCAAGTTGGTTTAATGAAGGAGAGGAAGAGCATGACTTATAAAAAGAATTTGGAAGCTTCCTTTAACACTTAAATTCCATTTTTGCCCTTTCATACTTTGCATTTTTGTTTCTCCTTCATTTTAGCTCCTTTTTGAGAACCGTATTTTCCATCATAACAAATAGGTTCCCAATTTAATAAAATGCCTTTAGAATCACTCAAATCGGAGCTAAAACCTTTCCGAACGAATCGGTCAAAGTTTGGGTCAACCGACGTCGGAAAGAGTACACCGGAGGGGCTTTACAGGTCTCGGGGCTTCCCATGGTTTTTAGGGCCTCTGAGAACCCTGGGTAACTCAAAATTTCCATTTAAAAAGCTCTCCTAGGTGCTTCTCCAAAATTGCACTTATTTACAAAAATGCCACTGGCTTTTCAGCAAATTTTTTGAATCATTTTAGCCTTGATTTCTAGGCAACTCAAGGCTTAAATCCTCATTTTCCATTATTTAAAATTTTATCATAATTTTATTTGACCCCAATTCCTTCTATTTTGGAGACTTCCTTTTATATTTAGCCCATTTCTAACATTTACGGAGAAATTGAACATTGCGTTTCTCACGTTTACGGAGAGACCAGATGTTACAATGCATGCTATGGATGAGCTAGCTTATGGTACTAAATATATAAGGGTAAAGAGACTAAGGTATTACACTTTTAGCATAACCAAACTCATTTAAGCCACTTTGCATTTATAAACATGTTTCAAGAAACATAATGGTACCATAAAATATAAGCAATGGCTAGAAGCATTTCTCATAGTTCAAACATACACACAAGCACTCAAAGACAAGTAAACATCCAAGCAATGCATGTGAGAAAGGTTAGAGAGCAACCTTGGAATAAGAACACAAACTTTTCTCTTTAATTCTTCTTCCCCTTTTCGCCCAAGCACATGCAACTAGGTGGCACTTGATTCTCTTGGCCTAGACACATCAAATAAGACATATTTCAATTATTGGAATATGTTCTATCTTCTCACAAACTCTATGTAAAGCTACTTTGTTCTAAGACACAATTATGGTTCCATACAAGACACAATGAAGCAAGTATTGGAATTCATGATCTTGGCTCTAATTTCTCCTCCTATCTAAGTCTCTTGACTCCATTTAGACTTCTTAGAGTAATCACAAATTCATTTTAAGGAGCCTAGATATAAGTTGCTTCTTTATATCTTAAAATGGAGTATAAACCTTCATCTCATAAACCATGCTTTCTAAATTTATTTGAATTCTTCCTTTGATGCTTACTAGTCATATTTAGTCCCTTCCTGGCCTTGGAATTAATCAAAACTCTCCCTAGATGTATGCACAAGTCTTGGCTGAGACCTATGGAAGGAAGAAGACCCATGGACTTCTGCAAATTTCCTTTAGGGAATTGGCACATGTGAGACTTACTAGGTGTCTTATGAACTCATACATACTCTTAGATAACTTAAATTTCCATTAGAAAGTCTCATATTTGCCAAGGTTTAATTAAATTCCTAGATTTTGTAACTTGATTTGTAATACTTCTTTTTTAATTCCAATTGCATATCCTTAATTCCCACACTCTAAAACCCTTGTTCCTTGCTTGGTTTTGGTCAAAACTCATTCCTTCTATAACACCATAAATTTCTAGCTTGTCTTATGCTATTCTCATGCCTTAAACCATGCATCTCACAAAGGAGGCAAGAAAATGGCATTAAAATAATGGATATTTTTGAGTTGCGTAGGGGATGAAATTTTCATTCAGTGTCTCGTGGACCATGTGAACTCATGTATCATATTCTCATATTTAATTACATAGATACAACTCAATTCCATCACGAAAAATGGCCTAGAACTCGTGCAAGTGCAAGAAACACATAAAATACCATAGTGTAGCCTCTGCTAGAAACTTTGAAAAATCATAATTAATTTTAGAAAAAATTAAATCATACAATCTTTACAATTTGGAAGGCTAAAGATGTCTACTTTATGCTAAAAATAGTTCTAGATCATGAGACATCAAGTAGAAGACATTTGACATTGGAAAAACACCAACGGTCTCAGCTATTTGGGCTACTATCACATGTTACTATCATAAACTTTGGAAATTCATAACTAATTCTAAAAAAATCCAAATCATGAAAATTTGGTCAATTTAAGAAGCTACAGATGTTAAATTTAAGAGAAAAATATCTCCAAACCACGCAAAGTTTATTTAGGAACAGAATTATGATGGAATAGTACTAGAGGTCAAGTGGCACTATTGGTACTGACATTAAATTTCAAAAATTCATAACTCTCTGCTTAGACCTCCAAATGAGGTCATCTTGGTGGCCACAGATATTTTATAACCTCTAGTTTTTGCTTGTAAAATGTTACAAGAATTGGACACCATTTGCCTATTGGATGACACAGAACACAAAACTAACCATATGAACAGTACATGCACCAGAATAGCAAAAAAATCCCAACTTTGAAAATTCATAATTAAGATTTTTCTGCACTTTCACTTCCCAAAAAGCTCTCAATGAGTTCTACATGTTTGCCTAATTTCATGGTAAGATTCATCCATTTGGTCAATTTGTGCTATAGGGTTTTGGTTTGGTCATTTTTATGGTTTCTACAAGCATCAAAGTGCCCAATTTTGCTTCCCAAGCTTGTGTGGCCACTTGAGCACGTGGGATTGCACCAAAATGACATTTTAAACTCATCTCAATGGTGCACAAACCCAGAATTTGAAAACTCACACTCTCACCCCATGCCATACACAAATTTCCATAATACTAGTCTTGCCATTACATACCTAATTTGCATTGTAACATTCACATAACATAAATTCTCATTTGTACATGATACATTAACATAATTACATATGTTCATGAGGTCATA
Source organism: Erythrophleum ivorense (assembly GCA_026724425.1). Taxonomy (NCBI): domain Eukaryota; kingdom Viridiplantae; phylum Streptophyta; class Magnoliopsida; order Fabales; family Fabaceae; genus Erythrophleum; species Erythrophleum ivorense. The sequence continues at coordinate 18,323,585 of JAIUCV010000009.1, forward strand.
GGATATATACAATAATGAATTACAACATTTGCCACTCATATGGCGATAAAGAAGCAAAATCTATGCAAATTGTTGTCAATCTCTTATCTTCCAAGTTGTTGGCTCCCATTACCTTAAGTGGACCACGTAGCATGTTATAACATTAGAGAGGAGGGAATGAGATTCAAAGAATCCCAATAGCTCATCTCTCTTTCAATCACACATAAAAGATACAAAACAAGTTTTGAAAATGCATGCATGAGCATAATGGATGACATGAACATTCAAGAAGCAATCTTGGCATGTGAGTAAGTCATACAAAGCATCCATAGCTTGCTAAGTAAGTAGATTAGCCTTATCCAATTACTTATGGATTTTAGACTTGCCTCACCCATTTTCTTAAGGAAGTTTTGGCTCAACCTCACTCATGGGAGACACTTTACGTTGTCTCAACCATTTCTAAAGGTTCTTGGCTCATCCTCACCATGGCTAAGAGTTCTTGGCTTCTTCACACTTAAGCAAACCCAAGAAACCATAATAAAAATCATTTGAAAGCATAATGCATCATCATGGTACCATGGAATAAGAGCTCATGCTAGAACACTTTTCATAGCTTAAAACATACATACACACATTTAAAGATAAGTGAAAGATACATTCATACATGAGAGAAGGAGGAGTGAGCTACCTTGGTTGCAATCACGTACTTTTTGTAACACCATATATTTCTAGCATGCTTCCGATCATTTCTAAGTCTCACATGATCAATTGAACAAAGGGAATGGAAAATGATATTAAAATAATGCCTTATTTCGCGTTACGTCGCATATAAAAATTTCATTCAGTGTCACACGGATCATATGAGCTCATACAATACGTTCTCATATTTAATTACATACATACAACTCATTTGCATAACCAAAGTTGGCCCATAACTCGTGGAACTCAAAGGGGACCTTCAAATTCACACTCTTATTTTCAGCCAGAATTTCAGTTTTTCTGTCACAACTTCGGAAATTCATAACTAAATCCAAAAAATTTGAAATCCAACAAAATATATCATTCCAGAAAGCTCTGGATGTCTACCCCATGATAAAAATAGTTTCAGCTCATGAAACATTAAGGGGAGAACATTTGACATCCGAAAAGCCATTGGGGTTGCTGCTGTCAGGGCCACTGGTTCAGTTTACTAATAGGAAGTTTCAAAATTTGTAACTAATTATAGAAAAATTGAAATCATTCATTCTTAGCCATTCTGGAAAGCTACACATGTATAATTTATTCTAAAAATATGCCCAGGCCATGAAACATAACACAGAAAACGTTTGACAAGCGAAAAGGGGTTAAGGTTCGGACAGCTACTGGTACTGATGCAAGTGTCTGCTATGAACTTCGAAAATGTCCAATTAATTCCACAAAAATCCAATCCATGCAAATAATACCAATTTGGAAAGCTATAAACGTTAAATTTATTTAAAAATAGAGTCAGACCAGAGAAAGCACGTTTAGCTACCCAAATTCAATGGAACAGTGACTCAGGTCGTGCTGAGCTACTGCTACTGTCCCAGAAATTCAAAAATTCATATCTCTCAGCTGAGACCTCCAAATGATGTGCTTCCAGTTGCTACAAGTCACTGTGAATGCCTAGTTTCTAGCTATAAAATTTCGTAGCCATTGGACCATGTTTGCCCCTCGGATGACACAAGTTCAAAACTGACCAAATGAACAGTACCAGTGCAAATCCGAAATTCTGATACCAATTTTGAAAAATCATAGAAAATTCCACAAACCTCCAAATAACCTGATATTTGGCTTCCCAAAAAATCTCTAGGCAAGATCTACTTGCATGCAAAATTCCAAGTCAAGAAGAGGTCATTTGGTCAGATTTTGCCATAGCTCAAGCTTATGGCAATTTTGGTCCCAACCAGAGGCAACTTTGGTTCAAATGAGCCATCCATGGTTCCACACACATTTGAGCAACTTAGAAAGCATAAATATAGCATAAATAAGTCCCTCATAAGGTCTGAACTCTCATGCAACTCAAATTCACCATGCCACTTCCATAAAGATACATACACAAATGGGCTCCCAAGTGGTCAAAATACATAATTCTACTCATTAGACTCTATTCTTGATACATACACTAACTTTACATAGTTTCACACTTGTTCAAAGTGTCATGGCTCAAAAATAACATTTACATATCTACTTTTACATTCTAGTCATCATAATATATCAAAATATAAAGGTTTGCCAAGAGATGGAGATTTAAGCTCCTTGACTTCCATCCTTTGGGTCTTGAACTCCACCTAGATCATATGAGATGAGAGAAAGGAGGGGGTGAGATTCATTGAATCTCAATAGCTCATACACCTATTCAATCACATTTTCAAGGCATATAACATGTCAAGGATACAAGTATGCAACTACTCAATCAATGAAGCATTCAATTTCCACATTTTTATGTCACAAACATATGTCAAGAATAAGAATGAGCTCTAGGGACTTTTGGGTTGGCCTCACCCCATTTCTAGGACTTTTGGATTGCCTCACTCTTGGTTCTTGGGACTTTTGACTTAGCCTCACCCATCCAAGGGACTTTTGGCCTTGTCTCACCCATGCCATGAGACTTTTGGCATCTCCTCACCCACATTAAGGGACTTTTGGCACTACCTCACCCTTATGAGCCATTCCCATCATTCAAAGACATTCAAGAAAGTATATTGGTACCAAAATAGCAACATAGCATCAAGTGGCATGTCTCAAACATATAAACATACACACAAGCACACAATGACACCATATGCAATAAGAATATGCAATAAGAAAAGGTGGAGAGCTACCTTGGTGCAAATTCAAGCTGTACTTTGCTTGTTTCTTCTCTTTTTCGATTCCACAAACACAAGAAGGTGGGGTTGGATTTCTTTGGCTTATTCACAATAAACAACACTAAATTATACTCTTGGAACAAATTATGACATCCAACTCACTCATAAGACTACACTTTGGTCTATTTGTCACAATATGGTTCTATTAAGGACCTAATGAAGCAACTACCATAATTAACATTCTTGGTTCGATTCTCTTGCCATATTTAGACCTCTTGACCTCATTTAAGGTCCTTGAAGCCATCACACACTCACTTTCACAAACCTAGGTCCATGTTGCTTCATAAGGTTACATTATAGAAGCCATTGCCTCATCTCCCAACCTAAGGCTTTTAAATTTTTTCCAAGGGTTTCTCCTATCTTCTTTTATCATATAAAGTCCCAAATCAAGTTTGGAACCATTTAAAATACTCCCTAGCTATCTCTAAGGGTCTTGACCTAGTTATGCTTCCATTAAAAACCCATGGAGTTTGGGATTTTTCCTTAATGGATGGGGCACTTGGGAGGCTCCCTAGGAGTCTTAGAAACTCAAACAAACACTCATATATGATGGGAAAGTCTTGAATCAACCCAGATTTTAACTTATGTTCAAGCACCCTACACTTTTCCAACTTGAGTTTTATTAGTTTTTCATGCATTTCTTTGGTATAATCCATCTTCCCATGCCTTAGTTTGATGGATTCTTTTGGATTATAAAACAGAAACTCTTCCCTCTTCATGGTTCTGGTTGAGACATCCTACCATGGAAGAGGAGAAGGAGAAAAAGAAGCAACAAAGGGAGAGAAACTACCTTGCAATCAAGCTTCCTTCAAGAGCCCTTCCTCTTCCCTCTTTCTCCTCCTTAAATTTCGAATTTCCCTCCTCTGATCTGGACCCAAATCAGCACCAAAAAATACATTAAAACCATGGAAAGATAAAGCAAGAAGGGGAGGATGAAGTTTCAAGAGGAAAGAGCATGAAAACCTTACATTTTCTCACCTTTTCTTTAGCTTTTCTTCCTCCAAAATTTCCTCCCTTTGTGCGCCTAAGGCAGCAGCTCCATTTCTGAGTTTTGGGCAGAAGAAAGTCGGTTGAGAGAGGGGGGAGCTGAACGTGGCTTAAAAAGGGAGTTTGGAAGCTTCTTTTGTGCACTTTGTTTCCATTTTTGCCATTCCATAATGGCATTTCTGGTTTGGCTTCATTTTAGCTCCTTTTTGAGAACTGTCTTTTCCATCATAAAATTAAGATTCTAAATTTAATAAAATGTCTTTGGAATCACTTAAATCGGAGCTAAAACCTTCCCAAACGAATCGGTCAAAGTTTAGGTCAACCGACGTCGGAAAGAGTACACCAGAGGGGTTTTACCAGTCCCGAGGCTTCCCATGGTTTTTGGGGCCTCTGAGAACCCTGGGCAACTCAAAATTTCCATTTAAAAAGCCCTCATAGGTGTTTTTCTAAAATTGCAATTATTTACGAAAATGCCACTGGCCTTTCGACAAATTTTTCGCATCACTCTGACCCTAGTTTTTGGGCAACTCAAGGCTCAAATCCTTATTTTCTATTATTTAAAATTTTATTCAAATTTTATTTGGCCTTGAATCACTCATATCAGGGGACTTACTTTTCAAACCGGCCCGTTCCAGCGATTGTACAACGTACCGGGTGTTACACTTTTCTTCTTGAATTTGCTTTCCATTCCTCGGCCTTACACACACAAAGGTATAAGATTAGTTTCTCTTGGCCTAAACACAACTTATGGAAGCCAATTAGGTTCACAGAGTTAATTCTAAGACCACACATCTTCTTTAAACACTAACTTGGTCTATTACCCCTTTATGATTCCAAGAATGCACCTAATGAAGCAACACCCATCAAATGAGTTCTAGGCTCTATTCTTTCATTTCATATATGACTCTTGACTCTTTTTAAGGCTCTTGGAGTCATCACACAATTAAAACAAAGAGCCTAACTACATAGTGTTTCTTTAGGTCATATTATGGTACCTAAGACACCGATTCATTCTCTAGGCCTCTAAATTTTTTCCAATGTTTCCCCTCATTTTTTTTCATCATATATGACTTAAAAATGGGTTTGAAAAAAATTTAAAACTCTCCCTAGGTGTCCTAACCATGTTAGGCTGAGCCTATGCCTCCTTTTGGCCTCCATAGAGTTTGCTTTGTTTTCTTGATAGAGGATGCATATAGGGAGATCTCTAGAGATCTTAAGAGCTCATTCAAACACTTATTTAGGCCTAGGAATGAAGGTATCAAATCAGATTTTGCAAGAAATACTTGAAACCCTAGATTTGCTATCTTGAATTTCCATGGTTATTTGTTAATTCCCTTTCAATATTCTTATTCTCCACACTCCTTTTCCTAAGATTCACCCTCGGTTCTACCCAAAATCCAAGCCCTCTTGAAGCTTGATGAGTGAGACAAACCAAGGAGAAGGTGGAAGCAAGAGGTGGCTACCATGGAAGGAAGATTTACCTTGTTTTTCTTTGTTTTCTTGCTTGATTCTTCCTTTCTTTGGCCTCCTCTCTTCAAATCCAAATTTCCCCTCTATTCTTCCCTCAAAATAGATCTATAAACTTCAATATAGTCATAGGAAAGAAAGGAAAATGGAGGAGAAGAGGTTTGCTAAAGAGAAAGCATAAAAAACTAAGAAATTCCATATCTTTCTACCTTGGATTTCTCTTTCGCTTCTTCTCCCTTTAGTGCGTGATAAGCATGATTTTTATATATTTTAATTCTTCTAATTTTGGAACTTTAATAATTGAATATGGCTTATTGCATTTTATTATATGATAATTGAATTTAATGGCCATTTTCTGCACTTCAGGAACTAAATTGCAAAATGAATGATTTTAATGCATAAATTTATCTTAAATTATTTTATGAATATTCCTATTTGATTTTTTCCCACTCTTTTATGCAGAATTTCAATGGGCAATTAGAGTTTGAATGGTAAATTGATTTAGAGAAGGGATGAGCTTCAAGTGTACATGTGTGCAACTAAAGAGAAGGCTTCATTCACTATGATAATCATAAGAAACACGTAGCACTCCATAGCAACTGCATGAAAGGAAAATAGAGATTCAAACATGTGGGTTTAGAAGGACGTATAAAGCAGAGCATGAAAAGAAGAAGCTACATGTTTGGCATGAGGAGTAGCATATGGAAGAGCTTGGGTTTGACGTAGAAGAAATGAGTTGAATGAGTTGAAAAGAAGAACGTTGCTGCCATTTCACTCACAAACACACACAATACATGATTTACGTGAGAAGCTTGAGCAACTATATCTCACGTGGCATTCAAACTTGAGCTTAGGTGCATGAAATAAGAAATCTTAGGTTTTACATGAAAAGAAGAAACTTAAGAGGAGAGGTATGAGCTGGAGAACATGGAATGAGCTGAATAGATAAGCTAAGGGTTCAACACATAGTAGAAATAGGAAGAAGCTTAAGCTGAAGTAAAAATGGAGAAGAGACATGGAAAAGAGCTAACGTGATTGTTACGTGGGAACAGAATCACAGAGAAAACAAATGAAAAAGCTGAGCTGATGAGGGACTTAAGAAGAACAGCATGAATAAGCCATGGTTTTGTGTAAAAGAGAAAGAAAATGAAGTAACTTCTATTTTAGAGAGCTAAACGAAGAAGGAAAAGTAGCTACACATGTATGCAGAAATAAATGGAAATCACGTGAGAAACTTGAGCTGGAGAATGCAAAAATGAAGCCATGTCACTCGCGAAGAAGCAACTAGGCATGGATAAGCTACGATTTTGAAAGAGAATGAAAGGAGAGCTACTCATGGCAAGCAGGAATGAAAACATGTGAAGAAGCTCACATGAATAGAAGCTTTGAGTTGGAGTTTAGAGAGGAAATTGACATGGGCAGAATGTGGAAGTAGAAGAGAAGGAACACGTGGAGCTTACATGGGAATGAATTAAAAAAAAAAAGGAGCACGTGAAAAATAAACAAACATCTGAGGAAGGAATAAAAAAGGGCATGGCTGCAGCATGTGAGGGGATTAAAATTACACTTGGGTAGAGGCAAAGGGGAATCATCCATCGTCATTCCATCATGCCATCAGGATCCATTTGTCCACTCCATTCATTGAAAAACGCTATCATCCAAAGACACTCCATCCTTCATCCACAACATCCATACACCACGTCGTAATTCCATTCCTCCATTTTTCTCACCTCCATCCATTCTCTAATGAAGCATTAACTCTTAACTTGGAATCAAAAAATGCTATCATCCAAAGACACTCCATCCTTCATCGACAACATCCATACACCACGTTGTAATTCCATTCCTCCATTTTTCTCACCTCCATCCATTTTTTAATGAAGCATTAACTCTTAACTTGTGATTAACTTGGAAGAAGTCCTTGGAGAAGCTTGAATCCATAAAATATAAACAGATTATTTTGGCTAAGCTTCCTATTTTCTTCTCTCATTCTACATTGATTTTTGTTCTTGAACTTGTTTGGTTAAACTTGTAATTAATTGAAATTAATGTAGTTCATGATTAGTAGCTGGTTAGATACTAATTAGGAGAGCAATTGATGTTTAATTGGTTAATTTTAGTGCTAGATTTTCATTTTCCTATCATTTTTCATATGTGGAATCAAGGTGTTTGATCAAATGCATGTGAGAGATGGTGTACTTAATTGTCCAATTTAAGGATCCATTGGAGTTTAATTGATTAATTGAATCTTCTAGAGTGTTAATTTAGAGGCTAATTGATCAATTAATTATTCAATTCAAATGTTCATTGATCTTAAAGACAAGAATTGACAATTTGATGCAGGATTGAGATTTTAATTCAATATTGATTGTTAATCTCTTGATTCTTGCATGGTAACTCAAGATACATTGTTATGAATATAATTAGGGATTCTTAGACCAGAATTAATCACAATTGAATTAGGATAAGGATAGTGGATACCAAGAGACGAATCTAAAGCTAGTCACAAGCCTATTATCAACCGTAATTCATGGAATTAGAAAGCATTTAGGAACTTTATTTCAATTTTATTCTAGATAGTTTAATTAGATCAAAAATCCCCATTAATTAAGTACTTTTTAGAGTCCTTTAGTACTTAGAAAACCTAATTAAACATTGAATTCTATTTCTAAGGGAGATGACCTAGGTTGTGCCACTAACTATAAAATTAATCTAACTTAATTTTATTTTGAGGGTTACATGATACGACCCATCAGTGCACCTTAAACCCTAGCTCTCTCCTTTGGTTTAGGGTAGCAACAATTGTGTCTAAATGAGTGAGGAGGTGGGACGCCCTATATATAGGTGGGAGAAAGAAAAACTTTTCAAAAATTTTAATTTTGCCATTTCATTTTGGGATTTCCTTTTCCAATTCGTTTTAGCTCCTTTTTAGAACTTTCTTTCATTATAAAATCTAGGTTCCCAATTTTGTAAAATGCCTTTGGAATCACTCGAATCAGAGCTAAAACCTTCCTGAATGGATCTATCAAAGTTCAGGTACACTAATGTTGGAAAACATCCATCGGAGGGGTTTTAACTGTCCTGAGCTTCCCATGGTTTTCAGGGCCTCTGAGAACCCCAAAGAATTCAAAACTTTCATTTAAAAAGCCATGCTATGTGAATTCCAAAATTTGCTCAAAATAACAAAAATGCCATTACGTTTCGTAAGCCTGTCGTTCAATTTTGTTTCTTCATTCTAGCTTCATTTTTCTTTTTGTCTGAGCTTGGGATTCTCATTTTTAGAAGTCTAGAATGCTACTTAAATTTTTTGGGACCTTAACTAATTTATTTTAAGGGACTTGCTTTGAAAATGTACCCATTTTTGTCATTTAAAGAAAACCAGATATTACAATTCTCCCTACTTTTAAAATTTTGTCTTCGAAATTTAGATAACATACCTCATGGGAAAAGCTTTGGATGTTTCTTTCTTATTTCTTCCTCAAGCTTCCAAGTAGCTTTTTCAGGAGATAATCCTTTCCAAACCACTTTCATTAGTGGTATCATTTTATTTTGTAATTGCTTGAGTCTAATGTCCACGATTTGATCTAATGATACTATGTATAATAGATCATCCTTTAACTACACATTCTCATATTCTATGACATGTGAGGGGTCAGGTTGGTACTTTTTGAGCTATGAAACATGGAATACATTGTGTACTTAGCTCAAATTTGGGGGAAAGACAAGGCTGTAGGCCACAGGTCCTACTTTATCAAGAATCTAAAAGGGACCTATGTACTTTGGACTGAGCTTTTTACTTTTTATAGCCCGACCTATCCCTGTGACTGGAGACACTCTAATGAAGACATGGTCTCCAATATCAAACTCTAACAGCCGTCTACATCTATTTGCGTAACTCTTCTATCTACTCTGAGCAGTTAGCAGTTTCTTTTTTATGGTCTCAATTTGTCTAGAAGTCTGGTCCACTAACTTTGGGCTTATCAGGCTTTGCTCTTCCAGCTCAACCCAACATATCAGGGACCTACACTTCCTTCCATACAATGCCTCATACAGAGCCATCTGCATACTTGCATGATAGTTATTATTATAGGCAAACTCCACTAGAAGTAAGTATGTATCTTAGTTTCCTTTTATTTCTAAGACGCATGCCCTTAACATGTCCTCTAAGGTTTGGATGGTTCTCTCAATCTGTCCATCTGTCTGTGGGTGATAGGCCGTGCTAAATCTAAGCCTTGTACCTAGAGCATCCTGTAATGATCTCTAAAAATTTAAAGTGAATCTAGGATCTCTATCTGACACTATGCTCCTAGGCATACACATGCAATTTAACTATCTCCTTGATGTACAACTAGGCTAATCTATCTAGGATATAAGTGGCTTTTATAGCTAGAAAGTATGCTGATTTTGTTAATCTATCCACTATTACCCATATTACATCATGCCTTGATGATGTCCTGGGTAAACCCATGACAAAATCTATCACTATACTATCCCATTTCCACTCTGGGATATCTAGGGGCTAAAGTAACCCAGCTGGTTTCTGATGCTCTATCTTAACTCTCTAACATACTAGACATTGGGAGACATACTCTACTATGTCTGTTTTCATTCTAGGCCACTAGAACATTTTCTTTAAGTCTTGATACATTTTATTGTTTCCTGGATGAATAGTATACGTGCTCTTATGTGCCTCATCTAATATTCTCTCTCTAATTTCTGTATTTCTAGGCACATATAGCTTATCCCTGTATCTCACTATGTCATCCTCAGACAGATTGAACTCCTGAATGCTACCCTGAGCTATCTGGGTTCTAATCTTACTTATATGGTCATCTGTCTACTGGGCTTCTCTTATCTGATCCCTCAAGTCATTTTTTATTCGAGTTTCACTCATTAATAATTTTCCTGAATGCACATCACATGAGAGACTCATATCTCTGAATCTCTCAATCAACTCCAGCTCTTGGATCATCATACAGGCTATGTGTATGGATTTTCTACTCAAGGCATCAACTACCACATTAGCCTTACCGGGATGGTATTTCAAGGTGAAATCATAGTCTTTCAAGAATTCCAACCATCTCCACTGTCTCATATTTAATTCTTTCTATTTAAATAAATATTTAAGGCTTTTGTGGTCGCTGTAAATTTCTATAGTTGCCCCATACAAGTAGTATCTTCACATTTTCAAAGTAAATACTGTAACACCATATATTTATAGCTCATTTCATACTATCTCTATGCCTCATATCAAGCAACTCACAAAGAGGCAAGGAAAAATAGTATTAAATAACGCATTTCTTAGCGTTGTGTCGCGTATAAAAATTTTATTTGGTGTCATGTGGACCAAGTGAGCTCATACATCACATTTTCATATTTAATTACATGAATACAACTCATTTGTGTCATTAAAAGTGGCCTACATCTTGTAGAACTCAAAGGGAAGCATAAAATACATGTGTATATTTTTGGCCATATTTTCCTCTTTTCTATCATAAATTTTGGAAAATCATAACTAATTCTAGAAACATTGAATCATACATTGTTGGCCATTTTAAAAAGCTATACATGTCTATTTCATACTAAAAATATGTCAAAACCATAAAATTCAACATAGAGGACATTTGACGTTCAAATAAGTCCAGAGGTTAAGCTATCCATTGGTGCTATCATAAAATTCTACAGTAAATTTTTAAAATATCCAATTAATTCCAAAAAAATCTAATCTATGTAAATGATACCAATCTAGAATTCTATGGATGTTAGCTAGAGGGGAAAAATAACTCTAGACTAGTTTAGGAGCGTCTAGGCATAGAAAATCAATCAAACAATACCTGAGGTCAGTTGGAGTTCCTGATATTGGATAGAAACTTTAAAAACTCATATATCTCTCTCTAGACATCTAAATGAGTTGATTCTAGTTGGAAAAAGTCACTGTGAATGTCTAGTTTCTATGTATAAAATTTTGTGGAAATTGGACATCATTTGGGCCCTGTGTGACAGATTTCATTTTTGGACCAGTATGAACAGTGATATGACCAAAACTAGAAAATTTTTCAACTTCAAAAATTCATCAAATATTCTCTAGACCTCCAAGAATTCTGTTCTTTAGCTTCTCAAAAATATCTCAACAAACTCTAATTGTATGCCAAATATCAAATCAAGAAGAGCTCATTTGGATAAAAAGTGACATAGGGTTCCATTATGGTCAATTTTGGCTCCATATAGGATACCAAAATGTCCAAATGGCTTTCCTTGGGGTTTGGCACCTCTTGGTCAAGTCTAAAAGTATAATTAGGACTTGTGTGAACTGTCCAAATGATCCCAAACCTCATGCATCTCATTTTGGCTATTCCACTTCTAATCATACATGAAATTCTATAATGTAAAATTGTCATTACATGACCAAAATGAGTATTTCCATACATATAACCCTAGCTCTCATTTCCATACATTAACATAATTATACATGCTCATAATATCATAGGTCATATACAACTAGGGATTTCATCAATTGCTATCCATAAGGCCTTAAAGTAATAATTTCAAGACACTTTGATGTCATAGTCTCATCTTCAATATGGTTGGTTTCCATTATCTTGCTCTCTTAGTCCATCTAGCATGTTAGAACATTGGAGAGGAGGGGATGAGATTCAAAGAATTCCAATAACTCATTTCCCATTCAATCATACATAAAGTATGCAAAACAAGTCGCACAAATGCATGTATGGCATATGGACATGTGGAATCATTCAAGAAGCATTCTTAGCACTTGAAAAATTCATACATAGCATACATAGGCTTGCCAAGCAAGTGGATTGGCCTCACCCATTTACTTGTGGATTTTGGACTTGCCTCACCCATTCTTTAAGAGGTTCTTGGACTCAACCATCTCTTGGGAGTTAACCTTATTTTTGGAAGACTCTTTACTTTGTCTCAACCAATCTTAAGGGTTCTTAGCTCATCCTCACCATGGCTAAGGGTTCTTGGCCTCACCACACTCAAGCAAACCAAAGCAAACATCATGAACATCATTTAGAAAATATAATGCATCATCATAGTACCATGGAGTAAGAGCTCATGCTAGAAAATTTCTTATGGCTTGAAATATACATACACACATTCAAAGACAAGTAAAGCAAGCAATCATGCATGAGAGAAGGTGGAGAAAGCTACCTTGCTAGTATTTGTACACTTTTTCCTTAAACCTTGAATCCTCTCTCTTGACCTCACACACCCAATAAGGTGGAGATCATTCTTTTTGGCCTAGACACAATTTATGGAAGTCAATTAGGTTCATGGAATTAATTCTAAGGCCATACAACTTGCTTAGACTTTAACTTAGTCTATAAGCCCCTTTATGTTTCCAAGAATGCACCTAATGAAGCAACGCCTATCAAATAAATTCTAGGCTCCATTCTTTTCTTTCAAATATGATTCTTGACTCCTTTTAAGCCTCTTGAAGTAATCACAAAATTAAAATAAAGAGCCTAACTACATGTTGCTTCTTTAGGTCATATAATGGAACATCAAGTACCAACTCATTCTCTAGGCTTCCTAAATTTTTTCCAAGGCTTCCTCTCATATTCATTCATCATATATGACTCAAAAATAGGTTTAGAAAAATTTAAAACTTTCCCTAGGTATGCTAACCCCTCTTGCCCGAGACTAGGAAGCTTGATGATCTCCTTGAACTTTGTTTTGTTTTCTTGATGGAGGAAGCACATGGGGAGACTTCTAGGGATCTTAGGAGATAATTTAAACTCTCATTTAAACATAGGAATCAAGGTATCAATTTAGATTTTGCAAGGAACATATGAAACTCTAGACTGCAATCTTGAATTTTCATGGTTATTTGTTAATTCTCTTTGCATATTCTTAATCTCCACACCCTTTTTCCTAAGAATTACCCTTGGTTCTGCCTAAAAATCAAATCCTCCTAGGGTTTCTTAAGTGGGGCAAAATGGTGGAGAAAGAGGAGGAAGGAATAGCAACCATGAAAGAAGAAATTACCTTATTTTCTTGCTTTTTCTCACTTGAATCTTATCTTCTTCAAGCTCCTCTCTTCAAACCCGAATTTTCCCCTCAATTTCTCCTTTAAAACAAATTTGTAAACTTCATTTTAATCAAAGGAAACAAAGGAGAATGGAGGAGAAGAGGTTTGGAAGGAAAAGAGCATGAAAAACTACTAAATTTCCTTACCTTTTAGCTTGAATTTCTCCTCCTTTTCTTCCTCCTCTTGTATGCCTCATCCCCTAGGGCTTTTTCTGGTTTTTAGGCAGAGCTTAGTCGACCAAAATGAAGGGGGAGAAAGGGTGCATCATATATATAGGTGGGAGGAAGAAACACTTTTCAAAAATTCCCATTTTGCCCTTCATTTTTGGTATTTTTGTTTCTACTTTGTTTTAGCTCCTTTTTGAGAACCGTCTTTTCCATTATAAAATTTAGGTTCCCAATTTAGTAAAATACTTTTGGAATCACTCAAATCGGAGTTAAAACCTTCCCAAACAAATTTGTCAAAGTTCGAGTGCACTGACATTGGAAAACGTCCACTAGAGGGGCTTTAGCTATCTTGGGCCTTCCCATAATTTTTAGGGCCTTTGAAAACCTTGAAGAACTCAAAAATTTCACTTAAAATCCCTCCTATGTGAATTCCAAAAATTGCTCAAAATTACAAAAATGCCATTACGTTTCGTAAGTTTTTTGTAAGAAATTGTTTCTTCATTCTAGCTCTATTTTTCTTTCTGTCTGAGCCTGGGATTCTCATTTTTAGTAGTGTATAATGCTTCTCAAATTTTTTGTGACCTTAACTACATCATTTCAGGGGACTTCCTTTTGTACCTGGTGAGTTTCATTTATTTACGAAGAAATCGTACGTTATGTTTCTCACATTTTCTCTCATTTTCAGAGAATCGAATGTTACAAATACCACTGCGGCTATCTCTAGGTTATGTGTGAGATAATTTTCTTCATGAGGTTTTAATTGTCTAGAAGCATAAGCTACCACTTGGCCTTTCTACATAAGTACATGTAATATCCTGTCCTCTGAAAATAAGAGAAAACGTAAGAAACGTAACGTACGATTTCTCTGTAAACGAACAAAATTCGCCATATACAAAAGGAAGTTTCCCTAAATGAGATAGTTAAGGTCCTAAAAAATTTGGGAAGCATTCTAGACTCCTAAAAATGAGAATTCCGGGCTCAAACAGAAAGAAAAATAGAGTTAGAATGAAGAAACAATTTCTTATGAAAAGCTTACGAAATGTAATGGTATTTTCGTAATTTTGAGCAAATTTTGGAATTCAGATAGGAGGGCTTTTTAAATTAAAGTTTTGAGTTCCTAAGCTTTTCAGAGGCCCTGAAAACTATGGAAACCCCAGGGACAGTTAAAACCCCTCCGGTGGACGTTTTCTAAAGTTGATTGACCCGAACTTTGACTGATTCGTTCAGGAAGGTTTTAGTTCCGATTTTAGTGATTCTAAAGGAATTTTAATAAATTATGAACATAAATTTCATAACGGAAAGGAAGGTTCTCAAAAAGGAGCTAAAATAAAGGAAAAACAAAAATGCCAAGAACGAAAGGCAAAATAAGAATTTTTGAAAAGTGTAACTTATTCCCACCTATATATATGATGCACCCTTCTTCTCCCTTTATTATGCATGACCATGTTCTACCCAAAACCAGAGGAAAAACTTAGGGGATGAGGCATACAAGAGGAGGAAGAAAAGGAGGAGAAATTCAAGGTAGAAAGGTATGGATTTTCATGGTTTTTTATGCTCTTTCTCTTCCAAACCTCTTCTCCTTCATTCTCCTTTATTTCCTATGATTATAATGAAGTATATGGATCTGTTTTAGAGGAGAAATTGAGGGGAAAATTCGGATTTGAAGAGAAGAGCTCAAAGAACACAAGATTCAAGTGAGAAAAAGCAAGAAAACAAGGTAATTTCTCTTCCTATGGTTGTCATCTTTAGTTTCCTTCTCCACCATTTTGCCCCACTTGAGAAAACCCTAAGAGGACTTGATTTTTAGTCAGAACCAAGAGTGAATCTAAGGAAAAAGGGTGTGAAGATTAAGAATATGCAAAGGGAATTAACAAAAAATTATTAGATTTCAAGATGCAAGTTCTAGGGTTTCAATTGCACCTTGTAAAATCTGATTTTGTATGATGATTCTTAGGGCTAAATAAGAGTTTAAATGAGCTCCTAAGATCCCTAAGAGACTCCCCATATGCTTCTTCCCTTGAGAAAACAAAGAAAGCTCCATGGAACCTAATATGCTTCATTGTCTCAGCCAAGAAGGGTTCTCATAGCTAAAGAGAGTTTTAAATTTTTCTAAGGCCATTCTTGAGTCATATATGATGAATGAATATGAGGGGAGGCCTTGAAAAAAAATTTAGCACTCATAGAAAGTGCTTTAGGTTCTATATTATGACCTAAAGTAGCAACATGTTGTTAGGATCTTTGTTTTAATTGTGTGATGACTCCAAGAGGCTTAAAAAGAGTCAAAAAGTATATTTGAAAGGAAAGAATAGAGCCTAGAATTTATTTGAGTGGTGTTGCTTCATTAGGTGCCATTATGGAAACACAATGAGGTTTATAAGCCAAGCTAGTGTCTAAGTGAGTGTGTGGCCTTAGAATTAAGTTCATGAACCTAATTGGCTTCCATAAATTATGTCTAGGCCAAAAAGGAATGATCTCCACCTCCTTGGGTATATGAGGTCAAGGGAGAGGATTTAAGACTTGAGGAAAAAGTGTGCAAAATGCAAGCAAGGTAGCTCTCTCCACCTTCTCTCATGTATGGATGTGTGCTTAACTTGTCTTAGAATATGTGTATATGTATTTTCAAGCCATGAAAAGTATGATAGCATGATTTCCTATGCCATGGTTTTATGATGACGTATTATGTTTATATGATGTTTTTGATGTGTTTTTGGGTTTTCTTGAGTGTAGTGAGGCCAAGAACCTTTAGCTATGGTGAGGATGAGCCAAGAACCCTTGAGATTAGTTGAGACAAAGCAAAGAGTCTCCCAAAAGTAAGATGGGCTCCCAAGAGTATGGTTGAGTCTAAGAATCTGTTAAAGAATGGGTGAGGCAAGTCCAATATCCACAAGAAATTAGGTAAGGCCAATCCACTTGCTTGGCAAGCCTTTGTATGCTATGTATGACTTTCTCAAATGATGAAAATGTCTCTTGAATGTTTGCACATGTCAACATGACCATACATGCATTTATGAGACTTGTTTGCATCCATTATGTATGATTGAATGAGAGATGAGCTATTGGGATTCTTTGAATCTCATTCCCTCCTCTCCAATGATCTAATATGCTAGGTGGACTAAGTGGACAAGGTAATGGAAGCCAACCACCTTGAAAAGAAGAGTTTGACACCAACATGCTTAGTCTTTGCTTTTTAAAACCATAATGATGTCAAATGTTGTAACCCCTTGATATATATGGTCTATGACCCTTAGACATGTGTAATTATGATGATATATGATGTATAAATGAATGGATATGATGTGTGAACCCTAGAATGTAATTTGGGCATGGAATGCCAAATTATGTTTCTTGAGAGTTTGATAGAATTATGCATATGTGTGGATGAAATGGCCAAAATGAGATGCATGGAGTTTGAGATCATTTAGGTAGCTTACACAAGTATTAATCATGCTTTTAGGTTACCTAAAAGGTGCCAAACCCTAGGGAAAACCATTTGGTTACTTTGGTACCTCATATGGAGCCAAAATTGACCATAATAGAACCCTATATCACTTTTTAGCCAAATGGGCTCTTCTTGATCTGATTTTTGGCATAAAATTAGAGCTTATTGAGAGCTTTTTGGGAAGCTAAAGAATATAATTTTTGGAGGTCTACAGAATATTTCATGAATTTTCAAAGTTGGCAAATTTTTTGATTTTGGTCTGCTGCACTATTCATTTGATCCAAAAATGAAATCTGTCACACAAGGCCCAAATGATATCCAATTGTAATGAAATTTTATACAAAGAAACTAGATATTCACAGTGACTCATGATAACTAGAAGAACCTCATTTGGATATCTAGAGAGGGAGATATGAATTTTTAAAGATTCTATCTAGTATTAGGAGTTTCATTCGACCTCAGTTATTGTTCCATTGAATTCCAAGGTCTGGACTACCTGAGCTGGTCTAGATTTATTTTTTTTCCTTTAGCTAACAACCACAGCTTTCTTGATTGGTATCATTTGCATAGATTGGAATTTTGTGGAATTAATTGGACATTTTCAAAATTTGCTGCAGAAATTTGTGATAGCATCAGTGGCAGTTTGACCTCTGGACTTTTTTGAATGTGAAACATCCTCTGTAATAGATGTTATGGTCTGGACATATTTTTATATAAAGTAGATATCTGTAGCTTTCCAGAATGACCAAGAATGCATGATTTCACTATTTCTAGAATTAGTTATAATTTTTTAAATTTGGGACAAAAAAGAGGCAAAATTTGGCCGAGAATATATGTGAATATATCATGCTTCCCTTCGTGATTCTTGAGATGTAGGCCATATTTTATGATGCAAATGAGTTGTATTCATGTAATTAAATATGAGGATGCATGGTATGAGCTCACACAGTCCACGTGACACCGAATGAAATTTTTATATATGACGTAACACGAAAATAATCAATATTTTATATGTCATTCCTTGTGATTTTCATAAAGTGCATGGCATGAGGCATTCCAATTACATGAGAAAGGCTAAGATATTATGGTGTTACAGTACACATCCTAATCCTTTCTTAGTGGCATCACTATAGACTACAAAAGTCTCTCTAGGGTCAGGGAGTACTAAAACTAGGGCCATGGTTAACTTGTGCTTCAACTCTTGAAAACTATTCTCACATTTCTCATCCCACACAAATGACACATTCTTTTTAATGAGCCGGGTCAGTGGCATCGCTATTTGAGAAAAGCTCTGAATAAACCTCATATAATAACCTACTAAACCTAGGAAGCTCCTGATCTTTATCACTATCCTAGGTCTCTTCCACTATAACACTACCTCTACTTTATGGGGATCTACTGCGACCCTTGCCTGGAAGATCACATGGCCTAGGAATTGAACTTCAGTGAGCCAAAACTCACATTTACTAAGTTTAGCATACAATTGTCTCTCTCAGGGTTTCCAAGGCTAATCTCATATGCTGCTCATGTTATTCTCTACTTTTTGAGTAGATGAGAATGTCATCTATGAAGACAACTACAAATCTGTCTAAGTATGGCTGAATACTCTATTCATATAATCCATGAACATTGCGGGTGCATTCATTAACCCGAAGGGCATA
The DNA here is from genome assembly GCA_026724425.1 of Erythrophleum ivorense. NCBI lineage: Eukaryota > Viridiplantae > Streptophyta > Magnoliopsida > Fabales > Fabaceae > Erythrophleum > Erythrophleum ivorense. The sequence goes on from JAIUCV010000009.1 coordinate 18,342,229, forward strand.
ACTAAAAACTCATAATGCCTATATCTAGTCGCCTACTAACTAATCTAGGAGTTCATTTATGCGAGGGAAAGGGTACTTATTCTTAATAGTTATCTTATTGAGTTCCCTATAGTCTATACATAGCCTAAAGCTCCCGTCTTTCTTCTTTAAAAATAAGACTGGAGCTCCTCACAGCGAGACACTGGGTCTAATAAAATCCTTCTCTAAAAGCTCTTCTATTTACTTTTTAAACTCAGCTAGCTCGGTGGGAGCCATCCTGTATGGGGTCTTGGACACTGGACTTGCCCCAGGTGCAATGTCTATAAGAAACTTAACCTCTCTCTATGGAGATAGTCCGCTAATCTCTCTAGGGAATACCTTTGGGAATTATCTCACTACTAGAATCTCATCTATACCCTCTTCTACCTTAGCTTGAACTAAAAAGAAAACTAAATATCCCTAACAACTATGCCCTAGAGACCTCTCAGCCTAGGAGGTGGTCATAACAGATAACTCAGTCCTCATACTAAATACTATCCTACACTCAGGTAAAGTAATACATCTGTGCCTACAATCTAGTGTGCCATTTTTAGCAGACATCCAATTCATGCCAATGATCAAATCAATATCAACAAGAGGCATACAAATCAAATTAAGGGTGGTAAGGTAATGATTAAATTGGACCATACAATTCAAGCAAGCATGGGAGGTAATGGCTTGGTTTTCTATGGGGGTAGATACATGCAAGTCATACGGTAATGTATGCATACTCAGACCCAACCTCCTAACCCAGTCATATGATACAAAATAATGGCTAGCACTTGAATCAAACAATGTAGTTACAAAAAAATTATTTATTCTAATAGTACCTTGAATTAAACTCGGGGACTGGCTAGTCTCCTACTGTGACAGGGTAAAGACTCTACCCTGGGTCTGAGGTGTAGGAGCAGGAGCCATCTCCCTTTGTTGCACAAACTGTGGAGGAGCCTACGTGCAGTCCCTAGCCATGTGTCATAGCTTACCATACCTGAAACATACATTCTGTCCCACATAGCATGGTCTGGTTCCATGATTCTTGCCACACTAGGGATATACTGTGGGCGCAGCACTGCCTTAATTGGACTGAGTTCTTTGTCTCTTTCCTTTCCTGTTCCACTGGCTTCTACCACCTCTCCTACTCATAAGTACAGTCTGTGATTCCTCTCTGGGTCTCTTAGGCTCAAGGAGGGATGGTTTGGCACTGGAGGAAGCTGTATAGTTCTAAGGTTCACCTCTGTTACTCTGTATATCTTTACTAGGGTATTAAAGTTCTTGATTCCCTATGGAACTACCCTATCTTAGATCTCAGGAAGCAAACCCTTCTCCAGTTTGTCTACTCTCTAGCGTTCATCATCATGCCTCTGTAAATAAGAGGAATATTGGGAAAGCTCCATGAATTTAGCCACATACTGATCCACAGACATTCCCTTTGTCTGTCTTAAGAGTATGAACTCTGACTCTTTCTCATCTCTAACTGAGTTGGGAAAGTATTTTTCATAAAAAGCCTAGAGGAACACCTCCCATGTAATCAAAAGGTTCCTCAACCTCAAAATAGACTCTGTGCCCTTCCACCAATAACTTGCCTCTTTCTGTAACTGAAAAATAGTTATCTTGGCTTTCTGCTCATACGTGCACTCCATCACCTTAAAGATTTTCTTTAATTGCATAATCCAAGCCTCAGCTTTCTCTGAGTTCATCTTACCATCAAAGGTGGGAGGCCTGAACTTTCTAAACTAAGTGATAATCTTTCTAGTAGAGAGCTGCTCTTGGGCTGGAGGCGTCTGAGCTAGTAGAATAGGTGCAACCATCTATATGTATGGCTATGTATCTGGGTGAGTCACCCCTGAATGCTTGAGATGATCTGAGTGATGAGGTGGCTATGGAGGAGAAGGTGCAGGGCCCTGGCTATCTCTCTCAGCAAGTCGTTCCTGTAACTACATACCTACTGCTGATCTAGGCGAGCCATAATAGACTGTAAGGCTCCAGCTACTAGATCACTGGACTCAGTTCTATCATCTGCACGAGCCTCTCGAGAGGGCTGACCTCTCTTAGTGTTCTCCATAGCTTTGAAATATCATAACAAACTTTAGCATAAAAAAGGGAACACTTCCACCACCAACACACTCAATTCATCCACAACAAGCTCATATGCACATCTAGGCAACTCATAAACACAAGCCACAACCCACATCAAGAGCCTGAACCTTTGCTCGGATACCAATAAATCTAACACCATAAATTTCTAGCTTGTCTTATACTATTCTCATGCTTTAAACCATGCATCTCATAAAGGAGGCAAGAAAATGACATTAAAATAATGGATATTTTTACATTGCGTAAGGGACGAAATTTCTATTCGATGTCTCGTAGACCATGTGAGCTCATGTATCATATTCTAATATTTAATTACATAGATACAACTTAATTTCATCACCAAAAGTGGCCTAGAACTCGTGCAAGTGTAAGTGCAAGAAACACATAAAATACCATAGTGTAGCCTCGGCCAGAATTTCATATTTTCTGTCACAAACTTTAAAAAATTATAACTAATTCTAGAAAAATCAAAATCATACATTCTTTACTATTATGGAAAGCTATAGATGTCTACTTTTTTTAAAAGTAGTTTTAGAGCATGAAACATCAAGTAGAAGATGTTCGACATTGGAAATGCATCCAAGGTCTCAGCTATCTAGGCTACTATTACAGGTTATCATCATAAATTTTGGAAATTCATAACTAATTCTAAAAAAATCCAAATCATGCAAATTTGATCAATCCAAGAGGCTGCAGCTATTATTTAAGAGAAAAATATCTCCAAACCATGCCAAGTCCATTTAGGAACTGAATTATGATAGAACAATCTGGAGGTCAAGTGGCACTACTAGTACTGACATTAAACTTCAAAAATCATAACTCTCTACTCAGACCTCCAAATGAGGTGATCTTGGTAGCTATAGAAAGCTTATAACCTCTAGTTGTTCCTTGTAAAATGTAACAAGAATTGGACACCATTTGCCTATCGGATGACACAGAACACAAAACTAACTATATGAACAGTACATGCACCCAAACAGCAGAAAAATCCCAACTTTGAAAATTCATAATTAATTTTGTAGAGCTCTGATTTTTCTACACTTTCACTTCCCAAAAATCTCTCAACGAGTTCTACATGTCTACCAAATTTCATAAAAAGATTCATCCATTTGGTCAATTTGTGCCATAGGGTTCTAGTTTGGTCATTTTTATGGTCTCTACAAGCATCAAAGTGCCCAATTTTGCCTCCCAAGCTTGTGTGGCCACTTGAGTACTTGGGATTGCACCAAAATGACATCTAAACGTGTCTCAAAGGTGCACAAACCCAGAATTTGGAAACTCACACTCTCACCCCATGCCATATACAAATTTCCATAATGCTAGTCTTGCCATTACATACCTAATTTGCATTGTAACATTCACATAACATAAATTATCATTTGTACATGATACATTAGCATAATTACACATGTTCATGAGGTCATAGGATATATAAAATAATGAATTACAATATTTAGCACTCATACGGCCATAAAGAAGCAAAATCTATGCAAATTGTTGTCAATCTCTTATCTTTCAAGTTATTGGCTCCCATTACCTTGTCCACTTAATCCACCTAGCATGTTAGAACATTGGAGAGGAGGGAATGAGATTCAAAGAATCCCAATAATCCATCTCTCTTTCAATCACATATAAAAGATGCAAAACAAGTCTTGAAAATGCATGCATGAGCATAATGGATGACATGAACATTCAAGAAGCAATCTTAGCATGTCAGTAAATCATACAAAACATCCATAGGCTTGCTAAGCAAGTGAATTAGCCTCACCCATTCATGTATGGATTTTGGACTTCCCTTACCCATTTTCTCAAGGAGGTTTTGGCTCAACCTCACTCATGGGAGACACTTTACTTTGTCTCAACCATTTCTAAGGGTTCTTGGCTTATTCTTACCATGGCTAAGAGTTTTTGGCTTCTCCATACTTAAGCAAACCCAAGCAAACATAATAAACATCATTTCAAAACATAATGCATCATCATGGTACCATGGAATAAGAGCTCATGCTAGAACACTTTTTATAGATTAAAACACATATACACATATTCAAAGACAAGTCAAACATACATTCATGCATGAGAGAAGGAGGAGTGAGCTACCTTGGTTGCAATCACACACTTTTCTTCTTGAATTTGCTCTCCTTTTCTTGGCCTTACACACACAAAGGTGTGGGATTAGTTTCTCTTGGCCTAAACATAATTTATGGAAGCCAATTAGGTTCACAGAGTTAATTTTAAGGCCACACATCTTTCTTAAATACTAACTTGGTATGTTAACCCTTTTATGGTTCCAAGAATGCACTTAATAAAGCAACACCCATCAAATGAGTTCTAGGCTCTATTCTTTCCTTTCATATATAATTCTTGACTCCTTTTAAGCCTGTTGGAGTCAACACACAATTAAAACAAAGAGCCTAACTACATGTTGGTTCTTTAGGTGATATTATAGAACCTAAGACACCAATTCATTCTCTAGGCCTCCTAAATTTTTCCCAAGGTTTCCTCTCATTTTTATTCATCATATATGAGTCAAAAATAGGCTTGAAAAAATTTAAAACTCTCTCTAGGTATCCCAACTATATTAGGCCGAGCCTATGCCTCTTTTTGGCCTCCGTAGAGTTTGCTTTGTTTTCTTGATGGAGGATGCATATGGGGAGACTTCTAGGGATCTTAGGAGCTCATTCAAGCACTTATTTAGGCCTAGGAATAAAGGTATCAAATTAGATTTTGTGAAGAACACTTGAAACTCTATATTTGCTATCTTGAATTTCCATGGTTATTTGTTAATTCCCTTTGCATATTCCTATTCTCGACACTCCTTTTCCTAAGATTCACCCTTAGTTCTACCCAAAATCTAATCCCTCTTAAAACTTCATGAGTGGGACAAAACTAAGGAGAAGGAGGAAGGAAGAGGTGGCTACCATGGACGAAAGATTTACCTTATTTTTCCTTGTTTTCTTTCTTGATTCTTCCTTTCTTTGGCCTCTTCTCTTCAAATCCGAATTTTTCCTCTATTTTTCCCTCAAAATAAATCCATAAACTTCAATATAATCATAGGAAAGAAAGAGAAATCGAGGAGAAGAGGTTTACTAAAGAGAAAGCATGAAACAACTAAGAAATTTTGTACCTTTCTACCTTGGATTTCTGCTTCTCTTCTTCTCCCTTTGGTGCGCCTCAAACCCTAGCTCTCTCCCCTAGTTTAGGGCAGAAACAATTGTATCCAATGAGTGAGGAGGCGGGGTACCCTATATATATAGGTGGGAGGAAGAAAGACTTTTCAAAACTTTTAATTTTGCCCTTTTATTTTGGCATTTTCATTTCCAGTTCGTTTTAGTTCCTTTTTAAGAGCTGTGTTTTTCATTATAAAATTTAGGCTCCCAATTTAATAAAATGCCTTTGAAATCCCTCAAATCGGTGTGCTAAAACCTTCTCAAATGAATCTATCAAAGTTTGGGTACACCGACGTTAGAAAACGTATACCAAAGGGGTTTTAACTGTCCTAAGCTTCCTATGGTTTTCAAAGCCTCTAAGAATATCGGAGAACTCAAAACTTTCATTTAGAAAGTCCTCTTGTGTGAATTCCAAATTTTTTTCAAAATTACAAAAATACCATTACGTTTCATGAGTCTTTCGTTCAATTTTGTTTATTCATTCTAGCTCCATTTTTTTTCTGTCTGGGCCTGGGATTCTCATTTTTAGGAGTCTAGAATGCTACTTAAATTTTTCAGGACCTTAACTAATTTATTTCAGGGCACTTGCTTTGAAAACATACCCATTTCCATCTTTTAACAAAAATTGGATATTACACCTTCCTTTGTGGTCTATAGTTGGTCGAACCTATCCCCCTTAAAGAACAACCAAGAGATGCAAGAAAAAGTCATGATTCTTACCTTGTTTTAATGCTTTTTCAAGGTGACTTTCCTATGCTTTCAAGAACTCTTGCAAACTCTCCCTTCTTCTTGCTAAACCAATCATAAAATAGTCCTAATCCAATCACCAAAACCATAGGAGAAGGGAGGAGAAGGAGGATAGTAAGTTTGCTGAAGGAAGGAGCATGAAAAATCAAAGATTTTTTACTTTTTCTACCAAGCTTTTCTTCTTCTTTTTCCCCTCCTCTTGTGCTCCATTCTCTACTGGTCTCTACTCTATTTTGGGTAAAAGATAGTTGGTTAATCAGATGGGAGAAGGGGGACGTGTTATATAAAGGCAAGGGGGCTCATTTAAGACTATTTTTGAAATTCCAATTTTATCCTCTTGCTTGGTTACTTCCATTTGGGTTCATTTTAATTCCTTTTTTAGAACTATTTTTTTCATAATAAAATTTAAGTCCTCTAACTTATAAAATGCCTTTGGTTTCACCCAAATTGGATTAAAAACCTTCTTGAATGAACTGATCAAAGTTTGGATTAGCCAATACTCTAAAACATAAACCAGAGGAGTTTGTACCATTCTAGTAGTTTCTATGGTTTTCAAGGCTTCTAAGAACCCTAGGACACTCAAAATTTTTATTTAAAGATCATTCCTTTTAAGTTTTCTAAAAAGTTCCTAAAATTACGAAAATACCACTGATTTTTGTTGGATTTTATTTAACTACTCTGACTTTAGTTTTTGGGCGTCTTAGACCTTGGATCCTCATTTTCTATTATTTAAAATTTTACTCTAATTTTATTTGGTCTCAAATCTTTCTATTTAAGAGACTTCCTTTTATAACTGGTCCATTTTTAACGTTTTACAAAAAATCAGACATTATATGTTAGAGCCTTCACATTACAAAAATAACAAATACAAATTCTCCATTAACAATATATTACACAAAATGCTAGACTATTGTCAAAGTAGTACAATTTAGGCTTGTTGGCTTCTATCCTTGGCTTTTTGAGAATTTCCTAAACATGGTTAGAAATAATATGAGAGAGAGTGAGATTCTAAGAATCCCAATAGCTCATTCACCCTTCAAACACACTTATTTGGCATGTTATGATGTCAAAGAAAGAAAGCATGCATCATAGGCATTCAAAATCAAACATAACCATATTTATGAAATCATATGGTTCCATAAAAGTCAAAATTAGGCTTTATGGACTTTTGCTCTATTCTCACCCAATTATTTGGAACTTTTGGATTAACCTCATCCATTTTAGGGACTTTTGACTTAGCCTCACTCACTTTCTTGAGACTTTGGCCTCGTCTCACCCTTAGTTAGGGACTTTTGGTACAACCTTATCCATTAAGAGCCATTCACATTTCAAATGCATTCTAAGAAACATAATGATATCAAATCATCAATCCAATGGCAATAGGCATAAGTCATAATTCAAACACACATACAAGCAATCAATGACAATCAAATAACTAAGATAAGCATACAAGAATAGATGAAGAGCTACCTTTCTCAAGAAACACAATTCTCCTCCTTGCTTTTCTAGTCCTTCTTCTCGGCCTCACACACACACTTAGGAGAGGCTTGGCTTGCTTGGCATAGACACATCAAACAAGACACAAATACATTAATGGAACCATCTCTAGCCTCACGCAAGCCTTATATAAGCTACTTCTAGTTCTAAGTTTCCATATGGTTCCATTTAGTGGCATAATGAAGCAACTCATCTAATTTATCATCTTGGCTCCAATTTTTCACTCAATTTAAGTTATATGACTCTATTTAAAATCATTGAAGTCATCACAAACTCAAATTAAGGAGCCTAATACCAAGTTGCATCTTTATGCATAATAGAATCCTAAAGTTTCACCTTACAAAATAAGGCTTCTAAATTCAAACTAATGATTCCTTTAGTGTTTATAATTCATATCTAGACCATTTCTATTCTTAGAATCAAAGAAAACTCTCTCTAGGTGCTACTCTATGCTTAGGCTGAGACATGTACATTCATGGCCACCCATGGATTTTCATTAATTCATCTAGGGAATTTAGCACCTATATGAGTTCCTTAGCCTCTTCTTAACGAAATTATACTCTTACATGATCTAAAATATTATTAGAAAGCTTTATATTTCCCTAAATGCAATCAAAACCCGAATTTCCATAACTTGCTATCTATAGCTCTCTTTTGAATTCTTTTGGTTCCATATGAGTCTCTATGCTTTAAAACTCCATTTCCTATCAAGTTTGGACCAAAATCAAACTCCTTACATGGTCCCTTTTAGGTTGGCCAAATTGAAGCATCCATGGAAGAACCAAGAAAGCAAGTTATTTAAGAAGAAGTATACCTTGTTTGCTTCCTTATTAAGTGGCGTTTCTTAAGCCTCCGAGGGTTTCTCTAAACTCTTTCTTTCCTCTACTAAACTAGCCACAAATCACCACCATGTAGAACTTCAAAACCATGAGAAGAGAGAGATGAAAGAAGATAAGGACATTAGAGAAAGGAAGAGCATGAAAAGTAGGCATTTTTTTACCCTTTATGCTTGATTTTCTTCCTCCTTTCTTCTCCTTCTTGTGTGCCTCTTTAAGCAGGTCTGGGTTTTGTTTTGGAGCAAACTTAAGTTGGTTTAGATGAAGGGAGAAGGGTGGCATGCTATATAAGGAGAAAGAGGATTAATTATAATAATTTAAAACTTTCAACCATGTTCCTTAAATTTTGGTTTCTCCATTTGAGTTCATTTCAACTCTTTTTTTAAAACTAACTTTTCCATCATAAAATTTAGGTTCTTTAATTCATTAAATGCCTTTGTTTCACATTAATTGGATTCAAAATAATCTTGAATGATTCTGTCAAAGTTTCAATCAATTGACTGCCTAAAATATACACCGAAGGGGTTTTGACCATTTTAAAGGTTCCTATGATTTTTAAGGCCTTTGAGAACCTTAAGAAACTTAATTTTTTCATTTGAACCTCCCTCCTTTAAGTTTCAAAAAGTTGTCAGAAATTATGATTTTGTCACTACGTTTATCCTTTAATTCATTCAACTATTTTAGCTCCATTTTTGGGCGATCTTTAGGTTCATAATCACATTTTTAGATATTTTAATTATCATTCTAATATCAATTAGTCTTAATTTGCTTTGCTTTAGGGTGATCCTATCTCATTTTATTAGTTTCAATTTAGATTTTGGAAAATCAGTTATTACACCGACCCTCCAAATCCTTTATACCAATAGTTTAAACGTCAATTTTACAATGCTAATTATTTAAAGGTTATAGAATATCAAGTTACTCATTAATAATCGTCCAAATACAATCACAAGTACCTATTCCATGATATCTCAGATTATAAAATCAGTCCCTATACTTGGCAATATAAGATGCAATATGGTAATTATACAACACGATAAGCAATGTTAGCACACCTACTATACCAACCCAATTTAAATAGGGTATTCAAGCCTATACATTAGTAAACTACCACGGTAGTTTTCATTAGCTTCTCCTTATTACTAAGAGGTCTAGTTTATGAAAATGTTAGCCCATTGCTGGGTAAAATATACAATCTTGGTAACAAGAGGTAAATTCCATATAATCAACATAATGCATTTATACCAAAAAATATACTGAAGGCATCAATATCATCAGCAAATGAACTAATTGAATATCAGTGACTACTATCCCATATTAGCAATCACATATAACATGTTAATGACCAATAATAAAGGGAAAGGCTCACTCACATTGCCAACTTCCTATCGAGCATACTCACAGATTGGTACATTCATGAGTCTAATCACAACTTGATGCCCAATCGAAGCACAATACACGGGTGGCAACCTCACCACAGTTCCACCAAGAACTCGCTCATGGTGCTAAAAATAACAATTTAAGTAGCCAACTAATCATTTAGCATTTCAAAAATATATATGTGCAGCAAATATCAAATTAAAATAGGCATATATATGAAAATAGAAAATTAACCCTAAATACATCAATGAAGCTCAATTACTCTTCTTTTAGCTACTAACATAGTCCAAAGGCCCACCAAGCCTATGACAAAGTATAATTATCATCATTTAGCCATCATTAATAAAAGAGTTTCATATCCATTAATCCATTTCATCAGGAATCCATTAGAAATCACTTACCTAAGTTCCCAAAGAGTCCATTGCACTAATTAAGGTCAAAACACCAAGAACTCATAATAGGTCACTCTTAACATCTCTATTTTTGCACATGTGAAAGCCATGTACCAAAAGTTAATCTAAATGATGGAAACGCAGCACATATACCTCATAAAAAAGGGGAAGCAATTACCTATACATCTAAGAGGTTAAATGAACTGATTTGAACCTTAATTACTAAGAACACATCATGAGCCATACTACAACTTAGATTTTCACACATACAATCAGTCATATACCAAACTTAGCCTATAACGTGAAATTCAAGCAAGGTTACACTACAAAATGAAGGCAAACACTTGCCCTATAGTTCTACCAACTCTAAACTTTAGAAATCTTGTAAGGAATCATCTAAATGCCAAGTTTTAGATTTTAGAAAGAGATGAAAATCCACCAAATGACAAACCAATTGAACCAAAAATGTAGAGGAAGAAGAGAGGATTAAGTTTTGTATAACTCACCTTAGCTAAATCACACTTTAGAAGTGCAAAATGGTAGTAAGAAGCTTAAAAACCCTACTTCTACCCAAAGATGCAAAAATGCTTTCTTGTTTCTACAACACAAATGTTTTGCTTCTAAATTTTTTGTGTGGCTATAGATCCCTTAAGGTTTTAAGTTGGAAATGGATTGACCCAATAGTCCATGATCCATTTGGGCCCTTTTTCTAAGTATTGGGCTAAAGTGAAAAGGGTTTATTTAAGTTGGGTCTGCATAAGAATGTAATTGGGCCTCTACTAATGGTCTTCTATTATAAACAAAATAACTATAAGGCCCAAGCATTTAATTTCTCCTTTTCACTTACTATTCTTCTTAATTAAGCCTAAATCGATAAGTAAAAATTCATTTACCTTCAACAATAACTAAGAATTATTATTTTGCCTCAAAATATTCTAAGCAAAAGCATTCATATAATTTATTTTGAAATCCTTGTAATAATCGTCAGTCTTCCTTAATTAATTACTTAAGTCTCTATCATTTCCTTGATGAATTTTTGGATGTTACAAAATACCTATTAGTGTACCCATCATATTAGTCCTCCTATCAAGCTACCATAGGCATCCCAAAAGTATATGACTAACATGCATGGGCATTAACATCACAAATAACTTCATCCTTATACCTCCCAATAGAAAAAGACACTAATGCTTGTCTATTGACTCTAACCTCCCCACAATCATTCAACCATTCTAACTTATAAGGGTTAAAGTGTTTAGCAATAGAAAAGTTTAGTTTCTCTGCCATTATAGTGCTAGCTATATTAGTATAACTATTGCTATCAATTATCAAGTTATAGACTTTACTGTTTATATGACAGTGAGTATGGAAAATATTATCTCTTCATGCTTCATTATCCTCTTTTACTTACATACTTAAGGAACCTCTAGCAACTAGTGCTTATCTTTCAATAGGATACTCCTCTTCATCACTTGCCTCCTCTAATGGTAGTATAATCTTATGATTAGAATCACTTTCAAATTTAATCTCTTTGTTAGACCTTACAACCATATTCCTTCTATTGGGACATTTTGGATGTTGTAATACCTTAAAATTAATTAAGAGTAATCACAAAGAATTAATGAATTATCATGGAGATTTAAGGAGATTAAGGAAAATAAGGATTTCTAAAGAAATGGATTTTTTTTGGACATTTTGAGACAATAATAATTATTTGGCCATTATTAGGTGAAAATAAATAAAGTATAGATTTGGCTAGATTAAGAAAATCAATTAAAGGAAGGTGGACATTAAAATTAGGCCTTATGATTGATTTATTTATGGCAAGGACCATTTATGGGAGCCCAACCCACTTTTGAACCCAATTATACCCATATACCATGGTGCAACATAAAAAGATTCAGCCCACTTGGAACTTAAAGCTTATTGGACCAACCCACCTGCTTTAAAACCCAAGCAGTCTCATTATCCTTTTTCCCATCTTTGGGTGGAGGCTAGGGTTTCATCATAGTATGGGTCCATTTTGCACTCTTAAAAGAAGAATCAGCTAAGGTAAGTTATACAAAACATGTTCCTTTCATTTTCCTCTACAATTTGGTCTAAAGGGTTTTTGATTTAGTGAATTTTCACCCCTTATGGCAACATAGCAAGAGTTGGGAAATTTTAAATAGTGATGCCTAAGAGAGAACCTTACTATGGTGTAGGGAGTATGAGTTATGACGAGGATAAGAGAAAATTTGGCTTTGAGTTCTAGTAGTGATTTAGGCCATGGCGTGGGTCCCTTAAGTTATGGCATAAGTTCAATATTTTAATTTTCTTTTTTTATCTTAATTGCTAATTCAACCACAGTGAAGTTTGTTTGAGTCATGGCCTAGGACCCCAAACCTCTATTTTACCTCAAAGAACCTTGTTTTCCCTTGTGATAAGGATAAGTAAAGGTTGTAAACAATTATTTAAGGGTCTTATGCTTCTAGATTTCACTATGGATGAATTAGAAGGCTGAAATGACAGGTTACATTCCCTACAAACTTAAGCCTTCTAGTTTATATGAATAATAGTGATTAATTATTAAAAACTTCAAATTTTATTATAAATTTCATTCATTGATGATTAGTATCAATTTTAGACATTAAGTATTGATTATTAATTATGTATTTATGCATAATTAACATCATTAGAAATTAGGGTGATTACATTTGGTATCAAAAGATATTGCTAGATTTTTTAACTTTGTTGTTAGAAAACTTGGCAATTGTGATGCATGCATGCTAGGGATAGGGACAATATAGTTTGGTAATGCCATTTTGTCTATACCTGATATGGGTGATGTTGTTCTTGGATTTTCTATTAAGGTTGTAGCTTAATAAGGAGCCCTTAGTTGTGCTTGTGGCATTATTGAATACTATGGCTACATGTAGGGAAACTACTGAAATGTTAAGAAAGGTGCAAAAAGCCATGATTGCAATGGACAACTGTATGAGGGAGCAAGCTAAGGCCTATAAGGCTATTGTGAGAGCAATGACTAACTGACTAACTTGAAAAGCAAGTTGAGCCTATGCAGTTACTGTTCAAGTGCTGTAATAGCTACATGAGACCATGAACAGATAGAATCAAAAGGTGCCGGTTAAAAATTGGGTTGGTGTTGGTTAAAACCTTAGTGTGGGGCACCGAAGGGTAGAGGATGACATCTTGATTGTATTGGCCAAGTTTTGAAAGGTTGATCCTTCATCGTTCTTGAAGGAGTTGGACACTGAAAAAGCTAAGAGATGGCTGATGCAACTGGAGAAGATTTTTTAGGAAATGACATGCACCACTACGTAGAAGGCTAGACTAGCCATCTATAAGTTGGAAGGTGTGGTAAAGCACTAGTGGTGTAGTGCTTCTAGATTGCTAGTGTTAAGGGGAATAGCCTTGACTTGGGAAAGCTTTCAAATAGCCTTTGAAAGTAAGAACTTCCCACCATCAATGAAGGCTAATAAAGAAACTAAGTCTAATTTCCTTGAGAAAGGTGAAATGAATGTGGACCAATATACAACAAAGTTTATTCAACTATCCCATTTCTCCTCATACCTAAAATTATTTGATGACAAACCATAGAAGGCTAACAAGTTTGAGAGAAGCTTTAAACCTAAGTTAAAGGACAAGATCGCATCCCTTTCGATCCATAATTTTGATAAATTGTTAAAGAAGTGTAAGGTGTCTAAAAGGGCCTTAATGAAGAGTGAGGCCAAAAGAACGGAGACAATGGAGGGTAATCATAATTGAGGCATGGAGCCTTTTAAAGGTGGAAGCAAGAAGGGAACCAATAGTGATAGTGGCTCTTGGGGTAAGAGGCCACCCTTAAGAAATGCCCCTTAGGAAAAGAATATGGGACCCCCGTGGAGTTTAGTAAGTGCTCTATTAGCATGTGGCAAGTGTGGAAAGAATCATGGGAGTAGACCATGTCCTATATGCTATACTTAAGGGAAGTTTGGACACTATGCATGGACTTGCATGGTGTTAGGAAAGTCAACTTATCCATCAAACCACCTACACAAGGATGGGTGTTTGCACTTACTCAATAAGAGGTTAATAGATCCCCTAGCCTAATTTGAGGTACCCTTTTGTCCATAACCATATTGTTGATGCATTGTTTAATTCGGGTGCGACTCACTCATTCATCTTATATGACTATGTTAAGCATTTGGGTTTTAAAATTAGCCTATTGCCATTTGAATTATCTGTGTCTAGCCTTACTGGATATTCTATGATTACATCTGATGTGTGCCTAAATTATGTTGTACAATTGAATAGTCATTGTACTACCCTTGACCTGATTTATATCCCTTTGCATGACTTTAATGTGGTCATTGGTATAGATTGGTTGTCAGCTAATAATGTAATACTTGATTGTAACCATAAGATTGTTTCCTTACTTGCTAATATGCCTAAATCTTGTCTTATGACTGAGCTTGCTTATGGTTTGTTGCCTAAGATAGGAGTTACCTTAGGCATAGTTGCCAAGGGTTCCTTGTGTTCTTTTCCTTGCATGTTGAGGTTAAGGATGGGTTGGAGGATATACCTGTAATTAAGGAATTCCCAAAAGTTTTTCTTTAAGAGATTAGTAGTCTACCCCTAGAGAGAGAGTTAGAATTTTCCATTGACTTAGTTCTTAGTACGGGATTAATCTCTAAGGCTTCATATAGAATGGCGCCTACTTAGCTTGTTGAGTTGAAAAGTCAAACAAAAGAGTTGCTTAAAAAAAGTTCATTAGGTCAAGTATATCTCAATGGGGGCATTAGTGTTGTTCATTAAGAAAAAGGACGATAGTCTTAGGCTTTACATTGATTATAGGCAACTAAACCAAGTGACCATCAAGAATAAATACCCTTTACCTAAAATTGATGATTTGCTTGACCAATTAGTAAGAGCATAAGTCTTTTCAAAGATAGATCTTAGGTTGGGGTACCGTCAGCTTATAGTGAAGGTAGAGGACATACCTAAAATTGCTTTTAGGATTTGGTACAACCACTATGAGTTCCTAGTTAAGTCATTTAGGTTAGCCAATGCTCCTACTATTTTTATTGATTACATGAATAGGATTTTTAAGCTATACTTTAACTAGTTTGTGATTGTGTTCATTGATGATATCCTTGTCTATTCTAAGAGTAGTGAAGAATATAAAGAGTATCTCAAGATAGTTTTTCAGACCTTGAGAGAGTACCAATTGTATGTCAAACTCAACAAGTGTGGATTTTGGTTGTGAAATGTGAAGTTCCTAGGCTATGTGATTTCAGAACAAAAGGTAGTGATAGATTCGATTATGGTAAAAGTAGTACTGAATTGGAAAAGGCCCAAGACAGTGACCAAAATCTATAGTTTTTTAGGTCTGAGAAGTTATTGTAAGAGGTTCATAAAGGGATTTGCTCAGCTAGTAATGCTTTTGACTAAGTTAATTAGGAAGAGCCACCTATTTGTGCGGGATACCAAGTGTGAGAATGCCTTTTAGGAAACTAAGAATAGGTTGACCACCACATTTGTACTAGTGATACCTAACCGTAAAAAAGCCTTTACGGTTTATAGTGATGCCTCTAAGAAAGGTTTAGGTTGTATTTTGATGTAACAAGGTAGGGTGATAGCCTATGTTTCTAGGCAACTTAGATCTCATAAGGAGAATCATCCCATCCATGATTTGGAGTTAGCTACTATGGTGTTTACCTTTAAAATTTAGAGGCACTATCTTTACAGTGCCCAATTTGAGGTGTATAATGATCATAATAGTTTAAAGTATTTGTTTGACCAAAAGGAGTTGAATATGAGACAAAGGAGGTTGATGGGTTTCCTTAAGGATTATGATTTCTACTCAAAGTATCATCTAGGAAACATGAATGTTGTCGTCGATGCCTTATGTAGGAAATCTATTCATATGGCAAGGATGATATTTAGGGACTAGAGGTTGATTGAAGAATTGAGAGATTTGAATTTGTTTATGACTGTGCACCCTACTAGCCTTCTTTTAGGTGAGTTGTGGATAGAAAGCAATTTTAGGAAGAGAATTAAGGAGGCCTAAGTGCTAGATGAGCATTTGGGTAGGATTAAAAAGCAATTAAGGAATGGAGCAATCAAGACTTTGACCTATTAGATGATGATTTGGTAAGGTATCAAGGTAGGGTATGCATACTCAGGGATGAAGAGACAAGAAACATAGTGCCATCTGAAACCTATAAGAGTAGGTAAACCATTCATTCAAGCACCACTAAGATGTATAAAAACCTTAAGAAGAGTTTTTGGTAGCTTGGAATGAAATTAAACATAATGAAGTTTGCTGTAAGGTGTCTAGTTTGCCAAAGGATCAAGATTGAATACTAAAAACTTATAGGATTATTACACACTTTAGAGATTCTGAAATGGAAATGTGATAGTATATTCATGGATTTTGTGATGGGTTTGCCTAGGAAACCCTTAGGGTATAACACTATTTGGGTGCTTGTGGATAGACTGATGAAGTCTACCCACTTTCTACCTATTAAAGTCACTTATCCTCTAAACAACCTAGTGCAACTTTATATTTATGAGATTGTAAGGTTACATAGTGTCCTTAATAGATTGTGTTAGATAGAGATCCTAAGTTCACATTAAAATTTTGGCAATCATTATAAGAAGCTTTAGGCACTAGTCTTAACTTTAGCATTGCCTATCACTCTTGATTAGATGGATAGAGTAAGAGAAGTATTCAGACTCTCGAGGATGTGCTTAGGGCTAGTGTGCTAGAGTTAAAGAAAAACTGGTACATATACTTACCTTTAGCTGAGTTTGCCTATAATAATAATTACCATTTCAATATCCAGATAGCACCATTTAAGGCACTTTGTAGGTGAAAGTACAAATCACCCTTGTATTGAGTAAAACTTGGAGAGAGAAGCCTCTTAGATCTAGACATAATGGACTAAACCACCCACCAAATTGAACTCAATAAGAAGAAATTGTTAGCTACCTAAAGTAGGCAGCAAAGTTATGTGAATAAAAGAAGGAGGCCTTTAGAATTTGAGGTGGGAGACCATGTGTTCCTTAAGGTTATTTCGATGATGTGCGTGGGATGATCAACTAAGTCAAGAAAGCTCAATCCTCAATACCTTAGTCCTTTTTAAACCCTTGAATGGATAGGACCCATAGCCTCTGGAGTGGCTTTATGTAATACCTCATTTTATAACACTTTTCCTACTATAATTGCCTCATATAAAACTTAAAGGAGTCAATGGAAACCTGAACTAATTAATTTTTTTTTCTTTTAAAAGCTTTCTCATACAATTTCACTATTCATTTGGTCATTTCCAATTTGTTATCTAATTTTGAAAATACATAATTAATTATAGAAAAATCGTATGAGGTTAGTTTGGGGCTCTACTTCAAGCTCTCTAAGCCCTTTACATAAGGAAAATACTTACTTAGCGGAGCACATATGAATTCATATAAAGTTCCCCCTACAACAAATTAGATAGTTTTACCCTTCACTTGACATATTGTTATTATTATTTTGCCTTTATATAAGCAGATGCATTTTTGCATTTTAGGCTCATCAGTCATATTCTATTTACTCAATGGTTGATTATATTCATGACTTTCCATTTCGTACCTGAGTACCTTACAGTATTATAACATAACTCATACACGTAGTAATCTAAAACATTTAATTATATAACAAAATGTGATGCATAAAAGTAAGGTCCTAGATTTATGTCTCCACATTCTTTGCCCTTTCTTTGCTTGAACTCGAACCTAGCATAGGTTATATTTGGGGTAAGATTATGAAATCTCAGTAGTAGTAAGCCAATCTCATTCACAAGCAAGCATGTAAGTACATAACATAATGCCAATCAAGGTGCCACATATCATATGGGAATACAAGGAATTTCATACAAGGCCAAGCATGATCTAAACATACATATCTCATCTTATAGCATAAATAATGACTTGATATAGCATAATACTCATCGTTATACAAACATACAAGCTTAAGGAAAGAGAGAGGAAAACTACTACCTTAGCAAACTTTGCTCCTCAATCCTTGGGACTCGGTTTACTTGCTTTTGGAGTTCCCAAAACAACATCAAACCCTATAATCATAATGATAATTCATTACAATCAACATATAAACCTTAACTTGTAAAGTAGGATGACCCCTTTTAAACTTAATGGGACCATTGGAATTGGAAAAGTCCAACTCCTTCCATTCCCATTCACTATGGCCGAATAGTATGCCTTTCTTGGCCAAAATTTAGAAATTTTATCCTATGAGTTTTGGGGGCTTTCCCATAGGTATTCCTAGCTAAAAACACCCTTTTGAATCCATTGGAATGGATAAAATCATCAAATTCCAGCCCCAACATCACGTTTTGGTCATCACATAATCTAGCTCTGTTTTAGGCTCAAAGTGCATTTCTTTGGTTCTAAAAATTCCATAGCCTTTTCCTTTATGTTTTAGGACTTGAAATTTGGTATAGATGACTTTAAGACATCAAGAAAACATCATAAAAATGTTGGGAAAATTCGGACAGCATCTCCCCATGCTTTCTATTTTCCCAAAAATTATAATCTTTGTGTTTTCCAAAGTCTCAGCACATAATAACAATAACTAAGCTCATATGGCCTTCATGTTCAACATATAAACATAATTTCAAGGCCTTCATATTTAACATATAAACTCCATTTCTAATGATTCATATGCTTTCTAAAAATAACTCATAACTAGGGTTTAACAAAACTAGCTTAAAGCATATGATTTACAAGTATAAGATGGAGAAAATTTACTCTTTAAGCTTAAGCCTTGCTTCTTTTGATTTTCTCACACTAAAATCCTTTATTTTACCACTTAGAGCAACATTTCATCTTGAAGAAAAGATGATTATGCAGCTGCCCTTTGGAAGAAATGGTTGGAGGATGGAGAAGATGGAGAAATTTGGTGAAGAATGGTGGTAGTATTGCTTGGTTTCACTTCATCTTCCACTTTTTCTCCCTCTCTCTCTCTCTTCACGTTTTTCTTTCTTTCTTCCTTGTGTGTGGCATGGAATGGAGGTGAAGAAGATGAATCTAATGAAGTTAAATGGTCATACTAAATTTGGACCCTTGGATCAACCTTTTCAAGATCAAATCTTAACCTTCCATTCCTTTTTTTCTTTTGATTTTCTAATTTCCTAACTAAATATCTTCTTCCAAACATTCTTGGCCACACACTTGGAAGCCTTGCCTTAGCCCTTAAGTTATGGAGAGTAACCATGGTTAATTTCTTAACTTAACTATAGTCAACTTTTAACTCAACCATAGTTAGTTTCTAACTTAACCATTGTTAATTCTTTAAAATAACCAAAATCTTTTTCTTCTTTTCCTTTCATTCTATATTTATATTTGGGTTTCATCTTCTCTAAAACCCTAATCATATCTTCTCTTCTCTTATCAGGCCTTTAGAATCAACTATTGGGCTTTATAGCAATCTAAAAATCAGTGTTTGAGCCCAATTAAGGTTTTACGGTACAATACATACCTTTAGACTTTCTAGAATTTATGAACATTATTTCCTCTACTTTTTGGCCATATTAAGCTTCAAACATGGGTCAGGGGCCCTTAATCTCAATCTTCATAAATTTCGGTGTCAATCAGACACTCGGGTCTATAGGTGTAATTTTCATCGTTCTGTATTATGATTGTGCTATAAACTTTTCATTTACTGCAATTCTGTCCCTGAAACTCCTTCAAGGTTTCTTAGCCCTTTAGCTATTTTTATTTCTATAGTTCTTACAACTTCTTTTTTCCATTTTGCTCATGACTACTGATCAGGATAACCAGATCCCGGATCGGATCCCGCCCGGCCATCCAAACAACTTGGTATCATTAGACCCGTCTCATCAAATTGAGTTTAACTATAGGTCACAGATTTCTGAGATTCTTGCTTGATTTTTTGATATTCGTGCTTAAAGCCACGAATAGAGGGTGAAACTAGGGTTTCCTGAACTTTAGGACAATTTATATATTTTGCCTGACATATAACTTTTCTTTGCATTTTAGTCCCTGGCTCCTTCATACTTGACTTTGGAGGCTCTTCGGGACCTTTTTCTGATCTCTTTTTTGTTCATCTATTTTAGCCTCAATTTTAGGGCACCTCTGGCCTTGACTCATCATTATTTACGATCTAGAATATTATTCTAATTTTATTAGACCTCAATTTATTCTATTTGGGGGACTTCCTTTCATATCCAGTGAATTTCGTACGTTGATGGAGAAATCAGATGTTACGTTTCTCGCGTTTCCTTACGTTTTCTTGGATTTTCAGAAAACCGGATGTTACACTTTACCCCCAAATTTAGCATAATTGCTTGATAT
The DNA here is from genome assembly GCA_026724425.1 of Erythrophleum ivorense. Classification (NCBI taxonomy): domain Eukaryota; kingdom Viridiplantae; phylum Streptophyta; class Magnoliopsida; order Fabales; family Fabaceae; genus Erythrophleum; species Erythrophleum ivorense. The sequence continues at coordinate 18,362,713 of JAIUCV010000009.1, forward strand.
GTTACGCATGTCCTAATTGAAAAAGTATCACATATATCCTTCACATGTCATTGAACATGAGAATGTGCATATGCAAGATAACTTATCTTATATGGTTGAGCCAGAAAGGATAATGGACTCAAAAGTCAAATAGTTGTGTAATAAGAACATACTCTTAGTAAAAGTAGTATGTATGATATCTCATCTAATTACCCATTTTTTAGTAAATTTTTTTTATTATAACTCTAATGAAAAATTCTAATTAATTTGAGTTTAATTACTCTTTTATCAATTTTAATTGCTCCTTTACGATAAAAAATTTCTATAGCATAGCAGAATACAAAAAATGATAGAAATATATTATAATTACTACAAACTATTTAAAAGTTCCAGCATAGAGGAAAAAGATCCATATAAGTATAGACTAAAATATAACATTGGGGATTTAATCTACATTACCCAAAAAGAATCCCTAGGTAGCAAAAAGGAACTATAAGAGTTATCCCCTATTCACAAAAAGATCAATGTTAGTGACTAGGCCACTAATCGTGGATATGGAGGAGTAGGAGGTTTAAATCCACCTATTGGGAATAAGTGAGATTCAAGTTCTCATAGGACCACAAAATACGCTAGTATGGCACAAATAGCATCATCATATGATATGATTTTTATGTTGTGGATGATAAAGACCCATTCCTAAAGTGGGAACTAGATCCATTCTGCCTGAAGTTCTAAATAAGATTAATACAAAAGAATTTTCTCAGTAATATAGATAAGATTAATATAAAATAATATCCATGAAGAAAGGTCAAGTAATAATTTAACAAATAGTAGATAATATAAATGGAAAGACCTATGATAAATAATTAATTTACAAGGTAACATAAACAGAGAAATATACTCTTTTCATAATATTTGACATGAATTCAAAATAACAAAAACAAAGAGTAACAGAGAGTTTTATACTACCATATAACAACATTAGGTGTAACAAATGTAATTTTCATAAAACAACGAAATGAGCTTTATAAAAGTAAGTCTATTGAAATGAGTTAGAAAATATTCCAAAAAATTTAGGTAGAGTCCTAGGCTCCTAAAAATTATAATTCTAAGCTCAGACGAAAAGAAAAACAGAGCTAGGATGATGAAACAAATGTGACAAAATTTGATAAAACGTAATGGCATTTTTGTAAATAAGTGTAACTTTTGGAAAAACTCATAGGAAGGCCTTTTAAATGGAAATTTTGAGTTGCCTAGGGATCTCAGAGGCCCTGAAAACCATGCGAAGCCCTGGGACAGGTAAAGCCTCTCCAGTGTACTTTTTCCAATAATGGTAAACCTAAACTTTAACAGATTCATTTGGGAAGTTTTTAGCTCCAATTTAAGTGATTTCAAAAGCATTTTATTAAATTGGAAACCTAAATTTTATAATGAAAAAGACAGTTCTCAAAAAGAGCTAAAAGGAAGCCAAAACGAAATTGCTATTATGGAAGGGCAAAATTGGAATATTTTAAGAAAGGAAGCTTCTTGATTTCTCTTTTAAATTTACGCCTCTTCTCCCATGTGTGTAGACTGACTTAGCATTTGCCAAAAATAAAAGGGAGAAGCTCCATCTTAGGCGCACAAGAGGAAGGAAATTTTAGAGAGAGAAAGCCAAGAAAAGGTGAGAAAATCATGGAAAATTTGTGTTCTTCCTTTAGGAAATTTCTTTTCCTCCTTTCCTCCTCTCTTCCTATGAATTTGTTTGGAAGTTTGGTTCTGCTTTTGGTCCAAAACACAAGGGGGGAGTTTGAATTGCTTAAGAGGAAGCAAACCAAGGAGAAAAAGCCTTCAAACCAAGCTAGAATCCAAGGTGATTTCCTATTCTTGTAGCTTCTCCTTTTTTTCTCTTCTCTTGATGCTTGTTCGGCCTTATACAGAACCATGAGAAGGGAGGGAGTTTTGTTCAACAACAAGAGAGAAACTAGGGTTTTAGACCATAAAGAAGAGGAATATGACAAGATATTCCAAGAAAAATTAATAGAAGTCAATGTAGGAAAGTGTTGAGTCCTTGGAAGTTTTGCAAATTCTAATTTTGTGTGAGTCTTTCTTTGGCTATTTAAGTGTTCCCTTGAGCTCCTAAGACTCCTAGAAACCTCCCTAAGTGGCTTTCCCATTAAGAAAAATTTTGAAACTCCAAGAACCCCTTCCATGGTGCTTATCTTGACCTAGCTAGGTTCAATGGGCTAGAGAGTGTTTTAATTTGTTCTAACCTTGGTTTTGGACTTTATATGATGTTAGAAGAGGGAAGGAACCATTGGAAAAAACTTAGGAGCCATAGATTGGGAGATGAGACAATAGTGTTCATAATGGTGCTTTGTGAAGCAACTTAATTCTAAGCTTGTGCAAATGATTGTGTAAGGGCTCCAAAGATTTTAAATGAGGCCAAGAGGCCTAGAAATGGAAAGAAATAGGAGCCTAGAGCTTGAATTGTGAAGGTCGCTTCAATAAGCCATTTATGGAACCATTAGGCCACTTATGGAATCAAGTGTGTGTTTAAGAATACAATTAGTGTCTTGGCTTGCTTCAAGTGCATAATTGTGTGTTAATTGTGATGTTTAGGTCAAGAGAACCCTACTCTACTTAGGTGCTCTTGTATAACCAAGAAGGGGAAGGAACAAACCAAGTAAAGCTTGCATCAAGTTAAAGGTAGCTCTCCATCTCATTCTCCTTGCATTCTTGTGCATGTGTATGTCCTTGTATGCATGCATGTGTTTATATGATTTGAGAACATGCCACTTGATGTTTTAAGTTTGCATTGGTACCAATGTGTGTTCTTGAATGGCTTTGGTTGTGAAATTGGCTCATAAAGGTGAGGTGATGCCAAAAGTCCCTTAATATGGGTGAGGAAATGTCAAAAGTTTTAAGGCATGGCTGAGACAAGGCCAAAAGTCTCTTGGATAGGTAAGGCCAAGTCAAAAGTTCCTAAGCTAAGGGTGAGGAAAATCCAAAAGTTCTAAAATTAGGGTGAGGCAAAACCAAAAGTCCCTAGAGCATATTCTTGAATTGAAAATAAATTGGTGGCATGAAAGCATGTGTTCTTGCATGTTTATGTTGAGACATATTCCAAAAGTGTGCCTTTGATGTATGTATGCCTTGAATGTGTGTGTGAATGGGTGTGTGAACTATTTAGATCCTAAGAATCTCACTCCCTTTCCTTCCTTTATCCCTATGACTCTAGGTGGCTCTCAAGAATCGAGAAATGCAAGCCAAGCATCTTAAAGAGATCATAACTTCACTTTTATGTAGTTTCTTTTGTACTTAATGGAAAAAGTGGCTATGTAAATATTATTTTTGAGTTATAGATCATTGAACAATTGTAATATCATATGTAAATGATGTATGGACCTTAGATGGTGTTAAAGTAATGAAAATGTGAAATTTGACCATGGAATGACTTGTGATAATTGCGTATCCTTAGGTATGGATGGCCAAATTGAGTTGCATGAGATTTGAGACCACTTGGGCAGTTCATAAAAGTCACATTTATGCTTTTAAACTTGCCCAAGAGGTGCCAAACCATTAAGGAAGCCATTTGGACAAAGTTGACATCTTGAAAGAGGCAAAAGAGACCAATTTGGCGAGCTATATCACTTTCTATCCAAATGAGCTCGTCTTGGTCTAAAATTTGGCCTGCATCTCGAGCTTGTTGATAGCTTTTTGAGAAGCTAAAGTGGGTATTATTTGGAGGTCTATGGAATTTTTGGAAAATTTTTGAAGTAGGAAAATTTTCTAGTTTTTGGTCTATGTACTGTACAATTGGTTTGAAAATGAATATGCATTATTCATGGAACAAACGATGTCCAATTGCCATGAAATTTTATAAAGAGAAACTAGACCATCCTAGTGACTTGCATCAACTAGAAGCACCTTATTTGGAAGTCTAGAGAGAAAGATATGAATTTTTGAAATTGCTATTCTATTCTAGGCGTACCTCCAAACCCGTGTTACTGTTTGATTAATTTTTTAGGGTTTGAATGCTCTTGTATTGGTCTAAAACTATTTTTCCTCTCTAGTTAACATCTATAGGATTCCAAATTGTATAGAATTCATGAAAAGGATTTTTTTTGAATTAGTTATGAATTTCCAAAGTTTATATTAGTAAGTTGTATTAGATTTCTGGACAGCTCAACCTCCTTGTCTTTTCTGTTGTCAAGCATGGCCCAAGTGAGCTTTTCATGACTGGAAATTATTATTTATGTAAATTTGACATCTAGAGCTTTCCAAAAAGTGATGGTTTGTATGAATTTTATTTTTTTTACATTTAGTTATGATTTTTAAATTTCCCCTAAAATTTGCCATTGTACAGATGTGAAGAATGAGTACAAATCCAGGGTTCTTTAGCGTAAAACTATGGATTACTTGATATTTTGCATTGTTTCTAATTTGTACAAATGGTGAGTGGCTAGAGAATGTTGTTGGATAGTCCACAGGGCCTACATAATGCGAATTGAAGAAATTGAACTCTGACGTAACGCAAATTAAACGTAATATTTTTATACTTTTCATGTATTTTCACCAAGAATGTGTATAATTGATGTGAATAGTGGAGTAAGATGGTAGAAAATATATGCTATGATATCAGGAAAACTTCAGGATTTTGCATATGTAAATAGAACACAATTTAAATACAAGATATCAATAGAATCAAAGTTCATCAAATGCAAGATATTGCAAGATATCCATATGCACAGAATACAGAAGATATAACAAACAACATTTATTTAGATTGACCATTAGACTTCAAAGATTGCCAAGCTCAATACCCATATCATGTTATACTATCATGACTTAGCAAGCTCACCCCTGCTTTTTTCACTAAGGCGTTCCCCAGTGGCTACCCAAGCAAAGTCATATAAAAATATCACAATGTCATCCAAGCTATCATTTGATCAAGATATAATGTAATGTCCAGTTTTCGTCAAACGATGGAAACATATATGTTTTAAAAGCAAGTCCCCTAAAATGAATTAGTTAATGTCTTGAAAAATTTATGTAGCATTCTAGACTCCTAAAAATGAGAATCCCAGGCTTAGACGAACAGAAAAATGGAGCTAGAATGAAGAAACAAAATATTGATGAAACATAATGGCAATTTTGTAATTTTGAGAAAATTTTAGAATTCTCATAGGAAGAATTTCTAAATGGCAAAATTGAATTGCCCAGGGTTCTCAAAGGCCCTGAAAACCATAGGAAGCCCCAAGACAGTTAAAACCCCTCCGGTGTACATTTTCTAATGTCAGTTACACCCCGAACTTTGATGAATTTGTTCGGAAAGGTTTTAGCTCAAATTTGAGTAATTCCAATGGCATTTTATTAACTTGAAACCTAAATTTTACAATAAAAAAGACGGTTCTCAAAAAGGAGCTAAAATGAACTAAAAACAAAATTGCCAAGATGAAGGGATGAAATTGGAATTTTTGAAAAGTTCTTCCTAACCTAGCTATATATATATGTCACACCATACCTCCTCCTTCATTTAGCCACATTCATTTCTGCCCTAAACTAGAGAAGAGAGCTAGGGTTTGAGGTGCACAAGGAGGAGAAGAAATGGAAGAGAAAAATAAGGAAAAGGGTATGGATTTTCGTAGTTTTTCATGCTTTCTCTTTAGCAAACTCCTTATCCTCTATCTTCCCTTCTTTTCTATGATTTTATTGAAGTTCTTGGATCTATTTAAAGGGCAGAACAGAGGTGAAATTTTCGGATTTGTGGAGAGGAGGCCAAGAAAAGGAAGACTCATCCAAGAAATCAAGGAAAAACAAGGTAAATTTTCATTTTAAGGTAGCCACCTCTTGTTCCCTTCTTCTCCTTGGTATGTCCCACCTAGAGAGCTTCAAGAAGACATGGATTTTGGGTAGAACCAAGGGTGAACCTTAGGGAATTGAGTGTGAAAAATAAGAATATGTAAGGAAAACAACAAACTAGCTATTAGATTTCAAGATAGAAAACCTAAGGTTTCAAGTGTCCTTTACAAAATCTGCTTTGACACAATGATTCCTAGACCTAAATGAATGTTTGGATAAGCACCTAAGATCCCTAGAAGGCTTCTCACATACATCTTCCATCAAGAAAACAAAGAAAACTCCAAAGGTGCCAAGAAGGAGCATAGCCTCAAGCTAAGGGACTTGGAGCACCTAGGGGTAGTTTTAATTTGCTCCAAGCTTATTTTTGAGTCATATATAATGGAAGAGGATGAGAGAAAGCCTTGGAAAAATTTTAGAAACCATACAAAGTGAGATGGCATTATAGGTTCCATAATATGACCTAAAGAAGCAACATGTAGTTAGGCTCCTTGTTTTAATTGTGTGATGACTCCAAGAGGCTCAAAAGGAGTCAAGAATCATAAATGAAAGGAAAGAATGGAGCCTAGAACTCAATTAATGGATGTTACTTCATTAGGTGCATTTTGGAACCACAAAAAGGCTATTAGACCAAGTTAGTGTTTAAGGAAGATGTGTAGCTTTAAATGGTTCCAAGAGCATAATTGGTTCCTATTTTATGTATGTAGGCCAAGAGAAACAAGCCTCCCATCATTGTGAGTGTGTGTATGTGTGTTTCAAGCCATGAAAAGTGTTATAGCATGTGCATAGGTATTATGTTACCATGAAGTGATATTATGTTTTCAAATGATGTTTTATATGCTTGCCTTAGTTTGCTTGAGGGTGGAGAAGCCAAAAACCTTCTAGCCATGGTGAGAATGAGCCAAGAACCCTTGAGAATGGTTGAGACAAAGATTAGAGTCTCCTAAGAGTAAAGCTTAGTTCAAGGCCTTTAAGAAAAATAGTGAGTGTAATTCTAATAACCTTAAAGTGAATGGGTGAGGCTAATCCACTTACTTGGCAAGCCTATATATGCTTTGAATGACTTGTTCAAATGCTAAGAATACTTATTGAATGATTATACATTCCATTATGCTCATGTATGCATTTTTAAGACTTGAATTGTTTTCTTTATGTATGATTGAAAGGGAGATGAACTATTAGGATTCTTTGAATCTCATTCCCTCCTTTCCAATGTCTTAACATGCTAGGATGACTAAATGAGCAAGGTAATGGAAGCCACCAAGTTGGGAGATGAAAGATTGACAACAAGATGTATTGTTTTGTTCAATTTATAGCCATATGAGTGGTCCATGATGTAATACATTATTGTAAATGTCCTATGAACTTATGACCATATGTAAATATGCAAATGTATCATGTACAAATGAGATTTAATGTTTTATGTATGATATACTGCATTTTGGACATTAGAGAGCAAGACTTGTATGTTCTTATGCATGACTTAAGGTAAGAGAGTGAGTTTTAATTTTTGGGTTTATACACCTTTGAGACATGTCTAGCAGACCATTTTGGTGCTTTCCCACATGCTCAAGTGGCTATGGTTGCCTTAGAAATCAAAATGGACCATTTGGACCCATTATGAGACACAAAAATGACTATTTTGCAACCCAATATCAAAATCTGACCAAATGAATGAATTTGCTCATGAAATTTGGCATGCATATATATCTTATCCAGAGTTTTTTGGGAAGTGAAAGATCAAATTATTTAGAGCTCTATGGAATTAATTATGATTTTTCAAAGTTGACATTTTTCTGCTGAATTGATGCAGACACTTTTCATTTGGTCAATTTCTTTGGTTGTATCATTCGAGAGTCAAATGATGTACAATGCTCATGAAATTGTATTGGAATAAACAAGACATAATAAAATTTACGTGGCCACTGAGATCTCCCAATTGGACCTCTGAGTAGCGAGATATAAATTTTTGAAGTTGGAGGACAGTACCAGTAATGATAGTCAACCTCTAGTACTATTCATTCAATTTCTAGTAGCTAGCAGTCTTTGTTGTGGTCTAAATTTATTTCTAACATAAAGTAGACATCTGTAGCTTTCCATAATGGTAAAGTATGCTTGATTTTGATTTTTCTAGAATTAGTTATGATTTTCAAAGTTTATGACAGTAATATGGAAATCCAACCCAAGGCTGGATCATTGATTTTCATGTATACCATTCACTTGCATGAGTTCTAGGCTGAGTGGCTCGTCGCACAACCTTCAAAATAATACTAGGTTGATAAAATATGTAGCGAATGGCACAACCTAGGTCATCTCCCTTGGAATTGGCGTTCAATGTTTAATTGATTTTTCTAAATATTAAAAGACTCTAAAAATTCCTAAACTAAGGGGGTTTTGATTTAATTAAACTAAGCAAAAACTAAATTGAATTAAAATTCCTAATTGCTATCTAATTTGGTGAATTTTGGTTGAAAAATGGACTTGTGACTAGCTTTGGATTCGCCCCTTGGTATCCACTATCCTTATCCTAATCTAATTGTAATTGATTTTGGTCTAAGAGTTCCTAATCGTGTTCATAACAATTAATCTTGGGTAACCACTCAAGATTCAAGAGATTAACTATCTAATGTTGAATTGAAACCTCACATCCAAATTAAATTGTCAATTCTTGTTTTAGGATCAATGAACACTCAATTTGATTGACCTCTGAATCATCCTAAATATTTAATTAACCAATTAAACATTAAGGAATCTTCAATTTAAACAAATAAGCACATAATCTTACTCATGTATTTTATCGAACACCTTCGAAGCATACATGGGAATTCAGACAATATTGAAATTAATCAGATTAATTAATCAACAAAAATACTTCCCAATTAGTGTCTAACCAGCCACTAATTATAATTACACAAATTCCCTATCAAATACAACTTAACCAAGACAATAAATGAAAGAGAAAAAGTGTAGGAAAAATAAGGAAATTCTTAGCCAAAATTCTGAATTATTCTTCCATGGATTCAAGCTTCTCTAAGAGCTTCCTCCTTGCTAGCCTCAAGATGAACTAAAGCTTCATGGGATGTAGATGGAATGGAGTGGAGTGGAGAGAAGAGGATGGAGTGGACGATGGAATGGAAGAATGGATGGTGTATAGATGGACGATGAATGGTGTCCCTTGAATGAATGAATGGCTTGATATATATAAGCATGAATTTCCGGAAATATAGAGACGTGGATGTGCTGGAGAGACGTGAATAATCAAAGGCGTGAATGGAGGATGCGTGAATATGCTGGATGCTTGCTTCCCCTCACGTTTTGTTTTAATGATTCCACGTGCTCACATGCAGCCTCTTTCTTATGTATTATGCTTGGATCTGAACTCTTGCTTCCTTTAAACCCCACGTGCTCAGCTGCTTCTCTTAAACTCAAGCTGCCCACGTTGTTTTCTAATCTCAAAGCTCAGGCTTCTTCATTCTTTCTTCGTTTAGCTACTGTGCTTCCTAATTTTTCCACGTTAGACCCACACTCGAGCTTCTTTTCGTGTTTCTGCCTTGCAATCCATTACTTCCAGCCTTTTCACATTAAAACTGCAGTTCAGCATTTTATTTTCCACGTGATATGCTCAAGTGTTTCTGCATGTGTGTATAGGTGTGGGTCCCGCTGTTTATTTTATTATATTTTACATGTTCTTCTACTGTTTCTGCAGCTCTTCTTCATCTCGCATTAACCACGTTCTGCCCAGTTCAGCTCGTTCTTCTCCCATCTCATGCAAGTTCAGCTCGTGCAGCCCAGCTTCATCTGTTGCCTCCATTTCCAGTGTCTTCCATCGTCTTCCTCAACTTGTTTTCAGCTGTTTCTGCGTGAGTGTGAGCTCAGCTGGTGCTTCCTCGTGCTTCTTCACTTAACCTTCAGCTCTCAAGCTTTCTGTTGCATGTTCTCCAGCTAGCTCGAGCTTCTCTTCTTCATTCTGCAGCTTTTCAGCGTGATTCCTTTGTTCTGCAGCTCCTTGCTTGTGTTAGCTAGCAACTCTAAGAATCCATAGCTTTTCCGGCTGAACTTCTTTTCCATGAGTTCCTTCAACCCGTGGCAAGCTTCCTTTCCACGTAGCTTCTTAGCTTCTTCATGCGTGTAGCTCGTAGCTCTTTTTCTTCTTGCTTACGTGCTGCTGTACCCATTTAATTCTTTCTCACGTAGTCTTTCATGCTTAGCTTCATGATCTTGTGGCTTCACCTCACGTGTTTCTTTGCATGTGTGAATGATGTGCAACCTTGTGAATGAATGGACGTAGGAATAAGGTGAAAGTGCAGCATGATTATGTAACGTGAGTGACCATAGCTTCATGTGAATGTGCATGCATATAATGTATGCAATGAGAGAGCATCCCATTCATGTGCCAACCACAATTCATTCTCCCATTTTTAAGCTATAACAAGAAGTACAATTGAGCCCTAATTCTTCCCCTTCTCTTCTCTAACTCAAGTTCTCATTCGAACATCATTTAGCCATTGAAATCTACATAAAAGAATGAAAAGTGTTAAGTAGAAATAGCCAAAAAATTATTGAAAAGGAATTCATGCATTAAAACTCAATAATTTTGCAAATTAATTCCTAAGGTGCAAAAATGGCCACTAAAATCAATTATCCACCTAAGTAAATCCATTAAGCCTTATTTAACATTTAAAATACTTAAGTTAGGGGGATTAAAACATATAAAATTCATGCTTATCATAGGCCACTTATTAGGATGGTTATGAGTTGTACTTGTGTAATTAAATATGAAAATGAGATAAATGAATTTATATGATCCACAGGATATTGAATGAAAAATTTATCCACTATGCAATACAAAATAATTGAATATTCTTAATGCTCTTTCTTTGGAAACTTGTGTAATTCTTGAGAATAAGCTTAGACAAGGAATGAGATGAGCTATATAAACATGGTGTTACATATAATAGGTATATTCAGAAAAGAACTGCCTTGCACAACTCTGTGCATAAATAATCATAATAGCAAAATAGCATACTGGAGTCTGAAAAATTATATTAAAATACTTAAAATTATCCTTTCACTTTTCTAAGTCCGGACTTATCTTAAGAGACCTATCCAGTGTCCAAAATAGTCCATAAATCAAGGTCTAATGTCAAGGTACAGAATAAGGTCTAGTATAGCCATAAAAGGCTCTCTTAGGTATACAAGAAGCTCAATAAAGCCCAGTAAGTCCAAACGGGTCCAAAATATCCAAATGATCCTCACTAGTCCTAATTAGTATTTTAGATATTTTTAAGTATCTTTCTTAATTAAAATTGGACATCTAGCACAATAGCAACTATCCAGTGGCCAACTCTAACACACACAGAGCTCATCCCCTGAATAAGGTAACTCTACCATAATATATATATGCCTATCCTTTACCAAACAATCCATATTCATTAAATTAGACAATAAATAGTATATCAATATAGCAAGCAACACAATCTTGAACACATATTTACCGTATATTCCACTTTTGACATAATGCTTCATAAATTTCTAACGATCACAAATAGGCTCCAAATTTTACAAAATAAATATCAACATAATCTAGAAAATATATAGAACATATTAGACCACATAAATCATCCAAAACACATCAAAAAAGATAAGTAAAAATTCAAGAAGCTCTTGGTCAACACTTTTTTCTCAAAAAGTTGACTTTTTATATAGTGATCTATAATTCACCAAAATTTCACCATAAGCCTTATTTTTTATGTAGATTAACCTAATTTAGTTATATTTTAGAAAACTCTTCCCTAGGTGTCTCTAATGGTCTTGGCCAAACCTAGGTGTTAAGGTGTGTGTGTGATTTTGCTTTATTTTCATGTCACCAAGTAGCTATACATACATATTCAAGGGAGGTGAACAAAAGCTCTCGACCAATTTCTAGAAGTTTCATATATTTTCTATATTTCTATTGAAATGAAATTCAAGGGTTTCTTGTTAAAATTTTCATGAAAATCAAGATTATATTAATCTATCTCTTCTTTAAGTTTTCTCCCATTATTCTCTCATTTATTTTCTCTTTAGTTTCTTCCATATCTTCTTGAAATTCGACGTTCCATAACTTGTAGAAAAATTTCTAAGAAGAGGAATTTTCTTGAATGACATGAATCTATTAGTTACATATGCATATTCTCCATCTTTTCTTAGCTTGGATTTATGAAAACAACAAAATTCTCAATCTCATCTTACCATGGCCAAGATGCAAAGAGGAAGGGAAGGGAAAAATTCTTGGAGAAAAATAGAAGAAAAATCAAGAAGAAGAGAGTTTATCTATGTTACCTTTAAATTTGCAGTGTTTCTTTCACCCGATAGCTTTTTCTTCTTCTTCCTCCTTTCTTACCATGAGTCTTTTTCTTCCCTTCTTCCTTGTTATGGCGAAATGGGTGTGTGTGTGTGTGTGGCGTGAATGTGTGTGTATGTATTCTTGTAAATTTTATTTCCAAATAGATGGTTAGGATTGAATAATTCACATCCTAAAATTTTGCAACTATAATAAAAATAACAGAGGAAGGATAACAAGGAACAATCTTAAGAAATAGTAGAAACTACCCTGATAATTATGAACTAACCGAGTTCAATAGCACAAAAAAGAGTCTTACTGGTAATGTTGAATAAACAAAAAATGGAGAAACCAACAAACCAATGATAATAAAGCCAAGATAGTGACACATTGACATCTCATTCCTTCACAATACACATTCGCTATTTGGTCATGGTGTGGTACTTTATCTAGCTATGAGAATTAGTAAGGAGTTGCAACACCATATATTTCTAGCTCATTTCACAACATTCCCATACTTTACATTCATAAATTCCATGAAAGAGTAAAAAAAAAAGGGAATTAAAATAATACATTTCTTTGCATTGCGTCGTATATGAAAATTTCATTCAATGTCATGTGGACCATTTGAGTTCATACAACACATTACCATATTTAATTACATGAATATAACTCATTTGCATCATCAAAAGTGGCCTACATCTCAAGCAACTCGAAGGAAAGCATGAAATATGCATATTCATTTTCGGCTAGATTTTGATCATTTCTGTCCCAAACTTTGGAAAATCATAACTAATTGTAGAAAAATCAAGTTGATTCATTCCTAGATATTCTGGAACGGTACACATGTCTAATTTATGATAAAAATATATCTAGGCCATAACATCTAACACAGAAGACATTTGACATTCAAAATGGTCCAGAGGTCAGGCTGTCCACTGGTGCTATTATAGAATTCTGCAGCAAACTTCAAAAATGTCCAATTAATTCCAAAAAAATACAATCCATGCAAATGATACCAATATAGAAATCTGTGGATGTTAGCTAGAGGAAAAAAATAACTCTAGACCAGTTCAGGCATGCCGAGATCTCAAAACTCAATCAAACAATAATTGAGGTCGGCTAGAGTTCTTGATACTGGACAGATTCTTTGAAAATTCATATCTCCCTCTCTAGACATGAAAATGATGCTTTTAGTTGGAACAAGTCACTGGAAATTTTTAGTTTCTTTGTATAAAATTTTGTGGTAATTGGACATCATTTGAGCCCTATGTGATATATTTCATTTTCGAACCTGAATGAACAGTGACATGACCAAAACCAAAAAAATTTGCCAACTTTGAAAATTCATCAAATATTATGTAGACCTCTGAAAACTCTATTCTTTAGCTTTCCAAAAATCTTTCAACAATTTCTAATTGCATGCCAAATCTCAAATCAAGCAGAGCTCATTTGGACAAAAAGCGGCCTAAGGTTCCATTATGGTCAATTTTGGCTCCATATAGGATACCAAAATGTCCAAATGGCTTTCCTTGGGGTTTGGCACCTCTTGGGTGAGTCTAAAAGCATAATTAAGACTTATCTAAGCTGTCCAAATGGTCCCAAACTCCATGCATCTCATTTTGGCCATCTCATCCACAGTTATACATAATTTCACAATACCATTAATGAAGCTAGTTTGCCGTCATATGCTCAAATCACATTCTAATAACTACATAACATATTCTCTCATTTATACATGACATATTATCATAAATACATATGTTCAAGAGGTCATAGACCATTTACAATAATGGGCTACATCATTTGAGACAAATATGGCCTTAAAGAACTAAAAACTATACATTATGTTGTCAAGCTCTCTTCTTCAAGGTGGTTGGCTTCCAGTACCTTGTCCATTTGGTCCATCTAGCATGTTAGATCATTGGAGAGGAGGGAATGAGATTCAAAGAATCCTAGTAGCTCATCTCCCATTCAATCATATATAATGAATGCAAAAAAGTCTCATAAATGCATATATGGTCATGTTGACATGTGTAAACATTCAAGAGGCATTTTCATCACTTGAGAAAGTCATACATAGCATACAAAGGCTTACCAAGCAAGTGGATTAACCTCACCCAATTTCTTGTGGATGTTGGACTTGCCTCACACATTCTTTAGAGATTTTTGGACTCAACCATGCTCTTGGGAGTCCATCATCTTACTTTTGGGAGACTCTTTACTTTGTCTCAACCAATTTTAAGGGTTCTTAGCTCATCCTTACCATGGCTAAGGGTTCTTGGCCTTACTACACTCAAACAAACTCAAGCACACATCAATAACATCATATGAAAACATATTGTACATCATGGCACCGTGGAATCAAAGTCATACTAGAGCACTTTTCATGGCTTAAAAATATACACACACACATTCAAAGACAAGTAAAGCAAACAATCATGCATGAGAGAAGGAGGAGTGAGCTACCTTGGATACAATTGTACACTTTTCCTCTTGAATCCAAGCTCCCTTTTTCAGCCACACACACACAAAAGTGTGGGGATGATTTCTCTTGGCCTAAACACAATTTATGAAAACCAATTAGGTTTATGAAATTAATTCTAAGGCCACACAACTTTCTTAGACACCAGGTTGATCTATAAACCTCATTATGGTTCCATAATAGCACCTAATGAAGTAACACACCTCAAATAAATTCTAGGCTCCATTCTTTCCTTTCAAATATGATTCTTGACTCCTTTTAAGCCTCTTGGAGTCATCACACAATCAAAACCAAGAGCCTAACTATATGTTGCTTCTTTAAGTCATAATATGGAACATAAAGCACAAACTCATTCTCTAAGCTTCCTAAAATTTTTCCAAGGCTTCCTCTCATATTTATTCATCATATATGACTCAAAAATGGGTTTAGAAAAATTTAAAACTCTCTCTAGCTACCCTAACCTCCTTAGGCCGAGACCATGAAGCTTAATGGCTTTCATGGACTTTGCTTAGTTTTCTTGAAGGAGGAAGCACATGGGGAGGCTTCTAGAGATCTTAGGAACTCATTTAAACTCTTATTTAAGCATAGGAATCATTATACAAAGTCAGATTTTATAAGGTACAATTGAAACCTTAGAGATTGCATCTTGAAATCTAATGGCTTTTTGTTAATTCCCTTTGTATATTCTTAATCTCCACACCTTTTTTCCTTAGACTTACCCTTGGTTTTGTCTAAAAATCAAATCCTCCTAGGGTTTCTTAGATGAGGCAAAATGGAGAAGGAGGGGAACCAAAGGTAGCAACCATGGGAGGAGAAATTACCTTGTTTTCTTGCTTTTTCTCACTTGAATTTTGCTTTCTCCATGCTCCTCTCTCCAAATCCAAAATTTTCCCTAAGTTTCTCCCTTAAAATAGATTTGTAAACTTCATTTTAATTAAAGGAAACAAAGGAGAATGAAGGAGAGGGAGAGGAGGTTTGGATGGAAGAAAGCATGAAAAACTACCAAGAAACCATACCTTAAAACTTGAATTTTTTCTCCTCTTCTTCTTCCCTTGGTGCTCCACTATCCTAGGGTTTCTTCTTGGAATTTGGGCAGAATAATTTGAAGTTATGTGAGTGTGAGAGTGAGGCGCTACCTATTTATATGGGGAGGAAGAAACACTTTTAAAAATTCCTATTTTGCGCTACGTTCATGGCATTTTCGTTTCTCCTTCGTTTTAGCTCCTTTTTTAGAACCGTATTTTCCATTATAAAATTTAGGTTCCCAATTTAGTAAAATGTCTTTGGAATCACTCAAATTAGAGCTAAAACCTTCTCGAATAGATCCGTCAAAGTTTGGGTATACTGAGGTTGAAAAACGTCCACCAGAGGGGATTTAATTGTCTCGGGGCTTCTCATGGTTTTCAGGGCTTCTGAGAACCCTAAAGAACTTAAAACTTTCATTTAAAAAGCCCTCTTGTGTGAATTCCAAAATTTGCTCAAAATTATGCAAATGCCATTACGTTTCATAAGATTTTTGTCAAAATTTATTTCTTTATTCTAACTTTATTTTTCCTTCTGTCTGAGGCTAGGATTCTCATTTTTAGGAGTCTAGAATGTTACTCAAATTTTTTGGGACCTTAACTAATTCATTTTAGGGGACTTGCTTTGAAAACGTGCCTGTTTCTATTGTTTAACGAAAACTAGACGTTACAGGAGTTGCATGGAATTGATGGTAGCCTAAACAAAAGTTGAGAGGAGACATTAGGGGATGGTGAAGTGGGATAAGGGGAGAATCTAAATGGATAAAATACTTGCACCCATTCTTCATATGTATGGTCCAAAAGAAAACAAAAATATGTATATAATAGATGTACATGAGTAGATAGCATTCAGTTATAATAATACCTATGTCTAGCTGTAGGGAATAATTAGAAGTGCATGTAATATAGTAGTTGGTATAAGTTAAAGGAAAGACACCTAGCACACATGGATGGATAAGCACTGGAAGAGAATTAAGGCAATTGAATCACAGCCTCCCTTGACACCTCATGCTTCCTTATGTGAAATGTGTACACATATATGTGTAGATGGCATTTGATTAGCTTAAATCGTGCGTTCAGCCATGGAGAAGCTAGTGATAAATATAAGAGGTAGCACTTGAGTGGAAAATGGGAGGAAGAGACAAATGACTAGATAATCAAGTAGGAAAAGAAGTAAGAATAATTAAATTGAACATTTATTCTTGCCACCTCATGCTTCATCGCCCCATAATCTATATATATATATATGCCTACAATTGCATTTGGTTGGGACCACTTTTTGATTTGACCATGAAAGCTAAACATTACACCTAATACGTGGCTTAGATGAGGATAATTGATGATTGCTAATTGTCATATATTTTTTCTCCTCTAATTAGGCATTTTGATTATAAATTTTGGCTTAAAGGATTTTAATTGGAGGATAATTGAATTTATTAGCCATTTTTATATTCTAGAAATCAATTTGCAAAATTTTGCAATTTTGGTGCACAACTCTATTTAAATGAATTTTTGTGAATCCTCCTACTTCATCTTTTCCTTTGTTTTGTGTAGAACTTGGGTAGAAGTTACATACATACAAGCCATGGTTTTACAGAGCATGAGAAAGATGCATTCATTTACTTTTAACTAGGAAAGACAGGGAAGAAGCTATGGTTAATATAGAGCCGCAAGTTCAACATCCAGTCTAGCCCTCTGCTCACTTTCACAAGTCAAGCATAAGTAGCATGCATCCACACACAAAGGAAGCTTACATGGATTAAGAAGCCACAAGTTCAGAGGGTGGATGAAGCACAAGGCACAACACTTAAGTTGCCACGACTCACGTGGCTGGAACAGAAGCAGAAGCACAAGAAGGAAGCATTGCACGAGTTTCTTTTCATACACCCCTCCATGTAGTTTGATTGGTTCCATACATGTCCATGCAGCTCATATTGATTCATACATACAAATGCCATGGGTCCAAGCATGCTGCATCTCACTCACTCAAACACATGAGAAGCTATAAGGTTTCAAAATAGAGCTCACACACACACACTCAAGAAGAAGCAAGAAGCTTGTATAAATAGAAGCTTTGGGTTGAGAGTAGAATGGGTAGAAACAGAGGTAGGAAAGAGTATAAGAAAGCATGCAACTACTGGTTCTGGTGCTTTGAGAAGACATGAATGAATGAAGGTAGAGCAGAACATAATATGTTAATGCAGAACACGTGAAAGAGCAAAGGGGATCCATGAAGAAAGAAAGGAGAAGTTGATATGGATTTCTACGGGGCAGCTTACGTGTTTTACCAAGAGAAGAGGTAGCTGAAGAATGGGCTTGACGTGAAGAATATGAAGGAAGAAGCAACTACTACATGTTCTTGTGAGATGGAGAAAGCCACGGGTATTGAAGGAAATTACAGCAGTAGAACAGAGGAAGCTATGAGTTTACAAGCAAGGAGCTAATGTGGACAAAAGTAGATGAGATAGAGAAGACGTTTACATGGAAACAACACGTGAGAAGTGTAACACCAAAAATTTTAGCTCATCTCATGCTTTTAAATGGCATAATATCATGATCCATATGGATTTCCCATAGAATAGCAAGGAAAATGGGATAAATTTTGCATTATGTCATATCTAAAAATTAATTTCAGTGTCACGTGGACCATGTGAGTTCATGCTATGCTTCCTCATATTTGAATGCATCATTACAACTCATTTGCATCACAAAATCATGCCACAACTCATGGAAACTGAAATGGACTGTGGAATATGGAGTTTCATTCTCGGCCAGAATTGCTCTACTTTCTGACCAAATTTTGGAAAATCATAACTAAATCTATAAAAATTAAAATCATGTAATCTTGGTCATTCTAGAAATATTTAGATGTCTACTTCACACTCAAAATATTTAGATATCTACTTCACAAAGGACGTTTGACATCCAAAATGGCCCAAAGGTCCGACTAAATTCCGGAACTATCATAGAATTCTACAGAAAACTTTGAAAATATCCAATTAATTCCAAAAAAATCCAATCCATACAAATGATACCAATATAGAAACCTTAGAATTCAATGGAACAGTACTTCTGGTTGGGCAAAATTACTGATATTAGACAGAAACTTCAAAAATTCATATCTCTCTCTATAAACCTCCAAATGAGGTGCTTCTAGTTGTCACAAGTCAATGCGATTATCTAGTTTCTCTGTATAAAATTTTATGGCAATTGGACATCATTTGGGCCTCGTGTGACAGAATTTAATTTCAAACTAAATGAGTAATACAGCAGACCAAAACCATAAAAATTGCCAACTTTGAAAAATTATCAAATATTCTGTAGACCTTCAAAAATTATAATCTTTAGCTTCCCAAAAAGCTCTCAATGAGATATAATTATGTACCAAATTTTAGATTAAGACTAACTCATTTAGCCAAAAGGTAATATAGGGTTCCATTTTGGTCAATTTTGGCTCCATATAGGGTACCAAACTTGCCAAATGGCTTTCCCTTGGTGTTGGCACCTTTTGGGCAAGTCTAAAAGCACATTTAAGGCTTGTGTGGGCTGCCCAAATGGTTCTAAATCTCATGCATCTCATTTTGGCCATTCAACCTACACTTATGCACATTTCCATCATACTTTCAATTTGCATACTGGGGCATTACAAACTCAAATTATATACTAGAGTTCATACATCATATCTACCCATTCAAACATCACATAATAGCATATTTACACATGTCTCAAGGGTCATAGACCATTTACAACATCATACACATCAAGAAACATAATTATGGTTCCAAAATGGTTAAAGCTAGGCATATGCTTGTCAAGCTTCCTTCTTCATTGTTGTTGGCTTCCTTCACCATAGCTACTTGGTCCACCTAGAATGTTAGAGCATTGGAGGGGAGGGGATGAGATTTAAAGAATCCCAATAGCTCATCTACTATTCAATCATACATAATATATACAAAGCAACCTTTACAAATGCATGCATGGAGAAAATGGAAGTCATAGACATTTTAAAAGCAAACTTAGCATATGGACAAATCATACAAGACATTCAAGAGCTCACCAAGTGCTTGGATTGGCCTCACACTTCTCCTCATGGATTTTGGACTTGCCTCACCCATTCTTTAAGAGCTTTAGATTCAACCATACTCTTGGGAGCCCACTTTGCTTTTGGGAGACTCTTTACTTTGTCTCAACTAAGCTCAAGGGTTCTTGGCTCATCCTCACCAAAAGGAAGAGTTCTTGGCCTCTCCACACTCTAGCAAACTCATACAAACATCATGTATTCATTTGAAAACATAACATGGCATCAAGAATCATGGCATATAATGGTATGCTAGCATACTTTTCATAGCTTGAAAATACACATACACACATTCTAAAACAAGCTAAACACACATCCATGTATGAGATAAGGTGGAGAGAGCTACCTTGTGTACACTCACACACTTTTTCCTTGAAATTCAATCCTCCTCTTTCGGCCACACATCCACAAATTGGTGGAGATGGTTTCTCTTGGCCTAGATACAATTTATGGGAGCCAATTAGGTTCATGAAACATATTCCAAGACTACATAACTTGGTGAAATACTAGATGGCTCTATAACCCCTATTATGGTCCATATTGGCACTTAATGAAGCAACACCCCTCAAATGGCTTCTAGGCCTCATTCTTTCCTTTCAAATATGATTCTTGACTCCTTTTAAGCCTTTTGGAGTCCTTACATCATTAAAACAAAAGGCCTAGCATCATGTTGCTTCTTTAGGTCATAATATGGAACCTAAGACACCAAATCACTTTCTATGAGTTCTAAATTTTTTCCAAGGCCTCCCTTTACTTTCATTCATCAAATATGACTCAAGAATGGGCTTAGAAAAATTTAAAACTCTCCTCCACTACTAGAACCCCTTTTGGCCTAGACATCAGCATCATTTGGGCTTCTTGGAGTTCTCTTAGTTTTCTTGAAGGAAGAAGCTTATGGGGAGCATCTTAGGTGTCTCAAGAACTCATTTAAACTCTTAATTAGACCTAGGAAGCATCACATAAATTCAGAATTTGAAAGGTGCACTAAAAACCTTAGGTTTTGCATATTGATTTCTAATGGCTATTTCATGGTTTTCTTTGCATATTCTTATTCTCCTCCATCAAATACCTACGATTCACCCATGGTTTGGTTGAAAATTTAACTCCCTAGGGCTGTCTATATTTAGGTCGAAATGGAGAAGAAAGGAACATCAACATAGCTACCATAGAATGTATTTTTACCTTGTTTCCTTGGTTAGTTTGGCTTGAATCTTGCTTTCTCCAAGGTCCTCTCTCCAAATCCGAAATTTCCCCTTTGTTCTTCCTTCAAAACAGCCCTCAAAACTTCAAAAAAATCATGGAGAAGAAGAGGGAAAAAAGGAGAAGAGATTGGCTAAGAGAAAGCATGAAAAACAAGCAAAATTCCATACCTAAAGGCTTGAATTTTTCCTCCTTCTTCCCTTCTCTTTGTTCGCCACTCTCCAAGGGCTTTGCTTCTGATTTGGGGCTGGAAAATCTGAAGTGAAATGACGAAGAGTGTGAGGTGCCACCTATATATAGCTAGGGCAAAGTGACTTTTTCAAAAATTCTAATTTTGCCCTTCGTACTTTGCATTTTTGTTTCTCCTTCGTTTTAGCTCCTTTTTGAGAATTTTCTTTTCCATTATAAAATTTAGGTTCCCAATTAAGAAAAATGCCTTTGGAATCACTCAAATCTGAGCTAAAACCTTTTCGAATGGATCTGTCAAAGTTCAGGCACACCAACATTGGAAAACATCCACCGGAGGGGATTTAACTGTCCCGGGGCTTTCTATGATTTTCAGGGCCTCTGAGAACCTCGGAGAAGTCAAAACTTTGGTTTAAAAAGCCCTCCTATGTGAATTCCAAAAATTGCCTAAAATTACGAAAATGCTATTACATTTCATAAGGTTTTCGTCAAAATTTATTTCTTCATTCTAGCTCCGTTTTTCTTTCTATCTGAGCTTGAAATTCTCATTTTTAGGAGCCTAGAATGCTTCTCAAATTTTTTGGGACCTTAACTACATCATTTTCGGGGGACTTGCTTTTGTATCCAGTGAGTTTCATTTGTTTATAGAGAAACCGTACATTACATTTCTCACGTTTTCTCTGGTTTTCAGAGAATCGATACTACAAGAAGAGAGCCAGCTGAGCATACTTTAACATAGAGATTTGCTAGAAGAGAAGCACGTGAGTTTTAATGAAGTATAAGATAGAGAATGTGTAATTAGTGAAGAAAAAGCCACGAGGTAGCTCATGTGAACAGAAGAAGCTGGAATTTTGCTACGAGCAGCATGTGGAACAGAAGATAAAATTAAATGAAGCATAAGGGAATTAACCTGGGCAGTTCTCACTTAAGCTACGGGTTTTTGGAGCTAAAATGTAGCTAACGTGGAAACTCGTGGCAAAGAAAGAAAACACATGAAGGAAAATGAGTTGGGAGCCGGATGAAGAAAAACATGTGGATTGCTATATGCTAAATGCATGATACAAAAAAAAAAAAAGCAACCACATGAGGCATAAAAAATGAGTTGTGGCTTATTTGTAATGAACCACATGAGAGATAAATGAAATGCAACATATGAAAGCAAGCCACAAGTGAATGAAGCAGCAAATAAGCAAAGGCTGACATGAGAATTAAAGAAGGAGTTATGAACACATAGCAAAACACGTAGAATTAAATGAATACACATGAATAGCACTTGATAGAGGAGGAGCATGAATAATGACACAATGAAAGTTGGAGATTAAGGTAAGAATAATGCAAGGAAGAGGAGGGGGAATCAGAAATGCGAAAAACATGACAGGAAGGGGGAGAGCTCCAGTACGCAAGCAAGGAGGGGTTTCTTCGGTCATCTTCTCCACATAGCCCTTTCCTCCATCAAAATTCATCCATCCATCTCATCCATGGTAACTTGAATTCTCTTTGTTGGCTAGCTAAAGAGAGGATATTCCTAAATGCATATTTGAGCTCCAAATTTCTTCTCTAATTTGGATAAATTCTTTCTCTTTTATCTTTTAATTTCAGCATTAATTCTTTTATTAATTTGACTAGGATTAGCCTATAAATTTTGAAATTTCATTACTGGAATTTGCTGGATTAATTTGGATTGTGGATTGGTTGTAATTTCCTATTTGGTTGTTAATTGTGATCACTACATGTTTGTGGAAAACCCAAACATAGTGGTTGTGCAATTTGCTCTTAATTTCCTCTTGATTATAAGCTAATTGATGCAATGGTTGTTAGATTAAGTGGCTGAAATTTTTGTGCAATTGATTGTGTGAGGAATTCATTAATCTAATTGGTTAATTGGCATTTCAAGTGGATTGTGCAGATTTTTATGAGCCTTTAGGATAAGTTTTAGTGTGTTCTTGTTCCTAACTCAATTGATTAATTCTTCAAGGTATTTTATGGTTGTAAAATCCTTGAATTATTGGTGAATTGAGTCTTGGATGGTAATTCAAGAATTCTTATGGAGAATACACTAATGAGCAAGAATTTAAATCCAATTTTGGTGCACTAAAAAGAGAGCAAGGATAATTGAATTCTAGGGAGTCCATCTAAAAGCTAGCTACCATATTTTCTTAATTGTTTACTTCATTTAGTCTTAAGTTTTTTTTTTTAATTCTTGTCATTCCAAACTTAGTTCAAGTAAATTTTAGTAATTCAAAATCCCCTAAACAATTTTCAATTAGTGATACTTGGAATACTCTTTCACAAACAATTAGAGGCAAAAACTCCTTAGGAAATGACCTAGGTTACACCATTATCTACAAATTTATTTTTCTACCTAGTTCATTTGAGATTGCATGACACAATCATCAAATTTGGTGCCGTTGCCGGGGAGTTTAGTTTCTTAATTGTTTGAAAGGGTTTCTTAGTATTTTTGCCCTGATTTTGCATTGTTTTTGTTCCATTTTCCCCTATTTTGAAGTTAGATTTTGGACATTTCAGTTGCTTGAATTGATTTTGCTACTTGCTGGAATTTTTGTTTAAAGTGCCCAAAAAATTCTCAAACTTTGTTTTCCAAGGTTTTGGGGTGTTTTGAGCAAAAATAATAGAGTTGCTATTTGGTGCACCATTTTTTGGCCAAATTCTAACGTTTTAGACACTTTTTTCTAATTTTTTTAGTATTTTCTCAAGTTTTATAGGATTTTTCTAATTTTTCTAGATTGATTGTTTTAATTTTTCTTTGTTAATTTTTTGTGTTCCTTCTTAATTTTTGCTTGTCTAATTGGTTTATGACAAGAACCTTTGGTGAGAAATTAATTGATTTGGATCCAAAAATTGAAAGAACCTTTAGAAGACAAGTAAGGATTAAGAAAAATAAAGATAATAAGTAGTTTTATTTCTTCTGCTTTTGATTGTGCGCAAGGAGTTGATTATGTACTACAATTTGCTAGTGATAATATGGCTAAACAAGATCAAATGAATGCTAACATGAATATGCATGTTTAGGCTAACTTGAATGTAAATGAAAATTTGAATGATAACATGCATGCAAGAACCATTAGAGAATTGACAGTTCCTAATGTGCATGATCTAAATCCTTATATACAATATCCAGAATTAGATGCAAATTTTGAGCTTAAATTTGGTTTGATTCAGTTACTTCCTAAATTTCATGGACTTGCAGAAGATGACCCTCACAAGCATCTAAAGGAATTCCATGTTGTCTACTCTACTATGAGCCACAAGGAGTCTCAAAAGAACAAATTAAGCTTAGAGCATTTCCTTTTTCCTTGGATGGTTTGGCCAAGGACTAGTAGTACTATCTACCCCCCGGTGCCATCACTTCTTGGGATTAACTGAAAAGGCTCTTCTTGGTAAAATTCCTTCTTGCTTCTCGCACTGCATCAATAAGGAAGGAAATATGTGGGATCAGACAGAATGGTGGAGAGACTTTTTATAAGCACTAGGAAAGATTCAAGAGATTGTTAGCTAGTTGTCCTCACCATCAAATTTCTCATCAGTTACTTATTCAGACTTCTATAAGGGGCTATTGAACATGGATAGAAATATGATTGATGTTGCTTCCGGTGGAGCCTTAGGTGATCTGACACCTACAAGGGCCTGGGATTTGATTGATAAAATGGCTCAGAATGCACAATAGGCTGGTGTGAGATAGACAGTAAAAGGAGTCAGTGAGTTGTATGCTCCACACTATGATCAGAGAATTGAGAGCAAGATTGATGCAATGTCTTCTGTGCTCTAATAGCTTGCTTTAGCTTGACAACAGCCATAGTCATCCTTTACTCCATCTTAGACTTGTGCACCACAGTCCTACCCTACTCAGGCACATTCTTATCCATAGTGCTATAGCCTAGGCAGCCACCTACCTCTAATGCCTTGGTGGGACCCCTATGTGATATATGCTATTTAGCCACACATGCTACTGATCAGTGCCCTATGTTAGAGGACAGGGTAGAGACTTATGCTGGGATGTTTCTAGTCAGGCCAATGTAACAAGGACAACAAAACTACGGTCCTTATTCTAATACATACAATCTAGGATGGAGGGATTACCCTAACTTGAGATATGGGAAAGGCAACAGAAAAATAGATACAATGCTGTAGGACCTAGCGTACAACCTTCCCAACCTATTAGGAAATTGGTTCCTATCCAAGAAGAACCCAGAAAGGATAATAGCATGGAGCTTATGATGAAGCAACTCTTGGAAAAGATGGAATAGAGTGAGACTAGACATAGACAGGAAATAGAGAACATAGAAAATAGAATGCAAACTCAAAACAGGAATGTGGATAATATGATTAGTCAATTGGCTACCTCTCTTAATGAGGTAAAAAGCCAAGGAATAGGCTAATTACCATCATAGACAATTGTCAATCTAAGGAATAGTAGCAATGTTAGTGCTATCACTCTTAGGAGTGGAAAGAAAATTTAGGGGTCCTCAGATACTAGTACCATAGATAAGTTGGCGTCATCAAAAACACACGTCGCATCATATGAGCTTAAGAAAAAAGAGGAGCCAAAGAAGATTTTGCCTTTCCCCAATAGACTTACCTTAGGAAAGAGGCAAACTGAAGTAGAAATTGAAAAAGAAATTCTTGAAACTTTCAAGAAGGTTGAGGTTAATATACCTTTGTTGGAAGTAATCAAGACCATCCCTAAGTACGCCAAGTTTCTTAAGGAAATATGTACTAACAAAAGGCAGCTAAGAGGGAATGAGAAAGTCAATTTTGGTAAGAATGTTTCAGCTTTTATACAACCAACAATGCCCACTAAGTGTCAAGATCTAGGCACTTTTACAATTCCATGCACTATTAGAAATTTTGAGTTTTCTGATGCTTTGATTGATCTTAGTGCTGCTATAAATGTTATGCCTAAATCAGTGTATTTATCTTTGTAGATGGGAGAGCTAAAACCTATTAGAGTGGTTATGCAGCTTGCAAATAGGAGCATCGTTTATCCTTTAGGAGTGTTGGAAGATGTCCTAGTTAAGGTAAAGGATTTGATATTCCCAGCTGATTTTTATGTCCTTAACATAGAGTATGATAGATATAGGTCTTGTGGACATGCCCCGCTCATCTCAGGTAGACCTTTCTTAAAAGCTGCAAAGACAATTATAAATATGCATGAGGGTACTCTTCAAATGGAGTTTGCTGGCAATCTGATACAATTTAATATATTTGATGCCATGAAACACCCCTATGATGACAACTCTATTTTTAGTGTCAGCCTGATTGATATGCTAGTTGATAATGCCAGTGCTGATTTTAGGGATAGTTTATTGACTGATTCTTGTGATATTGCTGACTTAGATGATTCTCTTGATTGTATATGCTCTGAAACTACTATATGTCATAGATGTACCCAGATTAGTGCTTTTATTGAGAATAGTGACTTTCGTGCATGTACTAATTATCATGATTATGTGATCTCCTCTATTTGTGATGATTTCACTGTTAGTCAGCCTGTGACTAATCTGGATGATTATACTGGTCTAGATTAATCCTCTTGTTCTAGAGATGATGTGCATGCTATTGTTTTCCTTAATTATTCTAATGCTACTAGATTTACTGATTCTTAGGATGTATTGCATGTTGATGTCACTTTTGAATATGTTGATTGTGCTAGTTCATCTATGTCTACTCTTACCTTGCCTATTGATAGTGGTATGAGATGCTGTATGACTAGTTCACCCAATGGTGATACTGATGTTGCTACTGTTGTTGGTTCTCTTATTGATATTTATTCTGCTGATGTTCCCAAAGATGGGAAAATTGTTTCTTCTATCTATGAGTTGTTTGAACAGGTATTTGGCATGGAAGAGATTAAAATCAAACCACTCATACCTTCGATTGAACAAGCTCCTACCTTAGAGCTTAAACCGCTACCAGACAATTTCAAGTATACCTATTTGGAGAGAGATGAGAAGCTTCCGATGATTATAGCTAGTGACATTATTCCAAAGGAGGAAGAGAAGCTTCTAAAGGTCTTGAGGAGGAGAAGACAAGTAATAGGATGGACCTTGGCTGACATACCTGACATTAGCCCTGATACATGTATGCATAGAATTTGTTGAAGGATAGGGCAAAACCAGTAAGGCAACCTCAAAGGCGATTGAACCCACTTATTCTGGATGTGGTTAAAAAGAAAGTTTCTAAACTTTTATCTGCTGGTATTATATATCCCATTTCTGATAGTCAGTAGGTTAGTCCTATACAGGTGGTTCCAAAAAAAATTAGGGATCATAGTGGACCGGAATGAAAATAATAAATTGGTGCCCACCCGTGTACAAAACAGTTAAAGGGTTTGTATTGATTATAGGAGGCATAATTTAGTCACTAGAAAAGATCATTTCTCCCTCCCTTTTATTGATCAGATGCTTAAGCATTTAGTAAGGAAGTCTCACTACTATTTCTTTGATGGATTTTCAAGTTATTTCCAGATATGCATAGTCTAGGAGGATCAAGAGAAGACGACATTCACATGCCCATTTGGAACATTTGCCTAAGACGAATGCCTTTTAGTCTTTGCAATACCTCTGGAACTTTCCAGCGGTACATGGTTTCTATTTTTAGTGATTTTTGGAACACTGTATAGGAACATTTATGGATAATTTCACTATACATGAGAACTCTTTTGATGACTGTCTGTGTATTCTGGATAGAGTCCTAACAAGATGCATAGAGAAGAACCTGGTACTTAATTTTGAAAAGTGTTATTTTATGGTTCGAAAAGGTATTGTATTGGGTCATATTATATTTGAACAAGGCATAGAGATTGTAACACCATAAATTCTAGCTCATTTCATGATACTCATATGCCTTACATCATTAAATTCCATGAGGGAAGTAAAAAGTCTATTAAAAATAATGACTATTTTTACGTTGCGTCGTGTTTAAAAATTCCATTCGGTGTCACGTGGACCGTGCGAGATCATACTATACATTGTCATATTTAATTACATCAATACAACCTTTTTGCATCATAAAATCATGCTCACAACTTATGGAAATCAAAGGAGAGCTCAAAATAACTAAGTGCATTTTCAGCCAAATTTGGCCCTTTTTCTGACCAAAAGTTGGAAAATTATAACTAAATTTAAAAAAATTGAAAACATATATTCTTGGTCATTCTGGAAAGCTACGGATGTCTAATTCACAGTAAAAATAAGCGCAAGCCATAACATCCATCACAGAGAGACGTTTGACATTAGAAATGATCCAGAGGTCAAACTGTACTCTGGAACTGTCACATAATTTTGCAGAAAACTTTGAAAATGTCCAATTAATTTCACAAAAATTCAATCCATGCAAATGATACCAATATGAAAAGCTATGGATGTTAGCTAGAGAAAAAAAATTTTTAAACCAGTTGATCATGCCCAGACCTCAGAATTTAATAGAACAGTAACTCAGGTTTGGCAAAACCCCTAGTATTGGACAGAATGTTCAAAAATTCATATCTCCCTCTCTAGACTGCAATTGAGGTGCTTCCAGTTGACACGAGTCACTGTGAATGTCTAGTTTCTCTATATAAAATTTTATTGCAATTGGACATCATTTGGGCCTCGTGTGATAAAATTTAATTTTGGACTAAATAAATAGTACAGCAGACCAAAATAAAAAAAATTTGTCAACTTTGAAAATTTATCAAATATTCTGTAGACCTTAGAAAATTATGATCCTTAGCTTTCCAAAAATCTCTCAACAAATTCTAAATGCATGCCAAATGTCATATCAAGAAGAGGTCATTTGGCTAAAAAGTGATATAAGGTTCTATTATGGTCAATTTTGGCTCCATATGAGGTACCAAAGTAACCAAATGGCTTTCCCTAGGGTTTGGCACCTTTTGAGCAAGTCTAAAAGCATGATTAAAACTTGTGTAAGCTACCCAAATGGTCCCAAACTCCATGCTTCTCATTTTGGCCATCTCATCCACACTTATGCATAATTCCATGTTGTCATTAAGGAAGCTACAATGCCATAACATGTCCAGATTCCATTCTAGTAGTCACATAGCATATTCTCTCATTCATACAAGTCATAATATCATAATTACATATGTTCATAACATTATATTACATATACATCCATTGAATACATTAATTGCCATCCTTATGCCTTGAAGTGATAAAATTTTCACATTTCAATGTCATTGCTTCATCTCTCATATGGTTGACTCCCATTGCCTTGCTCTTTGGGTTCACCGAGCTTATTAGATCATTGGAGAGGAGGGAATGAGATTCAAAGAATCCCAATAGCTCATCTCCCATTCAATCATACATAACATATGCAAAGCAAGTCTTAAAAATGCATGCATGGTTATCATGGAAGTCATGAATATTTAAGAAGCAAGTTTGGCATATAAACAAGTCATATAAAACATTCAAGAGCTCACCAAGTGTTTGGATTGGCCTCACACTTCTTCTCATGGATTTTGGACTTGCCTCACCCTTTCTTTAAGAGCTTTGGACTCAACCATACTCTTGGGAGCCCACTTTGCTTTTGGGAGACTCTTCACTTTGTCTCAACCAAGCTTAAGGGTTCTTGGCTCATCCTTACCATGGTTAAGAGTTCTTGGACTCTCCACACTCAAGCAAACTCAAACAAACATATGCATTCATTTGAAAACAAAATATGTCATCATGAAATCATGGCATATAAAGTCATATTAGCATACTTTTCATGACTTGAAAATACACATACACGCATTCTAAGACAAGCTAAACACACATTCGTGCAAAAGAGAAGGTAGAGAGAGCTACCTTGCACACAATCACACTTTTTCTCCTGAAACTCCCTCCCTTGCTTTGGCCACACACCCACAAAAGTGTGAGGAAGGTTTCTCTTGGCCTAGACATAATTTATGGAAGCCAATTAGGTTCATGAAACAAATCCTAAGGCCATACAACTTGTTTAGACACTAGGTTGTTCTAAAAACCCATTATGGTCCATAATTGCACCTAATGAAGCAACACCCTTAAAATAATTTCTAGGCTCTATTATTTTCTTTCAAATATGATTCTTAACTCCTTTTAAGCCCCATGGAGTCATCACATAATTAAAACAAAGAGCCTAACTATATGTTGCTTCTTTAGGTCATAATATGGAACCTAAAACACTAACTCACTTTCTATGAGTTCAAAATTTTTTCCAAGGCCTCCTTTTATATTCATTCATCATATATGACACAAAAATGGGCTTAAAAAATTTTAAAACTCTCCCTAGCTACTCCATCCATGCTTGGCCGAGACATAGCCTCTTTTTGGCCTCCTTGGAATTCTTTTTGTTTTCTTGAAGGAGAAAGCATGTGGGGAGCATCTTAGGGATCTTAGGAGCTCATTTAAACTCTTAATTAGACCTAGGAATTATCATATAAAATCATATTTTGGAAGGTGCACATGAAACCCTAGAATTTGCATTTTGAAATCTAATGATATTTTGATAATTCCCTTTGCATACTCTTCATCTCCACACCCTTTTTCCTTAGATTCATGCTTGGTTCTGCCCAAAAATCATCTCCCCCTAGGGTTTTCTCAAGTGAGGCGAAATGGTGGAGAAGGGATGTAACATCCAATTTTCTAAAAATCCAAGAAAACATAAGGAAATGCGAGAAACGTAACATGTGGTTTTTTCGTCAACATACGAAATTCACCAGATACAAAAGGAAGTCCCCCAAATAAAGTAAATTGAGGTCTAATAAAATTAGAATAATATTTTAGACCGCAAATAATGATGAGTCAAGGCTAGAGGTGCCTTAAAATTAGGGCTAAAATAGATGAAAGAAAAAGGGATCATAAAAAGGTCCCAAAGAGCCTCCGAAGTCAAGTATGAAGGAGTCAGGGACCAAAATGTAAAGAAAAGTTATATGTCGAGCAAAATGTATAAATTGCCCGAAAGTTCAGGGAACCCTAGTTTCACCCTCTATTCATGGCTTTAGGCACGAATATCAAAAAATCGAGCAAGAATCTCAGAAATTCGTGACCCACGATTAAACTCAGTTCCATGAGACAGGTCCAATAACGCCATGTTGTCAGAATAGCTAGACGGGATCCGGTCTAGGATCTGGTTAGCCCAATCAGTAGCTATGAGCAAAATAGAAAAAATAATTTATAACAACTATAGAAATAGAAATAGATAAAGGGCTAAGAAACCTTGAAGGGGTTTCATTGACAGAATTGCAATAAATGAAAATTTTATAGCATAATCATAATACAGAATGGTGAAAATTACACCTATAGACCCGGGTGTCCGATTGACACCAAAATTTATGAGGATTGAGATTAAGGGCCCCTGATCCATGTTTGAGGCTTAGTATGACTAGAAAGTAGAGGAAACAATATTTATAAATTGTAGAAAGTCTAAAGGTCCAGACACTGATTTTTAGACTGTTGTAAGGCCCAATAGCCGATTCTAAAGGCCCAATAAGAGAAAAAAAGATATAATTAAGGTTTTAGAGAAGATGAAACCCAAATATAAATTTAAAATGAAAAAGAAAGGAGAAAAGAATTTTAGTTATTTTAAAAAATTAACCATAGTTAAGTTAGAAACTAACTATGGTTGAGTTAAAAGTTGACCATGGTTGAGTTAAGGAAGTTAACCATGGTTACTATTCATGACTTAAGGGCTAAGAAAAGGTGTCCAAGTGTGTGGCCAAGAAATTTTGGAAGAAGATATTTAGCTATGAAATTAGAAAATCAAAAGAAAAAGGAATGGAGGGTTAAGATTTGATCTTGAAAAGGTTGATCCAAGGGTCTAAATTTAGTATGACCATTTAACTTCATCTAAATTCATCTCCTTCACCTCCATTCCACCATTTTCATGCCACACACAAGGGAGAAAGAAAGAAAAACGTGAAGAGAGAGAGAGAGAGAGGGAGAAAAAGTGGAAGAAGAAGTGAAACCAAGCAAAATTACCACCATTCTTCACCAAATTTCTTTATCTTCTCCATCTCCAACCATTTTCTCCAAAGGGCAGCTGCATATTCATCTTTTCTTCAAGGTGGAATATTTCTCTAAGTGGGAAGAGAAGGGTTGTTAGTGTGAGAAAAGCAAAGAAAGCAAGGATTAAACTTAAAGAGTAAGTTTTCTCCACCTTGCACTTGAAAATCACATGCTTTGAGTTAGTTTTATTAAACCCTAGCTATGAGTCATTTTTGACAGCATATAGATGATTAAAAATGAATTTTATATGTTGAATATGAAGGCCTTGAAATGAATTTTATATGTTGAACATGAAGGCCATATGAACTTAGTTATTGTTGTTATATGCTGAGACTTTGAAAAACACAAAGATTGTAATCTTTGGGAAAATAGAAATCATGTGGAAATGCTGTTTGAATTTTCCCAAACTTTTTTATGGTGTTTTTTTAATGTCTTAAAGTCATGTATACCAAATTTCAAGTCCTAAAACATAAAGAAGAAGGCTATGGAATTTTTAGAACCAAAGAAACTCACTTTTGAGCTTAAAACGGAGCAAGATTATGTGATGACCAAAACGTGATGTTGGGGCTTAAGTGAGTCGTCGCATAACCCTCAAAATAATACTAGGCTGATAAAATATGTAGCTAATGGCACAACCTAAGTCATCTCCCTTGGAATTGGCATTCAATGCCTAATTGAGTTTACCAAATATTAAAAGACTCTAAAAATTCCTAAACTAAGGGGGTTTTGATTTACTTAAAATAAAATTGACTTAAAATTCCTAATTACTATCTAATTGAGTGAATTATAGTCTTGTGACTAGCTTTGGATTCGTCCTTTGATATCCACTATCCTTATCCTAATCCAATTATGATTAATTCTGGTCTAAGAGTTCCTAAATGTGTTCATAACAAATTATCTTGGGTAACCACTCAAGATTCAAGAGATTAACTATCTAATGTTGAATTGAGACCTCAATCCTACATTAAACTGTTAAATCTTGTCTTTAAGATCTTGAACACTCAATTTGATTGATTAACTAATTGATTAGCCTCTGAATCATCCTAAATATTTAATTAACCAACTAAACATTAAGGAATCCTCAAATTAAACATTCAAACAAATAGTCTCACTCATGTATTTTATCGAACACCTTCAAAGCATGCATGGGAATTCAGATAATATTGAAATTAATCAGATCAATTAATCAACAAAAAAGTTCCCTAATTAGTGTCTAACCAGCCACTAATTACAATTACACAAATTCCCTATCAAATACAACTTAACCAAGATAATAAATGAAGGAGAAAAAGTGTAGGAAAAATAAAGAAATTATTAGCCAAAATTCTATGTCTTCTCCATGGATTCAAGCTTCTCCAAGGATTCCTCCTAGCTAGCCTCAAAGTGGATTAGAATTTCATGGAATGTGGAGATGGATAGAATGAAGATGGAGTGGAGGCGTGGATGATTGGATGGAATGGATGAATGAAGAGATGAATGGGATGGATGAATGGTAGATGGATAAATGCTGAATGAATGGATGATTCGGTGCATGAATGAATGGTTGAATAAATAGGCAAGGGTTTGCTAAGATTTTGAGGCGTGAATAAGTTGGAATCTAGAAGATAAATCAGAGGCGTGAATGTATGAAAGAGTGACGATGGATCAGAGGCGTGAATGGATCAACTTGTTCGAATTCCTTCTTCATTAAAAATCACGTGCCTCTTATTTGCTTTTCTCACGAGCTATTCTTTCTCTAAACTCAGCTTCTTTATGTGTGTATAATGTGGGCTCCACTTCATTTTATTTTACATAAATTCCAGCCCAAGCTCCACGTCATTTTTTTTCTCATCTTACGTTTTTAGCTCCTGCGTTTTCCTTCTTATATCACGTTCCCAGCTTCGTGCTGCTTCTCTTATAACTGGACGTTACTTTTCTCGTTCTCATGCACGTTCTGCCCAGTTCAACGTCCTCCCTTCAGCTACTTCCAATATGTTTTCTTCTTCTCGTTCAGCTCATTTTGCTCCAGCTCCCAAGCTTCTCGATCCAGCGTCTTCTGCTCTTACGTGGTTCTCTAAACTCAAAGCTCAGCGTTGGTTCATCGTGATACTGTACGTGTTTCTGCATGTGTTCTGCTCCTCTGATGCTTCCTCGTTCAGCTCGCTTTTAACGTGTTAAAGGCGTAGCTTCTGCATGCATTCTTCTCCTCTGTTTTGAGTTTGTTTCTTACTTGTGTAGCTTCTCTTCGTGTTTCTCATTTTCCTTCACCAACCCATAGTTCATCACGTAGCTTTTTCTTCCCACGAGCAGCTCGTGTTGCTCTTCCTCTTTTCTTTCCACACAAGCTCAAGCTTCCTTCATTTATTTGCATGCTCTGTTTTACTCGTTGCTTACAAGCTTCTTCCTCTCTTCCTTGTGAGCTTCTTGCTTTGCCCGAATCCAGAACGTGGCTTTACCTTCTTTTAGCTCAAAAATCACGTTGCTTCTCCTCTTAAGTCCAGCCCACGTTCTGCTCCTTACTTAAGCTTCTTCGTGCATCGTTTGGTTCTGCATGAGTGTATCTCTTTACTGTACGAAGGCCAGAGGAGAAAAAGAAATGAAGCAGTCCTCCTCTCCTCGTGATATCCAGCCCATACTCCTTCTCTCAAGCTTCTCCTTTCCACGTAGAACCCAAACTCGTGCTTCTTCACGTTAACTTTCATGAATCATGCAGCTCGTTTTGTTGCTGCCATGTTGAGAAGTCTAGCCCATAGCTTGCACTACTTCTTCCTCTATTTCAGCTACATGCAAGTAGAACTCGAGCTTCCAAATCCAAGCTACTTCCTCGTGGCTTCCAAGCTCCTTAATGGCTGTAGTATGCTTTGCTCTCAACGTGGAACTATGCATGTGGGCTGGTTAACAAGAGAATGAAGCTTGTGCAAGATTTGTGTTGACTATGCTCTTTCCTTCTCTTCTTTAATTCAAATTATCATTCAAGCTTTAATTGTCCATTGAAATTCTGCACAAAAGAGTGGGAAAAATCAAATAGGAATTTTCACAAAATTATTTAAGATAAATTTATGCATTAAAATCCAATAATTTGTAACTTAATTCCTCAAATATAGAAAATGGCTACTAAAATCAAATTTCATCTAATTAGACCCTTAAAGCCATATTTGGATACTAAAATACTTAAGATAAGGAGAATAAAACATATAAAATATCATGCTTATTAGGGCTAGAATTTGATGCTGTTATCCATTCTAATGGATTCAAAAGGATGTTTTTAGCTAGGAATACCTATGGGAAAGCCCCCAAAACTCATGGAATAAAATTTCTAAATTTTAGCCAAGAAATGCATACTATTTGGCCATAATGAATGGGAAGGGAAGGAGTTGGATTTTTCCAATTCCAATGGCCCCATTAAGTTTAAAAGGGTCATACTAGGTTAAAAGTTAAGGTTTATATGTTAATTGTAATGAATTATCATTATGATTATAGGATTGGATATTTGTTTGAGAACTCCAAAAGCAAGTAAACCGAGTTCCAAGGATTGAGGAGTAAAGTTTGCTAAGGTAGTAATTTTCCTTTCTATTTCTTTAAGCTTGTATGTTTGTATAATGGTAAGTGTTATGCTATATCAAGTTGTCATTTATACTATAAGATGAGACATGTATACTTAGATTGTACTTGACCTTGTATGAAATGCCTTGTATTGCTATGCGATATGTGGTATCTTGATTGGCATTATGTTATGTACTTACATGCTAGCTTGTGAATGAGATTAGTTTATTACTACTGAGATTTCATAATCTCACCCAAATATAACCCATGCTAGGTCCGAGTTCAAGAAAAGAAAGAGCAAAGAATGTGGAGACATAAATCAAGGACCTTACTTTTATGCACCACATTTTGTCATGTAATTAAATATTTTAGATTACTGCGTGTATGAGTTATATTATGACATTACAAGGTACTCAGGTATGAAATGGAAAGCCATGTATATAATCAACCCTTGAGTAAATAGAATATGACTGGTGAGCCTAAAATGCAAAAATGCATCTACTTATATAAAGGCAAAATAATAATAATATGTCAAGTGAATGGTAAAATTGTTCAGTTTTTGTAGGGACACTTTAATATGAAGTTATACGCATTCTGCTAAGGAAATATTTTTTCCTTGTAAATGGCTTAGAGAGCTTGAAGTAGAGCCCTGAACCGACCTCATACGATTTTTCTATAATTAATTATGTATTTTCAAAGTTAGATAAGAAATTGGAAATGACCAAATAAATAGTAAAATTATATGAGGAAGTTTCTAAAAAGAAAAAGTTTAATTAGTTCAGGTTTTCCATTGACTTCTCTAAGTTTTATATGAGGTAATTGTAGTAGGAAAAGTGTTTAAAATAAGGTATGACAAGGGAACCAAAGATGATAACCATAGGAAGAGAAATTACCTTATTTTCTTACTTTTTCTCACTTGAATCTTGTGTTCTTTGAGCTCCTCTCTTTAAATCCGAATTTTCAACTCAATTTCTCCTTTAAAATAGATTTATAAACTTCATTTTAATCATAGGAAACAAAGGAGAATGGAGGAGAAGAGGTTTGGAAGAGAAAGAGTATGAAAAACTACAAATTTCCATACCTTAAGCCTTTGATTTCTCCTCCTCTTTGCCTTCCTCTTGTGCACCAATCTCCCTAGGGTTTTCCTCTGGTTTTGGGCAGAACTTGGTCATGCAACATGAAGGGAGAATTGAGTCTTGGATGGTAATTTAAGAATTCTTATGGAGAATACACTGATGAGCAAGAATTTAAATCCAATTTTGGTACACTAAAAAGAGAGCAAGGATAATTAAATTTTAGGGAGTCCATCTAAAAGCTAGCTACCATATTTTCTTAATTGTTTACTTCATTTTATCTTAATTTTTTTTTAATTCTTGTCATTCCAAACTTAGTTCAAGTAAATTTTAGTAATTCAAAATCCCTTAAACAATTTTCAATTAGTGATACTTGGAATAATCTTTCATAAACAATTAGAGGCAAAAACTCCTTGGGAAATGACCTAGGTTGCACCATTACCTACAAATTTATTTTTCTACCTAGTTTTATTTGAGATTGCGTGACACAATCGTCAATAATACACACATATGCTGCCACCTAACTTTGCATCGAGTGAGTGATGAGAAGATGGAATTGTAAATGGTTTGATAACATCCAAAATGAGTTGTCCATTGCAAAAGTTATCATCCATCTTAACTTCAAGTAGGCAGAGAGAAATGGTGATATGAAAGAAGGAAAACTCATGCATCCATAGAAGAGGAAAAACGAGGAAATTAGCCAAGGTACCAAGATTCCATCAAAGGTGAAAATAGAAATTTTAGTATGTTCATAAGTTGCTTCCTTTTACTTAAAGGAAAATTTGAATTTAGAATAATTTGCAATGGTTGGACAGCCATAAAAGTGTGAAGAAGAGAACATCAAAGAATCTTAAAGGAAAGCCATGAACACTTGAAGGTGAGTGATTCAAATTCATCTTTTGAAATGAGAAAAATGAAGAATGAGGCAAAGGAGTAGGAAGAAAATCCTGTGTAATTGGTTAATAGTTGGAATAGTACCATGGGAATATCATAATTTGGATAAGAAGGACTGTGTAAGAGAACAAAACCTAGGAGAAATGATTAGAGGCAAAAAGGAAACCATGTAATTAGTTGGCATACAAATACAAGCTCATGTAGTGTTATGATTGAAATGGATGTACTAAGGTTAGGGATATTAGGAATTTTTAATCTTTAACTAACGAAAGGGGATTAGGATTTTCATATGGGGAATTAATAGCTTAATTGAAGTGTAAATATTGACCATAATCTATCCTTAATTAAGGTCATGTGTGACTAAAATTTTAGAAAAAGCAAGTGGAGCAACGGGAACTAAGGAATAACTCTATGTAACAGCGGTAACAAAACAGGTAGCTAATATGGTATTCTGTATGTTTACATACATAATTGCACTAAATGATTTCTAAATTTCTTATGCTATGTATGGTGGCATATATGCCCATTAAAGTGACTCTCATGAGTATTAGATCATTGTTATTAGCCAATGACCGAAGTGTATTAGCCTAATGAGCGAAAGTATGTTACTACCTGGGATTTACGTGCTCTTACACCGAACTGTGCATCGACTATACATTGTTTAATATCTAGTGTTCTTTATGTGTGTATACCATGAATACATTGTTATCTACTGGGATTATATATCATTATAAAGCTAACCATTTTTTTTCAGGTAGTATCCATACTACAGATGGAGTTCGACCAATAGATGATAGCTGAACCAATTAGAAGACTATGTACTGACTGTAGTTAGTTGTAATTTCTCTTAGTAATGTTAAATGTTGAAGTCTGACTCTAGTTGAGTACTTAGTGTTGCGTTACTAACCTCTTGTCAGTTTCTATATAAATGTAATACATGAGGAATTTACTATAAGTTCATGATGACGTCTATTAGAACCACTGAACTCCATGTACAAGTAATCTCTCGTAATTGCATTTGCATGAAACTGATTATCACAATTTTGAAAGCAATACTAGAATAATGGTATGTATTTAACTAATGTGGAAAAGTCTATGTTAAAGTTTGTACAGAGACATATTGAGTGGACTAAAACAACAAAACATATGTAATATGACATTGTTGTGTTGCTGTGTTTTATAGACATCTAATGTTTGCCTCTTGTGGACATAGTTAGAGGAGGATTTTAAAGTCCAAATTTTTATAGTAGGTTGTCCTTTTCTTGAATTTGAAATCTAAAAAATTAGAGAATTTTTCAAGTAAGACAAATTAGGAAATTACTTTATTATTGTCACCTAACTTCTGCACAGGACAATTTAGAGCAAGTTTAATAATCAATCTTGTTAAATAGGTAAATGAAGGAATTAATGCACGAAATTTTATGGAAGGATAGCTAAGACATATAACGTTTAATCTGGAAAAATTCATAATTTTCTAGGTTCATTTACTAAGCTAACTAAGTCAGAAACAGAGACCCTTAGGTGCAGCGGACTCAACTGAGGTAGGGAGTGAGATAGCATTGGTTAAAGGGCTATCCATGAGAGTTTAAAAAACCTGTTTTAGTGACTTATAGTTAACATAATAGGGAGTCAATCTACCAATTTTTATGATTTTTAGATAACATTTGATGGGTAAAAAAAATTCCACAAGAACATGTGCGAAATTATAAGTAAGCTAGACTTTCAGTAGTTCCATTTCCCCACAACGAAATAAGAATCTGTAGGCTAATTAGAATAACAACATTATCAACTTCTGTTTTCTTATGAAAATGATAAGGGATATCTAGGTATCACAAATAACTTTCAAGATTGAAAATCGTGGCCCTTGGATCAAATGGATAGTTAAGGTTAAACCTTGAGATAGGAAATTAAATGTGAACCTTTGGATTAGATCAAGGGTTGTAATTTGATCTTAAAAAGTAAAGGAATCTAGGCTATAGGATAAAGAATTATTAAGGGAATTATAGGAAATAAAAACTTTTAAGAAAGTGGATTTATTTTGGGCATTTTGAGATAAATAATAATTCTTAGCCATTGTTGAAAGTAAATGAATTTTTAATTATGGATTTGGGCTTAATTAAGAAGAATTTAGTAAGTAAAGAGGGGAAATTAAAGCTTGGGCACTATAGTTATTTTGTTTATAATAGAAGACCATTAGTAGATGCTCAATTACATTCTTATGCAAATCAAACTTAAATAAACCCCTTAGCTTTGTTCCAATACTTAGGAAAGGGCCCAAATGGATCATAGGTTATTGGGTTAACCCATTTCCCAATTAAAACCCTAAAGGTGCTGTAGCCACACTACAAATTTGGAAGCAAAACACTTGTGTTGTAGAAACAAGAGAACATTTTTGCATCTTTAGGTAGAGGCTAGGGTTTTTCAACTTCTTGCCACCATTTTGCACTTTTAGAAGGTGATAAATGTAATACCATAACTATATATAGGACTCAGTCCATAGCATAAATAATGTATGGCATTTGTTTGCATGAAAATTGCACTTTAGGTAGCGAAAATAACCGATACAGAAAGCCAAAATAAATCATTATTTGCCAAATGGGGCATATGAGCTTGCCATATTTATCTAGAGACCTTAACACATGTGCTCAACTAGAACTAACTCAATTTAAAGCCCAAAACTTGAATCTATGCCATGCAACACGAAATGACATGTGGCTTTGCATTTTTCCAAGATTTTCATATTTTGATATGAAATTTGAAAAATCATAATTAAATCTAGAAAAATCAAAATCATACAAATTATACCACTCTAGAAAGCTACAGATGTCTTCTGATTGCCATAAAAATTTTAGATCAAAACAACTAGGTTTGCCTTACAGAAACTGATGAAATAGTAACACTCATCATTGATGCATCCTGCAGCTAAATTCAAACTTCAAAAATTCATTTCTCCCTTTACAGAACTCTAAATGAGGTGCTCTTAGTAACTATAGAAAGCTTATAATGTCTAATTTGTGTCCATGAAATTTCATGAGCATTGGACTTTATTTGGCCCTTGAGTGATATAAAAATAAAAACTGACCATAAGAATAATAATTGGTGTAACATCCGGTTCCTCCGTAAACATGAGAAACGTAATATCCGATTTTTTCATAAATGTATGAAATGCATTGGATATAAAAGGATGTCCCCCAGATAGAATGATTTGAGGTCCAATAAAATTAAAGTAATAATCTAAACCTTAAATAATGAGGATCCAAGGTTAGAGGTACCCTAACAACAGAGTCAGAATAATCAGGCAAAATTTAATGAAGATGCAGTGGCACTTTCACAATTTTGGGCACCTTTTAGAAAATTCAAAGAAGGAATTTTTAAATGGAAAAATTGAGTTTCCTGGGGTTCTCAGAGACCCTAAAAATCATAGGAACCCTTAGAATGGTTTAAACCTCTATGGTTTATATTTTAAAGTGTCAGTTGATCCAAATTTTGACTAGTTTATTGGGGAAGTTTTTAAATCCAATTTGGATAAAACCAAAGGCATTTTTATGAATTAGAGGACTTAAATTTTATGATGAAAAAGACAGTTCTAAAAAAGGAGTTAAAATGAGCATAAACAAAGCAAACAAGTGCATAGGAGTAAAATGGTCATTTTGAAAAATTGTAAAAGAGGCTTCTTAAGTAAGATTACATCACATCATCTTCTCCAAACTTCCATTTTCAGATTTTTAGAGAGCTATGGTGTAACACTAAGAGGGGAGAGAGAGAAGAAGTTTAATATTCTGTTTAGGTAAGTAAACCACCTCGTTTTATCCCGTGCCAGTTAAGAAAGTTGTTCCTCTCTCTAAGAACTCTCTAATAGTGGTTTTCTTTTTTTGAAAACTTGAAGATTCAGGTTTGACCTAAGCCAAAAAGGAACTCTTTTGAAGAAACCAAATAGTAGAAAATAATTTACGCGAAGAGAGCTCCGTTTTAAAGTAAGACTTTATTTGAAACATTTGCAAAATCTTGTGTTTTCAAGCCATTTAAGCTTCAGTCTAGAGAGAGAAAGTGAGAAGGAGATTTTTTCTTCATCTATTCTTAATGGAACCAAGGGTTATGGAGTGTGAGGATTAAAAATACACAACTAGAATTGAAAAGGAAGCTTTAGAATACAAGTTATAAAATTTAGGGATTTGGTTGAGCCTTGGCAAATATAAAGCTTTCTAATGATAATTTAAGTTGTCTAAGAGTATGAATGAGTTCTTAAGACACCTAGGAAGCTTCACATATGCCATTTCCCTAAATGAAATGAACCAAACTCCATGAATGCTCTAAGCCTCCATAGTCTTGCCCAAACCCACTTCATGCACCTAGGGGGTGCTTTAATTTGTTCTAAGCCTAGAATGGGACTAAATATTATAGAAGAATATTAGTGGAAGCCTTGGAAAAAATTTAAAAGTCATGGAATGTGAGATGGAGGTTCAGGCTCCATAATGTGACATTATGAAGTAACTTATAGCTAGGCTCCTTAAAATGAATGTGTGATGATTCTAAGGAGTCTAAAAGGAGTCAAGAGACCTAGAATGAATGAGAAATGGGAGCCAAGACCATGAGTTCTCCTAATTGCTTCATAAGGTCTTATGTAACACCATACGTCTAGGACTCAATTCATACAATTGTCATGCCTCATCTTATGTTTATTTTATGGAAACAATATAGTGGCATAGGGAGTTATGAATAAAAGTGCATTTCTCTACAGGTAAAATTTTTCTTTTGGAGTCCCGTAGGCCATATGAAAGCATCTATCACGTTCTCATACTTAAACACATGAATATAACTCATTTCCGTCATCAAATTTGGCCTACAACTCGTGGAAAGCAAAGGAGCACATAAAATCCATGTTTGTATTTTCGGCCAGAATTTCCTCTTTTCTGTCACAAATTTTGAAAATTTATAACTAAATCTAGAAAAATCAAAAACATGAAATATTTGTCATTCTGGAAACCTTATGATGTCTACTTCACAATAAAAATACGCCCAGATCATAAAATTCATCACACAGGACATTTGACATCCAAAAATCTACAGAGTCGCTGGCTGCCTGGGCTGTTGTTCAGTTTACTGATACCAATTTCTGAAATTCATAACTAATTCTATAAAACTCAAAATCATACAAATTCAGTCATTCTGGAAAGCTACAAATGTTAAATTTATAGAAAAAATAATTCCAAAATGAAACAGATACGTTTAGTCAGCTGGACCCTATGGAACAGTAACCGGACTCATGGG
Organism: Erythrophleum ivorense; assembly: GCA_026724425.1. NCBI lineage: Eukaryota > Viridiplantae > Streptophyta > Magnoliopsida > Fabales > Fabaceae > Erythrophleum > Erythrophleum ivorense. The sequence goes on from JAIUCV010000009.1 coordinate 18,405,568, forward strand.
GCGCTATTGATACTGACAGTTAACTTCAAACATGCATAACTCACTGCTCAAACCTCCAAATGAGGTGATCTCGGTGGCCACAGAAATATTATGACCTCTAGTTTATGCATATAAAATTTCATAAGCATTTGACACCATTTGGTCATCAGGTGACACAGAATTCAAAACTGCCAGTATGAACAGTACCCATACCAGAATCCATGAAAAATCCCAACTTTGAAAATTCCTCAAATATTCTCTAGGTCTCCGAAAATTATGATCTTTAGCTTTTCAAAAATATCTTAATGAGACCTAATTGTATGCCAAATCTCAGATCAAGACTAACTCATTTGGCCAAAAAGTGACATAGGGTTCCATTATGGTCAAATTTGACTCCATATGAGATACCAAATTTGCCAAATGGCCTTCCCTTGGTTGTGGCACTTTTTGGGCAAGTCTAAAAGTACATTTGAGACTTGGGTAAGCTGCCCAAATGGTCCCAAACCTCATGCATATCATTTTGACCATTCAACCCACACTTATGCATACATTCATCAAAGTTTCATATTACACGCTTTGATCTTACATACTCAAAATAAGTGCTATAGGTCATATATCATTTTCATATATCTAAACATCACATAATAGTATATTTACACATGTCTCAAGGTTCATGGTACATATACAACATCATATACACTATGAACTATCATTATGGTTCCAAAATAGGCAAAATACTACATAAGCTTGTCACTCCTTGCTCTTTATGGTTGTTGGCTCCCTTCACCATAAGTGCTTGGTCCACCTAGCATGTTAGATGATTGGAGAGGAGGGGATGAGATTCAAAGAATCTCAATAGCTCATCTCCCATTCAATCACACATAATATGTGCAAAGCAAGCTTTACAAATGCATGCATGGAGGAAATAAAAGCCATGGGCATTTTAAAGCAAACTTGGCATGTGAACTACTCATACAAATCATTCAAGAGCTCACCAAGTGTTTGGATTGGCCTCACACTTCTCTTCATGGGTTTTGGACTTGCCTCACCCATTCTTGAGCTTTTTGGACTCAACCATACTCTCGGGAGCCCACTTTGCTTTTGGGAGACTCTTTGCTTTGTCTCAACCTGTAACACCCCAAAAATTAATTAAGGTGTCAATCATGGATTTAGATTAATTAGGAATAATTAATATAGGATGATTGGGCAAGTTAAGTGAATGAGGATTTTAGAGAAATAAATTATTAATATAGGTTTAAGATTTCAATTAGATTAAAGCTTAATTTGGGCCTAAAATTAATTTGAATAAGCCATGGGTAAGAATTTATGGAGGCCCAATGATTTTAGGTGCAAGCCCAACTCCTTATCACGAGATTTGGGCTAAAAGAGATCACCTAGTAATAGACCAATTTGATTTAGTAGAAGGGAGGCCCAAGACCCAATTCACATGAGCCCCTATAGTTAGCCCAACACACATTATGCAGACCCAAGTTAGATTGACTCTTGGAACTTGGCCTAACCCATCAAATTTCTGCAACCCAACTTATGAAATAAGGCCCAACAAGAATGAAAATCTGAACCCACAAGGAATTGGGCCATTGGGTCAACAAATCCCACTTATAGAATTAAGTTTTCTGCAGCCCATTTCATCTAGTGCCAACCCACATGAAATAATAAGCCCAATTGGACCTTGGGCTGATGGGTCAACCCATTTTTCATTAAAAACCCTAAGGGTTCAGCAGCCTCTCTCCCCATTGAGCAGAAAACACAAAAGGCAAGGGAGAAAATTCGGAGGTTTAAGGGAGGCTAGGGTTCTACCAACATGGGAGCTCAATTTTTTACTCCTAGAGGATGATTTAGCCAAGGTGAGTTATATATAACTTGACCCTCTCATCCTCCTCTTCATTTTAGTCCAATTAATTCTGGGTTTGAGCATTTTCATCTTCTTCTCAAATTTGAAATTTGGTGTTGGGTGATTCCTTGCAAGATTTTCGGACTTGGAGGTTAGAGGGAGGACTAGGTAAGCTTTTCCCTTCCATTTTGTGTATCACATTGCTAGAAAATGCTCCTAAGGATGCATTATCATAATGGGTTCTGTAATTGTGTGAAATTACAAGGAGATAATGGTGGAAAACCCAATTTTCTGGGCTTGATGATTGAATTGCGAATTTTGGTGAGTCCATAATGGATTTTCAGAGGTGAGGCTATGGTTGTTGTTAAGTGAGTATACCCTTCCCATTTTGATGCATTTTCTGTTAGTTTGAAATCCCTATAGTTGACCTATGATATGGGTTTTAGTTTCATGTGAAATTACCCAGAAATTGGAGTGAACTATGGCAATTTTTGGTGTGGGAAAGTTGGAATCCGAAATTAAATTCCTTGGTAATTAGGTGAGTAACCTCTAGTCTATCATTAGTAGTTCAACTCTTTGGATATTTGATTGTGATTAGAAATGATGATAATTATGCTTGTTATAGGCTTGGTGTGCATTTGGATTATTATGGTAGTTAGGGGAAGAGTAATTGGCTTCATTGAGGTAACTGGGGTTATTCTTCACTTCCATGTATATGTTCATGTTGATCTAATATTGTTTGCACATATATGGTTTTGAAATGTTAAATGATTGGTTGACTACTTAAATTGTTATTGTGATTGGACCTTGTGAGTCCATGGTGGAGCTGTGGTGCAGCTGCCACCTGTGCATGTGCTTTGATCGGGCACTGGGTTGTGATCAAACCCCGATGTACTGAGCCCTGGTTGTGCTCATTGGGGAGTTGGTGCCGTGGACGGACCATTCCCAGTGTTATTGGCCATTAACATGTTGTGTATGATTGTTGGTATGGGACAGTAGTCATTGGTAGTTCAACTAGTTCATTTGCGAATTGAATTGATGTTTCTGGTATTGATGACATGAAATTGCATTGGATTGATTGACTTGTACATATATATGGAATCTGCCCTTTTGTTACTGAGATTGTATATCTCACCCCGTTATGGGCTAACATTTTCAGGGACCGGACCTCTTAGTGGCAAGAAGAAAATTAATGGGAGTTTGCTAAATGGTATGGTAGCACATCAGTTTAGGAGCTTTAACAAAATGTATTGTAACTAAATTGCTAGTTTTGTATCATTGTTGCATTGCATCATGAGTTGCCAAGTATAGGGATTGTATATGTAATTTGATTATCATGGGATTGAACATTTTGATTGTAATTGGCTAATAATGGATAAGTGATTCGATTTTATATGAACATTAAGCATTGACCCCATGCACCTTGTGACCATAATACATTTACTGTCACTTATTCTTAAATTTGTTGATATGAACTAGTTGGGCAAGTAAGAAATAGTATCTAAGTTTTACAATGGTAATGGAGGGATTGATGGGTAAATATGATAGATAAATACCATTTGAATCATATAAAATGAGAGAAAGCGGTCCTAGAGTGCTCCTAGGGTGAGGATTAGAGTGTGTAGGACGAAACTTGGGTAATGTAGTCACAGGAAGGAGTCTCGCCGCGGCCAAGAAGGCTTCGCCGTGGCCAAATGAGTGACAGTGGCGAGGAGCGCCGCGACCTGAGAAATTGCGCCACGGCGCAAAGGGGGAAAAATTGCCTAAAAGCTGACAGAATGGAAACGCGCCGAGGCACAAATATATTACTCCGAGGCGGAGCTGACAAAATGGAAACTCGCCGAGGCGCAAATATATTGCGCCGAGGCAAGAATCGTGGGGTTGAGAAAAGTAGTTCCAGGAGGCATTTCTGTTGCGGTGCCATGAAGGTTAGCCGCGATGCAAGTCCCCAAACTCCCACTTTGAGCCTAGAAACCCCAATTTCTTCAATAGTAGTGGTAAGAAATAATATAAGAACACTTGTGAGAGGTTATTTGGTATTGAAACTGATAGACAGATGAATCATAAACCCCTTATGGAAGTAGGATTTCTTTTATACAAATTTTGTTTTGTTTGTGGTGGTATGGTGATGACCCTAACATCAAGGTTCAAATTTCTCCATATTTTCACAATGTGATAAATTGTAACAACTCCAAACCTTGGTAATTAATGATTAATTGTATATTTAACCATAGTTACAATGATAGGAAGGTAGGGTTGTCACACAACCAGGCTCGAGGGTTCTTGGCTCATCCTCACCCAAGGGAAGAGTTCTTGGCCTCTCCACACTCAAGCAAACTCATACAAACATCATGGATTCATTTAAAACATAACATGGCATCAAGGATCATAACATGTAAAGGCTTGCTAGCATACTTTCCAAAGTTTTAAAATACAAATACACACATTCCAAAACAAGCTAGACACACATTCATGCATGAGAGAAGGTGGAGAGAGCTACCTTGCACAATTTCACACACTTTTTCTTTAGCTTTCAAGCCTCCTCTTTCAGCCACACACTCACAAGTTGGTGGAGATAGTTTCTCTTGGCCTAGATACAATTTATGGGAGCCAATTAGGTTCATGAAATAAACTCTAAGGTCATACAACTTACTTAGATACTAGATTGCTCTATAGGCTCCATTATGGTCCATAAATGCACCTAATGAAGCAACACTCCTCAAACAATTTCTAGGCTCCATTCTTTCCTCTCAAATATGATTCTTGACTCCTTTTAAGCCTCTTGGAGTCATCACATCATTAAGACAAAAAGCCTAGCACCATGTTGCTTCTTTAGGTCATATTATGGAACCTAAGGCACTAAATCACTTTCCATGAGTTCTAAAATTTTTCCAAGGCTTCCCTTCATCTTCATTCATCAAATATGACTCAAGAATGGCCTTAGAAAAATTTAAAACTCCCCCCACCTATACAAACAAGCCTAGGCTAAGACATAGGCTTCCTTTGGGCTTCTTGGAGTTTTCTTGGTTTTCTTGAAGGAAGAAGCTTATGGGGAGCATCTTAGATGTCTCAAGAACTCATTTAAACTCTTACTTGGACCTAGGAATCATCATACAATTTCAGAAATTGGAAGGTGCACTTAAAACCCTAGATTTTGCATCTTGATTTCTAATGCCTATTTCTTGGTTTTCTTTGCATATTCTTATTCCTCTCCATCAAATACCTACGAATCATGCTTGGTTGGGCTTGAAATTTAACTCCCTAGGGCAGAACACATGTGGGGCGAAATGGAGAAGAAAGGCCATGGAAGGTCTCAACCATAGGATGCATTTTTACCTTGTTTCCTTGCTTAGTTTGGCTTGAATCTTGATTTCTCCAAGCTCCTCTCTTCAAATCCGAACTTTCCCTTGAATAAGATTTCTAGACATCATTTTAATCCAAGGGAAAAAAGGAGAATGAAGGAGAGGTGGTGGAGATGAAGAAAAGCAAGGAAAAACATTATGAAAGCATACCTTAAGCTTGGATTTCTTCCTCCTCCTTCTTCCTCTCTTGGGCGACTCTCCCTTAGGGTTTTGCTTATGGTTTGGGGCTAAATTTTCTAAATTTAAATGAGGGCAAATGTAAGGCACCACATATATATAGGTAGGGAAAAGTGACTTTTCCAAAATTTCAATTTCGCCCTACATACTTTGCATTTTCGTTTCTCCCTTGTTTTAGCTCCTTTTTGAGAACCGTCTTTTCCGTTATAAAATTTAGGTTCCTAATTAAGAAAAATGGCTTTGGAATCACTCAAATCAGAGCTAAAACCTTTTCGAACAGACCCGTCAAAGATTAGGCGCATTGACATTGGAAAACGCCAACCGGAGGGGATTTATCTATTCCGGGCTTTCCATGATTTTCAGGGCCTCTGAGAACCCTGGAAAACTCAAAAATTTAGTTTAAAAAGCCCTCCATATTCAATTCTAGACCACACAAGTTTTAACACAAAACCTTATATTTGCTGGCGAAAACCTTGTACTTGCTGGTGAAAACCTTGTCGACAAGGTCTTAGAAATTGCACTACAGACTACAAGATCTTGTCGACAAGATCTTTGACCTTGGTGATAAAATCTTATTTCAGCCCATAAATTAACTTGGTCCATTGCCATACTTCATGCTTAACATACATTCTAATGGTTGCATAACATAATCTTTCATTTTCAAGGAATCGGATATTACATCTTGTTTGGAAGCATAATGGAGCCATAGAACAAAGTAGCTTCATATAAAGTGTGTACAATGCCAAGGCTTATTTCCATGAGTGATCTATGTCTCTTTTAATGTGTCTAGGCCAAGAGAACTAAGGGCCACCAAATTGTAAGGCTTGGCTAAAAAAAGGGAAGAAGAATTTCAAGAGAAAGTGTTGTGTTCTTGCTTCAAAATAGCTCTTTAATCTTTCTCTTATGCATGGCTTGGATGTTTTCTTGTCCTTAAGTGCTTGTATGTGTGTTTGAGTCATGAGAAGTGTTTCTAGCCTATGCTTACATGTTATAGTACCATTATGTTTGTTAAGATATGATTATGATTGCATAACGGCATGCATGGGTTTGGTTGTGCCAAAAGCCCCTTAACAAGGGTGAGGATGAGCCAAAAGTCCTTAGAAATAGGTGAGACAAAGCCAAAAGTCTCAAGAAGAGTGAGGTTTAGTCAAAAGTCCCTTAAAAGTGGGTAAGACAAATCCAAAAGTCCCAAGAAGATGGGTGAGGCTAGACTAATGCCCTTAAGAGCTTATGTTTGTTATGTATGAGTTTATGTGACAAGGAAAATGCCTTATACATGTTCATTAGTTGCTTGAATATCATGCTTGCTTTCTTTGACATGTTTTAGCATCCATTATGTATGTTTGAAAGGTTTAAGAGCTATTGGTGTAATACCATATTATTTCTAACATTGATCCCTCTCTCGTAAGTGGGAATATGCACTATATCAAGGAAATCTCAAGAAAATGTATTAAAATAATGGATTAAATTGTGTTACGTAGTGGATAAATTTTTTTTCATTTTGCGTCGTCAGGACCCTATAAACTCATCAACAACATTCTCTAATTATTTTCCATACATACAAATCATAACTTTCTTAAAAATTGGCACCAACCACAGATCAAAGGTCAAACATCTCAAAATTTCTTCATTTCCCGCGACTATACAGTGGCAGATTTCATGGGCAACTTTGAAAAATTATAACTAAATGTAGAAAATTTGAAATCACACAAACCATAGCTTTTTAGAAATCTCTCGATGTTAACTTCACTAAAAATAATTCCAAGACATGAGAATAGCCTTTAGACCATATTTGATAATAAAATAGCTACAAAGGTTTGGCTATCCTTGGTACTGATATAGTTTATTGTCATAAAATTAAAAAATATCCAATTAATTCCAAAAAATTCCAATCCATTCAAATGATACCAATATGGAAAAATAAAAATGTTAGCTAGAGGGGAACAATAACTCTAGACCAATCTAGGCCTCAAAAACTAATCAAACAGTGGCATAGGTTTAATTAGACACCTGATACTGGATAGCAACTTCAAAAATTAATATCTCCCTCTTTAGACATCCAAATGAGGTTCTTCCAATTGATACAAGTCATTAGGAAGGTCTAGTTTCTTCCTATAAAATTTTGTGGCAATTGGACATCATTTGCCCCATGAGTGATAGAGTTTCATTTTGGACCAGAATGAATAATGCACTGAACCAAAACAAAAAAAATTTCTAACTTTGAAAATTCACCAAATATTCCATAGACCTCTAAAAATTAACCACTTTAGCTTCCCAAAAAGATCTTAATAAGATCTAAATGCATGCTAAATTTTAGATGAAAGGAGCTCATTTAGACAAAAAGTGATATAGCTTACTTAAATGGTATATTTTGCTCCATGTAAGGTGTCCACTTTGTCCAAATGGCCTCTCCAATGGTTTGGCTCCTCTTGGGCAAGTTTAAAAGCACAAATATGACTTGTAGACACTGCCCCAAGTGGTCCCAAACCTCATGCATTTTATTTTGACCATCTCACACCAATAATACACTAATACATACATGCCATCCATCATTCAAAATTCATATTTCTATTGCTTTCATGCTACATAGAGTATATATAGTATCCATACATCATATTACATTTGCTAAAGGTCTAACATCATAAAAATAATATGTACAAAGCCACTTTGACATTCAATTACAATTTAAACTACATAATAGGCAAAGTAAGGCTTTTCATTTTTCTTGGCTTGTATTTCCTTGTCTTTGAGCACCACCTAGACAATTCAAGAGTGAGAGGGAAAGGGGAATGAGATTCAAAGAATCTCAATAGCTCACACTCACATTCACACAAACATTCAAGGCATACATACATCAAGTGCACAAGTAAACAAGCTACCAAGATCATAATTGTTCATTTCCAAGATTCTCATGCCATACTTTCACAATCAAGCCATCAAGGAGCTCTAGGGACTTTTGGTTTTGCCTCACCCTATTTCTAGGACTTTTGGATATGTTTCACCCTTAGCCTAGGGGCTTTTGACTTAGCTTTACCTATCCAAGAGACTTTTGGCCTAGTCTCACCCATGCCTTGAGACTTTTGACACCTCTTCACCCACATTAAGGGACTTTTGGCATCACCTCACCCTTGGGAGCTATTCTCACAATCAATGGCCTTCAAGACAACATATTGGTACCGATACAACCTTAAAGCATCAAGTAGCATGTTCTCAAATTACAAGAGCATACATGTAACATCGATTTTTAGAAAATGAGAAAAAACGTGAAAAACGTAACGTACGATTTCTCTGTAAACGAACAAAATTTGCCAAATACAAAAGAAAGTCCCTCAAATGATTTAGTTAAGGTCCCAAAAAATTTGGGAAGTATTCTAGACTCTTAAAAATGAGAATCCCAAGCTCAAATGGAAAGAAAAATAGAGCTAGAATGAAGAAACGAATTTGAATGGAAGGTTAACGAAACGTAAGGGTATTTTCGTCATTTTGAGCAAATTTTGGAATTCTCATAGGAAGGCTTTTTAAATGAAATTTGAGTTTCCTAGGGTTCTCAGAAGCCCTGAAAAACATGGGAACTCCCGAGACAACTAAAGCCCTTCTGGTGGACGTTTTCTAACGTCGGTTGACCTAAACTTTGATTGATTTGTTCAGGAAGGTTTTAGCTTCGATTTGAGTGATTCTAATGATATTTTACTAAATTGGGAACCTAAATTTTATGATGAAAAAGACGGTTCTCAAAAAGGAGTTAAAATGAGCCTAAACGAAGTAAACAGGCGTATAGGGGCAAAATGGTCATTTTAAAAAATTATAAAAAAGGCTTCTTAAGTAAGATTACACCTCATCACCTTCTCCAAGTTTCCATTTGCAGAAAAATGGGCAGTAATGGCATGACATTAAGAGGGGAGAGAGAGATGAAGTTTAAGCTTCCGTTTAGGTAAGTAAATAGCCTTGTTTCATCCTGCGCCAATTAGGAAAGTTGTTCCTCTCTCTAAGAGCTCTCTAATGGTGATTTTTTTTCTTGAAAACTTAAAGATTCAGGTCTAACTCAAGCCAAAAAGGAACTCTTTTCAAGAAATCAATCGGTGGAAAATAATCTACAGGAAGAGAACTCTATTTTAAGGTAAGACTTCACTTAAAACACTCGCAAAATCTTGTATTTTCAAGCCATTTAAGCTTAGGTCTAGAGAGAGAAAGTGAGGAGGAGAGTTTTTCTTTATGTGTTCTTGATGGAACCAAAGGTTAGGAAGTGTGAGGATTAAGGATATACAACTAGAATTGACAAGGGAGCTTTAGAATGCAAGTTATGGAATTTAGGGATTTGGTTGCACCTAGGCTAAGATGAAGCTTCCTAGTAATAATTTAAGTTGTCTAAGAGTATATATGAGTTCCTAAGACACCAAGAGAGCCTCCCACATGCTTCTCCCATCAAAGAAATTAAAATAACTCCATTGGTGCCATATGGAAGCATAGCTTCGGCCAAGGAGAGTTCATGCACCTAGGGAGTGTTTTAATTACTTCCAAGCTTAGTTTTGTATCATGTGTGATGGGAGAGTATGAGAGGAAGCCTTGAAAAAATTTTAGAAACCCTAGATAGTGAGATGGCCTTTTATGTTCCATAATATGACCTAAAAAAATAACATGTAGTTAGGCTCTTTATTTTAATTGTGTGATAACTTCAAGAGGCCTAAAAAGTGTCAAGAATCATATTTGAAAGGAAAGAATGGAGCCTAGAATTTATTTGTTGGGTGTTGCTTCATTAGGTGCATTCTTGGAAACATAAAGGGGCTAATGAGCCAAGCTAGTGTCTAAGCAAGTTGTGTGGCCTTAAACTTTACTTCAAGAATATAATTAGCTTCCATATGATGTGTCTAGGCCAAGAGGAATGATTTCCACCTTCCTGAGTGTGTGAGGTCAAGGGAGAGGATTCAAAACTCAAGGAAAAAGTGTGTAAATGCAATCAAGGTAGCTCTCTCCACGTTCTTTCATGCATGAATGTGTGCTTACATTGTCTTTGAATGTGCGTGTATATGTTTTGAGTTATGAAAAGTATTTTAGCATAAGCTTTTATTCTATGGTACCATGATGATGTTTTATGCATTCAAATGATATTTTATGTGCTTTCCTTGGTTTGCTTGAGTGTAGAGAAGCCAAGAACCCTTTAGCTATGGTGAGGATGAGCCAAGAACCCTTAAAGTTAGTTGAGACAAAGTAAAGAGTCTCCCAAAAGTAAGGTTGATTCCCAAGAGTAAGGTTGAGTCCAAAATTCTCTTAAAGAAATGTGTGAGGCAAGTCCAAGATCCACAAGTAAATGGGTGAGGCTAATTTACTTACTTGACAAACCTATGTATACTATGTACGACTTTTTCAAATGCCGAGAATGCTTCTTAAATGATTACACATGTTAATATGCCCATGCATGCATTTGTGAGACTTGTATTGTATGCTTTATGGGTGATTGAATGGGAGATGAGCTATTGGGATTTTTTGAATCTCATCCCCTCCTCTCTTATGTCTTAACATGCTAGGTAGAACAATTGAGCAAGGTAATGGGGGCCACCAAGCCTAGAAGAAGAAGATTGGCATCAAAGTATATGAATATGCCTAGTTTTGCTTCCTTTTTAGCCGCACATATGGCATATGATGTAATCCCTTGATGAAACACCATACATTTCTAGCTCATTTCATAACATTCTCATTCTTGACAACATAGATTCCATGGAGGAAGTAAGAAAAATCCATTAAAATAATACATTATTTGGCATTGCGTCATGTATAAAAATTTTATTTTGTGTCACGTGAACCATGTGAGCTCATACAACACGTTCTCATATTTAAGTACATGAATACAACTCATTTGCATCATCAAAAGTGGCTTACACCTCAAAGAACTCAAAGGGAAGCATGAAATATACATATATATTTTCGGCCAGATTTTTCCTCTTTTCTATTACAACTTTGTAAAATCATAACTAATTCTAAAGCAATAAAAAACATTCATTATTGGCCATTATGGAAAGCTAAAGATGTCCAATTCATACTAAAAATATGTCCAGACCATAACATCTAACAAAGAGGACGTTTGACATTTGAAAAGGTCTACAGGTCAGGCTGTCCACTGGTGCTGTCATAAATTTCTATAGCAAAATTCAAAAATATCCAATTAATTCCAAAAAAAATCAATCCATGCAAATGATACCAATCTAGAAATCTACAAATGTTGGCTAAAGGGAAAAAATAACTCCAAACTGATTCAGGCACGCCCAGATCTTGAAACTCAATCAAACAATAACTAAGGTTGGGTGGAGTTCTTAATACTTGATAGATTTTTTGAAAATTCATATCTCCCTCTCTGGAAGTCCAAATTAGGTGCTTCTAGTGGACACAAGTCAATAGGAATGTCTTGTTTCTTTGTATAAAATTTCATGGCAATTGGACATCATTTGAGTCCTGTGTGACAGATTTCATTTTTGGACCAAGTGAACAGTGCATCAGACCAAAATCAGAAAATTTGCCAACTTTTAAAATTCATCAAATATTCTGTAGACCTCAAAAAATTATGTTCTTTACTTTCCAAAAAGCTCTCAACAAGCTCTAATTTCATGTCAAATATTAGATCAAGAAGAGCTCATTTGGATAAAAAGTGATATAAGGTTCCATTATGGCCAATTTTGGCTCCCTATAGGATACCAAAATGTCCAAGCGGCCTTCCTTAGGGTTTGACACCTCTTGGGCAAGTCTAAAAGCATAAATAGGACTTGTGTGAGCTGTCCAAATGGTCTCAAACTCCATGCCTCTCATTTTGGCTATGCCACTTGCAATTATACATACTTACATCAAACTTCCAAGAATCATAACTTAGCATTACATACTCAAATTACATTCTAGTGGCTACATAACATATTCTCTCATTCATACATGACATATTATCATAATTACATATGGTTATAACATCATAATACATATACATTCATTAATCACATCATTTGCCAATTGTATATCCTTAAAGTAGCAAAATTCATGTTCTTGGATGTCATACTCTCATCTTCAAGGTGATTGGCTTCCATTACCTTACTCTTTTGGTCCACCTAGCATATTAGGACATTGGAGAGGAGGGGATGAGATTCAAAGAATCCCAATAGCTCATCTCCCATTCAATCGTATATAATGGATGCAAACAAGTCTCATAAATGTATGCATGGCATGTGGACATGTGCAATTATTCAAGGAGCATTCTTAGCATTTGAAAAAAGTCACACATAGCATACAAAGGCTTACCAAGCAAGTCGATTGGCCTCACCCAATTTCTTGTGGATATTGGACTTGCCTCACCCATTCTTTAAGATATTTTTGGACTCAACCATGCTCTTGGGAGACCACTTTGCTTTTGGGAGCCTACTACAAAAATTTATGATCTTGGCTCCCTTTTCTCCTTTAATCTATGATTCTTGACTCCATTTAGACTCCTTAGAGTCATCATACAACTATTTTAAGAAGCCTAGTTAGGAGTTGTTTCATTATATTACATTATGGAATCTATACCTCCATCTCACTATCTATAGTTTCTAAAATTTTTTCAAGGCTTCCTCTCAGTCTCTTCTATCATATATGACTCAAAAATAAGCTTGGAGCAAATTAAAACACTCCATAACTACTCCCCCCATGCTTGGCCGAGACAATGCAAGAATTTCAGGTTCATGGAGTTTGCAATTTTTCCTTGATGGGAGAATCACTTGGGAGGCTTCCTAGAGGTCTTAGAACCTCAATTAAACACTCACATAGCCTAGGAAATTCATGAATCAAAGTAGATTTTACAAACTCTTCAAGAATTCTACACTTTGCTAACTTGAAATTCAATGGCTTTTACTTGGTTTCCTTTGCATATTCTAAATTTTCACACCCTAATTTATGTGATTCATTCTTGGTTTGGCCAGAAATTTAATCCCTCATGGCTGGTCTTACATAGGGGGTGGAATTGTAGAGAAGAGGAGAAAGGAGATCTAAGCTTAGGAAGTAGCAAAATACCTTGGATTCTTGGTTTTCTTGGTTTGTTCTTCACTTGGCTAGCCTCCCCTCACCAAATCCAAAAATTCCACCTCTATTTTGCCTTCAAAATAGCACCAAATTAAATGCCAAAACCATGAGAAGGAAGAGGAAGAAGAGGGGAAGAAGTTTAACAAGGAAAGGAGTAGGAAAAAGTGGCTAAAACTTGCACTTTTCAAAGCTTCTTCTTTCTTCCTTGGCCTCCCCTCTTGTGCACCACTCTCAACCCTTCTTAATTCTGTTTTAACATGTGGGAGAGTTGGTGAGGAGATTTGACCAGAGGTGGGGCGTTTTTATAAGCCTAGGGATTCATTTAAGTAACTTTTAAAATTTGCAATTTAGTCCCTCTTCGTAGTTTTGTTTGTTTGGGCTCATTTCAACTCCTTTCGAAGAACCGTCTTTTCCATCATATTCCTTAGGCTCTTAATCATAATAATTGCCTTTAGAATCACTAAAAAAGGATTTGAAACTATTTCAAATTGTTTGGTTAAAATTTTGGTCAACTGACAGCCGAAATCGTTCACCAGAAGGGTTTCAACTATTCTAGGGGTTCCCATGGTATTCAGGGCCTCTAAGAACCCCAAAAAGTTCAAAATTTTCATTTAAAAAGCCCTCTTGTGAGTTTTCAACATTTTTCAAAAATTATAAAAATGCCCTTAGTTCCTTCGACAAATATTTAAGCTCTTTTGGCTATGATTTTTAGCATCTTAAACCTCAAATCCTCATTTTCTAATATTTAAAATTTTATCATAATTTTATTTGGCCCCAATCCCTTCTATTTTGGGGACTTCCTTTTGTACCTGGTCCATTTCTGACGTTTACAGAGAAACCAAACATCGCATTTCTCATGTTTACGGAGGGACCGGATGTTACATAAGGAGCTATTATTTTTTTGTAATTTGGGCAGAGGAAGTTGTGATTAAGAAGGTGGGAGAAGTGTGTGGGAGCTTCTAGAAACACAATTTTTTAAAAATTCTAATTTCATCCTTCTGTAATGGCAATTTTGTTTCGGCTTTGTTTTAGCTCCTTTTTGGGAACTATATTTTTCATTATAAAATTTAGATTCCCAATTTAATAAAATGCCTTCGGAATCACTCAAATTGTAATTAAAACCTTCTTGAACGAATTTGTTAAAGTTCCAGCTCACCGTCATTGGAAAACATACACCAAAGGGGCTTTACTAGTCCCAAGGCTTCCTATGATTTTTGGGGCCTCTAAGTGTAACACCATACTTTTAGGACTCAATTCATACAATTCCCATACCTCATCTTATGTTTATTCTATGGAAACAATATAGTGGCATAGGAAGTTATGAATAAAAGTACATTTCTCTACCGGTAAAATTTTTCTTTTAGAGTCCCGTAGGCCATATGAAAGCATCTATCACTTTATCATACTTAAACACATGAATATAACTCATTTCCATTGTCAAATTTGGCCTACAACTCGTAGAAAGCAAAGGAGCATATGAAATCCATGTTTGTATTTTCGGCCAGAATTTCCTCTTTTCTATCACAAACTTTGGAAATTCATAACTAAATCTATAAAAATCAAAAACATGTAATCTCAGTCATTCTGGAAAGCTTAAGACGTCTACTTTATGCTAAAAATATGTAGAAGTCTTAAAATCTCATATATAATACGTTTGACACACGAAATCATCTACTGGTCGGAGGGTTCCTGATACTGTCACAGTTTACTGATATGGACTTCAAAAATGTCTAACTAATTCCACAAAAATCCAATGTTTGCAAATGATATCACTATGGAAATATGTAGATGTTAACTAGAATATCTCCAGATCAGTACATCAAGCCAAATGCCAAGAAATCGATGGAACAGTACCTCGGGTCTGGCAAGATGTCTGATACTGGGCAGAACCTTCGAAAATGCATATCTTCCTCTCTAGACCTCCAAATGAGGTGATCTCGGTGGCCATAGAAAGATTATGACCTCTATTTTATGCATATAAAATTTCATAAGCATTGTATACCATTTGGCCATCGAGTGACACAGAATTCAAAACTGCCAGTATGAACAGTACCCATACCAGAATCCATGAAAAATCCCAACTTTGAAAATTTCTCAAATATTCTCTAGGTCTCCAAAAATTATGATCTTTAGCTTCCCAAAAATCTCTTAATGAGACCTCATTTCATGCCAAGTTTCAGGGCAAGACTAACTCATTTGGCTAAAAAGTGACCTAAGGTTCCATTATGGTCAAATTTGGCCCCATATGAGGTACCAAATTTACCAAATGGCCTTCCCTTGGTTGTGGCACCTTTTGGGCAGGTCTAAAAGTACATTTGAGACTTGGGTAAACTGCCTAAATGGTCCCAAACCTCATGCATCTCATTTTGGCCATTCAACCCACACTTATGCATACATTCATCAAAATCCCATATTGCACACTTTGGCCATACATACTCAAAATATGTGCTATAGGGCATATATCATTTTCATACGTCTAACTAACACATAATAGTATAATCACACATGTCTCAAGGTTTATGGCATATATACAACCTCATATACACTATGAACCATCATTATGGTTCCAAAATAGGCAAAATACTACATAAACTTGTCACTCCTTGCTCTTTATGGTTGTTGGCTCCCTTCACCATAAGTGCTTGCTCCACCTAGCATGTTAGATCATTGGAGAGGAGGGGATGAGATTCAAAGAATCTCAATAGCTCACACACCCATTTACATCACATTCAAGGCATACATATACCAAATGCATAACCATACAAGCATAAAGTGTGCAATAAATTCCATTCCATGCCACATTCACATGTCAAGATTACTTTCATGCTCTAGGGACTTTTGGTTTAGCCTCACCCCATTTCTAGGACTTTTGGATTTGCCTCACTCTTGGTCTAGGGACTTTTGACTTTGCCTCACCCATTCAAGGGACTTTTGGCCTTGTCTCACCCATGCCATGAGACTTTTTGCATCTCCTCACCTTCATCAAGGGACTTTTGGCATCACCTCACCCTTATGGGCTCTTTCCACAACCATAGTCATTCAAGACAACACATTGGTATCAATGCACAACAAAGATCGAGTGGCATATTATCAAACATCAAGAATGCATGCAAGCACACTAAGACATACATATGCACACAAGAATGCAAAGAGAATGAGGTGGAGAGCTACTTTGCACAATTTCACACACTTTTTCTTTAGCTTTCAAGCCTCCTCTTTCGGCCACACACCCACAAATTGGTGGAGATGGTTTCTCTTGGCCTATATACAAATTATGGGAGCCAATTAGGTTCATGAAACACATTCTAAGGCTACATAACTTGATGAACCACTAGATTACTCTATATACTTCATTATGGTCCATAATTACACTTAATGAAGCAACACCCCTCAAACGATTTCTAGGCCTTATTCTTTCTTATCAAATATGATTCTTGACCCCTTTTAAGCCTCTTGGAGTCATCACATCATTGAGACAAAAGGCCTAGCACCATGTTGCTTCTTTAGGTCATATTATGGAACCTAGGGCACTAAGGCACTAAATCACTTTCTTTGAGTTCTAAATTTTTTCTAAGGCCTCTACTCATCTTCACTCATCACATATGACTCAAGAATAGCCTTAGAAAAATCTAAAACTCTCCTTAGCTATAGGAACTTGCCTAGGCCGAGACTATGGGGGGAAGAAGAGATCATGGCCTTCTTGATTTTTCCTTGATGGGAGACACACTTGGGAGACTTCCTAGAGGTCTTAGGAGCTCAATCAAATACTCACACATGCAAGGAAACTCATATATCAAATCAGTTTTTGCAAAGTGTTCAAGAGCTCTACACTTTTTCTACTTAGAGTTCATTAATTTTTCTTGCAATTTCTTTGCTTCCTTGGATGGAAGGTGCATGTGGGAAGCTCTCTAGGGGTCTTAGGAGCATGTTTAAACATTCAATTAAGTCTAAGAACATTCATGTAAAATCAGATTTGCAATGGAGCATTTGGATCCCTAATGGTTCTATCTTGTCTCTTAATGCTCCTTTCTTGATTCTATTGGTTCCTTCTTAATCCTTGCCATCTAAAACCTCTAATCCTTCCATAAATTGGGCAGAAAACAGCCCCTAAAAATTGGGCTCATGATGCCCAAATTCGTGCAAGAGAAAGGAGGAGGGAGAAACTACCAAAGAATGGAAGTTTTACCTTGTTTTCTTGCTTCCTTTGGCTTGTTCTTCCACTTGGTTGGCTTACTCCCTCAATTTTCGAAATTTCCCTCTATGTTCTGCCCCAAAAACAGCACCAAACTCCCCATTAAAATCATAGAAAGAAAGCTTGAGAGGAGAGGAGCAAGGTTCAAGAAGGAAGGATATGGAATTTTTTAAAGTTTCTTACCTTTTTCTTGAATCTCTTCCTCCAAAATCCTCCTCCTCTTGTGCACCTAAGAAGCTGGAGTTTTCCTCTAAAATTGGGCAGAAGCAAGTCGGTCTTAGAGAGGAGAGAAAGAACGTGGATAAGAAGGAGGTAAAAGACACTTTATGCAACTTTTTACTTTTGCATTTTAGTCCCTTTTCTTGGCTTTTTCATTTTAGACTCATATCAACTCCTTTTTGAAATCCGTCTTTTCCATCATATTCCTTAGGCTCTTAATCATAAGAATTGCCTTTGGAATCACTCAAAAAGGATCTAAAACCATTCCGAACCATTCAGTCAAAGTTTTGGTCAACTTTTGCCGAAATCGCTCACCGGAGGGGTTTCAACTGTTTTAAGGGTTTTCATGGTTTTCAGGGCCTCTGAGAACCCTGGAAAGCTCAAATTTTCCATTTAAAAAGCCCTCCTATGAGATTTCAAAATTTTCCAAAAATTACAAAAATGCCCTTACTTTCTTCGGCAAATTTTCTGAGCTCTTCTGGCTCTGGTTTCTGGGCATCTTAAATCTCAAATCCTCATTTTCTAATATTTAAAATTTTATCATAATTTTAGTTGGCCCCAATTCCTTCTATTTCAAAGACTTCCTTTTATATTTGGCCCATTTCTTATGTTTACAGAGAAACTGAACATTGCATTTCTGATGTTTACGGAGGGACCGAATGTTACACTAAGAACCTTGGGCAACTCAAATTTTCTATTTAAAAAGCCTTTCTATGTGTTTTTTTTTTCAAAAGTTGCACTTCTTTATGAAATTGCCATTATGTTTTGTCAGTTTTTGTCACAAATTTTTTTTACCATCATAGCTTTGTTTTTCTTTCTGTCTAAGCCTAGAATTATCATTTTTAGGAGCCTAGGACTCTACCCAAACTTTTTAGGACATTATCTAACTAATTTCGGAGGACTTGCTTTTATACGGCTCATTTCATCATTTTACAGAAATTACGTTTGTTATAATTGGGATTCTTTGAATCTCATTCTTGCCCCACACATGTCTAACTATGTCTAAGTGAGTCAAGTGGACAAGGAAATGGGAGCCAATAAGCATGAGAAGCAAGATCTTGACAAATGGATAGAGAAATAAGCTTTTTGTTTGTATTTTGATGTCAAACTATGTAACCATGAGATGTATCTATGATGTAGACCTTTAAGCATGTTTTAATATATGTACAAATAGTGTATCTATGATGTAGACCTTTGAGCATGTTTTAATATATGTAAAAATAGTGTATGTATTCATGTAGAAGCTAGATGAATGAGAATATGAGATTTTGCCACTCATTTGCTATTATGTGACTTGATATTCTTATGTATATATGGATATGGCAAGGTGAGATTGAGCTCTATGGTGATTTGAATCATTTGGAAAGCTTTTATGTATGGTGTTTATGCTTTTAAACTTGCCCAAGTGGTTGTAGAAAGCAAAAAGGGCCATTTGGTGCCTTGAAATGCCATTTGAGACTTCAAAATTGACCAAATGGAGAGTTAGACCAAAGTATGACCAAATGAATGAGATTTTCCATGAAATTTGGCCAACAAGTAGGTCTCATCTAGATATTTTCATAGAGCTAAATGGCATTCAAGTTAGAGCTCTAGAGAATTTATTACGATTTTTCAAAATTGGCTAAATTATGCAAAAATGGTATGGCTACTGTTCATTTGGTCAGTTTCCTTCTTTATGTCACATATGGGTCAAATGAAGTCTAATGCTAATAAAATTTTACAGACATAAATTAGACACCATAAGCTTTCCATAGCCACTAAGATCACCTTATTTAAAGTTCTGTAGAGGGAGATATGAATTTTTGAAGTTGCATGACAATACTAGTAATGCAGCTTGACCTGTGTTACTGTTCCAATGATCTTCGATGGCTTAAAGCTACTGCATTGGTCTAGAATTATTTTTAGTCAAAAGACATCCACAACTTTCTAGAATAATATGGTTTACTTGATTTTGATTTTTCTTGAATTAGTTATGAATTTCTAAAATTTGTATCAGAAAACTGAAATTGGAACCTAAGAGTAAACCATGAGCTTTGTGTGATGTAGCTTCTAACCCAAAATGAATGAGGTCAATTATGATGTGTATGACTTGTATGGATATGTTATAACTAGAAATTGATGTTGATGAGTTTATATAGTTCATGGAGCATAAAATGAGGAATTAGGATCTTACATAACATAATTAATTCCATTAATTTAATGCCTTTTCCATGGGAAATGTTGGCTTCTTTATATGATTATGCTCCAATCCATATGAAATGCATTGAGATGGATAATGAGACCATTGTAAAATAGCTAAGAGGTCAAGGTATTACAACTGGGATAATTTTACATAATTTGAACAACTTTGAAAATTCATAATAAATTCTTTAGAGCTCCAAATTAGGTGCTCTTGAGCTCTATGAAAAACACTAAATGAGACTTATAATCATGTAAAATTTCATTCCCAAAATTGTCCATTTGGTCAAACTTTGGTTCATTTCAAGAATATGTAAATTTTGAAGCTACAAAGGGGTCAAATATGCACCAAATGAACTTATAATCAATCTATAACCATTTGTGTAATATCCAATTCTCTGAAAACAAGAGAAAACGTGAGAAATGTAACATACGATTTCTCTGTAAATGAATGAAATTCACTGAATACAAAAGGAAGTCCCTTAAAATAAATTAGTTAAGGTCTTAAAAAATTTGGGAAGCATTCTAGACTCCTAAAAATGAGAATCCCATGCTCATATGGAGAGAAAAATGGAGCTAGAATGAAGAAACGAAATTAAATGAAAGGTTCACAAAACATAATAGCATTTTCATAATTTTGAGCAAATTTTAGAATTCACACAGGAGGGCTTTTTAAATGAAATTTTTGAGTTCTCCAAGGTTCTCAGAGGCCCTAAAAACTATGGGAAGCCCCGAGACAATTAAACTTGAACTTTGACGAATTTGTTTAGGAAGATTTTAGCTCCGATTTAAGTGATTTCAAAGGCATTTTACTAAATTGGGAACCTAAATTTTATGATGGAAAAGACGGTTCTAAAAAAGGAGCTAAAACGAATTAGAAAGGAAAATGCCAAGAACGAAGGGCAAAATAGAAATTTTTGAAAAGTCTTTCTTCCTCCCACCTATATATAAGTGGGGCCCCACCTCTTCATTCATTTAGCCAATTATGTTTCTGCCCTAGACCAGAAGAAAACCCTAAAGGATGAGGCACACCAAGAGGAGGATGAAGGAAGGAGAAAGACAAGGTAAAAAGTATGGGTTTTTTTTTGTTATTTTCATGCTCTTTCCTTAGCAAATCTCTTCTTCTCCATTTCCCTTTCTTTCCTATAGTTATATTGAAGTATATGGATCTGTTTTAAGGGAGGAACAAAGGGGAAAATTCGGATTTGAAGAGAGGAGGCCAAGGAAAGTGAGAATAAAGCAAGAAAACAAGGAAAAACAAGGTAAATCTTCCATCCCATGGTAGCTACTTCCTCCCCCTCCTTCTCCCTATTTCGCCCCATATATGTAGCTACAAGAAGACTTGAATTTTAGGTAGAACCAAGGGTGAATTCCATGAATTTGAGGAAGGAGAGTAAGAATATACAAAGAAATTCAAGAAAAGATCATTGATTTTCAAGGTGGCAAACCTAGGGTTTCATGAGTTCCCTTGAAAATGGATTTGATATAATTCTTCCTAGGCCTAAATGAATGTTTGAATGAGTTCTTAAAATCCCCAGGAGTCTCCCCATATGCATCTTCCATATAGAAAACAAAGCAAACTCCATGGAGGCCAAAAAGAGGCATAGGCTCGGCCTAACATGGATGAGACACCTAGGGAGAGTTTTAAATTTTTTTAAGCCCATTTTTGAGTCATATATGATGAATGAAAATAAGAGGATACCTTGGGAAAAATTTAGAAGGCCTAGAGAATGAATTGGTGTCTTAGGTTCCATAATATGACTTAAAGAAGCAACATGTACTTAGGCTATTTGTTTTAATTGTGTGATGACTCCAAGAATCTTAAAAGGAGTCAAGAATCATATATAAAAGGAAAGAATGGAGCCTAGAGTTTATTTGATGTGTGTTACTTCATTACGTGCATTCTTGACACCATAAAGGGATTTATAGATCAAGTTAGTGTTTAAGGAAGATATGTGGCCTTAAAATTAACTCCATGAACCTAATTGGCTTCCATGAATTGTGTTTAGGCCAAGAGAAATGATCTCCACCTTCTTGGGTATGTGAGGTCAAGGGAGAGGATTCAAGACTTAATGAAAAAGTGTGCAAATGCAAGCAAGGTAGATCTCTCCACCTTCTCTTATGCATGGATGTGTATTTACTTTGTCTTTGAATGTTTGTATATATGTTTTCAGTTATGAAAAGTATTTTAGCATGAGCTTTTATTCCATGCGGATAATGATTTTTTATGCATTCAAATGATATTTCATGCATTTGTCTTGGTTTGCTTGAGTGTAGAGAAGCCATGAACCCGTTAGCCATAGCAAGCATGAGCCAAGAACCCTTAAAGTTAGTTAAGACAAAGTAAAGAGTCTCCCAAAAGTGAGGTTGACTCCCAAGAGTAAGGTTGAGTCAAAAACCTCTTAAAGAAAATGGGTGAGGCAAGTCCAAAATCAACAAGTGAATGGCTGAGGCTAATCCACTCACTTGGCAAGCCTATAAATGCCAATAATATTTCTTGAATGCTCACTTATATTACTATGTCTATGCATGCATTTTCAAGACTTGTATTGCATACTTTATGTGTGATTGAATGGGAGATGAGCTATTGGGATTCTTTGATCCCCTCCTCTCTTGTCTTAACATGCTAGGTGGACCAAGAGAACAAGAAAAAGGGAGCCAACCACTTAATAGATGAAAGTATGACATTGAAGTGCATGGAATTTGCTTCTTTAATGCCATATAAGTGGCAAATATTGTAGCCTATTCTTGTATATGACTTATGACCACTTGAGCATGTGTAATTATGTCAATATGTTATGTATAAATGAGAGCTAAGATTATATGTATAGAAATATGCAATTTGGACATGTAATGACTAACTAGTATTATGGAAATGTATGTATTAACGGAAGTGAAATGGCCAAATTGAGTTGCATGAGGTTTGGGACCACTTGGGTAGTTTATACAAGTCATAATCATGCTTTTAAACTTGCCCAAGAGGTGCCAAACACCAAAGAAAGACCATTTGAGTACACTTGGTATCTAATATAGAGCAAAATTGGCTATATTGGAAACCTATACCACTTTTTGTCCAAATGAACTCTTATTGATCTGAGATTTTGTATGCTATTAGATCTTGTAGAGAGATTTTTGTAAAGATAAAATGCAGAATTTTCGAAAGTCTATGGAATATTTGGTGAATTTTCAAAATTGGGAAAAATTCTGAAATTGGTTAGGTTACTGTTCACACTGATCCGAAAATGAATTCTATCACTTAGGGGTCAAATGATGTCCAATTGCTACAAAATTTTATAGAGAGAAACTAGACATTCCTAGTGACTTGTGCCAACTAGATGCACCTAATTTAGATGTCTAGAGAGGGAGATATGAATTTTTAAAATTTCTGCCCAACATCAGGCTTTCAGACTGACTTCAAGTACTATTTGATTAGTTTTTGAGGTCTGGATGTGCCTGTACTGATCTAGAGTTATTTTTTCCTTCTATCTAACATCCGTAGTTTTCTAGATTAGTATCATTTGCATGGATTGGATTTTTTTGAAATTAATTGGATATTTTTGAAATTTGTAGCAGAAACCTATTACAATACCAGTAGCCAGCCTGACCTTTGCACGTTTTTGAATGTCAAACATCTCTTGTGTGGTGTCTCATAGTTTAGACATATTTTTAGCATAAAGTAGACATGTGTAGATTTCCAAAATGACCTCAAGTACTATTTGATTAGTTTTTGAGGTCTGGATGTGCCTGTACTAATCTAGAGTTATTTTTCCCTTCTATCTAACATCCGTAGCTTTCTAGATTAGTATCATTTGCATGGATTGGATATTTTTGAAATTAATTGGACCATTTTGAAGTTTGTAGCAGAAACCTGTGACAGTACCAATAGCCAGCCTGACCTCTGCACGTTTTTGAATGTCAAACGTCTCTTATGTGGTGTCTCGTGGTTTGGACATATTTTTAGCATAAAGTAAACGTGTAAATTTTCATAATGACAAAGAATGCATAATTTTGATTTTTTTAGAATTAGTTATGATTTTTCAAAATTTGTGATAGAGAAAGGGAAATTCTAGCTAAAATAATATCTATGGATTTTATGTACTCCTTTGCTTTGCACGAGCTCTAAGCCAATTTTGGTGATGGAAATAAGTTTTATCTATATAATTAAATATGAGAATGTGATACATGGGCTCACATGGTCCACAGGATACTGAATGAAAATTTTCTACGTGACATAATGCTAAAATATTCATTATTTTACTATCTTTTTCTTGCTCCTTATATAAGATGCATGGTTGGAAGCATGAGAATAGCATAGAACAAGATAAGAAATTATGGTGTTACAATTTGAGTATATCCAAAAGCATAAACAAAGCCTATGAGAGCATCACAAATGGTTCAAATCATCATGCATCTCACAATCAACTTCCTACTTGAATCCATACACATGTGCATAAGGGCTCTATGATGTCAAAAGTCTACATAACCATTCATTTGACTTCACAATTGATACATACATCATAGTTATATATATGTAAGCATGCTCAAAGGTCTACATCAAATATACATCACATAATTACAAACTTTGACATCAAAATGTAAAATTTCCTAAACTATTGCCAAAATTCTAGTCTTCAAAGGGCTTAGCCTTCATTTCTTGCTCCACTTGGCTCACTTAGACATAGTTAGACATATGTGGGAAAAGAGTGAGATTCAAAGAATCTCAATAGCATTTTTACCCTTTCAAGCATATACACATGGCATGTTTTTAAGTCAAAGAATCAAAGTATGTGCTAAAAGCATCTTGTAAGCATACATAAACATTTTCTCATATCACATAAACTCATACATTGTCAAACATAGGCTCTAAGGGTTTTTGGTCTAACCTTACCCAATTCTTTAGGACTTTTGGATTTGCCTTACCTACTTTTAGGGACTTTTGACTTAGCCTCACTCCTTCTTGAGACTTTTGGCTTTGTCTTACCCATTCTTAAGGACTTTTCGCATTTTCTCACCCATTCTGAGGGACTTTTAGTACAACCTTACCCATTCAAGCCATCTTGCATTCAAAACATGTTTCAAGATGTATAATGGTACCATATCATTTTATCAAAAGCTATAAGCATATGTCATAGTTCAAATATACACACAAGCATCCAATGACAACTAAACATCCAAGACATGCATGTGACAAAGGTTAAAGAGCTATCTTGAATCAAAAATCACAACTTCCTTCCTTGGTCTTTCCTTTCCCTTTCTTGGCCACACACACACAACTAGGTGAAGCTTGATTCACTTGGCCTAGACACATCAAATGAGATACAATTACATCATTGAAATAAATTCTAATCTTATGCAAACTCTATGCAAGCTTTCTTTGTTCTAAGACATGGTTATGGTTTCATATAAGTGCATAATGAAGCAACCCCTTGAATTCATGATCTATTCTCCTTAGGTGCTTGAAGCATGCTTGGCTGAGACATGAGCAAGAATATGGACCCATGGTTTTTGCTTGATTTTTCTTAGGTAGTTGGCACTTGTGAAGCTTCCTAGATGTCTTAGGATCTAATACATACTCTTATATAGTCTAGACTATCCTTAAAAAGCTTCAAGAATGGCTAGGTGCAACAAAAATCCTAAATTATACAACTTGAATTCTAAAGCTTTTATTTTAAATCTAATTGCATATTATTATTTCTCACACCTTAAACCCTTATTTCTTCCTTGGTTTGGTCAAAATTCATTTCGTCCTAGATGGTCTAGGTTTGACTGAAACTACGCATAGGAGAAGGAGCAAGAAAAAGCAACAAAATTCATGAAAGTTTCCTTGTTTGCAAGATTTTCTAAAAGGCTTTCTAATGCTCCCAAGCTCTCTTGCAAACTCTCCTTTCTTTTTATTGAACCAACCATAGAACAACCCCACTTTAATCACCAATACCATAGGAGAAGAGAGGAGAAAAAGGAGAACAAGTTTGCTAAAGCAAGAAGCATGGAAAAAGCCTTAAATCTTTACCTTTTTACTTAGTTTTTCCTTCCTTCTCTTCTCCCTCTTGGTGCGCCTCCTTGAGCTGGTATCACTTCTAATTTAGGGCAAAAATAAGGTCAGTTAAAATAAGGGAGAGATGGGGCGTGACATATAAGAAGGGAGGCTACTTAAAACACTTTTCAAAAATTCTTATTTTGTCCTCTGTTCTTGGTTCTTTCCATTTGGACTCATTTCAACTCATTTTTTAGAACCCTTTTTTCATTATAAAATTTAGGTCTTCTAATTGATAAAATACCTTTGGTTTTACCCAAATTAAATTTAAAACATTCCTAAACTAATCAATCAAAGTTTGGGTCAACTGACACTCTAAAATGTAAACTCAAAGGGTTTTAACCATTCTAGGGGGTTCTATAGTTTTTAGGGCCTCTGAGAATCCCAAGAAACTTGATATTTCTATTTAAAGCTCCCTCCTTTAAGTTTTCTAAAAAGTGCCAAAATATATAAAAATACCATTACCTTTTCATCAAATTTCATTTAACTATTTTGGCTTCATTTTCAAGGCACCTTTGGCCTTGTATTCTTGTTTTTAAAGCTCTAGATTATTGCTCTAATTTCATTTGGCCTCAACTCATTTAATTTAGTGGACTTCCTTTTATAATTGGTTTGTTTATTATGTTTTTAGGAAAATCGAGTCTTACAATTTAGCTAAAATGAGTTATATAAAACTTAATCCTCTCTTCTTCCTCTATATTTTAGTCTAATTCATTTGTCATTTGGAGAATTTTCATTTCCTTCTCAAATCTAAAATTTGATGTTTGAATGATTCCTTACAAGATTTTTGAAGTTTGGAGTTGGAAGAACCATGGGTGTGTGTTTACCTTTCATTTTGTAGTGCAACCTTACTCAAATTTCATGTTATAGGCTGACTTTGGTATATGGCTGATTGTATGTGCGAAAATCTAAGTTGTAGGATGGCCCATCATGTGTTCTTAGTAATTAAGGCTTAAATTAGTCCATTTAACTTCTTAGATGTATGGGTAAGTGTTTTCCTTTCTTTTATGAGGTGTATGTGCTAAATTTCCATCATTTAGATTGACTTTTGGTGCATGGCTTTCACATGTGAGAAAATGGAGATGTTGGGAATAACCCATTGTAAGTTCTTAATGTTTTGACCTTAATTGGTGCAATGGACTCTTTAGGAACTTGGATAAGTGAATTCTAATGGATTCTTCATGAAATAGATTAATGGTTAGGAAACTCTTTTGTTAATAATAGTTAAATGATGATAATTATACTTATTATGAGCTTGGTAGGCCTTTTAATTATGTTGGTAGCTAGAGGAAGAGTATTTGGGCTTCATTGATGCAATGAGGGTTAATTTCCTAATTCTATGTATATGCTCATTTTAATATGATATTTGCTACACATTTATAATTTTTAAATGCTAAATGATTGGTTAGCTACTTGAATTGTTATTGATGTTGACCATAAGTGTGTCCTTGATGGAGTTATGGTGTAGCTACCACTCATACATTGTACTTTGATCAGGCATCGAGTTGTGGTCATACTCATAAATGCACTAAGCCCAGGTTTGCTCAATATGGAGTTAGTATCACAAACAGGCATTTCTTTACGTTATTAGCTATTAACATATTGTATATAATTGCAAATATGGGATAGTAGTCACTAGTAGTTCGATTAGTTTATTTGCTGATAATATTGATGTCTTCAATATGTTTTTCTGTATAAATGCTTTATATTGATTAATTTGTATATATATATATGGAATTTGTCTCTTATTATTAAGATTGTATATCTCACTTAGATTGTAGGCTAACATTTTTCAAGGATCAAACATCTTAATAGAAAAGAAAGACTAATGGGAATCTATTGTGGTAGTTTAGTAATGTATAGGCTTGAATGCCCTATTTAAATTAGGTTTGTATAATAGGTATGCTAGCATTACTTATTGTGTTGCATAATTGCCACATTACATCATGTATTACAAAGTATAAGGATTGATTTTATAATTTGAGACATCATGAAATTAGTACTTTTAATTGTATCTGGATGATTATTGATCAATAACTTGAAATTTTATGACCTCTAGACATCTAACATTGTAAAATTAATGGTTGAACTATTAGTATATTAGATTTGAATGTTTGAGTTAGTTTATATATTTTCTTTTCAAATGCTCAAGATGTTTAGAGGAGTTTATAGGGCATAGCCGGGATTATGATTTGTTACTTTAAGGTTATAGAAGTAGTTCTTAAATGTTGCTATCATATAAGAAGTAAACTGGATGTTAATACTTGAACCATGGTTGCTTTGGGTTTGGTTATGGTTTACGAGCCTTAGGGGATATGGTTAGGTTGTTTTGGTCATGTTGGTTATGAATCAATCTATCCTTTGGGCATACCTTGGCTTATTTTGCTATCATGAGAAGTTATTGTGTGATTTGGGGATGTTACATAGTCATATATCGCATCTAAGGTTGTTTTGGAGTTTTGTGGATGAAGACATGTTTATTTAGTTCATTAAAACTTGTTTAAAGTGGTCTAATGTCAATTGGTAGGAAAAATACACATTTTGAAGCTATCACTTATGGCTTTATGTACTTTGCTGTCATAATTGAAGTTAGAATGCATAGGTTAGCTTTTAAATCCTTGAGTTAGGTAAGACAATTGGATGGAGGTTATAAAATGTAAACCCTTTAATAACCTTACCTTTTAGCAATTAAAAGACCCTAGGATTGATCTTAAGGTGGTAGTAAGTTGTTAGTTTGTTTATTAAAATGTTTAGGTGCAATAAGTTTTCAAGTTGTGGCCAAAATGAGTTAATAGTGTTCCTAATGGTTGTGTTGCGCAACCTCAAAATAAATTAGGTTAAAAATATATATAACTAGTGGTGCAACCTAAGTCATCTCCCTTGGAATTAGAATTCAATATTTTAGTTGAGCTTTCTAAGTGTTAGAGAACTCTAAAAATTTCCTAACTAAAGGGGGCTTTAGTTCTAATTAAACTAATTAGAGTTTAAATCGAATCAAAATTCCTAGCTACTTCTACCTAAATGCATGAACTAATGAATGAATGAATGATAGACTTGTGACTAGCCTAGGATTCATCCCTTGGTATCCACTATCCTTATTCTAATTCAATTATGATTAATTCTAGTCTAAGAGTCCCTAATTGTGTTCATTGGCAAGGGATCCTAAATTACCACTCAAGATTCAAGAAACTAGCAATTTGCTGTTAATTGAGACCTCAACTCCCATTAAATTACTAATTCTTGTGATTAAGATCTTTGAACACTTAGATGAGTGATTAATCAATCAATTAGCCTCTGAATTTTCAAATTAGGATATTTAATTAACTAATTAAACTCCAAGGAATCCTCAAATTAGACATTCAAGCATTTAACCTCTTACATGTATTTCATCAAACACCTTGACTGCATACATGGATAATGTGACAACCCTACCTTCTAAGCATGGTAATTATAGTTAAATATGCAATTAATAATTAATGATCAAGGTTTGGAGTCGTTATAGTCTATTACGTTATGAAAATATAGGAAAATTTGAACCTTGATGTTAGGGTCATCACTAAACAACCACAAACAAAACAAAAAAAAATGCATAAGAGAAATCATACTACTATGAGGGGTTTACGATTCATTCATTCATCAGTCTCAACATACAAAAACCTCCTACAAGTATTCCTATATCATTTTCTAGCATCACCATTGATGAAACTAGGATTTCTAGGCTAAAGGAAGGAGTTTAAGGTTTTGCACCACGGCCCAAACCATTCGCGCCGTGGTTAAGTTGCTCTTTGGAATTACTAGGAAAATTTCTCAAATTTTGCCGCAACAATAGCCGCACATGAGTTGGACCGTCACCACGGTGGAAATGCCTCCTGAAGCTACTGTTTCAAGTCCCCTGACTCTCGCCTCGACACAATACACTTGTGCTGCGGCAAGATTTGCTATTGGACACCCCTCAGTTTGTTCCCTCGACTTGCACCGCGGTGGTATGTTATGCACCATGGCAAGGTTTCATTCTGTTACCCTCCTGGGCAATTTTTTTCACTCTGCGCCACGACGAGATTACTTGAGCTGCGGCATTCCTCGCCACTATTACTCTCCAGGAAATTTTTATTCGCTTGCACTGCGGCATCCCTCTCTTCTGTCACTCATCTGGCCACGGTGAAGCCTTCTTAGCCATAGCGTGACTCTTTCCTGTAACTAAATCTCCCAAATTTCGTCCCTTACACTCCAATTCTCATTTTAGGCCTACCCTAGGACCACTCTCACTTATTTTATATGTCTCTAATGGTATTTATCTGCCCTATTTACTCATCTAACTCTCCATTACCAATTCAAAACTTAGATACTATTTCCTACACTTAGCACAAGTAGGTGGGGCACTCATCGTACTTCTTGGAGGTCCCATGCTTCTTCTTTGAGGGACATTCCTTGGGGGTGGTCTCCTACCCCAAGAGCCACTCCCACTATTTGTCCCTTTCTTACTTCCGCCCTTAAAGGGCTCTATGCCCCGGTCACGTTTACCCTCCAAGGTCTTCTTCCTCTTAGCTTCACTTTCCATCATAGCCCTTTCCGTCACTCTACACTTCTCCACCAATTCATCAAAATTGCGGATCTGTAGAGATACAATCTTATCCTTAATCTTCGGCCTTAGGCTTCTTTCAAACTTTTCAGCCTTCTATGGCTCATCATCAAATTGCTTCAAGTAGGAGGAGAAACGAGACAATTGGATGAATTTAGCTACATATTGGTCTACATTAATGTCTCCTTGCACAAGGAAGTTAAACTCAGCTTCCTTGTTCCCCCTCACCGATGATGGGAAATATTTGCTCTCAAATGCAGTTTGAAAACTTTCCCAAGTCAAGGGTATCTCCCTTGCAATCAATAATCTAGAGGCATTCCTCCACCAATGCTCAGCCTCACCCTCCAACTTGAAGATGGCTAGCTTTGCCTTTTGTTCAGTGGTGCAGGTCATAATTTTCTCTAGTTGCATCAACCATCTCTCAACCATCTCAGTGTCTAACTCCCCCAAGAACGATGGAGGATCAGCTTTTCTGAATTTGGCCAATGCAATAGAGAGGTCACTATCTTCCCCTTGGTGTCCCACACTTGGGTTATGACCAGCCCCCACACGGTTTCCCATTGGCACCTCCTCATTCTACTTATTCATGCTATCATATAGCTGTTGCAGCACTTGCACAGTCACTGCATAAGCCTTGGCTTGCTCTTGAAGCCGGTCAGTCATTGCTCTTGAAGCTTGTTCTCTCATTTGGTTAGCCATTACAGCCATGGCCTCTTGCATCTCTCTTAGCATCTCAGTTTTTTCTCTATGGGTAGCCATCTAGTTCTGCAATGCCACAAGCATAACCACAAGCATCCCCCATTAAGCTGCAGCCCAAGGCAACAAAACACAACTCCACCCATGGTAGGTATATATATATATATGAAAGTTATCACCAAGTTACAATGCTCCTATTCCTATCATGCATGCATCATGATTGCCAAGTTTTCTAACCACAAAGTTATAAATCAAACGCATTTGCCTGAACCATTGCTCTGATACCAACTATGATAATCCTACCTTCTAAGTATGGTAATTATAGTTAAATATGCGATTAATAATTAATGATCAAGGTTTGGAGTCGTTATAGTCTATTACGTTATGAAAAATATAGGGAAATTTGAACCTTGATGTTAGGGTCATCACTAAACAACCACAAACAAAACAAAAAAAAAATGCATAAGAGAAATCATACTACCATGAGGGGTTTACGATTCATCCATTCATCAGCCTCAACACATAAAAAGCTCCCATAAGTATTCCTATATTATTTCCTAGCATCACCATTGACGAAACTAGGGTTTCTAGGCTGAAGGAAGGAGTTTGGGATTTTGCACCGTGGCCTAAACAATTTGTGCCACAGCTAAGTTGCTCTTTGGAGTTATTGGGCAAATTTCTCAAATTTTATCGCGGCAATAGCCGCGTGCGAGTTAGACTGTCGCCGCGGCCAGACTACGTGGCGCCGCAGCGAAAATGCCTCATGGAGCTACTGTTCCAAGTCCCTTGATTCTTGCCTTAGCACAATACACTCACGCTGCAGCGAGATTTGCTACTGGACACCCCTCAATTTATTCCCTCGACTTGCGCTACGGCGAGATTTCATTTTGTTACCCTCCTGGGCGATTTTTTTTTCACTCTGCGCTGCAGCGAGATTACTCAAGTTGCAGCATTCCTCGCCACTATTACTCTCCAGGAAAATTTTATTCACTTGCGCCATGATGGGATTGCTCATGCCGCAGCACCCCTCGCTTCTATCACTCATCTGGTCGCGGCGAGCCTTCTTAGCCGCAGCGTGACTCCCTCGTGTAACTGCATCTCCCAAATTTCATGTCCTACACTTCAATTCTCATCTTATGCCTACCTTAGGACCACTCTCACTTATTTTATGTCTCTAATGGTATTTATCTGCCCTATTTACTCATCTAACTCTCCATTACCAATTCAAAACTTAGATACTATTTTCTACTTGCCCAACTATCTCATATCAGCAAATTTATAGAATAATGACAGCAAGAACTCATGCATTAGCAACAATTGACATCCCATGCACATTCCATAGAGATTTCATTCATCAATAGTTTTATATCAACATCTAATGCATCATATGACTACAATTCCCAAATGGTAAACTATATCACAAATTCAACAAAGCTATATATATCAGATGTTGCAAGTTCAAACATCAATATCCACTTTAATGAGACTTAACTCCTTAACGGTTACATTTCTACTAAGCAAATATAAACACCTACACTTGGCAACATGAATACATGAGGATGCTATGTAAACTAATAACAAAATTACATCTGCTCTGCTCAGATTAACCCAAGTGTAGCTTCCTTCATACATGGCTAGAGCTCATGAATTTTCATCTACTTGCTTCCCCTTATCCTTACCCGAAGAACCTTCACCTGAAATATTAATCCCATAAAATGGGGTGAGATATAAATCTCAGTAACCAAGGCAATTCCATCATATAATCCAGTTTAATTAGCATACATGCATAATTTCACATAAGCATCAGAAGAATACCAGTCATATCAGTAAATGAAATAAGTAGGCTATCATGATTACCATCCCATACTAGCAATCATATTTACACATGTTAAAGGCCATTAACACTGGAGAGGCCCGTCCACGGCACCTACTCCTCATTAAGCACAACCAGGGCTCGGTACATCTGGGGTTTGATCATAACTCGGTGTCCAATCGAAGCATATGCACGGGTGGCAGCCACACCACAGCTCCACCATGGACTCACAAGGTCCAATTACAATACAATGATAGCCAACCAATTCATTCAACATTTCAAATCATTGATGTATAGTAAAATGTGAAATTAAAACAAACATATGCATGGAATTAATATAAACCCGGTTACCTCACTTGTAGACAATTTGTAACAGCCACTAATGGTACAAAATGTCCCTATAACCATAGCATCAGATAATTACGACTCTAATTCATCATTACCAATTGCAACAAGTACCCAAAGAATTTAAAATGCTAATGTCTACCTAGGAATCACTTACCCAGCCACTACAAGTCTCAAATTCGGATTTATGTGTCCTCTTCTAGAAACTTCAATGTTTCATCCAAAATCCTAAGCAAATTCGTACAAAATTAATACCCATATTATAATCAAGTCATTAGGGTCTCAAATCAGCATAATTACCTTAAAAAGAAGAGTTCATACCTATCTAATGATAGCCCTAGCCTTAACCTACGAATTTCCACCAAGAGAATCCCAAATAACCACATTTCAGATTTTGGGTATGGTGAAAATGCTCCAAATGAAAAATTAATCAGACCAAAATGAAGAGAAAGATGAGAGGATTAATTTATATAACTATTACCTTGGCTAAATCTTGCTCTAGAAGTGGGAAAATGTGGAAATATGCCAAGAACCCTAGCTTCCCCTTTGGACCTCCCATTTTCTCCTTTGTGTTTCAAAAAAATGGGATAGTGGCTGAAGCATTTAGGGTTTTAGTTGGGTTTAAGTTGGGTCAAATATGGGTCATGGGTTGCTCCAAGGTCCAACTCCTAATGGGCTCAGATTTTTTCTTTGTTGGGCCAGTTTTTAAGTTATTAGGCTACAAAATTCTATTGGGCCAGACCTAGTTTTAGGATCTCTATTGTTTTGGGTCTACACAAGGTTTATTGGGCTTTCCTAAGTGCCTATACAAGGTGGATCTTGGGCCTCTATCACATTAGATCAAGTGGGTCTACACCTAACTTATTGGGCCTCCATTAGCCTCTTATCTACTTAATTTAATTTGGGCCTAGATGAAGTTTCTATCCCAATTAAATCTCAAACCCATATTAATAATTTATCTCTCTAAAATCTCCATTTACTTAACTTTCCCAATTATCTCATATTAATTATTCCTAATTAACCTACTCCATGATTAATACCTTAATTAATTATGGGGTGTTACAGATAATTATAAGAAATTGAAAATCCAGCACTTAATTTACGTAATTAATCATTCAATAACCAGCCATCAATCATAAACTACATCAATCTCAATCATTTACAAGCTTAACCAAGTAAATAAAATAACAAAAATTGATGTAGAAAGGGAAAAAAGAAAATAGGAAATTCTTAGCCAAAATCTCTTGATTATCCCATGGATTCAAGCTTGTCCAAGAGCCTTCCTCCTAGCTAGCCACAAGATGGAAAATTAATGCTTCATGGTGGTGGAAAATTGATGAAGGGATTTGGATGAGAGGCTACAGCATTGTGAAGTGGATGAAGGATGAATGGTGTGTGGATTCTCGATGGAATGTGTATGAATGATTAATGGTTCTGCCTCTAGCCTCTAGCCTCCAAATCATATGCTTCATAATTTGTTTTTCGCATGTTTATAGGTCAACCCATAGCTCATTCTCACGTGCTTCTTAATTTATCACAACCCAGTGTTATTTTTCATCTTTTTCTTAGCATTTTGCCCTTGTTTATTTTAATAAATCATGTGCTACTTCAACTCAATCTCTATACATTGTTCATGTGATTTTCTAATTGTTCATTAATCTTACTGCAGCTCCATGTCAACCCTAGCTCCTTTTCTTCTACTTTCACGTTCTGCCCACGTGTTCTCTTCATAATTAGATTATGCCCCGTGAATGAATTGCTACATGCTTTAACTCGTGCCTTCCAATGATGTCGCTACCCATTTAATTCTTTCTCACGTGGTTCTCAGCTCCCTTGCCACATACTCCTCACACGAGCTACCTTACTCTCACATACTTCACTTTTTGGTCGTGTTTGTGAGCTGTTGAACATATGAAAGTTGTATACATGTTTCTTCTTGCATTGTTCTTCCTCATGTAGCTACCCCTTACGTAATTTCCACATCAGAATCTTGCTTGTTTGTTTCTCCTTGTGCACCTGCATTTTGTCCCTCTCAAACAGTGGTTTTTCCTTTGTTTCTGCTTGAGTATGTGTTCTCTTCATGAGCTTGTTCCTCCTTCCCTATAAACCATCAACTCGAGTCTCCAAAATCACATTGCTTCTTAGCTAGAACCCATAGCTTTTCTTTGTGTTTTCTCCATGCAAACTCCTTTCCACGTAGAACCCAAGCTTGAGTTTTTATTCCTCGCATGCCTCTCCTCTAACCCGTAGCTTCTTCTTTGTTCTTGCTCACTCATTCCCATGTGATCTCCTTCCAACTGTGTCTATGTTTACATGAATGAGCTGCTACCTTTAATGTATGAATATGATTACGTAGAAAAGTCATGGAGTGCAAGTGAGTGTGTGTGTTTAAAGCTATATGGATGAACGAAAGGTCGTGTCACACAACCCTAAAAAAAACTAGATTGGATTAAAATTTTTAGCTAGTGGTGCAACTAAGGTTATCTTCCTTGGAAATAGAATTCAATGCTTAATTAGGTTTTCTAAGTGAAAGATCCTAAAAGCTATCTAATTTAGGGGGTTTTTGATCTAATTAAACTATCTAAAATGAAATTGAAACAAAATTCCTAATTGCTACCTAATTGCATGAACTAAAGGCAAATAATAGGCTTATGACTAGCTTTGGATTCGTCCTTTGGTATCCACTATCCTTATCCTAATTAAATTATGATTAATTCTAGTTTAAGAGTCCCTAATTGTGTTCATTGGTAAGGGATCTTCAATTAACACTCAAGATTCAAGAAACTAGCGATTTGATGTTAATTGAGACCTCAACTCCTATTAAATTACTAATTCTTGTGATTAAGATCTTTGAACATTTAGATGAGTGATTAATCAATTAATTAGCCTTTGAATTATCATCCTAAGATGTTTAATTAACTAATTAAACTCTAAGGAATCCTCAAATTAGACAATAAAGCACTCAATTTCATTTATGCATTTCATCGAACACCTTGATGGCATACATAGAAAATTAGAGAATAATGAAAATCCGGTACTAAATTAATCAAATTATCAGGAAAATAATATCCTAATTAGTATTTAACCAACCACTAATTGTAAACAATACAAATTCCCAATCCAATGCAACCTTAACCAAGATAATACAAGAAAGGGGAAAATGCAAGAAAAAGAGAAAATCTTAGCCAAAATTCCTTATTCTTCTTCATAGATTGAAGCTTCCACCAAGGATCTTCTTCCAAGCTAGTCTCAAATGGAGGATTAAAGCTTCATTGGATGGATGGAAATGGAGGAAATGGGTGAAATGAAGCTACAGCGTGTATGGGAGAATATGCGAATGGAATGGTCTCTGGATAAGGTGTATTCGAATGATGATAGAGTGTAACCTCTTTTTTTTTATTTGATGTTTTAAGCATATTCTACCACCAGCCTCAGCCTCCAAATCACGTGCTTCTTAATTCCTTTTCACATGTTTACAAGTTATAACCCAGCATTCTCTCCTTCTGTATTTTTTATAAATCACGTGCCCCTCTTAGCCTCATTTCACGTGCTTGCTTCTCAATTAGTGTATATGTTCAATGTGAATCCCATACTTCTTCCAGCTTTATTCTAGCTCGTGTAACTTCTTTGTCTAACCCAATGCATAAAACTCGAGCTTTGTAGTTGTTGCCTTACTTGTTGTCTCTTCCTCTTTCTGCCCATGCATGGTTCTTCCACGTGAAACTCTCCTACGTGGCTTCTTCTTCCCTTCCATGCATATCTCTCTCCATCTTCTTCTGTTCACAAGCTTCTTCTCCACATGAGTTGCCTTCTTCTTCTTCTCCATATGCACATGCTTTTGTGTGTATCTTAGCTTCATGTTGCTCCTTAGCTAGTTCTCCCTCATGCTTCTTTCCTTCACTTCCTTGAGCTTGTAGCTTCTTCTTCTTTTGTTCTACTTTGCTTCTTTTTTAGTCCATGTGCTCTTAAGCTTTGTTCTGCTTCTCATGCATTTCTGCTCATAGTTTTTCTTCTTTCTAATGTCCTTTGCTTATTTGTCTATTTAGCTCTTCCTTCCTTTCAAAACACTAGAACCCAGGGTTAGTTTCTTTATGTTTTCTCCATGCAAGCTCCTTTCCACATGAGCTACTATTTTCAACTCATGTTCAGTTGCTTCAATGTGTTATTACTCCTTGCATTCTCACCAAAACAAGGCATCATCCATGCTTCTTTCCATACAAGTTGATGTGTGTGTGATGTGGAAGCTTGTGTGACATGTGTTTAATGTGAGTTGGACCCATGGAATGAATGCTATGTGTGTTTGTGTTAAGATGAAGCTGAAAGTGTGAGTGGGTGATGTGGAGAAGAGTGTAATGGTTGGAATGTGGAGTGTGTGAGTGTAAATATGAAAATGAAGCTTGGTATCTTCATGTTTATTATGTGTAGTAGTTGCATGTAGCTACATGTAAATGTGTGAATGAAGAAGAAATAAGAAATTTGATGCCTTAACATGCTACGTGGAATATGCATGAAAAAGAACCCATGAATGATGCATCCTCTTCCATCCAAAAATCCCTCTTTCTAATTGCAAAGTGTGGCTTCCTTCATGTAGTTTAGCTCTTGATTCAATCTTGAAGCTTCCATCATTTTCCAAATTAATTCCATCCTTAAAATCCATTGCCCAATAAAAAGTCTGCATAAATAGTAAGAACAATTCAATAGGAAAAATTCACAAAATTATTTAAGATAAATTTCTGCATTAAATTCATTAATTTTGCAAATAAATTCTTAGAGTGCAAAAGTGGCTATTAAAATCAATTATCCACCTAATAAAACTCCTAAAGCCATATTTGATCATTAAAATGCTTAAGCTAAGGAGAATAACATATATAAAAATCATGCTTATTAATGAACTTGAGAGAAGAGTGTTGTATTGTGGTGTGTGAGCCCATGGCTGTGAGTGAGATAAATACATGCAATTTCATATGAATATATGACGTAGAAAAGAGCCTCTAGCCTATGCTTGCATGTGTGAGATTGAAGTGTACATGTGAATGGAAGAGAAAGTGTGAGTGTGCATCAAATGAATTAACATGAATGGATGAGTTGGAAGCATGCATGGAGTGAGTGAGTTGGAGCCATGAGTCAACGTGAGAGTGAAGAGTGCATATATGTGTGATAACCTCCCTTGCCATGCAAACCTCCTTCATCTTTTTCCTTTATTGCACATGATTTATTCCTCCCATTCCAATTTTATTTGCCTAAAGAAAATCTACAAAAATAATGGAAAACATTATTCAAGAAAAATTCACAACATTACTTAAAGAAATTTAAGCATTAAAAACCAATCATTTGCAAATTAATTCCTAAAATGTAGAAAATGGCCAATTAAAATCAAATTCCCTTCAATTACATCCATTAAGCCATATTTAATTATTAAAGTGCCAAAATTAGGAGGATTCATGTATATAAAACTAGCATTCATCAGTTTTAGTAGCAATTTTAGCCCTGGCACAAAATTTTTTGACTGCGCCACAAACACTTCGCCATGGCACAAAAAATTATGGTTGTAGCACAAGATTATCCAAAGGCTAATTTTGTCGTGTTGTAAGTATTTTGGCTACGGTGTAAATATTTTTTGCCACATCACAAATCATGTCTTTGTGGAAAATTGATCCAAACCCGAGTTTAGCCATAACATAAGTTCTTCAAGTCATGACATAAGTGTAGAATTTAGCTTTTAGAAGTTCCATAGGCCAAGTTGGCCATGACTTCACAACATAAGTTTTGAAGCCTCTAATTTAGCTATTAATTCCTAATTTTCACCATGGTAATGACGAGTAATGACTTTTATTCCAACATATATGAGTTTTTAGGCCTCTTAGAAGTATTTTTGGCTAAGACAAAAATTGTTAATGAGAATTTTGAATTCTTAATAACAATAATTCTATTGTACAATTTGATTGTGAATATTGATTATTTAAAGTTTCAAATTTTTTTGTATTTTGATTTATTGCTAACTTATTAAACAAATTTGACTTGAAGTGTAATTGATTAAGAACACAATTATACTTAATTACCTTAGAAAATAGTTAGGGTCATTACATGTCACATCACCATTTTTCCCTGCTCATGGCACCACATTAGCACTTTCCCTACTCATGGTGCCATCTTAGCACTTCCCTGATTAGAATTTACAAAAATGCCACCATTTTGCTAATGTATCCTTTTGTAGGTTCTCTATAATATTTTATTCAACTTGCGTTCTCTAGGTTCTCTGCTATATTTTAATATTATTTGGCCCTACATGGGTCCCACTTAAGTTATGTAGTCATATATTTTACTATTATTTATTTTTATAATATTTTATTATTTGATGTCCAAATGACCATTTTGCCCTTGGAGAAGGGTAGTAGATAAGCACCTATGTTCATTTTTTGATTATATCCCCATTTTACCTCCACATCTTCGAATTCCATCACCACCATCCGATAGATCTTTTTGCATAAGATCTCCTAAAATAGTTAACTCAAGCTTTGGAGTTAATTTTGTCTTCGTATAAGCTTTGAATTGTTTAGGGCCATTTTTCTGTCCTAACAATTTTAGAATTTTATACAATGAATTTTATAAGTTTTTGCATATTATTTCCTAACTATTAATATATATATATATATTGGGCTAGTTCTTACTAGCTCATCCTATAATCTCAAATCACTTACTAGGACTACAGCTCTTTCAAGGAGCCTTTGCTCTTAATTGTCCTAGTTTTTCTATTTACCATCATATTTGCCTCTTTAGGCCAAGACTTTTTCCTTATTCTCTTTGCTTGCTTGAAAGTGGACATTTTATAGTCCCTCATCCTAAAGCTAATTGACATTCTTTTTAACTTTCACACTAGCATTAAAGAGCAACTACCACTGACTAATGCTAAACTTTAGTGGGATGTGACTATCCTTGTAGCCTCAACCACTATGGCATGGTCTACCACTTGCTCTATTATACAAGTTACACTTGATTTTTCTAAATATACAACTCTAACATATAAGGATTTTTCTATCCTTCAGTCAAGTCTAATAATCTAATGGGCAGTGGTTCATCTATCTCTAATGCTAGGAGGTTACGTCCTTACTTTCTTTATCCCACCTACTGTACTCATTTATTAGTAGGTCTAGTTAGTGGTCTCACTGTCTGAGTATAGCTTGAATATCTCTATTTCAATAATCTACCAGACTTAGGAAATCTCTAGTCTCTGAGACAAAACTAACTAAACTTGTATTGGTCTCTGAGACAAAACTAACTAAAACTGTATTGGTCTCTGAGACTAACTACTCTGTAAAACTATCTCAAGCTATCATCTCCATATAGCACTACTACTATTATAACTACAGGTTCTTTGTAACTATATGGGATCTATAGCGGCCTTTTAGAGTCTTGCTAAGGTCTACTGTGACCCGCTATATTGTACTAGGATCTACTATGATCCACCTTTGGGAGACATCAAAGCCTAAGATCGCTGTATCTGAAAATAAAATACATGCGCACTATGTCCGGTAACTACTACTTATAATCTCTAAGGCTAAACTCAGAGATTTGCTATGCTCTTCATATGAAGTAGGTATTGTATCATCTTTTTCTCCATTGATTCCATCATACTAATACTTTGGAGTATTTTAACCTTCACTTACTACTCCTTATGGGATCCTTATATTCCCACTTCAAGCTTTCTCACTCAGGCTTTCTTTCTACCTTTCCTTACTTTTATTGACTTACTATACTTTATCTATACTCACTGTATCTTTCTTCTCATATTCTACAATTTTTAACCATGACTATTATAACACCATAGATTTCTAGCTTTGCCTCATGCTAAGCATTACATAAGGAAGCAAGAAAAATGGCATTAAAATATTGGGTTTTCTTGCGTTGCGCTATGCATAAATTTTTCTTTTAGAGTCTGGTGGGCCATATGGACTCATGTATCACATTCTTATATTTAATTAAATAGATACAACTCAAATCCATTTCCATAAGTGGCCTAGAACTTGTGCAAGTGCAAGAAACACATAAAATTCCATAGAGCGTTGGCCAGAATTACATATTTTCTATCACAAATTTTGAAAAATCATAACTAATTCTAGAAAAATCAAAATCATGCATATTTACAATTATGGAAATCTACTTATGTCTATTTTATGGTAAAAATAATTCTAGGTCATGGAACATCAAGCAAAAGGAGTTTGAAATTTGAAAAGTGCCCAAGGTCTTAGCTGCCTGGCCTACTATCACAACTTATTGTCATAAATTTTGGAAATTCATAACTAATTTCAAAAAATCCCAATCATGCAAATTTGGTCAATCTGAGAAGCTACAAATGTTAATTCTAAGGGAAAAATATCACTAGACCACAGCAAGGCCATTTGGGAACTGAATTATGATGGAACAGCACTGGAGGTCTAGTGGTGCTACTGGTACTGACAGTAAACTTCAAAAATTTATAACTCTATGCTCAGACCTCCAAATAAGGTGATCTTGGTGGCCACAAAAATCCTATAACCTCTAGTTTATTGCTGTAAAATTTCACAAGCATTAGACACCATTTGGCCATTGGATGACACAGAACACAAAACTGACCATATGAATAGTACATGCACCAGAACAACAGAAAAATCCCAATTTTGAAAATTCATAATTAATTTTGTAGAGCTCTGATTTTTTTACAATTTAGCTTCCCAAAAATCTCTCAATGGGATCTACATGTTTGCCAAATTTCATAGGAAGATTCATCCTTTTGGTCAGTTTGTGCCATAAGGTTCCAGTTTGGTCATTTTTATGGTCTCAACTAGCATCAAAGTGTCCAAATTTGCTTCCTAAGCTTGTGTAGCCACTTGAGCAAGTGGATTGTACCAAAATGACATTTGAACTTGTCTTAAAGGTGCACAAATCCAGAATTTGTAAACTCACAATCTCACCCCGTGTCACACACCAATTTCCATAATGCTAGTCTTACCATTCTATGTCCAATTTGCATTATAATATTCACATATCATAAATTCTCATTTGTGCATGATATATTAGCATAATTACATAGGTTCACGGGGTCATAGGTCATACACAATAATAGATTACAACATTTGCCACTCATATGGCCATAAAGAAGTAAAATCCATACACTTTGTTATCATACTTTCATCTTCCCAAGTTGTTGGCTCCCATTACCTTGTTCTCTTGGTCCACCTAGCATGTTAAAACATTGGAGAGGAGGGAGTGAGATTCAATGAATCCTAATAGCTTATCTCCCTTTCAATCACACATAAAGCATGCAAACCAAGTCTTACAAATTCATGCATTAGCATATTGGCATGTGCAATCATTCAAGAGACATCTTTAACATTTGAACAAGTCATGCATAGCATACATAGGTTTGTCCAGTAAGTGGACTAGTCTCACCTATTCACTTGTGGATTTGGACTGCCTCATCCATTTCTTTAAGAGGTTTTTGACTCAACCTTACTCTTGGGAGTCAACCTCACTCTTGGGAGACTCTTTACTTTGTCTCAACCATTTTCAAGGGTTCTTGGCTTCTCCACACTCAAGCAAACCTAAGCACACATATTAGACATCATTTGAAAGCATAATGTAACATCATGGCATCATGGGATAAAAACTCATGCTAGAACACTTTTCACAGCTTAAAACACACATACACACATTCAAAGACAATGTAAGCACACATTCATGCATGAGAGAAGGTGGAGAGAGCTACCTTACTTGCATTCACACACTTTTTCCTTGAGCCTTGAGTCCTCTCCCTTGACCTCACACACTTGAAAGGTGGAGATCATTTCTCTTAGTCTAGACACATCATATGGAAGCCAATTATACTCTTGAATTAAATTCTAAGGCCATATATTTACTAGAAAAGCTAGGTGACTCATAAGGCTCTTTTATGGTTCTATAATGCACTTAATGAACAAGTCATAAATTTGAACAAGTCATAAATGGCATACATAGGCTTGCCAAGTAAATAAAATTAGCCTCACCCATTCACTTGTGGATTTTGGACTTGCCTCACCCATTTATTTAAGAGGTTTTTAACTCATCCTTTCTCTTGGTAGTCAACCTCACTATTGGGAGACTCTTTACTTTTTCTCAACCAACTTTAAGGGTTCTTGGCTCATCCTCACTATGGCTAAGGATTCTTAGTTTCACTACACTCAAGCAAACCCAAGCAAGCATAACAAACATCATTTGAAAACATAACGTATCATCATAGTATCATGGCATATGAAATCATACTAGAATACTTTTTATGGCTTAAAACATACATACACACATTCAAAGACAAGCCAAGCATACATTCATGCATGAGAGAAGGAGGAGTGAGCTACCTTGTTTGCATTTACACACTTTTTCCTTGAGCCTTGAGTCCTCACCCTTGACCTCACACACCCAAGAAGGTAGAGACCATTTCTCTTGGTCTAGACACATTATATGGAAGCTAATTATACTCTTAAATCAAATTCTAAGGCTACACAATCACTAGAAAAGTTAGGTAACTCATAAGGCTCTTTTACGGTTCCATAATACACTTAATGAAGCAACATTTGGAAAACATCATCTTGGCTCCACTCTCTCCATCTATTTATGATTCTTGACTCCATTTAAACCTCTTGGAGTCATCACACAATCAATTCTAGGAGCCTAGCTAGGTGTTGTTTCTTTAAGCTATATTATGGAACATATAAGGTCATCTCACTATCTATGGTTTCTAAAAAATTTTTAAGGCTTCCTCTCATATTCTCCCATCACACATGATGC
This sequence comes from Erythrophleum ivorense, assembly GCA_026724425.1. Lineage (NCBI taxonomy): Eukaryota > Viridiplantae > Streptophyta > Magnoliopsida > Fabales > Fabaceae > Erythrophleum > Erythrophleum ivorense. The sequence goes on from JAIUCV010000009.1 coordinate 18,449,819, forward strand.
AAAACTAAGCTTAGAAGGAATTAAAACACTCTTTAGGTGCATGAACTCTTCTTAGACAAAGCATGTACTCTTCTTGGCACCCTTGGAGTTTCTTTGCTTCTTTTGATGGGAGAAACATGTAGGAAGCTCTCTTGGTGTCTTAGGAACTCATATGAACACTTAAATATCATAAAATATGGCTAGGATTCATGATAGAGTTCAAGGTGCAATCAAAACCCTAGCCTCCCTATCTTGTAAATCCATGGCTTTTACTTGAATTTCTTTACATATTCTTATTCTCCTCCCTTAAATTCCTAAGATTCACCCTTGGTGGTGCCCAAAATTTAAGCCCTCCTACAGCTACATACATGGGGCGAAATAGGGAGAAGAAGGGGGAGGAAGTAGCTACCATGGGATAGAAGATTTACCTTATTTTTCCTTATTTTCTTGCTTAATTCTCATTTTCCTTGGCCTCTTGTCTTCAGATATGAATTTTTCCCTCTATTCTTCCCTAAAAAAAGATCCAAAAACTTCAATAAAACCATAGGAAGAAAGCTCAAGAGGAGAGGAACAAGTTTGAAAGAAGGAGCATGAAAATCCATAAAATTCTTTACCTTTTTCTTGCTTTTTCTCCTCCTTTCTTCTCTTCCATGGTGCGCCTAAGAGAGCTAGTGTTTTCTCTAGTTTTTAGGTAGAATAAGTCATGCAAATGAAGGGGAGAAAAAAATAAGAAACTTAAAGAATGTTTAAGAAGCTTCCACTTTCTTAAAAATTTTAATTTTGCCCTTCATTTTTTGGCATTTTTGTTTTTAACTCATTTTAGATCCTTTTTTAGAACCACCTTTTCCATTATGAAATTTAGGTTCCCAATTTAGTAAAATGTCTTTGGAATCACTTAAATCAGAGCTAAAACCTTTCTAAATGAATCAATCAAAGTTCAAGTCAATCGACGTTGAAAAACATCCACTGGGGGGTTTTAATTGTCTCAAGACTTTCCATGATTTTTAAAGCCTCTTAGAACCTTGAAGAACTCAAAACTTTTATTTAGAAAGCCCTCCTATGTGAATTCCAAAATTTGCTCAAAATTACGAAAATACCATTATGTTTCGTAAGTCTTTTGTGAAATTTTGTTTCTTCATTCTAACTCCTTTTTTCTTTCCGTCAGAGCCTAAGATTCTCATTTTTAGGAGTCTAGAATGCTTTCTAAATTTGTTGGGACCTTAACTAATTCATTTTGAGAGACTTCTTTTTGTATCCGACAAATTTCGTTCATTTACAGAGAAACCATATGTTACATTTCTCACGTTTTCTCTCATTTTCAGAAAACCAGATATTATAGTATAAGTGGCTTTCATTACTAAGAAATAAGCTAACTTAGTTAACCTATCTACTATTACTCATATGGCATCATGTCCTGATGACATTCTGGATAAAGCCATAACAAAATTCATAACTATACTATCCCATTTCCACCCAGAGATATCTAGGGCCTGAAGTAACCCAACTAGTTTTTAGTGTTTTATTTTAACTCTTTGACATACTAAACGCCATAAGACATACTTAGCTATATCTATTTTCATCCTAGGCCACTAAAACATTTTCTTCAAATCATGATACATTTTGTTATTGCCTAGATGAATGGTGTATTTACTTTTATGTGCCTCTTTTAATATCTTTTCTCTTAATTCTAAATCTCTAAGCACATACAACCTCTTCTAATGGTGCATTTTAAGTTCCTTTTAGGCATAAAAAAGAACTTGATGTTTGGCTCCTTGGATTGAGTTTATGATGGCTTTAATAACTTTAAATGGAATCATGTGACTTAGATTGAGTGAGGAATTGAAGCCAAAATCATGGATTATATGAGTTACTTCCTTAGGCCCTTATATGGAACCATAACTGTGGCATAAACTAGAAATAGCTTATGTAGAATTTATGTGAAGTGAGAGATGGTTCCATTGATGTGTTTGTGTCTTGTTTGATGTATCTAGGTCAAGCAAACCAAGCTCTTCTTAAGTGTGGGTGTGAGGCCAAAAAGGGAAAGTAGAGTTCATGGAAGAAAATTGTACTTCCTAAACCACGGTAGCTCTCCATCCTTTCTCGTATGCACTTTTTGATTGTTTAATTGTCATTAAATGCTTATATGTATGTTTGAATCATGAGACATGCCTATAGCTATTGGTTAGATGCTATGGTATCATTATACTTATTGAATTGCTTTTGAATTGTGAGATTGTTCTTTATGAGTGAGATTGTGCCAAAAGTCCCTTGAAATGGATGAGAAAGAGCCAAATGTCCCAAAGAATGGGTGAGATGTAACACCTTATTCATCTAGCCTTTCCCCATCTCATTTCTAGCTACATTTCTTTGGCCGAGCAAGAATCTAAGAAAATCAAATAAAAATAATGGATTATTTTGTGTTATGTAGTACTTAAATTTTTTGTTTCACATTTTGTGGACCATATTAACTCACTCATATCATCCTCCAATTAAAATACATTCATACAACTCAAAAACATCTCAAAATGTCATAAGAATCTAGAGTTTGGAGCATACATACATAAGATCATGCAATCAGCCTCGAGTTCTGCTGCCAGATTTTTGGTGCCAACTTTGGAAATTCATAACTAATTCTAAAAAAATCGAAATCAAGCACAATATACCATTATTGAAAGCTATGGATGTTAACTTTAGGATAAAAATAAGTCCAAACCAAAATAGAAATGTTTAGACACTGGAAATTGATGGAACAGTACCAAAGATATTATTATATTATTGGTATTGACTACAAATTTCAAAAATTCACATCTCCCTACTCAGACCTCTAAATAAGGTGATCTCGATGGATATAGAATGCTTATTATATTTATATGTTTGTAAAATTTAATGAGTACTAGATGCAATTTGGCTCTCAAATGACATAGGAGAAGAAACTGACTATATGAACAGTAACCATATTAGTTTAGTAGCTTTTTAGCAACTTTGCAAATTCGTAATTAATTCTCTAGAGCTCTAAATAATTTTATCTTTAGCTTCCTAAAAGGAAATAGATGAAATCTATATTCATGCAAAATTTCATGGAGAAATTTGTCCATTTGGTTAGTTTGTGACATGGGATTGCAAAATGTCACTTTTATGCCACCTTAAAGGTTCAAAATGGTTCAATTTAGCTTCTAGCTTTTCTAGGGCCACTTAAGCACGTGAGAAAGCATTAAAATAACCCCACTAAACATGTCTCCAAGGTCTAAAAGCCCAGATCTTACAAATTCACTCTCTCACTTAATGGTATACACAAGGAACATACATGCATCATCTTACATTTCCATGTCAAAAACATACACTATCATTCATATGAATCCAATTCTCATACATACATTATATATTCTTATTTCTACAAGTGTTCAAAGGCTTATACATCATATACATCATAGGAGTACATCATTTGACAATGTCATGGTTACAAAAATGAACAAATAATAACTCCTTTGTCAATCCTCATGCTCTCAAGTGTGGTGGCTCCCATTTCTTGGTTCACTTAGTCCACCTAGACATGTTAGACAATAGGGAGGAAGAGTGAGATTCTAGGAATCCCAATAGCCCTTCTCCCTTTCAAACACACATAATGGATGCAATTTCAAGTTTAAAAATGCATGCATGGCTATCTTGAAACTCATAAGCATACATAGAACATTTCCTTCATTCAAGAGGTCATATACAACATACATAGGCTTGTCAAGGCAATGGTTTAGCCTCACCCATTCTCTTTGGGACTTTTGGACTTGCCTTGCCTATTTTCAAGGGAGTTTTGACTAAGCCTCATTCTTCTAAATACTTTTAGCTTTGTCTCACCTATTCATAGGGACTTTTGGCTCATCCTCACCCTAACTAAGAGACTTATGGCATCACCAAACTCATACAAGCTAAAACATGTTCATAAGACATCTTTCAAGCACATAAACAAAGCATCATGATACCATGGCATGTATATATATACTAGAAATATTTTTCATAGCTTAAACATACACTCACACATTCAAAGACAAGAAAACACCTAAACATGAATAAGAGAAAAGAGAGAGAGCTACCTTGAATGCAAGAACACACTTTATCCTTTGGAATTCCTTCATCTCCCTCAGCCAAACACCTACAAGGAGGTGGAGCTTGATTCTTTTGGCCTAAACACATCAAATGGGATTTATTTACACTTTTGAAACAATCTCTAATGCCACACACACTCTAGAAGGACTTTGGCACTCATATGGTTCAATTATGGTTCCATAAAGCACTTAATGAAGCAACACCAATAATTCATGATCTTGACTCCCTTCTTTCCTTCCATTTATGGTTCTTGACTCCATTTAGACTTCTTGGAGCCATCATATAATCATTTTGAGGAGCTTAGTTATAGGTTGATTCTTTAAGTCACATTAAGGAACCTACACCTCCATCTCACTTTTTAGGCTTCCTAAAATTTTTCCAAGGCTTCCTCTCATACTCTCCCATCATATATGATGCAAATCTAAGCTTGAGAGAAATTAAAACACTCTCTTGTTTCTCCTTCTAGGCTAGGGCAAGGAAATGCTTCCTTAAGGAGTCCATGGAGTTTGTTCTATTTCTTTGATGGGAGATGCATGTGGAAGGCTTCCTTGGTATTTTAGGAACTCATACAAACTCTTAGACACCTTAAATTATAGCTAGAAACTTTCCTACAAACCAAGGTGCAACTAAAACCCTAGGTTATGCATCTTGCAAATTCATAGTTCTTTCTTTATTCTCTTTGCATATTCTTATTTCCCACACTTTAATTCTTAAGATTCACTCTTAGTTTAGTTCAAAACTCATTCCCTCTTGGCTGTCCTAGGAATCGCCGAAACACATATTGATGAATGTTAGTTTTATATATATGAATCCTCCTAATTTTGGCACTTTAATAATTAAATATGGCTTAATGGATGTAATTGAATGGAATTTGATTTTAAATAGCCATTTTCTACATTTTATGAATTAATTTACAAATTATTAATTTTTAATGCTCAATTTTATCTCAAATAATTTTGTAAATATTCTTCCTATTATTTCTATAGATTTTTTATGGGCAATGGAATTGGAATGGAAGAATAAAATAGCATTTGAATAGGAGCAATGGGTTTTGAGAAGAAGTAAGCTCTAGCTCCGTTATTTCTCTCATGGAAAGTAAATCATAGCTCACACTAACACCTTTCAAATAAGCAACGTGTTCAAGAGACAACACGAGACATGAAGAAGCTTGAGGGGAAGAATGAGGTAGCTCACGTGTGAAGAGAAAGAAGGCACTGAAGTTATGGGTTTAGGGTCCAGAACACACACATGTAGATTATAACATGGGAATTACGTAAGGAGCAGCTGCATGTGGGATGGATTCTTGAGGAAAAAAAGCTCAAGTAAAGAAATGTGGGAAGTCACCAGAGAAGAAGACATGTAGAACCACGTGAGTAGTAAACAAGAAAAAAAGCACAATGTTCTATTTTTGAGAGGAGAAGGGAGCTCAGAACGAGCTGAAGAAGCAGAAAGCACGTGCATGGACTCTTAAAAATGAATACATGAAGAGAGCTAAGTTGAGTAAAGCATGCAGCAGCTAAAGAAGCTTGTAAGGAAGACTGCATTTCATTTCACACAGCCACAAAAATAAATGAAAACACATACTCGAGCAAAACAGAGGAGAAGCCATGGTTTAAGTGGAAAGAGAAGAGAGGGGAGCCAATGTGGAAAACCTCATGGCAAAGAAAGACAATACATGATAGTAAATTAAATGAAGCATGGAGTAATAGCAAAAATGGTAGGAAAAGTCACATGAGGAGAACACGAAGCAAGCAAGCTCGAGCTACTGGTTAAAAGATGCTGCAGCTGAAGGAGCTTGGATAACAACACGAAGAAAAGATACGTGGAACAGCGCTGAGGATTAAAACAGAAAAACCACATGAGAAGGAGCTAAAACATGAAGCATGCAACCAGAGTAAAGAAGTTACATGGAATGAATTGGCAAACAAGAAGAAGCTACAGGCAAAACATGCCGAAAGACAGAGAAACAAGCATCCGAAAGCTATGGGCTGGAATTCATGTGGAATATTATAAAACAAAATGAAATGGGGCCTACACTCATATACACAAGAAGGAAGAATGAATTCATAGAGAAGAGCTAAAGAGAGCACGTGAAAAATAAAAAGAAACATGTGAGAACAAGGCACAAGGGAAGCACATGAATCATTAAAATACATTCGGGCAAGCTCTAGGAGGTAGAGAGGATCCAATCCATTGAATAAAAGAACAAAGACCTATCATCCACACTCCATTCACAAACACCACATCCAGAACCCATCGTCATTCACATTCACTCCACACCACGCCATTTCTCATTCTCTCATCCTCCATTCTTCCATCCAATGAAGTTTTAATCCTCTATCTGTGACTAGCAAGAAAGAAGGCCCTTGGCGCAAGCTTGAATCCATGGATGAGCAACATATTTTTGGCTAAGAGTTTCATTTTATTTCCTTCTCTTTCTATATCAATTTTAATTATTTTATCTACTTGGTTGAGCTTGCAAGTGATTGAAATTGATGCAGTTCATGATTGATGCTTGGTTAGACTTGATTAGGAGAATTTTTAATGAATAATTAGTTGATTAAATGCTGAATTTTTCAATTTCCTACAATTATCCATGTATGCAGTTAAGGTGTTTGATGAAATGCATGTGAGAGATTGTGTAACATCCTATTTTCTAAAAATGAGAGAAAACGTGAAAAACGTAACGTACAATTTCTCCGTAAACAAACAAAACTCACTGAATATAAAAGGAAGTCCCCCGAAATGATGTAGTTAAGGTCTCAAAAAATTTGGGAAGCATTCTAGACTCTAAAAAATGAGAATCCCAAGCTCAAATGGAAAGAAAAATGGAGCTAGAATGAAGAAACAATTTCTTACAAAAAGCATATGAAACATAATGGCATTTTTGTAATTTTGAGCAAATTTTGGAATTTACACAGGAGGGCTTTTTAAATAGAAGTTTTGAGTTCTCTGAGGTTCTCAGAGGCCCTGAAAACCATGGAAAGCCCCAGGACAGTTAAATCCCCTCCAATGGATGTTTTTTAATATCGGTGTGCCCGAACTTTGATAGGTCCGTTCGAAAAGGTTTTAGCTCTGATTTGAGTGATTTCAAAGGCATTTTATTTAATTGGGAACCTAAATTTTATAATGGAAAAGACGATTTTCAAAAGGGAGCTAAACAAAGGAGAAACGAAAATGCAAAGTATGAAGGGCAAAATTGAAATTTTTGAAAAAGTCACTTCCTTACACCTATATATAGGTGGCGCCCCACTTTCTTCCCCATTTGGAATCAGAAAATTTTGTATAATTTCAAAAGAGAGAGCTAGGACTTTGGGCGCAACAAGGGAAGAAGAGAAGGAGAAGAAATTCTAAGCTAAAGGTATGTTTTTATGGTTGTTTTTCATGCTTTTCTCCATCCACACCACCTCTCCTTCATCCTCCTTGATTTCCTTTGATTAAAATGAAGTTTATAAATCTGATTCAAGGGAGAAATTCAAGGGAAATTTCGGATTTGAAGAGAGGAGCTTGGAAAAAGCAAGATTCAAGTCAAACTAAGTAAGGAAACAAGGTAAAATTGCATCCTGTGGTTGATATCTTCCATTACTCTTCTTCTCCATTTCGCCTAACCCTAGGAACCATAGGAGGATTTGATTTTTAAGCCTAATCAAGCATGAATCTTAGGTATTTGATGGAGAGGAACAAGAATATGCAAAGAAAATAACAAAATAATCATTAGAATTCAAGATGCAAAACTTAGGGTTTCAAGTGTTCCTTCCAAATTCTGATTTTATATGATGATTCCTAGGTTTAATTAAGAGTTTAAATGAGTTCTTGAGACCCCAAAGATGCTCCCCACAGGCTTCCTTCTTCAAGAAAACAAAGAAATCTCCAAGGAAGCTAAAATCCCCCTATGTCTTGGCCTAGGCATGTTCTTGTAGTTAGGGAGAGTTTTAAATTTTTTTAAGGCCATTTTTGAGTCATATTTGATGAATGAAAATGAGGGGAGGCCTTGGAAAAAATTTAGAACTCATAGAAAGTGATTTGGTGCCTTAGGTTCTATATTATGACCTAAAGAAGTAACATGATGTTAGGCTTTTTATTTTAATTATGTGATGACTCCAAGAGACTTAAAAGGAGTCAAGAATCATATTTGAAAGAAAAGTGTAACCACCCCAAAAATTAATTAAGATGTTAATTATAGATTAAGTTAATTAGGAATAATTAAGATGGAATAATTGGTAAGTTAAGTAAATGAAAATTTTAGAAAGATAAATTATTAATATATGTTTGAGATTTAATTAGGAGAGAAATTTCATTTAGGCCTACATTAATGTAGGAGATCATGATAAGAGGCTAATGGGGGCCCAATAAGCTAGGTGCAGGCCCAATATAATTGAATGTGATAGAGGCCCAAGATCCACCTTGTATAGGCTCTTATAATTGGCCCAATAACCTATGTGCAGACCCAAAACCTTTGAGCTCTTAAAACTTATTCTGGCCCAATGAAATTTCAGCAGCCCAATGCATAAGAGTTGGCCCAATAAAGCTAAAATCTGAAGCCTAAATGGAGTTGGACCTTGAAGCAACCCATGACCCATCTTAGACCTAACTTAAATCTAACTAAAACCCTAAATGCTTCAGCCACTATCCCATTTTTCTGAAACACAAACATACATCTCAAAATTCGGAGGTCCAAAGGAGGCTCTAGGGTTCTTGTCATAAATCCACCATTTCTCACCTCTAAGCTCAAAATCAGCCAAGGTACTTGTTATATATCTTAATCCTCTTTTCTTCTTCTTTAATTTGGCCCTATTGGTTTTTCATTTGGAGCATTTTCACATATGCCAAAAATCTGAAACTTGCTATGTGATGTTTCCATGGTGAAAATTCGTAGGTTGAGGCTAGAGTTGTCATTAAATAGGTATGAACTCTTCTTTTTGAGGTAATTTTGCTAATTTGAGACCCTAATGACTTGATTTTAATATGGGTATTAATTTTGTACAAATTTACTTAGGTTTTTGGATGAAATATTGAGGTTTCTAGTAAAGGACACTTCAATATGAATTTAGGACTTGTAGTGGCTGGGTAAGTGATCCCTAGGTAGTCATTAGCATTTTAAATTCTTTGGGTACTTGTTGCAACTGTTAATGATGAATTAGAGTAGTAATTCTTTGATGCTATGGTTATAGGGACATTTTGTACCATTGGTGGCTGTTGCAATTGTCTACAAGTGAGGTAACCAAGTTTATATTAATTCCATGCATATATCTATTTTAATTTCATATTTTGCTGTACATGAATGATTTGAAATGTTGAATAAATTGGTTAGCTATCATTATATTGTGATTGGACCTTGTGAGTCCATGGTGGAGCTGTGGTGCGGGCTGCCACCCATGCATGTGCCTCGATCGGGCACTAAGTTATGATCAAACCCAAGATGCATTGAGCCCTGATTGTGCTCAATGGGGAGTAGGTGCCGTGGATAAGCCTTTCCTGGTGTTAATGGCTTTTAACATGTGAAAATATAATTGCTAGTTGGTGATAGTAATCATGATAGCCTAATTGTTTCATTTACTGATATGACTGGTATTTTTCTAATGCTTATGTGAGATTATGCATGTATGTTAATTAAATTGAATATATGATGGAATTGCTTTAGTTACTGAGATTTGTATCTCATCCAATTTTATGGGATTAAACATTTCAGGTGAAGGCTTTTTTGGGTAAGGATAAGGGCAAGCAAGTGGATGAACATCCATGAGCTGAGGCCTGGTGTGGGGGAGCTACACTTGGTTTAAGTAGAATAGAGTAGGATGCTAATTTTTGTTAACCTTTGTATAGCATCATCATGTATCTATATTACCAAGTGTAGGAGTTTATATTTTGTTAACATAGAATGCAATCATTGAGAAATAGGCTTCATATTAGTTGTTGATGGATGTATGAACTTTGACACTTATCTTGGCTGGTGAATCTATGATATAACTGACTATTTGAGTAATGTAATGCTATGATATATTGATTGTTGACTTAAACCATTAATGCATGAAATAGCCAATGAAAGTATGATTGAATGACCATTGTGAGAAATTTGTAAATCTATTGATATAAGACCAATGGATGAGTAGGAGAATCCATCTTTAATTGTGGAATGGGTAATGATCTAATGGCTAGGGAATTCAGTAGATAAATGCTATTAGAACTTCATAACAAGTGGGAGAGTAGCCCTAGAGAGTCCCTAGATAGAGAGTGGCCCTAGAGAGTATGAGGCAAGGTCTTAAGAGTAGTAGGATCAGAGGGCATTTGGCCGCGGCCAATAGTGGCGAAGTTGCCCAGGGAGAGCACTAGAGAGCAATTCACCGTGGCGAATGCAGAATTGGCCGGGGTGAAATATGAGAGACTAAACTGGGAGTCATCCAGAGGGTAATTCACCGCGGAGTGGGGAATTGGTTGCTGTAAAATTTTGTGAAAATAAGCCAGGCATTCCAGAGAGGAATTGGGCATGGCAAAATGAGGTATTCACCGTGGCCAATAATGAGAGGCGACCGAGAGAGGTTCTAGGAGGCTTCTTTGCCAAGGCACCATGTGGGTTAGCCACGGTGAAGGTCCAACTCGCCGCAAGAACGATGCAAGGGGTGAAGCCGAGGGGAATTGGCCATGGCTAAGGGGAAATTGGCTGCGGTGAATGTCCTAAAACCCTTATATTAACTAGGAAATCTTGGTTTTTCATATAGTAATCTCAAGGGATGATTTAGAAATATTAATAGAAGATAAATGTGAATTAGAAATGATAGGTAATAGAATCAAAGCTCATAAATGAATGTTTGTTTCCCCCTAAGCTACGTAAGTATTTGTAATTATGTGGTTGATGACTCTAATAATATTAAGGTTCAAATTTCCCCATATTTTTATAATATAATTAGTCTTAATGCCATGTAACCCTGCTTTATGGTTATTAATCACGTGTTTAACCTTAATTAAAATGATATACAGTTAGGGTCGTCACAGAAAGAATGGAGCCTAGAAATTATTTGAGGAGTGTTGCTTCATTAGGTGCATTTATAGACCATAATGGAACTTATAGAGCAATCTAGCATCTAAGCAAGTTGTATGGCCCTAAAGATTATTTTATGAACCTAATTGGCTTCCATAAATTGTATCTAGGCCAAGAGAAACCATCTCCACAAGTTTGTGGGTGTGTGACCGAAAGAGGAGGCTTGAATTCCAAGAGAAAAGTGTGTAATTGTGTGCAAGGTAGCTCTCTCCACCTTTTCTCATGCATGGATGTGTGTTTAGCTTGTCTTAGAATGTGTGTATATGTATTTTCAAGCCATGACAAGTATGCTAGCATGATTTTATATACCATGATTCATGATGACATAATATGTTTCAAATGAATGCATGATGTTTATTTGAGTTTGTTTAAGTATGGAGAGGCCAAGAACTCTTAACCATGGTGAGGATGAGCCAAGAACCCTTAGAATTAGTTGAGATAAAGTAAAGAGTCTCTTAAAAGCAAAGTGGGCTCCCAAGAGTATGGTTGAGTCCAAAGCTCTTAAAGAATAGGTGAGGCAAGTCCCAAACCTATGAGGAAAAGTGTGAGGCCAATCCAAACACTTGGCGATCTCTTAAATGATTTGTATGACTTGTTCACATGCCAAGCTTGCTTATTGAATGTTCATGACTTCCATGATATCCATGCATGCATTTTTTAAGGCTTGCTTTGCATATTTTATGTATGATTGAATGGGAGATGAGCTATTGAGATTCTTTGAATCTCATCCCCTCCTCTCCAATAATCTCACATGCTAAGTGGACCAAGTGGATATGGTAATGGGAGCCAACAATATTGAAGGAAGAAGATTGACATCCATATGTCTAGCATTTACCTTTTTAAAGCCATAATGAACCATTATGATGTATATTATTGTTGTAAATGGTTTATGACCCTTGAGACATATGTAATTATGCTATTATATGATGTAGAAATAAAAGTATGTGTTATGTGAATGATGGAATGTGAATTGAGTATGTACGACAAAGATAGCTTCATGAATGAGTTTATGGAAATGTGCATATATGTGGATGAAAAGGCCAAAGTGAGAGGCATAAGGTTTGGGACCATTTGGACAGCTCACACAAGTCCTAAATGTGCTTTTAGACTTGCCCAAAAGGTGCCAAGACCAAGGGAAAACCATTTGGCAACTTTGGTACCCTATATGGAGCCAAAAATGACCATAATGGAATCTTATATCACTTTTTAGCCAAATGAGCTCTTCTTGATCTAAGATTTAGCAAAAATTTATAGATTTTTTAGAGCTTTTTGGAAAGATAAAGACCATAATTTTTGGAGGTCTATAGAATATTTGAGAATTTTTCAAAGTTGGCAATTTTTTTGGTTTTGGTCTACTGCACTATTCATTTGGTCCAAAAATGAATTCTGTCACACAAGCCTCAAATGATGTCCAATTATCACGAAATTTTATAAAGGAAAACTAGACAATCACAGTGGCTCATGACAACTAAAACCACCTCATTTGGAGGTCTAGAGAGGGGGATATGAATTTTTGAATATTCTATCTAGTATCAAGACCCTTACCTGACCTGAGTTATTATTCTATTTAATTTTGAGGTTTGGGTTGCCTAAGCTGGTCTAGAAATATTTTTTCCCTCTAGCTAACATCCATAGATTTCCAAATTAGTATCATTTTCATAGATTGGATTTTTTTGAAATTAATTGGACATTTTCAAATCTGTGACAGCATCAGGAGGCAGTTTGACCTTTGGACCTTTTTGGATGTCAAATGCCCTCTGTGATAGATGTAATGGTCTGGTGTATTTTTTTATGAAGTAGACATCTATAGATTTTCATAATGACTAAGAATACATGTTTTTGATTTTTTTAGATTTAGTTATGATTTTCCAAAGTTTGGTCAAATAAAGGAGCAAATCTGGCTGAAATTGCATTTAAGTAATTCGAGCTCTCCTTTGATTTCCATGAGATATGGGCATGATTTTATGATGCAAAAGTGTTGTATTGATGTAATTAAATATGAGAATGTATAGTTGAGCTCACACGGTCCACGTGACACCGAATGGAATTTTTAGATATGACACAGCGCAATTAAACTCATTATTTTAAGAGAGTTTTTCTACTTCTTTTTATGGATGTGATGATATATTGCATAAGAATGATATGAGATGAGCTAGAATTTATGGTGTCACAGATTGAGTGCTTGAATGTCTAATTTAAGAATTCCTTGGAGTTTAATTGGTTAATTAAGCATCCTAAGGTGAAAATTCAGAGGCTAATTGATTGATTAATCACTCATTTAAGTGTTCAAAGATCTTAATCACAAGAATTAGTAATCTAATGGTAGTTGAGGTCTCAATTAACATCAAATTGCTAAGTTCTTGATTCTTGTGTGGTAACTCAAGATACATTTAAGTGAATATAATTAAGGACTCTTAGACCAGAATTAATCACAATTGAATTAGGATAAAGATAGTGGATACCAAGGGACGAATCCAAAGCTAGTCACAAGTCCATCATTCATTCATAATTCATACAATTAGGTAGCATTTAGGAACTTTATTTCAATTTCATTTAAATAGTTTTAGTCAATCAAAACCCCTTACTTTTAAGATCCTTTAACGCTTAGAAAATCCAGTTAAACATTGAACTTCAATTCCAAGGGAGATGACTTAGGTTGTGCCACTAGCTATATATAATCCAATCTAGTTTTATTTTGAGGGTTGCGCGACATAATCGTCACTCATGCATAAGAACAAGAAGAACCAAGCATAGAAGCAAGTGGTTTCTACCTTGATTTAAGCTTTCCTTGGATGCCCTTTACATTGCTTTGGTTCTCTTCTTCAAATTCAAACTTCTCCCCTCTGATTTGAGTTCAAAATAGAACCAAATACTTTAATAAAACTATGGGAAGAAGGAGGACAAGGAGGAGAATAAGTTTACTAAAAGAAAGACCAAGAAATTCCACCATTTTCATACCTTTTTGCCTTGATTTTCCTCTTCTTCTTCTCCCTTTTTCCCTTCTCTTATGCACCTCTCACCCTTGGTCTCACTCTCTATTTTGGGCAAATGGAAGGTTGGTTGGATGAGGAGAAGAGTGGGGCACATCACTTAAATAGGAAGGGATTAAAATGGTTTCAAGAAAATTCCATATACGTTTCATCTTTTTGGCATTTTCGTTTTAGGTTTGTTTTAGCCCCTTTCTGAGAACCGTTTTTCTATCATAAAATTTAGGTTCTCAATATTATAAAATTCATTTGAAATCACTCAATTTGAAGCTAAAACCTTCTCGAACAAAAGGGTCAAAGTTTGAGTCAACTGTTGTTAGAAAATGTACACTTGAAGGGTTTAACTGTCTCGGGGATTCCCATGGTTTTCAAAGCCTCTAAAAACCTCGAAGAGCTCAAATTTTCCATCTAAAAAGCCCTCCTATGAGTATTCCAAAAATTTCCTGAAAGTACAAAAATGACATTCTATTTCGTAAAATTTTGTTTGGTCATTTTGACTCCAGTTTCAGGGTACCTCTGGCCTTCTATTTTCATTATTTAATGTGTAGATTATTAACCTAATTTTTATAGACTTTAACTCTTTCATTTTAGGAGACTTGCTATAACACCATATATTTTTAGCTCATCTCATGACATTCATATGCTTCACATCATCAAATCCATGAGAATGTAAAGAAAATGGAATAAAATAATGAATATTTTCATGTTGCGTAGTGTTTAAAAGTTTCATTCAGGATCACATGGACCGTGTGAGCTCATACAATACATTCTCATATTTAATTACATGAATACAACTCATTTGTATCATAAAATTTGGCCTACAACTCATGAAACTCAAAGGAAAACTTAAAATAGGCATATTAAATTTTGGCCAGAATTTTGCTCATTTCTGACCTAATTTTGGAAAATCATAACTAATTCTAAAAAAATTAAAATTGTGCATTCTTAGTATTCTAGAAAGCTGCAGATGTCTACTTCACACTAAAAATATGTCTAGACTATAACATCTATCACAGAGGACGTTTGACATCCGAAAAGATCCAGAGATCAAACTGCCTCCTGGTGCTATCATAGATTTATGCAGCAAATTTTAAAAATATCCAATTAATTTCACAAAAATCCATTCTATACAAATAATACTATTCTGGAAAGATGAGGACTTCAACTATAGGGAAAATATATTTCTAGATCAGCTCAGACAGCCCAGACCTCAAAATTTAATAGAATAGTAATAGGAGTTGGCTTGAATCCCTACTACTGGACAAAATTTTCAAAAATTCATATCTCCCTCTCTAGATATCCAAATGAGGTCCTTCTAGTTGACACAAGTCACTGTGAATGTCTAGTGTCTTTGTATAAAATTTCATGGCAATTGGATATCATTTGAGTCCTGTGTGATAATTTTATTTTCAGACCAAATGAATAGTGTAGTAGACCAAAATCAAAAATTTTGTCAACTTTGGAAATTCATCAAATATTCTGTAGACCTCCAAAAATTATGTTCTTTAACTTTTCAAAAATCTCTCAATGAGCCCTAATTGCATGCCAAATCGTAGATCAAGAAGAGCTCATTTGACTAAAAGATGACATTGGGTTCCATTATGGTCAAATTTGGCTCCATATGAGGTACCAAGTAACCAAATGGCTTTCCTTAGGGTTTGGCATCTTTTGGGCAAATCTAAAAGCATAATTAGGACTTGTGTGAGCTACCCAAATGGTCTCAAACTCTATACATCTCATTTTGTCCATTTCATTCACACATATGCATAATTTCATTAAACCATTCATGAAGCTAATTTGCCATCATATACTCAATTCACATTCTAGTGGCTACATAACATATTCTCTCATTCATACATGGCATAATATCATAATTACATATGTCTAAGAGGTCATCAACCATATGCATCATGGGATTATGTTCTTTGACACAAATATGGCCTAAAAGAATTAAAAACTATGCATATTGGTGTCAAGCTTTTTCCTTCAATGTGGTTGGCTTCTATTACCTTGTCCACTTGGTCCACCTAGCATATTAGATCATTGGAGAAGAGGGGATGAGATTCAAAGAATCCCAATAGCTCATCTCCCATTCAATCATACATAATGGATGCAAACAAGTCTCATAAATGCATGTATGGTCATATTGACATGTGCAAACATTCAAGAGACATTTCCATCATTTAAGAAAGTCATACATAGCATACAAAGGCTTGCCAAGCAAGTGGATTGGCCTCACCCAATTTCTTGTGGATATTGGACTTGCCTCACCCATTCTTTAAGAGATTCTTGGACTCAACCATACTGTTGGGAGCCCATCTTGCTTTTGGGAGACTCTTTACTTTGTCTCAACCAATATCAAGGGTTCTTGGCTCATCCTCACCATGGCTAAGGGTTCTTGGCTTCACCACACTCAAGTAAACCCAAGCACACATCAAAAATATCATATAAATATAATATGTCATCATAAAATCATGGTATAGGGAATCATGCTATCATACTTTTTATGGCTTGAAAATACACATACACACATTCTAAGACAAGCTAAGCATACATCCATGCATGAGAGAAGGTGGAGAGAGCTACCTTGCACACCATCATACACTTTTTCTCTTGAAATTCCCCCTTGCTTTGACCACACACCCACAAAAGTGTGGGGAAGATTTCTCTTGGTCTAAACACAATTTATGGAAGCCAATTAGGTTCATGAACTCAATTCTAAGGCCACACAACTTGCTTAGACACTAGGTTGTCCTATAAATCCCATTATGGTCCATAAATGCACCTAATAAAGCAACACCCCTCAAATAAATTTTAGGCTCCATTATTTCCTTTCAAATATGATTCTTGACTCCTTTTAAGCCTCTTGGAGTCAGCACACAATTAAAACCAAGAGCCTAACTACATGTTGCTTCTTTAGGTCATATTATGGAACATAAGGCACCATTTCACATTCTATGCCTTCTAAATTTTTTCCAAGGCTTCCTCTCATATCCATTCATCATATATGACTAAAAATTGGGCTTCAAAAAATTTAAAACTATCCCTAGTTATATAAACCCCTTTTGGCGAGGCTATGGAAGACTTTGGCTTCCATAGAGTTTGCTTTGTTTCTTTGATGGAGGAAGCATATGGGGAGACTTCTAGAGATATTAGGAGCTCATTTAAACTCTCATTTAGATATAGGAATCAAGGTATCAAATCAGATTTTGCAAGGAACATATGAAACCCTAGACTTTGCATCTTGAATTTCCATGGTTATTTGTTAATTCTCTTTGCATATTCTTAATCTCAACACCCTTTTTCCTAAGAATCAGCCTTGGTTCTGCCTAAAAATCAACTCCTCTTATGTCTTCTCAAATGAGGCAAAATGGTGGAGAAGGGGTGCAAAGGGTAGCAACCATGGAAGACGAAAATACCTTGTTTTCATGCTTTTTCTCACTTGAATCTTGTGTTCTTTGAGCTCCTCTCTTCAAATCCGAATCTTCCCCTCAATTTCTCTTTTAAAACAGATCCATATACTTCATTATAATCATAGGAAATAAAAGGAGAAAGAAGAAGAAGAGGTTTGGAAGAGAAAAAGCATGAAAAATCATGAAAATCCATACCTTTCTACCTTGAATTTCTCCTCCTCTTCTTCCTCCTCTTGTACACCTCATTCCCTAGGATTTTCCTCTAGTTTTGGGCAGAACATGGTAGTGCATAATGAAGGGAGAAGAAGGGTGCATCATATATATAGGTGGGAGGAAGTTACACTTTTTAGAAAATTCCAATTTTACCCGTTATTTTTGGCATTTTCGTTTCTACTTCGTTTTAGCTCCTTTTTTAGAACCATCTTTTCCATTATGAAATTTAGGTTTTCAATTTAGTAAAATACCTTTGGAATCACTCAAATCGGAGTTAAAACCTTTCCGAACAAATCAGTCAAACTTTAGGTCAACCGACATTAGAAAACATCTACTGGAGGGGTTTTAACTGTCTCGGGGCTTTTCATAGTTTTTAGAGCCTCTGAGAACCCTGGGGAACTCAAAACTTTTATTTAAAAAGTCCTCCTGTGTAAATTCTAAAATTTGCTCAAAATATGAAAATGCCATTACGTTTCGTAAGCTTTTCGTAAGAAATTGTTTCTTCATTCTAGCTCCATTTTTCTTTTTGTTTGAGCCTGGGATTCTCATTTTTAGGAGTCTAGAATACTTTCCAATTTTTTTGGGACCTTAACTACATCATTTCAGGGGACTTCCTTTTGTATCTGGTGAGTTTTGTTTGTTTATGGAGAAATCATACGTTACATTGCTCATGTTTTCTCTTGTTTTTAGGGAATCAAATATTACACTTACTTTTAATACGTATTCATTTCTATCATTTTTATGAAAATTGGATATTACATGAGGCAAGGCTAAAAGTCTCAAGAATGAGTGAGGCTAAGTCAAAAGTCCCTAGAAAGTGGGTGAGGCTAATTCAAAAGTCCCTAGAGCTTTATTTTGATCTTGACATGTTTATGTGATGTTGAAAATATGATTTGAATGGTTCTTGAAAGCGTTTGGTGCATACTTGTATTCTTTGACATGATTATATGCCATGTATACTTACTTGAAAGGGTGAAAGAGCTATTAGGATTCTTTGAATCTCACTCTCCCCTACTTTCCATCTAACCTTGTTTAAGTGAAGCCCAAGGAGCAAAGAATGGGAGCCAAGGAGCATAATTTGTAATACTTTGACAATAGGATCATTTTTTTGTAAATTAATGTCAAAGTATGTATGTACAAGTTATATATGAGATGTAAACCCTTGAGCATATGTAAAAGCATGTAAATATGTTGTATAAACCAAATTTGGAACCACATGTATGAGAATGTATGATTTTGACATCCTTGAGCCATGATATCTATGTGTATATATGCAAGTAAGATGGTGAATTTAAGCTCCATGGTGATTTATACTTATTGGGATGCTTCTATATGCTATGTTTAAGCTTTTGGATGTGCTCAAATGGTCATGATATGTTTAGAATGCCATTTAGTACCATTTGATGCCAATTTGATCCTTATTTTTGCCATATTCTTGCCCTAAACCAAACCTAGACCATATGAATGAATTTTTGTATGAAATTTGGAGCCATATAGATCTCATATAGAGCTTTTCACAAAGAAAAGAGCATTATTTTTGGAGCTATAGAGAATTTTTTATAATTTTTTAAAGTTGGCCAAATTATGTAGAAATTGTCACTGTTATTGTACATATGGTCAATTTGGTTTTTAGTGTCATTTAGGGGCCAAATGAAGTCTAATGCCCATGAAATTTTATAGGCATATAGTAGACATCATAAGCTTTCTATATCCACTTAGAACACCTAAATTAGAGTTTTTTAGAGGGAGATATAAAATTTTGAAGTTTCTAATTTGCTGTAGAATGTCCTCCAGACCCAATTACTGTTCCATTGAATTTTTGTGCACCAAATGATATTGTTTTGATCTGAAATTTTTATGGTAATTAGAGGACATCCTAATTTTTCTAGAAAGTCATAATTTGTATGATTCGAAATTTTCTAGTATTAGGTATGAATTTTCAAAATTCTGGACAGAATATAGAATTTATGAAAATGTGTGTTTGATCTTGAAATTGTGATGCATAGTCCAAACCTAAATTTCATGCTTCAAATTATGATGTTTGTAGTAGAATAGATGTGTTAAGAATGGAAGATGAGAATGGTAAGCCCAAATGGTCTATTTGACCAAAAATGAATTACTTTGGCTTTTGATAATGTAACACTATAATTTATCTAGCTTGCTTCATGCCATTTCTAAGTCTTATTCCATGTCATTCACAATGAAACAAGAAGGATAGCATTGGAAATCATAATGAAACAAGAAGGATAGCATTGGAAATCATAAATACATTACAATTCGCCACAGGAAAAATTTCTCATTCAGTATCTTGTGGGTGATATGAGTTCATGTATCACATTCTCATAATTAAATACATGGATATAACTCATTTCCATCATCAAAACTAGTCTAGAGGTCGTGCAAGGCAAAGGGACACATAAAATCCATGATTTTAGCCTTGACCATAATTTTGGCTTTTCTGTCATAAACTTTGAAAAATCATAATTAATTCTAAAAAAATCAAAACAATACATTCTTTGCCATTCTAGGAAGATACACATGTCTACTTCATGCTAAAAATATGACCAAATGATAAATCATCACACAGAGGACGTTTGACATTCGAAAAAGGGCAGAGGTCTAGCTAGCTACTAATGCTGTCACAACTTTCTGCTACAAAATTCAAAAATATCCAATTAATTCTAAAAAAATATAATCTATGCAAATGATGCCAATCTAGAAAGCTACTGATGTTAACTAGAGGAAAAAAATAACTCCAAACCAGTTTAGGCATGCTTAGACCTCAAAACCAAATCAAATAATAACCTGGGCCAGTATGGATGCCTGATATTGGGTAGAAAATTTAAAAATTCATATCTTCCTCTCTGGACATCCAAATGAGGTGCTTCTACACAAGTAATTGGAAATGTCTAGTTTCTCTATATAAAATTTCATGGCAATTGGACATCATTTAGCCCTAAGTGACAGAAATCATTTTCTGACCAATGTGAACAGTATATCCGACCAAAACCAGAATTTTTTCCAATTTTGAAAATTCATCAAATATTCCATAGACCTCTAAAAAATATGTTCTTTAGCTTCTCAAGAAGCTCTTAACAAGCTCTAATTATATCAAATCAAGAAGAGCCCATTTGGACAAAAAGTGGTATAGGTTTCTAATATGGTCAATTTTTGCTCCATATAGGATACCAAAGTGTCCAAATGATTTTTCTTGATATTTAGCACCTCTTGGGCAAGTCTAAAAGCATGATTATGACTTGTATGAACTGCCCAAATGGTCCTAAACCTCATGCATCTCAATTTGGCCCTCCACTTCCATTTATGCATACATTCTCATCATGTAAAATTTCCATTACATGTCCAAAATGAGCATTTCCATACATATAACCTTAACTCCCATTCATACATGATATATTAACATAATTATACATGCTCATATGGTTACATAACAATTTCATCAGGGGATTACATCATATGCCATGTGTGTGGCTCAAAAGGAAGCAAAATTAGTCATATTCATGTACTTTGATGTCAATCTTCTTCTTCTAGGCTTGGTGGCCTCTAATACCTTGCTCAATTGTTTCACCTAACATGTTAAGACATTGGAAAGAAGGGGATAAATTCAAAGAATCTCAATAACTCATCTCCCATTCAATCACACGTAAAGAATGCAATATGTAATATCCAGTTCTCCAAAAACCAAATAAAACGTGAGAAATGTAACGTACGGTTTCTCCGTAAATGAATGAAACTCACCGGATACAAAAGGAAGTCCCTCGAAATGATGTAGTTAAGGTCCAAAAAAATTTAGGAAGCATTCTAGACTCCTAAAAATGAGAATTTTAGGCTTAGACTTAAAGAAAAACTGAGCTAGAATAAAGAAACAATTTCTTACGAAAAGCTTATGAAACGTAATGGCATTTTTGTAATTTTGAGCAAATTTTAGAATTCACATAGGAGGGCTTTTTAAATGAAAGTTTTGAGTTTCCTAGGGTTCTTAGAGGTCCTAAAAACTATGGAAAGCCCCGGGACATCTAAAGCCCCTCCAGTGGATGTTTTCCCACGTCAGTGTACTCGAACTTTGACGGATTCGTTTAAGAAGGTTTTAGCTCCAATTTGAGTGATTCCAAAGTCATTTTACTAAATTGGAAACCTAAATTTCATAATAGAAAAGACGGTTCTCAAAAAGGGGACTAAAACAAAGGAGAAACAAAAATGCCAAGAACAAAGGGCAAAATGGAAATTTTTAAAAAGTGTAACTTCCTCCCACCTATATATATGAAGCACCCTTCTTCTCCCTTCATTATGCAAGACCATGTTCTACCCAAAACCAGAGGAAAACTCTAGGGGATGAGGTGCACAAGAGGAGGAAGAAAATGAGGAGAAATTCAAGATAGAAAGGTATAGATTTTCATGGTTTTTCATGCTCTTTCTCTTCCAAACCTCTTCTCCTTCATTCTCCTTTATTTCCTATGATTATAATGAAGTATATGGATCTGTTTTAAAGGAGAAATTGAGGGGGAAATTCAGATTTGAAGAGAGGAGCTCAAAGAACACAAGATTCAAGTGAGAAAAACTAAGAAAATAAGATGATTTCTCTTCTTATGGTTGTCATCTTTAGTTCCCTCCTCCATTTTTCCTAACTTGAGAAAACCTTATGAGGACTTTATTTTTAGGCAGAACCAAGGGTGAATCAAAGGAAAAAGGGTGTGGAGATTAAGAATATACAAAGAAAATTAACAAAAAACTATTAGATTTCAAGATGCAAGTTCTAGGGTTTCAATTGCACCTTGTAAAATCTAATTTTGTATGGTGATTCCTAGGCTTAAATAAGAGTTTAAATGAGCTCCTAAGATCCCTAAGAGGCTCCCCATATGCTTCTTCCCTTGAGAAAACAAAGCAAACTCCAAGGAGCTCCATTTCCTCCATAGCCTCGGCCAAGCAAGGCTAGTATAGCTAGGGAGAGTTTTAAATTTTTCTAAACCCATTCTTGAGTCATATTGATAAGCATGATAATTTATACATTTTATTCTCCTTAAATTAGACATTTTAGTTCCAAATATGGTTTTAGGAGTCTAATTAAATGGAATTTGGTTTTAATAGCCATTTTCTACATTTTAGGAATTAATTTACAAATCATTGGATTTTAATGCATAAATTTATCTTAAATAATTTTGTGAAAATTCCTATTTGATTTTTCCCACTCTTTTGTGCAAGATTTTCAATGGACAATTAAAGCTTGAATGGTAAATTGATTTGGAAAAGGGATGAGCTTCAAATATACATGTGTGCAGCTGGAGAGAAGGCTTCATTTACTATGATAATCATAAGAAAACATGTAGCACTCTTCTCTCAAGTTCATCCACGTAGCTTCAAACACCATGTAATTCTGATATGGAGGAAAACACAAGAGACAACACGAGACTCACATGCATAGTTCCACGTTGAGCACACCCATAGGCCATCCTTGCACTTCACTCTCATGCATCCACACTAGCCAT
Organism: Erythrophleum ivorense; assembly: GCA_026724425.1. Taxonomy (NCBI): domain Eukaryota; kingdom Viridiplantae; phylum Streptophyta; class Magnoliopsida; order Fabales; family Fabaceae; genus Erythrophleum; species Erythrophleum ivorense. Next base: position 18,473,046 of record JAIUCV010000009.1, read on the forward strand.
GGTTTACACTCAAGAAGGCAGCATCTCCATATTAACTCCTTTCACATGCATAACTTCCACCACGTCTCCAACATTAACACATACAAAGGCCACGAGCTGGAAAAGTAGGTGGAAGACATACTTGAATGCAGAACTGCATATGAGACTTAAGAAGAAGCGTAAGCTGGAGCTTAAAGAAGAGGCAGCTAGTGTGAAGAAAGAGCTTGGAAGCAATACGAAAGAGAAGTAAGAAGAAGAAGGCTCAAGTTGCTCATGCAAAAAGCAGCTCCACATAGAAAAGTTAGCTCACAAACTCGAGCAAAGAAACAAGAAGCCATGGCCATGTGAAAAAAATAGGAGAAGAAACTTGAAGCATGCAGCTTGAGATTTACATGGAATAGGAGCTGAGAACGCAGAAGAAGCTATACATGCAAGGAGACGCTGTGCTTGGGAGAAGAAACTAGAGAGAATTGGCAGCTGCAGGAAGAAAACATGTTAAAAGTGAGCAGAAATAAAGGAACCAGGGGTACGAGATCTTCACTCAAGCTTGGGTAGAGAAGAAGTACAGAACAAAATGAAGTACGAGGGAACTCTGGCTGAATGAGGAGAACGAGCTGCATGATTCATGGATAACGTGAAGAAGTTGCAGAAACAGTAGAAGGAATTCATGTAGAATATAATAAAATAAATAGTGGGGCCCACACCTATACACACATGCAGAAACACATACAGTATCACGATGAAAAAACGCTGAAGCTAATGTAGAAGAAAACTCGTAGGAAGGAAGACGCTGGATCGAGAAGCTGAACGTGGTGAAGGAAAGAGAGAAGAATGAGCTGCATGCAGAGGCTTATGTGGAAAATACGTGGAACATTAAGGCAGCATATGAGTTAGAGAAGAAGCAACGTGGTTCATTATTGGATTCATCAGAAGAGCACGAGGAAGCATTAGTTACTTGTGGGGAGAAGAAGCCACGTAAAGAAGAAGCTGAGTTACAGAGAAAGAGGCACGTGAATTTTAATGAGGAGATGGAGACTTCATTCTGCACGCTTCCTTCATTCATTGGACCCCTTCATTCATACCCTTATCTATTCGCAGAATCCAACCATCTCACGCCTCTATAATTTAGGAAACCCCTCTCCTATTTATTCATACTCCACCCATCATTCAAGGGAGGCTGCATATTCCACGCATCATCAAGCCATTCATTCATTCATTTGGCCATATTCATTCTACATCCATCCACCACATCAATGCCTTCTCCTTCACTCCATTCCATCCTCCATCCTCTCCACACCACTCCATCATCCATCTCCACCATACAATGAAGTTCTAATCTCTATCTTGAGGCTAGCTAAGAGGAAGCTCTTGGAGAAGCTTGAATCCATGGATGAACATAGAATTTTTGGCTAAGAATTTCTCTATTTTCCTACACTTTTTCTCTTTCATATATTATCTTGGTTAAGTTGTATTTGATAGGGCATTTGTGTAATTATAATTAGTGGCTGGTTAGACACTAATTAGGAACCTTTTTTTTTGTTGATTAATTGATCTGATTAATTTCAATATTATCTAATTTCCCATGTGTGCTTCAAAGGTGTTCGATAAAATACATGAGTGAGATTATTTGTTTGAATGCTTAATTTGAGGATTCCTTAATGTTTAGTTGGTTAATTAAATATTTAGGATGATTCAGAGGCTAATCAATTAGTTAATCAATCAAATTGAGTGTTCAAGATCTTAAAGATAAGATTTAATAGTTTAATGCGGGGTTGAGGTCTCAATTCAACGTTAGATCGTTAATCTCTTGAATCTTGAGTGGTTACCCAAGATAATCTGTTATGAACACAATTAGGGACTCTTAGGCCAGAATCAATTACAATTAGAATAGGATAAGGATAGTGGATACTAAGGGACGAATCCAAAGCTAGTCACAAGCCTATCTTTCACCCATAATTCACCCAATTAGGTAGAATTTAGGAATTTTAATTCAATTTAGTTTTAGGTTAGTTTAATTCAATCAAAACCCCCTTAGTTTACGAATTTTTAAAGTCTTTTAACATTTGAAAAACTCAATTAGGCATTGAACTCCAATTCCAAGAGAGATGACCTAAGTTGTGCCACTAGCTACATATTTTATCAACCTAGTTTTATTTTGAGGGTTGCGCGATGAGCCTCTCACATATATGATGAATGAAAAATGAGGGGAGGCCTTAGAAAAAATTTAAAACCCATAGAAAGTGAGTTGGTGCTTTAGATTCCATATTATGACCTAAAGAAGCAACATATAGTTAGACTCTTAGTTTTGATTGTGTGATGACTACAAGAAGCTTAAAAGGAGTCAAGAATCATATTTGAAAGAAAAGAATGGAGCCTAAATTTTATTTGAGGGGTGTTGCTTCATTAGGTGCAATTATGGAACCATAATAAGGTTTATAGACCAAGCTAGAGTCTAAGCAAGTTATGTGGTGTTAGAATTAATTCCATGAACCTAATTGGCTTCCATAAATTATGTTTAGGCTAAGAGAAATGATCTCCACCTTTTAGGGTGTGTGAGGTCAAGGGAGAGGATTCAAGGCTTTAAGGAAAAAGTGTGCAAAATGCAAGCAAGGTAGCTCTCTCCACCTTCTCTCATGCATGGATGTATGCTTAGCTTGTCTTAGAATGTGTGTATGTATTTTTTTAAGCCATGAAAAGTATGATATTATGATTTCATATGCCATGGTTTTATGATGACATATTATGTTTCATATGATGTTTTGATGTGTGCTTGGGTTTGCTTGAGTGTGGTGAGGCCAAGAACCCTTAGCTATGGTGAGGGTGAGCCAAGGACCCTTAAGATTGGTTGAGACAAAGCAAATAGTCTCCTAAAAGCAAAGTGGGCTCCCAAGAACATGGTTGAGTCCAAAAATGCATTAAAAAATGGATGAGGCAAGTCCAACATCCACAAGAAATTGGGTGAGGCCAATCCACTTGCTTAGCAAGCCTTTGTATGCAATGTATGACTTTCTTAAATGATGAAAATGCTTCTTGAATGTTTGCACATGTCCATATAACCATACATGCATTTATAAGACTTGTTTGCATCCATTATGTATGATTGAATGGGAGATGAGCTATTGGGATTCGTTGAATCTCATTCCCTCCTCTCCAATGATCTAATATGCTAGGCAGACCAAGTGGACAAGGTAATGGAAGCCAACCACCTTGAAGGAAAGAGTTTGACAACCAAATGCATAGTTTTTGGTTCTTTTAGGCCATATTTGTGTCAAATGATGTAATCCAATGATGTATATGGTCTATGACCTCCTAATATGTGTAATTATGATATTATATCATGTATGAATGAGAGAATATGTTATGTAGCCACTAGAATATGAATTGAGTATATGATGGCAAATTAGCTTCATGAATAGCTTTATGAAAATATGCATATGTGTGGATGAAATGGCCAAAATGAGATGCATGAAGTTTGGAACCATTTGGTCAGCTCACACAAGTCCTAAGTGTGCTTTTAGACTTGCCCAAAAGGTGCCAAGACCAAGAGAAAACCATTTGGTCACTTTGGTACCCTATATGGAGCCGAAAATGACCATAATGGAGCCCTATGTCACTTTTTGGCCAAATGAGCTCTTCTTGTTCTGAGATTTCGTATGAAATTAGAGCTTGTTGAGTGATTTTTGGAAAGCTAAAGACCATAATTTTTGAAGGTCTACAGAATATTTGATGAATTTTCAAAGTTGGCAATTTTTCTGATTTTGGTCTGCTGCACTATTCATTTGGTCCGAAAATGAAATCTGTGACACAGGGCCCACATGATGTCCAATTGCCACAAAATTTTATACAGAGAAACTAGACATTCATAATGACTCGTGCCAACTAGAAGCACCTCATTTGGAGGTCTAGAGAGAGAGATATGAATTTTTGAATAATCTATCCTGGATTAGGAATTTCAGCTGACCTCTGTTACTGTTCCATCGAATTCTGAGGTCTGGGCTACTAGAGCTGGTTTAGAGTTATTTTTTCCCTCTATCTGATATCCACATCTTTCTAGATTGGTATCATTTACATGGATTGGATTTTTTTTAGAATTAATTTAATATTTTTGAAATTTCCTACAGAAATCTGTGACAGCATCAAAAGATAGTTTGACCTCTGGACTTTTTCAAATGTCAAACATCCTCTATGATGGATGTTATGGCCTAGAAATATTTTTATTATGAAGTGGACATCTGTATTTTTCTAGAATGGGCAAGAATGTATGATTTTGATTTTTGTAGAATTAGTTATGAGTTTTCAAAATTTGGTCAGAAAAGGGGCCAATTTTGGCCGAATTTTAATATGCATGTTTTGAGCTTCCCTTCATGATTCTTGAGATGTGGGCCATATTTTATTATGCAAATGAGTAGTATTCATGTAATTAAATATGGAGATGTGATGTTTGATCTCATATGGTTCACATGACACTGAATGAAATTTTTATACGTGATGTAACGCTAAGAAATGCATTAAAACAATGTCATTTTCTTGCCTCTTGTATGAATTGCTTGATGTGAGGCATAGATATAGTATGAAATGAGCTAGAAATATATGTTGTTACACAATACAAGTCTTACAAATGCATACATGGACATATTAACATGTTCAATCATTTAAGAAACATTCTTGGCATTTGAGAAAGTCATACATAGCATACATAGGCTTGCCAAGTAAGTGGATTAGCCTCACCCATTTACTTGTGGATCTTGGACTGGCCTCACCCATTTCTTTAAGAGGTTCTTAGACTCAATCTTACTCTTAGGAGTCAACCTCACTTTTGGGAGACTCTTTACTTTGTCTCAACCAATTCTAAGGATTCTTGGCTCATCTTCACCATAGCTAGAGGATTCTTGGCTTCTCTACACTCAAGTAAACCAAAGCAAGCATCATAACACCATTTAGAAATATAATGCATCATCATGGCACCATGGAGTATAAAATCATGCTAGAATACTTTTCATGCCTTAAAAAATACATCCATACATTCAAGACAATGTAACCACACATCTATACATGAAAAAAGATGGAGAGAGCTATCTTTGTCACATTTGCATATTTTCTTCCTTTGGACTTAGTTCCTCTCCCATGGCCACACACTCATAAGGAGGTGGAGATCATTTCTCTTGGCCTAAACACAATTCATGGAAGCCAATTAGGTTCATGGAATTAATTCTAAGGCCATACATTTTGCTTAGACACTAACTTAGCTTATTAACCTCTTTATGGTTCCAAGAATGCATCTAATGAAGCAACACCCATCAAATAAATTCTAGGTTCCATTCTTTCCTTTCATATATGATTCTTGACTCCTTTTAAGCCTCTTAGAGTCATCACACAATTGAAACAAAGAGCCTAATTACATGTTGCTTGTTTAGGTCATATTATGGAACATATAAAGCCATCTCACCATCTATGGTATCGAAAATTTTTCCAAGGCATCCCCTCATACTCTCCCATTACACATGATACAAAACTAAGCTTGGAAAGAATTAAAACACTCCCTAGGTGCATGAACTCTCCTTGGCTGAAGCTATGCTTCCATATGGAACCAATGGAGTTGTTTTAATTTCTTTGATGGGAGAAGCATGTGAGAGGCTCTCTTGGTGTCTTAAGAACTCATATATACTCTTAGACAACTTAAATTACTACTAGGAAGCTTCATCTTAGCCTAGGTGCAAGTAAATCCCTAAATTTCATAACTTGTATTCTAAAGCTCCCTTTTCAATTCTAGTTATATATTCTTAATCCTCACACTCCATAACCTTTGGTTCCATCAAGAACACATAAAGAAAAACTCCCATCCTCACTTTCTCTCTTTAGACCTAAGCTTAAATGGCTTGGAAATACAAGATTTAGCAAGTGTTTCAAGTGAAATCTTACCTTAAAATGGAGCTCTCTTCACGTAGATTAATTTCCACCAATTGATTTCTTGAAAAGAGTTTCTTTTTGGCTTAGGTTAGACCTAAATCTTCAAGTTTTCAAGAAAAGAAAACTACCATTAGATAGCTCTTAGAGAGAGAAATAACTTTCCTAACTGGCGCAGGATGAAATGTGGCCGTTTACTTACCTAAACGGAAGCTTAAACTTCTTCTCTCTCTCCTTTCTTAATGTCACACCATTGCTGCCTATTTTTCTGCAAATGGAAGTTTGGAGAAGGTGATGAGGTGTAATCTTACTTAAGAAGCCTCTTTTATAATTTTTCAAAATGACCATTTTGCCCCTATGCACCTGTTTACTTCGTTTATGCTCATTTTAACTCCTTTTTGAGAACCGTATTTTCCATCATAAAATTTAGGTTCCCAATTAAATAAAATGCCCTTGAAATCACTCAAATTAGAGCTAAAACCTTCCCAAATAAATCAGTCAAAATTCAGGTCAATCGACATTAGAAAACGTCCACCAGAGGGGTTTTAACTATTCTGAGGCTTCTTATAGTTTTTAAGGCCTCTGAGAACCCTGAAGAACTCAAAAATTTCATTCAAAAAGCCCTCTTGTGAGAATTCCAAAATTTACTCAAAATGACGAAAATGCCCTTACGTGTTTCGTTTACCTTTTGTTACATTTCATTCTAGCTCTATTTTTCTTTCCGTCTAAACTTGGGATTCTCATTTTTAAGAGTCTAAAATGCTTTCCAAATTTTTTTGGGACCTTAACTAATTCATTTGGGGGGACTTCCTTTTGTATCCAATGAATTTTTGTTGGTTTATGAAGAAATCGTACGTTATATTTCTTGCTTTTTCTCTCATTTTTAGAGAACCGAATGTTGCATTTCTCCCCCTTTTAAATAAATTTCATCCTTAAAATTTGGGGTATACCTTTCTCTTAGTCTTTTCTACTATGGCTAAATGCTCTTTTTTTCCCTTCTTAGCTTTATACGCTTCTCTAAGCAATTTCACTCTTTGAGTTTTTCTCAACCAGGGATTTTTATACTAGCTCTTAATGAGAGTTCTATTGTTATAGAATACATGCTAGTTCTTCTCATAAGGGAAAGAAATTTTAGCTCTAGAGGCCTATCCTAGGAGAGCTTACTAGTCATATTTGATTACTTTTAACCCGTCTGTAGAGGTTAGCATTCTTTTCAGTGGACTCATTTACATATCTCAGGAGGTGACTTATTTTGTATCAAATCTCCTATATCCTCTCCTAATGGCTTCTAGTAAAGTCTTATCTTCTTTTTTGATCATTACAGCCATCGAAGGTTTCTGTCTGTCTATTTACTTATTTACATGTACCGTCCACTGTTCAGCTCTGTGTTCCTTCTTATTAGCTCATCCCATTATTACCATTCACATTTCTTTCCATCATAGGCCTCATATCTCAATTACTTACTAGGATTACAAGTCCTTTGAGGAGTTTCTACTTTTAATGATCCTAATTTCTCTGTTTACTACTACATCTGTCTCTGTAGGCCAAGACTTTTCCTTACATTCTTTGTTTACTTATAGTGGCATTTTATAGTCCCTTATTTCAACACTGATAGGCCTAACATATGTATCTCATATTGGCATTAAATAGCGACTACTACTAACTACTGTTGAACTTTGGTGGGATGCTAGCTATACTCACAATTTCAATTACTGGAGGCATACTGTACCACTTATCTCATGTAAAAACTACACCTGACCATTTTTTGAATACATAGGTTAGCATGTGGGGATCTTTCTATCCTTCGGTCAGGGCAAATATTTGTTGGGTAGTGGTTTATTTGACTCTAACTCTGGAAAGCTACTTTCTTGCTTTTCTCATCCCATACACTATACTCATCTCTCAAGAGATCTAGTCAGTGGTCTAACTATCTGAGTAAAGCCTTCATATTTCTGTGGTAATGGTCTACCAGACTCAAGAGGTCTTTAGTCTCTAAGACAAAAGCTACTAAAACTGTACTGGTTTCTGAGACTAATTACTTTGTAAAACTATCTCAGGTCATCATCTCACTAAAGAACTATTATGTTATAACTGGGGCCTCTCTGTAATTCTATGGGATCTACTGTGACCCCTGGGTCTACTGCAACCTCTCAGAGCCCTACTAGGGTCTACTGTGACCCGTTGTACTATGTTAGGATCTACTGTGATCCATCTTTAGAAGACGTCAAAGCCTAACATCACTGTATCTAATAGTAAAACACATGCTCACTCAGTCTAGTAACCATCACTCATTATAATTGAGGCTAAACTCAGAAGCACCTCATGCTCTTCATATGAAGTAGGTTTTGTGTCATCTGACTCTCTATGATCCCATCATACTGATACTTAAGAGCATCTTAATTGTTGTTTATTGCTCCTTGTGGGATCCTCAGATTCCCACTTCAGCCTCTTTATTACTTGGGCTTTCTTTTCTTACTCTATTGACTTACTTACTTTATGTGTACTCGTTCTAACTTTCCTCCCATATCCTGCAATTTCTAAATATGCCCACATTCTACTTTTGAGTGCCTTGGTAATAGAGCATCTCACACACTAAGTGTGGTTAACAACTCTTGTAGGAGAAAGGCTATATACTGGTTCCTGTTCATTTCATTTACATATATTATAAGGAACTCAGGCTCTGCATACTGAATCTGAACATTCTCTACTAGGGATTCCTTTCTGTATGCTTTTCTTACTGTTTTAGTATTCCTGGAATCCTAGGTCTCTTTCCTGACTCATCTTATTTTTTAACTAGCTAGGATACCTTTTGATTATCGGGACACTTTGGTGATTGATGTCATCGCTTGCTACGCACTCAAGTCATATTACTATTAGGTTGATTAGGCCTAATATCATGTAACCATTGTTGCAAGCAAACCATAACATTAAACACTAATACACGGGCGCCTCATGACTGGGCTCAAAGCCACTATCGCCAGTATATTACAAGTTTTCCAATAATCTAAAGTATCCCTCTCATACTTTTCTTTATCTGCCCTATTCTCGTAAGATACTCTGGGAAAATAAGATTTTTTCTCTACTTCATCCTGAGATTACTTTACATTGCCTGACTGCTTTTAATTCAAGCACTATCATGCTAGAAGGGCATCTATACGAAGGACTAGTGTGCTTTCTTAAGTACTCAAGCACATCAACTAGATATTTGTTCTTAATCTATTATGTCCTCGGCTTGAACACTATCATATCTTCTCTTTCTTTTATCTTTACTATCCTTTTACTTAGAAAAAAGGATGTTCTACTACTAGCTATCTTTGTTGATAGTTTGGGTCTTTTATGCTCAAGAGCACCTATATTTTTCCTGGGTTCCTCTACTTGTTTACTCTCTATAACATTAAGGGGGTCTAATTTCTCTTGTACTCTTGCTTTGCTCTTAACCAGACTGTCCCTTGGTAAGAAGAGTTCTATTTTATGAAGTCCCAAGAATTATATTCTATGGCGCTCTAAGCTTACACTCTTTCTCTGCATAATGCAAGGGCTCGCCTTCTTAAACGATCTCTAGCTCCCATAAGCTTCCCTGAGAGTACTAAGGCACTAATTGTTTGTCTTACCTTATTTCTACATTCAGACTAAAGCTAGGCTTTCTCTCTATTCAGCCTCTTTAGCCTCATCCCTAGGAGTATAGTATACTATTTCTAGGGTTTTGCTAACCCAATCCAAGACACATACTCTCAATGTTTGGATTCTACCTTACTAAAAACTTATGCTCTACTAGGAGCTCTAATCACTCATGTGCCTTAACCCCATATCATTCTCATATTAGGGAGCTTGTCTAACTAACTATCAGACCCCTATCTGTTTATTTTTCTATGCTCAATTTACTCATTTAATCACTACTAAAGTAAGGACATCTTTTCTGTAGCTAGTTTCTTAACTTTTTCTCGCTTCCCTTATTACTGTACTTTATAATTTAGGGGGTTTATCTAGGGGATTTTACTAACCACTACTGGGTGGTTTTCCCTAACTCAGGATGTCTCATCTCTCCTTTCTCGATCCAGGGAGAACTTTCACTAAGCCTTTCATCTACATATCTCACTTAGAATGATGCTACTAGTCATCTCCCCTAGGCTTTAGCTTATGCTCAGCCTGGGCTAGCCATCTCATCGGACCTGTAGCTTACTATAAGCCCTATTAATTCATAGGCTCATAATAACTTAATGCTTTCTGAACTTTCTTCATTCTCTTTTGAGCCTTTGTCACTAGGCTACTCATACTCACCTCTAGGTGTTGCCTATGAGGTACATCTTTCTAGGCCACACATTATGTGCCTCACTGCTAATAGGCTTACCTTACATAAATTTTAAGGCTACATTAACATTTCATCATTCAGTGTCTCATAAGGTAGCACCCTACGTTGGAGTCAACGCCTTAGAGGTGAGTCTCAACAACCTTACTATTCTTGTGTCTAACATTCTCTAACGTTGAGTCCCTTCTCAATCTCAACTGTTAGGCCCACTGATTTCTTACTAATCTTCTATGACTATTCACTACTCTTTTCTCTACTTATACTAGGGGTTTCCACTCTCTGTGGATCGAATAATCCCTTATCAGTTGATTCCTAAGTTAGCCTGAATATGACCAACAAGGTATTCATACTACCATTCGCCGCGGCTAGCATATTATTCGTCATGGCTAATTAGCCTTGGGTTTACCCTAGTTTCTTGTATGAGTATTGGCCGCAGCTAACTTCTTAATTGACCATGGCGAGGAACTCTTTGGATTGCCTCGTTACTTTATGAAATTAATTAGCCCCGGCTAAAAAATTAATTAGCCCCAGCTAACAACCTTTGATTAGCTTGCTTTTTCATGGATTGAAATTTCATCTTTAGCTACCAACCCAAGCCCCATTGCCTTTATATCTAGCCTGTTATCAAGCTAGAGGATTCCACCTCTTACTTTATTTATGCATAGCTAGCTATCACCTCTGGACTGTCATGCTCTAAGGGGTGTAGCTTGTAACTTAACCTCTAGCCTTAAGGAATTAGCCTTTTAGGCTCTGGAATTTATCTAGACATTTGGGTGTTGTGGCTAAGGGGCAATTCTTTTTCTCACCTCCCTTCTAAGCTAGTCCTACGTAGCTGCAGTCTCATCTCATATCGCGTTGCATCATTACTTATCTCTACATTACGCAGGACATCTTGGAATGTTTTGAGTATGATTACTAGGGAGAATTAGGCCTCATGTAATCTCTCTAGCAAACCTTTTCATATTAGCAAGATCATTCCTCATCGTTCATACCTAGGGCTTGCTATTGATCCCGGGGAGCTATCATATCTCATCAAGCTCTAGTCGTATCCCTTAGCTTTGCTCAAGCTATCCTAGAGGCTAGCCATTCTTGGTATCCACTAGCTACTCTAAGACCATCATACAATTTACTCATTATAAACATAATCACAAACTATTTTCACACACCCAACATGTCTCATACAAGGCTTTACATAACTATACAAACCTTTACATAGCCTTGTTACCATATCCTCAAGCCAAATCCTACCTTAAAGAGCTTGGAACTTTACTAATAAATGTAACACTATAATTTATCTAGCTTGCTTCATGTCATTTCTAAAGTCTTATTCCATGTCATTCACAATAAGACAAGAAGGATGGCACTGGAAATTATAAATACATTGCATTTCGCCATAGAAAAATTTCTCATTCGATATCCTATAGGTCATATGAGTTCATGTATCACATTCTCATATTTAAATACATGGATACAACACATTTCCATCATCAAAACTGGTTTAGAGGTCGTTCAAGGCAAAGGGACACATAAAATCCATGATTTTAGCCTTGGCCAGAATTTTGGCTTTTCTATCACAAACTTTGAAAAATCATAACTAATTCTACAAAAATCAAAATCATACATTCTTTATCATCCTAGGAAGATACACATGTCTACTTCATGCTAAAAATATGACCAGACCATGAATCATCACACAGAGGATGTTTGACCTTTGAAAAAGGGTAGAGGTCTAGCTAGATACTGGTGCTGTCACAAGTTTCTACTACAAACTTCAAAAATGTCAAATTAATTCCATAAAACTCCAATCTATGCAACTGATACCAATATGGAAAGCTATAGATATTAGCTAGAGTGAAAAAATAACTCCAGACCAATTTAGGCAAGCCTAGACCTCAAAACTAAATCAAATAATAACCTAGGTCAGTATGGATGCTTGATACTAGGCAGAAAATTTAAAAATTTATATCTTCCACTCTAGACATCCAAATGAGGTGTTTCTAGTGGAAATGTCTATTTTCTCCATATAAAATTTCATAGCAATTGGACATCATTTGACCCTTGAGTGACAGAAATTATTTTTCAACCTGGGTGAACAGTATATTAGACCAAAACCAGAAATTTTTCCAACTTTGAAAATTCATCAAATATTCCATAAACTAGCAAAAATTATATTCTTTAGCTTCCTAAAAAGCTCTTAACAAGCTCTAATTGCATGCCAAATCTCAAATTAGGAAGAGCTCATTTGGACAAAAAGTGGTATAGGTTTATAATATGATCAATTTTTGCTCCATATAGGATACCAGAGTGTCCAAATCATTTCCCTTGATGTTTGGCACCTCTTAGGCAAGTCTAAAAGCATGATTATGACTTGTATGAACTGCATAAATGGTTCCAAACCTCATGCATCTCAATTTGGTCCCTCCACTTTCATTTTTGCATACATTTGCATAATGTAAAATTTTCATTACATATCCAAAATGAGCATTTCCATACATATAACCTTTGCTCTCATTCATACATGATATATTAACATAATTATACATGCTCATATGGTTACATAACAATTTCATCAAGGGATTACATCATATGCCAGGTGTGTGGCTCAAAAGGAAGCAAAATTAGGCATATTCATGTACTTTGATGTCAATCTTCTTCTTCTAGGCTTGGTGGCCTCCAATACCTTATTCAATTGTTCCACCTATCATGTTAAGACATTGGAGAGGAGGGGATGAGATTCAAAGAATCCTAATAGCTCATCTCCCATTCAATTACATATAAAGCATGCAATACAAGTCTCTCAAATGCATGCATGGACATATTAACATGTTCAATCATTTAAGAAGCATTCTTGGATTTGAAAAAGTTACACATAGCATACATAGGCTTGCCAAGTAAGTGGATTAGCCTCACTCATTTACTTGTGGATCTTAGACTTGCCTCACCCATTTCTTTAAGAGGTTCTTGGACTCAACCTTACTCTTGGGAGTCAATCTCACTTTTGGGAGACTCTCTACTTTGTCTCAACCAATTCTAAACGTTCTTGGCTCATCCTCACCATGGCTAGAGGGTTCTTAGCTTTTTCACACTCAAGCAAACTAAAGCAAGCATCATAACACCATTTAGAAACATAATGCATAATCATGGCACCATGGCATATAAAATTATGCTAGAATACTTTTCATGACTTAAAACATACAAACACACATTCAAGACAATGTAAACACACATCTATGCATGAGAGAAGGTGGAGAAAGCTATCTTTGTCACATTTGTATATTTTCTTCCTTTGCACTTAGTTCCTCTCCCACGACTACACACTCACAAGGAGGTGGAGATTATTTCTCTTGGCCTAAACATAATTCATGAAAGCTAATTAGGTTCATGGAATTAATTCTAAGGCCACACATCTTGTTTAGACACTAACTTAGCTCATTAACCTTTTTATGGTTCTAAGAATGCCCCTAATGAAGTAACATCCATCAAATAAATTCTAGGCTCCATTCTTTCCTTTCATAAATGATTCTTGACTCCTTTTAAGCCTCTTAGAGTCATCACACAATTGAAACAAAGAGCCTAACTACATGTTGCTTATTTAGGTCATATTACGGAACATATAAGGCCATCTCACCATCTCTTGTTTCTAAAATTTTTCCAAGGCTTCCCCTCATACTCTCCAATCACACATGATACAAAACTAAGCTTGGATGAAATTAAAACACTCCCTAGGTGCATGAACTCTCCTTGGCTGAAGCTATGCTTCCATATGGCACCAATGGAGTTGTTTTAATTTCTTTGATGGGAGAAGCTTGTGGGAGGCTCTCTTGGTGTCTTAGGAACTCATATATACTCTTAGACAACTTAAATTACTACTAGGAAGCTTCATCTTAGCCTAGGTGCAACCAAATCACTAAATTCTATAACTTGCATTCTAAAGCTCCCTTTTTCAATTCTAGTTGTATATTCTTATTCCTCACATTCTATAACCTTTGGTTCTATCAAGAACACATAAAGAAAAACTCCCCTCCTCACTTTCTCTCTCTGGACCAAAGTTTAAATGGCTTGGAAATACAAGATTTTGCAAGTGTTTCAAGTGAAGTCTTACCTTAAAATGGAGCTCTTTTCGCGCAGATTATTTTTCACTGATTGATTTCTTGAAAGAGTTCCTTTTTGGCTGGGGTTAGACCTGAATCTTCAAGTTTTTAAGAAAAGAAAACCACTATTAGAGAGCTCTTAGAGAGAGGAATAACTTCCCTAACTGGCGCAAGATGAAACGGGGCCATTTACTTACCTAAACGGAAGCTTAAACTTCTTCTTTCTCTCCCCTCTTAATGTCATGCCATTACTGTCCATTTTTCTGCAAATGGAAGTTTGGAGAAGGTGATGAGTTGTAATCTTACTTAAGAAGCCTCTTTTACAATTTTTCAAAATGACTATTTTGCCCCTACGTGCTTGTTTGCTCCATTTAGGCTTATTTTAACTCCTTTTTGAGAACTGCCTTTTCCATCATAAAATTTGGGTTCTCAATTAAATAAAATGTCTTTGGAATCACTTAAATTGGAGCTAAAATCTTTCTGAATGAATCAGTCAAAATTTGGGTCAACCGACGTTGGAAAACGTCCACCGGAGGGGTTTTAACTGTCCTGGGCTTCTCATGGTTTTCAGGGCCTCTGAGAACCCTAGAGAACTCAAAATTCTCATTTAAAAAACCCTCCTATGAGAATTCTAAAATTTTCTCAAAATAACGAAAATGTCCTTACGTTTTGTTAACCTTTCGTACATTTCGTTTCTTCATTCTAGCTCTGTTTTTCTTTCTGTCTGAACATGGGATTCTCATTTTTAAGAGTCTATAATGCTTTCTAAATTTTTTGGGACCTTAACTAATTCATTTCAAGGGACTTCCTTTTGTATCCAGTGAATTTTGTTCATTTATGGAAAAACTGTACGTTATGTTTCTCGCATTTTCTCTTATTTTTTAAGAACTGGATGTTACAGATAATGGTTATTTTCGCTACTAAAAGTATTAATTTGGTGAAAATGGATATAATTTCCATTTGTAATATAACTTAAGAGATAATTTGATATGGTATGACACTCTCTCATGTGTTTCACTCATATTAGACAATACTCATGTAACACCATATTATTCTAGCTCTTCCTTTCCATATGTTAATTCCATTTCCTTGAAATAGCCAAATTCCTTTAAGAAATGCCATTAAAATAATGTAATATTTTATGTTGCGTAGAGTTTAAAATTTTTGTTTCACATCCTATGGCCCACATGAACTCATCCATATTATTTTCTACTCCAAATACATGTATAAAAATCAAAACCATCCCAAAATATTCCATTTTGCTCAAGCTTAGGACATCCACACTCAAAAATACAAGATTAGTCTCGGGATCTAGAGTTCAAGTTTTTGTCATCAATTTTGAAAATTCATAATTAAATTCAAAAAATTTGAAATCAAGTAAATGGTA
Source organism: Erythrophleum ivorense (assembly GCA_026724425.1). NCBI lineage: Eukaryota > Viridiplantae > Streptophyta > Magnoliopsida > Fabales > Fabaceae > Erythrophleum > Erythrophleum ivorense. The sequence goes on from JAIUCV010000009.1 coordinate 18,488,713, forward strand.
GCTTTCAAGAAAGCTCTAAATGTCAAATATAGGTTAAAAATCATTCCAAGCCATGCAAAAATCATTTGGACTATGATTGACAATAGAAAAGCACTAAAGGTCTAGCTACCCAAGTTTGCTATCATAGGTTACTAATATAAATTTCCAAAATTCATAACTACTTTTAGAAAAATCAAAACCTAGAAAACCATATCATTTTGGAAAGCTACAAATGTTAAATTTCGGCTAAGAATAAGTTTAGACCAAAACAGAAATGTTTAGCCACTAAAAATTGATAGAACAGTACTAAAGGTATTACTGCATTATTGGTACTAACTCTAAACTTCAAAAATTCATATCTCTCTAATTAGACCTCTAAATGAGGTGATCTTGGTGGCCACAAAAAGCTTATTATGTCTAATTTATGCTTATAATATTTCATAGCCATTGGACACCATTTGGCCCTTGGATGACATAGGAGAATAAACTAACCATCTCAACAGTGTCTAGACCATTTCGGCAGCTTTGTGCTAACTTTGGAAATTCATACCTTATTCTCTAGAGCTCTAAACAATCTGGTTTTTTAGCTTTCCAAAAAGCTCTAGATAAGACCTATATGTGTGCCAAATTTCATCAAAAAAATTCATCAATGTGGTTAGTTTGTGACATAGGGTTGCATAATGACATTTTTATGCCTCTCAAAGGGTAAAAAATGGTCCACTTTGGCTTCTAGCTTTTCCAAGAGCACTTGAGCATGTGGGAAAGTATCAAAATAGACCTCTAAACATGTTTAAAGGGTCTAAATATCCATACATCTCAAAATCACTCTCCCATTTATTGCTATACACAAAGATCTTACGTGCTTATTTTTGCCATTTAATGTCAAAATCATTCAATATCATTCATATGCTTCCAATTCTCATACATACATCACATATCCATATAATTACACATGTTTAAGAGATTATACATCCTATATGTAATACCATAGATTTATAGCTTTGCCTCATGCTAATTTTAAGTCTCATGCCAAGCATTACATAGGGAAGCAAGAAAAATGACATTAAAATATTGAATTTTCTTGCATTATGCTATGCATAAATTTTTCTGTTGGAATCCTGTGGCCATATGGACTCATATATCACCAAAAGTGGCTTAGAACTCATGCAAGTACAAGAAACACATAAAATTGGCTTAGATACAACTCAAATCTATCACTAAAAGTGGTTTAGAACTCGTGCAAGTGCAAGAAACACATAAAATTCCATAGTGTAGCCTTTGCCAAAATTGCATGGTTTTTGTCACAAACTTTGAAAAATCATAACTAATTCTAAAAAAATTAAAATCATGCATTCTTTACCATTCTGAAAAGCTACAGATGTCTAATTTATGATAAAAATAATTTTAATCTTCGAACATCAAGAAGAAGGCGTTTGACATTCAAAAAGTACCCAAGGTTGTAACTACCTGGGCTACTGTCACATCTTACTATCATAAACTTTGAAAATTCATAACTAATTATACAAAACTCCAAATCATGAAAATTTGGTCCATCTGAGAAGATACAGTTGTTAAATATAAGGAAAAAATATCGCTAGTTCACGCCAAGTTCATTTAAGAACTAAATTATGATGAACAATACTGGAGGTCAGATGGGGTTACTAGTACTGACATTAAACTTCAAAAATTCATAACTCTCTGCTCTAACCCCCAAATGGGGTGATCTTGGTGGTCATAGAAAGATTATATCCTATAATTTATGCCTGTAAAATTTCACAAGTATTGGACACCATTTGGCTATAAGATTACACAAAATACAAAATTGACCATATGAATAGTATACACACTAAAATAACAGAAAAATTCCAAATTTGAAAATTCATAATTAATTCTGTAGAGCTCTAATTTTTTTGTACTTTAGCTTCCCAAAACGCTCTAGATAAGATCTACATGTGTGCCAAATTTCGTGGGCAATTTCATCCATTTGATTGGTTTTTACAATAGGGTTTTGATTTGGTCATTTTCATGGTCTTAACTAGGCTCAAAGTGTCCAAATTTGCTTCCTAAGCTTGTGTGGCCACTTGAGCATGTGGGATTACACCAAAATGACATTTTAAACTTGTCTCAAAGATGCACAAACCCAAAATTTAGAAACTCACACTCTCACCCCATGCCATACACCAATTTCCATAATGCTAGTCTTAGCATTCTATGTCCAATTTGCATTATAACATTCACATAATATAAATTCTCATTTGTGGATGATACATTAGCATAATTACATACAATAATAGATACAACACTTGCCACTCATATAGCCATAAAGAAGCAAAATTTATGCACTTTGATGTCATACTCTCATCTTCCAAGTTGTTGGCTTTCATTACCTTGTTCTCTTGGTCCACCTAGCATATTAAAACATTGGAAAGGAGGGAGTGAGATTCAAAGAATCCCAATAACTTATCTCCCTTTCAATCACACATAAAGTATGCAAACCAAGTCTTACAAATGCATGCATGGGTATATTGACATGTGCAATCATTTAAAGGACATCTTTAACATTTGAACAAGTCATACATAGTATACATAGGCTTGCCAAGTAAGTGGATTAGTCTCACCCATTCACTTGTGGATTTTGGACTTGCCTCACCCATTTCTTTAAGAGGTTTTTGACTCAACCTTACTCTTGGGAGTCAACCTCAGTCTTGGGAGACTCTTTACTTTGTCTCAACCAATTTCAAGGGTTCTTGGCTCATCCTCACCATGGCTAGAGGGTTCTTGGCTTCTCCACACTCAAGCAAATCCAAGTACACATATTAGACATCATTTGAAAGCATAATGTAACACCATAGCACCATAGAATAAAAGCTCATGCTAGAATACTTTTCATAGCTTAAAACACACATACACACATTCAAGGACAATGTAAGCACATATTTATGCATAAGAAAAGGTAGAGAGAGCTACCTTGGTTACAATCACACACTTTTCTTCTTCAATTTGCTCTCTTCCTCATCCTCACACACATAAAGATGTGGGATTGGTTTCTCTTGGCCTAAACACAATTTATGGAAGCCAATTAAGTTCATGGAGTTAATTCTAAGGCCATATATCTTCCTTAAACACTAACTTGGTCTATTAACCCCTTTATGGTTCCAAGAATGCATCTAATGAAACAACACCCATCAAATGAGTTCTAGGCTCTATTCTTTCCTTTCATATATAATTCTTGACTCCTTTTAAGCCTTTTGGAGTCATCACATAATTAAAACAAGGAGTCTAACTACATGTTGCTTCTTTAGGTTATATTATGGAACCTAAGACACCAATTCATTCTCTAGGCCTCCTAAAGTTTTCCCAAGGTTTTCATTCATCATATATGACTCAAAATTGGATTTAGAAAAATTTAAAACTCTCCCTAGATGTCCCATCCCCTTTAGGCCGAGACTATGTAGCATTTGGCCTCCATGGATGTTTACTTTGTTTTCTTGATGGAGGATGCATATGGGGAGACTTCTAAGGATCTTAGGAACTCATTTAAACATTCATTTAGGCCTAGGAATAATTATATCAAATCATATTTTCAAGGGAACCCATGAAACCCTAGGTTTACCACCTTGAAAATCAATGGCTTTTTCTTGAATTTCTTCGCATATAAGACTCTCCTCCCATAAACTCATAGAATTCATTCTACCCAAAATTTAAGCCCTCTTGTAGCTACATACATGGAGCGAAATAAGGAGAAAAAGGGGGAAGGAATAGCTACCATAGGATGGAGATTTTACCTTGTTTCCATGGCTTTTCTTACTTGTTTCTCACTTTCCTTGGCCTTCTCTCTTCAAATCCGAATTTTCCCCTCTTGTTTTGACCTCAAAACAGCACTAAAAACCTCAATAAAACTATAGAAAGAAGGAAGAGAGAAGGAAGAAAAATAGTTTGATGAAGGAAAGTGCTTGAAAAACTAAGATTTTCATACCTTTCTTGCCTTGCTTTTCCCCTTCTTTTTGCCTCCTCTTATATGCCTCATCCTTAGGATTTCTCTCTGTTTTAGGGCAAAAACAAGTATGGCTAAATGAAGTGAGGAGGTGGGGCACCTCATATATATAGGGAGGTTTAAGGAAGACTTTTCAAAAATTCTCATTTTACCCTTTATTCTTGGCATTTTTGTTTCTAATTCGTTTTAGCTTCTTTTTGAAAACTGTCTTTTCCATTATAAAATTTAGGTTCCCAATTTAGCAAAATACCTTTGGAATCATTCAAATCGGAGCTAAAACCTTCCCGAATGAATAATTAAATTTCGGGTCAACTGATGTTGGAAAATGTCCATCGAAGGGGTTTTAATTGTCCGGAGACATCCCATGGTTTTTAGGGCCTCTGAGAACCCTGGAGAACTCAAAAATTTCATTTAAAAAGCCCTCCTTTGAGAATTCTAAATTTGCTCAAAATGACGAAAATGCCCTTGCATTTCTTCAACCTTTCGTTCAAATTCGTTTCTTCATTCTAGCTCAATTTTTCTTTCTGTCTGAGACTGGGGTTCTCATTTTTAAAAGTCTAAAATGCTTCCCAAATTTTTTAGGACCTTAACTAAGTCATTTCAGGGAACTTGCTTTTGTACCTGGTGAATTCATACGTTTACGAAGAAATCATACGTTACTTTTCTCGCATTTTCTCTCATTTTCAGAGAACCAAATATTACACTATACACCATGGGAATACATCATTTGACAATGTTATGGTTACAAAATGAATAAATAGCAACTCCTTTGTCAATCTTCTTGCTTTCAAGTGTGGTGGCTCCCATTTCTTGGTTCACTTAGTGTAACACCCCATAATTAATTAAGGTATTAATCATGGATTAGGTTAATTAAGAATGATTAATATGGGATAATTAGGCAAGTCGAGTGAATGAAGATTTTAGAGAAATAAATTATTAATATGGGTTTAAGATTTAATTAGGATAGAAATTCTATCTAGGTTTAAACTAATAAATCATGAGAAGAGGCTAATGGAGGCCCAATGGGTTAAGTGCAGACCCAAACCAATTTAGTGTGATGGAGGCCCAAAATCCACCTTGTATAGACTCTTCTAAGTAGCCTAATAACCCTTGTGCTGACTCACATTCTCGAGCTCTTCAAACTTAGCCTAAACCTAATTAAACTTTAGCAACCCAATGCATAAAACTGGCCCAGTAAAATTCTGCAGCCCAACACTTTAAAACTGGCCCAACAACTTAAAAATCTGAAGCCTAAATGGAGATGGACCTTGGAGTAGCCCATGACCCATTTTTGACCTAACTTAAACCCAACTAAAAGCCTAATACATCAACCTCTTCCTTACACTTGCTGAAACACAAAACACAAAGAGAAATTCGGAGCTTGGAGAGGAGGCTAGGGTTTGGGGTAAGAATTCTGCATTTTCTCACATTTAAAGCAAGATTCAGCCAAGGTAATAGTTATACAACTTAATCCCCTCATCTTTCTCTTTAATTTGGTCTGATTAGTTTTTCATTTGGAGTATTTTCACCCTACCCAAAATCTGAAATGTGGGAATTTGGGGATTTTCTTGGTGAAATTCTTAGGTTGAGTTTAGGGCTGACCTTGGGTGAGTCTAAACCCTCCATTTTGATGCTTCATTTGTTAATTTGAGACCCCCATAGCTGACTTATAAAATGGGTATTAATTTTGTACGAATTTGCTTAGGATTTTGGGTGGAATATTGAGTTTTCTGGTGAAGGACACTCTAATCCGAATTTGAGATTTGTGATGGCTATTGCAAAATTGTCTACAAGTGAGGTAACTGGGTTTATATCAATTCCATGTATATATTTGATTTAATTTCATATGTTGCTGTATATGAATGATTTGAAATATTGAATGAATCGGTTGGCTATCTGTTGAATTGTGATTGGACCTTGTGAGTCCATGGTAGAGCTGTGGTGCGGCTGTTACCCGTGCATGTGCTTCGATCGAGCACCGGGTTATAATCAAACCCCGATGCACTGAGCCCCGATTGTGCTCAATAGGGAGTAGGTGCCATGGACGGGCCTCTCCCGGTGTTAATGGCCTTTAACATGTGATAATATGATTGCTAGTATGGAATAGTAATCATGATAGCCTAATTGTTTCATTTGTGGATATGATGGATATGTTTCTGATGTTGATTTTGATTCATGCATATATGCTAATTAAACTAGATATATGATGGAATTGCCTTGGTTACTGAGATTTATATCTTACCTCGTTTCATAGGATTAACATTTCAAGTGAAGGTTCTTTGGGTAAGGATAAAGGGAAGCAAGTGGATGAAAATCCATAAGCTCTAACATATGGGAGAAGGCTACACTTAGGCTGGCTTATTTAGTAGAGATGTAATTTTGTTATTAATTACATAGCATCATCATGTATTCATGTTGCCAAGTGTAGGCGTTCATATTTTGTTTGATTGGAATATAACCGTTAAGGATTTAAGTCTCATTATAGTTGAATGTTAATGTATGAACTTATAGTATCATATATGTAGTTTTGTTGAAATTGTGATATGGATTACCATATGGAAATTGTAGTCATATGATGCCTTAGATGTGAATATAATCTATTGTTGAATGAAATCTTTGTGGAATGTGCATGGGATGTTATTTGCTGCTAATGCATGTGTTCTTGCTATCATATATTCATGAATTTGTTGATATGAGCTAGTTGGGCAAGTAGGAAGTAGTATTTAAGTTTTGCAATGGTAATGGATGGATTGATAGGTAAATAGGGTAGATAAACACCATTAGAATCACATAAAATAAGGGAAGGTGGACCTGAGGTGTTTCTAAGATGAGATTTAGAGTGTAGGGGGAAAAATTTGGGTAATATAGTCACAGGAGGGAGTCTTGCCGCGGCTAAGAAGGCTTCACCGTAGCCAAATGAGAGACAGAGCCAAAGGGTGCCACGGCATAACTAATCCCGCCGCGGCGCAAGGGAAGAAAATTGGCCCAGGGAATAACAGCGACAAGGAGCGCGGCATCTTGAGAAATCTCGCCACGGCACAGAGCGAAAAAAATCGCCCAAGAGGGTAACAGAACCAAAACTCGCCGCGACGCATTATGTCCTGCCGCGGCGCGAGTCGAGGAAATAAAATAAGGATTGGATAGAGGCAAAACTCGCCGCGCCGTAAATATATTACATCGAGAAGAGAATCGTGGGAGTTGAGAATAGTAGTTCCAGGAGGCGTTTCTGCCATGGTGCCACATAGGTTGGCCACGACGAAGGTCCAACTCGCCGCGACAAGATTTGTGAAATTTGTCCAGTGATTCCAGAGAGCTACTTGGCCGCAGTGGGGAAGGTATAGGCTACGGCGCAAGTCCCCAACCTACTCTTTTTAACCTAGAAACCCTAATTGCTTCAACAATAATGGTCAGAGATGATATAGGAAACCTTATGGGAGGTTATTGGGTATTGAAACGGATGGACGGTTGAATCATAAACCCCTTATGGTAGTAGGGTTTCTTTTATGCAAATTTTGTTTTGTTGAGGTGGTATAGTGATGACCCTAACATCAAGGTTCAAATTTTTCCCATATTTTCACAATGTGATACATTGTAACCACTCAAACCTTGATAAATAAATTATTAATCGTATATTTAACCATAATTACAATGATTAGAAGGTAGGGTTGTCACACTTAGTCCCCTTAGGCATGTTAGGGCAATGGAGAGGGAAGAGTGAGATTCTAGGGATCCCAATGGCTCTTCACCCTTTTCAATCATACATAATGAATGTAAATTCAAGTCCAAAGATGAATGCATGGCAATCTAGTAATTCATGAACATACATGAACCATTTCTCTCATTCAAGAAAACATATTCCTCATACGTAGGTTTACCAAGATAATGGTTATACCTCACCCATTCTCTTTGGGACTTTTGGACTTGCCTTACTCACTTTCAGGGGAATTTTGACTAAGCCTCACTCTTCTAGAGACTTTTGGTTTTGTCTCACCCATTCTTAAGGACTTTTGGCTCATCCGCACCCTTGCTAAGGGACTTTTGGCTCCACTAAACTCATGCAAGCTAAAATACATTCATAAAACATCTTTTAAGAGTATAAATAAAGCAACATGGTACCATGGCATGTGGACATTTGCTAAAAACATGTTGCATAGCATAAATATACATACACACATCCAAAGACAAGAAACCATTCAAGAATGCCTGAGAGAAAGGAGAGAGAGCTACCTTAGAGCCAATGTTTCATACTTTTCCTTTGAAATCTTCCTCCCTCTGTTTGCCCAAGCCTTGAAACTTGGAGGCACTAAGTTCTTTTGACCTAGACACATTAAATGAGACATGCTTAGATCATTGGAATGATTTCTAGTCTTATGCAACTCCTATGCATGCTCACTTTCTCACTTGTCTCCATAATGCTTCCATATATGACATGATGAAGCAATTATTGGAATTCAAGATCTTGGCTCGATTTTCTCTTTCATTCTAGATCTCTTGACTCCATTTAGACTTCTTGGAGCCATCACATACTCATTTTGAGGAGCCTAGCTAGGAGTTACTTCATTATGCTACATTATAGAGCCTATACCTTCATCTCACATTTTAGGCTTCCTAAATTTTTTCCAAGGCTTTCTTTCATACTCTCCCATCATATATGATGTAAATCTAGGCTTAGAAAGAATTTAAAACACTCCTTAGGTGCTACTTCTGGCTTAGGCTGAGGCTATGCTTCCTTTAGCACTAATAGAAGTTGTTTTGCTTTCTTCGATGGGAGATGCATGTGGGAGGCTTCCTTGATGTCTTAGGGACTCATACAAACTCTTAAGCACCTTAAATTATGGCTAGAAACTTTCCTACAAACCAAGGTACAACTAAAACCCTAGGTTATGCATCTTGCAAATTCATGATTCTTTCTTTGTTCTCATTGCAAATTCTTGTTTCTCACACTCTAATTCTTATGTCCCACTCTTGGTTTGGTTCAAACCTCATCTTCCTTTTCCTATCTTAAGAGTCACCAAACCACACATCCATGGAGACAAGAAGAAGCAAGCATGGAAACAAGAAATTTACCTTAGTTTTCTAACTTTTCTTAAGAGCTTTTCCCTTTACTTTGGTTCTCCCCTTGAAATTCAAACTTCTCCTCTCTGATTAAAGCTCAAAATAGAACCAAATACTTTAATAAAACCATAGAAAGAAAGAGGAGAAGGAAGAGAACAAGCTTACTAAAGGAAACACCAAGAAATTCCATCATTTCATACCCTTTTTGCCTTAGTTTGCTTCTTCTTCTTCTCTTCTCTTGTGCACCTCTCTCCCGTGGTCTCACTCTTTGTTTTGGGTAGCAAGAAGATTAGTTAATGAGGGAGAGAAAGGGGACGCACCACTTAAGAAGAAGAATAAAAAAAATTGTTGTAAGAAAATTCCATATACGTCCCATCTTTTTGGCATTTTTGTTTCTAATTTATTTTAGTTCCTTTTTTAGAACCATCTTTTTCATCATAAAATTTAAGTTTTCAATCTTATAAAATGCATTTGGAATCACTCAATTTGGAGCTAAAACCTTCGCAAATGAATCGGTCAAAGTTTGGGTCAACTAATATTATAAAATATCAACCATAGGGGTTTTTATTGTTTTGGGGATTCCTATAGTTTTTAGGGGCTCTAAGAAGGCCAAGAAACTCATTTTTACCATTTAAAAAAATCCTTCCTTTGTGTTTTCTAAAAAGTGCTCAAAATTACAAAAATGCCACTGCATCTTTGTTAAATTTTATTGGTTATTTTGGCTCCATTTTTAGGGCACATTTAGCCTTAGATCCTCATTATTTGAGGTCTAAATTATCACTCTAATTTTATTGGACCTCAAATCATTCTGTTTGAGGGACTTCCTTTTATATCCGATGTATTTTATATGTTTACGGAGAAATCACACATTATGCTTCTCATGTTTACGGAAAAGCTAGATGTTATAACTCATGCTTGTGTTTGCTCTCTTTTTGGCTTTTTCTATAATAAACTAACCCTCTCCCTTTTTACTATTAAATTCTCTCAAATTTAGTGCTAGCTAAAAGTAGCCATCTTAATGAAAAACATAATTTAAGTGAAAAATCATGCGGCTAAATAAAAGAGAACAACAAAAGGGTTAAAATGAAACAAAAGGCAAAGAAAAAAAATGGTTTAGACTCAATGACACAAAAATAGGAAGGAATGTCCAAAACACAGGCTTGAATTTCAGATGTAATGGATCTCAAGAAATAATGCTTTCTTGAATTTTTTACCTTAATGGTACTGAAGCCAAATCTTAATGAGTGATATGGCTTTCTTGAATTTTGGATGCTTAAAAGATGAGATTTGATCTATGGTACAGTAGCAAAGTTTTGTTTCCTTTATTATTTTTTTTGTTTCTTTTTTTTTCTAGTTTCCCTTTTTTATTTCCTTTTCTTTTTTATAAATTTGAATAAAACAATAAAGAAAAAGGGGATACAAAGTTAGAAACTAAAACTTGGGACAAGACGATTAATTCATATTTGATTGTTATAATGAAAGAAAAAAATTGAATAATAAAGAATGACCCAAAAAAACACATAAGGATAATGATCCAAACCTACCCTTTGTTACCTTCACTTTGGTAACAAATTAATGTGAACTTGGGGTATGTTAAACTTGAGACCCTTACTATATTTGGCTATCAAGATTTATTTTCAATTAAGAATAGGGATCTTCTTCTAATTCCTATGACCTTAACATTGTAAGAATGCAAACAAAAGGCTGTAAGAAGAAGGAAAGGGATCGACCACACACCAAAGGATCAAGTTGATGTGATACAATGAGGGAATTCTACAAGAACAATATTCTTAAAGAGAAAGTGAATTCTTTGATAAAACTTATTTGACAAAAAGAATTACAACCTCAAAAAGTAATATTCATAATCTTCCTTACAAAGTCTTTCAAGGCCTCTATATATAGGCAATAAAAGAAAACCCTAATAACTTCCACTATATATATATGGAAACAAATAAAACATTAATAGCCACCTTATATATATGGAAACAATTAAAACCCTAGCAATCACCCTCTATATATGGAAACAAATAAAAGAAACCTTCAACGCTAAAGGGCTAATATTAAAATGGCCCAAAAAAAATACAATTAACTCTAAAAGACAAAATAATGATGCTAAATAAACAAATCTTCACCCTTATGTAAGTATCATTGATGTAAATGCATATAATTAGATGCATTGGTTCTTCACGTGCTCCACAATTTAAGCCTTCTTGCTTTAATTTGGCCTCAACCTTTTGTACAAAGCCTCCAAGCGCTTCTCATGTAACATCCGGTTCTCTGAAAATGGGAGAAAATGTGAGAAACGTAACGTACAATTTCTCTGTCAATGAAGGAAACTCACCGGATATAAAAGGAAGTCCCCCAAGATGATGTCATTAAGGTCCCAAAAAATTTGGGAAGTATTCTAGACTCCTAAAAATGAGAATCCTAGGCTCAAATGGAAAGAAAAAAGGAGATAGAATGAATAAACAATTTCTTATAGAAAACTTACGAAACATAATGGCATTTTCGTAATTTTGAGCAAATTTTGGAATTCACACAGGAGGGCTTTTTAAATGAAATTTTTGAGTTCTCTGGGGTTCTCAAAGGCCCTAAAAACCATGGAAAGCCCCGGGACAGTTAAAACCCCTCCAGTGGATGTTTTCCAATGTCAGTGTACCTGAACTTTGACGGATTCATTTAGGAAGGTTTTAGCTCCGATTTGAGTGATTCCAAAGGCATATTACTAAATTGGAAACCTAAATTTCATAATGGAAAAAATAATTCTCAAAAAGGAGCTAAAACAAAGGAAAAACTAAAATGCTAAGAACGAAGGGCAAAATGGGGATTTTTCAAAAGTGTATCTTACTCCCACCTATATATATGATGCACCCTTCTTCTCCCTTCATTATGCACCACCATGTTCTGCCCAAAACCAGAGGAAAACCCTAGGGGATGAGGCACACAAGAGGAGGAAGAAAAGGAGGAGAAATTCAAGGTAGAAAGGTATGGATTTTCATGGTTTTCATGCTCTTTCTCTTCCAAACCTCTTCTCCTTCATTCTCCTTTATTTTCTATGATTATAATAAAGTATATGGATCTATTTTAGAGGAGAAATTGAGGGAAAAATTCGGATTTGAAGAGAGGAGCTCAAAGAACACAAGATTCAAGTGAGAAAAAGCAAGAAAACAAGGTAATTTCTCTTCCTATGGTTGTCATCTTTGGTTCCCTTCTCCACCATTTCGCCCCACTTGAGAAAACCCTAGGAAGACTTAATTTTTACACAGAACCAAGGGTGAATCTAAGGAAAAGGAGTGTGGAGATTAAGAATATGCAAAAGGAATTAATAAAAAACCATTAGATTTCAAGATGCAAGTTCTAGGGTTTCAATTGTACCTTATAAAATCTGATTTTGTATGATGATTCTAGGGTCTAAATAAGAGTTTAAATGAGTTCCCAAGATCCCTAAGATACTCCCCATATGCTTCCTCATTCAAGAAAACCAAGCAAAATCTATGGAGACCAATAAGCTCCATAGTCTCGGCCTGAGTAGGTTAGGGTAGCTAGGGAGAGTTTTAAATTTTTCCAAGTCCATTTTTGTGTCATATATGATGAATGAAAATGAGGAGAGGCCTTGGAAAAAATTTAAAACCTATAGAAAGTGAGTTGGTGCTTTAGGTTCCATATTATGACCTAAAGAAGCAACATGTAGTTAGGCTCTTTGTTTTGATTATGTGATGACTCTAAGAGGCATAAAAGGAGTCAAGAATCATATTTAAAAGGAGAGAATGGAGCCTAGAAATTATTAGAGAGGTATTGCTTCATTAGGTGCATTTATGGACCATAATGGGATTTATAGAACAACCTAGTATCTAAGCAAGTTGTATGACTTTAGAAATTGCTTCATGAACCTAATTGGCTTCCATAAATTGTATTTAGGCCAAGGAAAATCCTCCCCACACTTTTGTGGGTGTGTGGCTGAAGCAAGGGAGGGAATTCCAAGGGAAAAAGTGTGTGATTGTGTGCAAGGTAACTCTCTTCACCTTTTTTCATGCATGGATATATGCTTAGCTTGTCTTAGAATATGTGTATGTGTATTTTCAAGCCATGAAAACTATGCTAGTATGATTTTATATGCCATGGTTTTATGATGACATATTATGTTTCATATGATGTTTTGATGTGTGCTTGGGTTTGTTTAAGTGTGGTAAGGCCAGGAACCCTTAGCCATGGTGAGGATGAGTCGAGAACCCTTAAGATTAATTGAGACAAAGCAAAAAGTCTCCCAAAAGCAAAATGGGCTCCTAAGAGCATGGTTGAGTCCAAGAATACATTAAAGAATGGGTGAGGCAAGTCCAATATCCATAAGAAATTAGGTGAGGACAATCCACTTGCTTGGCAATCCTTTGTATGCTATGTATGACTTTCTTGAATGATGAAAATGTTCTTTGAATGCTTGCATATGTCTACATAACGATACATGCATTTATGAGACTTGTTGCATCCATTATACATGATTGAATGGGAGATGAGCTATTGGGATTCTTTGAATCTCATTCCCTCCTCTCCAATGCTCTAACATACTAGGTGGACTAAGAGAACAAGGTAATGGAAGCCAACTACCTTGAGGATGAGAGGATGACAACAAAGTGCTTGAATTTTGTTACTTTGAAACCATACAATTGGCAAATGATATAATCCATGGATGTATATGTATCATCATGTCATGAACCCATGTGATTATGATAATAAGTCATGTATGAATGAGAGAACATGTTATATGACCATTAGATTATGATTTGAGCATGTTGTGGCATTGTAACTCCTTGAATGTTATTATGGAATTATGCATATGTGTGGATGAAATGGCCAAAATGATATGCATGGAGTTTGGGACCATTTGGGCAGCTTACACAAGTCTTAATCATGCTTTTAGACTTGCCCAAAAAGTGCCAAACCTTAGGGAAAGCCATTTGGTTACTTTGGTGCCTCATATGGAGCTAAAATTGACCATAATCGAACCCTATATCACTTTTTGGCCAAATAAACTCGTCTTGATTTAAGATTTGGTATGCAATTAGAGCTTATTGAGAGCTTTTTGAGAGGTTAAATAACATAATTTTTAGAGGTCTACATAATATTTGATGAATTTCTAAAGTTGGCAAATTTTTTGATTTTGGTCTGCTGCACTATTCATTTGGTCTGAAAATGAAATCTATCACATAAGGCTCAAATAATGTCCAATTGCCATGAAATTTTATAAAACGAAACTAGATATTTATAGTGACTTGTGCCAACTAGAAGCACCTCATTTGGAGGTCTAGAGTGGGAGATATAAATTTTTAAAAATTCTATCCAGTATCAGGACCCTTACCCGACCATAGTTACTATTCCATTGAATTTCGAGGTTTGAGTTACCTGAGCTGGCCTGGAGTTATTTTTTCCCTCTAGCTAACATCCACAGCTTTTTAGATTAGTATCATTTACATGGATTGGATTTTTTTGGAATTAACTGGATATTTTCAAATTTGCTGTAGAAATCTGTGACAACATCAAAAGGCAGTTTGATCTCTGGATCTTTTTGGATGTCAAAAGTCCTTTGTATAGATGTTATAGTCTGGACATATTTTTATTGTGAAGTATACATCTCTAGCTTTCCAGAATGACCAAGAATGTGTGATTTTGATTTTTTTAGAATTAGTTATGATTTTCCAATTTTGGGGCAGAAAAGGAACAAATTATGGCCGAAAGTTAATATGCCTATTTTAAGTTTTCCTTTGAGTTCCATGAGTTGTGGACCACATTTTATGATCCAAAGGAGTTGTTTTCATGTAATTAAATATGAGAATATATTGTATGAGTTCACACGGTCCACGTGACATTGAATGGAGTTTTTATACAAGACGTAACGCAAAAATATTCATTATTTTTATGCTATTTCCTTGGTTCTTTCATGAGATGTCTAATGGGAAGCATAGAGATAGCATGAAATGAGCTAGAATTTATGGTGTTACATCTTGCATTCTCTTAGCTATAAATTGAGTGACCAATCCTTCCAGCATGTGAAAGGGACCTAACTTGCTAGGTTGATTCACATTAAATTTTTTTTTAGATTACTCTCATTAATTCTATACATGTGTCAATAACTTATAATTCAAGAATTTCCATAAAATTTGGATTTTTCTCAGTCAAACATGTTTGTAAATAAATTTTCAAAAATTACATAATACATGGTGTCTCATAAATATTGAAATGCAAGGTAGAAAAATATGAAAGCATAAAATATGTAGTGGGAAGTTATCTATTCACAACACAAAAGTTATGTTTTGGTACTTTTTATGACATTTCTAGCAAATCCCAAGTAAGGAGTTGACTTGCAAAACTTCCTAAAATTTGAAAACATGAAGTTACTACTCAATGATCTATTAAGTCACATAAAGTTATACTAACTAATTCATCCTAACACTTAAGTTTTGCAGTAACATTGTTTCTCACTTTAACAACCATCCTAGTATTTCAATATCATTAACAAGTGTGATTACATTAAGGTGCATCACTACTACTTATTTTTCTAGTTTAAATATTGTTAAATTATTACTATTAGGACCTAACTCCTTTTATCCTAAGCTACGGAGCACACACAATAAATTAAAACAATGCACAACATAATTTAAGTTGTCCTAAACCGAGGAAATGTGTATATGTATAAATAAAAAGTGTCTAACACTTATGGTGGTTCAATCACTAATAGCATGCAATTAATGGACAAATTGATCTCTAATCAATTAAACTAAAAAAATAATCAGTAAACTAAAATCATAAGACCTCACAAAGTGAGGCTACTAAAATTTTTTATTTTATTTTATTTTATTATTATTGTTATCATTATTATTAACTTTACCTATACTAAACTTTGATATAAATCATTTTTCATAGTCGATCCTAAGTTTGAAAAGAAGAGAAGGGTTATGTTAAGCAGTCAATAGCCAACGTAAAACTTTATCGAATCTTTATGACATGGATTATCAATGTATTAGAGCTAACGCTAGGTAGTTACCAAGAAGTAACATGCTATATAACTCGAGTACAATGTCAAATGAGCAAGAGTCGCTGCATCAATACCTAGGTGTAGTGAAAAATAAGCAAAGGTTCTCACATTTTTGTAAACGAATGTGGGTAAAGAAGTTAGTTCACGATAGTAGGATTTGTTTTAAAACTTAGAATATAAGTACACTTACGGCTAAGTCAATAGAAATGGTAGATACTATGATTAGAAAGAGGATTAATTTTATGTGTCTATAAGAAACTAAATAGGTAGAAGAAAAAGTGAAAGAATTAGACACCTTAAGTTTTAAACTCTGGTACACTAGCAAGGCTAAATCTAGAAATGAGATAGGTATGGTTATGGATAAGTTTTAGAAAATTGTTGTGGTGAATGTAAAATGGTTAGCAGATAAAATCATTACGTTAAATTTTGTGGTGGAAAGGGAAATCTTTAATGTTATTAGTTTTTATGCACTACAAGTAGGGTTAAAAGAACATCATAAGGTAAAGTTTTGGGAGGACTTAGAATGTTTAGCTTAGAAATACCATTAGAAGAAAAAATTCTTTTGGGAGGGGATCTTAATGGTTATATGGGGAGTGCACTTAGAGGTTATTAGGGTGTGCATAGAGGACATGGCTCAAGGGAAGCAAATGTATAGGGTAAATGAGTGGCTTGTCGTGCAACCCACAAAATAATACTAGGTTGATAAAATATGTAGCAAATAGCACAACCTAGGTCATCTCCCTTGGAATTGGCGTTCAATGTCTAATTAAGTTTTCCAAATATTAAAAGACTCTAAAAATTCCTAAATTAGGGGTTTTGATTTACTTAAACTATTTAAAATAAAATTGACTTAAAATTCCTAAATTCTACCTAATTATATGGATTATGGTTGAAAGATGGACTTGTGACTAGCTTTGGATTCGTCCCTTAGTATCCACTATCCTTATCCTAATCTAATTGTGATTAATTCTGATCTAAGAGTCCCTAATCGTGTTCATAACAATTTATCTTGAGTAACCACGCAAGATTCAAGAAATCAACGATCTATTGTTGAATTGAGACTTCAACTCCGCATTAAATTGTCAATTCTTGTTTCTAAGATCAATGAACATCCAATTTGATTGATTAACTAATTTGATTAGCTTCTGAATCATCCTAAATATTTAATTAACCAACTAAACATTAAGGAATCTTCAATTCAAACAAATAATCTCACTCATGTATTTTATCGAACACCTTCGAAGCATACATGGGAATTCAAATAACATTGAAATTAATCAGATCAATTAATCAACAAAAATACTTCCTAATTAGTGTCTAACCAGCCACTAATTATAATTACACAAATTCCCTATCAAATACAACTTAACCAAGACAATAAATGAAAGAGAAAAAGCGTAGGAAAAATAAGGAAATTCTTAGCCAAAATTCTGAATTTTCTCCATGGATTCAAGCTTCTCCAAGGATTCCTCCTAGCTAGCCTCAAGATGAATTAGAATATCATTGGAGATGGATTGGAGTGGAGTGGAGAGAAGAGGATGGAGTGGACGATGGAATGGAATAATGGATGGATGGTTGAATGATTGGAATGGATGGTGCATGGATGGAGAGGTATATGGCGTGGATTGAATGGAAGAATGGTGGCCTCAATAAATAGGCAAGGATTTGCTAAGAGTTTGAGGTGTGATTGAATTGGACTGTGAGAGGTGTAAATGAACGAAGGAGACGTGTTAGAATGAAGCTTCTCTCTATTAAAAAATCATGTGCCCAAGCTTCTTCTTTTCGTTATTTTTCTTAACATCAGCCCCTCCCACATCTCCAGCCTTTTTTTATTCATGTTTGTTTATTCTATATATATACGATGGGTCCCACTTCATTCCATATTGAATATAATATCAAGATTCATGCAAAACCGCGTTCAACTTCCAGTTTTTTTCTCGTTTGAACTTCAGCTTGTTACTTCAGCTCCTTCTTTCTCTTATTACTCGTAGCTATTTCTCCCAGCTCATGCATGCTTCAGCTTGTTTTCCTCGTTCAGCCAAGGTTCCCTCGTGCTTCATTTTTAACTCACTTTCTTCCATGTATTCTGCATAGCGTTGAGCTTCCTCATGCAGTCTCCTTTTACGTCAAAACCAAGCTCCTTCCAAGCTTCTTCTTTAAACCAGAAACTCGTGGCTTCTTTTCGTTCTGCACTTCGCTTAAATCCAGCTGCTCCTTTTTCGCATTCATCTTGCTTTTCTCGAGCTAAAGACTTAGCTTCTTTCTCTTTTCTTTCTATGCAAGCTCGAGCTTCCTTGTTTCTGCCATCTGCTCTTCATTTATTTCCACGTGAAACTTCTGTTCTTCATGCTTCATCCATTCCACGTAAGCTCCTGCATGCTCTGTACCTTAGCTTCATGCAACTCCTTAGCTAGAACCCGTGGCAAGCTTCCTTTCCACATAGCTTCTTAGCTTCTTCATGCGTGTAGCCCGTAGCTCTTTTTCTTCTTGCTTACGTGCTGATGTACCCATTTAATTCTTTCTCACGTAGTCTTTCATGCTCAGCTTCATGATCTTGTGGCTTCACCTCACGTGTTTCTTTGCATGTGTGAATGATGTGCAACCTTGTGAATGAATGGACGTAGGAATAAGGTGAAAGTGCAGCATGATTATGTAACGTGAGTGACCATAGCTTCATGTGAATGTGCATGCATATAATGCATGCAATGAGAGAGCATCCCATTCATGTGCCAACCACAGTTCATTCTCCCATTTTTAAGTTATAACAAGAAGTACAATTGAGGCCTAATTCTTCCCCTTCTCTTCTCTAACTCAAGTTCTCATTCGAACATCTTTTAGCCATTGAAATCTACATAAAAGAATGAAAAGTGTTAGGTAGAAACAGCCAAAAAATTATTGAAAAGGAATTCATGCATTAATACTTAATAATTTTGCAAATTAATTCATAAGGTGCAAAAATGGCCACTAAAATCAATTATCCACCTAAGTACATCCATTAAGCCTTATTTAACATTTAAAATACTTAAGTTAGGGGAATTAAAACATATAAAATTCATGCTTATCTGTAAAAATATTCTAGACTTTTTGTTAGTATTTAATCCTATACTAGCTAACACTTAGTTTTAGAAGCGTGAGAAGCATCTTATCATGTACAAAAGTGGAGGGGCATACTCTTAAATTAATTTCTTTCAAATAAAAAAATCGGATAGAAAACTTTGTATGAATTACAAAGTTATACTTGGAGAGAGTTTGACTACTCAACAAGGTCTTGGTTATGGATGTTCAAGTTACAAGGAAAGTAAAAAAGCAACAGCTAAAATTTTTTTAAGGTGTCAAGGATCAAGTGGTGGCAATTAAAGGGGAAAAAGAAAAGAGCTTGCAGAGAAGGAACTTTTAGGAAGGATCTTAGGAACCAAGAAGTGCTAACAATATGTGGAACAAAATGGCTAAAGAGATTAGGAAGATGGCAAAAAAGATACTTAGTGAATCAAGAGGCTTTAGACCTAGGGATAAAAAATCTTTGTGGTAGAATGCAAACATTCAAGATAAGGCTAAGGTTAAAAGGGATTGTTATAAAGTGTGCTCTTTGTGTAAGAGTGATGAAAATTGAGAAAAATATATGGTAGTTAAAAAAGATACTAAGAAGGTGGTGAGCGAAATGAGAGAGCTAGGGCATTTGATGGGTTATACTAATCCTTAGATATTATAGTTAAAGAAAGAAGTATTTACAAACTAGTTAAAAGTAGGGAAAGAAAGATAAGAAATATGGATTAAGTGCAATACATTAAGGATGAATAAGGGAAAGTTTTAGTCATGGAACAAGATATTAGGAAATAGTGGAAAGGTTATTTTTATAGACTATTTAACGAAGGACACGAGATTTTATTGCGCTTAGATAAGCTAGACATTAAATAGGAGGACTAAAATTATGCTTTTTATTGTAAAATTCAAGAGTCAAAGGTAAAAGAAGCTTTAAAGTGAATGGAGAATGGTAGAGTAGTTAGACTGAATAATATACTCATTGAGATATGGAAATGTTTAGGAGTGAAAGACATAAGTTGGCTTACAAAGTTATTTAATGAAATGTTAAGGTTTAAAAGAATGTTGGCTGAGTGTAGGAGAAGTACTTAGTCCCTATTTAGAAAAATAAGGGGGTCATACAAAACTATACAAATTATAGGAGAATTAAGATTATGAGTCATACTATAAAGTTATAGGATAGGGTAATTGAGTGAAGATTAAGACCAAAGACTCAAGTTGAGACTCAAGTTATTAAGAATCAATTTGGTTTTATACTAGGAAGGTTAACCACAAAAGCATATACTTGTTGCAAAGATTGATGGAGAGATATCGAAGGAATCAAAGAGATTTACACATAATGTTCATCGATTTGGAGAAAGCATATGATAGGGTGTCATGAGAGGTTTTATGGAAGGCTCTAGAGAAAAAATGAGTGCATATAACTTATATTTGAGCAATCCAGGGTATATATGACAGGTTACAACTAGTATAATAACAAAAGTTGAACCCACAAAAGATTTTTTGATAACTATTGGTCTACATTAAAGGTTAACTTTGAGTCCTTATCTTTTCATTTTAATCTTAGATATGCTCATTAAACATATCCAAGAGCTGGTGTCATAATGCATGCTTTTTCCAGATGACATAGTCTTAGTTAGAGAATCAAGAGAGGAAATAAATGAAAAGTTAGAGATGTAGAGACTAACTTTGAAAGCATATGGATTTCATTTAATTAAAAGTAAAATAGAGTATATGGAAAATATATCATATCACAAACCATATAGTTTAAGCATCTTGGGTCCATCATACAACATGATAGGGAAGTAGAAGAAAATGTAAAACATAGGATTCAAGCAGGGTGGATAAAATGGAGGAGTGCTTTAGGCTTTATTTGTGATAAAAAAGTGCTACTCAAATTTCAGGGTAAATTCTACTGCATAGTTATAAGACTGACAATGTTGTATAAAACTAAATGTTAGGCAATAAAAAGTCAATAAGAGAATAAACTTAATGTTACAAAGATGAAACTGTTGCATTAGATAAGTGGATACATTAGACAAGATACAATTAGAAATGAATGCATTAAAGAGAAAGTGAAAGTTATACCTATTGTGGAAAAAATTATAGAATTGCGACTTAAATGGTTTGGGTATGTGTAGAGGAGACCTATGAAAGCCCTAGTTAGGAAAACAAATCAGATGGTGAGTAGTCCTATAGTCAGAGGTAGAAGAAGACTAAGAAAAACTATAGGAGAAACTATTAATAAAGAATTAGACTTAAATAGATTGTCTACAACAACAACAACAAGACCTTTTCCCACTAGGTGGGATCACTTAAATAGATTGTCTAAAAATATAATTTATGATAGGACTTTTTGGAGTCAATTGATCCATGTAGCTAACCTCATTTAGTGGGAAAAGGTTTTGTTGTTGTTGTTATTGTTATATTATTATCATTATTATTATTTTAATATATGAGAGTTAAGAAATATAATGGTAGACATTTTAACATGTCTAGCCTTCTTCCACACATTCCAACTCAATATTAGCATCAATCTTACAAAGCCAACACAACTTAAAGTTATAAACCCCTAATTCAAATATCTTATGCTTTCATTTAAACATTTTGATTTATGTTTCAATTTCCAAAATCCTTACTAACCCAAGACTTCTAATATTTCTAGGACTCAATCTTTCTATTCCACTCTTCTAATCATTTTCTATTTTTGAGTGTTTCTAAATTTAGATTTTTTTTCCTCCATTTTGTGTCAAGTTTAGAAATCTACCTTGTTAACATACCAAGGTTTAAAAGTAATATGGTTTATGACATGAAAATAAAAAAATCTAAAATTCACTATGTCTCATTCTTAAATCATAAAATCCATTTTAGTAAACTAGTAAACTACCAAAATCTTAGTAACGTTGATAAAGCATAGTCAGCTACAGTGACTATTAGGGAAAACATATCAACTTAAGCTAACTAAGTTTCATTTGTACTCCATTCTTTGAGCGTGGAAATCATTAACTCAAGTATTAGCAAGTTTCTAATATATAATAGAATTTTGGATGTCATTAACTCATAAAATAAACCTTCCATACATGGCTATGAACATGCAAGGATCAATATCAAATTATTGACACCTAATCTAAGCTTAGGCCAATTATGTGAATGCTTACTTGGTTATGTGTCATTGTATATGCTTGGGGTAAAGTAAGCTAGCCTTTCCTATTTTGTCTTCCATAAAGTCTACTACCACAAAAATCTTCCTTAAGATCTTAAGCTAAGAGAGAGATAGAATCACAAGGTTTAAGAAAATAAGTTCTTTCTTTTTAAATTTCTAAATCTTAGTAATTTTAACAAGACCAATGAATTAGTATCAAGGGCCTAAGACCATTCAACTTAGTTCATCAGATTAACCATTAAGTACCAAGATTGTAAAGGAAGAAGGTAAACTAATAATGGAAACCTAGAGCTATTACTGAGGCTAATTAAAAGAGGAAATAAGGATAAGGTTTAGATAGAGCTCCTAATCAGTGGTTTGCTTGGTGAGTAGAGCTTCCATGATCAGACTACTGAACAAAGATGGAAGAGACTTGAAGTTGCCAAACTATGAATTAAGTGGTAGAAGAAGGAAGGAGCTCACTAGCTTTCACTCTCTCACTTTCCATCCTTTTTGTCCTCTGTAATGTTAGATTTTGTAAAAATAACATAAACAAATACATTTTAAGAGTAAGTCCTCTGAAATGAATTGGTTAAGACTTAAAAAAATTAAAATAAGGATTTAGACATTAAGTAATGAAAATAGAAGGCCAGAGGTACCCTAAAACTGGAGCCAAAATAACCAGATAGAATTTAACGAAATAGTTATGAAATGGAATGGTATTTTTATAATTTTAGGAAATTTTTAAAATACTCATAAGAGGGCTTTTTAAATGAAAATTTTGAGTTCTTGAGGGTTCTCAAAGGCTCTAAAAATCATGTGAAACCTCAGAACAGTTAAAACCCCTTCGGTATACGTTTTCTAATGATCGTTGACCTAAACTTTGACCCTTTCATTTAGGAAAGTTTTAGCTCTAAATTAACTAATTCTAAATACATTTTATAAGTCGGAGAATCTAGATTTTATTATGGAAAAGATTATTCTCAAAAAGGAGCTAAAATGAACTAGAAACAAAAATGCCAAAAAGACAAGACATAATGGAAATTTTTAATGAACAAACTTTTATTCCTTCTTCTTATATATGGACACCCCTTTCTCTCCCTCACTTAACCGACCTTTCATCTGCCTAAGAATAGAAGTGAGACCAAAGGAGAGAAGCACACAAAAGAAGGGAAGAGGAAGAGGAACACTAAGGCAAGAAAGGTATGAAATTCATGGATTTTCTTGGCTTTCCTTTAGTAAACGTAATTTCCTCCTTCTCCTCCTTCTTCCCATAGTTTTTTTTAAATTATTTAGTTCTATTTTGAGCTCAGACCAGAGGGGAGAAGTTCAAATTGGAGGAGGAGAATCAAAGAAAAAGGAAGAGCATCCAAGAAAAGCTAAGAAGCTACGGTAGTTTTGCTATTTCCATACTTGCTCCTCCTTATCTTCCTTTTTGTAGGTTTCGGCCACTATATGGACAGCCAAGAGGGATTGAATTTTGAACTAAACCAAGGATAAATCTTAGGAATTAGAGTGTGCAAAACAAGAATATGTAAAGAAAATAAAGAAAGAACTAAGATTTTTCAAGATGCAGAACCTAGGGTTTTAGTTGCACCTTGGTTTGTAAGAAATTTTCTAGCCATAATTTAAGGTGTCTATGTAATCAACGTAATGTATGTAAAATGATGAAATAAGCCGTATAAAAGCAAGTCTATTGAAATGAGCTAGATAATGTCCCAAAAATTTTGGGTAGAGTCCTAGGCTCCTGAAAATGATAATTCTAGGCTCAAATGGAAAGAAAAACAGAGCTAGGATGGAGAAACAAATTGTGACGAAAACTGATAACATGTAAAGGCATTTTCATAAATAAGTGCAACTTTTGGAAAAACACATAAGAGGGCTTTTTAAATAGAAAATTTGAGTTTTCTAGGGTTCTCAAAGGTCTTGAAAACCATGGGAAGCTCCCAGAATGGTAAAGCCTCTTCAGTGTATGTTTTTCAATGTCGGTAAGCTCAAACTTTAACAAATTCATTCAGGAAGGTTTTAGCTCCAATTTGAGTAATTCCAAAGGCATTTTATTAAATTGGAAACCTAAATTATATAATAAAAAAGATAGTTATAAAAAAGGAGTTAAAATGAAGCCAAAATGAAATTGTCATTGCGGAAGGACGAAATTGAAATTTTTGAAAAAGTGAGTTTCTTGAAACTTCTACACGCTTCTCCCTTTTTCTCCTCTCATATAGCACGACTTTCCTCTACCCAAAATATAGAAAATGACCAACTTCTTGAAGAGCACTAAGAGAGGGAGAAAAGGAGGAGAAAAATGAAGAAAAAGGTAAGGAATTTTGTAGAATTTCATGTTTTTTCTTTTTCTGACCTTGCTCCTCTCCTTCCATGCTTTCTTTCTATGGTTTAGTTAAGCTTTTTGGTTTCGTTTTGAGTCCAAAACTAAGTGGAGTGGTTCAAATTTCTTAAAGAGAAGTCAACCAAGGAGAAAGGTGTAACACCATAAATTCTAAGACTCAATTCATGCAATTCCCATGCCTCATCCCCTGCTAATTATATGGGAAACAATATAATGGCATAAGACATCATGAATGAGTTGCATTTCACCACATGAAATATTTTTCTTTTGATGTCCCGTGGGTCATATGGACTCATCCATTTCATTTTTACATTTAAATACACATTTGCAACTCATAACAAGCTCAAAAAGTAGGCTATACCTCAACAAAGGGAGTAGATACATAAAACTCACTGATGCAGCCTCGAGTAGATTTCCAGATTTTATGCCTAAAATTTGAAAAATCATAACTAATTCTAAAAAACTAAAAAATTAAGCACACTATACCATTCTGGAAAGTAAAGATATCTACATTATGGTAAAAGTAAATCCAGACCACAATAGAGGCTACTAACCACGAGAAACTGATGGAACAGTACCAGAGGTCAACTGTCATCCCTGATACTAATATCTAACTTTAAAAATTCATATCTCCCTATGCAGAGGCCCAATTAGGGTGATCTTTATGGCCATAGAAATATTATCATTTCTAGTTTATGCCTGTAAATTTCATAAGCATTGGACATCATTTGACCCTCAAATAACACAACCCAAGTTTCTGACCATATGAACAGTACCTGTATCAGTTCAATAGAAAAATGGCAACTTAGGAAATTCATAATTAAGTCCATAGAGCTCCAAATGATTTGTCATTGGCCCCCTAAAAAGCTCTAGATAAGATCTACATGCGTGCCAAATTCATTTAGTTGGTCAGATCTTGGCATTATGTTGCAAAATGGTTCATTTTGTGTCATATATAGGGCTCAAATGGTCCATTTCAAGTTCTAAGTCAACCATGACCACTTTAGCACATGGGAATGCACCAAAATGATTCTTTAAACTTGTCTTAAAGGTGCATAAATCCATATTTCTCAAACTCACTCTCTCACCCCATGATATACACAAGATTACACATGCTAGCTCTTGCCATTCAATACCTAAAAGACATATGTGAGATTCAAAGAATCCCAATAGCTCATCTCCCTTTCAATCACATATAAAGCATACAATACAAGCCTTGAAAATGCATGCATAGGCATATAGACATATGTGAGCATTCAAGAAACATGCTTAGCATATGAACAAGTCATACATAGCATACATAAGCTTGCCAAGTGAGTGGATTAGTCTCACCCATTCACTTATGGATTTTTGACTTGCCTTACCCATTTTCTTTAAGAGTTTTTTGACTTAACCTTACTCTTGGGAGTTAACCTCACTCTTGGGAGACTCTTTGCTTTGTCTTAACCAATTTTAAAGGTTCTTGACTCATCCTCACCATGGCTAAGAGTTCTTAGCTTCTCCACATTTAAGCAAACCAAGGCAAGCAAATAAAACATCATTTGGATGTACAAAACATCATCATGGTACCATGGAATAAAAAATCATGCTAAAATACTTTTCATAGTCCAAAACATATATACACACACATTCAAAGACAATGTAAGCACACATTCATGCATAAGAGAAGGTGGAGAGAGCTACCTTACTTGCATTTACACACTTTTCCTCGATCCTTGAGTCCTCTCCCTTGACTTCTTACACCCAATGAGGTGGAGATCATTCCTCTTGGCCTAGACACATCATATAGAAGCCAATTATACTCTTGAATCACCTTCTAAGGCCATACATTTATTAGAAAAGTTAAGTAACTCATAAGGCTCTTTTATAGTTCTATAATGTACTTAATGAAATGACCTTAAGAAAACATCATCTTGGCTCCATTTTTTCCATTTATTTATGATTCTTGGCTCCTTTTAAGCGTCTTGGAGTCATCACACAATCAAATTAAGGAGCCTAGCTAGGTGTTGCTTCTTTAAGCCATAATATGGAACCTATGATACCATCTCACAATCTGTGATTTCTAAAATCAAGGCTTCCTCTCATACTCTCCTATCATACATGATGCAAAACTAAGCTTGGAAGGAATTAAAACACTCCCTAGGTGCATGAACCCTCCTTGGCTGAGGCTATGCTTCCATATGGCACCAATAGAGTTGTTTTAATTTCTTTGATGGGAGAAGCATGTGGGAGGCTCTCTTGGTGTCTTAGGAACTCATATATACTCTTAGACAACTTAAATTACTATTAGATAGCTTCATCTTAGCCTAGGTTCAATCAAATCCCTAAATTCCATAACTTGCATTCTAAAGCTCCCTTTTCAATTCTAGTTATATATTCTTTATCCTCACATTCTATAACCTTTGGTTCTATTAAGAACACATAAATAAAAACTCTCATCCTCACTTTCTCTCTCTAGACCTAAGCTTAAATGGCTTGAAAACACAAGATTTATAATTATTTCAAGTGAAATCTTACCTTAAAATAGAGCTCTCTTCACGTAGATTATTTTCTACTAATTGATTTCTTGAAAATAGTTTCTTTTTATCTTGGATTAGACTTGAATCTTTAAGTTTTCAAGAAAAGAAAAGCACCATTAGAGAGCTCTTAGCGAAAGGAACAACTTTCCTAACTAGTATGGGATGAAACAGGGCCGTTTACTTACGTAAATGGAAGCTTAAACTTCTTCTCTCTCTCCCCTCTTAATGTCAAGCCATGGCTGCCCATTTTTCTGCAAATGGAAGCTTGGAGAAGGTGATGAGGTGTAATCTTACTTAAGAAGCCTCTTTTATAATTTTTTAAAATGACCATTTTGCCCCTATGCACCTATTTGCTCCACTTAGGCTCATTTTAACTCCCTTTTTAGAATCTTCTTTTCCATCATAAAATTTAAGTCCTTTAATTCATAAAATACCCTTGGTTTCATTCAAATTGGATTTAAAACCCTCCCGAATGAACTTGTTAAAGTTCGGGTTAATCAATAGTGGAAAATGTCCACCGGAAGGGTTTTAACTGTCTAGGGCTTCCCATGGTTTTCAGGGCCTCTGAGAACCCCGGAGAACTCAAAACTTTCATTTAAAAAGCCCTCCTATAAGAATTCTAAAATTTACTTAAAATGATGAAAATACCCTTACATTTCATTAATCTTTTGTCACAATTCCTTTCTTCATTCTAGCTCAATTTTTTTTTCCATCTGAGCCTGGGATTCTTATTTTTAAGAGTCTAGAATGCTTCTTAAATTTTTTAGGACCTTAACTAAGTCATTTCAGGGGACTTGCTTTTGTATTCAGTGAATTTTGTTCATTTACGGAGAAAACATACGTTACGTTTCTTACGCTTTCTCTCGTTTTCAAAGAATCGAATATTACAAAAGGCACTTGAAAGCTTGCTTGAATCCTAGGTAATCTTTGCTCTTTGTTGCTTCTTCTTCTTGCTCTCCCTTTGTGTGTAATTTGGCCAAGAATAGAATCAAGGGAGGGGAGGATTTTCTGTCCAAAATTAAGAGAGGATCTAGGGTTTTAGACTATGAGAAAGAGGAATATGGTAAGAAATTGCAAGAAAAACCAATAGAAATCAAGTTAGAAAAGTATAGGTTTCTTTAGGGTCTTGGAAAATCTAATTTTGTGTGAGTAATTCCTTGACTATTTAAGTGTTTCCTTGAGCTCTTAAGACCTTTAGAAACCCTCCCAAGTGGCTCTCCCATCAAGAAAAAATCAAGAAGCTTGTGAACCTCAATTATGGTGCTAGGTTCATCCAAGCAAGGTTCCATGGGCTAGGGGATGTTTTAATTTGTTATAGCCTTAGTTTTGGACTTTATATGATATTAGAAGATGGGAGAAACCATTGGAAAAAATTTAGGAGCCATGGATTGGAAGATGGGACAATGGTGTCCACAATGGTGTTTTGTTAAGCAACTTGATTCCAAGCTTATGTAAATGATTGTGTGAGGGCTCAAAGGATTTTGAATAAGGCCAAGAGACCTAGAAATGGAAAGAAATGGGAGCCTAGAGCTTGAATTGTGAAGGTTGCTTCAATAAGCCATTTATGGAACCATTATGCCACTTATGGAACCAAGTGTGTGTTCAAGAGTGAGTTTGGTGTCTTGGCTTGCTTCAAGCATGTAATTATGTGTTGCTTATGGTGTTTAGGTCAAGAGAACATCAACCCACCTAGGTGTGCTTGTGAGACTGAAAAAGGGAAGGAGAAAGACTAAGAAAAGCTTGCATAAATTCAAGGTAGCTCTCCACCTCATTCTCTTTGCATTCTTGTGTATATGTTTGCCTTTGTGTGCATGTATGTGTCTATGTGATGGAGAACATGCCACTTGATACTTTAAGATTGCATTGGTACCAATGTGTTATCTTGAATGCTATTGATGGTGAGAATGACTCATAAGGGTGGGGTGATGCCAAAAGTCCCTTAATGTGGGTGAGAAAGTGCCAAAAGTCTCTTGGATGGTTAGGCCAAGTCTAAAGTCCCTAGATCAAGGGTGAGGCATATTTAAAAGTCCTAAAAATGGGATGAGGCAAAACCAAAAGTCCCTAGAGCTTCTTGATGACATGATTGTGAAAGTATGGCATGGAAATCTTGAAAATGTGCATTCATGATCTAAGTAGCTTATTTACTTATACACTTGATGTATATATACCTTGAACGTGTGTGTGAATGGGTGTTTGAGCTATTAAGATTCTAGAAATCTCACCCCCTTCCCCCTTTCCTTTTGAAATGTCTAGGTGGTATCCAAAGTCAAGGGAAAGCAAGCCAAAAGCCTTAAAAAGGCATACTTGTTCCTTATGTAATTCTAATTGTAATTAAATGTCAAAGTTACTTTGTACATATTATTTTTGTGATATAAGACCATGAGCTAATATAAAATGATGAATAGATACTATATATACTTTATGTAGCCCTAAATCAATGAAATCATAGAAATTGTCTCTTGTATGGTTATGGTTAATTGTGTATTATTGGATATGGAATGGCCAAAACAAGATGTATAGGGTTTGGGACCACTTGGGCATCTCAAACAAGTTATATTTGTAATACCATGATTCTATGACTCATCTTGTGCCATTTGTAGGTTCATTTCCATGAAACACATGAATTCTCAAGAAAAAGGTATTAAAAATAATGAATAAATTTGCGTTGCGTAGTAGATAAATTTTTCATTCTGTGTCCCATGGACCATATGGACTCATCCATCTTATCCTCATATTTAATTACATAAATACAACTCATAACCATCTAAAGAAGTGGCCTAAAACTTGTGCAAGTGGATGGAATACACAAAAACACTAGGTACAGCCTCAACCAGAATTTCTAGCCTTTTATCACAAATTTTGAAAAATCATAACCAATTTTAGAAAAATATAAATCATGAATTCTTTACCATTATTGAAAGTTACAGATGTCTAATTTATGCTAAATATATGTTTAGACCACAACAGGGGTGCTAGCCACTGGAAATTGATGAAACAATACTAGAGGTTGATTGTCATTACTAGTATTGCCTTCTAACTTCAAAAATTCATATCTCCTTGCTCGGAGTTCCAATTGGGGTGATCTTGATGGCCATGGAAATCTTATCATCACTAGTTTATCCCTATAAAATTTCATAAGCATTGGACATCATTTGGCCCTTGAATGATATAGCCTAAGTTTTTGACCATATAAACAGTGTCTGTATCAGTTTAATAGAAAAATGCCAATTTTGAAAAATCATAATTAATTGTACAGAGCTCTAAATAATCTGATATTTAGCTTCCCAAAAAGCACTAGATAAGATATATATGTGTGCCAAATTTCATGGGCAAATTCGTTCATTTAGTCAGATCTTGATACTGGGTTGTGAAATAGTCACTTTTAAGTCTTACAAAGGGTCCAAATGGTCCATTTTGAGCTCCAAAGCCACCATGACCACTTGAGTACATGGGAATGCACCAAAATGACATTCTAAAATTGTCACAAAGGTGTATAAACCTAAAATTGAAAACTCACTCTCTCACCCTAAGCCATACACAAGAATCTACAAGTATAGTCTTGCTCCTCAATGTCCAAAATGCTTTATATCATACACATAACGTTAAATCTCACTTGTACATGACATATTTGCATAATTGCATATGTTTATTGGGTCATAGGACATATAAAATAATGGATTACAATATTTACCACTCATATGGCTATAAAGAAACAAAATCTATGCCCTTTGTTGTCATACTTTCATCTTCCAACTTGATGGCTTCCATTACCGTGCTCATGTGGTCCGCCTAGCATGTTAGGACATTGGAGAGGAGGGAATGAGATTCAAAGAATCCCAATAGCTCATCTCCCATTTCAATCATACATACAAAATGCAAAATAAGTCTTAAAATGCATGCATGAGCATCATGAAGTGCATGATAATTCAAGAAGCATTCTTGGTACTTGAACAAGTCATACAAAATATACATAGGCTTGCCAAGTAAGTGGATTAGCCTCACCCATTCTCTTGTGGGTTTTGGACTTGCCTCACCCATTTTCTCTAAGAGGTTTTGGCACAACCTCACTTTTGGGAGACTCTTTACTTTGTCTCAACTAATTTTAAGGGTTCTTGGCTCATCCTTACCATGGCTAAGGGTTCTTGGCTTGACCACACTCAAGTAAACCCAAGCAAACATACTAGGCATCAATTGAAAACATATTACAATATCATGGTATCATAATACATATGCAAATGCTAAGACACTTTTCATAGCTTAAAACACACATACACACATTCAAAGACAAGGTAAGCATACATTCATGTATGAGAGAAAGTGGAGAGAGCTACCTTTGTTGCAACCATATACTTTTTCTCTTTGAAATGCTCTCCCTTCCTCGGCCTCACACACACAAAGGTGTAGGATTTATTTCTCTTAAACACAATATATGGAAGCCAATTAAGTTCATGGAATTATTTCTAAAGCCATACATCTTCCTTAAACACTAGCTTGGTCTAATAGCCCTTTTATGTTTCCATAATGCACCTAATGAAGCAACATCCATCAATTGAGTTCTAGGTTCCATTCTTTCCTTTCATTTATGATTCTTGACTCCTTTTAAGCCTCTTGGAGTCATCACATAATTAAAACAAAGAGCCAAACTAGGTGTTGCTTCTTTAGGTCATATTATGGAACATATAAGGCCATCTCACTTTCTATGATTTCTAATTTTTTCCTAAAGCTTCTTCTCATCTTCTTCCATCATATATGACTCAAAAATAAGTTTGGAACAAATTAAAACTATCCCTCGGTACCCTAACCCTTCTAGGCCGAGGCATATACTTGAATTACACTCAAAGGAGTTGCTTTGGTTTCTTTTATGGAAGAAGCATATGAGGGGTCTTCTAGGGATCTTAAGAGCTCATTTAAACATTCATTTAGGCCTAGGAATCATTATATCAAATTAGATTTTGTAAGAGATACTTGAAACCCCAGGTTTGCTATCTTGATTTTCCATAGTTATTTGTTAATTCATTTTGCATATTCTTATTCTCCTCCCTTAAATTCCTAAGATTCAACCTTGTTTTTGCCCAAAATCTAAGTCTTCTTGAAGCTCCATGTGTGGGACAAACTAAGGAGAAGAAGGGAGCAAGAGATAGCTACCGTGGAAGGAAAGATTTACCTTATTTTTTCCTTGTTTTCTTGCTTGATTCTTCCTTTCCTTGGCCTCCTCTCTTCAAATCCTAATTTTCCCCTCTATTCTTCCCTCAAAATAGATCCAAAAACTTCAATAAAACTATAGAAAAAAAGGGAAAATGGAAAAAAGAGGTTTACTAAAGGGAGAGCATGAAAAAATCAAGAAATTTCATACCTTTTGCCTTATTTTTCTCCTCCCTTTCTCCTTCTTTTAGTGCACCTCAGACCCTAGCTCTCTCCTCTGGTTTAGGGTAAAAACAATTATGTCTAAATGAGTGAGGAGGTGGGGTACCTCATATAAATATAGGGAGATTAAGGAAGACTTTTCAAAAATTTCAATTTTTTCCCTTCATCTTGGTATTTTCGTTTCCAATTCGTTTTAACTCTTTTTTTAGAACTGTCTTTTCCATTATGAAATTTATGTTCCCAATTTAATAAATGCCTTTGGAATCACTCAAATCAGAGCTAAAACTGAATGAATCCATTAAAGTTCAGTTCAACAAATGTTAGAAAACGTCCACTAGAGGGGTTTTAACTGTCCCGAGACTTCCCATAGTTTTTAGGGCCTTTGAAAAACTTAAAGAACTCAACTTTCATTTAAAAAGCCCTCCTATGAAAATTTTAAAATTTACTCAAAATTATGAAAATGCCATTATGTTTTGTTAACCTTTCGTTCAATTTTGTTTCTTCATTCTAGCTCCATTTTTCTTTTCATATGAGTTTGGGATTCTCATTTGTAAGAGTCTATATTACTGCTTAAATTTTGTGGGACTTTAACTAATTCATTTTAGGGGACTTGCTTTGAAAACATATCTATTTTCATTATTTAACGAAAACTGGACATTACAATATTCATGTTTTTAAACTTGCCCAAGAGGTGCCAAACATTAAAGAAGCCCAATCGGACAAAGTTAGTACCTCATATGGAGCAAAAATGACCATTTTGGTGACCTATAAGACTTTTTGTCCAAATGAGCTCTTCTTAGTCTGAAATTTGGCATGCATCTAGAGCTTATTGAGAGCTTATTGAGAAGCTAAAGTAGGTATTATTTAGAGGTCTACAAAATTTTTGGTGAATTTTTAAAGTTGGTAAATTTTTTAACTTTTGGTCAGTGCAATGTTCATTTGGTTTAAAATTTTGTTCTATGTCAATCATGGGACAAAAAAAGTCCAATTATCATAAAATTTTATAGGGAGAAACTAGACCTTCCCAATGACTTATGCCAATTAGAAGCACCTCAGTTAGATGTCTAGAGAGGGAGATATGAATTTTTGAAGTTGTTGTTTTGTTCTTGGTGTACCTCCATATCCGTATTACTATTTGATTGATTTTTAGGATTTAAAGGCTCTTAGATTAGTCTGGAATATTTTTTTCTCTAGTTAACATCTGTAGCTTTCAAAATTGGTATAGATTGCATAGATTGGATTTTTATGGAATTAATTATGAATTTTCAAAGTTTTTATCAGTAGGTTACATCATATTCCTAGACAGCTCGACCTCCTTACCTTTTCTATTATCAAACGTGGTCTAGAAGTGATTTTCATGGTTGGGAATTTTTTTTTTGTGCATTTAACAGCCAGAGCTTTCTAACAAGCTATAGTTTACTTGATGTCAATTTTTCTAAAATTAGTTATGATTTTTCAAAGTTGCTCTTGAAATCTATCATTGTGCAACCACGATGAATGAAGAGAATTTTAGGGTTTTTGACCCTTGAATGAAGAGAATTTTAATTTTCTAGAAGCATAAGCTACCACTCAGCCTTTTTGCATAAGCATATATCCTAACCCTTTCTTTGAGGCATCACTATAGACTACAAAAGTCTTTTTAGGGTCAGGGAGTAGTAAAACTGGGGTCATGGTTAACTTGTGCTTCAACTCCTAAAAACTACTCTCACATTTTTCATTCTACACAAAAGGCACATTCTTTCTAGTGAACCGAGTTAGTGGTATCGCTATCTAAGAAAAACCCTGAATGAACCTCCTGTATTATCCTGCTAAACCTAGGAAGCTCCTAATCTCTGTCATTATCCTAGGTCTTTTCCACTGTAATACTGCCTCTACTTTATGCAAATCTATTGCAACCCCTGCTTGTGAGATCACATGACCTAGAAATTGAACTTCAGTGAGCCAAAACTCATATTTACTAAGTTTAGCATGCAACTGTCTCTCTCTTAAGGTTTCCAAGACTAATCTCAGGTGCTGCTCATGTTCCTCTCTACTTTTTGAGTATATGAGAATGTCATCTATGAAGACAACTACAAATCTGTCTAAGTATGGCTTGAAGACTCTATTCATGTAATCCATAAACACTGCGGGTGTATTCATCAACCCGAAGGGCATAACTAAAAACTTGTAGTGTTTGTATCTAATTCTAAATGCTATTTTGGGAATATCCTTAGCTTTTATTCTAAG
Organism: Erythrophleum ivorense; assembly: GCA_026724425.1. Taxonomy (NCBI): domain Eukaryota; kingdom Viridiplantae; phylum Streptophyta; class Magnoliopsida; order Fabales; family Fabaceae; genus Erythrophleum; species Erythrophleum ivorense. The sequence goes on from JAIUCV010000009.1 coordinate 18,523,405, forward strand.
CTGATGGTATCCTGACCTGAGGTCTATCTTAGAGAATACTGATGCTCCTACTAACTAGTCTAGGAGGTCATCTATGCAAGGGAGAAGGTACTTATATGGTTATCTTATTGAGTTCTCAATAATCTGTACATAACCTAAGGCTCTTGTCTTTCTTCTTTACAAATAAGACTGGAGCTCCCTAAGGCGAGACACTCGGTCTGATAAAATCCTTTTCTAAGAGCTCTTATATCTATATCTTAAGCTCAGCTAACTCGATGGGAGCCATCCTATACAGGGCCTTAGACACTGGACCTACCCTAAGTACAATGTCTATAGGAAACTTTACTTCTCTCTCTGGGGGTAGTTCACTAATCTCTTTAGGGATTGCTTCTAGGAACTCTCTCACTATGGGGATATCATTTATACCCTCTTCTACCTCAGCCTGAATTGAAAAGAAAACTAGGTATCCTTGGCAACCATGCCCTAGAGACCTCTCAGCCTGGGAGGTGGTCATAATAGATAACTCAGTCCTCATACTAGGCACAGTCCCACAATCAAGTAAAGTAATACATCTATGACTATAATCTAGTATGGCATTATTCGCAGACACCCAATTTATGCCAATGATCATATCAATATCAATAAGGGACATACGAATCAAATCAAGGGTGGTAAGGCAATGATTAAACTAGACCACACAATTCAAGCAAGCATGGGAGGTAATGGCTAGGTTTCCTATGGGGGTAGATACATGCAAATCAAATGGTAGTGTATGCATACTCAGACCTAACCTTTTAGCACAGTTATATGATATGAAAGAATGACTAGCACCCAAATCAAACAATGCAGTTATAGAAAAATCATTTATTCTAATAGTACCTTAGATCAAACTCGAGAACTAGCTAGCCTCCTGCTGTGATAGGGCAAAGACTCTACCTTGGGTCTGAGGTTTAGGAGCGAGAGCCATCCCCTCTGCTGTGTGAACTGTGGAGGAGCCTGGGTGCAGTCCCTAGCCATGTGTCCTAGCCTACCACACCAAAAGCATACATTTTGCCTCGCGTAGCATGGTCTGGTTCTGTGGTTCTTGCCACATTGGGGACATGTGATAGGTGTAAATCTACCTTTACTAAACTAAGTCCTCTGTTTCTTGCCCTTTTAGCTCCACTAGCTTCTGCCACCTCTCCTGCTAGTAACTGCAGCCTGTGATCCCTCTATAGGTCTTTTGGGCTCAAGGAAGGGTAGTTTGGCACTGGAGGTAGGCTGTATTGTTTTGAGGTTTTCCTCCGTCACTTTGCATATTTCAACTAGGGTATTAAGGTGCCTAATTTTCTGTCGCATTACCCTATCTCTGATCTTAGGGAGCAAACCATTTTCTAGTCTATCTGCCCTCCATTGTTCATCATCATGCCTCTGTAAGTAAGAGGAATATCAGGAGAGCTCTACGAATTTGGCCATGTATTGGTCTATGAACATCCCTCTATCTGTTTTAGGAGTATGAATTCTGACTCCTTCTCATCCCTGACTAAATTAGGGAAGTACCTCTTGTAAAAGGCCTAGAGAAATGCCTCCCATGTAATCAAAAGGTTCCTCACCTACAAGATAGGCTTAGTGCCCCTACACCAGAAATTTACTTCTTTCTCTAACTAGAAAATAGCCATAATGGCTTTCTGCTCAGACATACACTCTATCACCCGGAAGATTTTCTCTAGCTGCATAATCCAGGCCTCAGCTTTCTCTGTGTTCATCTCACCATCAAAGGTGGAAGGCCCAAATTTCTTGAACTTAGTGATAACCTGAATAATAGTGCTGCTCCTGGGCTAGAGGTGTCTAAGCTGGCAGAATAGGGGCAACCATCTATACGTGTGGCTATGAGTCTGAGTGAGTCACCCCTGAATGCTCAAGATAATCTAAGTGGTGAGGTGGCTGTGGGGGAGGAGGAGTAGGGTGTAACACCATAAATTCTAACTTATCTCATCATATACATATACCTTACATCCTTATATTCATGAAGGTATAAGAAGAAAAGGAATAAAATAATGACTTTCTTTATGTTGCGTCATACTTAAAAATTGCAATTGGTGTCACATGTATTTCATAAGCTCATGCTATACATTCTCATATTTAATTACATCAATACAACTCATTTGCATCACAAAATCATGCCCACAACTCATGGAAACCAAAATGGAGCTCAAAATAAGCAAGTGTATTTTCGGCCAGATTTGCTCCATTTTCTGACCAAATTTTGAAAAATCATAACTAAATCTAAAAAAATTGAAATCATACAATATTGGTCATTATGGAAAGATACGAATGTCTACTTGACACTAAAAATATTCCCAGACCATGACATCTATCACTGAGGACGTTTGACATCCAAAATTGTCCAGAGGTCAGACTGCATTCTGGAACTATTATAGAATTCTGTTAAAAATTTTGAAAATATCCAATTAATTCCAAAAATATCCAAACTATGAAAATGATATCAATATGGAAACCTATAGATGTTAGCTAGAGAAAAAAAAATCTCTAGACCAGTTCATCAAGCCCAGACCTCGAAATTTAATAGAACAGTAACTCTGGTCGGGGCAAAATTCTTGATACTAGATAGAATATTCAAAAATTCATATCTCCCTCTCTAGACCTCCAAATGGGGTGCTTCTAGTTGTCACAAGTCACTATGAATGTTTAGTTTATCTGTATAAAATTTCGTAGCAATTAGACATTATTTGAGCCTTGTGTGACAGAATTCAATTTCAGACCAAATGAATAGTGCAGCAGATCAAAACCATAAAAATTGCCGACTTTGAAAAATCATCAAATATTTTGTAGACCTCCAAAAATTATGATCTTTAGCTTCCCAAAAATCTCTGAATGATACCTAATTTCATGCCAAATCTCAGATAAAGACTAACTCATTTGGCTAAAAAGTGACGTAAGGATCCATTATGGCCAATTTTGGCTCCATATAAGGTACCAAAGTTGCCAAATGGATTTCCCTTAGTATTAGCACCTTTTGGGCAAGTCTAAAAGTACATTTAAGACTTGTGTGAGTTGCCCAAATGGTCCCAAACCTCACACATCTTGTTTTGGTCTCTTCATCCACACTTATGCACATTTACATCAAGTTTCCAAATTGCATACTTTGGCATTACATACTCAAATTGTCTTTTAGAGTTCATATATCATATCCATACATTTAAACATCACATAATATCATATTTACACATGTCTTAAGGGTCATAGACTATTTATAACACAATATACATCATGAAGCATCATTATAGTTTCAAAATGATAAAAGCTAAGCATATGGTTGTCAATCTTCATTCTTCAATGTTGTTAGATCCCATTACCATAGCCACTTAGTCCACCTAACATATTAGATCATTGGAAAGGAGGGGATGAGATTCAAAGAATCCCAATAGCTCATCTCCCTTTGAATCATACATAATATATGTAAAGTAAAAGTGCATGCATGGACATAATACAAGTCATGGACATTTAAGAAGTAAGTTTAGCATGTGAACAAGTCATACAAATCATTCAAGAGCTCACTAAGTGTTTGGATTGGCCTCATACTTTTCCTCATGGATTTTGGACTTGCCTCACCCATTCTTTGAGAGCTTTGGCCTCAACCATACTCTTGGGAGACCACTTTCCTTTTGGGAGACTCTTTACTTTGTCTAAACCAAGTTCCAGGGTTCTTGGTTCATCCTCACCATGATGAAGAGTTCTTGGCCTCTCCACACTCAAGCAAACTCAAGCACACATCATACATTGATTTGAAAACATAACATGACATCATGAAATCATGGCATATAAAATCATGCTAGCATACTTTTCATGGCTTGAAAATATACATACACACATTCTAAGACAAGCTAAACACACATCCATACATGAGAGAAGGTGGAGAGAGCTACCTTGCACACAATTACACACTTTTTTCTTTGGATTCAAGCCTCCTCTTTCGGCCACACACACCACAAATTGGTGGAGATAGTTTCTCTTAGTCTAGATATAATTTATGGGAGCCAATTAGGTTCATGAAACATATTCTAAGGCTATATAACTTGGTGAAACACTAGATTGCTCTATAAGCTCCATTATAGTCCATAATTGTACCTAATGAAAAAACACCCCTTAAATAACTTTTAGGCTCCATTTCTTTCATTCAAATATAACTCTTAACTCCTTTTAAGCCTCTTGGAGTCATCACATAATCAAAACAAAGGGCCTAGTGTTATGTTGCTTCTTTAGGTCATAATATGGAACCTAAGGCACCAAATCAATTTCTATGAGTTCGAAATTTTTTCCAAGGCCTCTCCTCATTTTCATTCATTAAATATGACTCAAGAATGGCCTTAGAAAAATTTAAAACTCTCCCCCACTACAAGAACCCTCTTTGGCCGAGACATACACATCATTTGGGCTACATGGAGATTCCTTTGTTTTCTTGAAGAAGGAATCTTGTGGGGAGCATCTTAGGTGTCTCGAGAACTCATTTAAACTCTTAATTAAACCTAGGAACTATCATACAAATTCAGATTTTGGAAGGTGCACATAAAACCCTAAGTGTTGCATCTTGATTTCTAATGGCTATTTCATGGTTTTCTTTGCATATTCTTATTCTCCTCCATCAAATACCTAAGATTCACCCTTGGTTTGGTTGAAAATTTGACTCCATAGGGCAGACCATATATAGGTTGAAACATGCACAAGAGAAGGGAGGAGGAAGACCAAGTGGAAGGATTGCATGATACCTTGTTTTTCTTGCTTTTCCTTGCTTGTTCTTTGCTTTCCTTGGCCTCCTTACTTGATTTTCAAAATTTCCCTTCTATTCTTCCTTCAAAATAGCTCCCAAAACTTAAGAAAAATCATCGAGAAGAAGAGGGAAAAAGAGGAGAAGAGATTGGCTAAGAGAAAGCATGAAAAATAAGCAAATTTCCATACCTAAAGGCTTGAATTTTTCCTCCTTCTTCTCTTCCCTTGGTGCGCCACTCTCCTAGGGTTTTGCTTTTGATTTAGGGCTGGAAAATCTGATGCTAAATGAGGGAGAGTGTGAGGTGCCACCTATATATATAGGTAGGGAAAAGTGAATTTTTTAAAAATTCTAATTTTGCCCTTCGTTCTTTGCATTTTCGTTTCTCCTTCGTTTTAGCTCCTTTTTTAGAACTATCTTTTCCATTATAAAATTTAGGTTCCCAATTAAGAAAAATACCTTTGGAATCACTCAAATTGGAGCTAAAACCTTTCCAAATAGGTCCATCAAAGTTCAAGTACACTGACGTTGGAAAATGTCCACCGAAAGGGATTTAACTGTCCTGGGGCTTCCCATGGCTTTCAGGGCCTCTGAAAACCCTAGAGAACTCAAAAATTTTATTTAAAAAGCTTTCCTATGTAAATTCCAAAAATTTCTTGAAATAAGAAAATGCCATTACGTTTCGTAAGTTTTCCGTCAAAATTTATTTCTTCATTCTAGCTCCATTTTTCCTTCCTTCCGAGGCTAGGATTCTTATTTTTAGGAGGCTAGAATGTTACTCAAATTTTTCAGGACCTTAACTAATTCATTTTAGGGGACTTTCTTTGAAAACATGCTCGTTTTCATCATTTGACAAAAATTGGACATTACATAGGGCCCTAGCTATCCCTCTCAGCAAGCTGTTCCTGTAACTGCATAATCATAGCTTACTGTTGATCCAAGCGAGCCATAATAGACTGTAGGGCTCCAGCAATCAGATCATTAGGCTTGGCTCTATCATCTGCATGAGCCTCTCTAGAGGGTCAACCTCTCCTAGTGTTCACCATCTTGCTGAAACATCATAACAAACTTTAACATGAAAAGAGAACACTTCCACCATTAACACACTCAATTCATCCACAGACAAGCTCATATACATCTAGGTAACTCATAAACACAAGCCACAACCCACATCAAAAGCTTGAACCTTTGCTCTAATACCATTAAATGTAACATCATATATTTCTAACTTATTTTAAACTATTTTCATGTCTCATGCCATGAATTCTACGAAGAGACAAGGAAAAATGATATAAAATAATGAATATTTTAGCGTTGCGTAGTGGATGAAAATTTCATTCGGTGTCACATGGACCATGTGAGCTCATGTATCATATTCTCATATTAATTACATAGATATAACTGATCTAGAGCTCATGCAAAGTAAGGGAATACATAAAATCCATAGATACTATTTCGGCCAAAATTTTCCTTTATCTGTCACAAAATTTGGAAAATCATACCTAATTCTAGAAAAATTGAAATCATGTATTCTTTACCATTTTGGAAAGCTACATATGTCTTTGTTATTCTAAAAATATGTCCAGACCATGAAACATAATACAAGAGATGTTTGACATTTAAAAAAGTGCAGAGGTCTGGCTGGCTATTGGTACTGTCACAGGTTTCTACTACAACTTTCAAAAATATCCAATTAATTCCAAAAACATCCAATCCATGCAAATGATACCAATATGGAAAGATACAGATGTTAACTAGAGAAAAAAATAACTTCAGACTAGTTTAATCATGTCCAGGTATCGAAAACCAATCAAACAATAACTTGGGTTAGTCTAGAAGCCTAATACTGAATAGAAATTTAAAAAATTCATATCTCCCTCTCTAGACATCCAAATGGGGTACTTCTAGTTGGCACAAGTCACTGGGAATGTCTAGTTTCTTTCTATTAAATTTTGTAACAATTGGACATCATTTGAGCCATGAGTGACAGAGTTCATTTTCAGATCAGTGTGAACAGCAGCCTGACCAATTTTAGAATTTTTCCTAACTTTGAAAATTTACCAAAAGTTTCATAACCTCCAAAAATTCTACATTTTAGCTTCCTAAAAAGCTCTCAACAATCTCTAAATTTATGCCAAATCTTAGATCAAGAAGAGCTCATTTGGACAAAAAGTGGTATAGGTTTCCAATATAGTCAATTTTTTCTCCATATAAGATACCAAAGTGTCCAAATGACTTCTCTTTATATTTGGCACCTCTTGGGTAAGTTTAAAAGCATAATTATGACTTGTATGAACTGCCCAAATGGTTCTAAACCTTATGCATCTCAATTTGGCCATTCCACTTCCATTTGTACATAATTACACAAAGCCATTCAAGAAGCTAGTTTGCCATAACATACTCAATTTACATTCTAATGGTCATATAACATAAACTCTCATTTATACATAACATATTAACATAATTACATATGCTCAAGAGGTCAAAGGTCATATACAATAATAGGTTACTACATTTGCCACTTATATGGCCTTAAAAAGCAATTTCCATGCACTTTAATTCTATCCTCTCATCTTTCAAAAGGTTGGCTTCCATTTCTTTATTCTTTTTGTTCACCTAGCATGGTAGAACATTGGAGTGGACGGAATGAGATTCAAAGAATCCCAATAGCTCATTTCCCTTTCAATCACACATAAAAGATGCAAAACCAATCTTACAAACGCATGCATAGGTATATTAACATGTGCAAACATTCAAGAAGCATTTTCAACATTTAAGCAAGTCATACATAGCATACAAAGGCTTGCCAAGTAAGTAGATTAGCCTCACATATTCACTTGTAGATTTTAGACTTACCTCACCCATTCTTTATGAGGTTTTTAGACTCAACCTTACTCTTGGGAGTCAACCTCACTTTTGGAAAACTTTTTACTTTGTCTCAACCAATTTTAAGGGTTCTTAGTTCATCCTTACCATGGCTAAGGGTTTTTGGCCTCGCCATACTCAAGCAAATCCAAGCAAGCATCATAACATCATTTAGAAACTTAATGCATCATCATGGTACTGATAGGTCATGTCGTGCAATTCTCAAAATAAAACTAGATTGGATTAAATTCTATAGTTAGTGGCACAACCTAGGTCATCTCCCTTGGAAATGGAATTCAATGTTTAATTGGATTTTCTAAGGTTAAAAGACTCTAAAACTACCTAATTTAGGGGGTTTTTTTTATCTAAATAGACTAACTAGAATTAAATTGAAACAAAGTTCCTAAACTCTACTTAATTGCACGAATTATGGTTGATAATGGCTTGTGACTAGCTTTGGATTCATCCCTTAGTATCCACTATCCTTATTCTAATTCAATTGTGATTAATTCTGATTTAAGAATTCCTAATTGTGTCCATAACAAGTTATCTTGGGTTACCACTCAAGAATAAAGAGATTAACAAAGTAATGTTGCATTGAAACCTCAATCCCGCATTAAATCATTAACTCTTGTCATTAGGATCAACGAACACTTGAATTGAATGATTAATTGATCAATTAGCCTCTGAATTAACATCTTAGGAGATTCAATCAACCAATTAAACTCTAAGGAATCCTTAAATTAGACATTCAAGCACTCAACCTCTCACATGCATTTCATCAAACACCTTGACTACATACATAGATAATTGTAGGAATTTGAAAATCCAGCACTTAATTCATGCAATTAATCATTCAAAATTCTCCTCATCAATGTCTAACTAGCCATCAATCATAAACTACATCAATCTTAATCATTCATAAGCTTAACCAAGCAAACAAAACAATTAAAATTGATATAGAAAGAGAAGAAAATAAAATGAATTCTTAGCCAAAAATTTTGATTCTAATCCTTAGATTCAAGCTTCAACTCAAGAGCCTTTTCCCTAGCTAGTCACAGATAGAATTAGAGCTTCATTGAGTGAAAAGAATGGAGCAAATGGGATAAGGAATAGCGTGGTGTGGTTGTTGGATGAAAAATGGAGTGTCACGTGAATATGATGATGGGTGGATTCTCTCAATGAACATCGATGTGTTAGCGTGGAATGGTGTGTATTTGATGCTCCTCTCACGTGAATTTTAATAATTTCACGTGCTGCCTCTCATTCCTCCTCATTGCCCATAGCCACATGCATGTGTATATAAGGTGAACCCCACTTCATTTCGTTTTATAATATTCCACGTTGCTTCTTCTTTGTCTACCCAAGCTTCCATGTGATTCAGCTTTCTTCTAACGTCATTTTTCACATTTCTGTCCAACCCTCAGCTTCAGCATCTTCTTCTTAATGTTCTCCATGACTCGAGCTGCATCTTCTTTAATTTTTAGCCAGAGCTTCCTTCATTCGTATAGCTTCTCTTCTTACTTATGTGCTCCTTAACTTCTTTTCCAGCACATTCTTCCCATGCCCGAGGCTACATTCTCTATTCCTTTAGCTCCTTCTACATGAGTTCCTTCTTCTTTGTATGTTTCTTCCCCTTCTCTAGCTCATGGCTCTACCTTCAGCTCTTCTCATTCCATGTGTAGTTCTGCATTTGAGTTTTTCTTCCACGTACAGCTACTCTCTTCTTTTCTCTCAAGCCTTCTTTCAAATACTATCACGTGTTTCCTTTCCCTTCATTCAGCTTATTTCTTTTCACACCACTACACGTTGCTTCTTATCTAGAAGCTGCGACTAGCTTCTTCTTGATTCATCCACCAAAGCTAGAAACCTCTTCCATTTGCTCATTGCTTCCAAATCTATTTCCTTCCAAGTAACTTCTATTGCCCCTGCATGTGTACATTATATGGCATGAGTGAGCTATGAGTGAGTGCATGGAAAAGGGACGTATGTGTGTGTGAGTGAATGGAAGTGGGTGAATGAAGTTAAGAGTGTTGAACGCTGAAGCTCGTGAAGACGTGGCTGCATGTGTGTGTGCTACTGTGCAATTATGAGAGGAGGGAACCCATAAGAATGAAGTGTTATGTAGATGCATATGGGCCCCGTGGCTTGCAAGTGAATGTGAGGAAGTGGCCAACCATGAATCAATATGGAGGCCTTCTATGTAAGCCCATGCATTATGTGTATGTGTAGAGAAACCTGAGCCTATGTGACCATGTGTGAATGATAGATTGGGCTTGTGTGAGGTAAAGGAAATGTAGGCTTCCTGATCCTAAAAGCATTGTGACCCACTTCAACTACATCTCTTCTCCAAATAAATGTTCTCCTTTTAAGTTCTATTTGCCTAAAGAAAATCTACAAAAATAATGGAAAACATTATCCAAGAAAATTCACAAAATTATTTAAAGAAAATTAAGCATTAAAATCAATAATTATGTAAATTAATTCCTCAATTGCAACGATGGCTAATAAAATCAATTATCTACCTAATTAAATGCAACAAGCCATATTTAATTACTAAAATGCCTAAATTAGGAGGATTCATGTATATAAAATTAACATTCATCAAATTTCCTCACACTTAAACCTTTGCATTCCTGGGAAAAACTTAAGATTAAAAGAAAGGCTAATGGACAGACCAATGGAGAATGAAAATGGAAAATGGAGAGTAAAAATCACAAGTTAGAGACCAATCACAACTTTTCATCACTTTAACAATCAAAGTTAACTTTGCTTGCATCAAGAAATAAGCTCCATGGCAATTTCATTTGAAAAGAATGAATTAAAACGCATAGCCCCTCACTTAGGTTTGTGTTTACTCTCAACTCTCAAGTGTTTAAGGTAGTGTAGATCACTCAAGTTTCACCTATCAAATTCACTACCATAAGCTTGTCAAGCTTCTAAGTCTCCACCACCTATGCAAATGCAATGCACAAATCCATAGGACTTTATTCAGGGTTATAATGGGGTTAGGGAATGAAATGAATGGATACACAAGAACAAAGAACAAAAACAAACAACAAATGGAAGACCTTAGGACTTCAAAAGCAATCAAAGGAAACCTAGGATAGGGAAGAATGTGCATTCAAGACCTTATTTCCTATCAGTATAGGCAACTACAAACTCAATCTGAAACATTTCTTTCTTTTGATTTTCAAATGTTTCCTTTTTTTTTATATCTTTGTATTTTTTAAAAAAACAAATTCTTCAACTTTGAATAACAATGGCCTAACTTGATGTAAGATATACATTCATCTATCCTACTTATATGTAATGCTCCTTGAAATTCCTAAGGCATCTTAAACAAGGTGGGAATATATTTTTAATGGCTATGGTTCAACAACAAAACAAAACAAGGTCCAAAGTGGCTAAACAATGGATAAAATGTAGGTAGGTTAGCTTTTTGGCTCACTAGCTACAAAAGAAAGGAATGCCTTATCATTTTCATGCATGCAAATGCAAATGTGGCCTTAACAAAGAATCAAAACAAGTTCTAATGTAAAAACAATGATAGGTGAATACACATTAGAAATGAACAATTAAGGCTCAAATTCTCACCAGCTAATGGCTATCAAATAATTCATTGAAATCAAATTCATTGCCACTTCACTTGAATCAAAACACAAGATTCATTTCTTATCATGTCTAAGTGAATCCAAGCTACAATCATCTCAACTTGCAACTTTCACAAAAAAAGTGAAAAGAATCATGATATTTTTCAAAAATTTTCTCAAAAATTTCTTTTTTTTTCAAAACAAGGAATGGAATGGAATGAAATAGCTCTCCCCCCTACACTTAAAATATTGCATTATCCTCAATGCCAGCACACAATACAGTCAATAGATAAACATCACAATATAAAGAGTGTAAAGAGAAAGTATACAACCGGATGAACTTGAATCGAAGATCTCAAGGGTGGCTCAAATTTCTTTGTAGCTGGTTAGCAACTTTTTATTACCTACAAAATAGAGCAAAACAAATAGTGATATGGAAAAGAAAAAGAAAAACTACATCGTAAACTAAAAAGAACTCTATCGGACAACTAATCATAAGTATCAAAAATCAAAATTCAAACAACTTTATTCCTTCTTAATTGAACAACTTTAAGTCTAACAACTTTAAAACATTTTGATTCACCATTCAGTGTTGATTCATGGACTTCCTCAACCATCAATAGTCTTAGAAAGTCATAGTCAGCATATTTAGGAACAATGAGAGAGCAAAATTGAGATTTAGGACATTTAAAACTAAAGAAAGAAAATTTAAAATCAAATTTAAACTCTGAACTCTCTAGAAATCTATCAAAACCAATAAAATCTACTTGACTCCCATCAGTAAGAGTCAGTGCATCAACAGAAGGATTAAATTGCAACTTCTCACAATCTTTTAAGTTCAAGGTATCTGGCAGTTACTTAATCTCAATTGGAAAAGTCTGTTGATTGTTAGGAATTAGCTCACCAAATTCAAGAATCTATTCAGGACTCTCAACAGGAGGAACAGTATCTTCCCTGACCAAAGAGACATCAATATGCTCATAAAATTCTAAGCAATGATCAACAGCTAAATCTAGTCTTTCACTAGTGTTAGCAATAGCACAAGCATTAATAGGGTTTTCAATATCAGCATTATCACTATGCATACTCTCATTAATACTAGTATGATTAGTAGAATCAGTCTCATTAATAGTTTCAATGCAAACAAAGGACTCTATGGATTCAATAGACTTATCAGACTTTAAAAATTCATTAATCTCAACACATATAGGACATGTATACATATCATCACATAAGCATTTCAAATTAGAGTCTAATTCATTAACAACAAGTTGTCTAACAATTTTAATGTCTAAATCATTATCACATGCTACTTTCACTGCTTCATCAGTCATATCATCACATGCTAATGAGGAATCATGTTGATCAGTATGTGAGGAACTCACTAGTCTCAATGAAAACATTAATTTGGGACTATTTATCACATATAGCAGATTCAGCACACACACAATCAACAGAATCATTCAAATCAACTATGTCACCTGGTCTAGATGGTGTACTGTCCTTAAACTCAGAAGATACATCATCAACAGGCTTATCAACCAAACTTACACTAGGAATAGCATGATCATCACATTTTAGGTAACCCCCAAACTTATCTACTACCCTAGACTTAAAAGATTCATCATTAACAGGCTCAAAAATGAAATTATCACTATGGTCATAGCTAGGTGTAGACATACCAAGTGCATCAGTACACAAGGGTTCATGAACATCAACAATTGCATCATTTTTGCTCAATACATTACCATAATCAACCAAATCAAGAGATTCAACAACTATTTCCTCATGAACATCATCATCATGTAATTCAGAATCAACAACATTATATGCATCATTAATCACAGTACTATCAAGTATACTAGAATCGGTTCTAACAAAATGCAAAGTATTAGAAAATGTAAGGATATTACCAAATGAATAAGATTCTTCCTCCTCTATACATTTCCTTCTAATTTTCTCTTCAGTTAATTTAGTAGCACTTAAAGTAGGTTGATTCGTTTGAATTCCCAAATCCTTCATAATGTTGTCAATCATTTGTTGATTTTGAGCATGCAACTGATTAATTTCTCATTAGAGTTGAAGATTATGAGCTTTCATTGGTCACGACCTTCTCTCTTCCAAACTTAGTTCCCTCTGGACCTCTTGTTGCATGTACCCCTCATGATAGTTGTAGGGATGTTATTTTGGCTCTTGCATATTGTAATTATGGTATGGCTTATAATGATGGTGGTAATTAGGGTGTACTTCATATGGATGGTGGTATGGTTCAATGTAACTGGTATGAACTTCATAGAAATGATGGTGTGGTTAGTAGCATGGTTGTTAAAATTATTAGTATTGTTGGCTTTGTTGCTCTTATCTTTGTCATTCAAGAAGGCCTTGAAGCATTGACTTGAGTTCATCTGACTGATTGGAGATCCCATTATTTGCACAAGAATCATAAACACCTTGATCAGAATAATAATATGGATCCATTTAAAGCAAGAAAATGAGAAGTACAATTAATTTGAACAAGAGAAATCACTAACAAATTATGACCAAAATTAATCCTAAATCAAGAAAATAAAAATCAAATGAAGCTAAGAACTTCCTAACAATAAAAAACACTACAAAATAGAGGTAAATTACTCAAAATGAACTCACAAAAAATAAAGAAATGAAATCTAGAAAAATTGAAAATTTTCTAAAAAATTCGAGAAAATACTAAAAAATTAGAAAAACACCTTAAACGTTGGAATTTGGCCAAAAAATGGTGCACCTAATAGTTTTTCTAATATTTTTGCTCAAAACACCCAAAAACCTTGGAAAACAAAGTTTGAGAATTTTCTGGGCACTTTAAACAAAAATTCCAACAACCAATACAATTGATACATAACATCGAAATGATCCAAATCCAAGCTTAAAGCAGGAGAAAAACTAAACAAAAATAGAGTTTAAACACTTAGAAAACTTTCTCAAATAATTGAGAATACAAATTTCCAACAATGGCACCAAATTTTGATGGGTTGTCTCGCACAACCCTTAAAATAAAACTAAATTGGATTAAATTCTATAGTTAATGGCACAACCTAGGTCATCTCCCTTAGAAATAGAATTCAATGTTTAATTGGGTATTTTAAGTGTTAAAAGACTCTAAAACTATCTAATTTAGGGAGGTTTTTAATCTAAATAGACTAACTAGAATTAAATTGAAATAAAGTTCCTAAACTCTACCTAATTGCACGAATTATGGTTGATAATGGCTTGTGACTAGCTTTGGATTCATCCCTTGGTATCCACTATCTTTAACCTAATTCAATTGTGATTAATTCTGATCTAAGAAGTCATAATTGTATCCATAACAAGTTATCTTGGGTTACCACTCAAGAATCAAGAGATTAACAAAGTAATGTTGCATTGAAACATCAATCCCTTATTAAATCATTATCTCTTGTCATTAGGATCAATGAACATTTGAATTGACTGATTAATTGATCAATTAGCCTCTGAATTAACATTTTAGGAGATTCAATTAACTAATTAAACTCTAAGGAATCCTCAAATTAGACATTCAAGTACTCAATCTCTCACATGCATTTCATCAAACACCTTGACTGCATACATGGATAATTGTAGGAATTTGAAAATCCAATACTTAATTCATGCAATTAATCATTCAAAATTCTCCTAATCAATGTCTAACTAGCCATCAATCATAAACTACATCAATCTCAATCATTCACAAGCTTAACCAAGCAAACAAAATAATTAAAATTGATATAGAGAGAGAAGAAAATAAAATGAATTCTTACCTAAAAATTTTGATTCTAATTCATGGATTCAAGCTTCAACTCAAGAGTCTTTCTCCTGGCTAGTCACAGATGGAATTAGAGCTTCATTGAGTGAAAGAATAGAGGAAATGGGATGAGGCATGGCATGGTGTGGCTGTTGGACGAAGGATGGAGTGTCGCATGAATATGACAATGGAATGAATATGATGGATGGATTTTCTCAATGACCATCGATGTGTTAGCATGGAATGGTGTGTATTCGATGCTCCTCTCAAGTGAATTTTAATAATTTCATGTGCTGCCTCTTATTCCTCCTCATTGCCCATAGCCACATGCATGTGTATATAAGGTGGGCCCTACTTCATTTTATTTTATAATATTCCACGTTGCTTCTTCTTTGTCTGCCCAAGCTTCCACGTGATTTAGCTCTCTTCCCACGTCATTTTTCACGTTGTTATCCAGCCCTCAGCTCTAGCGTCTTCTTCTTAATGTTCTCCACGACTCGAACTGCATCTTCTTTAATTATCAGCCAAAGCTTCCTTCACTCGTGTAGCTTCTCTTCTTGCTTATGTGCTCCTCAACTTCTTTTCCAGCTCATTCTTCCCATGCTTGAGGCTACATTCTATATTTCCTTGGCTCCCTCTACACGAGTTCCTTCTTCTTTACATGTTTCTTCCCATTCTCCAGCTCATGGCTTTACCTTCAGCTCTTCTCATTCCATGTGTAGTTCTACATTTGAGTTTGTCTTCCATGTACAACTACACTCTTCTTTTCTCTTAAGCCTTCTTTCAAATACTGTCACGTGCTTCCTCTCCCTTCATTCAACTTATTTCTTTTCACACTACCATACGTTGCTTCTTAGCTAGAGCCTGCGACTAGCCTCTTCTTGATTCATCCACCAAAGCTCGAAACTTCTTCCATCTGCTCATTGCTTCTAAATCTGTTTCCTTCCAAGTAACTTCTGCTGCCCCTGCATGTGTACATTATGTGGCATGGATGAGTTATGAGTGAGTGAATGGAAGTGGGTGAATGAAGTTAAGAGTGTTGAACGCTAAAGCTTATAAAGGCGTGGCTGCATGTTTGTGTGCTACTGTGAAAGTGTGAGAGGAAGGAACCCGTAAAAATGAAGTGTTATGTAGATGCATGTGGGCCCTGTGGCTTGCAAGTGAATGTGAGGAAGTGGCCAGCCATGAATCAACGTGGAGGCCTTCTATGTAAGCCCGTGCATTGTGTGTATGTGTAGAGAAACCTGAGCCTATGTGACCATATGTGAATGATAGATTGGGCTCGTGTGAGGTAAAGGAAATGTGGGCTTCCAAATCCTAAAAACATTGTGACCCACTTTAACTACATCTCTTATCCAAATAAATGTTCTCCTTTTAAGTTCTATTTGTCCAAAGAAAATCTACAAAAATAATGGAAAACATTATTCAAGAAAATTCACAAAATTATTTAAAGAAAATTAAGCATTAAAATCAATAATTCTATAAATTAATTCCTCAATTGTAACGATGGCTAATAAAATCAATTATCTACCTAATTAAATGTAACAAGCCATATTTAATTACTAAAATGCCTAAATTAAGAGGATTCATGTATATAAAACTAGCATTCATCAGGTACCATGGCATATAAAATCATGCTATAATACTTTTCATGGCTTAAAAGACACATATACACATTCAATGACAAGCCAAGCATACATTCATGCATGAAGGAAGGAGGATTGAGCAACCTTGGATGCAACCACACACTTTTCTCTTTGAAATAATGCTCCCTTCCTCGACCTCACACACACAAAGGTATGGGGATGATTTCTCTTGGGTTATACACAATTTATGAAAGCTAATTAGGTTCATGGAATTAATTCTAAGGTCACACAACTTGCTTAAACACTAACTTGACCTATAAACCCTTTTATGGTCCAAAAATGCACCTAATGAATCAATATCCATTAAATAAATTCTAGGCTTCTTTCTTTCTTTTCATATATAATTCTTGACTTCTTTTAAGCCTCTTGGAGTCATCACACAATTAAAATAAAGAGCCTAACTATATGTTGCTTCTTTAGGTCATATTATGGAATAGAAGGAACCAACTTATTATCTAGGCTTCCTAAATTTTTTCCAAAGCTTTCCCTCACTTTTATTCATCATATATGACTCAAAATGGGTTTAGAAAAATTTAAAACTCTCCTTAGGTATGCAAACCCCTCTTGGCCGAACCTAGGAAGTAATTGCTCTCCATAGACTTTGCTTTGTTTTCTTGATAGAGGAAGCACATGGAGAGACTTCTAGGGATCTTAAGAGCTCATTTAAACACTCATTTAAGCATAGAAATTAAGGTATCAAATCAGATTTTGCAAGGAACATATGAAACCCTAGAATTTGCATCTTGAAATTCCATGGTTATTTGTTATTCCCTTTGCATATTCTTATTCTCCACACCCTTTTTCCTAAGAATCACCCTTGGTTCTGCCTAAAAACCAAGCCCTCCTATGACTTCTTGAGCGGGGTGAACCATAGGGAGAAGGGGAGCAAGGGGTAGCAACCATAGAAGAAGAAATTATCTTATTTTTCTTGTTTTCTCACTTAAATCTTGTCTTCTTTGTCCTCTTCTCTTCAAATCTGAATTTTTCCCTTAATTTCTCCCTTAAAACAGATTTATAAACTTCATTATAATTATAGGAAATAAAAGAGGATGGAGGAGAAGAGGTTTGGAAAGGAAAAAGCATAAAAAAACTACCAAAATTCCATATCTTCAAGTCTTGATTTCTCCTCCTCTTCTTCTTCCTCTCATGTGCCACTCTCCTAGGGTTTCCTCTCTAGTTTAGGGTAGAAAAATATGAAGCTATGTGAGTGGAAGAGTGGGGCACCCTATATATATAGGTGGAAGAAGCATGACTTTTCAAAAATTTTTATTTTGCCCTTCGTTTTTGGTATTTTTGTTTCTAATTTGTTTTAGCTCTTTTTTGAAAACTGTCTTTTCCGTTATAAAATTTAAGTTCCTAATTTTGTAAAATACCTTTGGAATCACTCAAATCGGAGCTAAAACCTTTCCGAATGAATCTGTTAAATTTCAGGTATACCAACGTCAGAAAACATCCACTAAGAAGCGTTTTAACTGTCCCGAGACTTCTCATGGTTTTCAGGGCCTTTGAGAATTCAAAAGAACTCAAAATTTTCATTTAAAAAGCCCTCCAATATGAATTCCAAAATTTGCTTAAAATTACAAAAATGCCATTATGTTTTGTAAGTTTTTCGTTAAATTTTGTTTCTTCATTCTAGCTCTGTTTTTCTTTCCATCTGAGCTTGAAATTCTCATTTTTAGGAGTCTAGAATGTTACTCAAATATTTTAGGACCTTAACTAATTCATTTCAAGGGACTTGCTTTGAAAACATGCCCGTTTTTATCATTTAATAAAAATTGGACATTACACTTCCTTTATTATGGCTTTTAAAACAACGGATCTTATAGGACCAATGGAGAATCTTGTAATGTAATCTTCAAATGCATGGGGAAAGAAACACTAGATGTTTGCATCTTCAATTGTATCGGTGGAAGCTGTATATTGTAGTGAAATCTCAAAGGTACGAACTTGAGATTATAAGCTAGATTCTATATATAGTGGAATTATCAAAACACAATTTGCATGACATATTGTTAGTTTTTTGTGAAAGAAAAAGGAAATTATTAAAACACAAAGTACATGACATATTCTAAATTTTTGGTGACATTAACCAATGGAATTATCAAACACAAAAAGCTTTTGTCATGGTCACAAACTCCTCATAATTGATATGGCCATCCTATAAAACAAAACAATGAAAATTTGCAATTTACAAGTTAAACCATAATAACAATATGAACTAAACTTAACTCATGTTAAAATCTATAGGACAAAAAAAAATAATGGGACTGTGTCAATTACGATAATTCTGTCATTTTAATGGCAAATTAAGTCCACAAGTCATGTTAAATGAAACTCATAGACATGGGACAATAGTTGTTGTTTTATACAATATTTAGACTCAATTTTAGCTAGAGCCAAGTTGAAATCAAATAAGAAAAAACTTTAGAATATCATTAAGTTAGCAGCCAAAGTAGGGATTGTATAGGTTATTCTAAGTTAATATTTGGTTTCATGAAAGATCTATCCAAGAATGTAGCACCCATTAAAGGTTAGAACAAAATAAAGCCTTCAAAATAAAGAACTAAAAAGAGCATCAAATAGAAATGTAAAATCAAACTACATGAAGGTCATACCATTATATATTATTTGCTTATTCCATGGTACGTACATATTTTAGTAGGAAATTATGGTAATTAAAATTTTAGCATAAAAAATTATTGTCATTAAAAGTGCTAATCAGTTCCATGATGCTCATATATAGATTTTCATCATTCAATTCCTCAAATTTATGCTAAGCCAATTTTTTGCAGTCCATATGATGCATAAACAAGAGCCAAATTCATTGAATAAGCTAAATGTGCATTTTGATCCTTGGACACCTAAATTACTTCAACCTTTGAAAATTTATAACTTTTGCTACACAACTCTAATTAATGCAAATTAGATGTCCTTAGAAAGCTTATAATGAAATCTATTTATTGTAAAAATTTTAGGTCAAACTCATTTGGTCCCTCAAAAACCTAAAAATCCAAGGCTGTTATACTATAGAATTTTGTCTGATTCAACCAATTTTAAAAATTCATAAGATATTATGTAGAGTTCCAAAAATTATGATCTGTAGTTTTGTGAAAAGTTCTTAATGTCCTCTAGTTATCTACCAAATTTCAGCCAAAGACTTTCTTATTTGGATAGTCAACTGGTATAGGGATATTTTTATGGCTCAAATGGACTAAATTTTAGTTCCAAATGGTACCAATTAAGCTCTAAATTGCTAAATCTTCTTTTGAACAAGTTTCAATCCATAATTATAGCATATAGGACTAATATATCATGTTAAATTTGCCATCCAACTAAAATTCACCATCCTACATGCAAGATTACACATGTATACTTATGAACTCAAGACATTAATTTGCATCATTTCATGTGTTACAACCCTTAAATGGTTTCTAGAGTATAATGTTGCACTTTTGAATATGTTTGCATATCTGTTTACTAAAATATAAGAGTATACATTCATATATGCAATAAAAATCTCTACACTAGACTTCATTGTTAAAATTGCTCTTCTTAAACTTTTTGTTCACCATTCTTTCTTCCTTAAGCTTCACTTAGTCATAGTTAGTAGAAATAAGAGAAAAATGAGATTTCAAGAATCTCAATTGCTAATCCAACATTCAAACATATACAAATGGTTCATTCAAGTACATGAAAGTAAGTATATATGTCATACAACCATGACAAAATCATAAATCAAGTTTTGGGGATCTCATGGCTCATTCAAGAGCAAAACCAAGTTCTAGGGACTTTTGGTTTAGTCTCACCCACTTTTAGGTATTTTTGACTTAACCTTATCAATAATTAGGACTTTTGGTTTAGTCTTAGCCACATTTAGGGGCTTTTAACCTCACCTTACCCATCTTAAAGGCTTATCCATTCAAGAGCCAATCCAATTTCACATGCAATTTAATGTTATGCAATTACATAATATGTTCAAACAGTCAACAAATTATATAAATGTTAAACAATACACACAAACAACTATGCACTCAAGTAAACCATCCACAGATATATAAAAATGAAGGAACAACTACCTTGCTACATAAATTCTAATTAATTTCCCTTGGTCTTTTCTCTTGGTTCCATGACCTTATAGCCATACTTGGATAAGCTCTCACTCATTTAGCCAATGCACATTAAATAGAGCACAAAACAATCAATGAAACTATATTTATCCTCATATTAGTCTTACATACACAATTTAGGGTTTTAGGTTTGCTTATGGCCATATTGTATACCTTAAGAAACAAATTTTATAATTCAACTTCTTGGCTCTAAAATCTCATTTGATATGAGTCATATAACTCCATTAGAACTCATTTGAGCCATCACAGGAATAATTAAATAAGCTTAATACCAAGTTACTTCTTTAAGCCTATTCGAACCCTAAAAATTTAACTTTCAAAATGTAGCTTCTAAATTCAATCCAATGCTTCCATTACTGTTCTTACATTTTTTTCAAGACTATCCATATCCCTATAATCATTTGAGTAACTCCTCCATGGTTGAATGGTGCCCTTAAAACCCTAACATGGCAAATTCATGGTTTTAATCAATTCTAGATTTAGATTCTTATTCCTTGCATCATAAAACATCTAAATACACTAATTAGGAGTAGAAAATAACATGGTTTCCCCTTCTTTAATGCCTAGGCCAAATTTCAACCTATTATGGTCTAACTTGTTATTTTCAAGGATCCAATAGAAACAAATGCTAGATATGAAATCCTTGTATACTAAAACCCTTAAATTCATTAAGAATACATGAAGAAAAATTCCCTTCCTCACCTTCTCTCTCATGGTTGGACCAACAACGACCAAGAAACATAAAATTTTTCAAGTGTTTCAGTTAGAAACTTACCTTAATGCGGATTACTCTTCGCATACACTAATTTCCTTTGAACAATTTCTTTAAATGAGCTTCTTTTTGTGTTAGGTTAGAGCTAAAATTCAACTTTTCATAAAAAGAAAACCACCATTAGAAAGCTCTCAGAGAGTAGATTAATCTTCCTAGTTAGTGTGAGGTGAAATAGGGTCGTTCACTTACCTGAATTGGGGCTTGAATTCACTCTTTCTTCCCTTCTTCAAGACACCATTAATGGTTGAAAAATGTTGAATATGGAAGCTTGAAGGAGACAAGGGGATGTGGCTTACTTAAGAAGCTTCATTTTATAATTTTCCAAAATGACCATTTTGACCTGGTTGTTAATTTACCCCCTTCCAACTCATTTTTAAGCTTTTTCAGGATTTGATTACTTCCTACATAATTTCGAGTGCTTTTTCACATAAAACATTATTTTCTAGGGTTTAAATAGCTTAAAATAGTAAAAAAAATAGCTCCACTTTTAGTCACAGCACTATCTATCTAATCCAACATATTAGAAGGGTTTTAAATGATTTGGACTGTCTCTATAGTTTTCAGGACCTCTAAAAACCCTAGTGAATTTAATTTTACCATTTAAAACTTCTTTATTTGACTTTCTAAAATTTTGCTTGAAACAACGATTTTGCCACTATGGTTTTACTTCATTCTATTTAGCTTTGGCTGTGGTTTCGGATTAATCTTTTTTTTTAACCTTATTTCTAGATATTCTTTTTAGCATTTTATCCTTAATTTTCCTTAATTCATTTTACTATAATTAGATAATAGCAAGTTAAGGACTTTTTTTTATTCAGTTATCAATCTACTTTAATTTTAAATATACGTGTACCACTCTTTTACTTCTTAATTACAGTAACCTTTACACTTTAATCTTATATGGAAGCCTAGGCCCTATATTCAAGAGCCACAACTATTACTAACTTTTGATGTGCAAACTTATAATACTAGTATAATTTACATATTTGTTGAATTTACAATCATAATCTACAGATATCCTTGACAAAAAATGCATGCGCAAGGTAGTCAGTTTTACTCCCAATTCATGGTTTGCCAAATGAAAATCTTCAAAACATAATCTTGGTATAGATAAAAGAGATTATGCAGCCTAAGTTCTATAAAAGATAGACATAAATTACCATTTTCTTCTACTGAGCTTACGGAGCTCATCCACTTGAAGATCCAATGCCTAAAGGTATGTTTCCCTACCAGAAAGAAAAATCACTTTAAGTTTTTTCATTGTTAGAAAAGGGAGGAAAAGTATGTTATATGCCAATTGGAATGTGGCAATAAAGGTGACCATTCCTATGTGAAATTTAGCCTACGCTTGTTATGCCATTTGTAATAACCCTAACTTCAAATTATAGTAATTAAGGTTAAAGATGTAATTAATAATCATAAACCAAGGTTGAAAATCATTACAACTAATTATATTCAAAAAATGCAGGGAAATTTGAACCTTGATGTTATTAGGGTCATTAATTAGCCAACCATAATTATTCAAATGTGCAATAAGGAGCCTTTGATTCTTCCATCCATCAATTCCAACTCATAAAATCCTCCTACAAGCGTTTCTAAATCATTCCTTAGTATTACCATAAGAGGAACTAAGGTTTCTAAGTGAATATGAGAAATTGAGCACCTTCGTCGCGACTAAATTCCCTTGCACCACGGCCAATTACTCTAAGGTTTAACTCTTTACACCTTCACAAATTTTACACATTTCACCGTGACCAAATATCCCTTTCACCACGGCCAAATACCCTTTGGAACATCCCCAGACCTGCCTCTCAGACTTAGTTACGGCTAACCTCACTGTTCGTCACGGCAAATTGCTCTCTGTTTTCTTCCCTGGAAGCTTCGCCACATTTGGCTGCGGCTAATTACCCTCTATTACCATTTGGCCGAGGCCAATTAAATTTTTGCCATGGCCAATTCCTTTCTATTCCTATAACTCTTAAGATTTCATCTCATGCTCTCCAATTCCCCTTCTAGCAACACTCTAGGCCACTTTAACTTAGTGAAGATTTAGTGTCTTTCTTTTACCTAATCTACCTAATACATTTATCATTACCCATTCAAAACTCAAATGTGGATCCTTAACCCTCTAGCCACCATAAACCAGTGAGTTCGTGGATCAATGGCAGCAAAGAGTTCATACACTACTCATATTTCCATTCAAACATAAGTCCCATTAGAAATTCCATACATCACCAGTTTAAGTTCACATTGATGTATCAAATGATTACAGTCCCTATGCTTGGCAATTCATGAAACAATGCGGCAATTACATAAAACTAGTAGTCTAGTTATACGAATATAATCTAACAAGGTTTCCAAACCTACCTACTACCAAACCATATAATAAATTTCCATTAATGTTCTCTTTGCCACTAAGAGGTTTGGTCCCTGAAAATGTTAGCCTACAATCGGGGTGAGATATACAATCTTAGTAACAAGAGGTAAATTCCATATATATGTACAGATTAATCAATACAATACAATTTTATATCATCAATACCAGAACTATCAATTCAATTTACAAATGAACTAGTTGAGATACCAATGACTACTGTCCCATACCAGCAATCATACACAACATGTTAATGGCTAATAACACCAGGAGATGTCTGTCCCGGCACCTATTCCATAATGAGCACAACCAGGGCTCAATGCATCTGGGGTCTAATCATAACTCGGTGCTCGATTGAAGCACATGCATGAGTGACAGTCACACCATAGCTCCACTATGGACTCACAAGGTCCAATCACAATAACAATTCAAGTAGTTAACTAATCATTTGGCATCTCAAAATCAAACATGCGTAGTAAACACCATATTAACATGGGCATATACATGGAATTAGGAAAGTAACCCCAATTACCTCAATGAAGCCAATTACTCATCTTCTAACTACCATCATGATTTAAAGCACACCAGGCCTAACATAAGCATAATCATCATTATTCAACTACCATTAGTAAGGAATTTCCCTATCCACAGATTAATTTTAACAAGAGTACATTAAGAACTTCTTACCTAAGCTTCTTAAGGGTCTACAGCACTAATTCAAGGTCACTACAACAAGAACTCGCAATGGGTCACTCCTAAGATCTCCATTTTCGCACATATACAAGCCATGCACCAAAAGTTAGTCCAAATGATGGGAATTTAGTACATACATCTCATAAAAGGAGAGAAATCACTTACCCATACATCTAAGAGGTTAAATGGATTAAGTTGAGCCTCAACTACTAAGAACACACCATGGGACATTCCCAAATTCGGATTTGAGTCATCAATACCAAGAAATTTAGTTTTTCACCTTCATTTCCTTGTAATTTCCCACAATAGCAGAACTCATTATGAAAACCAATCCTTAAGGACATTTTCTAGCAAGATAATACACAAAATAAGAGGGAAATGCTTACCTAATCATCCTTCTAAACTTTAATTCTGAAAATCTTGCGACAATCATCCAAGAACTATATTTCATCCTAAGAAGAGATGAAAAATTCTGAAAATGACAAACCAATCAAACCAAAATGAAGAGGAGAATGAGAGGGACATGTTTTATATAGATTACCTTGGCCAAATCTTTCTCTAGAAGTGAGAAATGGTAGAGGAATGTGGAAAAACCCTAGCCTCCCTCTAAACCTCCTAATTTTGCTTTGTCTCTTATGTTTTTTCTGTAAAATGGGGATGAGGCTAAGTGTATTTAGGGTTTAGTTGTGTTTAAGTTGAGTCCAAAATGGGTTATGGGTTGACCCAAAGGCCTAAATCCTCATGGGTTCAGAGTTTTATGCTTATTGGACCTTATTTCATTAGTTGAGCTACAGAAATTTGATTGGGTTAGGCCAAGTTCCAAGAGTCAATCCAACTTGGGTCTGTATAATGTGTGTTGGCCTAACTATAAGGGCTCATGTAAATTGGGTCTTGGGCCTCTATTTCACTAAATCAGATTGGGCACTACTAAGTGATCTCTCTTAGCCCAAGTCTCATGATAAGGAGTTAGGCTTGCACCTAAAATCATTGGGCCTCCATAAACCCTTATCCATGGCTTACTCAAATTAATTTGAGCCCAAATTAAGCTTTAATCCAATTGAAATCTTAAACCCATATTAATAACTTATTTCTCTATAAATTCCCATTCATATAGCTTACCCAATTATTCCATAATAATTATCCTTAATTAGTCCAAATCCATGATTAACACCTTAATTAATTTTGAGATGTTATAGCATTTGGGCTCGGCTCACCCTTCTTGTAGCTGTCATTCTAATTCTTCCTATATCTTTTAATCTATTTCTTTGCATAGCCAAACACGATCCTTCTTCATCTTTCATTACATCTCTTCTTGAACTTACTTTATTGTAGATGACACCTTAGATTCCAC
Organism: Erythrophleum ivorense; assembly: GCA_026724425.1. Lineage (NCBI taxonomy): Eukaryota > Viridiplantae > Streptophyta > Magnoliopsida > Fabales > Fabaceae > Erythrophleum > Erythrophleum ivorense. The sequence goes on from JAIUCV010000009.1 coordinate 18,549,348, forward strand.
ATTTTCTTAGTTAATGGATCTCTTTCTTGGGGGTTTCTTTCCATATCCCTTGCCATGGACAAGCCCAAACTAAACAATCAAAACAATAGAGAGAATCTACCCTCCATCCATATAGTGCTTGATATTTATTGATTACTACTAGAAAATGAGCTCATCTGTTTCACCCTACTATTAAGGCAACAAATTAAAACCATAAACAATAAGCCATATTTGAACAAAGTTTAGAATTTAATGGATGTCTAAAAGTTATATGAATTGCTTGTGACTTAGGGTTGGCCCATTTTACTTCTGCATCCTTTATCCAATGGGTGTGTTACGCCTTGCACACCACGTCTGGTCCTGCTTTCTTTTTAGTTATGAGATCCCTTTGAAATATATTTTAGACAACATTTTATTTCATCTTGTAACCATAGACAAAAACAAATAAGTATCTAAATATGTAATTGTAAATAAAAAAAGAAAAAGATGCACTCACCAGGCTTTCTTCCACTTTTGTAAATGACCACGTGCGATATGTATGTTCGGTGATATGCTTCCCCTTATTTATTTTATTTCTCTCATCACATTCTACAATTAGTAAAAAACATGCTTATCATCCTACAAAAATTGTTGTGACAAAATTAAGTATAATCGTACCATACTATATGAGGACCAATCTACCTTAAATTTTAGAAGCCCAACGCTGGAGTAACCATTCCTAGTCTTATTAGCTCATGGCACTCGATCAAGATGGATGATTCTCTTTATTTGTATCTAACATTTTGACTAAATCATGCAACTTATTCTTCTAACTCCTAAAGTGTCTACATAGTGCATACATATAAGGCTTTCATTGGCAATTATTTTTGAGCATTGCTTGCTTCAAATTTGTCATACGAACCACAAAGATAAATAGTTATGATTATCCATGCAAAGAATTAATTTGTAAATAAATTAAATATAATTTCCCTATTTATTTTACTTATTTCATTAAGTTACAACCACATGGTTTCCTTATGGATTGGAAAAATTTTGGGCCAACTATCATATCTAATTGAGATAGTGGTTCAAACCACCTAGCCACAATAGTTTGCAAACTCTCATGCCCCAACCATAATAGCCCTTTCAATATCTTCAAGGATGTCAATTATGATCTTCCCACCTTGTTTTGTTTTCATGTCAACTGACACACACTTGTACTTTCCTTGCCCCGTCTTAATAATGCTACAAGAAGTTAAGGCATCTAGAAATAAGAAAGCAATTAGACATTAATGCATACAAGTAGACAAATTGCAAAAGGTAGTTATACCTACACTACTCTAGTGAAGCAATGGTAGTATGGGTGGAAAAGTATCAAGTTCTTCTTGTCTCGCTGGCCGCGCTAGCTATGGAGTAATCTCCTTTTGCTCATATACATATCATGTTGGTTGTCCCTATGGTGATGTCACTCCACCTATGCTATCTCATCTTACCTAACTACTCCCATGGTTTGTGTCCTCTTCTACCTCATCCTCCTCCTTTTCCATGTCCAACACTTAACATTTCTTGGAAAATTGCAATTATAGTGTGAGATATAATAGTTCAAATACAAACATTAAGTAGATGATGAAAAAATAAGGCAATTCAAATGTAAATATAATGTGAGATAAAATAGATCAAATCTAAATATTAAGTAGATGACAAAAAAATAAGGTAGTTCAAATGTAAATATAATGTGAGATACAATAGTTCGAATCCAAACATTAAGTAGATGACACAAAATAAGGTAGTTCAAATGTTTGTCTCAATTATCATCAGTGTCATTTATGTTGTTTGCATCATTGTCATTGAGTATTCTTTTACATCTCCTTCGTTAGTAGACATATCTTCATCATTGTCATCAATGAAGTCACCTACTACATCCATTGTGTTTAGCCCACTAGCACATAACTTATTGTTTCTAGTTGAACATCGTCCCTATGCACACAAACCACTAGGTTAATGCCCACTTTATCATTAATGACCACATTCATTTCAACTTTAACTTTTTGATAAGCTTCATTACTAAGTAGTCCATTATTGTCCCCATTGACACCATCATTAGTCACCCTAGGCATATTAAAGTGGTTACAAGGATTTGTTTTCACAATAACAAGCCAATCTACGTCAACAATGTCTGTTAAATAGAACACTTGTCCTGCTTGAAATGTTGAGATAAATGGTTCATTTGAGTTCAATGAGGAACAAGTGTTCAAGCTCATGATTCCATACTTGTCAACCTTGTAATCTTTTCCCAAATAGCGCATATTGTAATATCTGGTTCTCTGAAAAATAAGAGGAAGCGTGAGAAACGTAACGTACGATTTCTCCATAAATGAATGAAATTCATCGGATATAAAAGAAAGTCCCTTCGAAATGAATTAGTTAAGATCCTGAAAAATTTAGGAAGCATTCTAGACTCCTAAAAATGAGAATCCTAGGCTTAGATGGAAAAAAATGGAGTTAGATTGAAGAAACGAATTATGATGAAGGTTGACAAAACGTAAGGGCATTTTTGTCATTTTGAGTAAATTTTGGAATTCTCATAGAAGGGCTTTTTAAATGAAAGTTTTGAGTTTTCCAGGGTTCTAAAAGGCTCTCAAAACTATAGGAAGCCCCAGGACAGCTAAAGTCCTTCTGGTGGACGTTTTCCAACGATGGTGAACTTGAACTTTGATAGATATGTTCGAGAAGGTTTTAGCTTCGATTTGAGTGATTCCAAAGGCATTTTATTAAATTAAGGACCTAAATTTCATAATGGAAAAAGACAGTTCTCAAAAAAAAGCTAAAACAAGTTAGAAACAAAAATGCCAAGAACAAAGGGCAAAATTAAAATTTTTAAGAAAGTAGAAGCTTCTTGAACACTCTTTAAGTTTCTTGTTTCTCCTTCTTCATTTGCATGACCTATTCTCCCCAAAAACTAGAGAAAACACCAGCTTTATTAGGCGCACCGTGAGGAGAAGAAAGGAGGAGAAAAAGCAAGGAAAAGGTAAGGAATTTCATGGATTTTCATGCTCCTTCTTCCAAACTTGTTCCTCCCCTTTTAAGCTTTCTTTCCTATGTTTTATTGAAGTTTTTGGATCTGTTTTGAGGGAAGAACAAAGGGAAAAAATTGTATTTGAAGAGAAGAGGCCAAAAAAATTGAGAATCAAGCAAGAAAACAAGGAAAAATAAGGTAAATCTTCCATCCCATGGTGGCTACTTCTCCGCCCTTCTTCTCCCTATTTCGCCCCATGTATGTAGCTATAGGAGGGCTTGAATTTTGGGCAGAACTAAGGGTGAATCTTAGAAAATTAAGGGCAGAGAATAAGTGTAACACCATATATTTCTAGCTCATATCACAACATTTACATGTCTCACCTTCATAATTTCTATGAAGGAGCAAGAAAAGGAGTTAAAATAATACAATTTCTTGCATTGCGTCGCATATAAAAATTCCATTCTATGTCACATGGATCGTGTGAGCTCATACTATACTTTTCCATATTTAATTACATGTATACAACTCAATTTCATTATAAAATGTGGCTCACAACTCAAGAAAACTGAAATGAAGCATAAAATAAGGTCTATTTTTAGATAGATTTTGTCTCTTTTTTGTCCAAATTTTAGAAAATCAGCACTAATTCTAGAAAAATCAAAAACATGGATTCTTGGTTATTCTGGAAAGCTACAGATGTCAACTTCACACTAAAAATATGTCCAGATCATAACATTCATCAAAGAGGACGTTTGACTTCCGAAAAGATCCAGAGGTCGAATTGCATTCTGGAACTGTCACAGAATTCTGCAGTAAACTTTGAAAATGTCCAATTAATTCTACAAAAATCCAATCTATGCAAATTATACCAATATAAAAATCTGTGGATGTTAGCTAGAGAGAAAAAATATCTCCAGACCAGTCCAACATGCCTAGACCTCATAATTTAATAGAATAGTAACTCAGGTCGGGCAAAACTCCTGATACTGGACAGAATGTTCAAAAATTCATATCTCCCTCTCTAGACATCCAATTGAGGTGCTTCTAGTTGGGATGAGTCATTGTGAATGCCTAGTTTATCTGTACAAATTTCGTGGCAATTGGACATCATTTGGGCCTTGTGTAATAGATTTTATTTTTGGACCAAATGAATAGTGCAGCAGACCAAAATCAGAAAAATTGCCAACTTTGAAAATTCATCAAATATTTTCTAGACCTCCAAAAATTATGCTCTTTAGCTTCCCGAAAATCTCTCAATGAGACATAATTTCATGCCAAATCTCAGATCAAGAAGAGCTCATTTGGATAAAAAATGACGTAGGAATCCATTATGGTCAATTTTGGCTCCATATAGGGTACCAAAATTGCCAAATGGCTTTCCTTTAGTTTTGGCACCTTTTGGACAAGTCTAAAAGCACATTTAGGACTTGTGTGAGCTACCCAAATAGTCCCAAACCTCATGCATCTCATTTTGGCCTTTTCATCCACACTTATACACATCTACATCAAACTTCTAAAATGCATACCTTGGCATTACATACCCAAATTCTATTCTAGAGTTCATACATCATATCCATACATTTATACATCACATATTATCATAATTACACATGTCTAAGGGGTCATAGACCATATACATCAAAGGGTTACAACATTTGACATAATTATGGCCTTAAAGAACTAAAAACTTTGCATTTAATTGCCAAACTCTTTCCTTCAAGGTGGATGGCCTCCATTACCTTATCCACTTGGCCCACCTAGCATGTAAGATCATTGGAGATGAGGGAATGAGATTCAAAGAATCCTAATAACTCATCTCCCATTCAATCATACATAATATATGCAAGCAAGTCTTGAAAATGCATGCATAGATATCATGAAAGTCATGAACATTCAAGAAGCAAGCTTAACATGTAAATAAGTCATACAAGACATTCAAGAGCTCACCAAGTGTTTTGATTGGCCTCACACTTTTCCTCATGGATTTTGTATTTACCTTACCCATTCTTTAGGGTATTCTGAGAGTCAACCATACTCTTGGGAGCCCACTTTTCCTTTGGGAGACTCTTTGCTTTGCCTTATCCAATTCTCAAGGGTTCTTGGCTCATCCTCACCATGGTTAAGAGTTCTTGGCCTCTCCACACTTAAGAAAACTCAAACAAACATCATAGCATCATTTGAAAACATAATGTATCATCATGAAATCATGGCATATAAAATCATACTAGTATACTTTTCATGGCTTGAAAATACACACACACACATTCTAAGACAAGCTAAACACACATCTATGCATGAGAGAAGGTGGAGAGAGCTACCTTGCACACAATCACATGCTTTTTCTCTTGAAAATCCCTCCCTTGCTTCGGCCATACACCCACAAAAATGTGGGGGAGGTTTCTCTTGGCCTAAAGACAATTTATGGAAGCCAATTAGGTTCATGAAACAATTTCTAAGGCCATACAACTTGCTTAGACACTAGGTTATTCTATAAACCCCATTATAGTCCATAAATACACTTAATGAAGCAACAACTCTCAAATAAATTCTAGGCTCCATTCTTTCCTTTCAAATATGATTCTCGATTCCTTTTAAGCCTCTTGGAGTCATCACACAATTAAAACAAAAAGGTCTAGTTATATGTTGCTTCTTTAGGTCAAAAAATGAAACCTAAGGCACCAATTCACTTTCCATGAGTTCTAAATTTTTTCCAAAGCCTCCCCTCATATTCATTCATTAAATATGACTCAAGAATTGCCTTAGAAAAATTTAAAACTCTCCCTAACTACCCCAACCTTGTTTGGCTGAGATATAGGGCTTCGTTGGCCTCCTTGGAATTCTCTTTGTTTTCTTGAAGGAAGAAGCATGTGGGGAGCATCTTAGGGATCTTAAGAACTCATTTAAACTCTTAATTAGACCTAGGAATCATCACACAAGGTCAAATTTTACAAGGTGCACACAAAACACTAGAATTTGCATCTTGAAATCTAATGGTTATTTTGTTGTTTCATTTGCATATTCTTGTTCTTCTCCCTCAAATACCTAAGAGTCATGCTTGGTTTGGCTTAAAAATTAGATCCTCCTATGGCTCCTAGGGTTAGGCAAAATGGAAAAGAAGGGTGGGTGAAGATATCAAGCATAGGATAAAATTTCATCTAGTTTCCTTGCTTATTTTTGCTTGAGTCTTGCTTTCTCCAAGCTTCTCTCTTCAAATCCGAAAATTCCCTTAAGTTTCTCCCTTGAATCAGATTTATAAACTCCATTTTAATTCAAGGAAACAAAGGAAAAAGGAGGAGAGGAGGTGTGGATGAAGAAAAGCATGAAAAACTACTATGGAAACATACCTTTAAGCTTGATTTTCTCTTCCTTCTCTTCTTCCCTTGGTGCGCCACTCTCATAGGGTTTTTCTTCTAATTTGAAGCAGAATAATCTGAAGCTAAATGGGGGAGAGTGTGAGGCACCACCTATTTATAAGGGAGGAATAAGCACTTTTCAAAAATTCACATTTTGCCATCGTTCTTTGCATTTTCGTTTCTCTTTCATTTTAGCTCCTTTTTTAGAACTGTCTTTTTCATTATAAAATTTAAGTTCCCAATTTAGTAAACTACTTTTGGAATCACTCAAGTTGGAACTACAACCTTCCTGAACGAATCCGTCAAAGTTTAGGCACACTGACATTAGAAAACATCCACCAAAGGAGATTTAACTGTCCTAGGGCTTTTATGGTTTTTAGGGCCTTTGAGAACACCATAGAACTCAAAATTTTCATTTAAAAAGTTCTCCTATGTGAATTCCAAAATTTGCTCAAAATTATGAAAATGCCATTACGCTTCGTAAGCTTTTCGTAAGAAATTGTTTCTTCATTCTATCTCCATTTTTCTTTACGTTTGAGCCTGGGATTCTCATTTTTTAGAGTCTAGAATGCTTCCCAAATTTTTTAGGACCTTAACTATCTCATTTTGGACTTCCTTTTGTATTTGGTGAATTTTATTAATTGACAGAGAAACTGTACATTACATTTCTCATGTTTTCTTTCATTTACAGAGGATCAGATGTTACAATAAGAATAAGCAAAGAAATTCAAATAAAAGCCATGGATTTTCAAGATAGCAAACCTAGGGTTTCATGAGCTCCCATGAAAATATGATTTGATGCAGTTGTTCCTAGGCCTAAATGAATGTTTAAATGAGCTGCTAAGATCCCTAAGACACTCCCCATATGCATTTTCCTCTTAGAAAATAAAGCAAACTCCATGGAGGCCAAAAGGAGGCATGGACTCAGCCTAACATGGTTGGGACACCTAGGGAGAGTTTTAATTTGTTCCAAGCCCATTTTTGAGTCATATATGATGATTGAAGATGAAGGGAAGCCTTAGAAAAAAATTAGAAACTATAGATAGTGAGATGGCCTTATATGTTCCATAATATGACCTAAAGAAGCAACATGTAGTTAGGCTCTTTATTTTAATTGTGTGATGACTCCAAGAGGCTTAAAAGGAGTCATGAATCATATATGAAAGGAAAGAATGGAGCCTAGAACTCATTTGATGGGTGTTACTACATTAGATGCATTCTTGGAACCATAAAGGGGTTAATAGACCAAGTTAATATTTAAGAAAGATGTGTGGCCTTAGAATTAACTCCATGAACCTAATTGGCTTCTATAAATTTTGTTTAGGCCAACAAAAACCAATCCCACACCTTTGTGTGTGTGAGGTCGAGGAAGGGAGAGTAAATTCAAGAAGAAAAGTGTGTGATTGCAACCAAGGTAGCTCTCTCCACTTTTCTCTCATGCATGAATGTGTGCTTGACTTGTCTTGAATGTGTGTATGTGTGTTTTAAGTCATGAAAAGTGTTCTAGCATGATTTCATGTGCCATGGTACCATGATGATGTTTTATGTATTGAAATAATATTTTATGTACTTGCCTTGGTTTGGTTAAGGGTGGAGAAGCCAAGAACTCTCTAGTCATGGTGAGGATAAGCCAAGAACCCTTAAGCTTGGTTAAGATAAAGCAAATAGTCTCCCAAGAGTGAGGTTAACTCCCAAGAGTAAGGTTGAGTCCAAACCTCTTAGAGAAAATGGGTGAGGCAAGTCCAAAATCCATAAGTGAATAGATGAAGCTAATCCACTCACTTCGCAAGCCTATGTATGCTATGTATGACTTGATCAAATGCCAAGAATGTTTCATGAATGCTCGCATATGTCAATATGCCCATACATGCATTTTCAAGGCTTATATTGCATACTTTATGTGTGATTGAATGGGAAATGACCTATTGCGATTCTTTGAATCTCATCCCCTCCTCTCCAATGTCTTAACATGCTAGGTGAAGCAATTGAGCAAGATATGAAAGCTATCAAGCCTAGAAAAAGGATATTGACATCAAAATGCATGAAATGGCCTAGTTTTATCTCTCTTGTAGCCATACACATGGTGTATGATGTAATCTCATGATGAAATGGTTATGTAATTATATGAACATGTATAAATACCCAAATGTATGATGTATGAATGGAATTTGATGCTAAATGTATGAGATATCATGATTTGAGTGTTGGATGGCCAAAGCTAATATGTGTAATCTTCTGTATATCATGGGGTGGATGAGTGAGTTTGAGAAATATGGGTTTATGAACCTTTGATACAAGTTTAAAATGTCATTTTGGTGCATTCTCACCTGCTCAAATGGTCATGGTTGCCTTGGAGCTCAATTTGGACCATTTGGACCCTTTGTAAAACTTGAAAATGACCATTTCACAACCCAATGTCAAGATTTAACCAAATGAATGAATTTGCTTATAAAATTTAGCACACATGTAGATCTTATCTATATCTTCTTGGGAAGCCAAAGACCATATTATTTGGAGCTTTGTGGAATTAATTATGATTTTCCAAAGTTGCTATTTTTTCTGCTAAACTGATATAGGTACTATTCATATAGTCAGAAACTTGGAATGTGTCATTCGTGAGCCAAATGATGTCCACTGTTAATGAAATTTTACATGCATAAACTAGACATAATAAAATTTCCATTTCTTCTAAGATCACCCTAATTGGACCTCTGAGCAGGGAGATATGAATTTTTGAAGTTAGAGATTAGTACTAAGGATGATAGCTGACCTCTAGTATTGTTCTATCAGTTTCCCATGCCTAGCAACCTCTGTTGTGGTTTGAATTTATTTTTAGTATAAAGTAGACATCTATATCTTTCTATAATGGTATTTTGTGCTTGATTTTGATTTTTCTAAAATTAGTTGAGTTTTCAAAATTTAGGCACAAAATCTAGAAAACTGATCCGAGGCTACACTAGTGTTTTTTGTGTATTTGCTCCCTTTGCTCGAGGTATGGACCATTTCTTGATCTTGTTATGAGTTGCAATTGTCCATTTAATTATTAGAATTAGATGGATGAGTTCATATAACCCATGGGATACCAAAAGAGAAAATTTATCCGTGGCAAAATGTAACTTATCCATGAGAATTAATGCCATTATGTTGCCTCCTATAAAACAAACATAAGATGAGGCATGAGAATTGCATGAATTGAGTCTTAGAAGTATGGTGTTACACATATCCCACCAATGAAACTTGAAGAAATACATTTTCTTATTGCCAACATATGACAACTTGTATATATCATTTAGTACACATAATACTCTTTTACCTCATCTGAATCATCACCCATCAGAAGAATTCCCTATTTTGTGTTCTCCTATCAGAGGCTCAATCTCTAGTATGGAATCTAAAGCCATTAACCATAAATATGGAATAGTGATGGAATATCTAAAGCCAATCTCTAGTATGTGAAGACTTGTAAGGTTATCACTTGCATCACCACGTGCACATAACTCTAACACCTATGAATTGGAACAAGTATTTATTAATATAGTGACTTAAAACTTAATGAATTGTATCATGATATAGTAACCTACCTATGCACAAAACCATTTTGGAAACTCATTAACTACTAATGTTTCAGCTTTTATCCTGTGCTTCCGACATTGTATGACCTAGTTAAGACAAGATAGTAGAAATAGCTTTCATGGGAAAGTGGTAGCCAAGTCTTCTGAACTTACTCTATGAATGGCCAAATTTCTTCATAATTCTAAAACACATACATAGAAGCTTGATTGAACTCAATATTAAATAGATATATTGATTCATATCATCACCTTGCTTGACTACTTTTATTGAAGATGTACACCTCACCATGTTCCAAAGGTCCATTATCATTTTTAGGAAGTCTGTTGAACTTAGTGGAGACATGCTTTAGGTAATAATAGCAAAGGCATTCGTCCACCAAATAACCTTATGCAATTCAACCTTTTGGACAAGCCTTATTGTAAATATATGTTTTAAGTGTTCATAAATACCTACATACATAAGGTAATATAAACTAGGCATCTTGCATGCAAGATTAATCATTCTACATATTTACTTCTTGATGGGGTACATCTAATGATATTGCATGGGTCCACGAAGCTTTACCTCTATTGCCAAGTGAACAAGCAAATGGACCATGACATCAAAGAAGGCAGGTGGAAACATAGTTTCTAATTCGCACAATATCATAGCTATTTGGGTTTTTAGGCCATCAAGATCTTCATTTCTCAAGCACTTGGAAGATAAATTCTTAAATTTCCCCATGTTTATTATAGGTTTTAAAATTTACTTAGATAACATGCCATGTACTAAAATTGGGAATATGTCCTGCAATAATACATGGTGATTGTGACACTTCAATCTAAAGGTTTTTTGCTCATGGACACTGACACACCTTAAAATGTTTGAGGAAAAGGCATTAGGCACCTTTAAATTAGCCAAGAAGTTACAAACTTTTGACTTCTCTTATTAGGACAATGCATGGCATGCTACTAAAATCAAAACTTTGTTTTGCATCTTCTATTGAGTGCAAATGTTGCATGATTCCTAGATCAACTAAGTCATATTGACTCTTTAATGTATTTTGTCATTTCAATCACATCTATGACTATTAACACTATATTATCAAATGCATTTCTTTTTATGTGCATATGTCAAGATTATGTTATAGCATAAGCATTTTCCAATAAGGCAATTAGAAAAAAATACTCTTCTTCTTCATTAAGGGATTTTCTCAATTAGCCATGCCTTTGACAAAATTAACTAAGAAGGACCTACCATTGTATGGGATGCCAAGTGTGAGAATGCTTTCAAGAGCTTAAGGATAGACTTACCACTGCACCTGTGTTAGTGATACCTGACCCTAAAAGACATTCATAGTTTATAGTGACGCTTCTAAGAAAGGATTAGGGTGTGTTTTAATGCAACAAGGTAGGGTAATAGCCTATGCCTCTAGACAACTTCAGCCCCATGAGGAGAATTACCCCACTCATGACCCAGAGTGAGCGGCTGTAGTTTTTACCCTTAAGATTTGGAGGCACTATCTCTATAGTGCCCAATTTGAGGTGTATAGTGATCACAAGAGTTTGAAGTACTTGTTTGACTAGAAGGAGTTGAACATGAGGCAAAGGAGGTGGATGAAATTCCTTAAGGACTATGATTTCTCCTTAAAGTATCATCCAGGGAAGGCGAATGTAGTCGCTAATGCCTTAAGTAGGAAATCTATTCATATGGCAATGATGATGCTTAGAGAACAAAGGTTGATTGAAGAGTTAAAAGACCTAAATCTATCAATTTTAATGAATCCTAGTAGCCTTCTTTTGGGAGAATTAAGGATAGAAAATGACCTTAGGAAGAGGATTAAAGAGGCCCAAGAGCTAGATGTCTACTGAGGAGGAATTAGAGAGCAACTGGGGAGTGGTGAGGTCAAAGATTTTGACCTATCAGAAGATGGCTTGGTAAGGTACCAAGGTAGAGTCTGCATACCCAAGGATAAAGAGTTAAGGAATATAGTGTTGTCAGAAGCTCATAAGAGTAGGTACACTATTCATCCGAGCACCACTAAGATGTATAGGATCTAAAGAAGAGCTTTTGGTGGCTTGGGATGAAGTCAGACATAGCAGAGTTTGTTACTAGATGTCTAGTTTGTCAGAGGGTTAAGATTGAGCACCAAAGACCCGCAGGTTTGTTACACCCTTTAGAAATTCTGGAATGGAAATGGGATAGTATATCCATGGATTTTGTGATAGGTTTGCCTAGAACATCCTAGGGTTATGATGCTATTTGGGTGATTGTGGATAGATTGACGAAGTTTGTCCACTTTCTACTTATTAGAGCCATTTATCCTCTAGATAGACTAGCTCAACTGTATGTTTGTGAAATTGTAAGATTACATTGTGTCCCTAATAGTATTCCCTAATAGTATTATGTCAGATAGAGACCCAAGGTTCACATTAAAATTTTGGCAGTCTCTACAAGAAGCTTTAGATACTAGTCTTAACTTTAGCACTGCTTATCATCCTCAGTCTAATGGACAGACTAATAGGACCATCCAGACCCTTAAGGACATGCTTAGGGCTAGTGTACTAGAGTTAAAGGGAAGTTGGGATGTATACTTGCCTTTAGCTGAGTTTACTTATAATAATAGTTATCATTCCGATATCCAAATGGCACCATTTGAGGCACTTTATGGGAAGAAGTGTCGGTCACCCTTGTGTTGGGTAAAACTTGGTGAGAGAAGTCTTTTAGGTCCAAACATAGTGGACTAAACCACTTGCCAAATATAACTCATTAGAAAGAAGTAGTTAGCTACCCAGAGTAGGCAAAAGAGTTATGCAGATAAGAGGAAGAGACCCTTAGAATTTAAGGTAAGAGACTATGTGTTCCTTAAGGCTACTCCGGTGACAGGTGTAGGATGGTCTATCAGGACAAGAAAGCTTAGTCCTCGTTATCTTGGTCCTTTCCAAATCCTTGAAAGGATAGGATCTGTGGCCTATAGAGTTACTTTACCTTTAAACCTGGATAGATTGTATGATGTGTTCCATATGTCCCAACTGAAAAAGTACCACCCAAACCCTTTGCATGTCATTGAGCATGAGAATGTGCATCTACAAGATGATTTGTCTTATATGGTTGAGCTGAAAAGGATTATGGACTCAAAAGTCAAACAGCTGCGTAATAAGGACATCCTCCTGATAACGGTAGTATGGAAGGGACTTACTCTGAATGAAGCAACTTGGGAGATGGAAAAGGCAATGAGGAAGGATTATCCTGCATTATTTGAGTAAGGTATGTCTAATTTAAAGGATAAAATTTCTAAAAGGAGAGGAGAATGTAATACCCTAAAAAAATTTATTAAGGTGTTAATCATGGATTTAGATTAATTAAGAATAATTAATATGGGATAATTGGGCAAGTTAAGTGAAAGGAAATTTTAGAGAGATAAATTATTAATATGAGTATGAGGTTTAATTGAGTTAGAAACCATATCTAGGCCCGAATTAAATTAAGTAGGCCAAGGTTAGAAACTAATGGAGGGCCCAATCTGATTTAGTGAATTAGAAACCCAAGATCCAACTTGCATAAGTTTTCATAAATGGCCCAATAACCCTTGTACAGACCTAAATCAATTGAGTTCTTCAAACTTGGTCTAACCCAATTAAAAGTCTGCAGCCTAACAAATGAAAGTTGGCCCAAAAAGGCTTAAATCAAAAACCCACTTGCAATTGGACCTTTGGGTCAGCCCATGACCCATATTAGACCCAACTTAAACCCAACTAAAACCCTAAACACTTTAGCCCCTCCACATTTTGCTGAAACACAAAACACAAAACACACAACTCATTTTCGGAGGTTTGAAGGGAGGCTAAGGTTTGAGGTAAGCAATCTACCATTTCTCACTTCTAAGCTCAAAATCAGCCAAGGTACTTGTTATATGACTTAATCCCTTTCTCTTTCTCTTCATTTTGGCCTGATTAGTTTCTCATTTGGAACATTTTCACCATACCCAAAATCTGAAATGTGGTTGTTTCGTATTTTCTTAGAGGATTTTCAGAGGTAGAAACTAGGAGAGATATTGGGTAAGTATAAACTCTCCATTCTAATGTATTTTTTGCTGGTTTAATACCCCCATGGTTGATTTGTAGTATGGCTATTAATTATGTACGAAATTGCTTAGGAATTAGGGTGATATATTGAAGTTTCTGGTAGAGGACATATTTAATCTGAATTTGGGGATTTGTAGTGGCTGGGTAAGCATCTTTCGGGTAGCCATTAGTATTTTAATTCCTTGGGTACTTGTTGCTACTATACATTATGATTTAAAGTAGTAATCTTATGATATTATGGTTATAGGGAGATTTTGGCACTGTTGGTGGCTTTTCAATTGTCTGTAGAGTGAGGTAACCAGGGTTCATGCTAATTCCATGCATATGTCTATTTTAATTTTGTATTTGCTACATGATTATGATTTTGATGCTAAATGAATTAGTTGGCTATCTATTATATATGATTGGACCTTGTGAGTCCATGGTGGAGTTGTGGTGCGGCTGCTACCCATGCATGTGCTTCAATCGGGCACCGAGTTATGATCAAACCCCAGATGCACTGAGCCTTGGTTGTGCTCATTGGGGAGTCGGTGCCATGGATGGGCCTCTCTCAGTGTTATTGGCCTTTAACATGTAGAATTGTGATTGCTAGTATGGGATAGTAGGAAGCAAGTGGATGAAAATCCATAAGCTCTAGCTATATGGTGAGATTTTCATCCACTTGCTTCCTTTTATCCTTACCCAAAGGACCTTAAACTAAAATATTAATCCCATAAAATGGGGTGAGATACGAATCTCAGTAACCAAGGCAAATTCCATCATATATTCCAGTTAATCAACATATATGCATGGTTTCATTTAAACATTAAAAAACATATCAGTCATGTCAATAAATGAAACAATTAGGCTATCATGATTACTATCTCATACTAGCAATCATATTTTCACATGTTAAAGGTCAATAACACTGGGAGAGGCCCGTCCACGGCACCTACTCTCCATTGAGCACAACCAGGGCTCAGTGCATCTGAGGTTTGATCATAACCCGGTGCCCGATCAAAGTACATACACGGGTGGCAGCCGCACCACAGCTCCACCATGGACTCACAAGGTCCAATCACAATACAATAGATAGCTAACAAATTATTTAGCATTTCAATTATTCATGTACAGCAAATATGAAATTAAAATAGATACATGCATGGAATTAATATAGTTCCCGATTACCTCACTTGTAGACAATTTGCAACAGCCACCAATGGTACAAAAATCTCTCTATAACCATAGCATCAAAGAATTACTACTTTAATTCATCATTTACAGTAGCAACAAGTACCCAAAGAATTTAAATGCTAATAACTACCTACAAAAAGACTTACCTAGCCACTACAAATCCCTAAATTCGGATTGAGTATGTCCTCTACCAGAAACTTCAATATATCACCCAAATTCCTAAGCAAATTCGTATATAATTAACACCCATACTATACATCAACTATGGGGGTCTTAAACCAGCAAAAAATACACTAGAATGGATAGTTTACACTTACCTAATGTCAACCCTAGCCTTAACCTATGAATTTCCTCTAAGAAAATACCAAACAATCATATTTCAAAAGTTGGGTATGGTGAAAATGTTCCAAATGAAAAACTAATCAAGCCAAATTGAAAAGGAAGAGAAGAGGATTAAGATATATAACAAGTACCTTGGCTGATTTTGAGCTTAGAGGTGAGAAATGATGGAATTCTTGCCCCAAACCCTAGCCTCCTTTCTAAGCTCTGAATTTCTTTTTATGTTTTGTGTGTTCTGTAGAATGGGGGTGGCTAGGTTAGTTTTTAAGGTTTAAGTTGGGTTTTAGTTAGGTCAAATGTGGGTCATGGGTTGCTCCAAGGTCTAACTCCATTTGGGTTTCAGATTTTAGCTTTGTTGGGCCAGCTCTTATGCATTGGGCTGTTGAAATTCCATTGGGCCAGAATAAGTTTTAAGAGCTTAAAGGTTTTGGGTCTGCACAAGGGTTATCGGGCTAATTATAAGAGCCTATACAAGGTGGATCTTGGGCCTCTATCATATGGAATTAGATTGGGCCTGCACCTAGCCTATTGGGCCTCCATTAGCCTCATATCATGCTCTCCTATATTAATTTGGGCCTAGATGAAATTTCTCTCCCAATTAAATCTCAAACTCATATTAATAATTTATCTTTCCAAAATTTCCATTTACTTAACATGCTCGATTATTCCATATTAATTATTCTTAATTAATCTAAAATCATAATTAACACCTTAATTAATTTTGGGATGTTACAAGATGGATAAGATGAGGTAGCCTAGTTAAATATGGTGTTACATTTATTGGTATCAAAGCAAAGGTTCAGACACTTTGATGTGGCTTGTGGCTTGTGAATATGAGATTTTCCCTTATGTATAAATTTATTTCAGATGAATTAAGTGTGATGGTGATGAGTATGTTCTTATTTAATGCTAAAGTTTGCTAATGATGTTTTAGAAAGATGGTGAACAATAGGAGAGGTAGGCCTTCTAAAGAGGCTTATGTAGAGGATAGAGCCAAGCCTAATGATCCAGTGGCTGGAGCCTTACAGGCTATAGTAGCTCACCTGGATCAACAGCAAGTCGTGATTATGCAGTTACAAGAACAACTTGCATAGAGAGATAGTAAGGGCCCTATACCTTCTCCTCCTCCACAAACACCACAACACTTAGATCGTCTCGAGCATTTAGGGGTGACTCATTTTGATCCACAGCCACACATACAGGTGCAGCAGGTTGCTTAGACTTCACCAGCTTAGACACCTCCAGCCCCAGAGCAGCCTTCCACTAGACAGGTTATTACATGGTTTAGAAAGCTCAGGCCTCTCACCTTTGATGGTGAGTTAAACATAGAGAAAGCTGAGGGCTAGATTATGCAGCTTGAGAAGATATTTCGAGTGATGGAGTGTACTTCTGAGTAGAAAGCCACTATGGCTATTTTTCCGTTAGAGAAAGAAGCTGATTATTAGTGGAGGGGCACTGAGCCTATTCTAAGAGTGAGGAACCTTCCAATCACTTTGGAGGTGTTCCTGTAACACCATAAATTATTAGCTCATTCCATGTTATATCTATGTCTCATATCATTCAACTTACATAAGAGGCAAAATAATGGCATTAAAATAATGCATTATTTAGCAGTGCGTCACGTATAAAATTTTTGTTTGATGTCTCATTGACCATGTGAGCTCATATATCATATTCTCAAATTTAATTACATGAATAAAACTCATTTCCATCATCAAAAGTGGTTTACAACTCGTGGAAAGCAAAGGGAGGCATAAAATACATGTATGCATTTTCGGCCAGAATTTTCTTACTTCTATCAAAAACTTTGAAAATTCATAACTAATTCTTGAAAAATAGAAATCATGCATTCTTGGCCATTATAGAAAACTACACATATCTAATTTATGCTAAAAAATGTCTAGGCCATGAGACATAACACAAAATAAGTTTGACATTCGAAAGTGTCTACAGGTCTGGCTATCTACTGGTACTACCATGGGTTTCTGTAGTAAACTTCAAAAATATCCAATTAATTTTACAAAAATTCAATTCATGCAAGTGATATCAGTCTAGAAAGCTAAAGATGTTAACTAGAGGGAACAAATAACTCTAGACCAATTTAGGCACACCCAGACCTCAAAACCCAATCAAATAGTACCTGAGTTGGAGCGCTTGGTACTAGACATAATCTTTAAAAATTCATATCTTCCTCTCTAAATATTCAAATGAGGTTCTTCTAGTTAGCACAAGTCACTGGGAATGTCTAGTTTCTTAATATAAAATTTTATGGCAATTAGACATCATTTGAGTCCTGTGTAACAGATTTCATTTTTGGACCTAAGTGAATAGTAACATTACCAAAACTAGAATGCATTGCCAACTTTAAAAATTCATCAAATATTTTGTAGACCTCCAAAAATTATGTTCTTTAGCTTCTTAAAAAGCTCTTAACAAGCTCTAATTTCATACCAAATCTCATATCAAGAAGAACTCGTTTGGATAAAAAGTGACATAAGGTTCTATTATGGTCAATTTCGGCTCCATATAGGATACTAAAATATCCAAATAGCTTTCCTTGGAGTTTGGCACCTCTTAGGCAAGTCTAAAAGCATGATTATGACTTGCATGAGCTGTCCAAAGGGTCCTAAATCTCATGCATCTCATTTTGGCCATCCCACTTGCATTTGTACACAATTACAATATGCCATTCAAGAGCTAGTTTGCCATAGCATACTCATTTTACATTCTAATGGTCACATAACATAATCTCTCAATTATACATGACATATTATCATAATTATACATGCTCATAAAGTTATTTGTCATAGACAACCATAGATTACACATTTGCCACTTTGATGGCCTTAAAGAATCTAATTCTATGCATTTCAATATCATGCTCTCATCTTTCAAGTGATTGCCTCCCATCTCCTTGCTATCTTGATCCACCTAGCATGTTAGAACATTGGAGAGGAGGGATGAGATTCAAAGAATCCCAATAGCTCATCTCCCATTCAATCATACATAAAAGATGCAAAACTAGTCTTACAAATGCATGTATGGGCATATTATCATGTGCAAACATTCAAGAAGCATTTTCAACATTTGAGCAAGTCATACATGGCATACAAAGGCTTGCCATGCAAGTGGATTGGCCTCACCCATTTACTTGAGGATTTTGGACTTGCCTCACCCATTCTTTAAGCGGTTCTTGGACTCAACCTTACTTTTAGGAGTCAACTTCACTTTTAGGAGACTTTTTACTTTGTCTCAACCAATTTTAAAGGTTCTTGGCTCATTCTCACCATGGCTAAAGGTTTTTGGCCTCACCATGCTCAGGCAAACCAAAACAAATATCATAAACATCATTTAAAAACATAATGCATCATCATGGTACCATGGAGTAAGAGCTCATGCTAGAACATTTTTCATAACTTAAAAAATACATACACACATTCAAAGACAAGTAAAGCAAACAATTATGCATGAGAGAAGGTGGAGAGAGCTACCTTGCTTGCATTTACATACTTTTTTCTTAAGCCTTGAATCCTCTCCCTTGACCTCACACACCCAAGAAGGTGGAGATCATTCCTCTTGGCCTAGACACATCATATGGAAGCTAATTATATTCTTGAATTACATTCTAAGGCCACATAATCACTAGAAAAGCTAAGTGACTCATAAGGCTCTTTTATGGTTCCATAATGCACTTAATGAAGCAATCTTAAGCAAACATCATCTTGGCTCCATTCTATCTATTCATTTATGATTCTTGACTCCATTTAAACCTCTTAGAGTCATCACATAATCGAGTGTTGGAGTCTAGCTAGGTGTTTCTTCTTTAAGCCATGTTATGGAACATATAAGGCCATCTCACTATCTATGGTGTCTAAAATTTTTTCAAGGCTTCATCTCATACTTTCCCATCATACATGATGCAAAACTAAGCTTAGAACAATTTAAAACTATCCCTAGGTGCCATTTCTACTCTTGGCTGAAGCTATGCTTCCATATGGCACCAATGGAGTTTCTTTGCTTCCTTTAATGGGAGAATCATGTAGGAAGCTCCCTTGGTGTCTTAGGAACTCATATAAACACTTGAACATCATAAAATATGGCTAGGGTTCATGATAGAGTTCAAGGTGTAATCAAAACCCTAACTTTTCTATCTTGCAAATTCATGATTTTTTACTTGGATTCCTTTGCATATTCTTACTCTCCTCCCTTAAATTCATAGAAATCACTCTTGGTTTTCCCTAAAATTCTAGCCCTCCTATGGCTTCTTAAGTGGGGCGAAACATGGAGGAAGGAGGAGCAAGGGATAGCAACCATGGAAGAAGAAATTACCTTATTTTTCCTTGTTTTCTCAGTTGAATCTTGTCTTCTTTGGCCTCCTCTCTTCAAATCCGAATTTTTCCCTTAATGTCTCTCTTAAAACAGATTCATATACTTCAATATAATCATAAGAAAGAAAGAGGAATGGACAAGGAGAGGTTTAGAAAGGAGAAAGCATGAAAATCCATGAAATTCCTTACCTTCTTCTTGTTTTTTCTCCTCCTTTCTTCTCCTCCATGGTGCGCCTAAGAGAGTTAGTGTTTTCTTTGGTTTTTGGACAAAATGGGTTGTGCAAATGAAGGGGATAAGAAATAAGAAACTTAAAGAGTGTTTAAGAAGCGTCCACTTTCTTAAAAATTCTAATTTTGCCCTTCATTTTTTGCATTTTCGTTTCTAACTCGTTTTAGCTCCTTTTTTAGAACCGTCTTTTCCATTATGAAATTTAGGTTCCCAATTTAGTAAAATTCCTTTAGAATCACTCAAATCAGAACTAAAACCTTTCCAAATAAATTTGTTAAAGTTCAGGTACACCGACATTGTAAAACGTCCACAAAAGGAGATTTAACTGTCTCGGGAATTCCTATTGTTTTCAAGGCCTTTGAGAATCCTAAAGAACTCAAAACTTTCATTTAAAAAGCCCTCCTATGTGAATTCCAAAATTTGCTCAAAATTACAAAAATGTTATTATATTTAGTAAGTTTTCGTAAGAAATTATTTCTTCATTCCATCTCCATTTTTCTTTCCGTCTGAGCCTGGGATTTTCATTTTTAGGAGTCTAGAATGCTTTCCAAATTTTTCAGGACCTTAACTAAGTAATTTTGGCAGACTTCCTTTTGTATTTAATGAATTTCATTCATTAACGAAGAAATTGTACATTACATTTCTCATGTTTTTAGAGAACCGGATCTTGCAATTCCTCCAGACCTTTTATGAAAGGTATTTCCCTAGTTCCATCAAAGATCAGAAGGAGTCAGAGTTTGTACTCCTAAAGCAGACTGAGAGAATGTTCATGGACGAGCATGTGGTCAAATTTGTTGATCTCTCCAGATATTCCTCATACTTACAGAGACATGATAATGAGTGCTAGAGCACAAATAAATTAGAGAAAGGTTTGTTACCAAAGATCAAAGATAGGGTGGTTCCACAAAGGATTAGGAACTTTAATACCTTAGTTGAGATTTATAAAGTCACGGAAGCAAATTTCAAGATGATGCAGACTACTTCTAGTGCTAGACCTCCCCTCCCTGAACCAAAGAGACCTAGAGAGGAAACACAGGCCACAGCAACTAGCAAAAGAGGTGGTAGAAGCCAGCGGAATAAAAGAGGCAAAGGAAGAAGAACTCAGTCCAATAGAGGCAGTTCCACACCTATAATATGTCCCTAGTGTGGCAAAAATCATGGGAGCAGACCATATTATGTAGGGCAGAATGTATGTTATAGATGCAGTAGGCTAGGACATATGGCCAAGGACTACACACAAGCTCCCCAGCAGTTTTCTCAGTTGAGAGAGATGGCTCCTGTACCCAGACCTCAGACCTAGGGTAGAGTCTTTACCTTGACATAGTTGGAAGCTAGCCAGTCTCTGAGTCTAGTCCAAGATATTATTAAGATAAATGATTTGTCTGTAATTGCTTTATTTGATTCAGGAGCTAGCCACTCTTTCATATCATATGACTATGCTAGGAGGTTAGGTCTGAGTATGCATACATTACCATATGACTTGCATGTATCTACCCCTATAGGAAACAAAGCCAATCTAATCATTGCTATACTACCCTTAATTTGATATGTATACCCCTTGTTGATATTGATTTGATTATTGGTATGAATTGGATGTCTGTAAATAATGCCACACTTGATCATTCTCATAGATGTATTACTTTATCTGAATGTGGAACTGTGCCTAGTATAAGGACTGAGTTATTGTTATGACCACCTCCTAGGTTGAGAGGTCTCTAGGGTATGGTTGTTATGGATATCTAGTTTTCTTTTCAGTTTAATCTGAGGTAGAAGAGGGTATAGAAGATGTTCTAGTAGTGAGAGAGTTCCCAGAAGTCTTTTCTAAAGAAATTAGCAGACTATCCCCAGAGAGAGAGGTTGAGTTTCCTATAGATATTGTACCTGGGGCGGGTCTAGTGTCCAAGGCCCCATATAAAATGGCTCCCACCGAGCTAGCTGAGCTTAAGAAATAAATAGAAGAGCTTATAGAGAAGGGTTTCATTAGACCCACTGTCTCACCGTGGGGAGCTCTAGTCTTATTCGTAAAAAAGAAAGACAAGAGCCTTAGACTGTGCATATATTATCAAGAACTCAATAAAATAACCATTAAGAATAAGTACCCTCTCTCTCACATAGATGACCTCTTAGACCAGTTAGTAGGAGAGTTAGTTTTCTCTAAGATAGACCTCATGACAGGATATCATCAGCTTAGGATTAAGGTTGAGGATATCCCTAAGACAACATTTAGAATTAAATACAGGTATTATGAGTTTTTAGTTATGCCTTTCGGATTAATGAATGCACTCGCATAGCTGAGCTTATAGAGAAGGGTTTCATTAGACCCACTGTCTCACTGTGGGGAGCTCTAGTCTTATTTGTAAAGAAGAAAGACAGGAGCCTTAGACTGTGCATATATTATCGAGAACTCAATAAAATAACCATTAAGAATAAGTACCCTCTCTCTCACATAGATGACCTCTTAGACCAGTTAGTAGGAGAGTTAGTTTTCTCTAAGATAGACCTCATGATGGGATATCATTAGCTTAGGATTAAGGTTGAGGACATCCCTAAGACAACATTTAGAATTAGATACAGGTATTATGAGTTTTTAGTTATGCCATTCGAATTAACGAATGCACTCGCATAGCTGAGCTTAAGAAATAAATAGAAGAGCTTATAGAGAAGGGTTTCATTAGACCCACTGTCTCACTGTGGGGAGCTCTAGTCTTATTCGTAAAGAAGAAAGACAGGAGCCTTAGACTGTGCATATATTATCGAGAACTCAATAAAATAACCATTAAAAATAAGTACCCTCTCTCTCACATAGATGACCTCTTAGACCAGTTAGTAGAAGAGTTAGTTTTCTCTAAGATAGACCTCATGATGGGATATCATGATTATAAGCTAATTAAGCTATGATAAACCTTGTGTTTATGATTATATATGACTATGAATATTTAGATTTGATATTTGTGGAGACACATTTGAAAGGGGATCATACCAAGAACTTAGAAGAATCCAAGGTAGTACTCTTACCTATTCTTGTTTAAGTATTGGTTTGATGATTGATGAAATGTTGATGGTTTACCATAATGTTATGAATTTAAATGCTCACATGTCTTGATGCTTGATATATTTCATGGCCATGTATATATATCTTTGCTGGAGCATGTATGTTTAAGGTTATTATGGCTAAGCTATGCTTTATAAATGATGTAAGCATGCTTGAATATGGATGGGTATTGTACTACTGAGATTTCCCCAAATCTCGTGCCTAAAATTCCCCCTTTTAGGTGCAAGCACATCTAAGGGCAAAGGCAAGGAGATAGCAAGTTGATTCATGAAGATTCATTCCTTGTTTTATGCTATGTTTTGTGGAAGCATGAATGTTCATGATTTTGTTGACCAATTGTAAAATTATGAGAAAAACCTTATAAGCATTTACTTGGTCTATGGGCTGTAATATAGACCCTTTATTATGTCTAATTATGATTGGAATGAACTCATGGATGTTTGTGGCTTGGAAGTATGCTTAGTTATGCAAAAGTTTTCATGCTGCAAATCTATTTGGATTCTGAGTAACATTTCTGTTTCATGGAAAACATCCTAACAAATGTTTGAATTAGGTCACAATATTTTTAAGGTAAAACCTAGACATCTTAAGCTTTCCAACAAGCTAAAAATCAAGTAGTTTGGACCTCTGTAGCCTCAGATATGATTTTTACAAGTTAGTCATGAAATGCTAGATAACCATTGCTGAGTCTTCTGTACTATAGCTCACACGATTTCTACCACTGTTTGAGCGTCCACATGAGCTTTTAGTATGTTAAAAGGGACATTCTAAGCTTTAAATGAAGTCATAACTTGCCTC
Organism: Erythrophleum ivorense; assembly: GCA_026724425.1. Classification (NCBI taxonomy): domain Eukaryota; kingdom Viridiplantae; phylum Streptophyta; class Magnoliopsida; order Fabales; family Fabaceae; genus Erythrophleum; species Erythrophleum ivorense. Next base: position 18,573,234 of record JAIUCV010000009.1, read on the forward strand.
ATTTGGGTCTATGTACAAAAATTTATGATTTTTCAAAATGAGGGGTCAGATTCTGGAACTTTATTGTGTTAGTGAATTGAACAGCTTTTGAAAAGGAATAAACTGAATCAATTGACATGGAATATGAACTGGAACATATTTTTCTTTTAAACTTGACTTATCAAGATTTAAGAATAATTTTGACGCACATGAAAATGATTTTTGTAGATTAGGTTGTGAATTTTTGAAGTTGAGAAAGAATCTAAAAGTTAACCCGCTATTGTATTCCGCGATACTATGGTTTGAGGATATAGATTTTAGAGATTGTAGAGGTCAAATTGTCATTTAGAAATGGTTCTAAACGACCATAAGGGTTTGAAATATAAGATGTGACAAAAGTAGACATAGTAGAATATATCTCCTGATGTCTAGTATGTCAGAGAGTCAAAATAGAGCACCAGAAGCTAGTTGGGGTACTTCAACCTCTAGACATCTCGGAGTGGAAATGGGATAGTATAGCTATAGATTTTGTCATAGGTTTACTATAATGTCCGATTTTTGTCAAAACAACAAAAATGGATATGTTTTCAAAGCAAGTCCCGTTAAATGAATTAGTTGAGATCCAAAAAAATTAGAATAATAATCTAGACATTAAATAATGAATTTATGAGCCTAGAGGTATTCTGGTTAAAATGGCTAGATGAAATTTAATGAAATGGTTACAAAATGTAATGGCATTTTTGTAATTTTGGGTAAATTTTGGAATTCTCATAGGAGGGCTTTTTAAATGGCAAATTTGAGTTCTCCGGGGTTTTCGGAGGCCCTAAAAACTATGGAAAGCTCCGGGACAATTAAAACCCTTTCGATGTACATTTTCTAACGTCGATTGATCTGAATTTTGATCCTTTTCATTTAGAAATGTTTTAGTTCCAATTTGAGCGATTCCAAAAGCATTTTATAAGATTGAGGACCTAAATTTTATGATGAAAAAGATGATTCTAAAAAATGAGCTAAAACAAACCAGAAACAAAAATGCCAAGATGAAGGAACAAAATTGGGATTTTTGGAAACTATTCTTTAAACCTAGCTATAAATAGCCCTATGCCCTACTCCCTCCTTCGCTTAGCCCATTTTGTTTCTGTCCCAAACTAGAGAAAAGAGCAAGGGATTGAGGTGCACAAGAAGAAGAAGAAAGGAAGGAGAAAAAGCTAAAGAAAGATATGATTTTTCATGGATTTTCATGCTTTCTCCTTAACAAACTCCTCCTCCTCCATCTTCCCTTCTTTCCTATGGTTTTGTTGAAGTTCTTGGATCTGTTTTGAGGGCAGAACAGAGGGGAAATTTCAAATTCAAGGAGAGGAAGCCAAGCAAGGTGAAAAACAAGCAAAGAGAACCAAGAAAACTAAGGTATTTTGTCATCTTCATGCTTGGTCTTCCTTCTTCCTCCTCTTGTTTGTGTTTCGCCCTAGGTAAGGCCAGCCAAGAGGGGTTGAGTTTCTAGCTAAACCAAGGATGAATCTTAGGAAAATGAGGGAGAAGAACAAGAATATACAAAGAAAACAACAAACTAGCCATTAGATTTCAAGATAGAAAAGTTAGGATTTCATGGGTTCCCTTGAAATTCTGATTTAATACAATAATTCCTAGGCCTAAATGAGTGTTTGGATGAGCTCCTAAGATCCCTAGAAGGCTCCTCATATGCATCTTCCATCAAGAAAACAAAGTAAACTCCATGGGTGCCAAAATGGGAGCATGCCTCGCCCTAGGAGACTTAGGACACCTAGGGGTAGTTTTAATTTGTTCCAAGCTTATTTTTGAGTCATATATAATGGAAGAGGATGAGAGGAAGCTTTGAAAAAATTTTAGAAACCATAGAAAGTGAGATGGCATCATAGGTTCCATATTATGGCCTAAGGAAGCAAAACCTAGTTAGGCTCCTTGTTTTAATTGTGTGATAGCTCCAAGAAGCTTAAATGGGGTTAAGAATTATAAATGAAAGGAAAGAATGGAGCCAAGAACTCAAATTATGGATGTTGCTTCATTAGGTGCATCTTGGAACCATAAAAGAGCAATTAGACCAAGCTAATGTTCAAAGAAGATGTGTAGCTATAGGAGTAATTTCAAGAGCTTAATTGGCTTCCATATATTGTGTCTAGGCCAAGAGAAACAAGCTCTACCTTCTTGTGTGTGTGTGTGGTCAAGGAAGAGAAATCCAATCCAAGAGGACAAGTTTGCAATTGTAACAAAGGTAGCTCTCTCTACTTTCTCTCATGCATGAATGGATGTTGTCTTGTCTTTGAATGTGTGTATGTATGTTTTAAGCCATAAGAAAATATCTTAGCATGTATCTAGATGCCATGGTACCATGATGTTGCATTATGTCTTCAAATGATGTCTTGTGACTTTGTTTTGGTTTGCTTGAGTGTGGTGAAGGTAAGAACCCTCTAGCCATGGTGAGGATGAACTAAGAACCCTCAAGAATGGTAGAGACCAAGTTTAGAGTCTCCTAAGAGTAAGGCTTAGTTCAAGGCCATTAAGAAAAAGGGTGAGGTAAGTTCAAAAATCCTTGAGGGAAATGGGTCAGGCTAATCCACTTGCTTAGCAAGCCTATGTATGCTTTGTATGACTTTTTAAATGCTAAAAATGCTTCTTGAATGATCACATGTTCCATAATAGTTATGCATGCATTTTTAGACATGTATATGCATTCTTTATGTGTGATTGAAAGGAAGAAGAGTTATTGGGATTCCTAGAATCTCATCCCTTCCTCCCCACATGTCTAACATGTCTAGGAGGACCAAGTGAGCTAAGGAATGGAAGCCAAGAAGCCTAAAAGAAGGAGATTGACAACCAAGTGTGAAACAAATGCAAATTTGTAGCCATATGAGTGGCACATGATGTAATCCTTCATTGTATATGTTGTATGACCTTATAAACACATGTAAATATGTAAATGTACTATGTGTGTATGAGATTTAATGCCATAAGTATGATATAGCACATTTTGGGTATGGAATGCCAAGACTTGACATATGCATCTTTGTGTATAACTTGGGGTGGATGAGTGAGTTTAAGAAATTTGGCTTTGTACACCTTTGAGACAAGTTTAGTAGACTATTTTGGTGCTTTCTCATGTGCTCAAGTGGCTATGGCTGCCTTAGAACCCAAAATGGACTATTTGAAGCCCTTATGAGACACAAAAATGGCCATTATGCAACCCAATGTCAAAATCTGACCAAATAAATGAATTTGCTCATGAAATTTGGCATGCATATAAATCTCATCTAGAGATTTTTGGAAAATCAAAGATCAGATTATTTGCAGCTCTGTGGAATTAATTATGATTTTTAAAATTGGCATTTTTCTGCTATATTGATGTAAACACTGTTCATATGGTCAGTTGCTTGGGCTATGTTATTTGAGGGCCAAATGAAGTCCAATGCACATGAAATATTACAAGAATAAACTTGATATGATAAGCATTCCATGGCGATTGAGATCACCACATTTGGACATTTGAGCAGGGCGATATGAATATTTGAAGTTGGAGGATAGTACTAGTAGTGACAAGCAACTTTTCTCACTGTTCCATCAATTTTTGTTAACTAGACGTCCCTATTGTGGTCTAGATTTATTTTTAACATACATTATACATCAGTAGCTTTCTAAAATGGTATAGTGTGATTGATTTTGATTTTTATAGAATTAGTTATGATTTTTCAAAGTCATGATAGAAATCTGGAATTTCAGTCTGAGGCTGCACCTATTATTTCCATGTATGTACTTCATTTGCTAGAGTTCTAGGCCACTTCTTGAGATGGTTTTGAGTTGTAATTGTGTAATTAAATATGATAATGAGTTGGATAAGTCCCTATGGTCCACAGGATATGAAACAAAAAATGTATACACGACGTAACATAATTAAATTGAATATTTTCAAGGACTTTCTTGAGAATTCTATGTAATCCATGGAAATGAACCTAGATATAATGTGGGATGAGCTAGGGAATTATGGTGTTAAATCCACTTTTATTGTAAATAAATTAGCCTAACTATACATCTGAGAGATAGTGAGATTGCATGGTGTGCCTAGGAGCATAGTATCAAATAGAGATCTCAGGTTCACTTCAAACTTTTGGAGATCATTATAGGATACTCTAGGTACCAGATTAAGATTTAGTACAGGCTAACACCCCCAAACAAACGGTCAGATGGAGAGAACCATCTAAACCTTAGAGGATATGTTAAGGGCATGTGTATTAGAGACGAAAGGAAATTGGGATACATACTTGCCTCTAGTGGAGTTTGCCTATAATAATAGCTATCATTCAAGTATTCAGATGGCACCGTATGAGGCATTGTATAGGAGGAAGTGTAGGTCTCTGATATGTTAGGTTAAGCTAGGAGAGAAGCCTAATAAGCCTAGAGTTAATGGACTAAACCTCCAGACAAATTAAAACCATAAGAAAGAAACATGGCACAAAGTAGATAGAAAAGTTATGAAAATAAACGGAGAAGGCCATTAGAGTTTGAGGTTGGAGACTATGTTTTCATTAGAGTGTTTCCAGTCACAGGGACAGGTCAGTCTATTAAAATTAAAAAACTCAATCCAAAATATATAGGTCCGTTCAAAATTCTTGATAAACTAGGACTTGTAGCCTATAAACTTGCCCTTCCCCCAAGTTTAAGCCAAGTCCATAATGTATTTCATGTATCTTAACTCAAAAAGTACTAGCCCGACCCTCACATGTCATAGAGTATGAAAATGTGCAATTACGGAATGATTTATCATATATAGTATCACTAGATCGAATCATGGATGTTAGACTCAAGCAGTTACAGAAAATACAATACCGCTGATGAAAGTGGTTTAGAAAGGGTTATCTCCTGAAGAAGCTACCTGGGAACTGGAAGAAGAGATGGGGAAAAAGTATCTAGAGCTTTTCCTATGAGATATGTTATCTAAATTTCAAGGATGAGATTTATTTAAAGGGGGAAAATTGTAATTTTTGGCTTTTATAAAAAAGATGAAAATGGATACATTTTCAAAGTAGGTCCTCTGAAATGAATTGGTTAAGGTGTAGAAAATTAGAATAATGATCTAGATATTAAGTAATAAAATTAGGAGGCTAGAGGTACCTTGAAATAGAGGCTAAAATAACCAGATGAAAATTAATGAAATAGTTACGTAACATAATGATATTTTCGTAATTTTGAGCAAATTTTAGAATTCTCATAGAAGGGCTTTTTAAATGGCAAATTTGAGTTTTTCGAGTTCTCAGAGGCCTTGAAAACCATGGAAAACTCTGGGATGGTTAAAACCCCTCTAGTGTATGTTTTCTAATGTCGATTGACTCGAATTTGACTCTTTCATTCAGAAAGGTTTTAGCTCCAATTTGAGTGATTCTAAAGGCATTTATAAGATTGAGGACCTAAATTTATGATGGAAAAGACAATTCTAAAAAATGAGCTAAAACGATCCAAAAACAAAAATGCTAAGATTAAAGGACAAAATTAAAATTTTTGGAAGCAAGTCTTGAACCCTAACTATATATATGACCATGCCCCACTCTTCCCTTCACTTAGTTCATTTTATTTCTGCCCTAAACCAGATAAAGAAGAAAGGGAGTGAGGCGCACAAGGGAGAAGAGAAAGGGGAGAGAAAAAGCAAGGAAAAGGTATGGTTTTTCATGGATTTTCTTGGTTTCTCTTTAGCAAACTCCTCCTCCATCTTCCCTTATTTCCTATGGTTTTATTGAAGCTTGTGGATCTATTTTGAGGTCAGACCAAAGAGGAAATTTTTGAGTTTGGCAAGGAGAAGCTAACTAAAGTGAAAAACAAGCAAGAGAAGCCAAGAATCCACGGTATTTTGTTACTTTAATGTTTGCTTCTTCTTGTTCTTCCTCTTGAGCATTTCGTCCCACATATAGCTAGCCTTAAGGAGTAAAATTTCTAGCCAAACCTAGAGTGAATCTTAGGAAAATGAGGGAGAACAATAAGAATATGCAAAGAAAACAATCAAACAACCATTAGATTTCAAGATAAAAAAGTTAGGGTTTCAAGTGTTCCCTTAAAATTCTATTTTGATACAAGAATTCCTAGGCTAAAATGAGTATTTAGATGAGCTCCTAAGATATTTAGAAAGCTTTTCACATGCATCTCCCATTAGGAAAACAAAACAAACTCACTTGGTGTCCTTACGGTCCATAGCCACAGCCTAGAGAGGAAAGAGCACTAAAGGGTACTTTTAATTTGTTCCAAGCTTGATTTTCAATCATATATGATGGGAGAGGATGAGGGGAAGACTTGGAAAAATTTTAGAAGTCATGGATAGTGTGTGATGACCCTATCTTCTATACATAGTAATTATGGTTAAATATACAATTAATAATTAATGATTAAGGTCTGGAGTCGTTACAGTTTATTACATTATGAAAATATAAGAAAATTTAAACCTTGATGTTAGAGTCATCACTAAACAACCATAAAAGTGAGAATTTGCATAAAAGAAATTATACTATCATGAAGGGTTCATGATTCATCCATTCATCAGTTTCAACACACAAAAACCTCCCACAAGTGTTCTTATATCATTTCCTAGCATTACCGTTGAAGAAACTAGGGTTTCTAGGCTAAAGGTAGGAGTTTGGGGACCTACGATGTAGCCCTGACCTTTTGTGCCACGGCTAAGTTACTTTTGAGAATCATTGGGCAATTTACACGAAATTCACTGCGGCCAGCCTACATGGTGCCACAATAGAAATGCCTCCTGGGACTACTATTCAAAATTCCACTGACCTAGTTGCCTCGACTAACGTCACGGCGAGGTTTCTTTCTGCCACGCTCCTAGGCAATTGTTTTTGCACTGAGCTGTGGTGAGATTCCTCAAGTCGCAACGTTCCTCGCCGCTGTTACTCTCCAGGCCAATTTTCTTTGCTTGCGTCATGGCGAGATGACTCATGCCACGACGCTCTTCGCCTCTGTCACTCATTTGGCTGCGGCGGGGGCTTCTTAGCAGCAGCACAACCCCTGATGCAATAGCATCTCCCAAGTTTCATCCCTTACTCTCCAAATCTCTTTCTAGGGACACTCTAGGACCACTCTCCCTCCATTTGTGAACCTCTAATGGTGTTTATCTACTTAATTTATCTAGTTAGTCTATCCTTATCCATCCCAAAATTGAAAGTATTAGTTTCTACTCACCAAGCTATCACACATCTGTAAACCATAATTTAGTGACAGTAAATGTATTCTAACCACAAGGTACATGGGGCCAATGCTTAATGTTCATACAAAAGCAAGTTGCTTATCCATTGTTACCAATTACAACCAAAATGTTCAATTTTATGATAATTAAATTACATATACAGTCCCTATACTTGGTAATTCATGATGCAATGTAGCAATGATACAAACTAGTAATCTAATTACAATACAATTTGACAAGGCTCCAAACCTATGTGCTACCAAACCATTCAATAAGTTTCCATTAATTTTCTCCTTGCCATTAAGAGGTTCGGTCCCTGAAAATGTTAGCCCACAATGGGGTGAGATATACAATCTCAGTAATAAAAGGCAATTCCATATATACGTATAAGTTAATCAATCCAATGCAAATTCATGTCATCAATACCAGAATCATCAATTCAATTTGCAAATGAACTGGTTGAAGTACCAATGACTACTGTCCCATACCAGCAATCATACACAACATATTAATGGCCAATAACACTGGGAGAGGTCCATCTATGACACCTACTCCGTAATGAGCACAACCAGGGCTCAGTGCATTTAGGGTCTGATCATAACCCGGTGCCCGATCGAAGCACATGCACAGGTGGCAGTCGCACCACAACTCCACCTTGGACTCACAAAGTCCAATCATAATAACGATTCAAGTAGTCAACCAATCATTTAGCATTTCAAAATCAAGCATGTGTAACAAATATCAAATTAATATGAGCATATACATGGAATTAGGAAAATAACCCCAGTTACCTCAATGAAGCCAATTACTCTTCCTCTAGCTACCGTAACAATCCAAATGCACATCAAGCCTATAACAAGCATAATTATCATCATTTTTGGCAACAAATCAGATACCCAAAGAGTTGAACTGCTAATGACTACCTAAAGGTAACTCACCTAACTACCAATGGATTTTAATTTCGGGTTCCAACTTTCCCACATCAGAAGCCACCATAGTTCACTCTAATTTCTAGGTAATTTCACATGAAACCAAAGCCCATATCATAAGTCAACTATAGGGGTCTCAAGCTAACAAAAAATACATCAAAATGGGAAGAAGATACTTACTTAACAACACCCATAGCCTCAACCTTCGAAAATCCACCATGGAATCACCACACAACAAGTTTTAGTTCTGGGTGGAAGATAAAAAAAATGCTCCAAATAAAAGACCAATCGGGCCAAATCGAAGATGAAGAAGAGAGGATTTAGTTATAGGAAGGTTACCTTAGCTAAATCTTGCTCTAAGTGGGAGAAATGGAGCCAAAATAGTGATGGAAACCCTAGCCTTCCTTAAAGTGCGAAAATAGGTTTTCCCTTTTGCAGAACCAAGTGTTTTGCTCTTCCAAATGGGTGTGGCTACTAAACCTTTAAGGTTTTTAATGAGAAATGGGCTGACCCATCAGCCTAAGGTCCAATTGGGCTCATTTCTAGTGGTTGGGCTATGGTTTAATGAATGGGCTACAAAAAATTTAGAGCTAAAAGTGGAATGTACTGACCCAATGGGCCAATTCCTTGTGGGTTTAGATTTTTATGCTTGTTGGGCCTTATTTCATAAGTTGGGCTACAGCAATTTGATAGGGTCAGGCCAAGTTCTAAGAGTCAATCTAATTTGGGTATGCATAATGTGCATTGGGCCAGCTCATATAATTTGGGTCTTAGGCCCCCATTTTACTAAATCAGATTGGGCCATTGCTAGGTAATCTTTCTTGGGCCAAGTCTCAAAATAAGGAGTTGGGCTTGCACCTAAAATCATTGGGCCTCTATAAATCCTTATCCATAGCTTACTAAAATTAATTTTGGGCCCAAATTAAGCTTTAACCCAATTGAAATCTTACACCTATATTGATAACTTTATTTCTCTGTAAATTTCCATTCATATAGCTCACCTAATTATTCCATAATAATTATTCTTGATTAGTCCAAATACATTATTAATACCTTAATTAATTTTAAGGTGTTACATAGTGAGATGTAGTTATAGGTTCCATATTATGGTTTAAAAAAACAATACCTAGTTAAGCTCTATGAAATGAAGGTGTAATGGCTCCAAGAGACTTCAATGGAGTCAATAACCTTATATGGATGGAAAGAATGGAGCAAAGATCATATTTTCCTAAGGTTGCTTCATTAGGTACATTATGGAACTATAAAAGAGCCATATGAATCACTTAGCTTTTCTAATGAATGTATAGCTTTAGAATTTGGTCCAAAAGTGTAATTGGCTTCCATATGATGTGCCTAGACCAAAGGAAATAAGTCCTACCTTCTTGTGAGTGTGTGGCCATGGGAGAGGAACCAAGTTCAAGGAAGAAAGTATGCATTTCTGACAAAGGTAGCTCTTTCTACTTTCTCTCATGTATGAGTAGATGTTTATCTTGTCTTTCAATGTGTGTGTGTATGTTTTGAGCCATGAAAAATGTTTTAGGAAGTGTCTAAATGCTATAATATCATGATGTTATGTTATGCATTCGAATGATGCTTTGTGAAATTGTCTTGGTTTGCTTGAGTGTGGTGAAGCTAAAAGCCCCCTAGCCATGGTGAGGATGAGCCAAGAACCCTCAAAAATGGTTAAGACAAAGCTAAAAGTCTCCCAAGAGTAAGGCTTAGTTAAAAACCTTTAAGAAAATGGATGAGGCAAGTCCAAAATCCCTAAAGAGAATAGGTGAGGCTAAACCACTTGCTTGGCAAGCCTATGTATATTTCATATGACTTCTTGAATGCTAGAAATATTCCATGAATAATCACATATTCCATGGTATCTGTAACACCATATATTTCTAGCTCATATCATCACATTTATATGTCTCACATTCATAACTTCCATGAAAGAGCAAGAAAAAGAGTTAAAATAATACAATTTCTTGCGTTGCATCATGTATAAAAATTTTATTTAGTGTCACATGGACCGTGTGACTCATATCATACTTTCCCATATTTAATTACATGAATACAACTCATTTTCATCATAAAATGTGGCTCACAACTTAAGAAAACTGAAATGAAGCATAAAACATGGAGGTTTATTTTCAGATAGATTTTGCCTCTTTTCTATTCAAACTTTGAAAAATCATAACTAATTCTAGAAAAATTGAAAGCATGCATTCATGGTCATTCTATGAAGATATGGATGTCTAATTCACACTAAAAATATGTTCAGACCGTAACATTCATCACAGAGGCCGTTTGATATCTGAAAAGGTTCAGAGGTCAAACTGCATTCTGGAGCTATCACAAAATTCTATAGCAAACTTTGAAAATGTCCAAATTCTAAAAAAATCCAATCCATGTAAATTATACAATCTAGAAAGCTCTGGATGTTAGATAGAGGGGAAAAATAGTTCTAGACCTTCTCAGGAAGCGCAGACCTTGGAATTCGATGGAACAGTAACAAAGGTCAGCTGAAATCCCTGATACTAGATAGAATATTCAAAAATTCATATCTCCCTCTCTAGACCTCCAAATGAGGTGCTTCCAATTGGCACGAGTGAATGTCTAGTTTCTCTGTATAAAATTTTGTGACAATTGGACATCATTTGGGCCCTATGTGACAGATTTCATTTTTGGACCAAATGAATAGTGCAGCAAACCAAAATTAGAAAATGGCTAACTTTGAAAATTCATCAAGTATTCTGTAGACCTCCAAAAATTATGGTCTTTAGCTTCCCAAAAATCTCTCAACAAGATCAAAATGCATGCCAAATCTCAGATCTAGAAGAGGTCATTTGGCCAAAAAGTGATATAGGGTTCCATTATGGTCAATTTTGGCTCCATATGAAGTACCAAAGTAACTAAATGGCTTTCCCTAGGGTTTGGCACCTTTTGGGCAAGTCTAAAAGCATAATTAAGACTTATGTAAGCTGCCTAAATGGTCCCAAACTCCATGCATCTCATTTTGGCCATTTCATCCACACATATGCATATTTCCATAAAGCCATTCATGAAGCTAATGTGCCATCATATACTCAATTTATATTCTAGTGGCTACATAACATATTCTCTCATTCATACATGGTATAATATCATAGTTACATATGTCTAAGAGGTCATAGACCATATACATCAAGGGGTTACAACATTTGACATAATTATGGCCTTAAAGAATCAAAAGCTTTGCATTTAATTGCCAAACTCTTTCCTTCAAGGTAATTGGCTTCCATCACCTTGTCCACTTGGTCCACCTAGCATATGAGATCATTAGAGAGAAGGGAATGAGATTCAAAGAATCCTAGTAGCTCATCTCCCATTTAATCATACATAATGGATGCAAACATGTCTCATAAATGCATGTATGGTTATTTGATATGTGCAAACATTCAAGAGGCATTTTCATCATTTGAGAAAGTCATACATAGCATACAAAGGCTTGCCAAGCAAGTGGATTGGCCTCACCAAATTTCTTATGGATATTGGACTTGCCTCACCCATTCTTTAATGCATTCTTAGACTCAACCATACTCTTGGGAGCTCACTTTGCTTTTGGGAGACTCTTTGCTTTGTCTCAACCAATCTTAAGGGTTCTTGGCTCATCCTCACCATGGCTAAGGGTTCTTGGTCTCACCACACTCAAGCAAACCCAAGCACACATCAGAACATCATATGAAACATAATATGTCATCATAAAACTATGGCATATGAATCATGCTATCATACTTTTCATGGCTTGAAAATACACATATACACATTCTAAGACACGCTAAGCATACATCCATGCATGAGAGAAGGTGGGAGAGCTACCTTGCACACAATCACACACTTTTTCTCTTGAAAATCCCTCCCTTGCTTTGGCCACATACCTACAAAAGTGTGGGGAAGGTTTCTCTTGGTCTAAACACAATTTATGGAAGCCAATTAGGTTCATGAAATAATTTCTAAGGCCACACAACTAGCTTAGACACTAAGTTATTCTATAAACCCCATTATGGTCCATAAATGAGCCTAATGAAGCAACACCCCTCAAATAATTTCTAGGCTCCATTCTTTCCTTTCAATTATGATTCTTGACTCCTTTTAAGCCTCTTAGAGTCATCACACAATCAAAACAAAGAGTCTAACTACATGTTACTTCTTTAGGTCATAATATGGAAGCTAAAGCACCAAATTACTTCCTATGAGTTCTAAATTTTTTCCAAGGCCTCCCCTCATTTTCATTCATCATATATGACTCAAAAATAGCCTTAAAAAAATTTAAAACTCTCCCTAGCTATGGAATCTCACTTTGCCCGAGACTATGGAGCTTAATGGCTTCCTTGGAATTTGCTTGGTTTTCTTGAAGGAGGAAGCATGTGGAGAGCATCTTAGGGATCTTAGGAGCTCATTTAAACTCTTAATTAGACCTAGGAATCATCATATAAAATCAGATTTTGGAAGGTGCACATAAAACCTTAGAATTTTTATCTTGAAATCTAAGATTTTTTGAAAATTCCCTTCTCATATTCTTAATCTCCACACCCTTTTTCTTTAGATTCATGCTTGGTTCTACCTAAAAATCATCTCCTCTTATGGTTTTCTCAAGTGGGGCGAAATGGTGGAGAAGGGAACCAAAGATAACAACCATAGGAAGAGAAATTACCTTGTTTTCTTGCTTTTTCTCACTTGAATCTTGTGTTCTTTGAGCTCCTCTCTTCAAATCCGAATTTTCCCTTGAATTTCTCCCTTGAATCAGATTTAGAAACTCCATTTTAATCAAAGGAAACAAAGGAGAAGGGAGGAGAGGAGGTGTGGATGAAAAAAAGTATGAAAAACTACCATAGAAACATACCTTAAATTTGGATTTTCTCTCCCTTTTCTTCTTCCCTTGGTGTGCCACTCTCCTAGGGTTCTTCTTCTGATTTGGGTCAAAATAATCTGAAGCTAAATGAGAGAGAGTGTGAGACGCCACCTATTTATAAGGGAGGAAGAAGCACTTTTTCAAAAATTCCCATTTTGCCCTTCATTCTTGGCATTTTTGTTTCTCCTTTGTTTTAGCTCCTTTTTGAGAATTGTCTTTTCCATTATGAAATTTAGGTTCCCAATTGAATAAAATGCCTTTGTAATCACTCAAATTGGAGTTAAAACCTTTCCAAATGAATTCGTCAAAGTTCAGGTACACTGACGTTGGAAAACATCTATCGGAGGGGATTTAACCGTCCCGAGGCTTCCCATGATTTTTAGGGCCTCTGAGAACCCTGGGAAAATCAAAACTTTCATTTAAAAAGCTCTCCTACATAAATTCCAAAATTTACTCAAAATTACAAAAATACCATTACGTTTCGTAAGCTTTTCGTAAGAAATTGTTTCTTTATTCTTGCTCCATTTTTCTTTCTGTTTGAGCATGGGATTCTCATTTTTAAGAGTCTAGAATGCTTCCCAAATTTTTTGGGACCTTAACTACATCATTTTGGGGGACTTCCTTTTGTATTTGATGAGTTTCATTCGTTTATAAAGAAATCATACGTTACGTTTCTCATGTTTTCTCTCATTTTCAGAGAACCAGATGTTACAGTATCTATGCATGCATTTTTAGACTTGGATTGCAATCTTTATGTATGGTAGAAAGGGAGAAGAGCTATTGGGATTTCTACAATCTCATCCCTTCCTCCCTATTTGTTTAACATGACTAAGTGGACCAAGTGAGCCAAGAAATGGAAGCCACCAAGCATAAAGGAAGGAGATTGACAACAAAGTGTGTGGAAAATGTCCATTTTGTAGCCATATGAATGGCATATGATGTAACCCCTTATTGTATATCATGTATGACCTCATGAACACATGTAAATATATGAATATATTGTGTATGAATGAGATTTGATGTCATATGTATGATATAGCAATTTGTGGGCATTGAATGGCAAGATATAGCTTATGTGTTCTTGTGAATACCTTGGTGCAAGAGTGTGATTTTGTGAAATCTGGGTTTGGGCACCATTGAGACATGTTTAGTAGATCATTTTGGTACTTTCCCACATGCTCAAGTGACCATGGGTGTCTTAGAAGTGGATTTGGACCATTTCAGACCCATTAAAGACACAAAAAGAGTTTTTTTGCAACCCAATGTCAAAATCTAACCAAATGAACGAATTTGCCCATGAAATTTGGTATAAATATAGATTTAATTTAGAGCTTTTTGAGAAGCTAAAAATAAGATTATTTGGAACTCTGTGGAATTAATTATGATTGTTCAAAATCATCATTTTTTTGTTGTTCTGGTATAAGCACTGTTCATGTGGTTAGTTGCGTGTGTTATGTCATTTGAGGGCCAAATGATGTCCAATACTCATGAAGTTTTACAAGCATAAACTAGGCTTGATAAGATTTCTATGGCCATCAAGAACACCTTAGTTTGATGTCTGATCAAGAAGATATGAATTTTTGAAATTCTATGATAGCACCAGTAGTAATAGGCGACCTTGGTTATTGTTCTATCAATTTCTTACAGCTAGACGTCCTTGTTGTCCTCTAGACTTATTTTTAGCATAATGTAGACATCTGTAGCTTTCCAGAATGGTATAGTGTAATTAATTTTGATTTTTTTAGAATTAGTTATGATTTTTCAAAGTTTATTTCAGAAAGTTAAAATACCAACTTGGGGCTTCACATGCTATTTTTATGTATATACTCCATTAGCTCGAGTTCTTGGCCACTTCTTAAGATGGTTTTGAGTCATATTTATGTAATTAAATATGAGAATGAGATAGTTTGTCATACCATAGTATTCTAGTGCCATATTTCTTAATTCAAGATGGCTTACACACATTCTCAAGGGAAATCCAACAAAAGTATATGAAAATAATGAATTTATTTGCATTACGTCAGGGATTAAATTTTCATTTCGTGTCATATGGGCCCCATGAATTTCCCAACATCATTATCTAATTATTTTCAATCCATACAAGTCATAAACATTTCAAAACTTCACATGAACCACGCACCAAGAGCCAAAAATCACAATTTATGACGTTTTGCCTTGGGTTCCATGGTGACAGATTTTGGGGCAACTTTGCAAAATCATAATTAAATATAGAAAAATTAAAATCAAGTAAACCATAACTTTCTAAAAATATATTGATGTTAAATTCACATTAAAAATAATTCCCAGCCATGAAAATCTCATATGGGCCATGTTTGATAATAGAAAATGCAAGAAAGCCAGACTGCCCAAAATACTAATACAGCTTAGTGATGTAAATTTTGAAAATTCATCATTAGTTCCACAAAAATCTAATTCATGTAAACTATACCAATTTAGAAAGATATGGATTTTAGCTAGAGGGGAAAAATAGTTCTAGATCAATCCAAGAGCCTGCAGATCCCAAATTTTGGATGAAATAGTGCTAAAGGTCTAACTGGATGCCTAAAACAGAACAACAATTTCAAAAATTCATATCTCCCTCCCTAAACATCCAAATGAGGTGATTCTAGCTAGTACAAGTCATTGGTAAGGTCTATTTTCTCCCTGTAAAATTTCTTAACAATTGGATATTTTTTGTCCCATGAATGATAGAATTTCATTTCGGGCTATATGAACTATAACACTAACCAAAAATAGAAAATTTTCTAACTTCAAGAATTCACCAAAACTTCCATAGACCTCCAAATATTCTGCACTTTAGCTTCCTAAAAAGCTCTAGATGCATGCCAAATTTCAGCCCAAGAAGAGCTCATTTGGACCATTTGTGCCATAGCTCACTAATATGATCAATTTTGCCTCTCATAAGATACCAATTTGGTCCAAATGGCTTCCTTATGTGTTTGGCTCCTCTTAGGCAAGTCTAAAAGCATGAATATGACTTATATGAACTGCCTAAGTGTTCCCAAATACCATGCATCTCAATTTGGCTATCCCACATCCCTTTATACACTAATTCACATAAGCCACCAAAGAGGCAATTTACATATTTACTTTGCTTTGGTGCCATCAAAGGTTCATACATCATTTTACATTTGCTCAAGGTCTTACATCTCAAAATTAACATATACATGATCACTTTGACATTTAATTACAAAATAAACTACATAATGATTCAAATGTAGCTTTTCAACTTCCTTGGCTTGCATTCTTTGATTCTTGCCTACCACCTAGACATTTTAAGAAGGAGAAGGGATAGGGAATGAGATTCATGGAATCTTAATAGCTCACACACCCATTCACACACACATTCAAGGAATGCATACATCAAAGGCACACTTTTGGAACATGTCTCAACATAAACATGCAAGAACACATGTTTTCATGCCACCAATTCATTTTCAATTCAAGAACATACTTTAGGGACTTTTGGTTTTGCCTTACCCCAATTCTAGGACTTTTGGATTTGCCTCACCCATGGCCTAGGGACTTTTGACTTGGCCTCACCCATCTAAGAGACTTTTGGCCTTGTCTCACCCATACCATGAGACTTTTGGCATTTCCTCACCTTCATTAAAAGACTTTTGGCATCACCTCACCCTTATGAGCCATTTCCACAACCAAAGCCATTCAAGAAGACACATTGGTACCAATGCAATATCAAGACATCAAGTGGAATGTTCTCAATTTATAAGAGCACATATGAGCACACAATGACATATATATGCAACTAAGAATGCAAGAGAATGAGGTGGAAAGCTACCTTGATAATTATATAAGCTTTGCTTAGTCTTTTTCCTTCCTTTTTTTGATCCCACAAGCACGCCTAGGTGGTTTAGTGTTCTTTTGGTCTAAACATCATAATTAGCACACAATTATACTCTTAAAGGAAGCCAAGACACTAGACTTTTTCTTAGAAACATAAATGGTTCCATAATTTACATAATGGTTCCATTGCTGACCTATCAAAGCAACCCTTGTAATTCAAATTCTAGTCTCTATTCTCTTTTCATTTCCAAGCCTATTGACCTCATTCAAGGTCCTTGAAGCCATCACACACTCACTTACACAAGTTTAGATACATGTTGCTTCACAAGGCTCTATTATGGAAACCATTGTCTCATTGTCACATTCCAAATTCTCTGTAACTAATAATGTAACCCAACTAGCTAACGCAGAACATCAAGGAAGGCATTAAAGAATTAACTTGAGTTAGCTAGGAACTAAGGAATTCAATTAGGACTAGAAAGGAAGGCATGTATTAGGAAGCTTCATTCAGACATCAACTTAACCATTTAGTTAACATGGAAGTGTAAGTAGGTACATGTGACCATGGGATAGCCATTCACTTAGCCATGTATATTGAGGGCAAAGACCTAAAGAAACACCTAAGTTAATCTAGGTCCTATAAGCATTTTGCATGACCAAGAATGATGTGTAGGAATAGATATATGTACATGAGTGGGTGGTGTTTTAGAACATTAAGACCAAACACTTAATGAAGCTATCTCTTATTTGTATATATATGTATGTGCTGGATGTACAAATGGAATAACTAGCCGCGTGGATTGCTAAATGCTCCATTTGAATTAATAAGATAAGAGTGGGACTTAGTATAAATGGTGGGAGACATGGGTAAGAGACACCTAGCAAACAACCAAGGAGAACCAATGAAAGTCCTAAACAAATAGATTCCATGCATCTAACCATTATGCTTTCACTGGATCATATAAATGTATATGGTATTTAGTGTTGCTAAATTCTTTAGCCAGGAGCATAGGAATGGATTACATCTATTAAATGGCTTATATAATATAAGAAAGAACACCTAGCATGGACAAAAGTGTGGAGCCATGGAAAGAAGGAATTACAATTGACGAAACACCTACACATCATACTTCACCATGCAAGATATATATATATATATACATATATGGTAATTGGTTATGGCTTGCTTCCTTGTGACGTGGGAGAGCTAACAATTGATATGAGACGCCACACTTGATTGTAAATATGAGATGAAGACACCTCACGAAGACAACCGAATAGAAGTGGGATGTTAAAAATTTAAATAAGCAAGTCTTGCCACCTCATGCTTTCACCATCCAAACTTGATGTATATAGGTACAAATAGCATTTGGTCATGACTTCACCTTACATGCAGCCATGGGGTAAATAAAGAGAGTGTAGAGTGCAACGTGTGATGGTAGAGACACCTAGATAGACAATTGGATGAAGGCAAGAAGCTAGGAAAATAATTAACCAAATACTCCTTGACACCTCATGCTTCCACCACCCAAGCTATATACATGTATAGGTGAATAGCATTCATCCATTGTTTTCATCCTTCTAGTCGTATGGATTAAAGATCAGCTACACCTCAGGCTTAAGTGGGAAGGAAGAGTATATCTATATGCTGAAATAAGATAAAATTTTAATTACTTTGTTATATCCACTTACGGTTAGGCAATGGGAAGTGGTAATACAATAACTCCCTGCACTAAAACTCCATTAGGCCAAAAGAAGAAGCAAGAGAAGAGAGCATAAGCCTCAGTTAAGCCATGGTATTGGAGGGTAGGAAGGAACCATGAAAGGAAGAAGACGATTTCAAGGAGGCTCATGAAGGTAAGCATAGAAAACCATCTAAACTCCTTAACTACTCCCATTGAACAGATTAAATTGCTTAAATGGGATGTCTTATTATTATTGGACAGCCATGGAACACCAAGGAACCAACCACTATAGGAATTTGGGGGAAAGAGCTATGGACAATTCAAGGTAAATGCTAAAACCATCCCTTTGAAATCATGTAAGCTGAGAATGGGAGTGGGGTCGATAGAAAATTCTATATATTTAGTAGCCATGGGAATAGCACCTTGAGAATGGCACAAATTGAATAAAATGAATAGCTCAAAAGAACTGAATATATGATGAGTGTTTAGGCACCAAACAGAACCATGTAACTAGCCACAAATCTGAAATGGTGGTACCAAGGCTGGGAAAGTGTTAATTAGGGATTAAGTATCATAAGCACGTAATGTTTGCCTTTAGTAGAATAAACTAGAAAAGGATTTTTAAGTCCAAACTTTTATAATAGGTTCTCCATTCCTTATTCTTGAAATCTGGAAAATTATAGAATTTTTGGGACAAGGTAGATCAAAGAAACAACCCACTAATTCAATTTGGCTTCTGGATGGGACAGCTTGGGGTTGAATTCATAAAGAATTTTGTTAAATAGGTAAATGAATGAATTAGTGCATGAAATTTGGTGGGGAGGTATCTAAGACGTATAAATTTAGGTCTAAAAAGTCTTAGAATTTTCTGAGCTCCTTTGGTAGGATAACAAAGCCAGAAACAACAAGGGCAGTGAACAGTGAGCTCAACTGAGGTAGTGACCAAAACAGTAGGAGTTCAGGGGCTATCCTTGGGAATTCTTGAAAAATTTTTCTGTGGATTACAATTAACATAATAAGGGGTCACTATACCAATTTTTATGATTTTTGGAGGTCATTTAGTGGAGGAAAGAAATTTCACAAAAATAGGTCCAAAAATGTAGTTAAATTGAGACTATGGTAGTTTTCGTTTTTCGCTATTGTAGTGTGAATTTGTATGGTAAATTAAAGAATCAAGCTTGAAAATAAGGACTAAAGACTTAAATTCAAAGTATTGGACCACACATGAATAACTTAGATAGTAACTAATTAATGAGAAGGAAAAGAAAATGAAGATATGATTGTTTACAATTAGGAATTCCAATCATCAACTAACGAAAGGGGTTTAAGAATTTCGTACAGGGGGATTAGTACTTTAATTGCAATGTAAATATTAACCATGACTCATCCTTAATTAAGGCAATGCATGATTGAAATTTAGGAAGGCAATTGCGACAGCAAGAACTGAGAAATAACATGACAAAACAATGGTGACGACATAGGTAGGTAACACTGTATTCATTTTGCTATTTATGTTAATGCATTGGATGAATTCCCAAAGTCCCTATGTTGTGTTTGGTTGCATGTATGTCTATTAAGATGACTCTTATGAGTATTATATTACTGTTATTGGCCAATAACCAAAGCATGGTAGAATATGCTGCTACCTAGCCTAATGAATGAGAATATGCTGCTACCTAGATATTACATGCTCCGACACCGAAGTATGCATCGAATGTATCCTGGATAGTAATCCGTACTATCTATATGTATGTTTCTTGACTACATTGTTAGTTACTAGGATTTTATCTCATTATGAACTAACCATTTTCCAGGTGTTAACTATGCTACAAATGGAGCCAGACAAATAGAAAATGAACAAACTGACTAATAGGTTACGTACTGACTGTAATTGGTCTTATGAATCCTTTGAATAAGGGTTGAATGTCTAATGAAGATGTAACATTGTAGTGTTAACCTCTCTTCTAATCTATATGAATATAGTGCATGAGAAACTTTTAGTATGACCTAACAATTACATTTAACATAAGTGTTTAATGTTACGTAAAAGTAAATTTTAATTATTATCCTTGCATGAAAAGATGATAGAATATGCTTTGGTTAGTGTTGGAAATTCTCAAAATAGGTTAGTACAAATCTCCTAGGTCTAGGATCTTTTTGACAAGATTTTGGACTCTACACTATGGAATTAAAGACCTTGTCGACAAGATCTTAGATTTTGCTTTGTGAAACTTAAGACCTTGTCAACAGGGTCTTCTGAGGGTAGTACAAGATCCTTCAATACTACAAGTTAGGACGCATGAGAAAGGTAGGTGTGACACTTATATTCCAAACCATGGCTCCTAAATTTTTCCCAATGATTCCTCCCATCTTCTAACATCATAAGGAGTCCCAAATTAAGGCTAGAACAAATTAAAATATCCCCTAACCCAATGCTCTTGCCTTGGCCGAATCATGCACACAAAAGGAGGTTCATGGAGCTCTTGATTTTTCCTTGATGGGACAGCTACTTGGGAGTCTTTCTAGAGGTCTTAGGAGCTTAATGGAACTCTTAAATAGCTTAGGAAATTCATGTATTAAATCAGATTTTACAAAACCCTCAGGAATCCTACATTTTCCTAACTTGATTTCCATTAGTTCTTTCTTTAATTTATTTGCATAATCTTAATCCTCACACTCTTTTTCTTAGGATTCACCTTTGGTTCTGCCCAAAATCCATCCCCTTCTACTCATCCCTAGGTTGGCCAAATTGTGCACAAGGAAGAAGCAATAAAACCATGAAATACCTTGGATTCAAGCTTCGTTTCAAGACTTTTTCTTCATGGTTTGCTTCTCCTCATGGAATTCGAATTGCTTCCCCTTGTTCTAGACTCAAAACAAAACCAATCCATTCAAATAAACCATAGAAAGAAAGCTAAAAAGGAGAGGAACAAGATTGGAAGAAGGAGAAGCATGAAATTCCTTAGATTTCCTTACCTTTTCCCTAGTTTCTTCCTCCCTTTCTCTCCTCCTCTTGTGCTCCTAGAATTGTGATTTTTTTTTTTTGTATTTTGGGTAAAAAGGGTTGACTTAAATGAGGGGAGGAAAAGCCATGAAGCTTATAGAACATTCAAGAAACTAGCTTTTTCAAAAATTTCAATTTTATCCTTCTGTAATGGCTTTTTTGTTTTAGCTCCTTTTTTAGAACTGTCTTTTCCATCATAAAATTTAAGTTTTCAATTTAATAAAATTCCTTTGGAATCACTTAAATTGGAGCTAAAATTGTCCCGAATGAATCCATCAAAGTTCAAGCTCACTGTCATTAGAAAACATACACCAGAGGGGCTTTACCAGTCCCGAGGCTTCCTATGGTTTTCAAGGCCTCTAAAAACCTTAAGCAACTCAAATTTTTTATTTAAAAAGCCCTCCTATGAGTTTTTCCAAAATTTACACATATTTATGAAAATGTCACTATGTTTTGTCAGTTTTAATCACAAGTTTGTTTCACTGTCCTAGCTCTGTTTTTCTTTCGTCTGAGCATAGGATTATTATTTTTAGGAGCCTAGAACACTACCCAAATTTTTTGGGACATTATCTAGCTTATTTCAAAGGACTTGCCTTTATACGGTTCATTTCGTTGTTTTACAGAATTTACCGTACATTACATAGATTAGTTCATATAGTCCACAGGACGCGAAATGAAAAATTCATCCATGATGTAATGCAAAATAATTGAATATTGTTATTGTATTTTCCTTGAGAATGAATGTTAGACCAAGGAAATGTGTAACATCTGGTTTTCTGAAAATCCAAGAAAACGTAAGGAAACGCGAGAAACATAACATATGGTTTCTCCGTCAATGTACGAAATTCACCGGATATAAAAAGAAGTCCCCCAAATAGAATAAATTGAGGTCTAATAAAATTAAAATAATATTTTTGATCGTAAATAATGATGAGTCAAGGCTAGAGGTGCCCTAAAATTGGGGCTAAAATAGATGAAAAAAAAAAGAGGTCAGAAAAAAGGTCCCGAAGAGCCTCTAAAGTCAAGTATGAAGGAGCCAGGGACTAAAATGTAAAGAAAAGTTATATGCGGAGCAAAATGTATAAATTGACCTAAAGTTTAGGAAACCCTAATTTCACCCTCTATTCGTGGCTTTAAGCCTAAATATCAAAAAATCGGGCAAGAATCTCAGAAATCCATGACCCACAGTTAAACTCAGTTTGATTAGACGGGTCCAATGATACCAAGTTGTCCAGATGGCCGAGCGGGATCCGATCCGGGATCTGGCTATCCCGATCAGTAGTCATGAGCAAAATGGAAGAAAGAAGTTGTAAGAACTATAGAAATAAAAATAGCTAAAGGGCTAAGAAACCCTGAAGGAGTTTTAGGGACAGAATCGCAGTAAATGAAAAGTTTATAGCACAATCATAATACAGAACGGTGAAAATTACACCTATAGACCCGGGCATCCGATTAACATCGAAATTTATGACGATTGAGCTTAAGGGCCCTTGACCCATGTTTGAAGCTTAATATGGCCAGAAAGTAGAGGAAATAATGTTCATAAATTGTAGAAAGTCTAAAGGTAGGTATTGTACCGTAAAGCCTTAATCGGGTCCAGATACCAATTGTTAGACTGCTGTAAGGCCCAATAGCTTATTCTAAAGGCCCAAAAGAGAAAAGAAGATATAATTAGGGTTTTAAAGAAGATGAAACCCAAATATAAATTTAAAATGAAAAAGAAAGGAGAAAAGGATTTTAGTTATTTTAAAGAATTAACCATGGTTAAGTTAGAAACTAACTATAGTTGAGTTACAAGTTGACCATGGTTGAGTTAAGAAATTAACCATGGTTACTATCCATAACTTAAGGGCTAAGGCAAGGCTTCCAAGTGTATGGCCAAGAATTTTTGGAAGAAGATATTTAGTTATGAAATTAGAAAATCAAAAGAAAAAAAGGAATGGAAGGTTAAGATTTGATCTTGAAAATGTTGATCCAAGGGTCCAAATTTAGTATGACCATTTAACTTCATTAGATTCATCTTCTTCACCTCCATTCCACCATTTCCATGCCACACACAAGCAAGAAAGAAAGAAAAACGTGAAGAGAGAGAGAGAAAGGGAGAAAAAGTGGAAGATGAAGTGAAACCAAGCAAAACTACCACCATTCTTCACCAAATTTCTCCATCTTCTCCATCCTCCAACCATTTCTTCCAAAGGGCAGCTGCATATTCATCTTTTCTTCAAGGTGAAATGTTGCTCTAAGTGGGAAAAGAAAGGATTTTAGTGTGAGAAAAGCAAAGGAAGCAAGGTTTAAACTTAAAGAGTAAGTTTTCTCCATCTTATACTTATAAATCACATGCTTTAAGCTAGTTTTGTTAAACCCTAGCTATGAGTTATTTTTGGACAGCATATGAATCATTAGAAATGGAGTTTGTATGTTGAATATGAAGGCCTTGAAATGAATTTTATATGTTGAACATGAAGCCCATATGAGCTTAGTTATTGTTGTTATGTGCTGAAACTTTGGAAAACACAAAGATTGTAATTTTTGGGAAAATAGAAAGCATGGGGAGATGCTGTCCGAATTTTCCTAAAACTTTTATGGTGTTTTCTTAATGTCTTAAAGTCATGTATACCAAATTTCAAGTCCTAAAACATAAAGGAAAAGGCTATGGAATTTTTAGAACCAAAGAAACGCACTTTGAGCCTAAAACGGAGCTAGACTATGTGATGACCAAAACGTGATGTTGGGGCTGGAATTTGATGATTTTATCCATTCCAATGGATTCAAAAGGGTATTTTTAGCTAGGAATATCTATGGGAAAGCCCCCAAAACTCATAGGATAAAATTCCTAAATTTTGGCCAAGAAATGCATACTCTTCGGCCATAGTGAATGGGAAGAGAAGGAGTTAGATTTTTCCAATTCCAATGGTCTCATTAAGTTTAAAAGGGTCATCCTACTTGAGAAGTTAATGTTTGTGTGTTGGTTGTAATGAATTATCATTATGATTATAGGGTTTGATATTATTTTGGGAACTCCAAAAGCAAGTAAACCAAGTCCTAAGGATTGAGGAGCAATGTTTACTAAGGTAGTAGTTTTCCTCTCTCTTTCTTTAAGCTTGTATGTTTGTATAATGATAAGTGGTATGCTATATCATGTTGTCATTTATGTTATAAGATGATATGTATGCTAAAATTGTGCTTGGCCTTGGGTGAAATCCCTTGTATTAATATGTGGTATATGGACATTGATTGGCATTATGTTATGTACTTATATGCTTACTTGTGAATGAGATTGGTTTACTGCTACTGAGATTTCATAATCTCACCCTAAATATAACCCATGCTAGGTCCGAGTTTAAGCAAGGAAAGAGCAAAGAATGTGGAGACATAAATCGAGGACCTTACTTTTATGCACCACATTTTGTTATGTAATTAAATATTTTAGATTACTGTGCCTATGAGTTACATTATGATACTGTAAGGTACTTAGGTATGAAATGAAAAGCCATGTATATACCCAATCTTGAAGTAAAAAGAGTATGACTATCGTGCATAAGATGCAAGAATGCCTGTGCCTATATAAAGGCAAAATAATAATAATAATATGACCAATGAGGGGTAAAACTGCCCAGTTTGTCGTAGGGGCAGCTTTATATGAATTTATATGTACTCCCCTAAGTAAGTATTTTTCCTTTGTAAAGGGCTTAAAGAGCTTGAAGTAGAGCCCTGAATTAACCTCATACGATTTGTTTATAATTAAGTATGTATTTTCAAAGTTAGATAAGAAATTGGAAATGACCAAATGAATAGTGAAATTGTATGAGGAAGCTTTTAAAAGGAAAAAAAATTAATTAGTTCAGGTTTCCATTGACTCTTCTAAGTTTTATATGAGGCAATTGTAGTAGGAAAAGTGTTATAAAATAAGGTATAACAAAATGTGAGATGGATAAGATGAGGTAGCCTAGTAAAATATGGTGTTACAATTTATGGCTCGAGGGGAATTTGATAAGCATGATATTTTATATGTTTTATTCTCCTTATCTTAAGTATTTTAGTATCCAAATATGGCTTTAAGGGTCTAATTAGATGAAATTTGATTTTAGTAGCCATTTTCTATATTTGAGGAATTAAGTTACAAATTATTGGATTTTAATGCATAAATTTATCTTAAATAATTTTGTGAAAATTCCTATTTGATTTTTCCCACTCTTTTGTGCAGAATTTCAATGGACAATTAAAGCTTGAATGGTAATTTGAATTAAAGAAGAGAAGGAAAGAGCATAGTCAACACAAATCTTGTACAAGCTTCATTCTCTTGTTGACCAGCCCACATGCATAGTTCCACGTTGAGAGCAAAGCATACTACAGCCATTAAGGAGCTTGGAAGCCACGAGGAAGTAGCTAGGATTTGGAAGCTCGAGTTCTACTTGCATGTAGCTGAAATAGAGGAAGAAGTAGTACAAGCTATGGGTTTTACGTAGAAGCTATGTGGGAAAGCTGCAGAATGAAAGGAAAGAGCTACAGGTTGCACTAGTTATAAGCTACAAGCTGACGTGGGAATCATTACGAGCTGAAGCTAGGAGAGCTGGATAGAGTGTGGGAGAGCTAAACGAAGAAAGCCATAGTGTCTAAGAAGGTTCGAAGAAAGCATGCAGAAGCTTGAGTTTGAGTTTACGTGGAAGGAAGCAAGAACAGCAGCTCGTGTGAACAATAAAAACACTGAAGCAAGAGCTGGAGATTAATGAGCTACAACGTGGAAGAATATGCTTCTGGTTGAGGAGGAGAAAAACGCGGGGCAGCAATACAAAACAAAGGAGAAGCTCAAGTTGTATGTGCTGTGAACAGAAGCTAGAAGAAGTGTCATGGGTGGAGAGTTTTGAGTTAAATGAGAAGAGAACCAGCTGAGCAGAGCTAACGTCGAAGCTTGCATGAGCTGGAGGAATTAAACTCGGGCAGAATGTGATGAAAGCTTGAGCTATTGGTTGTAAAAGCAACGAGCTGAAGCTGGGAGCTTGTGGAATAAAAACGCAAAGAAGAAAAGACGCTGAAGGAGCAACGTGGGCTGGATGCATGAAGAGTTGCAGAAACAGCTAAATAACACGTGGAAGAGTGTGGGTTCTGGTCTGTGAAAGGAAGAAGCTACATGTTTTAACGTGAAAAAGCTGCGTCTGGATTTGAAAAGTAGCCACGGTTTAGTGTGGAGAAGAGACAGAATGTGGAATACGTAAAAGAAGAGCTGCATGTGAGACAAGAAGCTACGTCTTTAATGTGAGCTGAACGAGCTGGAACGAGCTGAACGAGTTAAACGCAGGAGCTGAAAACGTAAGATGAAAAAAAAGCTACGTGGGACATGAATTTTAATATTATATTCAACATGGGAATGAAATGGGGCCCACCTCTTATATACATAAAGTAGCTTCAGGGAATTGGAAATAATGCATTGCATGGAGTGAATAAAAAATCACGTAAAAGATGCATTAGTTAACTCGTGAAGCAGAACGAAGAGAAGCACGTGAATTTTAAAGGAGATAGAAGCTTCATTCAGCACGCCTCCTTCATTCAATTCATACCCTCATCCATTCGCACAGTACAAGTCATCCATGTCTCTATATTTTCGCAAATCCTCACCTATATATATACACCATTCATTCAAGCATTCATCATCCATTCCAACCCTTCATTCATTCATTCTTCCATTCCACATCCACCACGCCTTCACCCATTCCATTCTCCATTCCATCTTCCATCTCCAACATCCCATGAAGCTCTAATCCATCTTGAGGCTAGCAATGAGGAAGCTCTTGGAGAAGCTTGAATCCATGGAGAAAACATAGAATTTTGGCTAATGATTTCTCTATTTTCCTATACTGTTTCTCTTTCACATATTATCTTGGTTAAGTTGTATTTGATAGGGAATTTGTGTAATTGTAATTAGTGGCTGGTTAGACACTAATTAGGAACTTTTTTTGTTGATTAATTGATTTAATTAATTTCAATATTATCTAATTTCCCATGTGTACTTCGGAGGTGTTCGATAAAATACATGAGTGAAATTATGTGCTTAATTGTTTAATTTGAAGATTCCTTAATGTTTAGTTGGTTAATTAAATATTTAGGATGATTCAGAGGCTAATCAATTAGTTAATCAATCAAATTGAGTGTTCAAGATCTTAAAGACAAGATTTAACAGTTTAATGCGGGATTGAGGTCTCAATTCAACGTTAGATCATTAATCTCTTGAATCTTGAGTGGTTACCCAAGATAAATTGTTATGAACACAATTAGGGACTCTTAGGCCAGAATTAATCATAATTGGATTAGGATAAGGATAGTGGATACCAAGGGACAAATCTAAAGCCAGTCACAAGTCCATCTTTCACCCATAATCCATATAATTAGGTAGTAATTAGGAATTTTAATTCAATTTAGTCTTAGGTTAGTTTAATTCAATCAAAACCCCCTTTAGTTTAGAAATTTTAGAGCCCTTTTAACATTTGGAAAACTCAATTAGGCATTGAACGCCAATTCCAAGGGAGATGACCTAGGTTGTGCCATTAACTACATATTTTATCAACCTAGCATTATTTTGAGGGTTGCGCGACGAGCCACTCAGATTGCCACCAATGATCCATGAATTCTTGAAGGGTAGGTTTCATAAATTTGAGTTGCAAAAGGTAAAGTTACAACTTAAAAATCTAGGTTTCAGTTGAAACTAGTATGTTGGTGTAAAATTTTCTGAAAGTTCCTAATTAAAGAGTAAAGGAAGATAACAATTAGTACTTTTGTAACAAAGTTTTTATGGTTCAAACCTAAAATCAACACTTGTAGTAACAGAATTCAAATCTACAAAGGAAGCATATAAAGGTCAAAAGCCAAAGATCGAAACAATAACAATTTACAATCTTTATCAATGAAAGAAATTAAAACTTGATCAGCCACAACAAGATCACAAGATAATGAAAAATGAGTGGAATTGACTAAAGCATAATTTCTTACTATACATGATGAGATAACCTAAACTAAAGATAACTCTTAACTCTTAAGGTCAATTTTATACCATTAAAATAGATTAGTAGACAACATAGATAAGGTTTTTCTATGAATAATTAGATTCACATAAAGTTGAAGATGGAAGGATAGTATCAATTCTTTGAAAATAATGAATGATATTTAGAATCACAAAGGGCTACATAAGAACTAGTTTTGGAAGAAGTCATTGGAGCTACAGAGCCACCTGCCAAAGAAAAGATTAAGGAAATTCCAAGAATAATAGTGAAGGAACAGGCCTTAATGGTCCAACCAATAAGACTACATTCTATTCATATTTGCTTGTCTTTCATTCAAGAACTTTTGAGACCTCTTCTCATCCTCTGTTGCAAGGCTTCGCTAATTGCATTTTATTATATCTTCTTCATGCTCTTAGATACTACCCATATGTTTAGCAAGCCTCATGCCTTGCTATTTACTCAAAATTAATTCTAGGTGTGCATCAATTATTGCCTTTAGCTATTACAGTAGCATCACTAAAATACTCCCTTTGGTGATTTGTAGCTTCTTCAATAATAGCACTAGCTTTGGCAACTTGCCGTTCAACTTCTTTGGCATACTTTTTATTGGTATGGCAAAGATGCTTTTGAATTTAAGGATAGTAGTAGATAATTGTGATTTGAGAGCTTCCATGCTAACATGTCTACGTTTGTAACCCTTTCAATGTTAGTGGTTATAAATGCCATCTTAAGCCTTTATAGTTATAGCTTCACTTTCTTACAATTAAAAAGACCATTGTCAACACTTCTTTTGATAGTGCATTTTATTATTTTTTCTGAAGTTGTGTCATCTAGCTGTGAAACATAAAATTACTTTGACGTTAAGTAGCTTGTGTTGTGAAGCACTCCTTAAGTTAATGCTAATTGGTGCCCTAGTATGGGAAGTTTAAAAGAAGCCAACATACTAGGGTCAATTTCACTTCTTGTAGCAGATATGGTATGTTCTCCTACTATTGAAGAAATATCCCTATTATGGGAAGGTGACCTCTTCAGGCTTGCTCGCCAATTATTGGTGTACTTGACTTAACCTTTTTCTGAAGAGCTAGTTATTTTGTCACTGTAGTTTGCTCTTATTTTACTGATCTCTTGGTGTGACATCATCAGCTACTTCTTTATTATAATAAAGAAAGGAAGCCAATGAACTTTTTCATCACTGGAGTTTGGCTCTATTTGCTAGAAAATAACCTCACTTGTATAATTGTCACTTCACAGGATGTTGACTTCTTATTTTACAACTTCATGAGTTGTTGCACCTCTAGAGTTGTAGGCATGAAAACATCTTTCTCTATTTCTAGCTTAACCCTAGTATCTATAAGTGAGACAAGCTTGTCTAAGGAGCAATTTGCAATCATTTTAAGATATTATTAGGCTAAGTCATTCATTAGGGGTAGTTGTCAAGGACTTGGGGATTGATTGATGTTGTAACCCTAGATTCCCTTCGGTAGGAGAAGTCTCCAAAGTTAAGTTTTCTTCCTTGAGACTTGACATAGTAGAAAGTCTTCCTATTAAGCTAAGGCTAGATTCTCTTTTTCTTCCAACAATCTTCCTTATTGATTCCTCCATCCTATAAAGGGATGTTTCTCTTTCATCATCAGTAAGAGATTGAAATCTCCTAGAATATTGACACTAATTGCTACAAAGGCAATCTCAACTGATGTAGAAAAAAAGGATTTGCATGCAAGCATGTGAATAAATTCTATTCTATCTAATAGTTACCAAGTATCTCATATGCTAGTTTCACACCCATCTTTATCTCTATTACAATAGATTCATTGATTCTAATCAAAGCTAGAATCTCTTCTACTATCTTTTATCTTTCTAGACTACTAGGAACCTCTACCTTGATGCTATCAAAGACCTCTTTTAGAATGTCCACGTGCTCTTTAGTTGACTCACTTGCTTTGGCACCTAAGATTTGATTGTCACTTCATCCACAATAGGTTACTCATCAAGGATTGTCTCCGTATCCATTTCCATGGTAGAAATTGCCTCATCC
This sequence comes from Erythrophleum ivorense, assembly GCA_026724425.1. Classification (NCBI taxonomy): domain Eukaryota; kingdom Viridiplantae; phylum Streptophyta; class Magnoliopsida; order Fabales; family Fabaceae; genus Erythrophleum; species Erythrophleum ivorense. The sequence continues at coordinate 18,603,772 of JAIUCV010000009.1, forward strand.
ACTACATCCTTAAGAGTTGATTAAGCTGCATTTGTTGCCTTAACTTTTGCAACCAAGACTTTCACATCTCCGATAAATTTAATTTCAATCCTTTATGCAAGAAAACGAAAATATCCAATCTGTAGCTAAGGTTATAGAGAAAGCAATCAAATTCTCAATATGAGATTTGAAAAATCTACAAGAATTAAGTTCTTGGTCAAGGAGAAACCAGAGATAAGCTCATACTTAGCTAAGGTCAATGCATGGTAAGCTAAGTTCTAGAGCATAAAGCATGCATATATAATAAAAACGTAGGAATTTGTATATGGTTTAGAAGAAACCAATTCCTTGGTGAGTTCTTTCTTTTTATCTAACATTGTTTGGCAGTTCCCTTTAAGTCTTTCTAAGATAAGTTAAGAATGAGTTAGCTTTTTCAAGCACCCTTTTCTAGAAGAGAAAGCCATAATGTCTTAGCTGGTTAGTAGTATGAGTGTTAGTAAGCTATTGATGTTGTGTTGTTGCCTGCTTAAATCATCATTCCTCATTCTTATGGTTGTTTTCTTTTGTCAGAAGGGTTCTGATGCCATTTCTGTTCTGTCCAAAGGCTAGTGAAAGCTATCAAATATAGGTTTTTTCCATTAAGTCCTCCTCTTTAGTAGTGAAGCCCTTCTTGAAACCTTTTTTCCCTGATTCCTTAACTTAATATAGATTAATTAACTATGTAAGCTCTTTAAAATAGCTAGCTATTACAAACAAGATGCATACAACCCTTCTTCTTCTCATGCTTGTATTTGTTGCTTGTTCATTAAAATCTGCCTACAAAGGCCTTTTCACTGTCATTAGTTGAAGATTCCCTAATTCACAATGGATTCTGGAATAAAAGAATTAGTCAAACCACTAACTATCAATTGGATGAACTTTGCACCCTCTTTGTGAATAACCTTCCATATCTACTGAATGAATGTAGAAAATCAATCCTTAAAAGGCTATGCTCAAACTTTCTAAGGAGAATGTGAATTTTATATTCAAGAAATTTCAAGTTCAAAACCTATCAAAAGTGATAAAAAAAGGAGTGACAAAGTTGTTATAAGAGGAAAATCTTTTCAAAGACAGAGAGAGATGATGAACATCATTTTTATATATTTTATTCCCCTTAATTTGGACTTTTTAATAATGAATTATGGCTTCATGGATTTGATTGGATAAGATTTGATTTTATTGGCCATTTTTTGCACTCAAAATTAATTTGCAAAGTTCTTGGTTTTTAATGCATAAATTCTTTTAAATAATTTTGTAAATTTTCCTACTCAATATTTTTCATTATTTGTGCAAATTTTTAATGGGCAAATGAAACTTAATGGTGGAAATTAATTTAGAGGAGAATCGAAGCTACAAGGTTAAAGTAAGAGCTAAGATTTTAAGATAGAGGCCTCATTTGTACAACTTAAACAAAGGAATTATTTGTACAGATTTTTCAATCAATTTTTAGAACATGGAAATTCGGGAAAAAAAAAAAGGGAATGATTAGGCATGGATACTCCATGCTATACGGTTCTGTTTTGTGATATCCAGTAATCTAGAATTGAACTGAACTTGATAAACTGAAATAGGAACACCTTAAAGCAAGGTAAACTAAGTCTAAATAAGACTAAGATATTAATGATAGTATTTTAAAATGTGGATTAGAGTCTAAAGTTAACCTGGAATCAGAATCAAAACGGCCAAACTGAGAGTTACAGAGGCTAGTGGCATTTTTGTAATTTTAGGCAACTCTTGGAAAACATAAATGAGGGATCTTTAAATGGGAAAATTGAGTTTTTTAGGGTTCTCAGGCCCTAAATATCATAGAAATCCCTAAAATGGTTAAAACCCCTTCGATTTGCATTTTAAAGTATTGGTTGATCAAAACTTTGATAAAATCGTTTGGTAAGGTTTTAAATCCAATTTGGGTGAAACCAAAGGCATTTTATGAATTAAAGGACTTAAATTTTATGATGGAAAAGATGGTTCTAAAAAAGAATGTGAAATGAGCTCAAATAAAGAAACTAAAGTTTAGGACATAGTTCAAATTTGGAAATTGTCACAAGTGAACCTCCACCATTATATATCACATCCCATTCTTCTCCATTTTCTTAACTAACTCATTTCCACTCCAAAATAGGAACTAAAATAGCTAAAGATGGTGCACTAAAGAGGGAGCAAAGGAGAAGGAAACCAAGCTTGAAAAGTGTAATAAATTATCTCTTTTTCATGTTTTTCCTTTCACTAAACTTCTTCTCCTCCTTCCCCTCCTTCCCCTCTCTCTTCTTATGATTTTGATGATTTGTTTAGACATGGCTTATGATTGGTTTAGTAGAGAAGAGGGAGCGTTTGAAAGGAAGCTTTGAAGTATAAGAAAGTGCTCTTAAAAAACTTAGAAACAAGGTGAGAAAGCATGGTTTAAAGTGCTTCTTCTTGGCTCTTTCTTATCTTCTTCATTTTGGCTAGATTAAAGATGATATGTTAGGGACTTTATTTTGATCTAAACTTGATAGGATATGGGGTTTTGGAGTGTAAGGAAAAAGAATATGCAATTGGAACCAAAAGAGAAGTTTTAGAAATTAAGTTATGGTAATTAGGGTTTCAGTTGCACCTAGGGATTTATGAAGCTTTCTAGTGATGATTTAGATTGCGTAAAACCATGTTTCCGTTCTCAAGACATCTAGGAAGCTTTATAGATGGCAAATTCCCTAGGAAAACCAAGACAACTCTATGGGCTTTTTACCTTAGTGTGTGTCTTGGCCAAGAGGTAGTCCATGCATTTAGGGAGAGTTTTCTTTGATTATATGGATACAAATGGCCTAGAAAATGAATAATAGACACCAAAGGAAATATTAGTTTAAATTTACAAATAATATTTTGAAAGTGGGAAGTTTAAGTTCCTTTTAGGCATAAAGAAGTAACTTGATGTTTGGCTCCTTGGATTGAGCTTATGATGGCTCTAATGACATTAAATGGAGTGATGTGACTTAGATTGAGTGAGAAATTGGAGCCAAGATCATGAGCTATGTGAGTTGCTTCATTATGCTCTTGTATGGAACTATAACCATGGCAAAAACTAGAAATAGCTTGTGTAAAGTTTATGTGAGACTAGAGATGGTTCCATTAATGTGTTTATGTCTTGTTTGATGTGTCTAGGCAAAACAAATCAAATTCCTCCTAAGTGTAGGTATGAGGCCAAGCCAAAGAGATAAGGAATCAAAGAGGAAATTGTGCTTCTTGAACCAAGGTAGCTCTTCATATTTTCTTGTATACATTTCTTGGTTGTTTGATTGTCATTGAATGCTTGTATGTGTGTTAGAATCATGAGACATGCTTATAACTATTGGTTTGATGCTATGGTACCAATATGCTTCTTGAATTGCATTTTGATTGTGAAATTGCTCTTTATGGGTGTGGTTATGCTAAAAGTCCCTTAAAATAGGTGAGGCGAAGACAAATGTGACAACCCTAACTTCTATTCATTGTAATTAAGGTAAAATACGTGATTAATAACCATAAATTAGGGTTACAAGACATTATGATTAATTACACTTAGAAAATGCAGGAAAATTTAAACCTTAATGTTATTAGAGTCATCAACCAAATAATTACAAGCATTCATGTACACAAAGGAAACAAACACTCATTTATAAGCCTTTAATTCTATTACCCATTAATTCTAACTCACAAGAATCTTCTACCAATGTTTCTAAGTTATCCCTTGAGTTACCATATGAAAAACCAAGATTTCTATGTTAGAATGAGAGTTTGGGAATGTTAGTCATGGCTAAATGTCTTTACGCTATGGCCAATTGCTCTTAGGTTCACTCTTTATCTTCACAAGTTTTGTTGCGGCGATAGCCCTGGTGAGTTGGAGCTTCGCCACAGCTAACCTATATGGCGTCGCAGAGAGGAAACCTCCTGGAGCCTACCTCGCTTACCTCTCGCCATTGGTCATAGCCAATTCCCCCTTTCGCCCCTACTAATTGCTCTTTGGAATGCCTAACACATTTTTCCAAAAGTTTGTCACGGCCAATTCCTATTTAGTTGCCGTGAATTACCCTCTAGACATCTTCCAATTTGGCCTCTCACATTTTGCCATGGCTAATTCCACTTCTTGCCGCGATAAATTACTCTCTGGTACTCTCCCTAGGCAACTTCACCTCTATTGGCTATGGCTAAATGCCTTCTAATCCTACAACTTCTAAAGTCTTGTCTCATACTCCCCACTCTTCCTCCAATGACACCCTAGGGCCACTCTACCTTAATTTGTAGGGCTCCAATAGCTTTCACTAGCCTAATTTACCCAACTCATCTATCATTACTAGTTCAAGACTTTAATGTTAATTTCTACTCCTCCAACTACCCTATATCAAGAAGTTCATAAAGTAATAACAGCAAGAATTTATGAACTATCAACAATTAACATTTGATACACATTCCGTTAAAGATTTCATATATCAATGGTTTATACCAACATCTAATGTATCACAAAATGTCATTTCCAATAGTATACCATATCATAAATTCAACAAAGTTTATACATCAGGTGTTATAGGTTCATACATCCAATATCAAGCTAAGATGAGGCCTAACTCTTCAATAGATACATCTTACGTAATCAAAATATAAAAGCCTACACTTGGCAACATGATTACATGATGATGCTATACAAAAAGAATACAAAATTTAACATCTACTCTATTTAAATTAGTCTAAGTGTTGCCTTCTCCACACATAGTTGGAGCTCATGGATTTTCATCCACTTACTTCCCCTTATCCTTACCCGAAGAGCCTTCATTTGAAAGTATAATCCCATGAAATGGGGTAAGATGCAAATCTCAATAACCAAGGTAAATTCCATTGATATATTCCAGTTTAATTAACATATATGCATGATTTCATATAAGCATCAGAAAATATACAAGCCATATCAGTAAATGAAACAATTGGGCTATCTATGATTACTATCCTATACTAGCAATCATAATTCCACATGTTAAAGGCCAATAACACTGGGAGAGGCTCATCCATGGCACCTACTCCATAATGAGCACAATCAGGGTTTAGTGCATTTGGGGTTTGATCATAACCCGGTGCCCGATCAAAGCACATGCACGAGTGGCAGCCGCACCACAACTCCACCATGGACTCACAAGGTCCAATCACATATAACAGATAGCCAACCGATTCATTTAGCATCAAAATGATAATCATGCAGCAAATACAAAATTAAAATAGACATATGCATAGAATTAGCATGAACCCTCTTACCTTACCTGTAGACAAGTTGGGAAGCTACAGCAATAACAAAATCCTCCCAATCACTAAGAGCCTCTAATTTCGGGTTTTGCCTTCCCTAGACCAAAAACATCAATATATCACTCCAAAAAATAGGAAAATTCGCACAAAATTAAGGCCCATACTATAAGTCTACTATCGGGGTCTTAAACCACTAGAAAATGCATAAAAATAGAGAGTTTATACTTACCTAATAACACCCTTAGCCCCAACCTACGAAATTTCACCAAGAAAATCTCAAACAACCATATTTTAGATTTTGGGTATGGTGAAAATGCTCCAAATAAAAAACTAATCAGGCCAAAATGAAGAGAAAGAGAAGGGGATTAAGTTATATAACAATTACCTTGGCTGATTTTGAGTTTAGAAGTGAGAAATGGTGGATTTCTTGCTTAGAACCCTAGCCTCCCTTTGAAGGTGCAAAAATCCTCTTGTGTTTGTGTTTCAACAAAGTGTGGAGGGGCTAATGTGTTTAGGGTTTTAGTTTGGTCTAATGTGGGTCATGGGCTGACCTAAAGGTCCAATACCAAGTGGGTTTCAGATTTAAGCCTTGTTGGGCTGTAGAAATTTAATTAGGTTAGACCAAGTTTGAAGAACTTAATTGATTTAGGTTTGCACAAGGATTATTGGGCCATTTATAAGAGCTTATGCAAGTTAGGTCTTAGGTTTCTAATTCATTAAATTGAATCGGGGCATTACTAGGTGCTCTCTCTTAGGCCAAGTCTCATAATAAAAGGTTGGGTTTGCACCTAAAATCCTTAGGCCCCTAATAGTCTCTAATCATGGCCCATTTAATTTAATTTAGGCCTAGATAGGGTTTTTAACTTAATTAAATCTCAAACTCATATTAATAATTTATCTCTCTAAAATTTTCATTCACTTAACTTACTCAATTATTCCATATTAATTATTCTTAATTAACCTTAATCTATGATTAACACCTTAATTAATTTTAGGGTGTTATAACAAAAGTTTCTAAGCATGGGTAAAACAAGGCCAAAAGTCTCAAGAATGAGTGAGGCTAAGTTAAAAATCCCTAGAAAGTAGGCGAGGCTAATCCAAAAGTCCCAAATAATAGGGTGAAACTAGACCAAAAATCTTTAAAGCTTATTCTTAACTTGATATGTTTATGTGACATGGAAAATATGATTTAAATAATTTTTAAAAGTGTTTGGTGCATACTTGTATTCTTTGACATGGTTATATGCCATGTATGCTTACTTGAAAGGGTAAAAGAGCTATTGAAATTCTTTAAATCTCACTCTCCCCCACTTTCCATCTAACTTTGTCTAGGTGAAGCCTAAAGAGCAAAGAATGGGAGTCAAGGAGCATAATTTGTAATACTTTGACAATAGTATAGTTTTAATGTAAATAAATGTCAAAATATATATGTACAAGTTATATATGATATGTAAACCTTTAAGCATATGTAAAAATATGTAAACATGTTGTATGTAATGAATTTGGAGCCATAGGTATGAGAATGCATGATTTTAGCATTTTGAAGCCTTCACATGAATGTGTATATATGCAAGTAGGATAGTGAATTTGAGTTCCATGATGATTTGAACCATTTGTGGTGTTTCTATATGATGTGTTTATGCTTTTGGACATGCTCAAATGGTCATGGTATGGTTGGAAGGCCATTTGATGTAATTTGACCCTATTATGGTCCTAAACTAAGCCATATTTTGTCCCTGAACCAAAACTAGATCAAATGAATAAGTTTTGGCATGAAATTTGGTACACATAGATCTCATTGAGAGTGTTTCATTGAGCTAAAGGCCATAATTTTTGGAGTTGTATGGAATATCTTATGATTTTTCAAAATTGGCCAAATTATGCAAAAATTGTCATGGTACTGTGCTTTTAGATAGTTTGGTTTTTAGTGTCTTTGGTGGGCTAAATGAAGTCAAATGCTGATGAAATTTTATAGGCAAGTGGTTGGCATCATAAGCTTTCCATAGCTACTAAGAACACTTAATTTGGACTTCTATGTAGTGAGATATTAATTTTTAAAGTTATATATCTATTACAGTAAGAGAAACAACACCAGTTAATATTCCATTGGATTTCATAGGGAAAATGTTGTTGTTCTGATCTAAAATTTTTATGGTAGTTAGAAGACATCCTAAGCTTTCCATAAGGTTATATTTTACATGATTTGAATTTTTTTGGTATTAGTTATGAATTTTCAAAGTTGTGAACAAAATATGGAATGACATAGATGTTTGTAAGTTTGTCCTCTTAACTAGTTTTGATGTATAAGCCCAAAATCCAAATTTTATGCCCTATTTGGTGATGTTTTTGGTTGGATAAATATACTATGGCTCAATTGGCATTAAACCATGTTAATAAAGAGGCTAAGATAATATCCTGTAGACAAGGTCCAGGATCTTGTCGATAAGATCTTGTATTTTACACTATGGAATTTGAGACCTTGTTAATAAGGTTTTCTATCAATAGTACAAGGTCTTCTAATGTAACAAATTGTAGCATAGGATATGTGATGGTGTGACATGTTTCATGCAATTCAAAGGCAGATCCACATCCCCATTCATTCCATTTGCATATTCTCTCATGGACATGTAGCACTTTTTCATACACGGCCCTCACATACTTGTACATGCATGACTCATGGGCTTTTACATGTAGCAACAAGTGCAGCTCATTTCATCCTCCATAGCATTCCCATTCACATGATGCACACTCATAAGTCTAGATCACTTCATTCACGAGACAGGCACGAGCTAGCTCTCTTACATGGCACTCTTATCAAGTCACATAAACATGTACAAAGAAACACACACATAGATGCAAAAGCTGTTCCATATAGCAAATTCACACATACATGCATGGGATTCCATTCAACATGAGGCACACTTGAAAGCACAGCTCACCATATTCATTACTTATACAATCATGCATAGGTTTCTACATGGATGAATGGAACATTACATAATTCTTCACAAGCTCTCTCTTACCTTGACATATGTATGCACAACAGCTACACAAAAATTCCCTCTCTTCACAGATATACATATAATCAAATTCACACACACATGGATGAGAAGGAAGGTAGCACATATAAAAACACACATATCTAGTAAGGCACCAGAATCACACACACTTTTAGGCACACTACATGGATTGGGAGAACATGTAACACATGACGTGAGAGGGGCTTGGGATGTAGAGGAAAAGAAGGGGAGAAGAACACATGAAAAGAAGAGTCTAGAGTCTAGAACATGATTGAAGAGTGAGGGAAGCATGCATAACGAGGTATTCATTTTATTTTCCCTCATTCTTGAAAGCTCAAGGCCGTGACTTTCATCCTATTTTTCTTCCATTTTTTGCAATCCATGAAAGTTTAATTCCATCTTGTAGTTAGCTTGGATGAGAACCTTGATGTGGAGCTCAAATCCATGAAGATCACTTAGGGATTTGGCTAAGATTTCTACACTTTATTTTATTTGTTTCTAGCACTTTGTCTTATTCTTCTAGTAGCTTAGTTGAGTTTGTATTGGATTAAGATTAGTGTTGTTTATTAGTAGTGGCTGGTTAGACATCAATTAGTAGAGATTTTTTATGATTAATGGATCAACATTTTGATGGCTTAAGTGTTGTAATTTTCATATACCTCCAACTTTTACTTTATGCAATCAAGATATTTGATGAAATACATATTGAAAACTTTGTACTTGAATGCTTAATTTGAGGTTTTCTTAAAGTTTAATTGGTTAATTGAACCTCTTAGAATGAAAGTTCATAGATTAATTTGATTAATTAATCATTCTTTTTTTAGTATTCAATAAGCTTAATCAAAAGAATTAATGAATTGATGTGGAATCGAGGTCTCAATCAACATTGATTTATTAGTTTCTTAAATCTTATGTGATAACTTAAGATAAATTAGTATGAACACATGTAAGAATTTTGGACCAGAACCATTAACAATTAAATTAGGATAAAGACAGTAAACATCAAGGAATAAATCCAAAGTTAACCACATATCCATTACTTGCTTGTTGATTTCTTGCATTTTAGTTTGTAGTTGCATTGTTAATTCATTTTGAATTTTAGCTAATTGAATTTAGTTAAAAATCACTTGAATTAAGTAGCTTTTAGGTTTTTCTTAGTACTTGGAAAACTCTTTTAAATAATTAGAATCCATTTTTAAGAGAAATGATCTAGGTTGCATCCTATATTACAAATTTTTATTTAACTTAGTTATTTGAGATTGCTTGGCATAACCATCAAGAGACAAATACAAATATGGGACCTTTCATGTTGTCTTGTCTATTTTAACTAAAAAAATGCCACATTGCATTTAAAACGGTCCCTTAACATCTATAAAAATCTTTTTTACAAACTCTTAGCAGTTTCCATGAAAATTAAATCATGTTATATCACCTTAACTTAGTGAAAATTAAATCGTGTTAAATCTTGAAATTGTAGCTTAATTGTTGTTCATGATGTTGCCATCATTTTGTTTGCTATTAATGATTTCATTCACTAGATACATATTTTCCCACATTTAGGCTCTACATATGAAATTTGAATAATGTACTAGATAAAACAAAATGTTGGACCTTCCTTTTCATGAATAAAGGTCATATCTCTAAAACCATTTCTGTATTGTTATACATTATATCTACTTAACTCCATAGTTGGAAATATCAAAATGATGAAGCTCTTCTATAAAGTTTCATAAGTGCATGAAAGCTAGATACACATGTATATATAAGGTTATGGCACTCTATTTCAATGATGGCAGGCCAATATAGCATTAAGCTTAGACTCTTGTTTACAAGTATACATAAGACCAAATGGAAGTTACAATTTAATATTATATTACAAAATGGAACTTATAGTTTAATAATATATTATTTCTTAAAAAAAGTTAGAATAGATAGAAGAACTATTTGATTAGATTTTAGGGATAGAAAAACACTACAACATAAGAGACATTCTAGATTAATTTCAATCATGCCTTGTATTGATTTTCTTTAGATCTATAAATTTACATAAAACCAAATAAAATTTATTGTTGCATATGTAATTATTTCTAAAAATCATTTTGGATTAATAAAAGAAAATTTAACAAGATCTTGGGAACCACAAAAACACTATTGCATAGACATCTTCTAGATTAATTTCAATAGTGCTCTATATATGAACCCTTTCTTCTTTTATCTATTATATATCAACAAGAAACCAAGGAATGACATCCAAATCATTAACTAAAACACGAGAAACAAGAAATATAAGGTACGATCCCAATAAGGTCATAGCATATTGATTCTTTATAAAATCAAAGACAGCAGCAAATAATGATAGATTAAGGAGTAGAATTGTACTAACCAGGATGGTCAAAGTTGTAATCTTGAACTCTTGTAAGTTCCTCTTTAGTCAAATAATGATAGAAAGAATCCTATAATATTGTTAAGTAATTCATATATCATGGTAAAAGTATGATTATAAGTATAATAAGTAACATCAACCCATATTTTGAAACATAACCTCTTGAAAAGGGAAAAAGAAAACAAAATAAAAGACTAAGTAATGGATACAATAAAAAATAAGAAAAAGAATAGATAATGAATCACAAAGACAAGACATCCAGTTTATTTATTTATTTATTTTTAACTTATATCATCAAAACAAAGATAGAGGCTATGAGTGAAAGTAATTTCCATTGCTAATTTAAATTTGAAATACTTCAAGCCATATCCAATAAGATTAAATTACTTAAATTTTATTGAAATTTAAATAAAAACCATGCTAATCAAAAAAAATTTTAAGAAAAAGTGAGTAGTTACATAATTAGATGTTCAAGCATTCACAAAAAATTACCTGCTTCCTAATGCTCCAATTCCTTGAGACATCTATGCCAATATTGCTGGATTGATCCTTGTTGGAGCTACTTGAATAGACCCTTTCACTTGTGTAATTCTTTAGCTTCCTAGCCTTCAAATATATCATAAAAGCTCATTCTTACACATTTACATGGAAATGACACTTTTGGCAGCGGTTTTTAACGACATTAAAAGCCAAAATATTCGATGTTTCGACTTAATAAATCATTTAAGCTTCCCTAATTTATTTTCCATCCATAACATACTCATCCATATCAGAGACATCATAATTTATCACACAAATCTTGGATTTTGGACCATACTTCACAAAATCAGAGAGTTGCTTTTGGGTTACAGGGCTATTTTTCTGATATGAATTTTGGAAATTCATAACTAATTCTAGAAAAATCAAAATCATACATATGATAGCTTTTTGGAAATCTTTGGATGTCAAATAACAAATAAAAATAATTCTAGATCAAGACAAATCATTTGGCTAATGAAAATCAATGGAACAGTACATTGGGTTGTGCTCTTAGACTGATGTAGGCCCTGATATTCAAAAATTCATAACTCTCTCTATATAGATCCAAATTGAGTGCTCTCAGTGGTTGTTGTAAGCTTATAATGTCTACTTTGTGCTTATACAATTTCATAAGCATGAGACTTCATTTGACCCTTGAGAGACCCTGGAACCAAAACTGACCATATGAAGAGTAACCTAGACAATTCCACATAATTTGACAAATTTTGAAAAATCATAATAAATTCTCTAGAGCTCCAAATTAGGTGCTTTTTGAATTTTTGAAAATTTCTAGATGACACCTTTTTTCTTGCCAAATTTTGTGTAGAAACTCATCCATTTGGTTAGACTTTGGTTCAACATAAGATAATGGCCAATTTAATGTCCATAAAGGGATCATAATGCACCAAATGGCTTTCTTATTATTCCAAAACCACTTGATCTAAAAGCATAAATACAGCATATAAAAACATGCCAAATGGTTCACATCATCATGGAACTCATTCTCACCTCTTCACTTGAATTCATACACATGAACATCAAGGTTCATGGATGGCAAAAACTTACATATGCATACATTTGGTTCCAAAATAGATTCATACATCATATTTGCATACTCTTACACATGCTCAATAATTTACATCTCATAAACATCATTTAGTTACAAACTTTGACACCAAAATGCCTAATTTTCTCTTCCATTGTCAAAGTTCCATGCTTCACGATGTTTGGCCCCCATTCCTTAGTCCACTTGGCTCACCTAGACATTATTAGACATAATAGGGGGAAGAGTGAGATTCAATGAATCCCAATAGCTCTTTACCCTTTCAAACATACATGTATGATGTAATTACATGTCAAAGAATGCATGCATGCTATAAACATTTCTCATGAACATACATAAATCAATTTTCTTATCATGTGAACTCATACATGTCAAGCATAGGCTTTAAAGGGTGTTGGTCTAGCCTCACCCAATTTCTTTAGGACTTTTGGATTTGCCTCACCCACTTTCAAGGGACTTTTGACTTAGCCTCACTCTTCTTGAGACTTTTAGCTTTGTCTCACCTATTCTAAGGGACTTTTGGCATGACCATACCTATTCAAGCCACTTTGTATTCAAAAACATATTTCAAAAAGCATAACGGTACCATAACATGTAATCAACGGCTAAGAACATGTCTCATAGTGTAACACCATAAATTCTAGCTCATTTCATGACATTCATGGGCTTCACATCATCAATTCCATGAAAGTGTAGAGAAAAAGGAAATAAAATAATGACTATTTTCGCGTTGCGTTGTGTTTAAAAATTTCATTCAGTATCACGTGGACTGTGTGTGCTCATACTATACTTACCCATATTTAATTACATGTATACTACTCATTTGCATCATAAAATGTGGCTCACAACTCAAGAAAACCGAAATGAAGTATAAAATATGGAGGTTTATTTTTGGACAGATTTTGTCTTTTTCTGTCTAAACTTTGAAAAATCATAACTAATTCTAGAAAAATTGAAAACATACATTGTTAGTCGTTCTAGAAAGCTATGGATGTCTAATTCACACTAAAAATATATCCAAACCGTAATATCCATCACAAAGGACGTTTGACATTTGAGAAGATCCAAAGGTCAAACTGCATTCTGGAACTGTCACAGAATTCTGCAACAAACTTTGAAAATGCCCAATTAATTCAAAAAAATTCAATCCATGCAAATGATACCAATATGGAAATTTGTGGATATTAGCTAGAGGAAAAAAATATTTCTATACCAGCTTAGATAGCCCAAACCTCAAAATTCAATCTATGCAAATGATACTAATATGGAAATCTATGGATATTAAGAAATGCATTGCATAGGGCCTGAAATTTTCATTTTTGTTACGTGAGCTATATAAATACACCAACATCATTCTCCACTCATATACCATCCATACAATTCATACATATCATAAAACAATCCATGAACCACGAATTCGAAGCTAAAATTCTATAATTAATTTTTTTGACACCAACTTTGAAAAATCATAATTAATTCTATAAAAATCAAAATCAAGCAAATGATAGCTTTCTAGAAATTTCTAGATGTCAAATATAAGTTAAAAATCATTCTAAGCCATGAAACCCTAGATGGGCTATGATTAATAATAGAAAAGCATGAAAGGTTTGGTTGCCTAGGTTTGCTATCATAGGTTACTAATATGAACTTTAAAAAATTCACAACTAATTCTAAAAATATCAAAACCTAGAAAACCATACCATTTTGGAAATCTATGAATGTTAACTTGAGGGGAAAAATAGGTCCAGACTGGTCCAAACCAAAACAAAAGCAACTAATGTATGAAAACCTATGGAATAGTAATGGAGGTTTGGCTGCACCCTTGATACTGATATGGAAATTCATAAATTTATTTCTCTCTCTATATAAATTCAAATGAGGTGATCTTAAGTGCTACAGAAAGCTTACTATGTCTAGTTTATATTTATAAAATTTCATATCCATTGGACACCATTTGGCCTATGAGTAGCAAAGGCAAAGGACCTGACCATTTGCACAATAACAATACCAATTTTGTCAAATAATATGAACTTTATCTTCCCAAAAAAGATCTATATGCATGCCAAATTTCAGGCCAAGAAGAGCTCATTTGATCAAATCATGACATAACTCACGAATATGACAAATTTGGCGCCATATAAGGGTCAAAGTTAGTCCAAATGGCTTCCTAACTTCTCTACCATCTCTTAGACAAGTTTTAAAGTATAAATATAGCATGTATAGGCTTTCCAAGTGGTCCAAACTACCATGCATCATAATCTCACTATGCCACAAGCAAGAATACACAACTAAGAATGAGCTACCAAGTACCCAAAACACTTTTTCTAATTGGATTGGTTCCAATTTTGGTTTATATACTACATATACATACTTTTACATTTGTTCACATATTTATATCTCAAAAATAATATGTACATACAAACTTTGACATCCCTTTATATCAATAACTACATTAATGGCAAAGTATGATCTATCAAGTGCCTTAGCTTCCACTTTTGGCTTCTTATACTCCACGTAGACATGTTTATGATAGGAGAGGGAAGGGAGTGAGATTCAAAGAATCTTAATATCTTATACACTCATTCAAGTAAGCAATCAAGACATATAAGCATGTCAAAGCAAACAAGTAGGCATCCAACACCATTAAGAATCATTCGACACATAATTTATATGCCATGAAATATATCAAAGCCTCTAGCTCTAGGGACTCTTAATCTAGCCTTACCCTATTTTTGGGAACTTTTAGATTTACCTCACCCTTGGTCTAGGGACTTTTGACTTGGCCTCACTCATCCATGAGACTTTTGCCCTTGTCTCACCCATACATAGGGACTTTTGGCTTCACTTCACCTATTTTAAGGGACTTTTAGATTTAGCCTCACCCTTGATCTAGGGACTTTTGACTTGGCCTCACTCATCCATGAGACTTTGGACTTATCTCACCTATACCTAGGGACTTTTGGCTTCACTTTACCCATTTCAAGGGACTTTTGGCACCACCTCACCCTTAAGAGCAATTTTCACAACCAAATCATAATTCAAGAAACATATTGGTAGTAATGCAATAAGGCAACATCAAATGGCATGTCTTATCATACAAATTCATATACAAGCATACAATGACAATTGTATATCCAAGAATGCAAACAAGAAGAAGTGAAGAGTTACCTTACAATCTAATATAAGCTTCCCTCTTAATTACTCTTTTCCCTTTTTGGTCTCACACCCACAAATAGATGAAGTTTGATTTCTTTAGCCTAGACACAACAAATAGGATCTAATTATACTCATGAAGCAAGCCACAACATTTAATACATACTAAGGAAGCACACTTGGCTTCATGGTCACATATTAGTTCCATAAGAGGGCCTAATGAAGCAACTACCCTAATTCAAGCTCTTGGTGTCATTCTCTTCTTATATCTAGGTCTCTTGACTCCATTTGGAATCCTTAGAGCCATCATACACTCATTTGTAAGAGCCTAAACACATGTTGCTTCTATAGGTCATATTATGGAATTTATACCTCCAACTCTCAAAATATAACTTCTAAATCTTTTCCAAGGCTTCCTCTCATCTTCTTCCATCACATAAAGTCTCAAACCAAGTTTAAAACAAATTAAAACGCTCCCTAGGTACTCCTAAGGTCTTGGCTGAGACATGCGAGTCAAATGGAGCCCATGGAGTTTGTAATTTTTCCTTGAATGGAAGGGCTCTTAGGAGGCTTCCTAGGGGTCTTAGAAACTCAAACAAATATTTACATATGCTAGGGAATTCTTGAATCAAAACAAATTTTACAAGATGTTCAAAAAATATCAACTTTGCTATCTTGAAATTCAATGGTTTTTCTTCAATTCTCTTTGCATTTCTTATGTTCCAATACTCTAATTCATGGGTTTCATGCTTGCTCTAGGTCAGAAATTCCTTCCCTTTCCTAGCTCTTAAGTTGGTCGAACTAATACACATAAGAAGCAAAGAAGAAGAAGTAAAGATACATGGATATCCACCTTAATTTCCTTGCTTCTTCATGAGCTTCTTCCTTTTGTATAGCCTCCTCTTCCAAAGTCTAATCTTTCCCTTTGAACCAAGGCCAAAATAGTCCCATATCATCCACCAAAACCATGAAAAGGGAGAGGAGAAGGAGGAGAAGGGAAGTTGTAAAGGAAGAACTAAGAAAAACCTTAATTTTCCATACCTCTTACCTTGATTTTCTTCTCCCTTGCAGCTTCTTCTTATGTGTCTATCTCCCTTGGCCTCTCTCTCTCTTTTGCAAAGAACAAAGTCAGTTATAATGGAAAGCAAAGGGGGGAACTGAAAGAAACGAACTGTACAAGTAGCGAAAATTTTAATTTGTTTCTTCCCATGGATCCGTCGACTTGATTAAATCGAGTATGAAATAAAATATTACCTTTATAGCGTGCTTTATCTTTTCAGATATCTGGAACTGACGTCTATGCGCAGCCCTCTCTATCGGTATCCACACGAATGATTTGGCAACTTGAAAGGCATGCTAGCACCTTTGTTCACCACATCAGTACGTGAATTGATGAGAAGACAATCTTCTCTCTCTAGGCGTCCGTATACTTTCTCTCTCTAGGTGTACGGCCGCTCTCTCTCTCTCTAGGGTGATGGCTTAGGGTTTTAGAAATCTGACCCCTTTTGTGATTTCTAAACCCTAGCCTACCTCTCCTTTTATAGAAATATATTTAGATTAAATTAATTAATTTAAATACATTATTTAAATTAATCCAAATTAATCTTAAACAAATTAGTTAAAATTTGAATTTATTTCATAAATTCAATTTGAACTAATTCATTTATAAATATATATATATTGAAATATATAATACAATATATATATTTATATCAAATATAAATATATTATATATTATATATATATCAAATAATATATATACTTATATTCTGAATTAATTACATATATATATAACATATTATATATATAATTATCTCACCCTAATTAAGCGTAACATTCATCGAATCTAGACACAATTCTAGCTTCAATGAATTTGGACATTTTTGTTCAAGTTGATTCGTTCTTGTGTGCGACCATGTAGATCTATATGATATTGGCAGTGGGCCAACAATGTTATTGCACCCACAAGTCACCAGTGGCCTCTAGTAAGACATAGTGACTACCCAAATCACATAGGGTTTGGTGATCCGATACAGCCTATCCTATAAACCTATCACATCCCTTTTATCACACGATATCTTGATCGAGCATGAGGTATGGAAATGTCATCCTTATCTTACTTGATCATTAGTTTCTTGATTTGTGTGTAAACTGACAGAACGAATGGAAAACCCTTCCATCCAAGCATGGCTATATATTTCTCAGTCTCACTCATCGAGGGGCCCAGAGATATCTCTCCGTTAACCAGAGGGACAAATTCCATCTTAACCACTCATCATCCCCTACATGGAATCTACTATGCCCGACAATAGCCTTTACGATCACCTGGTCAAAGGTGACTTTTGACAATGCCAAAGCACAGTATCCTTCATGTTGGAATCTATGATGATCTCAGGTATGAGGGATTAGTGACACGGTTATATATGAGGTACGCTTATGACCTAATCCATGAAGCTACCTCATGACGGGTCCATCCAACACCCTGTTCCCAACAGGCGCCTATGATTTTGATTTGTATCTCCATACATGATTAACACATAACCATCAATCAAAATCATACTCGTCTTAATTCATCATCGTTCCCACAATGATGATCGACTAGGGATATTTAGATAACTAATATAATTTATCCAACGATATAATTATTATAGAAACATGCAAATATAATAATTGTAACAGAAAAACTTTTATTCTTAATGAAGCACAACGTTTACAAATGATTGGCCTAGGGCACAATCTCCAACAAGAACACCTCTTATAAGGAATAAAAGAAGAAATTGGTCATTACAATGACATTTATGTCCTGACTTTTAGCTAATTCATTTGAGGTTCATTTTAACTCCTTTTCTAGAACCATCTTTTCCATCATTAAACTTAGGTCCTCAATCTTATAAAATAGCTTTGGAATCACTCAATTTAGATTTAAAACCTTCCCAAATGGAACGGTCAAAGTTCAAGTCAATCGATGTTCAAAAACGTACACCGGAGGGGGTTTAAACCATTCCAGAGGTTCCTATAGTTTTTAGGGCCTCTGAAAACCTCTGACAACTTAATCTTTTCATTTAAAAATCCATCCTTGGTGTTTGCTTAAATAGGTTTTGCTATAGCGAGGACAACTCTTGCTGTTGCTAGAGCTTTCCGGCTATTCTCACCACAGCTAAAGCTATTACGAGAAATTCTTTAGATTTTATATGGGCCATGAACTTGCTATAATGAACTAGCACCCTCACTGTAGTGAACTAGCACCCTTCTTGTAATGAACTAGCACTCTCGCTATAGCGCACAGGGATCTTAGCTATAGCGAGGAGACTTAGAAAAATTCTAAAACCTTAAGTCCTCATTTCTATGAAACCCAGATGTTACACCTACCAAACCTAAGACAAGCACAGTTATCATCACCTAGCCATCATTAGCAAAAGAACTTCATATCCATTACTCAATTTATCAAAAATCCACTAGAAATCACTTACCCACATTTCTAAAGAGTCAATTGCACCAATATAAAGTTAAAACACTAAGAACTCACAATAAGTCACTCCTAACATCTCTATTTTCGCACATGTAATAGCCACGCACCAAAAATCAATCCAAATGGTGGAAATTCAGCATATACACTTCAAAAAAGAAAAGGAAACACTTACCCATACATCTAAAAGATCAAATGGACTAGTTTAAGCCTTAACTACCAAGAACACACCATGAGTCATTGCTAAAATTTGGATTTTCGCACATACAATCAACTATATACTAAAGTCAGCCTATAACAGGAAATTTGAGCAAGGTTACACTACAAAATGAAGGCAAACACTTACCTTATTGTTCTACCAACTCCACGCTTTGAAAATCCTACAAGGAAGCATTAAAATCCCTAATTCTTAACACCTAGTGTCTAATAAAAAACCTTCAAATGATAAGTTGTTTGATTCAAAATGTAGAGAAAGATGAGTGGAGTAAGTTTCCCTTCACTCACCTTGGCCAAAACTCACATCTTCTTAGTGGATCGAAGCTCGAAAAGAGAAGAACCACGCCTCTCCTCTCTCCTCTACATTTTTCTCTTTTTCTTAGCTACCTAAATGAGTAATTTGTTAAAGGAAATAAAATAAGCAACCTACTCTTAGGGTTTTGAATGAGTTTGGGCTGATCCAAGAGCCCATGGTTTGATTGAGCTTGTTTTTAAAGTGTTTGGGCCATGGTCAAGTGAGTTTGATTGAGTTTAGTCTCCATAAAGCTAAAATTGGGCCCTAATAACTTGTTCTTGGCATAATTAAATTAACTATGGGGTTTCAATTAGGTTTTTGACCCAATAAAATTTTATATCCAAAATAGCACTTTATTTTTCGCCAAAATTGCATAGTGATGATTATTTTTCCTAAAATATTCAAAATAATTATTTTTCTTAAAATTTCTATTGTCCATAATTTTTCTTATTTGTCCAAATTAAATCCCTAATTCTCCATATTTTCACTTAATTAATTTTAGAATGTTACACTAATGAGCTTAAGTTTAGCATTTAAAACTCTTTTCTTTAAGTTTCTAAAGTTTTTCTCTAAATTATAATTTTACCACTAATTCACTCTGTAGTTATATCTAGACACTTTGGCACCATTTTCGCATCATGTGTGATCTTATAATCCAATTTCTTAACATCTTAACTACTCCTCTAATCTTATTATACCTTACCTCACTGTGACTGAGGAATTTAGCCTAGTTATAGATACAGAGTATCCTCCATTATTACTTTCTTTTATATTCTATCACTATTTAGAAAAACTTTTTGCAGTTGCCTATACTTGGCTTTTAACTAATTCTTGGCCCTAATTCCTTATCTTATTAGGCTTCTAAACATGTGGGGCCCTTAATCTGACCCCATCTATGAGTTTAACCCAATATAAAAATATTGGATATTACAAATTTCATCATAGAAATAAAGATACTTTAGTAGAAATATAAGACATCGATAATAATTCATCATCCTCATCATCTACTCATAAAAACACCATTTCTTTTTAAAATAATGTAAATAAATACTATATCATAAATAAATAAATAAATTATATTAAAAATAAAAATAATTCAAAGACATATATATATTGTAATTACCAATTAATTAGAAAAAAATCAATTTTAAGAAAATTATAGAAGAAAAACTAGAATAAGATAGATAATATATATATATATATATATATGATTATAAGTTAATTAGGAATAAATCAAATATAAATAAAATTATATAGGAAAAATTAGAATAGGAAAAAAATATATAAAATAACTAAAGAAGATAATTGAAATAATAGTTCACAATATATAAAAAAATAAGAAAATAATATATTAAGAGTTTTATCATTATCTACACTTCACATTTATAAGAACATTCTCATATTACACATTCATAAATTTCACCCTTATTTATCATATAGTTTGAAACTAAAAATTTTCAAAAAAAATTAAATTTGCTTCCCTACGACAACAGAATAAGAATTATTTTAAATGATATTTGAGACAAGAAAAATATAATCAAGGTACAAACAAAAGGCGCCACCTTATTATTTATACATTCACAAATAAGAACCAATAGTAAGCCCCTTTTACTAACTTAAGGCACAACCACAATTAATAGGATATTCTTAACAATGCCTAAAATCATATTGGACATAAATTTATCAACACTTATGTCAAACGTAGGGAGTTTTAATTTGATTATTAGATCAAACAACAATTAATTCATAAGCATGGCAAGTTGTAATGTTATGGAATTATTTACCTTTTTTTTTCTAAAGAGATCAAGCACTATTAAAGGCTTAAATTAATCTAGTTTCTGGCTTGATTCTTGTGTAATTTTTTTAACCCATCAAAAGACATCCAAATTTTGTAAAAATTGGTGGAATGCTCTTTCTTAATGTTAACAAGAGGTCATAGAAACAATTTTTAAAAATTCCTACTTGTGACCCCTCAATAAACCTATTTAGAACCTTATTCTATTTTTGCTTGCAACACTCAATTTCCTCTGAAATTCACTCAATTACCCTAGTAAATGGACTCCAAATGACCCCCAAATTTCCAAACCTGAGTTTTTGGGTCTCAACTACTTTTCTATAAAATTTCATGGATAAATTCCTTTGTTTACCTATTGAACCAAATTCCTTATTAGATCTACTTGAATTTGCCCTATACTTGAGTATGGTTTTGTTGGTGCTTAATTCAAGGACCTAACCTGCTTAAAAATTTCTATAAATTTCCAGATCACAAGTGTAGAGAGCTAATGATTCACCATAAAAATTGGAGCTTAAAATTCAGCCTTTAAATATCTCAACAGAAACCAAACATTAGATTATTCAAGCCATATTCCAATTTTAAGTACTATTTTGTTATCCACTATCTTGCCTAGCCAAAACCAAGTTATTAAATTCTCAAATCTACCAAAATAAATCCTAGGAATGTTAGTTATGTATATGGAAAAATTTCAATACTACCCAAGGTCCTTAATTATCAGTTCTACATGTAAACAATTACATAAGTCAAATCTATTTCACAACGTCCCAGCAGATATAATAATACAACTGAGCTAGTGATTATTTTCATATCTTTACAACATAAAACACATATGTATATATATATATCTAATTTCACAACCACCAAAACCAAGTTAACTTATTAATATTTACAATACCAAAAGATTTACAAAAAGTTAATTATATAGGCAATACACATGCTAAACACAAGCTAAACATTTCATTTATCAATTTTCTATGGACTTGGCTTTGTTAGCTTTAGAACTAATTCCTGGATAGAAAAGTTAGCCATGTAATGAGATAACAATCCCAATAGTCAACATCACTTTCAAAGAATATATAAGTGGCACTGAATCAAAATTATGATCACATTAGATGCAAAAGTCTAAATGAAGAAACCATCTAGTTGCTAGATAGTAGCTCTCATTCATCCATTAAGCTATTATACTTAGGTTATTGTCTAACAATAGAAGGACTAGTACCCAGGACATCTACCTTGATTAAAGAATAGATATAAATGCAACTAAACATTCAATATATGTAATACCCCAAAATTAATTAAGGTATTAATAATGTATTTGGACTAATTAAGAATAATTATTATGGAATAATTAGGTGAGCTATATGAACAGAAATTTATAGAGAAATAAAGTTATTAATATAAGTGTAAGATTTCAATTGGGTTAAAGCTTAATTTGGGCCCAAAATTAATTTTAGTAAAAAATGGATAAGGATTTATGGAGGCCTAATGATTTTATGTGCAAGCCCAACTCCTTATCATGAGACTTGGGCCAAGAGAGATTACCTAACAATGGCCCAATCTGATTTAGTAAAATAGGGGCCTAAGACCCAAATTATATAAGCCGGCCCAATGCACATTATACAAACCCAAATTAGATTGACTCTTAGAACTTAGCCTGACCCTATCAAATTACTGCAGCCCAACTTATGAAATAAGGCCCAACAAGTATAAAAATTTGAACCCACAAGGAATTGGGCCATTAGGTCAGTATATTCCACTTTTAGCTCTAAATTTTCTGCAGCCCATTTATTAAATCATAGCCTAACCACTAGAAATGAGCCCAATTAGACCTTAGGTTAATGGGTTAGCCCATTTCTCATTAAAAACCCTAAATCAGCAGCCACACCCATTTGGAAGAGCAAAACACTTGGTTTTACAGAAGGGAAAACCTATTTTCGTATCTTGAAGAGAGGCTAGGATTTCCATCACTATTTTGGCTCTATTTCTCCCACTTAGAACAAGGTTCAGCTAAGATAACCTTCATATAACTTAATCCTCTCTTCTTCCTCTTCGATTTGGCCCAATTGGTCTTTTATTTGAAGCATTTTTATCTTCCACCCAAAACTGAAACTTGTTGTTTGGTGCTTCCATGGTGGATTTTGGAGATTGAGGCTATAGGTGTTGTTAAGTGAGTATCTTCTTCCCATTTTGATGCATTTTCTGTTAGCTTGAGACCCTTATAGTTGACCTATGATATGGGCTTTGGTTTCATGTGCAATTACCCAGAAATTAGAGTGAACTATGGTAGTTTCTGGTGTGGGAAAGTTGGAACCCGAAATTAAAATCCATTGGTAATTAGGTGAGTAACCTCTAGGCAGTCATTAGCAGTTCAAATCTTTGGTTATCTGATTTGTTGCTAGAAATGATGATAATTATACTTGTTATAGGCTTGATGTGTATTTGGATTTTATGGTAGCTAGAGGCAGAATAATTGCCTTCATTGAGGTAACCGGGGTTAATTTTTCAATTCCATGTATATGTTCATGTTAATCTAATATTGTTTGCACATATATAATTTTGAAATGCTAAATGATTAGTTGACTACTTAAATTGTTATTGTGATTGGACCTTGTGAGTCTATGGTGGAGTTGTGGTGCGGATGCCACTCGTGCATGTACCTTGATCAAGCACCGGGTTGTGATCAGACCCTAAATGCACTGAGCCCTGGTTGGGCTCATTATGGAGTAGGTGCCATGGATGGACCTCTCTCGGTGTTATTAGCCATTAACATGTTATGTAGGATTGCTAGTATAGGACGCTAGTCATTGGTAGTTCAACTAGTTCATTTGCAAATTAAATTGATGATTCTGGTATTAATGACATGAATTTACACTGGATTGATTAACTTATACGTATATATGGAAACTGCCTTTTGTTACTGAGATTGTATATCTCATCCCATTATGGGCTAACATTTTCAGGGACCAGACCTCTTAGTGGTAAGGAAAAAATTAATAAGAGCTTAGTTTTGGTTTGGAAGCCTTATCAAATTGCATTGTAACTAGATTACTAGTTTTTTATCATTGCTGCATTGCATCATGAATTTCCAAATATAGGGACAGTATATGTAATTTAATTACCATGGAATTGAATATTATGGTTGTAATTGGCTAACAATGGATAAGTGACTTGACCTTCTATGAACATTAAGCATTAGCCCCATGCATCTTGTGGCCCGAATACATTTGCTGTCACTAAATTATGGTTTTTGCTTATGTGTGATAGCTTGGTGAGTAGAAACCAATACTTTAAATCTTGGGATGGATAAGGATAGATAAACTAGATAAATCAAGTAGATAAACACCATTAGAAGTTCACAAATGGAGGGAGAGTGGTCCTAGAGTATCCCTAGAAAGAGATTTAGAGAGTAGGGGATGAAACTTGGGAGATGCTCTTGCATCAGGGGTTGTGTCGTGGCTAAGAAGGCCCCGCCATGGCCAAATGAGTGACAGAGGCGAAAGGTGCCACTGCGTGAGTCATCTCACCGCGATGCAAGCTAAGAAAATTGGCTTGGAGAGTAACAGTGGCAAGGAACACTGCGGCTTGAGGAATCTCGCCATGACTCAGTACGAAAAAAAATCACCCAGGAGGGTGGCAGAGAGAAACCTTATTACAGCACAACATGTACCGCCGTGGCACTAGCCGAGGCAACTAGGTCAGGAGTGTCCAGTAGCGAACCTCGCCGCTGCGTAAGAGTTTTCCACCGAGGCGAGAATCATGGAATTTTGAATAGTAGTCCCAGGAGGCATTACTGCGGCAGCACCACGTAGGCTGGCAGTGACGAATTTCCCGTAAATTGCCCAATGGTTCCTTAAAGTAACTTAGCCGCAGCGCAAAAGGTCAAGGACATGGCGTAGGTCCCCAAACTCTTACCTTTAGCCTAGAAACCCCAGTTTTTTCAATGGAAATGCTAGGAAATGATACAAGAACACTTGTGAGAGATTTTTGTGTGTTGAGACTGATGAATGGATAATCACGAACCCCTTATGATAGTATAAATTCTTTTATGCAATTCTCACATTTGTGGTTGTTTAGTGATGACCCTAATATCAAGGTTCAAATTTCCTTATATTTTCATAATGTAATAAATTGTAATGACTCTAGACCTTGATCATTAATTATTAATCGTATATTTAACCATAATTACCATGTATAGAAAATAGAGTCGTCACAACATAGCATAGTCAAATCCATAAATTCAATTCAATGCATAAACATATCTGAAATAAATGTGCTACTAACTACCTTATCAACCAACACCTTAAAGTCCTATCAATAATTGCTAGATAATAGCTCTCATTCATCCATTAAGCTATTATACTTAGGTTATTGTCTAACAATAGAAGGACTAGTACCCAAGACATCTACCTTGATTAAAGAATAGATATAAACGCAACCAAACATTCAACATAGCATAGTCAAATCTACAAATTTAGTTCAATGCATAAACATATATGAAATAAATATGCTGCTAACTACCTGATCAACCAACACCTTAAACTCCTATCAATAAGCTTTTATTTCCAGCAAATTAAGAACCCAAAATCTAATTCAATTAGAAATACATACAGATGTACATAAATCAGTCGCAACTTCATATAATTTCTACCTTGTTAGTACAATTAGGTTCAAAGGTTTTGGAAGGTTTGACCAAAGTTTATACAATTGCAAAAGTCTTTTAACAACCCTAATTCTAAATCACACTAAATTAAGCATAATCATATGATCAATAATCTATACGTAACATCTAAAGCTAATAGTGTTTGTTAAGAGGTGAAAATATGAAAAAATTTAAACCCTTTAATCATTAAAAATCATTATTCAAATAAGCAAGAAAACTTAAGCTCATACAAGATTTAAATGCCCATTTAGAAGCTTCAATTCATTCACAACTAAATCTAAGTTGCAACTTAGCTTATCATTAAAACCCAAAATGTAATTTTTTTTTATCCTCTCTATGACTCAAGCTACTCGCACTATAGCGAGGTTCCTCCCTAAGCCTCACTATTTAAAAACTCCTCAGACTCATTATGGCAAGGCTACATGGCATCATGGCAAGAGCGCTTATTAGAAAACCTCAAATAAACTTGCTCAATTCTCGCCATAGTGAGCCCCTCTCATGCCGCAACGAGACATTACTCTCTAAAATGCTTTCACCCTATTTTCCCCAAGTTGCGCTCTTGCCAAAAAGCTTGCATTGTGGTGAAATTAGCTTCTATTACCCCCTGAATGGGTTTTAGCTATGACTCAACTCCCTTTCATCCTAAACTTATGGTTACTCATCCTAATTATTTTATACAACCCCTCAAAAAAGTTCTAGGGTCCTCTTATAGCTGAATTACATGATTTTAATAACCTACTAACTCTTATATACTTCAACTTACTAATTCTCGTTGCCTAGGGACTTAAAGATGGTTTATGTCCATTAATCATCACTACATATTAGCAAGTTTACTCATTATGATAGCAAGGGGTGCCCAAGCTACTAATGACAATGTCAAAATGTACATTTCCCTACCATCTACCCCAGCCCACTCTAAACAAGTTTCATTAGTCCAAATAAGCTTGCTCTTAACCTCTAATTACTCAAGTATCCTTTAATATGAAAACATAGCTATGCCAAACCACAAATTCACATGTAGGGTCTCAGTATCGGAAAGAATCTCTGTACATTAGAAATTTAGGCTAAACTTTCATATGATAGGAACATACTCATTCATAGATTAACCATTCAATTTTTTTATGTGCACAGAAATCCATATTAGATTAGCATCAGGTAAAATCCATAGGGAATGCATCCCAAGTTATAAAATATCAAAATACCCACACTTGGCAAAAATGGATGCATCATGATACTATACAATATAAGTTAGACAAAATTAGCATTTATACAAAATTAAAAGCCTTCCAAGTGCAGAAGTCCCACCCAAGACCTAACCCTAAAGGTGCTCATCCACTTGCTTCTCCTTTTCTTTAGTTGAGGAACCTTCACCTAAAATTGTTAGCTAATGAAACAAGGTGAAATTTGAATTTCAATAACCAACAAGAAATTTCATACATATGTACAAATTAATTAACATAAATGCATGTTATACATAAAACAATAAAAGCATCATCATACTCAACCAATGAGTTAGTTGGACTACCAGTGACTACTATCCCCTATTAGCAATCACATATAATATGTTAATGGCCAAAAATAAAGGAAAAGGCTCATTCATGGTGCCAACTCTCTACTAAGCACACTTACGACTTCGTGTATTCATTGAGTGTGATCATAACTTCATACCTGATCGCAGCATAAAACACGGGTGGTAGTATGATCATAGCTCTACCAAAGACATACTCAGTCTAAAACAACAATCAAGTAGCCAACTAATCATTTAGCATAGAAAAACAAATATGTGTAACAAATATCATATTAAAATAAACATATAGGGGGAATTAGAATTAAACCTTAGTTACCTCACTCAACAACATTAATTATCACAGAAGTGAATATCAATTGCTAACCCTCTAAAGGTTCGAAATTATCAAAACAAAATTTTGTCATCATCCATTTCAAAAATAAGCTACATAATTATGCCTAACATTAAAACTACCTAAAAATTACTTGCCTAATCTTTAATGAATTCCAATTTTTGACTTGGGCCTTTCTACTCTAGAAAACCTCAATGTCTCACTCCAATTTCTTAGTTTTTTTGCACAAAATCAAAGTCCATTATATAAGTTAGCCAATGGGGCCAATATTCAACAAAAAAATACATTAAAATGAAGAGAAGATACTTACCTAATAGTCCCTCTAACCTCAACCTCTGAAAATCATGCAAGAAACCATTGAAATATCAAATTTTAGATTTGGTGGTGAGGTGAAAATCCACTAAACCAGAAACCAATTGGACCAAAATGTAAAAGAAGAGGAGAGGATAAGCTTTTATTTAACTTACCTCGGTTAAATCTCCCTCTAAAAGTGGAAAATGGTGGCAAGAAGCTGAAAAACCCTAACTTTCCCTTAGAGATGTGAAAATGCTCTTATTTCTTCCATAGAACCTTATGTTTTTAGCACCCAAATGAAAGGCAAATAGGCTCCTTAGGGTTTTAAAGCAAGTGGGCTAGTCCAATGGGCCCTATGTTCCAAGTAGGCCGAAGCTCTACATGTTGGGCCATGGGTGTAAGGGTTTAATTAGGTTCAAGATGGGTTCAACTTCCATAAAAATAGAGTTGGGCTTCTATAAAGGATTCTTGCTATAAATAAACTAATCATAGGGCCCAAATATTAATGTCCACCTTCACTTAATTAATTTCTTTAATCAAACTCAAATCCACTATTAAAAACTTATTTCCACTTAATAATGGTCTAAAATTTTTATTAATCCTTCCTCATTTCTTCCTCCATCTCCCAAGTTACTTCATCAGAAGTTAGTCCTTTTCATATCACTTTTACCATAAGGATATTCTAATTATGTAATTGTTTGACTTTGGAGTCCACTATCCTTTCCGACTCAACCACATAAGACAAGTTATCTTCTAAATGCACATTCTCATACTCAATGACATGTGAAGGGTTCGGTGATATTTTTTTAATTGGGATACATGGAACACATCATGTAATTGGGATAAATTTGAGAGTAAATCTACTCTATAAGCCATGGTTCTATCCGCTCAAAAATTTGAAAGGGACCAAGATAACGAGGACTAAGCTTTCTTGACTTAATAGACCATCCTATGCCTATCACCAGAGTAACCTTAAGGAACATACAGTCTGCCGCCTCAAATTCTAAGAGCCTCCTTCTCTTATCTATATAACTTTTTTACCTACTCTGAATAGCTAACAATTTCTTCCTAATGAGTTCAATTTGATAATTTGATCTACTATATTTGGTCTTAGGAGGTTTCTTTCCTCAAGTTTTACCCAATACAAAGGTGATTTACACTTCCTCCCATAAAGTGCCTCATATGGTGCCATTTGGATGATAGAATGATAACTATGATTATAGGCGAACTTGGCTAAAGACAAGTACACACCCCAATTCCCTTTTAATTGTAACACATTAACTCTAAGCATATCCTCAAAAGTCTGAATAGTCTTCTTAGTCTAGCCATTCAACTGAGGGTAATAGGAAGTGTTAAAGTTAAGACTGGTGCTTAAAACCTCTTGTAAAGACTGCCAAAATTTCAATATGAATATGGGGTTTCTATTTGACACAATGTTATTAGTTATACTATGCAACCTCATAATCTCATGGACATAAAGTTGTGCTAGTCTATCTAGAAGATAAGTGGCTCTAATAGGAAGGAAATAAGCAAACTTTGTTAATCTATCCACAATTATCCAAATAGCACACTCCAAAATCTCTAAAAGGTGTAACAAATTTGTGGGTTTTTTATGTTCAATCTTAACCCTCTGACAAATTAGACATCTACCATGTTTAATTTCATTCTAGGCCACCAAAAGCTCTTTTTAAGCTCTTTATACATCTTAGTAGTGCCTAAATAGATAGTGTATCTACTCTTATAGGTTTAAGATAGTACTATGTTTCTTATCTCCTCATCCTTGGGTATGCACACTCAACCCAAATACCTTATCAAGCCATTATCTGATAGGTTAAAATCCTTAACCTTTCTATTCCCCAATTGCTCTTTAATCCTACCTAAGCGCTTATCTAGCTCTTAAGACTCCTTAATTCTCTTCTTAATATCACTCTCTATCCTTAACTGGCCTAAAAGAAGGCTAATAGGGTGCACAGTTATGGATAAATTCGGACGGCATCTCCCCATGCTTTCTATTTTCCCAAAAATTACAGTCTTTATATTTTCCAAAGTCTCAATACATAACAACAATAACTAAGCTCATATGGCCTTCATGTTCAACATATAAACATCATTTCAAGGCCTTTATATTCAACATATAAACTCCAATTCTAATTATTCATATGCTTTCTAAAAATAACTCATAGCTAGGGTTTAACAAAACTAGCTTAAAGCATATGATTTATAAGTATAAGATGGAGAAAACTTACTCTTTAAGCTTAAGCCTTGCTTCTTTTAGTTTTCTCACACTAAAATCCTTTATTTTCCCACTTAGAGCAACATTTCACCTTGAAGAAAAGATAAATATGCAGCTGCCCTTTGGAAGAAATGGTTGGAGGATGGAGAAGATGGAGAAATTTGGTGAAGAATGGTGGTAGTTTTGCTTGGTTTCACTTCATCTTCCACTTTTTCTCCCTCTCTCTCTCTCTCTTCACGTTTTTCTTTCTTTCTTCCTTATATGTGGCGTGAAAATGGTGGAATGGAGGTGAAGAAGATGAATCTAATGAAGTTAAATGGTCATACTAAATTTGGACCCTTGGATCAACATTTTCAAGATCAAATCTTAACCTTCCATTCCTTTTTTTCTTTTGATTTTCTAATTTCATAACTAAATATCTTCTTCCAAAAATTCTTGGCCACACACTTGGAAGCTTTACCTTAGCCCTTAAGTTATGGAGAGTAACCATAATTAATTTCTTAACTCAACTATGGTCAATTTTTAACTCAACCATAGTTAGTTTCTAACTTAACCGTGATTAATTCTTTAAAATAACTAAAATCTTTTTCTTCTTTTCCTTTCATTCTATATTTATATTTGGGTTTCATCTTCTCTAAAACTCTAATCATATCTTCTCTTCTCTTATCGGGCCTTTAGAATCAACTATTGGGCCTTACAACAGTCTAAAAATCAGTGTCTGGGCCCAATTAAAGTTTTACGATACAATACATACCTTTAGACTTTCTCAAATTTATGAACATTATTTCCTCTACTTTCTGGCCATATTAAGCTTCAAACATGGGTTCAGGAGCCCTTAACCTCAATCTTCATAAATTTCGATATCAATCGGACACCCAGATCTATAGGTGTAATCTTCACCATTCTGTATTATGATTGTGCTATAAACTTTTCATTTACTGCAATTCTGTCCCTGAAACTCCTTTAGGGTTTCTTAGCCCTTTAGCTATTTTTATTTCTATAGTTGTTACAACTTCCTTTTTCTATTTTACTCATGGCTACTGATCGAGCTAACCAGATCCCAAACCAGATCCCGCCCGGCCATCCGGACAACTTAGCATCATTGGACTTGTCTTATCAAACTGAGTTTAACCGTGGGTCACGGATTTCTGAGATTCTTACCCGATTTTTTGATATTCTTACTTAAAGTCACGAATAGAGGGTGAAACTAGAGTTCCCTGAACTTTAGGGCAATTTATACATTTTGCCCAACATATAACTTTTCTTTGTATTTTAGTCCCTGGCTCCTTCATAGTTGACTTTGGAGGCTCTTCGGGACCTTTTTCTAATCTCTTTTTTTCATCTATTTTAGCCCCAATTTTAGGGCACCTCTAGCCTTGACTCATCATTATTTACGATCTAAAATATTATTCTAATTTTATTAGACCTCAATTTATTCTATTTGAAGGACTTCCTTTCATATCCGGTGAATTTCGTACGTTAACGGAGAAACCATATGTTACATTTCTCGCGTTTCCTTACATTTTCTTAGATTTTCAGAAAATCGGATGTTACACGGCAAAATGTGAAAAATTTGTGAAGGCGTAAGGAGTTGAACCCATGAGTAATTGGCCATGGCGCAAAGAAATTTAACCGCGGCGAAGGGGCTCTATTGCTCATATTCACTTAGAAACCTTAGTTTCTCTTAAGGTAATGTTAAGGAATGATCTAGAAACACTTGTAGGAGGATTTTTGAGTTGGAATTGATGGATAAAAGAATCAAAGGCTCCTCATTGATAATTAAATTCACTTGCACATTTGAATAATTGTGGTTGTTCAGCTAATGACCCTAACAACATTAAGGTTTCAAATTTCCTTACTTTTTCTTGATGTAATTAATCTTAATGACTTCAAACCTTGATTTATGATTATTAATCATGTACTTAACCTTAATTATGATGATTAGAAGTTAGGATCGTTACACAATTCCTCTCTACTTCACCCCTCACATCATTACTAATTTCGCTGCGGCTACCTTCGCGACGGTGAGGAAGCCTCCTGGAACCTACCTCGCTCGCCTCTCGATATTAGCTGTGGTCAATACCTATTTTCGCCGCGGCCAATTCCTCTCTGGAATGCCTAGCTCATTTTCACAAAAGTTCATCGCGGCCAATTCCCCACTTCGTAGCTGCGAATTTCCCTCTGGACGACGCCCAATTTAGCCTCTCACATTTCGCAGTGGCCAATTCTACATTCGCTGTGGCTAATTGCTCTCTGGTACTCTCCCTGGGCACTTTGCCACTTTTGGCCACAGCTAACAATATTTTGGTTGCGGCCAAATGCCTTCTGATCCTACTACTCTTAAGACCTTGTCTCATACTCTCCACTCTCTATTTAGGGACTCTCTAGGGCCACTTTCCTACTTGTTATGAGGTTCTAATAGCATTTATCTACTGAATTCCCTAGCCATTAGATCATTACCCATCCCATAATTAAAGATAGATTCTCTTACTCATTCATTAGTCTTATATCAACAGATTTATAAATTTCTCACAATGGTCATTCAATCATACTTACATTAGGTATTTCATGCATCAATAGTTCAAGTCTATAATTAATATCATAGGATTACATTACTCAAATAGTCAGTTATATCATAGATTCGTAAGCCCAAAACAAGTGTCAGAGTTCATACATCCATCAATAGTTAATATGAAGCCTATTTCTCAATGGTTACATTCTATGTTAACAAAATACAACTCCTACACTTGGCAATACAAATACATGATGATGCTATACAAAGATTAACAAAAATTAGCATCTACTCTATTCTGCTCAGACCGAGTGTAGCTCTCCACACCAGGCCTCAGCTCATGGATGTTCATCCACTTGCTTACCCTTATCCTTACCCAAAGAACCTTCACCTGAAATGTTTAATCCCATAAAACGGGGTGAGATACGAATCTCAGTAACCAAGGCAATTCCATCATATATTCCAGTTTAATTAGCATACATGCATAGTTTCACACAAGCATCAGAAAAATGTCAGTCATATTAGTAAATGAAACAATTAGGCTATCATGATTACTATCCCATATTAGCAATCATATTTTCACATGTTAAAGGCCATTAACACTGGGAGAGGCCCGTCCATGGCACCTACTCCCCATTGAGCACAACTAGGGCTCAGTGCATCTGGGGTTTGATCATAACTCGGTGCCCAATCGAAGTATATGCACGGGTGGTAGCTGCACCACAACTCCACTATAGACTCACAAGGTCCAATCACAATATAATGATAGCCAACCAATTCATCCAACATTTCAGATCATTCATGTACAGCAACATATAAAATTAAAACAGATATATGCATGGAATTAATATAAATTCGATCACCTCACTTGTAGACAATTGCAACAGCCACCAATGCTACAAAATCTACCTATAATCATAGCATTAGAGAATTACTACTCTAATTCATCATTAACAGTTGCAACAAGTACTCAAAGAATTTAAAATGCTAATGACTACCTAGGGATCACTTACCCAGCCACTACAAGTCCCAAATTCAGATTGAAGTGTCCTCTCCCAGAAACCTCAATATTTCACCCAAAATCCTAAGCAAGTTTGTACAAAATTAATGCCCATATTATAAATCAGCTATGGGGGTCTCAAAATAGCAAATAAAGCATCAAAATTAAGGGTTTATACTTACCTAATGTCAGCCCTAGCCTCAACCTACGAATTTCACCAAGAAAATCCCAAACAATCACATTTCAAATTTTGGGTATAGTGAAAATACTCTAAATGAAAAACTAATTAAGCCAAATTAAAGAGAAAGAGAAGGGGATTAAGTTATATAACTATTACCTTGGCTGATTTTGAGCTTAGAAGTGGAAAAATGTGAAAATATGCTAAGAACCCTAGCTTCTCCTTTAGACCTTCGATTTTCTCCTTTGTGTTTCAAAAAAATGGGATAGTGGCTGAAGTGTTTAGGGTTTTAGTTGGGTTAAGTTAAGTCAAATATAGGTCATGGGCTGCCCCAAGGAGCTAACTCCTAATGGGCTTCAGATTTTTGCTTTGTTAGGCCAGCTCGTATATATTAGGTTGCTGAAATTCAATTGGGCCAGACTAAGTTTGGAAGACTCATTTGATTTGGGTCTACTCAAAGGTTATTGGGCTAATTACATGGGCTTATGCAAGTTGGGTCTTGGGTCTCTGATTCATTAAACTGAATTAGGCCATCACTAGATGCTACCTCTTAGGCCAAGCCTCACAATAAAAAGGTTGGTCTGCACCTACAATTATTGGGCCTCCATTAGTCTTAACCTTAGCCTACTTAATTTAATTTGGGCCTAGATGAAGTTTCTATCCCAATTAAATCTCAAACCCATATTAATAATTTATCTCTCTAAAATCTCCATTCACTTAACTTGCCTAATTGTCCCATATTAATTATTCCTAATTAATCTAATCCATAATTAACACTTTAATTAATTTTTTGGGTGTTACACCTCTAAATCTATTTCCTTACTTTATCACTTTCTAGCCATATACCACTAACTCATGATGGATTCTAGGACCTTCCTATCTAACATACATGGTTTTATGGACCTTCTAACTTCCAAATACCACAACCTAGTAATCCTTATTATTTAGGGACTTAAGGGAAAATCACATTATTAGGCTCCCACTGTATATGTTAGCACAATTACACATTTTGACAATAAAACACACCAAAGACACTTACAAGATCATCCACATGTACATTCCATCAAGATTCCATACAACACTATTCTACTTAATCATTATTTGCAAGGCATGATTATACTCTCAAGTAATGAGTTATGATTCTCAAGTAACAAATAACTCATATCAGATTCTAAATAAGTACATACGTCAGAGTTCAAGTACTACATACTCTAACTTCTTATTGGGTAAATCATTGATTACAAGACATCAAAATACCTACACTTCGCAATATGAGTGTATTATGATGCTATACAAAATGAAATTACAAAAATGATAGCATCTAAACTAAAACAAAATGGCCCTAGTGTAGAGAGCCTACACATGGCCTCCAAGTCAGGGGTGCTCATCTACTTATTTCCCCTTTCCCTTATCTAAGGGACCTTCACTTAAAATTGTTAGCCCATAAAATGGGGTGAGATATGAATCTTAGTAACTAAAGGAAATTCCATACATATGTACAATTTAATCATAAAAAATGCATATTAAATATAATTATCGATAGTATCATCATAATCAATAAATGAACCAGTTAGGCTACAGTGACTACTATCCTATACTAGCAATCACACACATCATGTTAAAGGCCAATAACATAGGAAAAGGCCTGTCCACAGCGTCAACTCCCTATTGAGCACAATTAGGGTTCAGTGCATTTATGAATTTGATCACAACTTGGTGCCTGATCGAAGCATAATGCATGGGTGGTAGCTGCACCATAACTCCACCAAGGACTCACTCAAGGTCCAAACACAACAATCAAATAGCCGACCAATCATTTAGCACATCAAAACATATTATGTAGCAAATATTAGATTAACAGTACACATATGCAAGGAATTGAAATTCAACCCTAATTACCTTTCTTAGTCGAGTTAAGTTATAAAGCCAAAAATGAATTCCCACACTCTAAAGGCCCTAATGCATCAAAAATCAATTTCTTAGTTAATACCAAACACTAAAATTAATTACTTATCATTCTTAACATCTTAAGTATTTAAGAAGCACTCACCTAAACTCTAACAAAATAAATTTTAGATATGAGCCTTCCCACTCCAGAAAACTCTAATATATCACTTTAAATTCTCAATATTTTGCACATTGACAAAACCCATTATGTAAATCAACAATTAGAGCCACTAACCAGTAGTAAATACATCAAAATAAGGGGAGGATGCTTACCTAATAACCCCTTAGTCTTAACCTTTGAAAATCAACAATGAAGCCACCAAAAAGCAAGTTTTAGATTTGCGTAATGGAGAAAAATTCACTAAACTAGAAACTATTTAGACCAAAATGTGAAGGAGAATGAGAAGAACAAGTTTCATATAGATTACCTTGGCCAAATCTTCCTTTAAAAGTTAGAAATGATGGAAAGGTGCAAAAAACCATACCCTCCTCACTTCCTATGCAAAAAATGGACTTCTCTTTGGCTGAAAAATGAAATGGTCTACAGAATGGGGAATGAGGGCTGACTATGTTAGGGTTTTAGATGAGTTTAGGCTGACCCAAAAGCCCAAAATCCTTTTAGGTTCAGATATGTGCTTATTAGGCCTTGGGTTTAATGGGTTAAGTTGATGTAATGTGAGTTGGGCCTCTTAGAGATGAAATTGGACCTTCTTACAAACTAGGAGTGGGCTTCCTTATTTGGCTCATGATATAAATGAATTGATCATAAAGGCCAAATGAGATGTCCATCTTCCCTCAATTAATTTCTCTAATTCAACCCACAACTATAATTAATATATCTTCACCTAACAATGACAAAAAATGATTATTATCTTGAAATGTCCAAAATAAATCCATTTCTTTAAAAATCCTTCTTTTCCTTAATCTCCCCAAATCCCTTACATTAATCTCTTAATTCATCATAATTATTCTTAATTAATTTCATGGTGTTACACTAAATCCCAAGCCACCAGTCATGCCAAGGTGTCAATTGATCCATTCTTGCATTAGGACAATTCATGTAAGTGAGGCTTGATGGATGGCACGCCTATAATATCACCAATTTATATCCATTTCATTTGTCTCTTACCACTACCCACTCTTAGGAATTTGCAAGAGAATTACTAATTTAATGGTTTATAAAGGAGGTGGTCAATTATGCTTGCATTATATGAGATTCCAATTAATTTTAAACTTTTGCTAAATGTCAATCCTCCCAACAAGGATGGCTACATCTTAATTAAGTGGCATTTAATGTATTTCCTCCATTTTTCTTTTTAATTTTCCCATAAAATTCCATTAATCTAAGATTAGGCAGTTAACTCTTAATTAGTCATGATTAATTCCTTAAGATTTGCTTGGATTCTTCTTTTAATTTTTCTTACTTATTTAGGTGACTAATCTTGATGATATATTTTAATACTCTCCTTTTAGTTTGTAATTCAACTTAGAAAAATTAGGATGTGACAAACTATTTTATTAATATCCTGTAATATTAATTTGACTAATAGTAAATCATAATAACTAAAGTATCAAATTTAATCTAAATTTTTTATCATCGTTGCTGATCTTAAATCTAGATTTCTTTTTCAAATTAATCTTTTATAATTTAAATTGACTTTAGAAATTACCTTATAGAATATGAAATTGAAAAATAGATATGTTAATTTCACATTTGAAAGCTTAGAACCAAAAACCCCAAATTCAAAGCTCATCAATGGCCAAATTTTGAAAGAAGAAAGATCTAGAAGTTTCAACCAGCAAAAATGCAAATAAAGCAATCACAACACTGTTTTCTCTTAGGGATGGAAGACACTATACTTTTGGATGAAAGAAGAATGCTATTGTAGGTTCATGTACAATGATGTTGTATTTTGGTTGGAAGAAGAATATTAATAAGACTTTGTATATAGTAGATGAAAAGTGTGATATACCACCAGGAGAGAGGGAATGAGAAAAGAGAAAAAAAATTATGTTTTCTCCTATTTGGATTAAAATAAGATATAAGAAAAATTATTTTTGACTCAAGTATCTAAATGAAGTATTATAAATATTTGAGTTTAATAAGGATAATCTATTTGGAAACTTTAAAATATAAAAGAATTCTATTAGATATAAAAGAAATATCCAAGTAGTTCCATAAAATGATTTTTAAACTTTAAAATTTAATTTAAATTAATTAGTTAATATTTTTTATTCTAAGATAATTTATTTAGTATTAAAAAATTATTTTTAATTTTATTATTATTATTATTAAACTTTTTTTTCGTTATTATATTTTCAAATTTTTCCTCTTAGCTAATAAAAATAATGGTGACGCTTTTTTACGTCGAGATAGTAAAGCATCTACATATGTTTGATTATTAAACATAATATCATCAATATACTGTATATATACATAAATTGTTCAAATAAAATTGGAGTATAAACTTTACATTGATATATAATTATTTTAAGCCGATTATTGTAATTTAATTATTTTGAATCATTTTTTGCCAGAGCATACTATGCATTGTATGGGTTATATACTATAGCCTATTTTGGTAGACTATTTTAAATCATTTTTTTGCTAGGGAGAAAGCTTCGCACTTGATATTATAATATTTGTCTTTTGGTGTAAATGGACTAACGACCATAATATAAAAACTTGATTCAACCACCTTTAACATTTCTGAGTTGCCCATCCCTTTTGTTGACCCGGAAGAACGTTTACGAAGTTTCATAGGTAGTGTAGAAAGTTTTATATGTCTGAAAAAAGGTTGATCGTGTTCTTCATTCTTTCCTGCGGTATTCAATCTCAAGACAAGTCAAAATTTCGAAGTGGTTGACCTTGCAAAACATAGAGAGGCAGGTCAACATTTTTCTTTTGATTTTGCTTGTTTGATGAATATACGTTTTTCAATGTCATTATGCTTATATTCAAATTTTTTCTATTAATTATTTCAGGGAACAACTTGTATGTGTTTTCTTGTGACTACGTGAAGCAAGACTATTTTATCTT
The DNA here is from genome assembly GCA_026724425.1 of Erythrophleum ivorense. Taxonomy (NCBI): domain Eukaryota; kingdom Viridiplantae; phylum Streptophyta; class Magnoliopsida; order Fabales; family Fabaceae; genus Erythrophleum; species Erythrophleum ivorense. Next base: position 18,642,667 of record JAIUCV010000009.1, read on the forward strand.
TGCTCTTCACCAAAGTTGACGATCAGGGCAGAAAAATATAGAAGTCGTCTCTTTATCTGAAGGAAAAGATATGGCAAAAACCTAAGGGCCCGTTTGGTATGCAGGAAAGACCACTCCTGGAATGGAAAAGGGAATGAGAGAGCAAGGAAAGCATGTTTGGTATGCAGCGTAGTCTTTTCCTTGGAAAAGTCCAAACCCTCAAACATGGGAGAGTGCAAACCTTTATATTTGTGATGGAAAGTAGTCTACCTTGAGAGAAAGCAAATTTTTGGACCATTTTAACCTTGTGTGTTTTAATTTCTGATGGTAGAGATAATTAAAATTAATTTTTTAAAATTAAATTTTATTATTTTATTATTATCAAAAATAAAAAATAATTATTTTTCTCATTTTTTTATTTTTATTGATAATTAAAAATAATTATTTTATTATATTTTATAATTATTAATAATAAAAAATAATTAAGAATATTTTGACCTTTCAATCTCTCTTTCATCTCATTTCAAATATAAAAAAATAAAAATATTTATTTTTTTATTTCCATCATACCAAACATACTTATGGGGTACAAGATTCCTTTCCATTCCCATTCTATTTTCCATTCCCATTCTATGAATGATCTCTCCCGTCTACCAAACGGGGCCTAAAGGTTTGTCCTATTAAACCTGACATCATTTATGGGGAGACTTTTAAGTGTGGACCATTATTTGCTTTGATCTTTGGAGGTGGAGGCTAGTGACTCTCGTGCTGCAAATTCTTTAGTGGTATATGATTTCTCAACTAGGGTTATTAAAGAAATCAAGATACCTTAATTTGCTATTAAAGTAAAATGTAAATTACTCAATTACAATGGTAATGCAGGTGTCATATTTTACAACTTTGATTTTGACACTGCCTATAGAATTGAGCTGCGGCTTATTGATGTTAGGAGTTGTGACATCAATTCCTGGTCGCTGATATATGGCCTTGATAATGTCCCATCATCTTAGATCCTTTGTATGGAGGCTTTGATTCTGTGATATTGACTTTAGGTAGCTATGCTGATTCTAGCGTTGATGATGACAGCCATGTACTTTACTCTGTGAATATGAGGACCACGCACTAGGCGATGGTCAACAATCCTGCAGGTGAAGATTTTTTGTTTTTGTTTTCAGTAGGGTATGCTTCGTCGTTTCATATAATAAGGACAACTTTGTTAAGCTTGATGCATGACTAGAAGGCTATTATGTTTTGATTTACATAGTGTTTGGTTCAATCAAAAAGAGGGGAGAGGTTTTAATAATATTTTGTCTAGTTCATCTGAAGGGAAAGGGAAAGGAGATAAAATTAAATAGACAATTATACCCTTATAATATTAGAATTATTTTTTTTTTTGTTTTTAAGATATTTTTATAAAAAAATGCTTTTCCTTGCTTTCTATTATAAAAAATAATTTTTCTTGATTTCTTTTCAAAAATATTTTTTATTTTCATAAAAAATTATCTTGAATTATATAAAAATATCTATATTTTATTAACTACATTAAAAATTAGAGATGTCAAAATCCATTTTTATGAACTACATATTATACTTAATTTTGTTTTTGCTTTCCATTGTTTTTAATTTTTTAATAAAATTACAAACTGATTGTGTTGGTTGCTTTGCTACTGCACACCTTAGTCACTTTTTTGTCACCTCATACACATCATAGAATTTTTTCCTTTGAAATTTCTACAAAACCCAATAAAATGTATAGAACAAGATTACTATAAACAAAAAGAAATATATAGTCATCATTTTTCAAATACATTAGATTGTTCAAATATAGTAGATTGTTGACATCAAAATACATCATCCATGGTATTGGTTCCCCATAATGTCAAAATTGCTCAAAAATATAGCATACACCAAAATATCATCATCCGTGCTAATGATCCTATTCATTTAGAAGAACCAAAGACCAAGTCCATAATTATCGCCTTACGCATTGCGAGTGGATATTAAAGAATTGAGTTTTTCTTTCCTTTATATCTTATAAGAGAATTATAAATGGCAGGCAACTTGTCAGGATCACATCCACAATTAGTAATCATATTCCAAATGTCTTCCCCTGACATTAGGTTTTTGGAAATTAAAGCCTCTTGTAAGATATTATTGCCATGTTGAACTATATCATTTGCAACACTAAGCACAGAAGCTACCCTATCCATTGCATTTACTAACTTGTCAATATCTTTTTCTTGGGTTTCAACTTCTTTCCTTTTCCTCTTACTTGTAGCACTTATATCCCCATGTGATTGTTCATGAACTGAAAAATTATCAACGTCAACATAATTTTTATAGTTCTCCAATGTGAACTCATTTTTTGAGACAAGATTATCAATGTAACATCCGGTCCTTTGGAAACAAGAGAAAACGTGAGAAACGTAGCGTACGATTTTTTCCGTAAATGAACAAAATTCACCGGATACAAAAAGAAGTCCCCCGAAATGAGATAGTTAAGGTCTAAAAAAATTTGAGAAGCATTCTAAACCCCTAAAAATGAGAATCCTAGGCTCAAACGAAAAGAAAAATATAGTTAGAATAAAGAAAAAATTTCTTACGAAAAACTTACGAAACGTAATGACATCTTTGTAATTTTAACTAAATTTTAGAATTCACACAGAAGGGCTTTTTAAATGAAAGTTTTGATTTTCTTAGGGTTCTCAGAGGCCCTGAAAACCATGGAAACCCTCGGGACAGTTAAAACCCCTCCGGTGGATGTTTTCCAATGTCAGTTGACTCAAACTTTGACTAATTCATTCAGAAAGGTTTTAGCTTCGATTTGAGTGATTCCAAAGGCATTTTACTAAATTGGAAACCTAAATTTTATAATGGAAAAGACAGTTCTCAAAAAGGAGCTAAAACAAAAGAGAAACAAAAATGCCAAAAATGAAGGGTAAAATGGAGATTTTTGAAAAGTATAACTTATTCCCACCTATATATATGATGCACCCTTCTTCTCCCTTCATTATGCACGACCATGTTCTGCCCAAAACCATAGGAAAACCCTAGGGGATGAGGCGCACAAGAGGAGGAAGAAAAAGAGGAGAAATTCAAGGTAGAAAGGTATGAATTTTCATAGTTTTTCATGCTCTTTCTCTTCCAAACCTCTTCTCCTTCATTCTCCTTTATTTTCTATGATTATAATGAAACATATGGATCTATTTTAGAGGAGAAATTGAGCAAAAAATTCGGATTTGAAGAGAGGAGCTCAAAGAACACAAGATTCAAGTGAGAAAAAGCAAAAAAAATAAGGTAATTTCTCTTCCTATGGTTGCCATTTTTAATCCCCTTCTCCACTATTTCGCCCCACTTGAGAAAACTCTAAGAGGAGATGATTTTTAGGCAAAACCAATTATGAATCTAAAGAAAAAAGGTGTGGAGATTAAGAATATACAAAGAGAATTATCAAAAAATCATTAGATTTCAAGATGCAAATTCTAAGGTTTTGTGTGCACCTTCCAAAATCTGATTTCATATGATAATTTCTAGGCCTAATTAAGAGTTTAAATGAGTTCCTAAGACCCCTAAGATGCTCCCCATATGCTTCCTCCTTCAAGAAAACAAAGAAATCTCCATGAAGGCCAAAAGTGATCATAGTCTCAGCCTAAGCAAGTTCTTATAGCTATGGAGAGTTTTTAATTTTTCTAAGGCCATTCTTGAGTCATATTTGATGAATGAAAATGAGGGGAGGCCTTGGAAAAAAATTTAGAACTCATAGAAAGTGATTTGGTGCCTTAAGTTCCATATTATGACCTAAAAAAATAATATATAGTTAGGCTCTTAGTTTTAATTGTGTGATGGCTCCAAGAGGCTTAAAAGGAGTCAAGAATCATATTTGAAAGGAAAGAATAGAGCTTAGAAATTATTTGAGGGGTGTTGCTTCATTAGGTGCAAGTATAGACCATAATAGGGGTTATAAAGCAATATAGTATTTAAGCAAGTTGTATGGTCTTAGAGATTGTTTCATGGACCTAATTGGTTTCCATAAATTGTGTCTAGGCCAAGAGAAACCATCTCCACAAATTTATAGGTGTGTGGCCGAAAGAAGAGGCTTGGAATCTAAGGAAAAAGTGTGTGATTGTATACAAAATAGCTCTCTCCACCTTCTCTCATGCATGGATGTGTGTTTAGCTTATCTTAGAAGGTGTGTATGTGTATTTTTAAGCCATGAAAAGTATGCTAGTATGATTTTATGTGCCATGATTTCATGATGTTATGTTATGTTTTCAAATGAATGTATAATATTTATTGAGTTTGCTTGAGTGTGGAGAGGCCAAGAACTCTTGACTATGGTGAAGATGAGCTAAGAACCCTTGAGATTGGTTGAGACAAAGTAAAGAGTCTCCCAAAAGTAAAGTGGGCTCCTAAAGTATGGTTGAGTCCAAAACTCTTAAAGAATGGGTGAGGTAAGTCCAAAATCTATGAGAAAAAGTGTGAGGTCAATCCAAACACTTGGTGAGCTCTTGAATATCTTATATGATTTGTTTCACATGCCAAGCATGTTTTTTAAATGTTCATGACTTCCATTTTATCTATGCATGCATTTATAAGACTTGCTTTGCATATATTACGTATGATTGAATTGGATATGAGCTATTGGGAATCTTTGAATCTCATTCCCTCCTCTCTAATGATCTCACATGCTAGGTGGATCAAGTGGACATGATAATGGGAGCCAATTACCTTAAAGAAAAAAGATTGACAACCAAATGCTTAAGTTTTGCCACTTTAAGACCATAATTGTGTCATATGATGTATCCCTTTGATATATACGGTTTGTGACCCCTTAGACATATGTAATTATGATATTATGTGATGTAGGAATAAAAGAATATGTTATGTGAATGATGGAATATAAATTGAGTATGTTATGACATTATAGCTTCATGAATGGCTTTATGGAAATATGCATAAGTGTGGATGAAAAGGCCAAAATGGTATGCATAAGGTTTGGGACCATTTGGACAGCTCACACAAGTCCTAAATGTACTTTTAGACTTGCCCAAAAGGTGCTAAAACTAAAGGAAAGCTATTTGGCAATTTTGGTATCCTATATGGAGCCAAAAATGACTATAATGAAACTCTATGTCATTTTTTGACCAAATGATTTATTCTTGGTTTAGTATCCCATATGGCATGCAATTAGATCTCATTAAGAGCTTTTTGGGAAGTTAAAGATTATAATTTTCAGAGGTCTACAGAATATTTGAGAATTTTTTAAAGTTGGCAATTTTTCTGGTTTTGGTCTGCTGCACTATTTATTTGGTCCAAAAATGAATTCTATCACATAAGGCTCAGATGATGTCCAATTACCACAAAATTTTATACAGAGAAATTAGATATTCATAGTGACTTGTGCCAACTAGAAGAACCTCAATTGGGGGTTTAGAGAGGAAGATATGAATTTTTGAACATTCTGTCTAGTATCAGGAGTTTTGCCCAACTTGAGTTACTGTTCTATTAAATTCTGAGGTTTGGGCTGCCTGAGCTAGTCTGAAAATATTTTTTCCCTCTAGCTAAAATCCACATCTTTCTATATTGGTATCATTTTCATGGATTGTATTTTTATGGAATTAATTGGACATTTTCAAAGTTTTCTGCAGAATTCTGTGATAGTTCCAGAGTGCAGTTTGACCTCTGGATCATTTCGGATGTCAAGCATCATCTGTGATGGATGTTATAGTCTAAACATATTTTTAGTGTGAAGTAGACATTCATATATTTCTAGAATGACCAAGAATGCATGTTTTCAATTTTTTTAAAATTAGTTATGATTTTTCAAATTTGGTCATAAAAAGGGCCAATTCTGGCCGAAAATACACTTGATTAATTTAAGCTCTCTTTTGATTTTCATGAGTTGTGGCCATGATTTTATAATGCAAAAGAGTTGTATTGATGTAATTAAATATAAGAAAGTATAGTATATGCTCACACGGTCCACGTGACACTAAACGAAATTTTTATATACAACGTAACGTAAGAATAATCAATATTTATATGCTACTCCTTATGATTTTCATGAAATGCATGGCATGAGGCATTCTAATTATATGAGAGAGGCTAAGATATTATGGTGTTACAATCAACATGGTTGACAATGTCATGAAAGTCTTCTTCACTAGTTAATAGATGCCTTTTTGTCATTTCAGAAGCTGTTGCACTCCCCTCTCTAGTGGCTCTATCATTACCATATAGTATAACTATCTTTTCATAATTTGGCATCGAGCTATTCCTCCATATTGCCACTCTAGGCTTTGATTGAAAAAGATAGGATTAACATTAATAAACATAAAAGCAACCAACTTTAATTATAAAGATTTATCAAATCACATTAATTGTAGATAACAAACCTCAGTCAAAGCATCCCACACTTGGTCTTTCGCATCCCACAAGCTTGTTGATGGATTCTAAGCAAACCCACTCATGCCATTCTTAAAAATATCATACACTTCAGAAAAAGTTCTTCTTTAAACTTTTCCAGCAATTCTTTATCTTTTCTTTGTCAAGTTTTTTGTCAAATAAAGCACTCAATTTTTTAACTATATTGTCATAAGCTATGGATGTAAATGTCCCATTAACTTTGTTGCCGTCATTATGTTGATGCATGAAAGCATCCACAAGAGCATCATCCATACATTTAGTCCAATTCAAACATTCCTTGCTAATGGTTCCTGTTGATACCTTCATTGGCACCATACTATAATATTTATGAGAGCATAATAGAAATGATCATAGAATCAAAATTCTTGAAATATGATATATAAATGGAAACATCAAGGGTAAAGACATCAAATGAATACATAAAAATCCAAACTAAAATGAAAACATCAAAGTTCAATATATGAGTACATGAAAATCCAAATAGAAATTGATACATCAAATTTCAATACATCAAATAAGTAAATCAAATAACCATACAAATACATAAGATCACTCTAATCAACTATTTTGGTAATCTAGCCACATTTGATTAACTATATTATCTCTAATAAGCTCACCACGTGCAGCCTCTTCATTATCATTAACAGGAGCATGATTATTATTATCAGATAAATTTTGAGCTTTAAGTTTAGCATCTACTTCAGCTATAAGATCTTCATTGGGGGTCCATACTCATTAGGTAATTATGAAAAATACAACAAGCAATAATAATCAATGATTGAGCCTTAACTCTATAAGTAGGTTCAACTGAATTGGCTAAAATTTTAAATCTTTTTTTCAAGACACCAAAGGCTCTTTCAATTGCATTTCGCAATGATGAATGTTGAAGATTGAATAGTTCCCTATATTTTAAGGAGGATTTCTTACTGAATATTCTTTTAAGTGATATCGAACACCTTTATAAGGAGTAATAAGCCCACTTGTTGACTTGAAGCTAGCATCTACAAGATAATATTTACCTATAACCAAAAAAATAATTACTATCATATTGAATACCTATATGCTTTGAATAATTCTAGCAATTACTAAAAGAGTTACCTTTTGGAATTTTAAGCCTATCTTCTAGCCTTAATGCATTTTTTATAATTCTTGAGTCAGACATGGTGCCTTCCCAACCAGTGAGGACAAAAGTAAATTTTAAATCAAAATTGCATGCTGCTAACACATTTTATGTTGAGAATTCCTTCCTACCACGATATCAGGGAGCATCTGCTTGAGATACTTTGACACGTATATGTGTTCCGTCTATGGCACCAACACAATCCTTAAAAAATGGGTAGAATCTATGACTATTGTGAATTTCAGGAGGGACTATTGACCCATTAGGTTGTAAAAAGAATTTTCCTTTCAATTCAAGGACAGCTCTCAACACTTGATGGAGATGATGGCTAATTGTCTCACTAGAACGCCGAAACCAAAAGTTTACCCCACGACTTTTGGTTTATGTGTTAATATGTAAAGGGTTTTTGCAACTTGTTCTTCTACACTTGACCATCGTGTAGGTTGTAATCCACCTTCCCTTTCTAACATAGCACATAATGTAATAAAAGCTCCAAGACCCATTCTAATGATATTTCGACTTGTTTAACTCTCAGTTATTCGACTCATTATTTCTTCACGTACTCTTTCTCTCTTAGAACTCATACTATAGCTTTTTTTTATTACACATTTGAGTACGATAATAATATGTAAGAATACATAACAATAGAGCAATAACTCTTCGACAAAATTCCCACCATCGGCGCACCAATAAAATGTATTGAAGTACCAAATCCATCTAAGAAAGGAATGAAAAAAATAAATATAATCAAAACTAGTCATATAACAAATCTGTCTATTTATACAATTATAATTACACCCATTCCATTTTAGATCAGCCTAGGTATAAACCAATAACTACTTACAAATCAGTCAAATATGAATAAAAAAAAAGGAGAAATAGAGCAAAGTTTAAATTAGAAGTAAAAATTCAAAAATTTAGATTGTGAAAACAATGGAACTGCAATTGTTGTTAAACCAGTCAAAAAGCTATGGGAAAACAATAGTTGAATAGAACTAGGCTGATCTAAAAATAATGACATGTAAATAGAATTGGAGGCAGGGAAAACAATGACATATACATATCTCATATATTTATATATTACAAAAGGACCATATTTCGACAAATATAAATATATATATATATATTCCACGAACAGAGATCTAGAGGCAGGGAACACAATTCCTGAATCTTTATATTTGAGTCAGCACTACATCCTTTAAGCTTGATTTAGATTGGGAAAACAATAGAACAAGCAAAAATTTCCATAAACGTGAGAAAACAATGACATATAAATATCATATATATATATATATATATATTACAAAAGGACTATATTTTGATATATATATATATATATATATTCCACGAATAGAGAGCTGGAGGTAGGGAACATAATTCATGGATCTAATATTTCAGTCAGCAGTTCATCCTTTTAGCTCGATTCAGATTGGGAAAATAATAGGACAAGTAAAAATTTCGATTAGCACTATATTTCCATAAGCAAAAATTTCTATATTAGATCCAGGAGAAACAGAGCTTAGCACCTTTATTATCTATTTTACCAATATATATATATATATATACAACATATAGATCCAGTCGCACCTCAACGCGGCAAGCAGGGAGTAAAACAGCGATGGCAACGACAACGGTGACAATGACTTCAGTTTTGGGATGCCACAAGCTTGAAGAGATAACGAGATGATGAGAGTAGTGAAATAGAACTAGAAAAAAAGAAAAGGATAAGAGAAGACCAAGACTTGGTAGTGGAGATAGAAGGGACTGATGAAGAAAGCAAGAGATTTGGAGGCGATGAAGAAAGCGAGAGATCTGCAGGACTGGAGTGATGAAGAAAGCCAGAGAGCTTGGAGAGACCGAGAGAGTTGCAGCCAGGTAATGAACACATGAAGCACCAAAGAAAAAAAGGATCTGCGTTATGTTTTTAGTGAGGGCAAAAGTGGGATATTGAAATTATATCAGGGGTAATTTAGTCAAGATGAAGCATACAAATTTCTTTCCCCTTCAAAAAATCCTACTTTTGGAGGGGAGGGGGATGAGGGGAGGAGAAAATACCCCCTCCCCTCCAAAACCCTCATACTAAACAAGCCTTTAATCTTATATGATTTTTTTACTATATTTTCATAGTTTTAATATGTTCTTAAATGTTTAGATGTATTATTTTGAACACTATATGATAATTTGAGCTTATATAATGGCTTATGGTTATTAAAGATTTTGGATATTTTATATGTTTAAACATAACTTGATTGGGGTTAAGATATATGGTGATTAAATTTCCTTTGTGATGCTTTACATTTAACTTTGAATTTTTGTTTTTAATCAATTTAGTTTTTGTTTTAATTTTATGAGATGAATTTTTGAAGATTGTGTATTGAAATGATTATTTTTATTAGGTATCATAAAATATGTATAAACATATCTCTTTATTAGTTATATTTTTTATATGCAACAGATACAATTAATTATTATTTACTCATGCAATAAAAATATTCAATTAATTATATTTTTATGAGTTTTATTTACTATTTATATTTGTAAACCTTTTAGATAAGCTATTTATAAAATTTAAACATAAAAATTTATAAAAATAATAATTTTGTATTATATGTTCATATATTGCATAGGTTATTAACTAGTTCAAATTTTAATACTATGCATTAATATAAATTTTAAAATTTTGTTATATCATTATATTAAATTGTTATATCATCATTTAAAATGTATGTATATATGTATATATATTTATAAACAGGCCTGCCAGCGGGTTGGCTCATTCTCAAACGTGTGCTCTTATGTCTTCGCGAGTGACTGAGGCACTCGTGGGACTAAGCCAACATGTGCAACTTGGATTGTTTGTAGTAATAGAAATTATTGCAAATGGTACAGAAGTTTTTAAAAGGGCTTTTCTTTCTAATTTTTTTTTTGTAATTTTAGGAACTAAAATATGATGTGTAAGATATTTAAAAGTAATGATTAAGAGGATAAAAATTTTAATTGTGAAAAAAATTTATAATTTAAAAATTTTATCTAAATATAGTTAAAATTTTTAAATTATTTAGTTAAACTTTTTAAATTATAATTTTTTTCACAATTAACATTTTTATTCTCTTAATTATCATTTTTAAATATCCTATATCATATTTTAATCCCTAAATTAAAAAAAAAAAGGTTTCCACTGTGCTACATTGTCTGCAGTATTTTCTATTACCACAAGGCCGGCTATGTTTATATTTTATGTATGTATTTAATATAATAAAATAATAAAATATAATTTCTGAATATTTTTATCATATTAACGTGTCAGTCCTCTGAATATTTTTAATGTTCTATATCATTATAATTTTTTTTCTATTTAATTATTGCTTTTTAATTAGTTAATAATTTGATATAAATATAGATATAAATAAATTAATAATATTAAACTATGAAGTTAGAAAAATTAATTTTTTGATTTTTATAATTTTATTTAATTTTAATTTGGGATTTAATATTTAAAATTTTATAATTAAATTCTTATAGTTTATTAAATTTATTACTCAATAATTTAGTAAATTTTGCTGAAGTGACAGTCCTCGCTCTAAGTATATATAGGTTAAGCTAAGTCTTTTTTATTTTTTTGGTAAAATAACTTAAACTAATTAACCTCAATAACTAAATATGTGTTTTAATATACATGTCATATATATGTGATTAATTTTATTTTTTTTATATATTTTTAAATTTTTTATATTTAAATTATACATATTAAAAGCATTAAGATAACGCAAATGATTATGGCATTTAAATTTAACAAAATAATATCAAAATTTTTATAATAAAAACTAAATTAAAATTTTTTAAAACTATCAAAATTAATTATAAATTTTTAAATTTGAAAAATTAAATTAAAGATAAAATTATACGAATGAAGAGCATAATATGAAGCAAATCGTGCATTGGATGGAGAAAAATTACTAATTAATATATATATATACACATGTTGCCATGGAATTTGCACGGTCTATATGAATAGTATGGCTCAACTTGCATCGGGTTATGTGTATGACTTTTTATTTTTGGGTTAAATTTATTTGTAATTCAAAGGTTACTTGTAATTTCTCTTTTAACGTGGATATTGTTAGATTGTGCGCTTGGTTCGTGTTGTATATTATATATAATGAAATTTGATATAATAAGATTTGATAGAATAAAATTTAATAAAATAAGAATTAATAAAATTTTAAAATTATATAATATTTAAAAGAATATTATATAAGACAATATATCGTATAAGATAATATTATTATTTATTTGATAATATATTATATAATATTAGATAGTATAAAAATTAATTCTTTTGACAAAAATATTTTTTATTTAAAAAATGTGTCATTTACTTAAAAAATATATTATATTTATTTAAATTTATTATAGTATATTAATTTTTAAAATGAAAGTACAGATGAATAGGATTACATATAATGCATGGCACATTAGGTGATTTGGTCTCATTTGGCCATATTGGGTTGAGTAGTTAAAAGATAATTTGGGCAAATCAGGTTAAATTAGGCATGTTAGCCACTCTCGTTCACCCTAACTCAATTTTATAATTTTTTAAAAAATTATTTTATAGAAATTTATATAAAAATTTTATTTTTTTAGAGATAAAATATACTTTTATAAGGACTTTTTTATAAAATTTTTATTTTTTAAGAGTCAATTTATAATTTTTATCAAACATTAAAAAAAGTAGCTCGACCAACTGGAAAAACTAATATAACCAAACCTGATCTAAACTAACCAGGGCAAGTAGGCTGAGTTTGAGATTAAACTAATTTTGGTGTGACCTATCTTAATATTATTAATTTTTTAAAAAATTATTTTATGAGAATTTATATTAATAATAAAATATAACTTTATAAGAATTTATATGAAAGTTTTATTTTTTAAAATTATTTTATAATTTTTATCAAAAATAAAAAATAACTTGATTAATTTAGTCTTAACACGTACTAATTGAATCAAGTCATGCTAAATATTAGATTTAGAAAAAGAAGTTTGTTGTAAAATTGAGTTGAACACTAAATTATACCAATACTTGGTCCATGATTACTTTTATTACCTAGTATGACTAATAAATATTCTCATAGGTAAAAGTTAAAATTAAAAAATATTAATAAGTTTTTATATATTAAAATCTAATTAGGTTTAATCTTATCTCTTAAAAATTGATTAAGTTATATGTTATTTTAATGTATAAAAGATTTAAAATATAAATTTATATAATATATTATTTGTATAAACTAAATAAAAAATTTATAATATATTTATTAGTTTATATTACTAAACTTTACGTCATGTATTAAATGAATCCTTATACTTCATTTGATTTGTTATCACATGAAGATATACTTTTTAATATAATTTATATAATATTTATTATAAATTTATAATAATTATTTTATTCATCAATTTATTTTTTAAGAATAAGAATGTAAAATTATTTTTATGTTATTTATTCATTTTTCACATTTTCTACTCCATTACATTATCCCATATTTCTATTTAAGACCTCTACATTTTATTTATACCTATTTAGTGTTATTATTATTATTTTATTATAGGCTTCATTTCGATAATTTTCCCCTCATCTTCTTCCCAAATTTCTCAGCTGGTCTTCTCCATCTACGGCTACGAGTTGTTTTCGATCATTCTAGGCTTAGGGTTTCGATTCCCCTCCTTCGATCTGATTTTTTTTTCTTTGGTTTTCTGCTCCAAAAATACTCTAGGCGCCTCCCGTGTTTGGGACGGGAACACCATGGGAGGTGACAGTGCTGTCGTTGAAGCGACGGAATCGGAGGGCACTGGTGGAGTGAACATCAACATTCGATGCTCCAATGGTTCCAAGTTTTCGGTTCAGATTAGTCTCGAATCCACTATCGGATCATTCAAGGGAGCTGTCGCACAGAAGTGCGATATCCCATCCGATCAACAGCGGCTGATTTATAAGGGTCGGATCTTAAAGGACGATCAAACCCTGCAAAGCTACGGTATACCCCATCTTGCCATCATTTTCTAGAATATGTTTTGACGTTCCAAAGCGTAATACTTGATTTGCTTTTAGGAATGATTTAATGCTGTTGGTTAACTTTTGTTATTGGTATTTATTTTGTTATCTTTGGGCAAAACGGATATATTATGAATTAATTGATATCTGACTAGATATTGGCAGAACCTCTGCTTTTATTTAAGTCTGCTGATTTGTTTTTCGACCTTGGCAACGATTTATTCTAGACTCTATATATTCGATACTATAATGCAGGTCTTTATTGTGATATAGATAGATTATCATTATACCATTTTATGCTTGGCATTTCTAAGAAAACGACTTGGCTCAAAATGTCTAGTTATGTTGCATTAGGGTTCTGAAATGGATTCTTATAGTTGTAAAGGTTCTTCACCGATTCTCAATCAAAGACGGAAAATTAGATGTGAAAGAGAAAGGGTCCTCTTTTTTTATTTTTAATAAATAGACCAAAGAGAGAGTGCCTCCACTAGTGGAAGGTTGTGAATTTAAAGTTTGTAATGCCATGCTGCTATCTTGTCACTGGAAACGGGTGATACTTCTATAAGTTATCTGTGAAATTTATTTCTTTATTCTTATGATATTTGGATATCTTTCTACAGTTTAAAATAAAGTTTGGCTCATCATATGTCTCTTAAGTTAGGGTCGCTGCTGCTACATGTTTGGAGATATCATATATTTATGCCAACTTACCCCAATTCTGTTTCATTCATTTCTTTGTCATTGCAACACTGGAGTAATGTATGGCCTTGGTATCGAATTCCTTTCTACTTTTTAGAATCAGACTGATCTTCTCTATCATCAATTTTTGTAGTACAGTATTAAATATGCATGTTGAAATTTATATATAGAATGTTCTGTATAGAATTTTTCAACCATTCACTATTTTGGTTTGCAACCAATCTTAGCTAAGCCTGAACTCTTCTTTTTTTTGTTGGGGGGGGGGGGGGAGTGTCTGTGCTGTATGAGCAAATTTAACAAAATTTTCTATTGATGGTTGATAGGTTTAGAGGCTGATCATACTGTCCATTTGGTTCGTGGCTTTGCGCCAGCTGCAACAACCAATACAACTGTTGGGACCAATGCCACAGCAAATAATACAAGAGGTTTGGGTGCTGATGAAGGTGGGGGTTTAGGAGGGTCTGGTTTTGGAGCTGCATTGTTTCCTGGACTAGGTCTCAATGCGACTGGTGGCAGGGGCATGAATGGCTTATTTGGACCGGGCCTTCCAAATCTTGAACAAATGCAACAACCATTTATTTCAAATCCAAATTTAGTGAGAGAAATAATGAACACACCTGCTATGCAGAATCTAATAAATAATCCTGAGATAGTGCGGAATCTTATAATGAGTAACCCACAGATGCAAGAGCTCATGGATCGAAACCCTGAGCTAGCACACATACTTAATGATCCCAACACTCTCCGCCAGACACTTGAAGCTACAAGAAACCCTGAGATCATGCGTGAAATGATGAGAAATACAGACAGAGCAATGAGCAACATTGAATCTTCTCCCGAAGGATTTAACATGCTGAGGCGAATGTACGAAAATGTTCAAGAACCATTCTTAAATGCCACAATGATGGCTGGTAATACTGCAAATGACGGTTCTAACCCATTTACAGCACTGTCTGGGACTCAAGGTGGCCAAGCCAGGAATCAATCAACTAATCCCTTGATTACTATTTCTGAAGGAACTGCTGGTTCCCCCTCTCCCAATACAAGCCCACTTCCTAATCCTTGGGCTGGAGGTTAGTTTTGGCCCCTTTTTCCTCTAAATTTAGTGGCTGAGCTCTTCTTTCTCTTTAATTATTTCGAAACAGTTTTTCCCTCATTCTTATCCTTTTGTCTGGTCTGAAGCTGGTGGCTACATTTTTTAGTTGCTTATGACTAACATGATGCTAGTTGATGATAAATTATTGCAGTTGGAGGTACCCAAAATAACACCACAAGGTCAACTAGTGGAGGGAATGCTAGGCCGCAGGCACCCACTGCCTTAGGACTTGGTCTGTCAGATCTTGAAGGTATGGGGGGTGCTATGCCAGATCCTTTGTTGACCCAGTTAATGCAAAACCCAGCTATTTCGCAAATGATGCAAAGTATCCTTTCCAACCCACAGGCTATGAATCAGGTACCTGCATCCCATGCTTGATACTAGATGACATGTGCATGTGTTGAACTGATTTCTCTAACATTCAGTTTACTTTTAGATCCTTGGCGTCAATGCCGAGCAGAGCGGTATGCCTGATTTAAATTCTCATCTTAGACAAATGATGCAAAATCCTGAGTTCCTACGCATGTTGTCTTCACCTGAGACAATGCAGGTAGACATATTTAGTCCGTTGACTAGTTTTTCTGTAGTCTATCTTGAGAATGTGCTTGTTTTTATGTCTTTGGTGGTATTATTATAAGTATGTGGTCCAATTGGAAATGTCCAAATTAGCAGTCATATTTGTATAAAAATCTATTTGCAATGGCAATTTTTAATGTTTACTTGATCAATAATTGCTTTTGTTTTGTTTTTTTGTTTTTTGGTTTCTCTTCCATCATAAATTCTTAATTTTTTTAATATGGAAGAAATGATCAGTGTATCAGACTCTGTTGAATTGGGGGGAGCATAGGCCTAACCAATGATTGGTTAATAGCTCCCTATCTAAGCATATGAAAAAAAAAAAAGTGACTTTCATTTTGTGCTTTCTATCTTAATGCTTTATTCACAGTAGAAAATTTGATTCTTTGAAATGTGATCTAATGTGATAAAGAAGCTATATTGTTTGCCTTTGTATATGGGCACTTTTCTTTGTTTATTATTAATCTTCTCTCAACTCTGTGTCTATCGCATACTGGCAGCAACTCTTGGCTTTTCAGCAAGCTCTTTTGTCTCAGCTAGGTCAGCAACAATCAACACAGTAAGTAATGGCACAGTCCTGGGCCTTCAAATTCTCACATGACATTTTCTTTCTCCCTCTTCTAAGAAAAGATACAAGAACTTCCATTAATTATTGTTAAGTTGATGACTACTTTGATGTTGTAATTTCCCAATCTTATTATGAATGTAGTTTGTTTGTTTTGCTCTGTCCTGGCTTCCACTGCTACTAGCTTCTTAGGTCTAGACACCTCATCTGACTTTCCCTAGGCATAGATGTTAGTATCATGTAGTATGATTTATCAGTTTCTGAAATTCTCTTGTACTGGAAACCCAGCCTTCAAAGGACCATACAGTTGTGTTTTCAACTCCACAGAACATTTTTGTTATTGATATAAGAATTTCGTACAGTACTCCAGTTGGTACTATACAGTATTTGTTTTTCTCCCATGCATGTTGGAATTCTGTTATTAAGATACAATATATATTGGAAATTAAATTATTAACTGCTTATTATTGGTTGAATACTCCTACATTAGCTTATTTTCTTTTTTAGTGATTGCATTTCGAGAGAGCTATTCATAATTAGTGGCTTACTTTTGCAGCTTATGATTATCAGATTTTATGCTTGAAATTGCGATTTTGGATTTTTGTCAAATAGCAATTTTTCCAGAGATTTTTCTATATGTCTGTTTAAGAATGAAGCCAATATACAACAATCCATATCATATGTGAATGGACAAATAGACATGCAGATTAATGCGTGTCAGTGTAGAATGCAAAGTAAATGTGTCCTTTCTGAACTATCATAACGGAGGGAATTAGTAATGTTAGAAAAGTTGATATAATTTTAAATGCCTAAAATTGTTATAAATTTCTGGGGCCTTTACCTTTGTGAATTCGGAAATTGAGATACCACTGTTATTTATTGCACTCGAATCAACAAGCAAAATCTGTATACTTCTGAAGTTCTCTTCAATGTGAATGTTTGTTGGTGACTCAATTTTGCTTAAGGTTTGAATCTTGTACTGTGGTTGGCATATTAGATTAAGTTTGATGATGGTGGCTTGTTGGATGCCTTAAATGGTTATGATTCAGTAGTATTTCCTGATTAAATTTGTGTTGTTCTTTACTACTTGTTACTGGCTTGATTTTCTATTAATCTGGTATAGTCTTGCAGGGAATCAGGTCAAACTGGTAGGGGCACTGGTATGCAAGACACTCTGAATTCTCCTGTGTTCATAGAAGCTATATGCGGTTTGTTTGAAAGGCTTTGGCTTTGCATTGGCAATTCAAATTGCTCGGCCATCTCCTAGGATCTCCCATCCATATTTATAATTTTATTGAATAAGTTGAACATTGTATAACATAATGGAGTTTTTTCTTCTACTTGTTCTTTGTATGATGATGGTCAGGTCAGCAGAAGGTCCTATTGTACCAATACTGAAATTTGGTATAAATTGTATTCTGGGGACCATCTCTGCTCAGATTTTGTTTGATAGTTTATAAATCATAGAGTTAGGTGCTGAATGTTCTTTAAAGGCATGTGGCTTGAGGAAGGGATCTGCCTAATATTTTTTAACAAAATTTATCTGTTTAAAATGAATTTCATGATCTGTTCACGTGTGCAACCTCTTGAAGGAACATAGCACGCCTTTGAGCCTGTTTAAAATTGTACTTATATAATGCAAGTACCATTTGATTGCAAGCAGAAAGCATAAGTTGTTCTCAATTACTATCAAAATGTTTATTGGCAGGAACAATAAACAACTTGGGGTTGGAGATGTTGTCAAATATGTTTGGCGGACTTGGAGCTGGTAGCCTGGCTGTTCCAAACAGATCTGATGGTTAGCATTGTTGTCTTCTACTTTTCTCTTTTTTAAATAAATTTTGGGTTGCTCTCACTGACTTTTTTGTCTTCTCAGAGCCACCAGAGCAATTGTACGCCACCCAGCTTTCGCAACTTCAAGAGATGGGCTTCTTTGATACGCAAGAAAACATAAGGGCCCTCATTGCCACTTCAGGTAATGTTCATGCAGCGGTTGAACGGCTTTTAGGGAACTCAGATCAGTAGCAGATACAAATAATGTCAGATAAATTTCCTTTCAAGGACTGCTGAGACTGGTTACCCTTTACCTAGTTGTGTTCAACGACCTTAATGGGTATAAATAAACTAGAAATCTGTCCAAATTATGATGGTCAGAGCAGAGATGTTGGTGTAAGTTTGGACTGTGATCTGTCCTCTGGAGTTCTGATGGGGGGTCCTATTTTCTTTGTGTACATACTTATATTAAAGTGTCACATAAGTTGTTTATCAATTCTTTCAGTTAAGCTTGTCAAATTTAATAACAGAAGAGTATTTTTTCTTTTTTTCCTTCAATTCGTTTTCCAAGATGTTAGAATTACTGTGGATTGGTGTGCGAGTTTGAGGTGAGTAGAAAATGCGCAGGTGGGGACTCCGATGTTTAATTCAAAGGGAGAAGAGGCGAGGGAAAGATTCTGATATATGCAGGAGGTACTGAGACGTTTAATTTTTGGTTAAAAGAAGTCTTGGTTTTTCTTGGGATTTCGATGTGGTATAAAAGGAAGAAGAGAAATGAGATATCTCTTACGAATTAGGATTCTCTCCAGTTCTCAAATTGTCAATTTCTTAGCGGCAACCGTCAACTTTCATTCACTTCAGATCTACAGATTGTATATTTTGCGAGCTTATTGGGTGAAGGTGGTGCCAAAAGTTGAACATCACCACCACCACCACCACCACCACTTCATAGCTTCTATTTTTCGATTGAAGCATTTCAAATCTTGAGGACTTATTTGCCGCAAAAAGGATTTTCCTGTAATGGAAATTTAGCACCACTCTGCAATGTTTGAAATCTCACGTGATTTGCAACCCTTTCTCATCTTAGGGTAACACCAACTACGCCCAGATTGGTATGAAGCTCTGGTTATGGATTCCAATATTCACCAAAAAACACCGTCTACTCATAACAAGTGTAGTGTACTATGCCCACTAGAATGAACCTTGTCGGCTATTTGGATTAGTCAAGCAAAGTGTGGAGAGAGAGAGAGAGAGAGACCCGGGGGGGGGGGGGGGAGTAGGTAGGGGGAGAGAGGTTATGGATTCCAATATTCACCCAAAATACCGTCTACTCTTATATGCCTGCTAGAATCAACTTCATTGGCTATTTGGATTGGCCAAACAAAGTGAAATGCTCTATTGGGAGAATGAAGCTTATAGTGGGGTTGCTATAGAGATCGTTGGTTAAAAATAAAAGATGGTGAGTTTTGGATTAAAAAAATGTAAAATAATAATGTGTCATGGTATTATTGTGGACAATTGTAATAAAGGAAAATTAACTAAGTCAATTTATTTGACAGAGGGAAAGGCATGGTGGGTTAAAAATAAAATGATGGTAAGTTTTGGGTTAAAAAAAAAAAGGAAAAATGACAATGTGTCATAGTATTACCATAGGTCTAAAGTGAATGGAGGTGGACGATTGTGATGAAAGAAAATTGACTATATTAATTTATTAGAGAGAGAAAAAGAGAGTTGTGATAGATTAAAAATAAAAAGAGAGCAAAGTTTTGGGTTAAAAGAAATGTAAAATGATGTATCATAGTATTATTGTGGATCTAAGTGAATGGAAGTGGATGATTGTGATAAAGAAAAATTGACTATGTCAATTTATTTGGGAAATAGGAGAATCTTAGGCCTTGTTTTGGAGTTCATAAGGGAAAGGAATGGAAAAGTATTGAGTGGAATGGAAAAGCATATGTCATTTTATTGTTTAAAAGTTTAATGTAAAAGAAAGGGAACCATTAATAGAATTGAATGACTTATAATTTTTTTTAATATTATTCTATAATTAGAATGTGCTTTTAGCAAGTTTTTAGCTAAAAAAATATATAATTATAGTTGTATTACTTGTCCAATTCATTCCTTCCCAAACCCCCAAATTTGGAAGGATAAAAAATATTTAGATTTTGGATGACAAGGAGAGGCCTTGGAGTCTCTTGCTTACCATTCCATTTTATTTTATTTTTTTAAAAAAAATCACAAATGGTTTAGCCTATATTGACCATTCCATTCTATCATTTGTCATTTCTTCAAACATACCCTTTGTCCCTCGTAATAAAAGGTCAATAGTATAACATCCAAAATTTAAATAACAACAAATAGGAGCTCAAGTAAAAGAAATGACTCAACTAGTTATAAAAGCTTTACATAGATTTTCATGTAGTTGTTCAAGTGTTGGTTAATAAATTAGTTTATTATCTTATGGTTTGGCCTATTAACAATGAACTTTTTCATGGTTAAAAGTTTGCACCATCAACACTTAAGTATTCTATGCTAATTTTTTGGAAATCTTAATTTTTCCTTAAATTTCTAATTTCTCTACAAAATTCCTACTTTCCTATGTAATGAAGATTAAAATCCTCTTCTTCGCCAATTAAAATATAATTTTATTTAAAAATTAGATGAAATTCCTAATTTTACTTAAATTTTCAATTTCTCAATGAAATCTCTAATTTCCCATCAAATGAATACCAAATCGCTCCCTTAACAAAATTGAAATTCCAAATTCAATACATACAACAAAATATCTTCTCCAAGTCCTTCCTTTTTGTCCATCAAAATCCCTAGTTGAGGATGTAACCTAATTTCTTCCCCAATCCATCATTGTCCACCAAAAACTGTCATAGATTTAGGAAATTAGGGCTCTAGGTTAATTAGTTGGGGGGTATATCATAAGAGCACTTTAATATGTAGACATTGGCTTAATTTTGGCGAAACCTTCTTGGATATACATATATTGCCTTAATTTTTTTGTTTATAATCAAGTGTAGATATAAAAAAGAAACTAGAGATTTGGATTCAATTTGCGAGAAAAACTAAGTTGTACATGCCAAACATGTGAATTTTGTCCAATTGTTAATGGAAAAAAGCACAAAGTTATAACATACTTATGAAGCAAACCCCATTTGATTTCAAACTTTTAAACCATAGGTAGTTGATTGGAAATGGGCTAAACCATAGGGTAGTAAATTGTATTTACTCTATTTTTTTGAATTTTTAATAAGAAACATTTAAAAAATTGATCAAAGTTTTTTTTTCCATAAATAACCTAGTGGAAGCAAGAAACAAATAAAGGAAACTTAACCTCAAAGCCACTAAATTATAAGTATATTTTAAAAAGTGTTGACTATAATTCTTAAACTCGGCAAAGTTTGTTAAGATAAGGTAAAAAAAAACATAAAATTCATATCATATAAAAGAGTTATTGATAAATGAAAAACAGTCAAGGGAGAGTGCTTTAGAGAGTTGTCTTACCATAGCACGAGGGATGCCATTGCGGCAAGAATTGGGCAAATTTTGTGGGAGAGTACAAGTAGGCTCTCTTGCTGCAGCGCCATCTAGTGACATCATGGCGAGACTAGGGTTTTAGATAACAGTAAGTTCCTGAGAGAACTTTCATCATGATGTGGAGGGTCTTGGTCGTGGCGAGAATTGTATATTTTGGCTTTTGAGCTCCAGTAATGAGTTAAGTTGTGGTGCGGGTCTATCAAGTCATGACGCAAGTCCAATATTTTAGTTTTTAGGTTTTAGTAGTTAACTTATCTGTGACGAGGATTGCCCGAGTCACAGCCTAAGTCTTCAAACTCCCATTTTTGCTTAGAAATCTTGGTTTTTACTATGGTAATGTCATGTATTGACTTGGAAACTAATGTAAATGAATTTTATGCTTCTTATAATAAAATGTGAATGGAAGGGAGATCTTGTAGGAGAATTTTTGTATCGTTTAGTTATGAATTTTCTTGCTCATCTAATTTGGCATTTAGGAATAATTAACATGGTTTAAATTTTCTTTAGCTTTCCAAGTCTAACAAATTGTTAATGATGTTTAACTCAAAGCATAAGAGATTAAGAGTTTAATTATGACCAATTAGGGTGATTAGTAGTAGGGTTGTTACAAAATTTGCTTCTTAAAGATCCTAAAATGGCTTAAAGTGGCATGTTAAGTTCTAATAGGATTAGGTGATATAGTATGAGTTAGAATGGATTTTAATAAGTTCCTTTGCATGGTATGTGTGATGTTTGGTTTTCGTTAAACGACGAAAATATGTATGTTTTCAAAGCAAGTTCCTCGAAATGAATTAGTTAAGGTCCCAAAAAACTTAAGTAGCATTTTAGACTCCTAAAAATGAGAATCCTAGGCTCAGGTTGAAAGAAAAATGGAGCTAGAATGAAGAAACGAAATTGAACGAAAGGTTAACGAAACGTAATGACATTTTCATAATTTTGAGTAAATTTTATAATTCTCATAGGAGGGCTTTTTCAATGAAAGTTTTGAGTTCTCCGGGGTTCTTAGAGGCCTTGAAAATCATAGGAAGCTCCGAGATAGTTAAAACCCCTTCGGTGGACGTTTTTCAACAACAGTGGACCCGAACTTTGACTGATTTGTTTAGGAAAGTTTTAGCTCTAATTTGAGTGATTCCAAAAGCATTTTACTAAATTGGGAATCTAAATTTTATAATGGAAAATAAGGTTCTAAAAAAGGAGCTAAAATAAACTAGAAACGAAAATGCCAAGATGAAAAGATAAAATTGAGATTTTTGAAAAGTCTTTCTTCAAGCCCATCTATATATATAAGGTGCCCCACCTCCTCACTTATTTAGCTCATTTAGTTTCTACACTAAACAAGAGGAAAAAACCTAAGAGTGAGGCATACAAGAAGGAGAGGAAGAGAAGGAGAAAAACAAGGCAAAAGGTATGGAATTTCTTGGTTTTTTCATGCTTTCTGTTTAGCAAACCTCTTATCCTCCATTTTTTTCTTTCTTTCTTATGGTTTTATTGAAGTTTTTGGATTTGCTTTAAGGGAAGAACAGAGAGAAAAATTCGGATTTGAAGAGAGGAGGCCAAGGAAAGGAAGAAACAACCAAGAAAACAAGGAAAAATAAGGTAAAATTTCCATTGCATGGTAGCCATTTCTTCTCTCCTTTCTTTCTTGGTTCATCCAACATGAGAAGCTATAAGAGGGCTTGGATTTTGGGTAGAACCAAGGGTGAATCTTAGGAAAAGGGGTGTGGAGAATAAGAATATGTAAAGGGAATTAACAAACAACCATGAAAATTCAAGATAGCAAACCTAGGGTTTCTAGTGTTCTTTGAAAAATATGATTTGATACCATGATTCCTAGGCCTAAATAAATGTTTAAATGAGCTCCTAAGATCCCTAGAAGGCTCCCCATATGTATCTTCTATTAAGAAAATAAAGCAAACTCCCTTGGTATCCTATTGCTTTATAGCCACGACCTAACATGGTTAGAGTACCTAGGGATAGTTTTAATTTGTTCCAAACCCATTTTTGAGTCATATATGATGAGTGACGATGAGGGAAAACCTTGAAAAAAATTTAGAAGGCCTAAAGAATTAGTTGATGCCATAGGTTCCAAAATATGGCCTAAGGAAGCAACATGTGGGTAGGCTCTTTGTTTTAATTGTGTGATGACTCCAAGAGGCTTAAAAGGAGTAAAAAATTATATATGAAAGGAAAGAATGGAGCTTAGAACTCATTTGATGGGTGTTACTTCATTAGGTGTATTTAAGAACCATAAATGAACCATAAGACAAAGTTAGCATTCCAAGTAGATGTATGGCCTTAGAAATGACTTCAAGAACAACATTGGCTTCCATATATTATATTTAGGCCAAGAGAAACCAATCCCACACTCTTGTGTGTGTGAGCCCAAGGAAGGGAGCATTGTTTCAAGAGGAAAAGTGTGTGGTTGCAATAAAAGTAGCTCACTCCTCCTTCTCTTGTGCATGAATATACACTTGACTTGTCTTTGAATGTGTGTATGTGTGTTTTAAGCTATGAAAAGTATTCTAGCACGAGCTTTTATCCCATGGTTTCATGATATTACATTATGCTTTCAAATGATGCCTAATATATTTGCTTAGGTTTGCTTGAGTGTGGAGAAGCCAAGAACCTTTAGTCATGGTGAGGATGAGCCAAGAATCCTTAAAATTGGTTGAGACAAAGTAAAGAGTCTCCTAATAGTGAGGTTGACTCCTAAGAGTAAGGTTGAGTCAAAAACCTCTTACAGAAAATGGGTGAGGCAAGTTCAAAATCCATAAGTGAATGGGTGAGGCTAATCCACTCATTTGGCAAGCTTATGTATGCTATGTATGACTTGTTCAAATGTCAAGGATGTTTCTTGAATGCTCATACATTTCAATATGTCCATGCATGTATTTTCAAGACTTGTTTTGCATATTTTATGTTTGATTGAAAGGGAAATGAGCTATTGAGATTCTTTCAATCTTATTCCCTCCTCTCCAATGTTCTAACATACTAGGTGGACCAAGTGAACAAGGTAATGGAAGCTACATCAATTTGGAAGATGAGAGCATGACACCAAAGTGCATAGATTTTGCTTCTTTATAGCCATATGAGTGGCAAATATTGTAATCCATTATTGTACATGTCCTATGACCTTATGAACACGTGTAATTATGTAAATGTATCATGTACAAATGAGATTTAATGTTATATGAATGGTATGGTGCATTTTTGGTATGGAATGACAAGACTAGCCTTGTATGTTCTTGTGTATGGCATGGGGTGAGAGAGTGAGTTTTCAAATTCTGTGTTTATGCACCTTTGAGACAAGTTTATAATGTCATTTGGTGCATTCTCAAGTGCTCAAGTGGTCATGGTTGCCTTGGAGCTTAAAATGGACCTTTTGTAAGACACGAAATGAGCCATTTTGCAACCCAATGTCAAGATCTAACCAAATGAACAAATTTGCCCATGAAATTTGGTACATATATAGATCTTATATAGAAATTTTTTGGAAGCTAAAGATCAGATTATTTGGAGCTCTATGAAATTAATTATGAATTTTTAAAGTTGGCATTTTTTTGCTGAACTGATACAGGTACTGTTCATATGGTTAGAAATTTTGGTTGTATCATTCGTGGGTCAAATGATATCCAATGCTCATGAAATTTTATAAGCATAAACTAGACATGATAAGCTTTTCATGGCCACTGATATCACCCCAATTGAACCTTTGAACAAATAGATATGAATTTTTAAGATTGGAGATTAGTACTAGGGATGACAATTGACCTTTGGTACTATTCTATTGATTTCTAGTGGCTAGTAGTTGCTATTCAGGTCTGACATATTTTTAGCATAGTATAGATATCTGTATCTTTCTAGAATGGTAAAGAATCATGATTTCTATTATTTTTAGAATTAGTTATGATTTTTGAAAATTTGTGATAGAAAACTAGAATTCCTACCTGAGGCTGCACCTAGTATTTTTGTGTATTCCATCCATTTGCACAGGTTCTAGGCCACTTTGTAAGATGGTTTTGAGTTGTGTTTGTGTAATTAGATATGATAATGAGTTGAGTAAGTTTATATGGTCCACAGGACACCGAATGAAAAATTTATCCTCTATGCAATACAAAAATATTCACTATTTTAATGCCATTTCCTTGTTCTCTTGAGAAGTGCATGGCATGAGACATAGAATTTGCATGAGAAAGGCTAAAGAGTTATGGTGTTACATTTATTGGTATCAGAGCAAAGGTTCAGGCTCTTGATGTGGGTTATGGGTTGTGGCTTGTGTTTATGAGTTGCCTTAGTCTATATGAGTTATTTTCAGATAAATTGAGTGTGTGATGGTTGTGAAAGTGTTCCCTTTGATGTTAAAGTTTGTTATGATGTTTTAGAGCTATGGTGAACACTAGGAGAGGTCGACCCTTTAGAAAGGTTCATGCAAATGATAGAGCTGAGCCTAATAATCCAGTAGCTAGAGCCTTACAGTCTATTATGGCTCGCCTAGATCAACAGCAGGCCATGATCATGCAGTTACAAGAATGGCTTGCTGAGAGAGATAGCCAAGGCCCTACACCTCCTCCTCCATAGCCACCTCACCACTCAAATTATCCCGAGCATTCAGGGACGACTCACCCAGATCCATAACCACATATCTAGATGGTTGCCCCTACTCCACCAGCTCAGATTCCTTAAGCCCAAGAGTAGCTCTCTACCAAAAAGATTATCACTCAGTTTAAAAAATTCGGGCCTCCCACCTTTGATGGTGAGATGAATTCAAAGAAAGCCAAGGCCTAGATTATGCAGTTAGAGAAAATCTTCCAGGTGATGGAGTGTACGTCTGAGCAGAAAGCCATGATGGCTATTTTTCAGTTACAGAGAGAGGCAGATTATTTGTGGAGGGGCACTGAGCTAATTTTGAAGGCAAGGAACCTTTCAATTACATAGGAGGCATTCCTTCAGACTTTTTATGAGAAATACTTCCCTAGCTTAGTTAGAGATGAGAAGGAGTCAGAATTTGTACTCCTGAGATAGATAGAGAGGATGTCAGTGGACCATTAGATGGCCAAATTTGTAGAGCTCTCTAGATACTCCTCGTATTCACAGAGGCATGATGATGAACGCTGGAGAGCAGACAAGTTAGAGAAAGGTTTGCTTTCTGAGATTAGAGATAGGATAGTTTCATAGAGAATCAGAAACTTTAATACCCTAGTTGAGATATGCAAAGTAACAAAAGCAAACCTCAGAACTATGCAACCTACCTCCAGTGCCAGACCACCCCTCCCTGAGCCCAAGAGACCTAAAGAGGAATCACAAACTGTAGCTACTAGGAGGAGAGGTGGTAGGAGCCAGTGGAACAAAAGAGTCAAGAAAAGGAGAACTTAGTCCAGTAAAAGTAGTTCTGCACCTACAGTGTGTCCCCAGTGTAGTAAGAACCATGGAACTAGACTATGCTACGCGGGACAGAATGTATGTTACTGGTGTGGTAGGCCAGGACATATGGCTAGGGACTGCACACAGGCTCCTCAACAGTTTATGTAGTAGAGAGAGATGGCTCCTGCTCCTAGACCTTAGACGCAGGGTAGAGTCTTTGCTCTGTCACAATAGGAGGCTAGCCGATCCTTGAGTTTGATCCAATGTACTATTAAAATAAATGATTTTTCAATAACTGCATTATTTGATTCGGGTGCTAGCTGTAACACCATACTCCTAGGACTCAATTCATACAATTCCCATGCCTCATCTTATGTTTATTCTATGGAAACAATATAGTGGCATAGGGAGTTATGAATAAAAGTGCATTTCTCTACAGGTAAAATTTTTCGTTCGGAGTCCTGTAGGCCATATGAAAGCATCTATCATGTTCTCATACTTAAACACATGAATATAACTCATTTCCATCATCAAATTTGGCCTACAACTCGTGGAAAGCAAAGGAGCACATAAAATCCATGTTTGTATTTTTGGCCAGAATTTTCTCTTTTCTGTCACAAACTTTGGAAATTTATAACTAAATTTAGAAAAATAAAAAACATGCAATCTTGGTCATTATGGAAACCTTAGGATGTCTAATTCACACTAAAAATATGCCCAAGTCATAAAATTCATCACACAGGACGTTTGACATCCAAAAATCTACAGAGTTACTGGCTGCTTGGACTGTTGTTTAGTTTATTGATACAAATTTCTGAAATTCATAACTAATTCTATAAAAATTGAAATCATACACATTTGGTCATTCTGGAAAGCTACAAATGTTAAATTGATAGTAAAAATAATTCCAGAATAAAACAGATACGTTTAGTCAGCTGGACCCTATGGAACAATAACCGGACTCATGGGGCACTACTGATACTGACAGTTAACTTCAAACATGCATAACTCACTGCTCAGAGTCCAAATGAGGTGATCTCGGTGGCCACAGAAATCTTATGACCTCTAGTCTATGCATGTAAAATTTCATAAGCATTGGACACCATTTGGCCATCGGATGACACAGAATTCAAAACTGCCAATATGAACAGTACCCATACCAGAATCCATGAAAAATCCCAACTTTGAAAATTCATCAAATATTCTCTAGATCTCCAAAAATTTTGGTCTTTAGCTTCCCAAAAAGCTCTTAATGAGACCTAATTGCATACCAAATCTCAGATCAAGACTAACTCACTTGGCCAAAAAGTGACATAGGGTTCCATTATGGTCAAATTTGGCTCCATATGAGGTACCAAATTTGCCAAATGGCCTTCCCTTGGTTGTGGCACCTCTTGGGCAAGTCTAAAAGCACATTTGAGACTTGTGTAAGCTACCCAAATGGTCCCAAACCTCATGCTTCTCATTTTGGCCATTTAACCCACACTTATGCATACATTCATCAAAGTTCCATATTGCACACTTTGGCCTTACATACTCAAAATAAGTGCTATAGGTTATATATCATTTTCATACATCTAAACATCACATAATAGCATATTTACACATGTCTAAAGGTTCATGGTATATATACAATATTATATACACTATGAACCATCATTATGGTTCCAAAATAGGCAAAAGAATACATAAGCTTGTCAATCCTTACTCTTTATGGTTGTTGGCTCCTTTCACCATAAGTACTTGGTCCACCTAGCATGTTAGATCATTGGAGAGAAGGGGATGAGATTCAAAGAATTCCAATAACTCATCTCCCATTCAATCACACATAATATGTGCAAAGCAAGCTTTACAAATGCATGTATGGAGGAAATAAAAGCCATGGACATTTTAAAGCAAACTTGGCATGTGAACAACTCATACAAATCATTCAAGAGCTCACCAAGTGTTTGGAATGGCCTCACACTTCTTCTCATGGATTTTGGACTTGTCTCACCCATTCATGAGCATTTTGGACTCAACCATACTCTTGGGAGCCCACTTTGCTTTTGGAAGACTCTTTGCTTTATCTCAACCAAGCTCGAGGGTTCTTGACTCATCCTCACCCAAGGGAAGAGTTCTTGGCCTCTCCACACTCAAGTAAACTCATACAAACATCATGTACTCATTAGAAAACATAACATGGCATCAAGGATCATAGCATATAAAGGAATGCTAGCATACTTTTCATAACTTGAAATTATACATACACACATTTTAAAACAAGCTAAACACATCCATGCATGAGAGAAGATGGAGAGAGCTACCTTGTATACAAGCACACACTTTTTCCTTAGTTTTCAAGCCTCCTCTTTCGGCCACACACCCACAATTTAGTGGAGATGGTTTCTCTTGGCCTAGATACAATTTATGGGAGCCAATTAGGTTCATGAAACAAACTCTAAGGTCATACAACTTGCTTAGATACTATATTACTCTATAGGTTCCATTATGGTCCATAAATGCACCTAATGAAGCAACACTCCTCAAAAAATTTCTAGGCTCCATTCTTTCCTCTCAAATATGATTCTTGACTCCTTTTAAGCCTCTTGGAGTCATCACAAAATGAAAACAAAGAGCCTAACACCAAGTTGCTTCTTTAGGTAATAATATGGAACCTAAGGCACCAAATCACTTTCTATGAGTTCTAAATTTTTTCCAAGGCTTCCCTTCATCTTCATTCATCAAATATGACTCAAAAATGACCTTAGAAAAATTTAAAACTCCCCCCACCCATACAAACAAGCCTAGGCCGAGACATAGGCTTCCTTTGAGCTTCTTGGAGTTCTCTCGGTTTTCTTGAAGGAAGAAGCTTATGGGGAGCATCTTAGGTGTCTCAAGAACTCATTTAAACTCTTACTTAGACCTAGGAATCATCATACAATTTCAGAAATTGGAAGGTGCACTTAAAACCCTAGATTTTACATCTTGATTTCTAATGCCTATTTCTTGGTTTTCTTTGCATATTCTTATTCCTCTCCATCAAATATCTAAGAATCATGCTTGGTTGGGCTTGAAATTTGACTCCCTAGGGCAGAACACATGTGGGGAGAAATGGAGAAGAAAGGCCATGGAAGGTATCAACCATAGGATGCATTTTTACCTTGTTTCCTTGCTTAGTTTGGCTTGAATCTTGATTTCTCCAAGCTCCTCTCTTCAAATCCGAACTTTCCCTCTTGGTCTGACCTTAAAATAGCACCAAAAACTCTAAGAAAGCCATAGGGAAAAAGGAGAGAAGGAGGAGAAGAGATTTCCTAAGGAGAAGACTAGGAAATTCTAACAATTCTTACCTTTTTCTTGAAAGTTTCCCTTCTCCTTTGCCTTAGTCTTGTACGCCTCCTTCCCTTGAGCTTTCTCTGGCTTTTGGGTAGAGTTTGGTCGATCTAAATAAGGGGAGCAGAAGAACGCTTTATATATATATAGGTTTGAGAAGGACTTTTTCAAAAATTTCGATACTGTCCTTTGTTCTTAGTAGTTTCGTTTCTAACTCATTTTAGCTCCTTTTTTAGAACCGTCTTTTTCATTATAAATTTTAGGTTCCCAATTTAGTAAAATGCCTTTAGAATCACTCGAATCAGAGCTAAAACCTTCCTGAACTAACCCATCAAAGTTCAGGTACACTGACGTTAGAAAACATCCACCGGAGAGGCTTTAGTTGTCCCAGGGCTTCCTATAGTTTTTAGGGCCTCTAAGAACCTTGGAGAACTCAAAATTTTCATTTAAAAAGCCCTCCATACTCAATTCTAGACCACACAAGTTTTAACACATTATACAAGAAGACCTTGTACTTATTGGCGAAAATCTTGTTGACAAGGTCTTGGAAATTGCACTACAGACTACAGGATCTTGTCGACAAGATCTTTGACCCTGGTGATAAAATCTTATTTCAGCCCATAAATTAACTTGGTCCACTGCCATACTTCATGCTCAACATACATTCTAATGGTTGCATAACATAATCTCTCATTTTCAAAGAATCGAATATTACACTAGCCATTCTTTCATATCATATGATTGTGCCAGGAGGTTGGATCTGAGTATGTATACATTACCCTATAATTTACATGTATCCACTACCACAGGAAATCGAGTCATCACCTCCGATTCTTGATTGAATTGTGTAGTCTAGTTTAATCATTACCTTACCACCCTTGATTTGATTTGTGTAACACTGTATATTTTTAGCTAATTTCATAACATTTCTATGCTTTACATCATCAATCCCATGAAGGAGTAAGAAAAAGGGATTAAAATAATATATTTTCTTACGTTGCATTGTGTATAAAAATTTCATTCAAGGTCACGTGGACCATGTGAGCTCGTATAATACATTCTTATATTTCATTACATGGATACAATTCATTTGTATCATGAAATGTGGCCTGCAACTCATGGAACTCTAAGGAAAGCTTAAAATATACATACATATGTTCGGCTAGAATTTGGCTCATTTATGTCACAACTTTGGAAAATCATAACTAATTCTAGAAAAATCAAAATCATGCATTCTTGGCCATTTTGGAAAGCTACACATGTCTATTCATTCTAAAAATATGTCCAGACCATAACATCCTACACAGGAACACAGGACATTTAACATTTGAAAAGGTTCAGAGGTTAGACTGTCCATTGGTGCTGTCACAAATTTCTATAACAAATTAAAAAAATGTCTAATTAATTTCACAAAAATCCAATCCATGCAAATGATACTAATTTGAAAAGTTGTGGATGTTAGATAGAGGGAAAAAATAATCTAGACCAGTTCAGGTACGCCCATACCTCGAAATCCAATCAAACAGTAACAGAGGTCGGCTGGAATTCTTGATACTGGACAATTTCTTTGAAAATTCATATCTCCCTCTCTAGCATCTAGATGAAGTGCTTCTAGTTGGCATAAGTCACTGGGAATGTCTAGTTTCTATGTATAAAATTTTATGGCAATTGGACATCATTTGAGCCCTGTGTGACAGATTTCATTTTCGAACCAGTATGAACAGTGACATGACCAAAACCAGAAAATTTTTCAACTTTGAAAATTCATCAAATATTCTCTAGACCTCCAAAAATTCTGTTCGTTAGCTTCCCAAAAATTTCTCAACAAACTCTAATTTCATGCCAAATCTTAGATCAAGAAGAGCTCATTTGGACAAAAAGTGATATAGGATTCCATTATGGTCAAATTTAGCTCCATATAGGATACTAAAATGTCCAAATAGCTTTCCTTGGGGTTTGGCATCTCTTGGGTAAGTTTAAAAGCATAATTAAGACTTATGTGAGCTACCCAAATGGTACCAACCCTTATGCATCTCATTTTGGCCATCTCATCCACACTTATACACAATTCCATAATGTCATCAAAACATGTTCAAATCACATTCTAATGGTCACATAACATATTCTCTCATTCATATATGACATAATATCATAATTACATGTGTTCATGATATCATGGTACATATACATCCATGGGTTACATTATTTGCCAATTGTATGATTTCAAAGTAACAAAATTCAAGTACT
Organism: Erythrophleum ivorense; assembly: GCA_026724425.1. NCBI lineage: Eukaryota > Viridiplantae > Streptophyta > Magnoliopsida > Fabales > Fabaceae > Erythrophleum > Erythrophleum ivorense. The sequence continues at coordinate 18,675,416 of JAIUCV010000009.1, forward strand.
TTGTTGCCATCCTCCCATCCTCAAGGTAGTTGGCTTCCATTACCTTCCTCTGTTGGTCCACCTAGCATGTTAGGACATTGGAAAGAAGGGAATGAGAATCAAAGAATCCTAATAGGTCATCTCCCATTCAATCATACATAATGGATGCAAACAAGTCTCATAAATGCATGCATAGCATGTAGACATGTGCAATCATTCAAGGAGCATTCTTAGCATTTAAAAAAGTCACACCTAGCATACAAAGGTTTGCTAAGCAAGTGGATTGGCCTCACCTATTTTCTTGTGGATATTGGACTTGCCTTACCCATTCTTTAAGAGATTCTTGGACTCAACATGATCTTGGGAGCCCACTTTGCTTTTGGGAGACTCTTTACTTTGTCTCAACCAATCTTAAAGGTTCTTGGTTCATCATTATCATAGCTAAGGGTTCTTGGCCTCGCCACACTCATACAAACCCAAGCACATCATAACATCATTTAGAAACATAATATGTCATCATGAAATCATGCCATATAAAATCATGCTAGCATACTTTTCATGGCTTGAAAATACACATCCACACATTCTAAGACAAGCTAAGCACACATCCATGCATGAGAGAGGGTGGAGAGAGCTACCTTAGAAGCAATTACACACTTTTTTCCCTTGAATCTTCCTTCCTTGCTTCTGCCACACACACAAAACAGTGTGGGAAAAATTTCTCTTGGCCTAGATACAATTTATGGAAACTAATTAGGTTCATGAACTCAATTCTAAGGCCACACACTCACTTAGACACTAGCTTGGTCTATAACTTCATTATGGTTCCATAATTGCACCTAAGGAAGCAACACCTCTCAAATATATTCTAGGCTCTATTATTTCCTTTTAAATATGATTCTTGACTCCTTTTAAACCTCTTGGAGTTATCACACAATCAAAACCAAGAGCCTAGCTATATGTTGCTCCTTTAGGTCATAATATGGAACATAAAGTACCAACTCACTTTTTATAGGTTCTAAATTTTTCCCAAGGCCTCCCCTCATTTTCATTCATCATATATGACTCAAGAATGGGTTTAGAAAAATTTAAAACTCTCCCTAACTACATAAACCCCTTTAGGCCAAAGCTATAGAGGAAATGGGGCTTCTTGGAGCTTACTTTGTTTTCTCAAGGGAGGATGTATGTGGCGAGCCTCTTAGGGATCTTGGAAGCTCATTTAAACTCTTATTTAGGCCTAGGAATCATCATACAAAATCAGATTTTACAAGGTGCAATTGAAACCCTAGAAATTGCATCTTGAAATTTAATGGGTTTTTGTTAATTCCCTTTGCATATTCTTAATCTCCATACTATTTTTTCTTAGATTCATCCTTGGTTCTGCCTAAAAATTAAGTCCTCCTAGGGTTTCTCATGTTAGGCGAAATGGAGGAGGAGAGGAACCACAGGTAGCAACCATAGGAAGAGAAATTACTTAATTTTCTTGATTTTTCTCACTTGAATCTTACTTTCTCCAAGCTTCTCTCTTCAAATCCGAAATTTCCCCTTAATATCTCCCTTAAAATGGATTTGAAAACTTCATTTTAATCAAAGGAAACAAAGGAGAATGGAGGAGAGGAGGTTTGGATGAAAGAAAGCCTAGAAAACTACCAAGAATTAACATTTTTTTTTATTTTTCTCCTCCTTTTCTTCCCCTTCTTGTGAGCCTAAGAGAGCAGATCATATTCTGTATTTTGGGCAGAAATTTAGTGCTTAAGAAGATGGGAGAAGAAAGGAGAAGTGTGTGGGAGCTTCTAGAAATACACTTTTTCAAAAATTCTAATTTTATCCTTTCGTAATGGTAATTTTGTTTCGGCTTTATTTTAGTTCCTTTTTGAGAACTATCTTTTCCATTATAAAATTTAGGTTCCTAATTTAATAAAATGATTTTGGAATCACTCAATTTGAAGCTAAACCTTACCGAACGAATCGGTCAAAGTTTGAATCAATTGACGTTGGAAAACATTCACTGGAGGGGATTTAACTGTCTTGGGACTTCCCATGATTTTCAGAGCCTCTGAGAACCTTTGGCAACTTAAAACTTTCATTTAAGAAGCCCTCCTATATGTTTTTCCAAAAGTTACACTTATTTACGAAAATGCCATTACGTTTCGTCAGTTTTTCATAAGAAATTGTTTCTTCATTTTAGCTCCATTTTTCTTTCTGTCTGAGCCTGAGATTCTCATTTTTAGGAGTATAGAATGCTTCTAAATTTTTTTGAGGCCTTAACTACCTCATTTCAGGGGACTTTCTTTTGTATCAAGTGAATTTTGTTCATTTACGAAGAAATCATATGTTACGTTTCTCATGTTTTCTTTGGTTTTCAAAGAACCAGATGTTAGAATTTGTATGCCCCTTGTTGACATTGATTTGATCATTAGCATGAACTAAATGTCTGCTAATAATGACACATTAGATTGTAGCCATAAATGTATTACTTTACCTGAGTGTAGGACTATACTTAGTACGAGGACTAAGTTGTCTATTATGACCACCTCCCAGGCTGAGAGGTCTCTAGAGCACGATTGTCAGTGATATTTAGTTTTCTTTTTAGTTTAGGCTGAGGTAGAAGAGGGTATAGAGAAAATTCTAGTAGTGAGAGAGTTCCTAGAGGTATTCCCTAGAGAGATTAGTAGACTACCACCAGAGAGAGAGGTCAAGTTTCTTATAGACATTGTACTTGAGGCAGGTCCAGTGTCTAAAGCCCTGTATAGGATGGCTTCCACCGAGCTAGCTGAGCTTAAAAAGCAGATAGAAGAGCTTTTAGAGAAGGGTTTTATCAGACCCAGTGCCTCATTGTGGGGAGTTTCAGTCTTATTTGTAAAGAAGAAAGATGGAAGCTTTAGACTATGTATTGATTATAGGGAACTCAATAAGATAACCATTAAGAATAAGTATCTCTCTTCCTCTCATAGACGACCTCCCAGATCAGTTAGTAAGAGCATCAATATTCTCTAAGATAGGCCTTAGGTTGGGATACCATCAGCTTAGAATAAAGGATGAAGATATCCTAAGACTACATTTAAAACTAGATACGAGCACTATGAGTTTTTAGTTATACCCTTCAGGTTAACGAATGCACCTACAGTGTTCATGGATTACATGAACAGAGTATTTAGGTCATACTTAGATAGATTTGTAGTTATTTTCATAGATGACATCCATATCTATTCTAAGAGTAAAGAAGAACATGAGTAGCATATGAGATTAGCCTTGGAGAGCCTGAGAGAGAAATAGTTGTATGATAAACTTAGTAAATGTGAGTTCTAGCTCACTGAAGTTCAATTCCTAGGCCATGTGATCTCCCAGGTAGGGGTCGCAATAAATCCCCATAAGGTAGAAGCAGTGTTACAGTGGGAAAGATCTAGGACAATAACAGAGATAAGAAGCATCTTAGGTTTAGCAAGCTATTACAAGAGGTTTATTTAGGGCTTTTCTCAGATAGCGATGCCACTGACTAGGCTCATTAGAAGAATGTGCCATTTGTGTGAGATGAGAAATGTGAGAAGAGTTTTCAAGAGTTGAAGCACAAATTAACCATGGCCCCAGTTTTAGTACTCTTTAACCTTAGAGAGACTTTTGTAGTCTATAGTGATACCTCCAAGAAAGGTCTATGCTTCTAGATAGTTAAAATTTCATGAAGAAAATTACCCTACACATGACTTAGAGTTAGCTGTAGTAGTACTTACTTTGAAAATATGGAGACATTACTTATATAGGGTAGCCATAGAAATTTATAGCGACCACAAGAGCCTTAAGTATTTATTTGAATAGAAAGAATTAAATATGAGATAGTGGAGATGGTTAGAATTTTTGAAAGAGTATGATTTTACATTGAAATACTATCCCGATAAGGCTAATGTGATAGTTGATGCCCTGAGTAGAAATCCATACACATGGCCTATGATGATCTGAGAGTAGGAATTGATTGAGAGATTCAGAGATATGAGTCTCTCGTGTGAGGTGTATTCAAGAAAGTTATTAATGAGCGAAACCCGAATAGAAAATGACCTGAGGGATCAGATAAGAGAGGCTCAGCAGACAGATGACCACGTAAGTAAGATTAGATCCCAGATAGCCTAGGGTAGCGGTCAGGAGTTCAATCTATCTGAGGATGACATAGTGAAATACAAGGATAGGCTGTATGTGCCTAGAAACACAAAAATCAGAGAGAGAATATTAGGTGAGGCACATAAGAGCAAATGCACCATTCATCTAGACAATAATAAGATGTACTAGGATTTAAAGAAAATGTTCTGATGGCTTAGAATGAAAGCAGACATAGTAGAGTATGTCTCCCAATGTTTAGTATGTCAGAAAGTTAAGATAGAGCATCAGAAACTAGTTGGGTTACTTCAAACCATAGATATCTTAGAGTGGAAATGGGATAGTATAGCAATGGATTTTGTCATGGGTTTACCTAGGACTTCATCGAGGCATGATGCAATATGGGTAATAGTGGATAGATTAACAAAGTCAGCACACTTTTTAGCTATGAAAGCCATTTATACCCTAGACAAATTAGTCTAGCTGTACATTTGGGAGATAGTTAAGTTGCATGATGTGCTTAGGAGCATAGTGTCAGATAGAAATCCCATATTCACTTTGAATTTCTGGAGATCATTACAGGATGCTCTAAGTACCAGACTTAGATTTAGCACAGCCTATCACCCACAGACAGACGAACAATAGAGAGAATCATCTAAATCCTAAAGGACATATTGAGGGCATATGTCTTATAAATGAAAGGAAATTAGGATACTTACTTGCCTCTAGCAGAGTTTGCCTATAATAACAGTTATCATGCAAGTATATAGATGGCACCATATGAGGCATTGTATAGAAGGAAGTGTAGGTCTCCAATGTGTTTGGTTGAACTAGGAGAGCGGAGCCTGATAGGCCCAGAGTTAGTGGACCAAACTTCTAGACAAATTAAGACTATAAGAAAGAAACTGCTAATGGCCCAGGGTAGACAAAAAAGTTACGTAGATAAACGTAGATGGTCATTAGAGTTTGAGATTGGAGACCATGTCTTCATTAGATTGTGTCCAATCACAGGGATAGGTTGGTCTATTAAGAGTAAAAAGCTCAATTTAAAGTACATAGGTCCATTCCAAATTCTTGATAAAGTAGGACCTGTATTCCATGTTTCACAGCTCAAAAAGTACTAGCTCGACCCCTCATATGTCATAGAATATGAGAATATGCAGTTATAGGATGATCTATCATACATAGTATCACTAGATCAGATTGTGAACGATAGACACAAGCAATTACAAAATAAGATGATACCGCTAGTGAAAGTGGTTTGGAAAGGGTCATCTCCCAAAGAAGCTACCTGGGAGTTAGAGGAAGAAATGAGAAAGAAGTATCCAGAGCTCTTTCCATGAGGTATGTTATCTAAATTTTGAGAACAAAATTTATTTAAAGTGGGGGAGAATTATAATGTCCAATTTTTATTAAACAACAAAAATAGGTACGTTTTCAAAGCAAGTCCCCTGAAATGAATTAGTTAAGGTCCTAAAAAATTTAAGTAGCATTCTAGACTTCTAAAAATGAGAATCCCAGGCTCAGACCGAAAGAAAAATAGAACTAGAATGAAGAAATGAAATTAAATGAAAGGTTGACGAAAAGTAATGGCATTTTCGTAATTTTGAGCAAATTTTGGAATTCTCATAGGAGGGCTTTTTAAATGAAAGTTTTGAGTTCTTTGGGGTTCTCAGAGGCTCTGAAAACTATGGAAAGCCCTAGGACAGTTAAAACTCCTCCGTTGGATGTTTTCTAATGATGGTGGACCCAAACTTTGACAGATTCATTCGAGAATGTTTTAGCTTCGATTTGAGTGATTCCAAAGGCATTTTACTAAATGGGAACTTAAATTTTATAATGGAAAAGATAGTTCTAAAAAAGAGCTAAAATGAATTAGAAACAAAAATGCCAAGACAAAAGGCTAAAATTAGAATTTTAGAAAAGTCTTTCGTAAACCCCACCTATATATATAGAGGGTGGCCCACCTCCTCACTCATTTAGCTCATTTAGTTTCTACCCTAAACCAAAGGAAAAACCTTAAGAGTGAGGCGTACAAGAAGGAGAGGAAGAGAAGGAGGAAAACAAGGCAAAAGGTATGGAATTTCTTGGTTTTTTCATGCTTTCTCTTTAGCAAACCTCTTCTCCTCGACTTCTCCTTTCTTTCTTATGGTTTTATTGAAGTTTTTGGATCTATTTTAAGGGAAGAATAAAGGGAAAAATTCAGATTTGAAGAGAGGAGGCCAAGGAAAGAAGAGGCAACTATGAAAACAAGAAAAAATAAGGTAAAAATTCCATCCCATGGTAGCCACTTCTTCTCCCTTTTCTTCCTTAGTTCGTCCAACATGAGAAGCTACAAGAGGGTTTGGATTTTAGGTAGAACCAAGTGTGTATCATAGGAAAAGGGGTGTGGAGAATAAGACTATGTAAAAGAATTAACAAACAACCATGGAAATTCAAGCTAGCAAACCTAGGGTTTATAGTGTTCTTTGAAAAATATGATTTGATACCGTGATTCCTAGGCCTAAATGAGTGTTTAAATGAGCTCCTAAGATCCCTAGAAGGCTCCCCATATGCATTTTCCATTAAGACAACAAAGCAAACTCCCTTGGTATCCTATTGCTCCATAGCCACGACCTAACATGGTTAGAGTACCTAGGGATAGTTTTAATTTGTTACAAACCCATTTTTGAGTCATATATGATGAGTGAAGATGAGGGGAAACCTTCAAAAAAATTTAGAAGGTCTAAAGAATGAGTTGGTGCCATAGGTTCTATAATATGGCCTAAGGAAGCAACATATGGGTAGGCTCTTTATTTTAATTGTGTGATGACTCCAAGAGGCTTAAAAGGAGTCAAAAATCATATATGAAAGGAAAGAATGGAGCTTAAAACTCATTTGATGGGCATTGCTTCATTAAGTGTATTTAGAAACCATAAAAGAACCATAAGACAAAGTTTGAGTTCCAAGTAGATGTATGGCCTTAGAAATGACTTCAAGAACTACATTTGCTTCCATATATTATGTTTAGGCAAAGAGAAACCAATCCCACACCATTGGTGTGTGTAAGCCTGAGGAAGGGAGCATTGTTTCAAGAGGAAAAGTGTGTGATTGCAATAAAGGTAGCTCACTCCTCCTTCTCTCATGCATGAATGTATGCTTGACTTGTCTTTGAATATGTGTATGTGTGATTTAAGCTATGAAAAGTATTCTAGCACGAGATTTTATTCCATGGTGCCATGATGTTACATTATGCTTTCAAATGATTCCTAATATGTTTGCTTGGGTTTGCTTAACGGTTGGAGAAGCTAAGAACCCTTAGTCATGGTGAGGATGAGCCAAGAACCCTTAAAATTAGTTAAGACAAAGTAAATAGTTTCCCAAGAGGGAGGTTGACTCCTAAGAGTAAAGTTGAGTTAAAAACCTCTTAAAGAAAATGGGTGAGACAAGTCCCAAAATCCACAAGTGAATGGGTGAGGCTAATCCACTCACTTGGCAAGCCTATGTATGCTATGTATGACTTGTTCAAATGCTAAGGATATTTCTTGAATGCTCATACATTTCAATATGTTCATGCATGCATTTTCAAGACTTATTTTGCATATTTTATGTTTGATTGAAAGGGAGATGAGCTATTGAGATTCTTTCAATCTCATTTCCTCCTCTCCAATGTTCTAACATGCTAGGTGGATCAAGGTGACTAAGGTAATGGAAGCCATCAACTTGAAAGATGAGAACATGACACCAAAGTGCATATATTTTGCTTCTTTATGGCCATATGAGTGGCAAATATTGTAATCGATTATTGTACATGTCCTATGACCTTATGAACATGTGTAATTATGTAAATGTATCATGTACAAATGAGATTTAATGTTATATGAATGGTATGGTGCATTTTGGGTATGGAATGACAAGACTAGCCTTGTATGTTCTTGTGTATGGCATGGGGTGAGAGAGTGAGTTTTCAAATTCTGTGTTTATGCACCTTTGAGACAAGTTTATAATGTCATTTGGTGCATTCCCACGTGCTCAAGTGGTCATGGTTGCCTTGGAGCTCAAAATGGACCTTTTGTAAGACACAAAATGAGCCATTTTGCAACCCAATGTCAAGATTTGACCACATGAACGAATTTACCCATGAAATTTGGTACACATATAGATCTTATCTAGAAATTTTTGGGAAGTTAAAGATCATATTATTTGGAGCTCTATGAAATTAATTATGATTTTTCAAAGTTGGCATTTTTTTGCTAAATTGATATAGGTACTGTTCATATGGTCAGAAATTTGGGTTGTGTCATTCGTAGGACAAATGATATCCAATGCTCATCCAATTTTATAAGCCTAAACTAGGAATGATAATATTTCCATGGCCATAGAGATTACCCTAATTGGACCTCTGAGTAGAGAGATATGATTTTTTAAAATTGGAGATCAGTACTGGGGATGACAGTCAACCTCTAGTACTATTCCATTGATTTTCGATGACTAGTAGCCCCTGTTGAGGTCTAGGCATATTTTTAGCATACATTAGACATCCGTAGCTTTCTAAAATAGTAAAAAATACATGATTTAAATTTTTATAGAATTAGTTATGATTTTCAAAGTTTATGACAGAAAGTTAGAATTCCTACTCGAGGCTGCACCTAGTATTTTTGTGTATTCCATCCACTTGCACAAGTTCTAGGCCACTTTGTGAGATGGTTTTGAGTTATATTTATGTAATTAAATATGATAATGAGTTGAGTAAGTTCATATGATCTACGGGACACTAAATGAAAAATTTATTCGCTATGCAGTGCAAAAATATTCACTATTTTAATGCCATTTCCTTGTTCTCTTGAGAAGTGCATGACATGAGATATAGAATTTGCATGAGAAAGGCTAAAGAGTTATGGTGTTATAGTATGTTGATATAAGTAGGCCATGCTAGTTGAAATTCACTAATTTATGGATGTCAAGCCAAGGAAGAGCAAGGAAAAGAAAAGAATCAAGAAGGTTAGTGGTAATTAAAGTTTCTAAGTCTATAAGGTAGCTATCTCTTTTTATCTTGCATGCAATTGAGTGTTTGAATGAGTTGAAATGCTTGTATGCTTAATGATTTTATGAGCTATGTGTTGTCATGGATTCTATCTTGTGTTTTATGTATGTGAAAGGCCATGTTACAGCTCTTAGCTCTATATGGCATGAAATTGAGTATAGTAGTTCTTCCTTAGCTCAGAGTTGACTTTAGTTTAAGACTAACTAGTATATTTTGATGCCATGACTTGATGAAAATGAACATTTCATGTTAAATGTTTTGTTTGAGCTATATGATGCATATGAGTGGCATGCTTGCGTTTTCTCATAGTATTCTTTGTGTGCATGGATATAGATTGAGATTTGCTACTAAGATTCTCCCTAGAATCTCACCCCATATATCTCTCGCTAACCATTATAGGTTCTTTAAGTAAGGGGAAGGAAATGAGAAGTAATAGAGTTTAGAAACCATGTATTAGAAGTTTGTTGTAACTATGTACTTGAAATATATGTGATACATTAGTAATGAAATATTTTGTATATGATAAAGATATGTAATGGTAACATATGTATGAGTTTGAGAACATAAATGTATGCCATTTAATGCATAATATGGCTATTAGTATATGGTTTACATATTAAATCTACATAAATGGATGTGAGATGGTCAATTTTTGATGCTAGCTTTTTTTCATGCAATGGTTCTTATAGAAATAAAGAATGAATGGATTAAAACTTGCTCAAATTAAGAGATTGCAATTTAGAGGCCAAATAAACCATTTTGGAACTGAATTTTAGTTTAAATGAATCATAAATTGTATCTCTATCCTTGATAGCCTAAATAACCTAGTTTGGGGCTGAAATTTGGCAATCAATTAGAAAATTTATAGATCTTCCTAACAAGCTAAAGATGGTATTTTTTTGAGCCCTACAAAATATTTTATAAATTTTTTAATAGGCCAAAATGTGCAAATTTTGATAGTTACTGTCGCTACTATTGTAACACTATATTCATATAGCTCATCCCATATCTTATCTAGGTTCATTTATGAGAAATACACCACATTCTTAAGAAAGTTCTTCAAAATATCCAATTAAAGTGGCGTTACGTCGGGTATAAATTTTTCACTTGATGTCCCATGGACCATATAAACTTATCTATGTCATCCTCATATTTAATTACATAATTACAACTCAAAACCATCTTAAGAAGTGGCTTAGAACTTCTGCAAATGAAGGATTCACATGAAATTCAATGATGTAGCCTCGAGTAGAATTCCAGAATTGGGACATAAAGTTTGAAAAATCATAACTAATTCTAACAAATCAAAATTAAGCATACTTTACCATTTGTGAAAGCTACAGATGTCTGCTTTTTGTTAAAAATAAATCCAGATCAAAAAGTGGCTTCTAGTCACCGGAAATTGATGGAATAATACTAGAAGTCACCTGTCACTACTGGTACCATCCTCCAAATTCAAAAATTCATATCTCCTTACTCAGAGGTCCAATTGGGATGATCTCAATGGCCATGAAAAGCTTATTATGTCTATTTTATGTCTGTAAAATGGAATGAGCATTGGACACCATTTGGACCTCGAATGACATAGCCCAAGCAACTGACCAAATGAACAGTGTCTGCATCAGTTTCGCAAAAAAAATGCCAACTTTGAAAAATCATAATTAATTCCATAGAGCTCCAAATAATATGGTCTTTTTCTTTCTAAAAGTTTTTAGATGAGGTATATATGCATGCCAAATTTCACGGGCAAATTCGTTCATTTGATTAATTTTGATATTGGGTTGCAAAATGGTCACTTTTATGTCTCATAAGGGGTCCAAATGGTCCATTTTAGTTTTTAAAGCAACCATGCCCACTTGAGCACGTGGGAAAGCACCAACATGGCCTACTAAACATTTCTCAAAGGTTCATAAACCCAAAAATCAAAACTCACTCTCTCACCCTAAGCCATACATAAGAATGCATATGTCAAGTCTTGCCATTCCATACCTAAAATGTGGTCTATCATACATATGGCATTCAATCTTATACATACATGATACATTTACATATTTACATGTGTTCATAAAATCATACAACATATACAATGATGGACTACAACTCTTGCCACTCATATGGCTACAAAATCAACAATACAACAATTCCTTTGTCAATCTTTCATCTTCCAACTTGGTGGCTTCTATTGCCTTGCTCATTTGGTCCACCTAGCATATTAAGACATTGGAAAGGAGGGAATGAGATTCAAAGAATCCCAAAAGCTTATATCCCTTTCAATCATACATAAAGAATGCAATTCAAGTATTAAAAATGCATGCATGAGTATATTGGAAAGTGTGACCATTCAAGAAGTATTCTTGGCATTTGAACACATCATACAAAGTATACATAGGCTTGCCAAGTAAGTGGATTAGCCTCATCCATTCTCTTTAAGGTTATTAGACTTGCCTCACCTTTTTTCTTAAAGGCCTTAAATTAAGCCTTACTCTTGGGAGACTCTAAACTTTATCTCAACCATTCTTGAGGGTTCTTAGCTCATCCTCATCATGGCTAGTGGGTTTTTGGCTTCACCATACTCAAGCAAACCAAAGCAAACATATAAAACATCATTTGAAAAATAATATCACATCATGGTACCATAGCATATAAATGCATGCTAGAATACTTTTTCATGACTTAAAACACACATTGTACATTGAAGACAAGGAAAACATTCATCCATGCATGAGAGAAAGAGGAGAGAGCTATGTTTATTGCAACCACACACTTTTCTCCTTAGAATTGCACTCCCTTCCTCGGCATACACTCACAATGATGTGAGGCTTGTTTTTCTTGGCCTAAATACATAAAATAGGAACCAATTATGCTCTTGGAACTATTCTTAAAGCTACATATTTATTTGGAACACTAACTTTGTCTTATGGTTCCTAAATGTGCAAAATGAAGTAACATCCATCATTTGAGTTCTAGGTTCCATTCTTTCCTTCCATTTATGATTCTTAACCCCATTTAAACCTCTTGGAGCCATTACACAATTAAAACAAGGAGCCTAATTAGGTGTTGCTTGTTTAGGCCATAATATGGAACCTAGACTACCAATTCATTCCCTAGGCCTCTTAAATTTTTTTCAAGGCTTCTCCTCATCTTCACCCATCATATATAACTCAAAAATAAGCTTGGAACAAATTAAAAACTACCCCTAGTGCCTTGAACCCTTTAGACCGAGGTTATGTTTCTTCTTAGCACCTTTGGAGTTTCTTTGCTTCCTTTGATGGGAGAAGCATGGTGGAAGCTTTCTTGGTGTCTTAGGAGCCTATATGAACTCTTAAACATCATAAAATATGGCTAGAATTCATGGTAAAGTTCAAGGTGCACTCAAAACCTTAGCCTCCCTATCTTGTAATATAATGATTCTTAGTTAATTTCCTTTGCATATTCTGATTCTCCATACTCAATTCCCTAAGATTCACCCTTGGTTCTACCCAAAATCCATGCCTTCTTGAAGTTCCTTAGGTTGGATGAACTAAGGAGAGAAGGGGAGAAGGGAGTAGCTACTATGGGAATAAAGTTTTACCTTATTTTTTCTTGATTTCTTGGATGATTATTCCCTTTCTTGGCCTCCTCTCCTTAAACCTAAAAACTCCACCTCTATTTTGACCTCAAAATAGATCCAAGAACATTAACAAAACCATAGGAAAGAAGGGAAGATGGAGGAGGAGTTTGCTAAAGAGTAAGCATGAAAATCCATGAAAAATCATACCTTTCCTTAGCTTTTTCTCCTTCCTTTCTTCTCCTTCTTGTGCGCCTCAAACCCTAGCTCTCTTCTCTAGTTTATGGTAGAAACAAAGTGAGCTAAATGAAGGAGGAGGGTAGGGCTGTGTCCTTATATATAGCTAGGTTAAGAAACAATTTCAAAAATTCTAATTTTGTCTCTTAGTCTTGGTATTTTCATTTTCGGTTTGTTTTAGCTCCTTTTTGAGAACTGTCTTTTATCATAAAATTTAGGTTCCCAATTTTATAAAATGCCTTTTGAATCACTCAAATTGGAGCTAAAACCTTCCCAAATGAATCAGTCAAAGTTCAGGTCAACCATCATTAGAAAACATACACTGGAGGGGTTTTAACTGTCCCAGGCTTTCCATGATTTTCAGTGCCTCTGAGAACCCTGGGCAATTTAAAATTTCCATTTAAAAAACCCTCTTGTGAGAATTCCAAAATTTGCGTGTAATTACAAAATGCCATTACGTTTCTTCAACATTTCGGTAAAATTTATTTTCTTATTCTAGCTCCATTTTTCTTTTTGTCTGAGCTTGGGATTCTCATTTTTAGGAGTCTAGAATGATGCTTAAATTTTTTGGGACCTTAACTAGTTCATTTCAGGAGACTTGCTTTGAAAACGTATATGTTTTTGTCGTTAAATGAATTCAATTTCATTTGAAATTTTTATAGCATAAAGTTCATATCATAATTTTTTTGTAAACATCTAATTTGCGTAAATTGGACTTATATAGCAAAAGTTATATGTAATATCCAATTTTTCAAAAACTAAACTGAAACTGATAGTGCGATATAAGAAGACCTTAAAGCAAAGAGAATTAAGGCCAATTAAGGGTAGGATGCTAATTAGATCATCTAAAGATATAGGTAAGAAACTAAGAATGGCCCAAAATTGGAGCCAAAACAACAAAACAAAGGATCCAAAAATGTAGTGGCAAAATTATAATTTTAGGAAACTTTTTGAAAACTCAAATGAGGGGGTTTTAAATGAAAATTTTCAATTTTTTGAGATTCTCATAGGCCTTAAAAATCATAGGAACACAGACTAGTCAAGACTCGTCTGGTATGCAATTTATATTATCAGTTGACAACAACTTTAATCGAATGGTTCAGTAAGGTTCTAAATTCAATTTGAGTGAAACCAAAGGCATTTTATGAATTAGAGGATCTAAATTTTATGAAAAAAAAAAGACGATTCTCAAAAAGGAGTTGAAATGGCCTCAAATGGAGAAAACCAAAATGAGGGACTAAATTGGAGTTTTGAAAAATGTCATAATTAGGCCTCCACCCCTTTAAAATCACGTCTCACTTCTCTCCCTCTTCTTAACCAACTTCCATCTAGTCTAAAATAGAACCAGAACAAGCTTGAAGAGGTGCACCAAGTAGGGAGAAGAGGAAGGAGAAAAACCAAGTTAAAAGGCAAGATTTTGCCACTTTTTCATGCTTCTCCCTTCACCAAACTTCTTCTCCTCTTTCTCCTCTTTTTTCTCATGGTTTTGGTGACTTAATTAGTGCTATTTTGTGGTTAGTTTAGTAGAAGGAAGAGAGTAATTGGGGGAAACTCTTGGAAGCTTAAGAAAGTGCATCTTGTGAGCTTTGAAACAAGGTAATTTCTCTATGGCTAAGCTTGTTTCTTCTTGGCTCTCCTCCCCCTCCATCAATTCGGCCAACACTAGGGGTCATGTATAGGGAGTTTTATTTTGTTCTAAACTTGATAGGAATTGGGGTTTTGAAGCATGGAGAATCACATGGAATAATTAGAATTAAAAAAGAAGCATTTAGTAACAAGTTATGGCAATTAAGGTTTTGATTGCACCTAGGCAAATTTAAAACTTTCTAATGATATTCTAGATTGTGTAAGAGTATGTTTAAGTTTATAAGAGACCTAGGAAGCTTCACAAGTGGCAAATTCCCTAGGAAAACCAATAAAACCCCATGGGCATTCCATCAGATGGGGGGTTTTAGCCAAGAAGCATTCTTTGCACCTGGGGGGAGTTTTCTTTAATTCCAATGATAAAAATGATCTAGGTATGAATTATAAACACTAAAGGAATCACTGGTTTGAATTTAGAAGTCATAGTTTGAAAGTTGAAAGTTTAATGTTCTAATAGGCATAATGAAGTAACTTGGTGTTTAGCTCTTTAGATTGATTTTCTGATGGCTCTAATGAGTTTAAATGGAGCCATGTGACTTAGTTGAGTGATAAATTGGAGCTAAGAAGATAAATTATATGAGTTACTTCAGTATGCTCTTGTATGGAACCATATGCATGCCATAAGCTAGAAGTAGCTTGTGCAGAGCTTATGTGAGCCTAAAGATGGTTCCATTGATATATTTGTGTCTTGTTTGATGTGTTTAGGCCAAGAAAATCAAGTTTCCTCCTAGTGTGTATGTGAGATTGAACCAAGAAGCTAGAGAAATTGTGCTTTTTGACTCAAGGTAGCTCTTCATCCATTCTTGTATGCATTTCTTAGTTGTTTGATTGTCATGGATTGCTTGTATGTATGTTTGAATCATGAAACATGCCTATAGCTATTGGTATGATGCTTTGGTACCATTATGTTTCTTAATTTGCATTTTGAATGTGAGATGGCTCTTAATGAGTCAGGTTGTGCCAAAAGTCCTTTAAATTAGGTGAGGTGAAGCCAAAAGTCCTTAGGCAAAGGTGAAACAAGGCCAAAAGTCTCATAGAATGAGTGAGGCTAAGTCAAAAGTTCCTAAAATGGGTAAGGCTAATCCAAAAGTCCCACATAATTGGGTGAGGCTAGACTAAAAGACCTTAAAGCGTGTTCTTGACATCAATGGATCCCTATGACTTTGTGAACATGTTTATGTTTAATACTTGGAACCATTTGATGAATGCTTGATCTCTTTGATATGATAACATGCCATATATGCATTCTTGAAAGGGTGAATGAGCTATTGGGATTCTTTGAATCTCACTCTCCCCCACTTTATGTTTAACCATGTCTAGGTGATGCTCATGGAACCAAGAATAGAGGTGATAGGTCGTATAGTGCAACCTCAAAATAAACTAGGTTGAAAAATATATGATATATGGAGTAACCTAGATTGTCTCCTGTAACACCATAATCATCTAGACTCTCTAGCTTATTTCATAGTGACAGTCCATGAAAAGGGAAAGTTAGCAAAAAAATTCAATTAAAATATTCTATTATTTTTGCATTCGTCAGACATAAAATTTTCATTTCATGTCTCATGGACCCTTTGGACTTCTCTATATCATTCTCCATTTTCATTACATACATACAACTTAAAACCATCTCAAAATGTTGCCAAGAACTTGAGCTTATAGTATATATACACAAAATAATACAAGTTAATTTCGGGTCCAACTTGACAGATTTCTGGTGTCACTTTGGAAAATCATAACTAAATTTAGAAAAATTAAAATTAGGTACCTATTGCTTCCTAGAAAGCTTTGGATGTTAGCTTTATACTAAAAATAATCCTAAGCCATGAAAACCTCATATGGACCAAGTTTGACAACAGAAAAGTGGCAAAGGTTAGACTGTCCAATGCTTCTAATATAGGTTACTGATATAAACTTCAAAAAATTATAATTAATTCTAAAAAAATCTAATCCTATTTGAGTATTGGTGGCGGCTAACTTCTTAATTGGCCGCGGCAAGGAACTCTTTGGATTACTTCGCTGCTATCTAGAATAATTAGCCGTAGCAAAGCAACTAATTAGCCATGGCTAATGGCCTCTGATTGGCTTATTTTTTTTTCAGGGATTAGATTTTCATCTTTAGCTACCAACCCGAGCCTCATTGCCTCTACATCTAGCCCGTCACTAAGCTAAAGGATTCTACCTCTTGCTTTATTCATGCATAACTATCTGTCATTTTAGGGTTGTCGGGCTCTAGGGTGTAGCTTGTAATTCAAATCTCTGGCCTGAGGGAATTAGCTTTTCAGGCTCTGGAATTCATCTAGACAATTGGGTGTTGTGGCTAGGAGATAACTCTCTTTCTCATTCCCCTCCAAACTGGTCCTGTGCAGTTGCAGTCTTATCTCACACTGCGCTACATCATTACTTGTCTCTGCATTACGCGAGATAGCTGGGAATGGCCTGAGTATGACTACTAGGGAGAATTAGGCCTCAAGTACTCTCTCTAGTAAGTCTTTTCCTATCAACGAGATCATTTCTCATCATTTATATCTAGGGCTTGCCACTGATTCCGGCAAGCTATCACATCTCATCAAGCTTTACCCGTCGGATCACTTAACTCTGCTCAAAGTTAGTTCTGCTCAAGCTACTCTAGAGGCCACTCTTTCCTGGTGTCCACTAACTACTCCAAGACTATTCTACAACTTACTTATCATGAATAAAGTCACAAACTACTTTCACACACCCATAATGTCTCATACAAGGCTCCACTTATCTATTTAAGCCTTTACATAACTCTATTGCTATATCCTCAAGCCAAATCCAATCCAAAAGAGTCTGAAACTTTGCTCTGATACCAATGTGTAACACCATAAATTCTAGCTCATTTCATGCTATCTTTGTGCTTTCTATTAGACATCTCATGGAAGAATCAAAGAAATAGTATAAAAATAATGCATATTTTCACGTTATGTTGTGTATAAAAATTCAAATCAGTGTCACGGGGACCATGTGAACTCATACTATACATTTCCATATTTAATTACATCAATACAACTCATTTGCATCATAAAATCATGCCCACAACTCATGGAAATCAAAGGAAAGCTCAAAATCATCAAGTGCATTTTTGGCCAGATTTGGCCCCTTTCTGACCAAAATTTGAAAAATTATCACTAATTCTAGAAAAATCAAAATCATACATTCTTAGACATTATAGAAAGATACGGATGTCTAATTCATACTAAAAATATGCCTAGACTATAACATTTGTCACAGAGGGCGTTTGACATCCAAAAAGGTCCAGAGGTCAAACTGCCTCCTGATGCTATCACAGATTCTACAACAAACTTTGAAAATGTCTAATTAATTCCAAAATAATCCAATACATGCACATGATACTAATCTGGAAAGATGTAGATGTTAGCTAGAGGAAAAAAATATTTCTAGACCAGATCAGGCAACCCAGGCCTCAAAATTCAATAGAACAGTAACTCAGGTCGGGTAAAGGTCCTAATATTGGATAGAATGTTCAAAAATTCATATCTCCCTCTCTAGATCTCCAAATGAGGCACTTCTAGTTGGCACAAGTCATCATGAATATCTAGTTTCTTTCTATAAAATGTTGTGGCAATTGGACATCATTTGAGCTCTGTGTGACAGATTTCATTTTCGGACCAAATGAATAGTGCAGTAGACCAAAATCAGAAAAATAGCTAACTTTGAAAATTCATCAAATATTCTGTAGACCTCTAAAAATTATGGTCTTTAGTTTTCTAAAAATATCTCAACAAGCTCTAATTTCATGCCAAATCTCATAGTAAGAAGAGCTGATTTGGCCAAGAAGTGATATAAGGTTCCATTATGGTCATTTTTGGCTCCATATGGGGTACCAAAGTGACCAAATGATTTTCCCTTGGTCTTGGCACCTTTTGGACAAGTCTAAAAGCATATTTAGGACTTTTTTGAGCTACCCAAATGGTCCCAAAGTTCATGCATCTCATTTTGGCCCTTTCATCCACACTTATGCATGTTTCCATAAAGTCATTCATGAAGTTATAATGCCATAACATACTCAATTTACATTCCATCATTCACATAACACATTCTTTCATTTCTACATTATATAATATTATAATTACATATATCTCAAGGGTTATAGACCATTTACAACAATAATATACATCATTATGGTTCATTATGGCAAAAGTTCGACATATTGATGTCAATCTTCTTCCTTCAATGTTGTTGGCTCCCATTACCATATCCACTTAGTCCACCTAGCATGTGAGATCATTGGAGAGGAGGGAATGAGATTCAAAGAATCCAATAGCTTATCTCCCATTCAATCATACATAATATATGAAAAGCAAGTCTTGAAAATGCATGCATGGATATAATAGAAGTCATGAACATTCAAGAAGTAAGCTTGGCATGTGAATAAGTCATACAAGACATTCAAGAGCTCACCAAGTGGATGGATTGGCCTCACACTTTTTCTCATGGATTTTGGACTTGCCTCACCCATTCTTTAAGAGATTCTTGGACTCAACCAGACTCTTGGGAGCCCACTTTGCTTTTGGGAGACTCTTTGCTTTGTCTTAACTAATCTCAAGGGGTCTTGGCTCATTCTCACCATGGTTAAGAGTTCTTGGCCTCTCCACATTCAAACAAACTCAAACAAACATCATACATTCATTTGAAAACATAATATGTCATCATGAAATCATGGCATATAAAATCATGCTAGCATACTTTTCATGGCTTGAAAATACATATACACACATTCTAAGACAAGCTAAACACACATCCATGCATGAGAGAAGGTGAAGAGAGCTACCTTGCACATAATCACACACTTTTTCTTTTGAAATTCTATCCCTTGCTTCGGCCACACACCCACGAACTTGTGGAGATGCTTCCTGTTAGCCTAGAAACATTTTATGGGAGTCGATTAGGATCATGAACTCAATTCTAAGGCCACATACTTGCTTCGACACTAGGTGGCTCTATAAACTCCATTATGGTCCATAAATGCACCTAATGAAGCAACACCCCTCAAATAAATTCTAGGCTCCATTCTTTCCTTTCAAATATGATTCTTGACTCCTTTTAAGCCTCTTGGAGTCATCACACAATTAAAACAAAGAGCCTAACTATATGTTGCTTCTTTAGGTCATAATATGGAACCTAAGGCACCAATTCACTTTCCATGAGTTCTAAATTTTTTCCAAGGACTCCTCTCATATTCATTCATCATATATGACACAAAAATGGACTTGAAAAAATTTAAAACTCTCCCTAGCTACTCCATCCATGCTTGGCCGAGACATAACCCCTTTTTGGCCTCCTTGGAATTCTCTTTGTTTCCTTGAAGGAGGAAGCATGTGGGGAGCATCTTAGGGATCTTAAGAGCTCATTTAAACTCTTAATTAGGCCTAGGAATTATCATATAAAATCAGATTTTGGAAGGTGCACACAAAACCCTAGAATTTGCATCTTGAAATCTAATGGTTTTTTTTATAATTCTCTTTACATATTCTTAATCTCCACACCCTTTTTCCTTAGGTTCATGCTTAGTTCTTCCTAAAAATAATCTCCACCTAGGTTTTCCCAAGTGGGGCGAAATGGTGGAGAAGGGAACCAAAGATGACAACCATAAGAAGAGAAATTACCTTATTTTCTTGCTTTTTCTCACTTGAATCTTATGTTTTTTGAGCTCCTCTCTTCAAATCCGAATTTTCCCTGGAATTTCTCCCTTGAATCAGATTTATAAAATCCATTTTAATCAAAGGAAACAAAGGAGAAGGGAGGAGAGGAGGTGTGGATGAAGAAAAGCATGAAAAACTAGTATGGAAACATACCTTAAACATGGATTTTCTCTTCCTTTTCCTCTCCCCTTGGTGCGCCACTCTCCTAGGGTTTTTCTTCTAATTTGGGGCAAAATAATCTGAAGCTAAGTGAGGGAGAGTGTGAGGCGCCACCTATTTATAAGGGAGGAAGAAGCACTTTTTCAAAAATTCCCATTTGCCTTTCATTTTTGGCATTTTTGTTTCTCCTTCATTTCAGCTCCTTTTTTAGAACCATTTTTTCCATTATAAAATTTAGGTTCCTAATTAAATAAAATGTCTTTGGAATCACTCAAATTGGAGCTAAAACCTTCCTGAATAAATCTGTCAAAGTTCAGGTACACCGACATTGGAAAACGTCCACCGGAGGGGATTTAACTGTCTCGGGGCTTTCCATGATTTTCAAGGCCTCTGAGAACCTTGGAGAACTTAAAACTTCCATTTAAAAAGTCCTCCTAGGTAAATTCCAAGATTTTCTCAAAATTACAAAAAATGCCATTACATTTCGTAAGCTTTTTGTAAGAAATTATTTCTTCATTCTAGCTCCATTTTTCTTTCCATCTGAGCTTGGGATTCTCATTTTTAGGAGTCTACAATGCTTTCCAAATTTTTTGGAACCTTAACTATCTCATTTCGGGGGACTTCCTTTTATATCCAATGATTTCGTTCTTTTATGGAGAAATTGTATGTTACGTTTCTCACGTTTTCTCTTATTTTCAGAGAATTGAATGTTACATAAACTATACTAATTTGGAAAGGCACAGATGTTACTAGAGGGAAAAATAGTTCTAGATCAATTCAGAAGCATTCAGAGCTTAGAAATTGATGGAACAATACCAGAGGTCTGACTATGCACCTGGAACAGACCTGAAACTTTGAAAAAATGTATCTCCTTCTCTAGGCCTCCAATTAAGGTTCTTCTAGTTGGTATAGGTCACTGTGATTGTCTAGTTTCTCTATGTAAAATTTTATAGTCATTGGAGACCATTTGCCTTACGGATGACAGAGATGCAATTTCTGTCCATAATGCACAGTGACAGTACCAAAATAGAAAATTTTGCCAACTTTGGAAATTTTGAAAAGGCACTGTGACACCATAATGCACAGTCATTGGCTCCCATTTCCTTGCTCTTTTGATCCACCTAGACATATTAAGTAATGGGGAGGAAGGAATGAGATTCTAAGAATTCTAATAGCTCTTCTCCCTTTCAACCATACATAAAGGATGCAAATTCAAGTCTAAAAATGCATGCATGGATATCATGGAGTGCATGATCATACATAAGACATTTCTTGTACTCAAGAAGTCATATAAAGCATACATAGGCTTGCCATGCAAGTGGTTTAGCCTCACCCATTCTCTTTGGGGATTTTGGACTTGCCTCATCCATTTTCTTAAGGGACTTTTGACTAAGCATCACTCTTTAGAGACTTTTGGCTTTGTCTCACCCATTCTTAGGGGTTTTTGGCTCATTCTCACCATTGCTAGGGGACTTTTAGCTTCACCACACTTAAGCAAACCCAAACATGTTCATAAAAGTATCATTTAAGTGAATAACATAACATCATGGTACCATGGCATATAGATACATTCTAAAACATCTTTTATGGCTTAAAACATACACACATACATTTAAAGACAAGATAAACATCCACTCATGCATGGGAGAAAGAAGAGAAAGCTACCTTGGAGTTAATGACGTACACTTTCTCTTTGAATTTCTCTTCCCTCTTCTCGGCCCAACTAAGGAACTTAGGAGTACTAACTTCTCTTGGCCTAAACACACCAAAAGAGATATGAATCACTCATGGGAACAAGCCTTGGCATCAAACATGAACTATATGAAGCTACTTGGTCTATGGCTCTATTATGCTTCCATAAAGCACCTAATGAAGCAACTACAAGAATTCATTATCTTTGGTCCATTCCCTCCTTCAATCTATGACTCTTGACTCTATTTAAAATTCTTGGAGTCATCACACAATTATTTTGAGGAGCCTAGCTTGGGGTTGCTTTATTATGCTACATTATGAAGCCTACACTTCCATCTTACTATCCATGGTTTCTAAAATTTTTTAAGGCCTCTTCTCATACTCTCCCATCATAACTGATACAAAACTAAGCTTGGAAGAGATCAAAATGCTCCCTAGGTGGGAGAACTGCCCTAGGCTGAGATACTCACTAGTATTAGGGTCCATGGAGTTTTGCAATTTTCCATGAATGAAGAAGCACTTGGGAGGCTTCCTAAGGGTCTTTATAGCTTATAAAAACATTTACTTTAGCCTAGGAACTTTTGTATCAAAACATAATTTTAGTTATGTTCTTGAATCCTTAGCAATTCAACTTCATAAATTAATGGTTCTTACTTTGTTTTCTTTGCATAATCTTAGTCCCCACACTTTAAATCATATGATTTATCCTTGGTTCAACTCAAAATCCATTCCTTTTTGGCTGGCCATATGTAAGACGAAATGCACACAAAGAAGAACAAAAAAAAGAAGCATGAAAACTAAGAATTTTACCTTGAATTCAAGCCTTTCTTGAATGCCCTTCCTTTTCCTCTAGCTTTCCTCCTCAATTTCAAAATTTCCCCCTCTGGTTTGAGCTAAAAATAGACCCAATTACATCAACAAATCCATAAAAAGAAAGAGGAGAAGAAGAAGAGGAAGTTTGCTACAGAGGGGACTAGAAAATTTTGATGTAATTCCTACCTTTTCTTGGCTTTTTCTTCCTCTAAATTCCCTTGCTCTTGTGCATCTTTCTCTCCAATTCTCTTCTTTAGTTTTTGGGTAGAAGTAAGTCAGTCAAGAAGGAGGACAAGTGGGACTCATAAATAAAGAACCTTCAAGAAGCAATTTGTTCTAAAAAATTCTATTTATGTCCCTTCATTGTGGCATTTTTGTTTCTGGTATGTTTTAGCTTTTTTTTGAGAACTGTCTTTTCCATCATAAAATTTAGGTTCTCAATCTTATAAAATGTCTTTAGAATCACTCAATTTGGAGCTAAAACATTCCTGAACGAATTAGTCAAAGTTCGGGCTCACTGCCATTAGAAAACGTATACAGAAGAGGCTTTAATTGTCCTGGGGCTTCTCATAGTTTTCAGAACCTTTGAGAACCCTGGAGAGCTCAAATTTTCCATTTAAAAAGCCTTCCTATGAGTATTCTAAAAATTACCCAAAATTACAAAAATGTCATTACATGTTAAATTCTATTTGACTATTTTAACTCTGATTTCAGGGCACCTTTGGCTTTCTAAATTCGTTATTTGAGGTCTAGAATATTGCTCTAATTTTATTGGACCTCAAATCATTCTATATGGGAGACTTCCTTTTGTATGCGGTGAATTTTGTATGCTTATAGAGAAACCATACGTTATGTTTCTCATATTTTCTTATATTTTCGAAGAACTGGATATTACATCTCCCTAGGAAATGGATTTCAATTTTTAATTGAATTTTCTAAGTGTAAGAGGAACCTAGAACTACCTAATTTAAGAGGGGTTTGATCTATTAAACTAACTAAAATTAAATTGAAATAAAATTCTTAAATACTACCTAAATGCATGAACTAAAAGGCAACTAATGGACTTGTGACTAGCTTTGGATTCATCCCTTGGTATCCACTATCCTTATCCTAAATCAATTATCATTGGTTTTGGTTTAAGAGTCTCTATTTGTGTTCATGCAAATTATCTTGAGTTACCACACAAGATTCAAAAGATTAATAAGTTAATGTTGAATTGAAACCTCAACCCCGCATCAATTTATTAATTCTTATCATTAGGATCAATGAACACTAAATTTGATTGATTAATTGATCAATTAGCCTCTGAATTATCACCCTAGGATATTTAATTAACCAATTAAACTCTAAGGAATCCTTAAATCAAACAATTAAGCATACAATTTCACATATGCATTTTACCAAACACTTTGATTGCGTACATGGGAAATTAAAGAAAAGTGAAAAATTCAGCACTAATATCAACAAATTAAATCTTAAATAGTCTACTAATTAGTGTTTAACCAGCCACTAATTATAAACTACACCAATCTCAGTCAATTATAGGCTCAACCAAGCAAATAAAATAACAAAAATTGATGTAGAAAGATAAAAAATAAAATAGGAATTCTTAGCCCAAAATTCCCTTGCTAATATCTCAGATTCAAGTCTCAACTATGGTCTTCATCCAAGCTAGCCACCAAGTGAAATCAAGCTCTCATGGAGGTGGAAAGAGATGGATGAAGAATGGAATGGATGGCTATGGCAAAATGGAGATGGATTTGGATGAATGGAGTGTCAAGTGAATAATGGAATGGATACTAGATTGTGATGAAGTGTGAGGTGAATTGATGAGATGATCAAATGGATGGTATGCATCTTTCGAGCTTGCCTGAGTCTCTCATTTTTAATCCCTCATGTGCTTCTCCTCTTTAATAATCACATGCTCAGTATGGATAATCGATGTGATGGATGAATGCTGAAGCATGAATGGAATATGGATGATGTATATCTTGGAGCTTGCCCGAGCCTTTATTATTCATTACCATGTGAAAATTCTTCAATCACGTTGCTTCTTCTCCAGCTCATATGCTGCCTCAACGTTCTACATAAGCTGTCTTCTCTTCCTAAAACAAGTAGCTCCTACTGTTCTACATTTGAAACTTATCACATATTGCTTTCAACTTTAAAAACTCATGCTTCTTGCTAATGTTGATTGTTTCCACGTAAGCTTCTTCTTATGCCCAAGCTTCATTTTCCATGTCTGCTTCAGTTCAGAATCGAGCCTCTCTTCCACATTTTGCCAGCTGCTTTGTGTGTGTATAATCTGTACTCGTGGCTTTATGTTTTTGCTGCTCTTCTCCATATGGAATTCACCCTTCAATCCCCTTCAAATAGTAGCTTCAGACTCGACACTCTCCTCTATTGCCTTGTGTGTTTATTTTCTTCCATGTATGAGTAATCCACGTGTCATTGTGCATGAGAGCTATGTGTTGATGAGAAGCTACGTGGACATTAGAGTGCATAAGCATAGCTACAGGGAAGAGCCAATGAGAGTAGTGTAAGTGCAAGAACTTGGAGCTACGTGGAAGGATGTGAAAATGTGTGGATGATCTATGCATGAGAGCGTGACCATGTGTGAATGATGGGTTAGGCTTGTGTGTGTGTTTGAAGTTATGTGGAGTGGATGAATGATTAAGTGTAAGTGTGTTCAAGTTAGGGGAAAGAAGGACGTGAGTTCATGAAGGTGGATGCATGCTACTTGTTAGTCTTGTGAAAATGCCATGTGTGTGATTCCATGGAAGCAGCACATTCCTTCTCTTCCATTCTTCCAACCACATGCATTTCTCCTTCAAATCAATCTCTCCATTTAAATTTCATTTGCCCATTGAAAATCTACAAAATAATAGAAAATATTTAATAGGAAAAATTAACCAAATTAATTAAAAGAATTAATACATTAAAACTAATAATTTTGTAAATTAATTCCTAAAGTGCAAAAAATGGCCAATAAAATCAATTATCATCTAATAAAGTCCATTAAGCCTTATTTAATTATTAAAATGCCTAAGTTTAGGAGGATTAATATATATAAAAATAGCATTTATCGGGAAGCTAAGAAGCTTGAGACATATTACTTTGACAATAGAATAAAATTTTGTATAATTTGATGTCAAAGTATGAATATAAATGTTAATTGTGAGATGTAACCCTTTGCTCATGTATAAAAGTATGTAAATATATTGTATGAACCATATTTGGAACCAAATGTAGGGTATCTTGAGGTTTTGGTATCCTTGAGCCATGGATTGCATATGTATTTGATTAAGTGAGAGAGTGATTTTGAGTTTCATGATGATTTGGATCTGTTATGATGCTTCTATATGATGTACTTGAGGTTTTGGACATGTTTAAAGGGCTCTCTTGAACCTAATTATGCACCATTTTAAGCCATATTCTTCCCTGAACTACAACCAAACCAAAGGGGCGAATTTTGACATAAAATTTGGCATACATTCATATCTAATTTAGAGCTTTTCATAGAGCTATTTTTATAGTTCTATAGAATTTATTATGATTTTTTAAATTTAGCTAAAATTTGTAGAAATTGTCAATGCACTATTCATTTGGTTAGTCTAGTTGTTGGTGTATTTGAGGAGCCAAATGAAGTTCAAGGCTTATGAAATTTTATAGGCATATAGTTGGTAGAATAAGCTTTCCATAGCCTTTAAGATCACTCAATTTGGAGCTCTAAAGAGTGAGATATGAATATTTATAGTTCCAGCTCTGCACTAGTCTGATATTCTGACCTAGCTACTGTTCTATTAGAATTTTATGGCTCAAATGATATTATCTTGGTATGAAATTCTTACAGTAGTTAGATGATGTCTTGATATTTCCAAAGAGTCCTAGTTTGCATGATTTGAAATTTTCTAGCTCAAGTTATGTATTTTTAAAGATTATGATAGAATGTGGAATGGCATGGAAGCTTATAACTTGGCTAGTCTTGATATGAATGCTTCAAATCTGAATTCCATGCCTCATTTTGTGAAGATTCTGTACGAACAAGTGTATTAAGGATGGAAAATGAGTTTGGTAAGTAGAAATGGATCATTTAATAAAAAATGATTTAATTTGACATTTAATGTTGATAAATTCCGTTGCTAAAAGTATTAAATTTATGAAAATAGATTCTATAGGCACTTTATGATATAAATTAAGTGCTATCTTAATATGGTATTACATTATGAATTTTTGAAATTTGACCCTTTAATATGTCTGAAGAGGCCAAATTGAGAAATATAACTCCTTGATGCATTTACGTCTTGGATCATGATTATATAAGTTAAAACAAATGTATCTATGGAGTTTATAAGTCAAAATGGCAAGAAAATCAAATTGGAATCCTTGAAGGCTCATTTGACACAAAAATGGGCTAAAATCCACTTCTAAAATTTTGCTACCAATTGTAAATTGCTATGTTGAAAGGGAAACGATATAAATAAGCTACGTGAAGCAAGTTATGACACCCTTGACCAGTTAAATGACCAAATTTGGGACTGAAATTTCATGAGCAATTAGAGGACTTTTAGAGCTTTCTATAAAGCCAAAGTTATATTTTTCAAACCTCCATAGAATGTTTGGTGAATTTCTAAAGTTGACCTCATAATATGCCAAAGCTATAATTTTTACTTTCGTGGGTTTTGAGGGATTAAATGAATTCATTTTAACTTAAAAATTTTTATAGTAGAAATTTTACATCATAAGTTTTAAATGGACACCTCATTTATATTAATCAAAGTTGTTTAACCTGAGTTATGGTTTTTTGAAGTTTAGACTGCAATATTGACTATGACTAATATGGGCAACATGCTTCCTTTATATGTATGGAATTTATATGCATGATCAATGAGACAAAATTAGACATTTAGACATTTATATGAGATTTATGAATTACAATTTGGAAGAACATCATTTTTAGGCATTGGAAGTCAATTTGGTATATTAGTAGATGA
Organism: Erythrophleum ivorense; assembly: GCA_026724425.1. Classification (NCBI taxonomy): domain Eukaryota; kingdom Viridiplantae; phylum Streptophyta; class Magnoliopsida; order Fabales; family Fabaceae; genus Erythrophleum; species Erythrophleum ivorense. The sequence goes on from JAIUCV010000009.1 coordinate 18,703,277, forward strand.
TTTTTCGCTACTAAAAGTTTTGATATGAAAGCTATGGCTAAGATGGACTTTCTCTTGTACCAAGTGAATCCTATTTAGCAAGTTTTGTATAAATTCTTTATTTGCTTTGCTCTTTCTTCCATGTCTCCATTAAATTTATTCATCATTAGAGATTATGCTAAATCTATGGGACTTAAAGGTTTTCGCCCATACTCAACTTCAAAAGGGCTACAACCAATGGTTTGTCTATGAAAACAATAAAAAGCAAATTTAACTAGAGACAAAACAAATTCCATTACCAATTGTTTTTTTTTCCATAAAACTTCTAAAGAGATTTCCCAAACTTTTATTAATGACTTCAATTTGGTTATCAGCTTGTGGATGGCAAGAAAAATTGAATTGTAAACAAGTTCTAAGCTTCTTCCATAATGTATGAAGAAATGACTCATAAATTTTGGATCTCTAATCTAAGTAATAGTTTTGGAAATGCCATGCAACTTGACAACTTCTTTAAAATAAAAGCAACATGAGAAGCATCATTAGTTTTGTTGCATGTAATGAAGTAAGCCATTTTTTAGAACCTATCAATAACCACTATATTAGAATTTTTCTTTATTTGAGTTAAAGGCAAGCCAACCATAAAATCCATACTCACATCTTCCCATGGAGAATTAAGAGTGGGTAATAGACGCACATGATAAGTTCTACAATGTTGAATATGCTTGACAACATTTCTATTCATTCTCAACCAATATAACTTTTCTAATAAAAGAGTTAAAGTTTTATCTTACCCAAAATGACTTGTAAGTCCTCCATCATGAGCTTGAAAAGAATGTCATCTTATAGTAAAAAAGTGACAAACATGACCTTTAATACAATTTGATAATATTTTACCAAAGTAAGCATCTTTTGTAAAGCTCCCTTAAAATATCAAAGCCAATGACTTAGGCATTCGAAGTAACCAACAAACAATGTCTATAACTTAGCGTATCAACAACTGCATTGTGAGTTCTAGTTATGTTTGATGACAAAATTGAAAGTTTGAAGAAATTTTGCTTAAGGAATATGTCTCTTGCTCAACTTCTATTGACTTTGAAGAAATTTAAGAGCTTCATGATTTGAAAATAACATAAAAGGTTTTAGAAGGAGATACTAACTCTAATAAGTTAAAGCTTTATAATTGCATAAAACTCTTTATCATAAGTGGAATATTTCCTGCATGAATATTTCTATTTCTCATTGAAAAAGGCAATTGGTTTTCCTTATTGACTAAGGACTACAACAATTCCCACATAGAAATATCATACTCAACTTTAAAGACATAACTAAAATTCGGTAAAGAGAGAATATAGGTAGAAGTCACCTTTTACTTGATGAATTCAAAACCTTTTTTTAGCTTCTTCTGTCCCCTTAAAATATCCACCTTTCCAGCACTCAAATAGAAGAGCTGTAAGTATTGAAGTTTTTAATGAATCTTTAATATGTGGCAACCCTACCTTCTAATAATTGTAATTATGGTTAAATGTACGATTAATAATTAATGATCAAGGTTTGAGGTCAATATATTTTACCACGTTACGAAAATATGAGGAAATTTGAACCTTGATGTTAGGGTCATCACCATACCACCACAACCAAACAAACTTTGCATAAAAGAAATCCTACTACCATAAAGGGCTTATGATTCAACCGCTCATCAGTTTTAATACATAATAACCTCCCACGAGTGTTCCTATATCATTTCCTACCATTATCGTTGAAGAAATTGAGGTTTTCTAGGCTAAAGGTAGGGGTTTGGGGACTTGTGCTGCAGCCTATACCTTCCTCGCCACGGCCAAGTGGCTCACTGGAATCACTAGACAAATTTCACAAATCTCACCGCGGCCAACCTATGTGGTGCCGCGGTGGAAACGCCTTCTGGAACTACTGTTCTTAACTCCCACAATTCTCGCCTCGGCGCAATATATTTGCTTTGCGACGAGTTTTGCTTCTGTCTAACCCTTATTTTTATTTCCTTAACTTGCGCTGCGGCAGGACATAATGCGCTACGACGAGTTTTGGTTCTGTTACCTTCCTGGGCAATTTTTTTCACTTTGCGCCGTGGCGAGATTTCTCAAGTCACGGCGTTCCTCGCCACTGTCACTCCCTGGGCCAATTTTCTCTCCTTACGCTGTGGCGGGATTGGTTATGCCGCGGTGCCCTTCGGCTCTGTCTCTCATTTGGCCGTGGCGAAGCCTTCTTAGCTGCGGCGAGAACCCCTCTTGTAACTACATTACCCAAATTTCGCCTCCTACACTCCAAATCTCATCCTAGAAACACTCCAAGTCTATCTTCCCTTATTTTATGTGATCCTAATGGTGTTTATCTACCCTATTTACCCATTAATCTGTCCGTTACCATTGCAAAACTTAAATACTACTTCCTACTTGTCCAACTAGCTCATATCAGTAAATTCATGAATATATAACAGCAAGAACACATGCACTAGTAGCAATTGACATCCCATGCACATTCCATAGAGATTCCATTCAACAATAGCTTATGTCCACATCTAAGGCATCATATAACTACAATTCCCATATGGTAATCCATATCACAATTTCAACAAAATCATATATATGATACTATAAGTTCATACATTAATATTCAACTATAATGAGACTTAAATCCTTAACGGTTACATTTCAATCAAACAAAATATGAACGCCTACACTTGGCAACATGATTACCTGATGATGCTATGTAAACTAATAACAAAATTGCATCTACCCTATTCTACTCCGACCAAGTGTAGCTCCCCACACCCGGCCTCAACTCATGGATGTTCATCCACTTGCTTACCCTTATCCTTACTCGAGGAACCTTCATCTGAAATATTAATCCCATAAAACGGGGTGAGATATAAATCTCAGTAACCAAGGCAATTCCATCATTTATCCAATTTAATTAGCATATATGCATGAATCAAAATCAACATCAAAATCATATCCATCATATCAGCAAATAAATCAATTAAGCTATCATGATTACTATCCCATACTAGCAATCATATTATCACATGTTAAAGGCCATTAACACCAGGAGAGGCCCGTCCACGGCACCTACTCCCTATTGAGCACAACCGGGGCTCAGTGCATCTGGGTTTGATCATAACTCGGTGCTTGATCGAAGCATCTGCACTGGTGGCAGCTGCACCACAGCTCCACCATGGACTCACAAGGTCCAATCACAATTCAACAGATAGCCAACCAATTCATTAAACATTTCAAATCATTCATATACAGCAACATATGAAATTAAATCAAATATATACATGGAATTGATATAACCCGATTACCTCACTTGTAGATAACTTTGCAATAGCCACCACAAATCCCAAATTCGGATTAGAGTGTCCTTCACCAGAAAACTCAATATTCCACCCAAAATCCTAAGCAAATTCGTACAGAATTAATACCCATTTTATAAGTCAGCTATGGAGGTCTCAAATTAACAAATGAAGCATCAAAATGGAGGGTTTAAACTCACCCAAGGTCAGCCCTAACCTCAACCTACGAATTTCACCAAGAAAATTCCCAAACACCCACATTTCAGATTTTGGGTAGGATGAAAGTGCTCCAAATAAAAAACTAATTAGGCCAAATTAAAGAGAAAGATAAGGGGATTAAGTTGTATAACTATTACCTTGGCTAAATCTTGCTCTAAATGTGAGAAAATGCAGAATTCTTGCCCCCAACCCTAGCCTCCTCTCTAAGCTCCGAATTTCTCTTTGTGTTTTGTGTTTCAGCAAGTGTGAGGAAGAGGCTGATGTATTAGGGTTTTAGTTGGGTTTAAGTTGGGTCAAAGATGGGTCATGGGTTGCTCCAAGGTCCAACTTCATTTGGGCTTCAGATTTTAGCTTATTGGGCCAGTTTTAAAGTGTTGGGCTGCAGAATTTTGTTGGGCCAGTTCTTATACATTGGGTTGCTGAACTTTAATTAAGTTTGGGCTAAGTTTGAAGAGCTCAAGAATGTGGGTCTGCACAAGGGTTATTGGGCCACTTAGAAGAGTCTATACAAGGTGGATTTTGGGCCTCCATCACACTAAATTGGGTTGGGTCTGCACCTAACCCATTGGGCCTCCATTAGCCTCTTATCATGATCTATTAATTAAAGCCTAGATAGGATTTCTATCTTAATTAAATCTTAACCCATATTAATTATTCCTAATTAATCTAATATGTGATTAACACCTTAATTAATTATGGGGTGTTACATGATAAAATAAAGCAAGGTTATGAAAGCTTTTGATGTCTTGAAGTGTTTAAGGAATAGAATAATTCAAAATTGCTTCTACTTTGCAACGGTCTATCTTCACTCCTTTAATTGATATAACATATCCTAAATAGGATAAGGCTTTCAATAAAGAATCAAAACTTATTCAAATTTCCAAATAGTTTTTGCTCTTTCAAAATTTGTAGGACTAGTTTGAGATGAACTAGGTGTGCCTTTTGATTTTTACTACATACCAAAATATCATCATAGTAGATAACAACAAAATTTTCATTAAATTGCTTAAAGACATGATTTATTAGGTGCATAAAAGTACTAAGTGCATTTGATAAACTAAATGGCATAACTAACCATTCATATAAACCATCTTTGGTTCTAAAAGCAGTCTTCCATTTATCTCCTAGTTTTATTCCAATTTGATGATATCCATTGTAACACCCAAAATTAATTAAGGTGTTAATCATGGATTTGGGTTAATTAAGAATAATTAATATGGAATAATTGGGCAAGTTAAGTGAATGAAAATTTTAGAGAGATAAATTATTAATATGAGTTTGAGATTTAATTGAGTTATAAACCCCATCTAGGCCCAAATTAAATTAAGTAGGCCAATGTTGGAACTAATGGAGGCTCAATAATTTTAGGTGCAGACCTAACTTATATAAGGCCTTGTAATTGGCCCAATACCCCTTATGCATACCTTAACTAAGTGGGCTCTTGAAAACTTGATCCAACCTAACTAAAAGTCTGAATTATTGAAGTTGGCCCAACAACTTACAACTTCAGCCCAATAACTAGTGGGAGCCCAATAGGTCCTTGAGCTGATGGGTTGACCCATAACTCATTTAGAACCCAACTTAAAACCCTAAAAATAATTTTGGCCACCCCTATTTTGCAGAAACACAAGAAACAAAAGGGAAAATTCGGAGGTCCAAAGGGGAGGCTAGGGTTCTTGACATATTTCCACCATTTCCCACTTCTAGAGTAAAATTCAACCAAGGTAATAGTTATATAACTTAATCCCCTTCTCTTTCTCTTCATTTTGGCCTAATTAGTTTTTTATTTGGAGCATTTTCACCATACCCAAAATTTGAATGTAGTTGTTTGGGGTTTTCTTAGTGAAATTTCGTAGGTTGGGGCTAAGAGTGTTAGTAGGTAAGTATAAACTCTTCATTTTGATGCATTTCCTACTGATTTAAGACCCCTATAGTAGACTTATAGTATAGGCCTTAATTTTATGCGAATTTTCCTATGGTTTGGAGTGATATTTTAATGTTTCTGGTCTAGGGAAGGCAAAACCCAAAATTAGAGGCTTTTGGTGATTGGGCTGAAGTAGTATTCAATTAGCTCTTAGAGGATTGGCTACAAGTGAGGTAACCAGGGTTCATGCTAATTCCATACATATGTCTATTTTAATTTTATATTTGTTGCATGATTATGATTTTAATGCTAAATGAATTAGTTGGCTATCTGTTATATGTGATTGGACCTTGTGAGTCCATGTGCTTCGATCGGGCACTGGGTTATGATCAAACCCCAGATGCACTGAGCCCTGGTTGTGCTCATTGAGGAGTGGGTGCTATGGACCGGCCTCTCCTGGTGTTATTGGCCTTTAACATGTGGAATTGTGATTGCTAGTATGGAATAATAATTATAGATAGCCTAATTGTTTCATTTACTAATATGGCTGGTACATTTTCTGATGCTTATATGTGAACTAAACTGGAATATATTAATGGAATTTGCCTTAGTTGCTGAGATTTGCATCTCACCTCATTTCACGGAATCATACTTTCAGGTGAAGGCCCTTCAAGTAAGGATAAGGGGAAGCAAGTAGATGAAAATCTATGAGCTATAGCCATGTGTGGAGGAGGCTACACTTGGGCTGATCTAAGTAGAATAGATGTAAATTTGTTATTCGTTTATATAGCATCATCATGTAATCATGTTGCTAAATGTAGGCATTTATATTTTGATTAGTTGGAATGTATCTATTAAGGAGTTAAGTCTTATTATAGTTTGCTATTGGATGTATGAACTTATAGTATCTGATGTATGAACTTTGTTGAATTCATGATATGGTCTACTATTGGAAATGTCATCGTGGGATATATTAGATTGTTGATTTGAGTCAGTGATGTATGGAATCTCTAATGGAATATGTATTGAATGATAATGGTTAATAGTTCATGAACTCTTATTGTTATTACTCTATGGACTTGCTGATATAGGGTAGTTGGAGGAGCATAAGTTAACATTTAAGTCTTGAACTAGTAATGATAGATAAGCTGGGTAAATTAGGTTAGTGAAAGCTATTGAAACCCCATAAATTAAGGTAGAGTGGCCCTAGGGTGTCATTGAAGGGAGAGTGGAGAGTATGAGACTAGATTTTAGGAGTTGTAAGATCAGAAGGCATTTTGCCACAGCCAAAATATTATTAGCCGCGGCCAATAGAGGCGAAGTTGCTTCGGGAGAGTACTAGAAAGCAATTCATTGCGATGAGAAGTGGAATTAGCCACAGTAAAATGTGAGAGGCCAAATTAGAAGTTGTCCAGAGGGTAATTCGTTGTGGCTAAATGGGAATTGGCCATGGTGAACTTTTGTGAGAATTTGTCAGGTGTTCCAAAGAGGAATTAGCCGTGGCAAAAGGGAGAATTGGCCATGGCCAATAGCGAGAGGCAAGTGAGGTAGGTTCTAGGAGGTTTCCTCAACGCGGTGCCATGTAGGTTAGCCGCAGTGAAGCTCTAACTTAAAAGCAATTGGCCGCGGTGCAAGGGCATTTAGCTGCGACTAACTGACCCAAACTCTCATTCTAACCTAGAAACCTTAGTTTTTCCTATGGCAACCTTAAGAGATGACTTAGAAACATTGGTAGAAGATTCTTGTGAGTTAGAATTAATGGGTAATAGAATCAAAGGCTTTAAATGAGTGCTTGTTTCCCTTGTGTATATGAATGTTTGTAATTATTTGGTGGATGACTCTAATAACATTAAGGTTCAAATTTCCTTGTATTTTCTAAATGTAATTAGTTGTAATGTCTTATAACCCTGATTCATAGTTATTAATCATGTATTTAACCTTAATTATAATGATTAGAAGTTAGGGTTGTCACATCCACTTCATAGATCAATCTTAGAGAAAGTTATGGCACCATAGGGCTGGTCTAGAAGATCATCTAGGTGAGGAATTGAAAAAAATGAAGATAACCAATTGTGATCTTCTTGACAACTCTGCCATCAATGTATATTTACTATGGCCCATCTTTCTTTGGTATTAGTAATGCAGGTATGACATAATGATTCTTGCTTTCATTAACTAGCCTTTTAGTCACCAAGTCATCTACTTGTCTTTGTAGTTCCCTATGTTCTTGGTATGATATCCGGTCTCTTTAGAATTGGACTAAAACTGATGAGATTACAAAAGGAGACCCCAAGAATGAAATGAAATAAGGTAAAATAAGGTTAGATTAATAAACAAAGCATCTAGAAATAAGGGTAAATAACTAGAGGTGGCCCAAAATTGGAGCCGAAGTGGTTAGACAGTAAGAAATATCATATAGTAGTAGAAACCATGATTTTGGGTAACTTTTTAAAAATTTAAAGGAAGGATTTTTTAAATGATAAAATTAAGCTCATTAGGGTTATCAGAGGCTCTAAAAACTATAGGAACCATCAGAATAGTTAAAACCCTTCCAGTGTGCAATTTCAGTAAAAGGTTGACCAAAACATTGACAAGATGATTTGAGATGGTTTTGAACTTCATAAAATTGAAATAAAATGTTTTTAATAAACTAAAGGACCTAAATTTTCATATGAAAAAGATAGTTCTAAAAAAGGATTTAAAACGAGCTCAAACGAAGGAATGGAAGTGGAGGGATGTAATTGGTATTTGAAAATTATTATAAAAATTTTCTTCCACCTTTCTATATAGTCAAGTCAGCTTTTTCTCTCTCTCTCCCCATCAAACTAGACCTAACTAGTGAAAGGAAAAAGGGAAAAATCTAGAGAAAAATGCAGCAATAGATGCTTAAGAGAGAGAAACAAAAAGCTTGCATTTTGGTAAGGATTTTTGCCTTTTTTTCACTTCCCCTAGTTAGCAAAATTATTCCTTTTACTAAGCTTCATTTTGATGTAAATTTCATCCCGAGATTCCCTATTTTCATGGCTAACCTGAGGCTAAAGTTCAGATTTTGGGGATGGTCCTTTGAAGAAAAAGCTTCAAGGTAAAGAGCTTTTTACACCCATGTGCATCTTGTTGCAAGATTTTCGGTTTTGTGTTGAACCCTAGAGCACTAAGTTTCGTCCATGGTGGTGCTGAAAACATATGATATTTCTCTTGGTTGTTTGAATGATTTAAGGGCATAAATAGGTGTTTAAACATTATTTCTTATAGGTTCAATTGAAATGGTTAGATTAGTGCATTGGGTGATCTTGTATGTGTATAAGTTGATTAAAGAGAGATAGTATAGGAGAGAAGAATTACTGCTGGAATTAAGGCTATTATTTTAAAGATGGGAATTGAGTTAGAATGATGATAATTTCCATGGATATGCATTCTTGAATTTTAGTCATTTGTGTAGCTTATGTTAATAATTTGAGATGCTATCATAGAATTATGTTGTTGGGGCTGTCCAAACAAGTTTTATATGATTATTATAAGTTAATTATGTCATGGAAATGAAGTTAAAATTAAGAAAACCCAAGAAAATAAGTAAAAATCCTTTATCCTCTTTATATGGCATGGGTTTGGCCAAGCATGGTTGGAGCACCTAGAGAGAGCTCTAATGGATACTAAGGTTTTAAGAAGCTGAATTATGATAAATAAGCATTAATGGAACCATTGAATTAAATTTAGAAGCCTTATTTTGAAAGGTGAATTTTTAGAGTACATAAAGGGCCTAAAGAAGCAAGTGGCCCTAGGCTTATGTAAATGTAACACCATATCAACAAGCTTTCCTCATCTCATTTCAAGTTCATTTCTCTTAGATAAAACAACTTGCCAAAAAAACACCATTAAAATAATAGAATGTTTTGTGTTACGTAGTGGATAAAAATTTCATTTCGTGTCTTATGGACCATACGAACTCATTCATCTCATTCTCCTATTTAAATAAATACATACAACTCAAAATTATCTTAAAATGTTGCCAAAAACTCGAGCTTATAGCATACATACACAAAATAATACAAGGCTACCTCAGGTTCTGCTGCCAGATTTTAGGTATAAATTTTGAAAAAGCATAACTAAATCTAGAAAAATTGAAATCATACACACTATATTATTTTAGAAAGTTACAGATGTTAAATTTATGCCAAAAATAAATTAGACCAAAATAGGAATGTCTAGCTACTAGAAATTGATGGAACAGTACCAAAGGTACTGCTGCATTACTGGTACTGACTCTGAATTTCAAAAATTCATATATCTCTGCTTAGACATCCAATTGGGGTGATCTCAGTGGTTATAGAAAGATTATCATGTATAGTTTATGTTTGTAAAATTCATGAGTATTGGACACCATTTGGCCTTCGAATGACATAGGAGAAAAAATTGACCATATGGATAGTAACCATATCAGAATAACATAAATTTGGCAACTTTGAAAATTCATAATCAATTATGCAGATCTCTAAATAATTTGGTCTTTAACTTTCCAAAAAGGTATGGATGAGATCTATATGCATGCCAAATTTCATGAGGAAATTCGTTCATTTGGTGATATAGGGTTGCCATTTGGTCATTTTTGTGCTTCTTAAGGGTCACAAAGGGTCCAATTTAGCTTCCAAGACTTGCAAGGCCACTTGCACAGGTGGGAAAGCATCAAAATAGCCTATTAAACATGTCTTAAAGGTTCAAATACCCAGAACTTATAAATTCACTTTGCCACTCCAAGGTATACATAAAAAGCCTACATGAGCACTACTTGCCATTCATTGTCAAAAACTTGCTACATCATGCAAATGGTATTAATTCTCATATATACATCAAGTATCCATGTAATTACACATGTTCAAAAGGGTTTACATCATATTCATAATAAGATATGCCATCAAAATGGTTACAAAGTGAACACATAACATATTTCCATGTCCATTGTAACGAACATAATTTTCGTAAAACGACAAAATGAGCCATATAAAAGCAAGTCCTCTTAAATGAGCTAGATAATATCCTAAAAAATTTGGGTAGAGTACTAGGCTCCTAAAAATGATAATTCTAGGCTCAAATGGAAAGAAAAATAGAGCTAGGATGGTGAAACAAATTGTGACAAAAATTGATGAAATGTAATGGTATTTTTGTAAATAAGTGCAACTTTTAGAAAAACATATAGGAAGGCTTTTTAAATGAGAAATTTGAGTTACCTAGGGTTCTTAGAGGCCCCAAAAACCATGGGAAGCCCTGAGACTGGTAAACCCCCTCCGGTGTATGTTTTCCAATAGCGGTGAGCCTGAACTTTAATGGATTCGTTCAGAAAGGTTTTAGTTCCAAATTGAGTGATTCCAAAGGCATTTTATTAAATTGGGAACCTAAATTTTATAATGAAAATGACAGTTCTAAAAAAGAAACTAAAATAAAGCCAAAACAAAATTGCCATTATAGAAGGACGAAATTGAAATTTTTGAAAAAGTAAGTTTCTTGAATGTTCCATAAGCTTCTTGTCTCTTCTCCCCCTCATATAGCACAAATTTCCTATACCCAAAATATCGAAAAATAGAGGCTCCTTGAGGTGCACCAAGAGAGGAAGAAAAGGAGGAGAAAAATAAAGAAAAAAAGGTAAGGAAATTTGTAGAATTTCATGCTCTTTCTTCCTCCAACCTTGCTCCTCTCCTTCCATGCTTTCTTTCTATGGTTTAGTTGAGCTTTTTGGTTCTGTTTTTGGTCTAGAACCTAAGGGAGTGGTTCGAATTTCTTGGAGAGAAGCAAACTAAGAGGAAGAGGTCTTGAAAATAAGCTTGAATCTAAGGTAATTGCTTGTTGTTGTGGCTTCTTCTCCTTGCCCCATGGATGTGTGTATTTTGGCCAAGAATAGAACCATATAGAAGGAGGATTTTTTGCCCCAAAACAAGAGAGGAACTAGGGTTTTAGATGATGAGGAAGAGGAATATGGCAAGAAATTCTAAGAAAAATCAATAGAAATCAAGACAAGTGTGATGTTCTTTAGGGTTTTGAAAAATTTGATTTTGTGTGAGTATTTCCTTGGCTATTTGAGTGTTTCCTTGAGCTCCTAAGAATCCTAGAAACCTTCCCAAGTGGCTCTCCCATCAAGGAAAAATCAAGTACTCCATGAACCTCTATTATGGTGCATAGTTCGGCCAAGCTAGGTTCATTAGGCTAGAGAGTGTTTTAATTTGTTTTAGCCTTAGTTTAGGACTTTATATGATGTTAAAAGATGGGAGAAATCATTGGGAAAAATTTAAGAGCCATAAATTGGGAGATGGGACAATGGTGTCCATAATGGTGCTTTGTGAAGTAACTTGATTCTAAGTTTGTATAAAGGATTGTGTGAGGGATCCAAGGACTTTGAATGAGGTCAAGAGGCTTAGAAATGAAAAGGAATGGGATCCTAGAGCTTGAATTGTAAAGGTTGTTTCAATAGGCCATTTATGGAACCACTATACCACTTATGGAACCAAGTGTGTGTTTAAGAGGGAGTTTAATGTCTTGACTTACTTCAAGTGTGTAATTGTGTGTTGTTTATGGTTTTTAGGCCAAGAGAACAACAACCCACCTAGGTGTGCTTGTGAAGCCAAAAAGGGAAGGAGAAAGGCTAAGAAAAGCTTGCATAAATTCAAGGTAGCTCTCCACCTTATTCTCCTTGCATTCTTGTGTGCATATGTATGTCTTTGTATGCTTGTGTGTGCTTTTGTGATTTGAGAACATGCCACTTGATGTCTTGAGATTGCATTAGTACCAATGTATTGCCTTGAATACCATTGATTGTAGAAATGACTCATAAGGGTGAGGTGATGCCAAAAGTCCCTTAATGAAAGTGAGGAGATGCCAAAAGTCTCATGGCATGGGTGAGACAAGGCCAAAAGTCTCTTGGATGGGTGAGGCTAAGTCAATAGTCCCTGGGCCAAGAGTGAGGTAAATCCAAAAGTCCTATAAATGGGGTGAGGCAAAACTAAAATTTCCTAGAGCATGTTCTTAGCTTAAATGTGAATAAGTGGCATAAAAATTATGACTTTGCATACTTTATGGTTGTCAAACCTTCCATACATATGCTTTGATGTGTATATGCCTTGAATGGGTGTGTGAGGCATTGAGATTCTAGAAATCTCACTTCCCTTCCCTCCATCATCTTGAAATGCCTAGGTGATGTTCAAGAAGTAGGGAAGGCAAGCTAAGAGCATTGAAAAGTCATACTTTATCCATTATGTAGCTTGTTATGTATTTGAATACCAAAGTCACTTTGTACATATTATTCTTATGATGTAAGACCATGAACAATTGTAATATGATGTATAAATCTTGTATGGACCACATGTGGCATGAAATCAATGTAAATGTGGGATTTAGCTTCTTGAATGGCTTATGTATATAGTGTATTCTTGGATATGGAATGGCTAAAACAAGATGCATGGGGTTTGGGATTACTTGGACAATTCACACAAGTCATATTCATGCTTTTAAACTTGCCCAAGAGGTGCCAAACGTTAAAGAAGACCAATTGGACAAGGTTGGTACCTCATATGGAGCAAAAATGACCATTTTGGCGAGTTACACCACTTTTTATCCAAATGAACTCTTCTTGATATAAGATTTGGCATGCATTTAGAGCTTGTTAAGAGCTTCTTGGAAAGCTAAATTGGGTACTATTTGGAGGTCTACAAAATTTTTGGTGAATTTTTGAAGTCAGCAAATTTTCTAGTTTTGGTCAGTGCACTGTTCATCTAGTCTGAAATTTTCTCTCTATTATTCATATGGCAAATGATTCCAATTGCCACAAAATTTTACAAGAGAAACTAAACCTTCCTGGTGACTTGTACCACTTGGAAGCACCTCATTTGGATGCCTAGAGAGGGAGATATGAATTTTTGAAGTTGCTATTTTGTTTCAGGCGCACCTCTAGACCCGTGGTATTGTTTGATTGATTTTTGGGGTTTGAATCTCTTGGATTAGCCTACAACTATTTTTTCCCTCTAGTTAACATCTATAGCTTTCCAAATTAATATAGATTGCATAGATTGGATTTTTGTGAAATTAATTATGAATTTTCAAAATTTATATCAGTAATCTATATCAGTATCAGAGGGTAGTCGGACCTTCCTACCTTTTCTAATGTCAAACGTGGTCTAGATGGAATTTTTTTTTGGCTGGGACTTATTTGTAGTGTAGCATTGACATCTAGAGCTTTCTAGAAAGCTATGGTTTGTGTGATTTCTGTTTTTCTACATTTAGTTATGATTTTTCAAAGTTGCCCCTCAAATCTGTCACTGTACAGCCACGATGAATGAAGAGAATTTTAGGGGTTTTGACCCTTGATCCGTGGTTTGTGCTAAGTTTTCAGAATGTTATGATTTTTATGAATGAAAAATAATTAGAGAAGTGTAATACCTGATTTTCTGAAAACAAGAGAAAACGTGAGAAACATAATATACAGTTTCTCCTTAAATGAAAAAATTTACCGGATACAAAAGAAAATCCCCCGAAATGACTTAGTTAAGGTCCTAAAAAATTTGGGAAGCATTCTAAACTCCTAAAAATGAGAATTCTAGGCTTAGACAAAAAGAAAAATGGAGCTAGAATGAAGAAACGAAATGTAACAAAAGAATAACGAAACGTATGGGCATTTTTGTCATTTTGAGCAAATTTTGGAATTCTTATAGGAGGGCTTTTTAAATGAAAGTTTTGAGTTCTCTAGGATTCTCCGAGGCCCTGAAAACCATGGAAAGCTCCAAGACAATTAAAACCCCTACAGTGGACGTTTTTCAATGTCAATTGACCCGAACTTTAATTGATTCGTTCAGGAAGGTTTTAGCTTTGATTTGAGTAATTCCAAAGGAATTTTATTTAATTGGGAACTTAAATTTTATGATGGAAAAGACGATTCTCAAAAAGGAGTTAAAATGAGCCTAAACGAAGCAAACAGGCGCGTAGGGGCAAAATGGTCATTTTAAAAAATTGTAAAAGAGGCTTCTTAAGTAAGATTACACCTCATTACCTTCTCTAAGCTTCCATTTGCAGAAAAATAGGTAGCAATGGCATGACATTAAGAGGGGAGAGAGAGAAGAAGTTTAAGCTTCCGTTTAGGTAAGTAAATAGCCTCGTTTCATTCCACGCCAGTTAGGAAAGTTGTTCCTCTCTTTAAGAGCTCTGTAATGGTAGTTTTCTTTTCTTGAAAACTTGAAGATTTAAGTCTAACCCAAGCCAAAAAGGAACCTTTTTTAAGAAATCAATTGGTGGAAAATAATCTACAAAAAGAGAGCTCCGTTTTAAGGTAAGACTTCACTTGAAACATTTACAAAATCTTGTGTTTCTAAGCCATTTAAGCTTAGGTCTAGAGAGAGAAAGTGAGGAGGAGAGTTTTTCTTTATGTATTCTTAATGGAACCAAAGGTTATGGAGTGTGAGGATCAATAATATACAACTAGAATTGAAAAGGGAGCTTTAGAATGCAAGTTATGGAATTTAGGGATTTGGTTGTACCTAGGCTAAGATGAAACTTCCTAGTAGTAATTTAAGTTGTGTAAGAGTATATATGAGTTCCTAAGATACCAAGAGAGCCTCCCATATGCTTCTCCCATCAAAGAAATTAAAACAACTCCATTGGTGCCATATGGAAGCGTAGCCTTGGCCAAGGAGGGTTCATGCACCTAAGTAGTGTTTTAATTCCTTCCAAGCTTAGTTTTGCATCATGTATGATGGGAGAGTATGAGAGGAAGCCTTGGAAAAAAAATTAGAAACCATAGAAAGTGAGTTAGCCTTATATGTTCCATAATATGACCTAAAGAAGCAATATGTAGTTAGGCTCTTTATTTTAATTGTGTGATGACTCCAAGAGACTTAAAAGGAGTCAAGAATCATATATGAAAGGAAAGATTGGAGCCTAGAATTTATTTGATGGGTGTTGCTTCATTAGGTGCATTACGGAACCCTAAAAGAGCCTTATGAGTCATCTAGCTTTTCTAGTGATTGTGTGGCCTTAGACTTTGCTTCAAGAGTGTAATTAACCTCCATATATGTGTCTAGGCCAAGAGAAATGATCTCCACCTTCTTGGGTGTGTGAGGTCAAGGGAGAGGATTCAAGACTCAAGAAAAAAGTGTGTAAATGCTAGTAAGGTAGCTCTCTCCACCTTCTCTCATGCATAGATGTGTGCTTACATTGCCTTGAATGTATGTATGTATGTTTTAAGCCATGAAAAGTATTCTAGCATGATTTTATATGTCATGGTACCATGATGATGCATTATATTTCTAAATGATGTTTATGATGCTTGTTTTGGTTTGCTTGAGTGTGGTGAAGCCAAGAACCCTCTAGCCATGGTAAGGATGAGCCAAGAACCTTTAGAATTGGTTAAGACAAAGTAAAGAGTCTCCCAAAAGTGAGGTTGACTCCCAAGAGTAAGGTTGAGTTCAAGAACCTCTTAAATAAATGGATGAGGCTAATCCGCTTACTTGGCAAGTTTATGTATGCTATGTATGACTTTTTCAAATGCCAAGAATACTTTTAAATGATTGCACATATTAATATGCCCATGCATGCATTTGTGAGACTTGTATTGCATGCTTTATGTGTGATTGAATCAGATATGAACTATTGGGATTCTTTAAATCTCATTCCCTCCTCTCTAATGTCTTAACATGCTAGGTGGAACAATTGAGCAAGGTAATGGAGGCCACCAAGCCTAGAAGAAGAAGATTGGCATTAAAGTATATGAATGTAATCCCTTGATGAAATTATTATGTAACCATATGAGTATGTGTAATTATCTTAACATGTCATGTATAAATGAGAGTTAAGGTTATATGTATGACAATGTGCATTTTGGACATGTAATGGACAACTAGCATCTTCGAAATGCATGTATAAATGAAAGTGCAATGGCCAAATTGAGATGCATAAGATTTGGGATCACATGGATAGTTCATACAAGTCATATTTATGCTTTTAAACTTACCCAAGAGGTGCCAAACATCAAAGGAAACCATTTGAACATCTTGATACCTCATATGAAGCAAAATTTGACCACTTTAGAACCCTATACCACTTTTTGTCCAAATGAACTCTTCTTGAGCTGAGATTTGGCATGCATTTAGAGTTTGTTGAGAGCTTTTTGGGAAGCTAAAAAATAGAATTTTTGGAGGTCTAGAGAATATTTGATAAATTTTCAAAGTTGAAAAATTTTCTGATTTTGGTCATGTTACTATTTATACTGGTCCAAAATTAAAATCTATCACTCAGGGTCCAGATGATGTCCAATTGCCACAAAATTTTATAGGATACTCCCAGTGACTTGTGCCAGTTGGAATCACCTCATTTGGGTGTCTAGAGAAGGAGATATGAATTTTTAAAGATTCTACCTAGTATTAGGTGCCCCAACTGACCTCAGGTACTAGATTGGGTTTTGAGGTCTAGACGTGCCTTAAATGGTCTAGAGTTATTTTCTCCTCTAGCTAACATTTGTAACTTTCTATATTGGTATTATTTACATGGATTTGATTTTTGTGGAATTAATTGAACATTTTTGAATTTTGTTGCAGAAACTTATGATAGTACCAGTAGATAGTCAGACCTCTAGACCTTTTCGAATGTCAAACGTCTTCTGTGTTGTGTTTCATGGCTTGAACATATTTTTAGCATAAAGTAGACATTTTTAAATTTCCATAATAGCCAAGAATGTATAATTTCAATTTTTCTAGAACTAGTTATGATTTTTCAAAATTTGTGATAGAGAAAGGGAAATTCTGGCCGAAATTGCATATGTGTTTTATGCTTCCCTTTGCTTCCCACGAGTTGTAAGCCACTTTTGGTGTTGGAAATGAGTTGTATCCATGTAATTAAATATGAGAATGTGATACATAAATTCACATGGTCCACAGGACACCGAATGAAAAATTTATACATGACGCAATGCTAAAATACTCATTATTTTGCCTCTTATGTGAGTTGCATGATGTGAGGCATAGATATAGCATGAAATGAGCTAGAAATTTATGGTGTTACACATAGGGCCCTAAAGCCACGAAATAAAAAATTTATCTGCTACACAACGCAATTTAATTCATTATTTTAATACATTTTCTTGGGATTTCTTTGAAGAATTGTATAATCCCACTTGCACAAAAGAGGATCAATGTTAGAAATAATATGGTATTACATCCATCTTCTTCCTTTAAGTTTAGTGGCCTCCATTTCTTTGCTCACTTAGTCCACCGAGACATGTTAGGTAATGGGGAAGAAAGAATGAGATTCTAGAAATTCCAACAGCTCTTCTCCCTTTCAAGTGCACATAATGGATGCAAATTCAAGTCTAAAAATGCATGCATGACTGTCTTGAAATTCATAAGCATACATGGAACATTTCTTGCATTCAAAAAGTCACATATAACATACATAGGCTTGTCAAGGCAATGGTTTAGCCTCACCCATTCATTTTAGGATTTTGGACTTGCATCACCCATTTTCTTAAGGGACTTTTGACTAAGCTTCGCTCTTTTAAAGACTTTTGCCTTTGTTTCACCCATTCTTGGGAACTTTTGGCTCATCTTTGCCCTAGTTAAGGGACTTTTGGATTCACCATACTCAAGTAAGCCAATCATGTTCATAAAACATCATTCAGGTGTATAAATAAAAGCATCATGCTACCATGGCATATAAATACATGCTAGAAACATCTTTCATGGCTTAGACGTAAACACACACACATTCAAAGGCAAGAAAACATCCAAAGATGCATAAGAGAAAGAAGAGAGAGCTACCTTATACACAAGAACACACTTTCTTCCTTGGAAAATCTTCATCTCCCTCGGCCAAACACTCACAAGGATATGAGACTTGATTCCTTTGGCCTAGACATATTACATGGAAGCCAATTACACTTTTGGAACAATTTCAAAAGCTACACATGCACTTGAAAAGCTAGATTGCTTATAAGGTTCAGTTATGGTTCCATAATGCACCCAATGAAGCAACACCAAAAATGCAAGATCTTGGCTCTGTTCTTTTCTTTCATCTATAGTTATTGACTCCATTTAGACCTCTTGGAGCCATCACACAATCAATTTGAGAAGTCTAGCTACATATTGCTTCTTTAAATCACAATATAAAACCTATACCTCTGTTACACTTCCTAAACTTCCTAAATTTTTTCCAAGGCTTTCTCTCATACTCTCGCATCATATATGCTGCAAAACCAAGCTTGGAAGAAATTAAAACACTTGCTAGGTGCATGAGCCCCTTTAGGCCGAAGCTATGCTTCTAATTGGCACTAATGGAGTTTGTTTGATTTCTTTGATGGGAGAAGCATGTGAGAGGCTTCCTTGATGTCTTAGAAACTCATATGGACTCTTGCACATCTTAATTTATAGCTAGAACTCATCTTACAAACTAACATGCAACTAAAACCCTATGTTATACATCTTAGAAAATTATGGTTCTTTCTTTGTTTCCTTTGCATATTCTTATTCTCCATACTCTAATTCCTAAGATTCATCCTTGTTTGGTTCAAAATTCAATCCCTCTTGGCTTTCCATATATGGGGCAAAATGTAACATCCGGTTCTTTGAAAACCAGAGAAAACGTGAGAAACGTAATGTACGATTTCTCTGTAATTGAACGAAATTCAGTGGATACAAAAGGAAGTCCCTCGAAATGAGATAGTTAAGGTCTTAAAAAATTTTAGAAGCATTCTAGACTTCTAAAAATGAGAATCTCAGGCTCATATGGAAAGAAAAGTGGAGCTAGAATGAAAAGACAATTTCTTATGGAAAACTTACGAAACATAATGGCATTTTCGTAATTTTGAGCAAATTTTGGAATTCACACAGGAGGGATTTTTAAATGAAAATTTTAAGTTTTTTGAGGTTCTCAAAGGCCCTAAAAATCATGGAAAGCCCAGGGACAGTTAAAACCCCTTCGGTGGACGTTTTCTAATGTCGGTTGACCTAAACTTTGACTGATTCGTTCGGGAAGGTTTTAGCTCCAATTTGAATGATTCCAAAGGAATTTTATTAAATTGGGAACCTAAATTTCATAATGGAAAAGAAGGTTCTAAAAAAGGAGGTAAAATGAGTTAGAAATGAAAATACCAAAAATGAAGGGCAAAATTAGAATTTTTGAGAAAGTGGAAGCTTCTGGAACACACTTTAAGTTTCTTATTTCTTCTCCCCTTCATTTGCACGATCCATTCTGCCCAAAAACTAGAGAAAACACCAGCTTTCTTAGGTGCACCATGGAGGAGAAGAAAGGAGGAGAAAAAGCAAGGAAAAGGTAAGGAATTTCATGGATTTTCATGCTCCTTCTTCTTCCAAACTTGTTCCTCTCCTCTTGAGCTTTCTTCTTATGATTATAATGAAGTTTATAAATCTGTTTTAAGGGAGAAACTAAGGAAAAAATTCGGATTTGAAGAGAGGAGCTCAAAGAAGACAAGATTCAAGTGAGAAAAGTCATGAAAATAAGGTAATTTCTCTTTCCATGGTTGATATCCCTTGCTCCTCTTCTTCACCCATTTCGCCCCACTCAAGAAGTCCAAGGGGGGCTTGGTTTTTAGGCAGAACCAAGGGTGATTCTTAGGAAAAAGGGTGTGGAGATTAAGAATATGCAAAGAGAATTAACAAATAACCATGAAAATTCAAGATGCAAAGTCTAGGGTTTCATATGTTCCTTACAAAATCTGAATTGATAGCTTGATTCCTATGTCTAAATGAGAGTTTAAATGAGTTCCTAAGATCCCTAGAAGTCTCCCCATATGCTTTCTCCATCAAGAAAACAAAGCAAAGTCTATGAAGGCCATTATGCTTCATTGTCGCAGCCTAAGAGGGTTACCACTAGGGAGAGTTTTAAATTTTTCTAAGCCCATTTTTGAGTCATATATGATAAACAAATATGAGGGAAAGCCTTGGAAAAAATTTAGAAAGCTTATAAAATGAGTTGATGCTTTATGTTCCATAGTATGACCTAAAGAAGCAACATGTGGTTAGGCTCTTTGTTTTAATTGTATGATGACTCCAAGAGGCTTAAAAGGAGTCAAGAATCATATTTTAAAGGAAAGAATGGAGCCTAGAATTTATTTAATGAGTGTTGCTTCATTAGGTGCTTTCTTGGAAACATAAAGGGGTCAATGAGTCAAGTTAGAGTTTAAGCAAGTTATGTGGCTTTAGAATTCACTTCATGAACCTAACTAGCTTCTATAAATTGTGTTTAGGCCAAGAGAAATCATTCCTACACCTTTGTGTGTGTGAGGTCGAAGCAAGGAAGGGAAATTCAAGAGAAAAAGTGTGTTTACTTCCAAGGTAACTCTCTTCACCTTCTCTCATGCGTGATTGCTTGCTTTACTTGTCTTTGAATGTGTGTATGTGTATTTCAAGTCATAAAAAATGTTCTAACATGAGCTCTTACTCCATGATACCATGATGATGCATTATGTTTTCTAAATGATGTTTATGATGTTTGCCTTAGTTTGCTTGAGTGTGGTGAGGCCAATAACCCTTAAGATTGGTTGAGACAAAGTAAAAGTCTCCCAAAAGTGAACTCCTAAGAGTATGATTGAGTCCAAGAACCTCTTAAAGAATGGGTGAGGCAAGTCCAAAATCCACAAGTAAATGGGTGAAGCCAACCACATGAGAGATAGAAATGTGACATCAAAATGCCTTGAATTTGTTACTTTAAGGTCTTATGAAAGGCAAATAATGTAACCTATGGTTGTATATGTCCTATGATGTTATGAATATGTATAATTATGTTCATGTATCATGTATAAATGAGAACTAAGGTGGTATGTAAGGATATGCACATTTTGGCTATGTAATGGCAAATTTGCATTATGGAAGAATGTATATAAATGGGAGTGGAATAACCAAAATAAGATGCATAAGGTTTAGGATCATTTGGGTAGTTCATACAAGTCCTATTTATGCTTTTAGACTTGCCCAAGAGGTGCCAAACCCCAAGGAAAGCCATTTGGACATTTTGGTATCTTGTATGGACCAAGAATTAACCATTTTAGAACCCTATATCACTTTTTGTCCAAATGCGCTCTTCTTGATTTGATATTTGGCATAAAATTAGAGCTTGTTAAGAGCTTTTTGGGAAGCTAAAGATTAGAATTTTTAGAGGTTTAAAGAATATTTGATGAATTTGCAAAGTTGGAAAAGATTTTGGTTTTGGTCTGATGCACTGTTTACTTGGTTCGAAAATAATTTCTGTCACACAGGGCCTAAATGATGTCCAATTACCACAAAATTTTATATAAAAAATATAGAAATTCCTAGCGACTTGTGCCAACTAGAAGCAGCTCATTTAGAGGTCTAGAGAGGGAGATATGAATTTTCAAAGATCCTGTCCAATACCAGGCACTCCAACTGACCTTAGGTATTGTTTGATTAGGTTTCAAGCTCTGGACGTCCTAGAACTAGTCTAGAGTTATTTTTTTCCTCTATCTAACATCCATAGCTTTCCATATTGGTATCATTTGCTTAGATTGGATTTTTTTAGAATTAATTAGACATTTTTAAAATTTGCTATAGAATCCTATGACAGCACCAGTGGATAGTCTGACCTCTGGACCTTTTCGAATGTCAAATGTCTTTTGTGTTAGATGTTATACTCTGAACATATTTTTAACATAAAGTAAACATATGTAGCTTCCTAAAATGGTAAAGAATGCATGATTTTTGATTTTTTTAAAATTAGTTATAATTTTCCAAAATTTGTGATAGAAAAGCTAAAATTCTGTCTGAAATTACTCTATAAGATTCCATGCTCCCCGTTGCTTTATACAACCTCTAAGCAAATTTTGGTGATGGAAATGGTTTGTATCTATGTATTTAAATATGAGAATATGATACATGAATCCATATGGCCCACGAGACTCTAAAAGAAAAATTTTACCCATATAGAAACAAAACTTATCCATGAAAATGAATGACATTATGTTGCTTCCTATAGAACAAGTATGAAATGAGACATGAGAAGTGTATGAATTGAGTCTTAAAAGTATGGTATTACAAAAAACACACAAGAAGAAGAACAAGAAAGGAGAAGCATGGAAGCTAAGGATTTTACCTTGAATTCAAGCTTTGCTCAAGAGCTTTTCCCTTTGCCTTTGCACTCATCTCAAATTTTAAACTCTCCCCCTTTGGTCTGACCTCAAAATAGAACCAAACACTTCAAAAAATTCATAGAAAGAAAAAGGAGAAGGAAGAGAGCAAGCTTACTAAAGAGAAGACTAGGAAATTCCATGAAATCATAACTTTCTTGCCTTGTTTTCCTCTTCCTCTTCCTCTTCCCTTCTCTTATGCGCCTCTCTCCCTTGGTCTTACTTCTATTTTAGGGCAGAAAAAAAGTCGGCCAAATGAGGAGAAGAGTGGGGCACATCATATATAAGGAGGAGGATTAAAATTGTTTCAAGAAAATTCCATTTACATCCCGTCTTTTTGGCATTTTTACTTTAAGTTTGTTTTAGGTCCTTTTTGAGTACTGTCTTTTCCATCATAAAATTTAGATTCTATAACTTATAAAATTCTATTAGAGTCACTTAATTTGGAGTTAAAACCTTCCTGAATGAAAGGGTCAAAGTTTGTGTCAACTATAATTTCAATTTTCATTAAATGAGAGAAACAGATGTGTTTTCAAAGCAAGTCTCTTGAAATAAATTAGTTAAGGCCCTGTAAAATTTAAGTAGCATTCTAGACTCCTAAAAATGAGAATTCCAAGCTCAGATGGAAAGAAAAATGGAGCTAGAATGAAGAAATGAAATTAAATGAAAGGTTGACGAAACGTAATGGCATTTTCGTAATTTTGAGTAAATTTTAGAATTCACATAGGAGGGCTTTTTAAATGAAAGTTTTGAGTTCTTTGGGGTTCTCAAAGGCCCTAAAAACCATGGGAAACCCCAGGACAATTAAAACTCCTTCGGTGGATATTTTCCAATGTAAGTTGACCCGAACTTTGACAAATTCGTTCGGAAAGGTTTTAGCTCTGATTTGAGTGATTCCAAAGGAATGTTATTAAATTAGGAATCTAAACTTCATAATGCAGAAGGCAGTTCTCAAAAGGAAGTTAAAACATACTGGAAACGAAAAATGCCAAGATGAAGGGGCAAAATTAGAATTTTTGAAAAGCTTTCTTAACCTCCTTATATATATGAGGCACCCCACTTTCTTACTCATTTAGACACAATTTTTTCTGCCCTAAACCAGAGGAGCGAGCTAGGGTTTGAAGTGCACCAAGTGAAGGAGAAAGGGAGGAGAAAAACAAGGTAAAAGGTATGAAATTTCTTGATTTTTTCATGCTTCCCCATTAGTAAACCTCTTATTCTCCATTTCTCCTTTTTTCTTATGGTTTTATTGAAGGTTTTAAATCTTTTTTGAGGGAAGAACAGAGGGGAAAATTAGGATTTGAAGGGAGGAGGCCAAGGAAAGGAAGAATCAAGCAAGAAAACAAGAAAAAACAAGGTAAATCTTCCTTCCATGGTAGCTATCTCTTGCTCCTTTCTTTTCCTTGGGTCATCCCACACATGGAGCTTTAAAAAGGCTTGGATTTTGGGCAAAACAAAGGGTAAATCCTAGGAATTTAAGGGAGGAGAATAAGAATATGCAAAGAGAATTAACAAACAACCATGGAAAATCAAGATAGTAAACCTAGGGTTTCAAGTATCCCTTGCAAAATCTGATTTGATACAATGATTCCTAAGCCTAAATGAATATTTAAATGAGCTCCTAAGATCCTTAGACGACCCCTCATATGCTTCTTCCACCAAAGAAACCAAAGCAACTCCTTTGAGTGAAATTCAAGTATGTGCCTCGGCCTAGAAGGGTTGGGGTACCTAGGGATAGTTTTAATTTGTTCCAAACTTATTTTTGAGTCATATATGATGGACAAAGATGAAAGGAAGCCTTGGGAAAACATTAGAAACCATAGAAAGTGAGGTAGCCTTATATGTTCCATAATATGACCTAAAGAAGTAACACCTAGTTTGGCTCTTTGTTTTAATTATATGATGACTCCAATAGGCTTAAAAGGAGTCAAGAATCATAAATAAAAGGAAATAATGGAGCTTAGAACTCAATTGATAAATGTTGCTTCATTAGGTGCATTTTGGAACCATAAAGGGCTATTAGACCAAGCTAGTGTTTAAGAAAGATATATGGCTTTAGAAATGATTCCATAAACTTAATTGGCTTCCATATATTGTGTTTAGGCCAAGAGAAACAAATCCCACACCTTTGTATGTGTGAGGCCGAGGAAGGGAGAGCATTTCCAAGAGAAAAAGTGTGTGGTTGCAATAAAGGTAGCTCGCTTCACTTTCTCTCATGCATGAATGTATGCTTACCTTGTCTTTGAATGTGTGTATGTGTGTTTTAAGCCATGAAAAGTGTCCTAGCATGTGCATATGTATGATGGCACCAAGATGTTGTAATATGTTTTCAATTAATGCCTAGTATGTTTGCTTGGATTTGCTTGAGTATGGGTCAAGAACCCTTACCCATGGTGAGGATGAGCCAAGAACCCTTAAAATTGGTTGTGACAAAGTAAAGAGTTGAGGTTGAGCCAAAACCCTTAAAGAAAATAGGTGAGGCTAATCCACTTACTTGGCAAGCCTATGTATGTTTTGTATGACATGTTCAAGTGCCAAGAATGATTCTTGAATGATCATGCACTTCATGATGCTCATGCATGCATTTTAAGACTTGTTTTGCATTCTTTATGTATGATTAAAATGGGAGATGACCTATTGGGATTATTTGAATCTCATTCCCTCATCTCCAATGTCTTAACATGCTAGATGGACCACATGAGCAAGGTAATGGAAGCCATCAAGTTGGAAGATGAAAGTATGACAACAAAGTGTATAGATTTTGCTTTTTTATGGCCGTATGAGTGGCAAATGTTGTAATCCATTATTGTATATATCCTATGACCCTATGAACATATGTAATTATACAAATGTGTCATATACAAGTGAGATTTAATGTTATGTGTATGATATAGTGCATTTTGGACATTGAGGAGCAAGACTAGGCTTGTAGATTCTTGTGTATGGCTTGAGATGAGAAAGTGAGTTTTCAATTTCTGGGTTTATACACCTTTAAGGCAAGTTTAGAATGTCATTTTGGTGCATTCCCACGTGCTCAAGTGGTCATGATTGCCCTGGAGCTCAGAATGGACCATTTGGACCCTTTGTAAGGCTTAAAAGTGACCATTTCACAACCCAATGTCAAGATCTGACCAAATGTATGAATTTGCCCATGAAATTTAGCACACATATAGATCTTATCTAGTGCTTTTTGGAAAGCTAAAGACCAGATTATTTGGAGCTATAGAATTAATTATGATTTTTTAAAGTTGGCATTTTTCTGCTAAACTAATGCAAACACTGTTTATATGGTCAAAAACTTGGGATGTGTCATTCGTGGGTCAAATGATGTCCAATACTAATGTTATAGGCCTAAACTAGACATGATAAGCTTTCCACCAAGATCACCCCAATTTGACCTCTGAGTAGGAAGATATGAATTTTTGAAGTTGGAGGACAATACTAATAACACCAGTCAACCTCTGGTACTATTCCATAAATTTCCAGTGGCTAGTAGCCCCTGTTATGGTTTAGACATATTTGTAGCATAAATTAGACATCTGTAGCTTTCTAGAATAGTAAAGAATATATGATTTCAATTTTTCTAGAATTAGTTATGATTTTTCAAAGTTTATAACAGAAAGTTAGAAATTTTGGTTGAGGCTACACCTAGTATTTTTGTGTATTTCATCCACTTGCATGAGTTTTAGTCCACTTCCTTGGATGGTTATGAGTTATATTTGTGTAATTAAATATGAGAATGAGAAGGATGAGTCCATATGGTCCATGGTACACCGAATGAAAAATTTATCCGCTACATAACGCAAAAAAATTGAATATTTTAATGCCTTTTTCCTTGAGAATTCATATGCTTCATGAAATTGAACCTAGAAATGGTATGAGATGAGTCATAGTATTATGGTGTTACATTTATTAGTATCAGAGCAAGGGTTCAGGCTCTTGATGTGAGTTATGGCTTGTGTTTATGAGTTGCCTAGATGTATATGAGTTTGTTGTGGATGAATTGAGTGTGTGATGGTTGTGAAAGTGTTCCCTTAGATGCTAAAGTTTGCTATGATGTTTCAAAGCCATAGTAAACACTAAGAGAGGTCAGCCCTCTAGAAAGGCTCATACAGATGATGGAGCCAATCCTAGTGATCTAGTATCTGGAGCCCTATAGGCTATTATGGCTCACCCGGATCAGTAGCAGACTGTGATTACACAGTTATAGGAATGGCTTGCTAAGAGAGATAGCCAGGGCTTTACACCTCCTCCTCCATAGCCACCACAACACTCAGATCGTTTCGAGCATTCAAGGGTGACTCACCTAGATCTGCAACCACATATATTGATGGTTACCCCTATTCTACTAATTTAGACGCCTCTAGCCCAGGAGCAGACTTTTACCAGACAGATTGTCACCCAGTTCAAGAAATTCAGGCCTCCCACCTTTGATGGTGAGATGTGTAACACCATATATTTCTAGCTCATTTCATATTATATATATGCCTCACATCAAGCAATTCATACAAGAGGCAAGAAAATGACATTATTTTAATGCATTTCTTAGCGTTACGTCATGTATAAAAATTCCAATCGGTGTCACGTGGACCATATGAGCTCATACATCATATTTTCATATTTAATTACATGAATACAACTCATTCGCATCATCAAAAGTGGCCTACATCTTAAGGAACTCGAAGGGAAGCATGAAACATGCATATTCATTTTCGACCAGATTTTGCTTAATTATGCCACAAACTTTGGAAAATCATAACTAATTCTAAAAATATTGAAATCATGCATTGTTAGCATTCTAGAAAGCTAAACATGTCTACTTTATGTAAAAATAAGTCTAGACCATAACATCCAACACACAGGTCATTTGACATGCGAAATGGTCTAGAGGTCAAGCTGTCTACTAGTGCTATCATAGATTTCTGCAGCAAACTTTGAAAATGTCCAATTAATTCCACAAAACTACAATCCATGTAAATGATACCAATATGGAAATCTATGGATGTTAGATAGAGGGATAAAATAACTTCAGACTAGCTCAGACACGCTCAGACCTTGAAATCCAATCAAACAGTAACAGAGGTCGGCTGGAGTTCCTAATACTATACAGAATTTTTAAAACTTCATATCTCCCTCTCTAGACATCCAAATAAGGTGTTTCTAGTTGGCACAAGTCACTGTGAGTGTCTAGTTTCTATTTTATAAATGTGGTGGCAATTGGACTTCATTTGAGCTTTGTGTGATAGATTTCATTTTCAAACTAGTATGAACAGTGACGTAACCAAAACTAGAAATTTTGCCAACTTTGAAAATTCATCAAATATTCTGTGGACCTCCAAAAATTATGTTCTTTAGCTTCTAAAAAATCTCTCATAAGCTCTAATTTCATGTCAAATCGCAAATAAAGAAGAGCTCATTTGGATAAAAAGTGACATAGGGTTTCATTATGGTCAATTTTGGCTCCATATAAGATCTCAAAATGTCCAAATGGCTTTTCTTGGGGTTTGGCACCTCTTCGACAAGTCTAAGAGCATAATTAGTACTTGTGTGAGCTACCCAAATGGTCCCAAACTCCATGCATCTCATTTTGGCCATTTCATCCACACATATGCATAATTCCATAATGCCATTTATGAAGTCACCTTGTTCATACATACTCAATTTGCATACTAGTGGTCACATAACACATTCTCCCATTCAAACATAACATATTATCATAATTATATATATTCCAAAGGCCATAGACCATTTACAACAATAATTTACATCATTAGGCATCATTATGGGTTTAAAGAGCAAAAACCATACATATTGATGTTAATTTCTTCTCTTCAAGGTGATGGGCTTCCATTGCCTTATCCGATGGGCTTCCATTGCCTTATCCACTTAGTCCATCTAGCATATTAGATCATTGGAGAGGAGTGAATGAGATTCAAAGAATCCTAATAGCTCATCTTCCATTTAATCATATATAATGGATGCAAACACGTCTCATAAATGCACGTATAGTCATGTACACATGTGCAAACATTCAAGAGGTGTTTTCATCATTTAAAAAAGTCATACATAGCATACAAAGGCTTGCCAAGTAAGTAGATTGGCTTCATCTAATTTCTTGTGGATATTGGACTTGCCTCACCCATTCTTTAAGAGATTCTTAGACTCAATCATACTCTTAGGAGCCCATCTTGCTTTTGGGAGACTCTTTGCTTTATCTTAACCAATCTCAGGGTTCTTGGCTCATCCTTACCATGGCTAAGGGTTCTTGGCCTCATCACTCAAGCAAACCAAAACACACATCAAAAACATCATATAAGAGCATATTGTAACATCATGGCACCATGGAATTAAAGTCATGCTAGAACACTTTTCATGGCTTAAAGATACACATACATACATTTAAGACAAACTAAGCACACATCCATGCATGAGAGAAGGTGGAGAGAGCTACCTTACTAACATTTGTACACTTTTTCCTTAAGCCCTGAATCCTCTCCCTTGACCTCATACACCTAAGAAGGTGGAGATCATTCCTCTTAGCCTAGACACAATTTATGGAAGCCAATTAGATTCATAGAATTAATTCTAAGGCCACACACTTGCTTGAACTCTAGCTTGGTTTATAAACCTCATTATGGTTCTATAATTGCACCTAATGAAGCAACACCCCTCAAATAAATTCTAGGCTCCATTCTTTCCTTTCAAATATGATCTTTGACTCCTTTTAAGCCTCTTGGAGTCATCACACAATCAAAACCAAGAGCCTAACTACATGTTGCTTCTTTAGGTCATAATATGGAACATAAAGTACCAACTTACTTCCTATAGGTTCTAATTTTTTCCCCGGCCTCCCCTCACTTTCATTTATCATATATGACTCAAGAATGAGCTTAGAAAAATTTAAAACTCTCCCTAGCTACACAAATCCCTTTAGGCCGAGGCTATGGAGGAAGTGGGGTTTCTTAGAGCTTGCTTTGTTTTCTCAAGGGGAGGATGCATGTGGGGAGCCTCTTAGGGATCTTGGGAGCTCATTTAAACTCTTATTTAGGCCTATGAATCATCATACAAAATCAGATTTTACAATGTGCAATTGAAACCCTAGAAATTACATCTTGAAATCTAATGGCTTATTGTTAATTCCCTTTGCATATTCTTAATCTCCACACTCTTTTTCCTTAGAATCACCCTTAGTTCTGCCTTAAAATCAAATCCTCTTAGGTCTTCTCAAGTGGGGCAAAATGGTGGAGAAGGGTAGTAAGGGATATCAACCATGGAAAAAGAAATTACCTTATTTTCTTGCTTTTTCTCACTTGAATCTTGTGTTCTTTGAGCTCCTCTCTTCAAATCCGAATTTTTCCCTCAATTTTCCCCTTAAAACAGATCTATATACTTCATTATAATCATAGGAAATAAGGGAGAATGAAGGAGAAGAGGATTGGAAGAGAAAGAGCATGAAAAACTACTAAATTTTCATACCTTAAGCTTTTGATTTCTCCTCCTCTTTGCCTTCCTCTTGTGCGCCACTCTCCTTAGGGTTTTCCTTTGGTTTTGGGTAGAACTTGGTCGTGCAACATGAAGGGAGAAGAAGGGATTTCTTTCCATTTCTTTTAAGGGTTGATTTGTTTCCATTTATTTAGGTTATTTTCTTTCTATTTCTGGATGAACAGTGCACGTGAACAGTGCACAACCTTGGGAATTATGTTTTAGGAAGTTTCTTAAGTTTACTTTTAGGGTTTGCTTAGTATTCAAGTTTTGTATTTCCTTTGCCTATAAATAGGCTATCTTTGTATTCAATTAAAAGGGAATGAGATGAATAAATAGAATTTTCTTTTCAGGACTTATGTTCTGTTTTTGTGAGGTTCCTTTTGCTCCTTGAGCGATGGAGTGAATTTAACTCGGACTTATCAAAGGAGTGGTCTTCCTTTGTGGCGTCTTATGGCTAGGGTTCTAAGGGACGAGTTCTCTTAGGGTCTTACCCACTTGACCAACTATCTTTGTTTATACGTGTTCTTATTCTTTACTAGTGTTTTTGTTTTCTATTTGCGTGATTGTGTTCTTGAATCTTGCACGATCCGGGTTATGTTGTCAAAAAGAAGGTTCCTAGGACTTATTCCTACGGGGTCTCTCATCATTTGATAGAGTACCACGGAGCTTCAATGACCATCTTCAAAGAGACCATGCATGGCGTAACCATCAAGGAAAGCTTGGGCAAGTTGCTGAACGTGAGCATCAATTTTCAGACCAAACCCGGAATAATTAGTTTCTATTTTAATGATTTGAATAAGGCCATGTGGTCAATTAAGTTTTTAGAAAGTTTTATTTCCTTATTATTTCATAATTATTTGTTTCCATTTCTTTTAGGGGTTGATTTGTTTCCATTTATTTAGGTTATTTTCTTTCTATTTCTGGATGAACAGTGCACGTGAACAGTGCACAACCTTGGGAATTATGTTTTAGGAAGTTTCTTAAGTTTACTTTTAGGGTTTGCTTAGTATTCAAGTTTTGTATTTCCTTTGCCTATAAATAGGCTATCTTTGTATTCAATTAAAAGGGAATGAGATGAATAAATAGAATTTTCTTTTCAGGACTTATGTTCTGTTTTTGTGAGGTTCCTTTTGCTCCTTGAGCGATGGAGTGAATTTAACTCAGACTTATCAAAGGAGTGGTCTTCCTTTGTGGCGTCTTATGGCTAGGGTTCTAAGGGACGAGTTCTCTTAGGGTCTTACCCACTTGACCAACTATCTTTGTTTATACGTGTTCTTATTCTTTACTAGTGTTTTTGTTTTCTATTTGCGTGATTGTGTTCTTGAATCTTGCACGATCCGGGTTATGTTGTCAAAAAGAAGGTTCCTAGTTTGTTTGTTTCCATTCATCGTATAGATTTCATCCCTGGAGCATCCATTCCTAATAGACCAGCATATAGAGCCAATCCGGAAGAAACTAAGGAAATTCAATGCCAAGTTGAAGAGCTCATGAAGAAAGGCTTTGTTAGAGAGAGCTTAAGTCCTTGTGCGGTTCCAGTGATCCTAGTGCCTAAGAAGGATGGCAAGTGGAGAATGTGTGTGGATTGTAGAGCCATCAATAAAATCACAGTTAAGTATCGTTATCCCATTCCTAGATTAGATGATATGCTTGATGAGTTGCATGGTGCATCTTTATTTTCTAAAATTGATCTTAGGAGTGGATATCATCAAATTAGAATGAAAGAAGGTGATGAATGGAAAACTGCATTTAAAACTAAGTTTGGATTGTATGAGTGGTTAGTTATGCCATTTGGATTAACTAATGCATCCAGTACATTTATGAGCTTAATGAATCATGTTTTTCGTTCTCTCATTGGGAAATGTGTTGTTGTTTATTTTGATGATATTTTGATTTATAGTAAGAGTTTAGATGATCATCTTGGTCATTTGCGTGAGGTCTTTTACATTCTTAGGAAGAATAGCCTTTATGTAAATTTAGAAAAGTGTTCTTTTTGTTTGGATTCTGTTGTGTTTCTTGGATTTGTTGTAGGTGCTCAAGGGATTCGTGTGGATGAAGAGAAGGTGAAAGCTATCCGTGAGTGGCCTACACCAAAGAATGCAAATGAAGTAAGGAGTTTCCATGGCTTGGCTAGCTTCTATAGACGTTTTGTGAGGGACTTCTCCTCCATTGCTGCACCTTTGAATGATTTGGTAAAGAAAAATGTAGTTTTCAAGTGGGGTGAAACACAAGAGGTTGCATTTAGCACTTTGAAAGAAAAATTAACTAATGCTCCTTTACTTGTTTTACCTGATTTTTCTAAAGTATTTGAAATTGAATGTGATGCATCTGGAATTGGAATTGGGGCTGTTTTAATGCAAGATTCTAAGCCCATTGCTTTCTTTAGTGAAAAATTAAGTGGAGCTACTTTGAATTATTCCACATATGACAAAGAGTTGTATGCTTTAAAAAGAACCTTAGAGACTTGGCAACATTATTTGTGGTCAAAAGAATTCATTATACATTCTGATCATGAAAGCTTGAAATTTTTAAAGTCTCAAGGTAAATTGAACAAGAGACATGCTAGATGGCTTGAATTCATTGAAACTTTTCCTTATGTCATCAAGCGCAAAAAGGGTCAAGAGAATGTTGTGGCTGATGCATTATCTAGGAGATATAGTCTTCTTACATCATTGCATGCTAGATTACTTGGTTTTGAGATGTTAAAAAGCATGTATGAATCTGATTGTGACTTTGGTGAAATCTGGAAATTGTGTGAGAAACATGGTTTTAATGACTTTTACAGATTTGATGGATTTTTGTTTAAGAAAGATAAATTATGTATTCCATCTTGTTCTATGCGTGAATTGCTTGTTAAAGAGACTCATGGGGGTGCTTTGATGGGACACTTTGGTGTTGAGAAAACTTCAGCTCTTTTGCATGAACATTTTTATTGGCCAACCATGAGGAAAGATGTAATTGCTGTTTGTGATAGATGTGTGACATGTAAGCATGCAAAATCTAAAGTTTAATCTCATGGTTTGTATTCTCCCCTCCCCGTGCCTTCTCAACCTTGGACTGATATTTCTATGGATTTTGTGTTGGGCTTACCTAGAGCTCAAAGTGGAAAAGATAGCATTTTTGTTGTGGTTGATAGATTTAGCAAAATGGCACACTTTATTGCATGTTCAAAAACTAATGATGCCATACATATTGCTGACTTGTTCCTTAAAGAAATTGTGAGGTTGCATGGTTTACCTAAATCTATTGTGAGTGATAGAGATGTAAAGTTCCTTAGCCATTTTTGGAGAACTTTATGGTCTAAGCTAGGAACTAAATTGTTGTTTTCTACTATGGCACATCCTCAAACGGATGGGCAAACTGAAGTTGTGAATCGTACTCTTACTACCTTACTTCGTTCTATCATTCAAAAAAACTTAAAGAATTGGGAAAAATGCTTGCCTCACATTGAGTTTGCATATAATAGAACAGTGCACTCTTCTATTTCATTTTCTCCATTTGAGGTTGTCTATGGTTTTAATCCCTTAACTCCTCTTGATATTCTTCCTTTACCTTCTAATGAGTTTGCTAATCTTGATGGTTTGAAGAAAGCTAAGTTTGTGCAGGAATTACATGCCAAAGTTAAGGCTAACATTGAGAGGAAGAATGAACAATATGCCAAGCATGCTAATAAGGGTAGAAGGCGTGTGGTATTTGAACCTGGAGATTGGGTTTGGGTACACTTGAGGAAGGAAAGATTCCTTGAGAAACGAAAGTCAAAATTACACCCTAGAGGGGATGGACCTTTCCAAGTTTTGGAAAGAATTAATGACAATGCATACAAAATTGATTTGCCAAGCTCTTATGGAAATATTAGTACTACATTCAATGTTACTGATTTATCTCCCTTTAATTATGCAGATTCGAGGACGAATCCTTTTGAAGAGGGAGGGAATGATGAAGGGGCCCATGAGCTTGTAGACAAGGGAGCATGGTGTAATGACCTAAAAGAGCATGGAGGGTGTGCAAGAGAGTTCAACATGCAAATGGACCCATTACAAGGCATAGGAGGCCCAATGACTAGAGGAAGAGCTAAAGCCATGAAGCAAGCTTTGAGTTGCATTGTCCAAAAGGTTCAAGAGCTTGAACCTATGTTTTTGCATCAATTTGAAGAGTTACAAGGCCCAAGGGACTTGATCCTCATTGTCCAAGCCCAACAAGATATGCTGCAAGGTCCAAATAGAGTCCAACTTGAAGAAATCAATTAACAAGCATGTGCAATTCACATGGGCAACAAAAGTGACGTGAATAGGAGTTTTAAATCTTATTAGGATATCTTTTATTTGATTTTCATTAGTTTCCATTTCCATTAGTTTGAACAAGGCCATTTAGTCAAGACTTAGGATTTAAGTTTCAGATTTTGTTTATTTCCATTTTTGTTAGTTGCTGAAAACTTATTACTTTCTTTCCTTTTCTTTAGGATTTCTTGTAGTAAATGGCATCATCTCCTTCCATTAAAATTGGATTCTTTGTTTCCTATTTCTTGGAGGAGAATTCTTAGAGATTAAGTTAGGTTTAGGGTTTTCTTTTATGCCTATTTAATAGGCCACCTATTGTACTTTTGGGAGATTGGAATGAATTCAGAATTTTATTTCTCATTGTGAGAATTCTTGCTTCTGTGTGTTCTTCTTTAGAATACAAGTGACTTATCAAAGGAGTGGTCTTCCTTTGTGGCGTCTCAAGGCTAGGGTTCTAAGGGACGAATTCTCTTAGGGTCTTATCCATTTGACCAACATTTCTTGTTCTTAGCCAGTCCCGGGCAATGTATCATCTTGTTGAAGGTTCTTAGGACTTATTCCTACGGGGTCTCTCATCATATATAGCTGGGAGGAAGTTACACTTTTTAAAAATTCCCATTTGGCCCTTCGTTCTTGGCATTTTCATTTCTCTTTCATTTTAGCTCCTTTTTGAGAACTGTCTTTTCCATCATGAAATTTAGGTTCCCAGCTTAGTAAAATGCCTTTGGAATCACTCAAATCAGAGCTAAAACCTTCCTGAATGAATTCGTCAAAGTTTAGGCACACTGATATTGGAAAACGTCCACCGAAAGGGCACTGAGCCTATTTTGAGGGCGAGGAACCTTCCAATTACATGGGAGGTGTTTCTCTTAGCTTTTTACGAGAGATATTTCCCTAGCTCTATTAGAGATGAGAAGGAGTCAGAGTTTGTACTCTTAAGACAGACAGAGGGGATGTTCGTGAGACCAGTACGTGGCCAAATTTATAGAGCTCTCTAGATATTCTTCATATTTATAGAGGCATAATGATGAATGCTAGAGAGCAGATAAGCTAGAGAAAGGTTCACTCCCAGAGATTAAAGATATGGTAGTTCTGTAGAGAATTAGGAACTTTAATACCCTAGTTGAGATATGCAGAATGACTGAAGCAAACCTCAAAACTATGCAGCTTACCTCTAGTGCCAGACCACCCTTCTTTGAGCCCAAGAGACCTAGAGAGGAATCATAGGTTGTAGTTACTAGTAGGAGAGGTCGTAGAAGCCAGTGGAATAGATGAGGCAAGAGAAGAAAAGCTCAGTCTAGCAAAGGTAGTTTTGTACCTATAGTATGTCCCCAATGTGGCAAGAACCATGGAACCAGACCATGTTACACAGGGCAAAACGTGTGTTATAGATGTGGTAGGCTAGGACACATGGCCAGGGACTGCACACAGGTTCCTTAGTAGTTCATACAATAGAGGGAGATGGCTCCTGCTCCCAAACCTCAGACCCAGGGTAGAGTCTTTGCCCTATCACAGCAGGAGGCTAGCCAATCCCCGAGTCTAATTCAAGATACTATTAGAATAAATGATTTTTCTATAATTGTATTATTTCTTTTGGGTGCTAGCCATTCTTTCCTATCATATGAATGTGCTAGGAGGTTGGGTCTGAGTATGCATATACTACCATATGATTTACATGTATCTACCCTCATAGGAAATCGAGTTATTACCTCCCATACTTGTTTGAATTGTGTAGTCTAGTTTAATTATTGCCTTACCACCCTTGATTTGATTTGTATGCCCCTTGTTGATATTAATTTGATCATTGGCATGAATTGGATGTCTACTAATAATGCCATACTAGATTGTAGCCAAAGATGTATTACTTTACTTGAGTGTGGGACTGTGCCCAGTATAAGGACTGAGTTATCTGTTATGACCACCTCCCAGGATGAGAGGTCTCTAGGGCATGGTTGTCAGGGATATTTAGTTTTCTTTTTAGTCTAGGTTGAGGTAGAAGAGGGTATAAAGGAAATTCCAGTAGTGAGAGAGTTCTCAGAGGTATTCCTTAGAGAGATTAACGGACTACCCCCAGAGAGAGAGGTCGAGTTTCCCATAGACATTGTACTTAGGGAAGGTCTAGTGTCTAAGGCCCTATATAGGATGGCTCCCACTGAGTTAGCTGAGCTTAAAAAGTAGATAGAAAAGCTTTTAGAGAAGGGTTTTATCAGATCCAGTGTCTCGCCATAAGGAGCTTTAGTCTTATTTATAAAAAAGAAAGATGAGAGCCTTAGACTATGTATAGATTATAGGGAACTCAATAAGATAACCATTAAAAAAAAGTACCCTTGATGGTTGTGTTGCGCAACCTCCAAAATAAAACTAGGTTGAGAAAATATATAATTAGTGGCACAACCTAGGTCATCTCCCTTGGAAATGGAATTCAATATTTAATTAGGTTTTCTAAGTGTAAAAGGACTCTAAAAATTACCTAACTAAAGGGGGGTTTAATTTAATTAGACTAACTGGAATTAAATTGAATCAAAGTTCCTAATTGCTACTTAATTGCATGAATTAAAGGCAAATAATGGACTTGTGACTAGCTTTAGATTCATCCCTTGGTATCCAATATCCTTATCCTAATTCAATTGTGATTAATTCTGGTCTAAGAGTCCCTAATTGTGTTCATGGCAAATGATCTTGAATTAC
This sequence comes from Erythrophleum ivorense, assembly GCA_026724425.1. Taxonomy (NCBI): domain Eukaryota; kingdom Viridiplantae; phylum Streptophyta; class Magnoliopsida; order Fabales; family Fabaceae; genus Erythrophleum; species Erythrophleum ivorense. The sequence continues at coordinate 18,740,233 of JAIUCV010000009.1, forward strand.
CATTCAAGATTTAAGAAATTAACCAGATAATATTGAATTGAAACCTTAATCCCACATCAAATCGTTAATTCTTGCCTTTAGGAACAATAAACACTTGAATTTGATTGATTAATTAATCATTTAGCCTCTATATTATTACCCTAAGATGTTTAACTAACCAATTAAACTCCAAGAAATCCTCAAATTAGACAATTAAGCACTCAATTTCATTCATGCATTTTATCAAACACCTTGACTACATACATGAGAAATTGTAAGAGAATGAAAAATTTAGCATTTGATTCAATCAATTAATCAACGAAAAGTATCATAATTAGTGTCTAACTAGCCACTAATTACAACTATACAAATTCCCAATCAAATACATCTCAACCAAGTATGTACAAGAAAAAGAAAAAGTGTAGAAAATTAAGAAAATCTTAGCCAAAATTCTATTTATAATCCATGGATTCAAGCTTCTCCAAGAGCCTTCCTCCTAGCTAGCCACAAGATGGATTAATGCTTCATTATGGTGGAAGAATAGTGGAGAATGCGACATGGAACGGCTATGGCCAGATGGAGTGGAGTGTGGAGGTAGAATGACGATGGAGTGTGGTCTCTGGATTACGTGACTCCCTGGATGATGAATTATTCCTTTGCCTGAGTGTGTTTTGATCCAACCTCACTTGCTTCATTTTTTTTCATGTGCCTTATAATTTGAGTTTACTCTATTGATGAATGGATGAGATGGATTTCCTTCAATAGCATTCTGCCCGTATGTGTTTAGTGAATCACATGCTCCTCCTATATTTTTTTTATCCCTCACGTGCTCAATCTTTGTATGTGCAGTCTGTAGCCTCATCTCTTCTAGTTTGTGGCTCTCCTTCTTCTATTTCTACTTTGCAAACCCATCCTTCGAATGATGTTGCTGCCTGTGCTTCTTCTCTCTTTCTCCTCTGCACAAAATCGTTCTCAAGCCCCTTCACGTTAACTTATTCTTGAAACCAAGCCTACTTCTTCTTCTCAATGCTCTGGACTTCATGTGCTCTGCTGCTTCTTCTCTGTTGTACTAGACCTCGTTCAACACATCTTCTTAATGAACCCATGGGTGTGTGTGTTGTTCTCTACATGGAGCTTCTTCCTCTTGATGTTGCCTTTGTTTTTGGTTTCATATAAGATGCTGATGTTTGTGTATGGTGAGCCTAGAGCCCATGCAAGCCTTGTGTGATGTGGGAGCTGCTTGTTCTCAATCTTAGCTTTATCTTTCATGCATGTACAGCTTCCTTCATTTAGCTATTGCATAAGAACTCATGGCTCTTCATTCGTGCTCTCTTTTCTCTAGCTTCCTTTCTTGTGAACTCGTAGCTTTATGTTACTGAAGGAGAAGACGTGGTTGGTAAGTGTATGAAGCTCGTGAGTGTCTTCCACATCTGAACAAGGGATCCATGAGAGTGATGTGTCACATGAGCTACTGCATGCTTTGCCAAACTCGAGAATGATATGCTGGATGTGTGGCTTCATGTGCATGTTAACATGCAAATGTAGGGGGCTCATGACTTTATGTGATGCTTCCCTCATGTGTATCTACGTGTAATGAAAGAGAATGGATTCTTGTGGCAATGGGCATGAAGACTACGTGGGAGTGCGACTGAATCTGAAGCTCCTCCTCTTTTTTTTCTTTTCATTTTTAGTTCCTAAAGATTTTATTAAAAATTCTGCCCAAATGTTCTCCTTTGAGTTGCAAAAATGTGGCTTCTACCTTTGAAATCTTAGCCCTTCAATTGATCTTATAACCTTAAATTCTTCTTCAAATTTTCTTTCCACCATGAAAAATCCCATTGCCTTTTAAAGTCTGCAAAATAATAAGAAAAATTTAATAGGACAAATTCACAAAATTATTTAAGGAAAATTATGCATTAAAATTAAAAAAATTTGTAAATAAATTTTTTGAGTGCAGAAATTGCTATTAAAATAAATTCCACCTAATTAAACCCCTAAAGCCATATTTGAACATTAAAATGCCTAAATTAGAAGGATTAAAATATATAAAAATAACCTTCATCAACCCTCTCCCTTGCATAAATGACCTCTTAGATCAATTACTAAGAGCGTTTGTGTTTTCTAAGATAAATCTTAGGTCAGCATATCACCAACTCAGAATAAAGGCTAAGGATATTCCCAAAACAGCATTTAGAACCAGATACGGGTACAATGAGCTTTTAGTTATGACCTTTGGGCTAACGAATGCACTTGCAGTGTTCATGGATTACATGAACAGAGTATTTAGGCTATACTTAGACAATTTGTAGTTATCTTCATAGATGACATTCTCATCTATTCAAAAAGTTGAACAAAATATGAGCAACATCTGAGATTAGCCTTGGAGACCTTGAGAGAGAAATAATTATATTCTAAATTGAGTAAATATGAGTTCTGGCTCACTAAAGTTCAATTCCTAGGCCATATGATCTCCTAGGTAGGGGTCACAGTAAATCCCCATAAGGTAGAGGCAGTATTATAGTGGGAGAGACCTGGGACAATGATAGGGATCAAGAGCTTCCTAGGTTTAGCAGGCTATTATAGGAGGTTTATTCAGGACCTTTCTCAAATAGTGATGCCACTGACTAGGCTCACTAGAAAGAATGTGCCATTTGTGTAGGATGAAAAATGTGAAAAGAGTTTTCAAGGGTAAAAGCATAGGTTAACCACGATCCCAATTTTAGTACTCCATGACCTTAGAGAGACTTTGTAGTCTATAGTGATGCCTCTAAAAAAGGGTTCGGATGTGTTCTTATGCAGAAAGACCGAGTGGTAGCTTATGCTTCTAGACAGTTAAAACCTTAAGAGGAAAATTACCACACACATGACTTAGAGCTAGCTACAGTGGTATTTATTCTAAAAATATGGAGACACTACTTATATGGGGCAGCCATAGAAATTTACAGTGACCACATAAGTTTTAATTACTTATTTGAATAGAAAGAATCAAATATGAGATAACGGAGATGGTTAAAATTTTTGAAAGACTATGATTTCACATTAAAATACCATCCCGGCAAAGCTAATGTGGTAGCTGATGCCCTGGGTAGGAAATCTATACACATGGCCTGTATGATAATCCAAGAGCAGGAATTGATTAAGAAATTCAGAGATATGAGTCTTTCATGTAAGATGCATTCAGGAAAGTTATTAATGAGTGAGACCCGAATAGAGAATGACTTGAGGGAGAAAATAAAAGAAGCCCAATGAATAGATGATCATGTAAATAAGATTAGATCCCATATAGCCTAGGGTAGCATTCAGCAGTTCAATCTATTTGAGGATGACATAGTGAGATATAAGGACAGGCTGTATGTACCTAGAAATATAGAAATCAGAGAAAGAATATTAAATGAGGCACATAAGAGCAAGTACACTATTTATCCAGGTAGTAATAAAATGTACCAAGATTTAAAGAAAATATTCTGGTGGCCTAGAATGAAAGCAAACATAGCAAAGTATGTCTTCCGATGTTTAGTATGTTAAAGAGTTAAGATAGAGTATCAGAAACTAACTAGGTTACTTCAGACCCTAGACATCCCATAGTAGAAATGGGATAGTATAGCTATGGATTTTGTCATCGGTTTACTTAGGACATCATCAGGGCATGATGCAATATGGGTAATAGTAGATAGATTAACAAAGTCAGCATACTTCTTAGCAATGAAAGCCACTTATACCCTAGATAAATTAGCCCAACTATACATCTGGGAGATAGTTATATTACATGGTGTACCTAGGAGCATAGTGTCAAATAGAGATCCCAGATTCACTTCGAATTTCTAGAGATCATTATAGAATGCTCTAGGTACTAGGCTTAGATTTAGCACAGCTTATCACCCACAGACAGATGGATAGATGGAGAGAACCATCCAAACCCTAGAAGACATGTTGAGGGCGTGCGTGTTAAAAATGAAAGGAAACTGGGATATATACTTGCCTCTGGTAGAGTTTGCCTACAATAACAACTATCATGCAAGTATACAGATGACACCGTATGAGACATTGTATGGGAGGAACTGTAGATCTCTGATGTGTTGGGTTGAGCTAAGAGAGCAGAGTCTAATAGGCCCAGAACTAGTGGACTAGACTTCTAAACAAATTGAGACTATCAGAAAGAAACTGCTAACGACCCAGAATAGATAAAAGAGTTACACAGATAAATGTAGATGGCCACTAGAGTTTGAGGTTGGAGACTATGTCTTCATTAGAGTGTCTCCAGTCATAGGTATAGGTTGGTCCATAAAGAGTAAAAAGCTCAGTCCAAAGTACATAGGTCCATTCCTTGGCTTACAGACTCGCCCTTCCCCCAAATTTGAGCCAAATACATAATGTATTCTATGTTTCACAGCTTAAAAAGTACTAGCCCTGTAACACCATAATTTCTAGCTCTTCTTATCATATACACATGCTTCACATCATCACATTCATGAAAGTGTAAGGAAAAAGGGGATAAAATAATACATTTCCTCACATTACGTCATATTTAAAATTTTCATTTAGTGTCACGTGGATCGTGTGAGCTCATCCTATACTTTTTCATATTTAATTACATGTATACAACTCATTTGCATTATAAAATATGGCTCACAACTCAAGAAAACCGAAATGAAGCATAAAATATAGAGGTTTATTTTCGGACAGCCTTTGCCTCTTTTCTGTCCAAACTTTGAAAAATCATAACTAATTCTAGAAAAATAAAAAAAATACATTCTTGGTCATTCTAAAAAGCTACGGATGTCTACTTCACATAAAAATATGTCCTAGCCATAACATCCATCATAAAGCACGTTTGACATCCAAGAAGGTCCAGAGGTCAAATTGCATTCTGGAATTGTCATAGAATTTTGCAGCAAATTTTGAAAATGTCCAATTAATTTTACAAAAATCCAATCCATTCAAATGATACCAATATAGAAAGCTATGGATGTTAGCTAGTGGGAAAAATATTTCCAGACCAGCTCAGGCAGCCCAAACCTCAGAATTCAATAGAATAGTAACTCAGGTTGGGCAAAACTCTTGATACTAGATAGAATGTTCAAAAATTCATATCTCCCTCTCTAGACCTCTAATTGAGGTGCTTATAGTTGCCACGAGTCACTATAAATGTCTAGTTTCTCTGTATAAAGTTTTATGCCAATTGGACATCATTTGGGCCTTGTATGACAGAATTCATTTTTGGACCAAATGAATAGTGCAGCAGACCAAAATTAGAAAAATTGCCAACTTTGAAAATTTACCAAATATTCTGTAGACCTCCAAAAATTATGATCTTTAGCTTTCCAAAAATTTGTTAATGAGACCTAATTGCATGCCAAATCTTAGTTTAAGAAGATCTCATTTGGCCAAAAAGTGATATATGGTTCTATGATGGTCAATTTTGGCTCCATATAGGGTACCAAAATTACCAAATAGTTTTCCCTTAGTCTTAGCACCTTTTAGGCAAGTCTAAAAGCACATTTAGGACTTGTGTGAGCTGCCCAAATGATCCCAAACCTCCTGCATCTTATTTTGGCCTTTTCATCCACACTTATGCATATTTCCATAGAGCCATTCATGGAGCTATAATGCCATAACATACTCAATTCACATTCCATTATTCACATAATAGCATAATTACATATGTCTCAAGGGTCATAAACCATTCACAACAATAATATACATCATTAGGCATGATTATGGTTTTAAAAAGGAAAAAACTAGACATATTGATGTCAATCTTCTTTCTTCAAGGTAGTTGGCTCTCATTGCCATGTTCACTTGGTCCACCTAGCATATTAGGTCATTGGAGAGGAGGGAATGAGATTTAAAGAATCCCAATAGCTTATCTCCCATTCAATCATACATAATATATGCAAAGCAAGCCTTAAAAATACATGCATGGATAAAATAGAAGTCATGAATATTCAAGAAGTAAGCTTAGCATGTGAACAAGTCATACAAGACATTCAAGAGCTCACCAAGTGTTTGGATTGGCCTCACACTTTTCCTCATAGATTTTGGACTTGCCTCACCCATTCTTTAAGAGATTTTTGGAATCAACCATACTCTTGGGAGCCCACTTTACTTTTGGGAGACTCTTTGCTATGTCTCAACCAATCTTAAGGGTTCTTGGCTCATCCACACCATGGTTAAGAGTTTTTGGCCTCTCCACACTCAAGCAAACTCAAACAAACATCATACATTCATTTAAAAGCAAAATATATCATCATGAAATCATGGCATATACAATTATGCTAGCATACTTTTCATGGCTTGAAAATACACAGACACACATTGGACGACAAGATAAACACACATCCATGCATGAGAGAAGGTGGAGAGAGCTACCTTGTATACAATCACACACTTTTTCCCTTAGAATTCCCTTCCTTGCTTCGGCCACACTCACACAAAAGTGTGGAAATGGTTTCTCTTAGCCTAGACGCAATTCATGGAAGCCAATTAGGTTTATGGAATTAATTCTAAGGCTACACAACTCACTTAGACATTAACTTGCTCTATAAACCTCATTATGGTTCCATAATTGCACCTAATGAAGCAACACCCTTCAAATAAATTTTAAGCTTCATTCTTTCCTTCCAAATATGATTCTTGACTTCCTTTAAGGTTCTTGGAGTCATCACACAATCAAAACCAAGAGTCTAACTACATGTTGCTTTTTTAGGTCATAATATGGAACCTAAGGCACCAACTCGCTTTCTATGGGTTTTAAATTTCTCCCAAGGCTTCCCATCATATTCATTCATCATATATGACTAAAAAATGGGCTTAGAAAAATTTAAAACTCTCTCTAAGTATGCTAACCTCTCTTGGCCGAACTTAGGAAGCATTTTGATCTCCATGGACTTTGCTTTGTTTTCTTAATGGAGGAAGCACATGGGGAGACTTCTAGGGATCTTAGGAACTCATTTAAACTCTCATTTAGACATAGAAATCAAGGTATCAAATCATATTTTGCAAGGAACATATGAAACCCTAGGGTTCCATTATGGTCAAATTTAGCTCATTTGGACAAAAAGTGACATAGGATTCTATTATGGTCAAATTTTAGCTCTATATGGGATATTAAAATGTCCAAATGATTTTCCTTAGTGTTTGGCACCTCTTGGGCAAGTCTAAAAGCATGATTATGACTTGTATGAGCTACCCAAAGGGTCCCAAATCTCATGTATCTCATTTTGGCCATCTCACTTGCATTTATACATAATTCAATAATGCCATCCAAGAAGCTAATTTGCCATAACATACTCAAATCACATTTTGATGGTCACATAACATATTCTCCCATTTATACATGACATATTATCATAATTACATATATTCACAACATCATAATACATATACAACTATTGATTACATCATTTGCCATTTGCATGGCCTTAATGTAGCAAAAATCATGCTCCTAAATGTCATACTCTCATCTTCAAGGTGGTTGACTTCCATTACCTTGCCCCTTGGTCCACCTAGCATGTTAGATCATTGAGAGAGGGGAATGAGATTCAAAGAATCTTAATAGCTCATCTCCCATTCAATCTTATATAAAAGATGCAAACAAGTCTTATAAATGCATGTATGGTCATGTTGTCATGTGCAAACATTCAAGAAGCAATTTCAACATTTGAGCAAGTCATACATAGCATACAAAGGCTTGCCAAGCAAGTGGATTGGCCTCACCCATTTACTTATGAATTTTGTGTGACGACCCTAACTTCTAATCATTATAATTAAGGTTAAATATGTGATTAATAACCATGAATCAGGGTTACAAGATATTATGACTAATTTACATTCAGAAAATACAGGGGAATTTGAACTTTAATGTTATTAGAGTCATCCACCAAATAATTACAAGCATTCATGTATACAAGGGAAACAAACACTCATTTATAAGCCTTTGATTCTATTACCCATAAATTTTAACTCACAAGAATCTTCTACCAATGTTTCTAAGTCATCCCTTAAGGTTACCATGGGAAAAACCAAGGTTTCTAGGTTAGAATAAGAGTTTAGGTCTGTTAGCCACAGCTAAATGCCCTCATGCTGCTGCCAATTGAAGCTTCACCGCAGCTAACCTACATGGCACTACAGTGAGGAAGCCTCTTGGAACCTACCTTGCTCGCCTCTGGCTATTGGTAGTGGCCAATTCCCCCTTTCGCCGCGGCTAATTCCTTTCTGGAACGCCCAGAAAATTCTCACAAAAGTTCACCGTGGCCAATTCCCATTTAGCCATGGCGAATTACTTTCTGGATGACTCCCAGTTTTGCCTCTCACATTTCGCTGCGGCTAACTCCACTTTTCACTGTGTTGAATTGCTCTCTGGTACTCTCCTTGGGCAACTTCACCTCTATTGGCCGTGGCTAATCCCATTTTGGCCACGGCAAAATGCCTTCTGATCCTACAACTCGTAAATCCTGTCTCATACCCTCCACTTTTCCTCCAATGACACCCTAGGGCCACCTTAATTTTAGGGTTTTAATAGCTTTCACTAGCCTAATTTACCTAGCTTATCTATCATTACTAGTTCAAAACTTGAATGTTAACTTCTACTCCTCTAACTACCCTATATTGGCAAGTCCATAGAGTAATAACAGTAAGAGTTTATGAACTATCAACCATTATTATTCAATACATATTCAATTTGAGATTCCATACATCACTGATTCAAATCAACAATATAATATATCCCCTGATGACATTTCTAATAGTAGACCATATCATGAATTCAACAAAAGCTTATACATCAGATGCTATAAGTTCATATATCCAATACCAAGCTATAATGAGACTTAACTGTTTAATAGATACATTCCAACTAATCATAATGTAAATGCCTACACTTGGCAACATGATTACATGATGATGCTATATAAATAAATAACAAAATTACATCTATTCTACTTAAATCAACCTAAGTGTAGCCTCCTCCACACATGGTTGGAGCTCATAGATTTTCATCCACTTGCTTCCCCTTATCCTTACCTGAAGGGCCTTCACTTGAAAGTATGATCCTATGAAACGGGGTGAGATGAAAATCTCAGTAACCAAGGCAAATTCCATTCATATATTCCAGTTTAATTAACATATATGCATGATTTCATATAAACATAAGAAAACATACCAGTCATATCAGTAAATGAAACAATTAGGCTATCTATGATTATTATCCCATGCTAACAATCACAATTCCACATGTTAAAGGATAATAACACCGAGAGAGGCCCATTCACGACACCCATTCCCTAATGAGCACAACCAGGGCTCAGTGCATCTGGGGTTTGATCATAACCTGGTGCTCGATCGAAGCATATGCATGGGTGGTAGTCATACCACAGCTTCACCATGGACTCACAAGGTCCAATCACATATAACAGATAGCTAACCAATTCATTTAGCATTAAAATCACAATCATGCAGCAAATATAAAATTAAAATAGACATATGCATGGAATTAGCATAAAACTCCAGTTACCTTACTTTGTAGACAATTAAAAAGCCACTAGCAGTACCAAAATCTCCCTATAACCATAACATCAGAAGATTACTACCTTAAATCATCATGTATAGTAGCAACAAGTACCCAAAAATTAAAATACTAATGGCTACTCAAAGGAAACTTATCCTGTAACATCCGGTCCCTCCGTAAACGTGAGAAACGCAATGTTTGGTTTCTCCGTAAACGTTAGAAATAGGCCAAATATAAAAGGAAGTCTTCGAAATAGAAGGAATTTGGGCCAACTAAAATTATGATAAAATTTTAAATATTAGAAAATGAGGATTTAAGGTTTGAGATGCCCAAAAACCAGAGCCAGAAGAGCTCAAAAAATTTGTCAAAGAAAGTAAGGGTATTTTTGTAATTTTTGAAAAATTTTGAAAACTCACAGAAGAGCTTTTTAAATGGAAAATTTGAGCTTTTCGGGGTTCTCAGAGGTTCTGAAAACCATGGGAACCCTTAGAATAGTTGAAACCCCTCCGGTGAGCGATTTCGGCAAAGGTTGACTGAAACTTTAATCGAACGGTTCAGAATAGTTTCAGATCCTTTTTAAATGATTCCAAAGGCAATTCTTATGATTAAGAGCCTAAGGAATATGATGGAAAAGACAGATTTTAAAAAGGAGTTGATATGAGCCTAAAATGAAAAAGCCAAGAAAAGGGACTAAAATGCAAACACGGATTTCATATGCTCCTTTGCTTTCCACGAGTTGTAGGCCAAATTTGATGATGGAAATGAGTTATATTCATGTGTTTAAGTATGAGAAAGTGATAGATGCTTTCATATGGCCTACAGGACTTTGAAAGAAAAATTTTACCTGTAGAGAAATGCATTTTTATTCATAACTCCCTATGCCACTATATTGTTTCCATAGAACAAACATTAATGAGGCATGGGAATTGTATGAATTGAGTCCTCAAAATATGGTGTTACATTTATTGGTATCAGAGTAAAGTTCCAGGCTCTTTTGGATTGGATTTGGCTTGAGAAAGTAGCATTAGGGCTTTGTAAAGGGCTTGAATAGATAGGTAGAGCATTGTATGAGACATTGTGGGTGTGTGAGAGTAGTTTGTGGCTTTAATTATGATGAGTAAGTTGTAGGATGGTCTTGGAATGGTTAGTGAACACCAAGAAAGAGTGGCCTCTAGAGTGGCTTGAACAGAGCTAAGTTTGAGCAGAGCTGAGGGATCCGACGACTAGAGCTTGATGAGATGTGATAGCTCGCTGGGATCAGTGGCAAGCCCTAGATATAAATGATGAGAAATGATCTCATTGATAGGAAGAGGCTTGCTACAAAGAGTATGTGAGGCCTAATCTTCCCTGATAGTCATACTCAGACCATTCCGAGATAGCCTGCTTACTGCAGTAGTGATGCAGTACGGTATGAAATGAGACTGTAGCTGCACAGGATCAGTTTAGAGGGGAATGAGAAAAAAGTCACCCCTAGCCACAATACCCAATTGTCTAGATGAATTCCAGAGCCTAAAAGGCTAATTCCCTCAAGCTAGAGGTTGAGTTATAAGCTACACCCTAGAGCCCCAACAGCCCAAAGGTGATGATAGTTAGCTATGTATGAGTGAAGTAAGAGATAGAATCCTCTAGCTTGATGATGCACTAGATATAGAGGCAATGAGGCTCGGGTTGGTAGCTAAAGATGAAAATCCAATCTTTGGAAAAATAAGCAATTAGAGGCTGTTAGCCATAACCAATTATTCCAATTAGCAGCAAGGCAATCCAGAGAATTCCTCGTCGCTGCCAATTAAGAAGTTAGCCGCAACCAATACTTAAACAAAGGAACTAGAGTGAACCTGAGGCTGATTAGCTGTGACGAATCATATGTTAGCCACGGCAAATAGCACCATAAATGCCTTATTGGTCATATTCATGCCAACTTAAGAAAGGAGTTGATAAGGGGTCAAACAATCCATAGAGAGCGGGAACCCCTAGTATAAATAGAGAAAAGAGTAATGAATGATTACAAAAGATTAGTAAGAAATCCGTGGGCCTAATAAATGAGACTGAGGAAAGAGCTCAACATAGAAAAAGTTAGACACAGGGATAATGAGGTTGTTGAGAGCCGCTTTTAAGGCGTTGACTCCAACCTAAGATGCTACCCTGTGAGACACTGAATGATAAAATGCTAGTGTAGCCTTGAAATAATGTGAGATAAGGCTACTAGCAGTGAAGCACATAGTGAGTGACCTAGAAAGGTGTACCTTATAGGTAACACCTAGAAGTAAATATGAGTAGCCAGTAATAGAGACTCAGAAAAGAACAAGAATAGTTAGTAAGCTACAAGTTCGATGAGATGGCTAGTCCAGGCTGAGCGTAAAGCCTAGGGGAGATAACCAGTAGCATCGTTCCAGGTGAGATATGTAAGTGAAAGGCTTAATGAAAGTCCCCCTTAGATCAAGAAAGAAAAGATGAGACATCCTGATGTCGGGGAAACCACCTAGTAATGGTTAGTAAATTTTCCTAGATAGACCCTCTGAGTCATAAAGCATAGTGATAAAGGAAGCGAGGAAGAACTGAGAAACTAGTCATAGAAAAGATACCCTCGCTTTAATAATGATTAAATGAGTAAGCTAAGCCCTATAAAGTAAATAGATAGGGTCTAATAGTTAGTCAGACGAGCTCCCAAATATGAGAATGATATGGGGTTAAGGCACGTGAGTGATTAGAGCACCCAGTAGAGCATAAGTTCTCAGTAAGATAGAATCCGGACATTAAGAGTACATGTTCTGGATTGGGTTAGCAGAACCTTAGAAATAGCATACTGTGCTCTTGGGGATGAGGCTAAAGAAATTAAATAGAGAAAAAGCTAAGCTCTAATCCAAACATAGAAATAAGCTGAAGTAAATAGTTAGTGCCTTAGTACCCTTAAGGAAGCTCGAGGAAGTTAAGGACCGCCTCAGAAGGTAAGTCTTGCATTATGTAGAGAAAGAGTGTAAGCTGAGAGTGCCATAGAATGAAATTCCTAAAATTATATGAAATAAAATCCTTTTTTTTTTACCAAGGGATGGTCTAGTTAGAAGCAAATTAAGAGTATGAGCAAAAAATAGACCCCCTTGATATTACAGAGAATGAATAAATGGAGGAACCCTAGGAAAATGCAGGTGCTCTTAAGCATAGGAAGACCTGAATTGGCAACAGAAACAGCTAGTAGTAAAACATCCTTTTACCTAAGTAAGAGGATAAGAAAGGTAAAAAGAAAGAAAATATGATAGTGTTCAAGCCGAGGACATCTTAGATTGAGAATAAATATGCAGTTAATGTGCTTGAGTGCTCAAGAAAGCACACTTATCCTTGGCATAAATGCCCTTCTAGCATGATACTGCTCGAAGTAAAAATAGCCAGGCAATGTAGAGAGGTCTCGAGATGTAGTAGATGAAGAATCCTACTCTCCCTAAGCACTTTACGAGAATAGGGCTGATAGAAAAGGTAAAAGAGAGAGGTACTTTAGATTATTGGGAAACTTGTACTACACAGGCGTTAGTGCCCTCGAGCTCAGTCATGAGGCGCTTGTGTATTAGTATTTGATATTATAGTTTGCTTGCAACAATGGTTACATGATAGTAGGCCTGATCAACCTAATAGTAATGTGACTTGAGTGCGTAGCAAACGATGACATCACTCACTAAAGTGTCCCAGTAATTGAGGAGTAGCCTAGTTAGTTAAAGAATGAGATGAGTCAGAGAAGAAAGGTAAAAGGATTCTAAGAATACTAAAACAGTAAGAAAAGTATGTAGAAATGAATCCCCAATAGAGAATGTCTAGATTTAGTATGCATAGCCTGAGTCCCTTATAATATATGTAAATGAAATGAGAAGGGACCAGTGCATAGCCTCTCTCTTGCCAGAGATGTTAGCCACACTTAGTGTGTGAGGTGCCCTAGTACTAAAGCACTTAAAAGTAGAATGTGGGCATAGTTAGAAACTGTAGGATATGAGAGGAAGACTAGAATGAGTACATGTAAAGTAAGTAAGTCAATAGAGTAAGAAAGGAAAGCCCAAGCAAAAAGGGGCTGAAGTGGGAATATGAGGATCCTATGAGGAGCGATGAATAATAATTTAAAACGCTCCCTAGTATCAGTATAACGTGATCCTAGAGAATCAGATGATACATAATCCACTTCCCACGAAGAGCATGATGTTCTTCTGAGTTTAGCCTCAACTATTATAAGCGATGGTAACCTGACTTAGTAAGTATGTATTTTACTGTCAAATACAGTGATCTTAGGCTTTGATGTCTTCCAGAGATGGATCGCAATAGATCCTAGCATATCACAGCGGGTTGCAGTAGATCCTAGTAGGGCTCTGAGAGGTCGCAGTAGACCCAGGGGTCGCAGTAGATCCCACATAGTTACAGAGAGCCCTAATCATAGCATGATAGATCTCTGGTAGAGATGACAACCTGAGATAGTTTTATAGAGCAGTTAGTCTCAGAGACAGTACAATTTCAGCTAACTTTTGTCTCAGAGGCTACAAACCTCCTAAGTCTGGTAGACCGTTGCCACAGAGAATGAAGGCTTTACTCAGATAGTTAGACCACTAACTAGCTCTCTTTAAAGATGAGCATAGAGTATGGGATGAGAAAAGCAAGAAATTAGCTTTCCAGAGTTAGAGCCAGATGAACCACTACCTAGCAGATAGTAGCCTTGACCAAGGGATAGAGAGATCCCCGCATGCTAGTTTAAGTATTCAAAAAGGGGTCAGATACAGTTGTACATGAGGTAAGTGGTACAGTACATCTCCAGTGAGCAAAACTATGAGAATAGCTAGCATCCCACCAAAACTCAGTAGTAGTCAATAGTAGTAGCTCTTCGGTGCTAGTATGAGATATATGCTAGGCCAATTAATATTGGAAGAAGGGACTATAAAATGCCACTGTAAGTGAGTAAAGAAAGTGAAAAAAAAAGTCCCGGCCTACAAAGACAGATATAGTAATAAACAGAGAAACTGAGACCATTAAAAGCAGAAACTTCTCAAAAGAGCTGTAATCCCAATAAGTTACTAAGATGTAAGGCCTATGCTAGAAAGAAATGTGGATTGTAATCATGGGATGAGCTAGTAAGAAAGAATGCATAGATGAATAGTGGACAGTATACTTTAAAATAGTTAACAAACAAAAACCTCTGATGGCTTTAATTATCAGAAAAGATGATGAGATGTTATGAGAAGCCATTTAGAGAGGATACGGGAGACGTGATATGAAATGAGTTACCTCCCTAGATGTGTAAATGAGTCCACTGAAAGAAACGTTAACTCCTACGAACGGGTTAAGACTAACCCAATATAATTAGTTAGCTCTCCCAAAATAGGCCTCCAAAGCTAGAAATTTCTTTCCTTTATGAGAACAATTAGCTAGTACTCTATGATCATAGAGCCTTAATTATAGGCTAGCAATGAAAATTCCCTGGCTGAGGTAAAACTTAAACAAGTAAAACCAGAGAGAAAAACATATAGAGCCAGGAAGAAGAGAAAGAAAGGAACAGTTAGACAGAATATAAAAGAATAACAGAAAGTGTACCCCTAAATTTTGAGGATGAAATTTATTTAAGGGGGAGGAATGTAACATCCGATCCCTCCGTAAACGTGAGAAACGCAATGTTCGGTTTCTCCGTAAACGTCAGAAATGGGCCAAATATAAAAGGAAGTCTTCGAAATAGAAGGAATTGGGGCCAACTAAAATTATGATAAAATTTTAAATATTAGAAAATGAGGATTTGAGGTTTGAGATGCCAAAAACCAGAGCCAAAAGAGCTCAGAAAATTTGCCGAAGAAAGTAGGGGTATTTTTGTAATTTTTGGAAAATTTTGAAAACTCATAGGAGAGCTTTTTAAATAGAAAATTTGAGCTTTCCGGGGTTCTTAGAGGCCCTGAAAACCATGGGAACCCCTAGAACAGTTGAAACCCCTCCGGTGAGCGATTTCGGCAAAGGTTGACCAAAACTTTGACCGAACGGTTCGGAATAGTTTCAGATCCTTTTTAAATGATTCCAAAGGCAATTCTTATGATTAAGAGCCTAAGGAATATGATGGGAAAGATAGATTTTAAAAAGGAGTTGATATGAGTCTAAAATGAAAAAGCCAAGAAAAGGAACTAAAATGCAAAAGTAAAAAGTTGCATAAAGTGACTTTTGGCTTCTTCTTATCCACATTCCAGCAGCTCCTCTGAGTAAAATGCTCTATTTCTGCCCAGAAAATAGAGAGAGAGAGTGGTGCACAAGAGCAAGTTCAAGGGAAGAAGAAAAGCCAAGAGAAAGGTATGAATTCATGGAAACTTTTGCTCTTCCCTTTAGAAAACTTCTTCCCCTCCTTTCCTCCTCTCTTCCTATGGATTTAGTGAGGTGTTTGGTTCTATTTTGAGCCCAGAACAGAGGGGTAAATTTTGAAATTCAAGGAGAGAGTTGAAGTAAGGAAGAGAGCTCTTGAGAAAAGCTAGGAAATCAAGGTAACTTGTTCTCTTCCATGCTTCTTCTTCCCTTCTGCTCCTTGTGATAATTTCATCCCATATAGAGCCCAATCAAAGGGAGATGAATTCTGGTCCTAGCAAGGGAGATTCATAGATTTTGGAGTGTGAGAAGCAAGTAGGTGCAAAGAAATCAAAGAAAGAAGCATGAAAACACAAGATAGAAAAGTGAGGGATTCATGGAGACATTGTGAAATCTGTTTTGATCCATGAATTCCCTAGCTTAGATGAGTGTTTGCTTGAGTTCCTAAGGTCCCTAAGAGGTCCCCCATATGCCTCTTCCTCCATGAAAATGAACAAAACCCCATGGAAAGTCATGAACCTAAAAGTTAGAAAAGTGTAGAGCATTTAAGGGGATTGTAAAAACTGATTTAATCTATGAGTTCTCTTGGCTATTTAAGTGTTTCCTTGACCTCCTACAACTCTTAACAACCTCCCTAAATGGTTCTTCCATCAAGAAAAAATCAAGAAGCCATGAAATCCCATTTATGCTCTAAGTTTCGGTCAAGTAAGGATGGCATAGTTAGGGAGAGTTTTTAACTTGTTTCAAACCCATTTTTGAGTCATATATGATGAATAAATGTGAGGGAAAATCTTGGGAAAAATTTAGGAAGCTTAGAGAATGAGTTGGTGCTTTAGGTTCTATATTGTGACCTAAGGAAGTAACATGATATTAGGCCCTTTGTTTTAATGATATGATGACTCCAAGAGGTTTAAAAGGAGTCAAGAATCATATTTGAGAATAAAGAATGAGGCCTAGAAATTATTTGAGGGGTGTTGCTTCATTAGGTGCCAATATGGACCATAATGGAGGTTGTAGAGTAATCTAGGGTTTAAGCAAGTTGCATGCCCCTATACATTGTTTCATGAATTTAATTGGCTCCCATAATTTGTGTCTAGGCCAAGAGACACTATTTCCACCAACTTGTGGGTGTATAGCTAAAAGAAGAGGCTTGAAAGCTAAGGAAAAAGTGTGTGAAATTATGCAAGGTAGCTCTCTCCACCTTCTCTCATGCATGGATGTATGTTTAGCTTGTTTTAGAATGTGTGTATATGTATTTTCAAGCTAAGAAAAGTATGCTAGCATACCTTTATATGCCATGATGCTTGATGCTATGTTATGTTTTCAAATGATTACATGATATTTATGTGAGTTTGCTTGAGTGTGGAAGGGCCAAGAACTCTTTCCTTTGGTGAGGATGAGCCAAGAACCCTTGAGCTTGGTTGAGACAAAGTAAAGAGTCTCCCATAAGCAAAGTGGGCTCCCAAGAGTATAGTTGAGTCCAAAGTGCTTAAAGAATGGGTGAGGCAAGTCCAAAATCCTTGAGGAGAAGTGTGAGGCCAATCCAAACACTTGTGAGCTCTTGAATGTCTTGCATGATTGATTCACATGCCAAAGTTGCTTTAAAATGCCTATGATTTTTACTTTCTCCATGCATGCATATATGAAACTTGCTTGCACATATTATGTGTGATGGAATGGGAGATGAGCTATTGGGATTCTTTGAATCTCATCCCCTCCTCTCCAATGATCTAACATGCTAGGTGAACCAAGTGGATATGCTAATGGGAGCCAACAACATTGAAGAAGAGAGATTGACATTCATAGTCTAGCTTTTACCCTTTTTGAGCCATAATGATGTATATGATTATTGTAAATGGCACATGACCCTTGAGACACATGTAAATATGATATTATGTGATGTATACATGTATGGATATGATGTATGAACTTTAGAAATAAATTTGGGTATGTAATGCCAAGTTATGCAAATTGAAAGTTTAATGCAAATGTGTATAAATGTGGGTTGAATGGCCAAAATGAGATACATGAGGTTTGGAACCATTTGGGCAGCTCACACAAGTCTTAATTATGCTTTTAAACTTGCCCAAAAGGTGCCAAAACCAAGGGAAATTCATTTGGCAATTTTGGTACCCAATATGGAGCCAAAATTGACCATAATGGAACCCTATGCCATTTTTTGGCCAAATGAGTTAGTCTTGCCCTAAAACTTGGCATGCAATTAGGTCTTATTAAGAGATTTTTGGGAAGATAAAGATCATAATTTTCAGAGACCTAGAGAATATTTGATAAATTTTCAAAGTTGGGATTTTTCATGGATTCTGGTATGGGTACTGTTCATATTGGCAGTTTTGAATTCTGTGTCACCCGATAGCCAAATGGTATCCAATGCTTATAAAATTTTACATGCATAAACTAGAGGTCATAAAAATTTCTGTGGCCACCGAAATCACCTCATTTGGAGGTCTGAGCAGTGAGTTATGCATGTTTGAAGTTAACTATCAGTATCAGTAGTGCGCCATGAGTTCAGTTACTGTTCCATAGGGTCCAGCTGACTAAACGTATCTGTTTCATTCTGGAATTATTTTTACTATCAATTTAACATTTGTAGCTTTCCAGAATGACTGAATGTGTGTGATTTCTATTTTTATAGAATTAGTTATGAATTTCAGAATTTTGTATCAGTAAACTGAACAACAGCCCAGGCAGCCAGCGACTCTGTAGAGTTTTGGATGTCAAACGTCCTATGTAATGAATTTTGTGACTTGGGCATATTTTTAATGTGAAGTAGACATCCTAAGGTTTCCATAATAACAAATATTTCATGATTTTGAATTTTCTAGATTTAGTTATGATTTTCCAAAGTTGGGTTAGAAAATGGAGCAAATATGGCCGAAAATGTGCTTGTTTATTTTGAGCTCCACTTAGGTTTCCATGGGTTGTAGGCATGTTTTTGTGATACAAATGAGTTATAATAATGAAATTAAATATGAGGAAGTATAGTATGAGCTCACACAATCCACGTGACACCAAATTGAATTTTTTTGACATAGCACAACGCGGAAAAAGTTTATTATTTTCATCCCCTTTTTATATGATCTTGTGGGATTGATAATACAAAGCTTATAAATGGCATCAAATGAGCTAGAAGTTATGGTGTTACATATCCAGCCACTATAAATCCTCAAATTTGGGATTGAATATGTCCTCTACCAAAAACTTCAATATATCACCCTAATTCCTAAGCAAATTCATACATAATTAATACCTATACTACAAATCAACCATGGGGGGCTTAAACCAGCAGAAAATACATAAGAATGGAGAGTTTACACCCAATGTCCCTCCTAGCCTCTACCTCTAAGAATCCTTTAGGAAAATATCAAACAACCATATTTTAGAATTTTGGTATAGTGAAAATGCTCCAAATGAGAAGCCAATTGGGTTAAATTGAAGAGGAAGAGGAGAGGATTAAGTTATATGACTATTACCTTAGCTAAATCTTACTCTAAAAGTGGGAAATGGTGGTTTTCTTGCCCCAAACCCTAGCCTCCCTTTAAACCTCCAAAAATGAGTTGTGTGTTTTGTGTTTCTGCATAAGGGAGGGGAAAGGTTGAATATGTTTAGGGTTTTGGATGGGTTTGGGTTGACCCAATGGCCCAAGTCCATATGGGTTTAGACTTTGAGTAGAATTGGGCTGAGTTTTAATTTGTTGGGCTGTAGAAATTTAATTGGGCCAAACCAAGTTTGAAGAACTCAATTGATTTGGGTCTGTACAAGGGTTATTGGGCCATTTATAAGAGCTTATGCAAGTTGGGTCTTGGGTTTCTAATTCATTAAATTGAATTGGGCCATCACTAGGTGCTCTCTCTTGGGCCAAGTCTCACAATAAAAGGTTGGGTTTATATCTAAAATGATTGGGCTTCCATTAGTACCTAACCTTGGCCTACTTAATTTAATTTAGGCTTAGATAGGGTTTCTAACTCAATTAGATCTCAAACTCATATTAATTATCTCTCTAAAATTTTCATTCACTTAACTTGCCCAATTATTCTATATTAATTATTCTTAATTAACCCAAATCCATGATTAATCACCTTAATTAATTTTGGGTGTTACATTTTGGACTTGTCTCACCTATTCTTTAAGAGGTTCTTGGACTCAACCTTGCTTTTGGGAGTCAACTTCACTTTTGGGAGACTTTTTGCTTTGTCTCAACCAATCTTAAGGGTTCTTGACTCATCCTCACCATGGCTAAGGGTTCTTGGCCTCACAACACTCAAGCAAACTAAAACAAACATCACAAACATTATTTGGAAAATATATTACATCATCATGGTACCATGGAGTAAGAGTTCATACTAGAACATTTTTCATGGCTTAAAATACACATACACACATTGAAAGACAAGTAAAGCAAACAATTATGCATGAGAGAAGGAGGAATGAGCTACCTTGGAAGCAACTACACACTTTTTCTCTTAAATCAATGCTCCCTCCTTCGACCAGACACATAGAGGTGTGGAGATGATTTCTGTTGGCCTAAACACAATTTATGGAAGCCAATTAGGTTCGTGGAATTAATTCTAAGGCTACACACTTGCTTAGACACTAACTTGATCTATAAACCTCATTATGACTCTATAAATGCACCCAATGAAGCAACACCCCTCAAATAAATTCTAGGCTCCATTCTTTTCTTTCAAATATGATTCTTAACTCCTTTTAAGTCTCTTGGAGTCATCACATAATTAAAACCAAGAGTTTAACTACATGTTGCTTCTTTAGGCATATTATGGAACATAAAGCACTAACTTATTATCTAAGCTTCCTAAATTTTTCCCAAGGCTTCCCCTCATATTCATTCATTATATATGACTCAAAAATGGGCTTAGAAAAATTTAAAACTATCCCTAGGTATGTTTTAGGTTGAGACAATTGAGGGTTTTGCTCTCCATGGACTTTGCTTTGTTTCCTTGATGGAGGAAGCACATGGGGAGACTTCTAAGGATCTTAGGAGCTCATTCAAACACTTATTTAGGCATAGGAATTAAGAGATCAAATCAGATTTTAGAAAGAACACTTGAAACCCTAAAAATTGCATCTTGAAATTCCATTATTTTTTGTTAATTCTCTTTGCATATTCTTAATCTCCATATCCTTTTTTCTAAGAATCACTCTTAGTTCTGCCTAAAAACCAAGTCCTTCTAGGATTTCTTAGGTGAGATGAAATGGAGAAAGGAGAGGAACAAAAGGTAGCAACCATGGGAGAAGAAATTACCTTGTTTTCTTGCTTTTTCTCACTTGAATCTTGTGTTCTTTGAGCTCCTCCCTTCAAATTTGAATTTTCCCCTTAATATCTCCCTTAAAAGAGATTTGTAAACTTCATTTTAATCAAAGGAAATAAAGGAGAATGGAGGAGAGGAGGTTTGGATGGAAGAAAGCATGAAAAGCTACCAAAATTTCTTACCTTCAAGCCTTGATCTCTTCTCCTTCTTCTTCCCTTGGTGCGCCACTCTCTTTGGGTTTCTTCTCTGAATTTAGGCAGAACAATATGAAGCTATGTGAGTGTGAGAGTGGGGCGCCACCTATTTATAGGTGAGAGGAAGAAACACTTTTCAAAAATTTTCATTTTGCCCTTCGTTCTTAACATTTTTGTTTCTCCTTTGTTTTAGCTCCTTTTTGAGAATTATCTTTCCCATTATAAAATTTAGGTTTCCAATTTAGTAAAATTCCTTTGGTGTAACACCATATATTTCTATCTCATATCATAACATTCACATGCTTCACGTTCATAATTTCCATGAAAGAGTAAGAAAGAGGAATAAAAATAATACATTTTCTTGCCTTGCGTCGTGTATGAAAATTCCATTCGGTGTCATGTGGACTGTGTGAGCTCATACAACACATTTTCATGTTTAATTACATGAATAAAACTCATTTAGATCATAAAATGTGGCCCACAACTCATGAAAGTCAAAGAAAGCTCAAAATACTCATGTATATTTTTGGCCAGAATTTGGCTCTTTTTTGACTAAATTTTAGAAATTCATAACTAATTATAGAAAAATCAAAATCATGCATTCTTGGTCATTCTAGAAAGCTACAGATGTCTAATACATACTAAAAATATGTCCAAACCATAACATCCATCACAGAGGACGTTTGACACCCGAAATGGTCCAGAGGTCAAACTGCTCACTGGTGCTGTCACATATTTCTACAACAAATTTTGAAAATGTCCAATCTAGAAAGCTGTGGATGTTAGCTAGAGAATAAAAATAATGCCAGACCAACTCAGGCAGCCCAGACCTCTGAATTCAATGGAACAATAATTGAGGTCAGACAAAATTCCTAATACTAGACAGATTCTTTAAAAATTCATATCTCCCTCTCTAGACCTCCAAATGAGGTGCTTCTAGTTAGCACAAGTCACTGGGAATGTCTAGTTTCTTTGTATAAAATTTCGTGGCCATTGGACATCATTTGAGCCCTGTGTGATAGATTTCATTTTCAGACTAAATGAATAGTGTATCAGACCAAAACCAAAAAATTTGTCAGCTTTGAAAATTCACCAAATATTCTGTAGACCTCATAAAATTATGTCCTTTAGCTTCTCAAAAATCTCTCAACAAGCTCTAATTACATGCCAAATCTCAGATCAAGAAGAACTTATTTGGCTAAAAAGTGACATAGGGCTCTATTATGGTCAATTTTGGCTCCATATGAAGTACCAAAGTAACCAAATGGTTTTCCTTAGGGTTTGGTACCTTTTGGGCAATTCTAAAAGCATGATTAAGACTTGTGTGGGCTTTCCAAATGGTGCCAAACTCCATGCATCTCATTTTGGTCATTTCATCCACACATATGAAAAGTTCCACAATGTCATTCATGAAGTTACATTACCATAATATACTCAATTTACATTCTCTTACTCACATAACATATTCTTTCATTTCTACATTATATAATATTTTAATTATATATGTCCCAAGGGTTATAGACCATTTACAACAATAATATACATCATTAAGCAACATTATGGTTTAAAAAGGCAAAAGCTAGGCATATTGGTGTCAAGCTCTTTTCTTCAAGGTGGTTGGCTTCCATTACCTTGTCTACTTGGTCCACCTAGCATATTAGATCATTGGAGAGGAGGGGATAAGATTCAAAGAATCCCAATAGCTTATCTCCTATTCAATCATACATAATGAATGCAAACAAATCTCATGAATGCATGTATGGTCATGTGGGCATGTTCAAACATTCAAGAGACATTTTCATCATTTGAGAAAGTCATACATAGTATACAAAGGCTTGCTAAACAAGTGGATTGGTCTCACCCAATTTCTTGCGGATATTGGACTTGCCTCACCCATTCTTTAAGAGATTCTTGGACTCAACCATACTCTTGGGAGCCCACCTTGCTTTTGGAGACTCTTTGCTTTATCTCAACCAATTGCAAGGGTTCTTAGCTCATCCTCACTATGGCTAAGGGTTCTTGGCCTCACCACACTCAAGCAAACCCAAGCACATATAAAAAACATCATATAGAAACATAATATGTTATCATGAAATCATGGCATATAAGATCATGCTAGCATACTTTTTATGGCTTGAAAATACACATACACACATTCTAAGACAAGCTAAGTACACATCCATGTATGAGAGAAGGTGGAGAGCGCTACCTTGTACACAATCATGTACTTTTTCCCTTGGAATTCCCTTCCTTGCTTAGCAATTCATGGATTCATGGAATTAATTCTAAGGACACCAACTCACTTAGACATTAACTTGCTCTATAAACCTCATTATGGTTCCATAATTGCACCTAATGAAGCAACACCCTTTAAATAAATTCTAGGCTCTATTCTTTCCTTCCAAATATGATTGACTCCCTTTAAGGCTCTTGGAGTCATCACACAATCAAAACCAAGAGCCTAACTACATGTTGCTTCTTTAGGTCATAATATGGAACCTAAGACATCGACTCACTTTCTGTAGGTTCTAAATTTCTCCCAAGGCTTCCCATCATATTCATTCATCATATATGACTAAAAAATGGGCTTAGAAAAATTTAAAACTCTCCCTAAGTATGCTAACCTCTCTTGGCTTTCCTCTCTATAGACTTTGCTTTGTTTTCTTGATGGAGGAAGCACATAGAGAGACTTCTAGGGATCTTAGAAACTCATTTAAACTCTCATTTAGACATAGAAATCAAAGGTATCAAATCAGATTTTGCAAGGAACATATGAAACCCTAGACTTTACATCTTGAATTTCCATGGTTATTTGTTAATTCTCTTTACATATTCTTAATCTCCACACCCTTTTCCCTAAGAAGCACCCTTGGTTCTGCCTAAAAATCAACTCCTCTTATGTCTTCTCAAATGGGGCGAAATGGTGGAGAAGGGTAGCAAGGGATATCAACCATGGAAGAAGAAATTACCTTGTTTTCTTGCTTTTTCTCACTTGAATCTTGTGTTCTTTGAGCTCCTCTCTTCAAATCCGAATTTTCCCTCAATTTTTCCCTTAAAACAGATTTATAAACTTCATTATAATCATGGGATATAAAGGAGAAGAGGTTTGGAAGAGAAAAAGCATGAAAAACTACCAAGAAACCATACCTTAAAGCTTGAATTTCTTCTCCTCTTCTTCTTCCCTTGGTGCGCCACTCTCCTAGGGTTTTTCTTCTGATTTTGGGCAGAACAATCTGAAGCTAAATGAGGGAGAGTATGAGGCGCCACCTATTTATAAGGAAGGAAGAAACACTTTTTCAAAAATTTTCATTTTGCCCTTCGTTCTTGGCATTTTTGTTTCTCCATCATTTTAGCTCCTTTTTTAGAATTGTCTTTTCCATTATGAAATTTAGGTTCCCAATATAGTAAAATACCTTTGGAATTACTCAAATCAGAGCTAAAACCTTCCCAAATGAATCTGTCAAAGTTCGGGTACATTGATGTTAGAAAACATCCACCAGAGGGGCTTTAGCTATCCCGGGGCTTTCCATGATTTTCAGGGCCTTTGAAAATCTCGGAGAACTCAAAATTTTCATTTAAAAAGCCCTCCTATGTGAATTTCAAAATTTACTCAAAATTACAAAAATGCCATTACGTTTCGTAAGTTTTCTGTAAGAAATTATTTTTTCATTCTAGCTCTATTTTTATTTCCATTTGAGCCTGAGATTCTCATTTTTAGGAGTCTAGAATGCTTCCTAAATTTTTTGGGACCTTAATTACATCATCTTAGGGGACTTCCTTTTGTATCCAGTAAATTTCGTTTATTGACGAAGAAATCGTACATTACGTTTCTCATGTTTTCTTTCGTTTTCAAAAAATTAGATGTTACATTTCTCCCCCCTTAAATAAATTTTGTCCTCAAAATTTAGGGTATACTTTCTTCTTTCTCTTTTCTTTTTCTAGTTAGCTACTCTTTTCTTTCCCTTCTTCCTGACTTTGTGCGCTTTTCTCAGCGATTTCACTTGTTTGAATTTTCTTTTAGCCAGGGGATTTTCATACTAGCTCTTAATAAGAGCTCTATTACTATAATGTACTAGCTAATTCTTTTGTAAGGGAAAGAAATTTCTAACTCTGGAGGCGAATCCTAGGAGAGCTTATTAATCATATCGGGTTAAACCCGCTCGTAAGGATTAAAGTTTCTTTCAGTGGACTCTCTTACACGTCTCCCGTATCCTCTCCCAATGGATCCTTATAACATTTCATCATCTTTTTCTGATCATTAGAGCTGTCGAAGGTTTCTATTTATCTACTATTTTGAAGTATACTATCCACTGTTCATCCCTGCGTTCTCCTTACTAGCTCATCCCATGATTGCAATTTACATTTCTTTCTATCATAGGCCTCATATCTCAATTACTTACTAGGATTACAACTCCTTTAAGGAGTTTTCATTTTTAATGATCCTAGTTTTTCTGTTCATTACTACATCTATCTCTGTAGGCCAGGACTTTCTCTCATTCTCCTTGCTCACTTACAGTGGCATTTTGTAGTCCCTCATTTCAATACTGCTAGGCCTAACATATGTGTCTCATACTGCACTGAAGAGCGACTACCACTGACTACTATTGAGCTCTGGTGGGATGCTAGCTATTCTCATAGTTTTACTCACTAAAGACATACTGTACCACTTACCTCATTTAAAACTACACCTGACCCCTTTCTGTATACATAAGCTAGCATGCAGGGATCTCTTTATCCCTTGGTCAAGGCTACTATCTGCTAGGTAGTGGTTCATTTGGCTTTAACTCTAAAAAGCTAATTTCTTGCTTTCCTCATCCCATACACTATGCTCATCTTTAAAGAGAGCTAGTTAGTAGTCTAACTGTCTGAGTAAAGCCTTTATATCTTTGTGGCAATAGTCTACTAGACTTAGGAGATCTTTAGTCTCTGAGACAAAAGCTAGCTAAAACTATACTGGTCTCTGAGATTAATTGCTTTATAAAACTATCTCAGTCGTCATCTCACTAGAAACCATCATGTTGTGGCTAAGGTTTTCTGTAACTCTGTGGGATCTACTGTGATCCTTGGGTCTACTACAACCTCTCAGAGCCCTGCTAAGGTCTACTACAACCTGTTGTGCTATGCTAAGATCTACTGCGATCCATCTCTGGGAGACGTCGAAGCCTAAAATTACTATATCTAATAGTAAAATACATGCTCACTAGGTCTGGTTACCATTGCTCATAATAGCTGAGGCTAAACTCAGAAGTACATCATGCTCTTCATGCGAAGTGGGATCTGTGTCATCTTATTCTCTAGGACCCCATCATACAAATACTAAGGAGCATATAAATTTTGATTCATTGCTCCTCGTGGGATCATCAAATTCACAATTCAACCTTTTTTGCTTAGGCTTCCTTTTCTTACTCTATTGACTTACTTACTTTACATATGCTCATTTTAACCTTCCTCTCATATCCTGCAGTTTCTAACTATGCCCACATTCTGCTTTTAAGTGCCTTGGCACTAGGGCATCTCACACTAAGTGCGGTTAACATCTCTGGTAGGAGAGAGGCTATGCACTGGTCCCTTCCCATTTTATTTACATATACTATAAGGGACTCAGGCTATGTATACTGAATCTAAACATTTTCTACTAGGGATTCCTCTCTGTATGCTTTTTCTCATCATTCTAATATTACTGGAAACCCTTTACCTTTTTTTTTCTGACTTATCTCGTCACTTTACTAGCTAGAATACTTTTTGATTATCGGGATACTTTGATGATTAATGCTATCGTTTGCTAAGCACTCAAGTCACATTACTACTGGGTTGGCTAGACCCAATATCATGTAACCATTGTTACAAGCAAACCATAACATCGAACACTAATACATAAGTGCCTTATGATTGAGCTCAAAGCCACTATCGCTTGTATATTACAAGTTTCCCAATAATCTAAAGTATTACTCTCTTACTTTTCTCTATCTACCCTATTCTCATAGAATGCTCGGGGAAAATAGGATTCTTCCTCTATTTCATCTCAAGATCTCTCTGTATTGCCTAGCTATTTTTATTTTGGGTGCTATCATGCTAGAAAGACGTCTATGCCAAGGACAGATGTGCTTTGTTAAGTACTCAAGCACATTAATTAAATATCTATTCTCAATCTAATATGTCCTTGGCTTGAACACTATTATATCTTCTCTTTTTACCTTTCTTATCCTCTTACTTAGGTAAAAGGATGTTTTATTACTGGCTGTTTCTATTGCCAATTCAAGTTTTTCTATGCTCAAGAGCACCTACATTTTCCCGAGGTTCCTCCACTTATTTCTCTCTGTAACATCAAGGGGGTCTATTTTTCGCTCATACTGTTACTTTACTCTTAGCTAGACCATCCCTTGGTAAGAAGGATGCTATTTCATATAATCCTAGGAATTTCATTCTATGGCACTCTCAGCTTACACTATTTCTCTACAT
This sequence comes from Erythrophleum ivorense, assembly GCA_026724425.1. Lineage (NCBI taxonomy): Eukaryota > Viridiplantae > Streptophyta > Magnoliopsida > Fabales > Fabaceae > Erythrophleum > Erythrophleum ivorense. Next base: position 18,767,958 of record JAIUCV010000009.1, read on the forward strand.
AAAATGAGGCATGCCTTCTTAGGTGGTCTCTAGCTCCCTCGAGCTTCCCTAAGTATTTTTCGCTCATACTTTTACTCTGCTCTTGGTTAGACCATCCCTTGGCAAGAAGGATGCTATTTTATATAATCTTAGGAATTTTATTCTATAGCACTCTCGGTTTACACTCTTTCTCTACATAAAACGAGGCTCGCCTTCTTAGGCGGTCTCTAGCTCCCTTGAGCTTCCCTGAGGGTACTAAGGCACTAACTGTCTGTCTTAACTTATTTCTACATTCAGATCAGAGCTGGGCTTTCTCTTTATTAAGCCTCTTTAGCCTCATTCCTAGGAGCACAGTATATTGATTTTAGGGTTCTACTAGCCCAATCCAGGACAAGTACACTCAATGTCTAGATTCTACCTTACTGAAAACTTATCTCTACTGGGTGCTCTAATCATGCATATGCCTTAACCCCTACATTCTCATATTAGGGAGCCCATCTAACTAACTATCAGACTCCTATCTATTTACTTTACTGGGCTTAGTTTACTAATTTAATCATTACTAACGTGAGGGTATCTTTTTTGTAGCTAGTTTCTCAACTCTTTCTCGCTTCCCTTATCACAGTACTTTACGACTCAGGGGGGTCTATCTAGGGGAATTTACTAACCACAACTGGGTGGTTTCCCCTAACTCAGGATGTATCATCTTTTCTTTCTCGATCCAGGGAGAACTTTCACTGAGCCTTTCATTTACATATCTCACCTAGAACAATGCTACTGGTCATCTCCTCTAGGCTTTAGCTTATACTCAATCTGGGCTAGCCATCTTATCAAACCTGTAGCTACTAACTATCCTCATTCTTTTCTGAGCCTCTATTACTGGACTACTCATACTTACCTCTAGGTATCACCTATGAGGTACACATTTATAGGCCACTCGTTATGTGCCTCACTGCTAGTAGTCTTATCTTATGTTTTTTCGAGGCTACACTAATATTCTATCATTCAGTGTCTCATTGGGTAGCACTATAGGTTGGATTCAATGCCTCATAGGCGGGTCTCAACAACCTTATCATTCCTGTATCTAACTTTCTCTATGCTGAAATCTTCTCTCAGTCTCATTTACTAGGCCCATGGATTTCTTACTAACCTTCTGTGACTGTTCATTACTCTTTTTCTTTACTTATACTAGGGGTTCCCGCTCTCTATAGATTGACTGATCCCTTTTCAACTCATTCCTCAAATTAGCCTAAATATGACTAACAAGGCATTTATGGTACTATTTGCCGCAGCTAAAAATCATTTGCCACAGCTAATCAGCCTCGGGTTCGCCCTAGTTTTCCTGTCCGAGTATTGGCCGTGGTGAGGAACTTTCTGGATTATCTCGCTGTTTCCATGGAATAGTTAGCCGCGGCCAAGCAATTAATTGGCCATGGCTAACGGCCTCTGATTGACTTATTGTTCACGGGATTGGATTTTTATCTTTAGCTACCAACTCGAGCCTCATTGCTTCTATATCTAGCTTATCATTAAGCTAGGAAATTGTACCTCTTGTTCCATTCATACATAACTAATTATCATCTTTGGGCCATTGGGTTCTAAAGGTGTAGCTTGTAACTCAATCTCTGACCTAAAGGAATTAGCCTTTTAGGTTCTGGAATTTATCTAGACATTTGGGTGTTGTAGCTAGGGGGCAATTCTTTTCTCACCTCATTTCTAAACTAATCTTGTGCAGCCGTAGTCTCATCTCATACTGCATTGCATCACTACTTGTCTCTGCATCAAGCAGAACATTTTGGAATGGTTTGAGTATGACTACTAGGGAGAACTAGGCTTCAAGTACTCTCTCTAGCAAGCCTTTTCATGTTAATGAGACACATTCCTCATCGTTCATAACTAGGGCTTGCCACTGATCTCGGTGAGCAATTATGTCTCATTAAGTTCTAGCCGTCGGATCCTTCAACTTTGCTTAAGCTTAGCTCTGCTTGAGCTACTCTAGAGGCTACTCTTTTCTAGTGTCCACTAACTACCTCAAGACTATTTTATAAATTACTCATCATGAACAAAGCCATAAACTATACTCATACACCCAACATGTCTCACATAAGACTTTACCTATCCATTCAAGCCTTTTACATAGCCCCATTGCTACATCCTCAAGCCAAATCCAATCCGAGAGAGCTTGGAACTTTGCTCTGATACCAATAAATGTAACATCATATATTTCTAGCTCATATCACAACATTCACATGCTTCACATTCATAATTTCCATGAAAGAGCAAGAAAGGGGAGTAAAAATAATGCATTTTCTTGCCTTGCATCGTGTATGAAAATTTCATTTGGTGTCACGTGGACTGTGTGAGATCATACAACACATTTTCATATTTAATTACATAAATACAACTCATTTAGATCATAAAATGTGGCCCACAACTCATGGAACTAAAAGGAAAGCTCAAAATACTCATGTATATTTTCAGCCAGAATTTGGCTCTTTTCTGACTAAAATTTGGAAATTCATAACTAATTATAAAAACATCAAAATCATGCATTCTTGGTCATTATAGATAGCTATGGATGTCTAATTCATATTAAAAATATGTACAGACCATAACATCCATCACAGAGGACATTTGACATCCGAAATGGTCCAAAGGTCAAACTGCTCATTGGTGTTGTCACAAATTTTTGTAGCAAATTTTGAAAATGTCTAATTAATTTCACAAAAATACAATCCAGAGGACATTTGACATCCGAAATGGTCCAAAGGTCAAACTACTCATTGGTGTTGTCACAAATTTTTGTAGCAAATTTTGAAAATGTCTAATTAATTTCACAAAAATACAATCCATATAAATGATATCAATCTAGAAAGCAATGGATGTTAGCTAGAGGTGAAAAATAACGCCATACTAGATCAGATAGCCTAGACCTCTGAATTCAGTGGAACAGTAACTGAGGTCAGACAAAACTCTTGATATTGGATAGATTCTGTAAAAATTCATATCTCCCTCTCTAGACTTCCAAATGAGGTGCTTCTAGTTGACACAAGTCACTGAAAATGTCTAGTTTTTTTATATAAAATTTTGTGACAATTTGACATCATTTGAGTCCTGTGTGACAGATTTCATTTTTGGACCAAATGAATAGTGCATCAGACCAAAACCAAAAAAATTGTCAACTTTGAAAATTCATCAAATATTCTGTAGACCTTCAAAAATTATGTTCTTTAACTTCTCAAAAAGCTCTCAACAAGCTCTAATTACATAAAAAATCTCAGATCAAGAAGAACTCATTTGGCTAAAAAGTGATATAGGGTTCCATTATGGTCAATTTTGGCTCCATATGAGGTACCAAAGTAACCAAATGATTTTCCTTAGGGTTTGGTACCTTTTGGGCAATTCTAAAAGCATGATTAAGACTTGTGTGGGCTGCCCAAATGGTCCCAAAGCCCATGCATCTCATTTTGGCCATGTCATCCACACATATGCATAGTTCCACAATGTCAATCATGAAGTTACATTACCATAATATACTCAATTTACATTCCATTATTCACATAACATATTCTTTCATTTCTACATCATATAATATCATAATTACATATGTCCCAAGAGTTATAAACCATTTACAACAATAATATACATCATTAAGCATCATTATGGTTTTAAAAGGCAAAAGCTAGGCATATTGGTGTCAAGCTCTTTTCTTCAAGGTGGGCTTCCATTACCTTGTCTCCTTGGTCCACCTAGCATATTAGATCATTGGAGAGGATGGAATGAGATTCAAAGAATCTCAATAGCTCATCTCCCATTCATTCATACATAATGGATGCAAATAAGTTTCATGAATGCATGTATGGTCTTGTTGGCATGTTCAAACATTCAAGAGGCATTTTCATCATTTAAGAATGTCATACATAGCATATAAAGGCTTGCTAAACAAGTAGATTGGCCTCACCCAATTTTTTGTGGATATTGAACTTGCCTTACCCATTCTTTAACATATTCTTGGACTCAACCATACTGTTGGGAGCCCATCTTGCTTTTAGGAGACTTTTTGCTTTGTCTTAACCAATCTCAAGGGTTCCTGGCTCATCCTATGACGACCCTAACTTCTTATCATTATAATTAAGGTTAGATATGTGATTAACAACCCTAATACATTGTTACATGTCATTAAGACTAATTAAATTGTGAAAATATGGAGAAATTTGAACTTTAATTTCATTAAAGTCATCAACCATATAATTACAACCACTTACGTACCCCAGGGGAAACAGACATTCATTTAAGAGCCTTGATCCTATTACCTATCATTTCCAACTCACATTCATCTTCAATTAATGTTTCTAAGTCATCCCATTAGGTTATAATAGGGAAAATCAAGATTTTCTAGTCAATATAGGAGTTTTAGGACATTTGTCGTGGTCAATTTCCCTTTAGCCGCGGCCAATTCCCCTTAGCTTCACCTTTCGCATCGCTACTAATTTCGCCGTGGTGAAGAAGCCTCTTGGGACTTCCCTCGTTCGCCTCTCGCTATTGGCCAAGGCCAATACCTCCTTTCGTCGTAGCCAATTCCTCTCTGGAATGCCTGGCTCATTTTCACAAAAGTTCGCCGCGGCCAATTCCCCACTTCGCCGTAGCGAATTTCCTTCTGGACGACTCCCAATTTTACCTCCCACATTTCACCGCGGCCAATTCCATATTCGCCGTAGCTAATTGCTCTCTGGTACTCTCCCTGGGCAACTTCGCCACTATTGGCCGTGACCAACTCCATTTTAGCCATGGCGAAGTGCGTCTGGTCCTACACTCTGAAAATCTGATCTCATACTCTCCTTTCTCCCCTTAGGGCCCCTCTACCTTAATGGTGGGGCTCAAATAGCTCTCATTAGCCCAATTTATCCGACTAATCTATCCTCTTTAATTCAAGATTTAAGGTTCAATTTCTTTTCTCTAATTACCTCATAACAGCAAGTCCATATGTCAGCAAGTTTGTAAAATAACAATCACAGGAGTTCATGCACTATTAGCAGCTATCACTTGATACCCAATCAATGGGGGTTCATTACAATATGTCAAGATTACATTTCCAATAATAAGCTATATCAGAGTTCAACAAGGCTCATAGTAGATACCATAAATCCATACATTAAATACCAATTTAAAGTAAGGTCTACTCCTCCATAGGTACATATTATATTATCGAAATACAGACTCCTACACTTGGCAATACAGATACATGATGATGTTATACAAGACTTAACAAAATTTAGCATCTACCATATTCTACTCAGACAAAGCGTAGCTCCCCCACACTGGGCCTCAGCTCATGGATGTTCATCCACTTGCTTACCCTTATCCTTATCCGAAGCACTTTCACCTACAATGTTTATCCCATGAAATAGGGTGAGATATAAATCTCAGTAACCAAGTCAATTCCATCATATATCCAGTTTAATTAGCATATATGCATGAATCAAAATCAACATCAGAATCATATCAATCATATCAGTAAATGAAACAATTAGGATATTATGATTACTATCCCATACTAGCAATCATATTATCACATGTTAAAGGCCATTAACATCGGGAGAGGCCCGTCCATGGCACCTACTCCCCTTTGAGCATAACCAGGGCTCAGTGCATCTGGGGTTTGATCATAACTCGGTGCCCGATCGAAGTACATGCACGGGTGATAGCCGTACCACAGCTCCACCACGGACTCACAAGGTCCAATCATAATTCAACAGATAGCCAACCAATTCATTTAACATTTCAAATCATTCATATACAGCAACATATGCAATTAAATCAGATATATATACATGGAATTAATATAAACCCAGTTACCTCACTTGTAGACAATTTTGCAACAGCCACCACAAATCCCAAATTCGGATTAAAGTGTCCTCCACTAGAAAACTCAATATTCCACCAAAAATCCTAAGTGAATTCGTACAAAGTTAATATCCATTTTATAAATCAGCTATGGGGGTCTCAAATTAACAAATAAAGCATCAAAATGAAGGGTTCAAACTCACCTAATGTCAGCTCTAACCTCAACCTACGAATTTCACTAAGAAAATCCCCAAACACCCACATTTCAGATTTTGGGTAGGGTGAAAATACTCTAAATGAAAAACTAATCGGACCAAATTAAAGAGAAAGATGAGGGGATTAAGTTGTATAACTATTACCTTGGCTGAATCTTGCTTTAAATATGAGAAAATGCAGAATTCTTGCCCCCAACCCTAGCCTCCTTCTTAACCTCCGAATTTTGCTTCTTGAGTTTTAGCAAATGAGAAAGTGGCTGAAGCATTAGGGTTTTAGGTGGGTTTAAATTGGGTCAAAGATGGGTCATGGGTTGCTCCAAGGTCTAACTCCAAATGGGCTTTAGATTTTTGCTTGTTGGGCCAATTTTAAAGAGTTGGGCTACAGAATTTTACTGGGCTAGTTCTTATGCATTGGATTGCTAAAGTTTAATTAGGTTTGGGCCAAGTTTGAAGAGCTCAAGAATTTGGGTCTGCACAAGGGTTATTGGGCCACTTAGAAGAGCCTATACAAGGTGGATCTTGAGCCTCCATCATACTAAATTGGGTTGGGTCTGCACCTAACCCATTGGGCCTCTATTAGCCTCTTCTCATGATCTATTAATTTAGGCCTAGATAGAATTTCTATCCCAATTAAATCTCAAACCCGTTTTAACAATTTATCTCTCTAAAATCTCCATCCACTTAACTTGTCCAATTATCCTATATTAATTATTCTTAATTAATCTAAATCCATGATTAACAGCTTAATTAATTTTGGGGTGTTACACATTCTCACCATGGCTAAGGGTTCTTGGCCTCACCACATTCAAGCAAACCCAAGCACATATAAAAAACATCATATAGAAACATAATATGTAATCATGAAATCATGGCATATAAGATCATGCTAGCATACTTTTTATGGCTTGAAAATACATATACACACATTCTAAGACAAGCTAAGAACACATCCATGCATGAGAGAAGGTGGAGAGAGCTACCTTGTACACAATCACACACTTTTTCCCTTGGAATTCCCTTCCTTGCTTCGGCCACACACATACAAAAGTATGGAGATGGTTTCTCTTGGCCTAGACGTAATTCATGAAAGCTAATTAGGTTCATGAAATTAATTCTAAGGCCACCAACTCACTTAAACATTAACTTGCTCTATAAACCTTATTATGGTTCCATAATTGCACCTAATGAAGCAACACCCTTTAAATAAATTCTAGGCTCTATTCTTTCCTTCCAAATATGATTGACTCCCTTTAAGGCTCTTGGAGTCATCACACAATCAAAACCAAGAGTCTAACTACATGTTTCTTCTTTAGGTAATAATATGGAGCCTAAGGCATCGACTCACTTTCTATAGGTTCTAAACTTCTCCCAAGGCTTCCCATCATATTCATTCATCATATATGACTAAAAAATGGGCTTAGAAAAATTTAAAACTTTCCCTAAGTATGCTAACCTCTCTTGGCTTTCCTCTCTATAGACTTTGCTTTGTTTTCTTGATGGAAGAAGCACATGGGGAGACTTCTAAGGATCTTAGAAACTCATTTAAACTCTCATTTAGACATAGAAATCAAGGTATCAAATCAGATTTTGCAAGGAGCATATGAAACCCTAGACTTTACATCTTGAATTTCCATGGTTATTTGTTAATTATCTTTACATATTCTTAATCTCCACACCCTTTTCCCTAAGAATCACCCTTGGTTCTGCCTAAAAATCAACTCCTCTTATGTCTTCTCAAATGGGGCGAAATGGTGGAGAAGGGTAGCAAGGGATATTAACCATGGAATAAGAAATTACCTTGTTTTCTTGCTTTTTCTCACTTGAATCTTGTGTTCTTTGAGCTCATCTCTTCAAATCCGAATTTTTTCCTCAAATTTTCCCTTAAAACAGATTTATAAACTTCATTATAATCATGGGAAATAAAGGAGAATGAAGGAGAAGAGGTTTGGAAGAGAAAAAGCATGACAAACTATGAAAATGCCATTACATTTCGTAAGTTTTCTGTAAGAAATTATTTCTTTATTCTAGTTCTATTTTTCTTTCCATCAGAGCTTGAGATTCTCATTTTTAGGAGTCTAGAATGTTTCCCAAATTTTTTGGGACCTTAACTACATCATCTTGGTGGACTTCTTTTTGTATCCGATAAATTTCATTTGTAGATGGAGAAAACATTTCTTACATTTTCTTTCATTTTCAGAAAACCAGATGTTACATTTAGAATTACTTAAATCAGAGCTAAAACCTTCTTGAACAAATCTGTCAAAGTTTGGGTACATCGACATTGGAAAACATCCATCAGAGGGGATTTAACTATCCCAAGGCTTCCCATAGTTTTCAGGGCCTCTGAGAACCCTCAAAACTTTCATTTAGAAAGCGCTCCTATGTGAATTCCAAAAATTATTCAAAATTATGAAAATGCCATTATGTTTTGTTAGATTTTTGTCAAAATTTTGTTTCTTCATTCTAGCCCATTTTTCTTTCCTTTTGAGCCTAGAATTTTCATTTTTAGGAGTCTAGAATGTTAGTCAAATTTTTTGGGACCTTAACTAATTCATTTCGGGAGACTTGCTTTGAAAACGCGCCTGTTTTCGTCGTTTAATGAAAACCAGACATTACATCACTCTATTATTTAGGACTTTTGCATTAGCCTCACCTACTCTTTAGGGACTTCTGACTTAGCCTTACTCATTATTGAAACTTTTGGCCTTGTTTCACCCATTCCTAGGGGCTTTTGGCTTCACCTCATCTAATCCAAGGGACTTTTGGCTTCACCTCATCTAATCCAAGGGACTTTTGGCACAACACCACCCATAAAGAGCAATCTCACATGCAAAACACAATTCAAGAAGTATAATGGTGCCAAGTATCAAACCAATAGCTATAGGCATGTCTCATGATTGAAACAAACATACAAGCATTAAATGACAATCAAACTACCAAAAAATGTATACAAGAATGGATGAAAAGCTACCTTGGTTCAAGAAACACAATCTTTTCCTTAATTCCTTTAGCCTTTTGGTTTGGCCTCACACACACACTTAGAGGAGGCTTGATTTGCTTGGGCAAGACACATTTGTAATGACCTTAATTCTTAATTACTGTGATTAAGCTTAATAACATGATTAGTAATCGCAAATTGTAACACCTAGTTTTCATTAAAATGTTTGAAAATGGAGCTAGAATTGTAATGGCAATTTTGTAAATTTGTGTAAATTTTGGAAAAATCCATAGGAGAGCTTTTTAAATGGGAAAATTGAGTGGCCTAGGGTTCTCAGAAGGCCTAAAAACTATGAGAAGTCCCGGGACAGTCAAAACCCTTCTAGTGTATGTTTTAGAATGAAGGTTAAGCCAAACTTTGACCATTTCATTTGAAAAGATTTTAGCTCCAAATTGAGTGATTTCAAAGTTATTTTATAAGATTGGGAACCTAAATTTTATAATAGAAAAGATAGTTCTTGAAAAGGAGCTAAAATGAGTCTAAAATAGAATAACCAAATACAAGGGACGTAAATGTCATTTTTTAGAATAATTTCTTCTCCATTCTTCTTTTAAAAGAGGCATCCCATCTTCTGGCTTCTCTAACCAACTTTGAGCTTTGTCCAAAATAGAGAGGAAGGCTAAGGAAAAGGACACACTAAGAGAGCTAAGGAGGAACAAAGAAACTAAGGAAAAAGGTGAGAAAACTTTACAATTTCCATGGTCTTTCTTCTTGAAACCTTTTGCTCTCCTCCTTGCTTCATCTTCCCACGGTTTTGGTTCCTCATATGGTTCTATTTTGGCCTTGATTTAGAGGGGAAAGTTTAAAGTATCAGAGAGAAGACTAAAGTAAGGAAAAGAGTTCTTGACATAAGCTTGATTTAATATAGCTTTCTTCCTTTTTGTTGCTTCTTCTTCCCTTGCCCTCTATGTATATGTTTTGGTCAAAAATAGAACCATTATGGAGGAGGAGTTTCTATCTAAAAATAAGAGAGAATCTTAGGTTTTAGACCATGAGGAGTTAGAAAATACAAAGAAATTGGAATTTTATTCATTGAAATTCAAGATAGGAAAGTGTAAAGCTCTTGAACATATTATAAAAATTGATTTGATTCTTGAATTCCCTAGCATATATAAATGTTTTTGTGTTCCTAAGACCCTTAGAAAGCTGCCTAAGTGCCTCTTCCATCAAGGAAAAATAAAAAATTCCATAGGCCAAATTTCCTTGCTATGTCTTAGCCAAAGCTCCTTAGGATACCTAGGGAGTGTTTTAAATTATTTTAATCTTGGTTTGGGACTTTATATGATGGAAGAAGGTGGGAGGAAACCTTAGAAAAAATTTAGAAGCCATAGATTGGGAGATTACAGAATAGGTTCCATAATATAACCTATAGAAGCAACATGGACCTAGGCTTTTAGAATTGAATGTATGATAACTTCAAAGAGTCTAAATGGAACTAAGAGGTTTAAATATGAGGAGAAAATGGAAGCAAGAACTTGAATTATGGTAGTTGCTTCATTAGGCCATTAATGGAACTAATATGAGACCAATGAACAAAGTGTGCTTCTTTAATGTGTATCTAATGCTTTGACTTGTTTGAAGAGAGTAATTGAGTGTTATTTATGGTGTTTAGGCCAAGGAAATCAAGTGCCATCTAGTTGTGGGTGTGTAGCAAAGAAAGGGAAGGAATAATAAAAGTTAAAGCTTGGAATTCCACCAAGGTGGCTCTTCACTCTATTCTTGTTTTCATTCTTGGATGTGTATATGTCATTGTAAGCTTATGTGTGCAATTGTATCTTGAAACATGCCACTTGATGTTGTGTTGTTGCATTGGTGCCAATATACTTTCTTGAATGTTATTTGATTGTGAAAAATTGCTTATAAGGATGAGTTGATGCCAAAAGTCCCAAGGGGTGGGTGAGATAAGGCTAAAAGTCTCATGAATGGGTGAGGCTAATCCAAAAGTCCTAAAATTGGGATGAGGCTAAACTAAAAATTCCTAGAGCTTATTCTTGACTTTCATATGACTTTGTGATATGGAAATGTTGAATTGCATACTTATGCTCTTTGACAAGCTACATACCTTGATTGCATACTTGAATGAGTGTATGAGTTATTGAGATTCCATGAATCTCACCCCCTTCCCTCTCCCATCTCACCATGTTTAGGTGGTGTCCGAGAAGCTAAAGATGGAAGCCAAGGAGTTTGAAAAGCTATTTCTTAACACTTTGTATAGTTTTGTATGGCTTTTGATGTAAAATAATGTCAAAGTGTATATATACATGTTACTTTTGAGATGTAAATATTTAAACAAGTGTAAAAGTATGTATAAATAATGTATAAACCATATTTGGAACTAAAGCAATGGAAATGTGAGATTTGGTCACTTGGTGGCTTATAGGTAGCTATGTATTCTTGTATGTAGCATGGTGAAATTGAGATACATGATGGTTTGGACCACTTGGGTAGTTCATATATGATGCATTCTTACTTCAAAACTTACCCAAGAGGTGCTAGAAGAAGAAAAAGGCCATTTGGAACCATATTGACCATTTTATGCTACTAAACTTGCCAAATTCCAAAGCTATATCAAGATTTGACAAATGACCTCTTCTTGGTCTGAAACTTGACATGCTTATAGGTCTTGTCTGTAATGAACGTAATTTTTGTAAAATAACAAAATAAGTCGTATAAAAGTAAGTCCTCTAAAATGAGCTAGATAATGTCCAAAAAAATTTAGGTAGAGTCCTAGACTCCTAAAAATGATAATTATAGGCTCAGACGAAAAGAAAAACAGAGCTAGAAGGGTGAAACAAATTGTGACGAAAACTGACAAAACATAATGACATTTTTGTAAATAAGTGCAACTTTTGGAAAAACATACAGAAGAGCTTTTTAAATGGAAATTTTGAGTTCCTCAGGGTTTTTAGAGGCCTTAAAAACCATGGGAAGCCCTGGGACTAGTAAAGCCCTTCCAGTGGACTTTTTCCAATGGTGGTGAGCCTAAACTTTGATGGATTCATTCGGGAAGGTTTTAGATCTGATTTGAGTGATTCCAAAGACATTTTATTAAATTAGAGACCTAAATTTTATAATGGAAAAGAAGGTTCTCAAAAAGGAGCTAAAATGAAACCAAAATGAAATTGCCATTACGAAAGGACGAAATGAGAATTTTTAAGAAAACTGTTTCTTAAAGCTTCTTGGATCCTCTTCCACCTTCGTGCCACTTCCTCTTATCTTCATGGCTGACTTGCTGCTGCCCAAAATATATAAAAGAAGTAGCTCTTTTGTGTGCACCAAGAGAGGGAGAGAAGGAGGAGAAAAATTGAGAAAAAGGTCAGGAAATTTGTAGAATTTCTTGCTATTTCTTCTTCCAATCTTGCTCCTTTCCTTCCATGCTTTCTTTTTATAGTTTTCTTGAGTGGAATGGTTTTGTTTTTGGTCTAGAAGAGAGGGAGGATAGTTCAAAAATTCAGGGAGAAGCATACCAAGGAGAAAAGCTTTTGAAAACAAGTTGAAATCTAAGGTAATTCCTTGGCTTTGTTACTTATTCCTCATTGTTCTTCCTAGTGGGTGTCATGCCACAAAACAAATCCATGAGAGGGGAGGGAGTTCTACCCAAAAATAAGAGAGGAACTAGGGTTTTAGACCATGGAGAAGAGGAATATGGCAAGAAATTTTGAGGAAAACTAATAGAAATCAATGTAGAAAAGTGTTGAGTCCTTGGAAGTTTTACAAAATCTTATTTTGTGTAAGTATTTCCTTGGCTATTTAAGTGCTCCATTGAGCTCCTAAGACTTCTAGAAATCTCCCCAATTGGCTTTCCCATCAAGGAAAATTTTAAAACTCCAAGAACCCCTTCCATGGTGCTTGTCTCAACCTAACTAGGTTTAATGGGCTAGGAAGTGTTTTAATTTGTTCTAGCCTTGGTTTGGGACTTTATATAATGTTAAAAGATGGGAAGAACCATTAGGAAAAATTTAGGAGCCATATATTGAGAGATGGGACAATGGTATCTATAATGGTGCTTTGTGAAGCAACTTTATTTTAAACTTGTGCAAATGATTATGTGAGGGCTCTAAGGACTTTGAATGAGGCTAAGAGGCCTAGAAATGGAAAGAAATGGGAGTCTAGAGATTGAATTGTGAAGGTTGCTTCAATAGGCCATTTATGGAGCCATTAGGCCACTTATGGAATCAAGTGCGTGTTTAAGAATACAATTAGTGTCTTAGCTTGCTTCAAGTGCATAATTGTGTGTTAATTATGTAATACCATATATTTCTAGCTTATTTCATATTATCTCCATGTCTCATGCCATGAACTCCATGAAGAGACAAGGAAAAATGAAATTATAAAGTGAATATTTTTACGTTGCATAGGGAATAAAAATTCCATTCGATGTCATGTGAACTGTGTGAGTTCATGTATCACATTCTCATATTTAATGACATAGATACAACTCATTTCTATGACCAAAAGTGGCTTAGAACTTGTGCAAGGCAAGGGAATACATAAAGTAGCCTCAGCCAAAATTTTCCTTTGTTTGCCATAAACTTTGGAAAATCATAAGTAATTTTAAAAAATATAGAAATCATTCATTCTTTACCATTATGGAAAGCTACAAATGTCTACTTTATGCTAAAAAAATGTCCAAATCATGAAACATCACATAGAAGAAGTTTGACATTTGAAAAGGTATAGAGGTCTGACTGGCTATTGGTATTGATATAGGTTTCTGCTATGAACTTCAAAAATGTCCAATTAATTCCACAAAAATCTAATTCTTACAAATGATACCAATCTGGAAAGCTATGGATGTTAGCTAGAGGAGAAAAATAATGTTAGACTAGTTTAGGTACGTCTAGGCATTGAAAACCAATCAAACAATAACCTAGGTCAGTCTGGATGCCTGATACTATAAAGAAACCTCAAAACTTTATATCTTCCTCTCTAGACATCCAAATGAGGTGCTTTCAGTTGGCACTAGGAATGTCTAGTTTCTCTTTATAAAATTTCATGGAAATTGGACATCATTTGCCCCTTGAGTGACAGAATTTAATTTCGGACCTAAGTGAATAGTACCCTGAACCAAAATTAAAAATTTTTTCAACTTTGAAAATTCATCAAATATTCCATAGACCTCCAAAAATTATGCTCTTTCGTTTCCCAAAAATCTCTCACCAAGCTCTAAATGTATGCCAAAGCTCAGGTCAAGAAGAGCTCATTTGGATAAAAAGTGGTATAGGTTTCTAATATGGTCAATTTTGGTCCATATGAGATATCAAATGTGTCCAAATGGTCTCCCTTGATGTTTGACACCTCTTGAGCAACTTTAAAAGCATAAATATGACTTGTATGGACTGCCCAAGTGGCCCCAAGCCTCATGGATCACAATTTGGCCATTCCACTTCTATTTATACATACATTTCCATGATGCAAGTTTGCCATTACATGTCCAAATGCATATTTTCATACATACAACCTTAGACTTCATTTATACATGATACATTAACATAATTATATATGTTCATAACATCATGGGATATATACAACCATTGAATACAACATTTTCCATTCATATGGCCTTAAAGAAATAAAATTTAAATACTTTCTTGCCACAATCTCATATTCCAAGGTGTGGGCTTCCATTGCCTTGTCCACTTGGTCCACCTAGTATGTTAGAACATTAGAGAGGAGGGAATGAGATTCAAAGAATCCCAATAGCTCATCTCCCTTTTAATCACACATAAAAAGATGCAAAACAAGTCTTACAAATACATGCATGGGCATATTGACATGTATAAGCATTCAAGAGACATTTTTAACATTTGAGCAAGTCATACATAGCATGCATAGACTTACCAAGTAAGTGGATTAGCCTCACCCATTCACTTGTGAATTTTAGACTTGCCTCACCCATTTCTTTAAGAGGTTTTGACTCAACCTTACTTTTGAGAGTCAACCTCACTTTTGGGAAACTCTTTACTTTGTCTCGACCGATTTTAAGGGTTCTTGGCTCATTCTCACCATGGCTAAGGGTTCTTGGCTCATTCTTACCATGGCTAAGGGTTCTTGGCTTCACCACACTCAAGCTAACCCAAGCACACATAATAAACATCATATGAAAGCATATACTAATATCATGACACCATGGAATAAAAGTCATGCTAGAATACTTTTCATAGCTTAACATTACATATACATACATTCAAAGACAAGCCAAGCATATATTCATGCATGAGAGAAGGAGGAGTGAGCTACCTTAAATGTAACCACACACTTTTCTCCTTGAAACACTGCTCCCTTCTTTGGCCTCACACACATAAAAGTGTGGGATTGGTTTCTCTTAGCCTAAACACAATTTATGGAAGCCAATTAGGTTCATGGAATTAATTCTAAAGCCACACATCTTCCTTAAATACTAACTTGAATGACTCCAAAAATGCACCTAATGAAGCAATCCCCATCAAATAAATTCTAGGCTCTATTGTTTCTCTTCATACATGATTCTTGACTTCTTTTAAGCCTCTTGGAGTCATCACACAATTAAAACAAAGAGCCTAACTACATGATGCTTCTTTAGGTCATATTATGGAACATAAGGCACTAATTCATTCTCTAGGCTTCCTAAATTTTTCCCAAGGCTTCTCCTCATTTTTATTCATCATATATGACTCAAAAATAGGCTTAGAAAAATTTAAAACTCTCCCTAGGTATCTAAACCCTTCTTGGTTGAGATAATGAAAAAGTTTGTCCTTCATGGACTTTGCTTTGTTTTCTTGATGGAGGAAGCACATAGGGAGACTTCTAGGGATCTTAGGAGCTCATTTAAACTTTCATTTAAACATAGAAATTAAGGTATCAAGTCAGACTTTACAAGGAGCACATGAAACCCTAGAATTTCTATCTTGAATTTCCATGGTTATTTGTTAATTCCCTTTGCATATTCTTATTCTCCACACTGGTTTTCCTAAGATTCACCCTTGGTTTTATCCAAAATCCAAGCCCTCCTATTGCTTCTTGAGTGGGGATAACCATGGAGAGAAGAAGAGCAAGGGGAAGCAGTTATGGAAGGAGAAATTACCTTATTTTTCCTTATTTTCTCACTTGAATCTTCCTTTCTTTGGCCTCCTCTCTTCAAATCCAAATTTTTTCCTTAATTTCTCCTTGAAAATAGATCCATATACTTCAATATAATCATAGGAAATAAAAAAAAAATAGAGAAGAAGAGGTTTGCAAGGGAAAGAGCATGAAAAATTACTAAAAATCTATACCTTTTAGCTTTGATTTCTCCTCCTCTTCCTCTTGTGCACCACTCTCCTAGGGTTTTTTTCTCTTGTTTGGGGTAGAAACATATAAAGCTAAATGAGTGAGAGAGTGGGGCACCTTATATATATTGGTGGAGGAAGGAAGACTTTTCAAAAATTCTCATTTTTTCCTTCCTTCTTGGTATTTTTGTTTCTAATTCATTTTAGCTCCTTTTTGAGAACTGTCTTTTCCATTATAAAATTTAAGTTCGTAATTTAGTAAAATGCTTTTAGAATCACTCAAATCGAAGCTAAAACCTTCCCGAACAAGTCCGTCAAAGTTTGAGTGCACTGACATTAGAAAATGTCCACCAGAGGGGTTTTAATTGTCTCGGGGATTCCCACCATTTTCAGGGCCTCTGAGAACCCCAAAATACTCAAAAATTTTATTTAAAAAGACTTCCTGTGTGAATTCCAAAATTTGCTTAAAATTATGAAAATGCCATTACATTTCGTAAGCCTTTCGTCAAATTTTATTTTTTCATTCTAACTCCATTTTTCTTTCCATTTAAGCCTAGAATTCTCATTTTTTAGAGTCTAGAATGTTACTCAAAATTTTTGAGACCTTCACTAATTCATTTTGAGGGACTTGCTTTGAAAACATATCTATTTTTGTAGTTTAACGAAAATTGAATATTACAATTCTCCCCCTTTTAAAAAATTTCATCCTCAAAATTTAAATAACATACCTCATGGAAAGAGTTATGGATGTTTCTTTCTCATATCATCCTCTAGCTCCCAAGTAGCCTCTTCGTGAGATAACCCCTTCCAAACCACTTTTACCAGCAGTATCATCTTATTCCGTAACTGTTTGAGTCTAACATCCACGATCCAATCTGGTAATACTATGTATGATAGATCATCCTGTAACTACACATTCTCATATTCTATGACATGTGAGGGGGTGGGCTAGTACTTTTTAAGCTATGAAACATGGAATACATTGTGTACTTGGCTTAAATTTGGGAGAAGGGCTAGATTATAGGCCACAGGTCCTACTTTAGGAAGATTCTAGAAGGAACCTATGTACTTTGGACTGAGCTTTTTACTTTTAATGGACCAACCTATCCCTGTGACTGGAGACACTTTAATGAAAACATGCTCTCTAATCTTAAACTCTAACAGCCATCTACGTTTATCTATGTAACACCATAAAATTCTAGCTCATCTCATCATAAATACATACCTTACATCATTATATTTATGAAGGTATAAGAAAAAGGGGGATGAAATAATGACTTCTATTGCATCGTGTCGAACTTAAAAATTCCATTCAGTATCACGTGGACTGTGTGAGCTCATGCTATGCATTCTCATATTTTAAATACATCATTACAACTCATTTGCATCACAAAATCATGCCCACAATTCAAGTAAACTGAAATGAAGCATGAAATGGGCTTGTTTAATTTCGGCCAGATTTGCTCCATTTTCTGACCAATTTTTGGAAAATCATAACTAAATCTAGAAAAATCAAACTCATGAAATCTTAGTCATTCTAGAAAGTTATGGATGTCTACTTCACACTACAAATACGCCCAGATCATAATATCCATCACAGAGGACGTTTGACATCCAAAATAGTCCAAAGGTCATAATGCATTCTGGAACTATCACAGAATTCTACAGAAAACTTTGAAAATGTCCAATTAATTCCAAAAAAATCCAATCCATACAAATATACCAATCTAGAAAGCTGTGGATGTTAACTAGAGAAGAAAAATATCTCTAGACCAGTTCATGAAGCCCAAAACTCGAAATTTAATAGAATAGTACTTCAGGTCGGGCAAAATTACTGATACTAGATAGAAAATTCAAAAATTTATATCTCCCTCTCTAGACCTTTGAATGAGGTGCTTTTAGTTGACCGAGTCACTGTGATTGTCTAGTTTCTTTGTCTAAAATTTCATGGAAGTTGGACATCATTTGGGCCTCATGTGACAAAATTTAATTTCGTACCAAAAGGAATAGTGCAACAGACCAAAACCATAAAAATTGCTAACTTTGAAAAATCATCAAATATTCTGTGGACCTCCTAAAATTATGATCTTTATCTTCCCAAAAAGCTCTCAATGAGAGCTAATTTCATGCTAAATCTCAGATCAAGAATAACTCATTTGGCTAAAAAGTGATATAGGGTTCCATTATAGTCAAATTTGGCTCCATATAGGGTACTAAACTTGCCAAATGGCTTTCCTTTGGTTGTGGCACCTTTTGGGCAAGTCTAAAAGCATATTTAAGACTTGTGTGAGCTTCCCAAATGGTCCCAAACCTCTTGCATCTCATTTTGGCCATTCAACTAACACATATGCACATCTCCATCAAACTCTCAAGTTGCATATTTTGGCATTACATACTCAAAATATATGCTAGAGGTCATACATCATATCTATACATTTAAAAATCACATGATATCATATTTACACATGTGTCAAGGGTCATAGACCTTTTACAACATCATATACATCATGAAGCATCATTATGGTTCCAAAAAGAATAAAACTAAGCATATGGTTGTCAATTCTCCTTCTTTAATGTTGTTGGCTCCCATTGTCATAGCTACTTGATCCACCTAGCATGTTAGAGCATTGGAGAGGAGGGGATGAGATTCAAAGAATCCCAATAGCTCATCTCCCATTCAATCATACATAATATGTGCAAAGCAAGCTTTACAAATGCATGCATGGAGAAAATGGAAGTCATGGACATTTAAAAAGAAAACTTGGCATATGAACAAATCATACAAGACATTCAAGAGCTCACCAAGTGTTTAGATTGGCCTCACACTTCTCATGGATTTTGGACTTACCTCACCCATTCTTTAAGAGCTTTGGACTCAACTATACTCTTGGGAGCCCACTTTGCTTTTAAGAGACTCTTTACTTTGTCTCAACCAAGCTCAAAGGTTCTTGACTCATCCTCACCATGGTGAAGAGTTCTTGGGCTCTCCACACTTAAGCAAACTCAAACAAACATCATGTGTTCATTTGGAAGCATAACATGACATCAAGAATCATGGCATATAAAGGCATGCTAGCATACTTTTCATAGCTTGAAAATACACATACACATATTCTAAAACAAGCTAAACACACATCCATACATGAGAGAAGGTGGAGAGAGCTACCTTGCACACAATTACACACTTTTTCCTATGGACTCAAGCCTCCTCTTTTAGCCACACACCCACAAATTGGTGGAGATAGTTTCTCTTGGCCTAGATATAATTTATGGGAGCCAATTAGGTTCATGAAACATATTCTAAGGCCACATAACTTGCTTAACCACTAGATTGCTCTATAAGTTTAATTATGGTCCATAAATGCACCTAATGAAGCAACACCCCTCAATTAATTTTTAGGCCTCATTCTTTCCTTTCAAATATGATTCTTGACTCCTCTTAAGCCTCTTGAAGTCATCACACCATTAAAACAAAGGGCTTAACATCATGTTGCTTCTTTAGGTCATAATATGGAACTTAAGGCACCAAATCACTTTCCATGAGTTCTAAAATTTTTCAAGGCCTCCCTTCATTTTCATTCATAAAATATGACTCAAGAATGGCCTTAGAAAAATTTAAAAGTCTCCCTAGCACCATGAACATGGTTTGCCCAAGACATAGCATGGTTTAGGGCTTCTTGGAGATTTCTTTATTTTCTTGAAGGAAGAAGCTTGTGGGGAGCATCCTAGGTGTCTCAAGAACTCATTTAAACTCTTAATTAAACCTAGGAATCATTACATAAGTTCAGAATTTGGAAGGTGCACATAAAACCCTAAGTTTTGCATCTTGAATTCTAATGACTATTTCATGGTTTTCTTTGCATATTCTTATTCTTCTCCATCAAATACCTAAGATTCATGCTTGGTTAGGCTTGAAAATCAGATCCTTCTAGGGTTCTTGGTGTGTGTCGAAGTGGAGAAGAAAGGGAGATCAATATAGCTATCATAGGATGCATTTTTACCTTGTTTCCTTGCTTAGTTTGGCTTGAATCTTGCTTTCTCCAAGCTCTTCTCTTAAAATCCCAAATTTCCCTTGAATTTTTCCCTTGAATCAGATTTATAAACTTCATTTTAATCCAAGGAAACAAAGGAGAAGGGATGAGAAGAGGTGTGGATGAAGAAAAGCAAGGAAAATCACCATGAAAACATACCTTAAACTTGGATTTCTTCCTCCTCCTTCTTCCTCTCTTGGGCCCCTCTCCCTTAGGGTTTTGCTTCTGATTTGGGGCTGGATATGTGAAATGAGGGCAAGTGTGAGGTGCCACCTATATATAGGTAGGGAAAAGTTACTTTTTCAAAAATTCCAATTTTGCCTTCATACTTTGTATTTTTGTTTCTCCTTTGTTTAGCTCCTTTTTGAGAATTGTCTTTTCCATTATAAAATTTAGATTCCCAATTAAGAAAAATACTTTTGGAATCACTCAAATTGGAGTTAAAACCTTCCCAAACAGATCCATCAAAGTTTAGGCACACTAACATTAGAAAACGTCCACCGGAGGAGATTTAATTGTCTCAGGGCTTCCCATGGTTTTTAGGGCCTCTGAGAACCCTAGAGAATTCAAAACTTGCATTTAAAAATCCCTCCTGTGTGAATTCCAAAAATTGCCCAAAATTATGAAAATGCCATTACGTTTCGTAGGTTTTCTATCAAAATTTGTTTCTTCATTCTAGCTCTATTTTTCCTTCCGTCTGAGGCTAGGATTCTCATTTTTAGGAGACTAGAATGTTACTCAAAATTTTTGGGACCTTATCTAGTTCATTTGGGGGGACTTGCTCTAAAAATGGCCCCATTTTCGTCGTTTAACAAAAACTAGACATTACAATCTGCATAACTTTCTATCTACTCTGAACCATCAATAGTTTTTTTCTAATGGTCTCAATCTATCTAGAAGTCTCATTCACTAACTCTGGGCCTATTAGGCTCTACTTGTAATATCTAGTTCTCTGAAAACGAGAGAAAACGTGAGAAACATAATGTATAGCTTCTCCGTAAACAAATGAAATTCACCGGATGCAAAAGGAAGTCCCCTGAAATGACTTAGTTAAGATCCTAAAAAATTTGGGAAGCATTCTAGACTCCTAAAAATGAGAATCCCAGGCTTAGATGGAAAGAAAAACGGAGCTAGAATGAAGAAATGAAAGGTTGATGCGTAAAGGCATTTTCGTCATTTTGAGCAAATTTTGGAATTCATATAGGAGGGCTTTCTAAATGAAAGTTTTAAGCTCTCTGGGGTTCTCAGAGGCCCTGAAAATCATGGGAAGCCTCAAGACAGTTAAAACCCCTCCGATGGACGTTTTTTAATGTTGGTGAACCTAAACTTTGATAGATTTGTTTGAGAAGGTTTTAGCTCCGATTTGAGTGATTCCAAAGGCCTTTTACTAAATTGGGAACCTAAATTTTATAGTGGAAAAGACAGTTCTAAAAATGTAGCTAAAATGAGTTAGAGACAGAAATGCCAAAAATAAAGGGCAAAATAGGAATTTTTAAGAAAGTGGAAGCTTCTTGAACACTCTTTAAGTTTCTTATTTCTTCTCCCCTTCACTTACATGACCTATTTTGCCTAAAAACCAAAGAAAACACTAGCTCTCTTAGGTGCACCATGGAGGAGCAGAAAAGAGGAGAAAAAGCAAGGAAAAGGTAAGGAATTTCATGGATTTTCATGCTCCTTCTTCTTCCAAACTTGTTCCTCTCCTTTTAAGCTTTCTTCCTATGGTTTTATTGAACTTTTTGGATTTTTTTTTAGGGAAGAACAGAGGAAAAAATTCGGATTTGAAGAGAGGAGGGCAAAGAAAGTAAGAAACAAGTAAGAAAAGCCATGGAAACAAGGTAAAATTTTCATCCTATGGTAGCTATTCCTCCCCCCTTCTTCTCCCTATTTCACCCTATATATCTAGCTACGAGAGGGCTTAAATTTTGGGAAAACCAAGGGTGAATTCTATGAATTTAAGGGAGGAGAGTAAGAATATGTAAAGAAATCAAGAAAAGGCCATTGATTTTCAAGGTAGTAAACATAGGGTTTTATAGGTTCCCTTAGGCCTAAATGAATGTTTAAATGAGTTTCTAAAATCCTTAGAAGTCTCCCCATATGCATCTTCCATGTGGAAAACAAAGCAAGCTTCCATGGAGACTAAATGGTGATAGTCTCAGCCAAAGGAGGGTTGAGACACCTAGGGAGAGTTTTAAATTTTTTCAAGCCCATTTTTGAGTCATATATGATGAATGAAAATGAGAGGAAACCTTGGAAAAATTTAGGAGGCTTAGAGAATGAATTGGTGTCTTAGGTTTCATAATATGACCTAAAGAAGCAATATATAGTTAGGCTCTTTGTTTTAATTGTGTGATGACTCCAAGAGGCTTAAAGGGAGTCAAAAATCATATATGAAAGGAAAGAATGGAGCCTAGAACTCATTTTTTTGATGTTGCTTCATTAGGTGCATTCTTAGAACCATAAAGGGGTTAATAGACTAAGTGAATCTTTAAGGAAGATGTGTGGCCTTAGAATTAACTCCATGAACCTAATTGGCTTCCATGAATTATGTTTAGGCCAAGAGAAATGATCTCCACCTTCTTGGGTGTGTGAGCTCAAGGGAGAGGATTCAAGACTCAAGGAAAAAGTGTGTAAATGCAAGCAAGGTAGCTCTCTCCACCTTCTCTCATGCATGGATGTGTGCACATTGTCTTTGAATATATGTATATATGTGTTGAGTTATGAAAAGTATTTTAGCATGAGCTTTTATTCCATGGTACCATGATAATGTTTTATGCATTCAAATGATGTTTTATGTGCTTGCCTTGCTTTGCTTGAGTGTGGAGAAGCCAAGAACCCTTTACCCAAGGTGAGGATGAGCCAAGAATCCTTAAAGTTAGTTGAGACAGAGTAAAGAGTCTCCCAAAAGTGAGGTTAACTCCCAAGAGTAAGGTTGAGTTAAAACCTCTTAAAGAAATAGGTGAGGGAAGTCCAAAATCCATAAGGGAATGGGTAAGACTAATCTACTTACTTGACAAGCCTATGTATGACTTGTTCAAATGTCAAGAATTCCTCTTGAATGATTGCATACTCTATATGCTCATGCTTACATTTTCAAGACTTGTTTTGCATCTTTTATGTGCGATTGAAAGGGATTCTTTGAATCTCATTACCTCTTCTCTAATATTCTAACATGCTAGGTGAGCCAAGAGAATAAGGAAATGGGAGCCAACCACTTGAAAGATGAAAATATGACATCAAAGTGTATGGATTTTGTTTCTTTAAGGCCATATGAGTGGCAAATATTATAATCTATTGTTGTATATGTCCTATGATGTTATCAACATGTGTAATTATACTAATGTATCATGTACAAATGAGATTTAAGGTTATATGTATGGAAATGTGCATTTTGGACATGTAATGGCTAAACTAGCTTTATGGAAATGTGTGTATGGCATGAGGTGAGAGTGTGAGTTTCAAAATTCTAGGTTTGTGCACCTTTGAGACAAGTTTAAAATTCCATTTTGGTGTAACCTCACATGCTCAAGGGGCCACACAAGCTTGGGAAACAAATTTGGACACTTTGGGGCTAGCTAAGACCATGAAATTGACTAAACCGGAACCCTATAGCACAAACTGACCAAATGGATGAATCTTCCCACAAAATTTTGCAGACATGTAGGTCTCATTGAGAGATTTTTGGGAAGCTAAATTATAGAAAAATTGAAGCTCTACATATGGTATGTTTTTTGTTCTGTGTCACCTGATATACAAATGGTGTCTAATGCTTGTGAAATATTATAGGCATAAACTATATGTTATAAGCTTTCTATGGCCACCAAGATCACCTCATTTGGAGGTCTGAGCAGAGAGTTATGAATTTTTAAAGTTTCATGTCAGTACTAGTAATGCCACTAGACCTCTAGTACTGTTCCATCATAATTCAGTTCCCAAATGGTCTTAGCATGGTTTAGAGATATTTTTCCTTAAATTTAACATCTGTAACTTCTTAAATTGATAGATTTTTTATGATTTGGATCTTTTTAGAATTAGTTATGAATTTCTAAATTTTATGATAGTAAGCTATGATAGTAGCCCAGGTAGGTGCAACCTTGAGTACTTTTTGAATGTCAAACATCTTATACTTGGCATTTTATGACATGAAAATATTTTTAGAATAATGTAGACATCTTTATCTTTCCATAAGGGTAAAGAATGTGTGATTTTGATTTTTCTAGAATTAGTTATGATTTTTCAAAGTTTGTGATAGAAAAGGAAAAATTTTGGGCAATGCTACCTTATGGAATTTTGTCTGTCTCTTGGCTTGCACGAGTTCTAGGCTCCATTCTTTCTATTCATACATGATTCTTGACTCCTTTTAAGCCTTTTGGAGTCATCACACAATTAAAATAAAGAGCCTAATTACATGTTGCTTTTTTAGGTCATATTATAGAACATAAGGCACCAATTCATTCTCTAGGCTTCCTAAATTTTTTCCAAGGCTTTCTCTCATTTTCATTCATTATGTATGACTCAAAAATGGGCTCAGAAAATTTAAAACTCTCCCTAAGTATCCAAACCCTTCTTAGCTGAGACCAAGAAGAAGTTTGCCCTTCATGGACTTTACTTTGTTTCTTGATGGAGGAAGCACATGAGGAGACCTCTAGGGATCTTAGGAGCTCATTTAAACTTTCATTTAGGCATAGAAATTAAGGTATCGAGTCAGATTTTACAAGGAGTGCATGAAACCTTAAAATTTATATCTTGAATTTCCATGGTTATTTGTTAATTCCCTTTGCATATTCTTATTCTCCACACTCTTTTTCTTAAGATTCATCCTTGGTTCTATCTAAAATCTAAGCCCTCCTATTGCTTCTTGAGTGGGGCGAACCATGGAGAGAAGAGAAGGGGGTAGCAATCATGGAAAGAGAAATTACATTGTTTTTCCTTATTTTCTCACTTAAATCTTCCCTTCTTTGGCCTCCTCTCTTTAAATCCAAATTTTCTCCTTAATTTCTCCCTTAAAACAAATCCATATACTTCAATATAATCAAAAAAAAGAAAGGGAAATGGAGAAGAAGAAGTTTGCAAGGAAAAGAGCATGAAAAACTACAAAAAATTCATACCTTATAGCTTTGATTTTTCCTCCTCTTCCTCTTCCTCTTGTGCACCACTCTCCTAGGGTTTTTTCTCTAGTTTGGGGCAGAAACATATGAAGGTAAATGAGTGGGAAAGTAGGGCATTATATATATATATAGGTGGAGAAAGGAAAACTTTTCAAAAATTCCTATTTTGCCCTTCGTCCTTGGCATTTTTGTTCTAATTCATTTTTGCTCCTTTCTGAGAACTATCTTTTCCATTATAAAATTTAGGTTGCCAATTTAGTAAAATACCTTTGGAATCACTCAAATCAAAGCTAAAACCTTTCTGAATGAATCAATCAAAGTTCGACTACACCGACATTGGAAAACGTCCACCGTAGGGTTTTAACTATTCTGGGGCCTCCCATAGTTTTCAGGGCTTCTAAAAACCCTTGAAAACTTAAAACTTTCATTTAAAAAGTCCTCCTGTGTGAATTCCAAAATTTGCTCAAAGTTACGAAAATGCCATTACGTTTTGTAAGTCTTTCATCAAATTTTTTTTCTTCATTCTAGCTCTATTTTTCTTTTCAACTAAGCCTAGAATTCTCAATTTTTAGGAGTCTTGAATGTTAATTAATTTTTTTAAGACCTTAACTAATTCATTTTGGGGGACTTGCTTTGAACATGCATCTATTTCTATCGTTTAACAAAAACTAAATATTACAAATTGTGATGTTTAGGCCAAGGGAACATCTAACCATCTAGGTGCACTTCTATGGCTGAAAAGAGGGAGGGATAAGACAAAGGAAAGCTTGCATAAATTCATGCTAGCTCTTCACCTCATTCACCTTGCATTCCTATGCATGTGTATGTCTTTGTGTGCATGTATGTGTTTATATGATTTGAGAACATGCCACTTGATGTTTTGAGTTTGCATTGGTACCAAAGTGTGTTCTTGAATGGCTTTGCTTGTGAAAATTGCTTCTAAGGGTGAGTTGATACCAAAAGTCCCTTAATGTAGGTGAGGAGGTGGTAAAAGTCTCAAGGCATGGGTGAAACTAGGCTAAAAATCTCTTGGATGAGTAAGGCCAAGTCAAAGGTCCCTAGGCCAAGGGTGAGGCATATCCAAAAGTCCTAGAAATGGGGTGAGGGAAAACCAAAAGTCCCTAGAGCTTCTTGGTGACATGATTGTGAAAGTGTGGCATGAAAATCCTGAAAATGTGCATTCATGATCTAAGTAGCTTATTTACTTGTACACTTGATATATGTATGCCTTGAATATGTGTGTGAATGGGTGTGTCAGTTATTGAGATTCTAAGAATCTCACTCCTCTTCCCCCTTTCCTCCTGAAATATTTAGGTGGTGCCCAAGATCAAAGGGATGCAAGCCAAGCATCTTGAAGAGACTAGACTTGAGTTTTTATAGCATTTTGAGTACTTAGTGATTAAATGGATACGTAGATATTATTTTTGACTTATGAACCATTGAACAATTGTAATGTTATATACAAATGATGTATGAACATTGTATGGTTCTAAGACAATGGAAATGTGAAATTTGAACCCTTGTTTGCATACTTGGATACATGCATTCTTGAGTGTGGGATAGCCAAATTAAGATGTATGGTGTTTGGGATCACTTGGGCAGTGTCTACAAATCATATCCATGCTTTTAAACTTGTCCAAGAGGTGCTAAACCATTAAGAAAGCCAGTTGGACAAAGTTGGCACCTTGAAAGAGGCAAAATTGACTATATTATGAGGCTATGTCACTTTCTATCCAAATGAGCTC
Organism: Erythrophleum ivorense; assembly: GCA_026724425.1. Classification (NCBI taxonomy): domain Eukaryota; kingdom Viridiplantae; phylum Streptophyta; class Magnoliopsida; order Fabales; family Fabaceae; genus Erythrophleum; species Erythrophleum ivorense. The sequence goes on from JAIUCV010000009.1 coordinate 18,795,122, forward strand.
TTCTTAGTTTGAGATTTGGCATGCATCTAGAGCTTGTTAAGAGTGTTTTTCAAAGCTAAAGTGTAGAATATTTGGAGGTCTATAGAATTTTTGGCTAATTTTTGAAGTTGGAAAATTTTCTAGTTTTTTGTCAGTGTACTGTGCAATTGGTCCAAAAATAAATTTGTGTCATTCATAGGGCAAATGATGTCCAATTGCCATGAAATTTTATAAACAAAAACTAAACCTTCCCAGTGACTTATGTCAATTGGAAATAGCTCATTTGGATATCTAGAAAGGGAGATATAAATTTTTGACATTGTTATTTTGTTTCAAGCACACCTCCAAACCCGTGTTACTATTTAATTAATTTTTGAGGCCTGAATGCTCTTGGATTGGTCTAGAACTATCCTTACCTCTAGTTAACATTTGTAACTTTCTAAATTGGTATAGAATACATGTATTGGATTTTTGTAAAATTAATTATAAATTTATAAAATTTATATTAGTAACCTATATCAGATTCTTAGATAGCTTGACCTCCCTACATTTTCTATCGTCAAACATGGTCCAGATGAAATTTTTATGCCTTGGAATTATTTTTAATGTAAATTTGACATCTAGATATTTTTAAAAAGCTATGGTTTATATGATTTCAATTTTTTTTACATTTAGTTATGATTTTTCAAAGTTGCTCTTAAAATCTACCATATGCTGTCTGCGAGATTAAGTGAAAATTTTAAAGTTTTTGACTTGAAAACTGTGGATTGCTTGATATTTTGAGTTGATTGTGATTTTTTGCAATGATAAATGACTAGAGAATATTTTTGGATAATCCATGGGGCCTAAGTAACGCAAGTTGAAAAAATTAACCCTGACATAATGCGATAAAATGCATGAAAATATGGCTTTTTCTTAATAATTCCCTATGAACATGCACATAATTATCTTGAATGGAAGGATATAATGAGAGGAAATATAAGGTATGACACTATCTAGAGCTTTTTGGGAAGCTAAAGTACATATTATTTGGAACTCTAGAGAGTTTTTGGTGAATTTCCAAATTTGGCAAAATTTTTTCAACTTGACAGTGGTACTATACAAATGGTCAGTAACTACACCTTTGTCACTTATAAGACAAATGGTGTCCAATAGCTATGAAATTCTACAAAGAGAAATTGACATTCATAGTAACCTATACCGATTGGAAGCACTTTAATGGGAGGTTTGTAGAGGGAGAACTAATTTTTTGAAGTTCCAAGTAAGTACTAGGGGTGCAGTCAAACCTCAGCTACTGTTCTATCAAGTTTTAAGGTCTAAAGACTTTTGAATTGGTCTCAAAGTATTTTTTTCCCTCTATTTAACATCTGTAGCTTTCCAAATTGGTATAGTTTTCCTTGATTGGACTTTTGTGGAATATGACTTTTTGAAATTTATATCGGTAAACTATATCAAAGACGTTGGGCAGTTTGACCTATGTCACTTTTCTATTGTCAAACATGGTCCACATGATGCTATTATTGCTTGGAATTATTTTTAGTATAAATTTAACATTCATAGATTTTCAAAAAGCTATCATGTGCTTGATTTTGATTTTTCTAGAATTAGTTATGATTTTTCAAATTTGCTATTAGAAAACTGCCACTAGAACCCGAGAATAAAAGTGAGATTCTCAGGTTTTTGGTTCCAAATATGTGAGAAATGGCTCTTGATCCATGTTGTAAGCCTCAAATTGAGTTGTTTCTAATATGTTTAAGTATGTTATGGATGGAAATAATTTGAGGTAGGTTTAAATAGGCCATATGGGCGAGATTCAATAAATTTGCCCTTTGAAAGTGATAATTCCCTCACTAAAAGCATGGAAGTCCTTGATCGAGAATGTGTTTTATGCCCCATGTGGTCATGTTTCTAGTTAAACACACATACTAGAATTGATTTAGTATTAAATTAAGGGAATTCTAAGGTTGGAATCAGATCTTGTAGACAAGATCTAAGATCCCATCAACAAGATCTTGCATTTTATATTGAGAAATTTGAGACCTTGTCGACAGGGTCTTTGGCCAGAGTACAAGGTCTTCTCTTTAGCATATAAAGGCTTATAAATTGTGATGGTTTTACATTTTTGGTATCAGAGCAAAGGTTCAGGTACTTTTGCTCGATGTTTAGGCTCTTGAATTACATTATTGGTTGTGCTAAGGTGTGAATTGCCATGGAAGTGATGAGATATATATGCATATGTGCTTAAGATACAATTGTATGCTTAATAGTGCTACTCTTTTTAGATAAGATGGTGGAGACTAGAAGGGGCAGAGGCAAAGGCAGGCCACCTAGGGCTCAGAGTGTTGAGCCTAAGGACCCTTTGTGAACTATTATGGAGAGGCTTGACAGATATGAGACCATGATGGGCTAGCAACAGAAGATGCTGGAACAGAAGAGATATAATGCCCAACAACAATATGAGATGATAATACGGTTGTAAGATACCCTAAATAGGAAAGAAGAAGGCAGGAGAGAAGCCATTGTACCTCAGCCATCCACCTCTAGCATTCTACGTCCACCTTCCCATAAGCTAGTTCAAACCTCGCCAACTATTTAGAAACTATTAAATCAATTTAGAAAGAACAGTCCACCTACATTTGATAGGGCATTAGATGCAGACAAGGCAAGGGCTTGGGTTTTAGAGATAGAGAAAATCTTTATAGTGATGGAGTGCACTTCAGAACTAAAGGCTCAGCTTGCCACTTTTATATTATAGAAAGAGACAGATAGATGGTGGCGCAGTAGGAAGCCTCTAATGGAAACCAAGAATTTGCAGATTGACTGGGAGAACTTTCTAGTAGAGTTTTATGAAAAGTACTTCCCCAGTTCAGTGAAGAAGCAAAAGGAGATGTAATTCATGAGCTTGAAGCAAAAGGAGAACTGTCTCGGTATTCTTCTTATCTCTAGAGATACGATGATGAGTCCTAGAGATGCAAGCAGTTTGAGATAGGGTTGAAGGCCTTGATTAGAGACAAAGTCACTCCACAGCAAATCAGGAATTTTAATAACCTTGTGGAGGTCAACAGGGTGATTAAGAATAATTTGCAAGCTATCATGCCTTCTGTGACTTCAGTGAGTTAGAAGAGGCTCTAAAATTGAAGAGACTGACACCAGAAGAGGGTTCTAACATGACATCTACCAATAAAAAGAGAGGCAAGGTGTAGTGGAATAGAAAGCCACAAAATGGCAAGAAAGTGTAGCCTCCTTAGACTCAGTCATCCTTCCAGCAATCTACAGTGATGTGCTTCAAGTGTGGGAAGCTAGGGCACATTGCCAGAAGTTGCCCCCAGATAGATACAGTGCCTCCACCAAGGCCATAGACCCAGGGTAGGATGTTCATCCTTTCTTAGCAGGAAGCTAGTGTGTCACCTAGTTTGATCTGAGGTACGCTTATAGTGAATGGTTTTCCTGTAGTTGCTATATTTGATTCAGGTGCTAGTCATTTGTTTATAACCTATGATTGTGTGAGGTAATTGGATCTAGCTATTAGTACTTTACCATTTGACTTGTTTATCACTACACCCACTGGAGGCCATGTGGTTACTTTCTATGCTTGCTTGACTATCACTGTTTAGTTTAATCATTGCCATACCATTATTGATTTGATTTGTGTGCCCTTTCATGATATCGATTTGATTGTTAGTATGAACTGGATGACTGCCAATAATATTGTGCTTGATTATGAACACTGAACCATAACTGTACCTACTTGTGGAACCATACTAAGGATAAGGGCCGAGTTATCCTTTATGACTACTACCCAGGTTGAGAGATACTTAGAACATAGATGTCAAAGGTTTCTAGTCTCTTTATTTACTTTGGCTAAGGTAGAGGAAAGGATAGAGAAGATCCCAGTGGTTAGGAAATTGTCAGAGGTTTTCCCTAAGGATTTGGATTTTAATAGTCTAGCTCTTGAGAGAGAGATAGAGTTTCCCACAAACATAGTGCTTGGGGCTGGACTAGGGTCCAAGACTCCTTACAGGATGGCTTCCACTGAGCTTGCTGAGTTAAAAATTAAAATAGAAGAGTTGTTAGAGAAAGGGTTCATATGCTCTGGTGTTTCACCTTGGGGAGCTCTAGTGTTATTCGTGAAGAAGAAGGATGGTAACTTAAGACTGTGTACAGATTATAGGGAGCTGAACAAAGTTATCATCAAGAATAAATATCCTCTCCCTAGAATTGATGATTTGCTAGATCAGTTAGCTGGGGCATCGGTGTTTTCCAAGATAGATCTTAAATCTAAGTACCACCAACTGAGAGTGAGAACTGGAGACATCCCAAGGACGGCCTTCAGGACTAGATATAGGCATTATGAGTTCCTTGCGATGCCATTTGGGTTGACGAATGCGCCCGCTATGTTCATGGATTACATGAACAGAGTATTTAGATCGTATTTAGATCAGTTTGTGGTGGTCTTTATCGATGATATCTTAGTGCACTTTAAATCCTTTGAACAGCATGAGAGGTATCTGAGACTAGTCATAGAGACCTTGAGAGATGAGAGATTGTATGCTAAACTTAGTAAATGTGAGTTTTGGCTAATCAAGGTGAAGTTCTTAGGTCATGTGATATCACATGAGGGGGTTGCAGTAGAGCCGTACCACTCATGAGGCTAACTAGGAAAGAGACACTTTTTGTGTGGGATGATAGATGTGAGAAAAGTTTCCAAGAGTTGAAACTCTGATTGACCACTGCCTTGTATTGATTATCCCTAACCTTAGTGAACCCTTTATGGTTTATAGTGATGCCTTGACGAAAAGGTTATGTTGTGTATTGATGCAGTAGGGTAGAGTAATGGCATATGCCTCTAGGCAGTTGAGGCCTCATGAGGAGAATTATCCCACACATGACCCAGAGTTAGCCGCGATAATGTTTACTCTTAAAATCTAGAGGCACTATCTATATAGTGCTATCATAGAAATTTATAGTGACCACAAGAGTCTAAAATACCTATTTGACCAAAAGGAACTGAATATGAGACAGAGGAGATGGATGGAATTCTTAAAGGATTATGATTATACATTGAAATATCATCTGGGTAAGGCCAATATGGTGGCTGATGGCCTGAGTAGAAAATCTATCCATGCCGCCCATATAGTGATTAGGGAGCAAGAGCTCCTAGAAAAGTTTAAAAACTTGAACCTCTCTTGTCAGGTGGTATTGAGTAAATTGTATCTGAGTGAGACCCACATTGAGAATGAGTTGAGAACCCATGATCATAGATGCCCAGAGAGAGGATGAGTTCCTGAGTCAGATTAGGAGTGAGATCTCCTAGGGTAGGACCTCAAATTTTTTGGTATCTGAGGATGGTGTGATAGTGTATCGGGATAGAATTTACGTGCCTAACTAGAATAAGAGAAAGAATCTTAGAAGAGGCACATAAGAGTAGGTATACTATCCACCCGAGTGTCACCAAGATGTATCAGGATTTGAAAAGAATTTTTTGGTGGCCAGGAATGAAAATGACATAACTGAGTATATGGCTAGATGCCTAGTGTGTCAGAGGGTAAAGATAGAACATCAAAACCTACTGGGTTGTTACAACCTCTAGATATCCCCGAGTGAAAGTGGGATGACATCACTAGGGATTTCATTATGAGGTTACCCAGAACATCCTCTAGACACAATGCTATTTGGATAGTTATGGATAGACTAATGAAGTCTGCACACTTTTTGGCAATTAGGGTTACTCATACACTAGATAAATTAGCCTAATTGTATATAAAAGAGATAGTGCAACTGCACAGAGTACCCAGTAGCATAGTATCTGATAGAGACCCTAAGCTCACATTAAACTTTTGGCGGTCATTACAGTATACCTTGGGGACCAAGTTGCGATTCAGTACTGCTTATCACCCCCAGATAGATGGTTAGACTGAGAGGACCATTTAAACCCTTGAGGACATGTTGAGGGCGTATGTGTTAGAGACGAGGGATAACTAAGATGTGTACTTACCATTAGCGGAATTTGCATACAATAACAGTTACCATTTTAGTATTCATATGGCCTCTTATAAGGCTTTGTATAGAAGAAAATGTAGATCCCCCTGTGTTGGGTTGAGCTAGGTGAGAGGAGTTTAATAGGACCTGGGATAGTGGACTAGACCATCTCGTAGGTAGAATTGATTAGAAAGAAACTCCTCATGACCTAAAGTAGGCAGAAAATCTATGTTGATAAGAGAAGGAGGCCGTTAGAGTTTGAGATTGGAGACCATGTGTTTATTCAAGGGTCTCTAGTGACTGAGGTAGGTTAGTTTATGAGGGTACTAGGTATATCAGTCCATTTGAAATCCTTAAGAAAATTAAACCCTTTGCCTACTGGATAGCCCTACCTCCTAACCTAATCCAAGTTCATAATGTTTTTCACGTCTCCTAGTTGAAAAAGTACTTACCAAGTGATGGCCATGTCGCACAACCTCAAAATAAAACTAGGTTGAAAAATATATAGCTAATGGTGCAACCTAGATCGTCTCCCTAGGAAATGGAATTCAACGTTTAATTAGGTTTCCTAAGTGTAAGAAGACTCTAAAAAATGACCTAATTAAAGGGGGTTTGATCTAATTAAACTAAGTAAAATGAAATTGAATAAAACTCCTAATTACTACTTAATTGCATGAATTAAAGAGTGAATGATAGACATGTGACTAGCTTTGGATTCGTCCCTTGGTATTCACTATCCTTATCCTAATCCAATTGTCATTGATTCTAGTCTAAGAGTCCTTAATTGTGTTCATAACAATGTATCTTGAGTTACCATGCAGAATCAAGAGATTAACAAATTAATGTTGAATTGAAACCTTAACCCCACATCAAATCACTAACTCTTATCATTAGGATCAATGAATAGTTAATTTTATTGATTAATAGATCAATTACCCTCTGAATTATCACCCTAAGATGTTTAATTAACCAATTAAACTCCAAGGAATCCTCAAATCAAACAATGAAACACACAATTTCATTCATGCATTTCATCGAACACCTTGATGGCATACATGGGAAATTGGAAGAGATATGAAAAATTCAGTATTTAATTCAATCCAATAATCATTCAATTAATCTCCTAATTAATGTCTAACCAACCATCAATCTTAAACAACATCAATCTCAATCATTTACGAGCTTAACCAAGCAAATAAAATAATTAAAATTGACATAGAAAGAGAAGAAAATAAAATAGGTATCTTGGCCCAAAATCCCTTGCAAATCTCTTGATTCAAGCTTTAACCAAGGGTCTTCTTCCAAGCTAATCACAGATGGAGGATTAAAGCTTCAATAGAATAGAGATGGAAGGATGATGGAGTAGGAAAATGGAGAAGGATGGATGGAAGAATGCTACGGCGTGGAGGTAGTGAATGACGATGGTATGGAGTATGGAATGAATGATGTATATTCTTTCTCCAGCCTCCTCATTAAAAATCACTTGCCTTCCTCTCTGGATGAATCTCACATGTGTGGATGGGTCCATCAAATATGGATACTCTTCTCCTTGGAATAACACGATGGAATGGATGATTTGTCACATGCATGAGATGATGTGTGGCTCAGATTAATGAATTGCATTATGCCTGTGTGTGTTTAATGAATCATGTGTTCAGCTTTTCTTGTGCTTCCCACATCATTTCTATTCATTCCCAACTCATTTTTTTTACTATTCTTCTTCTCTAACCCGTAGTATTCCTTCTATTCTTGCTACTTCTTCTTTATGTCAGAACTAGTGGTGCTTCTCATGTGCTTTTTCTCCACATCAACTATGTGTCCAAATTAGAACCATCATTTGTTCATAGGCTTCTTCATTTTCCATGTGAGCTTCTTTCAAGTTATTGCTAAATGGATTTGATTCCAGGTCAACTCCCTCAGAAAAATGTGCTCTGTTTTACGCTCTGTGCCTTGCTTGCTTGCTCAGCCTCCAGCTCATCTTCCTTCACCTCTCACGTATACTCTTCCATGTGACTGCTCCTCCTTCCTTACAATGTGAAAGCTCATAAATGTGTCTCGTGTATTCAAGTGGTTTATGAATGAAGCTGTGTAACGTGTCTAGTGCATATTCTTCTTGTGGCCAAGTATGCTGCCTCTTTCACCTCTCATAGACCCTAAACCCATGAGTGTGTGTGTTAATGGTGAGCTGGAGGTTGTAGGTACATGAACTTGAGCTTGTGAGAGAGTGTGATGTTGATGAATCAATGCGTGGAAGGTGCTTACATGAAGATTGCATGGAAGTGTACGGAGTCATGAGTGTGTTCTATTAACGTGAGGGTGAATGCAATGTGAGAGTGGACGTGGGAATGCAGTGTGGAGTGTATTTAAGTGAGTCATGCATATGTGTGTTAATGTTAGAGACGTGGATGATGAGGGAAGTGTGTTATTGTGTGCTGCCTCCCTCATGTGTAACTGATGCATGAAATGGTGTGGGTTTATGGGTAAATGAAGGTGTTATAAATGGGTGGGAGCTACTGGATGAGTGTTAATGCATTAACTTGAGTGAATGGAGTGCCTGGAGCTAGCTTGTGACTTTGTGCTATTATTTAATCTATGTGGAACCACCTTACGTGTATATGAATGGAGTTGGAGGGACTCATGAGTGATGTAATACCATATATTTCTAGCTTATTTCATAACATTCTCATGTATCACAACATCAATTCCATGAAGGAGGTGGGAAAAGTCCATTAAAATAATGTATATAATTGCGCTGCATCGTATATAAAAATTTCATTCGGTGTCACATGGACTGTGTGAGCTCATACAACACATTCCCATATTTAATTACATGGATACAACTCAATTGCATCATGAAATGTGGCCTACAACTCATGGAACTCGAAGGAATGCATGAAATAAATACATATTTTCGGCCAGCTTTTGCCCCTTTTCTGCCTCAACTTTGAAAAATCATAACTAATTCTAGAAAAATTGAAACAATGCATTCTTGGTCATTCTAGAAAGCTACAGATGTCTACTTCATACTGAAAATATGTCCAGATCATAACATCTATCACAAAGGACTTTTGACTATTGAAATGGTCTAGAGGTCAAACTGCCCACTGATGCTGTCATAGATTTCTGTAGTAAACTTCAAAAATGTCCAATTAATTCCACAAAAATCCAATCTATGCAAATAATACCAATCTGGAAAGCTGTGGATGTTAACTAGGGGAAAAATAACTCCAGACCAACTCAAGCAGCGCAGACCTCAGAATTCAATAGAATAGTAACTAAGGTCGGGTGAAGCTCTTGATACTGGACAGAATGTTAAAAATTCATATCTCCCTCTCTAGACCTCCAAATGAGGTGTTTCAAGTTGGCACAAGTCACTGGAAATGTCTAGTTTCTCTGTATAAAATTTTGTGGCAATTGGACATCATTTGAGCCCTGTGTGACAAATTTCATTTTTTGACCAAATGAATAGTGCATCAGACCAAAACCAAAAAAATTGCCAACTTTAAAAATTCACAAAATATTCTGTAGACCTCAGTTCTTTAGCTTCCCAAAAAGCTCTCAACAAGCTATAATTGCATGCCAAATCTTAGATTAAAAAGAGCTCATTTGGCTAAAAAGTAATATAGGATTCTATTATGGTCAATTTTGGCTCCATATAGGGTACCAAAATGACCAAATAGCTTTCCTTGGGTTTTGGCACCTTTTGGGCAATTCTAAAAGCATAATCGGGACTTGTGTGAACTGCCCAAATAATCCCAAACCTCATGCATCTCATTTTGGCCATTTCATCCACACATGCATAATTCCATAAAACCATTCATGAAGCTAGTTTGCCATCATATACTCAAATCACATTCTAATGGCTATATGACATATTCTCTCATTCATACATGATATATTATCATAATTACATATGCTTAAGAGGTCATAGACCACACACAATAGTGGGTTACATCATTTGACATACATATGGCCTTAAAGAACTAAAACCATGCATTATGTTGTCAAGCTCTCTTCTTCAAGGAGATTAGCTTCCATTACCTTGTCCACTTGATCCATCTAGCATGTTAGAACATTAGAGAAGAGGGAATGAGATTCAAAGAATCCCAATAGCTCATCTCCCATTCAATCATACATAATGGATGCAAACAAGTCTCATAAATGCATGTATGGTCATGTTGACATGTGCAAACATTCAAGAAGCATTTTCATCATTTGAGAATGTCATACATTGCATACAAAGACTTGCCAAGCAAGTGGATTGGCCTCCCAAACTTGTTGTGGATATTGGACTTGCTTTACCCATTCTTTAAGAGATTCTTGGACTTAACCATACTCTTGGGAGCCTATATTGCTTTTGGGAGACTCTTTGCTTTGTCTCAACCAATCTTAAGGGTTCTTGGCTCATTTTCACCATAGCTAAGGGTTCTTGGTCTCACCACACTCAAGCAAACCCAAAAAAAAACATCATATAAGAGCATATTGTAACATTATGGCACGATCGAATTAAAGTCATGCTAGAACATTTTTCATAGCTTAAAAATACACATACATACATTCAAGACATAACATCCGATTTTCTAGAAATTCAATAAAACGTAAGGGAACGCAAGAAACGTAGCATATGGTTTCTCCATCAACGTACAAAATTCACCAGATACAAAAGGAAGTCTCCCAAATAGAGTAAATTAAAGTCTAATAAAATTAAAATAATCTTTTAGACTGCAAATAATGATGAGTCAAGGCCAGAAGTGCCTTAAAATTGGGGCTACAATAGATGAAAAAAAAAAGAGATCAGAAAAAGGTCCCGAAGAGCCTCCGAAGTCAAGTATAAAGGAGTTAGGGACCAAAATGTAAAGAAAAAATTATGAGCAAGGCAAGATGTATAAATTGCCCTAAAGTTTAGGGAACTCTAGTTTCACCCTATATTCGTGGCTTTTGGCACGAATATTAAAAAATCGGGTAAGAATCTTAGAAATTCGTGACCCATGGTTAAAATCCAATTGATGAGACGGGTCCAATGAAGCCAAGTTATCTAGATGACCAGGCGGGATCCGGTCCAGGATCTAGTTTGCTCGATCAGTAATTATGAGCAAAATAGAAAACAGAAGTTATAACAACTATAAAAATAGAAATAGCTAAAAGGCTAGGAAATCCTGAAGGAGTTTCAAGGATTAAATTGCAGCCAATAAAAATTTTATAGCACAATCATAATATAGAACGGTGAAAATTACACTTATATGACCCAAGTGTCCGATTGACACTGAATTTATGAGGATTGAGGTTAAGGGCCCCTGATCCATGTGTGAAGCTCAGCATGGCCAGAAAGTAGAGAAAATCATATTTATAAATTGTAGAAAGTCTAAAGGTAGGTATTGTACCGTAAAACCTTAATTGAGCCCGGATACAGATTTTTAGACAGCTGTAAGGCCCAATAGCCGATTTTAAAGGCCCAAAAGAGAAGAGAAGATATAATTAGGGCTTTAGAGAAGATGAAACCCAAATATAAATATAAAATAAAATAAAAAGAAAGAAGAAAAGGCTTTTAGTTGTTTGAAAGAACTAACCATAGTTAAGTTAAAAACTAACTATGGTTAAGTTAAAAGTTGACCATGGTTGAGTTAAGGAAATTAATCATGGTTACTAACCATGAATTAAGGGCTAAGAAAAGGATTCCAAGTGTGTGGCCAAGAATTTTTGGAAAAAGATATGTAATTATGAAATTAGAAAAAATCAAAAGAAAAAGGAATGGAAGGTTAAGATTTGATCTTGAAAAGGTTGATCCAAGGGTCCAAATTTAGTGTGACCATTTAACTTCATTAGATTCATCTTCTTCACCTCCATTCCACCATTTTCACACCACACCCAAGGGAGAAAGAAAGAAAACCGTGAAGAGAGAGAGAGAGGGAGAAAAAGTGTGAGAAGAAGTGAAACCAAGCAAAATCACCACCATTCTTCACCAAATTTCTTTATCTTCTCCATCCTCCAACCATTTTCTCCAAAGGGCAGCTGCATATTTATCTTTTCTTCAAGGTGGAATGTTGCTCTAAGTGTGAAGAGAAAGGATTTTAGAGTGAGAAAAGCAAAGGAAGCAAGGATTAAGCTTAAAGAGTAAGTTTTCTCCACCTTGCACTTGAAAATCACATGTTTTAAGTTAGTTTTGTTAAACCCTAGTTATGAGTCACTTTTGGACAGAATATGGATCATTAGAAATTGAGTTTATATGTTGAATATGAAGGCCTAGGAATGGAGTTTATATATTGGCTATGGAGGGCGCATGAGCTCATCCATTTTGTTGTTTGTTGGAGCCTTCAAAAACACAAAGCTTGTAAATTTTTGGGAAAATGAAAATGTTGGGGAGATGCTGTTCGAATTTTCCCAAAATTTTTATGGTGTTTTCTCAATGTCTTAAAGTCATGTATACCAAATTTCACGCCCTAAAACATAAAGGAAGAGGCTATGGAATTTTTAGAACCAAAGAAACTCATTTTCGAACCTAAAACAGAGCTAGCTTATGTTATGAGTAGTTTTCCTTTCTTTAAGCTTGTATGTTGGTATAATGATGAGTATTATGTTATATTGAATGAAATTGATGCTATACGATGAGACATGTATGCTAGAATATTGCTTGGCCTTGTATGAAATTCCTTGCATCACTATGTAGTATGTGATACCTTGATTGGCATTATGTTATGTACTTACATGCTAGCTTGTGAATGAGATTGGTTTACTACTACTGAGATTTCATAATCTCACCCAAAACATAACTTATATTAGGTCCGAGCTCAGGCAAAGGAAGGGCAAAAGGTATGGAGGCATAAACCGAGGACTTTACTTTTGTGTATCACATTTTGGTCATGTAATTAAGTATCTTGAATTCTTGTATGTATAAGTTATACTATGGTGTTGTAAGGTACTCAGGTATGTAATAGAGAGCCATGTATATACTCGACTCTTACGTAAAGAGAATATGGCTAGCGTGCCTAGAATGCAAAGATACATGCACTCATGTAAGGACAAATCAATACAAATACAATAATATGTTGAAGGAGGGGTAAAAATCATCCAATTTTTGTAAGAGCATTTTGATATGAATTCATATGTATTTTGTTGAGTAAGTATTTTTCCCTTGTAAAGGACTTAGAGAGCTTGAATTAGAGCCTTGAACTAACCTCATACGATTTTTCTATAATTAATTGATTATTTTCAAAGTCAGACAATATTATGGGAATGACCAAATGAATAGTAAAATTGTATGAGCAAGTTCAGAAAATATATGTTGGGGAAGAAAATTTTCATCAGTTCAAATTTCCAATGGCTCTTCTAAGTCCTATATGAGGCATCAATAGTAGGAGAGGAATTATATAGGGAGGTATTACACAAGACAAGCTAAGCACACATCCATGCATGAGAGAGGGTGGAGAGAGCTACCTTGCTTGCATTTTACACATATTTTCCTGAAGTCTTGAATCCTCTCCCTTGACCTCACACACCTTAGAAGGTGGAGATCATTTCTCTTGGCCTAAACACAATTTATGGAATCCAATTAGGTTCATGGAATTAATTTTAAGGCCACACAACTTGCTTAGACTCTAGCTTGGGCTATAAACCTCATTATGGTTCCATAATTGTACCTAATGAAGCAACACCCCTTAATTAAAATCTAGGCTCTATTCTTTTCTTTCAAATATGATTCTTGACTCCTTTTAGGCTTCTTGGAGTCATCACACAATCAAAACTAAGAGCCTAACTATATGTTGCTTCTTTAGGTCATAATATGGAACCTAAAGCACCAACTCACTTTCTATGGGTTCTAATTTTTTTCTAAGGCCTCCCCTCATTTTCATTCATCATGTATGACTCAAGAATGGGCTTAGAAAAATTTAAAACTCTCCCTAGCTATGCTATCCTTGCTTGGCCAAGGCTATAAAGGAAATGGAGCTCCTTGCAGTGTGCTTTGTTTTCTCAAGGGAAGAAGCATATGGGGAGCCTCTTAGGGATCTTAGGAGCTCATTTTAACTCTTATTTAGGCCTAGGAATCATCATACAAAATCAGATTTTACAAGGTGCAGTTGAAACCCTAGAACTTGCATCTTGAAATCTAATGATTTTTTGTTAATTCCCTTTGCATATTTTTAATCTCCACACCCTTTTTCCCAAGATCCACCCTTGGTTCTGCCTAAAAATCAAGTCTTCCTAGGGTTTTCTCATGTTAGGCAAAATGGAGGAGGAGGGAACCAAAGATGACAACCATAGGAAGAAAAATTACCTTATTTTCTTGTTTTTTCTCACTTTTTCTCACTTGAATCTTGTGTTCTTAGAGCTCCTCTCTTCGAATCCGAATTTTTCCCTCAATTTCTCCTTTAAAACAGATCCATATACTTCATTATAATCATAGGAAATAAAGAAGAATGAAGGAGAAGAGGTTTGGAACAGAAAGAGCACGAAAAGCCATGAAAATCCATACCTTTCTACCTTGAATTTCTCCTCCTTTTCTTCCTCCTCTTGCACACCTCATCCCTTAAGGTTTTCTTTTGGTTTTGGGCAGGACATGGTCGTGCATAATGAAGGGAGAAGAAGAGCACATCATATATATAGGTGGGAGGGAGTTACACTTTTCAAAAATTCCCATTTTGCCCTTCATCTTGGCATTTTTGTTTCTCCTTTGTTTTAGGTCCTTTTTGAGAACTGTCTTTTCCATTATGAAATTTAGGTTCCAAATTTAGTAAAATACCTTTGGAATCACTCGAATTGGAGCTAAAACCTTTCCGAATGAATTCGTCAAAGTTCAGGTACACCGACATTGGAAAACGTCCATCGGAGGGGATTTAACTGTCTCAGGGCTTTCCATGGTTTTTAGGGCCTCTGAGAACCCTAAAGAACTCAAAACTTTCATTTGAAATGCCATTATGTTTTGTAAGTTTTTCGTAAGAAATTGTTTCTTCATTCTAGCTCCATTTTTCTTTTCGTCTGAGCCTAGGATTCTCATTTTTAGGAGTCTAGAATGTTTCCCAAATTCTCATTTCAGAAAATCGGATGTTACAAGTGACATGTGAGTTAGTGGGCCTTAATTGAATGTGCAGCCTTATTCCTCCCTTCTCTGTTGAAGTCTCCAAAACCTAAGCCTTGTCTCACACAACAACTCTTTTCTTCTGGTTCAATGAGTGTGTTCTGTGCTTGGGATTGGACTAGTGTTGCTTCCTCCATTTTGCCATGTGAAATCTTGTCCAGCACATGCTTCTTGATCATGTTCTACTTATGTTTTCTTCTCTACCCCATTTTTATTTTTTTAATTTCCATTGCCCACAAAAATCTGCATAAATAATGGAGAATATTCAATAAGAAAATTTCACAAAATTATTTAAAGAAACTAATGCATTGAAAACCAATAATTTTGTAAATTCTTTCCAAAAGTGCAACAATGATCAATAAAATCAAATATGCCCTAATTAAATCCATTAAATCTTATTTAATTATTAAAATGCCTAATTTTAAAGGAACTAATGTATATAAGAATGACATTTATCACCAGACCCCTCATATGTCATAGAATATGAGTATATTCAATTGCAGGAAAATCTTTCCTATGTAGTGAAACTGGAGAGAATTGTGGATGCTAAGTTGAAACAGCTGAGAAATAAGAACATTCCTCTGGTAAAAGTGGTTTGGAGGGATCTGACATCTGAAGAGGCAACCTGGGAACTTAAGGAAGAGATGAGACAAAAGTATCTAGAACTATTCCCTTGAGGCATGTATTTAAATTTTGAGGATGAAATTTTATTTGAGTGGGGTGGAAAATGTAACACCCAGTTTTTGTTAAAACATTTGAAAATGAAGTTAACATTTTAATGGCAATTTCATAAATTTGTGTAAATTTTGGAAAAATCCACAGGAAGGCTTTTTAATAGGAAAATTGAGTGGCCCAGGGTTCTCAAAGGGCCTGAAAACCATGGGAAGCCCCAAGATAGTTAAAACCCCTCCAGTGTGCATTTTAAAATGTTGATTAACCCGAACTTTGACTGTTTCATTCGAGAAGGTTTTAGCTCCAAATTGAGTGATTTTAAAGCTATTTTATAAGATTGGGAACCTAAATTTTATGATGGAAAAGACAGTTCTTGAAAATGAGCTAAAATGAGTCTAAAACGGAATTGGCAAAGACAAGGGACGTAAATGTCATTTTTTGGAATAATTTCTTCTGCATTCTTCTTTTAAAAGAGGTGTCCCATCTTCTGGATTCTCTAACCAACTTTGAGCTTCATCCAAAATAGAAAGGAAGGCTAGGGAGAAGGACGCACCAAGAGAGCAAAGGAGGAATAAAGAAATCAAGGAAAAAGGTGAGAAAACTTTAAGATTTCCATGGTCTTTCTTCTTAAAATCTTTTTCTCTCCTCCTTGCTTCATCTTTCCATGGTTTTGGTTGTTCATATGGTTTTGTTTTGGCCTTGATTCATAGGGGAAAGTTTAGAGTTTCAAAGAGAAGGCTAAAGCAATGAAATAAGCTTGATTCAAGGTAGCTTTCTTCCTTTATGTTGCTTCTTCTTCCCTTGCCCTCCATGTAAATGTTTCAGTCAAAAATAGAACCATTAAGGGGGAGGAGTTTCTATCTAAAAATAAGAGAGAATCTTAGGTTTTAGACCATGGGGTGTTAGAAAATACAAAGAAATTGGAAGTTTATCCATTGAAATTCAAGATAGGAAAGTGTAAAGGTCTTGAACATATTGTAAAAACTGATTTGATTCTTGAATTCCCAAGCATATGTGGATGTTTTTTTGTCCTTAGGAAGCTCCCCAAGTGCCTCTTCCATCAAGGAAAAATAAAAAAATCCATGGGCCAAATTTCCTTGTTGTGTCTTAGCCAAAGCTCCTTAGGATACCTAGAGAGTGTTTTAAATTGTTCCAATCTTGGTTTGGGACTTTATATGATGGAAGTAGGTAGGAGGAAACCTTGGGAAAAATTTAAAAGCCACAAATTAGAAGATGAGGCAATAGGTTCCATAATATGACCTATAAAAGCAACATAGACCTAGGCTCTTGGAGTTGAATGTATGATGAATTCAAGGAGTCTAAATGGAACCAAGAGGTTTAGATATGAGGAGAAAATAGAACTAAGAATACGAATTATGGTAGTTGCTTCATTAGGCCATTATTGGAACTAATATGAGACCAATGAACAAAGTGTGCTTCTTTAGTGTGTATAGTTCTTTGACTTGTTCCAAGAGAGTAATTGAGTGTTATTTGTGGTGTTTAGGCCAAGGAAATCAAGCCCCATCTAGTTGTGGGTGTGTAGCAAAGAAAGGAAAGGAATAATCAAAGTCAAAGCTTGGAATTCCACTAAGGTAACTCTTCACTTTATTCTTGTTTGCATTCTTGGATGTGTATATGTCATTGTAAGTTTATGTGTGCAATTGTATCTTGAAACATACCACTTGATGTTGTGTTGTTGCATTGGTGCCAATATGCTTTCTTGAATGTTATTTGATTGTGAAAAATTGCTCATAAGGATGAGGTGATGCCAAAAGTCCCTAAGTGTGGGTGAGACAAGGCTAAAAGTCTCATGAATGGATGAGGCCAATCCAAAACTCTTGGAATTGGGGTAAGGCTAAACCAAAAATCTTTAGAGCTTATTCTTGATTTAGATATGACTTTGTGGCATGGAAATGTTGAATTGAATACCTTATGGTGATATTAGATTGCATCCTTGTGCTCTTTGGCATGCTACATACCTTGATTGTTTTCTTAAATGAGTGTATGAGCTATTGTGATTCTATAAATCTCATCCCCTTCCCTCTCCCATCTCACCATGTCTAGGTGGTGTCCAAGAAGCTAAAGATAGAAGCCAAGGAGTTTGAAAACTATTTCTTGACAGTTTTGTATAGTTTTGTATGGCTTTTGATGTAAAAGAATGTCAAAGTGTATATATACATGTTACTTTTGAGATGTAAATATTTGAACAAGTGTAAAAGTATGTATAAATTATGTATGAACTATATTTGAAACCAAAGCAATAGAAATATGAGATTCAGTCACTTGGATGGCTTATAGGTAGCTATGGATTCTTGTATGTAGCATGGTGAAATTGAGATGCATGATGGTTTGGACCACTTGGACAGTTCATATATGATGCATTCTTACTTTAAAACTTGCCCAAGAGGTGCTAGAAGAAAAAGACCATTTGGAACCATATTGATTTTATGCTACTAAACTTACCAAATTCCAGAGTTATGTCAAGATTTGAACAAATGACCTCTTCTTGGCCTGAAACTTGTCATGCTTATAGGTCTTGTCTAGAACTTTTTGAGAAGTTAAAGTGTATATTATTTGGAGCTCTAGAGAATTTTTGGTGAATTTCCAAAGTTGACAAAATTTTTCCAATTTGATAGTGGTACTGTACAAATGGTCAGTAGCTTCACCTTTGTCACTTATAGGATAATGGTGTCTAATGGCTATGAAATTTTACAGGGAGATACTACACATTCACAGTGACCTATACCACCTCAATTGGAGTCTATAGAGGGAGAACTAATTTTTTGAAGTTCCAGGTTAATATTAGGGGCGCAGTCAGACCTTAACTACTGTTCTATTAGTTTTCAGGGTCTACTTGCTTCTAAATTGGTCTACAATTATTTTTTCCGCTAGTTAACATCTGTAACATTCTAAATTTGTATAGTTTTCCCAGTTTGGATTTTTGTGGAATTAGTTATAAGTTTTTGAAATTTTTATCAATAAACTGTATCAAAAACGCTAAGCAGTCTGACCTATGTCACTTTTCTATTGTCAAACATGGTTCATCCGATGTTATTATGGCTTGGAATTATTTTTAGTATAAAGTTAATATTCTGACCTTTCTAGAAAGCTATATATGTTAAAGATTGATTTTTTTAAAATTAGTTATGATTTTTCAAAGCTGCTATCAAAAAATTCTCACTAGAACCCGAGAATAAAAGTGAGATTCTTTGGTTTTTAGTTCTAAATCCATGAGAAATGGTTCTTGATCCATGTTGTAAGCCTTAAATTGAGTTTTTTCTAGTATGTTTAAGTATGTTATGGATGGAAATAATTTGACGTAGGTTTAAATGGGCCATATGGGCAAGATTGAATAAATTTGCCCCTTAAAAATGATTAATTCCCTCACCAAAGGCATAGAAGTCCATGATAGGGAATGTTTTATGCCCCATTTGGTAATGTTTCTGGTTAAACATACATACTACAATTGATTTGGTATTAAATCAAGGGAATTCTAAGGTTGAAATCAGATCTTGTAGACAAGATCCAAGATCCCATCGACAAGATCTTGCATTTTACATTGAGAAATTTAAGACCTGGTTGACAAGGTCTTCGGCCAGAGTACAAGGTCTTCTCTTTAGCATATAAAGGCTTATAAATTGTGATGGTTTGACACAGATCAAGGTCTAAAGCCATTATGATTAATTAAAATAAGTGAAAGTGGGGAAAATTTAAACTTTGATATCATTAGGGTCATTAGCTAAATAACCATAACTAATCAAGTCCACAAATGATCATAGTTATCATTTAAGACTTTGGATTCATCTGGCTAACAAAACCCTCATATAAAGACTCCCCAGTCATTGCACAATATTAATATAGTGAAATTCAAGGTTTCTAAGTCAAAAATAAAAGTTTGGAAACCTTCGCCGCGACTTGTACCTTCCTCGCCATAACTAAGTTGGCTGCTATAACTCAAAACTGGAATTTCAAACCTTGTGCTGAGGCCTAAGATTTTCTCGCCATGGCAAAGTCGCTCTTGGGTTCAACTTCTCACATTTTCACAAATCTTATCGCGATGGAAAACACCCTAGAGCTACTATAGAATTTTTTATGATTTGCGCCATATGAAACTAGCTACTAGGACACTCATTAGGCAACATTTTCATTTTACGCCATGGCGAGACACCTCGTGCTGCAACATTCCTCGCTTCTGCTCAACCCATTTTGGTTGCAGCATGACCCTCCTCTGCACCATTTATCCTTAAGTTTCATCCTATACACTACCACACTCCCTTTATATAACACCATATTACATTAGCCTTTCTAAATCCTCTTTAGATATTTATGTGGTTGATTTCATTGGAGAATAAGGAAAAATTCATTAAAAATAATGGGATTTCTTGCATTATGTAAGGTTCAAAACTTTTGTCTCACATTCTATGGCCCATAGAAGCTTAACCATATCATTCTCCAATTAAAATACATTCATACAACTCAAAAATGAAAATGTCACAAAATTTTTGAGCATGGATCATCCACACACATTTTCACAAGTTCAGCCTCGGGTCTACTGATATAAATTTCTATTATTAAATTTGAAAAATCATAACTAAATCTTGAAAAATCAAAATCAAGCATACTATACCATTATGGAAAGATAAAAATGCTAGCTTTATGGTAAAAATAAGTCTAGACCAAAAAGAAATGATTAGCTACTAGAAATCAATGGAACAATACCAAAGGTACTGCTACATTACTAGTACTAACTCCAAACTTATAAAACTCATATCTCTCTGTTCAAACCTTCAAATGAGATGATCTTGGTGGCCTTAGAAATCCATTATGTATAGTATATACCTATAAAATTTCATAAGTATTGGATACTATTTGGTACTCAAATCACACAGGAGAAGCAACTAACCATATGAACAATAACTATATCAATTCAACAAAAATTTGGCAATTTTGAAAATTCATAATTAATTCTACAAAGCTCCAAATAATTTGATCTTTAGCTTCCTAAAAATTTCTAAATGAGATCTATATGCATGCCAAATTGCATAAGGAATTTCATTCATTTGGTTAGATCTTGATATAAGGTTGTAATTTGGCCATTTTAGGCCTTTTAAAGGGTCACAAAGGGTCCATTTTTGCTTCTAGCTTTTCTAGGACCACTTGAGCATGTGGGAAAGCATGAAAATAGTCTACAAAACATGGCTCAAGGGTCCAACAACTCAGATTTTACAAATTCACTCTCCCACTTGATGATATACATAAGAAGCATACATGTTCATTCTTGCCATACAATGCTAAAAACATACCATATCATTCATTTGCTTCTAAGTCTTATACATATCCATATAATTACACATGTTCAAGAGCTTATATGTCATATACATCATGGGAATACATCATTTGACAATGCTATGTTTACAAAGTGAACAAATATTAACTCCATTGCTAATCTCCTTGCTTTCAAGTGTGGTGGCTCCCATTTCCTTGCTCTCTTGATCTACCAAGATATGCTAGGTCAAGGGGAGGGAAGAATGAGATTCAAGGACTCCCAATAGCTTTTCTACCTTTCAAGCACACATAATGGATGCAAATTCAACTTTAAAAATGCATGCATGGCTATCTTGAAATTCATAAACATACATGGAAACATTTCTTGCATTCAAGAAGCCAAATATATCATATATAGGCTTGCCAAGACAATGGTTTAGCTTCACCCATTCTCTTTGAAGCTTTTGGACTTGCCTCACCCACTTTCAAGGAACTTTTGACTAAGTCTCACTCTTTATAGAGATTTTTGGCTTTGTCTCACCCACTTTTAAGGACTTTTGGTGCATCCTCACCTTAACTAAGGGACTTTTGGCTTCAACACACTCAAGCAAGCCAAACACATTCATAAAAATATCATTCAAAGGTATAATCAAAGCATCATGGTACCATGGCATATAAATATTTGCTAGAAACATCTTTCATGGTTTGAACATACACACACACATTCAAAGCCACACATGTATGAACTAGCTATAGGTTGCTTTATTATGCTACAATATGGAACCTATAGCTCCATCTCACTTTCTAAGCTTTCTAAATTTTTTTCAAGGATTCCTCTCATACCCTTCCATCATATATGATGCAAAACTAAGCTTGGAAGGAATTAAAACACTCCCTAGCTACTCTCACCATGCTTGGCTGAGACATAGCAAGGGAATTTAGCCCACGGACTTTGTAAATTTTCCTTGATAGGAGAGGCGCTTGGGAGATTTCTTAGGGGTCTGAGGAACACATACAAAAACTTACATCAATTAGGGAATTCTTGAATCAAATCAAATTTCACAATGTCTCTATGAATCCCTAACTTTGCTATCTTGAATTTTTCTAGGTTTTCTTTCAATTTCTTGGCATCTTCTAGCTTCCCATGGTCCAAAACCTATGAATCTTCCTTGGTTAGGTCAGAATTTAGTCTCGCATGGCTAGGCTCTAAGTGGGACAAAATTCATGCAAGGAAGAGCAAGGAAGAAAAAGCATGGAAGATGACAAACTTACCTTGATTCCTAGCTTTTCTCAAGTGCTCATCCATGTGGTGCATTCCTCTTTTCCAAATTCTACTCACCCTCCTCTATTTGTGGCTCAAAATATAACCAAACACTTCAATAAAACCATAGAAAGAAAGGTGGGAAGGAGAGGAATCAAGTTGCTAGAGGAAGAGCCATGAAATTCTATCGATTTCCATACCTTTTTCCTTCCTTTTCTCCTCTCATGATGTGCCCTTTCTTGCTAGTCTCTCCCTTGGTCTTTGGTAGAAATAAAGTCAGTGAAAGAAGAGGAGAGTGGGGCATCCCGTATAGAGAAGAAGAATTAAAAATTGTTCCTTAAAAATTCCCATTACGTCCCTTTTTCTTAGCATTTCTGCTTTAGGTTCGTTTTAGCTCCTTTTTTAGAACCATCTTCTCCATCATAAAATTTAGGTTCTCTAACTTATAAAATGCCTTTGGAATTACTCAATTTGAAGCTGAAGCCTTCCCGAACAAACCAGTCAAAGTTTAGGTTAACTGACATTGTAAAACATCAACCAAAGGAGTTTTAACTATTCTAGGGTTCCTATGGTTTTTAGGGCCTTTGAGAACCCTGGAAAACTTATTTTTTTCATTTAAAAATCCCTCTTTTGAGGTTTCAAGAAAGTGTCCAAAATTACAAAAATGCTATTACGTTTTGTTGCATTTTCGTTAAATTCTGTCTGGTTTTTCTAACTTCGATTCAGGACACCTCTAGCCTTGGATTATAATTATTTGAAGTCTAGAATATTATTCTAAGTTTATTAGACCTCAAATCTTTTTCTTTGGGGGACTTCCTTTTGTATTTAGTGAGTTTTGTATGTTTACAAAAAAATTGAACGTTACGTTTCTCGCATTTTCTCACGTTTTCAAAGGACCAGATATTACATTTCTTCCCCCCTCAAATAAATTTCATCCTCAAAATTTAAAGGTGGAACCTTATCTAGTTTTTCTAATATTCTCTCTAACTGGCCCTTTCTTTCCCTTCTTCTTGGCTCTTTTAAGTTTCTTTCTACTAAGGAACTTTCATTACGAGCCCTTAATCAGAGCTCTTTTTTTCTTGTACTATCATTATGAAATACATGCTAGTCCTCCTCTTAAAGGAAAGAAGTTCTGACTCTAAATCATGCTCTTATAATTTTGACCTTATCCTAGGAGAGCTTACTAGTCATATCTAATTAGTCTTAACCCATTTGTATGGGTTAACATTCTTCTCAATGGACTCATTTGCATACCTTAGGAGGTAATTCATTTAGTATCAAGTCACCCATATCATTTTCGAATGGCTTCCCATAAGGTCTCATTACCTTTCTCTATTCATCAGAGCTATTAGAGATTTCTATTTGTTTACTCATTTATTTTAATATACTATCTACTGTTCATTTTCTTGCTCTTTCTTACTAGCTCATCCCATAATCACAATTTATATTTCTTTCCATCATAGGCCTAACATCTTAGTTGCTTACTGGGATTATAGCTCCTTCAAAGAGCCTCCACTTTTAATTTCCCAGTTTCTTTGTTTATTAACATATATTTGCCTCTTTAGGTCGAGACTTTTCCTTACTATTTTTATTCACTTGTGAGTGGGCATTCGATAGTCCTTCATCTTCAACTAACTAAAAAAACTCGTAATTCTTTATACTAGCATTGAAGTGTGACTACCACTTACTAATGTCAAACTCTAGTGGGATGCTAACTATACTCATAGTCTTAACCACTAGAGATATGGTTTACTACTTACCCCATTATGAAAAATGCACTTGGCCCCTTTCGAAAACATAGCTCTAACATGTAAGGATCTCTCTCTATCCCTTGATCAGGTTTAATATCTATTAGGTAGTAGTTCATCTAACTCTGGATCGAAAAAGCTACTTTTTGCTCTCCTCATCCCATATACTACGCTCATCTATCGAGGGTATAGTCAGTGGTTTAACTATATGAGTATAGCCTTACTGTCTCTGGCAGCAATAGTTTACCAGACTTAGGAGACCACTAGCCTCTGAAATAAAAACTAACTGAAACTGTACTGGTCTTTAAGACTTACTGCTCTGTAAAAACAATCTCAAGCTGTCTCTCCCCAAAGAACTAGTATGTTGTAACTGTGGGCTCTCTGCAACCTTATAGGATCTACTACGACCCCTAGGTCTACTATAACCTCTTAGAGCCCTGCTAAGGTCTATTGTGACCTATTGTACTATACTAGACTTTGCTGCGATCCATTTCTAGAAGACATCAAAGCCTAAGATTACTGTATTTGAAAATGAAATACATGCTCACTAAGTCTGGTAACTATCACTCATAATCTCTAAGACTCAACTCAGATATCCATTATGCTCTTCATACAAAGTGGGTTCTGTGTTATCTGTTTCTTTATGATCCCATCATACTAATGCTCAAGAGTACTCCAACTTTCATTTTCTACTCCTTATGGGATCCTCAAGTACCCACTTCAGCTCTTTTTACTTGGGCTTTCTTCCCTTACTTTATTAAATTACCTTACTTTATTTATACTCATTTTGTCTTTCCCGTCATATTCTGCAATTTCTAATTATGCCCACATTCTGCTCTTGAGTGTCTTTAGCACTAAGGTATCTCACACACTAAGTATGCCTAACATCTTTCATAGGATAGAGGTTATACACTAGTCCCTTCTCATTGGTTTACATATACCATAAGGACTCATACTATGCATACTGAACTCGTGCTATCTGAATCTGAACATTCTACATTGTTAGCACATTCTCTTTTACATTATTTTTCTTTACTAGGAATTCCTTTCTACATGCTTTTCTTACCATTCTAATGTTACTAGAATCCCTTCACTTCTCTTTCTTAACTTATCTAATCATTTAATCAACTAGGATACTTTTCGATTATCAGGACACTTTTTATGATTGATGCCATTGTTTGCTATATACTCAAGTTACATTACTACTGGGTTAGCCAAACCCAATATTATGTAACTGTTGTTGCAAGTAAACTATAGCATCAAACACTAATACATAGGCGCATCACGACTGAGCTTAAAGCCATTATCTCTAGTATATTACAAATTTCCCAATAATCTAAAGTATTCTCCTGTTACTTTTCTTTATCTGCCTTTATTCCATAGGACAACTGAGGAAAATAGGACTCTCCCTTTGATTCTTTATGAAATCTACTACTTCATCTGAGGTCACTTCATGCTACCCGATTGTCTTTGTTTCGGCTTTATCATGCTAAATGGACATCTATGCTGAGGACAATCGTGCTTTCTCAAGCATTCAACTACATCAACTTGATATCTATTCTCAATCTATTATGTCCTTGGCTTGAGAATCAATACATATTTTCTCTCTTTTTACTCTTATTATCCTTTTACTCAGGTAAAAGGATGTTTTATTACTGATTTATTCTCTTATTGTTTCCTGCCTCTTTACGCTCAAGAGCATTTGTATCTTTTTTGGGTTCCTCTACTTTCTCACTTTCTATAACATTAGGGGAGGTCTAATTCCTTTTATACTCTTACTTTGCTCTTAACTAGATTGTCCCTCTGTAAAGAAAATTTTATTTCATGTAATCCTAGGAATTGTATTTTGTAGTGCTCTTGGCTTACACTTCTTCTTTGTATAATGCAAGGACTCACCTTCTTAGGCAGTCTCTAGCTTCCTCGAGCTTCCTTGAGAGTACTAAGGCACTAACTATTCACCTTAGCTTATTTCTAGATTCAAATCAGAGCTAGGTTTTCTCTCTATTTAATCTCTTTACTCTCATCTTTAGAAGTATAGTCTACTAATTTCAAGGTTTTAATAACCCACTCAAGGACATGTACTTTCAACTTCTGGATTCTACATTACTAAAGACTTATGCTCCACTAGGTACTTTAATTACTCGTACCTTAACCTTACATTAGCCTCACATTAGGGAGGCTCGTTAGGCTAACCACTAGAACCCTATCTGTTTACTCTTTCTATGCTCAGTCTATGCATTTAGTCATTACTAAAGCAAGGGCATCCCTTCTATGAACTAACTTCTCAGTTCTTCCCTGCTTCCCTTTATCACTATACTTTACAATTCAGGGGTCTATCTATAAGGATTTTTACAAACCATTACTGGGTGGTCTCCCTAACCTGAAATATCTTATCTTCTTTTCATCATCCTAGGGAGGACCTTCATTGAGTTTTCAGTCGGATCATGTGCTCCTTTTACATTGTGTTCTCTTTTTGCTCATCTCATATCACCTGGGAGCCTCTACCAATCGCTTTTCTTAAGCTTCAGCTCATACTTAGCCTGGGCTACCTATCTCATCAAAGCTATAGCTTACAATAAGCCCCATTAACTCATACAGGCTTGCGATGAACTTAATGCTTTAAAACTATTCTCAATCTCTTGTCTGGACTTCTGACACTAGACTACTCATACTCATCTTTAGGTGTTACCTATAAAGTACACACTACTTGTATATTCATTGTATACCTCACTGTTATTAACCTCAAGTTATATTAACATCCTATCAGTAGGGTCTTGAACTCATCATATTAGCTTGTCATTCACGACTACACAGGGTAGCATTCTAGGTTAGAGTCAATGCCTTATAGGTAAGTCTTAACAACCTTATTGTTCTTGTGTTTGACATTCTCTAACTTTAATTACTACCCACTTACAAACATTCTCAGGCTAAGCCCTCACTTACATTAGGCTTTTTCTTAATCTCAATTACTAGGCCCACTGCTCATCTATTACTTACTGGGCCTCCGTGTTCACTAATGGACCATTTATTGTTCTTTTCTTTGTTTATACTAAGGGTCTTTGCTCTCTAGACTTCGATTGACCTTGAAGTAGTTCATTTCTTAAGCTAGCCTGAATATGAATAACAAGGCCTTTTATACCACAATACACTTCATTATCACTGGAAACTCCTTCTTTAGCTATGTAATCTAAGCCTCACCGTCTCTGGATGCAACCCATCATCAAGCTAGAGGATTTCACCTCTTACTTCATGCTTACATAACTAACTGCCACCTCTGGGCTATCAAGGCTTTATACAGTGTAGCTTTAACTCAAACTTCTGGCTTGAGGGAATAGCTTGCTAGGCTCTTCACGTCATCATAACATTTGGGTGACATGACTAGGGGGAAGAACTCCTTCAACACTTATGCTGTGCAATGGCAGTTTCACCTGACATTGCACTGCATCAAGCAGGACATCCCTGAATAGTCTGACTGTAGAAATCAGGGAGATTAGGCCTCTCATAACCTCTTTAAGCAAGCCCCTCTAGTAGGTACACAATCACCTTTTATTGCTAATACGTAAAGCTTGCCACTAATCCCAACGAGCTACTATAACTTAAAGAGCCTCAGTCATTAGATTACTTAACTTTGTTCTAGGAACTCTAGAGGCCAACCTCACCTATGGCTTACCACCTGCTTAAGACCATTTCACATCACACCTATCATAAACATAACCATAAGCCATTTTCACATACAAGGCTTTGCATAACTGTAGAAGCTTTTCATAGCCTTGTCTCCACATTCTCAAGCCATATACAATCCTAGAAGGCTTGGAACTTTGCTCTGATACCAATAAAGTTTGGATATTTAGGTGCTTGATTTCATTGGAGAATAAGGAAAAATTCATTAAAAATAATGGGATTTCTTACATTACGTAAGGTTCAAAAATTCTGTCTCGCTTTTTGTGTCCCATATGAGCTCACCTATATCATTCTCCAATTAAAATACATTCATACAACTCAAAACCATCTCAAAATGTCACAAAATTCTTAAGCTTGGATCATCCACACACATTTTCACAAGTTCAGCCTTGGGTCTATTGATATAGATTTCTATGATCAACTTTGAAAAATCATAACTAAATAAAAAAAATCAAAATCAAGCACACTATACCATTTTGGAAAGCTATAGATGTTGAATTTACGCTAAAAATAAGTCCAGACCAAAACAAAAATGTTTAGCCACTAGAAATAAATTGAACAGTACCAAAGGTACTGTTGCATTATTGGCACAAACTCCAAACTTTAAAAACTCATATCTCTCTGATCAGACCTCCAAATGAGGTGATCTTAGTCACTATAGAAAGCTTATTACATATAGTTTATTCTTCTAAAATTTCATGAGCATTGGACACCATTTGTCCCTCGAATGACATAGGAGAAGAAAATGACCATATGAATAGTAACTATATTAGTTCAGCAGAAATTTGGCAATTTTGAAAATTCATAATTAATTCTACAAAGCTATAAATAATCTAGCCTTTAGCTTCCTAAAATGCTCTGGATGAGACCTATATGCATGCCACATTTCATGAGAAAATTCGTTCATTTGGTCAGATCTTGATATAAAGTTGTAATTTGGCCATTTTAGGCCTTTTAAAGGGTCACAAAGGGTCCATTTTTGCTTTTAGCTTTTCTAGGGCCACTTGAGCATGTGGGAAAGCATGAAAATAGTCTACAAAACATGACTCAAGGGTCCAACTACCCAGATTTTACAAATTAAGTCTCCTACTTAATGATATATATAAGAAGCATACATGTTCATTCTTGCCATATAATGTCGAAAACATACCATATCATTCATTTGCTTCCAAGTCTCATACATATATCACATATCCATATAATTACACATGTTTAAGAGTTTATACATCATATACACCATGGGAATACATCATTTGACAATGTTATGTTTACAAAGTGAACAAATATCAATTCCATTGCCAATCTCCTTGCTTTCAAGTATGGTGGCTTCCATTTCCTTGCTCTCTTGATCCACCTAGACATGTTAGGTCATAGGGAGGGAAGGATAAGATTCTAGGAATCCCAGTAGCTTTTCTCCCTTTCAAGCACATATAATGGATGCAAATTCAAGTCTAAAAATGCATGCATGACTATCTTGAAATTTATAAAGATACATGGAAACATTTCTTGCATTCAAGAAGTCACATATATCAGACATAAGCTTGCCAAGAAAATAGCTTAGCCTCACCCATTCTTTTTAGGGCTCTTGGACTTGCCTCACCCACTTTTAAGGGACTTTTAACTAAGGCTAACTTTTTCTAGAGATTTGTGGCTTTGTGTTACCCACTCTTATGGACTTTTGACATATCCTCACCCTAGCTAAGAAACTTTTGGTTTCACCATACTCAAGCAAGCCAAACACATTCATAAAAACATCATTCAAAGGCATAAGCAAAGTATCATAGTACCATGGCATATAAATATTTGCTAGAAACATCTTTCATGGCTTGAACATGCACACACACATTCAAAGACAAGAAGACAGCCACACATGTATGAGAGAAAAGAGAGAAAGCTACCTTGGAGCCAATGCCATACACTTTTTCAAGAAAGCTACCTTTTTCAAGAATTCCTCTCATACCCTTCCATCATATATGATGCAAAACTAAGTTTGGAAGAAATTTAAACACTCCCTATCTACTTTCACCATGCTTGGCCGAGACATAGTATAAGAATTTGGCCTATGGACTTTGCAAATTTTCCTTGATGGGAGAGGCACTTGGGAGGCTTCCTAGGGGTTTTAAGAACTCATACAAACACTTACATAAACTAGGGAAATTAGATTTCACAATATCTCCATGAATCCTTAACTTTGCTATCTTGAATTTTACTAGGTTTTCTTCCAATTTCTTTGCATCTTCTAGCTTCCAATAGTCTAAACCTATGAATCTTCCTTGGTTAGGCTAGAATTTAGTCTCCCATGGCTAGGCTTTAAGTGGGATGAAATTCACACAAGGAGGAGAAAGGAAGAAAAATCATGGAAGACAACAAACTTACCTTGATTCCTAGCTCTTCTCAAGTGCTCTTCCATGATGGATTCCTCTTTTCCAAATTCTACTCACCCTCCTATGTATGTGGCTCAAAATAGAACCAAACACTTCAATAAAATCATAGAAAGAAAGGTGGGAAGGAGAGGAATCAAGTTGTTAAAGGAAGAGTCATGAAATTCTATCAATTTCCATACCTTTTTCCTTATTTTTCTCCTTCTTTTTCTCCTCCCATGATGCACCATTTCTTGTTGGTCTCTCCCCTAGTCTTTGGCAAAAATAAATTCGATGAAAGAAGGAGGAGAGCGAGGCGTCCCATATATAGAAGAAGAATTAAAAATCGTTCCTTAAAAATTCTTGTTACGTCCCTTTTTCTTGGCATTCTCATTTTAGGTTCGTTTTAACTCCTTTTTGAGAACCATTCTCTCTATCATAAAATTTAGGTTCTGTAACTCATAAAATGTCTTTGGAATCACTCAATTTGGAGCTAAAACCTTTCCAAACAAAATGGTCAAAGTTCACATTAACTGATGTTGTAAAACGTCAACTGGAGGGGTTTAAACTATTTTGGGGTTCCTATAGTTTCTAGGGCCTCTAAGAACCTCGAGAAACTTATTTTTCTCATTTAAAAATTCCTCTTTTGAGTTTTCTAGAAAGTTCCCAAAATTACAAAAATGCCATTACGTTTCATTTCATTTTCGTTAAATTTCGTTTGGTTATTTTGTCTTCGGTTTAAAGGCACCTCTGGCCTTAGATCATCATTATTTGAAGTCATATTATTCTAATTTTATTGGACCTCAAATCCTTCTCTTTGGGAGACTTCCTTTTGTATCCAATGAGTTTCATACATTTACAGAAAAATCAAACATTACGTTTCTTGCATTTTCTCATATTTTCGAAAGACTGGATATTACACTCTAGTAGTACTCTAGGGCCACTTTACCTTAATTTGTGAGGCTCTAATAGCATTAATCTACCTAATTTACCTAACATGCCTATCGTAACAATTCAAGACTTTGAGGGGTTGTTCCTACTCATCAAACTATCATGCATCAGTAAATTCATGAATTATTGATAGCAACAAAATCCATAAACTAATATTATCATTCATGAAGATATAAAAGTATACTATTAAAAGTCAAGTCATACATTCATACTAAAGAGATTCCATTCAAGATTGTAAGTGAAAGCATACATCAAACTCTAAGTTGTTTAAAGGCTAACCCCTTATTAGTTTACATCAGATTCCATAATAATAAGATTGCATAACCAGTCCCTATACTTGGTAATTCATGATGCAATGCAGCAAATACATAAAAACTAACATTCTTGCTACACAAATCCAACCTTACAAGGTTTGCAAACCTATGTGATACCAAGCCATACAATAGGTTTTCATTAATTTCTCCTTGCCACTAACAGGTTTGATCCCTGAAAATGTTAGCCTACAATTAGGGTGAGATATATAATCTCAGTAACAAGAGGTAAATTCTATATGTATGTACATATTCATCAACATAATGTAATTATACAAAAAACATACTGAAGGCATCAATATTATCATCAAATAAACTAGTTGGACTACTAGTGACTACTGTCCCATACCAGTAATCACACCTTACATGTTAATGGCCAATAACATTAGAAGAGGCCCATCCATGGTACCAACTCCACAATAAGCATAACATGGGCTCAGTGCATTCAGGGGTCTGATTATAACCTGGTGCTCGATTGAAGCACGATGTACGGGTAGTAGCCGCATTATAACTCCACCATAGACTCACAAGGTCCAATCATAACACAATTCAAGTTGCTAACCAATCATTTAGCATTTTCAAAATCATACATGTACAACAAATATCATAAAATGAACATATACAAATAATTAGAAAATTAATCCTAGTTTGCTCAGTGAAGCCAATTACTCTTCCTCCAGCTACCATTAAAATCCAAATGCACATCAAGCCTATAACAAGTATAATTATCATCATTTCTAGTAATAAATCAGATACCCAAAGAGTTGAACTACCAATGACTACCTAAAGGTTACTCACTTAACCACCAATGGATTTTAATTTCAGGTTCTAACTTCCCCACACCAGAAACCACCATAGTTTACTATAATTTCTTGGTAATTTCACATAAAACCAAAGCCCATATCATAAGCCAACTATAGAGGTCTCAAACTATCAAAAAATGCATCAAAATGGGAAGAGGATACTTACCTAACAACACCCATAGCCTCAACCTCTAAAAATCCACCATGGAAACACCAAACAACAAGTTTCAATTTTGGGTGAAAGATAAAAATTCTCCAAATGAAAAACTAATCGAGATAAATCGAAAAGGAAGATCAGAGGATTAAGTTTCATAAAGGTTACCTTAGCTAAATCTTGCTTGATAGCTGTGTCGTGCAACCTCAAATAAAACTAGGTTGGAAAATGCTTATAGTTAATAGTACAACCTAGGTCATTTCCCAAGGAGTTTTTGCCTCTAATTATTTGTAAAAGAGTTTTCTAAGTAACCTCAAATGAAAATTGTTTAGGGGGATTTTGAGTTATTGAATTTTGATTGAATTAAAGAAAAGTAACAAAAACTAAAAGCTTAAGAATAAGTGTAGTGAACAACTAGAAAAGTATGGTAACTGCTTTTAGATGGACTCCCTAGAATTCAATTATCCTTGCTCCCTTTTTAATGTACCAAAATTGGATTTAAACTCTTGCTTCTTAGTGTACTCTTCATAAGGATTCTTGAATTACCATCTAAGACTCAATTCACTAATGATTCAAGGACTTTGCAACCACAAGACACCTTGAACAATTAATCAATTGAGTTAGGAATAAGAACACACCAAAATAAAACCTAAATGCTCACTAAGGTATGCTGAACAATTCACTTAAAATTGCTAATAAACCAATTAGATTAATAAATTCCTCAAGCATAATACTCACATAAAAATTCTAGCCACTTAATTCAATAACCATTGTATTAATTGGCCTAAAAACAAGAAGAATTTAATAGCAGATTGGATAGCCATTAATTCTGGATTTTCTACAAACACTTAGGGATCAAGATTAACATTCAATTATGAGATTACAATTAAACCACAAATCAATTTAATCCAGTAAATTTTGGCCACTAAATTCCTTAATTAACAAGCTAAACCTAGTGAAATTAACAAGGAATTAAATGTTGAAAATAAAGGATGAAAAGAAGAGAGTTTATCTAATTTGGAGGTGCAATTTTAGAGCTCAAATCTTCATCAATGGAGGTCTAATCTTCAGCTAGCTACCAAGAGAATTTCAAGCAATCATGGAGAAGATGAATGAAGGAATTTTAATGGAAGGATGAGTCATTCTTGATCACATTAAGTTCAATCGTTCACCTCCCTGGAGCTACGTCAAAACCCAGAGCCTTTCATTCTTCTTCTCTTACGTTAATCTCCCTTTTTAGTCATTCATTCCTTTCACCTTCCTTCTTCACGTTCTTCCCCCCTTAGCACGTTCTGCTCGTGTGTGTTTATTCTTTCACTTAATAATCACGTGCTTCACTAAAATCTACTCACGTGTTTCTTCCTTTTATTCATAACTAAGCCTCTTTCTCCCACATCATCTTTCACATCTTCCCATGCTCTTCTTAATCACATGAGAGTCCTCCATTCATTCTAACATGTTCTCTTGGTTATGCCCAAGCAATGATCATGTGCTACCTCTATCTCAGCTTTCCTCTTCAATCATGTGCTTTATGCTAGTGCTTCCATGCGAGAGTGGATATGACCGTAAGCTGTTTTTCATGCCCAAGCTTCATTTATGTACTGTTCACATGTTCTGCTGCTATGTGTGTGTTTGAGTTTCAGCCTTCTTCATCAAACCTCGTAACTTCTCACATGTTCTTCTCTTTTTTGACTACTCTTCTCAAGTCCCTTCACATGAGAATTTCTTCTCTAGCTTAGCTCCCTTCTCCCTACTAAACCATGGCTTTATGCACGTAACTTCTACTTAAGTTCTTCCTCATTCTCTTGTTAAATCCACATGCTGCTTCTTCTTTATTTTAGCCACGTTAAGCTTCTTTCCATTTTCTTATTCATTCTCTTCTGTTCAAGATTTCTTCTTGCTTCCTTCCACGTGAGCTACCCTATAGTTGGTTCTGCCTCTTGAACCTATGTGTGTTTAGTGTGTATTTGTGTAGTAGTTAAAGCTTGTAGGGGCGTGCAAGTAAGGAATGAGGGATATGTAAACCATGCAAATAAATGAATATGAAGCTGCCCATGTGCTTGTGACATGGAGAGTGGAACCATGAATGATTTACCAGCTACTTGGAGGAACCCATGGCTATGAGCTATGTAACATCTGGTTCTCTAAAAATCAGAGAAAACGTGAGAAACGTAATAGATGGTTTCTTTATAAACGAACAAATTCATTGAATACAAAAGGAAGTCCCCCGAAATGAGATAGTTAAGGTTCTAAAAAATTTGGAAAGCATTCTAGACTCCTAAAAATGAGAATCCCAGGCTCAGATGGAAAGAAAAATGAAGCTAGAATGAAGAAACAATTTCTTACGAAAAGCTTAAGAAACGTGATGGCATTTTCGTAATTTTGAGCAAATTATGGAATTCACAGAGGAGGGCTTTTTAAATCAAAGTTTTGAGTTCTCCAAGGTTCTTAGAGGCCTTAAAAACCATGAAAAGCCTCGAGACAGCTAAAGCCCCTCTGGTGGACGTTTTTCAATGTTGGTGTACCTGAACTTTGACAGATTCATTCGTGAAGGTTCTAGGTCTGATTTGAGTGATTCCAAAGGCATTTTACTAAATTGAGAATCTAAATTTCATAACGGAAAAGAAAGTTCTTAAAAAGGAGCTAAAACGAAGGAGAAATAAAAATGCCAAGAACGAAGGGCAAAATGAGAATTTTTGAAAAGTGTAACTTCCTTCCACTTATATATATGATGCACCTTTCTTCTCCCCTCATGATGCACAACCATGTTCTGCTTAAAACCATAGAAAGTGAGTTAGTGCTTAATGATGCACGACCATGTTTTGCCTAAAACCAAAACTATTTCTATACCCATTCTTGAGTCATATATGATGAATGAAAATGAGGGAAGGCCGTAGAAAACATTTAGAACCCATAGAAAGTGAGTTAGTGCTTTAGCTTCCATATTATGACTTAAAGAAGCAACACATAGTTAGGCTCTTTGTTTTAATTGTGTGATAACTCCAAGAGGCTTAAAAGGAGTCAATAATCATATTTGAAAGGAAATAATAGAGCCGAGAATTTATTTGAGTGGTGTTGCTTCATTAGGTGCATTTATGGACCATAATGGAGTTTATAGAACAACTTAGTGTCTAAGCAAGTTGTGTGGCCTTAGAATTTGTTTCATGAACCTAATTGGCTTCCATAAATTACATCTAGGCCAAGAGAAATCATCTCCACAAGTTTGTGTGTGTGTGGCCGAAAGAGGAAGCCTTGATTCAAGAAGGAAAGTGTGTGATTGTGTACAAGGTAGCTCTCTCCACCTTCTGTCATGCATGGATGTATGCTTAGCTTGTCTTAGAATGTGTGTATGTGTGTTTTTAAGACATGAAAAGTACGATAGCATAATTTCATATGCCATGGTTTTATGATGACATATTATGTTTTATATGATATTTATGATGTGTGCTTGGGTTTGCTTGAGTGTGGTGAGGCCAAGAACTTTTAGCTATAGTGAGGATGAGCCAAGAACCCTTAGGATTGGTTGAGACAAAGCAAAGAGTCTCCCAAGAGCATGGTTGAGTCTAAGAATGCATTAAAGAATGGGTGAGGCAAGTCCAAAATCCACAAGAAATTGGGTGAGGCTAATCCACTTGCTTGGCAAGCCTTTGTATGCTATGTATGACTTTCTTATATGATGAAAATGCTTCTTGAATGTTTGCACATGTCAACATGACCATACATGCATTTATGAGACTTGTTTGCATCTATTATGTATGATTGAATGGGAGATGAGCTATTAGGATTCTTTGAATCTCATTCCCTCTTCTCCAATGATCTCACATGCTAGGTGGACCAAGTGGACAAGGTAATAGAAGCCAACCACCTTGAAGAGAAGAGTTTGACACCAACATGCTTAGTCTTTACCTTTTAAAACCATAATGATGTCAAATGTTGTAACCCCTTGATGTATATGGTCTATGACCTCTTAGACATGTGTAATTATGATATTATGCTATGTATGAATGAGAGAATATGTTTTATAGGCATTAGAATGTGAAATGGGTATATGGTGGTAAATTAGCTTCATTGGTGGTTTGATAGAATTATGCATATGTGTGGATGAAATGGTCAAAATGAGATGCATGGAGTTTGGGACCATTTGGGCAGCTTACACAAGTCTTAATCATGCTTTTAGACTTTTCCAAGAGGTGTCAAACCCCAAGGAAAACTATTTGGACATTTTGGTATCCTATATGGAGCCAAAATTGACCATAATAGAACCTAGTGTCAGTCTTTGTCCAAATGAGCTCTTCTTGATATGAGATTGTCCCGCAATTAAGGCTTGTTGCAAGCTTTTTGGGAAGTTAAAGAACATAATTTTTGGAGGTCTACAGAATATTTGATGAATTTTCAAAGTTGGCAAATTTTCTGGTTTTGGTCATGTCACCATTCATACTGGTTTGAAAATGAAATATGTCACACAGGGCTCAAATGATGTCCAATTGTCACAAAATTATACAGAGAAACTAGATATTCTCAGTGACTTGTGCCATCTAGAAGCACCTCATTTGGAGGTCTAGAGAAGTTGATATAAATTTTTAAAGATTTTTTCCAGTATCAAGAGCTTCACCTGACCTCAGTTACTGTTCTATTGAATTTCAAGGTCTGGGCGTTCTTGAGATGGTCTGGAATTATTTTTTTCCTCTAGCTAACATCCACAACTTTCTATATTTGTATCATTTAAATGGATTGGATTTTTTTGAAATTAATTGGACATTCTCAAAGTTTGCTGCAGTAATCTGTGATAGAACCAGTGGATAGCTTAACCTCTGGACCTTTCTGGATGTCAAACGTCCTTGTTGGTGGATGTTATGGTTTGGGCATATTTTTAGTATGACATGATTTTGAGTTTTCTATAATTAGTTATGAATTTCCAAAATTTTGTTAGAAAAAAGTCAAATTCTGGCCGAAAATATGTATGAATATTCTAAGCTTTCCTTTGAATTCCATGAGTTGTGGACCACATTTTAGATGCAAATGAGTTATATTCATGTAATTAAATATGAGAATGTGATACATGAGTCCATATGACCCACGAGACTCCGAATAAAAAATTTATGCATAGCATAACACTAAGAAATTCATTAATTTATGTCCTTTTTCCTTGCTCTTTCATGGAATGCATGATGTGAAGCATGAGAATGGCATAAGATAAGCTAGGAAATTATGGTATTACATTTATTGGTATCAAAGAAAAGTTCCAGGCTCTTTAGGATTGGATTTGGCTTGAGGATGTGGCATTCGAGTTATGTGAAGGATTTGTATAGCTATGAAGAACCTTGTATGAGACATTGTGGGTGTGTGAAATTAGTTTGTGGCTTTATTCATGATAAGTAAGTTGTAAGATGGTCTTAGAGCAGTTAGTGGACACCGAGAAAGAGTGGCTTCTAGAGTAGCTTGAGCAGAGCTAACCTTGAGCAAAGTTGAGGGATCCGATGGCTAGAGCGTGATAAGGTGTGATAGCTGGCTGGGATCAATGGCAAGCCCTAGATATAAACAACAAGAAATGATCTCATTGATATGAAAAGGCTTCCTAGAGAGAGTACTTGAGGCCTAATTCTCCCTGGTAGTCATACTCAGGCCATTCTTAAATGTCTCACATAATACAGAGACAAGTAGTGATACAGCACAGTATGAAGATGAGACTGTGGCTGCACAGGACCAGTCTAGAGGGGAAGCGAGAAATAGAGTCAACCCCTAGCCATGACACCCGAATGTCTAAATAAGTATTAAAGCCTAAAAGGCTAATTCCCTCAGGCTAGAGGTCAAGTTACAAGCTACACCCTAGAGCCTTGACAGCCCAGAGGTAATAGCTAGTTGTGCATGAATGAAACAAGAGGTAGAATCCTCTAGCTCGATGATGAGCTAGATATAGAGGCAATAAGGCTCGGGTAGGTAGCTAAAGATAAAAATCTAAATCCTAGAAAAAGTAAGCTAATTAAAGGCTGTTAGCCACGGCCAATTAATTGCTTAGTCGCAGCTAATTCTTCTAGATAGCAGCGAGGCAATCTAGAGAGTTCCTCGCCGCGGCCAATTAAGAAGTTAGCCATGGCCAATACCTAGATAGAAAGCTAGGGTAAACCCGAGGCTAATTAGCCACGGTGAATGGCACCATGAATGCCTTATTAGTCATATTTAGGCCAACTTAAGGAATGAGCTGATAAGGGGTTTGATGACCCATAAAAAGCGAGAACTCCTAGCATGAGTAGAGAAAGAGAGTAGTAAATAGTCACGAACAGTTAGTAAGAAATCCATGGTCCTAGTAGTTGAAACTGAGGAAAGAGCTCAACAAAGAGGAAGTTAGATATAAGGATGATAAGGTTGTTAAGATCTGCCTTTAA
Source organism: Erythrophleum ivorense (assembly GCA_026724425.1). NCBI lineage: Eukaryota > Viridiplantae > Streptophyta > Magnoliopsida > Fabales > Fabaceae > Erythrophleum > Erythrophleum ivorense. The sequence goes on from JAIUCV010000009.1 coordinate 18,833,739, forward strand.
GGCATTAACTCCAACCTAGAGTGCTACCCAGTGAGACACTGAATGATAGAATGTCAATGTAGCCTCAAAATAACATAAAATAAGACTGCCAGCAATGAGGAACATAGTGAGTGGCCTAAAAAGGTGTACCTCATAGATAACACCTACAGGTAAGTATGAGTAGCCCAGTAATAGAAGCTCAGAAAAGAATGAGGATAGTTAGTAAGCTATAGGTCCGAGTAGATGGCCACCCTAGGCTGAGCATAAGCTAAAGCCTAGGGAAGATGACCAGTAGTATCATTCCAGGTGAGATATGTGAATGAAGGCCTCAACAAAAGTTCTCCTAGATTGAGAAAGAAAAAAATGAGACATCCTATTATCGGGGAAACCACCCAATAGTGGTTAGTAAATTCCCCTAGATAGACCCCCTGAGTCATAAAGTACAGTAATAAGGGAAGCAAGGAAGAACTAAGAAAATAGCTATAGAAGAGATGCCTCGCTTTAGTAATGACTGAATGAATAGATTAAGTACAAAAAAGTAAATAGACAGGGGTCCAATAATTAGTTAGACTAGCTCCCTAATATAAGAATAATATAGGGTTAAGGCACGTGTGTGATTAGAGCACCTAGTAGAGCATAAGCTTTCAATAAGGTAGAATCCAGACATTGAGAGTATGTATCTTGGATTAGGTTAATAGAACCCTGAAATTAGTATATTGTGCTCCTGAGATGAGGCTAAATAGATTAAATGAAGAGAAAGCCTAGCTCTGATCCAAACATAGAAATAAGTTGAGACAGACAGTTAGTGCCTTAGTACCCTCAGGGAGACTGCTTCAGAAGGTGAGTCTTGCCTTATGTAGAGAAAAAGTGTAAGCTGAGAGTGCCATAGAATGAAATTCCTGAGATTATATGAAATAGAATCCTTCTTACCAAGGGATGGTCCAACTAAGAACAGAGTAAGAGTATGAGCGAAAAGTAGACCCCCTTGATGTTACAGAGAATGAATAAGTGGAGGAACCCCAAGAAAATGTAGGTGCTCTTTAGCATAAAGAAACCTGAACTGGCAACAGAAACAGCTAGTCGTAAAACATCCTTTTACCTAAGTAAGAGGATAAGAAAGGTAGAAAGAGAAGATATGACAATGTTTAAGCCAAGGACATACTAGATTGAGAATAGATATTCAGTTAATGTACTTGAGTACTTAAGAAAGCACACTTGTCCTTAGCATAGATACCCTTCTAACATGATACTGCCCGAAGTAAAAATAGTTAGGCAACACAGAGAGATCTCGGGATGTAGTAGAGGAAGAATCTTACTTTCCCTTAGCACTCTACGAGAATAGGGCTGATAGAGAAAATAATAAAAGGAAACTTTAGATTATCAGGAAACTTGCAATATACAGGCAATAGTAGCCTTGAGCTCTATCATGAGGCGCCCATGTATTAGTATTTGATATTATGGTTTGCTTACAACAATGGTTACATGATATTAGGCCTAATCAACTTAATAGTAATGTAACTTGAGTGCGTAGTAAACGATGACATCAATCACTAAAGTGTCCCGATAATCGAAGGGTATCCTAGTTAGCTAGATAATGAGATAAGTTAGAAAAGAGAAGTAAAGGGATCCCTAGTAAAGAATGTTTAGATCCAAATAGCATGAGTTCACTATGTATGATCTGAGTCCCTTATAATACATGTAAATGAAATGAGAAGGGACCAATGCATAACCTCTCTCCTGCCAAAGATGTTAACCACACTCAGAGTGTAAGATGACTTAGTGCCAAAGCACTTAAAAGCATAACATGGGCATAGTTAGTAACTGTAGGATATAAGAGAAAGATTAGAATGAGTACACGTAAAGTAAGTAAGTCAGTAGAGTAAGAAAAGAAAGCCCTAGCAAAAGAGGCTAAAGTGGGCATCTGAGGATCCCATGAGGAGTGATGAATGAAAATTAAAACGATGGGATCCTAGAGAATTAGATGACACAGAACCCACTTCGCATGAAGAGCATGATGTACTTCTGAGTTTAGCCTCAGCTATTATAAGCAATGGTAACCAGACTTAGTAAGCATGTATTTTACTATCAGATACAGTGATCTTAGGCTTTGAAGTCTCTCAGAGATGGATCGCAATATATTTTAGCTTAACACAACGAGTTGCAGTAGACCCTAGTAGGGCTCTGAGAGGTCGTAGTAGGCCCAGAGGTCACAAAAGATCCCACAGATTTATAGAGAGCCCTAGCCACAGCATGACAGTTCTCTGGTGAGATGACAGCTTGAGATAGTTTTTACAGAGCAGTTAGTCTCAGAGACCAGTACAGTTTCAATTAGCTTTTATCTTAGAGACTAGAGACCTCTTGAGTCTGGTAAACCATTGCCACAGAGATATGAAGGCTTTACTCAGGCAGACCACTTATTAGCTGTTTTTAGAGATAAGCATAGTATATGGGATGAGGAAAGCAAGAAATTAGCTTTCCAAAGTTAGAGACAGATGAACCACTACCCAGCAGACATTTGCCCTGACCAAGGGATAAAGAGATCCTTGCATACTAGCTTATGTATTCAGAAAGGGGTCAGGTGCATTTTTTATATGAGGTAAGTAGTATAGTATATCTCTAGTGAGTAAAATTGTGAGAATACATAACATCCCACCAGAGCTTGACATAGTCAATGGTAATCGCTCTTCGGTGCCAATATGAGATATATGTTAGGCCAATCAATATTGAAATGAGGGACTATAAAATGACACTATAAGTGAGCAAAGAAAGTGAGAAAAAAATGACACTATAAGTGAGCAAAGAAAGTGAGAAAAAGTCCCAGCCTACAAAGATAGATGTAGTAGTAAACAGAGAAGCTGAGATCATTAAAAGTAGAAACTCCTCAAAGGAGTTGTAATCCCAGTAAGTAACTAAGATGTGAGGCCTATGCTAGAAAGAAATGTGAATTGTAATCATGGGATGAGCTAGTAAGAAAAAATGCATAGTAAAAGTGGACGGAACATATAAATAAGCAGACAGACAGAAACCTCCAATGGCTCTAATGATTAGAAAAGATGATGAGATGTTATGAGAAGCCATTCAGAGAGGATACAGGAGACATGATATGAAATAAGTTACCTCCCGAGATGTGTAAATGCATCCACTGAAAGAAATGTTAATCCTGCAAACGGGTTAACATTAACCCAACATGATTAGTAAGCTCTCCCAAGATAGGCCTCCAGAGTTAAAAATTCTTTTCCCTTATGAGAAAAATAAGCTAGTATTCTATAATAATAGAGCCGTCATTAAAGGCTAGTAATGAAAAATTCCCTGGCTCAGGAAAAAAATTTTAACTAGTGAAATCGCTAAGAAAAGCATATAGAGCTAAGAAGAAAGGAAAGAAAAGAACAATTAGCTAGAAAAGAAAAAGAATAAGAAGAAAGTACACCCCAAATTTCGAAGACAAAATTTATTTAAGGGGGGAGAAATGTAACATTTGGTTCTCTGAAAATCAGAGAAAATGTGAGAAACGTAATGGACGGTTTCTTCTTAAACGAATGAATTCATCAGATACAAAAGGAAGTCCCCCAAAATGAGATAGTTAAGGTTCTAAAAAATTTAGGAAGCATTCTAGACTTCTAAAAATGAAAATCCCAGGCTCAGACGGAAAGAAAAATAAAGCTAAAATGAAGAAATAATTTCTTACGAAAAGCTTACGAAATGTAATGGCATTTTCATAATTTTGAACAAATTTTGGAATTCACATAGGAGGGCTTTTTAAATGAAAGTTTTGAGTTTTCCAAGGTTCTCAAAGGCCTTAAAACCCATGAAAAGCCCCAGGACAGCTAAAGTGCCTCCGGTGGACGTTTTTCAATGTCGGTGTACCCAAACTTTGGCGAATTTGTTCATGAAGGTTCTAGGTCCAATTTGAGTGATTCCAAAGGTATTTTACTAAATTGGGAATCTAAATTTCATAATGAAAAAGATAGTTCTCAAAAAGGAGCTAAAACGAAAGAGAAACAAAAATGCCAAGAACGAAGGGCAAAATGAGAATTTTTGAAAAGAATAACTTCCTCCCACTTATATATATGATGCACCCTTCTTCTCCCTTCAAGATGCATGGCCATGTTCTACCCAAAACCAGAGGAAAACCCTAGGGGATGAGGCACACAAGAGGAGGAAGAAAAGAAGGAGAAATTCAAGGTAGAAAGGTATGGATTTTCATGGTTTGTCATGCTCTTTCTCTTCCAAACCTCTTCTCCTTCATTCTCCTTTATTTCCTATGATTATAATGAAGTATATGGATCTGTTTTAAAGGAGAAATTGAGGGAAAAATTCGCATTTGAAGAGAGGAGCTCAAAGAACACAAGATTCAAGTGAGAAAAAGCAAGAAAATAAGGTAATTTCTCTTCCTATGGTTGTCATCTTTGGTTACCTCCTCCTCCATTTTGCCTAACATGAGAAAACCCTAGGATGACTTGATTTTTAGGCAGAACCAAGGGTGAATCTAAGGAAAAAGGGTGTGGAGATTAAGAATATTCAAAAGGAATTAACAAAAAACCATTAGATTTCAAGATGCAAATTCTAAGGTTTCAATTTCACCTTGTAAAATCTAATTTTATTTGATGATTCCTAGGCCTAAATAAGAGTTCAAATGAGCTCCCAAGATCCCTAAGAGGCTCCCCACATGTATCTTCCCTTACGAAAACAAAGAAAGCTCCATGGAACCTAATATGCTTCATAGCCTCGGCCTAGCTGGGTTCTCCTAGCTAAGGAGAGTTTTAAATTTTTCTAAGCCCATTCTTGAGTCATATGTGATGAATGAAAATGAGAGGAGGCCTTAGGAAAAATTTAGAACCCATAAAAAGTGAGTTGGTGCTTTAGGTTCCATATTATGACTTAAAGAAGCAACATGTAGTTAGGCTCTTTGTTTTAATTGTGTGATGACTCCAAGAGGCTTAAAAGGAGTCAAGAATCATATTTGAAAGGAAAGAATGGAGCCTATAATTTATTTGAGTGGTGTTGCTTCATTAAGTGCATTTATGGACCATAATGAAGTTTATAGAACAACCTAGTGTTTAAGCAAGTTGTGTGGCCTTAGAATTTGTTTTATGAACCTAATTGGCTTCCATAAATTGTGTTTAGGCTAAGAGAAATGATCTCCACCTTATAGGGTGTGTGAGGTCAAGGGAGAGGATTCAAGGCTTAAGGAAAAGGTGTGCAAAATACAAGTAAGGTAGCTCTATCCACCTTCTCTCATGCATGGATGTGTGCTTAGCTTGTCTTGAATGTATGTATGTGTATTTTTAAGCCATGAAAAGTGTTCTAGCATGACTTTAATTCCATGGTGCCATGATGTTACAATATGCTCTTATATGATTTTTTTTTTTTATGTGTGCTTGGGTTTGCTTGAATATGGTGAGACCAAGAACCTTTAGTTATGGTGGGTTGGTTGAGACAAAGCAAAGAGTCTTCCAAAAATAAAGTGGGCTCCCAAGAGCATGGTTGAGTCCAAGAATTCATTAAAGAATGGGTGAGGCAAGTCCAAAATCCATAAGAAATTGGGTGAGGCCAATCCACTTGCTTGGTAAGCCTTTGTATGCTATGTATGACTTTCTTATATGATGAAAATGCTTCTTGAATGTTTGCACATATCAACATGACCATACATGCATTTATGAGACTTGTTTGCATCCATTATGTATGATTGAATGGGAGATGAGCTATTGGAATTCTTTGAATCTCATTCCCTCCTCTCCAATGATCTCACATGCTAGGTGGACTAAGTGGACAAGGTAATAGAAGCCAACCACCTTGAAGAGAAGAGTTTGACACCAACATGCTTAGTCTTTGCTTTTTAAAACCATAATGATGTCAAATGTTGTAACCCCTTGATGTAAATGGTCTATGATCTCTTAGACATGTGTAATTATGATATTATGCTATTTATGAATGAGAGAATATGTTTTATAGTCATTAGAATGTGAAATGGGTACATGGTGGCAAATTAGCTTCATTGGTGTTTTGATAGAATTATGCATATGTGTGGATGAAATGGTCAAAATGAGATACATGGAGTTTGGGACCATTTGGGCAGCTTACACAAGTCTTAATCATACTTTTAGACTTGCCCTAGATGTGCCAAACTCTAAGGAAAACTATTTGAACATTTTGGTATCCTATATAGAGCCAAAATTGATCATAATGAAACCCAACGTCACTTTTTGTCCAAATGAGCTCTCCTTGATATGAATATTGGCATGAAATTAGGGCTTGTTGAGAGATTTTTGGGAAGCTAAAGAACATAATTTTCAGAGGTCTACAGAATATTTGATGAATTTTCAAAGTTGACAAATTTTCTGGTTTTGGTCATGTCACTGTTCATACTAGTCCAAAAATGAAATTTGTCACGTAAGGCCTAAATGATGTCCAATTGCCACAAAATTGTATATAGGGAAATTTCCAATGACTTGTGCCAACTAGAAGCACCTCATTTGGAGGTCTAGAGAGGGAGATATGAATTTTTAAAGATTCTATCCAATATCAGGAGCTTCACCCAACCTCAATTACTATTCTATTGAATTTTAAGATCTAGACGTATCTGAGCTGGCTTGGAGTTATTTTTTTCCTCTAGCTAACATCCACAAATTTCCATATTGGTATCATTTGCATGGATTGGATTTTTGTGCAATTAATTAGACAGTTTCAAAGTTTGCTATAGTAATCTGTGATAGAACAAGTGGACAGCTTGACCTCTGCACCTTTTCGGATGTCAAACGTCCTCTGTGATGGATATTATGGTCTATACATATTTTTATTATGAATTAGACATCCGTAACTTTCTAGAATGGCCAAGAATTCATAATTTTGATTTTTCTAGAATTAGTTATGAATTTTCAAACTTTGGTAAAAAAAAAGTCAAATTCTGGCCGAAAATATATATGAATATTCTAAGTTTTCCTTTGAGTTCCATGAGTTGTGGGCCACATTTTATGATGAAATTGAGTTTTATTCATGTAATTAAATATGATAATGTGATACATGAGTCCATATGGCCCACGGCACTCCGAATAAAAAATTTATTTATAGCATAACACTAAGAAATTCATTATTTTATGTCCTTTTTCCTTGCTCCTTCATGGAATACATGATATGAAGCATGAGAATGGCATAAGATAAGCTAGGAAATTATGGTGTAACAAGTTGGACATGTGAAAGCTACATGGAAGTGTATGGAGTGCATGCTACATGTTAGTGTGAAAGAATGATGTCTGCATGAGAGTGAAGTGAAGTGCTTGTGTAAAGGGAGAACCTATAGCTTACTTGTGTGAGTGTTAATCCCTTACATGAAAGTGTAGCTATGTGTGTTTCCCTTAAGCCTCCCTCCTCCAATAATTGTAGCTTCACATGAATGTGCAAATGAGTATGTGACAACGTGAGCTTCCACGTGAGTAAAAACCAAGTGTGTGCAATAGATGATGGGTGACATTAGGTCAGGGGAAAAGCTATCTAAATGAGCTTCATTCTCCCATTCTTCATTTTTTTTCAAAATTCCATTAGAAATATGAACCATTATTCCCTCTTTGAACTTGCACACTTGAAACTCCATCCCTTCTTCAAATCAATTTCTCATTCAAGTTCCAATTGCCATTGAAAATCTACACAAATAACAAGAAAAAAAATTCAACAGGAAAAATTCACAAAATTATTTAAAGAAATTTATTCATTAAAATTCTAAAATTTTGTAAATAATTTCTTTGAGTGCAGAAATGGCCACTAAACTCAAATATTATCTAATAAAATACAAAAAGCCATATTCAATCATCAAAATGCCTAAGTTTAAGAGGATTAAAATATATAAAAAATGGAATTTATCAAATTCTCTCACACTTTACTTTGCATTCATGGGTAAAACTCAAAATCCAAGGAAAGACTAGTGGAATGGCAAGTAGAGAGTGAAAATGCAAAAAGGGAGTGAAGTGTAAAAATCACAAGATAAAGAATGATCCCAACTCTTCAACACTAACAATCAAAGCTAACTTCACTTGCATTAAGAAAGTAAGTTTCATGGAAATTTCATTTGAAAAGAATGAATTAAAAATGTATAGCCCCTCACATGGATTAGTGTTTACTCTCAACTTTTAAGTGTTATGTATCACTCAAATTCCACTTATCAAAACTAACTACCATAGGCTTGTCTAGCTTCTAAATCTCCATTACCCATGTCAAATGCAAGGCAAAAATCAAAGGACTCTATTTAATGTTGTAGTGAGGTTAGGGAATGGAATGAATGGATATACAAGAACAAGGTAAAACAAACAAATAGATACCTTAGAACCTCAAAGGAAATAAAAGGAAATTTATGATAGGGGAAATGTGCATTTCAAGGCCTTCTTTCCAACTAATAGTAGTAAATGCAAATAAGACTCAAACACTACTTTCTTTGATTTTCTATTGCTTCCATTTTATTTTCTTTCTTTTTATTTTCATTTTTTCGTTCATTGATTTTCTTTTTCTTTTCTATCTCTTCTTTTCTTTCCATTTTTGTAAAACATTTTCCTCAACCTTTAATGGCCTAAGTGATGTAAAGCACACATTTACCTATCCTAATTAGATGTAATGCTTGTTGAAATCCATAAGGTATCTTTAAACAAGGTGGGAAACTTTTTTTTTCTTTTCATGGCTAAAGGTTCAAGAAGAAAATAAAACAAGGTTCAAAGTGGCTAAACAATGGGTAAAATGCATGTAACGGTTGGCTTTTTGGCTCACTAGCTATAAAAGAAATGAATGCCTTATCATTTTCATGCATGCAAATGCAAATGTAGTCTCAATAAAGAATCAAGACAAGTTCTAGAGTGAAAACAATGATAGGTGAATACACACTAGAAATGAACAATTAAGGCTCAAATCCTCACCAGCTAATGGCTATCAGAATAATTCATTGAAATCAAATTCATTGCCACTTCACTTGAATCAAAACACAAAATCCATCACTTATCATGTCAAAGTAAATCCAAGCTATAATCATCTCAACTTGCAACTTCTACAAAAACAAAATTTTTTAAGCTTAAAAAAATACAAAAACAACACAAAACTTCAAAAATAAAACAAAAGACTAAAAACCTAGAAAAATCAACTAACTAAAACAAAGCAAAATAAAAAATTTTATTTGAGTGCTCCCCCTCACACCTAACACATTGCATTGTCCTCAATGCCAACACAAAATCCAACTAACAGAAAAGACAACATAATATAAAAAGGGAAATAGAAAGTGTACAACCGGGTAATCAAGGTGGGTTGTGAAGTTGGAGCTCCTCTTTGTCATCCCTTGGAACTCTTTTATGAAAGTTCTTGAGCCTATGTCCATTAACTTTGAATTTAGCTCTAGTCTGCTCATTCAAAAGCTCAATTGCACTAAAAGAGAAAACATCAGAGACTAAATATGGAGCTTCCTATTTAGAACAAAGCTTACCTGGCATAAGCTTTAAGCGGGATTTATAAAGCAGAACTTTTTGGCCAACAACAAACTCCTTTCTTGCAATCACCTTGTCATGGAACATCTTTGTCTTTTCTTTATAGATCCTCACATTATCATAAGCTTCCAAGCATTTAAGCTCTTGGAGTTGGAATTTTCTGTGAGACCCCACTCCATTCAAATCTAAATTGCATTTCTTCACAGCCCAATAAGCTTTGTGCTCCACTTCCACTGGTAAGTGGCAAGCTTTACCAAATACCAGCTGATAGGGTGACATGCCAATGCGAGTCTTGTTAGCAATCCTATAAGCCCAAAGTGCATCATCTACCTTCTTGCTCTAATCCTTCTTATTTAGCTGCACTGCTTTCTCCAAAATTTGCTTCACTTCTCAGTTAGAAATTTTTGCTTGGCCATTTGTTTGAGGGTTATATGGAGTAGCTGCTTTATGCACAACACCATACTTGCTAAGCAAGCTTTACATATGTAACACCCAATAATTAATTAAGGTGTTAATCATGGATTAGGTTAATTAAGAATAATTAATATGGGATAATTGGGCAAGTTAAGTGAATGGATATTTTATAGAGATAAATTATTAATATGGGTTTGAGATTTAATTGGGAGAGAAATTTCATCTGGGCCCAAATTAATGTAGAAGGTCATGATAAGAGGCTAATGGGGGCCCAATAAGCTAGGTGCAGGCCCAATATAATTCAATCTGATAGAGGCCCAAGATCCACCTTGCATAGGTTCTTAGGAAGGCCCAATAAACCTTATGCAGACCCAAAATAATGGAGATCCTAAAACTTGGTCTGGCCCAATTGAAATTTCAGCAACCCAACACCTTAAAACTGGCCCAACAAGGCTAAAAATCTGAAGCTCATTTGGAGTTGGACCTTGGAGCAACCCATGACCCATATTTAACCCAACTAAAACCCTAATGCTTCAGCCTTTTCCCCACTTGCTGAAACACAAAAACACAACTCAAATTCGGAGGTCTAAAAGGGAGGCTAGGGTTCTTGGCCTAAATCCACCATTTCTTACCTCTAAGCTCAAAATCAGCCAAGGTAATAGTTATATAACTTAATCCTCTCATCTTTCTCTTCATTTTGGTCCGATTAGTTTTTCATTTGGAGTATTTTCACCATACCCAAAATCTGAAATGTGGGTGTTTGGGGATTTTCTTGATGAAATTCATAGGTTGAGACTAGGGCTACCATTAGATAAGTATAAACCCTCTATTTTGATGCTTTCTTTGCTAGTTTGAGACCCTTATGGTTGATTTATAATATGGGTATTAATTTTCTACGAATTTGCTTAGAATTTTGGATTAAATATTGACGTTTCTGGTGGGGGACATACTTAATCCGAATTTGAGACTTGTAGTGGTTGGGTAAGTGATTCTTAGATAGTCATTAGCATTTTAAATTCTTTGAGTACTGATTGTAACTGTTAATGATGAATTAGAGTAGTAATTCTATGATGCTATGGTTATAGGAGGATTTCTGCACCATTGGTGACTGTTGCAAGTGTCTATAAGTGAGGTAATCGGATTTATAAAAATTCCATGCATATATCTGTGTTAATTTCATATTTGCTATACATGAATGATTTAAAATGTTGAATGAATTGATTGGCTATCTATTGTATTGTGCTGGACCTTGTGAGTCCATGGTGGAGCTGTGGTGCGACTGCCACCCATGCATGTGCTTTGATTGGTCACTGGGTTATGATCAAACCCCAGATGCACTGAGCCCTAGTTGTTCTCAATGGGGAGTAGGTGCCGTGGACAGGTCTCTCCCGGTGTTAATGGCCTTTAACATGTGGAAATATGATTGCTAGTATGGAATGATAATCATAATAGCCTAATTGTTTCATTTACTGATATGACTGGTATTTTACTGTTGCTTATGTGAAATTATGCATGTATACTAATTAAACTGGAATATATGATGGAATTTCCTTGGTTACTGAGATTTATATCTCACCCCATTTTATGGGATTAATATTTTAGGTGAAGGTTCTTCGGGTAAGGATAAGGGTAAGCAAGTGGATGAACATCCATAAGTTAAGGGCGGGTGTGGAGAGCTACACTTGGTCTAAGTAGAATAGAGTAGATGCTAACTTTGTTAACTTTTGTATAGCATCATCATGTATCTGCATTGCCAAGTGTAGGAGATTGTATTTTGTTAAGATGGAATGTAACTAATGAGTAATAGGCTTTACATTAGCTGTTGATGGATGTATGAATCTTGACACTCATTTTGGCTAGTGAACCTATGATATATTGACTATTTGAGTAATGTAATTCTATGATATATTGATGCATGAAATACTCAATGAAAGTATGATTGAATGACCATTGTGAGAAATTGTAAATCTGTTGATATAAGACCAATGAATGAGTAGGAGAATCCATTTTTAATGGTGGGATGGGTAATGATCTAATAGCTAGGGAATTCAATAGATAAGTGCTAATAAAACCTTACAATAAGTGGGAGAGTGGCCCTAGATAGAGAGTGGAGAGTATAAGGCAAAGTTTTAAGAGTAGTAGGATCAGAAGACATTTGGCCGCGGCCACAATATGGTTAGCCGCGGCCAATAGTGTCGAAGTTGCCCAGGGAGAGCACCAGAGAGAAATTCGCCGCACCAAATAGGGAATTAGCTGTGGCAAAATGTGAGAGGCTAAACTGGGAGTTATCCAGAGGGTAATTCACCGTGATGAATTGAGGAATTGGGCGCGGCGAACTTTTGTAAAAATGAGCCAGGCATTCTAGAGAGCAATCAGCCGCGGCGAAAGTATGTGTTGGCTGCGGCCAATAGCGAGAGGCGGGTGAGGGAAGTTCCAGGAGGCTTCTTCGTCGCAGTGCCATGTAGGTTGGCTGCGGTGAAATTAATAGCGATGCGAGAGGTGAAGCCGAGGGGAATTGGCTGCGGCGAATGTCTTGAAATCCCTATATTGACTAGAAAATCTTGGTTTTCCATATTGTAACCCCAAGGGATGACTTGTAAACATTGATAGAAGATAAATGTGAGTTGAAATGATAGGTAATAGAATCAAGGCTCATAAATGAATGTTTGTTTCCCCTAAGGTACGTAAGTGTTTGTAATTATATGATTGATGACTCTAATGAAATTAAGGTTCAAATTTCCCCATATTTTCACAACGTAATTAGTCTTAATGACATGAAACCAAGGATTAGGGTTGTTAATCACGTATTTAACCTTAATTACAATGATTAGAAGTTAGGGTCGTCACAACATACTCTGGTTGCAAAAATGAGTGCCCTGGTCACTGATAATGGCTCTGGGAATACCAAACCTATAGAAAATATGAGAGTGAACAAACTCTACAACCATAGAAGAATCATTAGTCCTAGTGGGTTTTTCCTCCACCCATTTCGAAATATAATCAATAGACAATAAAATGTATGCAAAGCTAAAAGAAGTAGGAAAAGGTCCCATAAAATCAATGCTCCAAACATCAAAGACTTCACAAAACAAAATGGGATGTTGTGGCATTTCATTTCTCCTAGATATGCTTCTTGTTTGTTGATACCTAATACATCTTTTACAAAAATCAAAGGCATCACGAAACAAGGTAGGCCAATATAATCTTTTAACTAGAACCTTCCTAACTATACGTTTTGGACTGAAGTAACCTCTAAATGCAAGTGTGTGACAAAATTTCAAAACAAAATCGAATTCTATATCAAGCACATAACGTCTAATCACTTGGTCACTACATAGTCTCCACAAGTATAGATCATCCCAAATATAATATTTAGCTTCACTCCTAAACTTATTCAAATGATGTTTATTCAAATCAATAGGTAATTCAAAAATAGCTAGATAATTCACTAAATCCGTATACCATAAGTAGAATCTATGCACAACATACAAATGCTCATCAAGGAAATCATCATCAATAGGTGAGGAATCTACCTTCAGAGCCTCAATTAAGCTCAAGTTTTTTGCTCCACTTTTATCTCAGATGTCAATATCAAACTCTTAAAGCAATAGCATCCATTTAATCAATCTTGGCTTTGCATCAGGCTTCTTCAACAAATACTTCAAGGCTATATGATCAGTAAAAACAATTACTTTAGTATCAAGCAAATAAGATCTAAATTTATCCAAAGCAAAAACAATAGTAATAAACTCTTTTTCTGTGGTTGTATAATTTGCTTGGGCCCCATCTAAAGTCTTGGGTGCAAAGCTATCACATGGGACCTTTTATTCAATCTCTAGCTCAAAGTTACACCTACAACAAAACTAGAAGCCTCACATAAAAGCTTAAATGAGAGGTTCCAATTAGGAGCCTGAATAATGGGTGGGGAAGTCAATCTTTTCTTAAGATAATCAAAAGTTGTTTTACATGTATCATCAAAATGGAAATCAACATCCTTTTGTAACATCTTAGATAATGGCAAAGCAATTTTACTAAAATCCTATATGAATATTCTATAAAAACTTGTGTGACCTAGGAAAGACCAGACTTCCCAAACATATGTCGGATATGGTAAAGAAGTGACAACATCTATCTTAGCCTTATCAACCTCTATGCCCTATTCAAATACAACATGAGCTAATATAATGCCTTTTCGAACCATAAAATGACACTTTTCAAAATTAAGTATAAGGTTCTTTGCTATGCATCTCACTAAGACTCTATCAAGACTAGACAAGTATTCATCAAAATAGTTCCCACATACAGTGAAATCATCCATAAAAATTTCTATACAGTGTTCCAAAAAATCACTAAAAATGGAAACCATGCACTGTTGGAAAGTTCCAGAGGCATTCTTCTATGGGCAAATGTCCTAAATGGGCACATAAACATTGTCTTCTCTTAAGCCCCCCAAGGCTATGCATATATAAAAATAACCTGAAAATCTATCCAGAAAATAATAGTGAGACTTTCCAACTAAATGCTCAAGCATCTGATCAATAAAAGGGAGAAGGTAATGATCCTTTCTAGTAACTAAATTAAGCCTCCTGTAACCAACACAAACCCTCCAGCTATTTTGTATGCAAGTGGGCACCAATTCATTATTTTCATTCCGGACCATTGTAATCCCTAATTTTTTTTGGAACTATAACATCCGATTTTCTGAAAATCCAAGAAAACGTAAGGAAATGTGAGAAACGTAACATATGGTTTCTCCGTCAACGTATGAAATTCATCGAATATGAAAGGAAGTCCCCCAAATAGAATAAATTGAGGTATAATAAAATTAGAATAATATTCTAGATCGTAAATAATGATGAGTCAAGGCTAGAGGTGCCCTAAAATTGGGGCTAAAATAGATGAAAAAAAAAGAGATCAGAAAAAGGTCCCAAAGAGCTTCCAAAGTCAAGTATGAAGAAGCCAGCGACTAAAATGCAAAGAAAAGTTATATGCCGGGCAAAATGTATAAATTGCCCTAAAGTTCAGGGAACCTTAGTTTCACCCTCTATTCGTGGATTTAAGCACGAATATCAAAAAATCGGGCAAGAATCTTAAAAATCTGTGACCCACAGCTAAACTCAGTTTGATGAGACGGGTCCAATGATACCAAGTTGTTCGGATGGGCGGGCGGGATCTGGTCCAGGATCTGGTTATCCCAATCAGTAGTCATGAGCAAAATGGAAAAAAGAAGTTGTAAGAATTATAGAAATAAAAATAGCTAAAGGGCTAAGAAACCCTAAAGGAGTTTTAGGGACAGAATTGCAGTAAATGAAAAGTTTATAGCACAATCATAATACAGAACGGTGAAAATTACACCTATAGATCTGGGTGTCCGATTGACACCGAAATTTGTGAGGATTGGGGTTAAGGGCCCTTGAACCATGTTTGAAGCTTAGTATGACCAGAAAGTAGAGGAAATAATATTTATAAATTTTAGAAAGTCTAAAGGTATGTATTGTATCGTAAAACCTTAATTGGGTTCAGACACTGATTTTTAGACTACTGTAAGGCCCAATAGTTAATTCTAAAGGCCCGATAAGAGAAGAGAAGATATGATTAGGGTTTTAGAGAAGATGAAATCCAAATATAAATATAGAATGAAAGGAAAAGAAGAAAAAGATTTTAGTTATTTTAAAGAATTAACCATGGTTAAGTTAGAAACTAACTATTATTGAGTTAAAAGTTAACCATGGTGGAGTTAAGAAATTAACCATGGTTACTCTCCATAACTTAAGGGCTAAGGCAAGGCTTCCAAGTGTGTGGCCAAGAATTTTTGGAAGAAGATATTTAGTTATGAAATTAGAAAGTCAAAAGAAAAAAAGGAATGGAAGGTTAAGATTTGATCTTGAAAAGGTTAATCCAAGGGTCCAAATTTAGTATGACCATTTAACTTCATTAGATTCATCTTCTTCACCTCCATTCCACCATTTTCACGCCACACACAAGGAAGAAAGAAAGAAAAACGTGGAGAGAGAGAGAGGGAGAAAAAGTGGAAGATGAAGTGAAACCAAGCAAAACTACCACCATTCTTCACCAAATTTCTTCATCTTCTCCATCCTCGAACCATTTCTTCCAATGTGCAGCTGCATATTCATCTTTTGTTCAAGGTGAAATTTTGCTCTAAGTGGGAAGAGAAAGGATTTTAGTGTGAGAAAAGCAAAGGAAGCAAGGTTTAAGCTTAAAGAGTAAGTTTTCTCCATCTTATACTTGTAAATCACATGCTTTAAGCTAGTTTTGTTAAACCCTAGCCATGAGTTATTTTTGGACAGCATATGAATCATTAGAAATGGAGTTTATATGTTGAATATGAAGACCTTGAAATGATGTTTATATGTTGAACATGAAGGCCATATGAGCTTAGTTGTGTTATGTGCTGAGACTTTGGAAAACACAAAGACTGTAATTTTTGGGAAAATAGAAAGCATGGGGAGATGCTGTCCGAATTTTCCCAAAATTTTTATGGTGTTTTATTAATGTCTTAAAGTAATGTATACCAAATTTCAAGTCCTAAAACATAAAGGAAAAGGCTATGGAATTTTTAGAACCAAAGAAACGCACTTTAAGCTTAAAACGGAGCTAGATTATGTGATGACCAAAACGTGATGTTGGGGCTGGGATTTGATGATTTTATCCATTCCAATGGATTCAAAAGAGTGTTTTTAGCTAGGAATACCCATGGGAAAGTCCCCAAAATGCATGGGATAAAATTCCCTAATTTTGGCCAAGAAATGCATACGATTTGGCCATAGTAATGGGAATGGAAAGAGTTAGATTTTTTCAATTCCAATGGTCCCATTAAGTTTAAAAGGGGTCATCCTACTTTAGAAGTTAAGGTTTATATGTTGATTGTAATGAATTATCATTATGATTATAGGGTTTGATGTTGTTTTGGGAACTCCAAAAGTAAGTAAACCGAGTCCCAAAGATTGAGGAGCAAAGTTTGCTAAGGTAGTAGTTTTTCTCTCTCTTTCCTTAAGCTTGTATGTTTGTATAACGATGAGTATTATTCTACATCAAATTGTTATTTATGCTATAAGATGAAATATGTATGTTTAGATCATGCTTGGCTTTGTATGAGATTCCTTGTATTCCCATATAGTATGTGGCATCTTGATGGGTATTATGTTATGTACTTACATGCTTGCTTGTGAATGAGATTGGTTTACTACTACTGAGATTTCATAATCTCACCCTAAATATAACCCATGCTACGTCCGAGTTCAAGCAAATAAAGGGGCAAAGGATGTGGAAGCATAAATTGAGGACCGTACTTTTATGTATCATATTTTGTTATGTAATTAAATATTTTAGATTATTGCATGCATGAGTTACGTTATGATACTATAAGGTACTCAGGTATGAAATAGAAAACCATGTATATACCTAACCCTGAAGTAAAAAGAGTATAACTAGCGTGCATAAAATGCAAGAATGCCTGTACTTATATAAAGGTAAAATAATAATAATAATAATAATAATATGACCAATGAGGGGTAAAACTGTCCAATTTGTTGTAGGTAACTTTATATGAATTTATATGCACTCTGCTAAGTAAGTATTTTGCCCATGTAAAGGGCTTATAGAGCTTGAAATAGAGCCCTGAATTAACCTCATACGATTTTTTTATAATTAAGTATGTATTTTCAAAGTTAGATAAGAATTTGGAAATGACCAAATGAATAGTGAAATTGTATGAGGAAGTTTTAAAATGAAAATTTTTTATCAGTTCAGGTTTCCGTTGACTTCTCTCAGTAATATATGAGGTAATTGTAGTAGGAAAAGGGTTATAAAATAAGGTATGACAGGAACCACCTTAACAAGACTAACCCATTTGCTATAAAAAATAGGATATATAATACTAGTAGATAAAAGTTTAGAAACTTCCTTTTTAACCACATTCAGAATAAGTAGGTTCATTGTCTTTAAGGTTGCCTCATTGGTTTTGCCCTATCCACTGACAAAATTCAGTGCATGCTTGTAACAAGGCTAATGTGAGGTATATCTGTTAAGGTCTATCCTATCACTTTTCTTCTCTTCCTCAAGACCTCTAGAAGCTTCTCTTCCTCCTTTAGGATAATGTCACTAGCTACAATCATTGGAAGCTTTTCATCTTTTTCCAAATATGTATACTTGAGAGTGTCTAGTAGTGGTTTGAACTTTAAGATGGCAGCTTACTCAACTGAAGGTATAAGTGGTTTGATTTCAATCTCTTCCATGCCAAATACCTATTCAGACAACTCACAGATAGAAGAAACAACTTTCCCCTCCTTGGGAACATCAATAGCAAGGGAAGAATCAAAAGAATTAGTAGTCAAGTGAATATCAGCATCATAATTACCTAAACTATCCATACCAGCATGCAAAGACTCATCACAATTAGAGAAAGCAATAAAACCAGTAAAATCAATAGAGGTTCTAGATGAAATAGAATTAACCTGATCAGCAATAGATTCTTTAGAGTCAATACTATCATACAAGCTAAAAAATTCATCAATTTCTCTACATATAGTACAAGAATGAGAATCATCATAAGTGTGCCTCAAAGAATCGTCAAGATCAGCAATATTGCAAGAATCAGTCAATATGCTATCCCTAAACTTAACACTAGTATATCAATTAAACTCACATTAAAACAGAGTTATCATCACATGGGTGTTTCATGGCATCAAATATATTGAATTGTGTCAATTACCAGCAAACTCCATTTGAAGAGTACCCTCATGCACGTTTATAATTGTCTTTGCACTTTTTAAGAAAGGTCTACCTAATATGAGTAGGACATAACCATGAGATCTATATCTATCATCCTCCATGTTAAGGACATAAAAATTAGCTGAAAATATCAAATCCTTTACCTTAACTAGGACATCCTCCAACACTCCTAAAGGATAAGCGATGCTCCTATTTGCAAGCTGCACAACCACTCCAGTAGGTTTTAGCTCTCCCATCTACAAAGATGAGTACACTGATTTAGGCATAACATTAATAGTAGCACCAAGATCAATCAAAGCATTAGAAAACTCAAAATTTCCAATAGTGTATGGAATTGTAAAAGTGCCTGGATCTTGACATTTGTGGGCATTGTTAGCTATATAAGTACTGAAATATTCTTGCCAAAATTAACCTTCTTATTCCCTCTCAATTGTCGCTTGTTGGAACATATTTCCTTGAGAAATTAGGCATACTTAGGGATGGTTTTGATTGCTTCCAACAAAAGTATATTGACCTCAACCTTCTTGAAGGTCTCAAGGATTTCTTTTTCAATTTCTGCTTTAGTTTGCCTCTTTCCCAAAGTAGGTCTATGTGGGAAAGGCAAAATCTTCTTTAGCTTTTCTTCTTTCTTAGGCTCATCAAGTGCGACGTATATTTTTGATGATGTTGGCTTATCCATGGTAATGGTATCTAAGAATCCCAGAACATCCTTTCCACTTTTAATAGTGATGGCACTAACATTACTGATATTCCTTGGATTGATAATTGTCTGTGATTGCAATTGGCTTGAACCTTGGGATTTTACCTCACTGAGAAAGGTAGCAAACTGACCTAACTGAGTATCAACCCTTCTTTTCAAATTTTACATAATTTGGATCTTGTATGAAAATAGAACACTAATTTTGATATTGGAATAAGAACTATACCTGTAGTTGCTATAGCAACAATCTAGAAGCTGGATCTTCCTCTTTATCACCCTATGCTTAGATGAGCGGCTTTCAATGGAACTAGCACTCTTAATTGGGGTTAAAGAGGGGACCTAGCTCTTATATATAAATGTTTTATCGAGCCCTCCCATCATGGGCTTCAATAAAACATTCAGCCCACACAATTAATACCGCTCACGAAACTCTTCTATTAATGTGTGTTAAAGCTCATCAATTTTATGATCACTTGGTTTATATTGGGCTTATGATAATTTTTAATGGACCATAATCAACCCAATTTTAGAAATCATTAAAAGAATTAATGTGAGCTCATATAAAAATTTTCCAACATTCTTCCACTTGGGCTATATTAATTTGATTTTAAGAAAATTCATTTTATTTTAGAAAACGACTCTTAGGTTGACGAAACAACAAAAAATTTATGTGCTCACTTTATTTAGAAAATAATAGTTCTAAGAAAGCACATCGTACACAATCCAGTCCAACATAACTACCAATAAGGGATAATGGCGATCATCATGCCTTTTAATGACATAAGACCAATCCACACTCACACATATTGGCATTATATTGACATGGATCATAAGTCTAGAAGTGTGGTAAGAAATAGCTCTCAAAGTGATCAATTATGCACTATTTCTTATTGATCCTCCATATGATTTCTCAACATTTGTGTGCTAGACCGTAATTAGAAATCATGATTTTCTCAATATCAATACACTAAACCGTAGTAAGAAATCGTACAACTCATAACAAGTCTGTATGTCTCAAATACTTTATCTCGAGAATACGATATAGTGCTATAAGCGACATATCTTGACAAATACAATGGTCATCCTTAAGACTAGCACCATATCTCAAGGTACATGTTGCATTCAATCCTTGCACAAGCAAAATATTAAAAGTGATGATCATCAATAAAAATATGGCATGTCAAATATATGAAAATTCATGAAATTCATCAATATAAATAAAAGACATTTGCGAAATCATCATATAAAATAAAATAAAAGGCAAAATATAAACTCCCACTAACTTAAAAGATCAAAAGACCCTAAAATACCCATGTTCTCAACATGTTTATTGAACTGTATGAGTCTTAATCCTTTAGTTAAAGAATCAATTAACATTAACTCATTATTTATGAACTATATGGCAACGTCTCCTTTCATAATATTTTTCGTAATATTCACTACCATGATCGGACCTAACTATTTTGATGACACTCCCTAATTGCTTTTTAACCTCAATTCGTTAAATTTTCAACATATCAAGGGTTTTAAACTTTTCTTTAATTAAAAAGATATATCTGTAACTAGAAAAAATTATCAATAAAGGTTATAAAATTGAAAAAAAAAATCTAACTTTATCAAGTACTAAAAGAGAAACTAAATTTCTTCTAAATGACAAAAATAAAAATTTCTAAAGAAAGCCGATAACCAAAGTCTAATCACAAAACAATTATTCCTATATATTTAACTTCAACATCAACACCATTGCCTACCTTCAGCTTGGACTCATTCTCTTTTGGCTTCCTGTTGATTATGAACCCCTTAGTCTTTGCCCTTCTTTACTAACCAATTTTTATATTTAAGACAATCAGCCTTTTTATGACCCTTCTTCTTACAAAAATAACAACTTATATCCTTTATTTTTTCTCCATCATTTGTATTCTGATGCTCACCATACCTTTTGAAGTTCTGTTCCTTTTTAGGAGTATGTGTTTTCTTGTCCTTAAATTTTTCTTTTCCTTTATGGAAATTTAGCCTATTGTGGGAAACTAAGTATACATTTTCATTCTTTTCCTTCTTTAGTTTTTCTTCCTCAGCCACGCATTTAGAAATCAAGTTATTTAGATCCCAAGCCTAATCTTGTAGGTTGTAAGCAGTTTTAATTTGATTGAATTCTTACGGAAGCGAATTAAGTGCATGATGGATGATAAAACTATTTGGAATTAGAATATTATGAGCCTTAAGCTTAGTTTGAGCATGCACCATCCTCATGATATATTCCTTAACTCCCTTAGTACTATCGTATCTCATACTTGTCAACTCACCCATGAGTTGTCCTGCTTTAGCCTTGTCAGACATATGGTACCTCTTTCCTACAGCATCGAAGAACTCCTTAGCTTTTGTGGTTTTTGGTAAACCACTCATGAGATATTTAGCAATTGATCTTTTGATGGCTATGAGATTAAGACGGTTGGATTTCTCCCACTTACTATTCCTTTTGTTCGGCAGTGCTATTCTCAATGGGTTTCAAAGGTTCACTTTCACCTAGTACTAGATCTATGTCCACTTTTCCATGGGCAAATTCTACATCTTGTTTCCACCTTTTATAGTTGGAACTATTTAGGACCTTAATGGTGGCATTATTGTTGTTCACAGCAAATAAGACTATAGATAAAATTGCAACCTGGTCAGTAAAGCAGGCAATTTCAAAGCAGCTTAAGTTGAGTAGGCCATCCTTGAGAAGCACCTGTTGCATCATCATGAACTCCCCTTTGGGCAGAGAACAACATGCATTAGGCCTCTCTAGCATGAAGCTAATATGAATGAAGATATGTAGCATTGCGAGTCTTATCCCCTTTGGGTACATAACTCCCTCAAACTACGTATCTCAATCCAACAAGGAAGTTTATAGCTGAGAAAATCTATCCCCTCTGGGCAGATAAATTCTTTTAACTATTTACTTCCACCAGCACACTGCATGCCATACTAGAGTTGGTATATATAATAACCCCCTTTGGGCAGGTAATTATATAGAGTAACTCAATTTCTATCAATAAGGGACCTCATCAATTTTGTGTATTTAAAAAAAATATTTTGGTGTCATAAATACACAAAATAATATTTCTAGACTAGAATAAGGAAATTGCCTTACCTCCTATCAACAAAAAGAATTAAATGGTTTTAATAACTTTGATGAATGAATTTGGTGATTTATTCGCAATAGTTTATTAAAATAAAATTCCTAGGCTAGGAGAAAATTCATATCCCATTAACCATTTTATTTCATCTTCGTCCTTTCTTTGTTTTGTTTTCTAAAAAAAAATTGAAAATTTTTGAGAAAAAATTTGAGAAATAGTGTGATTTTTTTTTTAGTTTTTGTGAAAGTTGCAAGCTGAGATGATTATAGATTGGATTCACTTTAACATGATAAGTAATGGATCTTGTGTCTTGATTCAAGTGAAGTGGCAATGAATTTGATTTCAATGAATTATTCTGATGGCCATTAGCTGGTGAGGATTTAAGTTGTATTTGTTCATTTCAAGTGTGTATTTACCTATCCTTCTTTCACTCTAGAACTTGTCTTGATTCTTTGTTGAGATCACATTTGCATTTGCATGCATGAAAATGATAAGGCATTCATTTCTTTTATAGCTAGTAAGCTAAAATGCTAACCATTACATGCATTCTATCTATTATTTAGCCACTTTAGACCTTTTTTATTTTCTTATTAAACTCGTAGCCATGAAAAGTGAAAAAAAAAATGTTTCCCATCTTGTTTTAAGACACCTTAAGGATTTCAACAAGGATTACATCTAATTAGGATAGGTGAATATTTACTTTACATCATTTAGGCCATTAAAGGTTGAGGAAAATGTTTTGAAAAAAATGGAAAGAAAAGAAGAGATAGAAAAACAATGAATGAAAAATGAAAAAAAAAGAAATATATACGAAAAAATAAGAATGAAAATCAAAAGAAAGAAGTGTTTTAAATTGAGTTTGTAGTTACTTTTATTAGTTGGAAATAAGGCCTTGAAATGCATATTCTTCCCTATCATAGGTCTCATTCATTGCTTTTGAAGTTCTAAGGTATCCATTTGTTATTTGTTTGTCTTTGTTCTTGTATACCCACTCATTTAATTCATTCCCTAGCCCCATTACCACCTTCAATAAAGTCCTTTTGATTTATGTATTGCATTTGGCATAGGTGGTGGAGACTTAGAAGCTTGACAAGCCCATGGTAGTGAAATTTTGATAGGTGGAATATGAGTGATCTACATTGCCCTTAACCACTTGAGAATTGAGAGTAAACACTAATCCATGTAAGGGGTTATGCATTTTTAATTCATTCTTTTCAAATGAAATTGCCATGGAACTTACTTTCTTGATACAAATGAAGTTAACTTTTATTGTTAAAGTGTTGAAGAGTTGGGATCATTCTTTAACTTGTGATTTTTATGCTCTCTTTTTCATTTTCATTCTCTACTTGCCATTCCACTATCCTTTCTTTTGGATTTTGAGTTTTGCCTAAGAGTGCAAATGTTTAAGTATAGGGGAATTTGATGAAGGCTATTTATATATATATTAATCCTCTTAATTTAGGTACTTTAATAATTAAATATGGCTTAATGGATGTAATTGAATGGAATTTGATTTTAATTGGCCATTTTCTACATTTTGGGAATTAATTTACAAAATTATTGACTTTAATGCTTAAATTCCTTTAAATAATTTTGTAAAATTAATCCTACTTAATATTGTTTATTATTTTTG
Organism: Erythrophleum ivorense; assembly: GCA_026724425.1. Taxonomy (NCBI): domain Eukaryota; kingdom Viridiplantae; phylum Streptophyta; class Magnoliopsida; order Fabales; family Fabaceae; genus Erythrophleum; species Erythrophleum ivorense. The sequence goes on from JAIUCV010000009.1 coordinate 18,857,784, forward strand.
TAGAATTTTTTATGGGCAAATAGCATTTGAATAAGAGATTGGTTTGAAGAAGTTGTGGAAGCTTTCCAGGTCATGGACACAACACTTAACTCACTAAGTGCACACATCAATACATGTTCATGCATGGTTCATTCTTTCATTCACACACACACATAGCAGTATGAGACAAAAAGCCACGTAACTCCCTCACATGAGTAAGCACCAGGTCACATAGCATCCTCTCTCATGTGGACCCACAATGCACTTCATTGCATAAATCCATTCCATGTAGCAACTTTATTACACTAGCACATCCATTTTTAGACAAAAGCTATGACTTGGAGAGATGCATGGAGAGCCTCAAGTCAAGAAGCATGTGTAGTAGTGCATTCTAGTCACACTGCATAATTATTGCACTCCATATTCTAGCACACACTCCACTCATGGGTTTAAGGTCCACTAGTGATGTGAGAGATTGACACGGGAAAGATTGAAGCAAGCCATGAGTTCTAGCAACTTCAGAACACTCACACACAAAGGTCACGATCTCTCAACACACAAAGCTTCACTCTAACACGTAACATGCCATGCACTCCATTCACTTCCATATTGCTTTCATACATCTAGTAGTTGTACTCTCCATTCATTTAATTAATACACGGGTTTGAGAGGCAGAACGTGTAGAAGAAGTTGTAGAGCACTCATGTGGGAAGAAATAAATGAAGCTCAAACACACACATGTAGAAACAGAGTATGAGGCAGTTTTGGGTTCCAAAAGGGCAGAATGTGATTATTTAAAAGAAAAGAAAGAAGCACATGAGGAAGAAAATATGGGTAGCTCACGTGTTAAGAAAGAAGAGAAATAAAGTACTCTTGGGTTTTGGAAGATGAAGCCATGAGTTGAAGGAAGAGTTATAAGTTAGTAAGGAGAAAGAAGGCTCTTGTGTGAGACTTGAACAGAGGCAGAACGTGTTGGGCATTGAGAGAAGAAGAATAGAAACACTTACTAGATTGGAAGCATGAGGAAGACACATGAAGAACAAAAGGAGCACATCATTAACATATGAGGGCAGTTCACATGGAAGAATATGTGAATAAGATGCATAGTAGATCGCGTTATAAGGTATGATTTTGTGATTGGGAGGAAAAGAATAAGCTCACATGAGGGAGAGCACGTGATTCATTAAAGGAAGAAAAGGATGCATGATCTAGATCATACTTCATCAATCCTTCATTTATTCCATCGTATCATTCATCTAGAATTCACGCATTCCATTCACCATTGACTCCCCCATTCAGGCCGTGGCTCCCCATTCCATCTTCCTCAATTATTCCACTTCAATGAAGCATTAATTTTCTCTTGTGGCCAGCTTGGATGACAACCTTGGAGAAGCTTGAATCTATGGAATTAATCAAGGGATTTTGGGCTAAGATTTCTATCTTATTTTCTCTCTTTCTACATTAATTTTTGTTCTTGAACTTGTTTGGTTAAATTTGTAATTAACTGAGATTAATGTAATTTATAATTAATGACTAGTTAGGCATTGATTAGGAGACTATTTGAATCATTAATTGATTGGATAAGTGCTAGATTTTTCACTTTCCTTTAATTTTCTATATATGCAATCAAGGTGTTTGATAAAATGCATGAGTGAAATTATGTGCTTAATTGTTAGATTTGAGAATTCCTTTGAGTTTAATTGATTAATTAAACATCCTAGGGTGATAACTTAGTGGCTAATTATCAATTAATTAATCAGGTTTAGTATTCAAAGATCCTAATGACAAGAATTAATGATTTGAAGCAAGGTTGAGGTTTCGATTCAATATTAACTTGTTAATTTCATGAATCTTAAGTGGTAATTCAAGATCATTTGCCATGAACACAATTAGAGACTCTATGTAATGTCCATTTTTCGTTAAACGACGAAAATGAGAGCATTTTCAAAACAAGTCCCCCGAAATGAATTAGTTAAAGGTCCCAAAAAATTTGAGTAATATTCTAGACCCCTAAAAATGAGAATCCTAAGCTCAGACGGAAAGAAAAATAGAGCTAAAATAAAGAAACAAAATTTAACGAAAAACTTACGAAATGTAATGGTATTTTCATAATTTTGAGCAAATTTTGGAATTCATATAGGTGGGTTTTTTAAATGAAAGTTTTGAGTTCTCCAAGGTTCTTAGAGGCCCTAGATACCATAGGAAGTCTTAGGATAGTTAAAACCCCCTTTGGTGGACCTTTTCCAATGTCAGTGTACCGAAACTTTGACAGATTTGTTCGAGGAGGTTTTAGCTCCGATTTGAGTGATTCCAAAGGCATTTTACTAAATTAGGAATCTAAATTTTATAATAAAAAAGATGGTTCTTAAAAAGAAGCTAAAAAGAATTAGAAACAAAAATACCAAAAATGAAGGGCAAAATAGAAATTTTTGAAAAGTCTTCCTTCCTCTACCTATATATATAGGGCACCCCACTCTTCCATTCATTTAGCTTCATATGTTTCTACCCTAGACCAGAGGAAAAACCCTAGGAGAGTGGCGCACAAGAGGAAGAGGAAGAGGAAGAGGAGGAGAAATCAAAGCTTAAAGGTGTGGATTTTTGATAGTTTTTCATGCTTTTTCCTTTCCAAACCTCTTCTCCTCCATTCCCCTTTCTTTCTTGTGATTATATTGAAGTATATGGATCTGTTTTAAGGGAGAAATTAAGGAGAAAATTCGGATTTGAAGAGAAGAGGCTAAAGAAGACAAGATTCAAGTGAGAAAACAAGGAAAAATAAGGTAATTTCTTCTTCCATGGTTGCTACCCTTACTCCTCTTTTCTCTATATTTTGCCCCACTTAAGAACCATAAGAAGGCTTGGATTTTAGGTAGAACCAAGGGTGAATCTTATGAAAAATATTGTGGAGAATAAGAATATGCAAAGAAAATTAATAAATAACCATGGAAATTCAAGATGCAAATTCTAGGGCTTCATATGTTCCTTGTAAAATCTGATTTGATACCTTGATTTCTATGCCTAAATGAGAGTTTAAATGAGCTCCTAAGAACCTTAGAAGTCTCCCCATGTGCTTCCTCCATCCAGAAAACAAAGCAAAGTCCATTAATGCCATAATACTTCCTAGGTTCAGCCAAGAGGGGTTTAGGTACCTAAGGATAGTTTTAATTTGTTCCAAGACCATTTTTGAGTCATATATGATGAGTGAAGATGAGGGGAGGCCTTGGGAAAAATTTAGAAACCATAAAATGTGAGTTGGCCTTATATGTTCCATAATATGACCTAAAAAAGCAACATGTAGTTAGGCTCTTTATTTCAATTGTGTGATAACTCCAAAAGGCTTAAAGGAGTCAAGAATCATATATGAAAGGAAAGAATAGAGCCTTGAAAGTATTTGATGGGTGTTGCTTCATTATGTACATTCTTGGAAACATAAAGGGGTTTATAGATCAAGTTAGTATGTGAGGAAGTTGTGTGGCCTTAGAATTAATTCCATGAATCTAATTGGCTTCCATAAATTGTGTTTAGGCCAAGAGAAATCATTCTCCCACCTTTGTGTGTGTGAGGCTGAGGAAGGGAGAGCAAATTCAAGAGAAAAAGTGTGTGGTTGCATCCAAGGTAGCTCACTCATCCTTCTCTCACGCATGAATGTATGCTTGGCTTGTCTTTGAATATGTGTATGTGTGTTTTAAGCTATGAAAAGTATTCTAGCATGATTTCATATGCCATGGTACCATGATGATGCATTATGTTTCTAAATGATGTTATAATGCTTGCTTAGGTTTGCTTGAGCGTGGTGAGGCCAAGAACCCTTAGCCATGGTGAGGATGAGCTAAGAACCTTTAAGATTGGTTGAGATAAAGTAAAGAGTCTCCCAAAAGTGAGGTTGACTCCCAAGAGTAAGGTTGAGTCCAAAAATCTCTTAAAGAAATGGGTGAGGCAAGTCCAAAATTCACAAGTGAATGGGTGAGGCTAATCCACTTACTTGACAAGCATTTGTATGTTATATATGACTTACTCAAATGTTGAAAATCTCTTGAATAATTGCACATCCTATGATACTCATGCATGCATTTTCAAGATTGGTTTTGCATCTTTTATGTGTGATTGAAAGGGAGATGAGCTACTGGGATTCTTTGAATCTTATTCCCTCCTCTCCAATGTTCTAACATGCTAGGTGGACAAAGAGAATAACGAAATGGAAGCCAACCTTTTGAAAAATGAGAGGATAGCATCAAAGTACATGGAATTTGCTTTTTAAGGCCATATAAGTGGCAAATGTTGTAACCTATTATTGTGTATGACCTATGACCTCTTGAGCATGTATAATTATGTTAAAGTATCATGTATAAATAAAAAATTATGTTATGTGATCATTAGAAGGTAAATTGACCATGTTATGGCAAATTAGCTTCTTGGATGGCTTAGTGCAATTATGTATAAATGGAAGTAGAATGACCAAATTGAGAAGCATGAGGTTTGGGACCACTTGGGTAGTTCATTCAAGTCATATTCATGCATTTAAAATTGTCCAAGAGGTGCCAAACACCAAGGGAAACCATTTGGACATATTTGGTCTCTAATATGGATCAAAATTGACTATATTGGAAACCTATACCACTTTTTATCCAAATGAGCCCTTCTTGATATGAGATTCAGCATGCATTTAGAGCTTATTGAGAGATTTTTGGGAAGCTAAAGTGAAGAATTTTCGGAGGTCTATGGAATATTTGATAAATTTTCGAAGTTGGAAAAAATTCTGATTTTGGTTCATGGTACTGTTCACACTGGTCCAAAAATGAATTCTGTTACTCAAGGGGCAAATGATGCCCAATTGGCAAGAAGTTTTACAATGAGAAACTATACATTCCTAGTGACCTATGCAACTGGAAGCACCCTATTTGGATGCAGGGAGATATGAATTTTTAAAGTTTCTGCCCAGTATCAGGGGTCCAAACTGATCTCAAGTACTGTTTGATTGATTTTTGAGGTTTGGACGTGCCTAAACTGGTCTGAAGTTATTTTTTCCCTCTATCTAACATCTGTAGCTTTCCATATTGGTATCATTTACATAGATTTGTGGATTTAATTGGACATTTTTAAAGTTTGTACTAGAAAGCTGTATCAGTACCAATAACCAGCCAAACCTCTACACATTTTTGAATGTCAAACGTCTTTTGTGTTATGTTTCATGGCCTAAACATATTTTTAGCATAAATTAGACATGTGCAGCTTTCCAAAATGGCAAAGAATGCATGATTTTGATTTTTCTAGAATTAGTTATAATTTTTCAAAATTTGTGACAAAAATGGAAAAATTCTGGCCGAAGCAACTATCATGAATTTCATGTATTCTCTTGCTTTGCACGAGTTCTAGGCCACTTTTGGTGATAAAAATGAGTTGTATCCATGTAATTAAATATGAGAATATGATATATAAGCTTACATGGTCCACATGATGTAACGTCCAGTTTTCGTTAAACGACAGAAATAGGTGCATTTTCAAAGCAAGTTCCCTGAAATGAATTACTTAAGGTCCCAAAAAATTTGAGTAACATTTTAGACTCCTAAAAATGAGAATCCTAGCCTCAAATGGAAGAAAAAATGGAGCTAGAATGAATAAACAAATTTTGACGAAAATCTTACGAAACATAATGGCATTTTGTAATTTTAAGCAAATTTTAGAATTCACACAATAGGGCTTTTAAAATAAAAATTTTGAGTTCTTCAAGGTTCTCAGAGGCTCTAAAAATCATGAGAAGCCCCAAGACAGTTAAATCCCCTCCAATGGACATTTTCCAATGTTGGTGTGCCCGAACTTTGACAAATTTGTTTGGGAAGGATTTAGCTTCGATTTGAGTGATTCCAACTGCATTTTACTAAATTGGGAACCTAAATTTTATAATAGAAAAGACGATTCTCAAAAAGGAGCTAAAACGAAGGAGAAACAAAAATGCAAAGAATGAAGGGCAAAATAGAAACTTTTGAAAAATGCTTCCTCCTCCCCCTATATATAGGTGGTGCCCCACTTTCTCCCTCATTTAGACTCAGAAATTTCTACCCAATTTCAGAGAAGGGAGCTACGGTTTTAGGCACACAAAAGAGGAAGAAGAAGAAGGAGAAATCCAAGCTTAAAGGTATGCTTCCATGGTAGTTTTTCATGCTTTCTTCCATCCAAACCTCCTCTCCTTCATTCTCCTTTGTTTCCTTTAATTAAAATGAAGTTTACAAATTTGATTTAAGGGAAAAACTTAGGCAAAATTTTGGATTTAAAGAGAAGAGCTTGGAGAAAACAAGAAAAAGCAAGAAAACTAGGTAATTTTTCTTTCTATAGTTGCTACTTGTAAAACCTCCCCATACAACGCCTCTCCTACTACTGATGCCTCATATAGGACTTAGAAGAGCCATTGGAAATCTGAACTGATGAAAATTTTCTTTCCCAACATTTGTTTTCTGAACTTGCTCATACAATTTTACTATTCATTTGGTCATTCCCATAATATTTTCTAACCTTGAAATCAATCAATTAATTATAGAAAAATTGTATGAGGTTAGTTCAAGGCTCTAATTCAAGCCTCTAAGTCCTTTACAAGGGAAAAATACTTATTCAACAGAATACATATGAATTCGTATAAAAATATCCTTACAAAAATCAGATGATTTTTACCCCTCCTTTAACATATTATTATATTTATATTGATTTGTCCTTATGTGAGTGCATGTATCTTTGCATTTTAGGCACGCTAGTCGTATTCTCTTTACTTAAGAGTCAAGTATATACATGGCTCTCTATTACTTTCTTGAGTACCTTACAACACCATAGCATAACTTATACATACAAGAATTCAAGACACTTAATTACATGACCAAAATGTGATACATAAAAGTAAAGAAAAATATGAAATCTTAGTAGTAGTAAACCAATCTCATCCACAAGCTAGCATGTAAGTACATAACATAATGCCAATCAAGGTATCACATACTACATAATGATGCAAGGAATTTCATACAAGGCCAAGTAATATTCTAGCATACATGTCTCATCATATAGCATCAATGCCATTCAGTACAACATAATACTCATCATTATACCAACACACAAGCTTAAAGAAAGAGAAAGGAAAACTACTACCTTAGTAATCTGACTCCTCGAGCTTTAGTACTCGGTTCACTTGCTCTTAGAGTTTCCAAACAATTATCAAACCCTATAATCATAATGATAATTCATTACAATCAACACATAGACCCAAAATCATAGAGTAATATAGACCATTTTAAACTTCATGGGACCATTGGAATTGGAGAAATCCCACTCCTTCCCTTCCAATGTACTATAGCCGAATAGTACGCATTACTTGGCCAAAATTTAGGAATTTTATTTCATAGGTTTTGAGGGCTTTCCTATAGGTATTCCTAGCTAAAAACACCCTTTTGAATCCATTGGAAATGATAAAATTATCAAATTCCAGCCCCAACAACACGTTTTGTCATAACATAAGCTAGCTCCGTTTTAGGTCCGAAAGTGAGTTTCTTTGGTTCTAAAAATTCCATAGCCTCTTCCTTTATGTTTTAGGGCATGAAAATTGGTATACATGACTTTAAGACATTGAGAAAACACCATAAAAATATTGGGAAAATTCGGACAGCATCTCCCTAACATTTTCATTTTCCCAAAAATTTACAAGCTTTGTGTTTTTCAAGGCTCCAACAAACAACAAAATGGATGAGCTCATGCGTCCTCCATAGCCAATATATAAACTCCATTCCTAGGCCTTCATATTCAACATATAAACTCAATTTCTAATGATCCATATTCTATCCAAAAGTGACTCATAACTAGGGTTTAACAAAACTAACTTAAAAGATGTGATTTTCAAGTGCAAGGTGGAGAAAACTGACTCTTTAAGCTTAATCCTTGCTTCCTTTGCTTTTCTCACTCTAAAATCCTTTCTCTTCCCACTTAGAGCAACATTCCACCTTGAAGAAAAGATGAATATGCAGCTGCCCTTTGGAGAAAATGGTTGGAGGATAGAGAAGATAAAGAAATTTGGTGAAGAATGGTGGTAATTTTGCTTGGTTTCACTTCTTCTCACAATTTTTCTCCCTCTCTCTCTCTCTTCACGGTTTTCTTTCTTTCTCCCTTGGGTGTGGTGTGAAAATGGTGGAATGGAGGTGAAGAAGATGAATCTAATGAAGTTAAATGGTCACACTAAATTTGGACCCTCGGATCAACCTTTTCAAAATCAAATCTTAACCTTCCATTCCTTTTTCTTTTGATTTTTTCTAATTTCATAATTACATATCTTTTTCCAAAAATTCTTGGACACACACTAGGAAGCCTTTTCTTAGCCCTTAAGTCATGGTTAGTAACTATGGTTAATTTCCTTAACTCAACCATGGTCAACTTTTAACTTAACCATAGTTAGTTTTTAACTTAACTATGGTTAGTTCTTTAAAACAACTAAAATCTTTTTCTTCTTTCTTTTTATTTTATTTTATATTTATATTTGGGTTTCATCTTCTCTAAAGCCCTAATTATACCTTCTCTTCTCTTTTGGGCCTTTAGAATCTGCTATTGGGCCTTACAACTGTCTAAAAATCGGTGTCCGGGCACGATTAAGGTTTTACAGTACAATACCTACCTGTAGACTTTCTACAATTTATAAATATGATTTTCTCTACTTTCTGGCCATGCTGAGCTTCACACATGAATTAGGGGCCCTTAACCTCAATCCTCATAAATTTCGGTGTCAATCGGACACCTGGGTCATATAAGTATAATTTTCACCATTCTGTATTATGATTGTGCTATAAAATTTTTATTTGCTGTAATTTAATCCTTGAAACTCCTTCAGGATTTCCTAGCTTTTTAGATATTTCTATTTTTATAGTTGTTATAACTTCTTTTTTCTATTTTGCTCATAATTACTGATCGAGCTAACTAGATCCTAGACCGGATCCTACCCAGCCATTTGGATAACTTAGTTTCATTGGACCCGTCTCATCAGTTGGAGTTTAACCATGGGTCATGGATTTCTGAGATTCTTACCCGATTTTTTGATATTCGTGCTAAAGCCACGAATATAGGTGAAACTAGAGTTCCCTAAACTTTTGGGCAATTTATACATCTTGCCCTGCTCATAATTTTTTCTTTGCATTTTGGTCCCTAACTCCTTTATACTTGACTTCGGAGGCTCTTCGAGACCTTTTTCTGATCTTTTTTTTTTCATCTATTTTAGCCCCAATTTTAGGGCACTTCTGGCCTTGACTCATCATTATTTGCAGTCCAAAGATTATTTTAATTTTATTAGACCTTAATTTACTCTATTTAAGGGACTTCCTTTTGTATCTGATGAATTTCATACGTTGATGGACAAACCATATGCTACATTTCTCGTGTTTTCTTATGCTTTGTTGAATTTCCAGAAAACTGGATGTTACACTACTTTTAGTTCCTCTTCTTCTCAAATTCGACACACCCAAGGAACCCTAAGAGGATTTGATTTTTAAGCCAAACCAAGGATGAATCTAAGGAAAAAGGGTGTGGAGATTAAGAATATGCAAAGGGAATTAACAAAAAACCATTAAATTTCAAGATGCAATTTCTAGGGTTTCAATTGCACCTTGTAAATTTTGATTTTATATGATAATTCCTAGGACTAAATAAGAGTTTAAATAAACTCTCAAGATCCCTAAGAGGCTCCCCATATGCTTCTTCCCTTGAGAAAACAAAGAAAGCTTTAAGGAGGCCAAAAATGCTCCTTGTCTTAGCCTAAGTAGGTTAGGGTAGCTAGGGAGAGTTTAAAATTTTTTCAAACCTATTTTTGAGTCATATATGATGAATGAAAATGAGCGGAGGCCTTGGCAAAAATTTAGAACCCATAGAAGGTGGGTTAGTACTTTAGCTTCCATATTATGACCTAAAGAAGCAACATGTAGTTAGGCTCTTTGTTTTAATTGTGTGATGACTCTAAAAGGCTTAAAAGGAGTCAAGAATCATATTTGAAAGGAAAGAATGGAGCTTAGAATTTATTTGAGGGGTGTTGCTTCATTAGGTGCAATTATGGAACCATAATAGGGTTTATAGAGCAATCTAGTGTCTATGTAAGTTGTGTGGCCTTAGAATTTGTTTCATGAACCAAATTGGCTTCCATAAATTGTGTCTAAGCCAACAGAAAGCATCCCCACACTTTTGTGCGTGTATGGCCGAAAAAGGGAGCATTCTTTGAAAGGGAAAATGTGTGATTGTGTGCAAGGTAGCTCTCTCCACCTTCTCTCATGCATGGATGTGTGTTTAGCTTATCTTAGAATGTGTATGTGTATTTTCAAGCCATGAAAAAGTAGGCTAGTATGATTTTATATGCCATGATTTCATGATGACATATTATGTTTTTAAATGATGTTATGATATTTGTTTGAGTTTGCTTAAGTGTGGAGAGGTCAAGAACTCTTAACCATGGTGAGGATGAGCCAAGAACCCTTGAGATTAGTTGAGATAAAGCAAAGAGTCTCCCAAAAGCAAAGTAGGCTCCCAAGAGGATGGTTGAGTCCAAGAATCTCTTAAAGAATGGATGAGGCAAGTCCAAAATCCATGAGGAAAAGGGTGAGGCTAATCCATCCACTTGGCAAGCTCTTGGATGTCTTGTATGACTTATTTACATGCCAAGCTTACTTCTTGAATGTTCATGATATCTATTATATCCATGCATGCATTTTCAAGACTTGCTTGCATATATTATATGTGATTGAAAGGGAGATGAGCTATTGGGATTCTTTGAATCTCATTCCCTCCTCTCTAATGATCTAATATGCTAGGTGGACTAAGTGGACAAGGAAATAGAAGCCAACCACCTTGAGGATGAGAGAATGACAACAAATGCAAAGTTTTTGGTTCTTTAAGACCTTATTTATATCAATTGATGTAATCCATTGATGCATATGGTCTATGACCTCTTGGACATGTGTAATTATGATAATATCTAATGTATAAATGAAAGAATGTGATATATGAATGCTAGAATGTAAATTAAGTATGTAATGCCAAGTTATGTTTCATGAAAAGTAGATATAAGTGTGCATATGTGTGGATGAAATAGCTAAAATGAGATGCATGAGGTTTGGGACCATTTGGGCAGCTCACACAAGTCCTAATTATGCTTTTAGACTTGCTCAAAAGGTGCCAAAACTCAAGGAAAACTATTTGGACATTTTGGTACCCTATATGGAGCCAAAATTAGTCACAATGGAATCCTATATCACTTTTTAGCCAAATGAGCTCTTCTTGATCTGAGATTTGGTATGAAATTAGGGCTTGTTGAGAGCTTTTTGGAAAGCTAAAGAACATAATTTTTGGAGGTCTACAGAATATTTGATGAATTTTCAAAGTTGGCAAATTTTTTGGTTTGGTCATATCACTGTTCATACTGGTCTGACAATGAAATCTATATCACACAGGGCCCTAATGATGTCCAATTACAATGAAATTTTATACAGAGAAACTAGAAATTCTCAGTGATTTGTTTCAACTAGAAGTACCTCATTTGGAGGTCTAAAGAAGGAGATATGAATTTTTAAAGAATCTGTCCGGTATCAAGAGCTTCACCCAACCTCAGTTAATGTTTGATTGGATTTTAAGGTCTGGGCGTGCCTAAACTGGTATGGAGTTATTTTTTTCTCTCTATCCAACATCCACATATGTCTATATTGGTATCATTTACATAGATTGGATTTTTTTGGAATTAATTGGACATTTTTAAAATTTGCTGCAAAAATCTATAACAGCACCAGTGGATAGTTTGACCTCTGGACCATTTTGAATGTCAAACGTCCTCTATAATGTATGTTATGGTTTGGACATATTTTTAGTATGAATTAGACTCTGTAGCTTTCCATAATGGCTAATAATGCATGATTTTGATTGTTTTAGATTTAGTTATGATTTTTCAAAGTTGTGATAGAAATGAGCCAAATTCTGTTCAGAAATATGTATGTATATTTTGAGCTTCCCTTTGAGTTTCTTGATGTGTAGGCCACTTCTGATGATCCAAATGAGTTGTATCTATGTAATTAAATATGAGAATATGTTGTATAAGCTCACACGGTCCACGTGACATCGAACAAAATTTTTATACGTGACGCAATGCAAAAAAATGTATTATTTTAATGGATTTTCTTACTTCTCCTTATGAAATGTATCATATAAACATGCAAATGTGATAGAAATAAGTTAGAAATTATGGTGTTACACGTGACATCGAATGGAATTTTCATCCACTACACAATGCTAAAATATTCACTTTTTAATATCATTTTTCCTTGTCTCTTCATATAATTCATGGCATGAGATATGGAGATAGTATGAAATAAGCTAGAAATATATGGTGTTACACTCTTAGACTAGAACCAATTACAATTGAATTAGGGTAAGGATAGTAGATACCAAGAGACGAATCCAAAGCTAGTCACAAGTCCATTAGTTACATATTAATTCATGCATTTAGGTAGTAGCTAGGAACTTCATTTCCATTTAATTTTAGTTAGTTTAATTAGATCAAACCCTCTTAATTATATAGTTTTAGGATCCTTTTACACTTAAAAACCCCAATTAAACATTGAATTTCATTTTCTAGGGAGATGATCTAGGTTGGACCCTATATTGCAAAATATTATCTAACCTAGTTTTATTTCGGAGGTTACGCAAAACAACCTTTCAAATTTTGTAGTTAGGCCAATTTACATGTCAATTCCTCTTGTTTTTAGGCCAATTGATGCAAAGATTATTAAATTAAGTGGTTGGATTTTGTGTGATTAATGTAATAGAGAAATTCCTTAAGCTAACTGATTAATTAGCAATTTAAAGTGGATTGTTCAACTACTTTAATAAGCATTTTGTTATGTTTTGGTGTATTCTCATTCTTAGCTCAAGTTATGAATTGTTCAAGATTTCTTGTGGTTGCAAGTTCCTTGAATCATTAATATTTTGAGTCTTGAATAGTAATTCAAGAATCCTTATGAAGAATATACTAAGAGGGAAGAGTTTAAGTCTAATTTTGATACATTAAAAAGGGAGAAAGGATAATTAAATTCTAGGGAGTCCATATAAAGGCTAGTCCCCACATTTTCCTAGTTGTTAACTACACTTAGTCTTAAGCTTTAAGTTCTTGTTATTTTTCTTTAATTCAATTAAAAATTAGTAATTCAAAACCCCCTAAACACTTTTCATTTACTATCACTTAGAAAACTTTTTCACAAATAATTAGAAGCAAAAACTCCATGGGAGATGACCTAGGTTGTGTTACTAACTATAAATTTTAATTCAACCTAGTTTTATTTTGAGATTGTGCGACACAACCGTCAAAATTTGGCACCATTGCCAGGGAATTAGGTTTCTTAATTGTTTGAAAGAGTTTTCTAATGTTTTTGCTCTGTCTTAGCTCTATTTTTGTTCTATTTTTTCACTATTTTGAACTTGGATTTTGGTCTTTCGGTTGCTTGAATCAATTGTGCTGCTTGCCAGAATTTTTGTTTAATATGCCTAGAAAATTTTCAAATTTTGTTTTCCAAGGTTTTTATTGCTTTAATAAAAAAAATAGCAAATTTATTAGGTGAACCATTTTTTGGCCAAATTCCAAATTTTAAGGTACTTTTTCTAATCTTTTAGTATTTTATTGAATTTTCTAGGATTTTTCTAATTTTTCTAGATTTATTTTCTTTACTTTTGTGAGCTTTTTTTGTGTGATTTGTCTTTGTTTCTGAGTGTTTATATATGCTAGGTAGTTGTTAGTTTAATTTGGAATTAATCTTGCCTATATGCTAGGAGGCAAGTAAGGATTAAGAAAAATAGTGATAGTGTAGAAAATAGTAGTAATTCTTCTTCTGTGTTTGATTGTGTGCAAGGAATTGATTGTGTACTTCAATTTGCTAGTGATAATATGGCTGAACAAGAACAAGTGAATGCTAACATGAATATGCATGTTCAAGCCAACTTGAATGCAAATGCAAATTTGAATGATAACATGCATGCAAGAACCATTAGAGTATTGACAACTCCTAATATGCACTATCCAAATCTTTGTATACAATATCCAAAATTAGATGCAAATTTTAAGCTTAAGTCTAGTTTGATCCACTTACTTCCTAAATTTCATGGACTTGCAAAAGATGAACCTCATAAATATCTGAAGGAATTTCACGTTGTTTGCTCTACAATGAAGCCACAGGGAGTCTCAGAAGAACAAATTAAACTTAGAGCATTCCCTTTCTCTTTGGATGGTGTGGTTAAGGACTGGCTATACTATCTACCTCCTGGTGCTATTACTTCATTGTGATCAATTAAAGAGGCTTTTCTTAGAAAAATTCTTTCCTACTTCTCACATTGCATCAATAAGGAAGGAAATATGTGGGATTAGATAGAATGGTGGAGAGACCTAGTATGAATACTAGGAAAGGTTCAAGAGGTTATTGGCTAGTTGTCCTCACCATCAAATTTCTGATTAGCTATTAATTCAGTATTTCTATAAGAGGTTACTGAATATGGATAGAAACATGATTGATGCTACTTTCGGTGGAACTTTGGGTGATTTGACACCTATAAGAGCCCAGGAGTTAATTCACAAGATAGCTTAGAATACACAACAGTTTGGTGTGAGACAGACAGTGGGAGGAATCAATATGTTGCATGCTCCACACTATGATCAAAGAATTAAAAGCAAGATTGATGAGATGTCTTTTGTGCTTAGATAGATTGCCTTAGCTCAACAACAACCACAGTCATTGTCGGTTCCATCTCAGACTTGTGCACTACAGTCCTATGCTACTCAAATGCATTCCTATCTACAATGCTATACACCTAGGCTACCTCTACTACCTTGGTGGGACCTTTATGTAACATATGCTATTTGGCCACACATGCTACTAATCAGTGCTCAATCTCAGAGGATAGGGTAGAGACTTATACTGGGATGTTTCTAGTCAGGCCAATGTAACATGGGTAGCAAAAGTATGATCCCTACTCTAATACATATAATCTAAGATGAAGGGATCACCCCAACTTGAAATATAAGGGAGAGCAACAATAGAATAGATACAATGCTGTAAGACCTAGTGTACAACCTTCCCAACCTATGAGGCAGTCATTCCCTATACAGGTAGAACCAAAGAAAGGAAATAATATGGAAGACATGATGAAGCAACTTATGGAAAATAATGCAAAACTTACGCAACAATTGCAACAACAACAGCAATTACAGATGAGCATGCAAAATTTAGAAAGAAGGGTTAATACTCAGTTAGGCCAATTTGCTATAGTGAGGTGAAATTTCAGGCCAATGGCCATCATAAATGATTATCAATCCAAGAAATAATAGCAATGTTAGTGCCATCACTCTTAAGAGTGCAAAGGAAGTTCAGGGATCGTCAAACACCATTACCATGGATAAGCCAGCATCATCAAAAACACACATTGCACCAGATGAGCCTAAGAAAGAAGATGAGCCAAAAAAGATTTTGCCTTTCCCACATAGGCCTACTGTGGGAAAGAGGCAAACTGAAGTAGAAATTGAGAAAGAAATTCTTGAGACATTCAAGAAGGTTGAGGTCAATATACCTTTGTTGGAAGCAATCAAGACCATCCCTAAGTATGCCAAATTTCTCAAGGAAATATGTACCAATAAGAGGCAGTTAAGAGGGAATGAGAAAGTTAATTTTGGCAAGAATGTTTTAGCACTTATACAGCCAACAATGCCCACTAAGTGTTAAGATCTAGGCACTTTTACAATTCCATGCACTATTGAAAATTTTGAGTTTTTTGATACTTTGATTGATCTTGGTGCTACTATTAATGTTATGCCTAAATTAGTGTATTTATCTTTATAGATGGGAGAGTTGAAACCTACTGAAGCGGTTGTGTAGCTTACAAATAAAAGCATTGCTTATCCTTAAGGAGTGTTGGAGGATGTCCTAGTTAAGGCAAAAGGATTTGATATTTTCAATTGATTTTTATGTCCTTAACATGGGGGATGATAAATTAGATCTCGTAGTCATGTCCCATTCATGGTAGGTAGACCTTTCTTAAAAACTACAAAGACAATTATAAATGTTCATGAGGGTACTCTTCAAATGGAGTTTACTGGTAATGTGATATAATTAAATATATTTGATGCCATGAAACACCCTTGTGATGATAACTCTGTTTTAGTGTGAGTTTAATTGATATGCTAGTGCTGATTTTAGGGATAACATGTTGATTAATTCTTATGATATTGTTGACTTGGATGATTCTCTTGATTATATATGTTCTGAAACCACTATATGTGATAGATGTACCCAGATTAGTGCTTTCATTAAGAATACTGAGTTCCTTGCATATACTGATTATCATGATTTTGTGATCTCTTATTTTGGTAATGATTTTATGATTAGTTAGCATGTGACTGATTTGGATGATTGTGCTGGTCTAGATCACTCCTCTTATTCTAGAGATGATGTCCATGTTGTTATTTTCCCTTATCGTTCTGATGCTATTGGATTTACTATTTCTCAAGATGTATTACATGTTGATGTTACTTCTGGATATGTTGACAATGCTAGTTTATCTATGTCCACTCTTAACTTGCCTATTGATAGTGGTACTAGATGCTGTATGACTAGTTCATCCAATAGTGATACTGATGTTACTACTGTTATTGGTTCTCTTGTTGATATTCATTTTGTTGATGTTCCCAAAGATGGGAAAGTTGTTTTTGCTGTATGTAAGTTGTCTGAATAGGTATTTGGCATGGAAGAGATTGAAATCAAACCACTTATACCTTCGATTGAGCAAGCTCCTATTGTAACACCATAATTACTAAGCTCATCTCATGTTATTTCTAAGCTCACACCCTTGGATCATACAAATTTGCCAAGGAAAGTCCATTGAGAAATCAATTAAATTTGCATTACATTATAGATAACTTTTTCATTCTATGTCTTGTGGACCATATGGAGTCATCCATCTCATTCTCATATTTAAATACACAAATACAACTCAAATCCATCTTAAGAAGTGGCCAACACATGAAAATAATGTATGCAGCCTCGGACTAAAATTTCAATTTTCTATCATGAATTTTGAAACATCATAACTGATTCTAAACAAATTGAAATCAAGCACACTATACCATTCTAGAAAAGCTATAGATATCTATTTTATGCTAAAAATAATTCCAGACCACAACAGAGGCGTCTAGCCACTGGAAATCGACGGAATAGTAACCAAGGTCGTCTGTCGCTACTAGCACTTAGATATCCAATTGAGCTGATCTTGGTGGCCATAGAAATCTTATCATGTCTAGTTTATGTATGTAAAATTTCATGAGTATTGGATACTATTTGGCCCTTGAATGACATAGCATAAGAAACTGACCATATGAATAGTATTTATATCAGAATAACAAAAAAATGCCAACTTTGAAAACTCATAATTAATTCCACATAGCTCCAAATAATCTGGTTTTTAGATTCCCAAAAAGCTCTAGATTAGATCTCTATGTATGCCAAATTTCATGGACAAATTCATTCATTTGGTTAGATCTTGATGTTGGGTTGCAAAATTGTTCATTTTGTGTCGTCAATGGGTCTCAAATGGTCAAAATTGGCTTCTAAGACAACTATGGCCACTTGAGCATGTGGGAAAACACCAAAATGGTCTACCAAACATGTCTCAAAGGTGTATAAACCCAAATTTCACAAACTCACTCATCCATTCCAAGATATACATAAGAGCACACATACTAGTTCTTGCCATTCCATGTTTAATTCATGCTATATCATACATATGGCACCGAATCTCATTCATATGTCATATATTTATATATTGACATATGTTCATGAAGTCATATAACATATACAATAGGGGATCGCATTATTTGCCACTCATATATGGCTACAAATTAGCATTTTCACACACTTTGTTGTCACTCTACCTTTAGACTTGATGGTTTCCATTCCTTTGCTCATTTGGTCCACCTAGACATGTTAGATATATGGGGAGGAAGGAATGATATTCTAAGAATCCCAATAGCTCTTCTCCCTTTCAACCATATATAAAGAATGCAAATCCATGTCTAAAAATGCATGCATCAACATCATAGAGTATGTAATCATTTAAGAAACATTTTTAGCATTCAAGGAGTCACACAAAGCATACATAGGCTTGCTAAGTAAGTGGTTTAGCCTCACCCATTGTCTTCAAGGATTTTGGACTTACCTCACCCTTTTTCTAAAAGTTTCATCACTTTCTCATATTTAATTACATGGATACAACTCAATTGCATCATCAAAAGTGGCCTACAACTCATGAAACTCAAAGAGAAGCTCAAAATACACATAGATATTTTCGGCCAGATTTGTCCATTTTTTTGTCACAACTTTGGAAAATCATAACTGATTCTAGAAAAATCAAAATCATGCATTCTTAGCCATTTTGGAAAGCTACCATGTCTACTTCATACTAAAAATATGTCCAAACATCCAACACACAAGACATTTGACATCCTAAAAGGTTTAGAGGTCAAGCTATCCGCTGGTGCTATCACAGAATTTTGTAGCAAACTTCAAAAATGTCTAATTAATTCCAAACAAATTCAATCCATGAAAATGATACCAATTTGAAAATATGTGGATATTAGCTAGAGGAAAAAAATAGCTCTAGACCGGTTCAAGCACGCCTAGACCTCGAAATTCAATCAAATAGTAACTGAGGTCGAGTGGAGTTCTTGATACTAGATAGAGTTTTTGAAAATTCATATCTCCCTCTCTAAACATCCAAATGAGGTGCTTCTAATTGGTATAAGTCACTAGGAATGTCTAGTTTCTCTGTACAAATTTTTGTGGAAATTGGACATCATTTGGGCCCTGTGTGACTAATTATATTTTGGGACTTGTGTGAACAGTGATATGACCAAAACTATAAAATTTGCCAACTTTGAAAATTCATCAAATATTTTGTAGGCCTTCAAAAATTATGTTCTTTAACTTCCCAAAAAGCTATCAACAAGATCTAATTATATACCAAATATTAGATCAAGAAGAACTCATTTGGGCAAAAAGTGACATAGGGTTCTCTTATGGTCAATTTTAGCTCCATATAGGGTACCAAATTATCCAAATGACTTTCCTTGGGTTTTGGCACCTTTTGGGCACGTCTAAAAGTATAATTGGAACTTGTGTGAACTTCCCAAATAGTTTCAAACCTCATGCATCTCATTTTGGCCATTTCATCCACACTTATATACACTTACATCAACTTTTCAAGAACTATAACTTAGCATTACATATTCAATTTACATTCTAGCATTCACATATCATATTCTTTCATTTTTACATCACATAATATCATAATTACACATGTCCAAGAGGTCATAGACCATACACATCAATGGATTATATAATTTGACATAAATATGGCCTTAAAGGACTAAATACTATGTATATTGGTGTCACGCTCTTCTCTTCAAGGTGGTTGGCTTCCATTACCTTGTCCACTTGGTCCACCTAGCATATTAGATCATTGGAGAGGAGGGAATGAGATTCAAAGAATACCAATAGCTCATCTCCCTTTCAATCACACATAACATATGTAAAGCAAGTCTTGAAAATACATGCATGGGTATAATAAATGACATGAACATTCAAGAAGCAAGCTTGACATGTAAACAAGTCATACAAGACATCCAAAGGCTTGCCAAGTGGATAGATTGGCCTCACCTTTTTCCTCATAGATGTTGGACTTGCCTCACCCATTTTTTAAGAGATTCTTGAACTCACCCTTGCTCTTGGGAGTCCATCTTGCTCTTGGGAGACTCTTTGCTTTGTTTCTACTAATCTTATGGGTTCTTGGCTCATCCTTATCATGGTTAAGAGTTCTTGGCCTCTTACTCAAGCAAATCTAAGCAAACATCGTAATATCATTTTAAAACATAATATGTCATCATGGAACCATGGCATATGAAATCATGCTAGCATGTTTTTCATGGCTTGAAAATACACATACACATATTCTAAGACAAGCTAAACACATATCCATGCATAAGAGAAGGTGGAGAGAGCTATCTTGTACACAATCACACACTTTTTCCTTTGAATCCAAGCCTCCTCTTTCCGCCACACACACACAAAAGTAGGGGGGTGGTTTCTCTTGGCCTAAACACAATTTATGGAAGCTAATTTGGTTCATGAACTCAATTCTAAGGCTATACAATTTGCTTAGACATTATCTTGACCTATAACCCTCATTATGGTTCCATAATTGCACCTAATAAAGCAACACCCCTCAATTAAATTCTAGGCTCCATTTTTTCTTTTCAAATATGATTCTTGACTCCTTTTAAGCCTCTTGGAGTCATCACACAATCAAAACCAAGGGCCTAGCTATATGTTGCTTCTTTAGGTCATATTATGGAGTATAAGGCACCAACTCACTTTCTATAGGTTCTGAATTTTTCCCAAGGCCTCTCGTCATTTTCATTCATCATATATAACTCTAGAATGGGTTTAGAAAAATTTAAAACTCTCCCTAGCCAGGAGAACCTCCCTTGGCTGAGACAAGGAGCATTTTTGGCTTCCTTGGAGCTTTCTTTGTTTTCTCAAGGGAAGAAGCATATGGGGAGCATCTTACGGATCTTAAGAACTCATTTAAACTCTTATTTCGGCCTAGGAATCATCATATAAAATTAGATTTTACAAAGTGCACATGAAACCCTAGGAATTGCATCTTGAAATCTAATGGTATTTTATTAATTCCCTTTACATATTCTTAATCTCTACACCCTTTTTCCTTAGATTCATCCTTGGTTCTGCCTAAAAATCAAGTCATCCTAGGGTTTCTCATGTTAGGCAAAATGGAGGAGGAGAGGAACCACAGGAAAAGAAATTACCTAGTTTTCTTGCTTTTTCTTGCTTGAATCTTGCTTTCTCCAAGCTCCTCTCTTCAAATCCGAATTTTCCCCTAAGTTTCTCCCTTAAATCAGATTTGCAAATTTCATTTTAATCAAAGGAAACAAAGGAGAAGGAAGGAGAGGAGGTGTGGATAGAAGAAAGCATGAAAAACTACCATGAAACCATACCTTAAAGCTTGGATTTTTCTCTTCTTCTTCCTCCCTTGATGCGCCTAAAACCCTAGCTCCCTTCTCTGAAATTGGGCAAAAAATTCTTAGTCCAAATGAAGGAGAGAGTGGGGCGCCACCTATATATAAGGGGAGGAGGAAGCCTTTTTAAAAAATTCCTATTTTGCCCTTCGTTCTTTGCATTTTTGTTTCTCCTTTGTTTTAGCTCCTTTTTAAAATCATCTTTTCCATTATAAAATTTAGGTTCCCAATTTAATAAAATTCCTTTGGAATCACTCAAATAGAAGATAAAATCTTCTCGAATAAACCCGTCAAATTTTGGGTGCACCAATATTAGAAAACGTCCACCGGAAGGGGATTTAACTGTCCTGGGGCTTCCCATAGTTTTTAGGGCCTCTGAGAACCCTGAAGAACTCAAAACTTTTATTGAAAAATCCCCCTTGTGTGAATTCCAAAATTTACTCAAATTACGAAAATGCCATTACGTTTCGTAAGATTTTCGTCAAAATTTGTTTCTTTATTCTAGCTCAGTTTTTTATTCCATTTGAAGCTAGGATTCTCATTTGTAGGAGTCTAGAATGTTACTCAAATTTTTTGGGACCTTATCTAATTTATTTCAGGGGACTTGCTTTGAAAATGCTCTCATTTTTGTCGTTTAATGAAAATCGGACGTTACACAAAGACAAGATAGACATCCACTCATGCATGAGAGAAAGAAGATAGAGCTACCTTTGTTACATAAGTACACTTTTCCTCTTGGATTTAGTTCCTCTTCCTCTACCACACACACAAAATAAGGTGGGGCTTATTTCTCTTGGCCTAGACACATAATATGGACGCCAATTATACTCTTAAACCAAATTCTAAAGTTACACATTCACTAGAAAAAGCTAGGTAGTTCATATGGCTCTTTTTATGGTTCCATAAAACACATGATCTTTGCTCCATTCTCTTCCTCCATTTAGGCTTCTTGACTCCATTTAAGCCTCTTGGAGTCATCACACAATTAATTCAAGGAGCCTAACTAGGTGCTGCTTCTTTAAGCCATAATATGAAACCTATAACTACATCTCACTTCCTAGGCTTCCTAAAATTTTTCTAAGGCTTCCTTTCATCCTCTCCTATCATATATGATACAAAACTAAGCTTGGAAGAAATTAAAACACTCCCTTGGTTTTCCTTCCATGTTAGGCCAAGGCTATGTCTCTTTGGATTACCAATGGAGTTGTTTTGATTTCGTTGGTGGGAGAAGCATGTGGGAGGCTCTCTTAGTATCTTAGGAACTCATATATACTCTTAGACAACTTAAATTACTACTAAGAAGCTTTATCTCAGCCTAGGTGCAGCCAAATCTTTAAAATCCATAACTTGCACTCTAAAGCTCCCTTTTCAATTCTAGTTGTATATTCTTAATCCTCACACTCCATAACCCTTGGTTCCATCAAGAACACATAAAGAAAAACTCTCCTACTCACTTTCTCTCTATAGACCAAAGCTTAAATGGTTTGGAAATATAAGATTTTGCAAGTGTTTCAAGTAAAGTCTTACCTTAAAATGGAGCTCTCTTCGCGTAGATTATTTTTCACTGATTGGTTTCTTGAAAAGAGTTCCTTTTTGGCTTGGGTCAGACTTGAATCTTCAAGTTTTCAAGAAAAGAAAACCACCATTAGAGGGCTCTTAGAGAGAGGAATAACTCTCCTAACTGGTGCAAGATGAAACAGGGCCATTTACTTACCTAAACAGAAGCTTAAACTTCTTCTCTCTCTCCCCTCTTAGTGTCACGCCATAGCTCTCTAAAAATCTAAAAATGGAAGTTTGGAGAAGATGATGAGGTGTAATCTTACTTAAGAAGCCTTTTTTACAATTTTTTAAAATGACCATTTTGCCCCTACACACCTGTTTGCTCTATTTAGGTTCATTTTAACTCTTTTTTTAGAACCATCTTTTCCATTATAAAATTTAGGTGTCTAATTCATAAAATGCCTTTGGTTTCATCCAAATTGGATTTAAAACCTTCCCGAATGAACCAGTCAAAGTTTGAGTCAATCGATGCTTTAAAACATGAACTATAAGGGTTTAAATCATTTTAGGGGTCCTTATAGTTTTTAGGGTCTCTGAGAACCCTAGGAAACTTAATTTTTTCATTTAAAAATTCATCCTATGAGTTTTTCAAAAAGTGCCTAAAATTACAAAAATGTCATTACATTTCGTTACATTTTTGTTAAATTCTGTCTGGTTATTCTGACTTCAGTTTTCACGGCACCTCTGACCTTGGATCATCATTATTTAAGGTCTAGAATGTTATTCTAATTTTATCAGACCTCAAATCCCTTTCTTTGGGAGACTTCCTTTTGTATCCAATGAGTTTCATGTGTTCACTGTAACACCCCATAATTAATTAAGGTATTAATCACGGATTAGATTAATTAAGAATAATTAATATAGGATAATTAGGCAAGTTAAGTAAATGGAGATTTTAGAAAGGTAAATTTATTAATATGGGTTTGAGATTTAATTGGAAAAAAAATTTCATTTAGGCCCAAATTAATGTAGGAGGCCATGATAAGAGGCTAATGGAGGCCCAATAAGCTACGTGCAGACCCAACTTGATCCAATGTGATGGAGGCCCAATATCCACCTTATATAGGCTCTTATACTTAGCCCAATAACCCTTGTGCAGACCTAAAACCTTTGGGCTCTTAAAAACTTAGTCTGGTCTAATTGAATTTCAGCAACCTAACACCTTGAAACTGGCCCAACAATTTAAAATCTAAAGCCCAAATGGAGATGGACCTTAGAGCAACCCATGACCCATTTTTGACCCAACTTAAACGCAACTAGAACCTTAATACATCAGCCTCTTCCTCACACTTGCTGAAACACAAAACACAAAGAGGAATTCGGAGCTTGGAGAGGAGGCTAGGGTTTGGGGCAAGAATTCCACTATTTCTCACCTCTAAGCTCAAAATCAGCTAAGGTACTTGTTATATATCTTAATCCTCTTCTCTTCCTCTTTAATTTGGTCTATTAGTTTTTCATTTAGAGTATGTTCACCCTACCCAAAATCTAAATGTGGGAATTTAGGGATTTCCTTAGTGAAATTCATAGGTTGAGGTTAGGGCTAACCTTGGGTGAGTTTAAACCCTCCATTTTGATGCTTCATTTGTTAATTTGAGACCCCCATAGCTGATTTATAAAATGGGTATTAATTCTGTACGAATTTGCTTAGGATTTTAGGTGGAATATTGAGTTTTCTGGTGAAGGACACTCTAATCCGAATTTGGGATTTGTGGTGGCTGTTGCAAATTTGTCTACAAGTGAGGAAATCGGGTTTATATTAATTCCATGTATATATCTAATTTAATTTCATATGTTGTTGTATATGAATGATTTGAAGTGTTGAATGAATTGGTTGGCTATCTATTGAATTGTGATTGAACCTTGTGAGTCCATGGTGGAGCTGCGGTGCGGCTGCCACCCATAGATGTGCTTCGATCGAGCACCGGGTTATGATCAAAACCCAGATATACAGAGCCCCGGTTGTGCTCAATAGGGAGTAGGTGCCATGGATGGGCCTCTCCCGGTGTTAATGGCCTTTAACATGTGATAATATGATTGCTAGTATGGGATAGTAATCATGATAGCCTAATTATTTCATTTGTTGATATAATGTATATGATTCTGATGTTGATTTTGATTCATGCATATACGCTAATTAAACTGGATATATGATGGAATTACCTTGGTTACTGAGATTTATATCTCACCCCATTTCATGGGATTAACATTTCAGGTGAAGGTTCTTCGGGTAAGAATAAAGGGAAGCAAGTGGATAAAAATCCATGAGCTCTAATATATGGGAGAAGGCTACACTTAGGCTGGCTTATTTAGTAGAGATGCAATTTTGTTATTAGTTTACATAGCATCATCATGTATTCATGTTACCAAGTGTAGGCATTCATATTTGTAACTATTAAGGATTTAAGTCTCATTATAGTTGAATATTAATGTATGAACTTATAGTATCATATATATAGTTTTATTGAAATTGTGATATGGATCACCATATGGGAATTGTAGTCATATGATGCCTTGGATGTGGATATAAGCTATTGTTGAATGGAATCTCTATAGAATGTACATGGGATGTTAATTGCTGCTAATTCATGTGTCTTGCTGTCATATATTCATGAATTTGCTTATATGAGCTAGTTGGGCAAGTAGGAAGTAGTATTTAAGTTTTGCAATGGTAATGGACGAATTGATAGGTAAATAGGGTAGATAAACACCATTAGAATCACATAAAATAAGGGAAGGTGGACCTAGAGTGTATCTAAGATGAGATTTAGAGTGTAGGGGGTGAAATTTAGGTAATGTAGTCACAGGAGGGAGTTTTGCCGTGGCCAAATGAGAGACAGAGACGAAGGGCGCCGCAGCACAACGAACCCCACCTCAGTGCAAAGGGAAAAAAATTGGTCTGGGAAGTAACAGTGGCAAGGAGCACCGTGGCTTGAGAAATCTCGCCGCGGCGCAGAGCAAAAAAAATAGCCCAAGAAGGTAACAGAATCGAAACTTGCCGTGGCGCATTATGTCCTGCCGCGGCACGAGTCGAGGAAATAAAATAAGAGTTGGATAGAAGCAAAACTCGTCGTGGCTCAAATATATTGCGCCGAGGCGAGAATCGTGGGAGTTGAGAACAGTAGTTCCAGGAGGCGTTTCTACCACAGTGCCACATAGGTTGGCCGTAGCGAGATTTGTGAAATTTGTCCAGTGATTCCAAAGAGCAACTTGGCCATGGTAGGGAAGGTATAGGCCGCAGCGCAAGTCCCCAACCTACTCCTTTTAGCCTAGAAACCCTAATTTCTTCAACGATAATGGTAAGAGATGATATAGGAACACTTGTGGGAGGTTATTAGGTATTGAAATGGATGGACGGTTGAATCATAAACCCCTTATGGTAGTAGGATTTCTTTTATGCAAATTTTGTTTTGTTGAGGTAGTATGGTGATGACCCTAACATCAAGGTTCAAATTTTTCCCATATTTTCACAATGTGATAAATTGTAACCACTCAAACCTTGATAATTAATTATTAATCGTATATTTAACCATAATTATAATGATTAGAAGGGAGGGTTGTCACATTCACAGAGAAATCGAACGTTATGTTTCACACGTTTACAGAAGTACTAGATGTTACACCTACCTTAGAGCTCAAACCACTGCCACACAATCTCAAGTATACCTATTTGGAGAAAGATGAGAAGCTTCCTATGATTGTAGCTAGTGACATTGTCTCAAAGGAAGAAGAGAAGCTTCTAGAGATCTTGAGGAAGAGAAGACAAGCAATAGGGTGGACCTTGGTAAGTATACTTGGCATTAGCCCTGACACTTACATACATTGAATTTTGTTGGAGGATGGGGCAAAACCAATGAGACAACCTCAAAGGAGGTTGAACCCACTTATTCTGGATGTGGTTAAAAAGGAAGTTTCTAAACTTTTTTCTATTGGTATTATATATCCTATTTCTAATAGTTAGTGGGTCAATCCTGTGTAGGTGGTTCTAAAAAAAATCAAGGATCACAGTGGTTTAGAGTGAAAACAATGAATTGGCGCCCACCCGTGTACAGAATAGCTACAGGGTTTGCATTGATTATAGGAGGCTTAATTTAGTTGCTAGAAAGGATCATTGCCCCCTACCTTTTATTGATTAGATGCTTGAGTGTTTAGCTAGAAAGTCTCACTACTATTTTCTTGATGGATTTTTAGGTTATTTCCAGATATGCATAGCCCTAGAGGATTAAGAGAAGACAATGTTTACGTGCCTATTTGGAACATTTGCCTACAAAAGAATGCCTTTCAGTCTTTGCAATGCCGTTGGAACTTTATAGTAGTGCATGGTTTCCATTTTTAGTGATTTTCTAGAAAATTGTATAGAAATTTTTGTGGATGATTTCATTGTATATGGGAACTCTTTTGATAATTGCCTGTCTATTCTATATAGAGTCTAAGTGAGATGCATAGAGAAGAATCTTGTACTTAATTTTGAAAAGTGTCATTTTATGGCTCGAAAAGGCATTGTATTGGGTCATGTTGTATCTGAACAGGGCATAAAGGTTGACAAGGCTAAGATAGATGTTGTTACATCTTTACCGTACTTGACATATGTTGAGGAGGTCTAGTTTTCCCTAGGTCGTGTAGGTTTTTATAGAAGATTCATATAGGATTTTAGTAAAATTACTTTGCCATTATCTAGGCTGTTATAAAAAGATGTTGATTTCTATTTTGATGATGCATGTAAAATAGCTTTTGCTGATCTTAAGAAAAGATTGTCTTTTGTAACGAATATGATTTCTGTAAAACGATGAAATGAGCCATATAAAAGCAAGTTCTCTGAAATGAGCTAGATAATGTCCCAAAAAATTTAGATAAAGTCTTAAGTTTCTAAAAATGATAATTCTAGGCTCTGACAGAAAGAAAAATGGAGCTAGGACGGTGAAACAATTTGTGACAAAAACTAACGAAACGTAATGGCATTTTTGTAAATAAGTGCAACTATTGGAAAAACACATAGAAAGGCTTTTTAAATGGGAAATTTGAGTTGTCTAAGGTTCTCAGAGGCCCCAAAAATCATAGGAAGCCCCGGGACTGGTAAAGCCTCTCCGGTGTACGTTTTCCAACGTCAATGAGCCTAAATTTTGACAGATTTGTTCGAAAAGGTTTTAGCTCCAATTTGAGTGATTCCAAAGGAATTTTATTAAATTGGGAACCTAAATTTTATAATACAAAAGATAGTTCTCAAAAAAGAACTAAAACGAAGCCAAAACACAATTCCCATTACAAAAGGATGAAATTGGAATTTTTTGAAAAGTGAGTTTCTTGAAGCTTCCACACACTTCACCCATTTTCTCCCACCTTCTTAAGCATGACTTTCTCTGACCAAAATACAGAAATTGATCAGTTTCTTGAGGAGCACCAAGAGAGGGAGAAAAGGAAGAGAAAAATCAAGGAAAATGTAAGGAAATCTAAGGAATTTTATGCTCCATCTTCTTCCAATCTTGTTCCCCTCCTTCTTAGCTCTCTTTCCATCTTTTTCTTTAGAAAATTGGTTTTATTTTTGGTCTAGAACTTAGAGGGACAGTTCAAAAATCTTAGAGAGAAGTAAACCAAGAGGAAGAGGCCTTGAAAATAAGCTTGAATCTATGCTAATTTCATGTTGTAGTTGCTTCTTCTCCTTGCTCCATGGATGTGCATATTTTGGACAAGAATAGAACCATATAGGGGGAGGATTTTCTGTCCAAAAATAAGAGAGAAACTAGGGTTTTAGACCATGAGGAAAAGGAATATGTTAAGAAATTGCAAGAAAACCCCTTGGAAAACAAAATAGAAAAGTATAGGCTTCTTTAACGTTTTAGAAAATATGATTTTGAATGAGTGTTCCCTTGGCTATTTGAATGTTTCCTTGAGCTCCTAAGACATCTAGAAACCCTCCCAAGTGGCTCTCCCATCAAGGAAAAATCAAGAACTCCATAAACCTCCATTATGGTGCATATTTTGGCTAAGCTAGGTTTACTAGGCTAAGGGATGTTTTAATTTGTTCTAGCCTTGGTTTGAGACTTCATATGATGTTAGAAGATGAGAGAAATGAGTGGCTCATCGTACAACCCTCAAAATAATACTAGGCTGATAGAATATGCAATTAGTGGCACAACCTAGGTCATCTCCCTTGGAATTGGCGTTCAATGTTTAATTGAGTTTTCCAAATATTAAAGGACTCTAAAAATTCTTAAACTAAGGGGGTTTTGATTTAATTAAACTATGCAAAAACTAAATTGAATTAAACTTCCTAATTGCTATCTAATTGTTTGGATTATGATCTTGTGACTAGCTTTGGATTCGTCCCTTGGTATCCACTATCCTTATCCTATTCTAATTGTGATTAATTCTGGCCTAAGAGTTCCTAATCGTGTTCATAACAATTTATCTTGAGTAACCACTCAAGATACAAGAGATTAACTATCTAATGTTGAATTGAAACCTCACATCCAAATTAAATTGTCAATTCTTGTTTTAGGATCAATGAACATTTAATTTGATTGATTAACTAATTGATTAACCTCTGAATCATCCTAAATATTTAATTAACCAACTAAACATTAAGGAATCTTCAATTCAAACAATTAAGCTCACTCATGTATTTTATCGAACACCTTTGAAGCATACATGGGAATTCAGATAATATTGAAATTAATCGGATCAATTAATCAACAAAAATATTTCCTAATTAGTGTCTAACCAGCCACTAATTATAATTACATAATTTCCTTATCAAATACATCTTAACCAAGAAAATAAATGAAAGAGAAAAAGTGTAGGAAAAATATAGAAATTCTTAGCCAAAATTCTGAATTATTTTTCCATGGATTCAAGCTTCTCCAAGGATTCCTCCTAGCTAGCCTCAAGATGAACTAAAGTTTCATGGGATGATGGAGATGGAAGATGGAATGGAGATGGAATGAATGGGGCGTGGGGTATATACGAATGAATGGTTCTATATATAGGCAAGGATTGGCTGAGAGTTTGATGCGTGAATAGATGGAACTGTGCGAAGGGATCAGAGGCGTGAATGAGTGAAAGAGATGTGCTGGATTGAAGCTTCTATCTCCCTTACAATTCACGTGCTTCTGGACGCTTTAAACTTGCTGCTGTTCATTAATTATTCTTCACGTGAAAGCCTCTTCATTTACTTTGCTCACGAGCTATTCCTTCTGTTTGGTGCTGCTGGATGTTTGTATGAGAGTGGGCCCCATTTTAAAGCTAATTATATTCGAATTCATGTGAGCTTCCTACGTAGCTTTTTTTTTTCATCTTACGTTTTCAGCTCCTGTGTTAGTTTTCCACGTGATTTCTTTCATTCTGCAGCTTGCTCAGCAGCTTCTTCCATTTGTTTCCAGCTTCGTTTATTCAGCTTGTAATTATATTTTCTAGCATGGCTTCACCCTCAGCTCTTTTCTCATGTCGTTGCTCAGCTTCTGCATGTTCAGCTCCTCTTGCTCTGTTCTTAAACTCAAAAACAGAGGCTTCTTTGTTTTCAGCTTCAGCTTTGCTTCTTCTACATCTTATCCCTTTCGTTCAGCTTGTCCAGCTCCTGCATGTTCTCTTCTCTTTAGCTTCATGCAACTCCTTCATCCATCCAAGCTCATGTTTGTTTGCTCATCTCCAGCTCTCAAGCTTCAGCGTCCTCCAGCTCTCTGCAGCTCGTTGCTTCTGCGTTTCTCAGCTTTCTCAATTTTCTGCCCAGTTTCTTCGTTCTTTTCTGCCCTTCGTGTTTAGCTTCCATGCCACGTAAAGATTCTGCATTCGAGCCTCTTCTCAATGTGCATCTTCTTCACGTTAGAACTGCAGCTCAAAGCTTCCTCATGCAGCTTGTTCAGCTCGTCCAGCTCCTTTTCAGCGTCACTTTCACGTTGGTTTTCTTCATGCACATTATAGCTGCTGCCCATGCTTCCTTCTTCACTTGTTTTTCATGTTAATCTCCTTTCATGCTGCTCGTGCACTGTAGCTGCTCGTAGCAATCCACGTTCTACCCCATGTAGCTCATTCTTCTCTGTTCTGGAGCTTCCAACCCAAGCCAAAGTCTCATGTGTTGCTACTCTTCTTTGTTTACTTCAAGTGAGAGAAGGGAACCTATGCAAGCTACTGTGGGAACATGCTGGACGAGTGCATGAGTATGTGTCTTCCATGAGAGAAACAAGGGTGCTGGAGCTTGCTCCTTCTTAAAACTCATTTCTCTTATTCAAATGCTATTTTATTCTTCCATTCCAGTTCCAATGCTCTTCAAAAATCTGCAGAAATAATAGGAAGAAATATTCACAAAGTTATTTGAGATAAAATTTAGCGTTAAAAACCTATAATTTGTAAATTAATTCCTAAAATGTAAAAATGGCCACTAAAACAAAATTCCATTTAATTAGACTCCTAGAACCATATTTTGAATTAAAATGTCTAAATTTAAGGAGAATGAAATGAATATAAATTATGCTTATCAAGAAACCATTAGAAAAAATTTAGGAGCCATAGATTGGAAGATGGAACAATGGTGTCTATAATGGTGCCCTATGAAGCAACTTAGTTTTCGAACTGTGCAAGTGAATGTGTGAGGGTGCCAAGGACCTTAAATGAGTCCAAGAAGTCTAAAAATAACATGAGATGGGAGCCTAGAGCTTGAATTATAGAGGTTGCTTCAATAGGCCATTTATGGAACCATTATGCCACATATGGAACCAAGTGTGTGTTCAAGAGTGAGTTTAATGTCTTGGCTTGCTTTAAGTATGTGATTGTGTGTTCCTTATGATGTTTAGGATAAGAGAACATATATCTACCTAGGTGTGTTTGTGGGACCAAAAAAGGGAAGGAATAGGATTAAGAAAAGCTTGCATAAATTCAAGGTAACTCTCCATCTCATTCTCCTTGCATTATTGTATACATATGTATGTAATTGTATGCTCTTGTGATTTGAGAACATGCCACTTGTTGTCTTGAGATTGCATTGGTACCAATGTGTTGTTTTGAATGCTATTGATAGTGAGAATGGCTCATAAGGGTGAGGTGATGCCAAAAGTCCCTTAATGTGCGTGAGGAAGTGCCAAAAGTCTCATGGCATGGGTGAGATTAGGCCAAAAGTCTCTTGGATGAGTAAGGTCAAGTCAAAAGTCCTTAGACCAAGGGTGAGGTATATTTAAAAGTTTTAGAAAT
This sequence comes from Erythrophleum ivorense, assembly GCA_026724425.1. Classification (NCBI taxonomy): domain Eukaryota; kingdom Viridiplantae; phylum Streptophyta; class Magnoliopsida; order Fabales; family Fabaceae; genus Erythrophleum; species Erythrophleum ivorense. The sequence continues at coordinate 18,889,612 of JAIUCV010000009.1, forward strand.
TGGTGAGGCAAAACCAAAAGTTCCTAGAGCTTCTTAATGGCTTGATTGTGAAAGTGTGGCGTGAATATTTTGTAAAGTAGCATTTATGGTTTTAATAGCTTGTTTATTTGCACACTTGATGTATGTATGCCTTGAATGTGTGTATGAACAAGTATATGAGCTATTGAGATTCTAGGAATCTCACCCCCCTTCCCCCTTTCCTCTTGACATGACTAGGTAGTGCTCAAGAAACAAAGAATGCAAGCCAAGGGAGTTGAAAAGCCAAGTCTTGATAGTTATGTAGCTTGTTATGTAATTAAATGCCAAAATTGTTTTGTATATATTATTTTTGTGATGTAAGATCATAAACAATTGTAATATGATGTATGACTCTTGTATAGACCGTATATGGCATGAAATCAATGAAAATGGTAATTTTGGCTTCTTGATGACTTGATGTATTAGTGTATTAATGGAAGTGAAATGACCAATTTAAGATGCATTGGGTTTGGGGCCACTTGGGTAGTTTATACAAGTCATATTCATGCTTTTAAACTTGCCCAAGAGGTGCCAAGCATTAAAAGAGGCCATTTGGACCGATTTGGTATCACATATGGAGCAAAAATGGCTATTTTGGTGAGCTATGTCACTTTCTATCTTAATGTGCTTTTCTTAGTCTAAGATTTGGCAAGCACATAGAGCTTGTTGAGGGCTTTTTGGGAAGCTAAAGTGGGTATTATTTGGAGGTCTATGGAATATTTGGAAAATTTTTGAAGTTGGGAAAATTTTCTGGTTTGGCCACTAGTACTGTGCAATTGGTCCAAAAATGAATCTAAGTCAATTATAGGGAAAATGATGTCCAATTGCCATGAATGTAACACCTTACTGACTTCATTCCAATTAACCTCCCTCTAGGCTTGATTCTATATGATTTCCCCAGAAAATGACCGAAACCGTGATATTTCACTACTTAAAGTCGGGGTTTAACCGGTCATATTTTGTCCCGTAGGTCCTGTGAACCCATCATCCACATTCCTTACTCAAACACCATTTATAAGACTTGTACATAGTCTCAAACATCTCACGAATCAAGGGCAAGAAGCCAAAAACTCAAAAAAATACAATTTCTCCATCGGGCCCATAAATCATATTTCTGGCTCCAACTTTGGAAAATCACAACTAATTCTAGAAAAATGGAAATCAAGCAAATCATAGCTCTCTGGAAAGCTTGGGATGTTAACTTCACACTAAAAATGACTCCCAACCAAAATATCAACGTCTAGACCATCATTGACATCGAAATAGGAACAGATGTCCGGCTGTCCCTGATACTGGTGCAGTCTACTGTCATGAATTTCGGAAATTTATAATTAATTCCACAAAAATCCAATCTGGGAAATCTATACTAATTTGGAAAGCTACAGACGTTAACTAGAGGAAAAAAATAAGTCCAGATCAGTTCAGGAGCTCTTGGACCTCGAAAACCGATGGAACAGAAACTTCCCTGATGCTGATACAGAAATTCAGCAAATCGTTTCTCTCTCTACAGACATCCAATTAAGGTGCTTCCAGTTGGTATATGTCACTGTGGATATCTAGTTTATGCTCACAAAATCTCATGACAATTGGACACCATTTGGTCTATGAATGACATGGTTCCATTTTCGGACTTAATGCACAGTACCATGACCAAACCATTGAAATTTCCCAACTTCAACAATTCGGCAAATATTCTCTAAACCTCCAAATATTACCCACTTTTGCTTCTCAAGAAGCTCTCAATGGACTCTAGAGGCATACCAAATTCCATAACAAGAAGAGCTCATCCGGTCATACTTTGACGGAGCTCACCCATTTAGCAGTTTTGGCACCACATGGGGTTCAAAGTGGGTCTAAATGACCTCCCACATGCTCTAACCTCTTTTGGACAAGTTTAAAAGTACAAACATAGCATATATGAATTGTCTAAATAATCCAAATCATCATACATTCCAAATTCACTATGCTATGGAAGAGAATACACCATTTCATATATGCCTCAAAGGGGCCAATTGTTACATTCTCATTACTTTGGTCCTTACACGATTCATACATCATCTATACATATATTTACATGTGCTCATATAGTTACAACTCAAAAATAAGAGGTGCATATTCATTTTGGCACCTTATACAACAAAATAACTAAAAAGCTATACATCATCCCTAACTATGCTCTACTAGGCTCCATGAGGTATGCTTGCCTCTCCATGGACACCACCTGGATATGAAGATAGGAGGGGAAGGGGGGTGAGATTCGGGAGAATCTCAATAGCTCATACTCATTCAAGATGCAATCAAGGCATATAACTAGTCAAGCATGCACACAAGTCACATTAACACCACATATGTGTTCATGCCATGATATCAAACCAATGCCAAGAATAGGCTCTAGGGACTTTCGGTCTAGCCTCACCCGAGTTTTAGGACTTTTGGATTGGCCTCACCCTTGGATTAGGGACTTTTGGCTCCTCCTCACCCGTCTCAAGGGACTTTCGGCACCACCTCACCCGAGCAATTTCCATAATCACATCATAAGCATATTGGTACCGATACATCAAGGCAAAATCAATGGCATATCTCATCATACAAGCACATACACAACATATAATGACTATTACACAACCAAGAATGCAACAAGAAAAGAGTAGAGAGCTACCTTCTCAGATTACGCAAGTCTTCCCTTTCAATTTCCCTCTCCCTCCTTGATTTCACACTCACAACAAGGTGGAGTTTCTTCCTTTGAGCCTAGGCATAACAAGAGCATCAAATCATTCTCTCATAGCTTAAATGACTCTCACAAAGCTAAAAGAGACTCTTCATCAAGTTAAACCCTCGCTACCCTTACAGATCTAGGGATCTCTCTCTAAAACTCTACTCACTCTCCTTCCTCTTTCAAGCCCTCAAAGAAGAAAGCAAGGAAGAAGAAATGAAGATATATGAGTTCTACCCTCCTTCTAGAGTAGTTTTCCTACTTCCCTCTTCTGAACCTAACCCAAAACAACTTCTAAAACCGTAGAAAGAGAAAGCAAAAGGAGGAGACAACATGCTAAAGAGAAAAGCTAGGGAAATCTAAAGATTACTCACCTCTTTGCTTGATCTCCTTGCTTCTCTAGGTCTCTCTCTCTCTCCACAGCTCTTTTCTCTCTCCTTGGTCGAAGCTTAAGTCGGTTCTAAGAGAAAGGAAGAGTTTAGACTCTTTAAAAAGTCAAAATCTCTCTTTTTATGCTTTTCCGGACTCACCTTCGCTATAGCGAGTCATAACCCTCGCTACGGCGAGCTCGTGTAAGTCCCAGACCTTGGCCTTTGCTATAGCTATCGCTACGGCTAGCAACTCCCTGGATTTTGTATGGAATGCCCACACTCGCTATAGCTAGAAGCATTTTCGCTATAGCGAGAAGGCTTTCTCGCTATAGCGAACAGGTACATTCGCTATAGCTAGGCTGTAGCTAGCAGACTTAGAAAATTTTCAGCCTTCGAAAATTTTCAGCTTTTCTTTTCTTTCCCTTTTCTTTTTCTGGTTGTTACAATGAAATTGTACAAGAAAAAACTAGACCTTCCTAGTGACTTGTGCTAATTGGAAGACCTCATTTGGATGTCTAGAAAAGGGAGATATGAATTTTTGAAGTTGTTGTCCAGTACTAGGCAACCAGTCAGACCTGTGTTACTGTTTTATTGATTTTCAGGGTCTAAACTTTCTTGGATTGGTCTAGACTTATTTTTCTTCTAGGTAACATCTGTAGCTTTCTAGATTGGTATCATTTGCATGGATTAGATTTTTTTAGAATTAATTGGATATTTTTGAAATTTATGATAGTAAACTGTATCATTATCAAAGGATAGTTAGACCTCTGTGGCTATTTCATTGTCAAATGTGGTCCAAAGGCTATGTTCATGTCCCAAATTTATTTTTAGTATAAAGTTAACACTCAGAGATTTCTAGAAAGCTATGGCATGGAAGATTTTGATTTTTCTAGATTTAGTAATGATTTTTCAAAGTTGCCTCAAATTCTACCACCATGGAACCTGAGGTAAAACATGATTGTTCTGGATTTTTGGCTCTTGATCCGTGGTTTATGTGGAATTTTGAGATGTTTATAACTTATATGGATGGAAAATAATTAGATAATGATGTTAGGGAACTCACAGGGTCCATATAACATGAATTGAAAAAATTTTACCTCGACCTAATGCGATAAAGTGTATTATTTTCATACTTTTTATTACTTTTGTCTTGTGAATGTATACCAATTGCCCAGAAATGGAAGAGTATGATAATAGAAATATAAGGTATTACATTTATTGGTATAAGAGCAAAGGTTCAAGAACTTTTGCTCAGTATTTTGCTCTTGAGTGATGTATTTGGTGTGTTACGGGTGGAATATCTGTGCATATGTGCTTGAATGATATTTGTGGGCTAAGGTTGTAACTCTTTTTCAATGAAAATGGTTGAGATGAGAAGACGTAGAGGCAGGGGCAGACTAGTTATGTGCTTTGAGGTTGAATTCGAGGACCCTTTGCAGGCTGTCATAGAACGGATTGATCAGTTTGAGAATGTGATGGCGCAACAGCAATACATGATCCAGCAGCAGTATGAGATGATTGTGTAGCTGCAAGAATCCCTAGCTAGATAGGAGGAAGACAGGAGAGAGGCCCCTTCACCTCAATCTCAGCCTTCTACTTCTGGTACTCCATAGCCTTCCACCTTAGGTGCTCCACCACCATATCCCTAAGAGCCAGCTCAGTCTCCGCCATCCATTTAGAAACAATTGAATCAATTCAGAAAGAACAACTTTCCAGTGTTTGATGGGGAATTGGATATAGACAAAGCGGAGGCCTGGGCGATGGAAATTAAGAAGATTTTTACTGTTATGGATTGCACATCAGAGCAGAAAGCTCAGTTAGCCACTTTTATGCCACAAAAAGAAGCTGACAAGTGGTGGCACAATATAAAGTCTCTAATGGAGACTGAAAATTTGTAGATTACTTGGGAGAACTTCTTGGTACAATTTATGAGAAGTATTTCTCCAGTTCTATAAGAAAACAAAAAGAGGTGCAATTTATAGGGCTAAAGCAGACCGATGACATGAAAATAGACCTATACGTGGCCAAATTCATAGAGTTGTCTTGGTATTTTTCTTACCTCCAAAGATATGTTTTTCTCATCTCTCAATTGAAAAAGTACTTACCAGACCCCTCACATGTCATAAAGTATGCAAGAAAATCTTTCCTATGTAGTGAAATCAGAGAGGATTATAAATGCTAAATTGAAACAACTGAGAAAAAAGAGCATCCTTCTAGTGAAAGTGGTTTGGAAGGGTCTGACATCTAAGGAGGCAACCTGGGAGCTAGAAGATGAGATAATATAGAAATATCTAGAGCTACTTCCTTAAGGTACACATTTAAATTTTGAAGACAAAATTTAGTTTAAAGGGGTGAAAAATGTAATGAATATTATTTCTATAAAACGACGAAATGAGCAGTATAAAAGCAAGTCCTCTAAAAATGAGCTAGATAATATCTCAAAAAATTTGGATAGAGTTCTAGGCTCATAAAAATGATAATTCTAGGCTCAAATAGAAAGAAAAATAGAGCTAGGATGGTCAAACAATTTGTGACAAAAATTGACGAAACGTAATAACATTTTCGTAAATAAGTGCAACTTTTGGCAAAACACATAGGAGGACTTTTTAAATGGTAAATTTGAGTTACCTAAGGTTTTCAGAGGCCCTAAAAACCATAGGATGCCCCGAGACTAGTAAAGCCTCTCTAGTGTACGTTTTCCAATGTCAATGAGCCCAAACTTTGATGGATTCATTCGGGAAGGTTTTAGCTCCAATTTGAGTGATTCCAAAAGCATTTTATTAAATTGGGAACCTAAATTTTATAATAGAAAATATGGTTCTTAAAAAGGAGCTAAAATAAAACCAAAACAAAATTGCCATTATGGAAGGACAAAATTGGAATTTTTGAAAAGTGAGTTTCTTGAAACTTCCACACACTTCACCCTTTTTCTCCCACCTTCTTAAGCATGACTTTCTCTGCCCAAAATACAAAAATTGATTAGATTTTTGAGGCACACCAAGAGAGGGAGAAAACGAGGAGAAAAATCAAGGAAAAGGTAAGGAAATATAAAGAATTTCATGCCCTATCTTCTTCCAATCTTGTTCCTCTCCTTCTTAGCTCTCTTTCTATGGTTTTCTTGAGATGATTGGTTCTACTTTTGGTCCAGAACTTAGAGGGACAGTTCAAAAATCTTAGAGAGAAGCAAACCAAGAGGAAGAGGCCTTGAAAACAAGCTTGAATCTAAGGGAATTACTTGTTGTAGTTACTTCTTCTCCTTGCTCCATGGATGCGTGTATTTTGGCCAAGAATAGAACCATATACGGGGAGGATTTTCTATCCAAAAACAAGATAGGAACTAGGGTTTTAGAACATGAGGAAGAGGAATATGGCAAGAAATTGCAAGAAAGACCCATGAAAAACAAGATAGAAAAGTGTAGGCTTATTTAGGATTTTGGAAAATCTGATTTTGTGTCAGTGTTCCTTTGGCTATTTGAATGTTTCTTTGAGCTCCTAAGACCTCTAGAAATCCTCCCAAGTGGCTCTCCCATCAAGGAAAAATCAAGAACTTTATGACCCTCCATTATAGTGCATATTTCAGCCAAGCTAGGTTCATTAGGCTAAGGGATGTTTTAATTTGTTCTAGCCTTGGTTTGAGACTTCATATGATGTTAGAAGATGGGAGAAACCATTAGGAAAAATTTAGGAGCCATAGATTGCAAGATGGAACAATAGTGTCCATAATGGTACCTTATGAAGTAACTTGGTTTTCCAATTGTGCAAGTGAATGTGTGAGGGCTCCAAGGATCTTAAATGAGTCCAAAAAGTCTAAAATTAACCAGAGATCGAAGCTTAGAGCTTGAATTGTGGAGGTTGCTTCAATAGGCCATTTATGGAATCATTATGCCACATATGGAACTAAGTATGTGTTCAAGAGTGAGTTTAATGTCTTGGCTTGCTTCAAGTACGTGATTGTGTATTCCTTATGACAAGAGAACATATATCCACCTAGGTGTGCTTGTGGGACCCAAAAAGGGAAGGAATAGGATTAAGAAAAGCTTGCATAAATTCAAAGTAGCTCTCCACCTCATTTTCCTTACATTCTTGTGTGCATATGTATGTAATTGTGTGCTTGTGTGTGCTCTTGTGATTTAAGAATATGCCACTTGATGCTTTGAGATTGCATTAGTACCAATATGTTGTTTTGAATGCCATTGGTAGTGAGAATGGCTCATATGGGTGAGGTGATGCCAAAAGTCCCTTAATGTGGGTGAGGAAGTGCCAAAAGTCTCATAGCATGGGTGAGATTAGGCCAAAAGTCTGGATGAGTAAGGTCAAGTCAAAAGTCCTTAGACCAAGGGTGAGGCATATCCAAAAGTTTTAAAAATGGGTGAGGCAAAACCAAAAGTCCCTAGAGCTTTTTAATGGCTTGATTGTGAAAGTGTGGTGTGAATATTTTGTAAAGTAGCATTTATGGTTTTAGTAGCTTGTTTATTTGCACACTTGATGTATGTATGCCTTGAATGTGTGTATGAATGAGTATATGAGCTATTGAGATTCTAAGAATCTCACTCTCCTTCCCCCTTTCCTCTTGACATGACTAGGTGGTGCTTAAGAAAGAAATAATGCAAGCCAAGGGAGTTGAAAAGCCAAGTCTTGATAGTTATGTAGCTTGTTATGTAATTGAATACCAAAATTGGTTTGTAGATATTATTTTTGTGATGTAAGATCATGAAAAATTATAATATGATATATGACTCTTGTATAGACCATATGTGGCATGAAATCAATGGAAATGGGAATTTTGGCTTCTTGATAACTTGATGTATTAGTGTATTAATGGAAGTGGAATGACCAATTTAAGATGAATTGGGTTTGGGGCCACTTGGGTAGTTTATATAAGTCATATTCATTCTTTTAAACTTGCCCAAGAGGTGCCAAACATTAAAAGAGGCCATTTGGACTGATTTGGTTTTTCATATGGAGCAAAAATAGCTATTTTGGTGAGCTATGTCACTTTCTATCGAAATGTTCTCTTCTTGGTCTAAAATTTGGCATGCATCTAGAGCTTGTTGAGAGCTTTTTAGGAAGTTAAAATGGGTATTATTTGAGGTCTATGGATCATTTGGCAAATTTTTTAAGTTGGGAAAATTTTCTGGTTTGGCCACTAGTACTATGCAATTAGTCCAAAAATAAATCTATGTCAATTATGGGGTAAACAATGTCCAATTGCCATGAAATTTTATAGTAGGACCTTTCCAGTGACTTGTACCAATTGGAAGCACCTCATTTGGATATCTAGAGAGGGAGGTATGAATTTTTGAAGTTGCTGTCCAGTACTAGGCGACCAATCAAACCCATGTTATTATTTGATTGCTTTTTAGGGTCTGAACCTTCTTGGATTGGTCTGGACTTAATTTTTTCCTCTAGTTAGCATTTTTAGATTTCTAGATTGGTATCATTTGCATGGATTGGATTTTTATGGAATTAATCATATATTTTTGAAGTTTATGACAGTAAATTGTATCAGTATCAGAGGGTAGTCAGACCTTTGTGGCTATTTCATTGTCAAATTGGCCAAAGGTCATGTTCATGTCCCAAATTTATTTTCAATGTAAATTTAACTCTTAGAGCTTTCTAGAAAGCTATGGCATGGTAAATTTTAATTTTTTTAGATTTAGTTATGATTTTTCAAAGTTGCCTCAAATTTTGCCACCCTGGAACTCGAGACAAAACGTGATTGTTCTAGATTTTTATTTCTTGATCCATGGTTTATATGTAATTTTGTGACGTTTATAACTTATATGGATGGAAAATAATTAGATAATGATATTGGAGGTACTCATGGGGTCCATATAATGCGAATTGAAAAATTTTACCTCGATGTAATGCGATAAAAGTGTATTATTTTCATATTTTTCCTTACTTTTGTCTTGTAAATGTGTACCAATTGCCTGGAATGGAAGAGTATGATAATAGAAATATAAGGTATTACAACTTCCCCACCCATTATTGAACTCCTTGATTGGAACCTCCCATTTAAGATCTTATATGATGCTTTTAATTTTGCTATAGGTGCAGTTTTGAGCCAGGGAGTGAATAAAAGGTCCTATGTGATAGCTTATGCATCCAAGACTCTGGATGGGGCCCAAACAAACTATACAACCATAGAAAAAGATTTTTTTGCTATTATCTTTACTTTGGATAAATTTAAATCTTATTTACTTGACACTAAAGTAATTATTTTTACTGATCATGCAGCCTTGAAGTACTTGCTGAAGAAACCTGATGCGAAGCCAAGATTGATTAGATGGATGCTTTTACTTCAAGAGTTTGATATTGACATTCGAGATAAAAGTGGAGTGGAAAACTTGGTGGCCAATCATTTGAGTCGAATTGAGGCTCCGAAGGTAGATTCCTTACCTATTGATGATAATTTCCCTGATGAGCATTTGTATGCTGTGCATAGTTTCTAACCATGGTATGCTGACTTAGTGAATTATCTAGTTGCTTCTGAATTGCCTATTGAATTGAATAAACTTTAGTTAAATAAGTTTAGGAGTGAAGCTAAATATTATATTTGGGATGATCTATACTTGTGGAGACTTTGTAATGACCAAGTGATTAGATGTTATGTACCTGATATAAAATTCGATTTTGTTTTGAAATTTTGTCACACACTTGCATGTGGAGGTCACTTCAGTCCAAAATGCACAGTTAGGAAGGTTCTAGATAGTGGATTATATTAGCCTACCTTGTTCGTGATGCTTTTGATTTTTGTAAAAAATGTGCTAGGTGTCAACAAATAGGAAGCATATCTAGGAGAAATGAAATGCCACAACATCCTATTTTGTTTTGTGAAGTCTTTAATGTTTAGGACATTGATTTTATAGGACCTTTTCCTACTTCTTTTAGCTTTGTATACATTTTATTGGCTATTGATTATGTTTCGAAGTGGGTGGAAGCAAAATCCATTAGAACTGATAACTCTTCTGTGGTTGTAGAGTTTGTTCGCTCTCATATTTTCTGCAGGTTTGGTATCCCCAGAGCCATTATTAGTGACTAGGGCATTCATTTTTGGAATCGGAGTATGGTGTTATGCATAAGGTGGCTACTTCATATCACCCTCAAACAAATGGCCAGGTAGAGATTTCTAATCATGAGGTGAAGCAAATTTTGAAGAAAATAGTGCAGCCGAATAGGAAAGATTGGAGCAAGAGGCTAGATGATGCCCTTTAGGCCTATAGGACTACCTATAAGACTCCTATTGGTATGTCACCTTATCGACTAGTATTTGGGAAAGCTTGTCACTTACCAGTAAAAGTGGAGCACAAGGCTTATTGGGCTGTGAAGAAATGCAATTTGGATTTGAATGGAGTGGGGTCTCATAGAAAATTCCAACTCCAAGAGCTTGAAGAGATTCGCTTGGAAGCCTTTGATAATGCAAGGATCTATAAAGAAAAGACAAAGGCATTCCATGACAAGATGATTACAAGAAAGAAGTTTGTAGTTAGCCAAAAAGTTCTGCTTTATAAAGCCCACTTAAAACTCATGCCAGGCAAGCTTTGTTCTAAATGGGAAAGACCATATGTAGTCTCTGATGTTTTTCCTTTTGGTGCAGTGGAGCTTTTGGATGAGTAGACTAGAGCTAAATTTAAAGTCAATGGACATTGGCTCAAGCACTTTCATGATGGAGTTCCAAGAGATAACATGGAAGAGCTCCAACTTCAAGACCTACCCTGATTACCCAGTTGTACCCTTTTCCTTTTCCATTTTATATTGTGTTGTCTTTCTATTGATTGGATTTTGTACTAGCATTGAGGACAATGCAATGTTTAAGTGTAGAGGAAAGCAATCAAATAAAATTTTTAGTTTTGCTTTATTTTGGTTAGTTGATTTTTTTTTCTAGGATTATAGTCTAGTCTTTTGTTTTATTTTTGAAGTTTTGTGTGGCTTTTCAGTTTTTGAAAAATTAAAAAAAATTTGTTTTTGTGGAAGTTACTAGTATTAAGGTGATTATAACTTTGATATATCTTGATTTGATAGGGAATTGATCTAATGTTGAGAATGCAAGTTAGGCGGCAATTAGCTTAAGCTTTAATGAAATTTGATTATGGTCAATTTACTTTGTGAGATTTTTTGTGCCTACTAAATACTAATATTCATTTCTAGTGTGTATCTTCTATCTTGCTTTTACTCTAGAACTTGGCTTGAATCTTATTCAAGGCCACATTTGTTCATTTATCATGTATGAAAAGGATTAAGGCATGCATTATTGTTTTGTTTTAGCTAGAGCAAAAAAAAAAAACCATCTTATATGAGTTTAATTCATTTGTTTTACCCATTTTGAGCCATATATGTTTCCTTTTAGCCTTCAAACAAATATTCTTCCTACCTTGATTAGGATACTTTTGATTATTAAGAGCATTATATCTTATTAAGGTGGGTGGAGGTGCATTTTTTCACATCAACTATAGGCCGTTTGTTCGTTCTTTTTTTTTGGAAATATGCCAAGTAAAAAAATGAAATGAATGAAATGAAATGAAAATGAATGATTCTTGTGTAAAAAGAAAAAGAAAAGAAAAGAAAGAAAAGCATTTGAAATGTATTGAAAACAAGAAAAAGAAAAAGGAAAGAAGAGTGACTTTGTTATCTTAGTGCATACACTTGTTTGTGGTAAATGGGGCATAAAATGCACTTACATTCCATTCTTATTCTTCTTTTGATGCTCTTGATGATTCTAAGTATCCACTTTGCTTTTTGAATTCCCTTCATTCTTTTGTTTACCACTTGTTTCATGCCTTGGCCTACATTATAACCATAGTAAAGACCTTTTGATTCATTCATTGGCATTTGATTTTGGTGATGGAGATGTAGATAATTGCCGAGCTTATGGTAGTAAAGTTGGATATGTTAGAATTTGAAAGTGAACATCTAATCCTAAACACTTGAGAGTAGAGTGAATAAACACTAATCCAAATGAGGGACTTTCATTGCATTTCATTCTTGTTAAGTGTATTGCCATGATACTTGTTACATTAATGCAAATGATATGACTTAAAGAGTTGAGCTATTGAATTGTTATGAGCTTCCTTGCGTTTCTTTTTTTTTTCTTTTTTGATTTCTTTTCCATTATCTTTTTCTTAGAATTTTGGTTTTCTTTTACCCATGAGTGTAAAAGCTCAAGTATGCGAGAATTTGATGATTGCTAATTTCCATATACTTTTTCCTCTTTATTTAGACATTTTAATGATAAATTGTGGCTTAAAGGATTTTAATTGGAGGATAATTGAGTTTATTTGCCATTTCAGTATTTTAGGAATTAATTTGCAAAATTTTGGAATTTTAGTGCACAAATCCTTTTAAATGAATTTTGTGAATATTCCTACTTCATTTTTTTTCATTCTTTTTGTGCAGAACATGGGCAACTCACATGTTGAGAGAAGGCTTCATCTCATCCATTCATCAGTAGGGAGGCATCCATCTTATTCATCTTCACTCATGAGCCATTTACATTTTCACTTAAACACACTCACTCTATACACTTTCATGCAACCATCAACACACTTCCCTCTCCATTACTTCAAGCACAAACACATCACAAGAGCACATTCACACACTCACGGGTCAGCCCTGTACCACACATTCTCATCCATCCACTCTTTCACACAAACGGCCCACTTCATTTACATGTAGCTCATGAGGAAGGAAGACTCTCGAGCTGAGCTTAAGCAGAACACAACACTTGATAGAACGTGAAAGGTGTCTCAGGCTAGGGAGGAAGGAAGTCACATGATCACACCAGAACCATGTCATTCATGCATGTAGATCTAGCCACGCCACTCATGCAGATTTGTCCACACATACATTGGTTTATAGAATAGAATGTGGGAAGACTACAACGTTACATCAGCTGCCATTACTCTTCACATGTTCAGCTCCCTTACACGTAAACTTGAGACACCAAACCATGTAGCAGCGTCCAGTAGAACACATGAGAAGCTATGGGTTTTAATGAAGAAGGCTAAAGGCTCAAACACACATATGCAAAATAGAGGAAAAGCCATAGTTTAGTAGGGAGAAGAATAGCTAAAACAAAGAAGAAGACGCAAGCTACTGATGCAAATAAAGCTCGAGCATGAGAAGAAGCTTACGTGGAAACAACATGTGAGAAGACACGAGTTTAAGCGGCAGAACATGATATGGTTTGAGAGAAGGAAAGAGCTTATGTGGGTATATGTGCATGAAGCCACAACATAAGTGAATGAAGCAGCATATGAGACACATCATTGGATTAAGAGAAGACACACACACAACAGATGAAGAAGTTTGAAGGAGAGCATAGGCAGAAGGTTTTAATGTTGTTGAATAAGATGAAACATGTGGAAAATGGAATGGGAAAATTAAAAAAAAAAACCACGTGAACAGTGCAACATGAAGCTTGAGCAGCTGATTGTAAAACATGTGAGTAGATTTTTAATGAGGCACGTGATCATTAAGAGAATGAAAAACACACTTGGGTTGAACATGTGAAGGGGGGAGATTAACGTGAAAAATGCGAGAGGAATGAATAGGGGAGAGACTGGAGATTAATGCAAGAGGAATCAATTAGAGGCTCTGGGCTTTGACACAGCTCCAGGGAGGTGAACAATTGAACATAACGTGATCAAGAATGGCTCATCCTTTCATCAAAATTCCTCCATTCATCTTTTCCATGACAGCATGAATTTCTCTTGGTAGCTAGTTGAAGATTTAACTATTGTTGTTGTTGCTGTAGTTGTTGTGTAAGTTTTGCATTACTCTCCATAAGTTGCTTCATCATGTCCTCCATATTATTTCCTTTCTTTGGTTCCTCCTATATAGGGATTGATTGCCTCATAGGTTGGGAAGGCTGTACACAAGATCTTGTAATATCTATTCTGCTATTGTCTTCCTCCATATCTCAAGTTGGGGTGATCCCTCTATCCTGGATTGTATGTGTTAGAGCAGGAATCATACTTTTCCTACCCTTATTGCATTGGCCTGACTAGAAACATCCCAGCACAAAGTCTCTACCCTGTCTTCTAACATCGAGCACTGATTAGTAGCATGTGTGGCCAAACGACTTATGTTATATAAAGGTCTCGCTAAGGCAGTAGAGGTAGATGTCTGCCTAGGTGTATAACATTATGGATAGGAATGCATTTGAGTAGGATAGGACTGTGGTACATAAGTTTGAGATGGAATAGAGGATGACTGTGGCTGTTGCTGAGCTAAAGCAAGCTGTCGAAACATAGAAGACATCTAATCAATCTTGTTCTCAATTCTTTGATCATAGTGTGGAGCATGCAACTCACTGACTCCTCTCATTGTCTGTCTCACACCAAACTATTGTGCATTCTAAGCCATCTTGTCAATCAACTTCCAGGCTCTTTAGGTGTCAGATCACCCAAAGCTCTACTAGAAGCAACATCAATTATGTTTCTATCCATGTTCAATAGCCCTTCATAGAAATACTGAATAAGTAGCTTATCAGAAAATTGATGGTGAAGACAACTAGCCAGCATTCTCTTGAATCTTTCCCAATATTCATACAAGGTTGATAAATGCCATTTTTATATATTTTAATCCTCCTAAACTTTGGCATTTTAATAATTGAATATGGTTTTTTTTTTGTATTTTATTAGATAATATTTGAGTTTAGTGGTCATTTCTGCACTTAAGAAAATTATTTACAAAATTTTAGAATTTTAATGCATAAATTTCTTTAAATAATTTTGTGAACTTTTCCTGTTGAATTTTTTTACTCTTTTGTGCAGATTTTTAATGGCAATTGGAGCTTGAATAGGAAATTGATTTGAAGTTGAAGATGGAAGCTTCACTTATGCAATGGAGTTTTAGAAAAATAAAAAATAAAAAAATTAAGGGAATAAAGCACCAGGTCATGTGGGATTAGAAGGTTCTTTAGGAGGCATAGTCTGATGTAATGAGGGGCTTCCTAATTGATACACATCCAAGGCTCTCTCTAATTCACACATGGCCCTTACATACTTACACATTAATGCACTCACCATGTCACTAATTCATGAGCTCCATGAAGACCATGTCACAAGAAGCAGCACTAGAACATACGACACACATTCATGTAGCTTCATATACTTCAAACACACAATACAAGCCAGTTTATCATTCACTCCATGAATCACACATGTACAAGGGTTGCCACCAAAAGCACTAACTCACCCATTCGACATAACTAACACACACAAGCAGCTCCAAACATCACACACTTCCTTCTCCCTTAGCTCATGCACAGGTTGCCCCTCCATACACTCCAATCTCATGCAACACTCCAGCTCACTCACACATACATTAAATCTATATAGTCTTATGTTGAACACTCTTCATTTAGCATGTAGGGAAGCCATATGCTCACACACTTATACAGCACTCGTCCATGCACACCTTATCACTCTACAACCATCCTTCCATGTAGAAACACATAACTATCCATTCCACACTCCTGCATGTCACACGTAAGTTGCTAAGGAAGAGATATATCCATGAGTCTAGCTCACAAACACGTTGCAGCACACTTCCATAAACACGTACACAACACACTTGGGCAAATAGAGAGCTGGAGGATGTGGAAGTGAGCTTTTGGGTTTGAGGGAGGAAGACATAGAGAGAAGGGCGAGCAAAACCATTTACTCATATTGCAGCATCCAATAAAACACATGAGAAGCTATGGGTTGACGTGGGAAGGAAACTCAAACACATACATGCAGATTTTGACGTCAAAATTATGTAAGGAGCAACTGCATACAGGAAGGCTTCTCGAGGAGAAGAAGCTCAAGTAAAGAAATGTGGGAAGTCATGATAAAGAAAACATGCAAAATCACATGAACAGTAAACAAAAAAGCATGATGTTCTATTTTGGTGAGGAAGAAGAAGCTTGTGAAGCATGAGCTAAAGCGTGAGAAGCATAAATGGAAGGAACACACCAAAGATGAATCTCGGCTTGGGAATGAAGAAAAGCAAGTGAGAACCCATGAAAGTACCTGCACAATGGAGAAAACATGAATGAAGAAGCCACAGTTTATCACCATCATAATGGGGCCCATGCTCATGTACACAAGGAGGAAGCACATGATTCATTTAGTAAGAAGAAGCTAGAATAATAGAAGAGAAGCTATGGGCAATTGAAACAAAAGAAGAAGCACATGAATCATTAAAAAAGAAGAGGAAGGGCAGTGATTTAGTAACATGGGGGCAATATCTAGGAAACATTCGATCGTATAATTCATTTCATGCCATGCTACATTCTCCTACACACGCTGTAGCCATTCTTCATCTAATTTCTCCATCTCCTTCCATCTAATGAGAACTTAATTGAAGATTATGGCTAGCTTGGAAGAGGACCTTGAAGAAGCTTGAATATATGGAGATAGCAAAGGATTTTTGGCTAAGATTTTTCTATTTTCTAGCACTTTTCTCTTTCTTGTATTATCTTGGTTAAGATTGTATTTGATCGAGAATTTGTGTTGTTTATAATTAGTGGTTGGTTAGATACTAATTAAGAGACTATTTATTAATTAATTGATTGGATTAAGTACTGAATTTTTCATTTCTCCTCCAATTTCCCATATATGCAATCAAGTGTTCGATGAAATACGTGAGTGAAATTGTGTGCTTGATTGTTTGATTTAAGGATTCCTTAGGGTTTGATTGGTTAATTAAACATCATAGGGTGATAATTCAGAGGGTAATTAATCAATTAATTAATCAAATTTAAGTGTTTATTGTTCCTAAGGCAAAACTTCATGATGTAATATGGGATTAAAGTTTCAATTCAATATTAACTTGTTAATTTCTTGAATCTTGAAAGGCAATTCAAGATCATTTGCCATGAACACAATTAGGGACACTTAAACCAAAATTAATTACAATTGAATTAGGATAAGGATAGTGGATATCAAGGGACAAATACAAAGCTAGTCACATGTCTATCATCTACTCCTTAGTTCATGCATTTCAATAATAACTAAGAACTTTATTTCAAGTCAATTTTAGTAGTTTAATTAGATCAAACCCCCCTTAAATTAGATAATTCTAGGGTCTTCTTACACTTAGAAAGCTCAATTAAACATTGAATTTCATTTTCAAGGGAGATAACCTAGTGATAAACATGATTTTTATACATTTTAGTCTCCTCAACCTAAGCATTTTAATGAGCAAATATGGCTTTAATACTTTTAGTAGGAGAATTTGATTTTATTAGCCATTTATGCACTTTATGAATTAATTCCAAATTATTGAATTTTAATGCTTGAATTCTTTTTAAATAATTTTGTAGATAATTCTACTCAATATTTTTCATGCTTTGTGCAGGTTTTAATGGGCGATGAAGCTTAAATGAGAATTTGAATTAAAGAAGAAAAAGTGAAGAGTTGAACTTCAAGTGTACCTTTTGTGGAGCTAAAAATAGGAAAATAGAGAGCTTAATCAATGTGGGAATAAGAGAAGGGAAATGCAAAGCTAACACAAATCTTACATAAGCTTCATTCTCTTGTAGACCAGCCCACATGCATCATTTACACACATCCACTCTCATCATGCACACCTACAAGCTCACATTAACCTACACTTTCACATACTTCACTTAACTCACTTGATACACACTCACACTTTATCTCCATTCACATGCACCATTCCTTCATTCATGTAGCAAATGTTTAGTAGATTATACGTGGAAGTCACACACATGGTTGCACCTCTATAAACTCTCATTTAACACCCACAAATGCCACAGTTTCTCCATTCATGGTACATCATATACTCTTCCATGTAGCAAGCATGCCAATACACTCACATGCACACACGTCCTTTTCATATGTATACACATGCATAGCCATGGGTTCCAGTAAGAAAAGCCACGTGGGATGGTGTGATGAGAGTTGGGGGTTTCTTACGTGATTATGAAGAACCAGCCAACGTGGAAGGTGAGCAGAACAGAGCTATGAATTCATGCAGTTAACGTGGAAACTCATGGCAAAGAAAGAAAATACATGAAGGAAAGATGAGCTGGATAGAGCATGGAGAGAAAGAACAAACACATGAGCATAGGCAGACGTGGAAAGAAGTGTATGTAACACCCCAAAATTAATTAAGGTATTAATCATGGATTTGGATTAATTAGGAATAATTAATATGGAATAATTGGATAAGTTAAGTGAATGAAAATTTTGGAGGGATAAATTATTAATATGAGTTTGAGATTTAATTGGGATAGAAACTTCATCTAGGCCCAAATTAAAGTAGAAGATCATGGTAAGAGGCTAATAAAGGCCTAATAAGTTAGGTGCAGACCCAATCTGATTCAATGTGATAAAGGCCTAAGATCCACCTTTTATAGGCTTTTATAATTGGCCCAACAACCTTTGTGCAAACCTAAATCCTTTGAGCTCTTAAAACTTGGCCTAACCCAATTAAAACCAGCAGCCCAACACATGAAAGCTAGCTCAACAAAGCTTAAATCTGAAGCCTAGTTGGAGTTGGATCTTTGGAGTAGCCTATAACCTATAGAAAACCCAACTTAAACCTTAAAAACTAACCTAGCCACCCCCATTTTGCAGAACCATAAGGAACACACATAAAATTCGGAGGTCTAAAGGAGAGGCTAGAGTTCTTGGCATATTTCCATCATTTCCCACTTCTAGAGTAAGATTTAGCCAAGGTAATTATTATACAACTTAATCCTCTCATCTTTCTCTTTAATTTAACCTAATTAATGTTCCAATTGGAGCACTTTCACCCACACCCAAAATCTGAAACTTGCCATTTGATGTTTATGGTGAAATTTCGTAGGTTGAGGCTAGGGCTAACATTAGGTAAGTATAAACTCTTCTTTTTTTGGTATTTCTACTAGTTTGAGACCCTAATGATTGGATTATAGTATGAGTATTAATTTTGCACGAATTTGCTTAGGATTTAGGGTGATATATTGAAGTTTCTAGTAGAGGACACCCCCATTCTGAATTTTGGGAATTAGTAGTGGCTGGGGAGATTTTGTACCACTGGTGGCTTTTACAAATTTGTAAACAAGTGAGGTAACCGAGACTATATTAATTCCATGCATATATCTTTCTAATTTCATATTTGTTGTACATGAATGATTTGAAATACTAAATGAATTAGTTGGCTATCGTTGTATTATAGTTGGACCTTGTGAGTCTATGGTGGAGCTGTGGTATGGCTGCCACCCGTGCATGTGCTTTGATTTGGCATTGGGTTATGATAAGACCCCAGATGCATTGAGCCCTAGTTGTGCTCAATGGGGAGTGGGTGCCATGGATGGGCCTCTCCTGGTGTTATTGGCCTTTAACATGTAAAAATGTGATTGCTAGTATGGGATGGTAATCATAGTAGCCTAACCATTTCCTTTGCTGATATGACTGATATGATTCTGATGTTGATTTTGATTCATGCATATATGTTAATTAAATTGGATATTATGAATGGAAATTTCTTTGGTTACTGAGATTCACATTTCACCCCATTTCATGGGATCATACTTTCAAGTGAAGGCTCTTCTGGTAAGGATAAGGGAAAGTAAGTGGATAAAAATCCATAAGCTCTAATCATGTGGGGAGAAGGCTACACTTAGACTGGTTTATTTAGAATAGATGCTAAATTTTGTATTCCTTTTGTATAGCATCATCATGTAATCATGTTGCCAAGTGTAGGCTCTTATATTTTGATTACTTAGGATGTATCTATTGAGGAGTTAGGCCTCATCTTGCTTGGTATTAGATGTATGAACCTATAACACCTGATGTATGAATTTTACTAAAGTTATGGTATGGTATACTATTGGAAATATAATATGTGATGCATTAGATGTTGATATGAACCATTGATGTATGAAATCTCTAATAGAATGTGTATCGAATGTTAATTGTTGATAGTGCATGAATTCTTGCTATCATTAATCCATGAACTTGCTGACATATGGTAGTTGGTCGAGTAGGAATTAGTACTTAAGTTTTGAATTGGTAATGGTAGAATAACTGGGTAAATAAGGTAGATAAATACCATTAGAGTCATATAAAATGAGGGGAAGTGGTCCTAGGGTGTTCCTAAGAAGAGAATTGGAGTACATGGGACGAAATTCATGAGATGTAGTTACAGGAGGGAGTCACGCGGTGGCCAGGAAGGCCTCGCTACAGCCTGAAGAGTGACAGTGGCGAGGAATGATATAGCTTGAGAAATCTCTTCACGGCTCAATGCAAAAAAAATCGCCCAGGAGAGTGACAGAAAGAAACCTCACCGCGGCGCAAGTTAAGGAAACTAGGTAAGGAGTGTACAGTAGTAAGCCTCGCCATGGTGCAAGTTTATTCCACTGAGGTAAGAATCCTGGGACTTCAAACAATAGCTCCAGGAGGCATTTCTGCCACGGCACCATGTAGGTTTGCCACGGCAACAGTCTAACACGCAGCGGGTAAATTCGTGTGAATTACTTAATGATTCTTGAAAGTAACTTAGCTGCGATGTGGAAGGTCGGGGCTGCGGTGCAAAGTGAAAAACGTAGTTTTTGAGCTCTAGAACCTAACTTAGCCGTGGTGAGAGGTTTTCAAGTCATGGCGCAGGTCCTCAAACTCCTACCTTTAGCCTAGAAACCCCAATTTCTTCAATGGTAATGCTAGGAAATGATATAGGGACACTTGTAGGAGGTTTTTGTATGTTGAAACTGATGGATAGATGAATCATAAACCCCTCATGATAGCAAAATTTCTTTTATGCATTCTTATGCTTATGGTTGTTTAGTGATGACCCTGACATTAAGGTTCAAATTTCCCCATATTTTCATAATGTAATAAATTATAACGACTCCAAACCTTGATTATTATTATTAATTGTGTAGTTAACCATAATTACCATGTTTAGAAGATAGGGTCATCACAGTGTAGAGCACAACAAATGAAGAAGCCACGAATTGGAGTTAGAGAATAATGCATGAGCAGCTCGCGTGTTGAGAACGTAGATGGGGGAAAAGTTAAAGTGGAAAAACATAAAGAACAAGCTGGAGAACAGCACGAGAAACGAAGTGAGGTTGAGCTTTGATGGATGAATCAAGGAGAAGAAGAAAACATGATTAAATGAAGAAGCAGGAGCTAAGTTAAACGAAAAAGAAGTTGCATAAGGAAGAAGCAGTACAAGCTACAGTTTTTACATGGAAATGAAGGACTAAACACGTAAGGCAGCTCATGTGAGGAGTATGTGGAGTAACACATCATTAAAGAGCTCGGGTAGCATGTTATGCATCAATACATTCATCCAAACCATGTGGAAGAAGCTGTGGGCGTATTAGAAAAGAGCTACACATGGAAAGCACAAGGAAATAATTAAATAAAATAAAAGAAAAAGGAGCTGGGCACATGATTTTTTAATGAGAAGGCTGAAGCTGGGAAGAATACATGATCCATCATAGTCATTCCATTCATTGACAACACATCCCATTCATTCCATTGTCATATTCACATGACACTCCATCCTTCATCCATTCCACATCGAATAAATTCATCCACACCATTCCATTCATTTATAACTTTTCATCCAAAGGCTGAGGAGTAAAGAGTGACTTGCAAGCATGTGGGAGTTGGATTCATTAAAGAAAAAAAATGGAGAACACCTCTTCTAATGAACATGATTTTTAATGAGGAGGCATTCACGTTAAAACACAATACTCATCCAAAACTCCTTTGTCCATTCCACGCTACACTCGCATAACACGTTCCGTGCCATTTCCCATTTATTCTCCCATTCCATCTCCACTTAAATGAAGCTTTAATTCCATCTGTGACTAGTTAGGAGAAAGGCTCTTGAGTTGAGCTTGAATCCAAGGATTAGAATCAAAATTTTGGGCTAAGAATTTCATTTTATTTTCCTCTCTTTCTATATCAATTTTAATATTTTATTTGTTTAGTTAAACTTGTAGATGATTGGGATTGATGTAGTTCATGATTGATGGCTGGTTCGTCACTGATTAGGAGATATTGACTAATTAATTGCATGAATCAAGTACTAAATTTTGCATTTTCCTTTAATTGCCCATGTATGCCATCAAAGTGTTTGATGAAATGCATGAGTGAAATTATGAGCTTGATTGTTTGATTTAAGGATACCTTGGAGTTTGGTTAGTTAATTAAACATCCTAGAGTGTTAATTCAGAGGCTAATTGATCAATTAATTATTCAATTCAAGTGTTCATTGATCCTAATGACAAGAGTTAGCGATTTGATGTAGGATTGAGGTTTCAATTCAACATTAAATTGTTAATCATTTGATACTTGCATGGTAACTCAATATAATTTTATTAGACACAAATAGGGACTCTCAAACCAAAATTAATTATAAATGAATTAGGATAATGATAGTAGATACCAAAGGACGAATCCAAAGCTAGTCACAAACTCATTATCAACCATAATTTATCAATTAGGTAGCAATTAGGAATTTTAATTTGATTTCATTTCAATTAGTTTAAGTCAATTAAACCCCCCTTAGTTAGAAAATTTTTAAAGTCTTTTAACACCTAAAAAACCAATTAAACATTGAACTCCATTTCCAAGGGAGATGACCTAGGTTGTGCCACTACCTATAAAATTTAATCCAACCTAGTTTTTATTTTGAGGGTTATGCGACACAACCCGTCACCTAGACAAAATGATAGAGAGACCTTTAATGGTCGTGTCACGTAACCTCCAAAATAAAACTAGATAATAAAATATATATATATATAAAATTTAATCCAACCTAGTTTTATTTTGAGGGTTACGCGACACAACCCGTCACCTAGGTTGTGCCACTAACTATATATTTTATTAATCTAGTTTTATTTTGGAGGTTCGTGACACGACCATTAAAGGTCTCTCTATCATTTTGTCTAATCCCACAAATTTCCTTCCTTATTGATGCAGTGTGAGAAGCAAGAAAGAATTTTTCTAAGAAAAGTCTCTTCAGTTGATCCCAAAAAGTGATAACATCAAGGGGTAGATAGTATAACTAGTCTTTGGCTACACTATCCAAGGAAAAAGGAAGTGCTATGAGCTTAATTTGTTCTTTTGAGACTCCATGTGGCTTCATTGTAGAGCAAACAACGTGAAATTCCTTTAGATGCTTGCGAGGGTTATCTCCTGCAAGTCCATGAAATTTAGGAAGTAAGTGAATCAAACCAGACTTTAGCTCAAAATTTGCATCTAATTTGGGAGATTGTATACAAAGATTTTGATAGTGCACATTAGGAGGAGCTATCAATTCTCTAATGGTTTTTACATGCATGTTATCATTTAAATTTGCATTTGCATTCAAGTTAGCCTGACACATGCATATTCATGTTAGCATTCACTTGTTCTTGTTTATCCATATTATCACCAGCAAATTGAAGTATACAATTAACTACTTGCACACAATCAAAAGTAGAAGAAGTATTACCATTATTTCCTACACTATTACTATTTTTCTTAATCCTTACTTGCCTTCTAAGGTTCTTTCAACTTCAGGATCTAAATCAATTAATTTCTCATTATAGGACCTTGTCATAAACTAAATAGGCAAGCAAAAACTAAGAAGCAATACAAAAACTAACAAATAAAATCAAAACAATAAGTCTAGAAAAATAGAGCAAATAACTGAAAAATTAGAAAAATTTCCTTACACTGAAAAGCAGAAAGATAATTCCAAATTAAACTAACAACTACCTCGCATATATAAACTCTTAAAAACAAAGACAAATCACACAAAAGAAGCTTACAAAAATAAAGAAAATAAATCCAAAAAATTTAGAAAAATCCTAGGAAATTTAAGAAAATACTAAAAAAATTAGAAAAAGTGCCTTAAACATTAGAATTTGGCCAAAAAATGGTGTACCTAATAGCTAAGCTATTAGTTTTTCTTAAAACATCCAACAATCTTAGAAAACAAAGTTTAAGAATTTTCTAGGCACATTAAACAAAAATTCCAGCAAGTAGCACAATCGATTCAAGCAATCGAAAAACCAAAATCCAAGTTCGAAATAGGGGAAAAATAGAACAAAAATAGAGCAAAAACACTAGGAAACCTTTTCAAACAATTAAGAAACCAAACTCCTCAGCAACGGTTCCAAATTTGACATGTGTATTGTGCAACCTCAAATAAAACTAGGCTAGAAAAGGCTTGTAGTTAATGGTGCAACCTAGGTTATTTCCCAAGGAGTTTTTGCCTTTAATTATTTGTGAAAGAGTTTTCCAAGTAATATCAAATGAAAATTGTTTAGGGGGTTTTTGAGTTATTAAATTTTGATTGAATAAAAGAAAAGTAACAAGAACTAAAAGCTTAAGACTAAGTGTAGTTAACAATTAGGAAAGTGTGGTAACTAACCTTTAGATGAACTCCCTAGAATTCAATTATCCTTGCTCCCTTTTTAATGTATCAAAATTGGATTTAAACTCTTGCTCTTAGTGTATTCTTCATAAGGATTCTTGAATTAACATCCAAGACTCAATTCACTAATGATTAAAGGACTTTGTAACCTTAATACACCTTGAATAATTAATCAATTAAGTTAGGAGTAAGAACACACCAAAATAGAACCTAAATGCTCACTAAGGTATGCCGAATAATCCACTTAAAATTGCTAATCAACCAATTAGATTAATAAGTTTCTCAAGCATAATAATCGCACAAAAATTTCAACCACTTAATTCAATAACCATTGCACTAATTGGCCTAAAAACAAGAGGAATTTAATAGCAAATTGGATAGCCATTAATTCTGGATTTTCTACAAACATTTGGGGATCATGATTAACATTTAATTATAAGATTACAATCAAACTACAAATCAATTTAATTCAGTAAATTCTAGCCACTAAATTCGCTAATTAACAAGCTAAACCTAGTCAAATTAATAAGGAATTAAATGCTGAAAATAAAGGATGAAGAGAAGAGAGTTTATCCATTTTAGAGATGTAATTTTGGAGCTCAAATCTTCATCAATGGAGGTCCAATCTTCAGCTAGCTACCAAGAGAATTTCAAGCAATGATGGAGAAGATGAATGGATGAATTTTGATGGAAGGATGAACCATTCTTAATCATATTACGTTCAATCATTCACCTCCCTGGAGCTGCATCAAAACCCAGAGCCTCCCATTAGAGAGGAGAGAATGAGATTCAAAGAATCCTAATAGCTCATCTCCATTTCAACCATACATAAAGTATGCAAACCATGTCTTACAAATGCATGCATGGGCATATTAAATAACATGGACATTCAAGAAGCAATCTTGGCATGTCAGTAAGTCATACAAGGCATCCATAGGCTTGCTAAGTAAGTGGATTAGCCTCAGCCCATTCATTTGTGGATTTTGGACTTGCCTCACCCATTTTTTTAAGATGTTTTTGATTCAACCTTACTCTTGGAGTCAATGCCACTTTTGGAAGACTCTTTACTTTGTTTCAACTAACTTTAAGGGTTTTTAGCTCATCTTTACCATGGCTAAGGGTTCTTGGCTTCTTCACACTTAAGCAAACCAAAGTAAATACAACAAACATTAATTAAAAACATAATGCATCATCACGGTATCATGGAATAAGAGCTTATGTTAGAACACTTTTCATAGCTTAAAATACACATATACACATTCAAAGATAAGCCAAGCACACATTCACGCATGAAAGAAGGAGAAGTGACCTACCTTGGATACAACCACACACTTTTCT
This sequence comes from Erythrophleum ivorense, assembly GCA_026724425.1. Lineage (NCBI taxonomy): Eukaryota > Viridiplantae > Streptophyta > Magnoliopsida > Fabales > Fabaceae > Erythrophleum > Erythrophleum ivorense. Next base: position 18,915,430 of record JAIUCV010000009.1, read on the forward strand.
CCTTGAATTTGCTCTCCCTTCCTTGGCCTCACACACACAAAGGTGTGGGTTTGGTTTCTTTTGGCCTAAACACAATTTATAGGAGCCAATTAGGTTTATGAAATTAATTCTAAGGATACACATTTTCCTTAAACATTAACTTGGTCTATTAACCCCTTTATGGTTTCAAGAATGCACTTAATGAAGCAACACCCATCAAATAAATTCTAAGCTCCATTCTTATAGACTCCTTTCATATATGATTATTGACTCCTTTTAAGCCTCTTGGAGTCATCACATAATTAAAATAAAGAGTCTAACTACATGTTGCTTCCTTAGGTCATATTATAGAACATAAGATACCAATTCATTCCTAGGCCTCCTAAATTTTTTCCAAAGTTTTCCCTTATTTTCATTCATCATATATGATTAAAAATGGGTTTTGAAAATTTTAAAACTTTCCCTAGGTGTCTTAACCCTCTTAGGCCGAGACTAGCTTCCTCTTTACCATCCATAGACTTTGCTTTGTTTTATTGATGGAAGATGTATATGGGAATACTTCTAGGGATCTTAGGAGCTCATTCAAAAATTGATTTAGGCATAAGAATTAAGGTATCAAGTCAGATTTTACAAGGAACACATGAAACCCTAGATTTATAATCTTGAATTTCCATAATTATTTGTTAATTCCCTTTGCATATTCTTATTCTCTACACTACTTTTCCTAAGATTCACCCTTGGTTCTACCCAAAATCCAAGCCCTCTTGTAGCTTCTTGAGTAGGGCAAACCAAGGAGAGAAGAGGAGCAAGGGGTAACTATCATGGAAGGAAGAATTACCTTATTTTTCCTTGTTTTCTTGCTTGAATCTTCCCTTCTATGGCTTCCTCTCTTCAAATCTGAATTTTCCCCTTTGTTCTTCCCTTAAAATAGATTTATATACTTCAATTTAATCATAGAAAAGAAAGGGAAATGGAGAAGAAGAGATTTGCTAAGGAAAGAGTATGAAAAACAACCAAAAATCCAAATCTTTTACCTTTGATTTCTCCTTCTCTTCCTCTCCTTCTTGTGTGCCTCTCTCCTTAGGGGTTTTCTCTAGTTTAAGGTGGAAACATAATGGGCTAAATGAATGAGGAGGTGGGGCACCACTTATATATAGGTGGGAGGAAGAAAGACTTTTCAAAAATTCCTATTTTGCCCTTCATTCTTGGCATTTTTGTTTCTAATTCATTTTAGCTCCTTTTTGAGAATCTTCTTTCCATTATGAAATTTAGGTTCCCAATTTAGTAAAATACCTTTGGAATCACTCAAATTAAAGCTAAAACTTTCCTAAACAAATCCGTCAAAGTTCAAGTACACTGACATTGGAAAACGTCAAGCGGAGGGATTTTAATTGACCTGGAACTTCCCATAGTTTTCAAGGCCTCTGAGAACCGCAGAGAATTTAAAACTTTCATTTAAAAAGCCCTACTATCTAACTTCCAAAATTTTCTCAAAATTATGAAAATACCAATATGTTTCATAAGTCTTTCGTTAAATTTCGTTTCTTTATTCTAGCTCTATGTTTCTTTTCATTTGAGCCTGAGATTCTTATTTTAAGAGTCTAGAATGCTATTTAAATTTTTTGGGAACTTAGCTAATTCATGTCAAGGGACTTGCTTTGAAAATACACATATTTCTGTCGTTTAACGAAAATCGGATATTATAGAAGTGTATGGAGTGCACACTATATGTTAGAATGAAAGAATGATGTGTGCATGAGAGTGAAGTGAAGTGCTTGTGTAAGTGGAGAACCTGTAGCTTACTCGTGGAAGTGTTAATCCCTTGCATGAAAGTGTAGCTATGTGTGTTCCCCTTAAGCCTCCCTCCTCTAATAAAATATAGCTTCACATGAATATGGAAATGAGTATGTTATAATGTGAGCTTCCACATGAGTAAGAGCCATGTGTGTGCAATGGACGATGGGTGACATTAGGTGAGGTAAAAAGCTATCCAAATGAGCTTTATTCTCCCATTCTTTGTTTTCCTTTTTCAAAATTCCATTAGAAAAATATGAACCATTATTCCCTCTTTGAACTTGCATACTTGAAACTCCATCCCTTCTTCAAATTAATTTCTCATTCAAGCTCCAATTGCCATTGAAAATATACAAAATAATAAGAAAAAAATCAATAAGAAAAGTTCACAAAATTATTTAAAGAAATTTATGTATTAAAATTTTAAAATTTTGTAAATAATTTCCTTAAGTGCAAAAATAGCCACCAAACTCAATTATTATCTAATAAAATAAAAAAAAATCATATTCAATCATCAAAATGCTTAAGTTTAAGAGGATTAAAATATATAAAAAATGGCATTTATCATTGCTCTAAGTGGGAGAAATGGAGCTAAAATAGTGATGGAAACCCTAGCTTCTACTCAAAGTGAGAAAATAGGTTTCTCACTTCTCAGAACCAAGTGTTTTGCTCTTCCAAATGGGTATGGCTACTGAACCTTTAAAGTTATTAATGAGAAATGAGCTGACCCATTAGCCCAAGGTCCAATTGGGCTCATTTCTAGTGATTAGGCTATGGTTTAATGAATGGGCTGCAGAAAATTTTTATGAGTGGAATATGTTGACCCAAAGGCCTAATTCCTTATGGGTTCAATTATATGCTTGTTGGGCTATGTGTAATATCCGATTCTCTAAAAATGAGATAAAACGTGAGAAATATAACGTACGGTTTCTCTGTAAATGTACAAAATGCACCAAATACAGAAGCAAGTCCCCTCGAAATGATGTAGTTAAGGTCCTAAAAAATTTGGGAAGCATTCTAGACTCCTAAAAATGAGAATCCTAGGCTCAAATAGAAAGAAAAATAGAGCTAGAATGAAGAAACGAAATATAACAAAAGGTTGACGAAACGTATAGGCATTTTCGTCATTTTAAGGAAATTTTTGAAATTTTCATAGAACAGACCTTTAAATGAAAGTATTAAGTTTCCCAAGGTTCTAAGAGGCCTTGAAAACTATGAGAAGCCCTAGGACAGTTAAAACCCCTCCAGTGGACGTTTTCTAATGTCAGTGTACTTGAATTTTGACAGATTCATTCAAGAAGGTTTTGCTTCGATTTGAGTGATTCAAAAGTATTTTACTAAATTGGGAACCTAAATTTCATAATGGAAAAGACAGCTCTCAAAAAGGAGCTAAAATAGGTTAGAAACGAAAATGCCAAGAATGAAAGGTAAAATGGGAATTTTTGAAAAGTCCTCTTTAAACCCCTTATATATATGAGGCGCCCTTCTTTTCCCCTCATTTAGGTCATCCAAATTCTGCCCCAAAACTAGGGAAGAGAGCCAGCTCCTAGGCACACCAAGAGAAGAAGCTTTAGAGGGAGAAAAGGCAAGGAAAAGGTAAGGATTTCTTGGTTTCTCTTTATCAAATCCATCCTTCTCCACTTTCCCTTCTTTCCTATAGAATTTTTGATGTATTTGGGACTGTTTGAGGTCAGACCAAGAAGTAAAATTTGGATTTGAAGAGAAGAGGCCAAGGAAAGTGAGAAACAAGCAAGAAAATAAGAAAAAATAAGGTAAAATCTTCATCCTACAGTAGCTACTCCTCCCTCCTTCTTCTCCCTATTTCGCCCCATATATGTAGCTACAAGAGGGCTTGAATTTTGGGCAGAATCAAGAGTGAATTCTATGAATTTAAAGGAGGAGAGTAAGAATATGCAAAGAAATTCAAGAAAAGACCATTAATTTTCAAGGTGGCAAACTTAGGGTTTCATGGGTTCCCTTGAAAATCTGATTTGATGTAATTATTCCTAAGCCTAAATGAATGTTTAAATGAGCTCCCAAGATCCCTAGAAGTCTCCCCATATGCATCCTCCATCAATAAACAAAGCAAACTCCATGGAGACTGAAAGGAGGTATAGGCTTGGCCTAACATGGTTGAGATAACTAGGGAGAGTTTTAAAATTTTTCAAGCCCAATTTTGAGTCATATATGATGAATGAAAATGAAGGGAAACCTTAGGAAAAATTTAGGAGGCCTAGAGAATGAATTGGTGTCTTAGGTTCTATAATATGACCTAAAGAAGCCACATATAGTTAGGCTCTTTTTTTAATTGTGTGATGACTCCAAGAGGCTTAAAATGAGTCAAGAATTATATATCAAAGGAAAGAATGGAGCCTAGAACTCATTTGATGAGTTTTGCTTCATTGGGTGTGTTCTTGGAACCATAAAGGGATTAATAGACCAAGTTAGTATTTAACGAAGATGTGTGGCTTTGGAATTAACTCCATAAACCTAATTGGCTTCCTAAATTGTGTTTAAGCCAAGAGAAATGATCTCCACCTTCTTGGGTGTGTGAGGTCAAGGGAGAGGACTTAAAGCTCAAGGAAAAAGTGTGTAAATACAAATAAGGTAGCTCTCTCCACCTTCTCTCATACATGAATGTGTGCTTACATTGTCTTTGAATGCGTGTATATATATGTTTTGAATTATGAAAAGTATTTTAGCATAAGTTTTTATTTCATGGTACCATGATGATGTTTATGCATGCAAGATGATGTTTTATGTGCTTACATTAGTTTGCATGAGTGTGGAGAAGCCAAGAACCCTCTAGCCATGGTGAAGATGAACGAAGAACCTTTAAAGTTAGTTAAGACAATGTAAAGAGTCTTCCAAAAGTGAGGTTAACTCCTAAGAGTAAGGTTGAGTCCTAAACCTCTTAAAGAAATGGGTGAGGTTAAGTCCAAAATCCACAAATGAATGGGTGAGGCTAATCCACTTACTTGGTAAGCCTATTTATGCTATGTATGACTTATTCAAATGTTAAAGATGTCTCTTAAATGATTGCACATGTCAATATGTCTATGTATACATCTGTAAGACTAGTTTGCATACTTTATGTGTGATTGAAAGGCAGATGAGCTATTGGGATTCTTTGAATCTCATTCTCTCCTCTCTAATGTTTTAACATGCTAGGTAGACTAAGTTGATAAGATAATGTGAGCCCACACCTTGGAAGATGAGAAAATGACAACAAAGTGCATGATTTTTATTTCCTTATGGCTATATGAATGGCAAAGTGGCTTTGTTTATATTATTTGTGAGATGTAAGCTCATGTATAAATGTAAAATGATGTATGACTCTTGTATAAACTATATGTGGTATGAAATTAATAGAAATGGAAAGTTTAGCTTCTTGATAGTTTGGTGTATTAGTGTATTAATGGAAGTGGAATGGCCAAATTAAGATGGATAAGATTTGAAACCATTTAAACAATTCATACAAGTTATATTCATGATTTTAAACTTACCCAAGAGGTGTCAAACATCAAAGGAGACCATTTGGACACAATTGATATCTCACATGGAGCAAAATTGATCATATTGGAAAGTTATATCACTTTTTGTACAAATGAGTTCTTCTTGATCTAAAATTTGGCATGCATCTAGAGATTGTTGAGAGCTTTTTAGAAAGCTAAAGTACAAAATTTTTGGACGTCTATGGAATATTTAATGAATTTTCAAAGTTAAAAATTTTTCTAATTTTGGTTCAGTGCACTATTCATTCTGGTCCAAAATGAAACTCTATTACTCATGGGGAAAATGATTTATAGGAGAAACTAGAATTTCCCAGTGACTTGTGCCAATTGGAAGCACCCAATTTGGATGTCTAGATAGGGAGATATGAATTTTTGAAGTTTCTATCTAGTATCAGGCATCCAATCAGACCTATGTTACTGTTTGATTAGTTTTCAAGGTCTGGACGTGCCTAGGCTGGCCTGAAGTTATTTCTTTCCTCTAGTTAACATACATAGATTTCTAGATTACTATCATTTGCATGAATTGGATTTGTTTGGAATTAATTGGATATTTTTGAAGTTCATAGCAGAGATTTGTATCAGTGCTAGTAGCTAGTCAGACCTTTGTATCTTTTTAAATGTCGAACGTCTTCTATATGATATTTCATGACCTAGAAATATTTTTAAAATAAAGTAGACATCTGTAGCTTTCCATAATGGTAAAGAATGTAGCGTTTCAATTTTTCTAGAATTAGTTATGATTTTTCAAAGTTTGTGACAGAAAAGTATGAAATTCTGGCTGAGACTACCTTTATGGAATTTTGTGTGTCTCTTGCCTTGCACAAGTTCTAGGCCACTTTTGGTGATGGATTTGAGTTGTATCTATGTAATTAAATATAAGAATATGATACATGAGTCCATATGGCTAACATAACTCTTAAAGAAGAATTTATGTATAGCGCAAAGCAAGAAAACTTAATATTTTAATGTCATTTTTCTTGCTCCCCTATGTAATGCTTGGCATGAGGCAAAGCTAGAAATCTATGGTGTTACACTATGGATATAAGGTTATGTAACACCATAAATTCTAACTCATTTCATGTCATTCTTAAGCATTCTATCATGATTTATATAGGCTTTCCATAGAAAAAGCAAGGAGAATAGGATTAATTTCGCTTTGCATCATATCTAAAATTTTAATCCATGTCACGTGGACCGTGTGAGCTCATACTATACTTTCTCATATTTAATTACATCATTACAACTCATTTTCATCCCAAAAAACATGCCTACAACTCATGGAAACCGAAATGGGGCATGGAAAATGGAAGTTCATTCTCAGCCAAAATTGGCCTCTTTTCTAGGAAAACTTTGAAAAATCATAACTAAATCCATAAAAATTGAAAACATGCAATCTTAGACATTCTGGAAATCTTGAGATGTCTACTTCATGAAAAAAATATGTACAAGGCATAACATCCCACACAAAGAGCATTTGACATGCGAAATTGTACAGAGGTCAGACTAGGTCCTGATGCTATCATAGTTTACTGATATGAACTTCAAAAATGTCCAATTAATTCCCAAAAAATCCAATCCATGCAAATGATACCAATATGGAAATATATGGATGTCAAATAGAGAGAAAAAATATCTCTAGATCAGTTCATCGAGCTTAGATTGATAAATGCTAATTTTCATATGTTTTTATCCACATTATTTATTGATTTTAATGATTAATTTGAGTTAATTGGATTTGTTATACAATATTTGAATTTGTGGTTAATTTTGGAAGATAATACATTTTGAATTAATTAGGAGAATTTTTGGATTTAAAATTCTAATATTCTATTCTCCAAAATTCTTTGATGATTAAATATTTTTAATCCTTAAAACATTTATTAATCTTGTGCAGAATTTTTGGGCAAATTAAAGCTTGAATGGTAAATGGATGTGGAGAAAGGGTGAGCTTTAAACACCATGCAACTCTTACATGGAAGTTACACACTTGTACAACACTTTTCCATGCAACCCACACACTTACATGAAGTCACGTGATCATCACACACATGCATGACTCAAGAAGAAGCTTGCCACGGTTGAAGAAACTCGTGGAAAAGAAGCTTAGCTGGAAAAACTATGGGTTGCACGAGTTGGTTATGACTGAAATCGGAGAAGGAAAGAGATGCTTTGAGTAGGAGATTAATTAGAAAATGGGAAAGGAGGCTTGAGGGGTGCTACTTCATCGTCTTTTCTGCACTGGGCAGTAGAGTAAAGCGCCAGAAATCTAGAGGAGCTGCAGAGCATTTTCATCCATCCTTCATTGATTCATTTTTCTTCTCTGGACTGCAGTAGACTGTGAAGACAAAGGAGGCTGCTCATCCATCATTATTCGGACATATACACAGGGCGCTGAGATGCTGGAAGGAAGAGATGTAGCTGGACAGAGAAAGCAACGTGAAAAGCTTGCATGGCTTAAGTGAGGAGAAGGAAGCAACAGGCTAGATAGAATGTGGCTGGAATAGACATTGAGCAATACAAAGAATCAACAAAGGAAGCCACATAAAAGATGAGTCTTGAGCTGCACGAAGAAAGCACAAAAGCTACAGGTTGAGTGAGAAAGAGGAAGCTGCACATGTATGCAGAAACAGAGACAGCCAGCATGTTGCCATGAGCTCGCATCAACTGAAGCACGTGATAAGAGGAGAAAAGACGCCGAAAATGTGAAGAGAAAAGATACTGGAGCAACACCAATGAATGAAGCAGCAGAGCACATGAATGGTATGAAAGAAGCAAGCTCGAGCTTGGGTGAATGAAACAACGTAAAAATAATGAGAGCTGAAGGCGAGCTAAATCGCGTGGAAGCTTGGGCAGACAAAAGAAGAAATAATGTGGAAAGGGAGATGAGAACCACGTGAGGCATAAAAAATGAGCTGGGGCAAGGGCTGAATACGTGTTACAAAAAGGAGCAAAGAAGCATGAGCTGAAAACAAAGCATGAAGCAAGAGCTGGGAGCTGGCTAGAGAGAACGCTGACTTGTAAACACATCAAGAGAAAATAAGAAGCTCACATAGGAGGCTGCATGGGATTCATTAAAGAGCACGCGGAATCATAAAAAAAGAATTCACGTGAAAGGGAGCATATTTCATCGTCCAGACTCCAACCCATTCACGCCTCTGATCCATTGTCATTCATTCATTCATTCACGCCTCCATATCTTCGAAAATCCTCGCCTATATATAGATTCATTCACTCAGTCCAAAGAGAGAGGTAGAACAGAATAGGAGAGGCGTGGAGAACGTAAAAAGGATGAGACTTCTAGGACGTACAGAACGCGAGAATATCCAGGGAGTATTCCTTCGTTGATCCTTCCATGGCTGATGTTAAATTCATCAACTCTCCTCCAATTAAAATCTCCATGGCAGCTTGAATTAACCATGGTGGCTAGCTAAAGTTTGGAAACTCCCAGATGCAGATTTGAGCCCCATACTTTCTCATCAATTTGGATAAATACTCCTTGCTATATCTTTTAAATTTCAGCATTAAATCTTTTATTAATTTGACTAGGTTTAGTTGATTGATTTGGGAATTTAATTGCTGAAAATTATTGGATTAGTTTGTTTTATGAATTGAATTTGATTTTGGAATTTTAATTATGATCATCACATGTTTATAAAAATTCTAGAATTAGTGCTGTGCAAATTACTTTCAAATTCCTCTTGATCTTTGGTTAATTGATGCAATGGTTGTTAGATTAATTAACTAAAATTTTTGTGCAATTAATTGTTTGAGGAATTAATTAATCTAATTGGTTAATTAGTATCTTAAGTGAGTTGTGCAGTAGATTCTATTAATCAATTAAAATTGGTTGAAGTGTGTTCTTGTTCTTAATTCAATTAATTAGTTATTCAATGTTTCTTGTAGTTGCAAATTCCTTGTATAATTAATAAATTGAACTTTGGATGGTTATTCAAGAAACTTTATAGGGAATACACTAAAGAGCAAGGAATTAATTCCAAATTTAGTAAACTAAACCAAGGGCAAGGATAATTGAATTCTAGGGAGTCCAATGCAAAGCTAGCTACCATATTTTCTTAATTGTTCATCTCATTTAGCTTTAAATTCTTTTGAATTTTGTCAATTAAATTTAGTTCAATTAAATTCTAGTACTTCAAATCCCAAACAAGTTTCAATTAGTAATACTTAGAATACCCCTTCCATAAACAAATTGAGGCATAACTCCAAGGGAGATGACCTAGGTTGCACCATTTACTATAAAATTTATTTTGCTTCCTAGTTTTATTTGAGATTGAGCGACAGAATCGTCACAGATCTCAGAATTGGATGGAACAGTACTTCTGGTTGGGTAAGGCTACTGATACTGGACAGAAACTTCAAAAATTTATATCTTCCTCTTTAGACCTCCAAATGAGGTGCTTCTAGTTTTCACAAGTCACTGTGATTGCCTAGTTTCTCTGTATAAAATTTCATGGTAATTGGACATTATTTGATCTTAAATGACAGAAAACAATTTCGGACCAATTGAATAGTGCAGCAGACCAAATCCATAAAATTTGCCAATTTCAGAAAATCATCAAATATTCTGTAGACCTCCAAAAATTATGATCTTTAGCTTCCCAGCTCTGAATGAGACCTAATTGCATGCCTAATCTCAGATCAAGACTAACTCATTTGGCTAAAAAGTGACTTAGGGTTCCATAATAGTCAATTTTGTCTTCATATAAGATATCAAAGTTGCCAAATGGATTTCCCTTGGTCTTGGCACCTTTTGGGTAAGTCTAAAAGTACATTTAAGACTTGTGTGAGCTACCCAAATGGTCCCAAACCTCATACATCTCATTTTGGCCTTCTCACCCACACTTATGCACATTTACATCAAACTTCCAAATTGCATAATTTGGCATTACATACTCAAATTGTATTCTAAAACTCATACATCATATCCATGGTTATAAACATCACATAATTGCATATTTATACATGTCTCAAGGTTCATAGTACATTTACAACCTTATATACATCATGAACCATCATTATGGTTCCAAAATGGATAAAATAGGGCATAAGCTTGTCAATCTCTCTTCTTCATTCTTGTTGGCTCCTTCACCATAATTACTTGGCCCACCTAGCATGTTAGATCATTAGAGAGGAGGGGATGAGATTCAAAGAATCCCAATAGCTCATCTCCCATTCAATCACACATAATATGTACAAAGCAAGCTTTTCAATGCATGTATGGAAAAATGGAAGTCATGGACATTTTCAAAGCAACCTTGGCATGTGAATCAATCATACAAGACATTCAAGAGTTCCCCAAGTATTTGGATTGGCCTCACACTTCTCCTCATGGATTTTGGACTTGCCTCACCCATTCTTTAAAAGCTTTGGACTCAACCATACTCTTGGAGCCCACTTTACTTTTGGGTGACTCTTTGCTATGTCTCAACCAAGCTTAAGAGTTCTTGGCTCATCCTCACCAAAGGGCAGAGTTCTTGGCCTCTCCTCACTCAAGTAAACTTATACAAATATCATAGATTCATTTAAAACATAACATGGCTTTAAGGACCATGGAATATAAAGGCATGCTAGCATACTTTTCTTAGCTTAAAAATACACATATACACATTCTAAAATAAGCTAAACACATATCCATGCATGAGAGAAGGTGGAGAGACCTACCTTGCATAATTTCACACACTTTTTACTTAGCTGCCAAGCCTCCTCTTTCGGCCACACATCCACAATTTGGTGGAGATAGTTTTTCTTAGCCTAGATACAATTTGTGGGAGCCAATTAGGTCCATGAAACATATTCTAGGGCTACATCACTTGATAAAACACTAGATTGCTCTATAGGCTCCATTATAGTCCATAATCACACCTAATGAAGCAACACCCATCAAATGACTTCTAGGCCTCATCGTTTCCTTTCAAATATGATTCTTAACTCCTTTTAAGCCTCTTGGAGTCATCACATCATTAAAACAAAGGGCTTAGTATCATATTGCTTCTTTAGGTCCTAATATGGAACCTATGGCATCAGTTCACTTTATTTGAGTTCTAAATTTTTTTCAAGGCCTCTACTCATCTTCACTCATCACATATGACTCAAGAATGGCCTTAGAAAATTTAAAACTCTCCCTAGCTATAGGACTTGCCTAAGCCGAGACTATGGGGGGAAGAAAAGTTCATGGCCTTCTTGATTTTTCCTTGATGGGAGACACACTTGGGAGGCTTCCTAGAGTTCTTAGAAGCTTAATTAAACACTTACATAGCCTAAGAAATTCATGAATCAAAACAGATTTTGCAAACTCTTCAAGAATCCTACAATTTGCTAACTTGAAATTCAATGACTTTTACTTGGTTTCCTTTGTATATTCTTATTTCTTATGCTTGAATATTCTTGTCTCTACCTTGTTTTGGCCTGAATTCCTTTCCCTCTCTAGTTTTTCTCTCTAGACCTAATATGGAAGCCATTGGAATTCAAAGAAAAATAAGTTTTCTAGTGCACATCATACCTCATTTGAGAGCTTGCCAAATGGTGATTCTCTTGCTCTATTTGGTTGCCCAAAACCTCCAATTTTTCTCATGAGGTCAGCCACCAAATTCCTCCTTTTAAAAATCTAAAACCATCAAGAGAAGGAGAATGAAGAGAGGAGAAAATTTTATAACTAACTTGTTGCAAAATTTCATGTATTTTCATACCTTTTTGCCTTAGTTTTCTTCCTCTCTCTTCTCCCAATTCTCACACCATTTTTGGTCTGTTTCTGAGCTCAAGAGAAGTTCTTGGAAGGGTGGAGAAGCTACTTAGTCATTTAAAAAGGTGGAGGATGATTTTTATAACAATTCTCGAAATACTGATTATGTCCCTCCACTTCCGTTGCTTCATTTGGGCTCGTTTTAGCTCCTTTTTTAGAGCCGTCTTTTCCATTATAAAATTTAGGTCCTTAATCTTATAAAATGCCTTTACAATTACTCAATTTGGAGCTAAAACCTTCCCAAACAATCTGGTCAAAGTTTTGGTCAACTGATGGCTGAAATTATTCACTGAAGGGGCTTTAACTGTCCCGGGGCTTCCCATGGTTTTCAGGGCCTCTGAGAAGCCCAGAGAACTCAAAACTTTCATTTAAAAAGCTCTCCTATGAGTTTTCAAAAAGTTCCCATATTTATGAAAATGCCACTGGCCTTTCGGTAAATTTTTTGAATCATTCCGGTCTTGATTTTTGAGCAACTCAAGGCTCAAATTCTCATTTTTCATTATTTATAATTTTGTCATAATTTTATTTGGCCCTAATTCCTTCTATTTCGAGGACTTTCTTTTATATTTGGCCTATTTCTGACGTTTACGGAGAAACCAAACATCGTATTTCTCACATTTTGCGTTGCTCACATTTACGGAGGGACTGGATGTTATAGGTTACATGGGTCATATATGAGAGTTGGGGCCTAGCTAAAATGGTCCAATAACATTTGGATCTACATAACTAAATACTAGGCCTCTAAGAAATAGAATTGGATCTCCCTAAGGCTAAGCTTGGGCTTCTACACTTAACCTAAAGTAATAATTAAATTAATTATAAAGCTCAGTTTAATGTCCCCTCTCTCTCTTAATTAATTTTTCTAATTAAACTCATATTAACAATTTAGTCCTCCATAAGTTCCACCTCCCCCTTCTACTTACTTAGTTTTACTAATTACCTAGATTAATTCTCTACCCATCATAATTTTCCTTAATTAATTTTAGGGTGTTATAACATCAAACAAGACACACACATCAATGGAACCATTGCTAACCTTATATAAATTCTACACAAGCTACTTCTAGTTTATGTTATGTTTATGGTTCCATACAAGGGCATATGAAGCAACTCATATAATTCATGATTTTGGCTCCAATTTTTTACTTAATCTAAGTCACATGACTCCATTTAAAGTCATTAGAGTCATCACAAACTTATTTCAAGGAGCCAAACATCAAATTGCTTCTTTATGCTTAAAGGAATCCTAAACTTCTAACTTTCAAAATGTGATTTCTAAATTCAAACTAATAGTTCCTTTGGTATTTATTATTTATTTCTAGAACATTTCTATTTTTGGAATCAAAGAAAACTCACCCTAGGTATCTCCTTCCCTCTTTGGCTGAGACATAGACCTAGGTCAAGAGCCTAATGGAGTTTTGTTCAATTTTCTTGGGAATTTGCCATCCATAAAGCTTCCTAGGCCTCTTATGAACTCAAACATACTCTTAGATATTCTAAATTACCATTATAAAGCTTCATAAATCCTTAAATGCAACCAAAAACCTAATTGCTATAACTTGTTATCTATAGGTTATTTTTTTAATTTAATTGCTCCATATGATTCCTCATGCTTCAAAACCCTAACTCCTTAAGTTTGGATCAAAATAAAGCCCCTTACATATACCCTTAGGTCTGGCCAAAACATAAAGGAGGAGAAAAGCCAAGAAGAAGTAATTTCCTATAGCAAAGTTTACCTTGTTTTTAAGCTTTTCAAGAGAGCTTTCACAAGCTTCCAAGTTTTCCTTCAAACTTTCCCTCTCCTCTACTGAACCAACCATGAAACATGTCTAATTAGGAGATCAAAACCTTGAGAAGAGATAGGAGAAAGAGGAGAAGAAGTTTGGTAAAGGAGAAAGCATGAAAAAGTGAGGAATTCTTACACTTTTTGCTTGGATTTCCTTCTTCTTCTTTCCCCCACTTGGTGCACCACTTAGGATTGCCCTTGAATCTATTTTGGACTAGAGGAATGTCAATTAAGAGGAGGGAGAGAAGTGGAATGTGATTTTAAAGGAGTGGAGGTTCACTTATAACATTTTTCAAAATTCCAATTTAGCCTCTCAACTTAATTCTTTCCATTTATGCTCATTTCAACTCCTTTTTGAGAACCATCTTCTTTATCATAAAATTTAGGTTCTCTAATTCATAAAATGTCTTTAGTTTCACCTAAATTGGATTTAAAATCTAATCGAATGGTCTGGTCAAACTTTGGTCAACTAACACTATAAAATGCATACTGTAGGGCTTTTGGCCATTCTAAGGGTTCTTATAGTTTTTAGGGCCTTTGAGAACCCCAAAAAAGTCAATTTTTCGATTTAAAGATGCCTCTTTTGAGTTTTCTAAAAGTTGTCTGAAATTATGAAAATGCCACTAGTCTCTGTAGTTCTTTGTTTGGCCATTTTGGCCCTGGTTTCGAGCTAACTTTAAGCTATAAACCATATTTTAAGATATTCTAATTAACATCCTAATCTCATTTAGACTTAATTTTCCTTGCTTTAAGGTGTTCCTGTATTAATTTATTAGATTTAGTTCAGTTTCTGAATTACCAATTATTAAAATTCTCATGCTCATACACATGGTTCCAATATAAAACATGGAATAACTACTTTATGTTACATCATAGACCATTTAGGATACAAATAGATGTCATATTAATACATTCATTACATATTGATACACATAATGCTTCTAACACATCATTCCTAGTGTCTAAGTCTCTCGAACATCTTTGCTTCGGCTTGGTGATATTGAAATGGTTAGTAGCACAACATGGATGAGACTCTTAGAGGAATCATAGTAGCCAATCTCAACTTGATATGCACATACGGAATACAATGAGGAAATGCCATGAATATGGTGCAAGAATAACATTCATATGTTTCATGTTACTCAAATGCAACTTTTAACATAAAACTTATTCATTCTCAAGCCATGGCATTAATATAAACTAGCTAGGCCTAACCAAACTCAACCTAAGACCAAGGAAGAGCTACTATGCTTAATTCCAAGTCTAAGGAGTTATAAGTTGAAAAGCATGTCAATCTTGTACATAAAGCTCATCATAGAAATCATACTAAAACATGTCACATTAATACATCAAGCAATGACACATGCAAGTATTTCAACTCATTCAAGTATTTAGAAGTATGCAAGAGAGGGAGATAAAGTTACCTCAGGACTTATGAAAGTTCAAGATGTCACTAACCCACTTTCTATTTCACTAATCTTGGCTTTCCTAGGCTTGACACCTACACTTTGGTGAACTTGAGTTAGATGGGCTACACATAGCAATTACAAGACAAATTACTCCATTTGGATTCATTATTGGTCTCATTATTTTCATTTAATCCCATTAAAGCATATGCTAGGATTTGGGGCTAGTTTAGGTCCATTAAAAAGCAACTGTTGGTTTTCATTTTCTAAACCCTAAACTCTCACTTGTTACAAGTCTTATAACTTCAAGGAAACTCATTTAAATTATCATATGCTTGGTTAAAGGAGTTTAAGACTAACTTGCTTTTTAAACCCATTTTAGACCTTAAAAATTCAACTTTCAATCTAATGATTTTATAATTATTTATTCATCATATCTAAGTCTTTAAATTCATTAGAATTCAAGAAAACACTCTCCAAGTGCTTTCTTTCCACCTTGACCAAACCTATACATAATTGGAAGCCAGTTGGTGTTTTGTTGTTTCCTTTTTGGATTTTGATGCATGGAAACATTCCTTAGGTCTTTTTAGTCTAATTATACTCTAATATAGCTTAAATGATCCTTCTAGGATTTCATAACTCATTAGGTACAATAGAAAACCTACTATCTTATTTTGAATTCTAATACTCTTTTAATGATTCTAATGGCATATTCTTACTCTCTATGACAACCCTATCTTCTAATCATGGTAATTATAGTTGAATACACGATCAATAATTAATGATCAAGGTTTAGAGTCATTACATTAATTTGCATTATGGAGATATAGGGAAATTTAAACCTTGATGTTAGGGTCATCACTAAACAACTACAAAGGTGAGAATTACATGAAAGAAAGTATACTATCATTAGGGGTTTGTGATTCATCCATTCATAAGTTTCAACACACAAAAACCTCCTGCAAGTATTCCTATATTATTCCCTAGCATTACCATTGAAGAAATTGGGGTTTCTAGGCTAAAAGTAGGAGTTTGGGGTCTTGAGCTGCAGCTCTGACACTTTGCGCCGCAGCTAAGTTACTCTCGGGAACCACTGGGCAATCTATGCGAAATTCGCCGCGGCTATTGGACCATCGCCATAGCCAACCTACTTGGCGCCGCGGGGAAAATGCTTGTTGGAGCTACTGTTCCAAGTCCCACGATCCTTGCCTTGGCGGAACACCCTTGAGTAGTGGTGAGATTCGCTACTGTACACTCCTTACTTTGTTCCCTCGACTAGCGCCGCGGCGAGGTTTCATTTTGTTACCCTCTTGGACGATTTTTTTCACTCTGAGCCGTAGCGAGATTCTTCAAGCCGCGATGTTCCTCGCCATTGTTACTCTCCAGGGAAATTTTATTCACTTGCGCTGCGGCGAGTTACTCATACCGCGGTGCCCCTCGCCTCTGTCACTCATTTGGCTGTGGCGAAGCCTTCTTTGCCACGACGTAACTCCCCTCTGTAACTACCTCTCCCAAATTTCATCCCCTACACTCTAATTCCCATCTTAGTAATACCCTAGGACCACTCCCACTCATTTTATATGACTCTAATAGTATTTATCTACCCTATTCACCCAGCTATTCTACCATTACTAATTCGAAACTTAAATGTAAATTTCTACTCCTCCAACTATCCTATACTAGCAAGTCCATAGAATAATAACAACAAGAATTCATGCACTATTAGAAATTAACATTCGACATACATTCCATTAGGGGTTTCATACATCAATGGTTCATATCAATATCTAATACATCACATAATTATATTTCCAACAATGTACCATACCATAAATTCAGTAAAATTCATATATAAGGTGTTATGGGTTCATACATCCAATATCAAGCTAAGATGAGGTCTAACTCCTCAATGAATACATCCTAGGTAATCAAAATATAAGAGCCTACACTTGGCAACATGAATACATGATGATACTATACAAAAAGGATTACAAAATTTAACATCTATACTAAATAAATCAGCCTAAGTGTAGCCTTCTTCCCACATGGTCGGAGCTCATGAATTTTCATCTACTTGCTTTCCCTTATCCTTACCCGAAGAAACTTCACCTAAAATATTAATCCCATGAAACGGGGTGAGATGTGAATCTCAGTAACCAAGGCAATTCCATCATATATTCCAGTTTAATTTAACATATATGCATAATTTCACATAAGCATCAGAAAACATACCTGTCATATCAGTAAATGAAACAATTAGGCTATCATGATTACTATCCCATATTAGCAATCATATTTCCACATGTTAAAGGCCAATAACACCAGGAGAGGCCCATCCATGGCACCTACTCCCCATTGAGCATAACCAGGGCTCAATGCATATAGGGTTTGATCATAACCCGGTGCCCGATCAAAGCCATGCACGGGTGGCAGCCGCACCACAGCTCCACCATGGAATCACAAGGTCCAATCAAAATACAATAGATAACTAACCAATTCATTTAGCATTTCAAATTATTCATGTACAGAAAATATGAAATTAAAATAGATACATGCATGGAATTAATATAGTTCCCGGTTACCTCACTTATAAACAATTTGTAACAGCCACCAATGGTACAAAATTCTTCCTATAACCATAGCATTAGAGAATTACTACTTTAATTCATCATTTACAGTAGCAACAAGTACCTAAAAATTTTAAAATGCTAATAACTACCAAAGGAACACTTACCCAAACACTACAAGTCTCCAAATTCTGATTGAAATGTCCTCTACTAGAAACTTCAATATTTCACCCAAAATCCTAAGCAAATTCGTGCAAAATTAATACCCATACTATAATTCAATCATTAGGGTCTCAAACCAACAGAAATACCTAAAAAAGAAGAGTTTATACTTACCTAATGTCAGCCCTAGCCTCAACCAATGAATTTTGACCATAGAAGTATCAAATATCAAGTTTCAGATTTTGGGTGTAGGTGAAAATACTCCAAATGAAAAACTAATCAGGCCAAATTGAAGAGAAAGAGAAGGGGATTAAGTTATGTAACTATTACCTTAACTAAATCTTGCTCTAAAAATGAGAAATAATGGAATTCTTGCCCTAAACCCTAACCTCCCTTCAAAGCTCCGAATTTCTCTTTGTTTTTTTTTTGTGTTCTGCAGAATGAGAGGTGGCTAGATTAGTTTTTAGGGTTTTAGTAAGGTTAAGTTGGGTCAAATATGGGTCATGGGCTGCTCCAAAGATCCAACTCCTAATAGGCTTCAGATTTAAGCTTTGTTGGGCCAACTTTTATACATTGGGCTACTGACTTTTTATTAGGTTTGGGCCAAGTTTGAAGAACTAGATTGATTTGGGTCTGCACCAAGGTTGTTGGGCCAATTATAAGAGCCTATATAAGGTGGATCTTGGGCCTCTATCACATTGGATCAAGTTGGGTCTGCACCTAGCTTATTGGGCTTCCATTAGCCTCTTATCACGATCTCTTACATTAATTTGGGCCTAGATGAAATTTCTATCTCAATTAAATCTCAAACCCATATTAACAATTTATCTCTCCAAAATTTTCATTCACTTAACTTACCCGATTATTCTATATTAATTATTCCTAATTAATCTAAATCTATGATTAACACCTTAATCAATTTTAGGGTGTTACACTCTCCATGGCTGAAACCTTTCTCCCACTTCTGTTTTAACTTGAAATCAGCTCCCTTTAAATTCTCCTAGTGGTGGCCAAACTTAGAGGGAAGAGGAAAGGCAAATAGAAGCAACCATTTCCATTAAGATACATGCCTCATGTGAATCCTTGCTAGATGGAGATTCTTGTGGTGCTAATGGTTTCTTCAAACTCTAAAAGTTTAGCTACAAAAATGATTCTTTCAAGAAGCCAAAACCATCTATAGAAAGGGTTTAGAGAGGAGAAGAAGTTTTGTGAATGGAAAACCATGAAAAATGATATAGTTTCTTACCTAGGGTG
The DNA here is from genome assembly GCA_026724425.1 of Erythrophleum ivorense. Taxonomy (NCBI): domain Eukaryota; kingdom Viridiplantae; phylum Streptophyta; class Magnoliopsida; order Fabales; family Fabaceae; genus Erythrophleum; species Erythrophleum ivorense. The sequence continues at coordinate 18,934,650 of JAIUCV010000009.1, forward strand.
GCTTCCTCTTCCTTTTCTTCCTCCCTTATTTTGGCATGGCTTTGATTCTATTTCAAACTGCTCTAGGTTTGTTTTTGAGGGGCTAGTGGCATGGCTAGCTTGATATAAGGGAGAAAGAATGGTTTTTATAACAATTACAAAACTCCTATTAGGTCCCACAGCTTTAACTGCTCCATTTGAACTCATTTTAAATCATTTTTGAGAACCTTCTTTTCCATATGAAAATCTAGCTCCTTTAGTCTATTAAACATATTTACTTCCAATTTTATAGGATTCGAAACCATCCTCAACCATCTGGTCAAATTTTAGGTCAACTAATAACTTAAAATGTACACCGAAGAGGTTTTGGTTATTTTGATAGTTCTTATGATTTTTAGGGCCTATGAGAACCTTAGAAACCTAATTTTTCCATTTAAAATTTCATCCTTTGAGTTCCTAAAAAGTTGTCTGAAATTATAATTTTACCATTGCCTTTTCAGTTTAAACTATTTAGCTATTTTAGCTTCGATTTTAGACTATCTTTAGCTTTGCAACCTCATTTCTAAATGCCCATATTATTACTCAATCCTTACTTAACCTCATTTCATTTTCTTTTGTAATCTTCCTGTAGTACCTCATTAGTTCTAGAGCAGTTTTAGGAAGATTGGGTATTAAATTTTTCCCCTCCCTTTAAATAAAATTTCATCCTCAAAATTTAAGGGTATAGTCATCATTTTGTATTCTTCATACTTTCTAGGGTTAATTCCTCCTAGATATGTTTATAGTGGAAGTTTGAATAGCTTACTAAAAATATTCCATTCTTGTGGTTTTCTTATAGAATATATTATTGGTTTATCACTTGCCCTTTCACCTTCTATAATGTGAGGGCTACCCCAGGTAGTATCACTCACCCTTATCTTGTTTCTAGGTAGGGGTTTAGAGATTTTGTCTTTCTATATTTAGTTGGTCCAAGTATAAACTATATAGAATGGAAATTTTTAATCTAGTGGACTTACTTTTGTTTATATATAGAGACATATCATTAAAAACTCAGTCTTCAACCTTTTATTATAACGACTTTCTATTTTATTTCTTTATCCTTTTATACTTAGTTTTTAGCTATTAAGAATCCCTTGTAATCTATTTCCTTACTAAAATATTTAGCCCACTATTTACTTCTTTCCTTTTCTTTATTAACTCGTCCCATAAATAATCTATATCCATTTCCTATCATGAGCCTTATAATTAACTAGCTATTAGGATCATGTCCCTTTCCTTGACAAGCTTACATTCTAGCATATTTTAGGCCTTCATTTATTACTATACTAACTTTTTGGGCTCGAAGTTTCCTTTACTCTCTTTAGTTGCTTAAGAGCAAACTTTAATATTAACTTTATACCTAATTGTCATAACATCTTAACTTTTTGATGCTAGCATGGAGGAGTAACTACTACTAACTAACATTATATCCATTTAAGATACCAATTTCTCATAGCCTTAACTATTAGAGGTATGCTCTACTGCTTACCATATTATAGAGAACTGTACCTAGCCTCTTTTATGAGTTTTGGTGTATAGGGATTACTCTTTCCCTTAGCTAAGTGTAATAAACTACTAGGTAGTGGTTCATCTAACTGTAATTTTAGAGCTACTTTCTTGCTTCTCTGCTTCTTTTATCCCATATGCTATACTTATCTATCAAGAAAAGATCTACTTAGTGGCTTATCTGTAATGTCCAATTTTCATAAAAACAACAGAAATGGATATGCTTTCAAAGTAAGTCCTCTAAAATGAATTTGTTAAAGTCCAAAAAAATTAGAACCATAAAGAATCTTTATCCCTTTTACGTCATAAGCCTTATGATTAACTAGCTATTAGGATCATGTCCCCTTCCCTAACGTGCTTACATTATGGCATATTCCAGGCTTTCATTTATTACTATACTTGCTTTCTGTGCTCAAAGTTCCTTTACTCTCTTTAGTTGCTTAAGAACAAACTTTAATATTAACTTTATACCTAATTGTCATAACATCTTAACTTTTTTATGCTAGCATGGAGGAGTAATTACCACTAACTAACATTATATCAATTTGAGATACCAATTTCTCATGGCCTTAACTATTAAAGGTATACTCCACCACTTACCTTATTATAGAGAACTATACCTAGCCTCTTTATAAGTTTTAGTGTATAGGGATTGCTTTTTCCTTAGCCAGATGTAATAAACTATTAGGTAGTGGTTTATCTAACTACAATTTTAGAGCTACTTTCTTGCTTCTCTGCTTCTTTTATCCTACATGCTATACTTATCTATCAAGGAAAGATCTAGTTAGTGGCTTAGCTATAATGTCCAATTTTTGTTAAAACGACAAAAATAGATATGTTTTCAAAGTAGGTCCTCTGAAATGAATTGGTTAAGGTCCAAAAAAATTAGAACCATAAAGAATTTATATCTCTTTCTCGTTATAAGCCTTATAATTAACTAGCTATTAGGATCATGTTGTAACATCCCTAAAATTAGAATTTTCTAATTATTTAGTATTTTATGTAATGAATTTATTAAGCTTTAATAAAAAGAATTTGAATGAAATAGCTTTGTATATGGGAAATATAAGTTGAATAGGACCCATAGGAATTTTTGAGATTTTAGGGGGTTCGAGGGCAAAATTGTCATTTGCCACTTGGACAAATTTTGATAATTTTTTTCTAAAAGGAATGGGAATATTAGGGGAATAAATAACTCTTGAAACTCCTTTAGGGTTTCTTAGTCCTTTAGCTATTTCTATTTCTATAGTTATTACAACTTTTTTTCTATCTAGCTTATTGCTACTAATCGGGCTAACCAGATCCCTAATTGGATCTGGCCCGACCATTTGGACAATGTGACGTCATTAGACCGTCTCATCAAACTGAGTTTAACCGTAGGTCACAGATTTCTAAGATTCTTGCTTGATTTTTTGATAATTGTGCCTAAAGCCACGAATAGAGGGTGAAACTAAAGTTCCCTAAACTTTTAAGCAATTTATATATTTTGCTTGGCATATAACTTTTCTTTACATTTTAGTCCCCGGCTTCTTCATACTTGACTTCAGAAACTCTTAGGGACCTTTTGGAAACATTAAATGGGACCCACATAGGGACAAATAATATTAAAATATAGTAGAGAACTTAGAAAATAAAGATTAAATAAGATATTATGGAAAACCTAGGAAAATAATGACAATTTTATAAGTCTAATCGGAGAAGAGCTGACGTGGCACTAGAAAACTGGGAAGGTGCTGATGTGGCACCATGTAGAAAAGAAAGAGATGATGTGGTGCCATGTGTGAAGAAGAAGCCAAAAGTTGGAAGAGAATTCTGGAAACTGCATGAGCTACGGAGCAATTACACAGGCTTATATCAACAAATCTTAGAAATCTCACACATTATGAAAAAGTTACTACTGACTTTAGCATGACATAGACGCTGACTTAAGCGGCATTAAATACAATCCTATCTTCACATATTACAAAAAAGTAACCAAGGTAATCCAATGGTTGATATTCATCCATAAAACGTGATACGATCTAAACCGTTGATGCAATCTAATAACTTAGATTTCTTTACTTTTTCAAGATCAAACCACCACTTTTAATCTAATCTAAAGGCCTACATTTTATCTCTTATTTCAAGGTTAAATCTAGACCATCCATGTAATCTAAAGGCCAAGATCTTAACCATTCATAACTAGTATATATATGAACCACACACACTCTTTCATGACATTCTCACAGACACAAAATACACACCAAAATTCAGCCAAGACAAAGAGAAGGAGAAGGAGAAGGAGCTCAACCTAAGAAAGAAGAGAAGGGAGAAGGAAGAGAGAAGGAAAAGCCACCAGGAAAAATCAAACACTGTGGAGCTAAGGTAACATAGATAGCCTTTCTTCTTCTTGGTTTTTCTTCTATTTTTCTCCAAGAATTTTCTCTTCTCTTTTTCTTTAATTTTTGTCCATGGCAAGAAGGGATGGGGAAATTTTGTTGTTTCCATGAATTCCAACCAAGAAAAGATAGAGAAAAGATGGAGAAATCATATATATGGCTTATGGATTCATGTGATTCAAGAAAATTCCTATTCTTGACAATTGTTCTACAAATCAAGAAGCTTTGTATTTCAAGATGCCATAGGAAAAATTGAGGGAAAAAATAAAGGGAGAAGTGATGGAAGAAAGCCTAAGGAAGAGGAAGATTAATATAACTTTGATTTTCATGAAGAAATTGGCAAGGAACCCTAGAATTTTAACTTGGGGAAATTGTAGGATCCATAAGAAATCTCTAGAAATTGATTGAGGGCTTTTGTTTATCATCCTTGAATATGTATGTGTGGCTATTTGGCAGCATAAGAATGAAGCAAAACCACATGTCTTCTTAGATGTATAGATTCGGCCAAACATGTACATATACCTATGGAAGAATTTTCTTAAATCCAACTAAATTAGGTTAATCTATATGAAAAATAAGACCTATGGTGAAATTTTGGTGAATGGACCACTGTATAAAAAGTCAATTTCTTGAGAAAAAGTGTTGACCAAGATATTCTTGAATTTTTTCTGATCTTATTTGACATGTTCTGGATAATTGTTGTGGCCTAAGATGTTTTATGTGCTGCCTGAATTATGCTAATATTTTTTTTTTTGTGAATTTTGGAGCCCGTTTGAGATAGTTGGAAGATTATGCAGTAGTATGTCAAGAATAGAATATATGGTAACATGTGTTCTGGAATTGCACTGTTTGCTATGCTGATATATTATCTGATTTATTGACATAGATAATATGTTGTTTATTGCCTGATTATATGAACATAGGTTATTTGGTAAAGGACTGGCCAATATATAAGGTGGACAAGGAGTGAGCCCAAAGAACTGGCCAATATATAGGGTGGATAGGAGGTGAGCCTTATGTATGTGCCAGAGTTTACCATTGGGTAGCTATTGTTGTATTGGATGTCTAATCTCAAAGATAGTTGAAAATGTTTAAACAACTAATTTATGGACTCCAATACACAGTCATACTATCGAGATTATTTATACACAAAGTTATGCAAGGCAGTTCTTTCCTAAATATGCCTATATGCCTTGATCAAATGATGGCTTGGATGACATATTATTGTGATATTATATGACTTTCCTTGGGTATCCACTAGGGGACGCCTTAGTAAAGGAAGCAGGGGTGAGCCTACTATGTCATGGCAGTGCAAGATGAGCTAGGCTTAAGCCTGCTGAAGCCAGTGCGACACAGTCTGAGTGTTGGGCCTAGCGGTTTCCAAGGCCTAATGGTCAAGAGAGAATAAATATTGTTTGTGATATCTTCTTTATTCTATGCATGTAGAGATCTCTTGAATATCTTGCAACTGCTGAATATCAATTACGTCGAAATAATTCTTGTATTTTATTCATATTCTATCTTTAGATATAATATGTCTGTTCACTTTGTTATATTATATTCATGTGAGATATTACTAATAGGTATATCTCTCCATTTATATTATTTAACAAATATACTGTCATGCCATTATATTGCTTGTTGTCTATTAAAAGTACTTGACTCTTCTTCATGGATATTATATGGTATTAATCCTGTCTATGTTACTGAAAAAATTATTTCTCACTCTATTGTGGTTTATACTTTTCTTATATGCCAATTTATCAAGTGACCCTAGAACTCCAGATGGAGTGGACCCAGTTCCCACTCAGGGGATGGGTCTTCGTCATCCATAATATATACATCATATCATGTGATGACGTTGTTCGTGCTGTACCAGTGTAATTTGTGTCCCCAAGAGAGCGGGAGTCCCACACATTCCCAGTGGGTGGAGTTCATCCTCCTGCTCCTCCGTTTATATGAACAGAGGCCCAATCACTAATACTGATCCTTTTGTTATCTAGGGACTTTCTTTTTGAATAGTTATAGGATAGATTTCCTTTTGATGTGATGTGAATTGTATGACCCTATTCCCTTATGAGGGAACTCTTAAACTAGTTTATATAAATTACAGTGTATTTTCGTTATTGTCATAGTTCGCTATGGCATTAATTAAATTTTATTGTGAAGGAATAATTAAAATAGAAAAAGTGATTAAACTCAAATAAGGAATTCTTCACAAATATATAAAATAAAGAAGGGTATTAGAAGAGGTGTTACACATGTCCCTTTCCTTGATGGGCTTACATTGTAGCATATTCCAAGCCTTCATTTATTACTATACTTGCTTTTTAGGCTCAAAGTTTCCTTTACTCTCTTTAGTTTCTTAGGAGCAAACTTTAGTCAAATTATTAACTTTATACCTAATTGTCATAACATGTTAACTTTTTGATGCTAGCATAGAGGAGCAACTACCAGTAACTAACATTATATCCATTTGAGATACCAATTTCTCATAACCTTAACTATTAGAGGTATACTCCACCACTTACCTTGTAACACCATATTTATATGACTCATCTCTTATCATATGTAGGCTTGTTTCCATGAAGCATATGAATTTCTCAAGGAAAAGCCATAGAAAAATGCAATTAAATAGTATTACGTCATGGATAAATTTTTCATTTCAGTGTTTCATGGACCATATGGGTTCATCCATTTCATTCTCACATTTAAATATACAAATACATCTCATAACAAACTCAAGGAGTGGCCTAGAACTCGTGCAAATGGATGGTATACTCAAAAACATAGTGTGCAGCCTCAAGTAGGATTTCCAGATTCTGTGCCTAAACTTTGAAAAATGATAACTAATTATAAGAAAATATAAATAATCAAAATATACTATTATAGAAAGCTACAGATGTCTACTTTATGCCACAAATAAATCTAGACCACAACAGAGGCTGCTAATGACCAGAAATGGATGGAATAGTACTAGAGGTCGACTATCATTACTGGTACTATCCTCCAACTTCAAAAATTCATATCTCCCTTCTTAGACGTCCAATTCAGGTGATCTTAGTGGCTATGGAAAGCTTATCATGTCTAGTTTATGCTTGTAAAATTTCAAGAGCATTGGACATCATTTGGCCTATGAATAACATAACCTAATTTTCAAACCATATGAACAGTGTCTACATTAGTTTAGCAGAAAAATGCTAACTCTGAAAAATCATAATTGATTCCACAAATCTCCAAATAATTTGGTCTTTAGCTTTCCAAAAATATATGGATAATATCTATATGTGTGCCAAATTTCATGGGCAAACCCATTCATTTGGTTAGATCTTGACATTAGGTTGTGAAATAGTTATTTTTAAGTCTTACAAAGGGTGCAAATGGTCCATTTTGATCTCCAAGGCAACCATGACCACTTGAGCACATGGGAATGCACCAAAATGACATTCTAAACATCTCAAAGGTGCAAAAACCAAGATTTCTCAAACTCAGTCATTCACCCCATGATATGCATTCTTATGCATATGTCTAGTCTTGCCATTCCATACCCAAATCATGCTATATCATGCATATGGCATTAATTCTCATTCATGCATCATGTATATGAGTATTTACACATGTTCAATTGATTACACATCAATTCCATCATAGGATTACATCATATGCCATTGGTATGGCTACAAAAGAGACAAAACTAGGCAATTCTAGACACTTTGATATCAATTTCTCATCTCCCAACTTGGTGGCTTCCATTACCTTGTTCATTTGCTCCATCTAGCATATTAAGACATTGACGAGGAGGGAATGAGATTCAAAGAATCTCAATAGCTGATCTCCCTTTTAATCACATATAAAGTATGCAATACAAGCCTTGAAAATACATACATGAGCATAATGACATGTATGATCATTTAAGAAGCATCCTTGGCATTTGAACAAGTCATACAAGTATATATAGGCTTGCCAAGAAAGTGGATTAGCCTCACCCATTCTCTTGTGGATTTTAGACTTGCCTCACCTATTTTCTCAAAAAGGTTTTGACTCAACCTCACTATTGGGAGACTCTTTACTTTGTCTTAACCAATTTTAAGGGTTCTTGGCTTATCCTCACCATGGCTAAGGGTTCTTGGCTTCACCACACTCAAGCAAACCTAAGCACACATACTAGGCATCAATTGAAAACATAATACAATATCATGGTACCATGGAAGATAGGCATATGATAGAATACTTTTCATGGCTTAGAACATACATACACACATTCAAAGAAAAGGTAAGCACACATTCATACATGAGAGAAAGTAAAGAGAGCTACCTTTGCCATATAAGCACACTTTTCTCTTGGAATTATGCCCCCTCTCTTGGCCACACACTCACAATGATGTAAGGCTTGTTTCTCTTGGCCTAGACACATCATATGGAAGCCAATTACATTCTTAAATCAAATTCTAAAGTCATACATTCACTAGAAAAACTAGGTAACTCATATGGCTCTTTTATGGTTCCATAATGCACTTAATGAAGCAACCTTAAGAAAACATCATCTTGGATCTAGTCTCTGCCTTCATTTATGATTCTTGACTCCATTTAAACCTTTTGGAGTCATCACACAATCAAATCAAGGAGCCTAGCTAGGTGTTGCTTCTTTAAGCCATAATATGGAACCTATGATACCATCTCACTATCCATGGCTTTTAAAATTTTTTCAAGGTTTTCTCTCATACTCTCCCATCATATATAATGCAAAACTAAGCTTGGAAGGAATTAAAACACTCCTTAGGTGCATGAACCCTCCCTTGCCAAGGCTATGCTTCTTAAGGCCACCAAAAGAGTTGTTTTAATTTCTTTAATGGGAGAAGCATGTGAAAGGCTCTCTTGGTGTCTTAGGAACTCACATAAACTCTTAGACACCTTAAATTATGGCTAGAAAGCTTCCTACAAACTAAGGTACAAGTGAAACCCTAGGCTAGACATCTTGCAAATCAATGGTTCTTTCTTAAATTTCTTTGCATATTCTTGTTCCTTACACTCCATAACCCTTGATTCCATCAAGAAAACATGAAAAAAAAAACTCTCTTCTTCACTTTATCTCTCTAGACCGAAGCTTAAATATCTTGAAAACATAAGATTTTACAAGTGTTTCAGGTGAAGTCTTACCTTAAAATAGAGCTCTCTTCACGTAAATTATTTTCCACCGATTAGTTTCTTAAAAAGATTTCCTTTTTGGCTTGGTTCAAAGCTGACTCTTCAAGTTTTCAAGAAAACAAAACCACCATTAGAGAGCTCTTAGAGAGAGGAATAACTTTCCTAACTGGCGCGAGATGAAATGGGGCTGTTTATTGCCTAAACAGAAGCTTTAACTTCTTCTCTCTATCCCTTCTTAATGTCATGCCATGGCTGCTCCAATTTCTACAAATGGAACATTGGAGAAGGTGATAAGGTGTAATCTTACTTAAGAAGCCTTTTTTGTAATTTTTCAAAATGACCAATTTGCCTGTATGCACCTATTTGCTTTAGGCTCATTTTAACTTCTTTTTTATCATAAAATTTAGGTCCTCTAATTCATAAAATGTCTTTGGTTTCATCCAAATTGGATTTAAAAGCCTATCGAACAAACTGGTCAAAGTTCGAGTCAACTGATGTTAGAAAACATCTACCAGAGGGGTTTTAACTATCCTGGGGCTTCCCATAGTTTTCAAAGCCTTTGAGAACCCCAGAGAACTCAAAACTTTCATTTAAATAGCCCTTCTGTAAGAATTCCAAAATTTTCTCAAAATTATGAAAATGCCATTATGTTTCGTCAACCTTTCATCCAAATTCGTTTCTTTGTTCTAACTTCATTTTTCTTTTCATCTGAGCCTAAGATTCTCATTTTTAGGAGCCTATAATGCTACATGAATTTTTTGGGACCATAACTCACTCTATCTAGGAGACATCCCTTTGTATTTGGTAAATTTTCTACATTTACGAAGAAACCATATGTTATGTTTCTCACGTTTTCAAAGAATTGGATATTACATATCTTATTATAAAAAACTGTACCTGGCCTCTTTTATAAGTTTTAATGCATAAGGACTGCTCTTTCCCTTAGCCAGGTGTAATAAACTACTAGGTAGTGGTTCATCTAACTGTAATTTTAAAGCTACTTTCTTACTTCTCTACTTCCTTTATCCCATAAGCTATAGTTATCTATCAAGAAAAGATCTAGTAAGTGGCTTAGTTGTAATGTCCAATTTTTCATAAAAATGATGGAAATAGATATGTTTTCAAAGTAGGTGCTTTGAAATGAATTGGTTAAGGTCCAAAAAGAATTAGAACCATAAAGAATCTATATCTATTTCCCGTCATAAGCCTTATAATTAACTAGCTATTGGGATTATGTCCCTTTCCTTGATGTGCTTACATTTTGGCATATTCTAGGCTTTCATTTATTACTATACTTGGTTTCTGGGCTCAAAGTTTTCTTTGCTCTCTTTAGTTGCTTAAAAGCAAACTTCAGTCAAGTTATTAACTTTATACCTAATTGCCATAACATCTTAACTTTTTGATGCTAGCATAGAGGAGTAACTACCACTAACTAACATTATATCCATTTGAGATACAAATTTCTCATAACCTTAACTATTAGAGGTATACTCCACCACTTACCTTATTATAAAGAATTGTACCTGGCCTCTTTATAAGTTTTGGTGTATAGGGACTACTCTTTCCCTTAGCCAGGTGTAATAAACTATTAGGTAGTGGTTCATTTAATTGTAATTTTAGAGCTACTTTCTTGCTTCTTCGCTTCTTTTATCCCACATGCTATACTTATCTATCAAGAAAAGATCTCATTAGTAGCTTAGCTCTAATGTTAAGTTTTCGTAAAAATGACAGAAACAGATATGTTTTCAAAGTAGGTCCTCTGAAATGAATTAGTTAACGTCTAAAAAAATTAGAACCATGAAGAATCTATATCTCTTTCACGTCACAAGCCTTATAATTAACTAGCTATTAGGATCATGCTCCTCTCCTTGATGGGCTTACATTTTAGCATATTTCAGGCCTTCATTTATTACTATACTTGCTTTTTAGGCTCGAAGTTTCCTTTACTTCCTTTAGTTGCTTAAGAGCAAACTTTAGTTGGATTATTAACTTTATACCTAATTGTCATAACATGTTAACTTTTTAATGCTAGCATGGAGTTGCAACTACCACTAACTAACATTATATCCATTTGAGATACCAATTTCTCATAGCCTTAACTATTGAGGTACACTCCACCACTTATCCTATTATAGAGAACTGTACCTGGCCACTTTTATGAGTTTTAGTATATAGGGACTGTTCTTTCCCTTAGCCATGTGTAATAAACTACTAGGTAGTGGTTCATCTAATAGTAATTTCAAAGCTACTTTTTTGCTTCTCTACTTCTTTTATCCCACATGCTATACTCATCTATCAAGAAAAGATATAGTTAGTGGCTTAGCTGTAATGTTTGATTTTCATAAAAACAACGAAAATGGATACCTTTTTCAAAGTAGGTCATCTGAAATGAATTGGTTAAGGTCCAAAAAAATTAGAATAATGATCTAGACATTAAGTAATGAAATTAGGAGGCCAGAGGTACCCTGAAATAGAGGCTAATATAACCAAATGGAAACTAACAAAATAACTATGTAACATAATGGCATTTTCATATATTTAGGCAAATTGTGGTTCTTTGGGGTTCTCAGAGGCCCTGAAAATCATAGGAAGCCCAGGACAGTTAAAACTCCTTCGGTGTATATTTTTTAATGTTAGATGACCCAGACTTTGACCCTTTCATTCGAAAATATTTTAGCTCCAATTTGAGTGATTCCAAAGGCATTTTATAAGATTGAGGACCTAAATTCTATGATGGAAAATATAGTTCTAAAAAAGGAGCTAAAACAAACTAGAAAAGAAAGTGTCAAGATTAAAGGACAAAATTAGAATTTTTGAAAGCAAGTCTTGAACCCTAGCTATATATATGACCATGTCCCACCCTAGCTAAACCAAAGAAAGAAGCAAGGGAGTGAGGTGCATAAGGGAGGAAAGAAAGGAAGGAGAAAAAGCAAGGAAAAGGTATGGTTTTTCATGGATTTTCTTAGTTTCTCTTTAGCAAATTCCTTTTTCCCTTCTTTCATATGGTTTTATTGAAGCTTTTGGATCTATTTTGAGGTCAGACTAAGGAGGAAATTTTCGATTTTGGAAAGGAGAAGCCAACTAAAGTGAAAAGCAAGCAAGAAAATAAGGTAGTTTGCCATGCTTCAAGCTTGATTTCTCTTGTCCTTCCTATTGTGATTTTCTCCCCATGTAAGACCAGCTCTAAGAAGTTAAATTTCTATCCAAACCAAGAGTGAATCTTAAGAAATTAGGGGGGAAGAACAAGAATATGTAAAGGAAACAATCAAATAACCATTAAATTTCAAGATAACAAAGTTAGGGTTTCAAGTGTTCCTTTAAAATTATGTTTTGATGCAAGAGCTCTTAGGCCAAAATAAGTGTTTGAATGTGCTCTAGAGATCCCTAAGAAGCTTCCCACATGCATCTCCCATCAAAAAAATAAAGCAAACTCACTTGGTGCCTCCTTAAAGCATAGCCTCAGCCTAGGCTAGATGGAGCACCAAAAGGTAGTTTCAATTTGTTCCAAGCTTGATTTTGAGTCATATATGATAGGAAAGGATGAGAGGAAGCCTTGGAAAAATTTTAAAAGTCATGGATAGTAAGATGTAGTTACAGGTTCTATATTATGGCTTAAAGAAGCAACACCTAGTTAGGCTCCTTAAATTAAATGTGTGATAGCTCCAAGAGACTTCAATGGAGTCAAGAACCTTAGATGGATGGAGAGAGTGGGAAAAAGATAATGTTTTCCTAAGGTTGCTTCATTAGGTGTATTATAGAACCATAAATGAACCTTAGAAGCAAGCTAGCTTTTCTAATGAGTGTGTGGCTTTATAAATTGTTCTAAGAGTGTAATTGGCTTCCATATGATGTGTCTAGGCCAAAGGAACCAAGTTCCACCTTCTTTTATGTGTGTGGCCAAGGAAAAGGAACCAAGTTCAAGAAGAAAAGTGTGCATCTATAATAAAGGTAGCTCTCTCTTCTTTCTCTCACACATGAATGGATGTTTATCTTGTCTTTGAATGTGTTTATGTATGTTTTGAGCCATGAAAAATGTTTTAGCAAGTATCTAGAAGCCATGGTACCATAATGTTATGTTATGCATTCAAATGATGCTTTGTGAAATTGCTTTAGTTTGCTTGAGTGTGGTGAAGCAAAAAGTCCCCCTAGCCATGGTGAGGATGAGTCAAGAACCCTCAAGAATGGTTGAGATAAAGCAAAAAGTCTCCCAAGAGCAGGGCTTACTTAATAGCCTTTTCAGAACATGGGTGAGGCAAGTCCAAAATCCATAAAGAGAATGGGTGAGGTTAAACCACTTGCTTAGCAAGCCTATGTATGTTTCATATGACTTCTTGAATGCTAGAAATATTCCATGAATGATTACATGTTCCATGATATCCTTGCATCCATTTTTAGACTTGGATTACATTCTTTATGTATGGTTGAAAAGGAGAAGAGCTATTGAGATTCCTAGAATCTCATCCCTTCCTCCCTATTTGTCTAACATGACTAGGTGGACCGAGTATATAATACCCTAAAATTAATTAATGTATTAATCATGAATTTGGGTTAATTAAGAATAATTATTATGGAGTAATTAGGCAAGTTATATGAAGGAAAATTTATAGGGAAATAAACTATTAATATAGGTTGAAGATTTAATTGATTTAGAAACTTCATCTAGGCCCAAATTAATTTTAGCAAGCCATGGGTAAGGATTAATAGAGGCCTAATGATTTTAGGTGTAGATCCTACTCCTTATTATGAGACTTAGGCCAAGAGAGATCACCTAGCAATGACTCAATCTATTTTAATGTGATAGAGGCCCAAAACCCTATTTACACAAACCCTTATAGTTGGTTCAATATTCCTTATGCAGACCCAAACTAAGTGAACTCTTGAAACTTGGCCTAACCCAATCAAATTTCGGCAGCCCAACTCATGAAATATGACCCAACAAGCATAAAATATGAACCTATGTGGATTTGGGCCTTGAGGTCAACCCATAACTCATTTAGGACTTAACTTAAACTAAAATATACCTTAAATACACTCAGCCTCCTCCCCATTCTGTAGAAAACACACAAGAGACATGTAATGTCTAGTTTTTGTTAAATGACGAAAATAGGTGCATTTTCAAAGCAAGTCCCCTGAAATAAATTAGTTAAGGTCCCAAAAAATTTGAGTAGCATTTTAGACTCCTAAAAATGAGAATCCTAGGCTCAGACATAAAGAAAAATAGAGTTAGAATGAAGAAACAAAATTTGATGAAAGACTTACGAAATGAAATGGTATTTTCATAATTTTGAGAAAAATTTAGAATTCACATAGGAGGGCTTTTTAAATGAAAATTTTGAGTTCTTCAGGATTCTCAGAGGCCCTCAAAACTATGGGAAGCCCCGAGACAGTTAAAACCCCTTCGGTGGACATTTTCCAATGTCATGTGCCTAAACTTTGACAAATTCGTTCGGGAAGATTTTAGCTCCGATTTGAGTTATTTGAAAGGCATTTTTCTAAATTGGGAACCTAAATTTCATAATGGAAAAGAAAGTTTTCAAAAAGGAGCTAAAACGAACTTAAAATGAAAATACCAAAATGAAAGGGCAAAATTGAAAATTTTGAAAAGTCATCTTTCCTCCTGCCTATATATATAGGGCACCCCACTTCTGCACTCACTTAGCCACATATGTTTCTATCCTAAACCAGAGAAAAACCCTAAAGAGAGAGGCACACAAGAGGGAGAGGAAGAGAAGGAGAAATCAAAGGCAAAAGGTATGGATTTTTGGTTGTTTTTATGCTCTTTCTTTAGCAAACCTCTTCTCCTCCATTTCCCTTTCTTTCCTATGGCTTTATTAAAGTATATGAATCTGTTTTAAGGGAAGAACAAAGGGGAAAATTCGGATTTGAAGAGAGGAGGCCAAAGAAAAGAAGATTTAAGCAAGAAAACAAGGAAAAACAAGGTAATTTTTCCTTCCATGATAGCTACCCCTTGCTCCTCTTCTCTCCTTGATTTGCCCCACTGAAGACACTATGAGAGGACTTGGATTTTGGGCAGAACCAAGGGTGTATCTTAAGAAAAGGAGTGTGGAGAATAAGATTATGCAAAGGGAATTAACAAATAACCATGGAAATTCAAGATAGCAAATCTAGGGTTTCATGTATTCCTTGTAAAATCTGACTTGATACCTTAATTCTTATGTCTAAATGAATGTTTAAATGAGCTCCTAAGATCCCTAGAAGTCTCCTCATATGCATCTTCCATGTAGAAAACAAAGCAAAGTCCATGAGTGCCTTTATGCTTCATTGTCTCGACCAAGAAGGGTTAGGGTACCTAGGGATAGTTTTAATTTGTTCCAAGCCCATTTTTTGAGTCATATATGATGAGTGAAGATAAAGAGAAGTCTTAGAAAAAATTTAGAAACCATAGAAAGTGAGATGGCCTTATATGTTCCATAATATGACCTAAAGAAATAACATATAGTTAGGCTCTTTATTTTAATCATATGATGACTCCAAGAGGCTTAAAAGGAGTCAAAAACCATATATGAAAGGAAAGAATAGAGCCAAGAACTTATTTGATAGGTATTTCTTCATTAAGTGCATTCTTGGAACCATAAAGGGGTTAATAGACTAAGTTAGTATTTAAGGAAGATGTGTGACCTTAGAATTAATTCTATGAATCTAATTGGCTTTCATAAATTGTACTTAGGCCCAAAGAAATCAATCCCACACCTTTGTGTGTGTGAGGATGAGGAAGGGAATGTAAATTCAAAGAGAAAAGTGTGTGGTTGCATCCAAGATAGCTCACCCCTCCTTCTTTCATGCATGAATATATGCTTGACTTGTCTTTGAATGTGTGCATGTGTTTTGAGCTATGAAAAGTGTTCTAGCATGAGCTCTTATTCCATGGTACCATGATAATAAATTATGTTTTCAATTGATGTTTATTATACGTGTTTGGGTTTGCTTAAGTGTGGAAAAGCCAAGAACCCTTAGCCATGGTGAGAATAAGCCAAAAACCCTTAAAGTTAGTTAAGACAAAGTAAAGAGTCTCCCAAGAGTGAGGTTGACTCCCAAGAGTAAGGTTGAGTCAAAAACCTTTTAAAGAAATAGGTGAGGCAAATCCAAAATCCACAAGTGAATGGGTAAGGCTAATCTACTTACTTGACAAGCCTATGTATGACTTGTTCAAATGTTAAAAATATCTCTTGAATGATTGCACATGTTAATATGCCTATGCATGCATTTGTAAGGCTTGTTTTGCATCTTTTATCTGTGATTGAAAGGGAGATGAGTTATTGGGATTCTTTGAATCTCATTCCATTCTCTCTAATGTTCTAACATGCTAGGTGGACCAAGAGAATACGGAAATGGGAACTAACAACTTGAAAGATGAAAGTATGACATCAAAGTGCATGGAATTAGCTTCTTTATTGCCATATGAGTGGCAAATGTTGTGATTTATTATTGTACAGGTCCTATGACATTATGAACATGTGTAATTATACTAATGTATTATGTACAAATGAGAATTTATGTTATGTGAATGTTACAATACAAATTGGGTATGTAATGGCAAGACTAGCATTATGGAAACTTGTGTATTGTAACACCTTATATTTCTAGCTTATTCCATCACATTTCAATACTTTACAACTTACATTTCATGAAGGAGAAGAAAAAGGGAATTAAAATAATGCATTTTCTAGCATTGCGTCATGTATAAAAATTCCATTCAGTATCACGTGGACCATGTGAGCTCATACATCACATTTTCATATTTAATTACATGAATACAACTCATTTGCATCATCAAAAGTGGTCTACATCTCGTGGAAAGCAAGAAGATACATAAAATTCTTGCTTGCATTTTATGGCAGAATTTCCTCTTTTCTGTCACAAACTTTAGAAAATCATAACTAATTCTAGAAAAATCAAAATCATGCATTCTTAGCTATTATGGAAAGCTACACATGTTTACTTCATGCTACAAATATGTCCAGATTATAACATCTAATACAAAGGACGTTTGACATTCAAAAATGTCCAGAGGTCAAGCTGTCCACTGGTGCTATCATAAAATTCTGCAGCAAACTTCAAAAATGTCCAATTAATTCCACAAAAATCTAATCAATGCAAATGATACCAATCTAGAAATCTATGGATGTTAGCTAGAGGTTAAAAATAACTCTATACTAGCTCAGTCACGCCCAGACCTTGAAACCTAATCAAATAGTACCTGAGGTCAAATGGACTGCCTAGTACTAGACATATTCTTTGAAAATTCATATCTCTCATTCTAGACATCCAAATGAGGTACTTCTACATAAGTCATTCGAAATGTATAATTTCTCTATATAAAATTTCATGGCAATTGAACATCATTTGAGCCCTGCGTGACAAATTTCATTTTTGGACCTGAGTGAAGAGTGACATGACTAAAACTAGAATTTTTGCCAACTTTGAAAATTCATCAAATATTCTCTAGACATCTAAAAATTATGTTCTTTAGATTTCCAAAATGCTCTCAACAAGCTCTAATTGTATGTAAAATCTCAGATCAAGAAGAACTCATTTGGACAAAAAGTGATATAGGGTTCCATTATGGTAATTTTTGGCTCCACATAGGATAGCAGAATGTCCAAATGGCTTTCCTTGGGGTTTGGCACCTCTTGGGCAAGTCTAAAAGCATAAATAGGACTTGTGTGAGCTGCCTAAATGGTCCCAAACTCCATGCATCTCATTTTGGCTACTCCACTTCCATTTATGCACATTTCCATAAGACCGTTCAAAAAGCCACATTGCCATAACATACTCAAATTACATTCTATCATTCACACGACACATCCTCTCATTTCTACATCACATATTATCATAATTACACATGTTCATAACATCATAATACATATACAATCATTGATTACATCATTTGCCATTTGTATAGCCTTAAAGTAGCAAAAATCATGCTCTTGAATGTCATACTCTAATCTTCAAGGTGGTTGGCTTCCATTACCTCTCCCACTTGGTCCACCTAGCATGTTAGATCATTGGAGAGGAGGGGATGAGATTCAAAGAATCCCAATAGCTCATCTCCCATTCAATCATACATAAAAGATGCAAACAAGTCTTATAAATGCAAATATGGTTATATTGACATGTGCAAACATTCAAGAGGTATTTTCATCATTTGAGAAAGTCATACATAGCATACAAAAGCTTGCCAAACAATTGGATTGGCCTCATCCATTCTTTAAGAGGTTCTTGGACTTAACCATGTGAGCGGATCGTCGCATAACCCTCAAAATAATACTAGGTTGATAAAATATGTAGCTAATGGCACAACCTAGGTCATCTCCCTTGGAATTGGTGTTCAATGTTTAATTGAGTTTTCCAAATATTAAAAGAATCTAAAAATTCCTAAATTAAGGGGTTTTAATTGAATTAAATTATCCTAAACTAAATTGAATTAAAATTCCTAAATTCTATCTAATTATGGATGAAAGATGGACTTGTGTCTAGCTTTGGATTCGTCCCTTGGTATCCACTATCCTTATCCTATTCTAATTGTGATTAATTCTGGTCTAAGAGTTCCTAATTGTGTTCATAACAATTTATCTTGAGTAACCACTCAAGATACAAGAGATTGATGATCTAATGTTGAATTGAAACCTCACATCCAAATTAAATTGTCAATTCTTATTTTAGGATCAATGAACACTTAATTTGATTAGCCTTTTAATCATCCTAAATATTTAATTAACTAACTAAATATTAAGGAATCCTCAATTTAAACAATTACGTTCACTCATGTATTTTATCGAACACCTTCGAAGCATACATGGGAATTCAAATAATATTGAAATTAATCAAATCAATTAATCAACAAAAATGTTTCCTAATTAGTGTCTAACCAGCCACTAATTATAATTACACAATTTCCCTATCAAATACAACTTAACCAAGACAATAAATGAAAGAGAAAAAGTGTAGGAAAAGTAGAGAAATCATTAGCCAAAATTCTGAATTTTTTCCATGGATTCAAGCTTCTCCAAGACTTCCTCCTAGCTAGCCTCAAGGTGGATTAAAGCTTCATGGGATGGTGGAGATGGAAGATGGAATGGATGAGGCGTGGGGTATGTGCTGGACGAAGAATGGTGTGGAGTTTATGGAATGGATGATGGCGTGGTGGAAGATGGAATGGAAGAATGAATGGGTTAATGGATGAATGAATGGTGGTCTCTCAATGAATGGGTGAATGGATCTATATATAGGCGATGAATTCTGAAAATAAGGAGACGTAAATGACTTGTAGAGGCGTGTGGAATAATAATTCTGCCCGAGTGTATTTCTTTAATGAATCACCTGCTCAAGCTTCTTCTTTTTGTATTTTTCTTAACGTCAGCCTCTCCTTCCCACGCTTCAGAATGTTTGTTTATTTTATATATATATAATGGGCCCCACTTCATTCCATATTGAGTATAATATCAATATTCATGCAATCATGTTCAGCTTCTTCATTTTTCTGCCCAGTTTCTTCACTTCAGCGTCTTCCACGTGCAGCTTCTCTTCATTCTGTTCTCAAGCTTCTTTGTTTTCAGCTCCAGCCTTGCTTCTTCTGCATGCGTTCTGCTTGAGTTAGCTCGTTCAGCTTGCTCTGTTCTCCATCATGTCAGCTTCCTCAATGCAAAACCACATTATTTTCCATTAAAGCCTCTGCATGCAGCTCATTATTTCCTTCTTTGCATTTTTCATGTGGTTTCCTTCGTATCATGCAGCTTCATAACCTCGTGGCTTCTTTTCTGCATTTTCCAGCTCGAAAATCACGTTGCTTTTCTCTGTTCAGCTCGTGCCTCGTTCAACTTGTGTTTCTTCGCCTGAACTCTAGCTAAGCCATTTCATGTAGCTCACTTCTTCACATTTCTGCTTCTTAGTAAACCATCACTCGAACGTGCAACCCGTGGCCAGCTCCTTTGTGTTTTCTTCATCTTGCAGCTTCAACGAGAAACTCATACTTCAACCTCTTCAAAACCTGAAGGAATATGCTGACTTTTCTACATGGAGCTGCTTCTTCTGTTGCTCGTTCTTCTTGTTCAGCTCCTGCATGTTCTCTTCTTTGTCATGCTCTGTACCTTAGCTTCATGCAGCTCCTTCAGTTGCTCGAGCTTTCCTTTTCTCTACTTGCAACTAGCTCTCCCATGCATGCTTCAACTCTTCTCGCCAAAACATTCTTCTCCTTCAAAGCCTCTTCCTCGAGCTTCTCACGTGTTCATGTTGCTTGTGGCTTTTCTTCAGCCAAGCTCGAAGCTCTTCTTTTTTTTAAAGTACCCATGCAGCTTCTTGTTTCACATAAACAACTAATGCTTCCATAGAGAGAGACCCATACTTGATATATATGTGCAAACGAAGTGGGTGAGAGATGTGAGGATGAGAGGATGGAATGCATGGCTTCCTTGGACTTGGCAGACCTCCATTTCTTCTCCAAAATAATCTCCTATTCAATTACCAATTGTCCATAAAAATTCTGCACAAAAGAGTGGGAAAAATCAAGTAGGAATTTTCACAAAATTATTTAAGATAGATTTATGCATTAAAATCCAATAATTTGTAACTTAATTCCTTAAATATAGAAAATGGCTACTAAAATCAAATTTCATCTAATTAGACCCTTAAAGCCATATTTGGATACTAAAATGTTTAAGTTAAAAGGATTAAAATGTATAAAAATCATGCTTATCACCATGCTCTTGGGAGTCAACCTCACTTTTAGGAGACTCTTTACTTTATCTAAACTAATTTTAAGGGTTCTTGGCTCATCCTTATCATGGTTAAGGGTTCTTGGCCTCACCACACTCAAGCAAACCCAAGTACACATCAAAAACATCATATGAAAGCATATTGTAACATCATGGCACCATGGAATCAAAGTCATGTTAGAACACCTTTCATGGCTTAAAAATACACATACACACATTCAAAGACAAGTAAAGCAAGCAATCATGCATGAGAGAAGGAGGAGTGAGCTACCTTGGAAGCACTTACACACTTTTTCTCTTGAATCAATGCTCCCTCCTTCGGCGACACACACACAAAAGTGTGGGGATGATTTTTCTTGGCCTAAACACAATTTATGGAAGCCAATTAGGTTCATGGAATTAATCCTAAGGCCACACAACTTGCTTAGACACTAGCTTGATCTATAAACCTCATTATAGTTCCATAATTGCACCTAATGAAGCAATACCCCTCAAATAAATTCTAGGCTCCATTCTTTCCTTTCAAACATGATTCTTGACTCCTTTTAAGCCTCTTCGAGTTATCACACAAATAAAACAAAGAGCCTAACTACATGTCGCTTCTTTAGGTCATATATGGAACTTAAAGCACCATCTCACTTTCTATGCTTCCTAAATTTTTTCCAAGGCTTTCCTTCATATTCATTCATCATATATGACTCAAAAATGGGTTTAGAAAAATTTAAAACTCCTCCTAGCTATCCTAACCTCTCTTGGCCAAACCTATGCATAGTTTTGGCACCTATGGACTTTTCTTTGTTTCTCAAGGGAGGAAACACATGGGGAGAATTCTAAGGATCTTGGGAGCTCAATTAAACTCATTTAAGCCTAGGAATCATTGTATAAAATCAGATTTTACAACGTACACTTGAAACCCTAGAAATTGCATCTTGAAATTCTATGATTTTTTGTTAATTCTCTTTGCATATTCTTAATCTCCACACCCTTTTCCCTAAGAATCACCCTTGGTTTTGCCTAAAAACCAAGTCCTCCTGGGGTTTCTTAAGTGAGGCAAAATGGAGAAAGGAGAGGAACAAAAGGTAGCAACCATGGGAGAAGAAATTACCTTATTTTCTTGCTTTTTCTCACTTTAATCTTGTGTTCTTTGAGCTCTTCTCTTCAAATCCGAATTTTTCGCTTAATATCTTCCTTAAAACAAATTTGTAAACTTTATTTTAATCAAAGGAAACAAAGGAGACTGGAGGAGAGGGGGTTTGGATGGAAGAAAGCATGAAAAACTACTAAGAAATCATACCTTAAGCCTTTGATTTCTCTTTCTTCTTCTCTCCCTTTGGTGTGCCTAAACCCTAGCTTTCTTCTCTGAATTTGGGCAGAAACAATTGTGTCTAAATGAGTGAGGAGGGGTGGCGCCACCTATTTATAGGTGGGAGGAAGAAACACTTTTTGAAAATTTCCATTTTGCCTTTCGTTTTTGGCATTTTCGTTTCTCATTTGTTTTAGCTCCTTTTTTAGAACCATCTTTTCCATTACAAAATTTAGGTTCCCACTTTAGTAAAATGCCTTTGGAATCACTCAATTCGGAGCTAAAACCTTCTCGAATGAATCCGTCAAAGTTCGAGTACACTGATGTTGGAAAACATCCACCAAAGGAGATTTAACTATCTCGGGGCTTCCCATGGTTTTCATGGCCTCTGAGAACCCCAAAGAACTTAAAACTTTCATTTAAAAAGCCCTCCTGTGTGAATTCCAAAAATTGCTCAAAATTACGAAAATACTATTATGTTTCGTAAGATTTCTATTAAATTTTGTTTCTTCATTCTAGCTCTATTTTTCCTTCTGTCTGAGTCTAAAATTCTCATTTTTAGGAGTCTAGAATGTTACTCAACTTTTTGGGACCTTAACTGATTCATTTCAGGGGATTTGCTTTGAAAATGCATTTGTTTTCGTCGTTTAACGAAAACTGGACGTTACATGTATGGCATGGGGTGAGACTGTGAGTTTCTGAATTCTGGGTTTATGCTCCTTTGAGACAAGTTTAAAATTCCATTTTGGTGCAATCCCATGTGCTCAAGTGGCCACACAAGCTTGTGAAGCAAATTTAGACACTTTGATGTTTGTAAAGACCATGAAAATGACCAAACCGGAACCCTATGGCATAAACTAACCAAATAGATGAATCTTCCCATGAAATTTTGCAAACATGTAGGGCTCATTAAGAGCTTTTTGGGAGGCTAAAGTGTAGAGAAATCAGAGCTCTATAGAATTAATTATGAATTTTCAAAGTTGGGATTTTTTTGCTTTTCTAGTGCATGTAACGTTCATATGGTTAGTTTTGTGTTCTGTGTCATCCAATAGCCAAATAGTGTCTAATGCTTGTAAACTTTTACTGGCATAAACTAGAGGTTATAAGCTTTTTATGGCCACCAAGATCACCTCATTTGGAGGTATGAACAGAGAGTTATGAGTTTTTGAAGTTTCATGTCAGTACTAGTAACGCCACTTGACCTCCAGTACTTTTCCATCATAATTCAATTCCTAAATGGACTTGGAGTGATCTGGAAAAATTTGTCCCTTAAAGTTAACATCTATAGCTTCTCAAACTAAGAATGCATGATTTCAATTTTTCTAGAATTAGTTAGGATATTTCAAAATTTGTGACAGAAATGGGAAAATTCTGGCCAAGGCTTCAACTATGAATTTTATGTGTTTCTTGCACTTGCACAGGTTTTAGGCCATTTTTGGTTATCGAATTGAGTTATATATATGTAATTAAATATGACAATGTGATACACAAGCTCATATGGTCCACGAGACACCGAATGAAAATTTTATACGCTATGCAACGCAAAAATATTCATTATTTTATATGCTATTTTCTTGTGATTCTTGAGAAGTGCTTGGCATGAGGCATAGAATTTGCATGAGAAAGGCTAGAAAGATTGTAACACCCCCAAAATTAATTAAGGTGTTAATCATGGATTCAAATTAATTAGGAATAATTAATATAGGATGATTGGGCAAGTTAAGTGAATAGAGATTTTAGAGAAATAAATTATTAATATAGATTTAAGATTTCGATTAGATTAAAACCTAATTTGGGCCCAAAATTCATTTGAATAAGTCATGGGTAAGGATTTATGGAGGCCTAATGATTTTAGGTGCAAGCCCAACTCCTTATTATGAGATTTGGGCCAAGAGAGATCACTTAGTAATAGCCCAATCTAATTTAATGAAATGGAGGCCCAAGACTCAATTTACATAAGCCCTTATGGTTAGCCCAACACACATTATGCAGACCCAAATTAGATTGACCCTTGGCCTAGCCCTATCAAGTTACTGCAGCCTAACTTATGAAATAAGGCCCAACAAGAATGAAAATCTAAACCCACAAGGAATTAGGCCATCGGGTCAGCATACTTCACTTAAACTTAAAATGTTCTGCAGCCCACCTCACTAAACAAAGGCCCAATAAGCACACATCTGAACCTAAGTGAATTTTGGGCTTTAGGGTTGATCCAAACCCATCTAAAACCCTAACTCTTTAGCCTTTCCCTCATTTTGCTGAAACTCAAGAGAGAAAATTCGGAGGTTCTAGGGAGGCTAGGGTTTTACCAACATGGAAGCTCCATTTTTGACTCCTAGAGGATGATTTAGCCAAGGTGAGTTATATATAACTTGACCCTCTCATCCTCCTCTTCATTTTAGTCCGATTAATTTCTAGGTTTGAGCATTTTCATCTTCTTCTCAAATCTGAAATTTGGTGTTGGGTGATTCCTTGCAAGATTTTCGGACTTGGAGGTTAGAGGGAGGATTAGGTAAGCTTTTCCCTTCCATTTTATGTATCATTTTGCTGAAAAATGCCCCTAAGGATGTATTATCATAATGGGTTCTGTTATTGTGTGAAATTACAAGGAGATAATGGTGGAAAACCCAATTTTCTGGGCTTGATAATTGAAATGCGAATTTTAGTGAGTCCATGGTGGATTTTCGGAGGTGAGGCTATGGCTGTTGTTAAGCAAGTATCTCCTTCCCATTTTGATGCATTTTTAGTTAGTTTGAGACCCCTATAGTTGACCTATGATATGGGCTTTAGTTTCATGTGAAATTACCCAGAAATTGGAGTGAACTATGGCAATTTCTGGTGTGGGAAAGTTGGAATCCGAAATTAAATCCCTTGGTAATTAGGTGAGTAACCTCTAGTCTATCATTAATAGTTCAACTCTTTGGATATTTGATTGTGATTAGAAATGATGATAATTATGCTTGTTATAGGCTTGGTGTGCATTTGGATTATTATGGTAGCTAGGGGAATAGTAATTGGCTTTATTGAGGTAACTGGGGTTATTCTTCACTTTCATGTATATGTTCATGTTAATCTGATATTGTTTGCACATATATGGTTTCGAAATGTTAAATGATTGGTTGGCTACTTGAATTGTTATTGTGATTGGACCTTGTGAGTCCATGGTGGAGCTGTGGTATGGCTGCCACCCGTGCATGTGCTTTGATTGGGCACTAGGTTGTGATTAGACCCTAGATGCACTGAGCCCTAGTTGTGCTCATTATGGAGTAGGTGCCGTGGACGGACCTCTCCCAGTGTTATTGGCCATTAACATGTTGTGTATGACTGCTGGTATGGGACAGTAGTTATTTATAATTCAACTAGTTCATTTACAAATTGAATTGATGATTTTGGTATTGATGACATGAAATTGCATTGGAGTGATTAATTTGTACATATATATGGAATCTGCCCTTTTGTTACTGAGATTATATATCTCACCCTATTGTGGGCTAACATTTTCAGGGACCGGACCTCTTAGTGGCAAGGAGAAAATTAATGGGAGTTTGCTAAATCGTTTGGTAGCACATAGGTTTGGGAGCTTTGACAATGTATTGTAATTAAATTGCTAGTTTTGTATCATTGCTGCATTGCATCATGAGTTGCCAAGTATAGGGATTGTATATGTAATTTGATTATCATGGAATTGAACATTTTGATTGTAATTAGCTAATAATGGATAAGTGATTCGATTTTATATGAACATTAAGCATTGACCCCATGCACCTTGTGACCATAATACATTTGCTATCATTAATCTATGAACTCACTAGTTTATGGTAGCTAGAGGGTTAATGATCCATGTTTGAATTTTGAATTGGAAATGGAGGGTTAGATGAGTAAATAGGGTAGGAAACTACCATTAGGGTCATATAAAATGAGAGAAAGTGGTCCTAGAGAGTTCCTAAGATGAGAGCTAGAGTGTGTGGGATGAAACATAGGAGATATAGCTCTAGGAGGGAGTCACGCTGCAGCCAAGAGGGCTTCGTCGTGGCCAAATGAGAGACAGAGTTGAAGGGCATTGCGGCACAATGAACCCCGCCTCAGTGCAAAGGGAAAAAATTGGTATGGAAAGTAACAGTGGCGAGGAGCGTCACAGCTTGAGAAATCTCGTCGCGGCACAGAGTGAAAAAATAGCCCAGGAGGGTAACAAAATCGGAACTCGCCGCGGCGCATTATGTCCTGCCGCGGCACAAGTCGAGGAAATTAATTGAGAGTTGCACAGTAGCAAAACTCGCTACAACAGGAAAGTATTGCACCGAGGTGAGAGTCGTGGGGTCGAGAACAGTAGTTCCAAGAGACATTTCCGCCATGGCGCCTTGTAGGCTGGCCGCGGCGAGATTTGTGAAGTTTGCCCCAGTAATTCCAGAGAGCAACTTGGCCGCAGCGAAGAAGGTATAGGCTGCGGCACAAGTCTCTAAACTCATAATTTTAATCTAGAAACCCCCATTACTTCAATGGTAATGCTAGGAAATGATATAGGAACCCTTATGGGAGGTTTTTGGTATATTGGAACTGATGAACGGTTGAATCACAGACCCCTCATGATAATATAATTTCTTCTATGCATTCTCACTTCTGTGGTTGTTACGTGATGACCCTAATATCAAGGTTCAAATTTCCCCATACTTTCATAATGTAATAAAATATAATGAACTCAAACCTTGATCATTAATTAATAATTGCACATTTAACCATCAATACAATGATTAGAAGATAGGGTTGTCACAAAGATATGGTGTTATATTTATTGGTATCAGAGCAAAGGTTTAAGCTTTTGATGTGGGTTATGGGTGAAAGAAATGTACTATACACGCAGTAAAAATTTTAATTCATTTCCTCCCATGGATCCGTCGACTTGATTAAACCGAGTATGAGATAAAATATTACCTTTGCAGCGCGCTTTGTCCTTTCGGATATCTAGAACTGACGTCTATGCGTAGCCTTTTTTACCAGTATCCACATGAACAATCTGGCAACTTGAAAGGCATGCTAGCACCTTCGTTCACCACGTTCGTATGCAAATTGACGAGAAGATGATATTCTCTCTCTAGGTGTCTGTACACTTTTCTCTCTCTAGGTGTACGACTGCGCTCTCTCTCTTTAGGGTGATGGCTTAAGGTTTTAGAAAGCTGACTCTTTTTTATGTATCTAAACCCTAGCCTACCTCTCTTTTTATAGAGGTATATTTAGATTAAATTAGTTCATTTAAATACATTATTTAAATTAATCCAAATTAATCTTAAACGAATTAGTTGAAATTCGAATTTATCTCATAAATTCAATTTTAACTAATTTATTTATAAATAAATATATATATTGAAATATATATATTCATATCAAATATAAATATATATATTTCAAATTTCTATATATATATATTATATATAAATATCAAATAATATATATACTTATATTTCAAATTAATTACATATATATATAATTATCTCACCCTAATTAAGCATAACATTCATCAAATCTAGACATAATTCTAGGTTTAATGAATTTAGACATTCCTGTTCAAGTTGATTCGTTCTTGTGTGCGACCCTATAGGCCTATATGATATTGGCAGTGGGCCAACAATGTTATTGCACCCACAAGTCACCAGTGGCCTCTAGCAAGACATAGTGACTACCCAAATCATATAGGGTTTGGTGATCCGATACAGCCTATCGTATAACCCTGTCATATCCCTTTTATCACATGATATCTTGATCGAGCATGAGGCATGGAAATGTCATCCTTATCTTACTCGATCATTAGTTTCTCGATTTACATGCAGACCGACAGAACGAATGGAAAAACCCTTCCATCCAAGTATGGCCATGCATTTCTCAGTCTCACTCATTAAGGGACCCAGAGATATCTCTCCGTTAACCAGAGGGACAAATTCCATCTTGACCACTCATTATCCTCTACATGGAGTCCACTATGCCCGACCATAGCCTTTATGATCACCTAGTCAAAGGTGACTTTTGACAATGCTAAAGCATAGTATCCTTCATGTTAGAATCTATGATAATCTCAGGTATAAGAGATTAGTGACACGGTTATATATGAGGTACGCTTATAACCTAATCCATGAAGCTACCTCATGACAGGTTGATCCAGTGCCCTATTCCCAACAGGCGCCTATGATTTTGATTTGTATCTCTATACATGATTAACACATAACCATCAATCAAAATCATATTTGTCTTAATTCGTCATCGTTCCCACAATGATAATCGACTAGGGATATTTAGGATAACTAATATAATTTATCCAAGGATATAATTATTATAAAAATATGAAAATATAATAATTGTAACAGAAAAACTTTTATTCTTAATGAAGCACAATGTTTACAAATGATTGGCCTAGGCCATAATCTCCAACAATGGGTTATGTTTATGAGTTGCCTAGATGTGTATGAGCTTGTTGGGGATGAATTGAGCGTGTTGGTGGTGCAAGTGTTCCCTTTCCATACTAAAGTTTGTTATGATGTTTCAGAGCTATGGTGAACATTAGGAAAGGTCAGCCCTCTAGAGGGGCTTGTACAGATGATAAAGCCGAGCCTAGTGATCCAGTAGCTAGAGCCTTATAGTCTATTATGGCTCACATGGATCAACAGCAGGCTGTAATCATGCGGTTATAGGAACGGCTTGCTAAGAGAGATAGTCAGGCCCTACACCTCCTCCTCCACAACCACCTCACCACTCAGATCATCCCGAGCACTCAAGGGCAACTCACCCAGACCCGCAACCATACATATAGATAGTGGCCTCTATTCCACTAACTCAGACTCCTCTAGCCCAGGAATAATCCTCTATTAGCCAGGTTATTACTCAATTCAAGAAATTTGGGCCTCCCACCTTTGTCAGTGAGATGAACATAGAGAAAGCCAAGGCCTGGATTATGCAGTTAGAGAAAATCTTCCGGGTGATGGAGTGCGCGTCTGAGCAGAAAGCCACTATGGCTATTTTCCAACTGGAGAGAGATTAGTGGTGGAAGGGCACTGAGCCTATCTTGAGGATGAGGAACCTTTCGATTATATGGGAGGTGTTCCTCCAAGCTTTTTATGAGAGGTACTTCCCCAGTTTAGTCAAAGATAAGGAGTTATAATTTATACTCCTGAAATAGACAGAGGGAATGATTATGGATCAGTATGTGGCCAAATTTGTAGAGCTCTCTATGTACTCTTAACAGTGGAGAGCAGATAGGCTAGAGAAAGGTTTGCTGCCAAAGATCAGAGATAGGGTAGTTACACAAAGAATTAGGCACTTTAACATCCTGGTTGAGATATACAGAGTGACAGAGGTGAACCTCAAAATGATTCAACCTACCTCAAGTGCCAGACCACCCCTCCTTGAGCCCAAGAGACCTAGAGAGGGATCACAGGTCACAGTTACTAGTAAGAGAGGTGGCAGAAGTCAGTGGAGTCAAAAGGGCAAGAGACAAAGAACTCAGTCTAACAAAAAGTAGCTTTACGCCTATGATATGTCTCCAGTGTGGCAAGAACCATAGAACCAGATCATGCTACGTGGGGCAGAATGTATGTTTTCGATATGGTAGGCCACGATATATGGCTAGGGACTACACCTAGGCTCCTCTGCAGTTCACACAGTAGAGGGAGATGGCTCTTGCCCGCAGATCTTAAACTTAGGGTAAAGTTTTTGCCCTATCACAGCAGGAGGCTAGCCGGTCCCCGAATTTGATTTAAGGTACTATTAAAATAAATGATTTTTCTATAACTACATTGTTTGATTTGGGTGCTAGCCATTTTTTCATATCATATGACTATGCTAAGAGGTTGGGTCTGACTATGCATACACTACCATATGACTTGCATGTATCTACCCCCACAAGAAACTGAGCCATCACTTCCCATACTTGCTTGAATTGTGTGGTCTAGTTTAATCATTTCCTTACCACCTTTTATTTGATTTGTATGCCCCTTGTTGATATTGATTTGATTATTGGTAGGAATTGCATGTCTGCAAATAATGCCACACTAGACTATAACCATAAATGTATTACTTTACCTGAGTGTGAGACTGTGCCTAGTATGAGGACTGAGTTGTCTGTTATGACCACCTCCCAGGCTGAGAGGTCTCTAGGGCATGATTATCAGGGATACCTAGTTTTCTTTTCAGTCCAAGCTATGATAGAAGAAGGCATAAAGGAGATTCCAGTAGTGAGGGATTTCCCAAAGGTATTCCCAAAAGAGATTAGCAGACTGCCCCTAGAGAGAGATATCGAGTTTCCTATAAACATTGTACCTGGGGCAAGTCCAGTGTCTAAGGCCCCGTATAGGATGGCTCCCACCAAGCTAGCTAAGCTTAAAAAGCATATAGAAGAGCTCTTAGAGAAGAGTTTTATTAGACCCAGTGTCTTGCCATAGGGAGCTATAGTCTTATTCATAAAGAAGAAAGATGGGAGCCTTTAACTATGTATAGATTATAGAGAACTCAATAAGATAACCATTAAGAATAAGTACCGTCTCCCTCGCATAGATGACCTCCTAGATTAGTTAGTAGGAGCGTCTATATTTTCTAAGATAAACCTCAGGTCAGGATACCATCAGCTCAGAATAAAAGGCTAAGGATATTCCCAAAACAGCATTTAGAACTAGATACGGGCATTATGAGCTTTTAGTTATGCCCTTCGAGTTGACGAATGCACCTACAGTATTCATGGATTACATGAACAGAGTGTTCAAGCCATACTTATATAGATTTGTTGTTGTCTTAATAGATGACATTCTCATCTACTCAAAAAGTAGAGAAGAACGTGAACAACATCTGTGATTAGCCTTGGAAACCCTGAGAGAGAGACAGTTGTATGCTAAACTTAGTAAATGTGAGTTCTGGCTCACTAAATTCCAATTTTTAGGTTATATGATTTCCCAAGCAAGGTCGCAGTAGATCCCCATAAGGTAGAGGCAATATTACAATAGGAGATACCTAGGACAGTGATAGAGATTAGGAGCTTCCTAGGTTTAGCAAGCTATTATAGGAGATTTATTCAAGGCTTTTCTTAGAAAGTAATGCCACTAACCCCGCTTACTAAAAAGAATGTGCCATTTGTGTAGGATGAGAAATATGAGAAGAGTTTTTAGGAGTTGAAGCACAAGTTAACCACGGCCCCAGTTTTAGCATTCCCTAATGCTAAAGAGACTTGTATAGTTTATAGTGATGCCTCTAAGAAAGGGTTAGGATGTGTGCTTATGTAGAAAGGCCAAGTTTTATCTTATGCTTCTAGACAGCTAAAACTTCACGAAGAAAATTACCCCACACATGACCTAGAGTTAGTTACAGTGGTATTTGCTCTAAAAATATGGAGACATTACTTATATGGAGCAGCCATAGAAATTTACAGCAACCATAAGAGCTTTAAGTACTTATTTGAATAAAAAGAATTAAATATGAGACAACAAAGATGGTTAGATTTTTTGAAAGATTACAATTTTACATTGAAATACTATCATGTAAGGCTAATGTGGTAGCTGATGTAATATCCAATTTTCTGAAAATGAGAGAAAACACGAGAAACATAATGTATGGTTGCGCCGTAAATGAACGAAATTCACTGAATACAAAAGAAAGTCTCCCTAAATGAATTAGTTAAGGTCCCAAAAAATTTGGAAAGCATTCTAGACTCCTAAAAATGAGAATCTCAGGCTTAGACAAAGAGAAAAATAGAACTAGAATGAAGAAACAAAATTTAATGAAAGACTTACAAAACATAATGACATTTTCGTAATTTTGAACAAATTTTTGAATTCACATAGGAGAGCTTTTTAAATGAAATTTTTGAGTTCTCCAGGATTCTCAAAGGCCTTGAGAACCATGGAAAGCCTCGGGACAATTAAAACCCCTCCGGTAGATGTTTTCCAATATCAGTTGACCTGAACTTTGACAGATTTGTTCGAAAAAGTTTTAACTCCAATTTAAGTGATTCCAAAGGAATTTTATTAAATTGGGAACTAAATTTTATAATGGAAAAGATTATTCTAAAAAAGGAGCTAAAACGAATTAGAAAAAAAAATGCCAAGAACTAAGGATAAAATTAGAATTTTGAGAAAAAGGAAGCTTCTTGAGCACTCTTTATTATTCACGTTTCTTCTCCCCCACATTTAGACTGACCCACTTCTGCCCTCAAACCAGAAAAATAAGGCAGCTCTTATGTGCACCAAAGAAAGGGATTTTCAAGGGAGAAAATTCAAGAAAAAGGTAAGAAAAGTGTGGAATTTTATGCTCTTCCCATTAGTAAACTTGTTTCTCTCATTCTCCTTTTCATTTCTATGGTTTCATTGATGGATTTGGTGTTGTTTTGGGTCTAGTCTAGAGGAGGAATAACATAATTTAAAGGAGAGGAACTCACCACTTGGAAGAGCACTTGAGAAAAGCTAGGAAATTAAGGTAAGTTATTGTCTTTCATGCTTCTTCTTCCCTTCTCCTCCTTGTGAGCATTTCATCCCATATAGAGTCTAATCAGAGAGAGATGAATTCTGGTCCTAACAAGGGAGATTCATAGATTTTAGAGTGTGAGAAGCAAGTAGGTGTAAAGAAATCAAAGAAAGAAGCATGAAAATACAAGATAGAAAAGTGAAGGATTCATGGAGACATTGTGAAATTGGTTTTGATCCATGAATTCCCTAGCCTAGATGAGTGTTTGCTTGAGTTCCTAAGATCCCTAGAGACCTCGCCACACACCTCTTCTATCAAGAAAACAAAGCAAACCTATTACTTCCTTTGTTCATGTCTTATTTTGACCTAGAGAAAACTATAGGTTAGGGATAGTTTTAATTTATTCCAAGCTTATTTTTGACTCATCTATGATGGAAGAGGATGAGAAGAAGCCTTAGAAAAATTTTAGAAACCATAGATAATGAGATGGAGATGTAGGCTTTATAATGAAGCATAATAAAGTAACTCTTAGCTAGACTCCTTAAAATAATTGTGTGATGACTCCAAGGAGTCTAAATGGAGTCAAGAATCATAGATTGAAGGAGAGAAGAGAGCCAAGATCATGAATTCTTGTAGTTGCTTCATTAAGTGCCTTATGGAAGTATAACGGAGCTATAGACCAAAGTAGTATCATGTAAAGTGTGTATAATGCTAAGGCTTCTTCCCATGAGTAATTCATATTTCTTTTGGTGTATTTAGGTCAAGAGAAGTTAATGCTCCCTAAGCTTTTGGTTAGGCCAAGAAGAAGGAAGGGAACTTTAAAGAAAAAGTGTGCTTGTATAACCAAGGTAGCTCACTTCCCCTTCTCTTATGCATGAATGTATGCTTGGCTTGTCTTTGAATGTATGTACGTGTAATTTTAAGCCATGAAAAGTATTCTAGCATGACTTTTATTCCATGGTGCCATGATGTTACTATATGCTTTAATATGATGTTTATTATGTGTGCTTGGGCTTGCTTGAGTGTGGTGAAGTTAAGAACCCTTAGTCATAGTGAGGATGAGCCAAGAACCCCTAAGATTGGTTGAGACAAAGTAAAGAGGCTTCTAAAAGTGAGGTTGACTCCCAAGAGTAAGGTTGAGTCAAAGACCTCTTAAAGAATAGGTGAGCTAAGTCCAAAATCCATAAGTGAATGGGTGAGACTAATCTACTTACTTAGCAAGCTTATGTATGCTATGTATGACTTGTTCAAATGTTAAATATGTCTCTTGAATCATTGCACAGTCAATATACCTATGCATGCATTTGTAAGACTTGTTTTGCATTTTTTATCTGTGATTGAAAAGGAGATGAGCTATTGGGATTCTTTGAATCTCATTCCTTCCTCTCCAATGTTCTAACATTCTAGGTGGACCAAGAGAACAAGGAAATGGGAGCCAACCACTTGAAAGATGAAAATGTGATATCAAAGTGCATGGATTTTGTTTCTTTAAGGCCACATGAGTGGCAAATGTTGTAATCCATTGTTGTATATATCCTATGATATTATGAACATATATAATTATGCTAATGTATTATGTAGTGGAAAAACTAGTATTATGGAAATGTATGTATAAGTGGAAATGGAATGGCCAAATTGAGATGCATAAGGTTTGGAACCACTTGGGCAGTTCATACAAGTCATATTCGTGCTTTTAAACTTGCCCAAGAGGTGCCAAACATTAAAGGAAGTCATTTGGACACAATTGGTATCTAATATGGAGCAAAATTGACCATATTAGAAAGCTATACTACTTTTTGTCCAAATGAGCTCTTCTTGGTCTGAGATTTGGCATGCATTTAGAGCTTGTTAAGATATTTTTTTGAAGCTAAAGTGCAGAATTTTTGGAGGTCTATGGAATATTTGATGAATTTTCAAATTTGAAAAAGTTTCTAAAATTGGTTCAGTATACTATTCACTCAAGTCTAAAATTAAATTTTGTCACGCATGGGGCAAATGATATCCAATTGCCACAAAATTTTATAGAGAGAAACTAGACACTCCTAGTGACTTGTGGCAACTAGAAGAACCTCATTTAGATGTCTAGAGAGAGAGATATAAAATTTTGAAGTTTCTATCCAATATTAGGCATCTAGTCAGACCTAAGTTATTGTTTGATTAGTTTTTGAGTCCTAGATGTTTTTCCTATAGCTAACATCTATATCTTTCCATATTGGTATTTTTTGCATGGATTGAATTTTTGTGGAATTAATTGGACATTTTTGAAATTTATAGTAGAAATCTATATCAGTACCAGTAGCTAGTCAAATCTCTACATCTTTTCGAATGTCAAACATCTTTTTTGTTATGTTTCATGGCCTAAAAATATTTGTAACATAAATTAGACATCTGTAGCTTTCCAGAATGGTAAAGAATGTATGATTTTGATTTTTCTAGAATTAGTTACGATTTTTCAAAGTTTGTGACAGAAAAGAGAAAATTCTAGCTGAGGCTACATCATGAAATTTTGTATATTCCTTTGCCTTGCACAAGTTGTAGGCCACTTTTGGTGATAGACTTGAGTTGTATCTATATAATTAAATATGATAATGTGATACATTAGTCCATATGGCCCACAGGACTCTGAAGGGAAAATTTTATCCGTGGTAAAGTGCATGTACATTCATTGTTCTCATGCTACCTTTCTTGCTTCATTATGAAATGCATAGAATAAGACCTAAAAGTGGCATGAGGCAAGCTAGATAAATATGGTGTTACAGTTGATGCCCTGAGTAAAAAATCCATACACATGGCCTATATGGTGATCTGAGAGTAGGAATTGATGGAGAGATTCAAATATATGAGTCTCTCATGTGAGGTGCATTCAGGGATGTTACTAATGAGTGAAACTTGAATAAAAAATGACCTGAGGGATTAGATAAGAGAAACCCAATAGACAGATGACCATATAAATAGGATTAGATCCCAGATAGCCTAGGGTAGCATTTAGGAGTTTAATCTGTCTGAGGATGACATAGTGAGATACAAGGATAGGCTGTATGTGCCAAGAAATACAGAAATCAGAGAGAGAATATTAGATAAGGCACATAAGAGCAAATACACCATTTATCCAAGTAGTAATAAAATGTATCAGGACTTAAGGAAAATGTTTTGGTGGCCTAGAATGAAAACAGACATAGCAGAGTATGTCTCCCGATGTTTAGTATGTCAACGAGTTAAGATAGAGCATCAGAAACTAGTTGGGTTATTACAGCCCTTAGATATCCCAGAGTGGAAATGAGATGGCATAGCTATGGATTTTATCATGGGTTTACCCCGAACATCATTGGGGCATGATGCAATATGGGTAATAGTGATAGATTAACAAAGTCAGCACAGTTTTTAGCCATGAAAGCCACTTATACCCTAGACAAACTAGCCCAGCTGTACATATGGGAGATAGTTAGATTACATGTCGTACCTAGAAGCATAGTTTCAAATAGAGATCCCAAATTCACTTTGAATTTTTGGATATCATTACAGGATGCTCTAGATACTAGACTTAGATTTAGCATAGCCTATCACCCCCAAATAGATGGACAGATGGAGAGAACCATCCAAACTCTAGAAGACACATTGAGGGCGTGTGTGCTAGATATGAAAGGAAACTGGGATACATACTTGCCTCTAGCGGAGTTTAGCTATAATAACAGCTATCATGCAAGTATACAAATGGCACCGTATAAGGTATTGTATGGGAGGAAGTGTAGGTCTCCGATGTATTGGGTTGAGTTAGGAGAGCGAAGTCTAATAGGCCC
Source organism: Erythrophleum ivorense (assembly GCA_026724425.1). Classification (NCBI taxonomy): domain Eukaryota; kingdom Viridiplantae; phylum Streptophyta; class Magnoliopsida; order Fabales; family Fabaceae; genus Erythrophleum; species Erythrophleum ivorense. The sequence goes on from JAIUCV010000009.1 coordinate 18,970,960, forward strand.
AAAACTAGTGGACCAAACTTCTAGACAGATTGAGACCATTAGAAAGAAACTCCTGACAACCTAGAGTAGATAGAAAAGTTACACAGATAGACATACATGGCTATTAGAGTTTGAGATTGGAGACCATGTCTTCATTAGAGTGTCTCTAGTCACAGGGATAGGTGACGATTGTGTTATGCAATCTCAAATAAAACTAGGTAGAAAAATAAACTTCTAGGTAATGGTGCAACCTAGGTCATTTCCTAAGGAGTTCTTGCCTCTAATTGTTTATGAAAGAGTCTACCAAGTATCACTAAATGAAAATTGTTTAGGGCATTTTTTTGAATTACTAAAATTTAATTGAATTAAATTTAAATGACAAGAACTAAAGCTTAAGACTAAGTGAAGCAAATAACTACGAAAATGTGGTAGCTAGCCTTTAGATGGACTCCCTAGAATTCAATTATCCTTGCTCTCTTTTTAGTGTACCAAAATTGGATTTAAATTCTTGCTCATTAGTGTATTCTCTATAAGAACTCTTGAATTACCATCCAAGACTCAATTCACCAATAATTCAAGGATTTTACAACCACAAGAAACCTTGAAGAATTAATCAATTGAATTAGGAACAAGAACACACTAAAACCAATCCTAAATGCTCATAAAAATCTACTGTACAATTCACTTAAAATGCTAATTAACCAATTATGAATTCCTTAACATATCAATTGCATAAAAATTCTAGCCACTTAATTCAACAACCATTGTATTAATTGGCCAATAATCAAGAGAAAATTAAGAGCAAATTGCACAGCAACTAAGTATGGAATTTCTATAAATATGTAAAGATCAAAATTAATATCCAAATATCAAATTACACCCAATCCATAATATCAAATCAATCTAGTAATTTCTAGCAATTAAATTCCTAAATGAATAAGCTAAACCTAGTCAAATTAATAAAGGAAATAATGATGAAATTAAAAGATTGAGCAAAGAAATTTTTATCCAATTAGAAAAGTAATTTGGAGCTCAAATCTGCATCTAGGAATGTCCACTCTTTAGCTAGCCACCAAGGAAAATCAAATTGCCATAGAGGAGATAAATGAAGGAATTTTAATGGTCGAAGCTACAGCCATATGGAGAAGATGATGGATGAAATTCTCTCGTTCACCTCTGGAGCTCACAGTGTCTTCTATAGCATTTTTCGTTCATTTCCCCCCAACTCGCCTTATTCTCTCTCAGCTCTGCCTTGCGTTATTCTTACGTTCATCTTTAGCTCTCATTGCATCATTATTCACACTCCTCTCTCCATCACGTACTGCTCATGCTTTATTTAATTCTACATATCCTACTACCCTTTTTCATCCAAAAACCCGTAGCTTCATTCTTAATAGGTGAATCACATGGCTTTTTAATTTGTCCATGTCACCTCCCACGTTTTTCCCAGTGTGTTCATTTAATCCATTTCACTTGCTTCTTCACATTTTTTACTTGTTTTTGCTGTAGCCACGTCATTTCTTTCATTTAATCCCTCAACTTCTTCTTAATCACGTGAGAATCTTCCTCCAGCTCATACATGTTTTTCTTTATTTCTTTAAAACCGTAGCCTCTTCCTTCTCATCCAAAACCCACATTCTTCCATGTGTACTTTTGTTGCCAGCTCTTGCTTCATGTTACCCATAGCTTGCTTTGTTGATTCTTCTTTTCTTCTTTCTTGTATCACGCGTTCAGCTCATAACTTCCACGCATTTTTCTTCAGCCAGGTCCTAGCTCATGTGATCATCCTTATGTAGCTTCTTCATTTGTGTTTTCTCCATGTTCTGCCCAATAACTCCTTCAGTTGAGAGCTCCTTCAACTACTATTCTTCTTCTCAAAAGCTCCTTCAACCCATCCTCCTTTCCTTGTGTTCTCTTCCTCATTCCCACTCAACCCATAGCTTGCATGCTTTGTGTTTAGCTTATTCCAGCCCGTAGCTTCATTTACACTATCCCACTCATTCCCCATGTCAGCTCCTAGCTTCTTTAAACTTCAGCCCTCTTCTCTTGTAGCTTCCTTTTCATTATGCTCACATGCATGTAGAACTCGAGTTGCATGCTTCTTCTTATCTCCACGTGCTCTATAGCTCTCAATCCAGCCCCCCTTTTCCTTGTCATATTTCACGTTGTTTTTCAACTGCACTTCGCCTCTTTTCTTCATGTTTTGATATAACACCATATATTTCTAACTCATTTCATACTAATCTCGTGCCTTAAACCATGCTACTTGCACAAGAGGCAAGAAAAATAACATTAAATAATGGATTATTTTCGCATTGCGTCGCGTTTAAATTTTTTGTTTGATATCTCACAGACCATGTGAGCTCATGTATCACATTTTGATATTTATTTACATAAATACAACTCATTTTCATCATCAAAAGTGGCCTATAACTTGTGAAAAGCAAAGGAGAGCATAAAACTCATACTTGTATTTTCGGCCAGAATTTTGCCATTTCTGTCACAAACTTTGGAAACTCATAATTAATTCTAGAAAAATTGAAATCATGCATTTTTGGCCATTATGGAAAGCTACACATGTCTACTTTATGTAAAAATATGTCTAGACTGTGAAACACAACACAGATGACATTTGACATTTAAAAAAAGTCTAGAGGTCTAGCTGTCCACTAGTACTGTCACAAGTTTTTACAGTAAACTTCAAAAATGTCTAATTAATTTCATAAAAATACAATCCATGGAAATGATACCAATCTAGAAAGCTACAGATGTTAGCTAGAGGGAAAAAATAACTCCAAACCAGATTAGGCATGTCCATACCTTGAAAATCAATCAAACAGTACCTGAGGTCAGTCTGAATGCTTGATACTGGATAGGAAATTTGAAAATTCATATCTCCCTCTCTAGATATCCAAGTCATGCGCTTCTAGTTGGCACAAGTCACTGGGAGTGTCTATCTTATCCCTATAAAATTTCATAGCAATTGGACATCATTTGGCCTATGAGTGATAGAATTTAATTTTGGACTAGAGCTACAATACCAATGACCAAAACTAGAAAAATTCCCAATATTCCACAAATCTCCAAAAATTACCAACTTTAGCTTCCCAAAAAGCTCACTCTAAATAAGTTGTAGATGCATGCCAAATTTCAAACTAAGAAGAGCTCATTTGGACAAAAAATGACATAGCCTCATGAAATGGTCATTTTTGCTCCCTATCAAGAATCACTTTGGTCCAAATGGCCTCCTCTTGAGTTTAGCACCTTTTAGGCAAGTTTAAAAGCATAATTATGACTTGTGGGAATTTCCCAAATGGTCCCAAACCCCATACATCTAAATTTGGCCACTCCACATCCAATAATGCACATGTAGCCATAACCACATAAGAGGCAATTTCCATGATTTGCATTGATTTAATGTCACACATGGGTAAATAATATTCATACATCATGTTACGTGTACTCAAGGTCTTACATTACCAAAAATTATATGTACAAAGCTTCTTGACATTCCATTATAAGTTAGAGTACAAAATGAACAAAGTGTAGCCATTTAATGTACTTGGCTTACATTTCCTTCGTTTGGAGCACCGCCTAGACATTTCAAGAATGAGAGGGAAAGGGGAATGAGATTCTAAGAATCTCAATAGCTCACACACACCCATTCACATACATTCAAGGAATATATACATCAATGACACAATTATGAAACATAAAGTGTGAAAGGCTACAATTTTATGCCACATCTACACAACAAGATCATTTTCATGCTCTAGGGACTTTTGGTTTTGCCTCACCCCATTTCTAGAACTTTTAGGGTTGCCTCACTCTTGGTCTATCAACTTTTGACTTAGCTTCACCCATCCAAGGGACTTTTGGCCAAGTCTCACCCATGCCTTGAGACTTTTGGCACATCCTCACCCACTTTAAGGGACTTTTAGCATCACCTCACCCTTAGGAACTAATCTCATGTTCAAGGCCATTCAAAAGAGCACATTGGTACTAATGCAATTCCATGAGATCATGTGGCATATTACCAATTCACAAGAGCACATACAAGCACACAATGACATGTATATGCACAGAAGAATGCAAAAGGATGAGGTGGAGAGCTTCCTTTCAATTAATGCAAGCTTTACTTTGATAATTCCTTCCCCTCCTTGATTTCACAAGAGCACTTAGGTGGTTGATTGTTTTCTTGGCCTAGACATCACAAGGAATACACAATCACATAATTGAAGCAAGCCAAGACATTAAACTAAAGCTTAAACACACTTGGTTTCATACTTGGCATTATGGTTCCATAATTAGTATAATGAAGCAACTCTTGGAATTCAATTTTTAGGTTCCATTCTCTTGTTATTTCTAGACTTCTTGGACTCATTTAAAGTCCTTGGAGCCATCACCCATTCAATTGCACAATTGAAAAACTAAGTTGTTTCACAAAGCACCATTATGGACACCATTGTCCTATCTCCCAATCCATGGTTCCTAAATTTTTTCCAATAGTTTCTCCCATCTTCTAACATCATATAAAGTCCCAAACCAAGGCTAGAACAAATTAAAATATCCTCTAGCACCTTCTTCCTAGCTTGGCAGAGACACCCCCCATAATTGGGGTTCTTAGAGCTTGTTGAATTTTCTTTGATGGGAGAGCCAATTGGTGAGGTTTCTAAGGGTCTTAGGAACTCAAGGAAACATTCAAATAGCCAAGAAAACTCTTACACAAAATTAGATTTTATAAAACCCTAAGAAATCCTACACTTTTCTATCTTGATTTCCTATGGGTTTTACTTGATTTTCTTGCCATATTCTTAATCCTTGCACTCTTTTTTCTAAGTTCCTCTCTTGGTTCTGCCCAAAATTCATCTCCTCCTACCCCCTTATGTTGGCCGAAAATAGCACAAGGAAGAGCAACAAGGATGAAGCATCAAGAATAGAGAATTACCCTGGTTCCAAGCTTGTTTCCAAAGCCTTTCATCCTTGCTTCTATTCTCGTTGGCAAATTCAAAATTTCCCCCTTAGTTCTAGACCTAAAACAGAACCAAAATGCTCAATCAAACCATAGAAAGCAAGGAGGAAGAAAGGAGAGTAAAATTGGAAGAGGAAGAGGCATAAAATTCCATGAAATTACTTATCTTTTCCTTGGTTTTCTTCCCCTTTTGGTGCGCCTCAGAGAGCATATCAACTTTTGTATTTTGGGTAGAAAATTTCATGCTTAAGAAGGTGGGAGAAGAAAGGAGAAGTGTGTCATACCTTATTTTATAATACTTTTCCGGCTACAATTACCTCATATAAAACTTAGATAAGTCAATGGAAACCTGAACTAATTAATGTTTTTTCCTTTTAAAAACTTCCTCATACAATTTTACTATTCATTTGGTCATTTCCAATTTCTTATCTAACTTTGAAAATACATAATTAATTATAGAAAAATCGTATGAGGTAGGTTCAAGGCTCTACTTCAAGCTCTCTAAGCCCTTTACAAGGGGAAAATACTTCCTTAGCGGAATATGTATAAATTCATATTAAAGTGTCCCTACAAAAATTGGACAATTTTTCCCTTCACTTGACATATTGTTATTATTATTTGCTTTTATATAAGCAGATGCATTTTTACATTTTAGGCACACCAGTCATATTCTATTTACTCAAGGGTTAATTATATTCATGACTTTTCATTCCATACCTGAGTACCTTACAGCATCATAACATAACTCATACATGCAGTAATCTGAAATATTTAATTACATAACAAAATATGGTGCATAAAAGTAAGGCCCTCGATTTATGTCTCCACACTCTTTGCTCTTTCTTTGCTTGAACTTGGACCTAGCATGGGTTATATTTGGGGTGAGATTATGAAATCTCAGTAGTCTTAAACCAATCTCATTCACAAGCAAGCATGTAAGTACATAACATAATGCCAGTCAAGATGCCACATATCGCATAACAATACAAGAAATTTCATACAAGGCCAAGCACAATCTAAGCATACATGTCTTATCTTATAGCATAAATGACAACTTGATATAGCATAACACTCATCATTATACAAACATACAAGCTTAAAGAAAGAGAGAGGAAAACTACTACCTTAGCAAACTTTGCTCCTCAATCCTTGGGACTCGATTTACTTGCTTTTAGAGTTTCCAAAACAACATCAAACCCTATAATCATAATGATAATTCATTACAATCAACACATAAAACCTTAACTTCTAAAGTAGGATGACCCTTTTAAACTTAATGGGACCCTTGGAATTGGAAAAATCTAACTCCTTCCCTTCCCATTCACTATGGTCGAATAGTATGCATTTCTTGGCCAAAATTTAGGAATTTTATCCCATGAGTTTTTGGGGCTTTCCCATAGGTATTCTTAGCTAAAAAAACCCTTTTGAATCTATTGGAATGGATAACATCATCAAATTCCAGCCCCAACATCACGTTTTGGTCATCACATAATCTACCTCTGTTGCAGGCTCAAAAGTGTGTTTCTTTGGTTCTAAAAATTCCATAGCCTTTTCCTTTATGTTTTAGAACATGAAATTTGGTATACATGACTTTAAGACATCAAGAAAACACCATAAAAATTTTGGGAGAATTCGGACAGCATCTCCCCATGATTTCTATTTTCCCAAAAATTACAATCTTTGTATTTTTCAAACTCCCAGCACATAACAACAATAACTAAGCTCATATGGCCTTCATGTTCAACATATAAACTTCATTTCAAGGCCTTCATATTCAACATATAAACTCCATTTCTAATTATTCATATGCTATTCAAAAATGACTCATAGCTAGGGTTTAACAAAACTAGCTTAAAGCGTGTGATTTGCAAGTATAAGATGGAGAATACTTACTCTTTAAGCTTAATCCTTACTTCCTTTGCTTTTGCTCACACTAAAATCCTTTCTCTTCCCACTTAGAGCAACATTTCCCCTTGAAGAAAAGATGAATATACAGCTGCCCTTTGGAGGAAATGGTTAGAGGATGGAGAAGATGAAGAAATTTGGTGAAGAATGGTGGTAGTTTTGCTTGGTTTCACTTCTTCTTCCACTTTTTCTCCCTCCCTCTCTCTCTTCACGTTTTTCTCTCCTCCTCCCTTGTGTGTGGCGTGAAAATGGTGGAATGGAGGTGAAGGAGATGAATTTGGATGAAGTTAAATGGTCATACTAAATTTGGACCCTTAGATCAAAATTTTCAAGATCAAATCTTAACCTTCCATTCCTTTTTCTTTTGATTTTCTAATTTCATAACTAAATATCTTCTTCCAAAAATTCTTGGTCACACACTTGGACAGCTTTTCTTAGCCCTTAAGTTATGAATAGTAACCATGGTTAATTTCTTAACTCAACCATAGTCAACTTTTAACTCAACCATAGTAAGTTTTTAACTTAACCATGGTTAATTCTTTAAAATGACTAAAATCATTTTCCTTTCCCTTTTATTTTATATTTATCTTTGGGTTTCATCTTCTCTAAAACCCTAATTATATCTTCTCTTCTCTTTTGGGCCTTTAGAATTAGCTATTGGGCCTTACAACAGTCTAACAATCGGTATCTGGGCCTGATTAAGGTTTTATGGTACAATACATACCTTTAGACCTTTTAAAATTTATGAATATTATTTCCTCTACTTTCTGGCCATATTGAGCTTCAAACATGGTTCAAGGGCCCTCAACCTCAATCCTCATAAATTTCGGTGTCAATTGGACACCCGGGCTTTTAGGTGTAATTTTTATCGTTCTGTATTATGATTGTGCTATAAAATTTTCATTTATTGCAATTTCGTCCTTGAAACTCCTTCAGGGTTTCTTAGCCCTTTAACTAATCCTATTTCTATAGTTGTTACAACTTCCTTTTCCTACTTTGGTCATGGCTACGGATCGAGATAACCAGATCTCGGACCGAAACCCGCCCGCCCATCCAGACAACTTGGCATCATTGGACCTGTCTCATCAAACTGAGTTTAACCGTGGGTCACGAATTTCTGAGATTCTTGCCCGATTTTTTGATATCTGTGCCCAAAGTCATGAATAGATGGTGAAACTAGAGTTCCCTGAACTTTCGAGCAATTTATACATCTTGCCCTGCTCGTAATTTTTCTTTGCATTTTGGTCCCTGGCTCCTTCATACTTGACTTCGGAGGCTCTTCGGGACCTTTTTCCATCTATTTTAGCCCCAATTTTAGGGCACCTCTGGCCTTGACTCATCATTATTTGTGGTCTAGAAGATTATTTCAATTTTATTAGATCTCAATTTACTCTATTTAGGGGACTTCCTTTTATATCCGATGAATTTCGTACATTGACGGCGAAACCTTATGTTACGTTTCTTGTATTTCCTTACGTTTTCTTGGATTTTCAAAAAACTGGATGTTACAAAGTGTGTGGGAGCTTCTAGAAACATACTTTTCCAAAAATTCAAATTTCATCCTTTTGTAATGGCAATTTCATTTCGGCTTCGTTTGAGCTCCTTTTAGAGAACCGTCCTTTTCATTATAAAATTTAGGCTTCCAATTTAATAAAATGCTTTTGGAATCACTCAATTTGGAGTTAAAACCTTACGGAACGACTCTATCAAAGTTTAGGCTCGCTGACGTTAGAAAACATACACCGGAGGGGCTTTACCAGTTCTAGGGCTTCCCATAGTCTTTGGGGCCTCTAAAAACCTTGGGCAACTCAAAAATTTCATTAAAAAACCCTTCCTATGTGTTTTTCCAAAATTTGCACTTATTTACAAAAATGCCATTATGTTTCGTCAGTTTCTGTCGCAAATTGTTTCTCTATTCTAACTCCTTCTTTCTTTCCGTTTGAGCCTAGAATTATCATTTTTAGGAGTCTAGAACTCTACCCAAGTTTTTTAAGGCATTATCTAGCCCATTTTAGAGGACTTGCTTTTTACGACTCATTTTGTCGTTTTACAAAAATTAAATTTGTTACATTTTCCACTTCCTTAAAATAAATTTTATCCTCAAAATTTAAATACGCACCTTAGGGAAATAGTTCTGGATATTTTTGTCTCATCTCATCTTCTAGCTTTCAAGTTGCCTCCTCAGATGTCAGACCCTTCCAGACTACTTTCATCAGAAGGATGCTCTTATTTCTCAGATGTTTCAGCTTGGTATCCACATTCCTCTCTGGTTTCACTATATAGGAAAGATTTTCCTACAATTGAACATGCTCATATTCTATGATATGTGAGGGGTCTGGTAAGTGCTTTTTCTACTGGGAGACATGAAAAATATTATGGATTTGGGCTAGGTTAAGAGGTAAGGCATCTGGTAGGCCACGGCTCCAATTTTCTCAAAGATTTCAAATGGACCAATGTACCTAGGACTGAGCTTCCTTACCCTCATAGACTGACCTACCCCAATCACTGCTGACACCCGGATGAATACATAGTCTCTAATCTCAAACTCTAACAGCCTTCTTCTCCTATCAGCATAACTCTTCTGTCTACTCTGGGCTATAAGGAGTTTCTTTCTAATCATCTCTATTTGCTGGGTAGTCTGGTCAACTAATTTAGGTCCTAGTAAGTTCCTCTCACCTAGCTCAACCCAACACAATGGAGATCTACACTTTCTCCCATATAGAGCATCATAAGGGGCCATCTGGATACTGGAATGGTAGCTGTTATTATAAGCAAACTCTACTAGTGGCAGATATGAATCCCAATTACCCCTCGTCTCTAACACACATGCCTCAACATGTCTTTTAGGGTCTGGATGGTCCTCTCAGTCTGACTATCTATCTTGGGGTGGTAAGCAGTGTTAAACTGTAACCTGGTCCCTAAGGCATGCTGTAATGACCTCTAGAAGTTCGATGTGAACCTGGGGTCTCTATCGGATACTATGCTAATAGGTACTCCATGAAGTCACACTATCTCACGTATATATAACTGGGCTAATCTATCTAATGAATAAGTATCCCTGATCGCTAAAAAGTGTGCAGACTTTATTAATCTATCTACAACTACCCTGATAGAATCATATCTAGAGGATGTCCTCGGTAACCCCATAACGAAATCTATAGCTATACTATCCCATTTCCACTCAGGGATATCTAGGGGTTGCAATAACCCAGCGGGTCTCTGATGCTCTATATTAACCCTCTGGCACACTACACACCTCACCACGTAATCTGTGACGTCATTCTTCATTCCTGGCCACCAGAAAATTCTTTTTAGGTCTTGATACATCTTAGTGGCCCCTGGGTGGAAAGTATATTTACTCGTGTGTGTCTCCTCTAAAATTTCTCTCTCAAATTGTTATTACTAGGGACACAAATTTTATCTCGATATACTATCACACCATCCTCAGATATTCTGAAATCTGAGGTCCTACCCTGGGGGATCTCGCTTCTAATCTATCTCAAGAATTCATCTTCTCACTTGGCATCTAAGATTTGAGCTCTCAACTCATTCTCAATCTGGGTCTCACTCAAATATAATCTACTCGATATCAGTTGATAGGAGAGGTTCAAATTTCTAAACTTCTTTAGGAGCTCCTGCTCCCTAATTATCATATGGGCAACGTGGATGGATTTCCTACTCAGGGCATCGGTCACCACGTTGGCCTTACTCCGATTATATTTCAATGCATAGTCATAATCTTTCAGGAATTCCATCTATCTCCTCTATCTTATATTGAGTTCCTTCTGATCGAATAGGTATTTTAGATTCTTGTGGTCACTATAGATTTCTATACTCGCACTGTATAGATAGTGCCACCAAATCTTAAAAGTAAATACTACTACGACTAACACTAGGTCATATATGGGATAATTCTCCTCATGAGGCCTCAACTGTCTAGAGGCATACGCCACTACCCTACCCTACTATATCGACACACATCCTAATCCTCTCCTTGAGGCATCACTATATACTACAAATGGTAAACTAGGGTCAGGAATAACTAGCATAGGGGAAGTGGTCAATTGGAGTTTTAACTCCTCTCATATCTATCATTCCACACAAAAGGTGTATCCTTCCGAGTCAGCCTCGTGAGTGGCAAGGCCATCTAAGAAAAGCCCTGAATAAATCATCTATAATATTCTGTCAAACCAAGGAAGCTCCTAACCTCAGTGATCTTCCTAGGCCTATCCCACTGTAACACAGCCGTAACTTTATGGGGATCTACTGCAACCTCATCTTGTGAGATCACACAACTTAAGAATTTCACCTCGGTTAGCCAAAACTCACATTTACTCAGTTTGACATACAATCTGTTATCTCTTAAAATCTCTAAGACTAATCTCACATGCCTCTCATATTCCTCAAAAGATCTGGAGTACACTAAAATATCATCAATAAAGACCATAACGAATTTATCTAGATATGGTTTGAATACCCTGTTCATATAATCCATAAACACTGTGGGCACATTCGTCAACCTGAATGGCATCACAAGGAACTCATAATGCACATATCTAGTTCTAAAGGCCATCTTTGGGACGTCTTTAACTCTCACCATCAGCTGCTGATACCCAGATCTAAGATCTATCTTAGAAAATACCGATGCCCCAGCCAACTGATCTAATAAGTCATCTATTCTAGGGAGAGGATACTTATTCTTGATGGTAACTTTATTTAGTTCTCTATAATCTATACACAATCCCAAGCTACCATTTTCTTTTTCACAAACAACACTGGAGCTCCCCAGTGTGACACGCTAGGGCATATGAACCCTTTTTCTAACAACTATTCTATCTGTTTCTTTAACTCAGCAAGCTCGGTGAGAGCCATCCTATAGGGAGCCTTGGACACTAATCCAACCCCAGGCATTATATCTATGGGGAACTCTATCTCCCTCTCAGAGGGTAGGCCACTAAAGTCAAAATCTTTAAGGAAGACCTCTGGGAATTCCCTAACTATCAGGATCTCCCCTATCCTTTCTTCTACCTCGGCCTAAATAGAGAAAAAGACTAGAAGCCCCTGACATCCATGCTCTAGGTGTCTCTCAGCCTTGGTAGTAGTCATAAAAGATAACTTGGCCCCTATCCTAGGTATGGTCCTACAAGAAGGTACAGATACAGTGTGGTGTTCACAATCAAGGACAACATTATTAGCAATCATTTAGTTCATGCCAATAATCAAATCAATAGTAGTATGACAATGATTAAACTGCATATTGGCATTCAGACAAGCATGGGAAGTAATGACGTGACCTCCAGTAAGTGTGGTGATAAACAAATCAAATGGTAAAGTACTAACGGCCAAACCTAAATATCTCACACAGTCATAAGATATAAACGAGTGACTAGCACCAGAATCGAACATAGCAATTACAAAAAAATCATTCACTATAAGCATACCTCAAATAAGACTGGGAGATGCACTAGCCTCCTACTGAGAAAGGGCAAACACCCTGCCCTGGGTCTATGGCCTGGGAGGAGGCGGTCTAAATGGGGGTGCTGAATCTACCTAGGGATAGTTTTTGGCAATGTGCCCTGGCTTCCCACACTTGTAGCACGTCACCTTGGATTGCTATGTGGATAACTGAGTCCTCTGAGGCTGTACCTTATTTTCTTTTAGTGGCCTCTTACTCTATTGCACCTTGCTCTTCTTTTTGCTAAAAGGTGGAGAGCTGGCTCCTTCCTCTAGTGTTGGGCTCTTCAACTCCAAAGTTCCCCTCTAACTAGATGCTATGACAACAGGTATAATTTCTCTTAAATTATTCTTGATTACCCTGTTGATCTCTACAATAGCATTAAAGTTTCAGATTCTGTGTGGTGTCATCCTGTCTCTAATATAGGGTTTCAACTTGAGTTCAAATTGTTTGCAACTCCAGGGCTCATCATTATATCTTTGAAGGTAGGAAGAATGTCGAGACAATTCTATAAATCTGGCCATGTAATGGTCTACAGTCATGTCATCAGTCTACTTTAATCCCATAAATTGCACCTCTTTTTGTTTTCTCACAAAACTAGGGAAATACTTCTCATAAAACTGTACTAAGAAGTTCTTCCAAGTAATCTGCAAATTTCTAGTCTCCATTAGGGACTTTGCACTGAGCCACTACTTATCAGAAGCCTTTTCATAACATAAAGGCGGCTAATTGAGCTTTTTGTTCTGAGGTGCAATCCATTACTATGAAATTTTTCTTTATCTCCATCACCCAAGCCTCCACCTTATCTACATCTAATTCCCCGTCAAACACTAGCGAGTTAGTCTTCTTGAATTGATTTAATTGTTTCTAAATTGAAGGTGGAGTCTGGATTGGCTCTTGGGGAGGCAGGGGTGGAGCACATGAGGTGGAAGGCTATGGGGTGCCAAAAGTAGAGGGCTGAGGCCAAGGCGAAGGGACCCTTCTCCTGGGTTCCTCCTGTCTAGCCAGGGAGTCCTACAACCGCACGATCATCTCATGCTGCTACTACATAATGTACTGTTGCTGGGCCATCACGTTCTCAAATTTATCAATCCGATCCATGATAGCCAGCAAAGGGTCTGCAAAATCAACTTTTGGTTCTCTAGGTGGTCTGCCCTTGCCTCTGCCTCTTCTTGTCTCAACCATTTTCACTAAAAAATAGAGTCACAACTTTAATCCATAATACAATTTAAACACATATACATAGATATTCCACCCAAAAACAAGGTAATTTCACCATTCAAGAGCCAAATACAGAGCAAAAGTGCCTGAACCTTCCTCTGATACCAATAAATGTAATACCATATATTTCCAACTCATTACATACTAATCTCATACCTTAAACCATGCTACTTATACAAGAGGCAAAAAAATAGCATTAAATAATGGATTATTTTCACGTTATGTCGTGTTTAAATTTGTCGTTTGATGTCCTGCGGACCATGTGAGCTCATATATCACATTCTCATATTTATTTACATAGATACAACTCATTTTCATCATCAAAAGTGGCCTATAACTCGTGGAAAGCAAAAGGGAGCATAAAACTCATACTTGTATTTTCAGCCAGAATTTTGCCATTCTATCACAAATTTGGAAACTCATAACTAATTCTAAAAAACTTAAAATTATGGATTCTTGGCCATTCTATAAAGCTACACATGTCTACTTTATGCTAAACATTTGTCCAGACCGTGAAACACAACACAGAATACGTTTGACATTCGAAAAGTCCAGAGGTCTAGCTGTCCACTAGTACTGTCACAAGTTTCTTAGCAAACTTCAAAAATGTCTAATTAATTTCACAAAAATCCAATCCATGCAAATGATACCAATCTAGAAAGCTACAGATGTTAGCTAGTAGGGAAAAATTACTCTAGACTAGTTTAGACATGCCCAGAACCCTGAACACTTGGTACTAGATAGGAACTTTGAAAATTCATATCTCCCTCTCTAGACATCCAAATGTGGTGCTTCTAATTGGCACAAGTCACTGGGAGTGTCTACCTTCTCTATATAAAATTTGTAGTAATTGGACATCATTTACCCCCTAAGTGATAGAATTTAATTTTGGACTAGTGCTACAGTACTAATGACCAAAACTAGAAAAATTCCAAAGTTCAACAATTCATCAAATATTCCATAAACCTCCAAAAATTACTAACTTTAGCTCCTCAACAAGCTCTCAATAAGATCTAGATGCATGCCCAATTTCAGACCAAGAAGAGCTCATTTGGACAAAAAGTGACATATCCTCATGAAATGGTATTTTTGCTCCCTATCAAGAGTCACTATGGTCCAAATGGCCTCCTCTTAAGTTTGGCACCTCTTGGGCAAGTTTAAAAGCATAATTATGACTTGTAGGAACTGCCCAAATGGTCCCAAATCCTATACATCTAAATTTGGCCACTCCACATCCAATAATGCACATGTAGCCATAACCATACAAGAGGCAATTTTCATGATTTGCATTGATTTAATGTCACACATGGGCTACATAATATTCATACATCATGTTATAGGTCCTCAAGGTCTTACGTTACTAAAAATAATATCTACAAAGCTTCTTGACATTCCATTATAAGTTAGACTACAAAATGAACAAAGTGTAGCCATTTAATATTCTTGGCTTGCATTTCCTTAGTTTGGAGCACCACCTAGACATTTCTAGAATGAGAGGGAAAGGGAAATGAGATTCTAAGAATCCCAATAGCTCACACACACCCATTCACGTACATTCAAGGCATATATACATCAATGACACAATTATGAAACATAAAGTGTGCAAGGTTACAATTTCATGGCACATCTACATATCAAGATTATTCTCATGCTCTAGGAACTTTTAGTTTTGCCTCACCCCATTTCTAGGACTTTTGGGGTTGCCTCATTCTTGGTCTATGGACTTTTGACTTAGCCTCGCCCATCCAAGGGACTTTTTGCCTAGTCTCACCCATGCCTTGAGACTTTTGGCACATCCTCACCCACTTTAAGGGACTTTTAGTATCACCTCACCCTTAGGAGCCAATCTCATGTTCAAGGCCATTCAAGAGCACACATTGGTACCAATGCAATTCCATGAGATCATGTGGCATATTACCAATTCACAAGAGCACATACAAGCACACAATGACATGCATATGCATACAAGAATGTAAAAGGATGAGGTGGAGAGCTTTCTTTCAATTAATGCAAGCTTTACTTTGCTAATTCCTTCCCCTCCTTGATTTTACAAGAGCACTTAGGTGGTTGATTGTTCTCTTGGCCTAGACATCACAAGGAATGCACATTCACATAATTGAAGCAAGCCAAGACATTAAACTAAAGCTTAAACACACACTTGGTTTCATACTTGGCATTATGGTTCCATAATTAGTCTAATGAAGCAAATCTTGGAATTCAATTTCTAGGTCCCATTCTCTTATTATTTCTAGACTTCTTGGACTCATTTAAGGTCCTTGGAGCCATCACCCATTCAATTGCACAATTGGAAAACCAAGTTGCTTCACAAAGCACCATTATGGACACCATTGTCCCATCTCCCAATCCATGGTTCCTAAATTTTTCCTAATGGTTTCTCCCATCTTCTAACATCATATAAAGTCCCAAACCAAGGCTAAAACAAATTAAAACATCCTCTAGCTCCTTCCTCCTAGCTTGGCCGAGACACCCCCCATAAATGGGGTTCTTAGATCTTTTTGAATTTTCCTTAATGGGAGAGCCAATTGGGGAGGTTTCTAAGGGTCTTAGGAACTCAAGGAAACATTCAAATAGCCAAGAAAACTCTCACACAAAATTAGATTTTACAAAACCTTAAGAAAACCTATACTTTTCTATCTTGATTTCCTTTAGTTTCTACTTGAATTTCTTGCCATATTCTTAATCTTTGCACTCTTTTTCCTAAGTTCCTCTCTTGGTTCTACCCAAAATTCATATCCTCCTACCCCCTTATGTTGGCCAAAAATAGCACAAGGAAAAGCAATAAGGATGAAGCATCAAGAGTAGAGAATTACCTTAGTTCCAAGCCTGTTTCTAAAGCCTTTCTTCCTTGCTTCTCTTCTCCTTGGCAAATTCAAAATTTCCCCTTGGTTCTGGACCTAAAACAGAACCAAAAAGCTTAACCAAACTATAGAAAGAGAGGAGGAAGAGATTGGAAAAGGAAGAGGCATAAAATTCCATGAAATTACCTAGCTTTTCCTTGGTTTTCTTCCTCTTTTTCTTCCTCCTTTTAGTGCGCCTAAGAAAGCAGATCAACTTCTATATTTTGGGCAGAAAATTTTGTTCTTAAGAAGGTGGGAAAAGAAAGGAGAAGTTTGTGGGAACTTCTAGAAGTATACTTTTCCAAAAATTTCAATTTCGTCCTTTTATAATGGCAATTTCGTTTCGGCTTCGTTTAAGCTCCTTTTTGAGAACTTTCTTTTCCATTATAAAATTTAGGTTCCCAATTTAATAAAATGCCTTTGGAATCATTCAATTTAGAATTAAAACCTTATCAAATGACTCCGTCAAAGTTTAAGCTCGCCGACGTTGAAAAATATATACCAGAGGGGCTTTACCAGTCTCGGGACTTCCTATAGTCTTTGGGGCCTCTGAGAACCTTGGGCAACTCAAAAATTTTGTTTAAAAAGCCCTCCTATGTGTTTTTCTAAAAGTTGTACAAAAATACCATTATGTTTCGTCAGTTTCCGTTGCAAATTGTTTCTCCATCCTAACTCCATTTTTCTTTCCATCTGAGCCTAGAATTATCATTTTTAGGAGTCTAGGACTCTACCCAAATTTTTCAGGGCATTATCTAGCCCATTTCAAAGGACTTGCTTTTATATGGTTCATTTCATCATTTTACGAAAATTAAGTTTGTTACATTTGACATCCTCTTCTTTAGCTGAGCTACTTCCTTGTTTCTTAGCTTTAGCTTATGGCTTCACCTTCTCATGTCATTCACATAAGTGCTTGAAGCTTCTTGTTTCTAACAAGCTTGTGGCTTCCTATGTTTTTACATGTGTGTGTGCAACTACCTAAAACCCATAGCTCTTCATTGTTGCTCTCCTTTCTTGTGAACCAATAGCTTTGTGTTAAAGCTTTACATAGATGGAATGCAGCTTCTTGTGACATGGGGATGTGGGTGAATGGATAGCTACGTGGAAGTGTAGTGGGTACAACGTGGAGTTGAGCAAGGGTTGGAGGGCATGAATTGGTGTAGGTTCCTATACTTGGAAAACCTTCCTCTTCTAAATTTTTCTCCAACTTTTAAATTTGATTTGCCTAAAATCTGCATAAAAACAAATGAGAAAATTAAGTAAGAATATTCACAAAATTCATTCAAAATGATTTATGCATTAAAATCCATCATTTTACAGTTTAATTCCTAAAGTGCAGAAAATGGCCATTAAATTCAATTATCATATAATAAAATGCAATTAGTCATATTTAGTTATTAAAGTGCCAAAATTTGAGGAAATAAAGTATATGAAAATTAGCAATTATCAATAGGTTAGTCCATTAAAAGTAAAATGTTCAGTCCAAAGTACATATGTCCCTTCTAGATTTTTAACAAAGTAGGGCCTGTGGCCTACAAACTAGCACTTCCCATAAACCTTAGCCAAGTACATAGTGTATTCCATGTTTCACAACTTAAAATGTACTAACCCTGCCCCTCACATGTCATAAAATATGAGAATGTACAGTTATAGGATGATCTATCATACATAGTATCATCAGATTGAAATGTGGACATTAGACTCAAGCAATTACGGAATAAGATGATACCACTAGTGAAAGTGGTTTGGAAGGGGTTATCTCTCGAAGAAGTTACCTAAGAGCTAGAGGAAGAAATAAGAAAGAAACATCTAGAGCTCTTCCCCTGAGGTATGTTATCTAAATTTCGAGGATGAAATTTTTTAAAGGAGGGAGAATTATAATGTCTAGTTTCTGTTAAACGACAAAAATGAGTGCGTTTTTAAAGCAAGTCCCCCGAAATGAATTAGTTAAGGTCTCAAAAAATTTGAGTAGCATTCTAGACTTCTAAAAATGAGAATCCCAAGCTTAGAAGAAAAGAAAAATGGAGCTAGAATGAAGAAATGAAATTTGACAAAAGACTTAGAAACGTAATGGCATTTTTGTAATTTTGAGCAAAATTTGGAATTCACATAGGAGGGCTTTTTAAAAAAAAATTTTGAGTTCTTCTGGGTTTTTAGAGGCCCTAAAAACTATGGAAAGCCCTAGGACAGTTAAAACCCTTCTTATAGATGTTTTCCAACATTGGTGTACTCGACCTTTGACGGATTCATTTGGGAAGGTTTTAGGTTTGATTTGAGTTATTCCAAAGGCATTTTTCTAAATTAGGAACTTAAATTTCATAATGGAAAAGACAATTCTCAAAAAGGAGCTAAAACGCACTAGAAACAAGAATGCCAAAATGAAAGGGCAAAATTAGAATTTTTGAAAAGTCTTTCTTCCTCCCACCTATATATATAGGGCGCCCCACTTCTCTACCCACTTAGCCACATATGTTTCTTCTCTAAACCAGAGAAAAACCCTAAGGAGAGAGGCACACAAGAGGGAGAGGAAGAGAAGGAGAAATCAAAGGCAAAAGGTATGGATTTTTTGTTGTTTTTCAAGCTCTTTCTTTAGCAAACCTCTTCTCCTCCATTTCTCTTTCTTTCCTATGACTTTATTGAAGTATATGCATCTATTTTAAGGGAAGAACAAATGGGAAATTTTGGATTTGAAGAGAGGAGGCCAAAGAAAGGAAGATTCAAGCAAGAACACAAGGAAAAACAAGGTAATTCTTCCTTCCATGATAGCTACCCCTTGCTCCTCTTCTCCCCTTAGTTTGCCCCATTGAAGAAGCTATGAGAGGACTTAGATTATGGGCAGAACCAAGGGTCAATATTAGTGTAAAACCATAATTTTCTAGTCCATTTCATCATATTATCATGCTTCACATCAGAAAGTCCATGGAGGAGCATGAAAAAGGAGTTTAAAATAATACATTTTCTTGCATTACGTCGTATATAAAAATTCTATTTGGTGTCACGTGGACCGTGTGAGCTCATACCATACATTCTCATATTTAATTACATAAATAAAACTCATTTGCATCATAAAATATAGCCCACAACTCGTGGAAATCAATGGGAAGCTCAAAATAATCATGTGCAATTTTGACCAAAATTGGCCCCTTTTCTGACCAAACTTTGAAAATTCATAACTAATTTTAGAAAAATCAAAATGATACATTCTTAGACATTCTGAAAAGCTACATATGTCTACTTCACACTAAAAATATATTCAGACCATAAAATCTATTACAGAGGACGTTTGACATAAAAAAATGTCCAAAGGTCAAACTGATTTCTGTAATAAACTTTGAAAATGTCCAATTAATTTCAAAAAACTTCAATCCATGAAAATGATACCAATCTGGAAATCTATGGATGTTAAATAGAGGGAAAAAATATTTTTAGACCCACTTAGGCAACCCAGACCTCTGAATTCAATAGAACAGTAACTCAGGTTGGGCAAAACTCTTTATACTGGACATAATGTTCAAAAATTCATATCTCCTGCTCTAGACCTCCAAATGAGGTGCTTCTAGTTGTCACGAGTCACTGTGAATGCCTAGTTGCTATGTATAAAATTTCATGGTAATTGGACATCATTTGAGCCCTGTGTGATAGATTTCATTTTCAGACCAAATGAATAATGCAACAAACCAAAATTAGAAAAATTGCGAAATTTGAAAATTCATCAAATATTCTGTAGACCTCCAAAAATTATGGTCTTTGCCTTCCCAAAATGCTCTCAACAAGCTCTAATTTCATGCCAAATCTTAAAGCAAGAAGAGCTCATTTGGCTAAAAGTCACATGAGGCTACATTATGGTCATTTTTAGCTCCATATGGGATACTAAGGTGGCCAAATGGTTTTTCTTTGGTCTTGGCATCTTTTGGGTAAGTCTAAAAGCACATTTAGGGCTTGTGTGAGCTGCCCAAATGGTCCCAAACCTCATAACTCTCATTTTGGCCTTTTCATTCACACATATACACATTACATGAAACTTTCCAAAATGAATACCTTGGCATTATATACTCAAATTCTATTCTAGGGTTCATACGTCATATCCATACATTTATGCATCATATAATATCATAATTACACATGTCTAAGAAGTCATAGACCATATACATCATTGGATTACAATATTGGACACAAATATGGCCTTAAAGTGAGAAAACTCTAATACTTTGTTGTCAAACTCTTTCCTTCAAGGTGGTTGGCTTCCATTACCATGTCCACTTGGTCCACCTAGCATTTGAGTTCATTGGAGAGGAGGGAATGAGATTCAAAGAATCCTCATAGCTCATCTCCCATTCAATCATACATAATGGATGCAAACAAGTCTCATAAATGCATGTATGGTCATATGGACATGTGCAAACATTCAAGAAGCATTTTCATCATTTAAGAAAGTCATACATAGCATACAAAGACTGGCCAAGCAAGTGGATTGGCCTCACCCAATTTCTTATGGATATTGGACTTGCCTCACCCATTCTTTAAGAGATTCTTGGACTCAACCATACTCTTGGGAGCCCATCTTGCTTTTGGGAGACTCTTTGCTTTGTCTCGACTAATTTCAAGGGTTCTTGGCTCATCCTCACCATAGCTAATAGTTCTTGGCCTCACCACGCTGAAGCAAACCCAAGCACACATCAAAACATTATATGAAACATAATATGTCATCATAAAGCCATGGCATAGGAAATCATGCTATCATACTTTTCATGGCTTGAAAATACACATACACACATTCTAAGACAAGTTAAACACACATCCACGTATGAGAGAAGGTGGAGGAGTTACCTTGCACACAATCACACACTTTTTCTCTTGAAACTCCCTCCCTTGCTTTAGCCACACACCCACAAAAGCATGGGGAAGGTTTCTCTTGGCCTAGACACAATTTATGGGAGCCAATTAGGTTCATGAAACAAATTCTAAGGCCACATAACTTGCTTAAATACTAGGTTGTTCTATAAATCCCATTATGGTCCATAAATGCACCTAATGAAGCAACACCCCTCAAATAATATCTAGGTTTCATTCTTTTCTTTCAAATATGATTCTTGACTCCTTTTAAGCCTCTTGGAGTCATCACACAATTAAAACAAAGGGCCTATCGTCATGTTGCTTTTTTAGGTCATTATATGGAACCTAAGGCACCAAATCACTTTTTATGAGTTCTAAATTTTTTCCAAGGCCTCCCCTCATTTTCATTCATCAAATATGACTCAAGAATGGCCTTAGAAAAATTTAAAACTCTCTCAAGCTATGGAAACTTGCCTAGGCTGAGACTATGAGGGTTTTTTGCCTCATTGGGGTTTTCTTTATTTTCTTAAAGGAGGAAGCACGTGGGGAGCATCTTAGGGATCTTAGGAGCTCATTTAAACTCTTAATTAGACCTAGAAATCATCATATAAAATCAGATTTGGGAAGGTGCACACAAAACCCTAGAATTTGCATCTTGAAATCTAATGGTCTTTTTATAATTCCTTTTGCATATTCTTAATCTCTACACCTTTTTCCTTAGATTCATACTTGGTTCTGCCTAAAAATCATCTCCTCCTAGGATTTTCTCAAGTGGGGCGAAATGGTGGATAAGGGAACCAAAGATGACAACTATAGGAAGAGAAATTACCTTGTTTTCTTGCTTTTTCTCACTTGAATCTTGTGTTCTTTGAGCTCCTCTCTTCAAATCCGAATTTTCCCTTGAATTTCTCCCTTGAATCAGATTTATAAACTCCATTTTAATCAAAGGAAACAAAGAAGAAGGGAGGAGAGGAGGTGTGGATGAAGAAAAGCATGAAAAAGTACCATGGAAACATTCCTTAAGCTTGGAATTTCTCTCTCTTTTCTTCTTCCCTTGGTGCGCCACTCTCCTAGGGTTCTTTTTTTGATTTGGGGCAGAATAATCTAAAGCAAAGTGAGGGAGAGTGTGAGGCGCCACCTATTTATAAGGGAGGAAGAAGCACTTTTTCAAAAATTCTTATTTTGCCCTTCATTCTTTGCAATTTTGTTTTCCCTTTGTTTTAGCTCCTTTTTTAGAACAGTCTTTTCCCTTATAAAATTTAGGTTCCCAATTTAGTAAAATGCCTTTGGAATCACTCAAATCGGATCTAAAACCTTTCCAAACGAATCAGTCCAAGTTTAGGTCAACTGACATTAGAAAATGTCCACCAAAGGGGATTTAACTGTCTTAGGGCCTTCCATGGTTTTCAGGGCCTCTGAAAACCCCGAAGAACTCAAAACTTTCATATAAAAAGCCCTCCTATGTAAATTCCAAAATTTGCTCAAAATTATAAAAATACCATTACATTTTGTAAGCTTTTCGAAAGAAATTGTTTCTTCATTCTAGCTCCATTTTTCCTTCCGTTTGAGCCAGGAATTCTCATTTTTAAGAGTCTAGAATGCTGCTCAAATTTTTTAGGACCTTAACCAAATCATTTCAGGGGACATCCTTTTGTATCCAAAAAATTTTGTTTGTTTATGGAAAAACTATACATTACGTTTCTCACGTTTTCTCTAGTTTTTGGAGAACTGGATGTTACACTTAGGAAAAGGAGTGTGGAGAATAAGAATATGCAAAGGGAATTAACAAAAAACCATGAAAATTTAAGATAGCAAATCTGGGGTTTCATGTGGTCCTTGTAAAATCTGACTTGATACCTTAATTCTTATGTCTAAATGAATGTTTAAATGAGCTCCTAAGATCCCTAGAAGTCTCCTCATATGCATCTTCCATGTAGAAAACAAAGGAAAGTCCATGAGTGCCCTTATACTTCATTGTCTCGACCAAGAAGGGTTAGGGTACCTAGGGATAGTTTTAATTTGTTCCAAGCCCATTTTTAAGTCATATATGATGAGTGAAGATAAAGGGAAGTCTTAGAAAAAATTTAGAAACTATAGAAAGTGAGATTGCCTTATATGTTCCATAATATGACCTAAAAAAGCAACATATAGTTAGGCTCTTTATTTTAATCATATGATAATTCCAAGAGGCTTAAAAGGAGTCAAGAATCATATATGAAAGGAAAGAATGGAGCCTAGAACTTATTTGATAGGTGTTGCTTCATTAAGTGCATTCTTGGAACCATAAAGGAGTTAATAGACTAAGTTAGTGCTTAAGGAAGATGTGTGTCCTTAGAATTAATTTCATGAACCTAATTGGCTTCCATAAATTGTGGTTAGGCCAAGAGAAATCAATCCTACACCTTTGTGTGTGTGAGGTTAAGGAAGGGAGAGCAAATATAAAGAGAAAAGTGTGTGGTTGCATCCAAGGTAGCTCACTCCTCCTTCTCTCATGCATGAATGTATGCTTGACTTATCTTTGAATGTGTGTATGTGTGTTTTGAGCTATAAAAAGTGTTCTAGCATGAGCTCTTATTCCATAGCACCATGATGATGCAGTATGTTTTCAATTAATGTTTATTATGTTTGTTTGGGTTTGATTGAAGAACCATTAACCATGGTGAGGATGAGCCAAAAACCCTTAAAGTTAGTTGAGACAAAGTAAAGAGTCTCCCAAGATTAAGGTTGACTCCCAAGAGCAAGGTTGAGTTAAAAACCTCTTAAGAAATGGGTAAGGAAAGCCCAAAATCTACAAGTGAATGGGTGAGGCTAATCCATTTACTTAGCAAGCCTATGTATACTATGTATGACTTGTTTAAATATTAAAAATGTCTCTTGAATGATTGCACATGTTAATATGCCCATGCATGCATTTGTAAGGCTTGTTTTGCATCTTTTATGTGTGATTGAAAGGGAGATGAGTTATTAGGATTCTTTGAATATCATTCCCTTCTCTCTAATATTCTAACATGCTAAGTGAACCAAGAGAACAAGAAAATGAGAGCCAACAACTTGAAAGATGAGAGTATGACATCAAAGTGCATGGAATTAGCTTCTTTATGGCCATATGAGTGGCAAATGTTGTGATTTATTGTTGTATAGGTCCTATGACATTATGAACATGTGTAATTATACTAATGTATTATGTATAAATGAGAATTTATGTTATGTGGATGTTACAATGCAAATTGGGTA
Organism: Erythrophleum ivorense; assembly: GCA_026724425.1. Lineage (NCBI taxonomy): Eukaryota > Viridiplantae > Streptophyta > Magnoliopsida > Fabales > Fabaceae > Erythrophleum > Erythrophleum ivorense. Next base: position 18,995,414 of record JAIUCV010000009.1, read on the forward strand.
TGTAATGGCAAGACTAGCATTATGGAAACTTGTGTATGGCATGGGGTGAGAGTGTGAGTTTCTAAATTATGGGTTTGTGCTCCTTTGAGACAAGTTTAAAATGCCATTTTGGTGCAATACCACGTGCTCAAGTGGCCACACAAGCTTGGGAAGCAAATTTGGACACTTTGATGCTTGTAAAGACCATGAAAATGACCAAACTGAAACCCTATAGCATAAACTGTCCAAATGGATGAATCTTCCTATGAAATTTTGTAGACATGTAGGGCTCATTGAGAGCTTTTTGGGAAACTAAAGTACAGAAAAATTGGAGCTCTACAAAATTAATTATAAAATTTCAAATTTGGGATTTGTCTGTTGCTCTGGTGCATGTGCTATTCATATGGTCAGTTTTGTGTTCTGTGTCATCTGAGAGTCAAATGGTGTCCAATGCTTATGAAATTTTATTGGCATAAACTAGAGGTTATAAGCTTTCTTTGGCCACCAAGATTACTCATTTGGAGGTTTGAGCAGAGAGTTATGAATTTTTTAAGTTTCATGTCAGTACCAATAATGCCACTTGACCTCTAATACTGTTCCATCATAATTCAGTTCTTAAATGGACTTGGTGTGATCTAGAAATATTTGTCCCTAAATTTAACATCTATAGCTTCTTAGTTTGACTGAGTTTGTAGGATTTATATTTTTGTAGAATTAGTTATGAATTTCCAAAATTTATGACAATAACTTGTGATAGTAGCCCAGGCTATTGCGACCTTGGGTGGTTTTTGAATGTCAAACATCTTCTACTTGGTGTTTCATGACCTAGACATAATTTTAGCATACTTGTAGACATCTATAGCTTTCAAAATTTAAACAATGAATGATTTCAATTTTTCTAAAATTAGTTATGATTTTTCAAAATTTGTGACAGAAAAGGGAAAATTCTGGCTGAGGCTGCAACTATGAATTTTGTGTGTTTATTGCACTTGCATGAGTTCTAGACCATTTTTGGTGATGGAATTGAGTTGTATCTATGTAATTAAATATGAGAATATGATACAAAAGCTCACATGGTCCATGAAAAATTTATACACTACGCAACGTAAAAATATTTATTATTTTATATGCCATTTTCTTGTGATTCTTGAGAAGTGCATGGCATGAGGCATAGAATTTGTGTGATGACCCTAATTTCTAATCATTGTAATTAAGATTAAATACGTGATTAATAACCATAATCCAAGGTTACATGTCATTAAGACTAATTACGTTATGGAAATATGGGAAAATTTGAACCTTAATTTTATTATAGTCATCAACCATAAAATTACAAACACTTACATACATTAGGGGAAAACAAACATTCATTTATAAGCCTTGATTCTATTACCTATCATTTCCAATTCATAAGAACTTTCTATTAAGGTTTCTAAGTCATCCCTTGAGATTACCATATGAAAAACCAAGATTTTCTAGCATTATTAGGGTTTCAGGACATTTGCCACAGCCAATTTACCCTTAGTCACGGCCAATTTTTCTTCGCTTCGCCCCTTGCATCATTACTAATATCACCACAGTGAGTTGGACCTTCGTCGTGGCCAACCTACATGGTGTCGCGATGAGGAAGCCTCCTGGAACTTATGTTACTCGCCTCTCGATATTGGCCAGGGCCAATACCTACTTTCGCCGTGGCTAATTCCTCTCTCGAATGCCTGGCACATTTTCACAAAAGTTTGTCGCAGCCAATTCCCTACTTCGCCACGGCCAATTTCCCTCTGGACGACTCCCAATTTAGCCTCTTACATTTTGCCGTGGCCAATTCCATATTCACCGTGGCTAATTGCTCTCTAGTACTCTCCCTGGGTAACTTTGCCACTATTGGCTACGGCTAACAATATTTTAGCCACAGCCAAATGCCTTCTGATCTTACTACTCTTAAGACCTTGCTTTATACTCTCCACTCTCTATCTAGGGACTCTCTAAAGCCACTCTCCCACTTGTTATGAGGTTCTAATAGCATTTATCTACTAAATTCCCTAGCCATTGGATCATTACCCATCCCACTATTAAAGATGGATTCTTTTACTCATTCATTGGTCTTATATCAATAGATTTATAAATTTCTCACAATGGTCATTCAATCATACTTACATTGGGTATTTCATGCATCAATAGTTCAAGTCTACAATCAATATCATAGGATTACATTACTCAAATAGTCAGTTATATCATAGATTCATAAGCCCAAAATAAGTGTCAAAGTTCATACATCCATCAACAGCTAATATGAAGCCTATTTCTCAATGGTTATATTCTATGTTAACAAAATACAACTCCTACACTTGGCAATATAGATACATAATGATGTTATACAAAGGTTAACAAAAATTAGCATCTACTCTATTATACTCAGACTGAGTATAGCTCCTTACACCAGGCCTCAGCTTATGTATGTTTATCCACTTGCTTGCCCTTATCCTTACCTGAAAAACCTTCACCTGAAATGTTTAATCCCATAAAATAGGGTGAGATACGAATCTCAATAACCAAGGCAATTCCATCATATATTCTAGTTTAATTGGCATACATGCATAGTTTCATATAAGCATTAGAAAAATGCCAATCATGTCAGTAAATGAAATAATTAGGCTGTCATGATTACTATCCCATACTAGCAATCATATTTCCATATGTTAAAGGCCATTAACACAGGGAGAGGCCCGTCCATGGCACCTACTCCCCATTAAGCACAACCAGGGCTCAGTGCATTTGGGGTTTGATCATAACCCGGTGCTCGATCGAAACACATGCACGGGTGACAGCCGCACCACAGCTCCACCATGGACTCACAAGATCCAATCACAATATAATGATAGCCAACCAATTCATTCAACTTTTCAAATCATTCATGTATAGCGAAATATGAAATTAAAATAGATATATGCATGGAATTAATATAAGCCCGGTTACCTCACTTGTAGACAATTGCAACAGCCACCAATGGTACAAAATCTCCCTATAATCATAGCATCAGAGAATTACTACTATAACTCATCATTAACAGTTGCAACAAGTACCCAAAGAATTTAAAATGCTAATGACTACTTAGGGATCACTTACCCAGCCACTACAAGTCCCCAATTTGGATTGAAGTGTCCTCTCCCAGAAACCTCAATATTTCACCCAAAATCCGAAGCAAATTCGTACAAAATTAATACCCATATTATAAATCAGCTATGGGGGTCTCAAACTAGCAAAGAAAGCATCAAAATGAAGGGTCTATACTTACCTAATGTTAGCCCTAGCCTCAACCTACGAATTTCACCAAGAAAATCCCAAACAATCACATTTTAGATTTTGGGTATGGTGAAAATACTCCAAATGAAAACTAATCAGGCCAAATTAAAAGAGAAAGAGAAGGAGATTAAGTTATATAACTATTACCTTTGCTGATTTTGAGCTTAGAAGTGGGAAAATATGAAAATATGCCAAGAACCCTACCTTCTCCTTTGGACCTCCGATTTTCTCCTTTGTGTTTCAGAAAAATGGGATAGTGGCTGAAGTGTTTAGGATTTTAGTTAGGTTAAGTTGGTTCAAATATGGGTCATGGGCTACTCCAAGGATCCAACTCCTAATAGGTTTTAGATTTTTACTTTGTTAGGCAAGCTCTTATGTATTGGGTTGCTGAAATTCAATTGGGCCAGACCAAATTTAGAAGACTCATTTGATTTGGGTCTGCTCAAAGGTTATTGGGCCAATTACATGGGCTTATGCAAGTTGGGTCTTGGGTATCTGATTCATTAAATTGAATTGGGCCATCACTAGATGCTACCTCTTGGGCCAAGCCTCACAATAAAAAGGTTGGTCTGCACCTACAATTATTAGGCCTCCATTAGTCTTGACCTTGGCCTACTTAATTTAATTTGGGCTTAGATGAAGGTTCTATCCTAATTAAATCTCAAACCCATATTAATAATTTATCTCTCTAAAATCTCCATTCACTTAACTTGCCCAATTATCTCATATTAATTATTCCTAATTAATCTAATCCATGATTAACACCTTAATTAATTTTTGGGGTGTTACAATTTGCATGAGAAAGGCTAGAAAGATGTGGTCTTATAAGGCAAAGCAAAAGTCGGAGGTCTTGGAGAGGGGCTAAGGTTCTTGACACATTTTCACCATTTCTCACTTCTAGGCTCAAAATCAGCCAAGGTGATTGTTATATAACTTAATCCTCTCCTCTTCCTTTTCAATTTGACCCAATTAATATTTTGTTTAGAGCATTTCACCCATACCTAAAATCTGAAACTTGTTATTTGGTGTTTTCATGGTGAAATTTCTTAGGTCGAGGCTAAGGGTGTTGTTAGGTAAGTATAAACGCCTCATTTTAATGTTTTCTATTTTAGTTGGAGACCTCATTGGCTGACTTATGATATAGGCTCTATTTCTATGCGAAAATAACCATAATGTAGGGTGATATTTTGAAGTTTCTAGTCTAGGAAAGGCAAAATCCGAAATTAAGTCTCTTGGTGGCTGGGTAAGTGCCCCTTAGGCAAGTATTAATAGATTAATTCTTTGATTATTGGGTTATTGCCATAATTGATTAATGGAGATGGTAATGGACTAACTTAGAGTGGTAATTTTCTAATGTTGTGATTATAAGAGGAATTTGGTACTGTTGTTAGCTTCTTAAATTAGTTGCAAGTGAGGTAACCAAGGATTATATTAATTCTATGCATATATCTACTTTAATTGTATATTTGCTGCACATGAATGATTTTAAATGCTAAATGAATTGGTTGGCTATCTATTATATTGTGTTTGGACCTTATGAGTCCATGGTGGAGCTTTGGAGTGTCTGCCACCAGTGCATGTGCTTCAATCGGGCACCAGGTTATGATCAGACCCCAGATGCACTGAGCTTGGTTATGCTCATTATGAAGTAAGTGTCGTGGACATGTGAAAATGTAATTACTAGTATAAGATGATAATTATAGTAGCCTAATCATTTCATTTACTGATATGACTGATATAATTTTGATGCTCATTTTGATTCATGCATATATGTTAATTAAATTGGATTATATGAATGGAAATTACCTCAGTTACTAAGATTTGCATCTCATCCTATTTCATGGGCTAACCATTTCAAGTGAAGGTCCTCCGGGTAAGGATAAAGGGAAGCAAGTGGATGAAAATTCATGAGCTCTAACCATGTGTGGGGGAGGCTACACTTAAGCTAATCTGTGTAGAGTAGATGCAAATTTTGTTATTCTTTTATATAGCATCATCATGTAATCATATTGCCAAGTGTAGGAGTTTGTATTTTGACAACATAGAATGTATCTATTGAAGAGTTAGGCCTTATATTAAATGGATATTTAATGTATGAGTTTATAACATTTGACGTAGAGCTTTATGGATCCTATGATATGGTTTACTTTTTGGAAATGTAATCACATGATATATTGGATGTTAACTTAAGCTAGTGATGCATGGAACCTTTAATGGTAGGTGTATTTGAATGACAATTATTGGTAGTTTATAAATCCTTGCTGATATTAATTCATGAAATTGTGATTATAGGATAGATGAATGAGTTGGAATCAACACTTAACTCTTATATGGGTAATGATAGATTAGTTAGGTAAATCAAGTAGATAAATGCTATTAGAGCCCTACAAATTAAGAGAGAATAGTCTTAGAGTGTGCCTAGAGGGAGAGTTTGAATGTATGGGATGAAATTTTGAGTATTAAACTAAACTACCATTATCTTGTAAATACTCTTAGCTTACAACCTTAGTTTTTTTCTTAAATTCACATACTAGGCCTATTATTCTTCTATTACATATCAATTTTCAGTAAGTTTACTAAACTTATAATTCATTTATCTTTCACCTTTTTCTAAGTAGGAGTCTGTGGCCTCTTTTTTTCTACTTCACCCACAGAAATCCCATTTCTCACATTAGGCTAAATATGGCCAACAAGGCTCTCTGTCTTGGATTACACCCCAATACCTTATACATTTTTTTGGCTACATAATATGAGCCTCAACTATCTCCAGATTTAGTTCACCATCAGGGCTAAGGGATTCTATATTCTATATTTATCAGAGATTAGTCAAATGGTGGATTAAGGCTAGATAGGACTCTATAGAATGATGCTTATGGGTTCTAGCTTGAGAGAGATAATTTTCTAGGCTTTTTAATTTATCTAAGTAGTTGAGTGTTGTGGTGGAGGGAGCAACTCCCTCAGTTTACCTCTAACTACTGTCTTACACCTGCAACCTTATAGCTACTACATTGCATTACACCAGGTAAAACATTATACCTTTACAGAGCTACTAGCTTAGGTATACAAGCTTTGCTCAAGCTAACTTCCATTCTAATAATTATCATCTTGCCTAGGCCTACTGTAACATCATATTTATAGAAGCTCATCTCTCATCATTTCTAGTCTCACTTCCTTGGATCATACAAGCTTGCCAAGGAAAACTATTAAAAATATTCATTTATTTTGCATTATGTAGAGGATAAATTTTTTATTTTGTGTCCCATGGATCATATGAACCCATCCATCTCATTCTCATATTTAAATACACAAACACCACTCAAAACCATCGCAAGAAGTGGCCTAGAATTTGAGCTAATGTAGTATATGCATGAAAATAGTGTGTGCAGCCTCGGGTTGATTTTCTAGCTTTTTGTCATGAATTTTGAAAAATCATAACTAATTTTAAAAATCAAAATCAAGCATACTATACCATTCTAGAAAGATATAGATGTCTAATTTATGTTAAAAATAAATCTAGACCACAACAAGGACGTCTAGTCACTGGAAATTGATAGAACAATAACCAAGGTTGCTTGTCGCTACTGGTACTATCACTGAACTTCAAAAATTCATATCTCCTTGATCAGATGTCCAATTGGGATGATCTTAGTGGACATAGAAATATTTTCATGTCTAGTTTATGCTTGTAAAATTTCATAAGCATTGGACATCAGTTGTCTCTCAAATGACACAGCACAAGAAACTGACCATATGAATAGTGCTTATACCAAAACAGCAGAAAAATGACAACTTTGAAAAATTATAATTAATTTCACAAAGCTTCAAATAATCTGCTCTTTAGCTTCGTAAAAATTTCTAGATGAGATCTATATGCATGCCAAATTTCATGAATAAATTCGTTCATTTGGTTAGATTTTGACATTGGATTACAAATGTGCTATTTTGGTGTCTTCTAAGGGTCTCAAATGGTCTAAAATTGCTTCTAGGATAACCATGGCCACTTAAGCACGTGGGAAAGCACCAAAATGGTCTACTAAACATGTCTCAAAGGTGCACAAACCCAAATTTCACAGACTCACATTCTCACCCTAAGGTATACATAAGAATACATAAGCTCAACTATGGCATTCAATGTCCAAATCATGCAATATCACCCATATGGCATCACATTTTATCTATACATCAAATATTCATGTAATTACATATATTCACAAGCTCATACATCATATACAATATTGGATTACATCATATACCATTCATGTGGCTACAAAATGGCAAAATCACACACTTAGTTGTCAATCTCCTTCCTTTATGCTTGGTGGCTTCCATTTCTTGGCTCACTTGATCTACCTAGACATGTTAAACATATGGGGAGGAAGGGATGAGATTCTAAGAATCCCAATAGCTCTTCTCCCTTTCAAACATACATAACGAATGGCTAGAAATGCATGCATGGCTATCATGTGGCATATAATCATTTATGAAATGTTTCTAGCATTTAAGAAGTCATACAAAACATCTATAGGCTTTGCCAAGTAAGTGGTTTAGCCTCACCTATTCTCTTCAAGGATTTTGGACTTGCCTCACCCTTTTTCTTAAAGGCTTTGAACTAAGCCTTACTCTTGAAAGACTCCTTGCTTTGTCTCAACCATTCTTAAGGGTTTTTGGCTCATCCTCACTATGGCTAGAGGGTTCTTGGCTTTACCACACTCAAGCAAACTAAAGCAAGTTCACAAAGTGTCATATGAATGCATAACAATGCATCATGGTATTTAGATACATACTAAAACATTTCTCATGGCTCAACAACATACATACACACATTTAAGACAAGGTAAACATCTATTCATGCATAAGAGAAAGAAAAGAGAGCTACCTTTCTCACAATTGCACACTTTTTCCTTTTGGAATGTTTCCTCTCCCGTGGCCACACACTCACAATGATGTGAGACTTGTTTCCCTTGGCCTAGACACATCATATGGAAGCCAATTATGCTCTTGAACTAAATTATAAAGATACACATTCATTAGAAAAGCTAGGTAGTTCATATGGCTCTTTTATGTTTCCATAACGCCCCTAATGAAGCAACCCTATTAAAACATGATCTTTGCCCCATTCTCTTTATTCATTTATGATTCTTGACTCCTTTTAAGCCTCTTGGAGTCATCACACAATCAAATCAAGGAACCTAGCTAGGTGTTGCTTCTTTAAGCCATAATATGGAACCTATGATACTATCTCACTATCTATGGCTTCTAAATTTTTTTCTAAGGCTTCCTCTCATCCTTTCTCATCATATATAATGCAAAACTAAGTTTGGAAGAAATTAAAACACTCCTTAGGTACATGAACCCTCCTTGGCTGAGGCTATGCTTCTTAAGGACACTAAAGGAGTTGTTTTCATTTCTTTGATGGGAGATGCATGTAAGAGGCTCTCTTGGTTTCTTAGGGACTCACACAAACTCTTAGACACCTTAAATTATGGCTAGAAAGCTTCCTATAAACCAAGGTACAAGTGAAACCCTTGGCTAGATATCTTGCAAATCAATGGTTCTTTCTTGGATTTCTTTGCATATACTTGTCCCTCACAATCCATAACCCTTGGTTCCATCAAGACCACATGAAGAAACTCTCCTCCTTACTTTCTCTCTCTAGACTAAAGTTTAAATGGCTTAGAAACACAAGATTTTGAAAGTGTTTCAAGTAAAGTCTTACCTTAAAATGAAGCTCTCTTCACGTAGATTATTTTCCACTGATTGGTTTCTTGAAAAGAGTTCCTTTTTGGCTTGGCTCTAACCTAAATCTTTATGTTTTCAAGAAAATAAAACCAACATTAAAGAGCTTTTAGAGAGAGGAACAACTTTCTTAATTGGCACGGGATGAAACAAGGCTGTTTACTTACCTAAACGGAAGCTTAAACTTTTTCTCTCTCTCCCCTCTTAACGTCACACCATGGCTGCTCAATTTTCTGCAAATGGAAGCTTGGAGAAGGTGATGAGGTGTAATCTTACTTAAGAAGCTCTTTTACAACTTTTCAAAATGACCATTTTGCCCCTACATGCTTGTTTGCTCCATTTAGGCTCATTTCAACTTTTTGAGAACCGTCTTTTCATCATAAAATTTAGGTCCTCTAATTCATAAAATGGTTTTGGTTTCATCCAAATTGAATTAAAAACCTTCTCCAAATGAATCAATCAAAATTCAGGTCAATTGATACTCTAAAACATAAACTGGATGGTTTAAACCATTCTAGGGGTTTCAATGGTTTTTAGGGCCTCTAAGAACCTTAGAAAACTCATTTTTCCCATTTAAAAATTTTTCCTTTGAGTTTTCTAAAAAGTGCCAAACTTACAAAAATGCCATTATGTTTCGTTGCATTTTTTATAAGTTCCGTTTGGTTGTTCTGACTTCAGTTTCAGGGCACCTCTGATCTTGGATCACCATTATTTGAGGTCTAGAATATTATTCAAATTTTATTGGACCTTAATTCATTCTATCTAGGGGACTTCTTTTTGTAATCAGTGAATTACGTATCTTTACAGAGAAATCGAGCATTATATTTCTCATGTTTACGGAGGTACCAGATATTACGTTTCCTCCCCTCTTAAATAAATTCCATCCTTGAAATTTGGGGGTATAACCTCATTTAGCTTTTCTTATGTAGTCACTAACTGACCTTTTCTTTCCCTTTTTCCTGGATTTATTTATTTCTTTTAGAGATTAAGCTTTGCCGCTAGGGAATTTACGTTACTAGTTTACTATCTCTGATTCTCTTTTTCTGTGCTATTGTTACAGAGCCTTTGACTTACTCTAATCATAAGGGAAAGTAGTTTCTGACACTACAGGTACTCTTATACTCTAGCCTATCTCTTGGGAGAGCTTATTGTTTCATATTTAAATAATCTTATCCCATTTATAGGGACTGACTTTCCTGTCTCGTGAACTTACTTGCATATGCTTTGGGAGATAGCTTACTTAATATTAAATCTCCCTTATCATTTCTTAATGGCCTTCTATAAGATCTTATTGTCTCTCTCTATTCATTAAGACCCATTAGAGATCTTTATTTGCTTATTTAACTTACTTAAATATTAGTCCACTATTTATTCTTATTCATTCTCTCACTAGCTTATCCCATAATTTATCCTCATATCTCTTTCTATCATAGGTCTCATAGTTGTATTATTTACTAGGATCATAGATCCTTTTAAAAGGACTATTATTCTTAATCATCCAAGCCTCATTTCTTGCTTTGACTCTTGCCTTTTCAGGCCTGAACTGTGTTTTACTCTCTTTATTCACTCAAGAGAGGCTTATATAACTCTTCAACTTAATGACTAATCATCATACTCTTACTCTTTCCTATACTAGCATTGAAGAGAAACTACCACTGATTACTGTTGAATACTTGTGGGATGCTAATTTTCATACTCTCTGCTATTGGAGATATAGTTTACCACTTATCTCATCAAGACAAACTATACTTGACCTCTCTCTCAATATATAATTATGGTATATAAGGATCTCTTTATCCCTAAGTTAGGTCTAATGTCCACTGGGTAGTGGTTCATCTAGCTATAATATTGGAAAGCTACTTTCTTGCTTTCCTCATCCCACACACTATGCTCATCTCTTAAGATGTCTAGTCAGTGGTCTAATTGTCTGAGTAAAGCCTTTATATCTTTATGGCAATAGTCTACCAGACTTAGGAGGTCTTTAGTCTCTGAGATAAAACTGTCTGAAACTATACTAGTCTCTGAGACTAATTGATTTGGGAAAACTATCTCAGGCCGCCATCTCTCCAAAGAACTATTGTGACTATAACTATGGGCTCTCGATATCTCTATAGGATCTACTGCAACCCCTAGGTCTACTACAACCTCTCAAAGCCCTGTTAGGATCTATTGCAATGCGCTATACTGTGGTAGGATCTACTACGATCCATCTCTAGGGGATGTTAAGCCTAAGATTACTATATCTGATAGTAAAATACATGCTCACTAAGTCTAGTAACCATCGAACATAATGGCTAAGGCTAAACTTATATATCTACTATACTCTTCATATGAAGTGGGTTCTATATCGCTTATTTCCCTGTTGATCCCATTGGAACTATACGTAGAAGCATTCTGATTTTCACTCACTACTCTTTAGGGGATTCTCAAGTTTCCACTTCAAGCCTTTCTACTTAGGCTTTCCTTCTATACTCTTACTGGCTTGCTATACTTTACCTATACTCTTTCTATCTTTTATAATTGATGAATTACATATGTTTATAGAGAAACCGTGTATTACATTTCTCACATTTATGGAGGGTACCAGATATTACACCTACTAGAACCTTAATTACATAACTTACCTGTAAACCACAACTTATACACCCAGAATTCCACTAAAAAGCCAACACTTATCACATATCTTCCTCTCCCCCAAGCCCTAACCATATCTAACATACCTAAACCTTTGGTTTGATGCTAACTAAATGTCATACCTAACTTTATTTAGCTCATCCATACCATTCATGGGCTTAGAAATAAGATTCACAACCATTATTATGATCTTAAACACCAAAATCAGTCCACTTACATATGAAACCAAGTTATAGGAGTCCAAATTTGGTTCCTTCTTTTCCTCTAGTCATATTTATCATAAACAAATTTGATTTAGTCCATTTGGTCAGAAATTACACGTGAGACACCCAAGGAGTAGTCGTAGCCCAAATTGACATGGAAATCATAATTCTGTACAAAATTTGAAAATTCATATCTCAGGTTGCAAAACTCTGATTCCCCCAAATTAGGTGTCTATGGAAAGTTTAGGACATGAACTATATGCTGTAAAAAGTTTCAAATACAAATGAATCTATTTGGTCATGTAAAAGCCACAATGAACATAATTTGTCTTGGTTGTGCAACATTAGACCAACATAATCAAATCCCAAACTTCAATAGCTATATAATTCTGATTTACACAAACTTATGGTTATGGAAAGTTTATAATGTAAACTTTATGCTGTAAAATTTTATGAGCAACAAAGTTCATTTATCCCTCAAAGACATGAAAAACTAGAACTGGACAGTATGAATAGTACCAGGGACCAAACAACATAATTTTATAAACTTTGAAACTTTATGAAATATCCTATAGAGCTCTAAAAATTCTCATTCTTAGCTTGTTAGAAAGATCTATTTGGGGTCTAATTGCGTGTCAAATTTTAGACACAAACTAAGTCATTGGGGTCACTTTTGACATAGGTGTAGTTTAGGTTCTTTTTAGGATCATTCTTAGATTCAAAATGGACCAAATGATCTCTAAATCTTATTCTTCCACTTGAAGAAAATTTCAATAATCTTAAATATCATTTCCATTCACTTTATTACATGCAAAGAGGCTTGGATCAAAATATGACTATCTAACTCCCAAATTGCACATAAGTTTCATTGCATCACATAGGCCAAGTTAGAAACTAATTGCCATTTTATACATCCAAATGACTAGTATACATAGTCTGCTCATACACATGGTTCCAACATAAAACACATAATAACTACATCATTTTACATCATATGCCATTTAGGATACAAATGGATGTCATACTAATGCATTCATTATATATTGATACACATAATGCTTCTAATACATCATTCCTAGTGTCTAAGTCTCCCCAACTTTCTTTCTTTGGCTTTGTGATCCTAAAATGATTAGTGGCAAGACATGGATGAGACATTGGGAAGAATTTCAGTAGCCAATCTCAACCAATCAATGCATAAATAGAACATAATGAGAAAATGCCATGCATGTAATACAAGAATGACATTCATAAATTTCACGTAACTCAAAATGAAACTTTCAACATAAAAACTCATTCATTCTCAAGCCATGGCATCAACATAAACTAATTAGGCTTAACCAAACTTAACCTGGGACCAAGGAAGAGCTACTATACTCAATTCCAAATCTTAAGGAGCTAAGAGCCAAAAAGCAATTAATCTTATACATAAAACTTATCATGGAAATCATACTAAAACATATCACATGAATACATCAAGCAACAATGTATACAAGTATATCAACTCATTCAAGCAATCACAAGTATGCAAGAAAGGGAGATAAAGCTACCTTAAGACTTGTAAAAGTTTAAGATGTTGTTAACCCACTTTTTGGTTCTCTTATCTTGGCTTTCCTTGGCTTGACACCCACACTTTGGTGAATTTGAGTTAAATGGGCCTACACATAGCAATTGCAAGACAAATTTCTCCATTTGGATTCATTCTAAGTCTCATTATTTTCATTTAATCCCATTAAAGCCTATAATGGGATTTAGAGCTAATATAGGTCCATTAAGAAGCAACCCTTGGTTTTCACTTTCTAAACCCTAAACTCTCACTTGCTACAAGCCTTAGAAGTCCAAAGAAAGTCATTTGAATCATTATATGCTTGGTTAAAAAGGTTTAAAACTAACTTGCTTCTTTAACCCACTTTAGACCTTAAATGTTCAACTTTCAATCTAAAACTCCGAAATTCAATCCAATGATTCTATAGTTATTTATTCATCATATCTAAGTCTTTAAATTCATTAGAACTTAAGAAAACACTCCCCAAGTGTAACATCTTCATTCAAGCTCATCTCATACCTTTGAATAGTATAATTATCATGAAACATATACATAATTCTCATAGAGGAGGCATGAAGATTTGGACTTTTATTTGTAAGTCATCCTATTCAGAAACCCATTCGGTGTCACGTGGACCGTGTGAGCTCATTCTATGCATCCTCATATTTAATTACACAATTACAACTCATTTCAATCACAAAAAATAACTCATAACTCATGGAAACCGAAGGGAGACATGGGACATGCATATTTCTCCTCAGCCAGACTTGGCCCCATTTCTGGGCAAACTTGGAAAATTCATAAGTAAATCTAGAAAAATTGAAAACATGTACTCTTGGTCATTATGGAAATCTTAGACTGTCTACTTCATGGGAAAAATATATAAAAGTCATAAAATCCCACACATAACATGTTTGACACGCGAAATCAACTGCAGGTCGGAGGGGTTCCTGATACTGTCACAGTTTACTGATATGAACTTCAAAAATGTCTAACTAATTCCACACTCAAGCAATGCTTGCAAATGATACCACTATGGAAATATGTGGATGTTAACTAGAAAGGAAAAATATCTCCAAATCAGTTCATCAAGCCAAACTCCCGGAAATCGATGGAACAGTACCTCGGGTCTGGCAAGATGTCTGATACTGGGCAGAACGTTCGAAAATGTATATCTTCCTCTCTAGACCTCCAAATGAGGTGATCTCGGTGGCCACAGAAATCTTATGACCTCTAGTTTATTAATATAAAATTTCATAAGCATTGGATACCATTTGACCATCGGGTGACATAGAATTCAAAACTGCCAGTATGAACAGTATCCATACCAGAATCCATGAAAAATTCCAACTTTAAAAATTCATCAAATATTCTCTAGATCTCCGAAAATTATTATCTTTAGCTTCCCAAAAAGCTCTTGATGAGACCTAATTTCATGCCAAGTTTCAGGGCAAGACTAACTCATTTGGCTAAAAAATGGCATAAGTTTCCATTATGGTCAATTTTGGCTCCATATTGGGTACCAAAATTGCCAAATGGATTCCCCTTGGTCTTGGCACCTTTTGGGCAAGTTTAAAAGCATATTTTAGACTTGTGTCAGCTGCCCAAAGGGTCCCAAACCTCATGCATCTCATTTTGGCCATTCAACCCACATTTATACACATTTGCATCAAACTTCCAATTTGCATAACTTGGCATTACATACCCAAATTCATTTCTAAAGTTCATACATCATATCCATACATGTATACATCACATAATATCATATTTACATGTGTCTCAAGGGTCATGTTCCATTTACAATAATCATATACATCATTATGGCTCAAAAAGGGTAAAAGCTAGACATATGAATGTCAATCTCTCTTCTTCAATGTTGTTGGCTCCTATTAGCATATCCACTTAGTTCACCTAGCATGTTAGATCATTGGAGAGGAGGGGATGAGATTCAAAGAATCCCAATAGCTCATCTCCCATTGAATCACACATAATATGTACAAAGCAAGCTTCTCAAATGCATGTATGGAAAAATGGAAGTCATGGACATTTTCAAAGCAACCTTGGCATGTGAATCAATCATACAAGACATTCAAGAGTTCCCCAAGTGTTTGGATTGGCCTCACACTTCTCCTCATGGATTTTGGACTTGCCTCACCCGTTCTTTAAGAGCTTTGGACTCAACCATACTCTTGGGAGCCCACTTTGCTTTTGGGAGACTCTTTGCTATGTCTCAACCAAGCTTAAGGGTTCTTGGCTCATCCTCACCAAAGGGAAGAGTTCTTGGCCTCTCCTCACCCAAGCAAACTCATACAAACATCATAGATTCATCTAAAACATAACATGGCATCAAGGATCATGGAATATAAAGGCATGCTAGCATACTTTTCTTAGCTTGAAAATACACATACACACATTCTAAAATAAGCTAAACACACATTCATGCATGAGAGAAGGTGGAGAGAGCTACCTTGCATAATTTCACACACTTTTTCCTTAGTTTTCAAGTCTCCTCTTTTGGCCACACACCCACAATTTGGTGGAGATAGTTTCTCTTGGCCTAGATACAATTTATGGAAGCCAATTAGGTCTATGAAGCATATTCTAAGGCTACATCACTTACTAAAATACTAGATTACTATATAGGCTCCATTATGGTCTATAAAGGCACCTAATGAAGCAACACCTACAAATGACTTCTAGGCCTCATTCTTTCTTTTCAATTATGATTCTTGACTCCTTTTAAACCTCTTGGAGTCATCACATCATTAAAACAAAGGGCCTAGCATCATGTTGCTTCTTTAGGTCCTAATATGGAACCTATGGCACCAATTCACTTTCTTTGAGTTCTAAATTTTTTCTAAGGCCTCTACTCATCTTCACTCATCACATATGACTCAAGAATAGCCTTATAAAAATTTAAAACTCTCCCTAGCTATAGGAACTTGCCTAGGCCGAGACTATGGGGGGAAGAAGAGTTCATGGCCTTCTTGATTTTTCCTTGATGGGAGACACACTTGGGAGGCTTCTTATAGGTCTTAGGAGCTCAATCAAATACTCACACATGCAAGGAAACTCATATATCAAATCATTTTTTGCAAAGTGTTCAAGAGCTCTACACTTTTCTACTTAGAGTTCATTAATTTTTCTTGCAATTTCTTTGCTTTCTTGGATGGGAGGTGCATGTGGGAAGCTCTCTAGGGGTCTTAGGAGCATGTTTAAACATTCAATTAAGTCTAAGAACATTCATATAAAATCAGATTTGCAAGGGAGCATTTGGATCCCTAATGGTTCTATCTTGTCTCTTAATGCTCCTTTCTTGATTCTATTGGTTCCTTCTTAATCCTTATCATCTAAAACCTCTAATCCCTCCACAAATTGGGCAGAAAACAGCCCCTAAGAATTGGGCTCATGGTGCCCAAATTCGTGCAAGAGGAAGGGAGAGGGAGAAACTACCAAAGAATGGAAGTTTTACCTTGTTTTCTTGCTTCCTTTGGCTTGTTCTTCCACTTGGTTGGCTTACTCACTCAATTTTCGAAAATTTCCTCTATGTTCTGCCCCAAAAACAGCACCAAACTCCCCATTAAAATCATAGAAAGAAAGCTTGAGAGGAGAGGAGCAAGGTTCAAGAAGGAAGGATATGGAATTTCTTAAAGTTTCTTACCGTTTTCTTGAATCTCTTCCTCTAAAATCCTCCTCCTCTTGTGCGCCTAAGAAGCTGGAGTTTTCCTTTGAAATTGGGCAGAAGCAAGTTGGTCTTAGAGAGGAGAGAAAGAACGTGGATAAGAAGGAGCTAAAAGGCACTTTATGCAACTTTTTACTTTTGCATTTTAGTCCCTTTTCTTGGCTTTTTCATTTTAGACTCATATCAACTCCTTTTTGAAATCTGTCTTTTCCATCATATTCCTTAGGCTAGTAATCATAAGAATTGCCTTTGGAATCACTCAAAAAGGATCTAAAACCATTCCGAACCATTCGGTCAAAGTTTTGGTCAACTTTTACCGAAATCGCTCACCGAAGGGGTTTCAATTGTTTTAGGGGTTCCCATAGTTTTTAGGGCCTCTAAGAACCCTGGAAAGCTCAAATTTTCCATTTAAAAAGCCCTCCTATGAGATTTCAAAATTTTCCAAAAATTACAAAAATGCCCCTACTTTCTTCGGCAAATTTTCTGAGCTCTTCTGGCTCTGGTTTCTGGGCATCTCAAATCTCAAATCCTCATTTTCTAATATTTAAAATTTTATCATAATTTTAGTTGGCCCCAATTCCTTCTATTTCAAAGACTTCCTTTTATATTTAGCCCATTTCTTATGTTTACGGAGAAACTGAACATTGCATTTCTCACGTTTACGGAGGGACCGGATGTTACACCAAGTGCTCTCTTTCCACCTTGGCCAAACCTACACATAATTGGTAGCCATTTGGAGTTTTTTTGTTTCCTTCTAGGATTTTAATGCATGGAAACATTCCTTAACTTCTCTTATTCTAATTATACTCTCATATAGCTTAAATGATCCTCCTAGGGTTCCATAATTCATTAGGTGCAATAAAAACCCTAACTATCTTATTTTGAATTCTAAGACTCTTTTAATGATTCTAATGGCATATTCTTACTCTTTATAACTCAAAACCCTTCTCTCGATTCAATTTTGGCTTGAAATCAAAACCCTCTAAATTCTCTTAACGATGGCCAAACCAAGGGGGAAGAGGAAAGGCAAAGAGAAGCAACCATTTCTATTAAGATACATACCTTATGTGAATCCTTGCTAGATGGAAATTCTTATAGTGCTAATGGTTTCTTTAAATTCTCTCTTCCTTTCAAAAGTTTAGCAACATAAATGGTTCTTTCAAGAAGCCAAAACCATCCATAGAAAGGGTTTAGAGAGGAGAAGAAGTTTTATGAATGGAAAACCATGAAAAATGGCATAGTTTCTTACCTAGAGTGGCTTCCTCTTCCTTTTCTTCCTTGTAACATCCCTAATTACAAATGCATTATTTAAGCTTAATTGGTCTCTTAAACATGAGTGCTTAAGGTTAAACATTAATAATGGTTTGTTAATGGATGAAAACCTAGGGAAATTTGAACCTTTTTAGCTATTCCTAAATGCCAATTTGATAAGCAAGAATATTCATAATTGTAGGATACAAAATGCTCCTATAAGATCTCCATTATATTCACATTTAATTATAAGAAGTGTAAAACTTATTTACATTAGTTTCGAGTCAATACATGATATTACCATAGTGAGAACCAAGGTTTCTAAGCTAAAATGGGAGTTTGGAGAATTAAGTCATGACTTAAAGCAACTTTGCTGTAATATCCAATTTTCGTTTAAACGACGAAAATAGGTGCATTTTCAAAGCAAGTTCCCCGAAATGAATTAGTTAAGGTCCCAAAAAATATAAGTAACATTCTAGACTCCTAAAATTGAGAATCTTAGGCTCAGACAGAGAGAAAAATGGAATTAGAATGAAGAAATAAAATTTAACGAAAAACTTACGAAATGTAATGGCATTTTCATAATTTTGAGCAAATTTAGGAATTCACATGGGAGGGCTTTTTAAATGAAATTTTTGAGTTCTATGGGGTTCTCAAAGGCCCTGAAAATCATGGAAAGCCTTGGAATAGTTAAAACCCCTCCGATGGACGTTTTTTAATGTCAGTGTACCCAAACTTTGATGGATTCGTTCGAGAAGGTTTTAGTTCCAATTCGAGTGATTCCAAAGGCATTTTACTAAGCTGGGAATCCAAATTTTATAATGGAAAAGATAGTTCTAAAAAAGGTGCTAAAACAAATTAGAAACAAAAATGTCAAGAATGAATGGCAAAACAAGATTTTTTGAAAAGTCTTCCTTCCTCCCACCTATATATCTATGGTGCCCCACTCTGCCACTCATTTAGCTTTATATGTTTCTGCCCTAAACTAGAGAGAAAACCCTAGGAGAGTGGCACATAGGAGGAAGAGGAAGAGGAGGGGAAATTAAAGTTAAAAGGTATGGATTTTTAGTGGTTTTTCATGCTCTTTCCCTTGCAAACCTCTTCTTCTCCATTTTCCTTTCTTTCTTGTGATTATATTGAAGTATATGGATCTTTTTTAAGGGATAAATTAAGGAGAAAATTCGGATTTGAAGAGAGGAGGCCAAAGAAGGGAAGATTCAAGTGAGAAAACAAGGAAAAACAAGGTAATTTCTCCTTCCATGATTGCTACCCCTTGCTCCTCTTCTCTCCATGGTTTGCCCCACTCAAGAAACAATAGGAGGGCTTGGATTTTAGGTAGAACTAAGGGTGAATCTTAGGAAAAAGAGTGTGGAGAATAAGAATATGCAAAGGGAATTAACAAGTAACCATGGAAATTCAAGATAGCAATTTCAGGGTTTTGTGAGCTCCTTATAAAATCTGACTTGATACCTTAATTTCTATGTCTAAATGGAAGTTTAAATGAGCTCCTAAGATCCCTAGAATTCTTTCCATGTGCTTCATCCATCAAGAAAATAAAGCAAAGTCTATGAAGGTCATTATGCTTCATTGTCTCGGCCAAGGAGGGTTTGGATACCTAGGGAGAGTTTTAAATTTTTCTAAGCCCATTTTTGAGTCATATATGATAAATGAAAATGAGGGGAAGCCTTAGGAAAAATTTAGGAAGCCTAGAGAATGAATTAGTGCCTTATGTTCTATAATATGACCTAAAGAAGCAACATGTAGTTAGGTTCTCTGTTTCAATTGTGTGATAACTCTAAGAGGCTTAAAAGGAGTCAAGAATCATATATGAAAGGAATGAGTGGTGCTTAGAATTTATTTGATGGGTGTTACTTCATTAGGTGTATTCTTGGAACCATAAAAAGGTTAATAAACAAAGTTAGTGTGTGAGGAAGATGTGTGGTCTTAGAATTAATTCCATAAATCTAATTAGCTTCCATAAATTGTGTTTAGGCTAAGAGAAATCATTCCCACACCTTTGTGTGTATGAGGCCGAGGAAGGGAACGTTGTTTCAAGGAGAAAAGTGTATGGTTATTTCCAAGGTAGCTCACTCCTCCTTCTCTCATTCATGAATGCATACTTGACTTGTCTTTGAATGTGTGTATGTGTAATTTTAAGCCATGAAAATTATTCTAGCATGACTTTTGTTCCATGGTGCCATAATGTTACTATATGCTTTCATATGATGTTTCTTATGTGTACTTGGGTTTTCTTGAGTGTGTTGAAGCCAAGAACCCTTAACCATAGTGAGGATGAGCCAAGAACCCTTAGAATTGGTTGAGACAAAGTAAAGAGTCTCCCAAAAGTGAGGTTGACTCTTAAGAGTAAGGTTGAGTAAAAAATCTCTTAAAGAATGGGTGAGACAAGTCTAAAATCGACAAGTAAATGAGTGAGGCTAATCCACTTACTTGGCAAGCCTATGTATGCTATGTATGACTTGCTCAAATGTTAAAAATGTCTCTTGAATGATTGCACATGTCAATATGCCCATGCATGCATTTTCAAGACTTCTTTTGCATCTTTTATGTGTGATTGAAAAGGAGATGAGCTATTGGGATTCTTTGAATCTCATCCCTCCTCTCTAATGTTCTAACATGCTAGGTGGACCAAGAAAACAAGGAAATGGGAGCCAACCACTTGAGAAATAAGAATATGACATCAAAGTGCATAGATTTTGTTACTTTAAGGCTATATGAGTGGCAAATGTTGTAATCCATTATTGTATATGACCTATGACCTCTTGAGCATCTGTAATTATGTTAATATGTTATGTATAAACAAGAAATTATATTATGTGAATACTAGAATGTAAATTGAGCATGTAATGGCAAATTCAGCTTCTTGACGACTTGATGCATTAGTGTATAAGTGGAAGTGGAATGACCAAATTGAGATGCATGAGGTTTGAAACCACTTAGGCAATTCATAAAAGTTATATTCATGCTTTTAAACTTGCCCAAGAGGTGCCAAAAATCAAGAAAGACCATTTGGACACCTTTGGTATCTAATATGGAGCAAAATCGACCATATTGAAAACCTATACCACTTTTTCTCCAAATGAGCTCTTTTTGATCTGAAATTTGGCATGCATTTAGAACTTGTTAAGATCTTTTTGGAAAGATAAAGTGTAGAGTTTTTGGAGGTCTATGGAATATTTGATGAATTTTCAAAGTTGGAAAAATTTTTGAAATTGATTCAGTGTATTGTTCACTCAGGTTCGAAATTAAATTCTGTCACTCATGAGGCAAATGTGTTCAATTGCCATGAAATTTTATGAGAGAAACTAGACATTCCCAGTGATTTGTTCTAACTAGAAGCACCACATTTGGATGTCTAAAGAGGGAGATATAAATTTTTGAAGTTTCTATCTAGTATCAAGCATCCAAACAGACCTAAGTTATTGTTTGATCGAGTTTCAAGTCCTAGACATGCTGAAACTGGTATGAAGTTATCTTTTTCCTCTATCTGACATCCGTAGCTTTATAGATTGGTATTATTTGTATAGATTGATTTTTTGTGGAATTAATTGGACATTTTTGAAGTTTATAGTATAAACTTGTATTAGTACTAATAGCCAGTCAGACCTCTGCACCTTTTCGAATGTCAAAGATCTTATGTGTGATGTTTCATGACCTAAAAATTTTTGTAGCATAAAGTAGACATTTGTAGCTTTCTAGAATGATAAAAATATATAATGTCAATTTTTCTAAAATTAGTTATGATTTTTCAAAATTTGTGATAGAAAAGGAAAAATTTTGGCCGAAATAGCAACCATGATTTTTATGTATTCCCTTACCTTGCACGAACTCTAGGCCAATTTTGGTGATGGAAATGAGTTATATCAATGTAATTAAATATAAGAATGTGATTCATAAGCTCACGTGATTCACGGGATAATGAATGAAAAAATTTTATGCTACGCAACGTTAAAATATTCATTATTTTATATGCCATTTCTTGTGATTCTTAAAAAGTGCAGGGCATGAGACATAGAATTTGCATGAGAAAAACTAAAAATTTATGGTGTTACATTTGTTGTGTCCAAACTAGTTTTTGGAATCCAAGAACATAATTTCTAATCTTGCGCCATGGCTTAAAGTACCCATGTCGTGACTTAACTAGTTATTGGAACTTAAAAATGGAAAATTCTAGTCTCTCACCGTGACTCAAGCTTCCTGCACCATGATGAGGTTACATTCTGGAGCCTAGTGTTCAAAATTTCTTAATTCTTGTTATGGCAAGCTTTCCTCCAACCATGGAGAGATAAGCTATTGGATAAGCTCTCATTAAATTCCCCATGTTGCCCATGGCTTGAAGACCTGTGTAGTGATGCAATCATGTTCTGTTACCTTCCCTGGGAAAAATTTTTGTTTTGTGACGCGGTGAAGCACATTGTACCATGACACCCTTTAGTTCTGTAAAAGCCCTAGCCATAACTTAAGTAGTTTTGGCTATGGCTCAACCCCTTTTTAGTTCTTAACTCCTCATGATTCATTCCTACACACTTGTTTCCAATTGATTTCAAGGGTCTTCCTAAGATAAAATGCAAGGTCTTAGTGCAATAAATTCCTCTAGTACTAGCATTTTATTAGTGAACTAGACTTAAGAACCTATGTTTGGATTAAGGCAACTAAGGATTAATTTGTATAAGTAAAATTTCTCTCTATGATGGAAAGGAGTGTGGAACCTCAAATGACTACCCTACATTGTATGGCTCCTTACCAACTATCTTCAAATTACTTTGCACAAGTTTTAATGGTCTAAACTAAAATGTCCCTACTCCCAAGTCTGCCAAATGACCTTAAATACTAAATATAACACTTCCATATTTCCTATATTAGTCCTATATAGAAGTTAAAGTAACATACATAAAACCCAAAGCATACATTCAAGGTCATTATACTGATATCCATTAGTTTAAAATAACATCTCCATATAGGCATATGAGTTTTAGAAATGCTTGAGTGAATATCATTACATTGGAATCTATAGAAATTAGAGTCTAGTGTCTTAAGAGATAAATCCTTCATTACAAACATATTACAAGTGATATAATGTCTAACTTCCTATTAGTTATATCATTGATTACAAAACATTAAAATACCTACACTTGGCAGTATGAGTGCATGATGATACTATACAAAATAAATCACAAAATTAGCATCTACTTTAAGTCAAAATGGTCCAAGTGTAAAAATCCTACACTTAGCCTCAAATCAAGAATGTTCATCCACTTGCTTCCCCTTTTTCTTAATCAAAGAACATTCACCTGAAATTGTTAGCCCATAAAATATGGTGAGATATGAATCTCAGTAACTAAAAGATAATTTCATACATATGTACAATTTAATCAACATAAATGCACATTAAACATAGTTACTGAAAGCATCATTATCATCTATAAATGAACTAGTTGGGCTACCAATGACTACTATCCCTTACTAATAATCACATACATCATATTAATTCCTAATAACACATGGAAAGGCTTATCCATGGAACTAACTCCCAATTGAGTACAACATAGGCTTAGTGTATCCATGAGTCTGATCACAACTCAGTACTCGATCGAAGTACAATGTATAGGTGGTAGCCACACCACAACTCCACTAAGGATACATTCATAGTCCACAACAATAATCAAGTAGCCAACCAATCATTTAGCACAGCAAAGGATCTGTATGCAACAAATATTAGATTAACAATGCACATATGCATGGAATTAAAATTCAAACCCTAGTTACTTCACTTGATTGTGTATTGTTCTAAAGTCAAGATAAGTTTGCACACTCTAGAGGTCCCATATTAAATCAAATCATATTCAAATCACTAATTATAGCATAAATCAAACACCATAAGATTATACTATCAAGAATTACCTAAAAATCACTTACCTAGCCACCAAAGGACTCTAAGTTTGGGTTTGAGCTTCCTCACATTAGAAATCACAATATTCCACTCCAATTTCTGGGTATTTTGGCACAAAATCAAAGCTCATTATGTAAGTCAGCCATTGGGGCAACTAACTAACAAAAAATACATCAAAATAAGAAGAAGATGCTTACCTAATAACCCCTCTAACCTCAACCTCTGAAAATGAAGTTGGAATCCATCAAAATAACAAAGTTCAGATTTGAGAAGAAGATGAAAATCCTCAAAATGACAAACCAATTAGATCAAAATGTCGAGAAGAATGAGAGGAACAAGTTTCATATAGATTACCTTAGCCAATTCTTTCTCTAGAAGTGAGACATAGTGGAAAAATGCAGAAAAACCCTAGGCTTCCTCTCTAGATGTAAAAATGCTCTTATGTTCTACAACCAATACTCACTTTAGCACACCAAAATAATGTGGGTAACTTACACTTAGGGTTTTAGACCCAATGGGCCTTATTCCAATTGGATTTAGAAATTTGCTTATTGGGCCATGTGTTTAAGGGTTAAATTGAGGTAATGAGAGTTAGGCTTGCAAGAAACTAGGGTTAGGGTTCCATAGTAGGTTCTTCGTACAAATAAATTAGCCCAATTATTAAATTTCTAACCCACTAGAAATTTAAATCGACAATAATAATTTATTTTCTCCAAAACTACCAAAGACAATTATTTGTCTTAAAATGCCTAAAATAATCCTATTCTCCAAAAAATTTCCATTTTCCTTAATTTGCCTAATTTTCCTTATAATAATTCCTTAATTATCCATAGTTACTCTTGATAAATTTTGGGTGTTACATTCCTCCCCTTTTTTGGCAAGCCTTTGGTTCTGTTTCAAAGTGTTCTAGATCAGTTTTGAGGGGTTAGTAGCCTGGCTGGTATGATATAAGGGAGAAAGTGTAATACCATATCAAGATAGCATTTAATTCTTAGCACAAAGTGCCTAAAGTATCTAATTTCATAAATTCAATACTTTTAGTAGCGAACAATACTATCATTAAAAGTTAAAATAATTCATTTCTAATTTAATGAATCATTTTAATTTACCAAACTCATCTTCCATCCTTAATACACTTGTTCATACAGAATCATCTCAAAAAGAAGCATGGAATTCGGATATAAACCATGCACATCAAGACTAGTTAAATTCATAAGCTTCCATACAATTCTATATTCTATCACAATTTTTAAAAATTCATAACTTGAACTAGAAAATTCCAAATCATGCAAACTATGGCTTTCTGAAAAGTTCAAGACATCATCTAAATGTTGTAAAAAGTTTAAACCAAGAAAATATCATTTGTCTTATGAAATTCTAATGGAACAGTAGCTATGTTAGAATATCACCCAAGCCCAGACCTGGAACTTTAAAACTTTATATCTCACTACAGGGCTCCAAATTGAGTGATCTCAGTGGCTATAAAAAGCTTATGAGGCCCAATATGTGCCTATAAGACTTCATGAGCATTGGACTTCATTTAGCCCTTCAAATACACTAAAAACTAGATTGACCAAATGCACAGTGTATAGGCATTTTTTGTATAATTTAGCTAACTTTGGGAAAACATAATAAATTCTATAAAGCTCCAAAAATTATGTTCTTTGACTTTATGGAAAGCTTTTGATGGGATCTAAATGCTTGCCAAATTTCATGCCAAGATACGTCCATTTGGTTTGGTTTTGGTTCAAGGGAAGAATATGGCTCAAAATGGTAACAATATGGCATCAAATGGTCAAAAATAGTTTCCCACATATAATATGACCATTTGAGCACATCCAGTGTTTCAAACATAGCATATAGAAGAATCACAATAGATCCAAAATACCATAGAACTCAAAACCACTCCCTCACTTAGTCATTTACACATGCATTCCATAGCTCAAGGATGTCAAAAACTTAAGATCCTATATATTTGGTTCCAAATGTGGTTCATACATCATATTTACATACTTTTACACATGATTGAGCGTTTACATCTCATAAGTAGCATATACATTCATACTTTGACATTAATTTACATAAAATCATATTTATTATCAAAATAACATGTCTCAAGCTTATTGGCCTCTATTCTTGGCTCCATGAGCATTACATAGACATGGTTAGATAAAAAGTGGGGGAGAGTGAGATTCAGTGAGATTCAAAGAATCCTAATAGCTCATTCACCCTTTCAAGTAAACACATATGGCATGTTATCATGTCAAAGAAGGCAAGTATGCATCCAATGCTTCCAAATACCACACGTAAGCATGTTTCCAGATCATATGAATATATCAAGATCAAAAGCAAGCTCTAGGGACTTTTAGTCTAGCCTCACCCAATTATTGGGATTTTTGGATTAGCCTTACCTA
This sequence comes from Erythrophleum ivorense, assembly GCA_026724425.1. NCBI lineage: Eukaryota > Viridiplantae > Streptophyta > Magnoliopsida > Fabales > Fabaceae > Erythrophleum > Erythrophleum ivorense. The sequence goes on from JAIUCV010000009.1 coordinate 19,022,064, forward strand.
CTTCTTAGGGACTTCTGACTTAGCCTTACTCTTTCTTGAATCTTTTAGCCTTGTCTCACCTATTTTTAGGGACTTTTAGCTTCACCTCACCCGAATCAAAGGACTTTTAGTATGACTTCACCTATCAAGAGTCATCTCACATTCAAAATGCAAATCAAGAAGTATAATGCTACCAAAGCATCAAACCAATAGCTATAGGCATGTTTTATGATTCAAACATACATATAAGCAATCAATGACAATCAAACAACCAATAAATGTATACAAAATGGATGAAGAGCTACCTTGGGTCAAGAAACACAATTTCTCCCTTAGTTTCTTAGCTTCTTGGTTCGACCTCACATATATACTTGGAGGAGGCTTGATTTACTTGGCCTATACACATCAAACAAGACACAAATACATCAATGGAACCATTTCTAACCTCACTTAAACTTTACACAAGTCACTTCTAGCTTATGGCATGCATATGTTTCCATACAAGAGCATAATGAAGCAACTCATATAACGCATCATTTTGGCTCCAATTTCTCACTTAATCTAAGTCACATGACTCCATTTAAACTCATTAGAGTTATCACCAACTCAAACTAAGGAGCCTAACACCAAGTTACTTCTTTATGCATAATGGAACCCTACGCTTTCAACTTTCAAAATATGGTTTCTAAATTCAAACCACTGGTTCTTTTGATGTCTATAATTTATATCTAGACCATTGCTATTATTGGAATCAAAGAAAACTCTCCTAGGCCTAAGTGCTTGATTCTCTTCTTGGCTAAGACATGTATCAATTTATGATCCCATGGAGTTTTGTTAGTTTTTTTAGGGAATTTGTCACTTGTAAAACTTCCTAGGTTTCTTATAAACTCAAGCATACTCCTACACAACCTAGAATATCATTAGAAAGCTTCAAATTTCTCTAGGTGTAATCAAAACCCTAATTTTCATAACTTGTTATCTATAGGTTCTTTTCGAGTTCTAATTATTCCATATGATTCCCCATGCTTCAAAACCCTAAGTTTAGACAAAATACATAAGCAAGAGGAAGCTAAGAAGAAGCAAGTTGAGCCATGGTTTCTTACCTTGTTTTAAAGCTTATCAAGAGTGATTTTCTAAGCTTCCAAGAGTTTCCCTAATTCCTTTCTTCCCTCTACTGAACTAGCCATAAAATAGCACCATTTAAGTCTCTAAAACCATGAGAACAGGAGGAGAAAAAGGAGAAGAAATTTAGTAAAAGGAGAAACATGAAAAATAGCAAAATCTTACACTTTCAAACCTTGATTTCTTCCTCCCTTGCTCCTCCCTTGGTATGCCATTTAGAACTGCCTTTGGTTCTATTTTAGACTAAATGGAAGTCGATTAAAAAGAGGGAGAGAAGTGGGACATGATTTGAGGAGGTGGAGTGTAACGAACGTAATTTCTGTAAAATAATGAAATGAGCCATACAAATGCAAGTCCTTCAAAATGACCTACATAATATCCTAACAAATTTGGATAGAGTCCTAGACTCCTAAAAATGATAATTCTAGGCTCATAAGAAAAGAAAAACGGAGTTAGGAGGAAGAAACAATTTGCAACAAAAATTAATGAAACGTAATAACATTTTCATAAATAAATGCAACTTTTGGAAAACCACATAGGATGGATTTTTAAATGAAAATTTTGAGTTGCCCAAGGTTCTCAAAGGCTCCAAAAACTATAAGAAACCCCGGGACTGGTAAAGCCCTTCTGGTGTATGTTTTTCAATGTCAATTAACTCTAACTTTGACCGATTCGTTAGGTAAGATTTTAGCTCCAAATTGAGTGGTTCCAAAGGCATTTTATTAAATGAGGAATCTAAATTTTATAATGGAAAAGACAGTTTCAAAAAGGAGATAAAACGAAGCTAAAACAAAATTGCCATTATGAAGGGACAAAATTGAAATTTTTGGAAAAGTATGTTTCTAGAAACTCCCACACACTTCTCCTTTCTTCCTCCATCTTCTTAAGCAAGAAATTTTCTGCCCAAATTTCAGAAATGAAAGCTCTCTTCTAGGCTTACAAGAAGGGGAAGAAAAGGAGAAGAAAAATTAAGGAAAAGGTAGGTAAATCCATGGAATTTCATGCTCTTTCTTCCTCTAACCTTGCTCCCCTCCTTCTTTGCTTTCTTTCTATGGTTTTCTTGAGATGTTTGGTTCTGTTTTTGGTCTAGAACTTAGAGGGGTAGTTCAAATTTTTCAAGGATAAGAGAACCAAGGAAGAAAGGCTTTGGAAGCAAACTTGAAACTAAGGTAACTAGTTGTTGTTGTTGCTTCTCCTTGTTGCTTCTTTCTTAGGGAATTTTTGGCCTAGATCAAAACCAAAGGAAGGGAGGATGCTCTATCCAAATACAAGGAAGGAACAAGGGTTTTAGGCCATGGGGAGATAGAATATGGCAAGAAATTTCAAGAAAAACTAATAGAAAACAAGTTAGAAAAGTGTAGTGTTTTCTAGGGTTTTACAAAATCTGATTTTATATAAATGTTTCCTTGGCTATTTGAGTATTTCCTTGAGCTCCTAAGACTCTAGAAAGCCTTCCAAGTGGCTCTCCCATCAAGGAAAAATCACAAAGTCCATGAACCTCCATTATGCTGCATATTTCGACCAAGGTAGGTTCATTAGGCTAAGGGATATTTTAATTTGTTATAACCTTGGTTTGGGACTTTATATGATGTTAGAAGATGGGAGAAACCATTGTAGAAAATTTAGGAGCCATAGATTGGGAGATGGGACAATGGTGTCCATAATAGTGCTTTGTGAAGCAATTTGGTTTTCCAATTGTGCAATTGAATGTGTGATGGCTCCAAGGACCTTAAATGAGTCCAAGAAGTTTAGAAATAACAAGAGAATGGAGCCTAGAACTTGAAATGCAAGAGTTGCTTCATTAGGCCAATTATGGAACCATAATGCCAAGTATGAAACCAAGTGTGTGTTTAAGCTTTAGTTTAATGTCTTGGCTTACTTCAATTATGTGATTGTGTACTCCTTGTGATGTCTAGGCCAAGAGAATAATCAACCACCTAAGTGCTCTTGTGAAATCAAGGAGGGAAAGGAATTAGCAAAGTAAAGCTTACATTAATTAAAAGATAGCTTTCCACCTCATTCTCTTGTATTCTTATGTGCATATGCGTATGTTGTGTGCTTGTATATGCTATTGTGATTTGAGAACATGCCACTTGATGTCTTGAGGTTGCATTGGTACTAATGTGTTGTCTTGAATGCCATTGATTATGAGAATGGCTCTTAAGGGTGAGATGATGCCAAAAGTCCCTTAAAGTGGGTAAGGATGTGCCAAAAGTCTTAAGACACGGGTGAGGCTAGACCAAAAGTCTCTTGGATGGGTGAGGCTAGGTCAAAAGTCCTAAGGCCAAGAGTGGGGCAAATCCAAAAGTCCTAGAAATGGGGTAAGGCAAAACCAAAAGTCCGTAGAGCATGAAAATGGCTTGATGTAGAAATGTGGTATTATATACTTTATAGTTGCACACTTGAGGTTTTGATGTATGTATGTTTTGAATATATGTATGAATGAGTGTGTGAGCTATTAAGATTCTAGGAATCTCACTCCCCTTCCCTCCATTATCTTGAAATGCCTAGGTGATGTTTAAGAAACAAGGAGTGCAAGCCAAAGACCTTGAGACATTATGTAAATGTATTTGAATGTCAAAGTGAGCCTGTACATATTATTTTTGTTATGTAAGACTATGAACAAATGTAAAATGATGTATGAATATGATGTAGACCTTATATGACACTCCATAGAATTATGCAAATTGGCTCTTGGATGGCTTGATGGAACTCTGCATTCTTGGATGTGGTATAATCAAATTTAAATGCATGGAGCTTGGGACCATTTGGGCAGCTCTCACAAGTCATAATTATGCTTTTAAACTTTTCCAAGAGGTGCCAAACTCAAGAGGAGGCCATTTGGACCAAAGTGACTCTTGGTAGGGAGCAAAAATGACTATGGAGGAGAAGGAGTTTGCTAAAGAGAAAGCATGAAAAATCAAGAAAATTCATACCTTTTTCCTTATTTTTCTCCTCCCTTTCTTCTCTTCTTGGTGTGCCTTAAACCCTAGCTCTCTCCTCTGGTTTAGGGCAAAAACAATTATGGCTAAATGGATGAGGAGGTGGGGCGTGACCTATATATAGGTAGGTTTAAGAAACACTTTTCAAAAAATCCAATTTTGCTCCTTTGTCTTGGCATTTTCATTTCCGATTTGTTTTAACTCCTTTTTGAAAACTATCTTCTCCATCATTAAATTTAGGTTCCTAATTGTATAAAATGACTTTAAAATCACTTAATTTGGAGCTAAAATCTTCCTAAACAAATTTGTCAAAGTTCTAGCTCACCACCATTAGAAAACATCTACCAGAGGGGCTTTAACTGAAGAACTCAAAACTTTCATTTAAAAAGCCCTCCTATGAGAATTCTAAATTTTTTCCAAAATTATGAAAATGCCATTACGTTTCATTGCCTTTTCATAAAAATCTATTTGGCTGTTCTGGCTCTGGTTTCAAGGTACCTCTAACCTTGAATCACCATTATTTGAGGTCTAGAATATTATTTTAATTTTATTGGACCTCAAATCACTCTATCTAGGAGACTTTCTTTTGTATCCAATAAATTTCATACGTTTACGAAAAAATCGTACGTTACGTTTCTTGCATTTTCTCTTATTTTCAAAGAACCTAATATTACAAGTTGTTTTCATAGATGACATCCTCATCTATTCTAAGAGTAGAGAAAAACATGAGCATCACTTGAGATTAGCCCTAGAAACCTTGAGAGAAAAATAGTTGTATGCTAAACTTAGTAAATGTGAGTTCTGGCACATTGAAGTTCAATTCCTAGGCCATGTGATCTCCTAGACAGGGGTCACAGTAGATCCCCATAAGGTAGAAGCAGTGTTACAATGGGAGAGACCTAAGATAGTGACAAAGATCAGGAACTTCCTAGGTTTAGCAAGTTATTATAACAGGTTCATTCAGGGCTTTTCTCATATAGTAATGCCACTTACCAGAATGTGCCATTTGTGTGGGATGAGAAATGTGAAAGGTGTTTTCAAGAGTTGAAACATAGGTTAACCACGACCCCAGTTTTAGTACTTCCTAATCCTAGAGAGACTTTTATAGTTTATAGTGATGCCTCTAAGAAAGAGGTAGGATGTGTGATTATGCAGAAAGGCCGAGTGGTAGCTTATGTCTCTAGACAATTAAGACCACACAAAGAAAATTACCTCACACAAGACCTAGAGCTAGCTGCAGTGGTGTTTACTTTGAAAATATTGAGAAACTACTTATATAGGGCAGCCATAGAAATTTATAATGACCACAAGAGCCTTAAATACTTATTTGAACAGAAAGAGTTGAATATGAGACAAAGGAGATGGTTAGAATTTTTGAAAGATTATGATTTCACTCTAAAATACCATCCTGATAAGGCTAATGTGGTAACTGATACCCTGAGTAGAAAATCCATACATATGGCTTATATGATGATCAGAGAGTAGAAGTTAATTGAGAAATTTAGGGATATGAATCTCTCATGTAAGGTACATTCGGGGAAGTTGTTAATGAGTGAAACCCAAATAGAAAATGACCTAAGAGATCAAATAAGAAAGGCCCAGCAAATAGATGACCATGTAAGCAAGATAAGATCCCAGATAGCCCAGAGTGGCATTCAAGTATTTAATCTGTCGGAGGATGACATAGTGAGGTATAGAGATAGGCTATATATGCCTAGAAATGCTAAGATTAAAAAGGGAATATTAAAAAGAGAATATTCATCCAAGTAGTAATAAGATGTATCATGATTTAAAGAAAATGTTTTGGTGGCTTGGAATTAAAATAAACATAGCAGAGTATGTTTCTTGATGTTTGGTATGTCAGAAAGTTAAAATAGAACACCAGAAACCAGCTGGGTTACTTCAGCCCTTAGATGTCCTAAAGTAGAAGTGGGATAGTGTAGCTATGGATTTTGTCATAGGTTTACCCAGGACATCATCAGGGCATGATGCCATATGAGTAATAGTGGATAGATTAACAAAGTCAACACACTTTTTAGCAATGAAAGACACTCTTACCTTAGATAAATTAGCCCAGCTATACATTTAGGAGATTTTTAGATTACATGATGTGCCAGGAGCATAGTGTCAGATAGAGATCCTAGATTTACTTTGAACTTCTGGAGATCATTATAAGATGCCCTAGGTACTAAGCTCAAATTTAGACAGCCTATCACCCCCAAGACAGATGGTCAGACGAAGAGAACCATCCAAATCCTAAAGGACATGTAGAGGGCGTGAGTATTATAAATGAAAAAAAATTAGGATGCATACTTGCCTCTAGCAGAATTTGCTTATAATAATAACTATCATGCAAGTATACAGATGGCACTGTATGAGGCATTATATGGGAGGAAGTGTAAGTCTCTAATGTGTTAGGTTGAGCTAGGAGAGAGGAGCCTGATAGGTCCAAAATTAGTGGACTAGACTTCTAGACAAATTGAAACTATAAGAAAGAAACTATTAATAGCCTAGAGTAGATAGAAGAGTTACATAGATAGACATAGACAGCCGTTAGAGTTTGAGGTTGAAGACCATGTCTTTGTTAAAGTGTCTCTAGTCACAGGGATAGGTTAGTCTATTAAAAGTAAAAAACTTAATCTAAAATACATAAGTCCATTCCAAATTCTTGATAAAGTAGGACTTGTAGCTTATAGACTTGCCCTTTCTCTAAACTTAAGCCAAGTTCACAATGTATTCCATGTATCCCAACTTAAAAAGTACCAACCCTACCCCTCACATGTCATAGAATATGAAAATGTGCAGTTACAGGATGATCTATCATATATAGTATCACCAGATTGGATTGTGGATGCTAGACTTAAGCAGTTACAGAATAAGATGATATCACTGGTGATAATGGTTTGGAAAGGGTTATCTCCTGAAGAAGCTACCTGGGAGCTAGAAGAAGAGATGAGAAAGAAGTATCTAGAGCTCTTCCCATGAGGTATGTTATTTAAATTTGAAGGGCAAAATTTATTTAAGGGGGGAGAATTATAACGTTTGATTTTTGTTAAAACCACGGAAACAGATATGTTTTCAAAGTAGGTCTTCTAAAATGAATTGATTAAGGTCTAAAAAATTTAGAATAATAATTTAGACATTAAATAATGAATTTAGGAGGCCAGAAGTACCTTGACACAGAGGCTAAAATGGTCGAATGGAAATTAACGAAAGTTATGAAAGGTAATGGCATTTTTGTAAGTTTGAGCAAATTTTAGTATTCACATAGGAGGGCTTTTTAAATGGTAAATTTGAGTTCTCTAGGGTTCTCGAAGGCCTTGAAAACCATGGGAAGCCCCAGGACAGTTAAAACCCCTCTGATGTACATTTTCTAATGTCGATTGACTCAAACTTTGACCTTTTTGTTCAAGAAGGTTTTAAGTTTGATTTGAGTGATTCCAAAGGTATTTTATAAGATTGAGGACCTAAATTTTATGATAGAAAAGACAGTTCTCAAAAAGGAGCTAAAATGAATTGGAAATGAAAATGCCAAAAGTTAGGGACATAAATGAATTTTTGAAAGAAATTATCTCTTAAACCTTTTATAAGAGTCACACCCCTTCTTCTCCTTTCTCCACTCACTTTATTTCTATCAAAAAATTAGAGAAGACTCAAGAGAGGGAGGTGCACAAGAACAAAGGGAGAAGAGGAGGAGAAAGCCAAGAAAAAGGTGAGAAATTCATATAAATTCTTGTTCTTCCTTTAGTAAATTTCTTCCTCTCCTTTCCTCCTCTCTTCCTATGCATTTAGTGAGGTGTTTGGATTTTTTTTTAGGGTAGAACAGAGGGGAGATTTTTGAATTCAAGGAGAAGAAGCCAACGAAGGTGAAAAACAAGCAAGGGAAACCAAGGAAACTAGGTATGTTGCTATCTTTATACTTGATTCTCCTTCTTCCTCCTCTTGTGTGTGTTTCGCCCTACCTAAGACCAACCAAGAGGAGTTGGATTTCTAGCTAAACCAAGGATGAATCTTAGGAAAATGAAGGAGGAGAACAAGAATATGCAAAGGAAACAACAAAATAACCATTGGATTTCAAGATAGAAAAGTTAGGGTTTCAAGTGTTCCTTTAAAATTCTGAATAGATTCCAGAATTTCTAGGCCTAAATGAGTGTTTGGATGAGATCATATGATCCCTAGAAAGCTCCTCTTATGCATCTTCCATCAAGAAGACAAAGCAAACTCACTTGGTGTCCTTATGCTCCATAGCCACAACCTAGAGAGGTTAGAGCACCATAGGGTAGTTTCAATTTGTTCCAAGCTGATTTTTGAGTCATATATGATGGAAGAAGATGAGAGAAAGCCTTGAAAAAATTTTAGAACCCATGGATAGTGAGATAGTGTAACACCATAATTTCTAGCTCATTTCATAACATTCTCATGCATCACATCATCAATTCCATGAAGGAAGTGAGAAAAGTCCATTAAAATAATACATTTTCTTATGTTACGTCATGTATAAAAATTTCATTCAGTGTCACGTGGACTGTGTGAGTTCACATCATACATTCTCATATTTAATTACATGAATACAACTCATTTGCATCATAAAATATGGGCCACAACTCATGGAATTCAAAGGAAGACTCAAAATACTCATGTATATTTTCAGCTAGAATTTTGCTCTTTTCTGACCAAACTTTGAAAATTCATAACTAATTCTAAAAAATTTGAAATCATATATTATTAGCTATTATAGAAATCTACAGATGTCTACTTCACACTAAAAATATTCTCAAACCATAACATCCATCACAGAGGACGTTTGACATCCGAAAATGTCTAGAGATCAAACTACCCACTGATGCTATCATAGATTTCTGCAGCAAATTTTGAAAATGTCCAATTAATTCCAAAAAATCCAATCCATGCAAATGATATGAATATGGAAATCTGTGGATGTTAGCTAGGATAGAAAAATAACTCCAGACCAGCTTAGGCACTGAAAGACCTCGAAATTTAATAGAATAGTAACTGAGGTCAGGTGAAGCTCCTAATACTGGACAGAATCTTTAAAGATTTATATATGTCTCTCTAGACATCCAAATGAGGTGTTTCTAGTTGGCACAATCATTGTGAATGTCTAGTTTCTATGTATAAAATTTCATGGCAATTGGACATCATTTGAGCCCTATGTGATAGATTTCATTTTCAGACCAGATGAATAGTGCATCAGACCAAAACTAGAAAATTTACCAACTTTGAAAATTCACTAAATATTCTGTAGACCTTCAAAAATTATGGTATTTTGGTTCCCAAAAAGCTCTCATCAAGCTTTAATTGCATACCAAACCTCAGATCAAGAAGAGCTCATTTGGCCAAAAAGTGACATAGGGTTCTATTATGGTCAATTTTGGCTTCATATAGGGTACCAAAATGACCAAATAGCTTTCCTTGGGTTTTGGCACCTTTTGGGCAAGTCTAAAAGCATAATTAGGACTTATATGAGCTGCCCAAATGGTTCCAAACCTCATGCATTTCATTTTGGCCATTTTATCTACGCATATGCATAATTCCATCATACCATTCATGAAGCTAATTTGCCATCATATACTCAATTCACATTCTAGTGGCTACATAACATATTCTCTCATTCATACATGGCATAATATTATAATTACACATGTTCAAGAGGTCATAGACCATATACATCATGGGATTACATTCTTTGACATAAATATGGCCTTAAAGAATAAAAGACTATACATTAGGTTGTCAAAATTTTTCCTTCAAGGTAGTTGGCTTCCGTTACCTTGTCCACTTGGTCCACCTAGCACGTGAGATCATTGGAGAGGAGGAAATGAGATTCAAAGAATCCTAATAGCTCATCTCCCATTCAATCATACGTAATGGATGCAAACAAGTCTCATAAATTATGTATGGTCATATAGATATGTGCAAGCATTCAAGAAACATTTTCATCATTTAAGAAAGTCATACATAGCATACAAAGGCTTGCCAAGCAAGTGGATTGGCTTCACCCAATTTCTTGTGGATTTTGGACTTGCCTCACCCTTTTTTTAATACATTCTTAGACTCAACCATGCTCTTGGGAGCCCACTTTAATTTTAGGAGACTCTTTGTTTTATCTCAACCAATCTTAAGGGTTTTTGGCTCATCCTCACCATAGCTAAGGGTTCTTGGCCTCACTACACTCAAGCAAACCCAAGCACACATCAAAACATCATATGAAACATAATATGTCATCATAAAACCATGGCATATGAAGTCATGCTATCATACTTTTTATGGCTTAAAAATACACATACACATATTCTAAGACAAGCTAAGAATACATCCATGCATAAGAGAAGGGGGAGAGAGCTACCTTGTACATAATCACACACTTTTCCCTTTGGATTCAAGCTCTTCTTTTTGGCCATACACACACAAAGAGGTGGAGATCATCTCTCTTAACCTAAACACAATTTATGGAAGCCAATTAGGTTCATGGAATTAATTCTAAGGCCATACACTTGCTTGAACTTTAGCTTGGTTTATAAACTTCATTATGGTTCCATAATTGCATCTAATGAAGCAACACCCCTCAAATAAATTATAGGTTCCATTCTTTCCTTTCAAATATGATTTTTGACTCCTTTTAAGCCTCTTGGAGTCATCACACAATCAAAATCAAGAGCCTAGCTATATGTTGCTTCTTTAGGTCATAAAATGGAACATAAAATACCAACTCACTTTTTATGAGTTCTAAATTTTTTTCAAGGCCTCCACTCATTTTTATTCATCATATATGACTCAAAAATGGGTTTAGAAAAATTAAAAACTCTCCCTAGGTATGCTAACCTCTCTTGGCCAAACCTAGGAAGCATTTTGCTCTCCATGAACTTTGCTTTATTTTCTTAATGGAGGAGGCACATGGGGAGACTTCTAAGGATCTTAGGAGCTCATTTAAACTCTCATTTAGACATAGGAATGAAGGTATCAAATCAGATTTTGCAAGAAACATATGAAACCCTAGACTTTGCATCTTGAATTTCCATGGTTATTTGTTAATTCTCTTTGCATATTCTTAATCTCCACACCCTTTTTTCCTGAGAATCACCCTTGGTTCTGCCTAAAAATCAAATCCTCTCAAATCTTCTCAAGTGGGGCAAAATGGTAAAGAGGAGCAAAGGGTAGCAACCATGGAAGAAGAAAATACCTTGTTTTCATGGCTTTTCTCACTAGAATCTTGTGTTCTTTGAGCTCCTCTCTTCAAATCCGAATTTCCTCCTCAATTTCTCCTCTAAAACAGATCCATATACTTCATTATAACCATAGCAAATGAAGGAGAATGAAGGAGAAGAGGTTTGGAAGAGAAAGAGCATGAAAAATCATGAAAATCCATACCTTTCTACCTTGAATTTCTCCTCCTTTTCTTCCTCCTCTTATGCACCTCATCCCCTAGGGTTTTCCTCTGGTATTAGGTAGAACATGGTCGTGCATAATGAAGGAAGAGGAAGGGTGCATCATATATATAGGTGGGAGGAAGTTACACTTTTCAAAAAATTTTATTTTGCCTTTCATTCTTGGCATCTTCGTTTCTCCTTTGTTTTAGCTCCTTTTTTAGAACCGTCTTTTTCATTATGAAATTTAGGTTCCCAATTTAGTAAAATGCCTTTGGAATCACTCAAATTAGAGCTAAAACCTTCCCAAACAAATCTATCAAAGTTTGGGTGCACTGATGTTGAAAAACGTCTACCGAATGGGCTTTAGCTATCCTAGGCCTTCCCATGGTTTTTAGGGCCTCTAAGAACCCTAGGGAACTCAAAATTTTCATTTAAAAATTCCCCCTATGTGAATTCCAAAATTTGCTCAAAATTACAAAAATGCCATTACATTTCATAAGCTTTTCGTAAGAAATTGTTTCTTTATTCTAGCTCCATTTTTCTTTCTGTCTGAGCCTGGGATTCTCATTTTTAGGAGTCTAGAATGCTTCTAAATTTTTTGGGACCTTAACTACATCATTTCAGGCGACTTCCTTTTATATCCGGTGAGTTTTATTCATTGACAGAGAAACCGTACATTACGTTTCTCACATTTTTTCTCGTTTGTAGAGAATTGGATGTTGAAGATGGTAGCATAAATTCGATATTATGGGTTAAAGAAGCAACATCTCGCTAGGCTCCTTAATTTAATTGTGTGATACTCCAAGAGGCTTAAAAGGAGTCAAGAATTATAAATGAATGATTAGCTCGAGTTCTAAGCCACTTCTTGAGATGGTTATGAGTTGTATTTGTGTATTTAAATATGAGAATGAAATGGATGACTTCATATGGTCCACGGGACACAAAATGAAAAATTTATACCTGATGTAACACAATTTTATTGAATATTTTCAAGGGCTTTTCTTGAGAATTCTATGTAATTCATGAAAATGAGCCCATAAATGATATGAGATGAATTATAAAAATATGGTATTACACCTATCTTATATTCTACTTGTCTTTAAGTTGCTTACATTCTTATTAAAGTTCTTACAGGTTTGAAGAATTTGGGGTCAAGTTAGGGATGATTAATATCTACTCTTAAACTTAAGGTTAAGTTGGTTATTATGGATCCCTATCACATTATAACTATCATGCTCTTCATGACATCACCCTTTAATGCTATCTATATTTTTATTTATTTTATTTCTAGTTGTTAGCTATTGTGACTTTATTACCTAGTTTTAAGGGATTAAGGTCATCTTTTAATCCCGCGCAATTCTTTGTCTTTATTAGTTGTATTTATTTCCCTTATAAGCGTCTTCTTGTAATAGATATTTAGAGCTATAGTCGTTTAAATTTTGTAGCACTAGTTCTTCAAAATAACATGAGTATTATGAAGTATTTCTCCCTTGCTTTTCTTCAAAAGTAATATATTGATCAATACTAGGCTTTTAAAATTCTTTGTATATTTAGGAGCCTTTGTTGTAAGTTTTCATATTTGTGTCACTAACTTTAAGGTGGGAAATGAAGTTAAGAGATTCTTGATTTGTTTTTGGACATGTAGAAGATTCAGTTTCCTTCTTTTAATAAATAGTAATTAAATTTAGCAATAATGTTAACTGCCACTAGTTTACTTAGTGGTTTTTTAGACTGTTGCCATACCATATTTCTTTTGGTAGGCAAATAAGGATAGTGAGGCAGGCACATAACAATGTAATCATGTTGCCAAAAAAGGGGTTAATATGAGGTAATAAAGAAGAATAAAAAAAATTAAGTTCAGATGTATGAAGATTAAATGTTAGAAAGAATATAAGTGTTATAACAAAAAAAAAATTTAATATAAACATTACATTGAGAAGGTATGTGCAGAACTTTTGTTCTAACATAGGCACACAACCATGTGGGTAAATAATCAAATTAAACATGAGCATCCAGCCCATGGCAAGCTCAATATCCTTTTGGTACTTAAATCATAAATTCACATGGCAATGTCCAAGGTGCATTGAAGGCTAATAAAACTTGTGTGAGCAAGCAACATTTTGCACAATTCTACCTTACACAAAAGATAAAATAAAATAAAATAAAATATAGTTCATAAATATGAGTCTTTTTGATAACCTAATTTGCAACATAAATATAGATTTTCTATTATGGGACTTTATAGGCATATATCATTTGAGCGATTCCACATACATGTTCCAAGATGAACATATCACATTTCCAAATTCTGAATTTGATAGTTTGGTCACCATAACATTTCATATTTATTTTGATAACACAAGAAAATATAGAATATTGTAATATAGAAGATTTAATATTCATAATATACTCACAAAGAGATATTATCTAAAAGGTCCATCCCAACAAGAACGTAGAGTACAAATAATAAACGAAAGGAGTTAAAAATGAAAGATAAAGTTAAAAATGTATCATGTTTTATAATCTTCTAATAGTGTTTATTGAATGGTTATCAATTATTTGTTATCAAATCACCCTTACACCTATAATAGAATACATGAATTGTTTCCTAAGACAAGCATAACAACTTTTTCAATTTAAAAACTCATTAAATTTAAATAAAAGGACCTATCCTATGTTAATACGTAGTCCTAGTCTAAGCTCATCCTAGTTGAACTTAGTTAATCTACTATTTTACTTAATTAAATTCTCATATGCAAGCTTTTTACTCAATCAATTCCTACTTAATTGAATTGTACAAACAATTTTCTTAAGCTAGTGCTATTTTAGTTTAATATTTAATTTGCTTTAGTTAACCTATTTCTTGCTTTAGTATTCTACTTGTATTTAGTTAAACTCTTTCCTAGTTTTATGTTTAATTTATTATAATTAATCTTCACCCACCCTTAATCCCTTAGTATTAATTTAGTTCATTTGAGAATTTTAATTTATTATTGTTGTAAATTATTTTGCAAGTAAGCAAGTCACATAAATAATAAATTAATAAGTATAGTATTATTCACACGAGGAAAGAATTGAATTACCAATTATCAAAATTAATCCGATTATCTAAATTATTAAATTGGAATTAAAATTAATGAAAATAAAATTAAAGTAGTAAGATTTGCTATACAAACGCTAACTATATATGAATGTTATGGCTTCGGAATTTAGAATCCTTGTTTATTTTCTTAAGCAGCATTTAGAATAAATTCTTGCAATTGAATTCATCTGAATTGATGGCAATCCTACTAATGTGAGAGAAACTCCCTTTCGAGATAAGTCACCTGCTCATACTAAGCCTATATCTACTTTTGTGATCATACACCTAATACTAACTCATTACGTATATAGGATTCAACACAAATATTTGCAAATCACTCAAATGCAATATATGTCTTTATGAAATTTTATTTGAGTCTATTACTCTAATGATCTATGTTGTAATCGACGATTCTCTCACAATGCATTAAATGAATTGTGGCCAACCATTTATAAACAATATAAAAGAGTAATAGATTAATTTAATAAAAATTGACACAAAGGTATTATGAAATCAATTAAATTAATAAATAGGTTTGTCTAAACTTCAAATCTACAATCTAGCTACTCATAATAAGTATCATAAACAAACAATAATAGAATTGAATAGATCCATGATTTAAAACTAAAGAAAAGGGTAAATATGAAACTAATAGTGGATTTAAGCTTAAGATATTAAGCATGTTTGTAACATCATAATTTCTAGCTCATTTCATAACATTCTCATGCATCACATCAACAATTCCATGAAGGAAGTGAGAAAAGTCAATTAAAATAATATATTTTCTTACATTACATCGTGTATAAAAAAATTCTATTCAGTATCACGTGGACTATGTGAGCTCATACTATATATTCTCATATTTAATTACATGAAGACAACTCATTTGCATCATAGAATGTGGCCTACAACTCATGAAACTCAAAGGAAAGCTCAAAATATTCATGTATATTTTTGGCCAGAATTTTGCCCTTTTCTGACCAAATTTTGGAAATTCATAACTAATTCTATAAAAATTGAAATCCTAAATTCTTAGACATTCTGGAAAGCTATGGATGTCTAATTCACACTAAAAATATTTCTAGACCATAACATCTGTCACAAAGGATGTTTGACATTCGAAATGGTCCAGAGGTCAAAC
Source organism: Erythrophleum ivorense (assembly GCA_026724425.1). Taxonomy (NCBI): domain Eukaryota; kingdom Viridiplantae; phylum Streptophyta; class Magnoliopsida; order Fabales; family Fabaceae; genus Erythrophleum; species Erythrophleum ivorense. The sequence continues at coordinate 19,037,718 of JAIUCV010000009.1, forward strand.
AACTCACTAGTGCTGTCAGCAAATTTTGAAAATGTCCAATTAATTCCAAAAAAATTCAATCCATACAAATGATATCAATATGGAAAGTTGTGGATGTTAGATAGAGGAAAAAAATAGCTCCAGGCAAGGTCAGCTAGCCCAGACCTTAGAATTCAATGGAATAGTAACTGAGGTTAGGTAAGGCACCTGATACTTGATAGAATATTTAAAAATTCACATCTCCCTCTCTAGACCTCCAAATGAGATGCTTCCAGTTGGTACGAGCACTGTGAATGTCTAGTTTCTCTGTATAAAATTTCATGGAAATTGGACATCATTTGAGCCCTGTGTGATAGATTTCATTTTCAGACCAAATGAATAATGCATCAGATTAAAACTAGAAAATTTGCCAACTTTGAAAATTCACCAAATATTCTGTAGACCTCCAAAAATTATGATCTTTAACTTCCCAAAAAGCTCTCAACAAGCTATAATTTCACGCCAAACTTTAGATCAAGAAGACCTCATTTGGCTAAAAAGTGATATAGGGTTCTATTATGGTCAATTTTGGCTCCATATAGAGTACCAACATGACCAAATGGCTTTCTTTGGGTTTTGGTACTGTTTGGGCAAGTCTAAAACCATAATTGGGACTTGTATGAGCTACCCAAATAGTCCCAAACCTCATGCATTTCATCCACACATATGCATAATTCCATAAAACCATTCATGAAGCTAGTTTGCCATCATATACTCAAATCACATTCTAATGGCTACATGACATATTCTCTCATTCATACATGACATATTATCATAATTAGATATGCTCAAGAGGTCATAGGCCATACACAATAGTGGGTTACATCATTTGACATACATATGGCCTTAAGGAACCAAAACCATACATTATGTTGTCAAGCTCTCTTCTTCAAAGTGGTTGGCTCCCATTACCTTGTCCATTTAGTCCACCTAACATGTGAGATCATTGGAGAGGAGGGAATAACATTCCAAGAATCCCAATAGCTCATCTCCCATTCAATCATACATAATGGATGCAAACAAGTCTCATAAATGCATGTATGGTCATGTTGACATGTGCAAACATTCAAGAAGCATCTTCATCATTTGAGAATATCATACATAGCATACAAAGGCTTGCCAAGAAAGTGGATTGGTCTCACCTAATTTCTTATGGATTTTAAACTTACGTCACCCCTTCTTCAATGCATAATTGGACTCAACCATGCTCTTGGGAGCCCACTTTGCTTTTGGTAGACTCTTTGCTTTGTCTTAACCAATTCTAAGGGTTCTTGGCCTCACCACACTCAAGCAAACCCAAGCACACATCAAAACATCATATGAAATATAATATGTCATAATAATACCATGGCATATGAAATCATGCTATCATACTTTTCATGGCTTAAAAATACACATACACACATTCTAAGACAAGCTAAGCATACATCCATGTATGAGAGAAGATGGAGAAAGCTACCTTGTACACAATCACACACTTTTCTTCTTGAATCAAGGCTTCCTCTTTCAGCCACACACACATAAACTTGTGGAGATGGTTTCTCTTGGCCTAGACACAATTTATGGAAGCCAACTAGGTTCATGAACCCAATTCTAAGATCATCCAATTTGCTTAGACACTAGGTTGGCCTATAACTTCATTATGGTCCATAATTGCACCTAATGAAGCAACACCTCTCAAATAAATTCTAGGATCCATTCTTTCCTTTCAAATATGATTCTTGACTCCTTTTAAGCCTCTTGGAATCATCACACAATTAAAACAAAGAGCCTAACTACATGTTGCTTCTTTAGGTCATAATATGGAACCTAAAGCATTAACTCACTTTTATTAGCAAAATTTAAAACTCTCTTTAGCTAGGAAAACCTATTTAGGTCGAGGCTATGAAGCATATTGGGTTCCATAGAGCTTTCTTTGTTTTCTCAAGGGAAGATGCATGTGGGGAACCTCTTATGGATCATAGGAGCTTATTTAAACTCTTATTTAGGCCTAGAAATCATCATATAAAATCAGATTTTACAAGGTGCAATTGAAACCCTAGAACTTGCATCTTGAAATCTAATGGTTTTTTGTTGATTCCCTTTGCATATTCTTAATCTCCACATCCTTTTTCCTTATCTTCACCCTTGGTTCTGCCTAAAAGTCAAGTGCTCTTAGGGTTTCCTCATGTTAGGCGAAATGGAGGAGGAAGGAACCAAAGATGACAACCATAGGAAGAGAAATTACCTTGTTTTTTTGCTTTTCCTCACTTGAATCTTGTGTTCTTTAAGCTCCTCTCTTCAAATCCGAATTTTTCCCTCAATTTCTCATTTAAAACAGATCCATATACTTCATTAGAATCATAGGAAATGAAGGAGAATGAAGGAGAAGAGGTTTGGAAGAGAAAGAGCATGAAAATCCATACCTTTCTACCTTTAATTTCTCCTCCTTTTCTTCCTCCTCTTGTGCGCCTCATCCCCTAGGGTTTTCCTCTTATTTTTGGCAGAACATTGTCATGCATAATGAAGGGAGAAGAAGGGTGCATCATATATATAGGTGGGAGGAAATTACACTTTTCAAAAATTCCCATTTTATCCTTTGTTCTTGGCATTTTTGTTTCTCCTTTGTTTTAGCTCCTTTTTTAGAACCGTCTTTTCCATTATGAAATTTAGGTTTCCAATTTAGTAAAATGCCTTTGGAATCAGTCAAATTGGAGCTAAAACCTTCTCAAACGTATCCATCAAAGTTCAGTTACACTAACATTGGAAAATGTTCACCGGAGGGGCTTTAGTTATCCCGGGCCTTCCTATGGTTTTTAGGGCCTCTGAGAACCTTAGAGAACTTAAAATTTTTATTTTGAAAGCTCTCCTATGTGAATTCCAAAATTTGCTCAAAATTATGAAAATGCCATTACATTTCGTAAGTTTTTTGTAAGAAATTGTTTCTTCATTCTAGCTTAATTTTTCTTTCCGTCTGAGCCTGAGATTCTCATTTTTAGGAGTCTAGAATGCTTCTCAAATTTTTCAGGACCTTAACTACATCATCTGGGGGGACTTCCTTTTGTTTTTGGTGAATTTCATTTGTTTACAGAAAAATCATATGTTACGTTTCTCACGTTTTCTCTAGTTTTTAGAGAACCAAATATTGCATTTCTCCTCTCTTAAATAAATTTTGTCCTCAAAATTTAGGGTATACTTTCCTTTTACTCTTTTCTTTTCTAGTTAACTGCTATTTTCTTTCTCTTCTTCATAGCTCTATACATTTTTCTCAGTGATTTCACTTGTTTAAATTTTTCTCTCAACCAGGGAATTTTTCATTACTAGCTTTTAATGAGGGCTCTATTGTCATGATGCACTAGCTAGTTCTCTCTCATAAGGGAAAGAAATTTCTGATTCTAGAGGCTTATCCTGAGAGAGCTTACTAATCATGTTGGGTTAATGTTAATCCATTTGCAGGATTAACGTTTCTTTCAATGGACTTATTTACACATCTCAGGAGGTAACTTATTTCATATCATGTCTCAAGTATCCTCTCTGAATGGCTTCTCATAACATCTCATCATCTTTTCTAATCATTAAAGCCATCGGAGGTTTTTGTCTATCTATTTAGTTATTTACATGTATTGTCCACTGCTTATCTGTATGTTCTTCCTTACTAGCTCATCCCATGATTACAATTCACATTCTTTCTGGCACAAGCCTCACATCTCAATTACTTACTGGGATCACAACTCATTTGAGGAGTTTTTACTTTTAATGATCCCAGTTTTTCTATTTATTACTGCATCTGTCTCTGTAGGCCAGGATTTTTTTCTCATTTTCTTTGCTTACTTATAGTGGCATTTTGTAGTCTCTCATTTCAATACTGATAGGCTTAACATGCGTGTCTCATACTAGCACTAAATAGTTACTACCATTGACTACTGCTGGGCTCTGATGGAATGCTAGCTATTCTCACAGTTTTGCTCACTGGAGATATACTGTACCACTTACCTCATATAAAAATTGCACCTGACCCCTTTCTGAATACATAAGCTAGCATGCAGGGATTTCTTTATCCCTCGGTCAGGACTACTGTCTACTAGGTAGTGGTTCATTTAGCTAACTCTGGAAAGCTAATTTCTTGCTTTCCTCATCCTATACACTATGCTCATCTCTAAAAAGAGCTAGTCAGTAGTCTAATTATCTGAGTAAAGCCTTCATATCTCTGTGGTAATGGTCTACCAGACTCAGGAGATCTATAGTCTCTGAGATAAAGGCTAGCTGAAACTATACTGGTCTCTGAGACTAACTAGTCTATAAAACTATCTTAGCCCGTCATCTTACTAAAGAACTATCATGCTGTGGCTAGGGCTCTCTGTAACTCTGTGGGATCTACTGTGACTCTTGGGTCTACTGCAACCTTTCAAAGCCCTGCTAGGGTCTATTGCAACCTATTGTGATATGCTAGGATCTATTGCAATCCATCTCTAGGAGATGTCAAAGCCTAAGATCACTGTATCTGATAGTAAAATATATGCCCACTAAGTCCAGTAACCATCGCTCATAATAGCTGAGGCTAAACTCAGAAGTACATTGTGCTTTTCATGCAAAGTGGGTTCTATGTCATCTAATTCTTTAGGATCCCGCCATATTGATATTCAGGAGGATTTTAATTTTCGTTCATCACTCCTCATGGAATCCTCAGATTCTCACTTTAGCCCCTTTTTGCTAGAGCTTTCTTTTCTTACTCTATTGATTTACTTTACATGTACTAATTCTAATCTTCCTCTCATGTCCTGCAATTTCTAACTATGCCCACATTATGCTTTTAAATGGCTTGGCACAAGGGCATCTCACACTGAGTGTGTTTAACATCTTTGGCAGGAGAGAGGCTATACACTGGTCCCTATTTATTTCATTTATACATACTATAAGGGACTTAGGCTATGTATATTGAATTTGAACATCCTCTACTAGTGATGTCTTTCTACATGCTTTCCTTTCTATTATGATATTATTGGAATCCCTTTACCTTTCTTTTCTGACTCATTTTATTCTTTAACTAACTAGGATACTTTCGATTACTAGGACACTTTAGTGATTGATGTCATTGTTTGCTACACACTCAAGTCACATTACTACTAGGTTGGCCAGACCTAATATCATGTAACCATTATTCCAAGTAAACCATAACATCAAACACTAATACACAAGTGCCTCATGACTAAGCTCAAAGCCACTATCTCCTATATATTACAAGTTTCCCAATAATCTAAAGTATCCCTCTCTTACTTTTCTTTATCTGCCCTATTCTCGTAGAGTAATCGAGAAAAATAAGATTCTTTCTCTATTTCATCCTGAGACCTCTTTGTATTGCCTAGCTATTTTTACTTTGGGCACTATCATCTTAGAAGGGCGTCTATGCTAAGGACAGATGTGCTTTCTTAAGTACTCAAGCACATTAACTGAATATCTATTCTTAATCTAATATGTCCTCGGCTTGAATACTGTCATATCTTTTCTTTCTACCTTTCTTATCCTCTTACTTAGGAAAAAGGATGTTTCATTATTGGCTATTTCTGTTAATAGTTCAGGTTTCTTTACGCTCAAGAGCACTTGCATTTTCTCGAGGTTCCTCACTTATTCACTTTTTGTAACATCAAGGGGGTCTATTATTTTTTTGCTCATACATTTACTCTGCTATTAGCTAGACCATCCCTTAGTAAGAAGAATTCTATTTCATATAATCCTAGGAATTTCATTCTATGGCACTCTCAGCTCACTCTTTTTCTGCATAAGACTCACCTTCTGAGGCAGTCTCTAGCTCTCTCGAGCTTTTGAGGGTACGAAGGCACTGGCTATTTTTCTCAGTTCATTTCTACGTTCAGATCAGAGTTAGACTTTCTCTCTGTTCAGCCTCTTTAACCTCACCCCAGGAGCACAGTATACTATTTCTAAGGTTTTGCTAACCCAATTTGGAACACGCACTCTCAATGTCTGGATTTTACCTTACTAAAAGTTTATGCTCTACTAGGTGCTCTAATCACACATGTGCCTTAACCCTATATTATTCTTATATTAGGAAGCTCGTCTAACTAACTATTGGACCCCTATCTATTTACCTTTTTGGTTCAGTTTACTCATCTAATCATGACTAAAGTGAGGGCTTCTTTTCTATAGCTAGTTTCTCAGCTCTTCCTCGCTTTCTTTATTACTATACTTTACGACTTAAGGGGGTCTATCTAGGGGAATTTGCTAACTACTTCTAGGTGGTTTCCTCGACTTAGAATGTCTCATCTTTTGTTTCTCGATCCAAGGAGAACTTTTATTGAGCCTTTTATTTACATATCTCACTTGGAATGATGCTACTGGTCATCTTTCTTAGGCTTCAGCTTATGCTCAGCCTAGGCTAGCCATCTCATCAGACCCATTGCTTATTAACTATCCTCATTCTTTTCTGAGCCTCTATTACTGGGCTACTCATACTTACCTCTAGGTGATACCTATAAGATACACCTTTCTAGGCTACTTACTATATGTCTCACTGCTAATAGTCTTATCTTACGTTATTTCGAGACTACATTAACATTCTATTATTCAGTGTCTCACAAGGTAGTATCCTAGGTTAGAGTCATTGCCTTAAAGGCGGGTCTTAACAACCTTATCATCCCTGTATCTAACTTTTTTCTATGCTGAGCTCTTTCTTAGTCTCAACTATTCACTACTCTTTTTCCTACTTATACTAGGGGTTCCCATTCTATGTAGATTGACTAATCCCTTATCAGTTCATTCCTTAAGTTGGCCTGAATATGACCAACAAGGCATTCATATTGCCATTTGCTATGGCTAACTAGCCTCGGGTTCACCCTAGTTTTCCTATCTAAGTATTGGCTGCGGCTAATTTCTTAATTAGCCGTGACGAGGAACTCTCTAGATTGTCTCACTGCTATTTGGAATGATTGGCTATGGCTAACGACCTCTAATTAGCTTGCTTTTTCATGGATTGGAATTTTATCTTTAGCTATCAATCCTAGCCTCATTGCCTCTATATCTAGCCCATCATCAAACTAGAGGGTTTTACCTCTTACTTCATTCATGCATAACTACTTATCATCTTAGAGCCATCAGGCTCTAGGGTGTAGCTTGTAATTCAACTCTTGGCTTAAGGGTATTAACTTTTTGAGCTCTAATACTTATCTAGACATTCAGGTGTCGTGGCTAGGGGGTGACTCTATTTCTCACTTCCCCTCTAGACTGGTCCTGTGCAGCCATAGTCTCATCTCATACTGTGCTACATCACTACTTGCCTCTGCATTACGCAAGACAATTGGGAATGGCCTGAGTATGACTACCAGGGAGAATTAGGCCTCAAGTACTCTCTCTAGCAAGCCTCTTCATATCAATGGGATCATTTCTCGTCGTTTATATCTAGGGCTTGCCACTGATCCCAGCGAGCTATCATACCTCATCACACTTTAGCCGTTAGATCCCTCAACTTTGCTCAAGATTAGCTTTGCTCAAGCTACTCTAGAGGTCACTCTTTCCCTGTGTCCACTAGCTACTCTAAGACCATCATACGTCTTACTCATCATGAACAAGCCACTAACTATACTCCTACAACTAACATGTCTCATATAAAACTTTACTTATCCATTCAAGCCTTTACATAGCCTATTGTTACATTTTCAAGCCAAATCCAATCTGAGAGAGCCTAGAACTTTGCTCTGATACCAATAAATGTAACACCATAATTTCTAGCTTATTTCATAACATTATCATGCATCACATCAACAATTCCATGAAGGAAGTGAGAAAAGTCCATTAAAATAATACATTTTCTTACAATACGTCGTGTATAAAAAAATTCTATTCGGTGTCATGTGGACCGTGTGAGCTCATATCATACATTCTCATGTTTAGTTACATGAATACAACTCATTTGCATCATAGAAGATGGCCTAAAACTCATGAAACTCAAAGGAAAGCTCAAAATATTCATGTATATTTTCGGCCAGAATTTTGCCCTTTTCTGACCAAACTTTGGAAATTCATAACTAATTTTATAAAAATTGAAATCATACATTCTTAGCCATTATGGAAAGATATGGATGTTTAATTCACACTAAAAATATGCCCAGACCATAATATCCATCATAGAGGACGTTTGACATCTGAAATGGTCTAGAGGTCAAACTGCTCACTGGTGCTGTCACAGATTTCTACAGCAAATTTTGAAAATATCCAATTAATTCCACAAAAATTCAATCTATACAAATGATACCAATATGGAAATTTGTGAATGTTAGATAGAGGGAAAAAATAGCTCCAAGCAAGTTCAACTAGCTCAGATCTTAGAATTTAATGGAATAGTAACAGAGGTCAGGTAAGGCTCTTGATACTGGATAGAATCTTCAAAAATTCATATCTCCCTCTCTAGACCTCAAAATGAGATGTTTCTAATTGGCATGAGCACTATGAATGTCTACTTTCTCTGCATAAAATTTCATGAAAATTGGACATCATTTGAGCCTTGTGTGATAGATTTCATTTTTGGACTAGGTGAATAATGCATCAGACTAAAACTAGAAAATTTGCCAACTTTAAAAATTCACCAAATATTCTGTAGACCTCCAAAAATTATGGTCTTTAACTTCCCAAAAATCTCTCAACAAGCTATAATTGCATGCCAAACCTTAGATCAGGAAGACCTCATTTGGCCAGAAAGTGACGTAGGGTTCCATTATGGTCAATTTTGGCTCCATATAGGGTACCAAAATGACCAAATGGCTTTCCTTGGGTTTTGGCACCTTTTGGGCAAGTCTAAAACCATAATTGGGACTTGTGTGAGCTGCCCAAATGGTCCCAAATCTCATGCATTTCATTTTGGCCATTTCATCCACACATATGCATAATTCCATAAAACCATTCATGAAGCTAGTTTGCCATCATATACTCAAATCACATTCTAATGACTACATGATATATTCTCTCATTCATACATGATATATTATCATAATTACATATGCTTAAGAGGTCATAGGCCATACATAATGGTGGGTTACATTGTTTGACATACATATGGCCTTAAGGAACCAAAACCATACATTATGTTGTCAAGCTCTCTTCTTCAAAGTGATTGGCTTCCATTACCTTGTCCACTTGGTCCACCTAGCATGTGAGATCATTGGAGAGGAGGGAATGAGATTTAAAGAATTCCAATAGCTCATCTCCCATTCAATCATATATAATGGATGCAAACAGGTCTCATAAATGCATGTATGGTCATGTTGACATGTGCAAACATTCAAGAAGCATTTTCATCATTTGAGAATGTCATACATAGCATACAAAGGCTTGCCAAGCAAGTTGATTGGCCTCACCCAATTTCTTGTACATTTTGAACTTGCCTCACCCCTTCTTTAATGCATTCTTGGACTCAACCATGCTCTTGGGAGCCCACTTTACTTTTGAGAGACTCTTTGCTTTGTCTCAACCAATTCTAAGGGTTCTTAGCTCATCCTCACCACAGCTAAGGGTTCTTGGCCTCACCATACTCAAGTAAGCCCAAGCACACATCAAAACATCATATGAAACATAATATGTCATCATAATACCATGGCATATGAAATCATGCTATCATACTTTTCATGACTTAAAAATACACATACACACATTCTAAGATAAGCTAATCATACATCCATGCATGAGAGAAGGTGGAGAAAGCTACCTTGTACACAATCACACACTTTTCTTCTTAAATCAAGGCTGCCTCTTTCGGCCACACACACAAACTTGTGGAGATGGTTTCTCTTGGCCTAGACACAATTTATGGAAGCCAATTAGGTTCATGAATCTAATTCTAAGATCATACAATTTGCCTATAACTTCATTATGGTCTATAATTGCACCTAATGAAGCAACACCTCTCAAATAAATTCTAGGATCCATTCTTTCCTTTCAAATATGATTCTTGACTCCTTTTAAGCCTCTTGGAGTCATCACATAATTAAAACAAAGAGCCTAACTACATGTTGCTTCTTTAGGTCATAATATAGAACTTAAAGCACCAACTCACTTTCTATGAGTTTTAAATTTTTCCAAGGCCTTCCTTCATATTCATTCATCATATATGACTCAAGAATGGCCTTATAAGAATTTAAAACTCTCCTTAGCTAGGAGAACCCATCTAGGCCGAGGCTATGAAGCATATTGGGTTCCATGGAGCTTTCTTTGTTTTCTCAAGGGAAGATGCATGTGGGGAGCCTCTTATGGATCTTGAGAGCTTATTTAAACTCTTATTTAGGCTTAGAAATCATCATATAAAATCAGATTTTACAAGGTGCAATTGAAACCATAGAACTTGCATCTTGAAATCTAATGGTTTTTTGTTGATTCCCTTTGCATATTCTTAATCTCCACATCCTTTTTCCTTATCTTCACCCTTGGTTCTGCCTAAAAATCAAGTGCTCTTAGGGTTTCCTCATGTTAGGCGAAATGGAGAAGGAAGGAACCAAAGATGACAACCATAGGAAGAGAAATTACCTTGTTTTCTTGCTTTTTCTCACTTGAATCTTATGTTCTTTGAGCTCCTCTCTTCAAATCCGAATTTTCCCCTCAATTTCTCATTTAAAACAGATCCATATACTTAATTATAATCATAGGAAATGAAGGAGAATGGAGGAGAAGAGGTTTGGAAGAGAAAGAGCATGAAAAACCATGAAAATTCATACCTTTTTACCTTGAATTTCTCCTCCTTTTCTTCCTCCTCTTGTGTGCCTCATCCCCTAGGGTTTTCATCTGGTTTTAGGCAGAACATGGTCGTGCATAATGAAGGGAGAAGAAAGGTGCATCATATATATAGGTGGGAGGAAGTTCCACTTTTCAAAAATTTCTATTTTGCCCTTCGTTCTTGACATTTTCGTTTCTCCTTTGTTTTAACTCCTTTTTTAGAACCATCTTTTTCTATTATGAAATTTAGGTTTCCAATTTAGTAAAAAGGCTTTTGGAATCAGTCAAATTGGAGCTAAAATCTTCTCGAACAAATCCGTCAAAGTTTGGGTACACCTACATTGAAAAACATCCACCGAAGGCGCTTTAGCTGTCCCGGGCCTTCCCATGGTTTTTAAGGCCTCTAAGAACCCTAAGGAACTCAAAAATTTTATTTAAAAAGCCCTCCTATGTGAATTCCAAAATTTGCTCAAAATTACGAAAATGCCATTATATTTCGTAAGTTTTTCGTAAGAAATTGTTTCTTCATTCTAGCTCCATTTTTCTTTCTATCTAAGCCTGGGATTCTCATTTTTAGGAGTTTAGAATGCTTCCCAAATTTTTCAGGACCTTAACTACATCATCTCAGGGGAGTTCCTTTTGTATCCGATGAATTTCATTCGTTTACAGAGAAACTGTACGTTACGTTTCTCACGTTTTCTCTAGTTTTCAGAGAACCAGATATTACAATGTTCCTTTGAATCTCCTCTCATCCTCTGTATCTTTACTTCTCTAGGTTTCTTCTCAAACTCCTATTTAGAAATTTGATACTTCACAAAAGTCCAAATTTTACTCTAACATAGGTAGCCTATGTTGAAACCACCCATTTATACAGCTTGCCTGTGTAGGTTTACATGACTGTGTAAATTTACATGGCCAACCCATGTAAGCCTCTAGTTTGCTCAGAACCTCTATTTTTTACATGCCTACTTTTACTGACACAGCTAAGTCGTATTCCTTGCTAAATATACTTGAATTGCTACTGATTTTCTCATGCTTGTTACTTTCTCTTGTACTTGATCAGATCATATAAAAAACACATAAAAATTACATAATCTAAATTTAATTACTTAATTTCATTTTAGGAAAAGTGATATTTTGACATTATTATATTTTATATTTCCTATATTTAGTCTTATTAATAATTCATAGTGGCTAATTAAATAGCTTTAGGCTTATTTTAAATGCATTTTTATTATATTTATCCAATGCAAGCCTCATTATTTTTATTTGTATTTTGTAGGTTAGAAGATTCCCAAAAGGATTTGGATATTATTTTATTAGGTCATAAAGGATTAGGATATTATCTTATTGTTACTTTTAGAATAGTATTAGATTTCTTTTAATGCAAAAAAGTTTGGACCATTAGATGCATGTGACTTATCTTAGCCCTTGGATCTTTCTTGAGGAGGAAGCCAACATCATCTATATAAAGAGGAAATGATGTCACCATAGAGCACAATCCATCTTTTTTACTTCTCACCCTTATTTTCATCCTTTTCGCAGCTTTCTAATTTTTCTTGGTGATCAATCCAAAGTCTAAACCTGATAGGCAACTTGAGTCCATGTTTATATAGGACTCTGGTTTGAATTTTAATTTCAGAAGTATTTTGTTTTATTTTTATGTAATTTATATCATTCTAGTTAGATGATTTTTGTTGCATAAATTTTGATTCATTTGATCTATTTGAGAACACATTTTGATTCAATCAATTGATTAATCAATTAAATTCATTTTGAATCACGTTAGGATTCTCTTTCCGTCTTTGGTCAAGTGCGAAATAGTTTGGCTTAGTGTTGTTGACAGAAGCGTAGTTGCATTTTGATTAGTAACATGAACTAATTAAAATCTTAAACAATAATTTAGGAACATTAATAAAAATAATCAGAGGATTAAAAATTAAGCTAGAGGTATTTTAAGGTGACAAGGATAGGGAAATATCAGGAGAAGAATTCTGGATTGGCTATGTTTCACTCTGATTAAATTTTGTTTCATTTTGTTTTCATTAATTGATTTACTATTCATTTTAATTAGTGCAATTTTATATTTGAACCCCTAATCATTGTAATTTTATATTTTTGTTTTCTAAATTAATTGATTTGATTAATAGCTTTATAGGAGACAACCTGATAGGCATTATTTTACAAACCAGCAAAAATTCACTAATCTTGGCTAGTTTGACAATTGCGAGTGAACAATAATTTCTTTACCAAGATTTTGGCGCCATTGCCAGGGAGCCAATCAATCATAATCAATTAGAATAGGAAATTTCTTAGTTTCAATTTTGATTTTAGCATTTGTATGTACTATTTGTGGTTAATTTTCAGTGTTTTGTGACTATTCTAGGCAATACCAGTGTAAAAGGTAATTAACTCTAATTAAGCTAAAGCTTGGTAAATAGGTTTTAAGTGTTGTGAGAAATCACAATCATAGCTTTGCTATGGGCTAGGCCACTTTTTGGGCAAATTTCATTGTTTAGACCACTTTTTCAATTTTTTTTTTATTTTTTAGTATTTTTCCTTTGATTTTTAGCGATTTTTTTTAATTTTTCTTACTTTATTTTGATTTGTCTTAGTAATTTTGGGTGTTTTCTTTCATTTTATTTCGTTCGTAATGTATGACAAAATCCTCCAATAGAAATTTAATTGATTTTGATCTAGAGATTGATAAGAGTTTTCATATACAACTTAGAAACCATAAAATTAAAGAAGTTGCAGTTATTAAGTTGGTTTCTGAAATAATAGATAACACACGAAGTAATTGTGAATTGAATTTGAATTTGGATTTGGATTTTAATTCTAAAGTAGTAAATATGGCCGATAATGGTAATAATGATAGGATTCTTAGAGAATTAGCTGCACCAGATTTTAATTACTAACTACTATGTATGTAATATCCTAAACTTGATGCTACTTTTGAACTTAAATCTAGACTAATATGTAATGAATAGTAAATTTCGTAAAATGACAAAATGAGTTGTATAAAAGCAAGTCCCCTAAAATGACCTAGATAATGTCCCAAAATATTTGGGTGGAGTCCTAGGCTCCTAAAAATGATAATTCTAGGCTCCAGCAGAAAGAAAAACGAAGTTAGGATAATGAAACAAATTGTGACGAAAGCTGACGAAACATAATGACATTTTCATAAATAAGTGAAACTTTTAGAAAAACACACAGGAAGACTTTTTAAATGGAAAATTTGAGTTGCCCAAGATTCTCAAAGGCCCTAAAAACTATAGGAAGCCTCGAGATAGTTAGATCTTGTAACATCCGATTCCCTGAAAACAAGAGAAAACATGAGAAACGTAATGTACGGTTTCTCCGTAAACGAATGAAACTCACTGGATATAAAAGGAAGTCACCCGAAATGATGTATTTAAGATCCCAAAAAAATTGAGAAGCATTCTAGACTCTTAAAAATGAGAATCCCTGGCTCAGACGGAAAGAAAAATGGAGTTAGAATGAAGAAATAATTTCTTACAAAAACCCTACGAAACGTAATGACATTTTCGTAATTTTGAGTAAATTTTAGAATTCACATAGGAGAGGTTTTTAAATGAAAGTTTTGAGTTTTTCGGGGTTCTCAAAGGCCCTGAAAACCATGGAAAGCCCCGGGACATTTAAATCTCCTCCGGTAGACGTTTTTCAATGTCAAAGCAACTGAACTTTGACGGATTTGTTTGGGAAGGTTTTAGCTCCAATTTGAGTGATTCCAAAGGCATTTTATTAAATTGGGAACCTAAATTTTATAATAGAAAAGACAGTTCTAAAAAAGGAGCTAAAATGAAAGAGAAACAAAAATGCCAAAAACGAAGGGCAAAATTAGAATTTTTGAAAAAGTGTTTCTTCCTCCCTTATAAATAGGTGGCGCCTCACACTCTCCCTCACTTAGCTTCAGATTATTCTGCCCCAAATCAAAAGAAAAACCCTAGGAGAGTGGCACACCAAGGGGAGAGGAAAAAGAGGAGAAAATCCATACTTAAGGTATGTTTCCATGGTAGTTTTTCATGCTTTTCTTCATCCACACCTCCTGTCTCCTTTGTTTCCTTTGATTAAAATGGAGTTTATAAATCTAATTCAAGGGAAAATTGGGATTTGAAGAGAGAAGCTCAAAGAACACAAGATTCAAGTGAGAAAAAGCAAGAAAACAAGGTAATTTCTCTTCCTATGGTTGTCATCTTTGGTTCCCTCCTCCACCATTTTGCCTCACTTGAGAAGACCCTAGGAGGAGATGATTTTTAGGCAGAACCAAGCATGAATCTAAGGAAAAAGGGTGTGGAGATTAAGAATATGCAAAAGGAATTATAAAAAAACCATTAGATTTCAAGATGCAAATTCTAGGGTTTTGTGTGCACCTTCCCAAATCTGATTTTATATGATGATTCCTAGATCTAATTAAGAGTTTAAATGAGCTCCTAAGATCCCTAAGATGCTCCTCACATACTTCCTCCTTCAAGAAAACTAAGCAAATTCCAAGGAGGCCATTAAGCTCCACAGTCTGAGCCAAATTGAGATTCCATAGCTAGAGAGAGTTTTAAATTTTTCTAAGGCCATTCTTGAGTCATATATGATGAATTAATATAAGAGGAGGCCTTGGAAAAAGTTTAGAACTCATAGGAAGTGATTTGGTGCTTTAGGTTCCATATTATGACCTAAAGAAGCAACATGTTGTTAGGCTCTTTATTTTAATTGTGTGATGACTCCAAGAGGCTTAAAAGGAGTCAAGAATCATATTTGAAAGAAAAGAATAGAGCCTAGAAATTATTTTAGATGTGTTGCTTCATTAGGTGCATTTATAGACCATAATAGGATTTATAGAATAACCTAGTGTCTAAGCTAGCTGTGTGGCCTTAGAAATTATTTTATGAACCTAATTGAATAAATTGTGTTTAGGCTAATAAAAAACTTTCCCACACTTTTGTGGGCGTGTGGCTAAAGCAAGGGAGGGATTTTCAAGAGAAAAAGTGTGTGATTGTGTGCAAGGTAGCTCTCTCCACCTTCTCTCATGCATGGATGTGTGTTTAGCTTGTCTTAGAATGTGTATATGTGTATTTTCAAGCCATGAAAAGTATTCTAGCATGATTTTATATGCCATGATTTCATGATGATATATTATGTTTTCAAATGAATGTATGATATTTGTTTGAGTTTGCTTGAGTGTGGAGAGGCCAAGAACTCTTAACCATGGTGAAGATGAGCCAAGAACCCTTGAGATTGGTTGAGATAAAGCAAAGAGTCTCCCAAAAGTAAAGTGGGCTCCTAAGAGTATGGTTGAGTCCAAAAATCTCTTAAAGAATGGGTGAGGAAGTCCAAAATCCATGAGAAAAAGTGTGAGGCCAATCTATCCACTTGGTGAGCTCTTGAATGTCTTGTATGACTTATTCACATGCCAAGCTTACTTCTTGAATGTTCATGACTTCCATTATATCCATGCATGCATTTTCAAAACTTGCTTTGCATATATTATGTTTGATTGAATGGGAGATGAGCTATTGGAATTCTTTGAATCTCATTCCCTCCTTTCCAATGACCTCACATGCTAGGTGGACCAAGTGGACATGGTAATGGAAGCCAACCACCTTGAAGGAAAGAGTTTGACAACAAAGTATTGGAGTTTTGTCATTTTAAGGCCATATTTGTGTCCAATATTGTAATCCAACGATGTATATGGTATATGACTTCTTAGACATATGTAATTATGATATTATGTGATGTATAAATGTATGGATATGATGTATGAACCCTAGAGTAGAATTTGGGTATATAATGCCAAGGTATGCATTTTGGAAAGTTTGATGTAATGTGTATATGTGTGGATGAAAAGGCCAAAATAATTATGTATGAGGTTTGGGACCATTTGGTCAGCTCACACAAGTCCTAAGTGTGCTTTTAGACTTGCCCAAAAGGTGCCAAGACCAAGGGAAAATCATTTGGTCACTTTGGTACCCCATATGGAGCCAAAAATGATCATAATGTAATCCCACATCACTTTTTAGCCAAATGATCTTTTCTTGCTATGAGATTTCGCATGCAATTAGAGCTTGTTGAGAGCTTTTTGGCAAGCTAAAGATCATAATTTTTGGAGGTCTACAGAATATTTGATGAATTTTCAAAGTTGGCAATTTTTCTAATTTTAGTCTGCTGCACTATTTATTTGGTCCAAAAATGAAATCTATCACACAGGGCCCAAATGATGTCTAATTGCCACAACATTTTATACAGAGAAACTAGACATTCACAGTGACTCATGCCAACTAGAAAACCCTCATTTGGAGGTCTAGAGAGGGAGATATGAATTTTTAAACATTCTGTCTAGTATCAAGAGTTTTACTCGAACTGAGTTACTATTCTACTAAATTTTGAGGTCTGGGATGCCTAAGCTGGTCTGGAAATATTTTTCTCCTCTAGATATCATCCACAGATTTCTATATTGGTATCAGTTACATGGATTGAATTTTTGTGGAATTAATTGGACATTTTCAAAATTTACTACAGAAATCTATGATAGTTCCAGAAGACAGTTTGACCTTTGGACCTTTTCGGATGTCAAACATCCTCTGTGATGGATGTTATGGTCTGGACATATTTTTAGTGTGAGGTAGACATCCATATATTTCCAGAATGACCATGAATGCATGTTTTCAATTTTTTTAGAATTAGTTATAAGTTTCCAAAGTTAGTGGCAGAATTGAGCAAAATCTAGCCAAAATGTAATAGGTATATTTTAAGCTCCCCTTCATGATTCTTGAGATGTAGGCCACATTTTATGATGAAAATGAGTTGTATTCATGTAATTGAATATAGGAATGTATTGTATGAGCTCTCATGGCCCACGTGACGCAGAATGAAATTTTTATATACGACGTAATCCAAAGGAATGTATTATTTGCAATGGATTTTCTTACTTCCTTCATGGAATGTATCATATGAGCATATAAATGTGATAGAAATAAGCTAGAAATATATGGTGTTATAGATCCCCTCCAAGGTACATTTTCCATAGCGATGAGCCCGAACTTTAACGGATTCGTTCAGAAAGGTTTTAGCTCCTATTTGAGTAATTCCAAAGGCATTTTATTAAATTAGGAATCTAAATTTTATAATGGAAAAGACGGTTTTAAAAAAGGAGTTAAAACAAAATTGCCATTATGGAAGGATGAAATTGGAATTTTTGAAAAAGTGAGTTTTTTGAATGTTCCATAAACTTCTTAACTCTTCCTCCTCCTATATAGCTCGACCTTTTTCTGCCTAAAATACAAAAAAATAAGCTCTCTCTTAGGTGCACAAGAGGAGGAGAGAAAGGGAGGAAGAATGTAACATCTAGTTCCCTGAAAATGAAAGAAAATATGAGAAACGTAACGTACAGTTTCTCCGTTAACGAACAAAACTCACTGGATATAAAAGGAAGTCCCCCGAAATGATGTAGTTAAGGTCCCAAAAAATTTGGAAAGCATTCTAGACTCCTAAAAATGAGAATTCCAAGCTCGGAAGGAAAGAAAAATGGAGCTAGAATGAAGAAACAATTTCTTACGAAAAGCTTACGAAACGTAATGGCATTTTTGTATTTTGAGCAAATTTTGGAATTCACACAGGAGGATTTTTTAAATGAAAGTTTTGAGTTCTCTAGGGTTCTTAGAGGCCCTGAAAATCATGGAAAGCCTTGGGACAGTTAAATCCCCTCCGATGGACGTTTTCCAATGTCAGTGTGCCTGAACTTTGACGGGTTCGTTCGAGAAGGTTTTAGCTCCAAATTGAGTGATTCCAAAAGTATTTTACTTAATTGGGAACCTAAATTTTATAATGGAAAAGATGGTTCCCAAAAAGGAGCTAAAACGAAGGAGAAACGAAATTGCAAAGTATGAAGGGCAAAATTGGAATTTTTGAAAAGGTCACTTTCCTACACCTATATATAGGTGGTGCCTCACACTCTCCCTCATTTAGCATCAGATTTCTCAGCCCCAAACCAGAAGCAAAACCCTAAGAGAGAGGCGCCTAAGAGAGGAAGAAGGAGGAGGAAGAAATCCAAGCTAAAGGTATGTTTTTATGGTTGCTTTTCATGCCTTTCTCCATCCACACCACCTCTCCTCCATCCTCCTTGATTTTCTTTGATTAAAATGAAGTTTATAAATCTAATTCAAGGGAGAAATTCAAGGGAAATTTTGGATTTGAAGAGAGGAGCTTGGAGAAAGCAAGATTCAAGCCAAACTAAGCAAGGAAACAAGGTAAAATTGCATCCTATGGTTGATATCTTCCATCACCCTTCTCCATTTCACCTAAGCCTAGGAGCTATAGGAGGATCTGATTTTCAAGCCTAACCAAGCATGAATCTTAGGTATTTGATGGAGAAGAACAAGAATATGCAAAGAAAACAACAAACTAACCATCAGAATTCAAGATGCAAAACTTGGGTTTCAAGTGAACCTTCCAAAATCTGAGTTTGTATGATAATTCCTAGGTTCAATTAAGAGTTGAGTTCTTGAGACCCCTAAGATGCTCCCCACAAGCTTCTTCCTTCAAGAAAACAAAGAAAACTCCAAGGAGCCCTAAACTATGCATAGTCTCGACCTAACCATGTTCTTATAGCTAGGGAGAGTTTTAAATTTTTCTAAAGTCATTTTTGAGTCATATTTGATGAATGAAAATGAAGGGAGGCCTTGGAAAAAATTTAAAACTCATAGAAAGTGATTTGGCGTCTTAGGTTCCATATTATGATCTAAAGAAGCAACATGATGATAGACCTTTTGTTTTAATTGTGTGATGATGCCAAGAGGCTTAAGAGGAGCCAAGAATCATATTTGAAAGGAAAGAATGGAGTTTAGAAATTATTTGATGGGTGTTGCTACATTAGGTGTATTTATGGACCATAATGGGACTTATAGAGCAATCTAGTATCTAAGCAAGTTGTATGGCCTTAGAGATTGTTTTATGAACCTAATTGGTTCCCATAAATTGTATCTAGGCCAAGAGAAACTATCTCCACAAGTTTGTGGGTGTGTGGCTGAAGAGAAGGCTTGAAATCCAAGGAAAAAGTGTGTAATTGTGTGCAAGGTAGCTCTCTCCACCTTCTCTCATGCATAGATGTGTGTTTTAACTTGTCTTATAATGTGTGTATGTATATTTTCAAGCCATAAAAAGTATGCTAGCATGATTTTATATGCCATGACTCATGATGAATATTATGCTTTCAAATGAGTGTATGATGTTTGTATGAGTTTGCTTGAGTGTGGAGAGGCCAAGAACTCTTAACCATGGTGAGGATGAGCCAAGAACCCTTAAAATTGGTTGAAACAAAGCAAAGAGTCTCCCAAAAGCAAAGTGGGCTCCCAAGAGTATGGTTGAGTCCAAAGTTCTTAAAGAATAGGTGAGGCAAGTCCAAAATCCATGGAGGAAAAGTGTGAGGCTAATCCAAACACTTAATGAGCTCTTGAATGACTTGTATGACTTGTTCACATGCTAAGTTTGCTTCTTGAATGTTCATGACTTCCATGCTATCCATGCATGCATTTTTAAGGCTTGCTTTGGATATATTATGTATGATTGAATGGAAGATGAAGCTATTGGGATTCTTTGAATCTCATCCCCTCCTCTCCAATGATCTCACATTCTAGGTGGATCAAGTGGATATGGTAATAGGAGCTAACAACATTGAAGAAAGAAGATTGACAACCATATGCCTAGCTTTTACCTTTTTGGAATCATAATGATGCTTCATGATGTATATTGTTGTTGGCAAATAGTCTATGACCCTTGAGACATGTGTAATTATGATATTATGTGATGTAGGATGAAATAATATGTTATGTGAATGATAGAATGTGAATTGAGTATGTTATGGCATTATAGCTCATGAATGGTTTTATGGAAATATGCATAAGTGTGGATGAAAAGGCCAAAATGAGATGTATGAGGTTTGAGACCATTTGGGCAGCTCACACAAGTCCTAAATGTGCTTTTAGACTTGCCCAAAAGGTGCCAAGACCAAGAGAAATCCATTTGGCAACTTTGGTACCCAATATGGAGCCAAAGATGACCATAATGGAACCTTATATCACTTTTTGGCCAAATGAGCTCTTCTTCATCAGAGATTTAGCAGACATTTAGAAATTGTTGAGAGATTTTTAGAAAGCTAAAGATCATAATTTTTGGAAGTCTACAGAATATTTGATGATTTTTCAAAGTTGGCAATTTTTTCTAATTTTGGTCTGTTGTACTATTCATTTGGTCTGAAAATGAATTATGTCACACAAGGCTCAAATGATGTCCAATTGCCAAAAAATTTTATACAAAAAAAACTAGATATTCACAGTGACTTGTTGCTAACTAGAAGCACCTCAGTTGGAGGTCTAGAGAGGGAGATATGAATTTTTGAACATTCTATCCAGAATCAGGACCCTTACCCAACCTGAGTTACTATTCTATTGAATTCTAAGGTTTGGGTTGCCTAAACTAGTCTAGAATGTATTTTTCTCCTCTATCTAACATCCATAGTTTTCTAGATTGGTATCATTTACATGGATTGGATTTTTATATAATTAATTGGACATTTTCAAAGTTTGCTGCAGAATCTATGATAACATCAGGAGGCAGCTTGATCTCTAGACCTTTTCAGATGTCAAACGCCCTTTGTAATGGATGTTATGATTTGGGCATATTTTTAGTGTGCATTAGACATCCGTAGCTTTCCAGAATAGCTAAGAATGTATGATTTCAATTTTTCTAGAATTAGTTATGATTTTCCAAAATTTGGTTAGAAAAAGGGGCAAATTTGGCCAAAATTAAACTTCCATAATCTATGCTTCTTTTTTATTTCCATGAGTTGTGGCATGATTTTATGATGAAAATGAGTTGTATTGATGTAATTAAATATGAAAATGTATAGTATGAGCTTACACGATCCACGTGACACCG
Source organism: Erythrophleum ivorense (assembly GCA_026724425.1). Lineage (NCBI taxonomy): Eukaryota > Viridiplantae > Streptophyta > Magnoliopsida > Fabales > Fabaceae > Erythrophleum > Erythrophleum ivorense. Next base: position 19,059,372 of record JAIUCV010000009.1, read on the forward strand.
AATGGAAATTTTAAACATGACGTAATGCGAAAATACTCATTATTTTAATCTGCCTTTCTTTACATTCTCATAGAATTAATGATGTGAAGCTCATGAATGTCATGAAATGAGCTAAAATTTATGGTGTTACAAAGAAACCAAGAAAAAGGTGAGAAATTTCATAGAATTTCATGCTTTTCCTTCTTCCAACCTTATTCCTCTCCTTTTTAGCTCTCTTTTTATGGTTTTCTTGATATGATTGGTTTTATTTTTGGACCAGAACCAAGGGGAAAATTTTGAAAATTGAGAAGAGGACTTAAGCCAAGGAAGAAGCATCAAAAGGGAGCTAGAAATCCAAGGTATTTTCTTATTCTTGTTGCTTCTCCCCCTTACTCCTTGGTTATGTGTGTTTTAGCCTCATACAGAACCATAAGAGGAGAGGGAGTTTTGCCTAAAAACAAGAGAAGAACTAGGGTTTTAGACCATGGAGAAGAGGTATATGGCTAGAAATTGCAAGAAAAACCAAAGGAAACTAAGATAAGAAAGTATGGTGTTTTTTAGGTTTTTGTGAAATTTGATTTTATGTGTGTTTCTTTGGCTATTTAAGTGTTCTTTTGAGCTCCTAAGAGTCTTAGAAACCTCCCCAACTGGCTCTCCCATCAAGGAAAATTTTGAAAACTCTAAGAACCCCTTCCATGGTGATTGTCTCAGCCAAGCAAGAACAAATAGGCTAGGGAGTGTTTTAATTTGTTCTAGTCTTAGTTTAGGACTTTATATGATGTTAGAAGATGGGAGGAACCATTGGAAAAAATTTAGGAGCCATGGATTGGAAGATGAGACAATAGTGTCCATAATGGTGCCTTGTGAAGCAACTTAGTTTTTAGCTTATGTAAATGAATGTGTGAGGGCTCCAAGGACCTTGAGTGAGGGCTCCAAGGACCTTGAATTGTGAAGGTTACTTCAAGGGGCCAATTATGGAATCATTATGTCACTTGTAGAATTAAGAGTGTTAAGAGTGAGTTAGTGTTTTAGCATGCTTCAAGTGCATGAGTGTGTGTTATTTGTGATGTTTAGATCAAGAGAATCTCATCCCACCTAAGTACACTTGTGAGACTGAAAAGGGACGGAACAAACAAAGTAAAGCTTGTCTAAATTCAAGGTAGCTCTCCACCTTATCTCTTTGTATTCTTGGTTGTATATATGTCATTGTGTGCTTGTGGATGCTTTTGTGATTTGAGAACATGCCACTTGATGTCTCAGTTTTTTCATTGGTACCAATGTGTAGACTTGAATGTTATTTATAATATCTGGTTCTTTGAAAATGAGAAAAAATGCAAGAAATGTCTCATATGGTTTCTCCGTAAATGCACGAAATTCACCGAATACAAAAGGAAATCCCCTAGATAGAATGATTTGAGGTCCAATAAAATTAGAATAATATTCTAGACCTCAAATAATAGTGATTCAAGGTCAGAGGGTGTCTTGGAACCAGAGCTAGAATAGCCAAACAGATTTTATGAAAAGGCAACGAAACGTAATAGCATTTTCATAATTTCAGGAAATTTTTAGAATTCTCATAGGAGGGCTTTTTAAATCGTAAATTTGAGTTCTTAGAGGCCCTAAAAACCATAGGAAGCCCCAGGATAGTTAAAACCCCTCCGGTAGACGTCTTCTAACAATGGTGAGCATGAACTTTGACCAATTCATTCGGGAAGGTTTTAACTCCAAATTGAGTGATTCCAAAAGCATTTATAAGATTGAAGACCTAAATTTTATGATGGAAAAGACAGTTATAAAAAAGGAGCTAAAACGAACTAAAAATAAAAATGCCAAGACGAAGGGACAAAATTAAAATTTTTGAAAAGTTTTTCTTAACCTCCCTATATATATATGAGGTGCCCCACCTCCTCATTCATTTAGACATAATTGTTTCTACCCTAAATTAGAGAAAGAACCCTAAGGGTGAGGTGCACAAGAAGGAGAAGAAATGAAGGAGAAAAATAAGAAAAGGTATGGATTTTCTTAATTTTTTTCTTGCTTTCTCTTTAGCAAACTTCTTCTCCTCCATTTCCCCTTCTTTCCTATGGTTTTATTGAAGTTCTTGAATCTATTTTAAGGGCAGAACAAAGGGGAAATTTTGAAATTGAGGTGAGGAAACCAAGGAAGGTGAAAAAACAAGCAAGAAGAACCAAGGAAATCAAAGTATTTTGTCATCTCTTCACTTAATCTTCCGCCTTCCTTCTCTTGTGGGTGGTTTGACCTACATATGGTCAACCCTAAGGGGTCGAGTTTCTAGCTAAACCAAGGATGATTCTTAGGAATTTAAGGGAGGAGAATAAGAATATATAAAGAAAACAACAAACTAACCATTATATTTCAAGATAGTAAAGTTAGGGTTTCAAGTGTCCCTTGTAAAATCTGATTTGATATAATAACTCCTAGCCTAAATGAGTATTTGGATGAGCTCCTAAGATCCCTAGAAGGCTCCCCATCTGCATCTTACATCAAAGAAACCAAAGCAACTCCCTAGGCACAATTCAAGTGCATGGCTTGGCCAAGAGGTTTCCATGTACCTAGAGATAGTTTTAAATTTTTCTAAGCTCATTTTTTAGTCATATATGATAGATGAAGATGAGAGAAAATCTTGGAAAAAATTTAGGGGGCCTATGGAATGAATTGGTAGCCTAGGTTCCATAATATAACCTAAAGAAGCAACACCTAGCTAGGCTCTTTGTTTTAATAGTGTGATGACTCCAAGAGGCTTAAAAGGAGTCAAGAGTCATAAATAAAAGGAAAAAAATGAAGCCTAGAACTCAATTGATGGATGTTGCTTCATTAGGTGCATTTAGGAACCATAAGACAAATTTAAAGCTTTAAGTAGATAGATAGCTTTGTGAATGGTTCCAAGAGCATAATTGGTTCCTATTTTATGTGTTTAGGCCAAGAAAGACAAGTCTCCCACCACTGTGAGTGTGTGGCCGAGAGAGGGAGTACAATTCCTAGAGGAAAAGTGTGTGGTTGCATCAAAGGTAGCTCTCTCCACTTTCTTTGATGCATAAATGTGTGCTTACTTTGTTTTTGAATGTGTATATATGTATTTTAAGCCATGAAAAGTGTTCTAGCATGTGCCTTTATTCTATGGTACCATGATATTGTAATATATTTTCAAATGATGCCCAGTATGTTTGCTTAGGTTGCTTGAGTGTGATGAAGCCAATAACCCTTAGCCATGGTAAGGATGAGCCAAGAACCCTTAAAAATGGTTGAGACTAAGTAAAGAGTCTTCCAAGAATGAGGTTACATCAAAACCTCTTAGAGAATGTGGGTGAGGCAAGTCCAATATCCATAAGAAAATGGGTGAGGTTAATCCATTTATTTGGCAAGCCTATGTATGCTTTGATGACTTGTTCAAATGTTAAGAATGCTTCTTGAATGACTGTACACTCTATGATGCTCATGCATGCTTTTTTAAGACTTTCATTGCATTCTTTATGTGTGATTGAAAGGGAGATGAGCTATTGGGATTCTTTGAATCTCATTCCCTCCTCTCCAATGTTTTAACATGCTAGATGGAGCAAATAAACAAGGTAATGGAAGCTACTAAGTTGGGAGGTAAGATTGACATCAAAGCATCTTAAATTGCCTAGAATTACTCCTTTTGTAGCCATGCACATGGCATATGATGTAATACTATGATGGAAATATTCTATATTCATTTGAACATGTGTAATTACTCATATAATTTTTAGACCTTGGATGGCAATGTGAAGCATGTGTAATCTTGTGTATGGCATGGGACGAGAGAGTGAGTTTTCAAATTTTGGGTTTATGTACCTTTGAGACAAGTTTAAAAGGTCATTTTGGTGCATTCTCATGTGCTCAAGCGGTCATGGTTGCTTCAGAACTCAAAATGGACCATTTTGGACCCTTTTGATGACACAAAATAGACCATTTTACAGCCTAATGTCAAGATTTGACCAAATGAACGAATTTGCCTATGAAATTTGGCATGCATATAGATCTTATCTAGATATTTTTGGGAAGCCAAAGACCAGATTATTTGGAGCTCTATGGAATTAATTATGATTTTTCAAATTGACATTTTTCTGCTGAATTGATGCAGACACTATTCATATGGTCAGAAACTTGGGTTGTATAATTCGAGAGCCAAATGATGTCCAATGGTCATGAAATTTTAAAGGCATTAACTAGACATGATAAGATTTCCATGACCACTAAGATCACCTTAATTGGACATTTGAGTAGAAAGATATGAATTTTTGAAGTTGAAGGATTAGTACCAATAATGATAGTCAACCTCTGGTACTATTCTATCAATTTTTTGTGGCTAGCAATCTTTTTGGTGCCTGGATTTATTTTAGCATAGAGTACATATTTATAGATTTCTAGAATGGTAAAGTATACATGATTTCAAGTTTTCTAGAATTAGTTATGATTTTTCAAAATTTACGTCACTAGGGGAGAATGGGAGTATATGAGACAAGATTTAGAAGTTGTAGGGTTAGAAGACGTTTCACTGCAGCCAAAATAGTCTTAGCTATAGTTAATAGAGGCAAAGTTGCTTAGGGAGAGTACCAGAGAGTAATTTGCCATGGCGATAAGTGGAATCAGCCATGGCGAAATGTGAGAGGCCAAACTGGAAGTCGTCCGAAGAGTAATTCACCGCGATGAAATAAGGAATTGGCCACGGCAAACTTTGCAAAATTTCTCAAGTGTTCCAAAGAGGAATTAGTCATAGTAAACATGGGAATTAGTAGTGGCCAATAGTGAGAGGGCGAGTGAGGTAAGCTCCAGGAGGTCTTCTAGTCGTGGTGCGATATAGGCTCGCTGCAACAATCTGTAAAGCTGTAAGAAGTGAACCCAAGAGTAATTGGCCATGGCGCAAAAGCATTTAGCCACGACAAAGGTCCTGAAACTCTTATATTAACCTAGAAACCTTGGTTTTTCCTATGACAACATTAAAGGATGACTTAAAAACACTTGAAAGAGGTTCTTGAGAGTTAAAAATGAATGGGTAATAGATTTAAAGGCTTTTAATTAGAGAATTGTCTCACTCATGTACATGGATGCTTGTAAATGTTTGGTTAATGATTCTAATAACATTAATGTTCAAATTTTCTCACTTTTTCCTAAATTGTTTAATTTAAATGGTGCCAGACCTTGATATATAACTATCAATTGCATGTTTAAGCTTAATTATCATGATTAGAAGTTAGAGTCACATTGCCCATAAAGGGTGAGGTGATGCCAAAAGTCCCTTAATCAAGGGTGAGGAGATGCCAAAATTCTCATAACATGGGTGAGACCCAGTCAAAAGTCCCTTGACCAAGAGTAAGGCAAAACCAAAAGTCCTAGAAATAGGGTGAGGCAAAACCAAAAGTCCCTAAAGCCCATTCTTGAAAGTGATGTAGATTGGTGGCATGGAAATGTGTAACACCTTACTGACTACACTCCAGTTCATCTCCATCTAGGCTTGATTCCATATGATTTCCCAGAAAATGACCGAAACCGTGGTATTTTACTATTTGAAGTCGGGGTTTTAACCGGTCACATTTTGCCCCGTGGGTCCCGTGAACCCATCATTCACATTGTCTACTCAAATACCATTTATACAACTTGTACATAGCCTCAAACAACTCACAAACCACGGATATGAAGCCAAAAACCATGAAAATGCAATTTCTCAAATGAGCCCATAAGTCAGATTTTTGGCTCCAACTTTGGAAAAACATAGCTAATTCTAGAAAAATGGGAATCAAGCAAATCAATAGCTCTCTAGAAAGCTTGAGATGTTAAATGCATGTTAAAAATAACTCCCAACCACAATCTCAACGTCTGGACTATCTTTCACATCGAAGAAGACACAGAGGTCCGGCTTGTCCCTGATACTGGTGCAGTTTACTGTCATGAACTTTGAAAATTCGTGATTAATTCCAAAAAATCCAATCTGTGAAATATATACCAATTTGGAAAGCTACAGGTGTTAACTAGATGATAAAAATAAGTTCAGATCAGTTCAGGAGTTTTTGGACCTCGAAAACCGATAGAACAGTAACGAAGGTCAAAAACTTCCCTGATGCTGATACAGAACTTCAGCAAGTCGTTTCTCTCTCTACAGATATCCAATTGAGGTGCTTCCAGTTGGTATAGGTTACTGTGGATATCTAGTTTATGCTCATAAAAGTTCATGATAATTGGATACCATTTGGTCTATGAATGACATGGTTCCATTTTCGGACTTAATGCACAGTACCATGACCAAACCATCAAAATTCCCCAATTTCAATAATTCACCAAATATTCTCTGGACCTCCAAATATTACCCACTTTAGCTTCTCAAGAAGCTCTCAATAAAATCTAGAGGCATGCCAAATTCCATACCAAGAAGAGCTCATCCAGTCATACTTTGACGGAGCTCACCCAATTGGCAATTTTGGCACCCCATGTGGTTCAAAATGGGTCTAGATGACCTCCCACATGCTCTAGCCTCTTTTGGGCAAGTTTGAAAGTACAAACATAGCATATATGAAATGTCTAAGTGATCCATAACATTACACATTTCAAAACTACTATGCTACGGAACATAATACACTAGCACATGTAAGCCACAAAAGGGCCAATTTCTACATTTTCATTACTTTGGCTCTTTAAACAATCCATACATCATCTATATATATATTTACATGTGCTCACACATTTACAACTCAAAAATAATAGGTGCATATTCATTTTGGCACCTTATACATCAAATAACCAAAAGAAACTATGCATCTTCCTAAATATGCTCTACTAGGCTCCATAAGGTGTGCTTGACTCTCCTTGAGCTCCACCTGGATATCAAGATGGGAGGGGAAGGGGGTGAGATTCAAGGGAATCTCAATAGCTCATACTCATTCAAGATGCAATCAAGGCATATAACTAGTCAAGCATGCACACAAGTCACAATAACACAACATATGTGTTTCATGCCATGAATATCATGTCAATGCCAAGAATAGGCTCTAGGGACTTTCGGTCTAGCCTCACCCAAGCTTTGGGACTTTTGGATCAGCCTCACCCTTGGTTTAGGGACTTTTGGCTCCACCTCACCCGTCTCAAGGGACTTTCGGCACCACCTCACCCGAGCAATTTTCACAATTCATATCAAAAGCATATTGGTACCAATGCATCCAGGCAATATCAAATGGCATATCTCATCATACAAGCACATACACCAACATACAATGACTATTACACATCCATGAATGCAACAAGAAAAGAGTAGAGAGCTACCTTATCGGATAACACAAGTCTTCCCTTTCAATTTATCTTCTCCCTTCTTGATTTCACACTCACAACTAGATGGAGTTGTTTTCTTGGAGCCTAGGCACAACAAAGAGCACCAAATCATTCTCTCATAGCTTAAATAACTCTCACAAAGCTAAAAGAGGCTCTTCATTGAATTAAACCCTCACTACCCATATAAGGAGCTAGGGATTCTCTCTCTAGAACTCTACTCACTCTCCTTCCTCTCTCAAGCTCTCAAAGAAGAAAGCAAGGAAGAAGAAATGAAGATATATGAGTTCTACCCTTCTTTCAGAGTAGTTTTCCCACTTCCCTCTTCTGAACCCAACCCAAATCAACTTCTAAAACCAGAGGAAGAGAGGGCAAAGAGAGAAGAATAGTATGCTAAGGAGAAAAGCTATGGAAATCTAAATATTACTTACCTCTTTGCTTGATCTCCTTGCTTCTCTAGGTCTCTCTCTCTCCACAGCTCTTTTCTCTCTCCTTGGTCGAAGCTTAGGTCAGTTCTAAGAGAAAGGAAGAGTTTAGACTCTTTAAAAAGTCAAAATCTCTCTTTTCACACTTTTTCGGACTCACCCTTGCTATAGCGAGTCATAACCCTCGCTACGGCGAGCTCGTGTAAGTCCCAGACCTCTGCCTTCGCTATAGCTCTCGCTACGGCAAGCTACTCCCTGGATTTTGTATGGAATGCTTGCACTCGCTATAGCTAGAAGCATTTTCGCTATAGCGAGAAGGCTCTCTCACTATAGCTAGCCCATTTCTCGCTATAGCGAACAGGTACATTCGCTATAGCTAGGCTGTAGCTAGCAGACTTAGAAAATTTTCAGCCTTTGAAAATTTTCAACTTTTCTTTTCTTTCCCTTTTCTTTTTTTCTTTTCTTTTCTTTTCTTTTTCTGGTTGTTACAAAATGTGCCCTTGTATGCCTTATGGTTATGTTACATTCCACATTTATGCCTTTGATGTGTATATGCCATGAATGTGTGTATAAATGGGTGTGATTCCATGAATCTCACTCTCCTTCCCTTCTTAATCTTAATATGTTTAGGTGGCACTCATAAAGCAAGAAATGCCAGCCAAGGGTCTTGTGAAACTTCACTTTGTCTATTATGTAGTTGAAATTGCAAATGAATGTCAAAGAGAACTTGTGCATATTATTTTTGAGTTGTAAATCTTTGAACAAATGTAATATTATGTATGAATAATGTATGAACCATGCGTGGCATAAAATTAATGAAAATGGCTTAACACTTGATGGCATGTATGCATTAGTGTATTCTTGGATGTAGAATGACCAAAATAAGATCCATAAGGTTTGGGACCATTGGGGTAGTTCATACAAGTCATATTGATGCTTTTAAACTTGCCCAAGAGATGTCAAACCATAAAGGAAACTATTTGAGCAGATTTGGTACTTCACATGGAACAAAATAGGTCATTTTGATGAGCTATACCACTTTCAATCCAAATGAGCTCTCCTTGGTCTGAAATTTGGCATGCATCTAGAGCTTATTGAGAGATTTTTGGGAAGCTAAAGTGTATTTGGAGGTCTACAAAATTTTTGATGAATTTTTGAAATTGGAAAATTTTTTGATTTTGGTCAGAGTTACTATTCATATAGCCCAAAATGAATCTCTGTCACTCATAGGGCAAATGAAGTCCAATTGCTAGAAATTTACAAGGAGAAACTACACCTTCCCAGTGACCTGTGTCGACTAGAAGCACCTCATTTGAATGTCTAGAGAAGGAGATATGAATTTTTGAAGTTACTATTCTGTTTTAGACACACCTCTAGATCCGTGTTACTGTTTGATTTATTTTTTAGATCTGGAAGCTCTTGAGTTGTTCTGAAACTATTTTTCTCCTCTAGTTAACATCTTAGCTTTCCAAATTGGTGCAGATTGCATAGGTTGGATTTTTATGGCATTAATTATAAATTTCCAAATTCTATATCAATAAGTTGTATCAGATTTTTGGATAGCTCAACCTCCTTGCATTTTCTGATGTCAAACGTGGTCCAGATGAGATTTTCATGGTTGTGAATTATTTTTTGTGTAAATTTAACACTTATAGCTTTCCAGAAAGCTATGGTTTAGTTACTGTTGATTTTTTTACATTTAGTTATGATTTTTCAAAGTTGCCCCTAAAATCTACCACATGCTATCCGCGAGATTAAGTGAAAATTTCATGGTTTTTGACTTGAAAACCGTGGATTGCTTGATATTTTAAGTTGATTGTGATTTTTTCCAATGATAAATAACTAGAGAATATGGTTGGATAATCCATGAGGCCTACATAACACAAATTGAAGAACTTTACCCTGACATAACGCGATAAAGTGCATGGAAGTGTGGCTTTTTCTTAATAATTCCCTATGAACATGCACTTAATTATCTTGAATGGAAGGATATAATGAGAGAAAATATAAGGTATGACATAATACATTTGCTACCAAAGTTCCATGGTCTTGCAGGTGGTTTGTTCCACCATGAAAGCACAAAGAGTTTTAGAAGAACACATCAAGCTTAGAGCATTTCCCTTCTCACTGGATGGAGTGGCTAAAGATTAGCTTTATTATCTTCAACCTTAGGCCATCACTTCATGGAATGAATTGAAGAGGATATTTCTCGAGAAATTTTTCCCTGCCTCAAGAATTATTGCCATCCAAAAAGAAATTAGTGGTATAAGACAGATGAACGGAGAAACATTGTATAAGTACTAGGAGAGGTTTAAGAAACTGTGTGTAAACTATCCTCACCATCATATTAGTGACCAACTTCTGATTCAATACTTTTATGAAGGCTTGCTACCCATAAATAGAAGTATGGTTGATGTAGCTGCAGAAGGAGCATTGGTTAACAAAACCCCAGCTGCTGCCAGAGACCTCATTGTGAATATGGCATAAAATACATAACAATTTGGCACCAAAATAAATACACTAACTAAAGGTATAAATGAAATCTATGCCACTCATATGGATTAACAAAGAATAGAAAACAAACTTAAGGAGTTGGCTTCCATGGTCAGATAGCTGGCACTCGAGCAAAGACAACCTCAATAACTCCCTGCACCTCTGTGTGGTATTTGTTTGTTAACTACACATGCCACAGACTAGTGTCCCTAGTTGTAAGATAATACAAAATCATATGCTAGCATTTTCCCTAGTAGAGCTTTCTAGTAGTAATAGAAATTTAATGCTCTTAGGCCAAGCAACCAACAGCCTATAGGACAACCTATGCAACTGATGAACAAGTTAGAACCAAGTCTAAAAGATATGGGAAGTAGTTGGCAACAAATACAGTTCAATTCCAACAGTGAATTGAGACAATAATCCAGAGTTTAGAGACCTAGATTGGCCAACTTGTAACAAATATCAATGAGTTGAGAAGTCAAAGTTTCAGCCAATTATCTTCACAGCCCATGACTAACCCGAGAGGCTATGTTAATGCAATAACTTTGAGGAGTGACAAGCAAATAAATGGACCCATCACACCTCAAATATAAGTGCTACAGGAAAAAGAAGGTGACAGAGAACAACAGCCCCTTTTAATCCAAAGAAAGAACATCACAAAAAAGGGAGAGAATTTCACATACACTAGACCCCTTCCATTCCCCAACCAAATTACATAGTCCAAAAAAATCACAAAGGCTGAATTAGATAGGGAAATTATGGAGATATTCATAAAAGTGGAAGTAAATATCCTCTCTTAGAAGCAATCAAGTAGATTCCAAAATATGCAAAGTTTCTTAAGGAGCTGCGTACACATAAGAGGAAGTTGAAAGGAAATGAGAAAGTTAACATAGGAAGAAATATGTAAGCTTTGATTCAACCTACTATACCTACTAAATGCAAAGATCCTAGCACATTCACCATTCTTTGCACAATAGGGAATATGTAGTTCAATAATGTTATATTAGATTTAAGAGCTTCCACTAATATAATGCCTAAGTTTGTGTATTCCTCTTTGCAGATTAGAGAATTGAAGCCTATAAGAGTGGTGATTCAATTAGCAAACAAAAGCATAGCCTACCCTATAAGAGTACTTGAAGACATTCTAGTAAAGGTAAAAGATTTAATTTTTCCTACTAATTTTTATGTTCTAAATATGGAGAATGACAATATACATGGACATGCACCACCGATTCTAGGTAGAGTATTTTTGAAAATTGCTAAAATAATAATTAATGTGTATAATGGTACTTTGTCAATGGAACTTGGTGATGATGTTGTTCATTTTAATATTTTTGATGCCATGAAACACCCTTTGGAAGAACATTCCATGTTGCATGTAAATATGATAGACTTGTTAGTTGCTAATGCTTGTGTGGACATGGATACTAAACTTCCTGACATTGTTGAATTTATAGATGGAATTCAATATTCAGAATGTTATGATGGACATAATAAATGTGCTGCTTGTTCTGAAATTGATGCATTCTTGAATTCTAATTCTGATTCTACTTTTGATTTCGATCCTGATTTTATCAATTTATTTAATAATGTTTCCTCTGTTGAGAAAACTGAACAAATAGAGGCTACTGTACTTTTAAACTCACAAATATTAGTACCTTCCATATAGCAACCACCCATACTTGAATTTGAACCTTTACCCAAAATCTCAAATATGCTTTCTTGAAAGAAGAAAATAAATTACCAGTAATAATAGCAAATAACCTTCTACCTAATCATGAAATAAGGTTGTTCGAATTGTTAAAGGAAAAGAAAAAAGCAATTGGTTAGACATTGGCAAATATTCTAAGGATTAGCCTTTCCACTTGTATGCATAGAATTTTATTAGCGGAAGGAGCCAAACCAATGAGGCAACCACAGAGAAGACTCAATCCCATGATCTTAGATGTCGTGAAGAAAGAGGTATGTAAATTACTTTAAGCTGGTATTATTTACCCCATATTTGATAGCAAATGGGTGAGTCCAGTACAGGTAGTCCCTAAGAAGATCAGTATCACAATGGTGCCCAATAAGAAAAATGAGCTTATTCCTATAAGAGTTCAAAATAGTTGGAGAGTTTGTATTGTTTACAAAAAGCTAAATTAAGCCACTAGAAAGGACTATTTTTCTCTTCCTTCCATAGATCAAATGCTGGAAAGATTGGTAGGCAAATCTCATTACTATTTCTTAGATGGCTTTTCTGGTTACTTTTATATTCACATTATGCCGAAAGATCAAGAAAAGACTATATTTACCTACCCATTGGTACCTTTGCATATAGGAGGATGTCATTTGGACTTTGAACGCTCCAGGCATATTCCAACAATGTATGGTGAACATATTTTTTTGATTTCCTTAAACATTGCATGGAAGTTTTTATGGATGACTTTACTGTTTATGGCATCTCCGCTGATGACTATTTGATGAGTTTAGGAATGGTTCTAGAAAGATGCGTTGAGAAAAATCTAGGTTTAAATTTTGAAAAATGTCATTTTATGATAGAGTAAGGAATTGTTTTAAGCCATATGGTTTCTAAAAATGGCATTAAAGTTAATAGAGGTAAAGTAGATGTGATTGCTTCTTCACCTTACCCCACCTGTGTGTGGGAAGTGCATTTTGTAATACCTTAACCTTTTGAGCCTTCCCATTCTATCTCAAGCCTTAGTTTAAAGAATTACATGGAAAGCATCATATTTAATGCTATTTAATTTGTTATGTAAGGCCCAAAATTTTCATTTCATGCGTTACAGACCATATGAACCCATTAATATCATTTTCTATTCCTAAACATCCATACAAGTCATAAAGATTATAAAACATCTCATATATCATGGGCTTGGAACCATATATTACAAAAACCAAATTTTGGCCTCGGGTTCACTGTTCCAATTTACTGATATGAACTTTGAAAATTTATAACTAATTCTAGAAAAATCAAATCAAGCAAACCATACCATTCTAGAAATTTGTGAATGTCTACTAATGGCTAAAAATAATTCTAGACCACGTAATCATCAATTGAACTAAGAAAAATAATAGAATAGTACCAACGGTCTGTCTGCAATACTAGTACTGTCTCTAACTTTAAAAATTTGGTTCTCTCTCTATAGAGCTCTAAATGAGGTAATCTTAGTGGCTATGGAAATATTATGGTGTCTAGTTTATACTTGTAAAATTTCATAGGCATTGGACTTCATTTGACCCATGAGTGACACAAAGAAAACAACTGACCATATGAACAGTGCTATCACCATGTCTGCATAATTTGGCCAACTTTAAAAAATCATAATAAATTCTCTAGAGCTCCAAATTATGTGCTCGTTAGCTCTGTAAAAGGCTCTAGTCAAGCTTTATAAGTGTATTTCATGCCAAGACTAGTCCATTTGGTAAGTTTGTGGTTTAGCTCAAAATTTGGTCACTTTTGATTATCAAAGTGGGTTCATAAGGCACCATTTGACCTTCCTCTTATTCCATAGCCATTTGAGCATGTCCCATAACATAAATATAGCATAAGGAAGCATGCCAAATGATTCAAATCATCATGGAGCTTAAACTCAACATGCCACTTGTATTCATACAAAAACACATACTAGCACAAGGGTGACAAATTCTCACATTTCCATATATTTAGCTTCAAGATTCATACATACATCATAATTATATACATTTAATCTTGCTCAAATGGTTACATCTCATATATGTAACACCATAGTAATCTACTCTTTCTTTCCCACAAACAAATCTCATACATGAGATTTATGGAAAAATGTAATAAAAATAATGCATTAAATCACGTTACATAAGCTTTTAAATTTTCATCTTATACTCTGCGGACCTCATGAACTCCTCAACATCATTCTCTACTCTTAATACATCCACAAAAATCATAAACACCATAAAATAACATATACAACTCGGGTTAGAAGCCTCACACCAGAAAATAATGGAGTTTGCCTCGAGTTCAACTTTTTAGATTTCTAACATCAATTTTGGAAAATCATAATTAATTCTAAAAAAATAAAAATCAAGCAAAAGATAGCTTTTTGGAAAGCCCTAAATGTCAAATATAGGTTAAATAGGATATGAAAACATCAACTAAAGCATGATTGATAATAGAATAGTACCAAAGGTTTTGCTACTTAGGTTTGCTATCACAAGTTTCTGATATAAATTTCAATAATTCATAACTAATTTTAGAAAAATAAAGCCTAATAAAACATACCATTATAGAAAGCTATGGATGTCTAATTTTGACTAAAAATATTTTTAGATCAAGGAAATGGCTTTTAACTCATGAAAATTAATGGAACAATACCTGAGGTCCTATTGCCCTACTAATACTATCATGAAATTTAAAAAATTTGGTTCTCTCTCTACAGAGTTCCAAATGGGATGATTTTAATGGCTATGGAAAGCTTATGGTGTTTAGTTTATGCATACAAATTTTCATAGCCATTGGATATCATTTGGCTCATGAGTGACAAGGAAACAAAATCTGACCATATGAATAGTGCATCCTACCATTCAACATATTTTTCCAAATTTTGAAAAATCATAATAAATTCTCTAGAGCTCCAAATTAGGTGCTCTTTAGCTCCATGGAAAGATTGACATAAGATCTAATTGTTGGCCAAATTTCATGGAAAAAATCACTCATTTAGTTAGATTTTGGTGCAGCTCACAATTTAGTCAATTTTGGTGTTCCAAATGATTCAAAACGGTGTCAAATTGCCCTCTTCATTGTCCATGGCCACTTGGGCATGTACAAAACCACATTCATAACCTAGGGAGACATTTTATTTGGTTTAAAACATCATGGAGCTCATTTCCACTATGCTACATGCAATCATACACCTTGGAAGCATAACATATCAAGGGCCTCTGATAGCAAAATCAATCATACTCATTCATATGAATCCAAAACCATTCCATACATCATGCCTCCATATATTTGAGTGTGCTCAAGTGTCTACATCATATATACAACATGTAATTACAATTCTTGACCATAAAAAGCTATCAAAAAGACTATTTCACTACTCCATTGGCAAGCTCTTACTCTTTAAGGTTGTTGGCTCCCACTTCTTGGCTCACTTGGCACACCTAGACATGGTTAGACATTGGAGAGGGAAGAATGGGATTCTAAGAATTCCAATAGCTCCTAACCCTTTCAATCTTATATAATAGTGAGTGGCTCGTCACGCAACCCTCAAAATAAAACTAGGTTGGTAAAATATGTAGCTAGTGGCACAACCTAGGTCATCTCCATTGGAATTGGAGTTCAATGTTTAATTGAGTTTTCCAAATGCTAAAAGGTTCTAAAACTTTATAAACTAAAGGGGGTTTTGATTGAATTAAACTAACATAAAATTAAATTGAATTAAAATTCCTAATTGCTATCTAATTATATGAATTATGGGTGAAAAATAGTCTTGTGACTAGCTTTAGATTCGTCCCTTGGTATCCACTATCCTTATCATAATCCAATTGTGATTAATTATGGCCTAAGAGTTCCTAATTGTGTTCATAACAAATTATCTTGAGTTACCACGCAAGAATCAAGAAATTAATGATCTAACGTTGAATTGAGACCTCAATCCCGCATTAAATTGTGAAATCTTGTCTTTAAGATCAATGAACACCTAATTTGATTGATTAACTGATTAATTAGCCTCTGAATCATCATCCTAAAATGTTTAATTAACCAACTAAACATTAAGGAATCCTCAAATTAAATATTCAAGCACATAATCTCACTCATGTATTTTATCGAACACCTTCGAAGCACACATGGGAAATTAGATAATAAAAAAAATCAATGTCCAATCAAATCAATTAATCAACAAAAAGACTTCCTAATTAGTGTCTAACCAGCCACTAATTACAATTACACAAATTCTCTATCAAATACAACTTAACCAAGATGATATATGAAAGAGAAAAAGTGTAGGAAAATAAAGAAATCCTTAACCAAAATTCTGAGTTCTTTATGGATTCAAGCTTGCACCAAGGTCTTCTTCCTTGCTAGCCTCAAGATGGATTAGAGCTTCATTGAATGGTGGATGGATGGAGATAGAGATGCTGGACGATGGGGAACGTGAGATGGAGTGGTGAATGAATTATATGGAATGGACGAATGGGGTGGAGTCGATGATTGGAATCTCCTCACGGAATGGACGAATGAATGAATATATATAGATGAGGGTTTCCGAAAATATAGATGCGTGAATAAAGTGGATTATGGATGATTGAAATATGCTCCCTTCCTCATTAAAAGTCACGTGCCCAGCTGCTGTTCCTAATGCCCGTAGCTTCTTAGCTTCTTTATGTATACATAAGGTGTGCCCCACTTCCTTTTATTTTATTATATTCCACATGTCCCTTCTACTGTTTCTGCAGCTTCTTCATGTAAATTTCAGCATGGTTTCCACGTGATTCCTCTTCCTTGCTATTTCTGCGTGAGGTTTGAAGGTTCAATAATGAATGAATGAAGCACAGTATTTTGTCCCTTATAACCAAGCTTTTCTGCATCTTTGCTCCTCCTCTGAAGTCTGAAAATCCAATCAATATTCAGCAGCTTCCTCCTTCTCCAGCTAGCGTCTTCTCAGCCTTCTTTGTTTGTTTCAAATCGTAGTCTCTTCCTCATCAAACACGTGTTCCTTTGCTGCCAGCTCTTACTTCATGTTGCTGCGTGGCTTTTCTTCTTTAACAGGTGGTTATCTGCTTCCTTTCATTCTGCTGTTGTCCAGACGTAGCTTCTGCATGTTCTGTAACCACGTTGAGCTTCCTTCGACTTGGCGAGCTTCCACTCTGTTTCAGCCACGTGAATGTGTGTCTTGTTTCATCACAAAAATCTCCATTACAATAATATGCTTTGCACACGTCAACTCCAACGTCTTTTATGTGTTTTAATTCCCAACTCCTAACTCCTTCTTCTTCTTTACGTGGCTTCTTCTCCCCACAAGCAACTAATGCTTCCTCGTGCTCTTCTCATGAATCCAATAATGAACCACGTTGCTTCTTCTCCAACTCATGTGCTGCCTTAATGCTCCACGTATTTTCCACGTAAGCCTTTGCATGCTTCTTCATGTTTCTTCCATGTGAGCTTAGCTTCTTCATTTCCACGTCCTGCCCATAACTCAAATTTTTATTCAAACATCATTTGTCCATTGAAAATCTACACAACAAGTAAGAACAATTCAAGAGGAAAATTCACAAAATCTTTTAAAGAAATTTATGCATTAAAATTCCAAAATTTTGCAAATAAATTCCTAAAATATAGAAATGGCTTCTAAAACAAAATCTTATCTAATTAAAGTCTTAAAACCATATTTTATTATTAAAATGCCTATGTTTTGGAGAATAAAATAGATAGAAATATATGTTTATCAAATAGCCATATTTTCAAGTCTAAAAATGCATATATGAACATTAAACTACTAGTAACCATACATAAATTCATTTTCATGTACAAGAAACTCATACATATCATACATTGGCTTTCAAGAACATTGGTTTAACCTCACACCCTTTCCTTAGGACTTTTGGACTTGCCTCACCCATTTTTAAGGGGCTTTTGATTAAGCCTCACTCTTCTTAAGACTTTTGGCTTTGTCTCACCTAATCCTAGGGACTTTTGACTCATCCTCACCTTTGCTAAGGGACTTTTAGCTTGACTAAGTTCATTCAAGCCATAACATATTCCTAAATCACATTTTATGTGCATAATGGTACCATGGCATGTAGAAAATAGCTAGAAACATTTTTCATAGTATAAACATATATACACACATCCAAGGATAAGAAAACAACCAAGAATGCATGAGAGAAAGGTGATAATTGCTACTTTCTATATACTTTTTCTGCTTTAATTTAGGTATTTTGATAATAAATTGTGGCTTAAAGGATTTCAATTGGAGGATAATAGAGTTATTGGCCATTTCTGTATTTTAAGAATTAAATTACAAAATTATTGGTTTTAATGCATAAATTTGTTTAAATAATTTTGTAAAATTGTTCCTACTTAATTGTCTCCATTGTTTTTGTGCAGACTTTTGGGCAAATTAAATCTCAATGTTGGAGAAAATATGGAAGACTAATTGGAGAAGAAAAATGCCACGGGCCATTTCATCCTTAGTACATCCACTCTTCCTCCGTTCTCACGTGGCACCTCACCATATACACTCACATGCATGGCTGGCCCATACTCACACTCAATCTCTTGGAACCAACCATTACACTAACACACACTCACAGTCATTCAAGAAGCTACACACATAGAAAGCTTCACTTGAACACACTCATTCAATACACTTCTACGTAGCTGCATAAACATGTCACACTCATTTACAACCTTCATGGATTAGCCATGGCTTCAAGCACTCCAAGCTGTAGCAGCCACTTACACCTTCCTTCATGTCTGCCATCCAAGTACACACGTCCACCTCTTTCATTCATATTCCTGCACATACAGTCTAGCTCACTTTTCACACATTATACACACACATATAGCCTCTCATATATCATAACTGTCACGCATGTAGAACCACTTTTAGTCTATTCACCATGTTGATACACTTATCCATATTACACACTAGTCACGGGTTAGACAGCAAGCTAAACATCACACAGAGGAATGAGAAGCATAGGGGCTTCATGATGGTTGTTTTCAAAGGGAATAGTTGCAAGTTAGAGGAGAAGAAGCTGAAGCATATAAAGAAGAAGCATGAGAGACTCGAGCTTAGGTGGATGAAGAAGGGAGCTAAGTTGAAGAGGAAGCAATAAGTGGAAAGGCTTCTCGAAGAGTAGAAGCTCGAGTAAAGAAGCTCATGTAGAACAACCATACCAAAATATTACATGAACAGCTACTAGACTAGAGGCAACAAATGAAGCTTAGGAGAAAATATGGAAGTGAGTAGAAATGATATGGAAAAGCCATGGGTTTGTAAGTAGAAGAAGCATAAAATAGAGGAGAAGCAACCACGAGTTCATCCACATATACAAGCTCACTTCATGGCTGTGTTTAAAGAGTTGCATTCATTTACTTTTAGCTGGGAAAGATATGGAAGAGGCTATAGTTTTGAAAGGATAAAGAAGGTAGAGCATTAGCTGGAGCTTGAGGAGGAGATTCACGTGATAAGTGAAGAGATGTACATGTAGTTTTCTAACATGGAAAACACGTGGAAGAGAATAAGCAATACATGATTTTTAATAAAGGAGAGGTTGGAAATTATTGAATGTAAGAAAACACGTGAAGGAAAAAGAGATGTGATCATGATTTAGGAATAAAGAGGACCCACACTTATATAAACAAGGAGAAGTGTGTGAAAGGATTAAAGGTCAGGGTAAGGCAACATTCAAGAGAGGTAGCAGAACGTGATAAAGGCTGATGTGGAAAAACACGTGGGATAGAAGTAGAATTAATAAGCAAAATGAACACATGAATGGCACATTTTTAGGAGAAAAAGAGGGAGGTCTAGGCAGAGGAAAAAGGAGAGGACTGGATGAAAAAAAGGAGGCTATGAGAAACACCTCCAAGGACACAAAAAGAGAGCGAAGAGAGTCTTCAATTCATCCATCCATCAGCTTTCGTAGCCATGAATCCTTCCATCCACTTTCTTCCATTCATCTTCTCTATGATAGCTTAAAATTCCCTAGGTAGCTAGCTAAAGATTTGACTTCCATTGATGAAGATTTGAGTCCAAGATTGCATCTCCAATTTGGATAAACTCTCTTCTCTCCATCCTTTACTTTCAACATTAATTTCTTTACTTAATTTGACTAGGTGTAGCTTGTTAATTAGAGAATTTGGTGGATGAATGTACTAGATCAATTGCTCTATAATTTGATTATAATTTCACATTTGAATGGTGATTTAGATGCCTACGTGTTTGTAGAAATGCCAAGCTTAATGGTTGTCCAATATACTAATCAATTCCTCTTGTTTCTAGACCAATTAGTGCAATGGTTATTGAATTAAGTGGCTGGACTTTTGTGTGATTAATGTACTTGAGGAATTCATCAAGCTACTTGGTTAATTAGAAATTTTAAGTTGATTGTTCAACTACTTTAATGAGCATTTAGGTTCTGTTTTGGTATGTACTTATTCTTAATTCAAATGATTAATTGTTCAAAATTTCTTGTGTTTGCAAGTTCCTTGAATTATTAGTGATTTGAGTCTTGAATGGTAATTCAAGAATCCTTATGAAGAATACACTAAGAAGCAAGAGTTTAAATCCAATTTTGGTACATTAAAAAGGAAGCACGAATAATTTAATTCTAGGAAGTCCATCTAAAGGCTAGTTACCACATTTTCTTAATTGTTAACTATACTTAGTCTAAACTTTTAGTTCTTTTTATTTTTCTCTAATTCAATTAAGATTCAGTAATTCAAAACTCCTTAAATACTTTTCATTTAATGTTACTTGGAGAACTCTTTCATAAATAATTAAAAGTAAAACTCTTTGGAAAATGACCTAGGTTGTACCATTAGCTACAAATATTTTCCAACCTAATTTTATTTTGGAGGTTACATGACAAACTGTCAAATTTTAGAGCTATTGCTAGGGAGTTTGGTTTCTTACTTGTTTGAAAAGAGTTTTCTAGTGTTTTTGCTCTGTCTTAGCTCTGTTTTAAACTTGGATTTTGTTCTTTTTGGTTGCTTGAATCAATTGTCCTCCTTACTAGAATTTTTGTTCAACGTGCCCAAAAAATTCTCAAACTTTGTTTTCCAAGATTTTTGGGTGTTTTGAGCAAAAGTTATAGCAAAGCTTTTAGGTGCACCATTTTTTGGCCAAATTCCAATGTTTAAGGCAGTTTTTCCATTTGTTTAGTATTTTCTCGAATTTTCTAGGATTTTTCTAATTTTTCTGGATTTATTTTCTCTATTTTTGTGAGCTTCTTTTATGTGATTCTCTTTGATTTTGTGTGTCTTCATATGTTAGGTAATTGTTAGTTTAATTTGGATTTAATTCTTTCTTTTGTTTTTCCTTGAGTTCTTCATTTTTCAAGTAATTTTCTAATTTTCAAGATATTTTCTCTATTTTTTTAGCTTTATTCTATTGATTTTTCTTAGCTAGTTTTTTTCATTGTTTCTTAGTTTTACTTGCCTAATTAGTTTATGACAAGGTCCTCCAGTAAGAAATTGATTGATTTGGATCCTAAAATTGAAGGAACCTTTAGGAGGTAAGTAAGGATTAAGAAAATTAGTGATAGTATAGAAAATAGTAGTGGTTCTTCTTCTACTTTTGATTGTGTGCAAGGAATTAATTGTGTGCTTCAATTTGCTGGTCATAATATGGCTAAACAAGAACAAGTGAATGCTAACATAAATATGTATGTTCAAGCCAACTTGAATGCAAATACAAAATTGAATGATAACATGCATGCAAGAACCATTAGAGAATTGACAACTCTTAATGTGCACTATCAAAATCTTTATATACAATATCCAAAATTATATGCTAATTTTGAGCTTAAATTTGGTTTAATTCACTTCCTAAATTTCATGCACTTGCAAGAGATAACCCTTACAAACATTTGAAAGAATTCCATGTTGTTTGCTCTAGATCATGTAGCTAAAGACTAGCTATACTATCTACCTCCTAGTGCTCTTACTTCTTAGGATCAATTGAAGAGGCTTCTCTTAGAAAAATTCTTTCCTGCTTCTTGCACTACATCAATAAGGAAGGAAATATGTGGGATTAGACAAAATGGTTGAGAGACCTTATATGAATACTGGGAAAAGTTCAAGAGATTGTTGGCTAGTTGTCCTCACCATCAAATTTTTGATCAGCTATTGATTCATTATTTCTATAAGGGACTACTGAATATGGATAGAAACATGATTGATGCTATTTTTGGTGGAGCTTTGGTTGATCTGACACTTGCAAGAGCTTAAGAGTTAATTAACAAGATGGCTCAAAATGCACAATAGTTTAGTGTGAGATAGCCAGTAAAAGGAGTCAGTGAGTTGTATACTCCATAATATGATTAAAGAATTAAGAACAAGATTGATGAGATGTCTTTTGTGCTTAGACAGCTTGCCTTAGCTCAGCAGCAACCACAGTCATCCTTAGTTCCATCTCAAACTTGTATACCACAATCTTATCCTACTCATATGCATTCCTATCCACAGTGCTATACACTTAGGCAGCCATCTACCTCTACTACCTTGGTGGGACCTTTATGTGACATATGCTATTTGGCCATACATGTTACTGATCAGTGCCCGATGTTAGAGGATAGGGTAAAAAATTGTGCTAGGATGTTTCCAGTTAGGCCAATGCAACAAGGTCAGCAAAAATATGATCTCTACTCTAATACATACAATCTAGGGTGGAGGGATCATCTCAACTTGAGATATGGGGGAGGGCAATAGTAGAATAGATACAATACTGCAGGACTTAGTATACAACCTTCCCAACCTATGAGGAAGTTAGTCCCTATATAGGAGGAACCAAAGAAAGGAAATAATTTAGAGGACATGATGAAGCAGTTTATGGAGAGTAATGCAAAACTTACACAACATTTGCAGCAACAGCAGCAGTAGTTATAGATGAGCATGCAAAACTTGGAAAGAAGGGTTGATACTTAGTTAGGTCAGTTTGCTACCTTTCGTAGTGAGGTGAAGTCTCAAGGTTCAGGCCAATTAGCATCACGGACAATTGCCAATCCAAAACATAGTAGCAATGTTAGTGCCATCACTCTTAGGAGTGGAGAGGAAGTTCAGGGATCCTCATATACCATTACTATGGATAAGCCAGCGTCATTCATGAATGCTAGTTTTATATACATGAATCCTCCTAATTTTGGCACTTTAATAATTAAATATGGCTTAATGGATATAATTGAATGGAATTTGATTTCAATTGGCCATTTTTACATTTTAGGAATTAATTTGCAAATTATTAGTTTCAATGCTTAAATTTATCTTAAACAATTTTGTGAACATTCCTATGTGATTTTTGTCTATTATTCATGCAGAAATTTTGATGGGCAAATGGTATTTAAATAGGAGATTGGTTTGAAGAAGAGGTGCAAGTTTGCCAAGTCCAAGGAAGCCATGCATTCCATCCTCTCACTTTCATATCTCTCACTCACTTAGTTTGCACACACATATCACTCATGGGTCTCTCCATGTAGGCAACTTCTCCACATTACTCACACACACTTTCACATAGCTTTCATACCTCTAACCATGTACACTCACTCATATAATCACATACACAACAAACACTAAGTTAAACATGTCCACCATCCCATGTTGTAGCCATACTAACACTTATCCAGCCATTCACTCTACTTTCTAGCATAAACTCACATTGAAACACATACTCACTTACACACACATAAGGCATATGGAATAAGAAAAGAACCAGCTAAAGGGTAGCTTAAGTTAAACACAAGCTAAAGAGGGTTCGTGAAGCAAAACATGATCAAGAAGCATGAGTTGGAGAAGAAGGTTTCACATGGAAAAATGGAGGAGGTTAACATGAAGAAGCAACCACGATTTAGTAAGACTTTAACATGGGAATGAAGAGAAATGAGAGCAACAAAGGTAGAGCACATGATAAGCTTTGGAAAAATGGAGAATGATGCCACGGATTCCAGGTATTAAAGAGCTAAATTAAAATAGACGTGGAACAGAGCTAAAGATTCAAAACCATGTGAAAAGGAGCTAAAACACAAAGCATGTAGCTTGTGTTGAAGGAGAAACGTTGAAGAAGTGAATAGAGCATGCACAGAACACATGGGGAAACAAGAGCAGCTGAGCAGAGAGCAAGTAAAAGGTTAATATAGCTAGCTAAAATGCAGTTGACGTGGAAAACTTGTGGTAAAGAAAGAAAACACGGGAGGAAGAAGGAGCAACAAATTAGTAGCACGAGCAAAAACCATGTGAACAATGAAACGTTAAGCTGCTAGTAGAGATTAGCAAGTTAGCTTATGTTAAAGGAATGAAGCAACATCAGCACGGGATTGTGGGAAGATTTTAAATGAGGCACGTGACCATCAAATGAAGCAAAAAAAAGAAACAAAGCATATGGGTAGCTCCAGGATGTCATTCATCTCATATGATTCACGTTACATTACACACACATCATCCACACATCCATTCAATCTCATCCACACATTCGCATTTCAACCATCCATATCCATTCATCCAAAGGCTGAGGAGTTAAGAGAGGAAGGCACGTGATAATTAGAAAAATGCTCTGGCAGCAGTGAATGAAGGGAATAAGAGAAGGCATGTAATGTAAGAATGCAAAGAGGGGGGCTGGGAGATAATGCGAGGATTTTTTGACAAAGAACAATGTTGGCTATGGGGTGAGCTTAAGAAAACGTAAAAGGATGGGGAAGAGAATTTGATTAAAAGGGCTTGATGATTTTAGCTTCTTCCCTCCTCTATTGTCTTGCAATTATCTTCCTCATGGTAGATTGATTTTCTTTTGGTAGCTAGCTGAGGATTGGACCTCCCTTGATGTAGATTTGAGCTTCAAATTGCTTCTCCAAATTGGATAAATTCTCCTTCCTTAATCTTTTAATTTTAGCATTGTTTCCCTTATTAATTTGACTAGGTTTAGCTTATTAATTTAGGAATTGAGTTACTAGAATTTACTAGATTAATTTAAATTGTGGATTGATTGTACTTTCATATTTGGATACTAATTTTGACCTATAATTGTTTGTGGAAAGTCCAAGCTTAGTGGCTACACAATTTGCTATTAAATTCCTCTTGTTTTGGGGCCAATTGATGCAATGGTTATTGAATTAAGTGGCTGAAATTTTTTTATAATTGTTATACATTGAGAAATTTATTAATCTAATTGGTTGATTAGTATTTTAAGTGGATTGTTCAACAGAATTTATTGAGCATCTAGGATTTGTTTTTGTATGTTCTTGTTCCTAACTTAATTGACTAATTATTCAAGGTTCTTTGTGGTTGCAAAGTCCTTAAATTATTACTAAATTGAGTCTTGGATGGCAAGTCAAGAGTTTTTATGCAGAATACACTAATGAGCAAGAATTTAAATCCAATTTTGGTACATTAAAAAGGGTGCAAGGATAATTAAATTCTAGGAAGTCCACCTAAAGGCTACTTACCACACTTTCCTAGTTGTTTGCTTCACTTAGTATTAAGTTTTTAGCTTTTGTTATTTTTCATTTAATTCAATTAAATTTCAATAATTAAAAATCCCTTAAACAATTTTCATTTAGTGATACTTGGAATACTCTTTCATAAATAATTAGAGGCAAAAACTCCTTGGGAAATGACCTAGGTTGCACCATTATCTACAAGTTTTTTCAACCTAGTTTATTTGAGATTGCGTGATACAATCGTCAAATTTGGCACAGTTGTTGGGGAGTTTGGTTTCTTAATTGTTTGAAGAGGGTTTCCTAGTGTTTTGCTCTATTTTTGTTTAGTATTTCCCTTATTTTGGACTTGGATTTTAGACATTTAGGTTGCTTTGAATTGATTAGGCTACTTGCTAGAACTTTTGTTTAACATACCTAAAAAATTCTCAAACTTGGTTTTCTAAGGTTTTTGGGTGTTGTAAGTAATACTAATACCATTGCTATTAGGTACACCAGTTTTTGCCCAAATTCCAATGTTTAAGGCACTTTTTCTAATTTTTTATTATTTTCTCAAATTTGCTAGGATTTTTCTAATTTTTATGGATTTATTTTCTTTATTTTTTGAACTTCTTTTGTGTGATTTGTCTTTGTTTTTGAGTGTTTAAATGTACTAGGTAGTTGTTAGATTAATTTGGAAGTAGTCCACTTGCTTTTTAGTGTGAGAAAATATTTCCAATTTTTTAGTTATTTTTCTCTATTTTCCTAGACTTATTGTTTTGATTTTTCTTTCCTAGTTTTTATGTTGCTTCTTAGTTTTTGCTTGCCCATTTGGTTTATGACAAGGACCTCTAGTGAGAAATTAATTGATTTGGATTAGAAAATTGAAAGAACCTTTAGAAAGCAAGTAAGGATTAAGAAAAATAGTGATAGTATAGGAATTCGTGGCTCTACTTCTTCTGCTTTTGATTGTATGCAAGGAATTGATTGTGTACTTCAATTTACTAGTGATAATATGGCTGAACAAGATCAAGTGAATGCTAACATGAATATGCATGTTCAGGTTAACTTAAATGTAAATTCAAATTTGAATGGTAACATGCATGCAAGAACCATTAGAGAATTGACAGCTCCGAATGTGCATTATCAAAATCTTTATATACAATATCCAAAACTAGATGCAAATTTTGAGCTTAAATCTGGTTTGATTTCATGGACTTACCAGAATGATCCTTATAAGCATCTGAAGGAATTCTATGTTGTTTGTTCTACTATGAAGCCATAGGAAGTCTTAGAAGAACAAATTAAGGTCAAAACATTTCCTTTTTCCTTAGATGGTGTAGCTAGCTAAACACTAGTTATACTATTTACCCCCTAGTGCCATCACTTCTTGGGATCAACTGAAGAGGCTTTTCTTTGAAAAATTCTTTCCTACTTCTTGCACTACATCAATAAGGAAGGAAATCTATGGGATCAAACAAAATGATGGAGAGACCTTGTATGAACACTGGGAAAGGTTCAAGAGGTTGCTGGCTAGTTGTCCTCACCATCAAATTTTTGATCAGCTACTTATTCAGTATTTCTATGAGGGGCTATTGAACATGGATAGAAACATGATTAATGCTGCTTCTGGTAGAGCTCTGGGTGATCTGACACCTACAAGAGTTTAGGAGTTGATTGACAAGATGGCTCAGAATGCACAACAATTTGGTGTGAGACAAACAATGAAAGGAGTTAATGAGTTACATGCTCTACACTATGATTAGAGAATTGAGATCAAGATTGATGAGATGTCATCTGTGTTTAGACATCTTGCCTTAACTCAACAACAACCACAATCATCCTTTGTTCCATCTGAGACTTGTGCACCATAGTCCTATGCCACTCAGATGCATCCTTATCCACAGTGTTATACACCTAGGTTGCCATCTACCTCTATTACCTTGGTGGGACCCCTATATGAAATATGCTGTTTGGCCACACATGCTACTGATCAGTACCCGATGATAGAAGACAAGGTAGAGACTTGTGTAGCGATGTTTCTAGTCGAGCTAATGTAACAAGGGTAGCAAAAGTATGATCCTTATTCTAATACATACAATCCAGGATAGAGGGATCACCCCAACTTGAGATATGGGGGAGGGCAACAGCATAATAGATACAATATTACAGGACCTAGTGCACAACCTTCCTAACCTATGAGGCAATCAGTTCCTATACAAGAGGAACCAAAGAAAGGAAGTAATATAGAGGACATGATGAAGCAGCTTATAGAGAGTAATGCAAAACTTACACAATAATTGCAGTAACAACAACAGCAGTTACGGATGAGTATACAAAACTTGGAAAGAAGGGTTGATACTCAGTTAAGCCAGTTTGCTACCTCTTTCAGTGAGGTGAAATCTTAAGGTTCAGCCTAACTGCCATCACAGACATTTGTCAATCCAAGAAATAGTAGCAATGTTAGTGCCATCACTCTTAGGAGTGGAAAAGAAGTTCAGGGATCCTCAGATACTATTACCATGGATAAGCTAGTGTCATAAAAAACACACATCACACTAGATGAGCCTAAGAGAGAAGAGGAGCTCAAGAAGATTTTGCCTTTACCATATAGACCTACTTTGGGAAAAAGGCAAACTGAAGCAGAAATTGAAAAAGAAATTTTTAAGACTTTCAAAAAGGTTAAGGTTAACATACATTTGTTGGAAGCAATCAAGACCATCCTTAAGTATGCCAAGTTTCTCAAGGAAATATGTACCAATAAGAGATGGCTAAGAGGGAATGAGAAAGTCAATTTTGGCAAGAATATTTTAGAACTTATACAACCAACAATGCCCACTAAGTGTCAAGATTTGGGCACTTTTACAACTCCATACACTATTAGAAATTTTGAGTTTTCTTATGCTTTGATTGATCTTGGTGCTGCTATAAATGTTATGCCTAAATCAGTGTACTTATCCTTACAGATGAGAGAGCTAAAACCCACTAGAGTGGTTGTGCAGCTTATAAAAAGGAGTATTGCTTATCCTTTAGGAGTTTTGGAGGATGTCCTAGTTAAGGTAAAGGATTTGATTTTTCCACTGATTTTTATGTCCTTAACATGGAAGATGATAGATATAGGTCTCGTGGACATGCCCACTCATCCTAAGTAGACCTTTCTTAAAAATTGTAAAAACAATTATAAATGTGCATGAGGGTACTCTTCAAAGAGAGTTTGCTGGCAATGTGATACAATTTAATATATTTGATGCCATAAAACACCTTTGTGATGATAACTCTATTTTTAGTGTCAGCCAAATATACTAGTTGATGATGCTAGTGCTAATTTTAGGGATAGTTTGTTGACTAATTCTTGTGATATTGCTGACTTGGATGATTCTCTTGATTATATTTGTTCTAGAACCACTATATGTCATAGATGTACCTAGATTAATGCTTTCATTGAGAATAGTGAGTTCTATACATGTACTGATTATCATGATTCTATGATCTCTTCTTTTTGTGATGATTTTACTATTGGTCAGCATGTGACTAATTTAAATGATTATGTTGGTCTAGATCAATCCTCTTGTTCTAAAAATGATGTGGATGCTATTGTTTTCCCTGATTGTTCTAATGCTACTAGATTTGCTATTTCTCAGGATGTGTTGCATGTTGATGTCACTTTTGGATATGTTGATTGTGCTAGTTCATTTATATCCACTATTAACTTGCCTATTGATAGTGGTATTAGATGTTGTATGACTAGTTCACCTAATAGTGATACTGATGTTACTACTATTGTTGGTTCTCTTGTTTATATTCCTTTTATTGATGTTCCCAAGTATGGGAAAGTTATTTCTTCTATCTGTGAGTTATCTGAACAAGTATTTGGCATGGAAGAGATTGAAATCAAATCGCTCATACCTTTAGTTGAGCAAGCTCCTACCTTAGAGCTCAAACCACTGCTAAACAATCTCAAGTATACCTATTTGGAGAAAGATGAAAAGCTTTCAGTGATTGTAGCTAGTGACATTATTCCAAAGGAGGAAGAGAACCTTCTAGAGGTCTTGAGAAGGAGAAGACAAGTAATAAGGTGAACCTTGACTGACATACCTAGCATTAGCCTTGACACTTGCATGCACTAAATTTTGTTAGAGGATGGGGAAAAACTAGTGAGACAACCTCAAAGGAGACTAAACTGATGTATTCTGGATATAGTTAAAAAAGAAGTTTCTAAACTTTTATCTACTGGTATTATATATCTTATTTTTGACAGTTAGTGGGTTAGTCCTATGTAGGTGGTTCCCAAAAAATTAGGGATCATAGTGGTCCACAATGAATTTAATGAATTGGTGCCCACTTGTGTATAGAATAGCTAGAAGGTTTGCATTAATTATAAGGGGCTTAATTTAGTCACTAGAAAGGATCATTACCCCTTCCCTTTTATTGACAGATGCTTGAATGTTTAGTTGGAAAGATTCACTACTATTTTCTTAATGGATTTTTAGGTTATTTTTAGATGTGCATAGCCTCTAGGGAATAAGAGAAGATAACATTTACATGCCCATTTAGAACATTTGTCTACAAAAGAATGCCTTTTGGTCTTTGTAATGCCCCTGGAACTTTCTAGCGGTGCATGGTTTCTATTTTTAGTGATTTTTTGGAACATTGTATAGAAATTTTTATGGATGATTTCACTGTATATGGTAACTCTTTTGATGACTGCCTGTGTAGTCTAGATAGAGCCTTAGCGAGATGCATAGAAAAAAACCTTGTACTTAATTTTGAAAGGTGTCATTTTATGGTTCGAAAAGGCATTGTACTGGGTCATGTTGTATCTTAATAGGGCATGGAGGTTGATAAGGCTAAGATAGATGTTATCACTTCTCTTCCATACCCAACATATGTTTGGGAGGTCCAGTCTTTTCTAGGTCATGCAGGCTTTTATAGAAGATTCATTCAAGATTTTAGTAAAATTGCTGTGCCATTATCTAAACTGTTACAAAAAGATGTTGATTTCCATTTTGATGATGCATATAAAATAGCTTTTGATGATCTTAAGAAAAGATTGATTTCCCCACCCATTATTCAACCACCTGATTGGAACCTCCCATTTGAGCTTTTATGTCATCCTTTTAATTTTACTGTAGGTGCTGTTTTGAGCCAAAGAGTGAATAAAAGGTCCAATGTGATAGCTTACGCATCCAAGACTATGGATGGGGCCCCAACAAATTATACAACCATAGAAAAAGAATTTCTTGCTATTATTTTTGCTTTGGATAAGTTTAGATCTTATTTGCTTGATACTAGAGTGATTGTTTTACTGATCATGCAGCATTGAAGTACTTACTAAAGAAGCCTGATGTGAAGCCAAGATTAATTAGATGAATGCTTTTACTTCAAGAGTTTGATATTGACATACGGGATAAAAGTAGAGCTAAAAACTTGATGGTAGACCACTTGAGGAAAATTGAGGCTTTAAAGGTAAATTCCTTACATATTGATGATAATTTCCCAGATGAGCATTTGTGTGTTGTGCATAGTTTCTACCCTTGGTATGCTAACTTAGTAAATTATCTAGCTGCTTCTGAATTTCCTATTGATTTGAATAAACATCAGTTGAATAAGTTTAGTAGTAAAGCTAGATATTATATTTGGGATGATCCATACTTGTAGAGACTATATAGTGACCAAGTGATTAGACGTTGTGTGCCTGATATAGAATTTGATTCCGTTTTGAAATTTTGTCACACACTTGCATGTGGAGGTCATTTCAGTCCAAAACACATAGCTAGGAAGGTTTTAGATAGTGGATTGTATTGGCCTACTTTGTTTCGTGATGTCTTTAATTTTTATAGAAGATGTGTTAGGTGTCAACAAATAGGAAGCATATCTAGGAGAAATAAAATGCCACAGCATCCCATTTTGTTTTGTGAAGTCTTTGATATATGGGGCATTGATTTTATGAGACATTTTCCTACTTCTTTTGGTTTTGTATACATCTTATTAGTTGTTGATTATATTTTGAAGTGGGTGGAAGCAAAACCCATTAGGATTGATGACTCTTTTATGGTTATAGAGTTTGTTTGCTCTTACATTTTCTACAGGTTTGGTATCCCTAGAGCCATTATTAGCGACCAGGGCACTCATTTTTGCAACAGAAGTATGCGTAACTTGCTTAGCAAGTATGGTGTTGTGCATAAGGTAGCTACTCCGTATCACCCTCAAATAAATGACCGGGCAGAGATTTCTAATTGGGAAGTGAAGTAAATTTTGGAGAAAACAATGTAGCCGAATAGGAAAGATTAAAGCAAGAGGCTAAATGATGCACTTTGGGTCTATAAGACTACCTACAAGACTCTTATTAGCATGTCACCCTATTAGTTGGTATTTGGGAAAGCTTATCATTTACCGGTAGAATTGGAGCACAAAGCTTATTGGGTTGTGAATAAATGCAATTTAGATTTGAATGGAGCGGGTCTGACAAAAAATTCCAACTCTAAGAGCTTAAAGAGATTCGATTGGAAGCCTATGATAATGCAAGAATCTATAAAGAAAAGACAAAGGTGTTCTATAACAAGATGATTAAAAGAAAGGAGTTTTTAGTTGGCTAAAAAGTTCTGCTTTATAAATCCCACTTAAAGCTTATGATAGGTAAGCTTCGTTCTAAATGGGAAGGTCAATATATAGTCTCT
Organism: Erythrophleum ivorense; assembly: GCA_026724425.1. Taxonomy (NCBI): domain Eukaryota; kingdom Viridiplantae; phylum Streptophyta; class Magnoliopsida; order Fabales; family Fabaceae; genus Erythrophleum; species Erythrophleum ivorense. Next base: position 19,091,353 of record JAIUCV010000009.1, read on the forward strand.
AATATTTTCCCTTTTGGTGTAGTTGAGCTTTTGGATGAGCAAACAGGAGCTAAATTCAAAGTTAAGGGATATAGGCTCAAGCACTTTCATGAAGGAGTTCTAAGGGATGACAAGGAGGAGCTCCAACTTCATAAGCCACCTAATTATTCGGTTGTACCCTTTCCTTTTTCCCTTTTTATATTGTGTTATCTTTCTATTGATTGGATTGGGTATTGGCATTGAGGACAATGCAGTGTTTAAGTGTGGAGGGAATGCAAATAAAATTTTTAGTTCTACTTTGTTTTGGTTAGTTGATAATTCTAGGTTTTTAGTCTTTTGTTTCACTCTTGAAGTTTTGTGCTGCTTTTTAGTTTAAAAAAAAAAACTTACTTTTTGGTAGAAGTTGCAAGTTGAGATGATTATAGCCTGGATTCACTTTGACATGATAAGTAATGAATCTTTTATCTTGATTCAAATGAAGTGACAATGAATTATTTGATAGCCATTAGCTGGTGAAGATTTGAGTCGCATTTGTTCATTTCTAGTGTGTATTCATCTATCTTTACTTTCACTTTAGAACATGTTTTGATTCTTTGATGAGACCACATTTGCATTTGCATGTATAAAAATGATAAGGCATTCCTTTCTTTTGTAGCTAGATAACCAAAAAGCCAACCTTGACATGCACTTTATCCATTGTTTAGCCACTTTGGACTTGGTTTTATTTTCTTGTTTAGCCGTAGCCATAAAAAGTAAAAAAAAAATGTTTCCCACCTTATTTTAAGATACCTTTTGGATTTCAAAGAGCATTACATCTAACTAGGATAGATGAATGTGTGTCTTACATCAATTTAGGCCATGGTTATTAAAAGTTGAGGAAAATGTTCAAAGTTAAAGAAAAGAAGAGATAGAAAAGCAAAAAGGAAAACAATGAATAAGAAGTTTGAAAAGAAAAAAAAAAGACAGAAAAGGAAAAGTCATTGAAAATCAAAAGAAAGTAGTGTTTGAATTTTGTTTGCATTTACTATTACTAGTTGGAAAAACAAAAGGGCCTTGAAACACAATCTTCCCTATCTTATATGTTCATTAATTGCTGTTGAAGTTCTGAGGTATCCATTTGTTGTTTGTTTTTCCTTGTTTTGTATATCCATTCACTTCATCTCCTTAGCCCCATTACAACCCTGAATAAAGTCCTATTGATTTGTACTTTTATTTTGCATGGGTAGTGGAGATTTAGAAGTTTGACAAGCTTATGGTAGTGAACTTAGATAGGTGGAACTTGAGTGATACACATTACCTTAACCACTTGAGAGATAAGAGTAAACACTAACCTATGTGAAGGGCTATGCATTTCAATTCATTCTTTTCAAATGAAGTTGCCATGAAATTTGTTTTCTTGATGCAAGTGAAGTTAGTTTGGATTGTTGAAGTGATGAAAAGTTATGATTAGTCTCTAGCTTATGAATTTTACACTTTTCATTTTCATTTTCATTTTCCACTTGCCATTCTACTAGCTTGGTCTTTCAATTCATTCTTTTACCTTGGATGTTGAGTTTTGCCCAGGAGTGCAAATGTTTAAGTATGGGGGAATTTGATGAATGCTAGTTTTATATACATGAATCCTCCTAATTTTGGCACTTTAATAATTAAATATGGCTTAATGGATGTAATTGAATGGAATTTGATTTCAATTGGCCATTTTTACATTTTAAGAATTAATTTACAAATTATTGGTTTTCAATGCTTAAATTTATCTTAAACAATTTTGTGAATATTCCTATGTGATTTTTATCTATTATTCATGCAGAAATTTTGATGGGCAAATAGTATTTGAATAGGAGATTGGCTTAGATAAGAGGTGGAAGTTTGCCAAGTCCAAGGAAGCCATGCATTCTATCTTCTCATTCTCACATCTCTCACTCACTTGGTCTACACACACATATCACTCATAGGTCTCTCCACGTAGGCAACTTCTCCATATTACTCACACATACTTCCACGTAGCTCTCATACCTCCAACCATGTACACTCATATAATCTCATGCATAATAAATACCACATTAAACACATCCACCATCCCACGTTGTAGCCACACTAACACTTGTCCAGCCATTCACTAAATTTTCTAGCACAAACTCATGTTGAAACACACACTCACTTGCACACACACAAAGCACGTGGAATGAGAAAAGAACCAACTAAGGGGCAGCTTAAGTTAAACATAAAGTAAAGAGGGTTTATGAAGCAGAACATAATCAAGAAGCATGAGTTGGAGAAGAAGGTTTCACATGGTAAAATGGAGGAGGTTAACACAAAGAAGCGACTATGGTTAGCAAGACTTTGACGTGGGAATGAAGCAACAAAGGTAGAGCACGTGATGATCTTTGGAAAAGTAAAGGATGATGCCACAGGTTCCAGGGATTGAAGAGCTAAATTGAAATAGACGTGGAACAGAGCTGAAGATTCAGAACCATGTGAGAAGGAGCTAAAACACAAAGCATGCAGCTCGAGTCAAAGGAGAAACACTGAAGTGAATGGAGCATGCACAGAACACACAGGGAGAAGAGAGCAAGCAAAGCAAAGAGCAAGTAAAAGGTTAATATAGCTAGCTAAAATGCAACTGACTTGGAAAACTCATGGCAAGAAAGAAAACACAGGAGGAAGATGGAGCAGCAAATTAGTAGCACGAGCAAAAACATGTACAGTGTAACGTTAAGCTATAGGTTGAGATTAGCAAGTCAACTTACATTGAAGGAATGAAGCAACATCAGCATAGGATTGTGGGAAGATTTTAAACGAGGCACTTGACCATTAAATGAAACAAAAAAAGAAAAAAAGAAAAAAAGCACGCGAGCAGCTCCAGGACGTCATTCATCTCATATGATTCACGTCACATTACACACGCATCCATTCGATCTCATCCACACATCCGCATTTTAATCATCCATATCCATTCATCTAAATGCTAAGGAGTTAAGAGAGGAAGGCATATGATAATTAAAAAAATACTAGAGCAGTAGTGAAAGAAGGGAATAAGAAAAGGCATGTGATGTAAAAATGCGAAGAGGGGGGCTGGGAGATAACGTGAGGACTTTTTGACAAAGAACAACGCTGGTTGCAAGTGAGCTCTAGAAAATGCGAAAGGAAGGGGAGGAGAATTTGATTAAAAGAGCTTAATGATTTTAGCTTCTTCCTTCCTCCATTGTCTTCCAATTATCTTCCCCATGGTAGCTTGATTTTCTTTTGGTAGCTAGTTGAAGATTAGACCTCCCTTGATGCAGATTTGAGCTTCAAATTGCTTCTCCAAATTGGATAAATTCTCCTTCTTTAATCTTTTAATTTTAACATTGTTTCCTTTATTAATTTGACCAAGTTTAGCTTATTAATTTAGGAATTGAGTTGCTAGAATTTACTGGATTAATTTGAATTGTGGATTGATTGTAATTTCATATTTGGATGCTAATTTTCATCTTTAATTATTTGTGGAAAGTCCAAGCTTAGTGGCTGCACAATTTGCTATTAAATTCCTCTTGTTTTTGGGCTAATTGATGCAATGGTTATTGAATTAAGTGGCTGGAATTTTTATGCAATTGTTATGCATTGAAGAATTTATTAATCTAATTGGTTGATTACCATTTTAAGTGAGTTGTTCAGCAGAATTTATTGAGCATTTAGGATTTTTTTTTTGTGTTCTTGTTCCTAACTAATTTGATTAATTATTCAAAGTTCCTTATTGTTGCAAAGTCCTAGAATTATTACTGAATTGAGTCTTGGATGGTAAGATTTTTATGGAGAATACACTAACGAGCAAGAATTTAAATCCAATTTTAGTACACTACAAAGGGAGCAAGGATAATTGGATTCTAGGGAGTCCATCTAAAGGCTACTTACCACACTTTCCTAGTTGTTTGCTTCACTTAGTCTTAAGTTTTTAGCTTTAGTTATTTTTCATTTAATTCAATTAAATTTTAGTAATTAAAAATCCTCTAAACAATTTTCATTTAGTGATACTTGGAATACTCTTTCACAAATAATTAGAGGCAAAAACTCTTTGTGAAATAACCTAGGTTGCATCATTATCTACAAGTTTTTTTCAACCTAGTTTTATTTAAGATTGTGTGAAACTATCATCAGTCATTAAAAATACACATCACACCAGATGAGTCTAAGAAAGAAGAGGAGCCAAAGAAGATTTTGCCTTTCCCACATAGATCTACTTTGGGAAAGAGGCAAACTAAGGTAGAAATAGATAAGGAAATTCTTGAGACTTTCAAGAAGGTTGAGGTTAACATACCTTTATTGGAAGCAATCAAGACCATTCCTAAGTACACCAAATTTCTCAAAGAAATATGCACTAACAAGAGGAGGCTAAGAGAGAATGAGAAAGTCAATTTTGGCAAGAATGTTTCACCACTTATACAGCCAACAATGCCCACTAAATGTCATGATTTGGGCATTTTTACAATCCCATGCACTATTGAAAATTGAGTTTTTCAATGCTTTGATTGATCTTGGTGTCGCTATTAATGTTATGCCTAAGTCAATATATTTATCTTTGTAGATAGGAGAGCTAAAACTTATTAGAGTGGCTGTGCAGCTTGCAAATAGGAGCATCACTTATCCTTCAGGAGTGTTGGAGGATGTCCTAGCTAAGGTAAAGGATTTGATATTTCCAACCGATTTCTATGTCCCTAACTTGAAGGATGATAAATATAGGTCTCATGGTCAAGCCCCACTAATCTTGGTCGACCTTTTTTAAAAACTACAAAGACAATTATAAATGTGCATGAGGGTACTCTTCAAATGGAGTTTGATGGTAATATGATACAATTCAATATATTTGTTGCCATTAAACACCCATATGATGATAACTCTATTTTTAGTGTGAGTCTGATTAATATGCTTATTGATGATGCTAGTGCTGAGTTTAAAGATAGCACATTGACTGATTCTTATGATATTGCTGATCTTGATGATTCTCTGAGGCATACTTCTAATGATTCTCATTCTTGTACTATATGTAGAGAAATTGATGAATTTTTAAGCTTGTATGATAGTATTGACTTTAGAGAATCTATCATTAATCAAGTTGATTCTATTTCATCTAGAACCTCTGTTGATTTTATTGATTTTGTTGCTTTCTCTGGTTCTAATGAGTCTTTGCATGCTAATATGGATACTTTGGGTAATCATGATGCTAATATTCACTTGAATGTTGATTTTTTTGTTCTTCCCATGCTACTGATGTTCCCAAGGATGGGAAAGTTGTTTCTTCTGTCTATGAGTTGTCTAAACAAGTATTTCGCATGGAAGAGATTGAAATCAAACCACCTATACCTTCGGTTGAGCAAGCTCCTACCTTAGAGTTCAAACCACTATCAGACAATCTCAAGTATACCTATTTAGAGAAAGATGAGAAGCTTCCAGTGATTGTAGCTAGTGACATTGTCTCAGAGTAGGAAGAGAAGCTTCTAAAGGTCTTGAGGAAGAGAAGACAAGCAATAGGGTAGACCTTGGCTGACATACCTGGCATTAGCCCTGACACCTATATGTGTAATATCTGGTTCTTTGAAAATGCGAGAAACATAACATGCGGGTTCTCTGTAAATATATAAAATTCACTTGATACAAAAGGAAGTCTCCCAGATAGAGCAATTTGAGGTCCAATAAAATTAGAATAATATTCTAAACCTCAAATAATGATGAATCAAGGCTAGAGGTGCCTTAAAATTGAAGCCAGAATAACCAGACAAATTTTAATGGAAATGTAAAGAAATGTAATAGTATTTTCATAATTTTGGGTAAATTTTAGATTTCTCATAGGATGCTTTTTAAATAAAAATTTGGAGTTCTTTGAAGTTCTCAGAGGCCTTGAAAACCATGAGAAGCCTTGGGACAGTTAAAACTCGTCCGATGTATGTTTTCTAAAGTCAGTTTACCTTAACTTTGACCCTTTTGTTTGGGAAGGTTTTAGCTCTAATTTGAGTGATTCCAAAGGTATTTTATAAAATTGGAAAACTAAATTTTATAATGGAAAAGACGGTTCTAAAAAAGGATCTAAAACGAAGCTAAAATGAAAATGGCAAGATGAAAGGGCAAAATTGAAATTTTTGGAAAATGGAAGCTCCTTCAACTCTCCTTATATTCTGGCCTCCTTTTTCCCTTTTCTAGACTGACCTAATTCTACCCAACACTAGAGAAGAAAGATAGCTCTTAAGTACACCAAGGGAGGAGGTTTTAAAGGGAGAAAAGGCAAGGAAAAGATAGGAAACTTCATAGAATTTCAAGCTCTTTCTTTAGCAAAATGTTTCTCTTCTTCTCCCCTTTATTTTCATGGATTTCATGATGATTTTGGGTCTGTATTGAGGGCAGAACAGAGGTGAAAAATTCAAAATTCAAGGGAGGAGCCCAACCAAGTGAAGAACAAGCCAAGAAAAGCAAGAATCTAAGGTATTTTTGCTACTTCCAGACCTGAGGGATTGGAATTCTAGCTAAACCAAGGATGAATCTTAGGAAAATGAGGGAGGAGAATAATAATATACAAGGAAAACAATCAAATAGCCATTAAGTTTCAAGATAGCAAAGTTAGGGTTTTAAGTGTTCAACTAACAATATGATTTGGTATAATAGTTTCTAGGCTCAAATGAGTGTTTGAATGAGCTCTTGAGATCCTTAGAAGGCTCCTCATATGCATCTTCCATCAAGAAAACAAAGCAAACTCACTTCGTGCTCACATGCTCCATAGCCACAGCCTAGAGAGGTTGGAGCACCTAGAGGTAGTTTTAATTTGTTCCAAACTTATTTTTGAGTCATATATGATAGAAGAGGATGAGAGGAAGCATTGGAAAAATTTTAGAAGCCATGGATAGTGAGATGGTATCGTAGGTTCCATAGTATGGCTTAAAGAAGTAACACCTAGCTAGGCTCCTTGATATGATTGTGTGATGACTCCAAAAGGCCTAAAAGGAGTCAAGAATCATAAATAAATGAAGAGAATGGAGCAAAGATCATGTTTCCATAGGGTTGCTTCATTATGTGCATTATGGAACCATAAAAGAGCCATATGAACTACCTAGTTCTTCTAATGAGTGTGTAGCCTTAGAAATTGTTCCAAGAGTGTAATTGGCTTCCATATGATGTGTCTAGATTAAAGGAATCAAGTTCTACCTTCTTATGAGTGCTTGGCCGAGGGAGAGGAACCATTTTTCAAGGAGGAAAGTGTGTGTTTGTACACAAGGTAGCTCTCTCTTCTTTCTCTCATGCATAAATGGGTACTTGTCTTATCTTTGAATGTGTGTATGTGTGTTTTAAGCCATGAAAAGTGCTCTAGCATATGCCTATGTCCTATGGTACCATAATGTCATATTATGTTTTCAAATAATGTTTAGTATGTTTGCTTGAGTGTGATAAAGCAAAAAACCCTCTAGCCATGGTGCGAATGAGCCAAGAACCCTTAAGAGTGGATGAGACAAAGTTTAGAGTCTCCCAAGAGTAAGGCTTAATTTAAGGCCTTTAAGAAAAAAAGTGAGGCAAGTTTAAAATCCTTGAAGAGAATGGGTGAGGCTAATCCACTTACTTGCCAAGCCTATGTATGCTTTGTATGACTTGTTCAGATGCCAAGAATGCTTCTTAAATGATCACACTTTCTATTATGCTCATGCATGCATTTTCAAGACTTGAATTACATTCTTTATGTATGATTGTAAGGGAAATGAGCTATTGGGATTCTTTGAATCTCTTTCCCTCCTTTCTAATGTCTTAATATGCTAGGTGGACCAAATGAGCAAGGTAATGGAAGCCATCAAGTTGAAAATGAGAGTTTGACAAAGATTTGTTGTTATGTTCATTTTGTAGCCATATGAGTGGCAAGTGTTGTAATCCATTATTATTTAACACATGTAAATATGTAAATGTATCATGTATGGATAGGATTTAATGCCATATGCATGATATAGCATGAATTGGGTATGGAATGACAAGACTTGACATATGCATTCTTATGTATAACTTAGGGTGGATGAGTGAGTTTGAGAATTCTAGGTTTATGCATCTTTGAGACAAGTTTAGTAGACCATTTTGGTGCGTCCCACGTGCTCAAGTGGCCATGGTTGTCTTAAAAGCAATTTTGAACCATTTGAGACCCTTACATGACACAAAATGAGTCATTTTGTAACCCAATGTCAAGATCTGACCAAATGAACAAATTTATAGATAAAATTTGGCATGCAAATAAGTCTCATCTAGAGATTTTTGAGAAGCTAAAGCCAAATTATTTGGAGATATGTGGAATTAATTATGATTTTTCAAAGTTAGCATTTTTCTGCTAAACTGATGCAGACATTATTCATATGGTCAGTTTCTTGGACTGTGTCATTAAAGAGCCAAATAGTGCCCAATGCTGATGAAATTTTATAACCATAAAATAGACATGATAATCTTTCCATGTTCACTAAGATCACCTTAATTGGACATTTGAGCAGGGAGATATGAATTTTTAAAGTTGGAGGACAGTATTAGTAGTGATAGGTGATCTTAGGTACTATTCTATCAATTTTCAATAGCTAGACATCTCTGTTGTGATCTAAAATTATTTTTAGTATATAGTAGACATCTGTATCTTTCCATAATGGTATAGTGTGCTTGATTTTGATTTTTTTAGAATTAGTTATAATTTTTCAAAGTTCAAGATAGAAATTTGGAAATTCAGTCCAAGGCTGCACACTTTGTTTTTATGTATCCACTTCCTTTGCTCGAGTTCTAAGCCACTTCTTAAGATAGTTTTGAGTTGTATTTATGTATTTAAATATGAGAATGAGATGGATGAGTCCACACGGCCCACAGGATATTGAATAAAAATTTTATCTGTGATGTAACACAATTTAATAGAATATTTTTAATTGCCCTTCCTTGAAATCTTATGTAATCCAAGGAGATGAGTCCAGTAATGATGTAAGATGAGCTTAGTAAATATGGTGTTACAATATGCACTGAATTTTGTTAGAGGATGGGGCAAAACCAATGAGACAACCTCAAAGGAAACTGAACCCATTTATTTTGGATGTGGTTGAAAAGGAAGTTTCTAAACATTTGTCTGTTGGTATTATATATCCTATTTCTGATAGTCACTGGGTTAGTCCTCTGCAGGTGGTTCCAAAAAAGTCAGGGATCATAGTGGTCTGGAATGAAAATAATGAATTGGTACCCACCCATGTACAGAATAGCTGGAGGCTTTGCATTTATTATAAGAGGCTTAATTTAGTCACTAGAAAAGATCATCACCTCCTCTTTTTATTGATCAGATGCTTGAGTGTTTAGCTTAGAAGTCTCACTATTATTTTTTTGATAGATTTTTAGGTTATTTCTAGATATTCAGAGGATCAAAAGAAGGCAACGTTTACGTGCCCATTTGGAACATTTGCCTACAGAAGAATGCCTTTTGGTCTCCCTAATGCCTCTGGAACTTTCCAGCAGTACATGGTTTCTATAACACCATAACTTCCTAGCTTATCTTATGCCATTCTCATACTTCACATCATGCATTTCATGAAGGAGCAAGGAAAAATGTTATAAAATAATGAATTTCTTAGTGTTGCGCTATGCATAAATTTTTCATTTGGAGTCCTATGGGTCATATGGACTCATGTATCACATTTTCATATTTAATTACATAAATACAACCCATTTCCATCACCAAAATTGGCCTAGAGCTCATGTATAGCAAGGGAATACATAAAATTCATGAATGCAATTTCGGCCAGAATTTCCCTTTTTCTGTCACAAACTTTAAAAAATCATAACTAATTCTAGAAAAATCAAAATCATACATTCTTTGCCATTCTAGAAAGCTACACATATCTACTTTATGCTAAAAAGATGTCCAGACCATGAGACATCACACAAAAGACGTTTGACATTTGAAAAGGTCCAAAGGTCGGGCTATCCACTAGTGCTGTCACAAGATTCTGTAGCAAAATTAAAAAATGTGCAATTAATTCCAAAAAAATCCAATCTATGCAAATGATACAAATATGAAAATATATGGATGTTACCTAGAGGTTAAAAATAACTTTAGACTAGTTCAGGTACGTCTAGACCTCGAACCCAATCAAACAGTACCTGAGGTCAGTTGGAGCGCCTAGTACCAGATGGGATTTTTAAAAATCCATATCTCCCTCTCTAGACCTCCAAATGTGGTGATTTCAAATGACACAAGTCACATGGAATGTCTAGTTCTTTATATAAAATTTCATGTCAATTGGACATCATTGGGACCCTGTGTGATAGATTTCTTTTTTGGACCTAAGTGAACAGTGACATGACCAAAACCAGAATTTTTGCCAACTTTGAAAATTCATCAAATATTCTCTAGATCTCCTAAAATTCTGTCCTTTAGCTTTCCAAAAATATCTCAATAAGCTATAATTGCATACCAAATCTCAAATCAAGAGAATCTCATTTGGATAAAAAGTGATATAGGGTTCTAATATGATCAATTTTTGGTCCATACAAGATACCAAAATATCCAAATAGCTTTCCTTGGTGTTTGGCACCTCTTGGGCAAGTCTAAAAGCATGATTATGACTTATATGAGTTGCTCAAATGGTCCCAAACCTCATACATCTCATTTTGGCCATCTCACTTACACTTATACACATTTGCATAAAACCATTCAAGAAGCCAAATTGTTATGACATACTCAATTTATATTCTAATGGTAACATAACACAATCTCTCATTTATACATCACATATTAACATAATTACATATGTTCCAAAGGTCATAGACCATATACAATATGGATTACATCATTAGACATCAATATGGTCTTAAAGAACTAAAAACTATACACTTTAATGTCAAGCTCTCATTTCTCATGTAGTTGGCTTCCATTGCCTTGCTCTCTTGGTCCACCTAGCATGTTAGAACATTGAAGAGGAGGGGATGAGATTCAAAGAATTCCAATAGCTCATCTCCCATTCAATCACACATAAAGCATGCAATACAAGTCTCACAAATGCATGCATGCGTATATTAACATGTTCAATCATTTAAGAAGCATTCTTGGCATTTGAAAAAGTCATACATAGCATACATAGGCTTGCCAAGTAAGTGGATTAGCCTCACTCATTTATTTATGGATCTTGAACTTGCCTTACCTATTTCTTTAAAAGGTTCTTGGACTCAACTTACTCTTAGGAGTCAACCTTACTTTTGGGAGACTCTTTACTTTGTCTCAACCAATTTTAAGGGTTCTTGGCTCCACCACACTCAAGCAAACCAAAGCAAGCATCATAAACATCATTTAGAAACATAATACATCATCATGGTACCATGGCATATAAAATCATGCTAGAATACTTTTCATGGCTTAAAATATACATACACACATTCGAGACAATGTAAGCACACATCTATGTATGAGAAAAGGTGGAGAGAACTACCTTGCTAGCATTTGTACACTTTTTCCTTAAGTCTTGAATCCTCTCCCTTGATCTCATGTACCCAAGAAGGTGGAGATCACTTCTCTTTGCCTAGACACATCATATGGAAGCTAATTATACTCTTGAAGCAAAGTCTAAGGCCACACAACTTGCTTAGACACTAGCTTGGCTTATTAGCCCCTTTATATTTTCAATAATGCACCTAATGAAGCAACACCCATCAAATAAATTATAAATTTCATTCTTTCCTTTCAAATATGATTCTTGACTCCTTTCAAGCCTCTTAGAGTCATCACATAATTAAAATAAAGATCCTAACTACATGTTGCTTCTTTAGGTCATATTATGGAACATAAGGCACCAACTCACTTTTTATGGTTTCAAAATTATTTCCAAGGCCTCCCTGACAATTGTGTTATGCAATCTCAAATAAAACTAGGTAGATAGATAAAATTTGCAGGGAATGGTGCAACTTAGGTCATTTCCCAAGGAGTTTGTGCCTTAATTTGTTTATGAAAGAGTGTTCTAAGTATTACTAAATGAAAATTGTTTAGGGGGTTTTGGATTACTAAAATTTAATTGAACTAAATTTTAAATGACAAGAATAAAAAACTTGAGACTAAATGAAGTGAACAATTAAGAAAATGTGGTGGCTAGCCTTTAGATGGACTCCCTAAAATTCAATTATCCTTGCTCCCTTTTTCGTATACCAAATTTGGAGTTAAATTTTTGCTCATTAGTGTATTCTCCAGAAAAACTCTTGAATGACCATCCAAGATTCAATTCATCAATTATTCAAGGATTTTACAACCACAAGAAACCTTGAAAAATTAATCAATTGAATTAAGAACAAGAACACAGTATAACCAATCCTAATTGATCAATAAAATCTACTGCACAATCCACTCAAGATGCTAATTAACCAATTAGATTAATGAATTCTTCAAACATTTAATTGCACAAAAATTCTAACCACGTAATCTAATAACCATTGCATCAATTGGCCTATAATCAAGAGGAAATTAAGAGTAATTTGCATAGCCACTAATTCTGGATTTTTCATAAACATGTAATGATCACAATTAACATTCTAAAGATCAAATTATACATCAATCCACAAATCAAACCAATCCAGTAATTTTCAGTAATTAAATTCCTAAATTAATAAGCTAAACCTAGTCAAATTAATAAGGGAAATAATGCTAAAATTAAAAGATTGAGCAAAAAAAATTTTATCTAATTTTGTGAGGAAATATGGAGCTCAAATCTACATCTGGGAGCCTCCAAGCTTCAGCTAGCCACCAAGGATGATTCAAACTACCATAGAGAATTTAAACAGAAGAAAATCAATGGAATGAGCAGCAGCCATGAAGAAACCAATGAAAAATCCTCTTTCGTTCCATCTCTGGAGCTCCAGCGTTTTTACGTCGTCTTTTTCATCTCTTCCCAGCTCACATTATTTCTGTCTTTTTTTCTTTTTTCGCTTCCAGCTCGCTTCACGTGTTTTCTTCCCCTGATGAATCCGTCAGTGTCCTCATTAAAGAAAATCACGTGCCCAGCTCCATATTCCATGTGCTGCCTCCTTTTATTTCATTTTTTATGTCAGCTTTTATTTTAAGCTTCTTCTCACGTGGATTTCTCTTTTTCTTTTTTTAATTCATTTCCATGTAGCCCCACGTGTTCCTTTATGTGTGCATGACTCACTCATTTCGTCATTTTTTTTTACGTTACTGTCTAGCCCTTAGCTCCTTCGAATCCAAAACGTGGCTTCTTCATTTAGCTCTCCCACACTCTATCCAGCTCTCCTAGCTTTAGCCCCCCTAATCACGTTCTTTTCACAACCTTGTTCATGAGTTTTCCACGTAACTTCTACTTGGACTCGTGCATGCTGCTGTACACTCGTCTTCTTTATTGTGTTTAGTTTCTTCTCTGCTCCATGCTGCTGTACACTCGTCTTCTTTATTGTGTTTAGTTTCTTCTCTGCTCCATGCAAGCTCAGCTCTTTCCTCACCCATTTTACTCCTCCATGCTTCTTCTCACATGAAACTTGAGACTGTAGCTTCTATTCACTTGCTGCTTCTCTTTTGTTCTACTTAGCGTTGTTCTCCAATGTTAACACCCTAGCCATCCCTCATGTAGCAGCTCTTTTTTCTATTCATTACCATGAACCTGATGTATGTGGATGTGTGTGGCTTCATGCATGCAAATAAGTGAACTAGACGTGTGGTTCTGGTGGGACCTCGTGCATGTGTTAAGAAGAGAAGAGCCTACTTAAATCAACGTGAGATTGAGTTGTGTGTCCATTTAAGCTTCTTGTGTATGGCGTTGTGTTACATATGAAGTGTGATGGATGTGGCTACATGTATGAGCGGTAACCCTTCTCCTGGATCAGAAGCTTTAGCTTTGCCTTTTATTAAACCACGTACCCATTCTTCCTTCAGCCCACATCATCTTCTGTTGCTTCATCCACCCAAGCTCGAGCTTGCTTCTTCTCAAGTTTCTTCTTCATTTAAACTTCACTTTTTCACGTCAAAACCAGAAATGCTTGAAGCTTCTTCTCTTTTCTCAAGCAGTGGCACATTCTGCTTCTTAAACCCAAGACTCTCATAGACCTCCCATTCCACGTGGATTCTTCTTTTCATTTTGCCCAACTCATAGCTTACATGCTTCATGTTTAGCTCTTTCCACGTCAGCCCGTGGCATTTACCCATCTTTTACTCTAGCTCAAAAACTTCTTCTCAAATCACAAAAGCTCACCACATGCTCTGTACCTTCCTTCATTCCCTTGCATGCTCTATTTTTCTCTTCTCTTCTTCATTTTCTTGCTTTGTTCCAGTGGGTGAAAGTGTAGTGGCTGGTTCTAGGAGATTGAGTGTGAGTATGGGCCAGCCATGCATGTGAGTGTATATGGTGAGGTGCCACGTGAGAATGGAGAAAGAGTGGATGCACTAAGGATGAAGTGGCTCGTGGCATTTTTCTTCTCCAATTAATCTTCCATATTTTCTCCAACATTGAGATTTAATTTGCGCAAAGTCTGCACAAAAACAATGGAGACAATTAAGTAGGAACAATCTTACAAAATTATTTAAACAAATTTATGTAAAACCAATAATTTTGCAATTTAATTCCTAAAATATAGAAATGGTCAGTAAACTTAATTATCCTCTAATTGAAGTCCTTTAAGCCAAAATTTATAATCAAAATGCCTAATTAGAAGAGGAAAAATATATGAAAATTAGCAATTATCAAATTCTCCCACACTTAAGCTTTTGTACTCCTGGACAAAAGAAAACTAAAGCTCCGAGAAAGAGATAATGGAAAGGACATCAAGAAAAATGGAATTGTGTAGGTCACTTGGCACAAGGAAGCTTAAAGCAAATTAATAGCTTAATTCTCCAAGTCATATCACTTGTATCAATGCAACAAGTACCATGGCAATAGACTTAACAAAAATGAAATGCAATGAAAGTCCCTCACTTGGATTACTGTTTTTCACTATACTCTTTAGTGTTTAGGATAAAGTGCTCACTCTCAAATTCCATCCTATCTAACTTTACTACCATAAGCTTGGCAATCATCTACATCTCCACCACCAAAATCAAATGCCAATGAATGAATCAAAAGGTCTTTATTATGGTTGTAATGTAGGCTAAAATATGAGACAAGTGGTAAACAAAAGAATGAAGGAAATTCAAAAAGCAAATTGGATGCTAAAAATCATCAAGAGCATTAAAATAAGAATAAGGATGGAATGCAAGTGCATTTTAAGGCCCTAATTACCATAAACAAATATATACACTAAGATAACAACTTTTCTTTCCTTTTCCTTCTTTTTCTCTTTTTTTTTTTTAATATTTCAAATGCTTTTCTTTTGTGTTGCTTCTTTTCCTTTTTTTCATTTTATTATTATTATTATTTTCCTCTTTCTTTTTCTTGGGATATTTCCAAAGAGGAATAAACAAACAGCCTATAAATGATGTGAAAAATGCACCTTCACCCACCTTAACAAGATACATTGCCCTTAATAATCAAAAACATCCTAATCAAGGTAGGAAGAACATTTGTTTATTTTTTGTGGCTAAAAGGCTAAAAAGGAAACATATATGGCTCAAAAGGGGTAAAGCAAATGGATTAAATACAAATAGGATAACTCTTTGGCTCTAGCTAAAACAAAACAACAATGAACACCTTAATCCTTTTCATTCATGGCAAATGAATAAATGTGGCCTTGAATAGATTCAAGCCAAGTTCTAGAATAAAAGTAAGATAAGGGATACACATTAGAAATGAATAAGCAATTGGTTCAAAAATCTCACAAGGTAAATTGACCATCATCAAATTTCATTAAAGCAAAGCTAATTGCCACTTAACTTGCATTCTCAACATAAGGTCAATTCCCTATCAAATCAAGATATATCAAAGCTATGATCCCCTCAATACTAGCAACTTACACAAAAGCACAATTTTTTTTAAATTGAAAAATAACACAAAACTTTAACACTTTAAAAATAAAGCAAAAGATTAAAAACCTGGAAACTAGAAAAATTAACTAACTAAAACAAAACAAAACTAAAAAGTTTATTTGTATCCCCCCCACACTTAAACATTGCATTGTCCTCAATGCCAGCATACAATCCAATAAACAGATAAAGACAACACAATATAAAAGGGGAAAGGGAAAGAGTACAACCGGGGATCAGGGTGGGTCATGAAGTTGGAGCTCCTCCTTGTCATCCCTTGGAACTCCTTCATGAAAGTGCTTGAGCTAATGTCCATTAACTTTGAATTTAGCTCCCACTACTCATCCAAAAGCTCAACTGCACTAAAAGGGCAAACATCAGAAACTATGTATGGACCTTCCCATTTAGAACGAAGTTTACCTGGCATAAGCTTCAAGTGGGATTTATAAAGTAAAACTTTTTAGCCAACAACAAACTCCTTTCTTGCAATCATCTTGTCATAGAATGCCTTTGTCTTTTCTTTATAGATTCTTACATTATCATAGGCTTCCAACTTGATCTCTTCAAGCTCTTGGAGTTGGAATTTTTTGTAAGATCCTGCTCTATTCAAATCTAAATTGAATTTCTTAATAGTCCAGTAAGCCTTATGCTCCAGTTTTACTGGTAAGTGACAAGCTTTTCCAAATACCAGCCGATAGGGTGACATGCCAATAGGAGTTTTATAGGCAGTCCTATAGGCCCAAAGTGCATCATTTAGCCTCTTACTTCAATCTTTCCTATTCGGCTGCACTGTTTTCTCTAAAATTTATTTCACCTCCCGGTTAGAAATCTCTGCCTGGCCATTTGTTTGAGGGTGATACAGAGTAGCTACTTTATGCACAACATCATACTTGTTAAGCAAGCTGTGCATACTCCGGTTGCAAAAATGAGTGCCCTGGTCACTGATAATGACTCTGGGAATACCAAACCTATAAAAAATGTGAGAGCGAACAAACCTACAACCACAGAAGAATCATCAGTCCTAGTGGGTTTTGCTTCCACCCACTTCAAAACATAATTAACAACCAAAAAAATGTAAGCAAAGCCAAAAGAAGTAGGAAAAGGTCCTATAAAATCAATGCCCCACACATTAAAGACTTCACAAAATAAAATGGGATGCTGTGGCATTTCATTTCTCTTAGATATGCTACCTATTTGTTAACACATGACACATCTTTTACAAAATTAAAGTCATCATGAAACAAAGTAGGCCAATACAATCCACTATTTAAAACCTTCCTAGCTGTGTGTTTTGGACTAAAGTAACCTTCACATGTAAGTGTGTGACAAACATTCAAAACAGATTCAAATTCTATATCAGGCATACAACCTCTAATTACTTGGTCACTGCATAATCTCCACAAGTATGGATCATCCCAAATATAATACTTAGCTTCACTCCTAAACTTATTCAATTGATGTTTATTCAAATCAACAGGCAGTTCAGAAGCAGCTAGATAATTCACTAAATCCATATCATGGGTAGAAACTATGCACAACACACAAATGCTCATCAGGGAAATCATCATCAATAGGTAAGGAATCTACTTTTGGAGCCTCAATTCTGCTCAAGTGGTCTGTCACTAAGTTTTTAGCTCCACTTTTATCTTGGATGTGAATATCAAATTCTTGAAGTAGAAGCATCCAACTGATCAATCTTGGCTTTACATCAGGTTTCTTCAGCAAGTACTTCAAGGTTACATGATTAGTAAAAACAATGACTTTAGTATCAAGCAAATAAGATCTAAATTTATCCAAAGAAAAAACAATAGCAAGAAACTCTTTTTCTGTGGTTGTATAATTTGCTTGGGCCCCATCCAGAGTCATGGACGCATAAGCAATCACATAGGACCTCTTATTCACTCTCTGGCTCAAAAATGCACCTACAACAAAATTAGGCACGTCACATAAAAGCTTAAATGAAAGGTTCCAATCAGAGGGTTGAATAATGGGTGGGGAAGTCAATCGTTTCTTAAGATCATCAAAAACTACTTTAAATGCATCATCAAAATGGAAATCAACATCTTTTTGTAACAGCTTCGATAATGGCAAAATAATTTTACTAAAATCCTAAATGAATCTTCTATAAAAACTTGCATGACCTAGAAAAGACCGGACCTCCCAAACACATGTCGAGTATGGCAGAGAAGTGATAACATCTATCTTAGCCTTATCAACCTCTATGCCCTGTTCAAATATAATATGACCCAATACAATGCCTTTTCGAACTATAAAATGACACTTTTCAAAATTAAGTACAAGGTTCTTCTCTATGCATCTTGCTAGGACTCTATCTAGACTACAAAAGTAATCATCAAAAGAGTTCCCATATATAGTGAAATCATCCATAAAAATTTCTATACAATGTTCTAGAAAATCACTAAAGATGGAAACCATGCACCATTGGAAAGTTCCAGGGGCATTGTAGAGACCAAAAGGCATTCATTTGTAGGCATATGTTCCAAATGGGCATTCATTTGCAAGGGAATGCATATATGGAAATAACCTGAAAATCCATCCAGCAAGCAGTAGTGAGACTTCCCAGCTAAACGCTTAAGCATCTAATCAATAAAAGGGAGGGGATAATGATCCTTTCTAGTGACTAAATTAAGCCTCCTATAGTCAATGCAAACTCTCCAACTGTTCTATACACTGGTGGGCACCAATTCATTATTCTCATTTCGGACAACTGTGATCCTTGATTTCTTTAGAACCACCTGTATAGGACCAACCCACTGACTATCAGAAATAGGATATATAATACCAACAAATAAAAGTTTAGAAACTTCCTTTTTAACCATATCCAGAATAAATGGGTTCATTTGCCTTTGAGGTTATCTTACTAGTTTTGCCCCATCCTTTAACAGAATTCTATGCATGCATGTAGCAGGGCTAATGCCAGGTATGTTAGCTAAAGTCTACCCTATTGCTTGTCTTCTCCTCCTCAAGGCCTCAAGAAGCTTCTCTTCCTCCTCTGGAATAATGTCACTAGCTACAATCACCAGAAGCCTTTCATCTTTCTCCAAATAGGTATATTTGAGATTGTCTGGAAGCGATTTGAGCTCTAAGGTAGGAGCTTGCTCAACCGAAGGTATGAGTTATTTGATTTCAATCTCTTCTATGCCAAATACCTATTCAGAAAACTCACAGACAAAAGAAAAAACTTTCCCATCTTTGGGAACATTAGCAAAAGGAATATTAACAAGAGAACTAACAGCAGAAGCAACATCAGTATCACTACTGGATGAACTAGTCATTAAGCATCTAATACCACAATCAATAGGAAAGGTAAGAGTGGAAATAGATGAACTAGCACAATCAACATATTCAGAAGTGACATCAACATGCAACACCTCTTGAGAATCAGGAAATCCAGTAACATCAAAACAATCAGGGTAAACAACAGCATGCATATCATCTCTAGAATAAGAGGATTGATCTAGACTAGTATAATTATCCAAATCAGTCACAGGCTGACTAACAGTGAAATCATCATAAAAAGAAGAGGCACAAAATCATGATAATCAGTACATGTATGAAACTCACTATTCTCAATAAAAGCACTAATTTGAGTGCATCTGTGACATATAGTAGTTCTAGAACATATATAATCAAGAGAATCATCTAAGTCAGCAATATCATAGGATTCAGTTAATAAACTATCCCTAAAATCAACACTGGCACTATCAACTAGCATATCAATCAGGCTGATACTAAAAATAAAGTTATCATCACAGGGGTGTTTCATGGCATCAAATATATTAAATTGTATCACATTGCTAGCAAACTCTATTTGAAGAGTACTTTCATGCACATTTATAATTGTCTTTGTAGTTTTCAAGAAAGGCCTACCTAGAATGAGTGGGGCATGTCCACTAGATCTATATCTATCATCCTCCATATTAAGGACATAAAAATCAACTAGAAAAATAAAATCCTTTACCTTAACCAAAACATCCTCCAACACTCCTGAAAGATAAGCAATGCTCCTATTTGCCAACTGCACAACCACTCCAGTAGGTTTTAGCTCTCCCATCTGCAAAGATAAATACACTGATTTAAGCATAACATTTATAGCAACACAAGATTAATCAAAGCATTAGAAAAACTAAAAATTCCTAATAGTGCATGGGATTGTAAAAGTGCCCAAATCTTGACACTTATTAGGCATTGTTAGTTGTATGAGTGCTGAAACATTCTTGCCAAAATTGACTTTTTCATTCCCTCTTAGTTGCCTCTTGTTAGTACATATTTCTTTAAGAAACTTGGTGTATTTAGGGATGGTCTTGATTGCATCCAACAAGGGTATATTAACAACCTCAACCTTCTTGAAAGTCTCAAGGATTTCTTTTTCAATATCTGCTTCAGTTTGCCTCTTTCCCATGGTAGGTCTATGTTGGAAAGGAAAAATCTTCTTTGGCTCCTTTTCTTTGTTAGGCTTATCTGGTGTGATGTGTGTTTTTTATGATGACGGCTTATTCATAGTAATGGTATCTAAGGATCCCTGAACTTCCTTTCCATTCCTAAAAGTGATGGCACTAACATTGCTACTATTCCTTGGATTGACAATAGTTTGAGAAGGTAATTGCCTTGATCCTTAGCTTTTTACCTCACTGAGAGAGTTAGCCAACTGACTAATTATATTCTCCATATGCCTATTTTGGGTTTTCATTCTATTTTCCATGTTATCCATTTCTTGTCTATGTCTAGTCTCACTCTATTCCATGTTTTCCATGAGTTGCTTCATCAATAGCTCTATGCTATTATCTTTTCTGGGTTCCTCTTGGATAAGAATTGATTGCCTAATAGGTTGGGAAGGTTGTACACTAGGTCTTGTAGCATTGTATCTATTTTGCTGTTGCCCTCCCCCATATCTCAAGTTGGGGTGATCCCTTCATCCTAGATTGTATGTATTTGAATAAGGATCCTATTTTTGCTGCCCTTATTGCATTGGCCTAATTAGAAACATCCCAGCACCAGTCTCTACCCTGTCCTCTAACATAGGGCATTGATCAATAGCATGTGTGGCCAAACAACATATATCACATAGGGGTCCCACCAAGGTAGTAGAGGTAGATGTCTGCCCAGGTGCATAACACTATGGATAAGAATGTGTCTGAGTAGGATAGGATTATGGTGTAAAAGTTTAAGATGGAGTAGAGGATGACTGTGGCTGCTTTTAAGCTAAAGTAAGCTGATGAACTATAAAGGTTAGCTTATCCAACTGACTCTTAACTTCAATATCATACAGTGGAGTACCCAACTCATTTACTCCTCTTGCCATCTACATTGTTCTAGAACCAAATTGCTGATCATTCTGAGCCATCTTATCAAAAAACTCCCAGGCCCTTATAGGTGTCAGATCACTCAAGGCTCCACCAGAGGCAGTATCAATCATGTTTTTTATCCATGTTCAACAGCCCCTCATAGAAGTGCTGAATAAGTAGTTGATCAGAAATCTGATGGTGAGGACAACTAGCCAATAATCTCTTGAATCTTTCCCAGTACTTATACAAAGTCTCTCTACCATTCTGCCTAATCCCATATATTTCTTTCCTTATTGATACAGTGCAAGAAGTAGGAAAGAATTTTTTCCAAGAAGAGCCTTTTCAGTTGGTCCCAAGAAGTGATGGCACCAGGGGGTAGATAGTAGAACTAGTCCTTGGCTAAACCATCCAAGGAAACAGGGAATGCTCTGAGCTTAAGTTATTCTTCTGAGATGCCCTGTGGCTTCATTGTAGAGCAGACAACATAGAATTCCTTCAGATGTTTGTGAAGGTCATCTCCTGCAAGTCCATGAAATTTAAGAAGTAAATGAATTAAACCAGATTTAAGCTCAAAAGTTGCATCTAACTCTGGGTATTGTATACAAAGATTTTGATAATGCACATTAGGAGCTGTCAATTCTCTAATGGTTCCCGCATGCATGTTATCATTCAAATTTGCATTTACATTCAAGTTATCTTGAACATGCATATTCATGTTAGCATTCATTTGATCTTGTTCAGCCATATTATCACCAGTAAATTGAAGTACACAATCAATTCCTTGCACACAATCAAAAGTAGAAGAAATAAAACTACTAATTCCTACACTATCTTTATTTTTTTTAGTCCTTACTTATCTTCTAAAGGTTCTTTCAATTTTCGGATTCAAATCAATTAATTTTTCACCAGAGCTCCATGTCATAAACCAATCAGACAAGCAAAAACTAAAAAGGAACACAAAAATCAACAAAGAAAAATTAAAACAATAAATCTAGAAAAATTAGAAAAATCCTAGGAAATTCGAAAAAAGACTAAAAAAATTAGAAAAAGTGCCTAAACGTTGGAATTTGGCCAAAAAATGATGTACCTAATAGCTTTGCTAGTACTTTTGCTTAAAACACCTAAAAACCTTAGAAAACAAAGTTTGAGAATTTTCTGGGCACTTTAAACAAAAATTTCAGCAACTAGGACAATTGATACATAACACCAAAATGATCCAAATCCAAGCTTCAAAACAGGGGAAAAACTGAACAAAAATAGAGCAAAAACAGGGCAAAAATACTAAGAAACCCTTTCAAACAATTAAAAAACTAAACTCCCTGGCAACGACGCCAAATTTGACGATTGTGTCGCACAATCTCAAATAAAACTAGGTAGACAGATAAAATTTGCAGGAAATGGTGCTACCTAGGTCATTTTTTAAGGAGTTTGTGCCTCAATTTGTTTATGAAAGAGTGTTCCAAGTATTACTAATGAAAATTGTTTAGGGGGTTTTGGGTTACTAAAATTTAATTGAACTAAATTTCAAATGACAAGAATAAAAAACTTAAGAATAAATGAAGTGAACAATTAAGAAAATGTGGTGGCTAGTCTTTAGATAGACTCCCTAGAATCCAATTATCCTTACTCTCTTTTTAGTGTACTAAATTTGGATTTAAATTTTTGCTCATTAGTGTATTCTCCATAAAAACTCTTGAATGACCATCCAAGATTCAATTCATCAATTATTCAAAGATTTTGCAACCACAAGAAACTTTGAAAATTTAATCAATTGAATTAAGAATAAGAACACACTATAACCAATCCTAATTGATCAATATAATCTACTGCACAATCCACTCAAGATGCTAATTAACCAATTAGATTAATGAATTCCTTAAACATTTAATTGCATAAAAATTCCAGCTACTTAATTTAATAACCATTTCATCAATTAGCCTATAATCAAGAGGAAATTAAGAGTAATTTGCACAGCCACTAATTTTGGATTTTTCATAAACATGTAATGATCAGAATTAACATTCCAAAGATCAAATTATACATCAATCCACAAATCAAACCAATCCAGTAATTTTCAGCAATTAAATTCCTAAATTAATAAGCTAAACCTAGTCAAATTAACAAGGGAAATAATGCTAAAATTAAAAGATTAAGCAAAGAAATTTTTATCCAATTTGGTAAGGAAATGTGGAGCTCAAATTTCCATCTGAGTCTCCAAGCTTCAGCTAGCCACCAAGGATGATTCAAGCTACCATAGAGAATTTAAATGGAAGAAAATCAATGGAATGAGTAGCAGCCATGGAAAAACTAATGAAAAATCCTCTTTCGTTCCCTCTCTGGAACTCCAGCATTTTTACGTCATCTTTTTTGTCTCTTCCCATCTTTTTCGTCTCTTCCCAGCTCACATTCCCTCCCTGAAAAATCAATGGAATGAGTAGCAATCATGATGGTTGCTTCAATAGGCCATTTATGGAGCCATTATGTGACTTATGGAACCAAGTATGTTCTTGAGAGTAAATTGAATGCTTTAGCTTGTTTCAAGAATATAATTGAGTATTATTCATGATGTTTAGGCCAAGGAAACCGACCCCACCTTAGTGTTCTTGTGGAACCAAAAAAGGGAAGGAGTAAGGCAAAGTAAAGCTTGCATAGATAACAAGGTAGCTCTCTCTCTTTTCTCCCATGCATAAATGAATATCTACATTGTTTTTGAATGTGTGTATGAGTATTTTAAGCTATGAATTATATTTTAGTATGATGCCTATGTCCCATGGAACTATAGTATTGCACTATGTATTCAAATGATGCCTATAAATGATGCATTGGTTTGCTTGAATGTGGAGAGGCCAAGAACCTTCTATCTTCGGTGAGGATGAGCCAAGAACCCTTAGAAGTGGTTGAGACCAAGAGAAAGTCTCCCAAAAGCAAGGCTTAGTTCAAGGCCTTTGAGAAAAAGGGTGAGGCAAGTCCAAGAACCTTGAAGAAAGTGGGTGAGGCTAATCCATTCATTTGGCAAGCCTAAGTATGTTATGTGTGCTTTGTGTAAATGCCAAGAATGTATTTTGCACCATTTTCTATATTGATATGCCATGCATGCATCCTTAACACTTGTATTACATTCTTTATGCATGATTGAATGCGAGATGAGCTATTGGGATTCCTAGAATCTCACTCTTCCCTCCCCATTACTTAATATGCCTAGGTGAATCAAGAGAGCAAGAAAATGGGAGCCACCACACTTGGAAGCAAGAAGATTAGCAATGGAGTTGTAACATATTTGTATTATAGCCATATGGTTGTCACATGATGTATCTCCATAATGTATATGATGTATGAGCTTATGAATATTTGTAAAAGTATGGGTATATTGTATATATATGAGAACTAGACCCATGTGAATGATATTTCATGAATTTGACTTAGATATGCCAAGTTATACAAGTATGGCTCTTGTGTATATCTTGGTGTGGATGAGTGAGATTATGGAATCTGGGTTATTAGCCCTTTGAGACATGTTTGATAGAGTGTTTTAATGCTTTCCCACATGCTCATGTGGCCATAGAATGAGAAGAAGCAAAAATGGACCCCTTGAGACCCCATATGAAGCTTAAAAAGGGCATTTTGCAACCCTATGTCACAAACCGATCAAATGGACAAATTTCCTCATGAAATTTGGCATGTATGTAGAGCTCATCTAGAGATTTTTGGGAAGCTAAAGTGCAGAATTTTTGGAGGTCTAGGGAATATTTGGAGAATTTTTGAAGTTAGGAATTTTTCTGATTTTGGTCAGTGTACTGTAGCTTTGGTCCGAAAATGCATCTGTGTCAAAAATAGGGCAAATGAGGTCCAATGGTCCTGAAATTTTACATGGAGAAACTAGACATGCACAGTGAGCTATAGCAACTAGAAGAACCTCATTTGGAGGTCTAGAGAGAGAGAAATGAATTTTTGAAGTTAGAACTCACTGTCAGTGATGCAGCAGGACCCTCAGCATTGTTCCATCGCGTTTCTCCAATTTAATGTCATTATCTGGGTCTGGAGCTATTTTTACCTTAATTTAGACATCTGTAGCTTTCCATATTGATATATTTTACTTGATTTGGAGTTTTGTGAAATTAGTTATGAATTGTTAAAATCCATATCAGTAAGCTGTAGTAGAACTCAAGGGCAGCCTGACCTTTCATACTTTTCGGTTGTCAAACACAGTACAGCTGGGTGTTTCATACCTGTAATTATTTTTACCTTATAGTAGACATACAGCTATTTCTGGAAAGCTATCAGTTGCCTCGTTTTGATTTTTTTAGAATTAATTATGATTTTCCAAAGTCTGCCAAGAAAACTGAAAATTGGAACCCGTGGCAAAAATTCTGATATGTGTTCCAAACCTCCAAACCCGAGTTTCTTGACCTAAATGGCTATGAATCCGATATGTTTTAATATGTTATGGTCTAAGAGGAGTTGAGGATCAATTCATGGGCTTAGGAGTGATTTAATGCTGAGCTAGAGGTTCTTAGTAGTGTGCTTCCCATTGTTATGTGTTGTATGTCCAAGTAAATTGTGTAAAAAGTTCAAGTAGTGCAAAATGGACCTCAAGAGCTTATGTAATGATATTCTTACTTTGAATGAATTTTGTATGGATATTATATGGACAAAATTGCTTAAACCAAAGTGGGATTCATCCGTGTGGGTTTGTTTATGTGATTTCGGTCCATATGCTACGCTTTGTGTGCAAGTCTAGTGTTTATCGCTTGAATGCTATGATATGAGTTTCTTGGGGTTAAGATATGACACCATCCACTTTCTTCCA
Source organism: Erythrophleum ivorense (assembly GCA_026724425.1). Lineage (NCBI taxonomy): Eukaryota > Viridiplantae > Streptophyta > Magnoliopsida > Fabales > Fabaceae > Erythrophleum > Erythrophleum ivorense. The sequence goes on from JAIUCV010000009.1 coordinate 19,117,346, forward strand.
TTCATCTTCTCCATGATAGCTTAAAATTCCCTGGGTAGCTAGCTAAAGATTGGACTTCCATTAATGAAGATTTGAGCTCTAAGATTGCATTTCCAATTTGGATAAACTCCCTTCTCTCTATCCTTTACTTTCAGCATTAATTTATTTGTTTGATTTGACTAGGTGTAGCTTGTTAATTAGAGAATTTGGTGGCTGAATGTACTGGATCAATTGCTCTGTAATTTGATTCTAATTTCACATTTGAAGGTTGATTTAGATGTTTAAGTGTTTGTAAAAATGTTAATCTTAATGGTTATATAATTTTCTAGTCAATTCCTCTTGTTTCTAGGCCAATTAGTACAATGGTTATTGAATTAAGTGGTTGGACTTTTGTGTGGTTAATGTACTTAAGGAATTCATTAAGCTACTTGGTTAATTAGAAATTTTAAGTAGATTGTTCAACTACTTTAATGAGCATTTAGGTTTTGTTTTAGTGTGTTTTTATTCTTAATTCAAATGATTAATTGTTCAAGATTTCTTATGGTTGCAAGTTCCTTGAATCATTAGTGATTTGAGTCTTGGATGGTAATTCAAGAATCCTTATGAAGAATATACTGAGAAGCAAGAGTTTAAATCCAATTTTGGTACATTAAAAAGGAAGCAAGGATAATTAAATTCTAGGAAGTCCATCTAAAGGCCAGTTATCACATTTTCCTAATTGTTAACTACACTTAGTCTTAAGCTTTTAGTTCTTGCTATTTTTCTTTAATTCAATTAAAATTTAATAATTCAAAACCCTTAAACACTTTTCATTTAATGTTACTTGGAAAACTCTTTCACAAATAATTAGAAGCAAAAGTCCTTAGGAAATGACCTAGCTACAAATATTTTCTAACTTCGTTTTATTTTAGAGGTTGTGTGACAAACCATCAAAAGGTTAGAGAGCTACCTTTAGAACAAAACACAAGTCTTTCCCTTGATTCTTCTTCCCCTCTCAAGGTCACACACTTGCAAGTGGGTGGAGTTTGATTCTTTTTGCCTAAACACATCAAGTAGGATCCAATTACATTCTTAAAGCCAACTCTAGCATCATACACACACTAGATGAAACTACTTCCTCTTATAGTTCAATTATAGCTCCATTCAAGACCTAAAGAAGCAACTATAATAATTCTTGATCTTTACCCCATTTTCTCCCTCAATCTATGACTCTTGACTTCATTTAGACACCTTGGAGCCATCACACATTCACTTTGAGGAGCCTAGCTACGAATTGCTTCATTATGTCACATTATAGAGCCTACACCTGGAACTCTCAATCTATGGCTTCTAAATTTTTTCCAAGACTTCCTTGATGTTCTTCCATCACATTTAGTCCCAAACTAAGCTTAGAAAAATTTAAAACACTCCCTAGGTGCTTAATCTATGTTTGGCCAAGCCTATGCCTCTAGTTTGGACCCATAGAGTTTATTTTGTTTCCTTAAAGGAAGAGACACTTGGGAGGCTTCCTAGGGGTTTTAGGAACTCAATTAAACTATCACATAAGCTAGAACATCCTTGGATAAAATCAGATTTTGCCATACATCTTTGAATCCCTAGCTTTACTATCTTGAATTTCAATGGTTCTTTCTTGGATTTCATTGCATGCTTTTGTTTCCCACACTCCAACTCATAAGTTTCATATTTGGTTTAGTTCAGAATTACCCCCTCTTACCTATTCTCTACTTGGCCAAAACTACACAAGAAAGAGCAAGGAAGAGAAGGTAAATAAACATAGATGTTTACCTTGGTTTCTAACTTATTTTAAGTGCTCTTTCAATTGGTATGCTCCTCTCCTTCAAACTTTATCTTCCTCCTTCTAAACCAAACCCAGAATAGCCCCATATGAATAACCAAAACCATAGAAAGAAAGGTGAAAATGAGGAGAACAAAGTTAGAGAAGGAAAAAGCTTGAAATTTTAAGTTTTTCCTTACCTTTTTCCTTGAGCTTTCCTCTTCTTCTCCCCCTCTCTTGGTGTATCCTTTTCTGCTATCTCTCTCTCTATTTTAGGCAGAAGGTGGGTTAGTTAATGGGAGGAGAAGAGTGGGGCATGCTCTTAAGAAGCCTATGAGTCACTTTAATAACTTTTTACTTTTGCATTTTAGTCCTTATTCTTGGTTCTTTTCATTTAGGCCCAATTCAACTTCTTCTTGAAATCTGTCTTTTCTACCATAATATTTGGACTCTCAAACTTATAATTTAGCTTTAGTTTCACTCAAATCAGATTTAAAACTATTCCGAACCATTTGATCAAAGTTTCAGTCAACTAATGACTGAAATCGCTCACTGAAAGGGTTTTAACTGTTCTGGAGGTTCCTATGATTTTTAAGACCCTTGAAAATTCTGAAAAGTTCAAACTTTTCATTTAAAAAGTCCTCCTATGAATTTTTCAAAATTGCCATAAATTATGAAAATACCCCACTTTCTTTCACAAACTTTTATAGCTCATCCTGCTTGGATTTTTAGGCATCTAAGACCTTGGATATTCATTTTCCATTATTTAAAATTTTATTTGGCCTCAAATCTCTTATTTTAGGGGACTTGCTTTTCAAACCGACTTATTTCATTGTTTTTACAAAAAAATAGATGTTACAATAGACATCACATAAATACATTTCTTAACATTAATCTACTATAAAATTGCCTATTTTTCTACTTCCTTGTTAAGAATCATGCTCCAAGGCATTTTGTCTCCTTTCTTTGGGCTTTTCGGCTTACCTAAACATGAATAAGCATATTATTCATATGGAGGGGAAAGAGTGAGATTTAAAGAATCTCAATAACTCTTTACCCTTTCAAACATACATAATAGATGTAATACCTCCCTATATAACGCCTTTCCTACTACTGATGCCTCATATAGGACTTAGAAGAGCCATTGGAAATTTAAACTAATGAAAATTTTCTTCCCTGATATGTTTTCTAAACTTGCTTATACAATTTTACTATTCATTTGGTCATTCCCATAATATTGTCTAACTTTGAAAACAATCAATTAATTATAGAAAAATCGTATGAGGTTAGTTCAAGGCTCTAATTCAAGCTCTCTAAGTCCTTTACAAGGGAAAAATACTTACTCAATAGAATACATATAAATTCATATAGATATATCCTTATAAAAATCGGATGATTTTTACCCCTCCTTTAACATATTATTGTATTTATATTAATTTGTCCTTACATGAGTGCATGTATCTTTGCATTCTAGGCATGCTAGCCATATTCTCTTTACTTAAGAGTTGAGTATATACATGGTTCTCTATTACATACCTGAGTACCTTACAACACCATAGCATAACTTATACATACAAGAATTCAAGATACTTAATTACATGACCAAAATGTGATACATAAAAGTAAAGTCCTTGGTTTATGCCTCCACACTTTTTGCCCTTTCTTTGCCTGAGCTCGGACTTAATATAAGTTATGTTTGGGATGAGATTATGAAATCTTAGTAGTAGTAAACCAATCTCATCCACAAGCTAGCATGTAAGTACATAACATAATGCCAATCAAGATATCACATACTACATAGTGATGCAAGGAATTTCATACAAGGCCAAGCAATATCCTTGCATACATGTCTCATCTTATAGCATATATGACATTTAGTATAACATAATACTCATCATTATACCGACATACAAGCTTAAAGAAAGAAAAAGGAAAACTACTACCTTAGAAATCTTGCTCCTTAAGCTTTAGGACTCGGCCCACTTAATCTTGGAGTTTCCAAACAATTATCAAACCCTATAATCATAATGATAATTCATTACAATTAACATATGGACCCAAAATTCTAAAGTAACATAGCCCTTTTTAACTTAATAGGACCATTGGAATTGGAAAATCTAACTTCTTCCCTTCCAATTGACTATGGCCGAATAATATGTATTTCTTGGCCAAAATTTAGCAATTTTATTCCATGAGTTTTAGGGGCTTTCTTATAGGTATTCCTAACTAAAAGCACCCTTTTGAATCCATTGGAAAGGATAAAATTATCAAATTCTAGCCCCAACAACATGTTTCGTCATAACATAAGCTCTCCATTTTAGGTCTGAAAGTGAGTTTCTTTGGTTCTAAAAATTCCATAGCCTCTTCCTTTATGTTTTAGGGCTTGAAATTTGGTAGATATGACTTTAAGACATTAAGAAAACACCATAAAAATTTTGGGAAAATTCAGACAGCATCTCCCCAACATTTTCATTTTCCCAGAAATTTACAAGCTTTGTGTTTTTCAAGGCTCCAACAAACAACAAAATGGATGAGCTCATGTGCCCTCCATAGCCAATATATAGACTCGATTCCTAGGCCTTCATATTCAACATATAAACTCAATTTCTAATGCTCCATATGCTGTCCAAAAGTGACTCATAACTAGGGTTTAACAAAACTAACTTAAAACATGTGATTTTCAAGTGCAAGGTGGAGAAAACTTACTCTTTAAGCTTAATCCTTGCTTCCTTTGCTTTTCTCACTCAAAAATCCTCTCTCTCCCCACTTAGAGCAACACTCCACCTTGAATAAAAGATGAATATGCAGCTGCCCTTTGGAGAAAATGGTTGGAGGATGGAGAAGATAAAGAAATTTGGTGGAGAATGGTGGTAATTTTGCTCTGTTTCACTTCTTCTCCCACTTTTTCTCCCTCTCTCTCTCTCTCTCTTCACGGTTTTCTTTCTTTCTCCCTTGTGTGTGTCGTGAAAATGGTGGAATGAAGGTGAAGGAGATGAATCTAATGAAGTTAAATGGTCATACTAAATTTGGACCCTTGGATCAACCTTTTCAAGATCAAATCTTAACCTCCCATTCTTTTTTCTTTTGATTTTCTAATTTCATAACTAAATATCTTTTTCCAAAAATTCTTGGCCACACACTTGGAAGCCTTTTCTTAGCCCTTAAGTCATGGTTAGTAACCATGATTAATTTTCTTAACTCATCCATGGTTAACTTTTAACTTAACCATAGTTAGTTTCCAACTTAACCATGGTTAGTTCTTTAAAACAACTAAAATCATTTCCTCTTTCCTTTTTCTTTTCTTTTTTCTTTTAATTTATATTTGGGTTTCATCTTCTCTAAAACCCTAATTATATCTTCTCGTCTCTTTTAGGCCTTTAGAATCGGCTATTGGGTCTTACAGTTGTCTAAAAATCAGTATCTGGGCCCGATTAAGATTTTACGGTACAATGCCTACCTTTAGATTTTCTACAATTTATAAATATGATTTCCTCTACTCTCTAGCCATACTGATCTTTAAACATAGATCAGGGGCCCTTAACCTCTGTCCTCATAAATTTCGGTGTCAATCAGACACCCGGTCTTATAGGTGTAATTTTCACCGTTCTGTATTATAATTGTGCTATAAAATTTTTATTTACTGCAATATAGTCTCTGAAACTCCTTCAGGATTTCTTAGCCCTTTAGCTATTTTTACTTTTGTAGTTATTATAACTTATTTTTTCTATTTTGCTCATAATTACTGATCGGGCTAACTGGGTCCTGGACCGGATCTGCCTAGCCATCTGGATAACTTGGCCTCATTGGACCCGTCTCATTAAATAGAGTTTAACCATGGGTCACGGATTTCTGAGATTCTTGCCTGATTTTCTTATATTCGTGCCTAAAGCCACGAATATAGGGTGAAACTAGAGTACCCTGAACTTTCGGGTAATTTATATATCTTGCCCTGCTCATAATGTTTTCTTTACATTTTGGTCCCTGGCTCCTTCATACTTGACTTTAGAGGCTCTTCGGGACCTTTTTCTGATCCTTTTTTTTTCATCTATTTTAGCCCCAATTTTAGGGCACCTCTGGCCTTGACTCATCATTATTGGTGGTCTAAAAGATTATTCTAATTTCATTAGACCTTAATTTACTCTATTTGGGGGATTTCTTTTTGTATCCGGTGAATTTCGCACATTGACGGAGAAACCATATGTTACGTTTCTCGCGTTTCCTTACATTTTCTTGGATTTTCAGGAAACAGGATGTTATAGTAGATACATTTACAAGTTAAAGAATGCATGCATGGCAATATAGTTACTAGAAAGCATACATGAAACATTTTCCATGTTCAAGAAGTTCACACATGTCATACATAAGCTTTCAAGGGCATTAGTTTAGCCTCACCCACTTTTCTTGGGACTTTTGGACTTGCCTCACCCACTTTCAAGAGAATTTTGACTAAGCCTCACTTTTTTTGAAACTTTTGGCTTGGTCTCACCTAATTCTAAGACTTTTGTCTTATCTTCACCCTTGTTAAGGAAATTTTGGCTTCACCAAACCCATTCAAGCTATAATACATTCATAAAACACATTTCAATAATATCATGGTACCATAACATATAGGAAATAGTTAGAAACATTTCTCATAGCTTAAACATACATACACACATCTAAAAACAAGAAAACATTAAAAAATACATGAGAGAAAGGTTAGAAAGCTACCTTAGAGCCAATTCTCAAGCTTTTTCCTTTGCTTATTTCTTCCCCTTTCTTAGCCACACCCTTGAAAATTGGTGGCAATGGATTCTCTTAGTCTAGACATATCAAATGGGACACATTTCAATCATAAGAACAAGCTTTAACCTTATGCAATTGCTATGGAAGCTTAGTTTGTTCTAAGACATAATTATGGTTCCATAAAGGACCTAATGAAGAAACTATGGAGATTCATGATCTTGGCTCCATTTCCTCCTTCAATTTAAGTCTCTTGACTCTATTGAGACTCCTTGGAGTCATCACAAATTCATTTTAAGGAACCTACCTATAAGTTGCTTCTTTATATCTTATTATGGAACCTATACCTCCATCTCACAAGATATGGTTTCTAAATTTATTCCAAGGCTTCCTTTCGTATTCTTCTATCATACTTAGTCCCAATTTAGCCTTAGAAAAATTTAAAACACTCCCTACATCTATAAACTATGCTTGGCCAAGACTATTGTGTCCTTAGTGCACCTATGAGTTTGCTTCATATTTTTGAAGGAAATGGCACTTGGGAGGCTTCCTAGATGTCTTGAGAGCTCATATATACTCTTAGATAACTTAAATTATCACTAGGAAACTTCATACATGTCAAGGTGCAAGTGAATCCTTAATCTTTGTAACATTGTTTCTAATGCATCTTGATTGAATTTCTTTGCATAATCTTATTCCTCACACTCCAAAACCTATGTTTCTTCCTTGGTTAGGTTAGAATTTACCCTCCCTTAGCTAGCTGTATGTTTGGCCGAACCACTTTTCAAGAAAAAACAACAAGAAATTGCAATGAAAGCTTGGAGAATTACCTTGTTTCTAGGCTTGTTTCAAGGGCTCTTTAACTTGGTGTAGTCCTCTCCTTCAAATTCTAATCTTCTCCCTCTAAACCAGACCTAAAATAGCCCCATATGAGTCACCAAAATCATAAAAAGAAAGAGAAGAAGAAGGAGAACAAAGCTTGTGAAGGAAGAAACATGAAATTCTACACTTTTTCTTATCTTTTCCTGAATTTTTCTTCCTCTTATTCCTCCCTCTTGATGTATGCTTTGGGACAGAGGTCTCCTCCAATTTGGGTAGCAACTAAGTTGGTTTAAAATGGGAGAAGAGTGGGATGCCACTTATAAGAAACAATGGTCTTAAAATTGTTCATTTAAAATTCCATTTATGTCCCTTTTCTTTGCTTTTTTGTTTTAGACTCATTTCAACTCTTTTTTTAGAACTGTCTTTTCCATTATAAAATGCAGGTTCTATAATTTATAAAATGCCTTTGGAATCTTTTAATTTAGATCTAAAACATTTCTGAACGAACTGGTCAAAGTTTGGGTCAATCGACGTTGTAAAACATCAACCGAAGGGGTTTTAATTGTTCTAAGGGTTCCTATAGTTTTTAGAGCCTTTGAAAACTCCAAGAAACTCATTTTTCCCATTTAAAAATTTCTCCTTTAAGTTTTCTAAAAAATGCTCAAATTTACAAAAATGCCATTATACTTTCGACAATGTTATTGAATCACTCTGACTCTGGTTTTTGGGCAACTCAAACCTCAAATCCTTATTTTCTATTATTTAAAATTTTATCCTAATTTTATTTGGCCTTAAGAAACTCATTTTTCCCATTTAAAAATTTCACCTTTGAGTTTTCTAAAAAGTGTTCAAAATTATGAAAATGCCATTATGCTTTCGACAATTTTATTGAATTACTCTGACTCTGGTTTTTGAGCAACTTAAACCTCAAATCCTTATTTTCTATTATTTAAAATTTTATCCTAATTTTATTTGGCCTTAAATCATCCATTTCAGGGAACTTGCTTTTATATTTGGTGAGTTTCACGCATTTACAAAGAAACTGAATGTTACACATTCTTTTTTTAGCCATGCAAGTTTTTACAGGCGATTCATCAAGGACTTTAGCAAGATTTCTCTACCACTATCTTGACTTCTTTAAAAAGATGTAGATTTTAATTTTGATGAGTCATGCATATTAGCATTTAATGAGTTGAAGAGAAGGCTAACCATCCCATCTATCATCCTATAACACCCTAAAATTAATTAAAGTGTTAATAATGGAATTGGACTAATTAAGAATAATTATTATAGAATAATTGGGCAAGTTATGTAAATAGGAGTTAATGGAGAAATAAATAATTAATGTAGGCTTAAGATTCAATTGGGTTAGAACTTAATTTAGACCCATAATTAATTTAAGTAGGTTATGGATAAAGACTAATAGAGGCATAATAATTTTAGATGCTAACCCAAATTTACATGAACTCTTATAGTCGGCCCAATATTCATTATGCAGACCCAAATTAGATTGACTCTTGGAACTTGACTTAACCCAATCAAAATTCCTGTAGCCCAACTCATGAAATCTAGCCTAATAAGCATAAATCTGAAACCCACTTAGAATTGGGCTTTTGGGTCAGCCCATAACCCATTTAGGACTCAACTTAAACCCAACTAAACCCTACACACCTTTAGCCCCACCCACCATTATGAAGAAACACAAAACACAAGAAGCAAATTCAGAGGTCTCTTGGAGGCTAGGTTTTACACCACTTTCTTGGCCCTATTTCCCCTATCTAGACTAAGATTCAGCCAAGGTGAGTATTATATAACTTAATCCTTTTCTCTTCCTCTCCCTATTAACCTAATTGGTTTTTCATTTGGATCATTTTCATCATACCCAAACTTTGAAATATGTCTATTTGGTATTTTCTTGGAGGATTTTCGGAGGTTGAGGCTAGGAGGGATATTAGGTAAGTATAAACTCCTCATTTTGATGCATTTACTACTAGTTAGAGATCCCAATAGCTAACTTATGATACATGTAACACCATAGTTTCTTAACTCATTTCATATTATCTCTATGTTTAACATCATGCATTTCATGGAAGAATTAAGGAAATAACATAAAAATAATAAATTTCTTAAGGTTGCGTCACGTATGAAAATTCTATTCAGTATCACGTGGACCATGTAAGGTAATGTATCACATTATCATATTTAATTACATAGATACAACTCATTTTCATCACTAAAAGTGGCCTACAACTCATGGATGGAAAAGGGAAACATAAAATTCATATATACATTTTCGGCCAAAATTCTCCCTTTTCTATCACAAACTTTGGAAATTCATAACTAATTCTAGAAAAATCAAAATCATACATTCTTTGCTATTCTAGAAAGCTACACATGTATACTTTATGCTAAAAATATGTCCAAGCTATGAAACACAACACAAAAAATATTTGACATTCAAAAAGTTTCAGAGGTCTGGCTGGCTACTGGTACTATCACAGCTTTCTGCTACAAATTTCAAAAATGTCCAATTAATTCCAACAAAATCCAATCCATACAAATAATGCCAATCTGGAGGAAAGCTACAGATGTTAGCTAGAGGGAAAAAATAACTCCATACCAGATCAGGCACGCCTAGATCTCGAAACCTAATCAAACAATACCTGAGGTTAATTTGAGGGCCTGATATTGGACAGAATCTTTAAAAATTCATATCTCCCTCTCTAGATATCCAAATGAGGTGCTTCTAGTTGGAACAATTCACTAGGAATATCTAGTTTTCCTATATAAAATTTTGTGAGAATCAGACATCATTTGGTCCCTGAGTGACAAAAATCATTTTTGGACCAATATGAACAATAACATGACCAAAATCAGAATTTTTCCCAAATTTGAAAAATTCATCAAATATTCTATAGAACTCCAAAAATTTTGAACTTTAGCTTCCTAAAAATATCTTAACAAGCTCTAAATGAATACCAAATATTAGATCAAGAAGAACTCATTTGGATAAAAAGTGGTGTAGGTTTCTAATATGGTCAATTTTTGCTCTATATGGGAAACCAAAGTGTCCAAATAATTTTCCTTGATGTTTGACACCTCTTGGGCAAGTCTAAAAGTATGAATATGACTTGTGTGAATTGCCCAAGTGGTCCCAAATCTCATGCATCTCAATTTGGCCATTCCACTTCCATTTATACACAATTGCATAAAGCCATTCAAGAAGTTAGTCTACCATAACATACTCAATTTACATTCTAAGGGTCACATGACATAATCTCTCATTTCTACATGACATATTATCATAATTACACATGTTCATGACATCATAAGACATATACAATAATAGATTACAACATTACCATTTATATAACCTTAAAGTAATAAAATCTGTACACTTTTATGTCATGCTCTCATTTCTCATGTGGTTGGCTTCCATTCCCTTGCTCTCTTGTTCTACCTATCATTTTAGAACACTAGAGAAGAGGGAATGAGATTCAAAGAATCTCAATAGCTCATCTCCCATTTCAACCATACATAAAGTATGTAAAACTATGTCTTACAAATGCATGCATGGCATATCAACATGTGCAAACATTCAAGAAGCATTTTCAACATTTGAGCAAGTCATATATAGTTTATAAAGGCTTGCCAAGCAAGTGAATTAGCCTTACCATTCACTTGTGGATTTTGGATTTACCTCACCCATTCTTCAAGAGATTCTTAGACTTAACCTTACTCATGGAAGTTAACCTCACTTTTGGGAGACTCTTTGCTTTGTCTCTACCAATTTTATGGGTTTTAGGGTTCTTGGCCTCACCACACTCAAGCAAACCAAAGCAAGTATCATAAACATTATTTGCATCCATGGCATATGAAATCATGCTAGATACTTTTCATGGCTTAAAACGCACATACACACATTCAAAGACAAGTCAAGCATACAATCATGCATGAGAGAAGGAGGAGTGAGCTACTTTGGAAGCAACCACACACTTTTTCTCTTGAATTTCCTCTCCCTTCTTCGACCTCACACACATAAGATGTGGGAATGATTTCTCTTAGCCTAAACACAATTTATGGAAGCCAATTAGATTTATGGAATTAATTCTAAGGCCACACAACTTACTTAGACACTAACTTGACCAATAAACCTCTTTATGGTTCCAAAAATATACCTAATGAAGCAACACCCCATCAAATAAATTCTAGGTTCTATTCTTTCCTTTCAAATATGATTCTTGACTCCTTTTAAGCCTCTTAGAGTCATCACACAATTAAAATAAAGAGCCTAACTACATATTGCTTCTTTAGGTCATATTAGGGAACATATAAGGCTAACTCACTTTCTATGGTTTCTAAATTTTTCCCAAGGCCTCCCCTCATCTTCACTCATCATATATGACTCAAAAATGGGCTTGGAACAAATTAAAACTATCCCTAGGTACACAAACCCATCAAGGCCGAGGCTAAAGAGCAAATTGGTCTCCTTAGACTTTGGTTTGTTTTCTTGATGGAGGAAGCACATGGGGAGACTTATAGGGATCTTAGGAGCTCATTTAAACTCTCATTTAGACATGAAATCAAAGTATCAAATCAGATTTTGCAAGGAACATATGAAACCCTAGAATTTGCATCTTAAATTTCTATGGTTATTTGTTAATTCTCTTTGTATATTCTTAATCTCTACACCTTTTTTTCTAAAAATCACCCTTGGTTCTACCTAAAAACCAAGCCCTCCTAGTACTTTTAGAGTGGGACAAAACATAGGAAGAAGGAAAGCAAGGGGTGGCAACCATGGAAGAAGAAATTACCTTGTTTTTCCTTATTTTCTCACTTGAATCTTGTCTTCTTTGGGCTTCTCTCTTCAAAGCCGAAATTTTCCCCTTAATTTCTCCCTTAAAACAGATTTATAAACTTCATTATAATCATAGGAAACAAAGGAGAATGGAGGAGAAGAGGTTTGGAAAGAAGAAAACATGAAAAACTACTAAAATTCCTTACCTTCAAGCCTTGATTTCTCTTCCTCTTCTTCTTCCCTTGGTGCGCCACTCTCTTAGGGTTTCTTCTCTAGTTTGGGGAAGAAAAATATAAGGCTAAGTGAGTGGGAGAGTGGGGGGCCCTATATATATAGGTGGAGGAAAAATGACTTTTCTAAAATTCCTATTTTGCCCTTTATTTTTGGCATTTTCATTTCTACTTCGTTTTAGCTCCTTTTTTAGAACCATACTTTTTATTATAAAATTTAGGTTACCGATTTAGTAAAATGCCTTTGGAATCACTTAAATCAGAGCTACAACCTTCCCCAATAGATACGTCAAAGTTTAAGTGCACCGATATTGGAAAACGTCCACCCGGAGGGGATTTAACAGTCCCGGGGCTTCTTATGATTTTTAGGACCTCTGAAAATCCCAGAGAACTCAAAACTTTCATTCAAAAAGACGTCCTGTGTGAATTCCAAAATTTGCTCAAAATTATGAAAATGCTATTACGTTTCGTAAGTTTTTTTGTCAAAATTTGTTTCTACATTCTAACTCTATTTTTCTTTCCTTCTGAGCTTGGGAATCTCATTTTTAAGAGTCTAGAATATTACTCAAATTTTTTAGGACTTTAACTAATTTATTTCGAGGGACTTACTTTGAAAGCGCGCCTGTCTCTGTCGTTTAACGAAAATTGGATATTACAATATGGACTCTATTTCTATGCAAAAATATCCATAATGTAAGGTGATATTTTGAAGTTTCTGGTCTAGGGAGGACAAAATCTGAAATTAGAGTCTTTTAGTGGTTGGGTAAGTGTTTTCCGAGTGGCTTATAATGGTTAGATCTTGTGGGATCCAATTTATGTTATAATTATCATCTAAGAATATGCTTTGAATTGATAAAGGACTTTTAAAGTTTGGAAATATACTTTTGGTGGTAGAACTTGACTCAATTAAGTGAGGTAACAGGGGTATATATTAAATTCCATCCATATGTCCATTTTAATTTTATAGTTGCTACACATGTATGATTTTGAAATACATAATGAATGGTTGGTTATCTGATATGTTGTGTTTGGACCTTGTGAGTCCATGGTGGAGTTGTGGTGCGGTTGCCACCTGTTCACTATGCTTCTATCAGGTACCAGGTTATGATCAGACCTTTGTATGCACTGAGCCTAGGTTGTGCTCATTAGGGGAGTTGGTGCCATGGCGGAACTCTCTCGATGTTATTGGCCTTTAACATGTAGATTTGTGATTGCTAATAGGGGATAATAGTCACTAATAGCCCAATTATTTCATTTGCTAATATGACTGGTATATTTTTCTGATGTTCATATGATTTCATGCACATATATTAATTAAATTGGAATATATAAATGGAATTAGCCTTGGTTATTGAGATTTACGTCTTACCCTATTTCATGGGCTAACTATTTCAGGTGAAGGTCCTTTAGGTAAGGATAAGGGCAAGCAAGTGGATGAACATCCATAAGTTGAGGCCTAGTATGGGGAAGTTATACTTGGGCTGAGTTGATTTAGGGTAGATGCTAATTTTTTTGTTATCATGTATAGCATCATCATGTAATCATATTGCCAAGTGTAGGAGTTTTATGTTTTGGTAACTTATGATATATCTAATAGGAAGCTAAACCTTATACAATATAGTATTTGATGTATGTGTTTATGTATCTGATATGGAACCTAGTTGATGCTAAGTTATGGTCAATTATGTGGAAATGTAATCATGTGTTAACTTAAATGATGGGCTTAGACTAATAATGCATGGTACCTTATTGGGATTCTTATTTGAATGATAATATTAGTTGTATATAAATCTTGTTGCTTATTATTATCACATCGAATTTGCTTATGCATGATAGTTTGGGAGTAGAAATCAACATCTAAGCCTTGAATTGGTAAGATTGGATATGTCAGGTAAATTAAGTAGATAAATGCCATTAGGGTCTCACAAATTAAGGGAGAGTGGTCCTAAAGTGTTCCTAGAGGGAAAGTTAGAGTGTATAGGATGAAATTTCGAAGGTATAGGCACAGGAGAAAGTCACACCATGGCTAGAAAGAGCTCATCACAGCCAGGAGAGTGACAGAAGCGAGGAGCACCATGGCATGAGGCATCTCGCCGCAGTACAAAATGAAAGTGTCACCCAGGGAGGGTAATAGAGAGCAACCTTGCCGTGGCGTAACATGTTCTGTCAAGATGCAAGTCAAGGAAATCAAGTAATGAGCATTCCAGTAGATAGTTTCGCCATGGGGCAAGAATATTCTGCCACGGCTCAAATCATGAAATTCTATATAGTAGCTCCAAGGGGTGTTTTCACTACGACACCACATAGGCTTGCCACAAAGAGGGTCCAACTCACTGCGACGGTTTCAAGTCGTAGCGAAGATTCCCAAACTCCTACTTTTAGCCTAGAAACCTTAGTTTTTCCTATGGTAATGCTAATGTATGACTTAGAAACACTTGTAGGAGGTTTTTGTGAGTTGGAATTAATTGATAAATGAATCAAAGGCTTCTCGTTGATAATTAGATTCACTTGTACACTTAAATACTTGTGGTTGTTTAGTTAGTGACCCTAATGATATCAAGGTTCAAATTTTCCCCACTTTTGTCTAATTTTTAATTAATCATAATGACTTTAGACCTTGATTTGCAACTACTAATCATGCTATTAAGCTTAATTACAGTAATTAAGAATTAGGGTCATTACACATCCAACCCACTAATTGAGAGTTTCCATTTGAATTGATATGTGATGCATCCTACTTTATCATGGGTGTAATTCTTTCCCAAAGGATAAACAAGAAGTCTTATGTAATCTTTTATGCATCCCACACCTTAGATGAGGCTCAAGCTAATTATATAACCACTAAAAAGGAGCTTTTAGCTTTTGCTTTTGCTTTAGATAAGTTTCGTTCTTATTTGCTTGGTTCTAAAGTTATTGTTTATTCTGATCGTGCAGCTTTAAAGTCCCTACTCAAGAAGCCTGATGTGAAATTGAGACTCATTAGATGGATGTTACTCCCATAAGAAATTGACATAGAAATCAAAGATAAGAGTAGAGCAAAAAAACTTGTGGCTAATTATTTGAGTAGAATACCTCACTCTTTAGACTCATATACTATCAGGGATAGTTTTCCAGATGAGCAATTGTACTTATTACATGGTAAAGATCCTTGGTATGTAGTTTATAGAAAATTTTTAGTTGCTTATGAATTGCTTGCTTATTTTCAAAACACCAAATTAATAAACTTAAGAGTGAAGCAAAATATTATATTTGGGATGGTCCTTACTTATGGTGCAAGTGTAGTGACTAGATTATTAGGAAATTTGCTCCTGACCATAAGTTTGCATCTGTCTTGCAATTTTGTCATACACTTTCATGTGGTGCCCATTTTGGTGCTCAATGTACAACTAGAAAAGTTCTAAATTTTGGACTATTTTAGCCCATCTTGTTTAAGGATGCATATACTTTCTGTAAGAACTATACACAATGCCAATAGATAGGTTCGGTATACCCAAAGCAATCACCAACAACCAAGGTTCCCACTTTTGTAACAAAAATATGTAAGCCCTCCTTCACAAGTATAGTGTGCTCCATAAAGTAACCACCCCTTACTATCCATAAACGAATGGTCAAGTAGAAGTTTCAAATAGAGAGATAAAACAAATTCAGGAGAAAATTGTGTAACGTAATAGAAAAGATTGGTGTAAAACATTAGAGGATGTACTATGAGCTTACCATACTACCTATAATACTCCTATAGGTATGTCACCCTATAAGTTGGTTTTCGGCAAAGCATGCCACCTACTAGTTGAGATTAAGCATAGAGCTTATTAGGAAAGTGAAGTGTAATATGAATCTATCTCAAGCCAGTTCTCAAAGAAAATTGCAACTTCAAGAGTTTGAAGAGATTTAGTTGAAAGCCTATGAAAACTTTAGAATTTACAAAGAGAAAACTAAGGCTGTGTATGATAAGATGATTGAAAGAAAAGAGTTTCATGTTGGTGAAAGAGTCTGCCTCTACAATTCTCACCTTAAAGCTGATGCCCAGTAAGTTACGTTATAAATAATTAGTCCATTTGTGGTTAATCATTTTTTTCCTTATAGTGTGTAATACCTTATATTTCTATTATCATACTCTTCCACTTTTGGCAATTGGTGCATATTCACAAGACAAAAGTGAGGAAAAGTATGACAATAATACACTTTTATTGTGTTGCATCGGGGTAAATTTCTTCCATTCACATTATGTGGGCCTCGTGGATTATCCAACAGCACTCTCTAGTCATTTACCATTGGAACAAATCATAATCAACCCAAAATATCAAGTAATCCACGGTTTCCAAGTTAAAAACCCCCAAAATTTACACTTAAACTCGCGGGCAACACATAATAGATTTCTGGAGGAACTTTGAAAAATCATAACTAAATGTAGAAAAATTGAAATCACACAAACAATAGCTCTATGTAAAGCACTAGATGTCAAAGTGACACTAAAAATAAGCCCAGCCATAAAAATCTCATCTGGACTATGGTTAATAATAAAATAGCCACAAAGGTCTGATTACCCTTTGATACTGATACAGTTTACTATCATAAACTTTAAAAATATCCAATTAATTCCAAAAAATTCCAATCCATAAAAATGATGCCAATTTGAAAAGCTACAGATGTTAACTAGGGGGGAAATAGTGTCAAGACATTCCAAGAGCATTCAGACCCCGAAAACTAATCAAACAGTAACACAGGTTTGACTATGTGCTTAGTACTAGACAACAATTTCAAAAATTAATATCTCCCTCTCTAGACATCCAAATGAGGTATTGCTAATTGGCACAAGTCACTGGGAAGGTCTAGTTTCTTCTTGTAAAAGTTTGTGTCAATTGGACATCATTTGTCCTATGAATGATAGAGGATAAATTTTGGACTATATGAATAGTACTAGTTGCCAAAACCAAAAAATTTTCTGAACTTCAAAAATTTGCCAAGTATTCCATAGACTTTCAAATAATACCCACCTTAACTTCTTAAAAAGCTCTCAATATGCTCTAGATGCATGCCAAATTTTAGACTAAGAAGAGCTCATTTGGACAGAAAGTGACATAGCTTACCAAAATGGTCAATTTTGCTTCATGTGAGGGATCAACTTTGTCCAAATAGCCTCTCCAATAGTTTAGCTCCTCTTGGTCAAGTTTAAAAGTGTGAATATGAATTGTATGAACTGCCTAAATGGTCCAAAACCTCATGCATCTTAATTTATACATTCTACTTCCACTAATGTAGTAATAAATCAAGTCATCAATAATCCAAAATTCCCATTTCCATTGATTTCATGCCACATATGGTCTATACAAGAGTCATACATCATATTTCAATTATTCATATAATCCAAAATTTGTCCTGTCATTCATGGGGCAAATGATATCCAATTGCCATAAAATTTATAGGCAAAACTAAACCTTCCTAGTGACTTGCGCTAATTAGAATCACCTCATTTGGATGTCTAGAGAGGGAGATATTAATTTTTGAAGTTGCTGTCCAGTATTACGTGCACCGTCAGAGCCGTGTTACTATTTGATTGGTTTTCTGGGTCTAAATGCTCTTGGAATGGCTTGGCACTTTTTCCCCCCTAGTTAACATCTATAGCTTTCCATATTGGTATCATTTGTATGGATTAGATTTTGGTGGAATTAATTGGACATTTTTAAAATTTATGACAGTAAACTGTATCAATATCAGAGGGTAGTCAGACCTTTATGGCTATTTTGTTGTCAAATGTGGTCCAGATGGGCTTTTCATGGCTGGGACTTATTTTTAGTGTAAAGTTGACATCTAGAGCTTTCCAAAAGCTATTGTTTGTATGATTTTGATTTTTCTATAGTTATGCTTTTTCAAAGTTGCCCTTGAAATCTGTGATGTAATGCTGCAAGTTTAAGTGTTTATTTCGGGGTTTTTGACTTGGAAACCATGAATTGCTTGATATTTTGAGTTGATTATGATTTGTTCCAATGGTAAATGACTATAAAATGTTGCTGGATAATCCACGAGGCCCATGTAACGCGAATGGAAGAAATTTACCCTAACACAACCCAATAAAAGTGTATTATTTTCATACTTTTCTTTACTTTTGTCTTGTGAATATGCATTTATTGCCCAAAATGGAAGAGTATGATAATAGAAATATAAGGTATTATATTAAAATGTAACAAACATAATTTCTGTAAAATGATGAAATAAGCTGTATGAAAGCAAGTCCTCTGAAATAAGCTAGATAATGTCCCAAAAAATTTGGATAGAGTCCTAAGCTCCTAAAAATGATAATTTTAAGCTCAGACGGAAGGAAAAATGGAGTTAAGATGGGAAACAATTTGTGACGAAAACTGAAGAAACGTAATAGCATTTCCATAAAGAAGGGAAACTTTTGGAAAAACATATAGGAGAACTTTTTAAATGGGAAATTTGAATTGCTCAAGGTTCTCAGAGACCCTAAAAACCATGGAAAGCCCTAAGACTGGTAAAGCACCTCCGCGTACGTTTCTTAATGTCGGTGAGTCTGAACTTTAATAGAGTTATTCGAGAAGGTTTTAGCTCCAATTTGAGTGATTCCAAAGGTATTTTATGAAATTGGGAACCTAAATTTTATAATGGAAAAGGCAGTTTTCAAAAAGAAGCTAAAACAAAGCCAAATTGCCATGATGAAAGGATGAGATTGAAATTTTTAAAAAAGTGTGTTTCTTGAACCTTCCACACCCTTTTCCCTTCTTCTCCCCCTTCATATAGCACGAATTTCCTTTGCCCAAAATATAGAATATGACCTCCTCTCTTAGGTGCACAAGAAGGGGAAGAAAAGGAGGAGAAAAATCAAGGAAACGGTGGCTGGAGGCCTCCGTTGTTTGTTGTTTTGAGAGAGATAACCTTGCTCCTCTCCTTCAAGCATTCTTTCTATGGTTTTCTTGAGATGATTGGTTATGTTTTTGGCCCAAAAATTAGAGGGATAGTTTGAAAATCTTAGAGAGAAGCAAACCAAGAGGAAGAGGCCTTGAAAACAAGCTTGAATCTAAGGTAATTGCTTGTTGTAATTGCTTCTTCTTTTTGCTCTATGGATGTGTGTATTTTGGCCAAGAAAGAAACCATATAGGGGGAGGATTTCTGTCCAAAAACAAGAGAGAAACTCGATTTTTAGACCATAAGGAAGAGGAATATGGCAATAAATTATAAGAAAAACCAATATAAATCAAGTTAGGAAAGTGTGGTGTTTTTTAGGGTTTTGATAATTTTGATTTTATGTGAGCAATTCCTTAGCTATTTGAATGTTTTCTTGAGCTCTTAAGACCCCTAAAAACCCTTCCAAGTGGCTCTCCCATCAAGAAAAAATCAAGAAGCTTGTGAACCTCCATTATGGTACTAGTTTTGGCCAAGGCAAGAATACTAGGTTAAGGAATATTTTAATTTGTTTTAGCCTTAGTTTGGGGACACTATATGATGTTAGAAGATAGGATAAACCATTAGAAAAAATTTAGGAGTCATGAATTGAGAGATGGGACAATGGTATCCATAATGGTGCTTTGTGAAGCAATTTCATTCTAAGCTTGTGCAAATGAATGTGTGAGGGCTCCAAGGACTTTGAATGAGGCCAAGAGGCCAAGAAATGGAAAGAAATAGGAGCCTAGAGCTTGAATTTTGAAGGTTGCTTCAATAGGCCATTTATGGAACCATTATGCCACTTATGGAACCAAGTGTATGTTCAAGAGTGAGTTTAGTGTCTTAGCTTGCTTCAAGTGTGTAATTGTGTGTTGTTTATAGTGTTTAGACCAAGAGAACACTAAACCACCTAGGTGCACTTGTGAGGCCAAAAAGAGGGAAGGAAAAGATCAAGAAAAGCTTGCATAAATCCAAGGTAGCTCTCCATCTCATTCTCCTTACATTCTTATGTGCATATGTATGTAATTATGTGTTTGTGTGTGCTCTTGTGATTTGAGAACATGCCACTTGATATCTTGAGATTGCATTGGTGCCAATGTGTTGTCTTGAATGCCATTGATAGTGAGAATGGCTCATAAGGGTGAGGTGATGCCAAAAGTCCCTTAATATTGGTAAGGAAGTGTCAAAAGTCTCATAGCATTGGTGAGACTAGGCCAAAAGTTTCTTAGATGAGTGAGGCCAAGTCGAAAGTCCCTAGGTAAGGGTGAGGCATATCCAAAAGTCTTAGAAATGGGTAAGGCAAAACCAAAAGTCCCTAAAGCTTCTTGATGCTTGATTGTGAAAGTGTGGCATGAATATCTTGTAAATGAGCAATTATGGTTCTAGTAACTTGTTTATTTGAACTCTTGATATATATATATACCTTGAATGTGTGTGAAGGGGTATGGAAGCTATTGAGATTCAAGGAATCTCACTCCCCTTCCCCCCTACCTTTTGATATGACTAGGTGATGCTCAAGAAACAAAGAATGCAAGCGAGTTGAAAAGCCAAGTCTTGATAGTTATGCAGCTTGTTATGTAATTGAATGCCAAAGTTGTTTTGTACATATTATTTTTGTGATGTAAGATCATGAACTATTGTAATATGATATATGACTCTTGCATAGACCATATGTGGCTTGCAATCAATGGAAATGGGAATCTTGGCTTCTTAATGGCTTGATGTATTAGTGCATTAATGGAAGTGGAGTGGCCAAATTAAGATCCATGAGGTTTGGGACCACTTGGGCAATTCATACAAGTCATATTCATGCTTTTAAACTTGCGAAAGAGGTGCCAAACTTAAACGAAGGCCATTGGACCAAAGTGATACCTTATGAGGGGCAAAATTGGCCATTTTGGTGAGCTATGTCACATTTATCCAAATGAGCTCTTCTTGATCTGAAATTTGGCATGCATCTAGAGCTTGTTGAGAGATTTTTGGGAAGCTAAAGTAGGTAATTTTTATAAGTCTATAAAATATTTGGTGAATTTTTTAAGTTGAAAAAATTTTTCTAGTTTGACCACTAGTACTATTCATATAGTCTGAAATTGTTCTCTATCATTCATAGGCCAAATGATGTCCAATTGCCATGAACTTTTATAGGAAGTAGATAGACCTTCCTAGTAACTTATGCCAATTAGAAGAACCTCATTTGGATGTCTAGAGAGGGGGATATTAAATTTTGAAGTTACTATCCAATACTAGTGACTAGTCACACTCGAGTTACTATTTGATTGATTTTTGGGGTCTGAACATTCTTGGATTGATCTGGAGTTATTTTTTCCCTCTAGCTAACATCCATAGATTTCCATATTGGTATCATTTGCATGGATTAGATTTTTTTAAAATTAATTAGATATTTTTGAAGTTTATGATAGCAAACTGTATTAGTATCAGAAGGCAGTCAGACCTTTGTGGCTATTTCGTTGTCAAATGTGATCTAGATGGGATTTTTGTGGTTAGGACTTATTACATCTAGAGCTTTTCAAAAAGCTATGGTTTGTGTA
The DNA here is from genome assembly GCA_026724425.1 of Erythrophleum ivorense. Taxonomy (NCBI): domain Eukaryota; kingdom Viridiplantae; phylum Streptophyta; class Magnoliopsida; order Fabales; family Fabaceae; genus Erythrophleum; species Erythrophleum ivorense. The sequence goes on from JAIUCV010000009.1 coordinate 19,139,117, forward strand.
ATTTTAATGTTTCTACATTTAGTTATGATTTTTCAAAGTTTCCCCTGAAATCTGTCACTGTATAGCCACGATAAATAAAGAAAATTTTAGGGGTTTTGACCTTTGATCCATGGTTTATGTGGAATTTTGAGATGTTTATGACTTATATGGATGGAAAATAATTAGAGAATGATGCTGGGGAACTCATGGGGTCTATATAATGCGAATTGAAAAATTTTACCCTAATGTAACACGATAAAACTGTGCTATTTTCATACTTTTCCTCACTTTTTGTCATGTGAATGTGCATCAATTGCCCAGAATAGAAGAGTATGATAATGGAAAAATATAGTATTACATTTATTGGTATTAGAGTAAAGGTTCAAACACTTTTGCTCGGTATTTGGCTCTTGAGTGATGTAATTGGTGTGTTTCAAGAGGAATATCTGTGTATATATGCTTGAATTGTAATTGGGGGCTAAGGTTGTGACTCTTTCTTAGTGAAAATGGTTGAGACGAGGAGAGGTCGAGACCAAGGCAGACCAGTTATGGGCTCAGAGGTTGAATTTGAGGACCCTTTACTGGTTGTCATGGAATAAATTGATCGATCTGAAAATACAATGACCCAACAATAGTACATGATCTAACAACAACATGAGATGATTGCGCGACTGCAGGAATCCCTAGCTAGATAGGAAGAAGTAAGGAAAAAGCTCTCTCTGCCTTAGTCTCAGCCTTCTACTTCGGGTACTCCATAGCCTTCCACTTCAGGTATGCCGCCCCACCTCCCAAGGAGCCAGCTCAGTCTTCGCCATCTATTCAGAAACAATTAAATCCATTTAGAAAGAACAACCTGCCAGTATTTGACGGAGAATTTGATGCGGACAAAGCGGAGGCCTAGGTGATAGAAATTGAGAAGATTTTTACAATAATAGATTGCACTTGAAATCTGCTATGTGGGTTGGGTTAATGTTTTCTTGGCCTGAACACTATAAACAACACACAATTACACACTTGAAGCAAGCCAAGACACTAAACTCACTCTTAAACACACACTTAGTTCTATAAGTGGCATAATGGTTTCATAAATGGTCTATTGAAGTAACCTTCACAATTCAAACTCTAGGCTCCCATCTCTTCTCATTTCTAGGTCTCTTAGCCCCATTTAAAGTCCTTGGAGCCCTCACACAATCATTTACATAAGCTTAGAATCAAGTTGCTTCACAAAGCACCATTATGGACACCATTGTCCCATCTCCCATTCTATGGCTCTTAAATTTTTTTCAATGGTTTCTCCCATCTTGTAACATCATATAAAGTCCCAAACCAAGGCTAGAACAAATTAAAACATTCCCTAGCCCACTAAACCTTGCTTGGTCAAGACATAGGGCAATAATGGGGTTCAAGAGCTTCTTGGTTTTTCTTTGATGAGAGAGCCACTTAGGGTGGTTTCTAAGGGTCTTAGGAGCTCAAGGAAATATTCAATTAGCCAAGGAATTACTCACACAAAATTAGATTTCACAAAACCCTAAAGAAACCTATACATCTTATTTTTTATAGGTTTTTCTTGCAATGTCTTGCCATATTCCTCTTCCTCATGGTCTAAAAGCCTAGTCCCTATCTTATTTTTGGACAAAACATCTCCCCCTCATATGGTTCTGGTTTGGCCGAAATCATACACAAGGAAGAAGCAAAGAGGAGAAATAACAAAACCATGAAATACCTTAGATTCAAGCTTGGTTTCAAGACTTTTTCTCTTGGTTGGCCTCCTTTCAATTAATTCAAACTCTCCTCTTATGTTCTGGACCAAAAATAGAACCAATCATTTCAAGAAAACCATAGGAAGAGAGCTAAGAAGGAGAGGAATAGATTGGAAGAAGATAGAGCATGAAATTCCTTAGATTTCTATATAAAAGCAAGTCCTCTGAAATGAGCTAGATAGTATCCCAAAAAATTTAGATAGAGTCCTAGGCTCCTAAAAATGATAATTTTAGGTTCAGACGAAAAGAAAAATAGAGCTAGGATGGTGAAACAATTTATGACAAAAACTTACGAAACATAATGGCATTTTCATAAATAAGTGCAACTTTTGGAAAAACACATAGGAGGGCTTTTTAAATGGGAAATTTGAGTTTTTTAAGGTTTTCAGAGGCCCCAAAAACCATGAGAAGTACCGAGACCAGTAAAGCCTCTTCGATGTATGTTTTTCAATGTCAGTGAGCCTGAATTTTGACAAATTCATTTGAGAAGATTTTAGTTCCAATTTAAGTATTCCAAAGGCATTTTATTAAATTGGGAACCTAAAATTTATAATGGAAAAGACAGTTCTCAAAAAGGAGCTAAAACGAAGCTGAAACAAAATTGCCATTACGAAAGGATGAAATTGGAATTTTTGAAAAAGTGTGTTTCTTGAAGCTTCCACACACTTCTCCCTTCTTCTCCCCCCTCATATAGCATGACTTTCCTCTACCCAAAATACAAAATATAACCTTCTCTTTTAGGCACACAAGAAGGGGAAGAAAAGGAGGAGAAAAATCAAGGAAAAGGTAGGTAAATCCATGGAATTTCATGCTCTTTCTTCCTCCAACCTTGCTCCTCTCCTTGCAAGCTTTCTTTCTATTATTTTCTTGAGATGATTGGTTCTATTTTTAGTCCAAAACTCAGAGGGACAGTTCAAAAATCTTGGAGAGAAGCAAACTAAGAGGAAGAGTGATATAATACTAGTAGGTATGCCCATGGGAGCACAACAAGTTTGAGAAGCCCTCATCTATCAAGAAACCAAATCATTCAAAAGCATATGATTCAAGTTTGAATGGCTCATGAAAGGATGGCCCATACTCAAGAGGCCCAAATTGTGCTAATATATATCCAAAAACTTCAAAGAGCTTAAGATAATCTTTATGTTAGACGTCGCCCAAGTTTAGAGTCCAAGATCCATATTTGACCAATTCAGAACATGCTGGATGTTACTCAATTTTGGTGAATGCTTTCATCATCATTTCACAGAGTTTTCAAATGATTAATGGGTTAATCTTGAATCTTAAACTCTTAACTTTCACCTTGTTTTAGAATCATCTTTATTGGAGTTTCCAAGCATGAGATAGAGCTAGTAAGAAGAAATACGTTAACCATGTTGATCATGGAGCTAAATTGGACTTTGGACATGAGATCTCCTTAAAGATGCAAAAGTGGAAGTCCAAGTAGAAGCCCAATATTCTAAGAAGGTTCATAGAGCAACTAGAGTCAATATCCAACATGTTGAAGGCCCAATGTAGTTATACATATACAAGAGGAGTGCCCAAGGCCCAATTAGAGTCCAATTGCAAGAGATTAAGAATCATGTGTCAACCATATGATTTTTTATGAAGCATGAGCATCTCATGTGACTACTTAATGAAACTAATTAGTTTAGGCTAGAATTCTTTATTAATTTCATTTTTTATTAATTTTATTAATTTATGACTTAGTCAAAGAGCTTATCTTGGAGATTAAGTTAAAATTAGTATCATAATCTTATTCCTTGATTTTAGACACCATTTAAAATATTTCTAATCATGTTTTACTTTTATTAGAATTTTAGTGTTTTAGAAACTTTACCTATAAAAGGCTTTCTATTGTATTCTATTTTGGAGATTATGAATGAACTTGAGTATTATTCAATTCTCGGTGAGGCTTTTGCTTCTTTGTGTTCTCTGAGAGTTCACGTAACTTATCAAAGGATTGGTCTTCCTTTATGGCATCTTGAGGCTATGGTTCTAAAAGACAGGTTTTCTTAAGGTCTTTCCTTTAACAAACATTCTTGTTTTCTAGTCGGTCCCAGGTAAAGTGTCATCTTGTTGAAGGTTCCTAGGACTTATTCCTACGGGTCTTGCATCATTTGGTATCAGAGATTTGGTTCGCTAGTGCAGGGCATATCTTTATATTTCTCTTCTGTTGTTCTTCATACTTTCTCTCCTTCCATTTGTGTTACCCTTTTCATCTTCACCTTTGTCTTCTATCTTCTTCTTTCTTCCATTGTTATGTGCTTCCATCCTCATTAAAAAAAAAAGAAGAGAGTGTGATACTAACAAAAAAAATCTAAAAAAAATTCAAACAAAAAAAATCAAACAAAAAATCAAACAAAAAATTCAAAAAAAAGGAGGGATTTAGATTGCAGAATTCAAATTGCAAGTTGTGCAATTCAAAGTTGAAATCTTAAAGCTTGGAGTTAGTTTCCTAATTAAAGTTAGTTTCCTAATTTGATTGCATTGAGTAGCTACCAAGCTATCTACTTTCCTATTTGCATTCAAGTAAGATTTTCTTTCCTAATTATTTTAAACTTGAATTGCAAATAGTTTCCCATTTTGATTAACTTGGTTCTCAAGTAGCTTCTATTCTTAAAGTTTCCTATTCTTAGATTTTCTCTTTCCTTCTCCTTCCTTCCAAGCCATCCAAACCTCTCTTTCCTCCTTGTTTCCCTTTTAGGTTACACACCCTTTTTTTCTCCTTTGTTTGATTCTTTGGGAATTGCATTTTAGGATTCTAGTTTTTTTTATTGCCACTAGTCTAATCTTTTCTTTTGATTTGCTTATGAGTTGCTTAGAACACTTGTAAGAAGCAAATTGTTGAGTGGTAAAAGGCTAGAGTATACCATCTTAATAAAAGCCAAATTTTGAGAGTAAACACGAGTGAATTACTATTATTGAGTGTAAACACGTGAGAAGAGTGTGTGAGGTCCTATTCCTTCTTTCCTTCTTTCCTTCTTTGACTAACTTTTCAGGTGACAAGATATCCAATGAGTACAAATTCCTTGAAGAGGCTAACAAAGAGCGATTCAAGTGATCTTGTGCAAGGTTGGATGCATTCCAATCTAATTCCAACTCTGTAGGACAAGATGAGGCAAAGTTATCCCCCGATTTCTATACTAGATGCCTTATCAAAGAGAAAGTTTGCAGCAAGACTATTGATAATAATAGCTATGTAAATGTTGCTAGTACCTTACTTGTTGAGAAATTAAACTTGCCTACTATAAAGCATCATAGGCCCTATACCTTATTGAAGGGTAGTGTAGAATTTAGGGTTAATAAGCAAGTTTTGTTTTCTTTCTCCATTGCTAAATATCATGATAAAGTGTTATGTGATGTGGCTCTTATGTATGATGGATATATTATACTTGGTAAACCATGGAAATATATTAGAAAAGCTAAATATGTTAAGCATAAGTACAGATATTGCTATTGCTATTCATTCAAATGCAATGAAAAAAATCATGTATTGGTACCTCTTGATCCTATAAATGCTTATAAGGATCAAATGAGAATAGTACAAGCATACAAAATGAAAGAAAAAGAGAGAGAACAAGAGTTAGAGAGAGAAAAAGATGAGATTGAAAAAGAAAAGAGTGTGAGTGAAAAGAAAGAGCAAGAGAGTTGTGAGAAAGTCTAATTTACGAGATTCTTCCACTTGATGAATATAGTGTTATCATTATTTTTGGAAAGTCTAATTTATTTCCATATGATATATGCGGAGATTCGAGGACGAATCTTTTCAAAAAGGGAAGGAATGATACAATATCAGTAGGTATACCCATTGGAGCACAACAAGTTCAAGAAGCCCTTATCCATCAAGAAACCCAAATCATTCAAAAGCGTATAATTCAGGTCTGAATGGCTCATGAGAGAATGGCACATACTCAAAAGGCCCAAATTGTGCTAATATATGCCCAAAAACTTCAAAGAGCTCAAGATAATCTCTATGTTGGACGTCGGCCCAAGTTTAGAGTCCAAGATCCATATTTGACCAATTCAAAACATGTTGGACGTTACTCAATTTTGGTGAATGCTTTCATCATCATTTCACGGAGTTTTCAAATGATTAATGGGTTAATCTTGAATCTTAAACTCTTAGCTTTCACCTCATTTTGGAATCGTCCTTATTGGAGTTTCCAAGCACGAGATAGAGTTAGTAAGAAGCAACACGTCAGCCATATTGATCATGTAGCTAAATTGGACTTTGGACATGAGATCTCTTTAAAGATGTAAAAGTGGAAGTCCAAGTAGAAGCCCAATATCCTAAGAAGGTCCATGGAGCAACTAGAGTCAATATCCAACATGTTGAAGGCCCAATGTAGTTTATACACATACAAGAGGAGTGCCAAGGCCCAATTGGAGTCCAATTGCGAGAGATTAAGAATCATGTGTCAACCATATGATTTTTTATGAAGCATGAGCATCCCATAAGACTACTTAAAGAAGCTTATTGGTTTAGGCTAGAATTCTTTATTAATTTCATTTTTTATTTATTTTATTATTTTTAGGACTTGGTCAAAGAGCTTATCTTGGATATTAAATTAAAATTAATATCCTAATCTTGTTCCTTAATTTTAGACACCATCTAAAAATATTTCTAATCAAATTTTAGTGTTTTACTTTTATTAAGATTTTAGTGTTTTAGAAACTTTGCCTATAAAAGGCTTTCTATTGTACTCTATTTTGGAGATTATGAATGAACTTGAGTATTATTCAATTCTCGGTGAGGCTTTTGCTTCTTTGTGTTCTCTGAGAGTTCACATGACTTATCAAAGGATTGGTCTTCCTTTATGGCATCTTGAGGCTGGGGTTGTAAAAGATGGGTTCTCTTAAGGTCTTTCCTTTGACCAACATTCTTGTTTTCTAGCCAGTCCAGAGCAAAGTGACATCTTGTTAAAGGTTCCTAGGACTTATTCCTACGAGGTCTTGTATCAAAGAGGCCTTGAAAACAAGCTTGAATCTAAGGTAATTGCTTGTTGTAGTTGCTTCTTCTCCATGCTTCATGGATGTATGTATTTTGGCCAAGAACAGAACCATATAGGGGGAGGATCTTTTGTCTAAAAACAAGAGAAGAACTAGGGTTTTAGACCATCAGGAAGAGGAATAAGGTAAGAAATTCCAAGAAAAACCCATGGAAAACAATATAGAAAAGTGTAGGATTCTTTAGGGTTTTGGAAAATCTAATTTTTTGTGAGTAATTCCTTGGCTATTTGAATGTTTGCTTGAGCTCCTAAGACCTCTAAAAACCCTCCCAAGTGGCTCTCCCATCAAGGAAAAATCAAGAAGTCCAAGAACCCCATTTATGGTGCTTGTCTCGGCCTAGACTAGTTCTATGAGATAGGGAGTGTTTTAAATTGTTCTAACATTGGTTTGGAACTTCATATGATGTTAGAAGATGGGAGAAACTATTGGAAAAAAATTAGGAGCCATGGATTGAAAGATGGAACAATGGTGTCCATAATGGTGTCTTATGAAGCAACTTAGTTTTCCAATTGTGTAAATGAATGTGTAAGGGCTCAAAGGACTTTGAATGAGGCCAAGAGGCCTAGAAATGGAAAGAGATGGGGCCTAAAGTTTGAATTGTAAATGTTGCTTCAATAGGCCATTTATGGAACCATTATACCACTTATGGAACCAAGTGTGTGTTCAAGAGTAAGTGTAGTGTCTTGGCTTGCTCCAAGTGTGTAATTGTGTATTGTTTATGGTGTCTAGGCTAAGAGAACATCCACCCACCTAGTTGCACTTGTGAGACAAAAAAAAAAGAAGGAAAGGATTAAGAAAAGCTTGCATAAATCCAAGGTAACTCTTCACCTCATTCTCCTTATATTCTTGTGTGCATATGTATGCAATTGTGTGTTTGTGTGTGCTCTTGGGATTTCAAAATATGCCACTTGATGTCTTAAGATTGCATTGGTACCAATGTGTTGTTTGGAATGCCATTGATAGTGAGAATGCTTCATAAGGGTGAGGTGATGCCAAAAGTCCCTTAATATAGGTGAGAAAATGTCAAAAGTCTCATAGCATAGGTGAGACTAAGCAAAAGTCTCTTGGATGAGTGAGGCCAAGTCAAAAGTGTAACACCATAATTTCTAGCTCATCTCATAACATTCTTATGCATCACATCATCAAATCAATGAAGGAAGTGAAAAAAGTCTATTAAAATAATGTATTTAATTGCGCTACGTCGTGTATAAAAATTTCATTCTATGTCATGTGGTCTGTGTGAGCACATACTATACTTTTCCATATTTAATTACATGTATACAACTCACTTGCATCATAAAATGTGTCTCACAACTCAAGAAAACTGAAATGAGGCATAAAATATGAAGGTTTATTTTCGGACAGATTTTGCTTCTTTTCTGTTCAAATTTTAGAAAATTATAACTAATTCTAAAAAAATCAAAAACATGTATTCTTGGTCATTTTGGAAAGATACGAATGTTTAATTCACACTAAAAATATGTCCAGACCATAACATTTATCATAGAGGAAGTTTGACATCTAGAAATATCCAGAGGTCAAACTGCATTTTGGAACTATCACAGAATTCTACAGCAAACTTTGAAAATGTCCAATTAATTCCAAAATAATCCAATATATAAAAATGATATCAATATGGAAATTTGTGGATGCTAGATAAAGGGGAAAAATATTTCAGACCAACTCAAGTAGCCCAAACCTCGGGATTTAATAGAACAGTAACTCAAGTCGGGCAAAACTCCTGATACTGGACAAAATGTTCAAAAATTCATATCTCCCTCTATAGACCTCCAATTGAGGTGTTTCTAGTTGGCACGAATCATTATGAATGTCTAGTTTCTCTGTATAAAATTTCATGGCAATTGGACATCATTTGAGCCTCGTGTAATAGAATTTATTTTCGGACCAAATGAATAGTGCAGCAGACCAAATTCAAAAAAATTTCCAACTTTGAAAATTCATCAAATATTCTATAGACCTCAGAAAATTATGGTCTTTATCTTTCCAAAAAGCTCTTAACAAGCTCTAAATTTTTGCTAAATCTCAGATCAAGAAGAGCTCATTTGGCTAAAAAGTGATATAGGGTTCTATTATGGTCAATTTTGATTCCATATAGGGTACCAAAATTGCCAAATGGCTTTCCTTTGGTTATGGAACCTTTTGGGCGAGTCTAAAAGTACATTTAGGACTTGTGTAAGTTGCCCAAATGGTCCCAAATCTCATGCATCTAATTTTGGCCTGTTCATCCACACTTATACACATTTACATCAAACTTCCAAAATGCATACCTTGGCATTACATACCCAAATTCTATTCTAGGGTTCATACATTATATCCATACATTTATACATCACTTAATATCACAATTACATATGTCTAAGGGGTCATAGACCATATACATCAAAGGGTTACATCAATTGACATAAATATGGCCTTAAAGTGACAAAACTTAAACACTTGGTTGTCACACTCTTTTCCTTCAAGGTGGTTAGCTCCTATTACTATGTCCACTTGGTCCTCCTAGCATGTGAGATTATTGGAGAGGAAGGAATGAGATTCAAAGAATCCCAATAGCTCATCTCCCATTCAATCATACATAATATATGCAAAGCAAGCCTTAAAAATGCATGCATGGATATCATGGAAGTCATGAACATTTAAGAAACAAGTTTGGTATGTGAATAAGTCATACAAGACATTCAAGAGCTCACCAAGTGTTTGGATTGGTCTTACACTTTTTCTCATAGATTTTAGACTTCCCTCACCCATTCTTTAAGAGGTCCTTGGACTCAACCATACTCTTGGGAGTCTACTTTGCTTTTGGAAGACTCTTTGCTCTGTCTCAACCAATCTCAAGGGTTCTTAGCTCATCCTCACCATGGTTAAGAGTTCTTGGCCTCTCCACACTCAAGTAAACTAAAACAAACATCTTACATTCATTTGAAGACATAATATATCATCATGAAATCATGACATCTAAAATCATGTTAGCATACTTTTTATGGCTTGAAAATACACATACACACATTTTAAGACAAGCTAAACACACATCCATGCATGAGAGAAGGAGGAGAGAGCTACCTTGCACATAATCACACACTTTTTCTCTTGGAATTCCCTCCTTTGCTTCGGCCACACACCCACAAACTTGTAGAGATAGTTTCTCTCGGCCTAGATACAATTCATGGAAGCCAATTAGATTCATGAAATAATCTCTAAGGCCACACAACTTGCTTAGACACTAGGTTGCTCTATAACCCCCATTATGGTCCATAAATGCACCTAATGAAGCAAAACCCCTTAAATAATTTCTAGGCTCCATTTTTTCCTTTCAAATATGATTCTTGACTCCTTTTAAGCCTCTTGGAGTCATCACACAATTAAAACAAAGAGCCTAACAACATGTTACTTCTTTAGGTTATAATATGGAACCTAAATACCAAATCACTTTCTATGAGTTCTAAATTTTTTCCAAGGCCTCCTCTTATTTTCATTCATCAAATATGAGTCAAGAATGGCCTTAGAAAAATTTAAAACTCTCCCTAGCTATAGAAACTTGCCTAGGTCGAGACATAGGGCTTCCTTAGCCTCCTTGGAATTCTCTTGTTTTCTTGAAGGAGGAAGCATGTAGGAAGCATCTTAGGGGTCTTAGGAGCTCATTTAAACTCTTAATTAGACATAGGAATCATCATATAAAATCATATTTTAGAAGGTACATACAAAACCCTAGAATTTGCATCTTGAAAACTAATGGTTATTTTGATATTTTCTTTGCATATTCTTGTTCTTCTCCCTCAAATACCTAAGATTCATGCTTGGTTTGGTTGAAAACTTAGCTCCCTAAGGCTAACCTTACCTAGGTCGAAATAGCCATAAAAGAAAGGAGGAAGAAGATCAAGTGGAAGAATTGCATGATACCTTGATTTTCCTTGATTTTCTTACTTGTTCTTTGCCTTCCTTGGCTTCCTCCCTTGAATTTCAAACTTTTCCTTCTGTTATTCCTTCAAAACAGCCCTCAAAACTTCAGAGAATTCATAGAGAAGAAGAGGGAAAAAGAAGAGAAGAGATTGGCTAAGAGAAAGCATGAAAAACAAGCAAATTTTCATACCTTAAGCTTGGATTTTCTTCTCTTCTTCTTCCTCCTTTGGTGTGCCTCTCTCCTAGGGTTTTTCTTCTGATTTGGGGAAGAATAATCTGAAGCTAAATGGGGGAGAGTGTGAGGCACCACCTATTTATAGGTAGGAAGAAGTAACTTTTCCAAAAATTCCAATTTTATCCTTCATTCTTTGCATTTTCGTTTCTCCTTCCTTTTAGCTCCTTTTTTAGAACCATCTTTTCCATTATAAAATTTAGATTCCCAATTTAATAAAATGCCTTTAGAATCACTCAAATCGGAGCTAGAACCTTTCCAAATGAATCTGTCAAAGTTCGAGCATGCTGGCATTGGAAAACATCCACCGGAGGGGATTTAACTGTCCCGGGGCTTCCTATAGTTTTCAGGCCTCTGAGAACCCTGAAGAACCCAAAACTTTCATTTAAAAAGCCCTCCTATGTGAATTCTAAAATTTGCTCAAAATTACAAAAATACCATTTATGTTTCGTAAGATTTTTGTCAAAATTTGTTTCTTTACTCTAGCTATGTTTTTCCTTCCGTCTGAGGTTAGGATTCTCATTTTTAAGAGTCTAGAATGTTGCTCAAATTTTTTGGAATCTTAACTAATTCATTTTAGGGGACTTACTTTGAAAATGCGCTTGTTTCCGTCATTTAACAAAAATTGGACATTACAAAAAGTCCCTAGACCAAGGGTGGGGCATATCCCAAAATCCTAGAAATGGGTAAGGCAAAACCAAAAGTTCCTAAAACTTCTTGATGGCTTAATTATGAAAGTGTGGCATGAATATCTTGTAAATGAGCAATTATGGTTCTAGTACCTTATTTATTTGCACCCTTGATATATATATATATTCCTTGAATGTGTATGTGAGCTCTCCCCTTTCCCTTTTCCTCTTGACATGACTAAGTGGTGCTCAACAAACAAAGAATGCAAGCCAAGGGAGTTAAAAAGCTAAGTCTTGATAATTATGTAGCTTGTTATGTAATTGAATGCCAAAGTTGTTTTGTACATATTATTTTTATGATGTAAGATCATGAACAATTGAAACATAAAGTATGACTCTTGTATAGACCATATGTGGCATGAAATCAATGGAAATGAGAATTTTGGCTTCTTGATGGCTTGATGTATTAGTGCATTAATAGAAATGGAGTGGCCAAATTAAGATGCATGGAGGTTTAGGACTACTTGGGCAGTTCATACAAGTCATATTCATACTTTTAAACTTGCCCAAGAGGAGCCAAACCATTGGAGAGGCCATTTGGACAAAGTTGACCCCTCACATGAAGTAAAACTGACCATTTTGGTGAGTTATGTCACTTTCTATCCAAATGAGCTCTTCTTAGTCTGAAATTTGGCATGCATCTAGAGTTTGTTGACAAATTTTTGGAAAGTTAAAGTGGGTAATTTTTAGAGGTCTACAGAATATTTGGCAAATTTTTTAAGTTGGAAAAATTTTTCGGTTTGGCCACTGGTACTGTTCCTATACTCTAAAATTTATTCTCTATCATTCATTAGGCAAATGATGTCCAATTGTCACACAATGTTACAGGCAGACACCATACCTTCCTAATGACTTATGCCAATTAGAAGCACCTCATTTGGATGTCTAGAGAGGGAGATATTAATTTTTGAAGTTGCTATCCTGTACCAGACACACAGTTAGACCCGTGTTACTATTTTATTGGTTTTTAGGACCTGAATGATCTAGAATGGCCTAGAACTATTTTTCTCCTCTAGTTAACATTTGTAGCTTCCTAGATTGGTATCACTAGCATGGATTGAATTTTTTTGAAATTAATTGGACATTGTTAAAATTTATGATAGTAAACTGTATCAGTATCAGAGGACAGTCAAACCTTTGTAACTATTTCATTATCAAAGTGGTCCAGATGGGATTTTCGTGGCTGGTACTTCTTTTTAGTGTAAATTTGATATCCAAAGATTTCTAGAAAGCTATGGTTTGTGTGATTTTAATATTTCTACATTTAGTTATGATTTTTCAAAGTTGCCCCTAAAATCTATCACTGTACAATCACGATGAATGAAGAAAATTTTGGAGTTTTTGACCCTTGATCCATGGTTTATATGCAATTTTGAGATGTTTATGACTTATATGGATGGAAAATTAGAGAATGATGTTAGGGAACTCATGGGGTCTATATAACTCAAATTGAAAAATTTTATCCCGATGTAACACGATAAAAGTGTGTTATTTTCATACTTTTCCTCACTTTTTGTCTTGTGAATGTGCACTTGCCTGAAATGGAAGAGTATAATAATATAAAAATATGGTATTGCATTTATGTATCTTATATTTCTATTATCATACTCTTCCATTTTGAGAAATTGGTGCACATTCACAAGACAAAAGTAAGGAAAATTATGAAAATAATACTATATGGGCCCTGTGGATTATCCAGCAACATTCTCTAGTCATTTATCATTGGAAAAAATTATAATCAACTCAAAATATCAAGCAATCCATGGTTTCCAAGTCAAAACCCCCAAAATTTACACTTAAACTCACGAGCAGCACATAGCAGATTTCAAGAGCAACTTTGAAAAATCATAACTAAATGTGAAAAAATCAAAATCATAAAAAATATAGCTTTTTGGAAAGCTATGGATGTCAAAATTTATATAAAAATAATTCCCAACCAAAAAAATCCCATTTGGACCATGTTTGACAATGAAATAGCCATAAATGTTTGACTACCCTCTGATACTAATATAGTTTACTGTCATAAATTTCAAAAACGTCCACTTAATTCTACAAAAATCTAATCTAGAGAAATGATACCAATGTAGAAATCTATGGATGTTAGATAGAGAAAAAAAATAACTCCAGACCAATCCAAGAATGTTTAGGCCCTAAAAATTAATCAAACAATAACATGGGTCTGATTGGTTGTTTGGTACTGGACAACAACTTCAAATTTTAATATCTCCCTCTCTAGACATCTAAATAAGATAATTCTAATTGGCACAAGTCACTGGGAAGGTCTAGTTTCTACTTATAAAATTTTCTGGCAATTGGACATCATTTTCCCCATGAATGACAAAGGATAAATTTCAGACTATATGAGCAGTACCAGTGGCCAAACCATAAAATTTTCCCAAATTTAAAAATTTACCAAATATTCCACAGGCCTCTAAATAATACCCACTTTAGCTTCCCAAAAAGATCTCAACATGCTCTAAATGCATACCAAATATCAGACCAAGAAGAGCTCATTTGGATAGTAAGTGACATAGCTCACCAAAATGGTCAATTTTGCTTCACATAAAGGGTCAACTTTGTCCAAATGGCCTCTTCAATGGTTTGGCTCTTCTTGGACAAGTTTAAAAGCATGAATATGACTTGTATGAACTGCCCAAGTGGTTCCAAACTTCATGCATCTTAATTTTTTCATTCCACTTCCATTAATGCACTAATACATCAAATAATCAAGAAGCCAAAATTCCCATTTCCATTGATTTCATGCCACATATGGTCTATACAAGAGTCATACATCATATTACAATTGTTCATGATCTTACACTATAAAAATAATATGTACAAAGCAACTTTGGTGCATTTAATTACATAACAAGCTATATAACTATCAAGACTTGGCTTTTCAACTCCCTCGGCTTGCATTCTTTGTTTCTTAAACTCCACCTAGTCATGTCAAGAGGAAAGGGGGAAGGGGAGTGAGATTCCTAGAATCTCAATAGTCCACACACCCATTCACACACACATTCAAGGCATACATACATCAAGTGTGCAAATAAACAAGCTACTAGAACCATAAATGCTCATTTACAAAATATTAATGCCACAATTTCACAATCAAGACATCAAGAAGCTCTAGGGACTCTTGGTTTTGCCTCACTCATTTCTAGGATGTTTAGATATGCCTCACTCTTAGCCTAGGGACTTTTGACTTGGCCTCACTTGTCCAAGAGACTTTTGGCCTAGTCTCACCCATGCCATGAGACTTTTGGCACTTCCTCACCCACATTAAGGGACTTTTGGTATCACCTCACTCTTATGAGCCATTGTTACTATTAATGGCATTCAAAATAACACATTGGTACCAATGCAATCTCAAAACATCAAGTGGCATGTTCTTAAATCACAAGAGTATACACAAGTATACAATTATATACATAGGCACACAATAATATGAGGAGAATGAGGTGGAGAGCTACCTTGAATTTATGTAAGGTTTTTTTATCCTTTTCCTTCCCTTTTTTGGTCCCACAAGCACACTTAGGTAGATATATGTTCTCTTGTCCTACACATAATAAGGAACACACAATCACATACTTGAAGCAAGCCAAGATATTAAACTTACTCTTGAACACACACTTGGTTCCATATGTGGCATAATGGTTCCATAAATGACCTATTGAAGCAACTCTCACATTTCAAGTTCTAGGCTCCATTCTCTTATTATTTTTAGACTTCTTGGACTCATTTAAGATCCTTGGCACCCTCACACATTCACTTGCACAATTGAAAAATCAAGTTACTTCATAAGGCACCATTATGGACACCATTGCTCTATCTTACAATCTATGGCTCCTAAATTTTTTCCAAGGGTTTCTCCCATCTTCTAACATCATAAGAAGTCTCAAACCAAGGCTAGAACAATTTAAAACACTCTTTAGCCCATAAAACTAACCCTGGCTAAGGCAAGTACCATAAATGAGGTTCTTGGACTTCTTGATTTTTCCTTCATGGGAGAGCCACTTGGGAGGCTTTCTAAGAGTCTTAGGAGCTTAAGGGAACATTCAAATAGCCAAGGAATTACTCACACAAAATCAGATTTTCTAAAACCCCAAAGAATCCTATACTTTTCTATCTTGTTTTCCATGGGTTTTTCTTGGAATTTCTTGCCATATTCCTCTTTCTCATGGTCTAAAACCCTAGTTCCTCTCTTGTTTTTGGACAGAAAATCCTCCCCCTATATGGTTTTGTTCTTGGCCGAAATACACACATCTATGGAGCAAGGAGAAGAAGCAACTACAACAAGCAATTACCTTATATTCAAGTTTGTTTTTAAGGCCTCTTCCTCTTGGTTTGCTTCTCTCCAAGATTTTTGAACTGTCCCTCTAAGTTTTGGGCCAAAAACAGAACCAATCATCTCAATAAAACCATAGAAAGAAAGCATGGAAGGAGAGGAGCAAGGTTGGAGAAAGAAAGAGTATGAAATTCCATGGATTTACCTACCTTTTCCTTGATTTCTTCCTTCCTTTCTCTCCTCTTCTTGTATGCCTAAGAGAGCTAGTCATTTTCTGTATTTTGGGCAGAGGGAATTCTTGCTATATGAAAGGGAGAAGAGACAAGAAGCTTATGGAACATTCAAGAAACTCACTTTTTCAAAAACTTCAATTTCATCCTTCTATAATGGCAATTTCATTCTAGCTTTGTTTTAGCTCCTTTTTGCAAACCATCTTTTTTATTATAAAATTTAGATTCCCAATTTAGTAAAATACCTTTGGAATCACTCAAATTGGAGATAAAACCTTCCCAAACGAATCCATCAAAGTTTGGATTCACCGTCATTGGAAAACATACACTGAAGGGGCTTTACCAGTCCCGGGGCTTTCCATGGTTTTTGGGGCCTCTGAGAACCCTGAGCAACTTAATTTTTCCATTTAAAAAGCACTCTGATATGTTTTTCCAAAAGTTGCACTTATTTACAAAAATACCATTACGTTTCGTCAGTTTTCATCACAATTTGTTTCACCATCTTAGCTCTGTTTTTCTTTCCTTCTGAGCCTAAAATTATCATTTTTAGGAGCCTAAGACTCTATTCAAATTTTTTAGGACACTATCTAGCTCATTTTCAGAGGACTTGCTTTTATACGACTTATTTTATCGTTTTATAGAAATTACATCTGTTATATGGTGTAGTTGAAATTATGAATTAATTAACCAACAAGCACTTCACAGTGAATGGGGAAAGGCTTAAGCATTTCTATGAGGGATTTTAGGAGCAAACGATGGAGGAGTTATATCTTTACAACACTTCATACACTTGAATCACTCAGTTGTATTTCTTTCCCTCCTCTTTTCCTCTCTTGTCTTCTCTTTAATTGGTGAATTAGATTGTTGTTACATTGAGGACAATGTAAATATTAAGTGTGGGGGGGGGAGAAATCGTTCATTCTACTCTCTTTTTGGTTTTTTTTTTGTATTTTTGTTATTTTCTTATTTTTCTTGCAATATTTAAGTTTCTTTAAAAAAAACAAGTTGAAGCAATTTAAGTTTGGAAGTATTTCAACATGATATGGAATTAATCTTATTTTCTAGAATTTAAGTAAATTGGCAATGAATTTGATTGTAATGGATTGCATGTGGTAGTTTTTAAACCCATGAGGATTTTGGGCCTTGAATTATTTCTTTCTTATAAGAGTAATTGCCTATCATGATTTTCACTCTAGAACTTGTCTTGATTCTTAATTGAAACTACATTTGCACAAGCATTCATAAAGATCATTAAGGCATTTTTTCTTCTTTTCTTTTATTGTAGACACAGTCAAATAGCTATCCTACCTATGTTTTATCCTTTGTCTTTGTTCCCTTTTTGAGCCTTTTATGTTTTCTTTTTAAGCCTTTAGCCCATAAGAAAAAAAATTGTCCTACCTTGTATAAAATGTGATGACCCTAACTTCTAATCATGGTAATTAAGCTTAAGCATGCAATTAATAGTTATAAATCAAGGTCTAGCACCATTTAAATTAATCAATTTAGGAAAAAGTGGAGAAATTTGAACCTTAATGTTATTAGAATCATTAACCGTTACAAACATTCATGTACATAAGTGAAACCAATCTCCAATTAAAAACCTTTAAATCTATTACCCATTGACTTTCAACTCTCAAGAACCCTTTACAAGTGTTTCTAAGTCATCCCTTGATGTTGCTAAATACTTTCGTGCCACGACTAAATGCTCTAGGGTTCACCTCTTAAAACTTCACAGATTTTGCCGCAACTTGGAGTTTCGCCATACTAGCTTATATGGCAGAGTGACAAGAGGACCTCCTAGTTTTGATTTTTCTAGAATTAGTTGTGATTTTCCAAAGTTTGGGCAAAAAAGAGGTAAAAGCTGGCCAAAAATGAATGTCCATGTTTTGTGCTCCATTTTGGTTTTCTTGAGTTGTGGGCCACATTTTATGATACAAATGAGTTGTATTCATGTAATTGAATATGAGAATGTATGATATGAGCTTACATGGTCTATGTGACTCCGAATAGAATTTTTAAGTACGACACAACGCAAAGAAATTCACTATTTTATTCCCTTTCTCTTTACACTTTCATGAATTTGACAATATGAAGCATATGAATATCATGAGATGAGCTACAAATATATGGTGTTACATTTATTGGTATCAGAGCAGCGGTTCAGGCCCTTTTGCTCGGTATTTGGCTCTTAAGTGATGTAATTGGTTTGCTTTCGAGTGGAATATCTATGTATATGTGTTTACATTATGTTGTGGGGCTAAGATTGTGATTATTTTCAGTGAAAATGGTTGAGATAAGAAGAGGCAGAGGCAGGGGCAGACCACCTAGAGAACCAAAAGTTAAGTATGCAGACCCCTTGCGAGCTATCACAGATCAGATTGATAGATTTAAGAATATGATGGCCCAGCAGCAACAGTACCTTATCCAACAGCAGTATGAGATGATCGTACGACTACAAAAGCCCCTAGCTAGACAGGAGGAAGCCAGGAGAAAGGCCCCTCCACCTCAGCCTCAGCCTTAACCTTCTACTTCTTCCACCCGGACCTCGGGTGTTCCACCCCCACCTCCTTGAGAGTCAGCTTAGACTCCGCCATCAATTTAAAAATAGCTGAATTAGTTTAGAAAGAACAACCCGCTCGTATTTGATGGGGAGTTAGATGCAGACAAGGTGCAGGCTTGGGTGAGGGAGATAGAGAAAATCTTCATAGTGATGGATTGCACCTCAGAACAGAAGCTCAATTAGCTACCTTTATGTTACAAAAAGAAGCCGACAATTGGTGGCTCAGTACGAAGTCCTTAATAGAGACTAGAAATTTACAGATTACCTAAGAGAACTTCTTAGTACAATTTTGTGAGAAGTATTTCCCCAGTTCTGTAAGAAAATAAAAAGAAGTGCAATTTATGGGATTAAAGCAGACTGATGACATAACTGTAGACCAGTACGTGGCAAGATTTATAGAATTGTCTTAGTATTCTTCTTACCTTCAGAAATATGATAATGAGCCTTGGAGGTGCAAATAATTTGAGCTCGGGTTGAAACCCCAGATTAGAGATAGAGTGACTCCACACAGAATTGGAAACTTTAATGCTATTGTAGAGATCAGCAGGGTAATCGAGATTAATTTGAGGGATATTATACCTACTGCTACTGTATCTACATAGAGAAGGGGCCCTAAAGTCCAAGAAGCAAAGACCAGAGGAAGGAGCCAGCTCCGCACCTATTAGCAAAAGGAAGAGCAAGGTGCAGTGGAGTAGGAGGCCACCGAAAGGAAAGAAGGTACAACCTTAGAGGACTCAATCATCCACATAGCAATCTACGGTGACGTGCTACAAGTGTGGGAAGTCGAGGCACATTGCCAGAAACTATCCCCAGGTGGATTCAGCACCTCCATTCAAACCACCTCTTCCTAGGCCACAGACCCAGGGCAAGGTGTTTGCCCTTTCTCAGCAGAAGGCTAGTACGTCTCCCAGTCTTATTCAAGCTATGCTCATAGTAAATGATTTTCCTGTGATTACAATGTTTGATTCTGGTGCTAGTCACTCGTTTATGTCCTATGACCGTGTAAGACATTTGGGTCTAGCCATTATACTCTACTATTTGATTTTTCTGTTACCGCACCTACTGGAGGCCACGCTATTACTTCCCATACTTGTCTGAATGTCACTGTATAGTTTAATCATTATCATACTACCATTGATTTGATTTGTATGCCATTTCATGATATTGATTTGATTGTTGGCATGAACTGGATGACTGCTAATAATGCTGTTCTTGATTGTGAATACCAAACCATATCTGTACCATCTTGTGGGACCATACCTAGGATAGGGGTCGAGTTATCTTTCATAACTACTACCTAAGCTGAGAGACACCCAGAGAATGGATGTCAAGGGTTTCTAGACTTTTTCTCTATTCAGGCTAAGGTAGAAGAAGGGATAGAGGAGATCTCGATAGTTAGGGAATTCCCAAAGGTCTTCCCTAAAGATTTTGACTTTAGTGGCCTGCTCCCTAAGAGAGAGATCAAGTTTCCTATAGATATAGTGCCTGGGGCTGGACCAGTGTCCAAGGCTCCTTATAGGATGGCTCCCACCAAGCTTGCTGAATTAAAGAAACAGATAAAGGAGTTGTAAGAGAAAGGGTTCATACGCCTTAGCGTGTCACCCTAGGGAGCTCCAGTGTTGTTTATGAAAAAGAAAGATGGTAGCTTGAGATTGTGCATGAATTATAGAAAACTGAATAAGGTTGCCATCAAGAATAAGTATCCTCTCCCCAGAATAGATGACTTGTTAGATCAATTAGCTGGGGCATCGGTATTTTCTAAGATAGATCTTAGATTTGGGTATCACCAACTGAGGGTGAGAGCTGAAGACATCCCAAAGACGGCCTTCAGAACTAGATATGGGCATTATGAGTTCCTTGTGATGCCAATCGAGCTGACGAATGTGCCCGCTGTGTTTATGCATTATATGAATAGAGTATTCAAACCATATCTAGATAAATTTATTATAGTCTTTATTGATGATATTTTATTGTACTCTAGATCTTTTGAAGAGTATGAGAGGCATATGAGATTAGTTCTAGAGGCTTTGAGAGATAAGAGATTATATGCCAAACTAAGTAAATGTGAGTTTTGGCTAATCGATGTGAAATTCTTAAGTCATGTGATCTTACAAGATGAGGTCACGGTAGATCCCCATAAAGTTGAGGTTGTGTTACAGTGGGATAGACCTAAGACTATCACTGAGGTTAAGAGTTTTCTTGGTCTGGTAGGATACTATAGACGATTTATTTAGGCCTTTTCTAAGATAGCCTTGCCACTCACGACTCGGAAGGATATACCTTCTGTGTGGGATGATAAATGTGAGAAGAGTTTCCAGAAGTTGAAACTTTGATTGACCACTGCCCTTGTGCTAGTTATTCCTGACTCTAGTTTACCATTTGTGGTGTATAGTGATGCCTCGAGGAGAGGGTTAGGATGTGTGTTGATACAGCAGGGTAGGGTAGTGGTGTATGCCTCTAGACAGTTGAGGCCTCACGAGGAGAACTATCCCACACATGACTTAGAGTTAGCTGCAGTAGTATTCGTTCTTAAGATTTAGAGGTACTATCTATACGGGGCGAGTATAGAAATCTATAGTGACTACAAGAGTCTGAAATACCTATTCGATCAAAAGGAACTCAATATGAGACAGAGGAGATGAATGGAATTCCTAAAAGACTATGATTATGTATTGAAATACCATCCAAGTAAGGCCAATGTGGTGGCCGATGTCCTGAGGAGGAAATCCATCCACACTGCCCATATGATGATCAAGGAGCAGGAGCTCTTAGAAAAATTTAGAAATCTAAACCTTTCTTGCTAGCTGATATCGAGTAGACTATTTTTAAGTGAGACTCGGATTGAGAGAGGATAAATTCTTTAGACAAATTAGAAGCAAAATTTCTCAAAGTAGGACCTCATATTATAGAATATTTGAGGATAGTGTGATAGTATATCGAGATAGAATCTGTGTGCCTAGTAATAACAATTTGAGAGAGAGAATTTTAGAGGAGGCACATAAGAGTAAATATACTATCCATCCAGGGGCCACCAAGATGTACCAAGATTTAAAAAGAAATTTCTGGTAGCCAGGAATGAAGAATGACGTCACAGATTACGTGGTGAGATGTTTAGTATACCAGAGGGTTAAGATAGAACATCAGACACTTGCTGGGTTATTGCAACCCCTAGATATCCTTGAGTGAAAATGGGATAATATAGCTATGGATTTCGTTATGGGGCTACCTAGGACATCCTTTGGACATGATGCTATCTGGGTAGTTGTAGATAGATTAACAAAGTCCGCACACTTTTTAGCAATTAAGGCTACTTATTCATTAGATAGATTAGCCCAGTTGAATATATATGAAATAGTGCGACTTCACGGAATACCTAATAGCATAGTATCCGATAGAGACCCCAGATTCACATCGAACTTCTAGAGGTTGTTACAGCATGCCTTAGGGACCAGGTTGCGATTTAGCACTGCTTATCACCCCCAAACAGATGGTCAAACTGAGAGGACCATCCAAACCCTAAAAGACATGTTAAGGGCAAGTGTATTAGAGACGAGGGGTAACTGGGATGCGTATCTACCACTAGCAGAGTTTGCTTATAATAACAACTACTATTTCAGTATCCAGATGGCCCCTTATGAGGCTCTGTATAGGAGAAAGTGTAAATCTCCATTATGTTGGGTTAAGTTAGGTGAGAGGAGTTTACTAGGATCTGAATTAGTTGACCAGACCACCCAGCAAATAGAGATGATTAAAAGGAAACTCCTTACGGCGCATAGTAGATAGAAGAGTTATGTCGATAGGAGAAAGAGGCCGTTAGAGTTCGAGATTGGAGACCATGTATTCATTTGGGTGTCTCCAGTGACTGGGATAGGTCAGTCTATGAGAGTAAGAAAGCTCAGTCCTAGGTATATTGGCCCATTTGAAATCCTTGAGAAAATTGGACTCGTGACCTACCGAATAATCCTACCTCTAAACCTAGCCTAAATCCATAATATTTTTCATGTCTCCTAACTGAAAAAGTACTTACTAGAGAGGATTGGAAAATCCTTCCTATGTCGTGAAACCAGAGAGGATTGTGGATGTCAAGCTGAAACAGCTGAGAAATAAGAGCATCCCTCTAATGAAAGTGGTCTAGAAGGGTCTAATGTCTAAGGAGGCAACCTAAGAGCTGGAGAATGTGATGAGATAGAAATATGCAGAATTATTTCCTTAAGGTAAGTATTTAAATTTCGAGGATAAAATTTATTTTAAAGGGGATGGAAAATGTAACGAATGTAATTTCTATAAAATGACAAAATGAGCCGTATAAATGTAAGTTCTTCAAAATGACCTAGATAATGTCCCAAAAAAATTGGGTAGAGACCTAGACTTCTAAAAATGATAATTCTAGGCTCAAATGGAAGGAAAAATAAAGTTAGGATGGAGAAATAATTTGCAATAGAAACTAACAAAACGTAATAGCATTTTCATAAATAAATGCAAATTTTGGAAAACCACATAGGAGGGCTTTTTAAATGAAAGTTTTGAGTTGCCCAAGGTTCTCAGAAGCCCTAAAAACTATGGGAAGCCCCGGGACCGGTAAAGCCCCTCCAGTGTATGTTTTTCAACGTCAATTGACTTGAACTTTAACTGGTTCGTTCGATAAAGTTTTAGCTCCAAATTGAGTGATTCCAAAGGCATTTTATTAAATTGGGAACTAAATTTTATAATGGAAAAGACAGCTCTCAAAAAGGAGCTAAAATGAAGCCAAAACAAAATTACCATTACGGAAGGACAAAATTGAAATTTTTGGAAAAGTATGTTTTTAGAAACTCCCACACACTTCTCCTTTCTTCTTCCACCTTCTTAAGCACAAAATTTTCTGCCCAAAATACAAAAGTTGATCTGCTCTCTTAGGTGCATCAAAAAGGGGAAGAAAAGGAGGAGAAAAATCAAGGAAAAGGTAAGGAAACTTATAGATTTTCATGCTCCATCTTTCTCCAATCTTGTTCCTCTCCTTTCCTCCTCTCTTTCTATAGTTTAGTTGAGCTTTTTGGTTCTATTTTAGGTTCAAAACCAAGGGGAGAATTTCGAATTTGCTAAGGAGAAGAGAACCAAGGAGAAAGACGCTTGAAAGCTCACTTGAATTCTAAGTAATTCTTGCTTTTTGTTGCATCTTCTCTTCCCCCTCCCTTTGTGTGTATTTCGGCCAAGAACAGAACCAAAGGAGGGGAGGATGTTCTATCCAAATACAAGGAAGGAACAAGGGTTTTAGGCCATGGGGAGATGGAATATGGCAAGAAATTCTGAGAAAAACTAATAGAAAACAAGTTAGAAAAGTGTAGTGTTTTCTAGGGTTTTGCAAAATCTGATTTTGTGTGAATATTTCCTTGGCTATTTGAATGTTCCCTTGAGCTCCTAAGACCTCTAGAAAGCCTCTCAAGTGGCTCTCCCATCAAGGAAAAATCACAAAGTCCATGAACCTCCATTATGGTACATATTTTGGCCAAGCTCGGTTCATTAGGCTAGGGGATGTTTTAATTTGTTCTAACCTTGGTTTGGGACTTTATATGATGTTAGAAGATGGGAGAAACCATTGGAAAAAATTTAGGAGCCATAGATTGGGAGATGGGATAATGGTATCCATAATGGTGCTTTGTGAAGCAACTTGGTTCTCCAATTGTGCAATTGAATGTGTGATGACTCCAAGGACCTTAAATGAGTCTAAGAAGCCTAGAAATAACAAGAATGGAGCCTAGAACTTAAAATGCAAGAGTTACTTCATTAGGCCAATTATGGGACCATAATGCCAAGTATGAAACCAAGTGTGTGTTTAAGCTTTAGTTTAATGTCTTGGCTTGCTTCAATCATGTGGCATATTACCAATTCATTAAGCCAATTATGGAACCATAATGCCAAGTACTCCTTGTGATGTCTAGGCTAAGAGAACAATCAACCACCTAAGTACTCTTGTGAAATCAAGGAGGGGAAGGAATTAACAAAGTAAAGCTTGCATTAATTGAAAGGTAGCTTTCCACCTTATTCTTCATACTTTCTTGTGTGCATATGTATGCCATTGTCTGCTTGTATGTGTTCTTATGAATTGGTAACATGCCACATGATTTCATGGAATTACATTGGTACCAATGTGTTGTCTTGAATGCCATTGATTGTGAGAATGGCTCTCAAGGGTGAGGTGATGCCAAAAATCCCTTAAAGTGGGTGAGGGTGTGCCAAAAGTCTCAAGGCATGGGTGAGACTAGACCAAAAGTCCCTTGGATGGGTGAGGCTAGGTCAAAAGTCCTAAGACCAAAAGTGAGGCAAATCTAAAAAGTTCTAGAAATGAGATGAGGCAAAACCAAAAGTCACTAGAGCATGAAAATGGCTTGATTTGGAAATGTGGCATGGAAATGTAGTATTATACACTTTATGTTTGCACACTTGAGATTTTGATGTATGTACGTTTTGAATGTATGTGTGAATGGGTATGTGAGCTATTGAGATTCTAGGAATCTTACTCTCCTTCCCTCCATTATCTTGAAATGCCTAGGTGATGTTCAAGAAACAAGGAGTGCAAGCCAAAGACCTTGAGAGATAATATTTTGCATATTATGTAACCTTACTTGTATTTGGATGTCAAAGTGAGCTTGTACATATTATTTTTGTGATGTAAGACCATGAACAAATGTAAAATGATGTATGAATATGATGTAGACCTTATGTGACACTAAATCTATGGAATTATGCAAATTGGCTCTTGGATACCTTGATGCAACTATGCATTCTTGGATGTGGAATGACCAAATTTAGATGCATGGAATTTGGGACCATTTGGACAGCTCCCATAAGTCATAATTATGCTTTTAAACTTGCCCAAGAGGTGCCAAACTCAAGAGGAGGCCATTTCAACCAAAGTGACTCTTGGTAGGGAGCAAAAATGACCATTTCATGAGCCTATGTCACTTTTTATCCCAATGAGATCTTCTTGGTTTGAAATTTGGCATGTATCTAGAGCTTATTGAGAGATTTTTGGGAAGCTAAAGTTGGTAATTTTTGGAGGTCTGTGAAATATTTGGTGAATTGTTGAAATTGAAAAATTTTTTGGTTTTGGTCCTTGGTACTGTAGAACTAGTCTAAAATTAAATTCTGTCACTCATGGGGCAAATGATGTCCAATTGCCACAAAATTTTATAAAGAGAAACTAGACATTCATAGTGACTCATGTCAACTAGAAGCACCTTATTTGGAGGTCTAAAGATGGAGATATGAATTTTTAAACATTTTGTGCAATGTTAAGAGTTTTACCTGAACTGAGTTACTATTCTATTGAATTTCGAGGTCTGGGCTACCTGAGCTGGTCTGGAAATATTTTTCCCCTCTAGTTAATATCCACAGATTTCTAGATTGGTATCATTTATATTGATTGGATTTTTTTGAAATTAATTGGATATTTTCAAATTTTGCTACAGAAATCAGTGACAATTCCAGAAGACAATTTGATCTCTGTACCTTTTCGGATGTCAAACGTCCTCTATGATGGATGTTATGGTCTTGAAATATTTTTAGTGTGAAGTAGACATTTGTAGCTTTTCCATAATGACCAACAATGCATGGTTTTTATTTTTCTAGAATTAGTTTTAATTTTCCAAAGTTTGGGCAGAAAAGAGGCAAAAGCTGGCAGAAAATGAATGTCCATGTTTTATGCTCCATTTCGGTTTTCTTGAGTTGTGGGCCACATTTTATGATGCAAATGAGTTGTATTCATGTAATTAAATATGAGAATGTATGATATGAGCTTACATGTGCACGTGACTTCGAATGAAATTTTTAAGTACGACACAATGCAAAAAAATTCACTATTTTATTCCCTTTCTTTTTACACTCTCATGAATTTGACAATATGAAGCATATGAATATCATGAGATGAGCTACAAATATATGGTGTTACACTAGACCAAAAACATCAAAATATCAATTCAAACCCTAGGAAAATTTGCACAAAATTAAGGCCCATACTATAAGTCTACTATGGGGGTCTTAAACTAGTAGAAAATACATCAAAATGAAGAGTTTGTACTTACCTAATAACACCCATATCCTCAACCTACGAAATTTCACCATGGAAACATCAAATAGCAAGTTTCAGATTTTGGGTGTGGGTGAAAGTGCTCTAAATGAAAAGCCAATCGGTTCAAATTGAAGAGAAAGAGAAGGGGATTAAGTTATATAACTATTACCTTAGCTGAATCTTGCTCTAAAAGTGAGAAATGATGGATTTTTTGCTTAGAGCCCTGGTCTCCCTCTCAACGTGCGAAAATACTTCTTGTGTTTGTGTTTTTGTTTCAGCAGAATAGTAAGGGGGGCTGCATGTGTTTAGAGTTTTAGTTGGGTTTAAGTTGGGTTCTAAATGGGTTATGGACTGACCCAAAGGTCCAATTCTAATTGCGTTCAAATTTTATGCTTGTTGGGCCAGATTTCATTAGTTGGGCTATAGAATTTTGATTAAATTAGGCCAAGTTTTAAAAGCTCATTTGATTTTGGTCTGCACATAAAATCTTTGGGCTTCTATTAGTCTCTAACCATGGCTTACTTAATTTAATTTGGGCCTAGATGAGATTTCTAACCGAATTAAATTTCAAACTCATATTAATAATTTATCTCTCAAAAATTTCTATTCACATAACTTACCTAATTATTCTATATTAATTATTTTTAATTAACCCAAATCCATGATTAACACCATAATTAATTTTGGGGTGTTACATAAAATACTTTTGATTATTAAGAGCATTATATATTCATAGTGTGGATAGATGTGTAGTGCAATTTTCTGTCAATTTTGAGTTAATTAATTTTTTCTCTCTAGAAATATGTCCAAAAAAATAACAACAAAACAAAAGCATGAAAAGAAAAAAAAAATCTTTATGAAAAAAAAAAGAATGATGAAATTGAGAAAAGAAAATTATTTTTATTTTTGTTGAGCATGTTTTGGTTTACAATAAATAAAACCTTGAAATGCACATCTACTTCATTCTATGTTCTTTTTTTTTCTTGGCTCTTGGTGATTTTAAGTGTTCAGTTTGTGTCTCTTGTTGCATCCTTTGTTCTTTTGTTTACCATTTGTTTCATATCTTAGCCCCATTACAACCTTGAATAAAAGTCATTTTGATTTATGTGTTGCTTATGAATTAGTTAGTGGAGATTGAGAAGATATACAAGCCTATGGTAGTGATGTTGTAGAAGGTTGAATTTGAGAGGAACATTTAATCTAAACATTTAAGAGAATTTGAAAGTAAACATATAACTAGTGAAGAGCTACCACTCTGATTCATTTTTTTTTTTTATCAATTGGATTTGTCATGCTACTTGTTCTTCCTCAATTAGTGAGAAAGATTGCCTTTGACTGTTGAATATCTAAAAAGTTTAAATTGTATTTAGCTTGGCAGTTTTGCATTTCGGCTTTGTTTTCCTTTTTTTCTTGGTGTATGTTTTGCCTAGGAGTGCAAAAGCCTAAGTGTGAAGGGAATTTAATATTTTGACATTATTATATTAAGTGCGCTAACTAGATGACTTTAGGCTTATTTTATATTAAGTGGGCTAAATTTAAATTAATGGACTTTAAATGCATTTTAATTATATTTATCCAATGGAGGCCCAATTATTTTTATTTGTGTTTTGCAGGTTAAACGATTTCTAAAGGGATTTGGATATTATTTTATTAAGTCATAAAAAGATTAGGATATTATCTTATTGTTACTTCTAGAATAGTATTGGATTTCTTTTAATGCAAAAAAGTCTGGACCATTGGATGCATGCAACTCATCTTAGCCCTTGGTTCTTTCTTGAGAAAGAAGCCAACATTATCTATATAAAGTGGAGAAGATGTCACCATAGAACACAATCCATCGTTTCTACTTCTCACTCTTGTTTTTGTCCTTTTCATGGCTTTCTAATTTTTCTTGGGATCAATCCGAAGTCTAAACCTAGTAGGGAACTTGAGTCCATGTTTGTATAAAACTCTGGTTTGAATTTTAATTTTAGAAGCATTTCATTTTTGTTCTCTTTGTTTTCATGTAATTCATATCATTCTGGTTAGATGATTTTTGTTGCATGAATTCTGATTCATGTGATCTATCTGAAAATGCATTTTGTTTCCGTTAGTTGATTAATCAATTAAATTCATTATGAACCACGTTAGGATTCTGTGTGAGTCTCTAGTTAAGTATGAAATAGTTTGGCTTCATTTTGTTTACAAAAGCACAGTTACGTTCTGATTAGAAACACTAACCAATTAAAATCCTGAATGGTAGTTTCAGAACATTAATAAAAAATAACTAGAGGATTAAAAATTAAACCAGAGATATTTTTAGGTGACAAGGATAGAAAAATATCAAGGGAAGAATTCTGGATTGGTTACGTTTCACTCAGCTTGAATTTTGTTTCGTTTTGTTTGCATTAATTGATTTACTATTTGGTTTAATTAGTGTGATTTTATATTTAAACCCCCAATCATTGCAATTTTATATTTTTGTTTCCCAAACTAATTGATTTGATTAATAGCTCTATAGGAGACAACCTGATAAGCATTATGCTATAAACTAGCAAAAATTCACTAATTTTAGCCAATTTAAATTGTGAGTGAATAGTAATTTCTTTACGAAAAAACATGTAAATTTACCACTCTTCAATTATCTTCAAAGATATAGAGCGTTCTTAAAATATTAATGCAATGGAATTTAGCCAATAGATACTTCATCTTAGTCCTCTACTCAATTAGCCAATTAATTTTTTTAATTAATTATTGCCTACTTTTAATTCCTACTATCATTGTTAGTAAATTTATGAAGTGATAAAATTTTACAGTTCACTCAACACAAAACATATCCTACTACTAACAACCTTAAAGTCTTTAAAGGAGGTTTCAAATAGTTAAAGTCTTACCTTATGATTATCCAAGTCACCAACATCCATAAGAGACCTAATGCAAACCCACAGCCAAAACACCCAAATAGTTGGAAGTGCTTGCTTGATTTAGTTAGGATGAGACCAATAACGAAGATGAAAAGCTAAGGCCATTACAAGGAAGAGTTAACATAATTTAAGAGTTTAAAATACTTAAGTTAAAGTCCACAATCCCATAGTCAATCAACAAAGTAGTAATGTAGAACAAGATAAGGAGAAAGCAAAGAGTTCAAAGGCCCACCTTAAGGCAAAATCAAGATAGTGGATAAGGTAGTTTTGTTTAGCAAAACTAAAGAGAAAAAAAGCTCAATTTGCAAGTATAATAATTGGGTCATAAGTGGTAGCTTTTCCTTTCACATTCTTGGTTTTTTTTTTCTCCACAGCAGCATAACAAACACACATAAAAATAAAGGATTCTAAACAATAATATAAACAACCAGAATTTTTAAGAAAGCAAGTGTAAGGAAAGGAATTAAAAGTAAACAAGGATTTACACTACCATAGGAATGTTGCAGCACTTACCTCCAAAACAATAAGAACAAAGCTGAAGTGGTTTAGGGATGAAGAGAACTCAAACTTGAAGGCAAAGTTGGAGTGGAGTTATGATGAGTTGTAATAGAAAAATACTTAGTCAAACTTCCAAGACAACTATGATTTTAAGAGAAAACTAGGAGTTCATGTTGAAGAAAGCATAGAAAAAGTGAGAAACAAAAGAATGGAAACCTAATGAGTTTGAGTGGTGAAAGGTCGTGTCGCGCAACCTCAAAATAAACTAGGTTAGATAATATTTTGCAATATAGGGTGCAACCTAAATTGTCTCCCTTGGAAATAGATTTCAATGTTTAATTGAGTAGTGTAAGAGGACCCTAAAACTACCTAATTAAATAGGAGTTTGATTGAATTAAACTAACTAAAATGAAATTGAATTAAAATGACTAACTACTACCTAAATGCATAAACTAAGGAGTAACTAATGAATATATGACTAGCCTTGGATTCATCCCTTAGTTTCCATTATCCTTATTCTAATTCAATTGTTAATGCTCTGGTCTAAGAGTTTCTAATTATGTTCATGGTACCTGATCTTGAGTTACCACTCAAGATTCAAGAGATTAACAAATTAATGTTGAATTGAAACCTTAACTCTATATCTAATTATTAACTCTTGTCATTATGATCAATGAACACTTAAATTTAAGTGATTAATTGATCAATTAGCCTCTAAATTAACACCCTAGGATATTCAATTAACCAATTAAACTCTAAGGAATCTCTAAATTAAACAATTACACACACAATTTTACTCATGCATTTCATCAAACACTTTGACTGTATACATAAGAAATTAAAGGAAAATAAAAAAATTAGCACTTAATTCAATCTATTAATCATCAAATAGTCTCATAATTTGTGTCTAATGAGCCACTAATTATAAACTACACTAATCTTAGTCAATTACAAGCTCAACGAAGTAAATAAAATAACAAAAATTGATATAGAAAGAGAGAAAAATAAAATAGGGAGCTTAGCCAAAATCCCTTGCTATTCTCTTTGAATTCAAGCTTCAACTAAGGTCCTCCTTCTAGCTAGTCATAAGAGGAAATTAAAGCTTCATGGAATGAAGGATGATGGAGTGAAAGTGGAATGGAAAAGCCATGGCCTGAATTGGGGATGGATGGTGTGTGTAATGCGTGAATGAGGCATTGATAGTGAATGGATGATATGATCAAATGAAGCCTTGGACCTCTTATTTTTAGCCATTGCCCGAGTATATTTTGAATCATGTGCCCTTCACTCTTCTTTTAATGATTCACATGGTTCTTCCTTTTATTTACAACCAAGCCTCCTTCTTGCTGATGCATGCTTCTTCTTAACCTTTCACGTGCTCTTTGATTTTTTTATTCCTTCACGTGCTTGTGTGTCCAAATTAGAACCATCATCTACTCACGTCACCCCTCCACCTATGTCACATCTTTTTTTTCTTCATTTCCCACATCAATTCTCATAGCTCATTATCTTCACGTTCTCCCTTTACTTCATTCAATCTTTTCCACTCTGATCTCGTGGCTTCTGTGAGAATTGCCCAGCTTCTTCCTCCTAGCTTTTGCTCTCTCACTCTTCATGTGCTTTCATGAAACTCCTCTTACATGAAGCCTTCTCCTTTGCCACCAGTTTCCCACATCCAGAACTGATGAACCTATGCCTTTTCACAAGTTTCTTCAATCTTCACATCTCATGTTATGTTTCTTCCTTGCTGCTCGTGTGTTTATGGCGTGGTTGTTCTGCTGTAAGTGTGCTCTTCATTTCCCTCAAACAGAACCCGTGGTTCCATGTGCTAACTCATGTTTATGAGCTACTACTTTTCATGTGCTTTTCATCTCGTGTAGTAGCTTATGTGTTTACTACGTGGAAGAACATGTCTTCATGTGAGTGGGTGGTTACTGGACTTGTGTTAGTGTGTGTGCATGGAAGCTTGTGAATGAATAGTTGCTATATACATGTGAGTACCTTGTTTGATGAGTGAAGTTCAAAGCTCCTAGCCCATAAGTGCGGAGAAGTGAAAGGAGAGAGAGATTATGAGCATATGCAGCTTTATGAACTTGAAAAGAGCAACGTGTTTAAGTGTGTGAATGATCTATGCATGAGAGTGTGAGTTGGATGTGTGTTGTGAGATGCTTCTACATGTACATGGTCCAAAATTCCCATTCAACTCCATTTTTTATTTTATTTGATATTCTAAAAATTTGCATAAAAATTGTGGCACTTATTCTCTCCTTGAGATTGCACACTTGAAGCTCCATTTCTTCTTCAAATCAATTTCCCATTCAAGCTCCAATTGCCATTGAAAATCGGCACAAATAATAAGAAAAATTCAATAGGAAAAATTCACAAAATTATTTAAAAAAATTTATGCATTAAAATTAAAAAATTTTGTAAATAAATCCCTTGAGTGCAGAAATGGCCACTAAACTCAAATATCCTCCCATTAAAATCCTTTAAGCCTTAATTCATTATTAAAATGCCTAAGTTAGGAGGATTAATATATATGAAAATAACCTTTATCAAGTGGTCTAAAGCTAGTGGAAATAAAGCAAAAAATGTATAAAGGAAGGATGGAGTTTACGATCTATAGCTTTAAGAAGGACATGTGTGACTACTAGAAAAAAAATCTAAGAGACTAGTTGGTAATTTTAGGAAAAATGCAAACTAGAGAACAATTTTGAAATTCACAATTTTGGTCCCCATCACAAAGTTAAAAAAAAAGGAAAAATAATTTTAAAAATGAAAAGAAATGGCAAAAGTGGCGTTAGGTTAGCAAGAACACAAATCTTAGGAGTGTAAGGTAGGAGGTGATAGCCACTTGAGCTATGGCAAATTTGTATTTTATTTCACTCTTCTGAATTTTTATACTGTGCCTAGAAAGATTTTAATTATCTAAAGTTTTCATTTTTGTTACTCTACATTATTCTTTTAATTCAGTTGTTATTACTTTAAATCTAAGTTATTTAAATTCTTAATTTTAATAGGCATTACTTTCTTAATTTTGAATAAATCATAATGGTAAAATGGGTATAAATTGTTAATGCAAATGATTTGAAAAAAAAACTCCCCTTAATACCACTTTTTAGGCTTGGGACCAGTATTGAAAGGTTTGCCAACCTCTAAGTGTACTTTTGCTTGGTTGGAAGTTACTTACAAACATTTTGCCCATGGCTACTACTCTTCACAAGCATCATTTAATGATTGATCCACAATGTCTTTTTTAATGCTTTAGATAAAGAAGATTATAACCATTTAGTATTCTTGCAATGTGATTTTGCATGTGTTGTATGGTTTGGATGGCCGTTAGCTCTTAATGTGGATGAAATCCAACCTGTAACAACCAGAAAAAAAAAAGAGAAAAGAAAAAGAAAAAAAAAAGAGAGAAAAGTAGAAAATTTTCGAAGGGCTAAAAATTTTCTAAGTCTGTTAGCTACAGCCTAGCTATAGCGAATGTACCTGTTCGCTATAGCAAGAAATGGTCTAACTATAGCGATAGCGAGAGTGCCTTCTCGCTATAGCGAAAATACTTCTAGCTATAGCTCGCTATAGCGAGTGTAGGCACCCCATACAAAAACCAGGGCGTTGCTCGCTGTAGCGCACGCTGTAGCGAAGGCAAGGGTCTAGGACTGATACGAGCTTACCATAGTGAGGGTTATGGCTCGCTATAGCGAGGGTTAGTCCGAAAAAGCATGAAAAAAGAGGATTTGACTTATTAAAACGCTCCAAGTCATTTCTTCTCCTTCCAACCGACTTAAGCTCCCTCTAAGATAGAGAAAAGGGCGGAGGAGAGAGAGAGAAACCTATAGGAGGAAGGAAGAACAAGAAAAGGTAAGGTTTTGCATGGGTTTTTCTTTTAGAATATTGATCTTCTTTCCTTTCCCTCTCTTCCTTTGGTTTTGATTATTGAAGTAGTTAGGTTTTGAGCTTGGTTCAGAAGAGGGAGAGTGGAAAACCCCTCTTGAAGAAGACCAAAACCCACATACCTTTATTTCTTCTCTTTGAGAGCTTGAGAGAGGAAGGAAAGTAAGTAGAATTCTAGAGAGAGAAACCCTAGCTTCTCTTTATGAATAAAGTGTTAAGAGAATAATTCCATGCTTCTTGTGTGGTTAGGCTCAAGAAAAGCACTCCCATCTAGAGATGATTGTTAAACGAACAAGGGAGGAGACAAATTGAAAGGGAAAGTTTGTGAATACCCAATAAGGTAGCTCTCTTCACTTTCTCTCATGCATAGATGTGTGCTTATATTGTCTTGCATGTATGTACGTATGTTTTTAACCCATGAAAAGTATGCTAGCATAATGATGCCTCATGTATTTCAATGATGTTTTATGTGATTTCTTGGGTTTGCTTGAGTATGGAAAAGCCAACAACCCTTTAGCCATGGTAAGGATGAGCCAAGAACCCTAAAGTTAGTTGAGACAAAGCAAAGAGTCTCCCAAAAGTAAGGTTGACTCCCAAGAGTAAGAGTTAAGTCTAAGAACCTCTTAAAGAATGGGTGAGGCAAGTCCAAAATCCACAAATGAATGGGTGAGGCTAATCCATTTACTTAGCAAGCTTTTGTATGTTATGTATGGCCTACTCAAATGTTGAAAATGCTTATCTTATGTATGGCCTACTTAAATGTTGAAAATGCAATTCTTATGATTTCACATGCTAATATGCACATGCATACATTGTGAGACTTGTTTGCATGCTTTATGTATGTTTGAATGAGAGATGAGCTATTGAGATTCTTTGAATCTCACTCCCCCTCTCCACCATCCAAACATGCTAGGTGGACCAAGTGAGGCAAGAGATGGGAGCCACCAAGCTTGAAGCTAGGGGATTCGGTCAAGGAATAGTAAAAGGGCCATTTTGGCACTATTTTGTAGTTATGTTAAAGGATGTAATTTAATGATGTACATGATGTAGCACTTGTAAATGGATGTACTTAATGTATATATATGAGAATTGAACTTATAGTGCATGATGTAGCAAGTTTTGGAATGAATGGCAAGATCTTAGTATTACCCACATGGGTGTATGTGTTGGTGTGAGAGTGTGAGTTTTGCAAATCTGGATTGTTAGACATTTGAGCCATGTTTAATGGCCTAGGTTGATGCTTTCCCACGAGCTCATAAAGCCTGGGAGGTAGGAGAAGCAAAGTTGGGCCCCATTATCCCCCTTTGAACACAAGAAATGGTCACTTTGCCTCATGATGTCCAAGTCTGACCAAATGACCTCTTCTTGCCTTGAAATTTGGCATGTGACTAGATCTTGTCTAGAGCTTTTTGGGAAGCTAAAGATCAAGTCATTTGGAGGTCCATAGAATTTTCTATGATTTTTCAAAGTTGGTATCAAAAATTCATATTTTCATAAACACTGTTCATTTGGTCAGTTGTGGAATTGTGTCATCCGAGGGGCAAACGTGATCCAATGGCTACAAAATTTTATAGGCAGAAACTATACAGTCACAGAGACTTGTAACAACTAGAAGCACCTCATTTGGAGGTCTAGAGAGGAAGATATGCAATTTCGAAGTTCCTGCCCAGAATCAGTCATCTTGCCTGACCCGAGGTATTGTTGTATCGATTTTCGGGAGTTTGGCTTCATGAACTGATCTGTAGATATTTTTCCTCTCTATTTAACATCCAAATATTTCCATAGTGGTATCATTTTCATGCATTGGATTTTTTTGGAATTAGTTAGACATTTTTTAAGTTCATATCAGTAAACTGTGACAGTATCAGAACCCCCTCCGACCTTCAGATGATTTCGCGTGTCAAATGTCCTGTGTGTGAGATGTTATGACTTGGACGTATTTTTACCATGAAGTAGACATCCTAAGATTTCCATAATAACTGAGATTACATGTTTTCGATTTTTCTAGATTTATTTGTGAATTTCCAAACTTTGCCTAAAAATGAGGCCAAGTCTGCCGAAAATGAATCTACATGTCTCATATCCCTTTTTGCTTTCCATGGGCTAAAAGCATGTTTTTGGGATTGAAATGAGTTGTAATGGCATACTTAAATATGAGGATGAATAGAATGAGCTCATTCGGTCCATGTGACACAAAAATGCATTTTAACCATGCCACAATGTAAAGGAAGTGTAAGCATCTAAGGAAGGGAGGTCTCACTTTAGTCTTCCTAGATGTATATGAGCATGTAAGGCATGATGGGTATGAGCTAGGAATGATGGTGTTACACAACCTCAAGACATTCAAAGGTGCTTGGCTAAAGACATGGTTCAATCAATCATGGGACACATTTCTTCAAGCATAGTAGTAGGCACATCTTTTCCTAATTACTCTTTATGTAGTACGGACTTTATGGAATAGGCTAGTTTTTTGGTCTTATTAATCATCTCCAATGATAGCCATTAATATCATTCATCAATCTTGGAGTGTAAATGGCACAGGGGAGCACAGGATCTCAACCTTTAAAAGGGTAGATCTATATCAAATTCTCCTATTAAGGGTGGAAATCTAACTTATAATGGATGGATTGTTAATCTATTATACAGTGGAAAATACCTTAAAAATGGGGTGCTTCACAACAACAACAATA
This sequence comes from Erythrophleum ivorense, assembly GCA_026724425.1. Lineage (NCBI taxonomy): Eukaryota > Viridiplantae > Streptophyta > Magnoliopsida > Fabales > Fabaceae > Erythrophleum > Erythrophleum ivorense. The sequence goes on from JAIUCV010000009.1 coordinate 19,175,818, forward strand.
AAATTGAGTTTTTACGATGGTTTTCTAAATGCCTTAGCCATGGTTTTTTTTTCATTTGCAACTTTTGTTAATTTTATAATTTATATAATAGTTTGTTCTTCTTGTTTCTCATGACATGTAAGTCTACCAATACAAGACAAGGAAGGGCATGAATCATGATAGGTGGCCATACTAAATTGCACCCAAAGGTCTATAAAAACTACTTTAGTTGAGCATCACATGCTAGGTTCTAAAATCACTCATGAATCATCTTGCCTCTCTCTCTCTCTCTCTCTCTTTCTCTCTCTAATTTAAGAGCTTTCTACATTTTTTTTCTTATGGTTTATATATTTTGATTAATTACCTATAAGTTTTTAAATTAAAATCTTAATTTTATCAAACTTATTATTGACATTTTCCCAATAAATATCCCATTCTATCCTTAAGTTATTGTATCAATCAAGATGGTTAATTTGCTAACAATTGCCACCATAAAGTTGTGCGTGAAGTCAAGCATTCAATGGAATTTTTTGGAAGCTAAAATGTTTGAACAAATTAAAATAACATGAGAAAAAAGTTGTCAAACCCGAAAATGCGACCGCGTGGTGCCTTTTTTTTTTTTAAGAAACTCGAAAAATTCGATTTTCAAATGAAATTGAAAACTGAAATTTAAATTGAAATAAGTATAATAAATAGGGTTCAGGAGTCGCCATCAAAATTTTAAATTTTAAAAGGCAAAACTTTGGAAAAACCTTTTATTTTGGAAAATGGTCTACGAACCAGAAAATGGATTCGGGAGTCGATTGTGAGTGAGAAAGGTGTTAGGCACTCCACTACACCCATTACTAAGAACGGTTACCCTAAGTTAGTCGTGCAAAAATAAAATGGCTTAAATTCTATTTCAATTCTCCCTAACAAATCGCATGTGAAATAGGAGTAAAGAAATTAAAGGAAATAAAGTTAAAGGTAGAAAAAGAAAGAAAATTAATATTTAAAATAAGACATGAAGAAAATTCAAGAATAATAAAGAAATGGATGAAATTAAAAGAAAAATATTTATTTACAAGGGCGGACTTGACCTAGGGTGAAAGCCTAGGGCCTACGTACCCTCTAAAGGGGATCAAAGTCCACGTAGTTCGATAAAAGATTGCATTTGGTGTTTGTTTTTTTTTTGTTTTTTTGTTTCTTGTTTTTTTTTGTGTCTGTTTGATTTGACTTTTTTGGTTTTGGATTGATTTTGTTTTATTTATTTATTTATTTATCTTTAAATTTTGGATTGATTTTGTTGTTGTTTTTTTTTTGGATTGATTTTGTTTTGTTTTTATTATTTTTTTTAGTTTTTACTTTTGGTTTTCATTATTTGTTTTTTTGTTTTGTTCTTTTTTTTATTTTATTATTTTTTTGTTTCTCTTTTTATTATTGTTTTCTTCAATTTTGGTTTTTTTATTCTAGTTTTAACTCTTTGTTTCTTTTTTTTTTTAATTTAATTTTTATTTTGTGTTGTGTCTTTTTTTATCCTAGTTGAGAAGAAAGAAAAAGAATAAAGATCATTTCAGAGTTTTTTTTTTAGTTTGAAACTTGTTTATATGGTTTAATTTGTGCAAATTGAAATAATCTTATTTCTTTTACTTTCCTCTTATTTTTTGGTTTAATTTTTTTTTGTTTTGTTTTTTTTTTTGGTTTCCTTATTTTAAAAGATTTAAACCTAACCAAAAATGTGTCCCTCTTTTTTTTTTTTATGCTAACTTTTCCCTTCTCTCGATCTTTCCCTCATTCAAATTATTTTCTTTTATCAATCTTTTTTATGTTAATTTTGCTTCCTTTTTAGTGAAGCCAAAAAAAAAAAGCCTTTTTCTTTCTTTAGCAAGTAAAATGAGTTTTGAAGTTGGTTAAGATGTTTTGACTTGGTTAAGGGTCAATTTAGTGTTATTTTCCTTGCACTTTCAATTTCCTTTTTTTTCTTTATGATTTTTCGTTTTTTTTTAATTAATTTTTTTCTTTCGTCTTGCTTTGTTTTGATATATATTACTTCTAATTTTTAGAGTAGACCCTTTTAAAAGGATAAATCATTAAAATTTCAAGTTGATTCTTAATATAGCTTTTCCCCCTTCTGTTTCGTTTTGTTTTTTTTTCATCCAGGGAGAGGAATTTCTTTCGTCATTTGGTTTCTTTTTTTCTTGTTCTTTTCTTTGATTTTTTTGAATTGAATCTCCTCTGTTCTACCTTTTCTTTTCCTTTCCTTTTTACTTGATTCGTAGATATCATTTGATTTTTCAAGAATCAGCTATACTTAATAATGCTGGGACTCTCCCCCCTAAAAGAAACATACAACTTGCATCAAACATAACCCATTTTATTTTGCTTTGAAATTCCCTTTTTCTCTTGAAAACTTACTCTTTTTTCTTAATTATTGAGGCTCCAAATTAATATAAAAGCATTTGATGACCTAACCAAGTGATTGAGGGGACTTATTGTCACACACAATCCCAGATGACTCTATATGCTCAAGGAGACATTGGATCTCACATGGCAACCTTAGAGTAGACAGAACAAGAAAAGATATATAATATATATATATATACGGGTAGGAAGAGGAACAAGATCCTGATTGTAAAACGGCAATAAATCGAAAACAAATCTCTACGCGTTCACAACCTCTTTTCTTTGTTCAAATTTATTTACATACAGAATGAGCCCTCAGTCTTTGTCTAGACTGCGCATCATCTTTATTGAAAGCTAAAACTCGAATATAAATGATGGTCTTTGGCGTTTTCATTCGAGCATATTTGCAATGGCCAACAGTAAACTCAAAACAAATTTTAAGATCGGGTAGAAGCTAAAAAATAAAAATTATGCATGCTGAAATTGAGAAAAGCGGGAAGACAGATAATGTTTTACATCAAACTTTCTACATAATCTCATAATCAAAGAAAATCAAGGTCAGAATCAGTTCCCCGGATGAATATAACAGCAGTCGCAAGCAACCATATTGAAACAGGGAACCATGTTGGTTGTTCTAATAATGGCACTGCACCCAGACCCAATCAACAACATCACGTCCAGCAAATCAAAACCTTTCCCAGGGATCGTCAAAATGAACAAAAAATTAAAGGAAAGTTATTAACGAACGTATAGGCCAAATTCCTGGAAACGAAACTACATGGATCTTATTCAAGTCTAAAACCTTCCCAATGACACTACAGCTACATCAAGAAAACCGGATCAGATCCCCCCCAGAACCCAACTTAGCATCCTATGGAGCATTTCATCGAATACCTATTATGCATTCCCAATGCATTTGGAGCACTGCGTCCCAAACTTTACCCATGGCTACCCGGTGTAAGATACCAATCAATCATCTATTCCTATCTCAGACAGCCAGCAATCGCGAGGGAATTTCATTGGTAAAAAAAAAAAAGTTGAGATCAGGGTTTACCTGCCAGGACCTCGAGGTCTTCCGTCGCACTTCCTTCTCGGCTTCTTCTCGATTTCTCACCCTCAGAATTCCAATCTTCTCTAATTTCGAATTTCCCTCTGCTTCTCTCTATTCCTCTCCGAGTCTCCACCTTGGTCTTTCTCTGTGTGCCAATCTCTTTTCTCCGAGCTCCCTCCTCCCTTTTTATTCGAAAACCCAAAACCCCCTTTTCTTCTCCCCCTCGTCTTTTCGTCTCTGATCCCCTTTTGATCGTTTTTTCGGACCCCCTCCCCGATTTTTTTCCATTTCGGCGTTCAATCTTCTCTCGGCTCGATGATGAAAAGGACCAGAGGGGAGGTCCACGCCTCGACCCCGTCGTTGCCAGCCGTCTGCTTCCTTCTGCCAACCCCTCTGAAGCGCTGCCTTGCCCCTTCCTTTCTCATGCTCCTCTGAAGTCTCGGGCTCCCCGACTTCCCCTGCTGCCTTTCCATTTTTGTCTCTCAGCCTCTCTGTGTCTCTGTGTGTGTTTGACTGCTAGGATGGAGGTCGTTTGGGGGGGTCCGAAAAGGAGAAACCGAGCAGAGTTTAGCGTGTGGGGATGACCCGGTTCCATTGGGCTTCTGGTTGGATCAACGGGCCCAAAGGAGTTTGGTCCAAGTGTTTTTTTGATTTGATTTTTTTTTGTTGGGCTGACTCTCTCTCTTTTTTTTTAAAAAAAAAATTAATTTTTTTTTTAATTTCTTAAAAGTTCACCCTTTTTACTTTTTTTTCAATTATATTTCTTTTTATTTTTTGTTTGTTTATTATTATTTTTGTTTTTAATCTTCTTATCTACTTTTAATCCTTATTATTATTTTTGGAATTTGATTTTGATTTAAGTTTAATTTTTTTTCTGATTTTAACTTAATTGTTTTTGCTTTATTTTTTGATTTTTTTGATTTGTTTTTTTTTATCACTTGGTTTTTTTTGTTCTTGATTGATTTGTTTTTTTTTTGAAGTTAATGGACCAGATTTAGGAGAATCAGGTTGCAGGCCCCTTTTGCACTTGGGCTAGGGTTTAGTGATATGGGCCTATGCTGGGAAGGGAGATCTGGGCTTCATATTGGGCCCATGTTTGTTTCCTTTTATCTGAGAAGTCCTGCTATACTTGGGTTTCTAAAATTGAGTTGATAGGCCTGTACACAAATTGTAATCCAAGAGCTTTGCATTTGCTCTTTTTTGGGAAATAAATTCCTTTTTCTTTCCCTTTTTTTTTGAATTTTCGTTTTGATTTTGATTTTTTTGTTGGTTGTTTGTTTTTCTAAAAATTTTTCATTTTTTCATTTTCGCCTAGTTTTTATTTTTTCTTTTCATCCTTTTCTTTCGGCTTTGTTTTTTTTTATATTTTATATTTTATTTTTTGATTTTATGATTACTTTTGCAACTTGTCCGGACAAAATACGGTGTTCACAAAAGTTATATCCCAAATACCAATAGCTAACCTAATATCTTACCTTTGGATGAGAATGGATCCTCTACTGTTGGAGCTTGTATATTGTTGTGCCGTTAGGAGAGAGGCAAAATGTATTTTGATTTTTTTTTAAATTTTAAGTTAAATTCATACATCTCATCTCATTTTAAGTTAAATTCATACATCTCATCTCATTTTAAGTTAAATTCATACAACAGCTCAACAGCAGAGGATCTAGCTCCCTTTTGGATACACGTGAATGAGAAGACCTAACCAAAATTCAATTTTCAACCATTTACTTTGATGTGAACAAAAGAATAAAATATAGAAAGAAGGAGATAAAAGAGAAACAGATAAGAGGAAAATGAGAAGTTTCATCCATAATCAAAAACTTAGAAATAAAAATTTCAAACCCTTTACCTATGATAGAACGATGGATTGACAATGAGTTGGAGGTGGGGAAACAATAGAATGATAAGGAGGATGCCATAGAACACTAGCGAGCTGCTTTGTGATGGCAAGATTACAACAGGAAGAAGGAAGGGGAAAGGAGGAAGGGTTTGTATGTTAAGATACTTTATGCTTGATCTTAAGGATTTTCTTGTAAAATAGGAAACTATAATTAAATTTTTGTTACCATAAAAATAGACATTTAGTGTCCACTTTAGTCACTACTAAAGTTACCTTTTAAACCTTTAGTAGTGACAAAAGTCACCCCTAAACTTTTTTTTGGAAATTAATGACGTACATTAAAATTAGATTATCATTAGTAAAAATTAAAATAGAAACATTAAATCAAATGCAAAATATATAAATAAGAGAGGTTATACGCATTGAAGTATATCCAATATAGTAAGAGTTTTCATTCTCAAAAACAACACGAAGTGAATGACATTCTTTTAAACTATATGAAAAGGTTTTATACATCTTAACATCGTGTAAATATTGGGTAGTTTTACCTATAAAAACAATTTAGTTTAATTGGCACTGCAAAAGAAAAAAATATCGACTGTTAATACAAATAACATGACTATTGAAAAGCAATTGGTTGAGTATTTAAATGTGGAAATTAATACAAATTGTAAGAAGTAACCTTATTTGTATCAATTTCAACATGTAAAGAATCAACCTCTTCCTTTTTCATTGTTCATTAAATGTTCAAAAAAGGGCTTTTTTTTTCAATTCTAGATTTTCTTCCCATTATGAAAAGGAGAGTAAATTCTTATTCTATACATGACTTGGAGAGAGACTAAAAGTCCTCCTATTCTTCGTTTATGCAAATTCAACATTTCAAGTTACTCTTCCTAAGTCTTGAGCTAGAATGAGAAACTATTCCTAGAGATACACATCCACAAGATCTTGAATGATAGTCTCACCATTATAAGTGTCCATACCCAAAGTGTATGATGTAAACATTTATACTGATATGAATATCGTCCAAGATCATGATTGTGTAGCCCAAATGATGTAGTTGTCATTCTAGTTCAAAAATAGGAAATATTAACTTAAAATTTTTAGTAACATACTTTGCATGGATGAAGAAGAGGATTGCGAGTCTCTCCCAAGTAATGTATAAAATGAAAATTCATTCTCATTTTTTAGATGAGAAGAAAATTGCATGCTAAAAAATTCTCTCATTTCGACTTCCTACACTCCATCCTCAAAATAATATAATCATTCCACCACTTCATAATAACATGAATAGGCCAAACCTTCAACAATTTAGGACATGTCATTAACACCCATAGACTATAAATTATAAACCAAAACTCCTAAATGTAGAGAAAGTAAAATTTTGATTCTTCCAATTTGATCTTCAATATCCTGTACTGCATTAGTTAAATGAATGAAGGTTATGCTATATGATCTTACTGTGGATAACTTCTTTATGGGAGATTTAGTTGAAAGAAAAGCAGGTAAGGATTTAAATAAGTTAAAGGTTAATGGATGGTAAAAGTGCATTTAAAAGGCCTACCAGTGCATAATAGGAATGTAGGATGATGTTGGTTAACAAGATCCTAAATTGCAAACAAAAAGTAAAACAAATGACATAATATTAAGTGGTGCCACAAACATTACTTGTAAAGTACCTTAGGTTGCTCCCTTTTTTCATTATAGGTTTTCAAAAAATGTTATGTACTAAGAGGTAAACATTTTAGAAGATAAATATTAGACATTTCTAGCAGGCAAAAGTAGATAAGACAAAGGCTCAACTTATCACTTATAAGTAGTAAGCACAATCAACTACAACCAATTCCATAACCTTGAAATGTTAAAAAATACATAAAGAAACCTTATGAATACATAATCAATAGAAGTTTGGGAAATTACAGGGTCATTATATGCAAATAGGTTTTAGGTTTGTGAATCTCAAGATGCCTTTCTATCAATTAATATATATATATATATAAAAGAATAAAACTTAAAGACTAGTCAAAAGTAGGGACTATAAAATTATTTAATCCTTTAACATAAAGGAAATATCTACAAAATGTACAAAAGAATAAACAATAAAGGGAAAATGAGTCACTTATGTGCCACATGACCCCATTTAGTCCTTCGCCATATTAGCTATAGTTAGTTACTTTTAATCTCACTATTTGGGTTGTTGGATAATATCTGTCATGCCTAAAACTAGGGATGGGATCGACACAAAATATAAGATGATCTTGTGTCCATAAGTTTGACCAAAATATTTAGAACTTTATTGTCTTACTATGTTAATCAAAGGCCCTATAATATAGATGTAACTTTCTACTTTAAATACAAGGATACTTTCAGAATAAACTCTTTTCCACCATCATACATTTAATTCCATTCATATATGTTATATCAAAGAATTAATTTTTCACTTACATTGTCCACATGAAATAGGACATGGTATCCTCTGTAAATTGAGCACCATGGATATGCCTACAATATTCAGATAGTCACATCCTGCCTCTAGTTTGTGGAACAAACATCTAGAGTACAAATATAAATGTATAAATACAACAAACCATTAACATTGGAAAAATTAACTGCTAGCTCTTTATTAACAACACTCTTGAGTTAAACCAGAAAAGCATTGGATATTGTTCCTATATTTGCAAAATTAAAAAATGGAATGTGTCGCATTACTTAGTGAGTAGAAAATAATGCAGAATAACTAAAAGGATAAGTGAGACAAAATTTTCCTACTAAGAATAAGTTTTTTTCTTTGGCTGAAGTATTATATAACAAGAAATTTAAATGAAAAGTTTAGACACTTATTGTGAATAATAATAAATAACAATGTTTAAACTAAAGTATTTCATTTTTTTTTTAAAAAATGCAATTATAGAATAAATCAATATTGTTATAGTAGTTACTAGTAAAAGTATAACAAGAGATTTACAGACAAGTTCTATAATAATATTAGTTTTTAATTGATTTAAAAGTATCATACATAAAAAGTTTAAAATTCATTAAAAATATATTTAGGACATATAAAGAAAACTAAATTTAGACCACACAAGAATACTTACATACGTATAATTCTTTCTGGTTGCATAATTAATTCAAAACATTAAAGAGAAAATTACCAAGACTAATTTAGGTATTTAAAATAAATTGTCAAGTAGCAATTGAAAACAATTAAATATCCATAGAAAACAATCAAGTTCCATACCAAATATACTTACATATAAACCTTCTATGGGGAGGTTTGTGGAGAATTCTAATATCTAACACATATTATATTATAACATGGACGCAAAGCTTGCGAATGTAAATAGCCAGATATCCAAATATGAGCACTCAGCCCATAAACAATTAGAGAGCATCTAACTCAGTATCCTTTGGGTACTCCATCATGAAAACTACGTGATAAAAATTTAGGGTGAGCAAAAGATTAATAAGATTGCTATTAGTGACTAACATTTTATACAATGTTGCCTTATATATATATATATAGTATCACATAATAAGTAGAATTCATATACCAAAATCTCCCAAATAAATTATTCTGCACTAAAATTCCACAATTGATATTGCATTTCATAGGCATAAAACATTTAAGTAATACCATAAAAACATTTGAAGGCATATTTATCACTTTCAAATTTCTAAAAGTAACACTTAGTTATCGTATCAGTTCATATCCATTTTAATAAAACAACACACAAAGTATATTATAATATGAAAGATTTAATATTATTAATAGTAGATATACAAGAGGTACTACCTAAAATACTTATCCCAATAAACATGCAGAATGCAAATAAAAAATAATAAAAAGAAAAAGAAAGTTAAAATATATCATCCTTTATAATCTACTTACAATTATTGTCAAATGTTAGAAATCCTTCAACCTAAACCACCATCACACCCCCTCAATGGGTACAATCAAAAGATGTTCCTAAAACACATTGATGACATATTACCCACTAATATTTTTTTAAACACACATTTAGCTCTATCGGACATACAAATTAGAGTTCACATTAAGTTCCAAGAGATTAATTAAATTTTCACTTCCACTGTTTATCAAGCTATACCATTTCCCAATTAATTTCTATTTCTAAATTAACTACAACTAGTTCACTATTCAACCTAAATTAATTTACTATCTAACTACTTCCTACAGTCAACATTAATATCAGCCTAGGTCATTATTTAATTACCTACAATTCCGCAATTGAGGTTATTTCACTTTACACAGTCAAGTTTGTAAATTTAGTTTATTGTAAATCTGTATATCAATTTAAGCAATTTACTACCCTTGTAAGATTCCTCAATTTCAATTCAACTCTGCGCATAATTTAGTTATTTCTTCGCTTAAATAAATTTTTACTTGCAAATAAGCTCCCAATTTAGACTATAAATCACATTAACTTACAAGTGAGTTCTCTCATCACAAAGATGGAAGAGCCAAAAGAATAAGAAGATGAATTTACCAAAGTTGATAAAGCTCAAGACTTCCAATTGCCCAAAAAACGCAGCTGCACAACCTAGTACGCTGCCTCACGTTGCAATAGAAATTTTTTGAAGCTGTGGGGGCCGTTTGAGCTAAGAGGCTTAAAAGAAATGAAGATGACACTCCAACACATCCTGGGACAGACCAGCATGAAACAAAGAGCTCAAAGAACTCACAATGCTCACTCTCACATCTACATAGGAGCTAACGATGCTAAGAGACAAGGAACGAAGCAGTGGCTAAAATTGATGGAAACCACAGCAACCGTATGAGATTAAAGAAGCTGCTTAAGCTAGGAAAGAGGGCATGGAGGGAACAAAGCGGCTGACCTTTCCTCATACTCGGCCAGCAAGGAGAAAACGGGAGAGAATGACGAATGAATGAAAAGGAATGCCACGGTTAAATTGGGTCGAATAAAAGGTAAATCCTAACTCTGTGATTTCAATTAGCTCACAACCCACATATACCCACGTTAATCATGCACCAAAGAGAATGAGAAAGCTCACAGATTGGGGTGAGCTCACACTTCTGCAACTGGGTAGCAGAACACGAAGGAGGAGAGAGAGGAGGGTGCCCATAAGGCATCAGCTCCTTCATTGAAATTGCCGTAGAAAATGGAGCATGATGGAGGAGAGAGAGTCATGGCTTCATGCGAAAGAAGGGAAGAAGTAGAACACATATCGGACGGTGAAACAGAGAAGGTAAAGCTTTGCAAAGAAGTCTTTGAGACTTGTTATAGAAGAATCACGTGATCTGAGGTGATAAAAATCTTTAAGGACCAATTGCCAAATGTGGAAAACGGCTAGAAGCAAATGAAGGAAATGGCAATTTGGTTACTGTACAAAAGCTTACAATAACAATATAACAGATGTAGGAGGGAAAATCTGGTCTTTAATTATTTTTCTCTTCTTGTTTTTTCCCCAGAGGGCAATTTGGCAAACTTGAATAGAAGAAAATAATAAATGTAGTCTGAGCTTAGTTGGACCCTAAGTCCTAAAGGAGTATAGGATAATTTTATTGCCGCTAGAGCTACGACATTACTAAGTTTTGACTGTCTGCTTAATTTAATTTAAACACTCCCTTGGGTAATGCCATGCCCAAAATAGTTAATTAGTTATACTAAGATTTTTATTTGCATTAGGCACTTATTTCCTTATATTAATTCTTTTCCTTCACCTAAATTTATTCTCCTTAATTTAATCTACATCTGACTTTCTTATTTGTTTATTTTTCAAACTTTGGTTATTACAATATCGGAATCAATATGTAAGGTAAAAAGATGTAAATGACCATTTTTTAAAAGTAAGGATTCAAATGATAACCGGTAAAAATGTTAAACTAAAATTATGTTTAAGGAGATATCTATACAATGGATTTGATTATACCTCTTAACCCTATCTATTTGATCTTGAAAATAAATCAATAAGCAAGTATGATCAATAACCAGACTATCATAGAAGAGAAGTATAAAATTAGTCAGGTTACAAAAATTAGATGTAAAAAAGTTTCTCCAGCGACATTCAAATAGTGTCCTCTTGAATGATGTGATGTTGTTCAATTTTTGATAAATCAATAAGTATGATCAATAACCAGACTATTAGTGTTTGTTTGGACAATAACCTAAGGGTGACTGAAGATAGGGGCATATTATTTTTCCAAAGCACTTTAAGACAACTAGCAAATGTAAAAGGGAGAGGAATATTTTTCCAAGATTTGAATCATGGTCTTTTATTGACTCTGCACAATTTGGCTTCGAAGTTCCGACTTATTACAATTCAAGGATCCCTTTGCTGAGTTTTCTAGTCAGGAAGCATAGTTCTTTTCTTGTTTCCATGTTGTTTCATTTTCAATCCACAAGAGGGATTAGATGACTCCTGTGTTATTTAGCTTGACTCCCCCTCCCCCCAAAAAAAAGCCCTAAGATCTTTACTACTAAAGAACAAAAACTCAAAATTACATCCATGCCAATTGAAGGAAATCCAACATCATTTCCTACATGAGAACCGCATCAAAATGACTTGAAAGGAAAAGTAAAATGCACAAATTTAACTAATCATACCAAAATGTAACTGATAAAATACTATACCATATGATGGGGGATTGGCGATGATTGCATCAGCTTTGAATGGAGAACTAGAATCAATATCAGGTTCCTTACAAACTGGAAGAAGAGAGTTAATGATTTAAAGAATTTGATTTCATTGAATGTGTATCTCAGAAGGTCTTAATGGCAGGAAGCCCTTATTTTTTACCATATCTGCTCCAAAAAGAACTTAAATATGTAAAAGCAAAATAGTAGAACAACTATAAAGACAATAGTTATTAAATTCTAAGATCTGATCTAGACAATTGCTCAACATGTTATATATATATATATATATATCTTAGGAACATTTTATTAGAACAAACTGAATAGACAACAAGAAGAAAAAAGATAAGTCCTTAAAGGGAAAGAGAGATAAGATTGGTAGAAGAATATGAATACATAATAGACTCATCACTCCCAGCTTTCTATCAAATCAACCTCTCACTCTCTCACTATTAAAGCATATGTGAGTGTCCAGAGACCAAACTCCCTATGGAGAATAAAAGTAGGAAGGAGCCTTTAACTTTCCTTGCTTAGGATTTAGAAATGTTATCTTTGTTTCTCTAATTGGATATTGGAGCACATAAGGTTCTAAAGCCACCAACCCCACATCCTATAACTCAATAATTGAACTAATAATTGAGAAATTTTTTCAAGCGTTGATAAGTATTTGTCTGGGTTTGCTAATTTTGACCAAATTAGAAAAATAAATCAATCAAAATTCATACTTTATTATTTTAATAAAGAGAGAAGTCCAAGTCTCTGTACTTTGCAGTTCAACAAATCTAAGTGATAGACAAGTTCACGTAAACACAAAAAACTTCTTTAATGCCTGTAATTAGTAATTGCAACAATGTACTTAGCTACGGATCTTTCTAAAATTTCATGGGATTTCTTAAGATTCCTTTTGCACAAGATTGACTTTATGCTAAATAATTCTTAATAAGAAATTCCAATTTTGTATAAACAACCAAAAATTACAAAGCTGAACGATTAGTAGGAAAATTTACCATGGTGTTCCCATTCATCATAAGCATATCTCTCATTTGGATTGGACCTACACCCTTAAGAGTAATTAAGTTGTTAAAAAAAAGTGAACATGTATTACATGTAGCAAAATAGGACACTCCATAACTATGAATCCAATTCTAGCATCAAACTAAATAAGCTTGCAACACATTTTGCGAAAAATCAACATGCCAATGCAATGACAGTATTTTAAGTGCAGAATTTCAGACCCAAGAAGAGTTTAACAGTAAAGGGTGTCAAAACTTTGATTCCAAAAACCATAAGCCAAACTCTCCCTTGTGTTTAGCTAATCTCTACAGCCATTGCTTGTATTGGGTTTTATGACCATCAATATTATCAAAATAAAAGGAAATAAGTTAATATTAATAATTCTCTCTTACAATACTACTGTCAAGATCACTGAAGTTCAGATGAAAATAACAAGAGGACAGAAAGCATAGGCAACCCTTGATAGGAGTAAAGACAAATTTTGTATTTAGAATATAAGTAAAACTAAAGAAGAATGCGAAATCAACTTATAAAATTTAGAAAATTCTGATTCAAGTCCATTGTTGTATCCCACAATTCCAAAGAGAAAAAAATAAATTAACATGCATTACTTATAGAATAGGAAATAACTGATACAATATAGAAAAAAAGGGAGGAAAGTCTTACATGGAGGAAAGTCAGTGTGCTTGAAAAGGCCAGCCATTCTCTTGTAATCAATGGGGTTAAGGGCTGTAGTGACAACCTCAATGAGAACTTGGTCATCCTTAACTTGAGGTGAGGGAACATTATGATCAAAATTTATAAATACAAGCTTTCTAAGGAAGATAAAAAAAAAATTGGCTTGTGTATAGAAAAAGCATGGACAATAAGCATTGTAAAGTATATAGATTATGAAACTTATAATTACGCCCAATAAAAGTTTGCCTCTAAAAGTCTTTGTTGAGAATAGATCCTAGGAGGTGTTGATCCTTGAGATATTGACTGTGCTTTCACCTCAATAGAGTCCAATGGCACTAAGTTTAACATGTGTATATAACATGTCTATAAAACACTCGATGTCATGGAAAGCTATTAAGAGGAAAACATTATTCAAGTGATTTCTCTACTTTAGGCTTGTCACAGTCTCCATCATTATTAAGGGGTTCATTTTTAGTAATGAACAACCAACATGAAGTCAATTTTAGACTAAATTTCAAGATAAAAAATAAAAACTCCTAAAAAAAATTAAATCATGCTATAACATCACATTTGTCAGCTAAATCCACTAGTGCCTTCCTAGTATCACCACTTCCATTAAAGTACTTATTTCAAAAATATTCAACAAGAAGCAACTCAACCATTTGAAGATCAAAAACCAATTACAAAAACTCCCTCAAAACATAAATAAATGCTTGTGTGATGTTATATGTGCATTATAAATCACATATACAAGCCCAAAAAAAAGGATTGGAACCTTACATAAATGAAGGTGTCATGATTGAAAAATCCGTAAAGAAAGAAAGAGGAGCTCATTAATAAGGTGGAAAGGGAGAGATGAAATGGCCTAAAGTATGCAAATTGAATGTTTTAAAAGATAAACCCAAATCATCTAATATAACATTCAATTTAATCATGGATCATAGCATGAAAGCCAATTACAAGAACTCCCTCAAATCATGGAAAAAGTAATACATGGATAACTATTGACAATTGGAAATACAATAAATTAAGCTAAGAAAAAGAGTCATAGATACATAGCATGAAATTTTATAGTTAAGTGAACTAATAGTATATTAATCTTGTATAGGAAGAGAGCTTTATGTGTATGGGTAAGCACATTGGAACCATTCATAATCATCTTTAGGCCTAAAAGACTTTAGAACTTTGAGGTGTCTTAAGCTTAAGTTGAAGGAGTAAAGGTCAGGGCTCCTTCTAGAATCTCTAAGCTAGTTATGCCTTAAAGTTCAAAACCACAGTGTCTTCTATAATGCACATAGGAGAAAAACTAGGTGAAAGATGATTAATCTTTGAAATAATTGACCAAGAGCTTCTATTGTAGGATGATACATTAAAAACCCATAATTGAACTATATAAGGCTTATAGTGATCAATGCTATGAAATATGGCCCCTGCACTACCATTGTAAGCCAGTAAAGTATGGAAGGTTGGATATCCTGGTCTTATTGAAGGTACAATCTAAGAAATTATAAACAATGATTGACCCTGTAGCATCAATCCCATCAATGTTACCTTCTAGGTTCTAGGCTAAAAAGATATCAAAAGTCAATGTATGACTAAAAGCATGGTTGGGTTTAAATGACATCGCTTAGAAAGTTGTCATTTCTTCTCTTTAAGGTAACAAGTGGTCCTATATACATCATTGTAAACATCATGTAATCTTGTGAAGAGTATGAAAATGAAGTAGTCATTGAGCAAAGGATTGAAAGAGAATATACATAGATTGAATTCCAAAAAAATTAAGGAACACAAAAAAAGATCAGCAATAAAGGAAAGAAGATTGTGAGTTTCAAAAAAAAAAGAAGTAAATGATTGAATTACTTACATGCTTTTGGTTGCTCTGTAAGGTTAATGAGTCTCTATACATCTTATTTGTCATTGGGTTAAAGATCTTGAAGAATGATGTGTAGTCAACTAAGCAATTCTTAAGACAGACAAAATTATTGGCTGAGCAAATAAATGTTATGAAAAAGTCTTGTTATTGCCTTAAAGGGATGTTTAACTTAATTATATTAAAGCTAGTTGTATTAACTTTATATATCTTAGGTGATATGTCATCTATTCCAATATACTTAGTTTTCAACAATAATGACAGAACATGTTCCATAATAATGTATCTGTAGCCAAGAAATTTATTTAGGAAGTAAGAACCCAAAAAAAAAAGCATTACTTGTTTTATTCAATTACATGTCCTTTATGGGAAAGAAACCTAAGTCTAATTTATCCCTTTAATTTAATTATTAATATTTTTCACTTATTATTTTGAATTTCCATTATTTCAATTTTTTAAATTAATGGATATTACAAAATTCTTTCCATACTTGTAGGACCCACAATGGTTTCCACACTTTCTTCAAAATAAGAGAAAACTAAATGGGCTCAATGGCTACTAGCTACCAATTAATAAGGCATCCTACTTTAGATATTAGGTAGGAGTAATGTGATTTTCTTATTCCTTTTCCTTTTTCAACTCTGGTATTTGTAAAATATTTTCTAAAGAATGGCAAGATGTGTGTAAAGGCAAAGATTATTATGAATTTGTAAGGCAGGTGATGTCTAGAATAGTAAAACTTAAGAGAGCTTATGGCACAGTTACATATTATATAGGGTCATCAATACTATGTTTTCCTTTACATGCCAATCTTAAAGCCCTTAACTAGTATCCCAATAATATGTGGGGCTCTGCATAAAGTCCTTAAATTGGGGATTAATATTTTAAGAAATTGCTCTAAACTTAGAATTGTGCATAAAACCACATTGAAGATTGAAGTTAAAGCATGTTAAAAGCAATGAAACAGCAAGCCTCATCTTCATCCAACATCTTAGCACAAAGTCCAATTAAAAGCAATATCAAATCACATTAATCATCTAATACCATTTAATAGCAAGCATCATCTAGCTCAACATCTTAGTGTAATAGCCGATAATTTAAAAACTAAACTAAACCTAATAAACTGGTACGAGAATACCCTAAAACAAGGCAACTTAAGTTTAAATAAGTTTAAAATGTTAAGTGGAACATCTTAAAATATGTTTTAGAGCCTAAGGTTAGCCTAAAACCAAAGTCAAAACGGCCAAACGAAAAGTTACAGAGGCCAGTGTCATTTTTGTAAATTTGGGCAACTTTTAGAAAACTCAAAGGAAAGATCTTAAAATGAAAAAATTGAACTCCTAAAAATTATAAGAACCCCTAGAATGGTTAAAACCCCTCCAGTATGCATTTTAAAGTGCCAGTTGACTAAAACTTTGACCAAATAGTTTAGTAAGACTTTAAATCTAATTTAGGTGAAACCAAAGGCATTTTATAAATTATATGACCTAAATTTTATGATGGAAAAAATAGTTCTCAAAAAGGAGTTGAAATGAGCCCAAATGGAAAGAACCAAGATGAAGGACTAAATTGAAATTTTAAAAAGTGGTATAAGTGAGTCTTCACCCCTTTAAAATCACATCCTACTCTTTTCCACTCTCTTAATTGACATTCCTCTGGTCCAAAACAGATTCAAGGGCAGTTTTAAGAGGTGCACTAAGTAGGAGAAAGAAGAAAAAGAAAATCCAAGCAAAAAAGGTAAGAATTCAATACTTTTTCATGCCTTTTTCACCAAACTTCCTCTCCTCTTTCTCCTCTCTCTTCTCATGGTTTTGGTGTCTTAATTGGGGCTGTTGCATGGCTAGTTCAGTAGAGGGAAGAGAGAATTTGGAAGAACTCTTGGAAGCTTGTGAAAACTCTCTTGGAAAGCTTGAAAATAAGGTAAGAAACCATGGCCTAAGTTGCTTCTTCTTGACTTTTCCCATGCTCATGTTTCAACCAGACCTACAAATATATGTGAAGGACTTTATTTTGATTTAAACTTGATATGAGATGGGGTTTTGAAGCATAGGAATCATATGGAGTCATTAGGATTCAAAAAGAATCAATAGATAACAAGTTATAGAGATTAGGGTTTTGGTTGCACCTAGGGATTTATGGAGCTTTCTAGTGATGATTTAAATAGTATAAGACCATGTTTGAGTTCTCAAGATATCTAGAAAGCTTTACAAGTGATAAATTCCATAGGAAAACCAACAAAACCCTATAGGCTCTCAATATGCCCTATGTTTTGACCAAAGAGGGGAGATGATACCTAGGAAGAGTTTTCTTTGATTCCAATGATAGAAGTGGTCTAGAAATGAGTAATAAACATCAAAAGAACCATTAGTTTGAATTTAGAAACCACATTCAAAAAGTTAAAAGTTTAGAATTCCTTTTAGGCATAAAGAAGCAACTTAATGTTTGGCTCCTTAAATTAAGTTTGTAATGACTCTAATGAGTTTAAATGGAGTCATGTGACTTAGATTGAGTGAAAAATTGGAGCCAAGACCATAAGTCATATGAGTTGCTTCATTATACCCTTGTATAGAACCATAAGTATGGTATAAATTAGAAATAGCATATATAGACTTTATGTGAGACTAGAGATGGCTCCATTGATATGTTTGTGTCTTGTTTGATGTGTCTAAGCCAAGCAAACCAAGCCTCCTCCAAGTGCATGTATGAGGCAGAACGAAGGAGATAAGGAATCAAGGAAGAGATTGTGTTTCTTGAACAAGGGTAGCTCTTCATCTTTTCTTATATGCATTTCTTAGTTGTTTAATTATCATTGAATGCTTGTATGTATGTTTGAATCATGAGACATGTCTCTAGCTATTGATTTGATGTTTTGGTATCATTATGCTTCTTGAATTATTTTTTGAATGTGAGATTGCTCTTGATAAGTGAGGTTGTACCAAAAGTCCCTTGTATTGGGTGAAGTGAAGCCAAAAGTCCCTAAGAATAGGTGAAATAAGGCCAAAAGTCCCTAAGAATAGGTGAAATAAGGCCAAAAGTCTTAAGAATGAGTGAGACTAAGTCAAAAGTCCTTAGAAAAAAGGTGAGGCTAATCCAAAAGTCCCAAATAATAAGATGAGACTAGACCAAAAGTCCTTAGAATTTGACCTTGATTTTGACATATTTATATGATATTGAAAACATGATTTGTTTGGTCCTTAAAAGTGTTTGATGCATAGTTATATTTTTTGACATGATTATATGCCATGAATTCTTATTTGAAAGGGTGAAAGAGTTATTGGGATTCTTTGAATTTCACTATCCCTTACTTTCCATCTACTCTTGTTTAAGTGAAGCCCAAGGAAGCAAGAATGGAGACCAAAGAGTCTAATTTGTATTACTTTGACAATAGGATGGTTTTTTATGTAATTTGATGTCAAAGTATGTATGTATAAATTATTTATGAGTTGTAAAACTTGATCATATGTAAAAGTATATGGATATGTTGTATGTAATGAATATGAAGCCAACTGTATGAGAATGTATGACTTTGCCATCCTTGAGCCATGGTATGCTTATGTATAAGAACAAGTAGGATGATGAATTTAAGTTCCATGATAATTTGACCTATTTTGATGCTTTTATATGCTGTTTTTGAACTTTTGAATGTGCTCAAGTGGTTATGATTCATGTAGGAAGCCATTTGGTACCATTTGATGCCATTTTAACTCTATTTTGGACCATATTCTTACTCTGACCAAAACTAGACCAAGTGGACGAATTTTGGCATGAGATTTGGCAAGCAAATAGATCTCATCTAGAGCTTTTTATAGTGTTCAAGAGTACTATTTTTAGAGCTTTGTAAAATTTATTATGATTTTTCAAAATTGGCTTAATTTAGCGAAAACTATCAATGTACTATTCATTTAGTCAGTTTGGTTTTTGATATCTTTGAGGGGCCAAATAAAGTCCCATGCTCATAAAATTTTACAGGAATATAGTTGGCTTCATAATCTTTCTATAGCCAATTTGAAGTTCTGTAGAGTGAGATATGAATTTTTGAAGTTGCTGATCTACTATAGGACAAGATTCAGACTCACTTACTATTCCATTAGCATTTTGTGAGTCAAACAATATTTTTTTGATCTGAAATGTTTACAGTAGTAAGATGATATCCTAAAATTTTCAGAAAATTTTAATTTGCATAATTTGAAATTTTCTAGAATTAGTTATGCATTTTTAAAGTTTAGGTAAGAATATGGAACCTATGGAAATACAAGTGAAATATTGATTTTGTTGTATATGGTCCAAACTCAAAATGCATGTTTCAAATTGTGATGTTTCTGGTTGAATAAGTGTGTTATGGATGAGAGATGAGTTTGGTAAGCCCAAATGGTTCATTTGACTAAAAATTAATAAATTTGACCTATGATGTCAGCACTTTCTGTTGCTAAAAGTAATGATTTTATGGAAATATATGCCTTAGGCCAATTGTGCTACAAATTAAATGACATGTATATGGTATTACACTTAGCACCAAGTTAAGCTCAAAAGCAAGATTAATTTATGCTAAAATCTATAGGACAACAAGCATCACTTTAGCTTGGTGTTTTTGCACCAATTTAATTTCAAGAGCAAGATTAAATCACCATAGAGCAACAAGCACCATTTAGCCCAACATTTTCAACTTAAGCTCACAAGCAACATTAATTTATGCTAAATGCCATAGAACAGCAAGCAAGCTCTAAATAGGTTTTAGCTAAGATACATATTACTCTTATTCAATAAGAAAGGGTGAAAGTGATCCTTCATATACTCCATGCACAATGATTCAAGTAGAAGGGAACCAAGCTTGTTTTAAGGATTTTCAAATATGGCTACTTGTGCTAATGCTCGACAACTTTTGAGCAATAAAAGTGACCATTTTTGTCAAGCAAGTAATCTTGGAGATGAACTTAGGTCCAAAATTGCACATTCTAATACTCATTTTTCATGCCCATACTTAAATTCAAGTATATAAATTTTGTGCGTACCCATAAGATATAAGTAGTTTACCCAACCTTACATGTGAGAATACTAATCACCATGACCTATCAGTCCTCTGCTTGCAATTTTATAGTTTCTTCTCCACCACATGATTCATTTCTCTTGATTTTTTAGGGACATATTTTGAAAGAAAAAGCTATTATAATGATTTGAGAGTGGTATTACTGAAAGAAGACAGATGAATCACTAATATGATTGATTCCCTTTATATTTATTATTTTTTGTCAACCAAATTTTATTCAAAGATTGATATTAATTCTAGTGTTGACGTCACATTTAGGTAACACATGTTAGACTATAGTTGATATAAGTTTCTAAATATATGACTAAAATAATTTGTAAAAGTATGTAAGAATTTCTTTAACAAGCCAAACATGAATGTGCTTGCATACCTTTTATTATTATTATTTTTTTCCTTTAAATTGAATTCATTAACATGGAATGAACCATAGTTAGATCAACAAAATAAATTTGGGTCATTGCATGATGGGATAAATTAAAAATAGATTTATAAATTATTTTTCTAACAATGTCAACTGAAAACAAGTAATAAAAACTTATTAGAGGAAATGAAACATCTATCTCTAGTAAATGAAAGGTAAGTTACTTTCTTCATTGTATCTTTTCCCATATCCTTGTTCTTGTTTCATTTGGTAAGTAAATAAAGCATGTTTCCCAATTGTTTCTTAGGAAAAAGAAAAAGGACAAAGATTCAAGACTTAAAGAGTATAATTTGCTTTAAATCTAATGCTAAGCTTTGGAAAGTTCACCCCTAGAATAAGAATGTAAGTAGAATAAGAACTCATTCAAAGATATGTGTAAATATAGTTTATTTAGTCCATAATCTCCACAATTAATGGTAATGCAAAGCAAAACACAAAAAGGAAAATTCAATATCAAAATCAGAAACTTTGTGTAAGTAATAAATTAAGATTTCAATTCCTTCTTTCCAAAATCAATTGATTTTATTTCCATAAGAAAAGACGGTGGGGTGTAGTTGATTAAGTCTTGCCCATTTTGTTTATCTTTTCTTAACCATAAATCGAATATAATTTTAGAGAAGATTTCAATTCAGAGGAGAAGGAGACTAACTTGTCTAACGACGAGTGTGGTCACTAAAATGAATGGTCGAAACTAACTCTAGTACCCTTTTATAATGGTGGCTGAGCTTGAAAATTAATTCCCTCAGTGTTGACTACAAGCTATGAGAATGGAGTGCCTACTACTTTATTAGGGATCCACAATGAGGAGAAGTGGGAGATAGAGATAAAGGAAAAGGAAGCTTTCCATGTGTAGTTGGTCACATAGAAGGTGAGGGTTTTCAATTGAAGGGAATTAGAAGAGCATGCGGATTCTCTACAAAGGCCAAATAATTGCACATCTCTACTCTTACTTTGACGATGCCATTTTCCTTCATTAATTTAGCTGAAGTTAAAGTCCATCTAGGACATTGGTTGGAATCAATTGTGGCTATTCCTTCAATATAATCTTCCTCACTATCCTTGCATGAAACCATCAGATGCATCACACAGAGGTAGGGGCAACTGTTGTGCCAAAAAAAAGAAAGCCTTATAAATCCCTTACTTCCAAAACTCATGGAAGGCTCTGCTAATCAATGTCTTGATTTTTGGAAGATAGGATAAGGGTATTTATATATTTCTTCTTCTTCATCTTCAATGCCTTTTGCATTTGCTTTTGTTGATTGATTTGTGCCATGTTGTTGTTTACATTGCTCATTTGTTGAAAATTTCCATTTTTTTTCTTTAGTGGGTATTTATTTGATAAGTGCAAGTATTATAGGAGAAGATGCAAGATTCGAGCTCCTTGCTACAATGAGATTTACTTTTGCTATCATTGTCATAATGAGGCAACAGTATTCCATGATTATTTCCTTTGTATTCTTTCATTCTCTACTCAAGTTTCTTGCATTTAATCGATCTAGATTCATATTGTTTCCTCAAAGCATGTTGAGCATTATCTATGATCAACACAAACTCATACGCCTAGATGTTGAACAAGTAGGATAAATAAAATTTCTTAACTCTCAAGATTTTTTATTCTTAAGAATAAATTTTGTATTTTGTTTTGTATGAGTCATTAACAAAAAATGATAAGAGTCATGCAATTTTTACATTTCATTATCGTTTCAAGTTGTTTATGCAGTTTACGACACATAGTAACTAGCATGTTTTATTTTATTTTATTTTATTTTATTCCAATTTTAATTGACAACAATGGTTTTGTTTACTTTCAGGTTTTAGTTTTGTTTTATACTTATTCATTCTTTCTTATTCTATAAAGGTTGCTTAGGTTTGCACAAACTGTGATGTCAATAGAGATTATAATGGAAATTATACACAAACCTTAAACTTTTAAGCTGAAATGGCCTTTAACATTTAACATGCAATTATTTGGTCAAGAATATCTTATACTTTAACTTTGATGTCTCTATCTCACTTACTGGTTCATTTCCACATTATATTAGGTTGAAGCAACTGTTTTCCCTAAAGATTATGGGGATAGAAAGGTAAAATGTATTCTTTGAATACTTATCCAACACCCACTTCTATTTTTTCTCCATTCCACTATCTTTTTCTATTTATTTAAGGTTTCTCCATTCCAATAATGAGTTGAAAACGTAGTAAATGATTTGTTTATTTAACACACAACCATTAACATTGTCCAAGGCATGTACAAGCTAAAAATACCATGCAAAATTAATGTAAATAAGAAATTATGTATGAGTTTAAACTTGTATAATATTTGGCTATGGCACTTTGGAATGTAATTATAAGACAGTCTGTAATAATAAAGAATCGCACTGCACATGTCAAAGGACACATGTAAATACCAATACTAAGGAGTTGGCTTAGTGGTAGAAGCAAGTGGTGTGTAGTTGAGACATTACATATATAACATCATTCATTCAGAAATTTCAGAACTTCATCAAGGACTAGCATGCATCATTCACTTGAATAAAACTAAGCTGCATGTATTATCTAATGTAGGTTTGGATACTATGTAATGACTTCAATGACATAACTAAAGTTTACTTCCACATTATTGGGCAAAATGCACAACCACTAATAGAATAGGGATGAAGTTTTTTATCCATGGTAGTAATAGGGCTAAAATGGAATATAAACACATGATTTTGGGGTATTAGAAGGGATAGCTCATATTTACTCGCAACTAACAAACCAGACATACTCTCAGATTAGCCCAAAAATATAGGATCAAAAAGCACCATTTCATTAAACATGAAATAATGCATTTTGGCATTGCAAGAATGTGGTGTGTGGCTAGCTTTTTGATTGATTGAATGGTTAGAATTAAAACAAGTGCAAGGATGTACAGCTGCTTCACTTTTACAAAGAAACCCAATGCAATTAGAGGAAGCATGGGATGACTAGACAACAACATTTTAGGTTTAAAAATACAGGCAACTGGGTATAGGTCAGGTCTTGGGTCTCTTTTTGTTTCCTATGAAACCCATGGCGTCATGACTTTAAGGCTTGGAAGTTGCGACACCCAAGGCTACTACCTCAAGACATAGGGAGAAAAATTTTCACTCCTTTTGCAGCAGCCAAAGTTGCCACAAAATTCACTTTTTATGCTGACAATAAGTCATCACAAAAAAAATTTAACTATGACTTCCACCAATTACCACAAAAGACATATCATAGGTTACTATAAAAATTGTTTTATTGGTGACTTTCACCATTTGCCACAAGTCACTTTTATGACGATCCATGGATTGCCAACTAAAGATTTTGACCCCTACTATTTCTTTATTTCTTTGCAAATAAATTTCAAGACATTATATGATGACTCTTGAAAAATTGCCACAAAAGACACTTAGTGGTAACATAAATGTTGACACTAAACACTTTTAGTAACATCTTTTTATGTCTCATGACTAAAATTTTTAACAAAAGAATATTGGAGTTTTAGTGACAACTTTTTATGGCGACTTTTTCTGTCACCACTAAAAGTATTGGTGTGTGTTTGCACACACATATGTGTGTGTATAAATCAATATATACATTAAGAGAAAAAAATTCTATGGATTTTGAATTATATTAATAGCCATTTGAGTTATCTTATTCTTTGTCATATTTTTATATAAATGGATTTTATGTAAATGAGTATTACACTACAAGAAAACAAGAAATTAAAGATGAAATTTTTTTTATTTTTAATCTATCACAATTTCGCCTTAAATCCATCTCAGCATGGTTATTTAAAAAAAAAAAAAAACACACACACACTAAGATTAGTTATGGGTTTAGAGATGAAATTTTTTGTCTCAAAAATTTTTGTCTCTAAGTTGTTGCAAAAATATTTGTTTTTCAAAAAAGAAAATTTGATATTATTTTTGGTCTCTAATTCTACTCAAAATGGTTAAACTAAGATTGGAGATGGAATTTTTCATCTTAAAATTTCAAAATTAAAGCCAAAATATTCCATCTCTAATTTTACCTTGGAATTAGCTATGGTGTCTTATTTATGGGTATAATAACTGCAGCTCAGACAAGACTTAACTATGATTGAATCAACCACACATTTTGTCATAACTGCAATTTGTAACAATGGCTTAGCTATAGTTTATACAAAACCACCGTTAGGCCCAATGGTCTAACTATGGTTTTTTAATTATAACTACAATTAAGCCATTGGGCCTAGTTGCAATTTGTAACATGTAATGACTCTAACTTCCAGTTCTGTGATTAAGTTTAATTAAGTGGTTAATAATCATTAATCAAGGCTTAAAGTCATTACAATTAAGATAAATTAGGAAAAGTGAAAAAAAAAATTGAACCTTAGTGTTATTAAGGTCATTAGCTAAGCAATCAAAATCATTTGGGATTAAAGTCATTCCAATTATCAATTAAAAGCCCTTAATTCATTTATCCATTAATTTCAACTCACAAAAACCTCTTACAAGTGTTTCTAAATCATTCCTTAGCACTATCATAGAAAACCAAGGTTCATAGGCTAAAAGTAGGAGTTTGGGAACCTTCATCATGACTTAAAACCATCCCACTGCGGCTAAGTTGGCTAATGGAACTTAAAAAACAAGTTTCACATTTTGCGCCACAGCCTAATATTTTTGTGCCACAGTGAAGTTGTTCTCAAGTTCAACCTCACATTTTTGCAAATCTTGCTACAGCTAGTTGGACCCTCGCCACGGTGAGCCTATATGGCACTGCAACCAAAAACACCCAATGGATCTACTATACAAAGTTTCACGATTTGCGCCGCAATGAAACTAGCTACTAGAACCTTATCACCCAACTCCCTTGACTTACGCCGTGAAAGAACATGTAACGTCGTGGCAAGGTTACTCTCTATTACCCTCCCTAGGAAACATTTTCATTTTTCACTACGGTGATACACCTCATGTAACACCATATTCACACAATTCATCTCATATTAATTCTAGTCACATTTCCTTGAACTACACAAGCTTTCAAGAAAATGGCATTAAAATATTGTATTATTTTTGTGTTACGTCGTAGATAAATTTTTCATTTCTTGTCTTGTGGACCATATGAAGTCATCCATCTTATTCTCATATTTAAATACAAAAATACAACTCAAAACCATCCCAAGAAGTGGCCAAGAACTCGAGCTAATGGAGTACATACATAAAAATAGCATGTACAACCTCCAGTTGGTATTTCAACTTTCTGTCATGAATTTTGAAAAATCATAACTAATTCTAGAAAATTTGAAATCAAGCACACTATACCATTCTAGAAAGCTACAGATGTTAATTTATGCTAAAAATAATTCCATACCATAATAGGGACATGTATCTACTGGAAATTGATAGAATAGTAACCAAGGTCTCCCATCACTATTGGTACTATCATAGAACTTAAAAAATTCATATCTCCCTACTCTGACATTCAATTGGGGTGATCTTGGCGGCCATAGAAATTTTATCATGTCTAGTTTATGCCTATAAAATGTTATGAGATTGGACACCATTTGACCCTTGAATGACACAGTACAAGAAACTGACCATATGAACAGTGCTTATACCAGAACAACATAAAAATGGCAACTTTGAAAAATTATAATTAATTCCACAGAGCTCTAAATAATCTGGTCTTTAGCTTTCTAAAAAACATTGGATGAGATCTATATGTGTGCCAAATTTAATGGTCAAATTCATTCTTTTGGTCAGATCTTGACATTAGGTTCTAAAATAGTCATTTTTGTGTCTTCAATGGGTCTAAAATGGTCAAAAACAACTTCTAAGACATCCATGGCCACTTGAGCACATGGAAAAGCACCAGAATGGTCTAATAAACATGTCCCAAAGGTGCACAAGCCCAAATTTCACAAACTCACACTCTCACCCCAAGGTATACACAAGAACACATAAGCCATATCTTGCTATTTAATGCCCAAAAGTTGCTATATCATACATATGACATCAAATCTCATTCATACACAATATATTCATATATTTACACGTGTTCATGAGGTCATAGATTATATACAGCATTAGATTACATCATATGTGTAATATCTGGTTCTTTGAAAATGAGAGAAAACGTAAGAAACGTAATGTACAGTTTCTCCGTAAACGAATGAAATTCACTGAATACAAAAGCAAGTCCCTCGAAAATGACTTAAGATCCCAAAAAATTTGGGAAGCATTCTAGATTCCTAAAAATGAGAATCCCAGGCTTAGATAGAAAGAAAAATGGATCTAGAATGAAAAAATGAATTATGACGAAAGATTGACGAAATATAAGGGTATTTTTGTCATTTTGAGCAAATTTTAGACTTCTCATAGGAAGGCTTTTTAAATGAAATTTTTGAGTTATTCGGGGTTCTTAGAGACTCTGAAAACCATGGGAAGCCCTGAGACAGC
The DNA here is from genome assembly GCA_026724425.1 of Erythrophleum ivorense. Taxonomy (NCBI): domain Eukaryota; kingdom Viridiplantae; phylum Streptophyta; class Magnoliopsida; order Fabales; family Fabaceae; genus Erythrophleum; species Erythrophleum ivorense. The sequence goes on from JAIUCV010000009.1 coordinate 19,203,163, forward strand.
TAAAGCCCCTCTAGTGGACATTTTTCAATGTCGGTTGACCCAAACTTTGACCAATTCATTTGGGAAGGTTTTTAATCCAATTTGGATGAAACCAAAGGCATTTTATGAATTAGAGGACCTAAATTTTATGATAGAAAAGACAGTTCTAAAAAAGGAATTAAAATGAGCCTAAACAAAGTAAACAAGTACATAGGGACAAAATCGTCATTTTGAAAAATTATAAAAGAGGCTTCTTAAGTAAGATTACACCTCATCACCTTCTCCAAGCTTTCATTTGTAGAAAAATGGGTAGCAATGGCTTGATATTAAGAGGGGAGAGAGAGAATAAGTTTAAGCTTTCGTTTAGGTAAGTAAATAGCCCCATTTCATCCTACGCCAGTTAGGAAAGTTATTCCTCTCTCCAAGAGCTCTCTAATGGTGATTTTCTTTTCTTGAAAACTTAATAATTCAGGTCTAATCCAAGATAAAAAAGAACTCTTTTTAAGAAATCAATCGGTGGAAAATAATCTTCGCGAAGAGAGCTCCGTTTTAAAGTAAGACTTTACTTGAAACACTTACAAAATCTTATGATTCCAAGCCATTTAAGCTTCGTTCTAAAGAGAAAAACTGAGGAGAGTTTTTCTTTATGTGTTCTTGATGGAATCAAAGGTTATGGAGTATGAGGATTAAGAATATACAACTAGAATTGAAAAGGGGGCTTTAGAATGCAAGATAGGAAGGCTAGGGTTTTAATTGCACCTTGAACTCTACCATGAATCCTAGCCATATTTTATGATGTTTAAGTGTTCATATGAGTTCCTAAGACACCAAGAGAGCTTTCTATATGATTCTCCTATCAAAGGAAGCAAAGAAACTCTAAGGATGCCAAGAAGAGTATATACTTCAGCCTAGAGTAAAAATGGCACCTAGAGGTAGTTTTAATTTATTCTAAGCTTATTTTTGAGTTATGTATGATAGGAGAGTATGAGAGGAAGCCTTGAAAAATTTTTAGAAACCATAGAAAGTGAGATGGCCTTGTATGTTCCATATTATGGCTTAAAGAAGCAACACCTAGCTAGGCTCTTTGATTTAATTGTGTGATGACTCCAAGATGATGTTTTCTTAAGATTGCTTCATTAAGTGCATTATGGAACCATAAAAGAGCCTTATGAGTCACCTAGCTTTTCTAGTAAATGTGTGGCCTTAGAATGTGATTCAAGAGTATAATTAGCTTTCATATGATGTGTCTAGGCCAAGAGAAATGATCTCCACCTCTTTGTGTGTGTGAGGTAGAGGGAGAAGACTCAAGGCTCAAGGAAAAAGTGTGCTTGTATGGCAAAGGTAGCTCTCTCTACCTTCTCTCATGCATGAATGTGTACTTACATTGTTTTTGAATGTGTGTATATATGTTTTGAGCTATAAAAGTATTTTTAGCATGAGCTTTTATTCCATGGTACCATAATGATATTTTATGCATTCAAATGATGCTTTATATGCTTGCTTTGGTTTGCTTGAGTGTGGAGAAGCCAAGAACTCTTAGCCATAGTAAGGACGAGCTAAGAACCCTTAAAGTTGGTTAAGACAAAGTAAAGAGTCTCCCAAGAGTGAGGTTGACTTCTAAGAGTAAGGTTGAGTCAAAAATCTCTCAAAGAAAATCGGTGAAGCAAGTCCAAAATTCACAAGTGAATGGGTGAGGCTAATTCACTCACTTGGCAAGCCTATATACGCTATGTATGACTTGATTAAATGCCAAGGATGTTTCATGAATGCTCACATATGTCAATATGCCCATGCATGCATTTTCAAGGCTTATATTGCATACTTTATATGTGATTGAAAGGGAGATGAGCTATTGGGATTCTTTGAATCTCATCCCCTCCTTTCCAATGACTTAACATGCTAGGTGAAACAATTGAGCAAGTTAATGGAAGCCACTAAGCTAAGGAAAGAAAGATTGACATCAAAGTGTATGAAATGGCTAAGTTTTATCTCTTTTGTATCCATAGATATGGCATATGGTGTAATCCCATGATGAAATTATTATGTATCCATTTCAACATGTGTAAATACCCATATATTTAATGTATGTATGAACTTTAGTGCCATATGAATGATAATGTAGTTTTTGGGTATTGAATGACAAAAGATAGTGTATGAAATCTTATGTATGGCATCAGGTGAGAGTGTGAGTTTGAGCAATCTAGGTTTATTTACCTTTTGAGACAAGTTTGGAGAGTCATTTTGGTGCATTCCCACGTGCTCAAGTGGTCATGGTTACCTTAGAACTTGAAATGGACCATTTGGACCCTTATATGACACAAAATGAGCTATTTTGCAACCTAATGTCAAGATCTTACCAAATGAACGAATTTGCCCATGAAATTTGGCACACATGTAGATATTATCTAGAGCTTTTTGGGAAGCTAAAGACCAGATTATTTAGAGCTCTGTGGAATTAATTATGAATTTCCAAAGTTGCCATTTTTTTTTGTTGAACTAATATAGGTAGGTCAAAAACTTTGGCTATGTCATTCATAGGACAAATGATGTCCAATGCTCATGAAATATTACAAGAATAAACTAGACATGATAAGCTTTTCATGGCCACCAAGATCACCCCAATTGGACCTCTGAGAAGAGAGATATGAATTTTTGAAGTTGGAGGTCAGTACTAGGGATGATAATTGACCTCTAGTACTGTTCCATCAATTTTCGGTGGCTAGCAACCTCTTTTGTGGTCTAGATTTATTTTTATCATAAATTATACATCTATAGATTTCCATAACAGTATAGTATTCCTGATTTTAATTTTTCTAGAATTATTTATGATTTTTCAAATTTCAGGCATAGAATCCGAAAAGCTAATCTGAGGTTGCACTAGTATGTTTTGTGTAATTATTCCCTTTGCTCAAGGTATGGACCATCTCTTGAGCTTGTTATAAGTTGTATTTATGTATCTAAATGTGAGAATGAAATGAATGAGTCCATATGACCTACAAGATGTCAAAAGAAAATTTTTACCTGTAGGGAAATGCATCTTGAGTTATGACTTCCTATGCCACTATGTTGCTTCCCATAAAATTAGTATAAGATGAGGCATAGGAATTACATGAATTGAGTTCTAGAAGTATGGTGTTATAATATGCCATTCATATGGCTATAAAATGGCAAAATCACACACTTTGTTATCAATCTCCTTCCTTTAGGCTTAGTGGCTTCCATTTCTTGGCTCACTTGGTCTATCTAGTCTATGACATTGGTCGTCAATTCTATTATTGTCTTGATAGTTTGCTATGATACTGATGAAATGGTTTTAAGTTTTGATGTGTGCCTAAGCCTTTTGAGGGTGGAATGGTTCTATTAAGTGTTGTAAATTTGGTGTCTAAACAAGATTTGGTTCAATAATTCTACCTATGTGTGTACCTGCATAAGTTCTGATATGTGCCTAAGTCTTTTGAGGGTGCAATGGTTGTTTTTAAGTGCTACAAATTTGGTGCCTAAGCTTTGATATATGCCCATAAGTTCTGTAGGTTTGGTGCTTATAAGTGCTATAGGTTTGGTGAGTGCTATAAATTTAGTGCTTATAAGTTCTGAAATGTGCCTTTTAAGTTCTGAAATGTGCCTTTTAAGTTCTGAAATGTTCCTTTTAAGTTCTGAAATGTGCTTTTAAGTTCTGAAATGTGCCTTTAAGTTCTGATATGTGCTTTAGAGATTTGGTCCAATTCTGTTACCTTGATAGTTTGCTGTGATACTGCTGAAGTCTAATGTTAATTTTGATATATGCCTATAAGTTCTGATATGTGCCTAAACTCTTATATATGCTTATAAGTTCTGATATGTGCCTAAACTCTGATATATGCCTATAAGTTCTGTAAGTTCCTAAACTCTGATATATGCCTTTAAGTTCTTATATATGCTTAAACTCCGATATATGCCTTTAAGTTCTTATATGTGCCTAAACTTTGATATATGCCTTTAAGTTCTAATATGTGCTTTAGAGATTTGGTCCAATTTTGTTGCCTTAATACTGCTGAGGACAGCTGTTATTTTTTTTTTAAGATGAAGTATGGTGCTTAAGTTTTTTAAATGCTGTAAACTTAGTGTTCAAATTACATTTTGTCCTATTTCCATACCTATGTGTGTCATACCATCATACATTATGTATTCTACCTTTCTATAGTTAAGACCTTGTTGAGAAGATTCTAAAGGAGTTGCCCAACTTTGAGTTTCTTCAAAGCTTCTCAATTATAGATTATTTTGTCATGAGGTAGAAGATCCTGTTGACAAGGTCTTATCCTATCGGCAAGGTCTTCAATTTTCCTTTGCTAAATTTGAGATCTTGTTGACAAGGTCTTATCTAATCAACAAGGTCTTCAATTTTCCTTTGTTAAATTTGAGATCCTGTTGATAAGGTCTTATCTTGTTGACAAGATCTATTACCCTATCAACAATATCTTATAACTTATCAATAATATTGTTTGCCTTGTTAACAGGATCTTCAGATGACTTGTTCTCCATATTCATTCCAACCTTTCCATCATCAAAATGCAATCATATTCAATGTTTAGCCTTAGTCTCACAATCTTTCTATAGGTGAAATGGAACTATAAGGGCCCAAAACTAAAATTAAGATATGTTCCAACTCTTAATACTTTTACTTGTGGGAATGTTTTCATTATAAATATATCATGTACAACTTTTCATGAGCAACATATTACATCAAATCCTATACTATTATCAATATTAATGTCATGCTCTTAGAAGTAATATAAAGGAGAATGTGATATTATGAATCCCTCATTATGTTTTATACAAGAACATAGTTTGGTTTTAGTTCAGATCTAAAACTTGGAGATCTGAACCAAAACGTAAGTATATAATTCTTTACATGTAACTCTTTACATGTAACTAGAACAAAGTTAAGCAGTGACGGCATGGACTTAACATAAGTATATAATTCTTTACATGTAAAAATATTTGACTTGTCCACAACTTAACTTGCAATGATGTTGATTAAAATGTAGGAAGTAACAGAGATGGATAAAAGTTGGATAAAGATCAATAATGGAGTTAATCCAGCATACAGACGAGGAGTTGATGAGTTTTTATAATGGGCCTTTAATCAGCCAAGGGTGACAGATATGATTCAATGCCCATGCAAGGGGTGTAGGAATACAGAATGGAAGAGTCGCATTGACGTAAGGGCAGATCTATTAAGGAAGGGTTTCAACCCAAGTTATAAAGTGTAGGACTCATATGGAGAAGTTTGTCTTGGCACTTACAGTTCATTGCATCAAGATAATGATGGTGAAGTAGTTGATGATATAGTTTATGAAACTAATGAAGAAGATGATATTATTGGGATGCTCCATGATGCATATAGTCACGAAGATTCAAATAAAGGGAACCGTGAGTCAGAGAACCATGAGCCACCTAATAGGCAGGCAAAATAATTCTTTGACTTGTTGCAGGCTGCTCAGACTGACCTCTATCCAGGTTGTGACAAAGTTTCGAAACTCTTTTTTATAGTTAGGTTACTCCACCTTAAGTGCCTTAACCATTGGAGCAACAAATCCATGGATTCATTACTAAGTTTATTTAAGATGTTCTTCTGGAGGGGGCATTAATACCTAACTCCTACTACGAAGCAAAGAAAGTTATTCAAGAGTTAGGAATGGATTACACCAAGATTGACGCATGTGAGAATGACTGCATCTTGTATTGGCAAGAGCACACCAATGCTCAGTCATGTCCTAAGTGCAATATGCCTCGATGGAGGTCAAACAGTCATAGAGGAAAGAAAATTCCTCATAAAGTGCTACGATATTTTCCTATAAAGCCTAGGCTACAAAGGCTATACATGTCTCACCATACAGCTAAGGAGATAAGGTGGCATAATGAGGAACGCATTGATGATGGTGTTTTGCGGGATCCAACTAACTTTATTGCATGGAAATTGTTTAACCAACAGCATCCAAAATTTTGTAGTGATCCAAAAAATGTTCGGTTGGGCCTAGCAAGTGATGGGTTTCAGCCTTGGGGAAAAATGAGTACTAATCATAGTATTTGGCCAGTTGTATTAGTTCCATAAAATTTGCCACCATGGCAATGCATGGAGCACCCATATTTTATGATGACTCTTTTAATTCTAAGCCCTAAAAGTCCAGGTGATGACATAGATGTGTACCTCCAACCAATGATTAAAGAGTTACTTGAATTATGGAAGCAAGGAGTAGAGACATATGATGCCTATAAGAAGTCTAATTTCAAGTTGTGTGCAGCATTATTGTGGACAATTAATGACTTCCCAGCATATGGGAACCTATGAGGATGGTCTACAAAAGGAAAGCTTGCATGCCCCTGTTGCCATAAAGACATATATTCTATTTCGTTACGAAATACGTTGTGCTACTTGGGCCATCGTCACTTCCTGCCAACCCATCATCCATGGCAGCGAAATTGAAGGGCATTTGATGGGAAAGTTGAGCATAGAGTTCCACCCTCTCCTTTAATTGGTGATGAGGCACTTTGTCAATTACAAGCACTAGGTAATGTAACTTTGGGGAAAGGTCAAAAGCGAAAGCGTGGCCATGTCACTAGGGCATTTAATTGGAGAAAAAAAGTATCTTTTTCTGCTTACCTTATTGGAAAACATTGTTGATCCGACACAACCTTGATGTTATGCACATTGAGAGAAATGTTTCAGATAACATCGTGTCAACTGTTATAGGATTAGCTGGAAAGACAAAAGATACAATAAAGAGTCGATATGACTTGGTTGACATGGGAATTAGATTTGAATTACACCCGATAGAAGAAGGAAATAAAGTTCTGATTCCAGTTGCTTGCTATGCATTGTCCCCACAAGAAAAGTTAAAAGTTTGTAACTTCCTAGCTACTTTGAAAGTGTCTGATGCCTTCTCTTCAAATCTATCACGATGTATTAATGTTCGTGACAGAAAAATCTATGGATTGAAGTGCCATGACCACCATGTTTTGTTACAAGATATATTCCTTATAGCATTACGTGGCTTGTTGCCCAATAAGGTATCTGAACCTATATTAGAGTTGGGTAAATTATTTAAGAATTTATGTTCCAAGTGCCTAACAATCAAAGCTCTTAATCATCTTGAATCTCAAATTGCAAGCACATTATGCAAATTGGAAATGGTTTTCCCACCAACCTTCTTTGATATCATGATCTACTTGTCTATCCATTTGGCAAGAGAGGCAAAGCTCGGAGGGCCCGTACAATATAGGTGGATGTACCCTATCGAGAGGTAACTTACTACACTAGATATGCCTTTTATAAATTTTATTAATACTCTATGCTAAATTCTTTATTCAAATCCTCTTATGTATTTAGGTATTTCCGGACATTAGAAACATATGTTCGCAATAAGGCTCGACCAAAAGGTTCAATAGCCAAAGGGTATTTGGTAGATGAATGTCTTACTTTTTGCTGCCGTTACTTGAAAGACATCCCTACCAAGTTCAATAGGCCTTTCAGAAATGATGATGGACTTATGGGAAAAGATGAGACATCCATCTTCAATAAAAGTGGCCAAGTCCGGGGAGGTTATGAATCAAGATTTCTTTCTAATGTGGAGTTCAATCAAGCTTGTATGTATGTGCTCCACAATTGTGAAGAGGTTTGGCCATTCATAGAGTACGTTCGTGGAGCTTGGTAACTCTTTCCAAATAATAACTTCTTCCAGAATTTGTTGCCTTAATTATGTTATTCATTGCAAGGAGCATAAGAAGCAGATGGAAATGCACAGATCAATAGTTAAAGAGTTCCCAAAATGGTTTCGTGAACAGGTTAGTTTCTGGATACCACGCTAGGAATGTAAGAATTATGTGATAAATTTTGATCATAATAGAATTTATCAATGGTGATCTCTCATTGTAGGTTACAAAGTTAAGCGCACAGGGTGAGGCTAGTGATGACCTCATGAGTTTAGCAGTTGGCCCACTCAAAGTGGTTCACCGCTACTCAGCATTTACAGTGAATGGCTTTAGATTCCACACAAAAGATCGTGCCTTAGGCCGAAGAATAGATAATAGTGGAATACTTATGAAAGGTGATTATGAAGACAAGAATAAAGAGTACTATAGTGTGTTAGATAACATATATGAGTTGTCATATATTGGGCATAAAAAAGTGCATTTATTCAAGTGTCATTGGTGGGATGTGGCTCATCTAGAAAGAGGATACAAGGTTGATAAATTTGGAATCACTAGCATGAATACCCATTATTCACTTAACTCTAATGATCCATTTATCTTAGCATATCAAGCCGAACAAGTGTTCTATTTAAATGACATAGTTGACGCAAATTGGCTCATTGTTGTCAAGACAAATCCCTGTGACCTATTCAATATGCCTGAGGTGACTGATGATGACGTCAGTGGGGACTTTGAAAAAGGGCCCATCGATGAGGCATATCAACAAGATGAGATCAAACTATATGTGGTCCTTGATGATAATGTGGGAAATGACTTTATGGTCCAGTTGCAGAGGGATGATGTTGCTCCAGAGACTCTAAGCTATTCAAGCGAACGCCTACGAACACAATGCCCAAGTGTAATTAATGCAGAATATGAATTCATTGATAATAATGATGAGGATGTGTCCACTGACAAAGGAGATTCAGAAGACATACTTAGGGAGGATGATGAAGTCGATACTGACACCACAGATACAAACCAAGATTAATTAAGATTCTATGGTATTTAATGGTACATATAATAAATGACTAAAATATTAAATTCGTAGATAGCATCTTATTTCATTGATTATTTTTTATTTTGATAAGGTTAAAGATCTTGTTGATAAAGTAGAAGATCTTGTCGACAAGATTGAAGATCTTATCAACAATGTCTTTAAATTCAGTGGCTGGATAATATGTTGTTGACACAATTGAAGATCTTGTCGACAAGATCCTGAATTCAATAGAGAGAAGTTTGAAACCTTGTCAACAGGATTTGTTATCTTACAACAAGGTATTCTTTAATTGAGAAACTTAGAAAAGCCAAGATCTTATTGACTTGACCAATACCTTGTCAACAAGGTTTTCGATCATAATAAGTTATAACACATAATAAGCGATAATTATGACAATTTCTATAAGGTTGTTATTATTATTATCATCATTGTTTTAAAATTTTAAAACTTCCCTTCTTATAATTCATTTCTTGGTTAAAAGTTTTATAATTTTACAAATTGACATTGTTCAACTACCTTATTCTCATAATAAATATGGAATGATATAGGAAATGTCAGGTGCTGGGCGTGGGAGAGGGGCTGGATGAGGCGGACGAGGCTTAGGATGTAAAAATGGACGAGGGAGGTAGAATAATATGAGCAATGTTACATCCCCACCACGTACGAGAGGGCAACTTGAGCATGATGCACTAGAAGCTCAATATTCTCCATTGTCACTAGAGCCAATTAGTGAGAAAGAACAAGAATAAGATGGTTCACCTCTTACCCAGCCATCACAAAATCAGAGTAGTGCAGGTAAGCAAGGGAAACAATATAAGTGTTTGGTTAATTTTTTGCCTTGTGTCATAAATAGGTATATTTATTTTTTATGTATCATCATCTAATCATTTTCTTTTTTCTATATTGTTCAGCTTCTTGCAACACTGTTAAAAAGGGTCGAGGGAAGTATAAGTGTTTTGGAGTTGATCTTAAAACAAAATTTGGCAACAACATCTTAATTACCATGTCTAGGACTACTGAATGCCCGATTGGAGATGGGGCTTGAGACTTATCTAGTTACATTGGTTGGGTGGTGTGGACTACTGTGTCCTTAAGAGATGGTGATTGGAAAGATATTGCAAATAAAGATGGGGACACCATGTGGTTAAAAGTGAAGGTAACAAGTTACATATTTTAAATGCATATCTTTAACTAATATGCAAATACCTATGTTATATTTGCAATTATAACTACTTATAATTTGAATTTTCTATTCTATTCTTAATGTATAGGACAAATTTGAAGTTCGCGATCCTCAACAGGAGGTGGCATTCAAGTCTTACTGCATGGACTCGATGCAACGACTCTTTAAGAATTGGAAGTCTTTATTGTCAAAAATATATAAGAACTACATGACTGACGAGGAGAGGCAAGCAACAAAACCAAAGGATGTTAGCCTTGAAGATTGGAATTGGCTAATTCAGCACTTTAAGTCTGATAAGTTTCAGGTCCTTAGTTCAAACTTTATTGCAGTTGTACTATTATTAATTAAAATTATCATTAACAACACTTTGGCTTTATATGCAGGCTGCAAGTAGTAGAAATAGTAGAAATAGGTCAAAGCAGGTAACATTACATACATGTGGTACCCACTCATTTGCAGAGGTTGAAGAGTCTTTGGTGAGCATCTCATTGTATTTTAGGAGAAATTTGTTTCTATATTCACTACTATTTATTTTTATGCTAAAAAGCTTTGAATACTAATGTCTGAAAAATATGTAGAGGGACCAAGAAACAGGGGAGCCAGCAATAGCTAATCGAGTATGGGAGGCACAACATACTCGTCGAACAAAAGAGGAGGGGATAGTGTGGGCTGATCCACAGTCCCAGAAGATCCATGTAATGTTCTCAAATTCATTAACTTTAAACAAATTTTTTGTACAATTTTCTATACTTCTAACTCATGTCCTGCACTACAGCCACGCATTCACGATCTTGTTATTCAACAACAAATAACAAATGAAGAGGCACGCCTAACTGGAGATGAGATATTAGTAGTACTGAGGGAGAGATTGGGGTATGTGCGTGGCAAGGGATATGGGAAGAAACCCTCGAGAAAGAGAAGCATCGGCAAATATGAAGTGGAATCTAGAGTTTCTTCTGCAATAGAACAAGTGCATGAAGAGATGCGCCAAGAAATGGAACAAAAACTACAAGAGGAGTGAGCCCAAATGCAAGCACAGATGTAAGCTGAAATTTGTGCTCAAATGACTGTCTTCATGGCCACATTCCAACAGGTATCTTTTCACTTCTCTTTTTCTTTTCAATGTTAAAAAACTTAGTGTTATGTTTCTTTTCAGTAGGGAAATGTACCTCTGATGAACAATGCTTCAGGTGGAGAAGCTCAATAATTTTGTGAGTAATTAATAGTTTTAATGATTGATTATTTAACTAACACAAATAATGCATCTTAATTTATAACACCATTTGCCTTTTAAATTTTTGACATTAATTTGTTTATGGCATATATAGTCTTTCAAATATTATGCTTTACTGAAATTGGAATGTGGTCTCAATTTGTCACACAGGTAATTGCTTTGATGGAGAAAGTCTTGACATTTACAAAACAAAATGAAGTGTCTAGATTGAATGCTAGTGCCCCTCCCTTGAATTACAAAGATTCAAGCAATTACCAATACTAACTTCTTGTTCTTTTCCTTTTGTTTAGTAATATTGTAATGCTATTTTAAACATTGAATAGTGGAATGTATGAGTGAGTTTAAAAAATTATTCATATGACAAATTTTTGTCTTTATACTTGTTGGATGGACCTTTGCAATAATGTATATATCAAACTTGTTAGCAAAGTTTGATTTGCTCTTTTTTTACTTATGTATTTTAAAATGTTAGATTTTGTAAAAGGGTATATGTTATTAGAGATTTACAAGATTTATTTTTCACCATTTATAATATTATAAAATCTATTTTAGTAAACAGGATTGAAGAAAATAATTAAGAAAAATACTAAAAATCTAAAAAAAAAACTTTTTAGCAGCGACTAAAATCATCGCTAATAGTGTACAAAAAAAAAAAAGAATTTTAGCGACTACTAATGTCGCCGCTAAATCTCTTAAACTAAAAGGTCGTCGCTAAAAGTATGCATTTAGTGACCACAACTATTGGCAAAAGTCGTCGCTAAAAGTTTTTAGTGTCAAAAGATATTTGTCGCTGCTAAAACCATACATTTAGTGACGACTTTTTTCGCCTCTAAAAATATTTTTTGTGACGACATAAACCTTTATGAACCTTTAGCGGCGAAATTTGTTGCTTCTAAATGCCATGGCCCTAAAAGTTTAGGAGTTTTAGCGGCAAAATTACATATATTTAGAGGCAATTTTTTTTGTCGCAAAAAGTCTTTTTAGCGACGACAATTTTTTTGCCATCAAATCTCTTTAGCAACGGCTGTAATTACGGCGACTTAACGACAATTACATTGTCGTCGCTAAATAGTTTTTGCGACGACTTCTAATGTTTTAGCGACGACTTTTGTCGCCGCAAATTCCATCTTTTTTTGTAGTGCTTTTGTTTTCTTTAGCTAAGTTCTAGATTCCTCTTAGTGTTAAGCATGGGTACACCATTTGTCTCCTCTTGATTTTAGATTTTTCGGTCACTAGCTTTGAGGCATTAGGTGAGATTTTGACCTACCTACCCCCTTGAGCTTGCTCTCTTTTATTTCATCTCATTGGAAATAAGTATGATTTGAGCTTTAAATTTATGCCTTTTTTCTATGAAATAAATGCACCTTTCTATAATCCTTGGACAATTTTTTGGTTTAAAATGATTGAAAAGGATATCTTGAATTGACTTTCTTAATGTATTGACTCATGAATGAAACTTTGCCAATTCTGCTTATGAAAAGAAGGTTGAGGTAGAATGGGCCTGAATATGGAAGAAAGATTTATTTTCATTATTGGGCTCATTATTTTAAGAATGGAGGGAGAATTCAAAATTTGAAATTGCATGCAACCATAATGTCAATTGATAAACAAGTACTAAGGGGAAGGGATTGACTTGTTTGGTTTGATTCATTTTAATACAATTTACAAAAGAGCTAGACATTACTTATTTACAATATATTTAAACTTAGAAAGGAATGACTGGGTGTAATGTTATTCTTTCCAGACAAGAATGCTATTTTGCTCTTCCTCCTTATATGTGTGAGGTTGTATATAAAAGGAGAAAATTTATTCTTCTTGTTCTCCCTCTATGTTCTAATTTGGATATTTTTGTGGAATGTGAATGGAATGTTAACTCTTCATCTACATACAAGATCTTTCAACATACAAGATTTATTGCTCCATTCTCTACCTTCACTTTTGTCCCTTTTGATTTAGGCATCAACTTCTTAGGTTCTTCTCAACAAGTAGCATAATCTAATTAATTAATTTGTCTACGTCAATAGAAAAAGACAAGAAACTAAGCTATAATTGCTAAGTTGTCTCACTATCTCGTGGACCAAAATAAAACATAATGGTTGATGATAATATTTTATAAGTAGCGAAGTTGATGTATAAGTCATTGGATTTTTGAAAAAATTAATTTTCTACAATGATTACAGATCACAGCTATACTAAGACTTTAACTATAGTTTAAAAAATCACAGTTAAACTATAGGGTAACCATGGTTCTAAAAAACTAGAGCTAAACTTGTCATTATAGACAAATTTGCCATGGTTTTGGAAACCATAGCGAAGCCCATTAGTTGTAGTTTAATCTGTTGTTAAGCCTCAAAGAAATTACAGCTAGGACAATCTTTTTTTTTTTTTTTGGGTAGTGTTATGTGCCAAAAGATATAGAGACTTCAAGATGTACTAAAGATTCTTAGATATCGGTATATTGGGATTGTTAATTTGATAGTGCTAAAAGAAAATGAAATTATTCATCTTCTCCTGTTGGAAAGAATTCTTATTCAATGTAGACTAAATTTATGGCATTTAGATGTATGTGTAATGAAAGAGGAAAATTACAACCATTTAATTTCTTAAAATTTTAGAACTTTGAGTGATAATGATTAATCAATAATAATATTGACATCAAACTTTTCTATATGAGCAGGGGATCCATCCAAAAGTTTGTAGCACAGTCATCAAAAGGGATAAACAAGGACATGTACACATTCTAGTTGCTGGACAGTGGATTCTTGCTGTAATGCTTTTATATAATTTCTGATATCACTTCTATTGTGTGAAATATGCGACTTTTTATGGCCAATGTAAATGGAGGGTATTTTATTTATTTATAAATTTTATTCACATTTAGCAATGACCAGAACTTTTTCTCTTTTTGAAAATGAAATTTAGATACAGAAATTTTCATTTCTGATTCCATCTCTAATTTAGAGAAAAAAATTCTTTTATTGGAGACAAAAGTTTTTCATCTCTGATAATGAATTTCTATCTCTGATTAGAGATGGAATTCTCATCTATAATCAGAGACAGAATATTTTACATCCTTAATCAGTCTCTAATATAGATACAAAATTTTTTTTGTCTCAAAATTTTGCGATGCCAGTTTTAGATGCGGAAAAACTTCCATCTCTAATTATGTTTCTAACATTTTAGAGACAAGTTTATGAAATTAGAAACGGAATTTTCTTTTGCTGGTTTGTGTTTTTCTTGTAGTGTTAACTTAAGAAACATTTGTTCATTTAAAAAATTTTTCAAGTAAATAAATCCAAGTCGAAGGATTCAATGATTTAATGAGAATGAAAAAATTTTTTACTAATGAAAAATGAGTCTAAAAATAAGGACTATGGCACTTTATCTATCATCAGGAAGAGCTAACATTTTATGAGCAAAGCTCTCATTCTATTTACTGTTATTAGATGTCTGTGTGTACCTCTGTATAGATTCTTATGTCTATCATTTTTAATGGTCGCAAGCATATATGTGTGTGTGTGTGTGTATCATACTTCATTGGTAATCATTCTACTTTATTTCATTAAGATACCAATGAGCACTTCGTGTCAAGGAAGTGTTAGTTGTAAAGACATGTACTCAAAAGATGGCCATATTCTAATAGGATTAGTGTTAAGAAATTTTTTTTAAGACGGTTCATTATCAAACTCTTTTTAGTATAATTTTTTTTAAACACTCAATCAGACAATATTAAGCTATAAAAAATTTTTACTTATCATATTTTTATTGAAAACTTGATAAAAGTTGTAGCTATTTTCTTTTTCATTATAATATGCCATATATTATCTTTTTTTTGGGTAAAATAATCATTCAAATAATACATGGTAATATTAAAAGAGAAAGAAATTAAGAGTCTAGAGCCCAGTTGTGAAATACCCCAATCAAGGTGGTAACTCGCACGTACTTACGCACACTTGAACTGATGAATGAAACGTCGTACATGATTGAAAAATATTTCGGAAACATTGTACCGTTTCGCAAGACCCCTAGGTTGGGGCACAACACAGTCTAACTGTTAGACTCAAAATGTTGCTCCCATTCATTGCACCGATATAAATGCATAATCTCGTTCCCATAAAAAAACACAACTCCATACCCATTTCTTGGGTATAACCTTACTTTCTTCAAAGAGTTTAAGGTTTTTATTTTTATTTTTTAAAAAACACTAGCATGCAAAACCCTTCCGGGGATTCTACCTCTCCCTCCTCTTCCCCTGATCAACCTCCTCCTCCTCCATCTGATCTCACCCAACCCACTGCCGGTGATGTCATCGCCACCGCAGAAGGAGGAAGCAGCGTGGGCGGTGTCACTGGCTCCGACACGAAAATATTCCCTTCGCAAGTGGTGGATCTTACTACTGGCCATGGTGGTAATGGATCCCCGGTGGGGGGTGCAGTTGGCGAAGGTGGGTCCTCTGCGGCAGCAGTGACGGTGGGGGGTGGAGTGGTGGTGGAAGGTGGGTCATCGGTGGCGTTAACGGCGGATAAACAAGGTAAGCTAAAACGGAAGCCGTTTCAACTGTCAGATCCTCCACCGTGGCCGCCCAGATGCAACGAGTGCGGGAAAGAGTTTCCCAGTTGGAAATCTGCGTTTGGGCATATGAGGGCACACCCTAATCGCGATTATCGAGGTTTCTTCAAACCTCCTACTTCTTCTTCATCATCCCCAATAAGGCAACGCGTTCACCAGCAGGGTAAATATCCAAACACTATAAACTACATACCTCACAGGATGTTGATAGTTTTGATTATTAGATATGTTTGAGATTCGCGCTTATATTAAAAAAGAAAGTTATTTTAAAGTAAATCTAATTGTCATATTACTTAAATCTTTGAGAAGTCAAATTATCAGTAGTCTTACTCTCTATATAATATTGAACTTCTTGTTATTATTTTTATGCTTAATATATGTTACGTGTTTTTTCACTGATGAACTTGTAAGCAAAATTAAGAAAATTGCTGTTGAGGGCAATTTTTGATAATTTGTGTAGTTGCAGGAGAGAATATTAATACTGGTGTGGAACAAGGTGGTGGGGAGAGGGGAGCATCATCTGCTCCTGGAGGGGTTGGATTTGATCTGAATCAGCCAATGAAGGAGGAAGTGAGGTCGTCTTCTACGGCTGCAGAGAGAAATGAAGCTCCCGAGTGTTCTTCTTCCACTGCAGGAATGAGTACTGAAGAGGAAAAAAAGATTGGGTTTGACCTAAACGAACTCCCTCCTGAAGATGAAGATGAACACAAACCCTAATATAAATAAGATCTTATATTGACATTGCATGGCTAATAAGAAAATATATGTTTTGGGTTGATTTGTTGCTCTATATAAACGAGTAAACCTCCATTATCTATGTTGTGAAATTACTACCTTCATCCTTGTCTTTCGCTTTCATCGTCATCTCTTTTTTTTATATATATATATATATGTTGATCCCTACAAGAATGAAGTGTGTTTTGTGAGCAAGCTATTGTATTGGTTAATTTTGGGTTTTTTCTTCCCTTTTTGTGTCTTCGTCATTTCAATTACTCGTTGACTTGTCTGTGTGAATTTTGTTTAAGAGTAAGCCTAATTTTTGGTTTCTCAATGTTTTCATTTATTTAGCTTTAATACCTAAAATTAATGAATATATAAGTTGGTCATTGAAAATAATAAATTTGTTATAAGTTATCTTTTTTGGCATTGCCATATATTCACTGAATTAATACTTGACAAAATGGCTAATATGACAAAAAATGAAAATATTAATATACAACGAGTTGATTTGATCTTTTCATGTACTAACTCACACTAACTTATTTTAAAAAATTAAATTAAATAATTAAATAAGTTTAATAATCCATAGACTAAATTGTTAATTTATTATTTTTAAAAAAATGAGATTAACATTTAAATCTTCATATATTTCAGTACAAATTGTTAATTTGAATTTTTTATAATGGAATTACCCCCTTTTTAATAATGGTGTAATATGGGAGAAAAACATTCCTTGTTAATTCGATTTAGTTTCTGACTGGAGATGATGATCTAATCTCACTCCGAGGGAGAAAACTTCAAAATATTTGACTCTGTTTATTCTTCTTCATCGTCTTCTTCACAATCTAAAATTAATTCTCTGTTTAATATATGAACGACAAGTTTGGTTGAGTTAGACAGCATTTGATGATGTCCAATTTCTGAACGTGCAGGTTTTTTAATCATATTTTACATCTATTATATATACTGGCCAGTAAAGGCATTGTGATTTTTTTTTTCTCCAAGAAGATTTATTTTAAGCATTTTTTATCTTAAACAGAAAGTAAAATATGATGTATAATGTTTTGTTCATATATAAGAAAACAACATCAAGAGATACATTGAATGATAGAGTTGCAAGTTGCTCCCAAAAGAAAAAAAAAAAAAAAAAAGAGTTGCTTCTCAGCTACTAGGTCCGTATAGTTATCAGAAATTTTCATTTTTAAACAGTCAATCTGTCATGTATTTAACAACAAAATTGCGCTTAATAAGAACCAGAATTACATCTCAAGCAAGTGTATATTTTTCAGCGAAAAATGTGGCTAAAAGTTAAAACTGTTTTGAAAACGTTTTTGGTAAGTTGCAGTCAACAACTAGGGGTGTTTTTGTGAGAAAGAGAGGTGCATCAGTGCATGTGTAGCAAGAGGTTTTATTTTTAAATTATTACGCCGCAAGGTGTACATTTTTACAGATGAACTGAAGGATAATATAGGGATGTCACTTAATATACTTATTCATGTATATTTATGCTATTTTATTTTGTTACACTCGGATATATTTAGTTAAGATGTATAGTGAGATTATAGGATGCAGGTGATGACCAAAAATATTCTTGAGGTTTTGTGATTATGGAAACAAGAGATATACGCAGTGCCATGCACATATATATA
Source organism: Erythrophleum ivorense (assembly GCA_026724425.1). Classification (NCBI taxonomy): domain Eukaryota; kingdom Viridiplantae; phylum Streptophyta; class Magnoliopsida; order Fabales; family Fabaceae; genus Erythrophleum; species Erythrophleum ivorense. Next base: position 19,221,225 of record JAIUCV010000009.1, read on the forward strand.
TACAGTTCATCATGAATGAAATAAGTATGAATGTTTTCTTTATTAAATTATTCATGGTATTAGAGCAAAGACTGATTCTAGACTTGACGAAATTGTAAGTAGGAAGATACAAATATCAAAGAGAAGTGAGGAAACTCTGATGATGACTGATTCAAGAATAGCAGTCCTGATGCAAACTCACCATATTACCTCCATGCCTTAGACAATCCTAGTCAAGCATTCGTTAGCAAGCTATTGAATGAGACAAATTATGCAGAATGGATTAATGATATGATGAACGCCCTTCTCACCAAGAATAAGATGGGCGTTGTAGATGGGACAATCAAGAAGCCAAAAATGACTCAGCAAACCTATCACATTAGATGTGCTATGATACTATGTTCAAGGGTTGGCTTAAGAGTGCCATGGACAAACAAGTGCCAAGCAGTGTCAAATATGTGAAAACTGCAAAGGAAATATGGGTTGACTTAGAAGAGCAATCTGGAAAAGGAAGTGCACCAAGATTGTATGAGCTCAGGCATGACATAGCAAATCTTAAGTAGGAAGAGTAGTCAATACTTTTGTACTACACCAAGCTCAAGTCACTATGGGATGAGATCCAGTTCATTACACCTCAGCCACAACGCATGTGTGGAGGGTACAAGTGTAACGTTGGGAAGGATCTTGTTGAGATGAGGGATAAAGACCAACTTTATGATTTTCTAATGGGCCTTGATGAGGAGTTTGGACCTATGAAAGACCCACATCCTTAGCATAAAGCCAATGATGAGTTTGGGAGTGAGTTGCCACATGGTCATAGAGGATGAAAAGTGTAACACCATATTTACTAAGCTCATCTTACCTCATTTCTAAGTTCCCTTCCTTGGATCATACAAGTTTGCCAAGGAAAAAACATTAAAATTATTTATTAAATTGCATTACATCACGGGTAAAATTTTCATTCGATATCTTGTAAGTCATATAGACTTATCTATCTTATTCTCATATTTAAATACACAAAAACAACTCATAACTATCCCAAAAAGTGGCCTAGAACTTGTGCAAGTGGATGGAATACATAAAAACAATAAGTGCAGCCTCGGCCAGAAATTCAAGGTTACTGTCATAAACTTTGAAAAATCATAACTAATTCTAAAAACATTAAAATCATGTATAATTAATCATTCTGTAAATCTAAATATGTCTAAATTATGTTAAAATTATATCTAGGCCACAACAGGGGCTGCTAGCCATCGGAAATTCATGAAACAGTACCAGAGGTCGATTGTCGTTACTGGTACTGTCCTCCTACTTTAAAAATTCATATCTCCCTACTTAGATGTCCAATTGGGGTGATCTTGGTGGCCATAGAAATCTTATTATGTCTAATTTATTCTTGTAAAATTTCATGAGCATTGGATATCATTTGACCCACGAATGACACAGCCCAAGTTTCTAATCATATGAACAGTGTCTGCATCAGTTTAGCAGAAAAATGCCAATTTTGGAAATTCATAATTAATTTCACAGAGCTCCAAATAATCTTGTATTTAACTTCCCAAAAATCTCTAAATAAGATCTATATGTGTACTAAATTTCATGGGTAAATTCATTCATTTGGTCAAATCTTGACATTGGATTGCAAAATGGCTCATTTTGTGTCCTATAAGGCGTCCAAATGGTCCATTTTGAGTTCTAAGGCAACCATAACCACCTGAGCATGTGAGAATGCACCAAAATGACCTTTTAAACTTGTCTCAAAAGTTTATAGACCCAGAATTTGAAAACTCACTCTCTCATCCCATGCCATACACAGGATTACACATGCTTCACATTGCCATCCAAGGTCCAAAAACTACATTGTCATTCATTTGGCATCAAACCTCATATATACATAAAATATATGAGTAATTATACATGTTCAAATGATTATACAATATTTACGTCATATTATTATATTATATGCCATGTATATGGTTACAAAAGGAGTAATTCTAGGCAATTCTAGACACTTTGATATCAATCTCTTATCTCTCAACTTGGTAGCTTTCATTACCTTGCTCATGTGATCCACCTAGCATGTTAAGACATTGGAAAGGAGGGAATGCAATTCAAAAAATCTCAATAATTCATCTCCCTTTCAATCATACATAAAGAATGCAAAACAAGTCTTAAAAATGCATGTATAGGCATAATGAAATGCATGATCATTCAAGAAGCATTCTTAGCATTTGAACAAGTCACACAAAGCATACATAGCCTTGCCAAGTAAGTGGATTAGCCTTACCTATTCTCTTATAAATTTTGGACTTGCCTCACCCAATTGCTTTGAGAGGTTTTGACTCAACCTCACTCATAGAAGACTCTTTACTTTGTCTCAACTATTTCTAAGGGTCCTTGGCTCATCCTCACCATGGCTAAAGGTTCTTGGCTCCACCACACTCAAGCAAACCCAAGCACACATACTAGGCATTATTTGAGAACATATTACAACATCATGGTACCATGGAACAAAAGCATATGCTAGAACACTTTTCATGACTTAAAATACACATACACACATTCAAAGACAAAGTAAGCACACATTTATGCATGAGAGAAAGAAAAAAGGGCTACCTTTGTCACACTTACACACTTTCTTCCTTGAACTTAGTTCCTCTCCCATGGCCACACACTCACAAGAAGGTGGGATGTGTTTTCTTTGGCCTAGACACATCATATGAAAGCCAATTATACTCTTGAACCAAATTCTAAAACTACACATTCACTAGAAAAGTTAGATAGTTCATATGGCTCTTTTATGGTTCCATAATGCACTTAATGAAGCAACTCTATGGAAATATGATCTTTGCTCCATTCTCTTCATTCATTTATGATTCTTAACTCCTCTTAAGCCTCTTGGAGTCATTACACAATCAAATCAAGGAGCTTAGCTAGGTGTTGCTTCTTTAAGTCATAATATGGAACCTATGATACCATCTCACTTTTTATGACTCCACGCATCTATTATGTTTCAATGATGCCTCCCGATGACTCCCTAATTTTGATATTGTATAGCATATTTTATGATTGATTGGGGAGTTATTTGGTTCTTTCTGTATAGATTTTTATCTAATTAGAGTAAATAAATAAAATAGATCGTTTGTAGTAATTTTTAATAGATTTGTGTCTAATTTTATTTTGATTTTATTCTCATGAAAGGGATAGAAACTTGTTAGAAAGGAATAAAGAAAAGGAGGAGGCTAAAAAAATCACGAACAAGCTATCTAAGTTTTCTTGCTATAGCGAGGATGCCAGTTCACTATAGCAAGTTCGTGGCTTTTTCAAAATCTAAAGAACTTCTAGCAATAGCACAGGCTGTGGCAATAATACTTTAAGTCTAGAACTAATAAAATCTCCCTATAGCGAGAAGTGCTTTGCTATAGCAAGAGGTGCTCCTTGCTATAGCAAGACTCGTATACTGAAATGCACAGCTTTGTTCCAAGCTCTTTGCCTTTAAACCCTAGCTCCTTAGTGTGTTTTCTTTCTCAAAAGTTCTTCCCTTAGGCTCAGAATGTCCAATCCCTAGCTGCCAATCAAGTTTTACGTCCAAAAGTCAAAACTATATGTTTTAGTAATAAGTCTCTCTATAGCAAGAAGCACCTCTCGCTATAGCGATAGCTTATTAGTTTTAGATCCTAACTGTTCTCACCACAACCTACGCTATTGCTAGAAGTTCCCTAGATTTTGTATGAGCTATGAACTCGCTATAGCAAGGAGACTTGAAAAGCTTGCTCTTGATTTCCAGCCTTCTCTTTTTTTCTTTCTTCCTTACTAGCAGGTCTCTACCTTTCTCCTGAGGTTAAAATTAAAATAAAATGAAATACAAGACTACTAAAAAGAATACAACCAATGATATATTTTATTTATTTACTATGATTGAATAAAAATCTATATAAAATTAGTAAAGAATGAGGCAATTGACTCCCTAATGAATCATAGAATATGCCCTACACTACCAATATTAGGGAGTCATCAAACTCTCCCATACTTGCATTATTACTTGTCCTCAAGCAATTCCTAAAAATATCAATCAAAGTGACCACTAACTTAGTTCTTTTCCACAATTAAAATCTAATCAATCAATATTAAGAATTCCCCCACACTTAGAATATAACCAGGGTCAAAAGCAGGAGATTAACTAAACTCAGTTAGAATTCTATAAATAATGCAATATTAGCAACATCCTTTTAAGTCTAAAGTGTATGTGTGTTTCAACAAACAGCTTTGAAGCAATCAAGTGATCTTATCAATAACCACATTACATTTCCACAAATAATTCCAATTATCTACTTCTAATTTCAATCATCAAAGCTAATTAAGGGAGATCATTGGTTTTATTATCCAACAACATCTCAATTTCAACACAAACATTATTATCATCATCATCATCATCATCATCATCATCATCATCATTTTATTATATTTAATTTTTTCCCTCCTACTCATTTCTCGTAATCCTTTTTATGTGAATGATAACATTGGTTATGAAGCCACTTGGTTACTCAAATTAAAGAAATTGATTCAGAGTGCTTATTTGCATACTCTTAGTTTTCACCACTGTTTAACATGAAAGTTCACACTTTTTTATGCAAACTCATGGTTACTAAATAGCTTCAACCATTGGAGTAGATTCCTTCTTCTTTTTCTTCTCTTTTTTTTTAAAAAGAAAAACACTAATAACCAAATTATTTCTCTCTTAAATAACAATCAGACATCCATCTATAAGTAAATATATTGGAATTATCAAAGAAAAATAATTGAGGTTATATAAAAAGAGAATAAATTACTACAATAACCATCTTGCTGAAAAGTGCTTCACTTATGGGAGTTTATTAAAAATTGCATTAATTAATTTATTCAGTTTAAGTTTACTCAACCTCCTAATTCCTTATCTAGTATCCATCTAGAGCAAAAGGGAAAACTAAATCTAAAATCATTGGTCAAAATTGTGGAAACATTAAGATAAACTACATTTTTTTATATACCTATATACCTATCGCTCCCCCACACTTAGAATGAACATTGTCCTCAAGGTGAAAGAAAGATATAACCACCGCAGAAGAATTAGAAGTAAAAAGAAGAGATAGAGAGACAGAGATAAAGACTCTATCAAAACCTGTATTTAGGAGACAAAAATATACAGAAGACCAAGCAATAAAGAGTAAGTGAAATTTAGATATATGAATTCAAATATATAAATAGTGAATGAAAAATCCTAAAAGTTAGATTAGAGAGTACAGTCATCCATATACAGTTATCCAAAAGAAGCATAAAACAATTAAAAGTTGGAAATTATAGGTCGGATGGGCCCAGCATATCCTGCGAAGCCAGATTAGGTGGAATAACAATAATGGACAACTAAGGCACTTCTAGAGGTGGTGTTGGTGGAGTGGGCACAAGATAATCCACGAGCATCTGCAGCTGCTCCTTCATTGAAAGTATATGACTCTCTAATCTTTCAATAGACTCTCTCACCTAGCCCTTAAACTATGTCTGAGGTGGTGCATCACTCATCATGGGCTCCGGTGCATCCTCTCGCTGAGGCGAAGGAGGAGGTGGAGGACTATCTTGTTGTTGTTGCTCTCGAGGTCTTCGAAGCCTCCCAGGTTCATCCTTCATATTGTCATACTTAAAGCACCTTTAGGCTTAAATTAGGCATCATTTTTAGATACCCGACTACCCCTATTTGAAGGAGCTCAGTGAACATGTGGGGGTATGCCAAACTAGCCTGATCCAACAGTGCCACTTGCTTGAAGTTTAAAAGCATTAGGTGGGGAATATTCACCTACTTTCTGGTCATAAAATAATAGGTTAGAAGAGCCTTCTCCTTATTTATATCAAATCCATAGGAGCTAGTCAAGATGTTACTTGAAATGAATTGAAGTCAAAACTGAGTAGGTTTATTCAACTGGGCTATTGTGTCTACTTTATTAGTTAATCTTGCTCGTCCTTCATTGGCTATGGTAACCTCAACTTCTTCCCATGGAATAGATTGTTGATCATCCATATAGGCTTGAAAGGCACATTGTTCCACATTTGATAATTCATAAAAATCTTGAATTACCTTTTCATTTATCTTGACCCATGCAGTCCTATAGTAGTATTCATCTTCTTTTTCTTCTTCCATGTCTTCAAAGATAGCATAAAACTCTTAGATCATCATGGGAATTTGATGAATAGGCTTTTTAGTATGCAGGTGATGCCATTCGAAATCACTAAAGGTAAGATCCAATGGATAAGGCTTATAATATTTGTCTTCAGTTGCTCTTCTATCCGAAAAGAATGCTCAAAGTAGAATTCAACTCTGGAAGATGCAAATCTGCCTTTATCATAGGTCTTTTTCTTTTGTTTAGAAGAAGATGCTTGAGCTATTTTTGCTTGCTTTTTAGATGCCATGTAGTCTACAAACAAAATGATGTACAAAATCAATCCAATGATAATGAGACATAGAAATACTAAGTAAGCATTCTTGGAAAAATGATAACTTACAACCCTATCATTAAAGTGTCCAAATGAAATAAAAATAAAGCAATTATAGAGGCAGCATATTTTGGATAAAGAAAAGGAATTCTAAATATAATCCAATGTGTAAATGAGTTTGCCAGGGATAAACTGAGATTAAACAAGTTATTCAAGGAAGAGGAATTGAAATACAACAAGATGAATGGGGTAGGGTATCAAAAATGGCAATTCTAGAACGTTGCTCAAACTCGCTACTTGCTATAGCGAGTTTATCCTTGCCATAGCAAGGAAGAACACCATGTGCAGAAATGCATTTCTGAACCGAGAACACTTGAATAAAACAAACCACCTGCACAAAGACATGTGAAAAATAAACCTACACCAGATATTTCTAGCCTATTTACCCACATTTACCAAAGCAAAAGCATTTAACCTCTTAGCCTGAAATCCTTCAAGCCATGCAATGTCAAACAGAAAAAGAAGGAAAAGATGAAGAAACAGTATACCTCATGTGGCGTGAAGGGAAAAAGATGAAGATGAAGACGTGAAAAGAAAGGATTGAGGTAAATAAAGTAAGAGACACTGACGGGGGAATGCGTAAGCAATAGCGAGGGAGAACATGCAGCAATAGGAAAAAAGGGTTCGTTTTTATTCTGTTATTTTGTTTTTAAGCAAATCACTTGAGATAGCCAAAGAAACTACCTTATCTAGCAATTGTGAGTCCTCTCACTGTAGTGACAATACTTATGGTTCTGGTCAGCCATATAATCTCACTATAGCTCGAGCTATAGCAAGAAACTCTCTAGCATTTGTACTAGTCCAAAGGCATACGGAGTTCGCCAAGGCCAGTACGCAATAGTGAACACACTTGCATACATTTTGAAGACAATATTTCTCATAATAGCCTAAGCTATGGCAAGAAACCTTCTAGACTTTGTACCAAAGTGGAAACAGGAGTCTTGCTATGGCAACAAGGTGACCTCACTATAGCGAGAACACTTGACATAATTGCAATACAATTTATCTCACTACTACATAAGCCATAGTGAAGAACTCCCTGTTTTTTGTACCATATGAGGAACAAGTGACACTCGCAATAGTGAAAGTAACCACTTGCAATAATGAAAGTTATGAATGATGAAACTTAGAAAATTAAAAAAGAAATCCTACTTCACTCTATTTAATCCCTTGACATACTACCTTTCACTTAAAAGAAAATTAATTAATTGAAGTGAAATGAACACATTAATTTAAAAGGACTCCTTGCTTCAATTAGCTGCTCATTGTACCGTTTCCTTCAAAGAGGAATTGTCTGAGACTTTCTACCTTTCCTATACACTCCAACCCTACAAAATAAAATTAAAGATTAAAATTCAAAATCCTACCAACAAAATTAAAAGCAAATACAAAAACTTAAATGAAAAGAGTTAAGTTGCCTCCTAAGAGTGCTAAGTTTATAGTCTTTAGCCAGACTATCCTAGATATTCAAGAAGGTGTTGTGAAGCTATGGACCATCTTGTGCCGGTTCCATTCTCCCTCAAAGTATTGTTTGAGTCTGTACCCATTGACTTTGAATTGATCCCCTGACTTTTCATCTTTAATCTCTATAGCTCTATGAGATGCGATAGTAATCACAGTGTACGGGTTTGACCACCTTGATTTGAGTTTCCTAGAAAATAGCTTGAGTCTTGAATTAAACAATAGTACTTGTTGTCTTGGTACAAAAGTTCGATAGAGAATGTGTTGATCATGCCGTTTTTTACTTCTTTCTTTATAAACCCTTGAGCTTTCATATGCTTCCAATCGAAATTCTTATAGTTCATCCAGTTGAAGCATTCTTTAAGTATTAGCAAGTTTAGAATTAAGATTGAGCTTTTTAATGGCCCACCAAGCTTTATACTCAAGTTCTAAGGGTAAATGACATGCCTTCCCATAAATAAGCCTATAGGGGACATCCCTATGGGCGTTCTATATGCAGTTCGGTACATTGACAATGCATCATCTAACTTATCAGACCAATCCTTTTTGGAGTGATTAATAGTTTTTTCCAATATTCTTTTGATATCCCTATTAGTGAGCTCACACAAGCCATTGGTCTGAGGGTGATAGGCAAGAGACATTCGATGATATACCTCATACTTAGTCAACAGATTCTTCAGCTACTTATTATGGAAGTGAGTGCCTTTATTAGTAATAATGGCCCGAGGCACCCCAAACCTAGTGAAGATATACTTCTTGAGGAATCTGATCATTGTGTTAGAATCAATGGCTATACAAGCCATCACTTCAGCCTATTTATTCACATACTCCACAGCTACAAGGATGTAATGGTTACCCCTAGATGAAGGGAGTGGGCCCATGAAATCCATGCCTCAGACATCAAAAAGTTTAACCTCTAAAATCCCAGACTGTGGCATCTCATGCCACCTTGAAATGTTCCCTATTCTTTGACATCTATCACACTTAACTATTCGGGTCCCCATGGTAGGCACCACTGAACTATCCGTTCATTTGTAACATTTGCAACATCGTTTGTTTGATCTTAAAATTATTGGCCTGAAATTTTAGGACTTTGATACCCAACTGATAACCTCGGTTGTTGTGACTAAGGAAATCATTAACTATTAGCCTCTCATACTCTTCTTTTGTCACGGTTAGAACTCTTCTCTATCCTTCTTCTAGAATTGTCTTTTCTTCTTAAATATAATTTGCCCCTTGCAGTTCAACTAGAGTTTTCTCTTGAGTCTCGATTTGTTCTAGCTCTTCTTCTTCAGAGAATGTAAGTTCTATAGGTGAACCTTCGGCTATAATCTCTTGGATACTTATGGTCTTTGACTTAGTTCTCAATTTGGATTTCCCCTTGGGTGGCATATAGTACCTACCAAACAGTATGTCCAAAGTTTAAGTCCCAATAACAAAAGAGTTTTAACTAAACTAATAAAAATCTTGAACCAAAACTACTAAAAACCTACTTAGTCCAAAGTAATCTAACTCAATTCCTTGGCAACGGCGCCAGAAAATTTGATAAGCACTAATTTTGCAATAGATTCTACAAGCGTACGAATCGATTACATAGTATAATGAATCAAGGTCATCCTATAAGGAATTAATTTAGATGCAATTAGCCTAAGAAGTTTCACTTCTATTTAAGTTAAGACAAACACTCAAATAGCAGTGAAAGAAAATAAAATTAAACTTGAAAGAATAACTTAGTGTTGAGATTGCTCTGATAAGAATATGCACTAAGAAGCATCCTAGGTTCCTATCTTTGTATTGCCAAAAATTAAGTTGTTAAGTTAATTAATTCAATTAATGCTCTGAGGGTTAAGGAATTTATATGAGCCTAAGTGTCTCTTGAACCATTCAGACTTCCATCTTATTTAATTGCATATTTCTTTCAAAATTAATTAGGTTAATTATGATCGATCCTTTTTAAACCACTTAGGGTTCTTAGATATATTTCTATACCTAAGAACAAAATTAGGACAACCTAATCCTAAATTGCTCATTCAAATGGTCTATTGAGATTTCCCTTTCTTAAGAGCTAATCTCAAACCCCCAAATCCATGAAAGAGGTGGCCAAATCCTTAAATGAACATAAATAACCAGATTAAGCACTTAAATCAATAATCAAACCAATTTAACTTCATAAAATCTCCATTACATGGCAATAGGTTCAAGTAAACCTAGGATCCATTAAATCTAGCCACACATGGCTCTAAACATTACAAACCAAGTAAGAGATTCAAAGAAACAAGAGTTCATGGAAGAAGAAATAGAGAAAATCAGAAAACTCAGTGGAATTTCATTGATTCAGCCTCTAATCTCAATCCAAGCTCCTTGCCTCCAAACCTTAGCTCCTTGGTGCATTTTCCTTCTCAGAAGTTCTCCCCCCAGGCTCAGAATGTCCAATCCTTAGTTGCCAATCGAGTTTTATGTCCAAAAGATGAAGCTATGCATTTCAATAACGAGTCTCGCTATAGCGAGAGTTTATCAATTCCAGATTCCAGCTGTTCTCGTCACAACCTATGCTATTGTTAGAAGTTTCCTAGATTTTGTATGAGCCGCGAACTCTTGATTTCTAGCCTTCTCTTTTTTTCTTTCTTCCTTCTTAGCAAGTCTTTACCTTTCTCCTAAGGTTAAAATTAAAATAAAATGAAATACAAGACTACTAAAAAGAATACTACCAATGATATATTTTATATATTTACTCTGGTTGAATAAAAATCTATATAAAATTAGTAAAAAATGAGGCAACTAACTCCCTAATCAATCATAGAATGTGCCATACACTACCAATATTAAGGAGTCATCAGAGAGAAGAACTTCTGAGGAGGAAAACTCACAAGGAAGCTAGGATTTGGAGGCAAGAACTTGGATTGAAGATTGGAGGCTAAATCAACCTAATAACATTAAGTTTTCTGATTTTCTCTATTTCTTCTTCCATGAACTCTTGTTTCTTTAAATCTCCTACTTGGTTTGTAATGTTGAGCCATGTGTGGCTAGATTTAATAGATCCTAGGTTTACTTGAACCTATTGCCATGTAATGGAGATTTTATGTAGTTAAATTGGTTTGATCATTAATTTGAGTACTTAATCTGGTTATTCTTGTTCATTTAAGAGTTTGGCCACCTCTTTCATAGGTTTGAGGGTTTGAGATTAGCTCTTGAGAAAGGATAATCTTAATGGACTAATTGATTGGACAATTTAGGATTAAGTTGACCTAATTTCATTCCTAGGTATAGAAATATATCTAAGAATGCTAAGTGGTTTAAAAAGGGATTGAGCGTAATTAATCTAATTAATTGTGTGAGAAATTTGCGATCAAATAGGATAGAAGTCTAAATGGTTTAAGAGACACTTGGGCTCACATAAATTCCTTAACCCTCAGATCATTAATTGAACTAATTAACTGAGTAACTCAATTTTTGGCAATTAGGGAATAGGAACCTAGGATGTTTCTCAATGCTAATTCTTATTAGAACAATCCCAACACTCATTTATTCTTCTAAGTTCATTTTTATTTTTCCTACACTGGTAATTTAGTGTTTGTCTTAACTCCAAACAAAAGCGAAACTTCATAGGCCTAATTGTGTCTAAATCAATTCCCTGTGGGATGACCTTGATTCACTATATTACATAATCAATCCATATGCTTGCAGAACCTATTGCAAAATTAGTGGCTATAACCTCTTGTCTCTCGCCTCTTTGCTCTCCCAATTGGTTTTCCCTCTCTATCATGTTGTAAATTCTAAGTTAAATTTTGATGACTCCTTAATTTTGGTATTGTATGACATATTTTATGATTGATTAAGGAGTCATTTCGTTCTTTCTTTACAAATTTTGCATAGATTTTTATCTTATCAAAGTAAATAAATAAAATATATCATTTGTAGCAATTTTTAGTAGCTTTGTGTCTTTTTTTTTTAATTCTCAGAAGAGGGATAGAGTCTTGCTAGAAAGTAATAAAGAAAAGGAGGAGGCTAGAAAATCAAGAACAAGCTATCTAAGTTTTCTTGCTATAACAAGGATGCCAATTTTCTATAGCAAGTTCATGGCTCATACAAAATCTAGGGAAATTTTATAAATAACATTGGCTGTGGCGAGAATACTTGGAGTCTAGAACTAATAAACTCTCACTATAGCGAGAGGTGCTCTTCTCTATAGCAAGACCCATTCACTGAAATGCACAGTTTGACTTTTGGGTTAAAAACTTGATATCCAACTAGGGATTCATCAGTCTGAGTCTGAGGGGAGAACTTCTAAGGAGAAACCACACTAAGGAGCTTGGGTTTAGAGGCAAAGAGGTTGGATTGAAGATTAGAGGCCGAATCAACATAATTTTAGTGCCTTTTGCATAGTTACTCCCCCTTTAGTGCCTCTTGCTTTCTTTGCCCCAATCCCTCCTTTTCATGCCTTTATCTTCATCCCTTACTCTTCATGCAACACCAGGTACACTATTTCTTCATCTTTTATTTGTTTTTCTGCATGAAATTGCATGGTTTTAAAGGCTTAGGGTTGAGAAGTTAAATACCTTTGATTTGGTAAATGTAGGTGACTAGGTTAGTAATAACTAGTTTAGGCCTGTTTTTTACTTCTTTCTATGTAGGTGTCTCTTTTTGTTCAGGTGTTTTGAGTTCACATTTGCATTTCTAAGAATAATGTGCTTCCTTGCTATGGCGAGGATAAACTCGCTATAGCGAGTTTGAGCAAAATTTTCAAAATTTACATTTTCATTACCCTGCACCATTTAACTTGTTTTGTTTCAATTCTTTTTTCTTGAATAAGTTGTTTACTCTTTGTTTATCCCTAACAAACTTATGTAGACATAGGATTCTATTTGGGATCCCTTTTCCTTGTCCAAAACATGCTGATTTTTCAATTACTTAAGACTGCTTCTTTTAGAAGCTCCATATAATTTTCATTCACTCTCTGATCATATGGGGCAGAAAAATTATAAGTCAGCCCTACCTTTTTGAACCAGAGAATCATTACTTTGATGGGTCCATTATTATTTATTAAAAGTTTAACAAGACTTATTGTCTAAGTGCGTATATTAATTGAACATGATACAATCATATAGGCATAGGGCATCATAATTAATATGAGTGTTTGATATCTATCCCACAGAACACAAATATCTGTTATTACTTTTTTTTAAAAAAAGTAGATTTAAGCTATTTAAATTTGATATAGACAGTTTAAATTTCAATTTTCTTAGTTTTGATATTTTTTATTTTGAAAAAATAAAACATAAGATAAAACTAATCTTTTAACTCTCAACTTCAAAAAAATAATGATTAAAATTTAAAAAATTGAAAGATAGATAATTTCTCTAAAAAAAAGAGTTCATATCAAATACAAGAATGATATGTTTTGTAACATTATGCTTCGTTATTAAATGTTGAACAAGACTTATTATATTTAAGATGCAAGATTAAAAAAAATATCTACATATCATGTTTTTTTTAATTAATCTCAAAATAAACACTTAAGAAATTAGACCGATAGGTATATGATCCAGTGGCTAAGGGCATGAATAATTAGCAAAAGATTTAGGTTCTCACATATACTTTCTTCTATAGAAAAGAAAACAAAACACGTTAAAAACTTCACTTGTCTTGTCCTAAAAATATCATGGTATCAATATATTAAATAATAATATTAATAACCTAATTAAAGTCTTTGTGCTTGTTTCATATAGTACTTTGCAGCCCCTTGACAATATTGATACCAATTTGTCTGACAAAATAGGTTAAAAATTTACTCCTGGCTAAATAAACTTCATGGGCCTGAACTTGGATTGAATGACTTGAATTAACCACCATACAAGTAGACATCTTATACATTATCCTCAAATCCTTAGGAAGTTGGACTATCTCCTCTTAATTCTAACTCTGATATGTGAACATTTCCTCTAAATTCTATAAGAATGACTATGAGAAAGGCTAGAAAATTGAGCCATATCCCTTAGAAATATGCCTCTCAACTTCCCATTAAACTTCTCTAGTTTTTCCATCATACAAGTTTCAGCTTAATTGGATAGTGGCTTTTGTGTTTTAGAACTAAATAATATCCAAATGTAGGGTCAGTAGGAATGCTACATGTACTTTTTCTTTTTAAGGAATTATCCATCATTTTTATTTTTCCTGGCTAACCTGAAGCTTGCTTTGAAGTTAATGATTGAACGTCTATTATCTAAAACATCATTTTGGTATTCAAAGATCATACCAATATTCTTTGGTTTTTCTTTTTTCCTATTCCCTATTCCTAAGATTTTGGTGCCTCCAGGGCAGTAGTGCCAAATATTTTTGGTAAAGCTATAATGATTGTAACGTCTAATTTTCTAAAAATCCAAGAAAACGTAAGGAAACGCGAGAAACGTAACATATGGTTTCTCCGTCAACGTACAAAAATCATCGGATACAAAAAGAAGTCCCCTAAATAGAGTAAATTGAGGTCCAACAAATTTGAATAATATTCTAGACCGCAAATAATGATGAGTCAAGGCCAGAGGTGCCCTAAAAGAGCCAAAATAGAAAAAAAAATAGGATTGAAAAAAGGTCTCGAAGAGTCTTCAAAGTCAAGTATGAAAGAGATAAGGACTAAAATGCAAAGAAAAGTTATATGCCAGGTAAAAGGTATAAATTTCTTGAAAGTTCAGGGAACCTTAGTTTTACCCTCTATTCGTGGCTTTAGGCACAAATATCAAAAAATCGGGCAAAAATCTTATAAATCCGTGACCTACGGTTAAACTCAATTCGATGAGACGGGTCCAATGATGCCAAGTTGTCTGGATGGCTGGACGGGATCCAGTCTGGGATCTGGTTATCCCGATCAGTAGCTATGAGCAAAATAGAAAAAGGAAGTTGTAACAACTATAAAAATAGAAATAGCTAAAGGGCTAAGAAACCCTGAAGGAGTTTCAGGGACTAAATTATAGTAAATAAAAATTTTATAACACAATCATAATACAGAATGGTGAAAATTACACCTATAGACTCGGGTGTCTGATTGACACCAAAATTTATGAGGATTGAGGTTAAGGGCCCCTGATCCACATTTGAAGCTCAATATGGCTAGAAAGTATAAGAAATAATATTTATAAATTTTAGAAAGTCTAAAAGTATGTATTGTATCGTAAAACATTAATTGGGCCCAGACATTGATTTTTAGATTGCTGTAAGGCCCAATAGCCAATTCTAAAAGCCCCAAAAGAGAAGAGAAGATATAATTATGGTTTTAGAGAAAATGAAACCCAAATATAAATATAAAATAAAAAGGAAAGAAGAAAAGGATTTTAGTTATTTTAAAGGATTAACTATAGTTAAGTTAGAAACTAACTATAGTTGAGTTAAAAGTTGACCATGGTTGAGTTAAGAAAATTAACTATGGTTACTATCCATAACTTAAGGGCTAAGAAAAGGTTTCCAAGTGTGTGCCTAAGAATTTTTGGAAGAAGATATTTAGTTATGAAATTAGAAAATCAAAAGAAAAAGGAATGGAAGGTTAAGATTTGATCTTGAAAAGGTTGATCCAAGGGTCCAAATTATGTTATGACCAAAACGTGATGTTGGGGCTGGAATTTGATAATTTTATCCATTCCAATGGATTTAAAAGGGTATTTTTAGCTAGGAATACCTATGGCAAAGCCCCCAAAACTCATGGAATAAAATTTCTAAATTTTGGCCAAAAAAATGCATACTATTCGGCCATAATGAATGGGAAGGGAAGGAGTTGGATTCCAATTCCAATGGTCCCATTAAGTTTAAAAGGGTCATACTACATTAGAAGTTAAGGTTTATGTATTAATTGTAATGAATTATCATTATGATTATAGGGTTCAATATTTGTTTTGGGAACTCCGAAAGCAAGTAAATCGAGTTCCAAGGATTGAAGAGCAAAGTTTGCTAAGGTAGTAGTTTTCCTCTCTCTTTCCTTAAGCTTGTATGTTTGTATAATGATGAGTGTTATACTATCTCAAGTTGTTATTTATGCTATAAGATGAGACATGTATATTTAGACTGTGCTTGGCCTTGTATGAAATCCCTTGTAATCCTATATGGTATATGGCACCTTGATTGGCATTATGTTATGTACTTACATGTTAGCTTGTGAATGAGATTGATTTACGGCTACTGAGATTTCATAATCTCACCCCAAATATAACCCATGTTAGGTCCGAGTTCAAGCAAAGAAAGGGCAAAGAGTGTGGAGATATAAGTTGAGGACCTTACTTTTATGCACCACATTTTGTCATGTAATTAAATATTTTAGATTACTGCGTGTATGAGTTATATTATGACACTGTAAGGTGCTCAGGTATGAAATGGAAAGTCATGTATATACCTAACCCTGAAGTAAAAAGAGTATGACTAGCATGCCTAAGATGTAAGAATGCTTGTGCTTATATAAAGGCAAAATAATAATAATAATAATATGACCAATGGGGGGTAAAACTGCCTAGTTTGTTATAGGGGCGACTTTATATGAATTTATATATGCTCTGCTAAGTAAGTATTTTTTTTTCCTTGTAAAGGGCTTAGAGAGCTTGAAGTAGAGCCCTGAACCAACCACATACGATTTTTTTATAATTAATTATGTATTTTCAAAGTTGGACAAATTCGGAGAATGACCAAATGAATAATGAAATTGTATGAGAAAGTTTTTAAAAGGAAAAATTTTAATTAGTTCAGGTTTCCATTGACTCCTCTAAGTTTTATATGAGGTAATTATAGTAGAAAAAGTGTCATAAAATAAGGTATGACAATGACTGTGTAATGTAACATCCAATTTTCTGAAAATCCAAGAAAACATAAGGAAATGCGAGAAACGCAGCATATGGTTTCTCTGTCAACGTACGAAATTCACCGGATATGAAAGGAAGTCTCCCAAATAGAGTAAATTAAGGTCTAATAAAATTAGAATAATATTTTAGACTGCAAATAATGATGAGTCAAGGCCAGAGGTGCCCTAAAATTAGGGCTAAAATAGATGAAGAAAACAAGAATCAGAAAAAGGTCCCCAAAAGCCTCCGAAGTTAAGTATAAAGGAGCCAAGAACCAAAATGCAAAGAAAAGTTATATGCCGAGCAAAATGTATAAATTGCCCTAAAGTTCAGGGAACCCTAGTTTCACCCTTTATTCATGGCTTTAAGCACGAATATCAAAAGATCAGGCAAGAATCTCATAAATCCGTGACCCACAATTAAACTCAGTTTAATGAGACGGGTCTAATGATACCAAGTTGTTCGGATGGCCGGGGGGGATCCGGTCTGGGATCTGGTTATCCCGATCAGTAGTCATGAGCAAAATGAAAAAAAGAAGTTGTAAGAACTATAGAAATAAAAATAGCTAAAGGGCTAAGAAACCCTGAAGGAGTTTCAAGGACAGAATTGCAGTAAATGAAAAGTTTATAGCACAATTATAATACAGAACAGTGAAAATTACACCTATAGACCCGGGTGTCCGATTGACACCGAAATTTATGAGGATTGAGGTTAAAGGCCCTGACCCATGTTTGAAGCTTAATATGGCCAAAAAGTAGAGGAAATAATGTTCATAAATTTTAGAAAGTCTAAAGGTATATATTGTACCGTAAAACTTTAATTGGGCTCAGACACTAATTTTTTAGACTACTGTAAGGCCTAATAGTTGATTCTAAAGGCCCAATAAGAGAAGAGAAGATATGATTAGGGTTTTAGAGAAGATAAAACCCAAATATAAATATAGAATGAAAGAAAAAGAAGAAAAAGATTTTAGTTATTTTAAAGAATTAACCATGGTTAAGTTAGAAACTAACTATGGTTGAGTTAAAAGTTGACCATGGTTGAGTTAAGAAATTAACCATGGTTATTCTCCATAACTTAAGGGCTAAGGCAAGGCTTCCAAGTGTGTGGCCAAGAATTTTTGGAAGAAGATATTTAGTTATGAAATTAGAAAATCAAAAGAAAAAAAAGGAATGGAAGGTTAAGATTTGATCTTGAAAAGGTTGATCCAAGGGTCCAAATTTAGTATGACCATTTAACTTCATTAAATTCATTTTCTCCACCTCCATTCCACCATTTTCATGCCACACACAAGGAAGAAAGAAAGAAAAATGTGAAGAGAGAGAGGGAGGGAGAAAAAGTGGAAGATGAAGTGAAACCAAACAAAACTATTACCATTCTTCACCAAATTTCTCCATCTTCTCCATCCTCCAACCATTTCTTCCAAAGGGCAGCTGCATATTCATCTTTTCTTCCAAGTGAAATGTTGCTCTAAGTGGGAAAAGAAAGGATTTTAGTGTGAGAAAATCAAAAGAAGCAAGGCTTAAGCTTAAAGAGTAAGTTTTCTCCATCTTATACTTGTAAATCACATGCTTTAAGCTAGTTTTGTTCAACCCTAGCTATGAGTTATTTTTAGACAGCATATGAATCATTAGAAATGGAGTTTGTATGTTGAATATGAAGGCCTTGAAATGAAATTTATATGTTGAACATGAAGGCCATATGAGCTTAGTTATTGTTGTTATGTGTTGAAACTTTGGAAAACACAAAGATTGTAATTTTTGGGAAAATAGAAAGCATGGGGAGATGCTGTCCGAATTTTCCCAAAACTTTTATGGTGTTTTCTTAATGTCTTAAAGTCATGTATACCAAATTTCAAGTCCTAGAACATAAAAGAAAAGGCTATGGAATTTTTAGAACCAAAGAAACGCACTTTGAGCCTAAAACGGAGCTAGATTATGTGATGACCAAAACATGATGTTGGGGCTGGAATTTGATGATTTTATCCATTCCAATGGATTCAAAAGGATGTTTTTAGCTAGGAATACCTATGGGAAAGTCCCCAAAACTCATGGGATAAAATTCCTAAATTTTGGCCAAGAAAGGCATACTATTCGGCCATAGTGAATGGGAAGGGAAGGAGTTATATTTTTCCAATTCCAATGGTCCCATTAAGTTTAAAAGGGGTCATCCTATTTTAGAAGCTAAGGTTTATGTGTTGATTGTAATGAATTATCATTATAATTATAGGGTTTGATGTTGTTTTGGGAACTCCAAAAGCAAGTAAACCGAGTCCCAATGATTGAGGAGCAAAGTTTGCTAAGGTAGTAGTTTTTCTCTCTCTTTCTTTAAGCTTGTATGTTTGTATAATGATAAGTGGTCTGCTATATCAAGTTGTCATTTATGTTATAAGATGAGATATGTATGCTTAGATTATGCTTGGCCTTGTATGAAATCCCTTGTATTGCTATGCGATATGTGGCATCTTGACTGGCATTATGTTATGTACTTACATGCTTGCTTGTAAATGAGATTAATTTACTACTACTGAGATTTCATAATCTCACCCCAAATATAACCCATGCTAGGTCCAAGTTCAAGCAAAGAATCTAGAGACATAAATCGAGGACCTTACTTTTATGTACCACGTTTTGTTATATAATTAAATATTTTAGATTACTGTGTGTATGAGTTATATTATGACACTGTAAGGTACTCAGGTATGAAATGGAAAGCCATGTATATATCCAATCCTGAAGTAAAAAGAGTATAACTATCGCGCATAAGATACAAGAATGCCTGTGCCTATATAAAGGCAAAATAATAATAATAATATGACCAATGAGGGGTAAAACTGCCCAAGTTGTCGTAGGGGCAACTTTATGAATTTATATGTGCTCCACTAAGTAAGTATTTTTCCTTTGTAAAGGGCTTAAAGAGCTTGAAGCAGAGCCTTGAACTAACCTCACACAATATTTCTATAATTAATTATGTATTTTCAAAATTAGATAAGAATTTGGAAATGACCAAATGAATAGTGAAATTATTTGAGGAAGTTTTTGAAAGGAAAAATTTTTATCAGTTCAGGCTTTTCGTTGACTCATCTAAGTTTTATATAAGGTAATTGTAGTAGGAAAAGTGTTATAAACTAAGGTATTACATGTAACAAGACTTTAATTTTTTCTCATGAACCTTTTGGATCATTTAGCTGCTAAAATGTAAAATTTATGGAATTTGTTTTTGTAATTGCCACTGTATGACTTTAGATGAATAATTTATCCTTGGTTTATAGATTGTAGATCTTGATTTCCAAACACAACTAAAGCTACAAACTCTATTCCCAGGTTTGTGGATAACCAAAGAATCTCTTTAAGTATTTTCTGTCTAGACTAATAAGCTTTCCAATAATAGTATTGGGTGCTATCTACAATTTATTCATGATTTATTATTATTTTTCTTATTATATTTAATGTTTTGTTCTACTACAAACCATGTGAGAGGGTAAATGAACAACCTAAATGGTTAATAACAATATAATATTTTAAGAATCATATTGATGTACAGAAAGTTATAAGTGAAACTAAAAATGAAAAGAACATAGGGATTTTGTACTAACTTCCATCTCTTTGTGAACTTAAATTTTATACTTGCTTCCTTCTCTTTTTAACATATTCGCTGCTTGAGTTTGTCATTAGATTTTATAAACATGAATGTAAACATATAGAAGATAAATTTCAACTTTTAGTCTATGCCTAGATTTGTGTACATGAATTGGATGCAGAATATAGCATGGAATAGAATTGTCTGCCCTAACATTTGCTGACAATTGGAAACTTAATGAAGTAATAAATAACACTGACTAAAATTTATATTGCACATCGATCTTTAAAATTGACTAACCTAAAAAAAAAGTATAAGTTCAATAAATTGAAATTTTAACCCCAATGGTGGATCTATTAATGCAAATGAATATATAATGTGTAGTTCTTATAATCACAAGTTGAAATTTTAATAAGTTATTTTTTTCCAACTTTTTGAATCAAGTGACAAGAAAGTTGCTATTGAATTTGTTACTTTTAATTATTAAAATCAAATTTTAATTCTTTTTATCATTATATTCTTTTTACAATCAAAATATTAAACAACTCTAATAAAAACTTATAGCTAGTGTTAATCATGTGGCAATGTATTTTCTCCTAAACCAACATAAGTTTTATTATAACATGTACACTATAACAAGTGTTTGCAAAATGTTAAATGCAATTTGCTTTTTTGGGGGGGAGCGGATCACCAAAGACAAATTGAAATTCATTATGAGTGTTTCATTTTTAGACACTTTCTACGCACATATATTCTCAAAACATGACATCCACACAAAATGGTAAAATTAAAAGGTTTTTTTCCCTTTGTACATGGTACTCATGCTTCAAAAATTACTATTATATACAAAACTTTTACTTAAGGTAAAAGCTTTATCTCCACAAAGATGTTGTTCTCCTTGCTTCTCAGGCTTCACTTCTCTTCCATTCTTAACTCTTTTAAGTGCAAAGAAAGTAAGTATTGGGTGTTGTGATAAGTTGTCAACTTATTTAGAAAGAAAAACATATAATCCTTTTACTATATAGGATCCATGCTCAACATTTAAATCATCATTCACATCCCATAATCTGAGAAGAACTGATGCATTTATGTGTATATATATCATCATATAATATGCAAGATACATTAATTTTTAATATTTTACATCAGATATAAGATATATAAAATTATATATAAATAATAAGGTACATTTCTTTAATAGAATGGGTGAAAGAAATCATAATATGTGCAAAATTTTTCTTTCTTTTTCATATTTATATATATTGGTCAAACCTATTTTGCCTCTAGCATTAGAATTAGAATAAGAGCAAGATAAGGCCCACTCAAAAAGTAAGGGGCCTATAACACCATAATTATATAGCCTAACTCATTCCTTATCTAAGCTCATTTCTAAGAATTTTACAAGTTTCTAAGGAAAGAGCAATAAAAATAATGAATAAATTTATGCGCACGTAGGGGATGAATTTTTCATTCGGTGTCCTGGGGACCATATAAACTCATTCAACTCATTCTCATATTTAATTATACTAATACAACTTAAAACCATCCAAGGAAGTGGCTTAGAACTCATGCAAGTGCAAGAAACACATAAAATTCTATAGTGTAGCCTCGACCATAATTGTATACTTTCTGTCACAAACTTTGAAAAATCATAACTAATTCTAGAAAAATCAAAATCATGCATTTTTGGTCAATCTAGTCAATTTGAGAAGCTATAGATGTTAAATTTAAGGGAAAAACATCTCCAGACCACGCCAAGACCATCTGGGAATTGAATTATGATGGAACAGTACTGGAGGTCCAGTGGCGCTACTAGTATTGATAGTAAACTTAAAAAATTCATAACTTTCTGGTCAGACCTGCAAATGAGGTGATCTGGGTGGCAACAGAAATCTTATAATCTCTATTTATGCTTGTAAAATTTCATAAGCATTGGACACCATTTATCCATCAGATGACATGAAACACAAAACTAACCATATGAACAGTACATGCATCAAAACAGTAGAAAAATATAAACTTTGAAAATTCATAATTAATTCTGTAAAGCTTTAATTTTTTTGCACTTTAGCTTCCCAAAAAGCTCTCAATGAGCTCTACATGTCTACCAATTTTCATGGGAAGATTTATCCATTTGTTCAGTTCGTGCTATAGAGTTCTGGTTTAGTCATTTTTATGGTCTCAACTAGCATCAAAGTGTCCAATTTTGCTTCCCAAGCTTGTGTGGCCACTTGAGCACATGGAAATACACAAGAATGACTCTCTAAACTTATTGCAAAGGTGCATAAACCTAGATTTCTCAAAGTCACTCATCCACCCTATAATATACACAAGATTACACATACTAGCTCTTACCATTCAATACCCGAAACATGTTATCTCATACATTTGGTATCAAATTTCATTCATATATCATACATTTTGGTAATTACATATGTTTATATGATGACATAACAATTTCATCATGAGATTATATCATATGCCATGTGTGTGGCTATAAGAGAGACATAACTAGGCCATTTCATACATTTTGATGTCAATCTCCTTCTCCTTGGTTTGTGGCTTCCATTACTTTGCTCAATTGATTCACCTAACATGTTAAGACATTGGAAAGGAAAGATTCAAAGAATCCCAATAGCTCATCCCCCTTTCAATCATACATAAAGGATGTAATACAAGTCTTGAAAATGCATGCATAGACATATTGACATATGTAAGCATTCAAGAAACATCCTTGGCATTTGAATAAGTCATATATAGCATACATAAGCTTGCCAAGTGAATGGACTAGCCTCACCCATTCACTTATAGATTTTGGACCTGCCTCACCTATTTTCTTTCAAAGGTTTTGACTTAACCTTACTCTTAGGAGTCAACCTTACTATTGGGAGACTCTTTACTTTGTCTCAACTAATTCTAAGGGTTCTTGACTTATCCTCACTATGGCTAGAGGGTTCTTGGCTTTCCCACACTCAAACAAATCAAGGCAAGCACATAAAATATCATCTTGCATACATAAAACATCATCATAGTACTATGGAATAAAAACTCATGCTAAAATACTTTTCATAGCTCAAAACATATATATACACATTCAAATATAAGGTAAGCACACATTTATGCATGAGAAAAGGTGGAGAGAGCTACCTTGCTTGTAGTTACACACTTTTTCCTTGAGTCTTGAGTCCTCTCCCTTGACCTCACACACCTAAGGAGGTGGAGATCATTTCTCTTGGCCTAGATACATCATCTGGATGCCAATTATACTCTTAAATCACATTCTAAGGCCATATATTCACTAGAAAACTAGGTGACTCATAAGACTCTTTTATGGTTCTATAATGCACTTAATGAAGCAACCTTAGGAAAATATCATCTTGGCTCCATTCTCTCTATCTATTTATGATTCTTAACTACGTTTAAACCTTTTGAAGTCATCACACAATCAAATCAAGGATCCTAACTAGGTGTTGCTTCTTTAAGCCATAATATGGAACTTATGATACCATTTCACTATTCATAGTTTCTAAAAATTTTTCTAAGATTTCCTCTCATCCTCTTCCATCATATATGACTCAAAAATAAGCTTAGAACAAATTAAAACTATCCCTTGGTGCTTCATCTAGCCTAGGTTAAAACTATGCACTATATGAACACCAAGTGAGTTTACTTCCTTTTCTTGAGGGAAGATGCATATGAGGAGCCTTCTAGGGATCTCAAGAGCTCATCCAAACATTTATTTAGGCCTAGGAATAATTGCATCAAATCAGATTTTTAAGGAAGCTCATGAAACCCTAGGTTTACTATCTTGAAAACTAATGGCTTTTACTTGGATTTCTTTGCATATTCTTATGCTCCTCCCTTAAATTCATAGAATTCACTCTTGGTTCTACCCAAAATTCAAGCCCTCTTATAGCTACATACATGGGGTGAAATAGGGAGAAGAAGGGGGAGTAGCTACCATAGGATTGAGATTTTACCTTATTTTTCCTTGTTTTCTTATTTGATTCTCACTTTCCTTGCCCTCCTCTCTTTAAATCCAAATTTTTCTCTCTATTCTTCCCTCAAAATAGATCCAAAAATTTTAATAAAACCATAAGAAAGAAAGCTTAAGAGGAGAGGAACAAGTTTGGAAGAAGAAGGAGTATGAAAATATATGAAATTCCTTACCATTTTCTTGCTTTTTCTCCTCCTTTCTTCTCCTCAATGGTGCGCCTAAGAGAGCTGGTGTTTTCTCTGGTTTTTGGGCAAAATAGGTCGTGCAAATGAAAGGAGAGAAGAAATAAGAAACTTAAAGAGTGTTCAAGAAGCTTCCACTTTCTTAAAAATTTCAATTTTGCCCTTCGTTCTTGGCATTTTTGTTTCTGACTCGTTTTAGCTCCTTTTTTAGAACTGTCTTTTTCATTATGAAATTTAGGTTGCTAATTTAATAAAATGACTTTGAAATCACTCAAATCGGAGCTCAAACCTTCCCAAATGAATTTGTCAAAATTTGAGTCAACCGACATTGAAAAACGTCCACCGGAGGGGTTTTAACTGTCTCTGGGCTTCCCATAGTTTTAAGGGTCTCTAAGAACCTAAGAAAACTAAAAAATTTCATTTAAAAATTCCTCTTTTGAGAATTCCAAAATTCATTCAAAATGACAAAAATACCCTTACGTTTTGTTAACTTTTCATTTAAATTCTTTTTTTTTCATTTTAGCTCAGTTTTTCTTTCCGTTTGAGCTTGGGATTCTCATTTTTAGGAGTCTAGAATGCTTCCCAAATTTTTTGGGACCTTAACTAAGTCATTTTGGGGGACTTATTTTTGTATCCGATGAATTTTGTACCTTGATAGAGAAACTATACATTACGTTTCTCGCGTTTTCTCTTATTTTTTAAAGAACTGGATATTACATTTCTCCCCCCTTAAATAAATTTTGTTCTCAAAATTTGGGGTATAATTTCCTCTTATTTTCTTATATTCTAGCTAGCTATTCCTTTTTTTCCCTTCTTCTTAGCTTTATGCACTTTTCTCAGTGATTTCACTTATTTGAGTTTTCTCTCGGCCAAGGAATTTTCATTACTAGCTCTTAATGAGGGTTTATCGTTATAGAGTACTAGCTAGTTCTCGCATAAGGGAAAGAAATTTCTGACTCTAAAGGCCTATTCTAGGAGAGCTTACTAATCACATCGGGTTAGTCTTAACCTGTTCGCAGGGTTAATGTTCTTTTCAGTAGACTCATTTACATATCTCGAGAGATAACTTATTTCATATCAAATCTCCTGTATTCTCTCCCAATGGCTTCTCATAAAATCTCATTATCTTTTTCTAATCATTACAGCCATTGGAGATTTTTGTCTACTTAATGATTTAAAATATATTGTCCATAATCCATCTCTGCGTTCATTCTTACTAGCTCATCCCATGGTTACAATTCACATTTCTTTTTATCACTGGCCTCATATCTCAATTACTTATTGGGATTATAGCTCCTTTAAGGAGTTTTCACTTTTAATAATCCTAGTTTTTCTATTTACTAATGCATTCATTTCTTTAGGCCAGGACTTTTCCCTACTCTTTTTGCTCATTTAAGAGTGGGCATTTATAGTCCCTTATCTTAATACTAGTAGGCCTACTAGCATCGAAGAGCAACTGCCACTGACTACTACTGAATCCTGGTGGGATGCTAACTGTACTCACAGTTCAATCACTGGAGATATATTGTATCACTTACTTCATGTAAAAATTGTACTTGACCTCTTTTTAAATACATAGTCTAGCATGTAGGGATTTCTTTATCCCTCGGTCAGGGCCAACATCTGTGGGTAGTGGTTCATCTGGCTCTAACTCTGGAAAGCTACTTTCTTGCTTTCCTCATCCCATCCTATGCTCATCTCTTAAGAGATTTAGTCAGTGGTTTAATTGTCTAAGTAAAGCCTTCATATCTCTGTGGCAATGGTCTATTAGACTCAAGAGGTCTCTAGTCTTTGAGATAAGAGCTAACTAAAACTATACTGGTCTCTAAGACTAACTGCTTTGTAAAAACTATCTCAGGCTATCATCTCACCAGAGAATTATCATACTGTAACTAGGGGCTCTCTGTAACTTTGTGGGATCTACTGTGATCCCTAGGTCTACTGCAACCTCTCAAATCCCTACTAGGGTTTACTGTAACCTACTGTGCTATGCTAGGATCTACTGTGATCCATCTCTGAGAGACGTCAAAACCTAAGGTTACTATATCTAATAATAAAACACATACTTACTAAGTCTGGTAACCATCGCTCATAATAACTTAGGCTAAACTCATAAGTACATCGTGCTCTTTGTGTGAAGTGGGTTATGTATTATCTGATTTTCTAGGATCTCGTCATACTAATACTCAAGAGCATCTTAATTTTCATGCATCACTCCTTATGGGATCTTCA
Organism: Erythrophleum ivorense; assembly: GCA_026724425.1. NCBI lineage: Eukaryota > Viridiplantae > Streptophyta > Magnoliopsida > Fabales > Fabaceae > Erythrophleum > Erythrophleum ivorense. The sequence continues at coordinate 19,247,987 of JAIUCV010000009.1, forward strand.
AATTCCCACTTCAGTCCCTTTTTACTTAGGCTTTCTCTTCTTATCCTAGTTGTACTCAACTATCTTTTCCTCTCATATCTTGTAATTTCTGACTATGCCCATACTCTCTGCCTTTGAGTGCCTTGGTACTAGGGCATCTCACATACTGAGTGTGGTTAACATCTCTGGCAGGAGAGAGTCTATGCACTGGTCCCTGTTTATTTTATTTACATATACCATAAGGGACTTAAGCTATGCATACTGAACTCATGCTATCTGAATCTGAACATTCTTTACTGGGAATTCCTCTCTGCATGCTTTTCTTACTGTTTTAGTATTCCTGGAATCCCTTTACCTCTTTTTTTGGACTTATCTCGTTCTTTAACTAACTAGAATACTTTTTGATTATCAGGACATTTTGGTGATTGATGTCATTGCTTGCTACGCACTCAAGTCACATTATTATTGGGTTGATCAAACCCAATATCATGTAACCATTGTTACAAGCAAACCATAACATCAAATACTAATACACGGGCACCTCATGATTGAGTTTAAAGCCACTATCGCCAGTATATTACAAGTTTTCCAATAATCTAAAGTATTTCTCTCATACTTTTCTTTATTTGCCCTATTCACATAAGATTCTCGGAGAAAATAGGACTCTTCCTTTACTCTATCTCGAGTTCACTTTACATTGCCGGATTGTTCTTTACTTTGAGCACTATCATGCTAGAAGGGCATCTATGCCAAGGACAAGTGTGCTTTCTCGAATACTCAAGCACATCAATTCGATATTTATTCTCAATCTACTATATCCTCAACTTGAACACTGTCATATCTTCTTTCTCGTTTACCTTTACCATCCTTTTACTTAGGTAAAAGAATGCTCTACTATCGGCTATCTCTATCACCAATTTGGGTTTCTTTACACTCAAGAGCACCTGCATTTTTCCTAGGTTCCTCTACTTGTTCACTCTCTGTAACATCAAGAGGGTCTACTTTCTTATACTTTTGCTCTGCTTCTAACTAGACAGTCCCTCTGTAAGGAAATTCTATTTCATGAAATCCCAGGAATTATATTTTGTGACGCTCTCAACTTACACTCTTTTCTTTGCATAATGCAAAGCTCTCCTTCTTAGGTGGTCTCTAGCTCCCTCGAGCTTCCCTGAGGGTATTAAGACACTAACTATTAATCTCCACTCATTTATACATTTAGATTAGAGTTAGGCTTTCTTTTTATTTAGCCTTTTTAGCCTCATCCCCATCTAATGAAGAAGCGTGGAAGGTGTTTGATAGCATATATCCCGACTTTGCATATGATCCACAAAATGTTCAACTCAGGTTGTATGCTGATGGCTTTACACCATTTGGTCAATATTGGAGAAAGTATTCTTGTTGGCCGGTTATCATCACTCTGTACAATTTACCACCAACAATGTACATGAGATAAAAGTATATGATCTTGACACTAATTATCCTTGGTCTTAATAATCTCAAAGGTAAAATAGATGTTTATTTACAACCATTGATAGATAAACTAAAATTATTATCGACTGAAGGTGTCCTAACATATGATGCCTCATTGAGATAGAACTTTCATATGCATGCTGCACTATTATGGACCATCAATGACTGCTTAGCATATGATATGTTATTTGGTTGGATGGCAGCAAGGAGATTGTCATGTCCTATATGTATAGAGAATTCAAAGTCATTCCAATTAAAGCATGGGAGGAAAACATCTTTCTTCGATTGTCATCAACAATTTCTTCCACCAAATCACCGATACAAAAGAAATAAAAGCTCTTTTTATAAGAACAAGGTTGAGAAATCATCACCTTCACGATGATTAGATGGAGAGAAAATTTGGCAAAAAGTGACCGAGTGGGCAGAACTTGTTCTAATCGAAAGGTATAATGACACTCACCATTGGATGAAACAGAGCATATTTTGGAAATTACCATATTAAAAAACTAATCTCATTCGACATAATCTTGATGTCATACACATTTAAAAAAAATGTGTGTGACAATGTGTTTTACACCATCATGGATATAAAAGGAAAGACTAAAGATAATACACAAGCTCAGTTAGATATAAAAGAATATTGTCAATGAAAAGAATTAGAACTTGTTAACAATGGAGGGACAGTTCTGAAGCCCAAAGCATAATATACTTTGAATATAAAATAAAAATGAGCTATTTGTCAATGGGTAAGAAACCTGAGCTCCCTGATGGGTATACATCTAATCTGGCCCGATGTGTTCACATGAAGAAAGTAAAGCTATATGGAATGAAGAGTTATGATTATCATGTGCTTATGCAATGCTTGCTTCCTATTGACTTTAGTACTTTGTTTGAAGCTATGTGGAATCCTTTAACTGAGCTTAATTAGTTTTTTAGAGAACTTTGTTCCACTACCTTAATGATGACTCAACTAGAGTTATTAGAGTAGAACATTGTTATGACCTTATGCAAGTTAGAAAAGATCTTTCCCCTTAAGTTTTTTGACTCAATAAAGCATCTGCCCATCCACCTTCCTTATGAATCAAAGGTTGGGAGATCCGTTCAATATCAATGGATGTATCCATTTAAAAGGTAATAAAGCCTTTTACTATAAGCTTGCAATGAATATACACTTGAAAGGTAATAAAACTTGTGCAACTACTCTTTATGTAGGTTCCTCCATACCTTAAAGCAAAAAGTCAAGAATAAAGCTCGAGTGGAAGAATCTATATGCGAAGCTTATATAATTAAGGAGATTGCAATATTTTGCTCGCATTACTTTGAGCATGATGTGCCATCAAGAATTATGAGACCTCTAAGAAATGATAATGCTAGAGAATTGGGCCTACCTATAATTTTCATTTTTAACTATCCTGGAAGGCCTTTTGGAGAATGCAAGTCTCATTTCTGGAATGATCAAGAAGTGGAGGCCGCCACAAAATATGTTCTAATAAACTGTGATGAAGTGCAACCTTACATCAAGTAAGTGATATTGCTTACACATCACTTATTTGTATATGCTTAGCACATTTCTTTGTTATGTAGTTTATTTGTTCATGAATTAACTTTGTCCAATCCTTAAATTACGAAAGTTAAGATAGATGCTCGAATTGAAGCCATTTTTTTCTTATGGCCTCAAGAACATGTAAGTAGCAATAAATTGTAATTAATCGTGTCTTAAAACTAACCTTAACTCACATAAAATATTAAAAAATGTTACACAGGTTCAAAACCCAACCAATAATATTTTGGATATATTTTTACATGACATTTCTCGGGGACCAAAGAGAAGTGTTAGAACTTAGCATATTTACTTTGTTACTAGGTATAGATTTTAGATACATTCATTGAACCATCAAAAATCAACAATAAATAGTGGTGTATGTATTAAGGGCACTGACTTTATACAATCAGAATATGACTTTTATAGCTTTCTAAAAGAAATTGTGGACATTGAATATACAAAGATTCCCGTGAAGTGATTAGTGTTGTTCAATTGTCAATGGTATGATCCTTCACCTAATCGTGGTATGAGGATTCACAAACAATATGGGATTGTTGAAGTTCATGAATTAAGGAGGTATAACAAGTTTAATCTATTTATATTTGCATAACAAGCGACGTAAGTGTATTATACGTATTATCCTAGTTGCCATCAAAAGGCTAATTAGTTAGTTGTAATCAAGGTTAAGGCTCATAGTATAATTGATACTCCTTCATCTAAAACAAATATAGGGCCATTTCAAGTGGATGGATTAGAAGTCATACTACTTGCAATCGTCCCGAATGATGAATTCCATTACCTTAGAGACATTGAAGGTTCTTATGAAGAAATAGATATGTTAACCACTAACATAGTTTGTGAAGAAGAAGAAGATGATGATAAGAATAAAGACAATGATTCTAAAGATAATGAAGATGATGATGCATAGATTAGGGTTAGGTTTTATTTAATTTTGCCTTTGATTTTTTTTTATAATATATTTTCCTATTTTGAGTTTGAATTTGTTTTGTTTACATTCTATTTATTTTTTTGTCTACTTATACTGACTCAAGTTTGCTATTGCATATGTAGATGTTAGGTCATGGATTTAGGCAAGGCCGTGCCCGATGAAGTGCCTCTACATCGCCACCTCTACACCCTCAATCATTTCATTATCCTTTAACTTTAGCACCTGCCTCAACTCTTATAGTGCCAGATGCATCCACTGCACCTACATTAGCTCCAATTATGCCTGAATCATCTAAGAGACCCTCAGAATCACTTGTATCATCTCCTCCTACACCATCCCCTGGATCCCAGCACTCATATCCCACTCCTCAGGGTCCTTCCACTAATTCTACAACAATGTCACTTATCCAACCTTTTGGCCATGACCCCACAGATGGTCGAATATGGTTGTATCATGATAAGCATATGTAAGTTGTCAAGTTTATATTATTTTATTTATTATTCATTTAACAACTTAATACCGTTATAACATTTTTAATCATTAATATTAAATGATTATATTTAATCTTGTTGTTGTTGTTCATGATATTTTCTCTATAATCTAAGTAAAATTTGAACATTCATCTTACAGCTGGAGAGTAACGCCTCTTGAGGTCAGGCAATTATAGTTTGATGAATGGGCGATATATATATTATCCCATCATTATTTATGTATCATGTGTTGATAATTTTTTCCTCAATTTGTGTCAGTTTTGATTTCCTGATATTTATGTAAAAAAAAGTATAAATGGCTGCCACAATATGACTAAATTATTAGATGCAAAAGTGTGGAGACATTTTGCGAAATGCAACACATAGAGTCTAACTAGACTTGGAAAAGGGGATCATACCTAATTCGATCCCAAACAACATATTAGTCTAGTTAAAGTGCTATTGGGAGTCAAGTGAATATAAGGCCATGTGCCAAATAGCTAAAAACAACCAAGCATCTACCATAGGAGGCATGCAATATAAAAAGGATAGCATTCCTTCAACTGATCATAAGAGGAGGCTGGTAAGCATTTAAATTCAAATGTAATTATTGTTTATTTAATGCATGAGATAACTAATATTAATAAATAACTACAGACTTTTGCACTTAGAAGGCCATTTACAATATTTGAATTGTTCAAGCACACGTACTATGATGAGGCAACTAGTCAATTTATGGACTATAGGGCAGTTGAAGTTTATGTATGTATATATTTATCTTTTCCTTTCTTACTAGGATTATGTTAATGACCAGAGGCCTGACTAGCTTTAGTGTGAGTCTTGATTTTTTATTTTAATTGTAATTGGACTTTTGCTAATAGTCAGAGACTTGACTAGCTGTACTATGAGTCTTTATTTTTAGTTTTGATTGCAACTGGACTTATGCTGACGATCAGAGGCCTGACTAGTTATAATGTAAGTCTTTATTTTTGGGTTTCATTGTCACTGGACTTATGCTGACGTCCTGATTATTTGTAGTGTGAATTTTGATTTTCATTTTGATTGTAACTAGAGTTGTGCTAATGGCCAAAGGCTTCACTAGCTTTAGTGTGAGTCTTGATTTTTTATTTTGATTGTAACTGGACTTATGCTGACAATCGAAAGCTTGACTAGCTGTAGTGTGCATCTTTAGCTTTTGTTTTGATTGTAACCAGACTTATGCTTATGCCTAGAGGCTTGGCTCACTATAATATGAGTCTTTGTTTTTTGGTTTTATTATCACTAGACTTGTATTGATGACCTGACTAGTTGAAGTGTGAATCTTGATTTTTGATTGTCACTGGATATCGGCTGATGGCCAAAGACTAGCTGTAGCATGAGTCTTTAATTCTTGTTTTGATTATAACTAAACTTATACTGATGGCCAGATGCTTGACTAGCAGTAATATGTCTTTATTTTTAGTTTTTATTGTAACTGAACTTGTGCTAGTCGTTGAAGTCCTAACTAGCTATAGTGTGAGTTTTCATTTTTAATTTTGCTTGTAACTAGACTTGTGTTGACGGTTGGAGGCCTGACTAGTGTAGTGTGAGTCATTTTTTTTATTTTGATTGTAACTAGACTTATGCTAACAGCCAAAGGCCTAACTAGTTGTAGTGAGTCCAAAAATGTATTCCATTCATATGCATGGTTCTGAGTGAGGAGCATGTTCTGTCTATTGACCCAGTAAGGACGGTGGAGGATGAAAATGCTAGACACTTATTTGTCAGGTATTTATCAAAGATTATGATGATGGATGATACGGTCAAGTTCAAAGCGCCACCAGGGTAGTGGAGAAAACCATTTCAGTAGGGTCCACAGATTGGAGTCCCTATTTTCAAAGGTAGTGAGGTGTTAAAAAATTATAAGTGGTGGAAATGCTATGACACCAGAGTAAGGGCAGTGAGTGCCCAAAGATACTAGAGGACATCATCAATGACATGGTCTATGATTTGAAACATGAGCAAAAAAGAGATATCTTTATTCGGAAAAGTGAGTAGCTCTTGGGCTATGTGTGGATCTGGCTGGTAATGTTCATCAGAGATATCCATTCCAAGGAATTCTATTTGGGCTTGGCCCAATTGACTCTTTTTGAAGGAAAGTATTGTCCCATATTTTTGTACAAGGCCTAAAAATTGGTGGAGGAGTTGTTTGTGGCCTACTTCATTTTTTAAAAAGAGCAGGATGTCATCAATGTAAACCAGGACACTATGGAGAATGGGCTCAAAGATTATTGTCATGGCTTTTTGAAATAGAGACGGAGCAACCTTCAATCCAAATGGCATAACAGTCCATTGGTATTGAGCATTGGGTATACAGAAGGCTGTCTTGTACCTCTCAGCTGGATCAATTCTGAGTTGCCAAAAGCCTACCTTAAGATCAAACTTAGAGAAAACTTTAGCTTCTTTAAGCAAACTAAGTTGAGAACTAATCTTGGGTAATAGGAACTTATCATCTTATAAGAACATGTTGAGAAGCTTATAGTCAATGACTAATCTCTTTTTGCCACATTTTTGCTTTACACGTTTATTCACATAGAATGCTTGGCATGCCCAATCAGATTTAGTTAGTTCAATAAGGCCTTGCTGTAGAAGGGCTACACATTCTGTTTTGGCAAGATTTAAGTTATTAGGATTCATGCCAGGATGAGTTGCTTTTGTAGGATTGATGTCCTCATTTCTTTTGAATGGAAGCTGGATGAAGAAGTCTTTATTCTTCCAAAGAGGAAAAGGGTGAGAAAATTGATCATGGGACTCTAGACAGTGAGGCATAAATTGATCGTGAATTTCTTCATATCTAGCAACAACATTTAAAAGTTCAAACACTTTTGAAATTATAATGTAAGACTTGAACTGTTACTTAAATTGGATTCCTTGAGGAAGGATTTGAAGCTTTTTTGCTTGACAGTAAATGTCCATTCCAATAAGGATATCCTTGTCTAGGAGGTTACTTTTAAGTACTTTAGTCCAGATGATACAATTAGGAAAGATTCGAATACTAATTCTTTTCTTGGTAATAAGATCAACCTTAAAGATTTTTTCGTCAGCTGCACTAAAGTACTCAGAATGAGCTGTCCATGCCTATGGAGGAAGAACTATAGGATTCATAAGACTTTTTGAGGCACCAGTATCTATGTAAGCTATAGTAGGAATTGGCTTATAATACTTGCTCTGAAGAATCTGCATTTGAACATAAGGCATTGGAGGCTCTTGTTGCTTAGTGAGATTGTAGGGTTAGACAGAGTAGCTAGGGTGAATGTAATGGTCAGAATAATCTAAGTAATCAGAATCAGATAAATCCGAATCTGATAAGTGAAGTCTAGAAAGGGCAAAAATAGTGTTTGCATCAGCATCTTCTTGTTCTGAGAAGTATTCTTCAATGTCATCATCAGCAGATAGAGGAATACTAGCCTAAACTTATTAGAGAAGCTTAACATCCTTCTTTGTTTTATTAGGACAATTTTTTGCAAAATGTCCCTTTTTTTCCACAGATGTAACAACGGTCGCGTTTTCCATATTGCGTGAGCCGTCGTCTGAAAAACTGAATTAGTCTTTTAGGTCTCCTTCTCTTGTAAGGTTTGGTATAAGCCTACTTGTAATGAGATTTCTTCTTTGTTAGGCAAGAACACTTTAACTTGTCTTTGCATTTAATCTAGAGATAAGGCATTTTATAAACCTTTTACAACGCAAGCTTTCCATCCATCATGAAATCAAACATTTTATGCTGCTCACATATTTCTCAAGAGTAGCCAAAGTTAATTGATAAATTTCCCAAAGAGAGATGTCAGTCATATCTCTTCTGAGGGATTGTATGGCTTTTAAGAGTTCTGGCTATAACTCTTCTGGTAAGGAGGCAATGAATGTATGCCTGAGGCTGACATCATTGAAACCATTGAGAAGGTAGTATCTTTCTGCCATTCTTTTGTAATGGAAGTCAAGATCCTTTTTCTTTAAGGAGCAACATTTTATTTGAAAATATTCTTGTCGCTTTTGCTTGTCAACAAAATGGAAATCACCAAGGAATTCTTTGTGAATGAGACCAAGGAGGTCATTAACACTGTTTGCTGTGGTGTATAATCTCTGTCTATACTCCCCAAGGCTTTAAAACCATTCTTGGAGAGTACTAGTAAGTCTACTGGAGAATTTAGTGAGAATCACTTGAAGATTAGCATTTGGTTAAATCATTTGGAGATTAATCCATGCTGAGAACTCATGCAACTTGTCTCTCCACTTATCATAAGAAATATTATCAAAGGTAAACCATGGTCCAGTAGTTGGACGAGTTTGAACTTATGGAGGATTTGGGAAAGTTGTATGATATGATTGTTCAACATAGTCGTCATCATGTTTGATGTTTGACTCATCATATTCTACAACACGAGTAGGATTCACCATACAGGAAGTTGAGTATTGAACAGGTTCATCTTTCTCAGAACTTAAAGGTTCAAGACCAATAATGTGAGATTAGTCTGAATCAGAATCAGAAGGATAAAGATTAATGGTAAACAATAAAGAGATTATCCCAGAAGGTTTAATTGGTTCTATTTGCGATTGTTTATTTTTCTGAGTTGGATCAAGATGAGGCATAGGAGTAGTATGCTTTGGTAAGGAAGGTGGAGTATGAATCTGTAAAGGTTTTATAGGTTGTTGTTCTGGAGGTTTTGTCCAGGAAGGTGAAGCTTCTTGGTGTGAAAGGAAATGAGGTGATTTTTTAGAAGGATGAATATTTCTAGGTGGCGGAGGCTGAGGTTGAGCTTGAGGTTGTCTGGCTTGAAGTTGTCTAAGTTGTGCTGGACTAAGATAGTCTTCTTTCTTTCTAAAGACTTCATAGTTCATTTTGAAACATTTGGAATAGTCAGCTTCTTGTGGGTAAGGTAAGCATGGAGGTGATGGATATGGATTATATAAAGACATAAAAGGAGAATGATAGGATTCATAAATGCTCCGGGATGGATCTCTGGCTAGATCCTTTTCAATCTGATCAATATGAGACTTTACTTGTCAAAGCTCTTGTTCCTTCTGTGTAAAGGCTGGTCCCATAAATCTATGGGCGATACATCCTTTGAGTTCTACATCCAGAAAGGTAACCTATCTTTAAAGGCAATCATACAATTTTTGGACATGGGAGGATAGTCCATCTAGAAGAGAATTAGTATGAGCTGTTTGACTAGAAAAATTCTCAAGACGAGAGTCAATCCTTTAAAGGACTTTGTTTTGAGCCATAGCATTTGAGTATGCCATTTGAAAACTTATTTAGCTTGTGAGACAGGTCTCATCGCACCATTAGGTGAAACTTTTGTAGGAGCAAAATACGGTTTGTAGGTAACATTTGTCTCAGAGTTAGTCCTTCTTTCCATTGTAAGGAATTCAGAGTCATAATTTTTTGATGCAGAAGAAAACATCATGCAAGGAATAGGCTGAAGTTGTGCCTGTATAGTAGATATAATTAGTTTGGGTTTTGGTGATGGAGAAGGAAGAAGGTCATCATGACCCAATTCCTTAAGAAGGTTATAAAAACTTTTTAGCTTGGGCCGATGAGTCTTAATACCAACCCATCTTGGTTTTGGTGGGTGGTCATCATCATCTGAACTGCTATTAGGCTTGCCGTGAGAGCAATGGCCAGATTTCCAGGATGGTTTGGGCAATTGTTTTTTCCAGGGAGAAGCACAAGAATTATGAGGCATCCACGCATTATATTCTGGTCCTTCCTAATTTTCACGATCTTCGCATCCACAATCAGGGTCGCACATAGATGAATCATAATCCCAAAGGAAGTGTCCATTGATTTTTCCAACGTAAGCATAAGATCTATCAAGATGAAACCAGTGAATGGGAATTAAACCTTTAGCCTAGAGGGAAGAGTGGGATCTGACAACTTTATGTTGAAATTAGGAACAATGGTCAGGATTACGCTTCCACCATTCAAAATGACAAGGGCGGCTCCAATCAAAGCATTTTGAAAGGAGGTGTAAGATGTATCAAAAAGGGAGACACGGGTTGTAGCTGCTATCCCTTTTCTGCCTTGTAAGGTAAGGCTAGTTTGATGGCTCCAAGATGGAGGTGAGAATAGCCTTGATGGATCGAGTGAGAAATGAAATTGGAAGAAATTTCTAGAGTAACATACTGTTCAGCTTGGGTTGACTGTAGCCCACACTGATCTAGTTTGGTACTTTGGACAATTTCTTTTACTTGAGGGTTTCTAGGAGAAAGGAGTCTCTGAATAGAACGAGTAAAGGACCTATTTTGATAATAGAGTTGGTAAGGGTTAAAAAGAGGTGTAATGGATTCTTCGAGTCTAGATTTTTCTGAGATATGAGTAATTTCTACAAGGTTATCTATCCTATTATAAGCATGAGATATACAAGAAGAGGGAATAGATCGAGGCATAGAAAGGGAAGAAGAAAGACGAACGGGTCCTTCTATATCATTTGTAGAGGAAATAGTAGACATGGGTGTTTAATATACCTTCTTACTCTCTTTTACTAGTAGATCTAATCTGATTATCTTACGAATGTGAAAGCTCTGATACCATTCCTGCCCAGTCCAACCTTATCATTAACTAAGTGACACAGCAAGATACCTCAAATCCATTTTTACATGACTACCTCTCGATAGCATAACCTACCACTAGAGGCTAACCAGTCAGGCCCCCAAGAGCTAAAAGCTAGTACTTCGTCACTGGTCATCAGACTTGTGCTGACAATAGGAGGCCTAACTAGATATAGTATAAGTTTTTATTTTTTATTTTAATTGTCATTAAACTTGTGCTGATGGTCGAAGGCCTCATAATATGCAATGTGGGTCTTGATATTTGGTTTTGATTGTCATTAGATTTGTGTTGACTATGGAAGGCTTAACTAGTTGCAGCTTGAGTCTTCATTTTTTGTTTTGTCATTAGAATTGTTTGATCTTTTATTTAATATCTTTACTTATTTGATTGTTGTGTCTATCAACATCATTGTATATTCTTTTCATATACCTAATCATCCAATTTCAATATTTGATAGCTTTAATTATGACAGTTGAATATATTTTTAGTTTCTAGATACTTAGTTTTTATTATATGATTACATTTAGTGTTGATACTATATGATATAAAAGATGTTTAAACATATAAATACTTTTAGTTTTGGATGAATTGTTATTATTTTCTTTCTTGTAAAATTTTTTTTTTTTTGCTTCATTTAACAAGCTGATTATTTAAGGCTTAAGAATGTTAAAACTTCTATTCAGAACTCAACAGGCATAGTATCAAATGATGTAGAAGATGATGATGAAGTCACCTTATGGTTAGAGGCTGTAGGTGGTAAGAATAAGAACGATCGCATCTTTGGGGTAGGATATGAGGCTCATGATATTGATGCTATTTGTTCTCATGGGACCTCTTCTTCTATTCATAACTCAGGACTCCATTCAAATTTTGAAAAGGAATTATGCAGGAGGATTGCCACAGAGATAGCACCTTTGAGACAGGAGAACCAAAAGCTTAAAGAGCAGAATCAACAAATTTTATCTCTGCTAGACCAGCATCAACAAACACTTAATAAGTTACAAGAACTTGAATCACGGTTATCTCGTGCCCTATCAGATCTTGTACCGAAAGAATCAGCAGTCGAGAAGGCAGGCACTGATGATTGTCCTCCTTTATAAATATGATTTTATTTTCCTTCATGTTATTTTAAGTTAAGGATTGTTATGTTTTTTTTTATAAACATTTAACTGAGGATCATTTTAATCTATTTGTTACTTTTTATTGAATATTGTTGTGTTATTTTATTTTATTGGATAAGTAGTAAAATAATATTAAGGCTATATTAAAAAAACATAATATAATAAAAAAAATCAGCAACTACTTTCCGTTGCTAATCTGTCATTAATTAGCGACAAATCAGTGAAGGAATATTTCGTCACAGATTAGTAATAAAATTTTTTATCAGTAATTAGTGACGGAATATTTCATCGCTGATTATTGACAAAAAATTCAGTCAGTGATCAGTCATTGATTACTAATAGAAAATTCCATCGCTAATCCATCGCTGATCTATCACTAATTAGTGATGGAATATTCTGTCATTGATCTGTTGCTAATTAGTGACGGTAAATTTTGTCGCTGACCCGTCGCTAATTAGTGACAAAAATTCCATCGCTGATTCGTCCCAAATTTCAGAATACACTATACCTATAACTAGGAACAGAATTTTTATCAGTGATGGAATATTAGCGATAGAATTTCCATTTCCATTGCAAATTAATTAGCAATGACAAAATTAGTGACAAAAATAATTTGTTGTTAATTAATTTGCGACAAAATTATCCATATTTAATGACAGAAAATTCCGTCACTAATTTCTATTTTTCTTGTAGTGAAGATAGGTCACATAGAAAATTAGTGTTAAGAAATTATTAGATATCTACTCGATTGGAAGAAATCAAGCCATAGAGAAAAGGGTGGAGGTTGGACCGAGATGAATGTTAGACCAAAGGTGGCATAGATGGGCACCGGTGAAAGTCCAATACTAGGACTCACCTTGTCACAATATGAGCAGTTAATTCAAACACTGGGATGTGAATTAGAACCACAACGGAGCTCACAACATGCAACCCAATAGAGTCAACCAACGACAAAACATGGCAGGTAAGCTTGACCTCATTATCAAAAAACCTTGGATAATTAACTCAGGGGCCACTGGACATATAATGTGTGATGCGAGAATGCTACTTAATGAGAAAAATGACGATCACGTGCTAGTAAAAGTACCAAATGGTCAAAACATTCTTGAAAAGGGATTTGGAGAGATGAGATTGCCCAATGGGATGTTAATAAAAAAATGTTCTTAAAATACCCAATTTTTAGTGTAACTTACTATCAGTTAGTAAGCTAACTAAGGACCATAATTGTGTGCTGACTTTTGTCAAGGATTTCTGTGTGATTCAGGACTTACTTTCTAAGAAGGTGATTGGGATAGGGAGACTTTGTGATGGCCTCTACATCTTAGAGGTGAGATGAGAGGGTAGTCATGGCCGTTTAGAGGAGTGAGGATACAACTCTGTGGCATTGGAGGCTGGGGCACACATCCAAAGAGAAGATGAGACAAGTGAACTTAAATTTAGAAGAGAATAAGCCCTTTGAACCATGTGATTCTTGTAATAAGGCCAAACACACAAGATTGCCATTTTTTGATAGTTCAATAAAGAGTAATTTTTACTTTGAGTTAATTCACTATGATGTATGGGGGTTGTATAAGACACCATCACTAACTAGGGATTGTTATTTCTTACACTAGTTGATGACTTTAATAGGGCAACATGGATCTTTCTAATGAAACATAAAATAGAAGTAAGTCATTTATTAATGAATTTTTTAAACATGGCTAAAACGTAATATGGAAGAATAGTTAAGCAAGTAAGAACAGACAATTGTACGGAGTATAAATTGTTGGAAATAATGAGATATTACCAAGAAAAAGGGATAATGGCACAGACTTCTTGCGTAAACACACCACGGCAAAATGGCATTGTGGAGTGAAAACATAGAAGCATTGTTGAAATGGCTTGTTGAAACTTTATGCAAGGTTACTAGTAAAGTTTTGGGGTGTGTGTGTCCTAGCAGCAATATATATCATGAATTGCTTGTTGACATAAGCAACAAGTGGGAAGATACCATATGAAGTCCTAACTGGGAAGAAAGCAAGCTATGAACACTTGAGGGCTTTTGGCTACTTGGCCTATGCTCACAATGTGACAAGCAAGGACAAATTTGATGTAAGGGGGAGAAAATGTGTGTTTGTAGAATACCCAATTAGGAAAAAGGGCTATCGGGTATTTGACATTGAGAGAAAGGAATTATGGATGTCAAGGGATGTGATATTATTTGAGAAGAATTACCCTTATATAAAAAAAAGAGAGGTAGAAGACTCAAGCTCAAGTTACAATTAGCAATTAACTAACGAGGAAGATGACCCACTATTCAAAAGCTGAATTAGTCAAGAACACATTGATGAAGAAGGTGTAGATCACCTGGACTCAGTGGTAGGCCTAAGTGAGAATGACGAGGGAGTTGAACATAATGGGCCCAGATATGGAACTAGCAACTAGTTAGGTCTTAGAAGGCAAATGGTGACCAATCAAAATGAGACAAGGAGGTGCCAACATGTAAAGGCCACACCTAGACATATCAAGGAATATGAGGTTAAGCTGCCACCATCACTTATGAGGCCATAGATGATAACACTCCTATGCCGTGACTCATCCCATATCTAACTTTGTTTTTGTTAGCAAGTTTTCAGCATTACACAAAGCACTCCTAGCATCGATTGATGAAGTAAGCGAGCTAAGAAGTTTCAAAGAAGTAGTGAGATATGGGCAATGGCATAAAGCAATGAAGAAAGAGGTAGACGCCTTAGAGAAAAATGGAATGTGGGTGTTAGAGGTGCTGCCACTAGGCAAGAATATCATTGACTCCAAATGGGCCTATAAAGTGAAGTATAAGCCTAATAGAGACATTAAATGATATAAAACATGGCTTGTCACGAGAGGCTTCATGCAAGAGGAAGGTATGGACTTCCACGAAACATTTGCACCAGTAGTGAAGCTGGTAACAGTGAGAACATTACTTGTAGTGGCAACAAAAAGGAGTTGGATTGTACATTAACTTGACTGAAAAATGAATTCTACACAAAGAGTTAGATGAAGAAGTTTACATGCATGTCTCAAAAGGGTTTGCACAAAAAGGAGATGCTAGAGTCTACAGGTTAAAGAAGTCATTGTACGAGTTGAAACAAGCTTCGAGAAACTAGTATGCAAAATTTACAAAGGTAGTATCCACATTGGTCTCAACCAATCGAAAGCAAATCATTCATTGTTCATTTTCTAAGAAGGGGAAGGTATTTCTTATAGCATTAATTTATGCGAATGATGTGATCTTAACTGGTAATGACATGGGTAAGATTAATAAGGTGAAGGATTACTTAGACAGAAGCTTTAGTATCAAGAACCTTGGCCCGCTGAAATACTTTATCGGGATTGAGGTAGCCATGTCCTCTGAAAGTTTTGTGCTTAGTTAAAGGAAATATGCCATTGACATATTAAAGGAGGCAGGTATTGTAACATCCGGTCCCTCCGTAAACGTGAGAAACGCAATGCTCGGTTTCTCCGTAAACGTCAGAAATGGGCCAAATATAAAAGGAAGTCCCCAAAATAGAAGGAATTGGGGCCAAATAAAATTATGATAAAATTATAAATAATAGAAAATGAGGATTTGATCCTTGAGTTGCCTAGAAATCAAGGCCAAAGTGATTTGAAAATTTTGCCGAAAGGCCAGTGGCATTTTTGTAAATAAGTGTAATTTTGGAGAAGCACCTAGGAGGGCTTTTTAAATGAAAATTTTGAGTTGCCCAGGGTTCTCAGAGGCCTCAAAAATCATGGGAAGCCCCGGGACCGGTAAAGCCCCTCCGGTGTACTCTTTCCGACGTCGGTTGACTCAAACTTTGACCGATTCGTTCGGAAAGATTTTAACTCCGATTTGAGTGATTCCAAAGCATTTTATTAAATTGGGAACCTATTTGTTATGATAAAAAAGACGGTTCTCAAAAAGGAGCTAAAACAAAGGAGAAACGAAAATGCAAAGTAAGAAAGGGCAAAAATGGAATTTAAGTGTTAAAGGAAGCTTCCAAATACTTTTTATAAGTCACGCTCTTCCTCTCCTTCATTAAACCGACTTGCTTCTGCCCATTTTCAGAGAGAAACTCCAGCTTCTTAGGTGCACAAGAGAAGGAGGATTTTGGAGGAAGAAATTCAAGAAAAAGGTAAGAAACTTTAAGAAATTCCATATCCTTCCTTCTTCAAACTTGCTCCCCTCCTCTCAAGCTTTATTTCTATGGTTTTAATGGAAAGTTTGGTGCTGTTTTGGGGGCAGAACAGAGAGGGAAATTTCGAAAATTGAGGGAGCAAGCCAACCAAGTGGAAGAGGAAGCAAAGAAAAGCAAGAAAACAAGGTAAAACTTCCATTCTTTGGTAGTTTCTCCCTCCCCCTTCCTCTTGCACGAATTTGGGCATCATGAGCCCAATTTTTAGGGGCTGTTTTCTGCCCAATTTATGGAAGTATTAGAGGTTTTAGATGACAAGGATTAAGAGGGAACCAATAGAATCAAGAAAGGAGCATTGGGAGACAAGATAGAACCATTAGGGATCCAAATGCTCCCTTGCAAATCTGATTTTATATGAATGTTCTTAGACTTAGTTGAATGTTTAAGCATCCTCCTAAGACCCCTAGAGAGCTTCCCACATGCACCTCCCATCCAAGAAAGCAAAGAAATTGCAAGAAAAATCAATGAACTCTAAGCTAGAAAAGTGTAGAGCTCTTGAACACTTTGCAAAAACTGATTTGATATATGAGTTTCCTTGCATGTGTGAGTATTTGATTGAGCTCCTAAGACCTCTAGGAAGTCTCCCAAGTGTGTCTCCCATCAAGAAAAAATCAAGAAGGCCATGAACTCTTCTTCCCCCTATAGTCTTGGCCTATGAAAGTTCCTATAGCTAGGGAGAGTTTTAAATTTTTCTAAGGCTACTCTTGAGTCATATGTGATGAGTGAAGATGAGTAGAGGCCTTAGAAAAAATTTAGAACTCAAAGAAAGTAAATTGGTGTCATAGGTTCCATATTAGAACCTAAAGAAGCAACATGATGTTAGGCCCTTTGTTTTAATGATGTGATGACTCCAAGAGGTTTAAAAGGAGTCAAGAATCATAATTGAAAAGAAAGAATGAGGCCTAGAAGTCATTTGATGGATGTTGCTTCATTAGGTGTGATTATGGACCATAATGGAGCCTATAGAGCAATCTAGTGTTTTATCAAGTGATGTAGCCTTAGAATATGTTTCATAGACCTAATTGGCTCCCATCAATTGTATCTAGGCCAAGAGAAACTATCTCCACCAAATTGTGGGTGTGTGGCCGAAAGAGGAGGCTTGAAAGCTAAGGAAAAAGTGTGTGAAATTGTGTAAGGTAGCTCTCTCCACCTTCTCTCATGCATGAATGTGTGTTTAGCTTGTTTTAGAATGTGTGTATGTATATTTTCAAACTAAGAAAAGTATGCTAATATGCCTTTATATTCCATGATCCTTGATGCCATGTTATATTTTAAATGAATCTATGATGTTTGTATGAGTTTGCTTGAGTGAGGAGAAGCCAAGAACTCTTCCCTTTGGTGAGGATGAGCCAAGAACCCTTAAGCTTGGTTGAGACATAGCAAAGAGTCTCCCAAAAGCAAAGTGGGCTCCCAAGAGTATGGTTGAGTCCAAAGCTCTTAAAGAATGGGTGAGGTAAGTCCAAAATCCATGAGGAGAAGTGTGAGGCCAATTCAAACACTTGGGGAACTCTTGAATGTCTTGTATGATTGATTCACATGCCAATGTTGCTTTGAAAATGTCCATGACTTCCATTTTTCCATACATGCATTTGAAAAACTTGCTTTGTACATATTATGTGTGATTGAATGGGAGATGAGCTATTGGGATTCTTTGAATCTCATCCCCTCCTCTCCAATGATCTAACATGCTAGGTGAACCAAGTGGATATGCTAATGGGAGCCAACAACATTGAAGAAGAGAGATTGACATTCATATGTCTAGCTTTTACCCTTTTTGAGCCATAATGATGTATATGATTATTGTAAATAGCACATGACCCTTAAGACACATGTAAATATGATATTATATGATGTATACATGTATGGATATGATGTATGAACTTTAGAAATGAATTTGGGTATGTAATGCCAAGTTATGAAAATTGGAAGTTTGATGCAAATGTGTATAAATATGGGTTGAATGGCCAAAATGAGATGCATGAGGTTTGGGACCCTTTGGGCAGCTCACACAAGTCTAAAATATGCTTTTAAACTTGCCCAAAAGGTGCCAAGACCAAGGGGAATCCATTTGGCAATTTTGGTACCCAATATGGAGCCAAAATTGACCATAATAGAACCCTACGCCATTTTTTAGCCAAATGAGTTAGTCTTACCCTGAAACTTAGCATGCAATTAGGTCTCATTAAGAGATTTTTGGGAAGCTAAAGATCATAATTTTCGGAGACCTAGAGAATATTTGATGAATTTTTAAAGTTGGGATTTTTCATGGATTCTAGTATGGGTACTGTTCATACTAGCAGTTTTGAATTCTGTGTCATCCGATGGTCAAATGGTATCCAATGCTTATAAAATTTTATATGCATAAACTAGAGGTCATAAGCTTTCTGTGGCCACCAAGATCACCTCATTTGGAGGTCTAGAGAGGAAGATATGCATTTTCGAAGGTTCTGCCCAGTATCAGACATCTTACCAAACCTGAGGTACTGTTCCATCGATTTCCGGGAGTTTGGCTTGATGAACTGATTGAAATATTTTTCCTCTCTAGTTAACATCCACATCTTTCCATAGTGATATCATTTGCAAGCATTGGATTTTTGTGAAATTAGTTAGACATTTTTTAAATCCATATCAGTAAACTGTGACAGTATCAGGAACCCCTTCGACCAGTAGATGATTTCGCATGTCAAACGCATTATATATGAGATTTTAAGACTTCTACATATTTTTAGCATGAATTAGACGTCTTAATCTTTCTAGAATGACTGAGATTACATGTTTTCAATTTTTCTGGATTTAGTTGTGAATTTCCAAACTTTGCCCAGAAATGAGGCCAAGTCTGCCGAAAATGAATCTACATGTTTCATATCCCTTTTTGGTTTCCATGGGTTTAAAGCTAGTTTTTGTGATTGAAATGAGTGCTAATCATGCAAATAAATATGAGGATGCATAGAATGAACTCACACAGTCCACGTGACACCGAATGGGTTTTTGGATATGATGACTTGCAAATAAAAATCTAAATCTTCATGCCTCCTTTATGAGAATGATGTGTATGTTTCATGATAATTATGCTATTCAAAGGCATGAGATGAGCTAGAATTATGGTGTTACAGGTATGGAAACTTGCAAGCCCAGTCCATCGAGCATCATAAGAAGTTTAAGAAGACAGAGGAAGATGAGGATGTAGATGTAAGTGAATATTAAAATGGGCAAGCTATTGTACTTGACAATTACATATCCAGACATAGTGTACTCAGTGAATGTCCTAAGTTAGCATGTTGCTGCACCAAAGAAAACACATATCGATGGTGTGGAGAGAGTGCTTAGGTATCTAAAGTCAACGCTAAGAAAGGGTATCCTATTAACCAATGAGGGAGGTTTAAGCTTGAAGGCGTATTGCAACATTGATTGGGGTTGATGTTGATGTTCGTTGACCAGACAATCGTATACTGGTTACATCATAAATCTAGGAGATTCTTTGATATCATGGAGAACCAAGAAGTAAAGTGTCATTGTGAGGTCAACTGCGAAACTTAAATATAGAGCCATGGTCATGACAATGAGTGAAATAGTGTGTTGAAGTGGCTATTAAAGGAGTTAGGCACTATTCAAGCAAAAGATATGACCTTGTATTGTGATAATTAGGTGGCATTGCACATCATGATGAACCTAGTATACCATGAATGAACAAAACATGTTTAGATGGATTGTTATTTAATCCGCGAGAGGGTTCAAACTAGGGAAATGCACCCACGCAAGATTTGGATAAGGGACCAAATTGTAATGTCTTCATGAAAGGACTCAACAAGGAAAGGTTTGAGTACTTGAGAAGCAAGTTAGGCATTATCAACCTTCATGCGCCAACTTGAAAGGGAGTGAAAGATAATATAAGGATGTCACTTAATATACTTATCCATGTATATTTATGTTGTTTTATTTTGTTACACTCAGATATATTTAGTTAAAATGTATAGTGAGATTATAGGATGAAGGTGACAACTGAAAATATTCTTAAGGTTTTGTGATTATGAAAACAAGAGATATATTGTAACACCCTAAAAATTTATTAAGGTGCTAATCATGGATTTGGATTTAATTAGGAATAATTAATATGGAATAATCGAGTAAGTTAAGTGAATAGAAATTTTGGAAAGATAAATTATTAATATGAGTTTGAGATTTAATTAGGATAAAAACTTCATCTAGGCCCAAATTAATGTAGAAGATCATGATAAGAGACTAATGTAGGCCCAATAAGTTAGGTGCAGACCCAATTTGATTCAATGTGATAGAGGCCCAATATCCACCTTTTATAGGCTCTTATAATTGACCCAACAACCTTTGTGTAAACCGAAATCCTTTGAGCTTTTAAAACTTGGCCTAACCCAATCAAAACCCAGCAGCCCAACACATGAAAGCTAGCCCAACAAAGCTTAAATCTGAAGCCCATTTGGAGTTAGATTTTTGGAGCAACTCATAACCCATAGAAAACTCAACTTAAACCCTAAAAACTAACCTAGCCATCCCCCATTCTGTAGAACCACAAGGAACACATAAAATTAGGAGGTCCAAAGGAGAGGCTAGGGTTCTTGGCATATTTCCATCATTTCCCACTTCAAATGAAGATTCAGCCAAGGTAATAGTTATATGACTTAATCCTCTCATCTTTCTCTTTAATTTAACCCGATTAATGTTTCAATTGGAGCACTTTCACCCACACCCAAAATTTGAAACTTGTCATTTGATGTTTCTATGGTGAAATTTCGTAGGTTGAGGCTAGGGCTGATATTAGGTAAGTATAAACTTTTTTTTTTAAAGATATTTCTACTGGTTTGAGACCCTAATGATTAGATTATAGCATGGGTATTAATTTTTCACGAATTTGCTCAGGATTTAGGGTGATATATTGAAGTTTCTAGTAGAGGACACCTCCATTCCGAATTTTGGGAATTTGATGAGAGACCCCGTAGGAATAAGTCCTAGAAACCTTCAACAAGATAATACATTGCCCGGGACCGGCTAAGAACAAGAAATGTTGGTCAAGTGGATAAGACCCTAAGAGAACTCGTCCCTTAGAACCCTAGCCTTAAGACGCCACAAAGGAAGACTACTCCTTTGATAAGTCACTTGTATTCTAAAGAAGAACACACAGAAGCAAGAATTCTCACAATGAGAAATAAAATTCTGAATTCATTCCAATCTCTCAAAAGTACAATAGATGGCCTATTAAATAGGCATAAAAGAAAACCTTAAACCTAACTTAATCTCTAAGAATTCTCTTCCAAGAAATAGGAAACAAAGAATCCAATTTTAATGGAAGGAGATGATGCCATTTACTATAAGAAATCCTAAAGCAAAGGAAAGAAAGTAATAAGTTTTCAGCAACTAATGAAAATGGAAATAAACAAAATCTGAAACTTAAATCCTAAGTCTTGACTAAATGGCCTTGTTCAAACTAACAGAAATGGAAACTAATGAAAATCAAATAAAAGACATCCTAATAAGATTTAAAAATCCTATTCACGTCACTTTTGTTGCCCATGTGAATTGCACATGCTTGTTAATTGATTTCTTCAAATTGGACTCTATTTGGACCTTGCAACATATCTTGTTGGGCTTGGACAATGAGGATCAAGTCTCTTGGGCCTTGTAACTCTTCAAATTGATGCAAAAACATGGGTTCAAGCTCTTGAACCTTTTGGATAATGCAACTCAAAGCTTGCTTCATGGCTTTAGCTCTTCCTCTAGTCATTGGGCCTTCTATGCCTTGTAATGGGTCCATTTGCATGTTGAACTCTCTTGCACACCCTCTATGCTCTTTTAGGTCATTACACCATGTTCCCTTGTCTACAAGCTCATGGGCCCCTTCATCATTCCCTCCCTTTTCAAAAGGATTCGTCCTCGAATCAAATCATTCAAAGGTGCAGCAATGGAGGAGAAGTCCCTCACAAAACGTCTATAGAAGCTAGCCAAGCCATGGAAACTCCTTACTTCATTTGCATTCTTTGGTGTAGGCCACTCACGGATAGCTTTCACCTTTTCTTCATCCACATGAATCCCTTGGGCACCTACAACAAATCGAAGAAACACAACAGTATCCAAACAAAAAGAACACTTTTCTAAATTTACATAAAGGCTATTCTTCCTAGGAATGCAAAAGACCTCACGCAAATGACCAAGATGATCATCTAAACTCTTACTATAAATCAAAATATCATCAAAATAAACAACAACACATTTCCCAATAAGAGAATGAAAAACATGATTCATTAAGCTCATAAATATACTGGGTGCATTAGTTAATCCTAATGGCATAACTAACCACTCATACAATCCAAACTTAGTTTTAAATGCAGTTTTCCATTCATCACCTTCTTTCATTCTAATTTGATGATATCCACTCCTAAGATCAATTTCAGAAAATAAAGATGCACCATGCAACTCATTAAGCATATCATCTAATCTAGGAATGGGATAACGATACTTAACTGTGATTTTATTGATAGCTCTACAATCCATGCACATTCTCCACTTGCCATCCTTCTTAGGCACTAGGATCACTGGAACCGCACAAGGACTTAAGCTCTCTCTAACAAAGCCTTTCTTCATGAGCTCTTCAACTTGGCATTGGATTTCCTTAGTTTCTTCTGGATTGGCTCAATATGCTGGTCTATTAGGAATGGATGCTTCGGGGATAAAATCTATACGATGTTCAATGCCTCTCAAAGGGGGCAAACCATCGGGAATTTCCTTTGGAAACAAATCACCAAAATCTTGCAAAAGAGACACAACACTAGAGGGCAAAGAGGGATCAAGTTCATTAGTAGAAAAATAAATTTCATTGTAGAGGGATCAAGTTCAAAAGAGACACAACACTAGAGGGCAACATTTGTACAACTACCACCATCAATAATCATGCTACATACCTTGTTCTGGACAAAACATCTAGTATGGAAAATGTGTTCACGCTGCTCTTTCTCATGAACTTCCTTGGGTTGAATATTTAAAGCATGCCTAGACACCAAAGCCTCTCCATGCATGGGGTTACTAAGCTCCAACTCAGAATCCTCCACCAAAGATGGCATACTTCCATCCGAATCTTCATCACTAGTCTCCTCACTAACTACATCACCATTCTCAAGCAAAATCATAGTTCTCTTGTTTGGACATTGAGAAGAGATGTGACCAAAACCTTGACATTTAAAACACTTAATTTTTGAAGTAGAAGAAGAAGAAGAGGAGTTAGAGTTATACTTACCTTTAGGAGGTGGATCGGAACTTTTGGGCTTTGCTTCCTCCTTTGGCTTGCTTTCTTTGGATTTGAAGGAGGATTTGGAATCCTTCAAACCTTGCTTCCAAGACCCAGAACCAGCAGCAAATCTGAATTTCTGTTGAGATTTAAGTTGTTTCTCCACTTTAATAGCTTTATGTAATAGCTCTTCCATGTCAACATAATGTTGGAGATCAACAATTGCAACAATTTCAGGGTTCAAACCATCTATGAATCTTGCCATGGTTGCCTCTTTGTCTTCCTCAAGATTGGCTTTAATCATAGCCATTTCCATCTCTTGATAATACTCCTCAACACTTATGGAGCCTTGTCTCAATTTTTTGCAATTTCTTGTGCAAATCCCTATAGTAATAACTAGGGACAAATCTCTTTCTCATAGTGATGTTCATCTCATTCCAAGTCTGAATTGGAGGCTCTCTATTTCGCCTTCTATTGATGAGAAGTTGATCCCACCAAATACTAGCATAATCTGAAAATTCAACGGCTGCTAATTTCACTTTTTGCCCTTCAGAATAATGATGGCACTCAAAAACATGCTCAACCTTTCTTTCCCACTCCAAATAAAACTCTGGATCATTCTTTCCTTGAAAGAAGGGAATTTTCATTTTGATGTTGCCTAGACCATGCTCCTTATGTAGGGGAGCTTGCTTGTGCCTCCTTGGAGTGAAATCATCAAAGTCAGATTTTCCTTTATACTCCTCTTCAAGATCACGCCTTTTTGGAATTTTAGAGTTAGATGAAGATTCAAAGTCATCTAGTCTTACATTGAGCCTTTTGAATTGCTCATAGACACTTTTCATGAAAACTTTAAGATCAACATCATTAGGCTCATTTTCAGCCATTTTACAACCTGAAATGTTAGTGGATAGAATAAAAAAAAATAATATGAAGTAGGACCTCACACACTCTTCTCACGTGTATCACTCAAAATATTGCAAATCCACTCGTGTTTCACTCAAAATTTGGCTTTTATCTTTAATATGACACTCTTGCCTTTTACCACTCACTTGCTTCTTTTTAGTGCTCTTAATTAGAAACAAAAACAAATCAATAGGAGCAAAGAATAAAGTGGCAATCCCAAAACCAGAAAATTCCAAGTTAAAATCCTCAAAGAGCCAAAAGAAAAAGGGGCAAGGGGGGTAGTAATAATAATGCAAAAGAAAAGAAGAAAAACGTGTAGCAATATGGGGAAAAGAAAGAAATCAAAACAAGAAGGAAACAAGAGAAAGGAACATGAAACAACAATAGAGGAAAGAGAGTAGATTCAGCAAAAAAAAGGAAAAACAAAATTTGACAAAATGAATGTGAGAGGGAGAGGGTAAATCACGTTTTAGACCTGATCAAGGAAGGAGAGAGGCACAACTTGAAGGACTTGGAAAGAAAACAATGAGATCTAAAGCAAAAAAATGGAAAGAAAGAAAGTCAGCAAATTTGGAAGTAGAAAGGAAATAAAAAAAAAAGGCAAGAAGCAAATTTGGAAAGAATTAAAAAAAAGGAAAGTCAGGTTCAATTTAGGAAATTTGGAAGCTTACCACCCAAGTTTACAGAATTAAGAAAGTGATTGCTACTTGTAATGTAAGTTCTTCACAAATTGGTAACTTCCTACAACTTGCAATTCAAGTTAGCCAAAATAGGAACTTTGAAAATAGGAAACTAATGGGATGCCAAACAATTGCAATCCATCACAATGAAATAGGAAATTTGTTACTTGAATATAAAAGGACAGAACTTGATAGTTACTCAACTCAAATTGGAAATTCTTCTTTCTTTCTTTTTTTTTTTTTACTTCTTTTTTTTCACTTTTTTTTTCGAATTTATTTTATTTCTTTTTTTTTTTGAAATTTTTTTTTTTGAGTATCACACACTCTTTTTTTTTTTTTTAAAGAAACAAAAAATGAAAATATGGCAAAGAGGACAAAACTCACACACAAGTTAGCAAATCACAGGAAAAAAAAACAAACAAACTATGGATGGTATGAAAAGGAAGATGGAGGCACACTACAATGGAAAAAGGAAAAAGATGGAAGACAAAGATAAAAATGGAAAAGGTAACACAAATGGAAGGAGAGAAGGTATGAAGAACAGTGGAAGGAAAACACAAAGATATACCTTGAACTAGTGAACCTATGCTCTGATACCAAATGATGAGAGACCCCGTAGGAATAAGTCCTAGGAACCTTCAACAAGATGATACATTGCTCGGGACCGGCTAAGAACAAGAAATGTTGGTCAAGTGGATAAGACCCTAAGAGAACTCGTCCCTTAGAACCCTAGCCTTAAGACGCCACAAAGGAAGACCACTCCTTTGATAAGTTACTTGTATTCTAAAGAAGAACACACAGAAGCAAGAATTCTCACAATGAGAAATAAAATTCTGAATTCATTCCAATCTCTCAAAAGTACAATAGGTGGCCTATTAAATAGGCATAAAAGAAAACCTTAAACCTAACTTAATCTCTAATAATTCTCTTCCAAGAAATAGGAAACAAAGAATCCAATTTTAATGGAAGAAGATGATGCCATTTACTACAAGAAATCCTAAAGAAAAGGAAAGAAAGTAATAAGTTTTCAGCAACTAACGAAAATGGAAATAAACAAAATCTGAAACTTAAATCCTAAGTCTTGACTAAATGGCCTTGTTCAAACTAATGGAAATGGAAACTAATGAAAATCAAATAAAAGACATCCTAATAAGATTTAAAACTCCTATTCACGTCACTTTTGTTGCCCATGTGAATTGCACATGCTTGTTAATTGATTTCTTCAAATTGGACTCTATTTGGACCTTGCAACATATCTTGTTGGGCTTGGACAATGAGGATTAAGTCTCTTGGGCCTTGTAACTCTTCAAATTGATGCAAAAACATGGGTTCAAGCTCTTGAACCTTTTGGACAATGCAACTCAAGCTTGCTTCATGGCTTTAGCTCTTCCTCTAGTCATTGGGCCTCCTATGCCTTGTAATGGGTCCATTTGCATGTTGAACTCTCTTGCACACCCTCCATGCTCTTTTAGGTCATTACACCATGCTCCCTTGTCTACAAGCTCATGGGCCCCTTCATCAGAATTAGTTGTGGCTTGGGAGATTTTTGTATCACTGGTGGCTTTTGCAAATTTGTTTACAAGTGAGGTAACTGGAGTTTACGCTAATTCCATCCACATATCTATTTTAATTTTATATTTGCTGCATGATTATGATTTTGATGCTAAATGAATTGGTTAGCTATCTGTTATATGTGATTAAACCTTATGAGTCCATGGTGGAACTGTAGTACAGCTGCCACCTATGCATGTACTTCGATCGGGTATCGGGTTATGGTTAAACCCCAGATGCACTGCGATCTGGTTATACTCATTGGGGAGTGGGTGCTGTGGACGGGCCTCTCCCAATATTATTGGCCTATAACATGTAGAATTGTGATTGCTAGTATGGAATAGTAATCATAGATAGCCTAATTGTTTCATTTACTGATATGATTAGTATGTTTTCTGATGCTTATATGAAATCATGCATATATGTTAATTAAACTAGAACATATGAATGGAATTTGCCTTGGTTACTGAGATTTGCATCTCACCCTATTTCATGAGCTAAACATTTCAGGTGAAGGTTTTTCGGGTAAGGATAAGGGCAAGCAAGTGGATGAACATCCATGAGTTGAGACTTGGTGTGGGGAGCTACACTTGGCCTGAGTGGAATAAAGTAGATGCTAATTTTGTTAATCTTTGTATAGCATCATCATGTATCTGTATTGCCAAGTGTAGGAGTTTGTATTTTGATAACATAGAATGTAACCAATGAGAAATAGGCTTCATATTAGTTGTTGATGGATGAATGAGTTTATGACACTTATTATGGCTTGTAAACATGTGTTTTAACTGACTATTTAAGTAATGAAATCCTGTGATATATTGATTGTGGATTTGAGCTAGCAATGCATAAATGATCCGATGAAAATATGATTGAATGACCATTGTGAGAAATTTATAAATTTGCTGATATAAGATCAATAAATGAGTAGGAAAATTCACCTTTAAATGTGGGATGGGTAATGATATAATAGCTGGGGTAAATTAGCTAGATAGATGCTATTAGAATCTCATAACAAGTGGGAGAGTGGCCCTAGAGAGCCCCTAGATAGAGAGTAGAGAGTATAAGACAAGATTTTAGATTTTGTTGGATTAGAAGACATTTCGCTGCGCCCAATAGAGGCAAAGTTGCCTAGGGAGAATACCAGAGAGCAATTTGCCGCGGCGAAAAGTGGAATTAGCTGCGGCAAAATGTGAGAGGCAAAATTGGAAGTCGTCCAAAGGGTAATTGGCTGCGGCTAAATGGGAATTGGCTGCGGTAAACTTTTATGAGGATTTGTTAGGCGTTCTAGAGAGGAATTAGCCACGGTGAGCGAAAGGGGGAATTGGTTGCGGCCAATAGTGAGAGGCGAGCGAGGTAAGTTCCAGGAGGTTCCCTCGCCACGGCGCTATGAAGGTTAGCCTTGGTGAAGGTCCAACTCGCCGCCTGTGAAGACAAGGAGTGAACCCGAGGACAATTGGCCACGACGCAAGGACATTTAGTGGTGGCTAATGGTCCTAAACCTTCATTCTAACTTAGAAATCTTGGTTTTTCATATGGTAACCCCAAGGGATAACTTAAAAATATTGGTAGAAGATTCTTGTGAGTTGGAATTAATAAGTAATAGAATCAAAGCCTTATAAATGAATGTTTGTTTCCTTAATGTATATGAGTGCTTGTAATTATATGGTTGATGACTCTAATAACATTAATGTTCAAATTTCTCTGTATTTTTTGAATGTAATTAGTCATAATATCCTGTAACCCCGATTTATAATTATTAATAACGTATTTAACCTTAATTATAATGATTGAAAGTTAGGATCGTTACATATATATAGTACCATGCACATGTATATATACAGTTCATCATGAATGAAATAAGCATAAACATTTTTTTCATTAAATTCTCTATGAACATATTTTTTTTTGGGAGAAAATGATAAGTTGTGCATACATGAGAGTAGAGCTGATATTTCTTATAACGATTATATTGGTATTGGTATTGTTTACAAAGAAATAAAAAAGTTTTTTTTATGTGGGATTTGAGATATAAGAAAGTATACTTTGGATAAATATTTTTTAGATACAATATTTGATTATTAAAGTAGCCCTCTTTTAAGGGAGACCTTTATTTATTATTATTTTTCAATGAGAAAATGTATTGTTTGGTTATTGAAATCAAATTTAAATTACACACGTTTTAACTATTTGATTTATGAATTTCAAAAGTACAATATATAGTCCTTAAAAATTTTTCACTTATTATTCATTAATCCTTATTAAAACATGTGATTTACTTTATCTTTGTTCTATTTTTTATTTATGAAAAACTATAGTGAGCAAAGAGTAAAAGTTTTAATTTCAATGAATAATTACTAGAGTTTTAATATTAATAAACTAAATAATTAAAATATGTATATTTCAAATATAAAAAAATTTATTAAATTCTTTTTAAATATTAAGTAAATTTTTATTTTTATTATTTTTCTTATGGTCAAATTCTCCTAATTTTTATATAAAATTATATATAGTTCTTTATATTTTCGTTATGAGGATCTTCCATTAATATATATATATATATAAAATTTTTTAATAGTAACACGATAAATGCATAATTTTTATAGATAAATTCATAATTTTTATAGATAAATTTATAATTTATAATTAAATAATATACATATTATGTTATTATTAACAATTTATATATATATTTATCATACTTTAATTAAAAATATAATAATAAAAATAAAAAGTCTAATCCTTTAACAAAAAACTTAGGCATTCTATCCTAGAAATGGATAAAATAGAAAAAGATGTTAGAAAGAAAAGTTACTGTCATATAAAATACTAACAAATTATAGAAAAAGAAAAATCAAAAGATGTGACATGGTTGTGGACCGTCCATTTTCACCATTGGTATTTGTGGACCGTCCACTTTCACCATTGGTATTTAAATGCAACGGTGTCCATGACTGCACGAGTGCTCGTATATTGACCACGTCATAGGGTTCTCCACAGTAATAGCTCACGGACATCCCCCTAAGCATCCTACACGTGTGTCGAAACTAAAGCCGTCCGGCACTGTTTTAGCGGAAACGTTCGCAAGTTTTTGCTGGGTGTCCTAGTTGTGTTTGGAAATTACCATTTCGATTTTGTAGTTTGGCCGTAGCCACCCCTTCGCGTGATGCGTGTTCGAAACACGCCCTTAGCTTGGGAACACTTGGGAACAAACGTATTTCCCTGTCGCCCGTCAAGAGGAGCCAGACTTTTCCCTCTTGTTCTTTCAGGACATTTGGATCTTTTTTTTTTCTATTGACGCAAAGTTTCGAGTGCGATCTTCAAGCAGGTGAATTTTGTCCTCCTCTTCTGCGATTCCTTGGTTTCCTTGGTAGAAATTGATTGTTGTTGAGAAATCGAGAAAATCTTCTATTGATGGTTTTAGTGGGAATTTGGTCCTTCAATTAAGATTTACTCAAATTCGGGTAGTTTGAGTGACTTGAACTTAGTCTTCCTTCAATTGATCTGGGAAATTCTACAATGTTAAACGATACATTTCTTCAGTTTTCTTGGTATCCAAACATCAACATAATAGAGTTATGAGCTTTAATTGATGATTTCTCGTGAATACTTTTTTTTTTCTTTTTTCTTTTTGTATATTGGGTCTATAAGTTTGTTCCTATTTTCTGTGAGCTAGAATTCCAATAATGATGGAAAAGGCAGATTCTGGACAGAAGCTGTACCGGCGTATGCGACTTTGGGAATTTCCGGATCAGTATGTCATTGAGCCCACGGATGGCTCTTCTGGTTCTTCTTTGACAGTGAGTCGAGTGGATGGCTCGATGAAGCTTATTGGTTAGTTGTTCCATTGTTTCCTGGCTTCAGCTCTGTGCTTGAATTTGCATATTCACCCTCCCTTCTGCTTCTTCTAACACATAATTTTTCCTTCTCTGCCTCCTCCCTTTTTTGCTTTACCAGATGCGATTCCAGAATGCAGCAACCTTCGAGTTCCTAGGATTTGGACAATTTTCGGTGTGGTTGGGATGATAAGGCTTTTGGCTGGTAAGCAATGTTAGGAGATACTTAGTTATGATTTGCTGATTGATTTTGCAGATCAAAGTGGTTAAATTATTTATTTGCCTTTTACAATGTTATGCCTGAAGCCTCTATTTCCTTTGATACTTGAGGATTACGTTGTGTTCATTCTCATCCATGTGATTGTGCTATACTTCTTAGCTAGTAGTTTATGTTTTCTTTTAGAGAGATCACAGTTGAGATCATCAAATGATAGATGATGATTCACACTGGCACACAGATGAAGGCAAAAACAGAATAAAATTCCGAGGATGCATTTGTGGGCAGAGTGTAGGGAAGTTATACAGTTAATCCCTTCTTTATTCAAAATTCAGCGAAGTTAAAGATCAAGTTAGATATACATTTATATTGATTGCCTTCAACTTATATGCATCTGTGGGCAGTGCACTAAGTCTGTCTGTGGGCAGTGCACTAAGTCCGTAGTATCTTCATTGTTTGAATCTGTAATTTTTTTTATCATGGTAGCTACCAATAAAGTCTTTGTAGATTTCATCTACATTCATGATCTTCCTCTTTAAATAAGATAAATTCCTTTTCATCTGCGGGCTTCAGTCTGGCCAATTGTTTTAATGTTATAAACTTTGTCATTCTCTTAGGATCATATTTGCTGGTTATAACTGAGCGTGAATGTGCTGGATCTTACTTGGGGCATCCGATTTACAAAATTTCATCCATGAAGATTTTCTCGTGTGATCATTCTCTTAATAATACCTCTGCTGACCAGGTAAGGCTGCAACAACCCCACCTACTTATCTATTTATTTATTTTTTACTTTCTATGTTCACTATATGTTTGGAATTCATCCTGTTCTACCATATTGGGCAGAAGAAGACAGAAGTGGAGTTTTCCAAGCTGCTAAATATTGCAGAGAAGACGTCTGGTCTGTTCTTCTCATATGACACCAATTTAACACTGAGGTGAAATTAGCATTATGGCAGTCATCCTAATTTATGTTGTGTATGGAATAAAATGTGATTTTGATTCTCAAGTTTTCTTTATTACATATATCAAAGTACACTAAGACATAAAGAAGGAAGCAGCGATAGATTAGTTAGTGGGTGCAACCTGTAAAATTTTATAATTTTTTCCCCTTATTTATTGTATACGCCTTTTAGCATGGCACCAAAAATGATCTTGCATGAGTCCTTGGTGTTAAATGGTTAAATCATGTTTAAGTCTAGCCATGTTTTGATCTTCCATAGAAAAATAGAGCAAGTCTTGATATTTTGGCAAGCTCGTTCTGAATCTTTACCTTATAAAGAACTGAACTTATTTTTCATTGGTCAATTGTAAAACCATAGATCACTAATTTGAAGGATAGGAACTTATTTTAATATAATCATATTATTGAATTTTTTCCTTTTCAAGGATAGGAACTAATTTTGCCTGTTTGGAATTTAGCTGTATTGTAGATAAACCTACATATCATTGCAATATTGGTTTTAAGGTTTTATTTTAGTGGCAATGTTAGTACATTTAAGTGGGAAAAGCTTTCAAGTTCTTTTAATTATTTAATGGTAACTTGATTCCAAGTTTAACGAAATATATGGAATGTAAGTTTAGCAAAAGACATACTAATTCTAGTGTAGAAGTGAAAATTGGAGAACATACCATTCCATACCATACCATAAGTCATATGGATTAAGTATATTGGATTCATCATATAACATAACGGGAAAATAGAGGACGATGTAAACCATAAGATTCAAATAAAGTGGATGAAATAGAAGAATGTTTTGGGTGTTATTTGTGATAGAAGAGTATCGTTTAAGTTTAAGGGTAAATTTTATCGCAAAGTTATAAGATCTGCAATGTTGTATTGGATTGAGTGTTGGGTAATAAAAAGTCAACAAGAAAATAAAGTTAATATTGTAGAGATGATAATGCTGCGTTGGATGAGTGGACGCATTAGATAAGATAAAATTAGAAATGAATGCATTAGAAAGAAAGTTGAGGTCGTATCTATTGGGAAAAGATTGTAGAATCGTGTCTTAAATGATAGGGTATGTATAGAGAAAACATATAGAAGCTCTAGTAAAGAGATTAGATCAGATGGAGGGTAGTCCATAGTTGGAGGTAGAGGGAGACAAATAAAATTATAAGTGAAACTATTAAGAAAAATTTAGATTTAAATGATTTGTTTAAAAATGTAATTTATGATAGAATTTTATGACGTTATTTGATGCATGTAGCTAATTCCACCTAGTGGGAAAATGCTTTTTTGTTTGTTATTGTTGTTGTTGCTGTTGTTTGATTCCAAGTTTAAAATAGAACAACTTTCATTGTTCTAGGTACTGTTATCAACAACATTGTAATTACACCTCCCTTTATCTATGTTGCATCTCTGAAAAATGATGAGCAAGATAATTCCTTGAATGCTCTGTCAAGAGACTGCTAGATTATACGGTCCATATTAGGGAGAAAAACCTTTTAGGGAAAGTATGACATTAAACAATTTGAGGTGCTAACAAATTTGGAGGTTTAACCCATTTTGATGTCAAACAAATAATTTTTGAAGTCACCCTACCAATCCTAGAGAATGTAATTATTTTGGATTCTTTGCACTTTTAATTGAGAGATATAATAAATTGTGAAAATGTATTATGATATAATATTTTATAATATGTTATACATTGCAGTGCCCAGCGATTGAATGATCTAGGTGATGAATCTAGATTGCTTCCTCTTTGGAGACAGGTAATTCATTGTTTTGTGTTTTACCACTAACCTTCTGTTTAAGAGATTTTATCACAAGAGAACTTATTCCTTGGTACAAAAATAATCTCATTCATAGGTTTTGATTAATATTGTTCGTGGGTGATACCTCTTGATGTCTATGTAAAAATGTCCAGTATTGAACTATGGATTAATCCTCTCTGCATTTTTTAGTTTGCCCTATTATTCTGCTTATGCCTCCAAACTCTTCATTACAGGCAGAGCCTCGATTTCTATGGAACAATTATTTGTTGGAAATGCTCATAGATAACAAGGTGAGTTTAAGGGAAGTTCATTGCTACTTGTTGATCTAGTTGGCATTTACACATTTTTATATTACTAACAAACCAATAAATGTGTGCTCTTGTGCATGCAGCTTGATCCATTCTTACTCCCTGTAGTTCAAGGAAGTATCCTTATTTTTATGTTGTTGTCATCATTTTATATTTGTTTTGTAACACATGGATTTATTTTTTTGGATTGAAAGTCACCAATGCATTTTCTTCTTTTGGTCTGTTTAGTTTGACTAATTGCAATTTTGCATTGTTTCTGCATGGATCACTTAACTATTTCATCCTATGATTTTCCTTAACTATTCATCAGGTTTTCATTACTTTCAAGCAGCCATTGGGAAGGACATTATCAATGTCACTTTGATTGCCAGGAGATGCACGAGAAGAAATGGTACTTATTATCTACTGCTTTTGGACAGAACTCTACTTATTTCCAGCTTGACTGTGCACGTGTAGTTATCATTACCTTATGTGATTTTTACCATTTACAGAATCACTACCTTTAAGGTCATGAAATTAATGTATGGTTAATTTGTTGGTGATAATGAAGTGGAAGCAATCATTGAAGGTTACTGTTATTTTCAGCCTTTTAACTGACAGCTCTTTCTTTCTGGAATTAATAGAAACTAATTTAAATTAAAGTGGCAGATTGCTAAAATAGTTTGTGCTACTCAACACTTGTGTCACATGCAGGTCTAAGTTGCACTGAATGAATTATTTTTGTAGTAGCCGTCTTTTGGAAAGTAGAAAAAATTTGTTGAAGTTAGTAATGAAAACTTGTGGGTGAAATGGTGAAGACCATGTCCAAGAGAGTGACAATTATTTCAGAGTTTGGCCTTTAAGAGGTAACGGGGTAGATATGATGGAAATATGATTTTGCATAAGCAGAGAATATTAACTTGAGGACTTGAGGTGTGAGAGCAAGTTGTGGTGGGTCAGGATAGATTGAACCAATGTGTTGTAAAAACAAATTTCTGAACTAGTTAGACTCGGGCATTAGTACACTGGCTGATGTTCTCATGCTTTGAATGAAACAATCAAAAGATTTTTATTTAACAAATGGAGAATGAGAAACGAAAAGCATTTGGTTCAAAATGTAACTAGATGCATCACTTAAAATAATCTCTTTGATGAAAAAATAGAACAAATTTAACTTACTTTACATCACTGAAATTATTCGCATATTGTTCCTAATGAGTTGATCTATGAACATGATTTGGGCTAAGGGAAACACTAGTAGAAAAATATGTCACAAGATAAGTAAGGGTGAGGGGATACATTGCTTTGTTTGATGTTGGTACTAAATTTACATTCTGAAGTCAAAATTGTGCCTACTGAGAAATATTTTTGGGGCAAAACTTGGGGTCATCGTTTGTGGCTTTTTAATAAATGCAACATGACTGACAGAGGTGATTGAGCTACCATATAAAGGAATATTTTGTGAGGCTGCCTAGTTGCATAAAAATATCAATTGTTTGCTTTGAATGGCATCATCTTCTGCATTGGTTGGTTGATAAACGGGTCCAAATTTTCTTATCCACCAATTTCCTACTTGTTTCCCATCTCTTAATAAATTCCTTCTTTAAAAGCCAAAAACTAATGGGTCCAATTACAATTTGCATTTCCCAAAAGGAACTCGGATGTGGAGAAGAGGGGCTGACCCTGATGGCTATGTTGCTAATTTTGTGGAAACTGAGCAAATTATGCAGTTCAATGGGTATACGGCATCCTTTGTTCAGGTAATGCTTTCTATTGTTATGTGGCATTTTGGCAACCATATGTTGGGCTTGCCATGCAAGGTTCTGGCATCTTATGTCAGGACATGAACCTAATCCCAAGGAATAATCATGTTTGCTGAACATTATTTTTTATAGTTATAGGAAAATTAGCAACATCTTAAAAAGAGAGAGAGAGAGAGTGTGTGTGTGTGTGTTATGTGTTATGAATAATAAGGAGTTGTTAGGTGGCATGTTTGTTAGTAGTTAGTTAGTTTGTTGGATGTAACTGAATATCTTCTTTACTCTAGTTGGTATAAGTTTGAACCAAGAGAGTTAGAGAAGTTGTTGTTAAATCTTTCAAATAAAAATTCTATTGAGTAATCTGTTTGCCTAGAGTCTTTGTACCAATTGGTATCAGAACTAATCATCATAGGAGGATGGCAAAGAACACAAGAAGTCACAATCACAATCGCTAGGATGAGTTTGAATTAGAGCTTGGGCAATCTTGACATGATATTGCTGAGCGACAAGATGTTTTGGATCTTCGGAGCATTTTGTCATGGATGGAGTTGTTAATGGCAGAGTTGATGACGAGGATGCTACAGATAAACATGAGTGTGGCCGAGCTTTCAAAAATGATAGGTTTGAATAGAGTAGAAGCTTTGAATGAGCAAGTTGGTAATGGGAACCGGAATGGAAGCCAAGTTATGTTGGATTAAATACCTGTGGTGTGTGTGAATGGGAATAGGGGAGTATGCCGGCAATTCGGTTTGTTTATGGGAATACAAACAGGAGGGTATTCATTTCCTACCAAGAACACTAGGATTGAATTTCCTAAGTTTGATGGGTTAGATTACAGAGGTTGGGTGTTTAGATGTAGACAAGTTTTCACAATTTTTCAAAGTTGATGAGACACCATTAGAGTAGAGGATTAACATGATTAGTATTCATTTGGAAGGCATAGCTCTCCAATGGCACCAGCCTTTAAAGAGAGGAAAAAAGAGTGGAGAGGTGAAATGGATGGATTATATGGAGGGCATGGCAAAAGATTTGTGATCCACTTAAGGCTCTCCCTTGGCTGAGCTTAAGAAATTGAAGCAAGAAGATTCAGTAATGGAGTACAAGGAGAAATTTCGAGAATTATTGTTAGAAATTGATATATCAGAAGCCGTAGCTATCGGTTGCTCCTTAAGGGGGTTGAAGCCTGAAATAGAGGCCCCAGTTAGGATATTCAAGCCCTTAAATCTGGCCAACACTATGTATCTTGCAATATTGCAAGAAGTATCCTTACAAGCCTCCCAAAACCAAAATCCAAACCATATCAAAATAACTTTTTTGAACCAGAACCATTCTTCATCTTTTTCAAACCCAAATAACTCCATTACATCGTCATTAACATGTCCATCCAACACCTTAACAAAAACCCAGACCAACTCATCCAACTTGAACAACCAAAAAAAAAAAAAATTTCTACCAGTACCTATACTCCCAAAACCAACACCCATCAGAACTAGTCTGTAAAACAATTAACAAAGAAGATGGATGATAGGAGGAAAACAGGCTTTGTTACTGGTGTCCAGAAAAATATACCCAAGATAAAAAATGTAAAAATTCACAACTCTTCATTATAGCAACACAAGAAGAAGAAGGTGAAAATCAAGAAGAATATCAAGACTGTTTGGGTGAGCAAGAAGTGGAACCAATGGCATCCTTGACTGCAATCAATGGGAGAGAAGGGCATTTTACTATGAAGGTGAAAGGTTTTGGCTAGAAAGTTGTTAAGAGAGGGCCTATGCCAGTTACTCTAGTCTGGGGCATTGGAGAGGGGGGGGGGGGGGGAAGAAAGAATTAGCCCTGAAGATGCTACTTGGGGGAACCTGATCAGTATCCAGGAGCAATTCCCTGAGTTTAATACATTAGTTGTTGCTTTCAGTTAGTTTGTTGGATGTAACTGAATATCTTCTTTACTCTAGCTGGTATAATAAGTATGAACCAGGAGAGTTAGAGAAGTTGTTGAATCTTTCTAACAGAAATTCTGAGTAATTTGTTTGCCTAGAGTCTTTGTACCATAGAGAGAGAGAGGAGAATTTATTGATGAGAAGAGAGAACAATACCCCAAAAAAAAAAAAAAACAAAAAAACAAACAAACAAAAATAGAGGACCCTCCTCAAACAAAGGGAAAAAAAAATCTAGACTCTTCCACTCAAAAGAGGTTTTCAATCCCTCTAAATATCCACAAGGGACACTCCTATTAAAGGAAAAAAAAAATTGCTGAAACTCACAGAGAAGCCACCAAAATAATCCTCTACCAAAGAATACGCAATGGAAGAAACCTTTGACTTAAAATATCATTCCCTCCTAACCAAAAAATCACAAACCAGAAACCAAAGAACTCTATGCTTCTTTCTTCAAAGGAAACCTGTAAACTTGATAACTAAAACAGTGCTTAGGTCAGCTGACAAACCCAGCTCTCATCAAAGAAACCAAATAGCCTAATCCAAATCTGCCAAGCCACTTCACAGGAAAAAAGTCGTTACTTGCCTCTGAATTCCTGAAACACATCACACAAACTTCTGGGGTTAAAGCCTTATTGGGCCTGAGTCTGGAGCAAATCATTTTGTATTAATTCTATTAAGTATTGCAGTCCAAACAAAAGCCTTCACCTTAGAAGGAGCCTTGACTTTCCAGAAAAAATTTTGACAATGGAAGAGAAACAAAAGCCTCTACCTTAGGAGTCTTAATTTTCCAGAAAAATTTTGACAAAGGGAGTGAATGTTTATTTGGACTTAATCATAAAATTAAAGAACGAAAAACAGGTATAAGAACCTAAGGAATCCAATCTCCAAATCCTTCTATCAGGCAAAAGTAACACGGCAAGGGACAAGGAATTCCAACAAGAAAGCAAAATGGATTAGAGAATTTTTTTGTTTCTTTTCCTTTCTGGGTTGGCAAAACAAATTTTGTTTTATAGCTCATCTGTTTTGCAAATTGTTCTTTGCCAATCTGAATTAATACTTCTTATCCGTCCAAGTTTTTGGTACTTAACTTTTAGGAGGTGTATATAAAGAAATGTTTGTACTTTTTATAAATAATTCTTTAGTAAGCTTTTCATTTTTCTAAGAAAACCTTAAGGTTCTGCTTGGTAGTGTAATGTGATTAAAATTAATGAGAAGGAGAAGTAATAAAATTATAAGTGAAGAGTAATGTATGCTCTCATAATGGGGGAGTGGAAACCAGAGGAGGTGATGTTGAAGTTATTAGTTTATTACCATATTCTTTCCATTATCAACAAGTTATCTCTAATTAAAAACTAAAGTGAATATGGAACACTCAGGCTCAAATAAATAAGTTGTATGATACAATTGGCCTTCTTTTCTTTTTGCACTATTACCAATATGAAAATAATGGGAAAAATTGGATTCAATTCTCAACTACTCCTGTCAGAAATAGGATTAACTACAGATTTGTGATATTACTCAGTTTTATCTACATTACTATAAACCCTTTTTTTATTTCTACTCCTTTATGTCTATTATAATTGTACATTTCCATATTTAAATTCACTTGTTATCTCTTTTATCCGCCATCCCTTGTTCTCTCTCCCCTGTCTCTCTCTCTCTCTCTCTCTATCTCTAAAACTCAACGTAGCATGGCCATTAGTTCTTTCTTTCTAGGTTTTGACAAGGTACTGGTGTCATATATCTGTTCAAGTTTATCTTGGCTAATCCAGCCTTAAGGTATTAGAGCTGAAAAGATTACTGTATACTCCCATGCGTAACTATTTTAAATGCAACTACTTTGAGATGAATGGAAATGACATTACACCTTTACTATCTTTGGTAACTTTTTCTTTAAATTTTTGCTCTTTGATTAAATTTGGGCCTTAGGAATCAGGGTACCATTTGAATAAGATGTGCTTAGGTGAAATTTTCTGAGCTGGGTACTTATTTGGATGTAATGGTCATAATTGTCGAATGTAAATTGGTTTTTTTGGGAACTTGTCTTTGATTTTCTAGATTATAGTGAAATAAGGTGGTGAGTGATCATTTGATACTCACTTATAAGACAGTTTAGATAAAGCTAAAATGGGGGAAGCTGGGATTGTTGCTGTCTATTATGAGGGATGAATGTTAACTGTAATTATACCACCAATAACATGTCATTTAAGGTTGAATCTAAATTTGTATCACATAGGGGTTCCTTTGGTTGATGTTTTGCAGGTCCGTGGTTCAATCCCATTGCTCTGGGATCAAATTGTTGACCTGACGTATAAACCTAAGTTTGAGTTGGTGAAAGTTGAGGAAGCTGTAAGTTGTTATTGATTGTTGCACTGTTGCACTTTACATATAAAGCGCTGTATTTATTTGACTTTCACCACTGCTAATGATGCAGCCTCGAGTCATGGAACGGCACTTCCTCGATTTAAGAAAAAAATATGGGGCTGTCTTAGCTGTTGATCTTGTCAACAAGGTGAATTTTATTTCATTGCATAATGATTTTCTGAGAATGCATATCTGATGGTTGAGTTTATTACCTGATGAATGATGATACTAGTGTTTCTAATTACTTGTGAATTTTTTAAGCAACAGTGAAGGCTAATATCATCTGGTAAAGAATGTATGTAATAAGTGCACCAAATAGATATATCATACATTTTCCAGAGGTTATATCTTTTTGTGAATATGTGTATGGACTTGATATGTATCAGAATTCATTTATTTGAGTGCCTTTTCTTTTCTTCTTTATATCTTATCAGCAAGGAGGAGAGGGTCGGCTGTGTGAAAAATTTGGAAGTACAATGCAGGAAGTGGCTAGTGATGATGCAAGGTAAAATTTTCTTTCAATCAACTTTTAGTTTGGTGTATATACATTCTTTTGTTTTCATTTTATTTGGTTCTCATCCGTACCTTTTTTTTTTGTGTGTCTAGATATTTGCACTTTGATTTTCATCATATCTGCGGGCATGTTCATTTCGAACGCCTCTCTGTCCTTTATGACCAAATTTCAGATTTTCTGGGGAGAAATGGGTATGGATCACTTTATTGGTTAAGCTTCTGATGTAAATCTACTTGAGAGTTCAGTTAACAATTTTATTGAAACTTGCATTGATGTAAATTTACTTGTAATCAAAATTTGTTCATAACTTTTTTTTTTCAAATGGCAGATTGAAAAA
The DNA here is from genome assembly GCA_026724425.1 of Erythrophleum ivorense. NCBI lineage: Eukaryota > Viridiplantae > Streptophyta > Magnoliopsida > Fabales > Fabaceae > Erythrophleum > Erythrophleum ivorense. Next base: position 19,288,651 of record JAIUCV010000009.1, read on the forward strand.
AAATTGTTCATATCTCTAACTCAAAGGAATAAGAAACAAAAATGTGATCCTTGTTTTGCAATTTTGTTTTGGAATTGTAGATATCTTCTATTGAATGAAAAGGGAGAGAAAATGAAGGAGCAGCTTGGAGTTGTCCGGACCAATTGTATTGATTGTCTAGACCGTACAAATGTAACTCAGGTTGGTTAATTTTTTTATGATGGCAAGTGTTCTGTGCCTCAGCAGATGAACAGAAAATATTTTGAATTTTCTCTACCCGCCAGTAAGAACATTCCAGTTCTCTGATGTATCTGCTCTGTAATAAGTGCTTAGCAAAGAATTGATAGACTCATGCATGGAAATTATAATATGTTCTCAGGTTTGTGGTGATCAGCCCAGAGGTTGCTTAAGGGAGTGTTTCTTTGGATATCCAGCTGCATGTTTAACTTTCTTGTTTTTTTCTTTTTTTTTTTCTTTTTCTTGTTCTTATCTATGTTTTTTCTTAGGAGGATATTCAATCCTCCTCATTTGTATCGTTCTTCTTTTACCAAAAAAATTAATATGTCCTCTGGTTCTTTTATTCCCCATTACATGAAGATGATAGGGGGAAAAAAAGCTTTGATTCTTCAAATTGGTCAATAGCTTGTTACTTTTTTATTCCCCATCAGATGAGGATGATGAGAAAAAATGTTTTGATTCTTCAATTTGGTCAATTAGCTGGTTACTTAATTTTATCATACAGAAGAGTGGGTATGTGTGTAAATGCTCACGAGCACAACTAGTCATCATTACTTTCAAATTATTTCTGATGTGTCTGTGGCATCTGGTTCCTGTTTGATATTGTTAAAATATGGATGCAGAGCATGATAGGCCGAAATATGTTGGAATTCCAGCTTAGAAGGCTTGGCGTATTTGGTGCTGAAGAAACCATTAATTCACATCCAAATCTAGATGAAAACTTTAAGATCAGTAAGCGTATTATTAATTTCCAAATATAGTTGTCTTCATCTGATATCTTCAAACTTTGTCTTGAAAAATGTTAAGCTAAGATTTTATTTCTGACTGATTCTCTATGATCAGTGTGGGCTAATCATGGGGATGATATAAGCGTCCAATATTCAGGCACGCCTGCTCTTAAAGGAGACTTTGTCAGGTATTTTCTATTAATCTGTCCAAAGCTTTTTTTTTCAAATGTTCCTCACTGAAAAAATTATACATTTTAGGGGTTTCTCTGTCAAATTGACATTAGCATGACATTATTGTAAGTTATCATTTGCAGAGTCACATAAGTTCTATACTGGCTCCAATTGTATTGTCCACAACAGAAGTATAAGGCTCTTGCAAATAATGCTAATTATGTATTGTCCATTATGTGTAGGGTTGAATCTATTGCTTAATGGTTTCTCCTTTTTACCATTTCCCTAGATGGACAACTTCCATGCATCATACTCTATATTAGTCTATTTCTCTTTTTGATATTGCATGCTTTAATCATATCATGTATTATAGTTAACTAGGATAACTAAACTTGTCAATTGAAGACTATATCATTATGTAATTTTGCAATTGTTGTATATAGTTTATGCTTTAATAACTTCCTTGTGTGACTTTTTGGTACAAGTCATGTACCAAGATTCTGGCTATGTGATGTAGGAATTTCTTTCAAGATTTGGAAGCTTTGGTTTGCTCTCTGATACTGAAATGTTTTAAAACTTGGACCGGTTTTTGAATCAAAGAAGAGTGATTCATGGTTTAGTGGTTCAACCAAGGTTGGATTGGTATATGGTATTATATATTTTTTAAAAAATATAATAAACAATAAAAAATTTGAACAATAAGTACAAATACCTCTAAATAATGCTAATTATCCAAAAATTTATACATATATAAATAGAGATAATATATTTAAAACAATATAAAATCCAAATAAAATTTTATAAGTTTTAGACTACATAGATATATATAAGATTGATATGTTTTGTCGTAGAATAGGAATTTTTTTAATTATAATAGTTATATAATAAATAAAAATCATTTTACCACATTACACAACAGGAGCGGTGTGTTAATGGTAACACCTTTGACTGGGAGAGTAGTGCTGCTGGTGTTCAAATACCAGTGCATGCTGCTTTACCATAGCAACATGTTTACTTGAAAACCACCTAGCCATCTGGTTCATGTGTTAACCAGTCATTTCTTGTGTGATTTCGCAGTTCACATCCAGTTCATGACTGAACAGGCTGGTTTTCTAGCACCATGGTTCTAGGGGCTAAATGGACCAAACAACCAGCCGGTTCACCAGTTTTCTAGTTGAACCAGCCGGTCCAATTTGCATTGGTTTTCCAACTATTTGCCATATTGTAACCTTCTGCTTTCCCCACTAATTTATTTAATTTGGTTGGGTTCAGATATGGGCACCGCACAATGCAAGGAATACTAAAAGATGGCTGCAATGCTCTTCTACGCTATTATTTGAATAATTTTTGTGATGGAACAAAGCAGGTTTGTAAGCCTCATTTTAATTGTATGTAGTGATACTTTAAATGTGTTGTAGACATTTGTGAGCATCTACTAAGTGGCTATATTTGATTTCCTCTACATCAAAATTCAAAGTTTTCTTAAGTTCATGTTGATGTGAGTTGTTATAATGCTTTAGGAGATACTGCTTTTTCATTTACATAAATGCTGATTTTCTGTAGCCCTGCTGAGCAGTTGAATTAAATTATATTTTAAGCTCTTCTGGATCCAGTAAATTACATCCATTAATGTGAAGTTTATTTGTAACTAATTTCTTTACCCACTTGCTGACTTTTTTATTTATGTGAAGGATGCAATTGATCTCCTGCAAGGACATTACATAGTCTCTGTTAGCAGAGATATGGCCTCCTCTTCTCAGAAAGGAGGAATTGAAGCTATAGCTGTGAGTACAAGTTAGATATTCTTTTCACAGAAGTTTGAGAAATCTATCATTCTATCTACTTTGGTCTTGGAACAGTTATTAGGGAGCTCACAAGTTATGAGTATATTCAACTTTTGTGACATGCATATAAGTTCTTCATGATTATGCATAATTAAATAACTATCTGGTTTTTGTGGAGGTGGCCAACTACCTCCTTCAAGGTGGGGAAAAAAATGTTTGTACCATTTTTTTTTAATATTCCTATTTTGGTTCCTTATTAGACAAATAGTGAGACATGTTTTGCTTTCAAGGCTTACAAAAGTTGGTCCTAACCCTGCAAAGAAGCGATGGATTACAGTGGGCTGAAAAGCCTGAAATACCACATGCAGCCAAGTACTTCTTTAATTGATTTGAATTGAGAATTATAACTGCTCTTAATTTCAAAATGAGCAACCTGTTTTTTTTTGTTAAATAAAATATGTAAATAATCTCCAGATTTTTCGGCCATGCTGTGGTTTCATTGACAGAAAAGCTTGAAGAAAATCATCTGCATCCTATTCAAAGTTGAATTTTTTTTTTGGCTCTTCTAATTCTAAGATTACTTTTTTTTTTTAATTATCTTTACAGTCCTTTCCTCTGGCTTTTTCTCTGGTTGTGGTTGGATTCGTTTTTGCAACCATGTCATTGAGGCAAGGTGAGTTGACTTTTATTCTTTTAGCTTAAAGTACAAAAATATGCCCGAAGTCCAAACTAAGAATCAATTCTTGGTCACACACAAATATACTCACTCTGACATTTGCATTTAGAGATGCATAATATAAGAATAAAATTAACTTACTTCTTAGAGACCTGCAGTTTTAAAACCACTCTCATCTTTTCTTGAGATGGAGCATTACCGTTAAGCAGCAACAAAAGGAACAAGGGAGGAAAAGATGGGGAGAGAGATAAAGACAGAGAAGTTTAGAGAGAAATAGAAACTGGGGTTGGGGGGAGGGCAAGGAGAAGAGATTAAGAATAGGAACAATCTCTCTCTTAATAAATATCAATTCATCAAAAGCTGAGAACTAAGTTGCTCAGTAATCCTTCATTTGGCAAGCAGAGCTATTCTTAAGACCGCAAGGACAGAAAGCCCTAACTTGACAGCCAAGTTATTTTATCTCCAATTGGAATTCTACATCACTGATGAATGCCCCAGATACAGTAACTTCTAAACCATACAATATGAGTGCCCATCATCCTAATTAACTACGTAGATTATAGACATTCCTGCTTCATACTCCATTCTTCATCCATACTCTGTAAGTAAGACTACATCAATTCATATCGTTTGTTAGCAAGATGCTTGTCGAAGTTTGAGATTTTTATTCAGAACCTTATATTGTGATCATGATGGTTCCAATGAGACAACAAGAGTGACGTTGGGACAGGTGGATCACTATGTGGTGTAGTTGATAATGGATACCTGACAAATCTTTCCAGTGGCAGGGCACGACGTAGGATCTATACCATATCACATCAGTCCATACAACCTAGATGCAAAATTCTGGTGGATGAGGGTTGTGATTTTACCATTAGTTTTTGTTCTGAGGAGGGGGGCACAGTGTATAGAGGAAGGAAGGAATTGGTAAGACTCTGATTATGACTGTAAATGTCAAAAGAAAGTGATTTGTTTGGCGGACCCATGGAAATTATACTAGTTGAAGCATTCTTTATTATCTTCTCTCCCCTTCATTTTCTCATTGTTTATGGATGAAAAGGTGGACCTTGGGAAATATAATTCCTCCTCAGGTTCCACCTACAAAACTTGGGAATATTTTAGTCTTGCTGAGTTCCATTAGAGGTGCCCATTAGAAAAATGATGGCATTTCAGTAAATTATTAAAGCAAAATATCTCTTTGTTAACATATAATAAATTAACCAATGGGTTTAATTGAAAAGTTCAAGTGGTCAATTGTCTTGTGGCCTACTGCTACCAAGTTGTCAACACCTCAAGCTTTTGTGATATTTTACACAAAAATGTAACTGGTGTTCTTGTGATATTAGATACTGTGAAGATTTGAGAATCTCTATGCTTACTGTTTTACAGATGTGACTTCTCCTACAAGTGCTAATGTTGTGAAAATATTAATTTTGGTAGAAAATCTGTGTCTCTAAGTGATAACCTTTTGTTCATTGTTTTAACAGTTCGATATGATATTCAGCACTTCTTCTTTTCCCTAATGTGGGCAAGCATTAGTGTGGCTATAGCAGCATTTGTGAGGGCCAATGGTCGGGTTTTCTGCAACAGACCTCGCCTACACATGCCGCGGTGTTGATTTCCATATACAGATTACTCTGAGCATTTAAAATTTTTCCATATAAGTATCCAGCTTCTGCAAGAGAGTCCAATGCCTGCACAGGTCTTTGTTCTACATTTGGATGCTTTAACCAATTCAAGCTTTACATATAGCTCCCAGCTTGCTGCTTTCTTACTATATTTATTCTTTGGTACTAATTTTGTAGCCATTATTGTTTCCAAAACTTTTATTCATGTCATAGTTTAAGTGATTGCTTCTTGGTCTTTGTATATGCGGATTTTCTTTGTGTTTCATTTAAGATGGATGTGTTTAAAGTTCTGGGAAATCAACTATAAGTTGGTTCTTTTGTATGTTATTCATTGAATTCATGATTTATGCAATAGAAGATTTGATTTTTACAATGGAACTTATGAACTCGGGTTGAGAAAATGATATGCTTTTCTACCAATTAGACTTAACTTTCTTGGATGGGTAAACTAAATAGTCTCGAGTAGTAGTTGTGAGAGTTGTTAGTAGCATCTTTTGCTGAGAAAAAGTCGCATGTTACTTAAAATACAATTTTATATGTTAAAAGCAATTAAAGCTGATGAGTTTATGGATATGAACCAAGATAGAATTATGAATAGCAGAGATGTTTACACAAGAACAAACTTGCTTCATTTCATGAGACTATAATGCCTAGGAAGTAATGCAAAGAAGCTAGATCTTTTAGAATACCAAAAGGAATGATCTCCTTTGGTATTCTAAAAACCCCACTCTAACAAGGTAGTTTTCAACCTATCAAACCATGTATGTGGAGCTTGTTTTGGTCCATACAGAGCTTTGGTAAGCTTGCATACATGAGAAGGTTTGCTGGGCTATTGAAATCCTTCAGATTGATGCATAAACACTGTTTCCTGAAGATGTCCATTTAAGAAGGCATTTTTTATATCTAATTGTTTATCTGAGTTGAATGACACTACCAAGGTGAGAACAAGCCTTATAGTAGCTACTTTAGCAACAAGGCTGTAGGTTTCTCCAAAGTCCACCCTAGGATATTGCTGAAACTCTTTGCCATCCAACTGAGCTTTGTGTCTCTCAATTGTACCACTGGCCTTATACTTTGTCTTGAATACCCATTTACAATTAACAACATTATGCTGTCCAATAAAAGGCACGAGAACCCAAGTGTTGTTTCTCACCAGAGTTTCATACTCCGTGTTCATAGCGTTTCTCCAATGAGGAATTTGAAAAGCTTCTTACACAATTTTAGCTTCTGTAGCAGCATCAAGTTTAGCCTATAATATACTAATAAATAGATACTTACGCTTGAAAATTCCATGTTTGCTACAGGTCACCATTTAAGGCTCTGGAGGTTGCAGTCCAAAATGTGGCACAACTAATTCTTGGGAATTATTTTGACTACTAGGTTCACTTAACCTTTTACCTATAGTAGTTTTTGACATTACATTAGACAAATCTAGTGGAAGATCATTTGTGTTGTTGGGACTATTAGTAGCATCTATCAGATCAAGTTTTTGGAGTGCTGCAAATTCACCTGGGACAAGAATAGTAGCAACAATATATGGAAAAGTAAGAGGCACAGAACATTTAGATGTGACATCACTTTGAGGAGCTTCTTTAGTGTTCAAAAAACCAAAAGCAAATGAAAAACTCATGCTCATTGAAAATGACATGCCTATATGTATAGACTTGACTTGTAGAGCTTAAGCATTTAAACCCCTTGTGTGCACTACCATACCCAAGAAAACATGCTTCTGACTATGAAATTGCATCTTGTGTTGATTATATGGCTTCTAACAAGGATAACATGCACACATGAATGATCTAAGGCTTTTGAAATCAATTTTTATGTTGTATAATTGGAAAAATGGTGGGGCTCCATTAAGAACTGGAGTTTGGTTGCTCAATTTGGTAGGGGCCTTCCTTAAGTTTCCCTAACAGCAATGTTGTTCCTATGAGCTTGTCCTTCACAAGATAACCAAATGAGTGAAATTCCAAAATTACATTGTTATTAGCAATTAGCTTGGACACACTCATTAGGTTCTTAGTAACTTTGGGCACATACATTACATCTTTCATCAGAATATTGTATTGCAGCAGGGAAGTATAGAAGAACCAACGTTTTTAACTTCTAATTTGGCACCATTTCCCATCGTAAGATTGACCTTACCATTGAGATTATTAAAATAGTCAATCTGATTGGGATCATTAGTGACATGGCCACTAGGTCCATTGTCCAAGTGCCAAGAGGGATCCCTAAAAGTGTTAGGAGAAGCTATGTGAAAATGTATGAATAATACTGGAGTTTATTTCAATGAAGGAAAAAGAAAATACCCTCTGTTACATGACTAGCTGCAGCCTAAAATTTAAATATAGCCTCTAATTAAAAGAAAGGTGTGTGCAAGAAAGGGTAAAAAGACAATAGAATAAATGTTATTTATGGAGCTAGCAACAAACCTAATAAAGATCTTATTTAATGTGAAAAAGTCACAGCTTTAAGAAAGGAAAAAAGCTGTTGAGATAGCTGTTTGGTCCCCTGATCTGAGGTACTGAGATCACGCCTTGATTTGGGACCAATGATAGACAAGGAAACTCATCCTCAGCTTATTTCCAAGTTCTTCAATTCTTAGTCTATGCAAGGCCTTTGCGAGAACATCAGCCACTTCAAGTTTAGTTGGTATGTATGATAGTTCAAGAATTCCTAAGTCAGCTTTTTCTTTAATGAAGTGACATCAATTTTCACATGTTTCATACGGTTATGTTGGACAAGATTTTTAGCAGTGTTTATGGCAGCCATGTTGTCACTTAAGACTTTCATGGGTTCCTGATAGTTTATTTTTAACTCGTGCAATAGAAATTTGATCCACAATCCTTTACATATTCTTTAAGCTAAGGCTCGATATTTAGTATCAGCATTACTCCAAACCACCACTGATTGTTTTTTACTTCGCTATGTGACAAGGTTTCTCTAAACATATGCACAATAACAAGTAGTGGACCTATAATCTATAGTTGATCTAGCCCAACCAAGATCACAAAAAATTTGAACCATACGGTTAGGGTTCTTATGGAAGTAAATTCCCTTTCTAGGGGCAAGCTTGAGATACCTTAGAATTTTGTAGGCCACATCAAGGTGAACTTAACATGGTTTATTCATAAATTGGCTAAGAACATCAATTGGAAAACAAATATCAGGACAAGTGTGAAACAAATATATAAGCTTTCCCACTAACTTTTGGAAGCTTTTAGTATTAACTAGAGGGCTTTCATGAGAAAACTTAAGTTTATAGTTAGCTTCCATAGGAGTGTCAGCAGATTTGCAGCCTAACATTCTTGTTTTAGTAAGCAGGTCAATGGTGTAATTTTGTTGAGATAAAAGAATTCCTTTATTTGACCTTGTTACTTCTATATCTAAGAAGTACTTTGGGAGACCAAGGTCTTTAGTTTCAAATTCTTTAGCTAGGGCCTTCTTTAGGTTCATGATTTCTTTAGTATAGCTCCTAGTGATAATGATATCATAAGCATAAACGATGAGGATAGCAATTTCGCCTTTAGGGGACATTTTAGTGAATATAGTATGCTTAGCTTGTCCTTGAGTGTATCCTTGCATTTTAACAACCTTGGTAAACATCTCAAACTAAGTTTTAGGTGATTGATTGAAACCATACAGTGATTTGAGAAGTTTACAAACTTTTCCACTATTTTCACCTTCATAGCTAGGGGTATAGTCATATAGACTTCTTCTTTTAAGTCTCTATTAAGAAAGACATTTTTTATATCTAGTTGGTGTAGAGACTAGTCAAGATTAGTAGCAAGGAATAGGAGTACCTTGATAGAGTTAATTTTAGCCACTGGGGTAAATATTTCTTGGTAATCTATCCCTTGTGTTTGAGTGAACTCTCTTGCAGCTAGTTTTGCCTTGTATCTATTGATACTCCCATTTGAGTTGTATTTTATGCTAAATATCCATTTACACCCAACGGGACGTTTTCCATGAGGAAGACCAACTAACTTCTACATATTGTTTTTGTTGAGTGCATCCATCTCTTCATCAATCACTCTCTTTAACTCCTTATGCTGCAAAGCTTTATGGATATCATGTGGAATTTCTTCACTTAAAATATTGGTAACAAATGTTTTGTAGGTAGCCGATAATTTATCATATGAGGCCTAATTTCCAATAAGGTATTGTGTACAACATCTCTTACCTTTCCTTAAAGTAATAGGCCAATTTAAATCCAAGTTTTCTAATATTCTTGGACTTGGACCAAAAATATCTTGGTGTTGCTGGGCATTCTCAATTCCCTCATAAGTTGCCATTCTTCTAGAATATGTTTGAGGATAGGCATAATTTTCAGGTTAATGGGAGGGTCATAATCAATGCCAGCAATGTTTTAAGGTTGTCGGCTATTTGTTTCAAGTTGAGGAGGCCTACTATTAGTGGTGTCATTACCTTGATGTTCAGAGTCAGTTTTAATGTCATTGGTGGTGTGGCTTTTCTCAATTTCAATGACAACAATAGGTAGAGGAAAGTTTGACAAAAAATTCTAGTCATTTGGAGTCTCCCCCTGAATTGAATTTTTAGGGTAATAGCAAAAAGGGTAATATCTATGGAGACAGAGAATTTTCTTAGAGAAGGTGAGTGGCAAGTGTATCCCTTTCTTGAAGAGGAGTACCCAATAAATATGCATTTAGTAGCTTTTGGTTCAAGTTTGTTTCCATGATGAAGATGAACAAAAACAGTGCATCCAAAACTTTTAGGGGAAAATGAGAAGTAAGATGAGTGCTAGATAGGTATTAAGAAGAGCATCACAAGGGGTTTTGAAATTTAAAGAGCATCCTATTGATGAGATAGATTGCGATAGAAACAACTTCTCCCAAAAAATGATGAGGCACATTCATGGTGAACATAAGTGCTTTGGCAATCTCAAGGAGATGTCTATTTTTTTACAAGAGGTAATGAATGTTGAGGTAATTTCCTAAGGTTGTGTTGACATATTCTCTTCCATTATCACTTCTTAGGACCTTTGTATCCATTTGAAATTGGGTTTTAATAAGTTGATGAAATTTCTAAAATATAATAGGAATCTCAGCTTTTTCCCTCATAAGGAATACCCAATATATTATAGTATGATCATGAACAAAAGTTATAAACCACTTATCACTTATTATCCCATGCACTTTAGAGGGCCCCCAAACATCACTATAAATGAGGTGAAAAGGATGTGAAGGTTTGTAAGTGTGACTAGGGTAATAGGACTTGATGTGTTTAGCAAGTCGACAAGTTTCACAAGTAGTAATGACATCTTTATTAGAGACTAGGTTACATTCTTTTTATGTATTGAAAATTTGGATGTCCTAGTCTATTATGCCATTATAAGACTTCAAAATCAGAACCAAAATAAGTATGAAACTCCATTTGTTTTGCTTTCTAGTACTCATGAGCAATAGTCCATCCATCTTTTTAGCATTGCCAATCATCTTATTGGATACCAAGTCCTGAAATTCATAGCTACCATTAGATAAATTTATCTTGCAATTATTGTCCTTAGCAAATTTGCTAATTGAAAGGAAGCAAGGTTAGGAACGAGTAAAACATCTTTACGAACAAGTTTTTAAGATATAGTAATATCTCCTATTCCTATTAATTGAGTTAGTGTTCCATCAACAATTTTTACCTCCAAGGGAGATGAGCAATAATATAAAGTATCCAATAATGTGGCATTGTGGGTTTGATAAGCCCATATAGCCCACAGAGCCCAAGGTTTATTGAAGGAGACAAGTAGGAATTGGGCCTAAGAGAAGAGATCAGATTAGGGAACTCAACTTATTCTAGAAGAACCAAGAAAGGAAATAATGTAACGGAGGAGGCTGCCGAGTTGGCAGAAAAGGACAAAATTAGTTATGAGAATATAATAGAGAGGGAGGAGTGTGAGGAAGGTGTGGAAGATTTGATGCAAGTGTAGGAGAGCCTTTAGCTTCTTGAATGCTAGGGAAGTTCCTTATGTGCTTCACTTAACTTTGTTCTTTTCATATAGTGGTTGTAGGTTGTTTTGTTAGTATCAGTAGACTGTAACCAATTTCTTCCTACTTTGATAAAGGATGGAATTGGCTGAGATATCTGGATCTTTTAATAAAAGATAGCATTTCCCAATAATTAGCAAGGTTATCAGAACCAAACGGGACTGCCCAATTCAATCGAAAAACTGGTGAACCAGGCACCTGTTCGGTGTGGAATTGATGCAGAACTGGTCTAGCTCAGAATCGGTCAAACATGGTCAAAAACCCGGTTGAACTGACCAATTTTGGGTGAAAATTGGCTCCAAATTAGTCATAAAACCGGTTTAGAATGTTATTTTGCAAAACAAGCACTCCTGCGTCTCGAACCCTTGTCCCATCAGCGTGAGTTGAGCAGTGCCTCCACTGAGCTAGAATTCCTTTCCAGTTTTATTATGTAATATCTAATATAAGATCTTCTTTATTGTTCTATTTTAACAAAGCAAAATGGCTACCACCCGAACCCTTATCCTTGTATCAAAGTTGAAAGGTGCCAACCATTGAGCCGGAGTCCTTGTTTAGTCTTCTAATGCAATTTTTAATATAAGTTCTTTTTTATTATTCTATCTTAGCAGAGTAAATTGAACCCATGACCATAGATATGGTAAACAATATGTTTTCTATTAAACCATCATTGTTGGCTTGTTTAAAATTACATAGTTTTAATATGATAGATAAAAAGTAAAAATGAATTTTATATAATTTCTATTAAAATTATGTAAATATGTTTTAAATTAAAAATAAAAATCATGTTTGATTTATTTTTATGAATAATTAATCATAAAATGTTTCAAAACCTATTAATATTTACTAACTATTATTTATTATCTTAAATTTTTAATATATAAAATAAAAAATATATATATTTAATTATTACCAGTTCGACCACAGTAGAACTAATGAACTATGAACTAGTAACTTTACTGGTTTAATGATCAGTCTGGTTTTTTAAAAAATAGTAATTAGTCCTTAACTCTATCAATTTGGTATCAGAGCGATCTGTCCTGGGAATGGTGAATATTGGAATGGAAGGTAAAGTCGAAAACATTGAAAAGGAAGTTAATCATCTGAAAAAGAATGTGGCTACTCTAAACGGAGATGTAGGAGCAATCAAAAGGAATGGGTTCATGACTTGAAGGAAGCGATGGGATGAATGGAGGGCTAGCAACAAGTTGCCAAGGAAGCACCACCACCACTACCACTAGTTGAAACAAGAAGGGAGGTGACAGAAGGAGAAGGCTCTACGGGTAAGAAGGAATATAACAAGCTTCGTAAGTTAGAGATACCACTGTTTGCAGGTGAAGATCCGTTAGGGTGGGTGTTTTGAGTTGAACACTATTTCCAAGTGAATTAAATCACTGATTTTGAAAAGTTAGATGCTGCGATGTTATGTTTGGAGGGGAGAGCTCTAAATTGGTTTAATGGTTAGACATCAGGCAACCCGTGCGCACATGGACAGCTTTTAAGGAGGCACTAATTTGCCATTTCCATGGACCTCAATTCGATGACAACTACGAGTTGTTGATGTCCTTACATCAACACAATTCGGTTGTTGAGTTCGTTGAGTAGTTTGAGCTTCTATCAGCACCCTTGACTGATGCCTCTAATGAGATGTTAATTGGAGCATTCAAGAATGGCCTAAAAGAGGAAGTCAAGGTTGAGGTGCAACTGCTACAACCATGACGCTGAATGAACTAATTGAAGCTGCTCAGCTTGTGGAGGAACAAATCAGGTTCTGGGTCGCTCAAGAGAGCCCCAAACATCAAGGGAAACTCGGCCTAACATGGGCCCAAAATGGAGTGCAAGTCTAAATTACCCTACTCAGTTTTCAGTCCAACTCGAGCCCAGCAGAGTTAATATTCCCATTAGTTTTTTGCAAGGGTTGGAGGCAGTAGGACAGTGTCGAGTCTTAAAATGCCTTCACCGACAACGTCATCTTCTTTAACTAACAGAGGGATGATGTCTTAAGTCAAGGTTGGAAGCAATTACCATTAGCAAACTAACATGGAGATGGCATGGAAGTGAGAGTTGGGCCTTTGTTTTCAATGTGATGAAAAATTTGGTCCCAACCATAAGTGTCGCAACAAGCAAATGCATATCTTGTTGATGGAGGTGGATGACGATACGACTCCAGAGGAAAAGAAGTGGAGGAACCGAATAATGATGCTATTTAGTTGCAAGGTTCTAGGGAAGCATGGAACTCTCCATGAATTCCATTGTGGGACTCGCCGGAAATCACACAATGAAACTGAAGGGACAATTGAATGTTGAGGAGGTCGTGGTTCTCATTGATCCGAGAGCCTCTCATTATTTCATTGCTACTAGCTTAGTAGAGAGAATGGCACTTCCAGTGCATAAAATAGAACCATATGTCGTGGCTGTAGGAGATGGATATAAGGTTCAAGGAGATAAAAAATGCACTGTAAGTCTTATACTCCAAAGAGTGGAGATAAACCAAACATTTTATTTGTTCAAACTGGGAAATGTGGAATTAGTGTTGGGAATTGAATGGTTGAAGTCGTTGGGAGAAGTTAAGAGACACAATTGGGGACAGCTTACTATGAAGATAGGCTTAGAGAAGGATATGATATGTCTATATGGGGATCTTGCCTTGACAAAGACATTGGTCTCATTGGAATCTTTGCTTCGTTCTGTTAACAAAGGAAATAAGGGCTTTCTAGGGGAATTTGGACAGCTATCATTACAGCATGACACTAAATTGAAGTGTCCACTAGCAGTGCAACAACTTCTAGAGGAATTTCTTGCTATTTGCCAACCATTATTTGGGTTACCTCATAGAAATTAGGATCATGCCATTTCCATCAAACCTGGGGAATAGCCGCCTAATATCATGCCTTATTGGTATCCTCATGCCCAGAAAAATAAGATTAAGCGCCTAGTTAATGAGATGCTGGTTGTAGGGATTATTATACCCACAAGTCCTTTTTCCAGTTCTAGTTTTACTAGAGAAAAAGAAGGATGACAGTTGGTGTTTTTGTGTTGACTATAGGGCATTAAATAAGATCACCATATCGGACAAATTTCTTGTACCAGTAGTTGAAGAGTTGTTGGATGAGTTAGGAGCAGCACTCATATTTTGTAAGTTGGATTTAAAATCTGGTTACCATCAAATACACATCAAACCTAGCGATGAAGCAAAAACAACATTCCGTACACATGAGGACCATTATGAATTTATGGTCATGTCGTTTGGATTAATGAATGATGAATGAGATATTGAAGCCATTTCTTCGAAAGTTTATTTTTGTTTTTTTTCTTTGGACGACATGCTGGCCTATAGCATAGATTGGATCACTAACATTCAGCATTTAAGAAAAGTATTTGCTCAAACTCATTTAGAATATTTAGGCCATGTGATATCAGCTTCAAGGGTGCAAGCTGATCCTTTTAAGATCAGTACTATGCTTTCTTGGCCGGCACCTCAAAATCAGAAGGCATTGTGGGGTTTTTTAGGCCTCATGGGGTATTACAGACGTTTTGTAAAGGGGTATGGAAAAATAGCTGCACCATTAACTGCCCTTTAGAAAAAAATGCATTCCATTGGAGTAATGAGGCAATGGCTGCATTTGAAGCACTCAAAAGAGCTATGATTACTTTGTTGATTTTGGCTACTCCAAATTTTTTAAAACCTTTTGAAGTAGAGAGTAATGCTTCTGGCCTTGCAGTTGGGGCTGTTTTAATGCAACAAGGATGCCCCATTGCCTATTTCAATCGAGTCTTATCACCACGAGCTAGACTATTCAATGTATGAGAGGGAATTATTGGCTATTGTCTTAGCAGTCAAGAAATGGTGTCATTATCTAATTGGACACTAGTTTGTGATATGAATAGATAACAAAGCCTTAAAGTATCTCCTAGAGTAGCGTATCTTGGATGAAGGATGGTAAAAGTGGGTTTCAAAGTTGATGGGTTTTAAACTTCTCATTGAATACGAGCCGGGTTGTGACAATCGAGTGGCTGATGCTCTTTCAAGGAAAGAGAACACAATTGAACTCCAAGCTTTTTCAATGTGGCAGTACATTGATTTAAAAGGCTGGAACAATGAAGTATAGCAAGATGCCAAACTCTGTTGTATTCTACAATAGTTTTTCAAAGGGGGAACATTACCTGTGGGATATTCAATAAAAATGGGCTTTTATTCCACAAAAACAGATTGGTACTACCAAAGAGTTCAACCAGAATTCCCAAGCTTTTAGTTGAATTTCATTCTTCCCCTCTATGTGGACATTTAGGGTATTTGCGGACTTACAAGTGCTTGTCTTTGTTAGTGCATTGGGAGGGAATGAAAAATGATATACAAGCATTTGTAGCTAAGTGTACCATCTATCAAACCCACCAATACCAAGCTCTCTCTCCTGTGGGGTTGCTATAACCCTTACCAATTCCACACCAAATATGGGAAGATATCAGCATGGATTTCATCATGGGTCTTCCAAAATCCCACAAGCTTGATACCATCTTAGTGTTAGTTGACCGTTTATCTAAATATAGCCATTTCATTCCACTTAGCCATCCTTTCACAGCCAAGGAGGTTGCTATCAAGTTTATAGTGGAGATTGTCAAATTGCATGGGTTCCCAAAAACCATAGTATCTAATAGAGACTGTGTTTTTATCAGTCAATTTTGGTGGGAGCTATTTGCTCAAGCAGGCACTACATTGGCGTATAGCTCGGTATATCACCCTGAATCTGACAGTCAAACAGAAGTGGTCAATTGGAGTTTGGAAACTTATCTTTTGTGCTTTGCTAGTGATAAACTGAAACAATGGTCTATTTGGCTTCCGTGGGCAGGATTCTGGTATAATACCACTTTTCATCACTAAGCTAGTATGACATCCTTTAAGATAGTGTATGGTAGAGACCCTCCAACCATTTTTTGGGTTGATGACACTCCTGCTGTTGAGGCTACGAATCAGCAAATAGCTACGAGGAATGCTACTTTGGACTTGTTAAAAGAGAATCTGCAGAGGGCTCAAAATTATATGAAAACACAAGCAAATAAAAATCGCAGGATGTAAATTATGCAGTGGGTGATCTGGTGTATCTAAAATTGCGTCCTTACAGGCTCAAATCCCTCTCCACTAAAATCAATGTGAAGCTCAGTCCTTGGTTTTATGGTCCATTTAAAATACTCGAAAAGATTGCCTATAGGCTAGACCTTCCTCCTACAACTAAGATACACCTTGTTTCCATGTCTCCCAATTAAAGAAGTCTGTGGATATAGCCGCTATCATACAAGATTTACGCCCTGGCCTTATTGATGAAATGGAGCTTCAAGTCCAGCCTAAACATGTCCAGACAGTGAGGCAATCTGATAGTGGATAACTTGAAGTACTAATCAAATGGCTGGGCTTACCAGACTTTGAAAACACTTGGGAGCCTTATGACACTATTCAGTCCCTTTTTCCTCATTTTCACCTTGAGGACAAGCTGAGTCTTGTTTGGGGGGGTATTGATAAGCCCATAGAGCCCACAAAGCCTAAGGTTTATAGAGGGAGACAAGTCGGAATTGGGCCTAAGAGAAAAGATCAGATTAGGGAACTCAAAACCTATTCTAGAAGGACCAAGAAAGGAAATAATGCAATGGGGGAGGCTGCTGAGTTGGCAAAAAAGGACAAAATCAGTTATGGGAATATAATGGAGAGGGAGGAGCGTGGGGCAGGTGTGGAAGATTTGGTACAAATGTAGGAGAGTCTCTAGCCTCTCGAATGCTAGGGAAGTTTCTTATGTGCTTTACTTAACTTTGTTCTTTTCATACAATGGCTATAGGTTGTTTTGTTAGTATCAGTAGACTGTGACCACATTTCTTCCTACTTTGATAAAGGAAGGAATTAGCTGAGATATCTGGATCTTTTAATAAAGGATAGCATTTCCCAGTAATTATCTATCAGGGTCATATGATCTAATGCATCTAAATCCTCACCCCACTGGTTTTCAAGAGTTTGAATATTAAGGGCAATTAAAAATTTACCTGATTAGGCCATAATAACAGCCCTTGTACTGCCATTTGAATTGTTGTTTGCTTGCTGACTGGACATCCTGTTAAGTAACCATATTTCCTCACTTCACCTCTGCCCTTAAGCTTGAAATTGGCAGGTTTGCCATAAATTTTCCAACGTTAATCCTTTGTATGACTAAGTTCATGACAATGGTCATACATTGGACAAGTTGGATTGTTGGAAAATTTCTAGTCTCTACCATCTGAGGGAGATGGGTGTTGAGAGGTGCTGCTTCGAGCAATAAGGGAAGTGGTGTCAGTGTTGACACTAGGAAGAAGGCTTCAGATGAGTTTTTGTTGACTCTCTTCACCTCTTATTTTAGAGATGGTGTCATGGAGGCTAGGCAAGGGTCTAGAGCTCATTATTAGGCCCCTAATGTCTTCAAAGGTTGAATTCAGCCCCATCAAGAATTTGTAGACACGTTTTTCCTCCACAATCCTTTTTATAGCAACGCATCAGTAGTGCAGGCAAGGAAAGTTCTTATAAGTGTCCAGATGCTGCTAGTGACGATGAAGGTATTGTGTCACGTTCAATTCTCCCTGTTTATGATTATGAAGAAACAACTTTATTTCAAGTAAAACATTAATATTTTCCCTAGATGAGTAGGTGTCTCTAACTGCCTCCCATATTTCAGCAACTATTTTGCACAAAATAAAATTTTCTCCACTTCTAAAGTGTGGAATTAATAAATCATGACATTATCATGTGGTTTTCAGCATCCCAAGTGAACCATTTAGGATCATTAGGTTCAGGCATAGTGACCTCACCAGTGAGATAGGTGGCCTTCCCTTTACCTCTAACATACATCATAATGATGAAGACCATTAGAGGTAGTTGGAGCCATTCAATTTGTGCCCTATCATCATAACAAGAAAAGGCTTAGCAGACGTTGCATGGGTGGGAATGATTGGCTCATGGGTTGTATGTGTATTTTTGGGTCAAACATATGGGTCTATCTAGTAGTAATTGTAGGAGTATTTTGAGGGACACCTAACTCATCATGAGTCTTAATGTTGAAGGAGGTAAACTTGCCAAATTTGATAGATGGCTTAGACATTGTGCTCTGATACCGTGAAAATGTATGAATAATACTGGAGTTTATTTCATTGAAGGAAAAAAGTACTATCTGTTACACGACTAGCAGCAGCCTAAAATAAAAATGTAGCCTCTAGTTTAAATGAGGTGTACAAGAAAGGAAAAAACAATAGAATAAATACTATTTATGCAGCCAGCAATGGATAGAATAAAGATCTCATTTAATGCGAAAAAGTCACAACTCCAAGAAAGAAAAAGAGCTATTAAGATAGCTATTTGGTCCCTTGATCTGAGGTGCTAAGATCATACCCTGATTTGGAGCCAGCGACAGACAAGGAAAATTAGCAATTACTAACACTATGTATGCAGAGAAGCCATTGTCATTGTTGTTCTGTCCCTTGCTTTGCTTAGGTGATTGACCCATGTAAGCTTTGTTGTATCTAAAGTAGCAGGTTGCAAATGTATGTCCCATTTTGCCACAAACGTGACAGATGGGTCTGTTATTGCTTCTAAAGCCTCTTCCATGAGCTCTACCACCTCTAAAAAATTGTGTGCTAGTGTTACGCCAAGTGCTTCTACTTGAATTAGGATGGTTTTCTTGCTGGTGTCATAACATTTGCAAAAGGTTGAATACCCAGATCACTGAAGCAACTGCTCCATTCTGCTTTTGTAGGTTAGAAGCGTAGCCTGTAGATTGATCCAGGATAAGTTGGCCTTATCTGCAAGCTGAACTACAATTGGGTTATAATCAACATCTAAACCAGCATTGGCAAGATACTCCTCCATTTTCATGGTTCCTTTTCTAGTCCTCTGGAGTTCACTCTTGTAGAGAGTTACTCAAGATCTTGTATAAGCATTGGAAAAATCTCTTGCTACATTCCACAAATCCTTAGAAGAGTGGCAGTGAATCATTTGAGATGCTATCTTTAGTGTCATGGTGTTGAGAAGCCACCTCAATAGAAGCTGATCAGTGATGTTCCACTCTTTGAAGTCCAGGTTTGATTTCCTGTGTACACCAAGAGAAACTCTGGAGGATGAGCTTTTGTGCCAAAAATGTAGCTATCAAGTTTGTTTCCTTTAATGATGGGAAGAACCATGGATTGCCACAGTAGGTAGTTACTCCTATCCAACTTGACACAGCAGGCTTGGTTGAGGGAGGTAATGTAAGGATTAGATCTCATGAAACTGTAGTCCTTAGTTGCAATAGAGGAATTGTTCTAACAAAATGCAATAAGTGTGGTGATCACTGGGGAGTCCATAGCGTGACTTTAAGAGTGACGCTCTGATACTAGGATAAAATTGTGAATAGCAGAGATGTTTACACAAGGATTGGAAGCTCTCAGCAAAAATGGTATTGATGCCAGTAAACGATCTTTGTATTTAATATTAATTCTGTTTCAATGACCACCAAGCAAATGCTGTCAAGTGTTACAAGAAAGAATACTAGAAATACACTAACGGCTGACCAATTTGTCTTCATCTGTACAGTAATAGAATAGCTCCACGTATAGCACCTAGGAGGATTTATATTTACAGCTAATATTACAGAAATATACTCTTTATGTCCTGGCAAACCACGATAAAATAATATATTTTCCGGAAAGTGATGCGACAGTTGCATGCTGCCCCGGTAAAAACCCTCCATATTATAGAATAATATTAATATAACTTTCATTTAGAATTGTGATGGGAAAATTATAATAAATTACGCAGTTTTCGTTGTCTCTACATTTTTTACTTTAAATTATAGACTCGTTATATTAATTTGATATAATATAAACTCTCTTTTTGAAAATCATATAGATGTTCTTTATTTTAGATTTTAATATGACATGATTTTGTGTCGTTTTTAAAAATAAGGGAGAAGAGACAGACGCCTATCTAAATTATTAATTTCTTATTCAAGTAAAGTATACTTAAGCTAAAATCTTGCCGATTATGACTCATTGCCTTAGTCAACACCCTAGATATTTATTATGCAATAAAACTTGGTTAGTTTGATTATACTTGTGAATTATGATCATCAAAATTCTAATAAAAATTGAGTTTGATTATGAGCTCAATTTGATAATATGTTTCGATGCCTTTCTCACAATTTCATCAACCAATATCCCATCTCATAATAATCTTCAATATTTTGTGAAAAAATCATATTTATTCTAGTTTTCTCTACTTTATGGCATCTACCCGATTTATTGTGTAATAACCTTTTTCCCATTCTACTACTGTTGGTTGCAAAGGTTTTATAAAATCAAACCCGGTTTTACAGAAAATTCATGTCCTGCTGCTGCAAATTCTTAAAAAGTGATAAAGTTATGACATTATAATTACTAGATATAAAATAATATTTTATTAAATAATTATTCAAAATATTAATTTATTTAATAATTAATAATTTCTTAAAGAATTAATTTGATTTTTTTATAATTAATGAATGTAATTATAGTAATAAATCCATTAAAATAGGAAAAATATTATTTAATATTTAGTAATTTTTTATAATTATGATGCTATAACTAAAAAATATTACATTCCCAAAAACATAATATCATCACTTATTCTTGCAAGAGATCTCCCAACAATATAGGTTTTATTATTATTGGCCAAAAAACAAAATTAAAGGCTTTATTGAGGTTAATTCATTTTATTTCAGAACCTACTTCTGGCCAGCTTTAATACCTAAATAGAAAGAGAAGGGGGGGGGGGGGGGAGGGAGTGAAAGAGTAATGGCACAAACAGATAAGCAAATGAAAGTTTACCCACATAAATCAACATTGATCACCCTAGGAGCACACCACAAATTAAATCACTGGCTGGGAAGAACTTTCTCCACCTCAATTAAAGCAAAAGACTTTAAACAAAATGAAAAAAGAAAAACCTAACCCATCCCTTGAAGAAGTTCATGTAGCATATGGAGGCCAGTATAGATGAAACTCAATCTTGTACACAACAGTTAGACCCTTAAGATCAAGAGGAGAAGACGTAATATAGCCTTGAACGAACAAGAAATCCTCAGTGCCTCCCACCACTGGAAGATCTGAATGCTTCACATTGTTGGTCACTCCAACAACAGAAACAGAGCCCTTGTGGTTCTTCAAACGCAGAGTCACCTTGGCGATTGAGATGCTTTGAAGCCCATCAAAGCTTGAGGTTATGGTGGTTCCTTCTGCTGTTCCAACAACTTGGGAGGACCTATTGGCTGTCTCGGTCAAAGGGTCCTGAAATACAAACAAGGTACCAAATGGGGTTGTGGTTTCAGTCACTCCTGGTCCTCCTTCAATCCCTTTCACTATGATGTAGCCTGTTTTGTTTACGGTTTCATGTTGAAACAGAGAGAAGTGAAGGGATTTGAGGTGGTAATGATGGTGGTGAGAACTAGAGGTGGCCTTAAATGGTATTAAGGCCAGAAGCAAGATAGGAAGAAGAAGAAGAAGAGAGTTGTTTAAAGAGATAGCCATGGCTTTTCCCGTTAGATGTGATTAGAATTTAGAACACAAAGGAAGGGGATATTTATAGGGTTATCATTATATGCGTGACATTGGATGTTCACATTTTATGGTATGAAAAAGCTTGTACTGACTTGTGTTTGAGGGCAAAAGACTTGCAGCTGGTGGCGTTAGTGAAAAGGATAGCTTATTGGTTATTTGAAGGTCATCCTTTGATCTATTTATTGTGCTTCTTCCTTGGAAAAATACTTTGGAATATTATAGTATGTGTTAGTGGGTTCTATCATTTATAACACCTGTCTCAACCGGCTAGTATAATACATGTATTAAGCATTTATCTTCTTCCCACTTTCAAAAAAATTAAACTAGACATTTAAAAACTAATAAATCGGCTATAGTTTTGATTTGTTTGGGTCTTTAAATATGATAACCAAAAAATTGGTTAAAAATTAGTTTTTGATCTTTTTTTGTCTAAATTAGAGATTTGCCATCATATGCAATAGAGATTTATAATGTTTAATAAGTTCTACCAAAACTATTTTACATAGATTTATTATCATATGTAAAATATTTTAATTAATTTGTATATTTTTAAATATTATTTTAAAATATATGTATTTACTTAAATCTAAAATATTTATTATATATACTTTATATATATATTTAATTTTTAAAAAAATAATTTAATTTCAATTCAACTACAATTGAATTATTGAATCGTAAACTAATTTTTATGCACGTTTAATAATTAGTCTATTTTTTAAAATATTACTTCTTTTTTCCTCCAGCTTTTACTATGAAATTTGAAAATGGCTATGAAGATCCAGCAACTTGTATATCTCTAGAAGGGATGTGTGGAAATCAAATTCCTATGGTCAAATAAACAATTCCAAATTCCTATGGTCAAATAAACAATTCCATGATTGGGACTTTATAATTATTTGTTTGCGTGCAATTAAAAGTCTATGATTTTGTTTCCATATTTACTTTTTAAAATGTGGATTTAGGTAAGACAAGATTTTCAAAACGGAGAACAGCCAGCATGCAGTGCACCATTTGAGTTGAATGTTGAATTGGAACACAAACCACTGAGTCAAACTTGTCCGGCTTTTAAATAGTTCAATTCAATTTACTTGACTATCAAATTAGAAAATTCGGCTATCTCCGCTCAATTTTAACTCTTCCGTGTTCCAAAAAAGACATCTACTCCTAGGCCATGTATATTAATACAAAAATTTTAATATACATACAATTTAATTTGAATTATCTGCAATTTAAAAATAAATCTATATAACACGCTTGAAAAGAGAGACTAAAAGTATAAGTCAATATTTTAAAAATCAACTTTCAATGTTAAAAATTCTTAATTTTTATCTCTCTAATTACAACTCATACGATACTGTAGAGGATCTATTTATTATATAATTACAAGTTTAGTTCTATAAAGAATTGATAAAAATATTTATTAAAATAAGTGGTTCAACTAATAAAATTTACCGAGACTTTCATTTCAATAAACATGTATTTACTCTTTGAACCTGATTATACCAAGACTAAGCAAAAAATTGTGTCGCAAGTATTACCTACCTTTCACACCATTGGTTTGCAGCTACTGGCTGCATATTGGAGCATGACCAGGGTGACATCCATTTCCACAAGTTACGACAAACACGTTGCCTATTTTGACTGAGTTTGATTAACGTCACAGAGCATGGTGAGTAATGGCCTGAATACACCGCCGATGAGCTTTGGGGTTGTGGATGAAAATTTCAGAGTTCAAATTTTAGTCCGAGTCAAATTAATATATATGTGTGTGTGTGTGTGTGTGACTTGAATATAGCAAATTGGTGGTGAAGCGGCTGCAATAAAACAGCTAAAAAATGCTTGGTTTTGGTATTGTGGATGCGTATCATGAAGTTATGTGATTTCTTCGTATAATTGAGTGGAATTTGAAAATATAAAACGTGAAAATGATGTCAAAGCAAAACGAAAAATATATCTTCACATGATTTACACTGACTTTTGTGTGATATTATGAACTTTCTACCGTTCAATTGTCTCAAGATTTCAAGTAATTGTTTTGAAATTTTTAATAAATAATATTTTATGATTATACATGTATATCAAAGGACAACTAGAAGGTAGAGATCTCAACCTCTTGAAAGGTGGACCTCTCCGTATCTTTTCCCTAATGTTACAAATGAGATTTGTTTCTTTTCCTTTTACACCTTAAAGATGTCTATGGGAAGTTCACTACCGTCCAGACTAGGTGCCACAAACCTATTTCTGGCCAAAACGCAGCAGCAGTATTAGAGGCAATGGTTTGAAGTTTGAACTCTGCGGCTTCATAAAATTAAATTAAAAAATATATATACTACTTGAGTATCGCAGCTTGGAGAAGCGGCTGCAATAAAACAGCTAAAAAAAAATGCTTGGCTTTGCTATTGTAGATAGGGGTGTTCATTGGCCCAATACACCCTAGGGGCCCGCCCTAGCCAGGTCTAATCGGATCGGGTCGGGTCGGACCAAAAATATAAATGGGTAGAATTTTAAACAAAACTATATCAAGTGAGGCCGGGCCACGGACGAAGGCATATTCTGTCCAATCTGTCCTAATAGTTACTTTTTTTAATTATTAACATTTTTTCATCTTATATATATATATATATATATATTTCTTATTTCATCTGATTCTCTCTACATATTATAGTTTTTATTACCTATGCAAATCTTCCCTGCTTCTTAATTATTTTCATCATTGATGTGTATACTTCTTGACATTTCTTTCGTTAAATAACGAAAATACATATATTTACTTAAAGCTAATTATGCCAGTATATCTTATATTTTGTTTGATAATATTAGACTATTTTTTATTACTAATAAAAATATAAGAATTCTAAAGGCCTATTGTTTTCAAATATATACCTATGAGTCTGTAAAAAGATATTTTTATATTACAAATATCAATTTATTAAAAAAATAAAAAAAGTTCGAGCAACTCTAACATGTCCTAACCTGCCCTAGAATCGGGCTTGTTCAGGCCGAGTTGAACTATAGGTATGAAAATAAGCCCAATGTCTTAATCGGGCAAGGCATCGAGTTCACTACATGTCCAGCTCAACCCTGCCTATGTACAGCTCTAATTGTAGATCTATATTGTAAAGTTATGTGATTCCGTCATCTGCCTTCGCATGATTTACACTGACTTATGTATATATAATGTTGTGGGTTCTCTATTGTTTGACCATTTTACAATTCAGGCAGTTGTGTCAAAATTTGTGACAAATGGTATATTATGATCATACAACATCTTAAGATATGAGAACTCAACCTCCTAAGAAGTTAAGCTCTCCATATCATTTTGTTGAATGTTATAAATTATATCTATTTCTTTTCCTTTTCTATGCATAAATTGTCTCTTGAAATTCATTACTGCCCAGACCAAGTGTCATAAGCTTATTTCTAGCGAAAAGTGCTGCAGTGGTATTGCAGCCTCTAATACCTAATGGTTTAAAGTTTGATCCTTGTGGCTTTATAAAGATGAATTTTTGCACAAGTATAATGGGCTTGCATTTTGTTCTGATAATATTAAATTTTTGGGTTTAAGTAGACTCAACCTGTTAAACTTTGGTACAAAAAAAGGATGAAATAAAGAAGAGAAACAGAAAACGTATCTCCCATCACATGCTATACACTAAATTTTTGAATAATGTTACAACTAGAACTGTTTCTTTTTCTTTGCCAAGGAAAAGTGATATCTCTGGAAGTTCAATACTGCCCATATCAAGTGCCATAGACCTATTTCTGGCCAAAGAGCATTGGTGAATACAAAGGACAGGTACTAGTCTGCCAAATAAGGAAATTGCTGTGTGTCGGGTCTCACCAGAGGTTCAAATCAAGATTTCCGGGTCAGGAGCTACTGCCATATACTACATGCTTTTCTCAATATCCACCATTATTATCATAGTAGAAAGCTCACCGAAACTTGTTATTTCATCTTCACTGCACTTATCAAAGTGTTGTTGAACTGTATGCATAAACACACCATCTTTTTCACAAGCTCTAGTGTTCAGAACTTGATTTCATTTACTGTTGCAGGATTCTTGAACAGCATGCAGGTATAGTCTATGCAGATTAACAACACTCTTTGGTTATTGTGGACAGTGACTCTCATTGCCTTTTCCACAGGGACCCTGAAAGGCCAGTCAATAATTGCAGGTTTCCAATGAAATGCAATCTAACACCATTAATGATGCTTTCCTGCTGAAGCAACTCCTTGATCTTTTCTTGCATCAATTCCATCAAGGATTGATTGAACCTCTTTAGGCCGCCCTTTGAAGTTATCGATGCTGAATGCATACAGAGTCACATACTTTACTCCCAACTCGTATCAGTTCCTAAGGATGGAGACGAGAGCTGAAAACCTGGCCTTGTGGCCGTCGCCTTCTGCCATGTTTTGCTTCTTCACGTACATTCGATTCCCATCCATGATGAAAGGGATATGATTTGGAACAGGACCTGTAGATAAAACCAAGCTTGCATTTCCTCAATAAACTACATAACCTTCAAACAAGTGACTAGATACCTTCAATACTTTTCTCCATTGAAAAGCTTGACATTGAAGCCTCGAGTCCAAGATGAATTAACCTGATGGCGAAGAAAACTTCATTATAAGTCAGCGTTAAGATAAGCTAAAGCAACCAAACTTGAGCATTGCGAAACAGGCTTGAAATAGAAACCTAGAAATGCTTAATTACCATAGTAACTTTTCCAACAATCAGTAATACAACGAGTCAGAGAGTTTATGTTTGGTTGTATGGTCAATGTGCAAGAAGAAGCTGAGAAGTTGAAACATGTTATGACCTAATTTCAAAAAGGAAAAGAAAATCACATAATGTACACATAAAATTCGAGATGAGAACAAAAACATGATAAATAAGGAGGCTTGGACACACGCGGTACTCTCACATATGTTGGGGCAGCCCCTCTCCTCGTTTATTCATAATAATATGAAGATAGAAATTAACTACAAGATTAACTCTAAAAATAGGCCTATTTGGTATATTATATTAGGCCTATAAGCTAACGTAATATATTATGAACTTATTATTTATTTAGTGGAAGTAATGTGTTATATAAATTTATACATCAAACTCCTATTATACATAATGTATAATCTAATCAAATTTTTAGAGGTGAAATTAAGCCAAATTAGATTTTGATGTTTAAGGTATTATCAACATTTTTTCATTCCAACCCTCACCTATAAAGGTGTTTATAGGTTAGGTTAGACTAGGTTTTAGCTTAGTTTAGTGCCTGACCTTATTTTGCACTGTCCAAACCTAACCCAATTGGTTTAATATCATATAAGGCCAAATTGGTTTTTTAGGCTAGTTAAGTCACTTTTTTTAAAAAAATTAGTAAAAATTATAAAATAATATTTAAAAGAAATAAAATTTTCATGTAAGTCACTATAAAATTACATTTTTTTAAAAAAAATATAAAATTTTCATATAAATTCCTATAAAATAATTTTAAAAAAATCATAAGATTGGGTTGGGCTAAATTGGCCAACATGGTCGACTTGGCTCTACCTAGCTTGCCCAATTTTTTTTTTTAACTGGGTCAGACTTTAGAAGAATGATCATAAGCTATGTATTGGCCAAACTCAATGCAATATGGTTTTGCACTGAGCTCCTTTTTCAAAGTTCAATGGCCAAGTTTGCTAAGCTACTTTTCTTTTGTTAAAAATTAGAAAATAATTCTTAAAAAATTTTATATAAGTTTCTATAAAATTAATTTTGCATTTGAAAAAAAAATAAAATTTTTATAAAATAACTTTTTTTAAAAAATTAATAGAATTGGATTAGGCCAAATTGGCCAATATGGATGGCCTAACCCAATATGCCCATTTTTTTGGCCCTATCCAATATGACTAAACTAGCCAAGCTGTTAGGCACCATGTGCAACCCTACTCACATATGCTCTCTCTCTCTCTCTCTCTCTCTCTCTCTCTCTCTCTCTCTCTCTCTCTCTCTCTCTCTCTCTCTCTCTCTCTCTAAAAATTAATATAACATACTAAATTTAGATAAATATGGTATATTTTAAGTAAAGAGTATTTTTATCAAAATGGTTAATTTTTATCTTATTTAATGTTATATAGTGCATCATCAAATATAGGATAGTATTATCTTATACAATATATTATTTTATATGGTGTTACACTAAATAATGCATAATCTTAAAATTTTATTAAGCCTTCCTCTATTAAGCCTTATCCTATACAGCATATCAAATGAACTCATAATAATCAAGGATAATTAAGGCTCCTAAACAATAATAAGCTCTAAATATTGATACATTCAATCCTTAGATAAATATAAACTACTAACCCATTAGGAGTTATCAATAATACATATAGTTTAGGCAACAAATAAAAATGTACCTCAGTGTTACATATATTCAACAAATCAACAAACTAATTTGTTTCTCATTAATAAACAATAGCTACTTTATTGGCAAAAAAAAAAAGTAGCTACTTTAAGGATAAATAGATTAAACCATCAATACTACTTATTCACCAGCTACTACTATTAGTTTTTCCATCAATTTGAAGTGGTCAACCTAAAGAAAAAGCTTCAAGAAGTTTTCCTTTTCCCACATGTAAAGAGTTATTAACACTAACCAATCACAATTTTATTTTACAACATTAAATATCAATAAAGATAAACAATGTTGTGGACATAGTCTAAATCATAAATTCATCTTCTCTTATAACTTAAGAGGCATTTGGCATAATGTCATCTTAACCCTAGTATCTTAAAAGTTGTGTAAGCTAATCACAATGAAAGGTTTGGTTAACACAAAGAAACTTAAGCCACCCAATCCAATGTTGGAGCTCTAATGTAATGGTTTTTCCCTGTTTTGACCTTTTTGCTTGTCATACCATGTATTTTCTTCCATCATATCCTTCCATTCAAGATAATTAACTGCATGTTCATAGGGAACTTTTAAGAAAGAGCCACATTTTCATGCATTTTATCGTGTTGCGCTGGGATAAAATTTTTCAATTCGCTTTATGTGGGCCTCGTGGATTATCTAACGCCATTATCTAGTCATTTATCATTGGTGCAAATTATAAACAACTCAAATTATCAAGCAATCCACAGTTTTCAAGTCAAAAACTTTGAAATTTTCTTCATTCTTCCTGGCTGTACAGTGGCAGATTTTAAGGGAAACTTTGAAAAATCATAACTAAATGTAAAAAAATTGAAATCTACCATACTATAACTTTCTGGAAAGCTATGAGTATTAAATTTACATAAAAATAATTTCTAGCCATGAAAATCTCATCTGGACCATGCTTGACATCAGAAAAGGTAGGGAGGTCGAGCTATCCAGAAATCTGATGTAACTTACTAATATAAATTTGGAAATTCATAATTAATTTCACAAAAATACAATCTATGCAAATACCAATTTGAAAAGATATAGATGTTAGCTAGAGGGCAAAAATATTCCAGACCAATCTAAGAGTATTCAGACCCAGAAAATTAATCAAACAATAACACGGGTCTGGAGGGGTGCCTGAAATAGAATAGCAACTTCAAAAATTCATATCTTCCTCTCTAGAAATCCAAATGAAGTGCTTCTAATTAGCATAAGTCACTAGGAAGGTCTAGTTTCTCTCTGTAAAATTTCATGGCAATTGAACATCGTTTTCCCTATGAATAACAGATTCAATTTTAGACCAATTGCATAGTACACTGACCAAAAACTAGAAAATTTTTTAATTTCAAAAATTTGCCAAAACTTCCATAGACCTCCAAATATTTTGCACTTTAGCTTCCCAAAAAGCTCTTAACAAGCTCTAGATGGATGCCAAATTTCAAACCAAGAAGAGCTCGTTCGGACAGAAAGTGATGTAGCCTCACGATATTGTCAAATTTGCCTCCTTCAAGATGTTAACTTTTCCCAAATGGCTTCTTTAATGATTTGGCACCTCTTAGGCAAGTTTAAAAGCATGAATATGACTTGTATGAACTGTCCAAATGGTTTCAAACCTCATGTATCTCAATTTGGTTATCCCATACTCAAGAATGCATGTATCTAAGTATGCACAAAAGGGTTCAAATTTCACATTCCCATTGTCTTGGCACCATGCAATGTTCATACATCATTTGCATATGATATTACAATTGTTCAATGACCCATAACTCACAAATAATATTTAGATAGCCACTTTATCCATTAAGTACAAAAGAAATTACATAAAAGTCAAGTTATGGTCTCTTTAAGATGCTTGGCTTGCACTCCTCAATTCTTGAGAGCCACTTAGAGTCATAGGGATAAAGGAGGGAAGAGGAGTGAGATTCCTAGAATCTCAATAGGTCACACACCCATTCACACATACATTCAAGGAATACATAATGAATGCACATTTTCAAGATTTTCATGCCATACCTTCATAATTATGTCATCAAAAAGCTCTAGGGATTTTTGGTTTTGCCTCACCCCATTTTTAGGACTTTTGAATATGCCTCACTTTTGGTTGAGGGACTTTTGACTTGGCTTCACCCATCCAAGAGGCTTTTGGCCTAGTGTCACCTATACCTTAAGACTTTTGGCACCTTCTCACCCACATTAAGGGACTTTCGACATCACCTCACCCTTAGGAGCAATTTTCACAAGCAAGCCATTCAAGAACACACATTGGTACAAATGCTAAATCAAAATATCAAGTGGCATGTTCTCGAGTCACATAAACACATACATGCACACAAAGACATACACATGCACAAGGATGCAAGGAGAATGAGGTGGAGAGATACCTTAAATTTATGCAAACTTTCCTTTATCTTATCCCTCGCTTTTTTTGGCTTCATAAGTGCACCTAGGTGGTTGGATGTTCCCTTGGCCTAAACATCACAATTAACACACAATTATGCATTTGAAGCAAGCCAAGACACTCATTATATTCTTAAATGCACACTTGATTCCATAAGTGGCCTAATGGTTCCATAAATGGCCTATTGAAGCAACCTTCATGATTTAATCTCTAGGCTCCCATTTTTTTTCCATTTCTAGGCCTCTTGGCATCATTCAAAGTCCTTGGAGTCCTCACAAAATCATTTGCACAAGCTTAGAATCAAGTTGTTTCACAAAGTACCATTATGGACACCATTGTCCCATCTCCCAATCTATGGCTCCTAAATTTTTCTCAATAGTTCTTTCCATCTTCTAACATCATATAAAGTCCCAAACCAAGGCTAGAACAAATTAAAACACTCCCTAACCCATTGAACCTAGTTAGGCCGAGATAAGCACCATGGAAGGGTTCTTGGAGCTTCAAAGTTTTCCTTGATGGGAGAGCCACTTGGGGAGGTTTCTAGGAGTCTTAGGAGCTCAAGGGAAAACTTAAATAGCCAAGGAAATACTCACACAAAATCAGATTTCATAAAACCCTAAAGAACACCACACTTTCCTATCTTAGTTTTCTTTGGTTTTTCTTACAATTTCTCGCCATATTCCTTTTCTTCATGGTCTAAAACCCTAGTTCCTCTCTTGTTTTTGGGTAGAACTCCCTCCCCTCTCATGGTTGTATTTTGAGGCGTGACACCCACTAGGAAGAACAACAAGGAAGAAGCAACAAAAGCAAAGGATTACCTTGGATTTCCATTTGTTTTCAAGAGCTTTTTTCCTTGGTATGCTTCTCCTTAAATTTTTGAACTGTCCTCCCTCTCTTCTAGACCAAAAACAAAGCCATTCCACTCAAGAAAACTATCGAAAGAAGGCATAGAAGGAAGGGAGCAAGATTGGAAGAAGAAGGAGCATAAAATTCCTTAGATTTTCTTACCTTTTCTTTGATTTTCTTCCTCCTTTTCTCCTTCTCTTGGTGCACCTCAAGGTGCTGTTTCTTTTTCTGTTCTTGGGCAGAAAGTGTTGACCTAAAGAAGGTGGAGGAAGTGGGGTGAAAGTTATAGAATGTTCAAGAAGCTAGTTTTTTCAAAAATTCCAATTTCATCCTTTCGTAATGACAATTTCATTTCAACTTCGTTTTAGCTCCTTTTTGAGAACGCTCTTTTTCATTATAAAATTTAGGTTCTCAATTTAATAAAATGCCTTTGGAATCACTCAAATTGGAGCTAAAACCTTCCCAAACAAATCTATCAAAGTTTGGGTTTACTGATGTTAGAAAACGTACACCATAGGGGTTTTAACAGCCCTAGGATTTTCCATGATTTTTGGAGCCTTTGAGAACCTTGGACAACTTAAATTTTTTATTTAAAAAGCCCTCTTGTGAGTTTTTCTAAAATTTGCACATATTTACGAAAATGTCATTACGTTTAGTCAGTTTTCGTCACAATTTGTTTTACCATCCTAACTCTATTTTTCTTTCCATCTGAGTTTAGAATTATTACTTTTAGGAGTCTAAGACTCTACTCAAATTTTTTGGGATATTATCTAGCTCATTTCAGAGGACCTGCTCTTATACAACTTATTTCGTCATTTTATGGAATTACATTCGTTACACTACTTATGCTTGGCAATCAATGTTCATAATATTATAATAGACTCATAAGGGAAGAGGTCCTATTCAGCAAGGAAACTGTTATTTATATGAAGACATTTTATAATTATGATTCAAGTATAATCCTTATAATATACAACCTAAAGAAAATACTTATTATTTAGAGTAATGCTAAAAAGAGTTTAACTTTTTTTAAAAGTTAGAACTCTAAATTTGTATACAATAATTTTTTATTATTATACACATAGATTCAAAGGTGATCTAATCGCAACCTTCAAGAATACAAACTCCCCTTTCATTAATTAAAATTATGTACTTTTATTTTTATAATGGGTAAAATGCAAAGATCTCCTAATCAAATTATTAGTTTCTCTAATAAACTTCCTCCCTGTCAACAAGCCCATCTCCATATGAAGCCTAGTCAACATCTTAGTTATTATTTTTCATCTTCCCTTCTCCTTCCTTTTTTCTCTTCACAAATCTATTAAAAAAAAGAAAGAAAACATGTTATTGCAAGGGGTATATTTCACACAATTGCATAGCATAGTGGCTGCATTAGTAAATTTACCCTCTGCATCTAAAAGAAGACTAGTACATTAGAAATAAGAGAAATAGGTTGCGATTTTACTCAAAATGTAATTGAAAGAGTAAGATGATATATTTTGCTAATTTCTATCTCAAATTATTTGGAAATTGTCCATCTTCCTATTGAAATCACAAGCTATAGAAGTAAATGGAAGGCAAAGGAAGAATATAAAAAGTATAGCTTAGGTTGCTTTATTTCATTCACAGATTTATAGCCAAAAGATTTACAACTTGATTAAGTAATATTAAATGCCTAATCATACCCCTAAACATTAAGAATCATGATCCTAAAGTGGAAAGAAATAATAATTTGACATTTTCTAAAAACAAATGCTATTAATGTTCAGTTTTTTACTAACTATTATATTAAGATATGTTGCAAAAAGCAAAAACGGACAAGCAAAAAAGGTCTGTGCTTTATCTTCCAAAAAGATATGCTTAAATCACTTAGGTTAACTCAACTTTGGGTGCTCACTCAACTCAAAATAGGGTTTTCAACTTTATTCTTTCTTGAGGTCCTTAACTTCATCCACAGTTCTCTCAACTCTTATGAGTGCGCTCAACTTTTCTTAGCTTAACTTAAGTGAACTCAATTTTGGCTCACCTAACTTAAGTTGATTTTGAAAGTAAAGTTCACCTGAATACCTATTCTTGACTCCTTAACTCCAATATTCTCCTCATTAACTTTAAAATTAGCTTAAAAGAAAACAAAGAAAAAAAATTAAAACTCTTCGTTAATGTAAGCAATAGATCTAATGCCAAGCCTTTCCATTAGAGTTTTGAATTTGTTCTTCAGCAAGCCTCTAGTGAAGATGTCTACCACTTGATCTTCTATATTACAATGTGTCACACCTACACTTTACATACACTATAACTTACCATATGAAGGGATCTTGTACTACTAACAGAAGACCCTGTTGACAAGGTCATACGTTTTACAAGGCGAAATCCAAGATCCTGTCGACAAGGTCTTTAATTTCCTTAGTGTGGAGTCTAAAATCCTGTCAACAAGATCCTAGACCTAAAAAGATAATTGTCATACCTAGACAACCTTCATCATTTTCACAAGAAAACCATAAGTTGATGATGCTAATGTGCTAGAACTAATCCCATGGTTAAAATCAATTTCATGTAATGCAAACATAGGAGTTTACTTGTACCGGGAGTTCGGTAGCCCTAATAAACATCACAGTTAACTTACGGTAGATATCTCATGTATGATATTTATACAAATCAAAAGAGAGATTAATACTACAATGTTACATCCTCACTGGAATCAAACTTTACATTCAACCCTTGTTCAAAGGATTCACAAGACCAATTACAGACAATATGTAATCTATTGGTCAATTTGTTCATTCTCTATTTGTCTGGCTCCATTCGTAGCATAGTTAATACCTGTAAAATAGTCAATTTGTAGTGAGATAAAATCTCAGTAGCTAACAATGTACTCAAGAAACATATAAATATAGCACGGATTACTATCCAGGATACATTCGATGCATACTTCGGTGTCGGAGCATGTAATATCTAGGTAGCAGCATGTTCTCATTCGTTAGGCTACGTAGCAGCATTTTCTTATCGTTAGGCTATGTAGCAGCACATTCTCATTCGTTAGGCTATGTAGCAGTATTTTCTTATCGTTAGGCTATGTAGCAGCATATTTTCATTCATTAGGCTACCTTGCTTCGGTTATTGGCCAATAACAGCAATCTGGTACTCATAAAGAGTCATATTAGTAGATATACATGCAACCAAACACAGCATAGGGACTTCGGGATTTCATCCAGTGCATTAACATAAATAACAAAGTGAGTACAGTGTTAACTACCTGTTTCTTCACTGTCGTTTGTCACGTTATTCCTTAGCCCTGGTTGTCCCAATGGCCTTCCTAAATTTCAATCATGCATTATACTAATTAAGAATGAGTCATGGTTAATATTTACATTGCAATTAAATTACTAATCCCCCTATAACATCCAGAAAAAGAAAAGAAAAGAAAAGAGAAAAGAAAAGAGAAAGAAAAGAAAAGCTGAAAATTTTCGAAGGCTGAAAATTTTCTAAGTCTGCTAGCTACAGTCTAGCTATAGCGAATGTACCTGTTCGCTATAGCGAGAAATGGGCTAGCTATAGCGAGAATGCCTTCTCGCTATAGCGAAAATACTTCTAGCTATAGCGAGTGCGGGCATCCCATACAAAATCTAGGGAGTTGCTCGCTGTAGCGAGAGCTATAGCGAAGGCAAAGGTCTGGGACTTACACAAGCTCACCGTAGCGAGGGTTATGCCTCGCTATAGCGAGGGTGAGTCAGGAAAAGCGTGAAAAGAGAGATTTTGACTTTTTAAAGGCTTCCAAACTTTCCTTTCTCTTAGAACCGACCTAAGCTTCGACCAAGGAGAGAGAAAAGAGCTGTGGAGGAGAGAGAGACCTAGAGAAGCAAGGAGATCAAGCAAAGAGGTGAGCAATCTTGAGATTTTCCTAGCTTTTCTCCTTAGCATGTTGTTCTCCTCCTTTTGCTTTCTCTTTCTATGGTTTTAGAAGTTAATATGGGTTAGGTTCAGAAGAGGGAAGTAGGGAAACTACTCTAGAAGGAGGGTAGAACTCATATATCTTCATTTCTTCTTCCTTGCTTTCTTCTTTGAGGGCTTGAAAGAGGAAGGAGAGTAAGTAGAGTTCTAGAGAGAGAATCCCTAGCTTCTTACATGGGTAGTGAGGGTTTACTTCAATGAAGAGCCCCTTTAGCTTTATGAGTACTTAATTGAGTTATGAGAGAATGATTTGGTGCTCTTTGTTGTGCCTAGGCTCAAAGGAAACAACTCCATCTAGTTGTGAGTGTGAAATCAAGAAGGGAGAAGATAAATCGAAAGGGAAGACTTGTGTTATCCGATAAGGTAGCTCTCTACTCTTTTCTTGTTGCATTCTTGGATGTGTAATAGTCATTGTATGTTGTATATGTGCTTGTATGATGAGATATGCCATTGATGTTGCCTTGATGCATTGGTACCAATATGCTTATGATATAAATTGTGGAAATTGCTCGGGTGAGGTGGTGCCGAAGTCCCTTGAGATGGGTGAGGTGGAGCCAAAAGTCCCTAAACCAAGGGTGAGGCCGATCCAAAAGTCCCAAAGCTCGGGTGAGGCTAGACCGAAAGTCCCTAGAGCCTATTCTTGGCATTGACATGATATTCATGGCATGAAACACATATGTTATGTTATTGTGACTTGTGTGCATGCTTGACTAGTTATATGCCTTGATTGCATCTTGAATGAGTATAAGCTACTAAGATTCCCCAAATCTCACCCCCTTCCCTCTCCCATCTTAACATCCAGGTGGAGCTCAAGGAGAGTTAAGTACACCTCATGGAGCCTAGTGAGCATATTTAGGGAAATGTATAGTTTTGTGGTTCTTTTGTTGTAAAAGGTGTCAAAATGAATATGCACCTCTTATTTTTGAGTTGTAAATGTGGGAGCACATGTAAATATATGTATAGATGATGTATGGATAGTTTAAAGAGCCAAAACAATGAGAATGTAGAAATTGGCCCTTTTGTGGCTTATATGAAATGATGCATTTTGTCCCGTAGCATAGTGAGTTTGAGTTGTGTATGGATATGGATCACTTGAATAATTCATATATGCTATGTTTGTACTATCAAACTTGCCCAAAAGAGATTAGAGCATGTGGGAGGTCATCTAGACCCATTTTGAACTACATGGGGTGCCAAAACTGCCAATTGGGTGAGCTCCGTCAAAGTATGACTGGATGAGCTCTTCTTGGTATGGAATTTGGCATGCCTCTAGAGTTTATTGAGAGCTTCTTGAGAAGCTAAAGTAGGTAATATTTGGAGGTCCAGAGAATATTGGTGAATTATTGAAATTGGGGAATTTTGATGATTTGGTCATAGTACTGTGCATTAAGTCCGAAAATGGAACCATGTCATTCATAGACCAAATGGTGTCCAATTGTCATGAGATTTTATGAGCATAAACTAGATATCCACGGTGACCTATACCAACTAGAAACACCTTAATCGGATATCTGTAGAGAGAGAAACGACTTACTGAAGTTCTATATCAGCATCAGGGAAGTTTCTGACCTTCGTTACTGTTCTATCGGTTTTCGAGGTCTGAGAGCTCCTGAACTGATCTGGACTTATTTTTCTCCTCTAGTTAACATCTTTAGCTTTCCAAATTGGTATAGTTTTCCCTGATTGGATTTTTGTGGAATTAACTACGAATTTTCAAAGTTCATGACAGTAAACCGCATCAGTATCAGGGATAGCCGGACCTCTGTGTCTTTTTCGATGTCAAAGATAGTCCAGATGTTGAGATTGTGGTTGGGAGTTATTTTTTAGCATGAATTTAACATCCCAAGCTTTCTAGAGAGCTATGATTTGCTTGATTCCCATTTTTCTAAAATTAGTTATGATTTTCCAAATTTGGAGCCAGAAATCTGACTTATGGGCTCATTTGAGAAATTGTAATTTCTTGGTTTTTGGCTTCATATCCGTGGTTTGTGAGTTGTTTGAGACTATGTACAAGTTGTATAAATGGTGTTTGAGTAGAGAATGTGAATGATGGGTTCACGGGACCCACGGGGCAAAATGTGACCGGTTAAACCCCGACTTAAAGTAGTAAAATACCACGGTTTCGGTCATTTTCCTGGGAAATCATATGGAATCAAGCCTAGTGGGAGATCAATTGGAGTGTAGTCAGTAAGGTGTTACACCCCCCATACGAAATTCCTAAATCCCTTTTGCTAATTAATTATTGGAATTCCTAATTGTAAACAATCACATCTTCATTTTCTTTTCCTTCTCATAATTAGTTACTGTCTAAGTTATCCATGTGTGATCCAGTGCTATAAAACTAAGTTCTTAGCCCTTATTTTCAAGTTGGATTCTTACATTTTCCATGCAAAGTCACACTACACAGCAAAAGAATGAAAACTACCACAGTCTCAATTGAACTACATTTTCGGACCTGTTTTTGTGAAATTTCTTTCCTCCACTAAATGACCTCCAAAAATCATAAAAATTGGCAGAGTGACCCCTCATTATGTTAATTATAAGCCACAGAAACATTTTTCAAGGATTCCTAGGGATAGCCCCTAAACTCCTACTGTTTTGGTCACTACCTCAGTTGAGCTCGCTGTACACTGCCCTTGCTGTTTCTGGCTTTGTTATCCTACCAAATGAACCCAGAAAATTCTAAGACTTTGTAAACCTGACGTGATACGTCTTAGCTACCTCCCCACAAATTTTCATGCACTAATTCCTTTGTTTACCCATCTAACAAAATTCTTTATGAAATCAGCCCCAGGCTGTTCCGTACAGAAGCTAAATTGAATTAGTGGGTTGTTTCTCTGATTTACCTTGTTCCAAAAATTCTAAAATTTTCCAGATTTCAAGTATAAGGGATGGACAACCTGTTATAAAAATTTTGGCTTCAAAATCCTTTTCCAAATAATTCTACAAGGCCAAAACATCCCAGTCCAGAACAAGGGAGCAACTTGGAGCTTACCTCTTTTTGGAGTCCTTGTACTTCGGTTTTTCCTTCTCTTCTCTCCTCTCCTATGGCTGTCCGAAATTTCTTCCTTCCTTCCACTACTTCCTTCCTCCTAAAATGAGTTAGAGTGAAGGGTAATTAATGCAATGGACAGCTCCTGCTTTCCACCGCTATTAGGTGGCATGAAGGCAGATTACAATTTCATGAATCAGTGCAGGTGGCTAGGTGGCAGAAGCTATGTATCTTACCCTTATTTAATCTATATATTAAAGCAATATTTAACTCCCACTATCACAGCACAGACGGCACCAGCAATTCACAATTTAATTAGGTGGCATGAAGGCAAATCATCATTCCATGAATCGGTGCATGTGCTAGGTGGCAGCAGAGGTGTCTTACTCTCATTTAATCTATATATATTAAAAGCACTACTTAGCTCCTGCTGTCAAACCAAATACGGCATTAGCAAATCATAATTTAATATACATATATATGAAAGTGGGTGGAGCAAGCATGAGGTGTCTTCATCTTAGATTACTCAAGCCATTCATTACATGCAACTTCCTTCTTAGCTCCACCACGGCTGAATATATTTCCTTAATGCAATCAAACATCATCTACCACATATACTCACACACCTTACACATGGAAGCACGAGGTGGCATTTGGTAAATTCCCACATCCAAGGAAGAAGCAAGCTGTGGTCAATTTGTATATATATATATTTACATCACTTCCATCTAATACATACATTGTGTATGATGCCTAATCCTCATAACTAAACATAATGCCAAGTGACCAAGTGAATGCTTATGCTCTTGTGTGGTGATGGTGCCAAATGGGTGTAATTAAAATAATTAAAATCCCTTCTTTCTATACTATTTAATTGAGTGGACTAATATGGGTTATGCTATCAATTACAGGAAGTTCAGAATGTGACACAATGGAGGAATTGGACTTTATTTTCTTACTTGCTTCTCTAAACGTGTGATGTTTGATCTTAATATGTTTTGTCCTTCCTTAAAATACAAGATTCTTATCATTGCTACTACTAACTTACTATCACATAGCATCTTGGTAGCACTATTTTAAGGAATCCTTAAGTCATTTAGCATTTTCCTCAACCAAATTACTTGGTTTACAGTAGTTAAAGCTGCCATGTACTCTACTTTGGTTGTTGATTGGACTACAGTTCCTTCTTTTTTGGAATTCCAACACACACTTTTAGATCTAAGAGTTAAGAAATATCCTGAAGTACTCTTTATATTATCAAGGGAGTCTAGCCACTGTCTATAAATGCCATCAAGTTGACACTAACATATTTCTTATAAAATATTCTGAAGTTCTAAGATCCTCGAATATATCTCAGCGCTTACTTTGTAGTTAAGAGATAGTTTTCAATTAGGGCACTCATAAATCGTAACCAAAACATCCATGGCATACATTATATTAGGCCTAGTGAAAGAGAGGTGGAAGAGTGACTGAATTATACTTCAATACACTAAAACATCTAATGAACCTAACCTATTGTCTTTGCTTAACTTACTTCCCTAGATTGTAGGTGTGCTCACAGTTTTAACCTTTCTTAGACTAAATCTTCTCAAAACTTCCATGCTATATTTCTTTTGA
The DNA here is from genome assembly GCA_026724425.1 of Erythrophleum ivorense. Lineage (NCBI taxonomy): Eukaryota > Viridiplantae > Streptophyta > Magnoliopsida > Fabales > Fabaceae > Erythrophleum > Erythrophleum ivorense. The sequence goes on from JAIUCV010000009.1 coordinate 19,328,640, forward strand.
AAGTAAAAATACCTTGGGAAGATTGCTTCACTTCAATGCCTAAAAAATAGGATATACTTCCCAAGTTATTCATCTCAAAGATTTCCTTCATCTATCTTTGAAATAAGTTGAGTAACTTCAAATCACTTTTAGTCACTAATAGATCATCAACATAATAGAAACAACAAGGATTTCACCCTTTTATTGTTTAGTATATAAGGTAGTTTCATTGCAACACTATTTGAACCCTAAATCTACTAAAAAATTATCAATTTTAGCATACCAAGCTCATGGAGTCGATTTAAGACCATAGAGAGCTTTCTTCAACAAGTGCACCTTGCTGCTATCATATGGAAAACCTTCTAGTTGCTTAACATAAATTTCTTGCTATAAAACTCTATTTAGAATGGTTGATTTGACATCAAGTTGGATTACTTTGTAGCCTTGTTGAGCTATAATTAAAAAGAATAGTATAATGGTATTAAACCTTGCAACTAGGGCAAAGATTCCAAGGAAGTCTACACTTTGCATCTGTGCATAACCTTTTATGACCAATTTAGCTTTATGCTTGTTTATGATCCCATCAAGATTGAAATTGAGTTTGAAAATCCATTTTATGCCAATCACATGCTTATTGCTTATTCTTAACACTAGTACCAATGTGTTGTTCTTCTTAATCATCTTTAACTCTTCCTCCATAACAATTGTTCATTCTACTGGTTTCAAAGCATTTTCAGTACTTATGGGTTCTAAAAGAGTGATGTTGCATCTAGGATAAATGTCCCCAAGAATTCTTGTCCTTCTGATCACATTGTCTACATCAAAATCATCATCTGCTAAGGTGCTAGCAGGTTCTTCAGCAACATTTTTAGTGGTTAGGACTTGACTTGAGGTGTAACAACCCTAACTTCTAATAATTGTAATTAAGGTTAAATACGTGATTAACAATCATATATCAAGGTTTAAAGTCATTAAAATTAATTACATCGAGAACAAGTGAGGAAATTTGAAACCTTAATGTTGCTAGGGTCATTAGCTAGACAACCACAATTATTCGAATGCATGAGTGAATTTAATTATTAATGAGGAGCCTTTGATTCTCCCATCCATCAATTCCAACTCATAAAATCCTCCTACAAGTGTTTCTAAATCATTCCTTAGCATTACCTTAATAGAAACTAAGGTTTCTAGGTGAATATGAGAAATAAAGCACTTTCGCCGCGGCTAAATTCCCTTGCGCCGCGGCCAATTACTCTCGGTTCAACTCCTTATGCCTTCATAAATTTTTCACATTTCACTGCGGCCAAATACCCCTTTCGCCGCGGCCAAATACCCTCTGGAACACCCCCAAATCTGCCTTTCAGACTTAGCCACGGCCAACGTCACTATTTGCCGCGGCCAATTACTCTCTGTTTTCTTCCCTGGTAGGTTGGCAACATTTGGCCGAGGCCAATTAAATGTTGGCCACAGCCAATTCTTCTCTGTTACCATTTGGCCTAGGCCAATTAAATGTTGGCCGCGGCCAATTCCCTTCTGTTCTTACAACTCCCAAAACTTCATCTCATACTCTCCACTCTCTTTCTAAGGATACTCTAGGACCACTCTCCCTCCATTTGTGAACCTTTAATGGTATTTATCTATTTGATTTACTTAGTTAATCTATCCTTATCTATCTTAAGATTTAAGGTATTGGTTTCTACTTACCAAACTACCACACATCAACAAAGCCATAATTTGATGTCAACAAATGTATTCTGGTCACAAGGTGCATGGGGCCCATGCTTAATGTTCATACAAGATCAAGTCACTTATCCATTGTTAGCCAATTACAACCATAATGTTCAATTCTATGATAATCAAATTACATATACAATCCCTATACTTGGCAACTCATGATGCAATGTAGCAATGATACAAAACTAGCAATTTAGTTACAATACATTTTGTCAAAGCTCCCAATCCTATGTGCTACCAAACCATTTAATGATCTTCTATTAATTTTCTCTTTGCCACTAAGAGGTCCGGTCCCTGAAAATGTTAGCCCACAACGGGGTGAGATATACAATCTCAGTAACAAAAGGGAAGATTCCATATATATGTACAAGTCAATCAATTCAATGCAATTTCATGTCATCAATACCAGAATTATCAATTCAATTCGCAAATGAACTAGTTGAACTACTAATGACTACTGTCCCATACCAGCAATCATACACAATATGTTAATGGCCCATAACATTGGGAGAGGTCCGTCTACGGCACCTACTCCATAATGAGCACAACTAGGGCTTAGTGTATCTGGGGTCTGATCATAACCCGGTGCTCAATCGAAGCACATGCACAGGTGGCAGCCGCACCACAGCTCCACCATGGACTCACAAGGTCCAATCACAATAACAATTCTAGTAGTTAACCAATCATTTAGCATTTCAAAATCATATATGTGCAAACAATATCAGATTAACATGAACATATACATAGAATTGGAAAATAATCCCAGTTACCTCAATGAAGCCAATTACTCTTCCCCTAGCTACTATAATAATCCAAATGCACACCAAGCCTATAACAAGCATAATTATCATCATTTCTAATCACAATCAAATATCTAAAGAGTTGAACTACTAATGACAGACTAGAGGTTACTCACCTAATTACCAAGGGATTTAATTTCGGATTCCAACTTTCCCACACCAAAAATTGCCATAGTTCACTCCAATTTCTGGGTAATTTCACATGACACCAAAGCCCATATCATAGGTCAACTATAGGGGTCTCAAACTAACAGAAAATGTATCAAAATGGGAAGGAGATACTCACTTAACAACAGCCATAGCCTCACCTCCGAAAATCCACCATAGACTTACCAAAATTCGCATTTCAATCATCAAGCCCAAAAAATTGTGTTTTCCACCATTATCTCCTTGTAATTTCACACAATAACAGAACCCATTATGATAATACATCCTTAGGGGCATTTTCCAGCAATGTGATACACAAAATGGAAGGGAAAAGCTTACCTAATCCTTCCTCTAACCTCCAAGTCTGAAAATCTTGCAAGGAATCACCCAACACCAAATTTCAAATTTGAGAAGAAGATGAAAATGCTCAAACCCAGAAATTAATTGGACCAAAATGAAGAGGAGGATGAGAGGGTCAAGTTATATATAACTCACTTTGGCTAAATCATCCTCTAGGAGTCAAAAATGGAGCCTCCATGTTGGTAGAACCCTAGCCTCCCTTGAACCTCCGAATTTCCTCTCTTGAATTTCAGCAAAATGAGGGAGAGGCTGAAGAGTTAGGGTTTAGTTGTATTTGTGTTGGGTCCTAAGTGGGTTGTGAGTTGACCCATCAGCCCAAGGTCCAATTGGGCTCATTATTTCAAGTGGGCTGGTGCTAGATGAGATGGGCTATAGAAAATTTAAAGCTAGAAGTGGGATGTGCTGACCCAATGGCCCAATTCTTTGTGGGTTCAGATTTTGTATACTTGTTGGGCTTTATTTCTTGAGTTGGGTTGCAGAAATTGGATTAGGCTAGGCCAAGTTCCAAGAGTCAATCCAACTTGGGTCTGCATAATGTGTGTTGGGCCAACTATAAGGCCTCATGTAAATTGGGTCTTAGGCCTCTCTTTTCACTAAATCAAATTGGGCTATTACTAGGTGATCTCTCTTGGCCCAAATCTCATGATAAGGAGTTGGGCTTAACCTAAAATCATTGGGCCCCCATAAATCCTTACCCATGGCTTATTCAAATTAATTTTTAGGCCTAAATTAGGTTTTAATCTAATCGAAATCTTAAACCCATATTAATAATTTATTTCTCTAAAATCCTCATTCACTTAACTTGTCCAATTATCCTATATTAATTATTCCTAATTAATCTAAATCCATGATTAACACCTTAATTAATTTTTTGTGTTACATTCTCCCCTCCTTTTAGAAATTTTGTCCTCAAAATTAGTTATACCTTACCCAATTAATGTTGGACAATTCATCCTCATAACCTCCTCCTTGATAGCTCAAATAGTCTTACCAGAAACTAGTCCCCTCTTACTACTTTCCTGGGGAGGACGTTCTTGTCATGCTACCACTTCACTTGATAATCACCACTATATTTCTTTTAGTTAACCTACGTCAAATGACATACCAACCTGAATATTCCATATTCTTTCTTTGTCCATAACTAAAATGATTCTGACCAAGCCACACTTGATCATCTTATAGCAAGCTCTTGATACCTAGCTCAAGTACATCCCAATTTTCTCTCCCTTCATAGCTTTTTGTTTAGTTCTGTTTCATATTTTCCTCTCCCCTTTTTTTTTGTTGTCATTCTAATGGTCGATCATTGAATGTTCATGTCAACTTCCTTTCCTGCTTAACTCTCAATCCATTTAAGAGATAACTCCTAGATACATTAACTTAACTCTCCCTATTAGTTGATACCAAGAAATACGAGGAATTCCACTTAGTCAGTTGTTTTAATATTTATTCCACTAATGGCAACATAAGTAAGCAACCCTATTTCACAGTGAAATTTCATTCGCCCTTCACTTAGATTACCCCTACATTTCTTTAGTCCAACCTTCTTAACTGAAATGGGTTTTGCCTTTTATAGGTTCATCTAGTTTAAGTTTTCAAGTCTTACATTCAACTATCTCATAAATTATTGCACACATTACCCTTATTCATTGTCCATTAGTAGACGGTTCATTATTTCCATTAGATGTATAGAATTCCCTTTTCAATTTTGATTAGCGCCCAAGATTTCACCTCCTTATTTGTTGAGATTCTCAAGGGCTAGAACTAATATAAAGTCCGATCTCACAACTTATCTCTTGAAGGCACCCAACCACTTTAGGTTCACTTTCCCCATAGTTGAAATCGAATATAATCTTTCAGGTGAAAATGAACATGATATTCCAGGTCTAGATTATATTTTCTAATAAGACCTAATCTCAAGAGTGAGAATGTCTTGTCTAGAATATTAAAGTAGTTCCTTATGACTTAGGAATGAGTTTTCTTTAAATCTTGCAAGTCATAGTTCAAGCAGGTGTTTTGTTAGATGACATAGCTTTAAAAACTTGCCTACAACATTAAAATTTCCAATTCATAATGGTGGTTCATCATAGGTAATTTCATTATCATCTGTAGGTGTAACCCACATCAGACAACCCTTAGTAGCCTCTTTCTCTCTTTTTTTTTTACTTGCAAGGACAGCACCGTAACCACATACAAATGGTCCCTAGGACCACCCTGGTCAATAGATCTAAGTGTTTCATCTTAGTTCTCAGTCACAACAAGCATTAGTAGTTAACTTAATGGCATCTATACTCATTTGATGTCAACTGAACATCTCTCTAGGTTTTATGTCATTATATAGTCCCAAAGGGTTGCGCTTTCGTATCTTCTACCCCCAACTAAGATATTTTCATATAAGTACAGTCATTCTTCAACTAACATACTTCTTGCCCCTTTTTTTTCCTTTCTAGTTTAGAAATTCATAATAATTCCCTAAGGAGTAATGGAATAATATCTTGTCAACAAGGTTTAAGATCCTACCAACAAGATCTTGTATTCATTAATGTAAAATCTGAGACCTTGTCAATAAGGTTCTTTGACAACAAGTACAAGGTCTTTTGACCATACTTTGTAGCATGATATGAGATGGTATGATAATTTTCATCCTTACACAATGGCCTACGCTAACCACAACTAACTTTTTCACTCCCCTAAAAGTTTTTAGGCCTCAATTACTCCTGACCATTAGGAGTTAAATTGTCATAATAAGGAGACTTAGTGAGTCTTTTCATTATTAAACATTCCCTAATTATCAATAGATCAAGTAGGGATTTCCAGTGAGAGAACTCAAGTACCATTTACCACTAGTGTTTCACCCTTCCTCGTCAATCATTATACTAAGGTTTTATTGTAATAACATAAGTTACTTGCATTACTGCCACCTCTCATTCCTTCCTCCTAGGTTATTATTCTAGATCAAGAAGTCCTCTTTCAAAATTAGAGAGTTTTACTATTACATCAATTATTAGTCCATTTCAAATTCCCAATGTTGTCTCTACTCCCTTAATCACGCCTCACGTGATACATAACAATAAGATTATTGATGGAAGAATCAGACTTTGCCTTCAATATTAGTAGGCAACGCTTTTTAGTGGCCATACGCATGCTAATCACCCCGTGATGACCATATCTCAACCACTTGTACTCATACAGGTGCAATTTTATTCTCTTCTTAGGTGGGTCCTTACCATAAAGATCTCCTCTTTACCTTCTAGGTAGAAAGTCTACTTAGTCTAATTTGACTCCAATTTGGTGGTCAAAATTCATCAAATCATATGATAAGTGACATGTCCCGTATGCCCTTAGCACTGAAGTGCCAATAAATGAGCACGTCCCACGTGCCTCTAGCACTAGAGTGCTATAGAATCTTACCTTACACTCTCCGAGTGTATTATGCACATAAAGTGCCTTTAACCACCACCCAAATGCACGTCAACACATAGCATAAGTAAACTAAACTACGCGAGAGACAAAATGCATAAGCACCCTGTGCTAGTGCACTTCACCCTTATCACACTAAAGGGTTATCTTTCCTCTTATCATAATCTCTCCCTTTTGCCATAGTACACTAAAGGAGGAGCCCCAAAGCTCTCAAGATTCCTTCCAAAACATCATCTCCCATAATCTCTTGCTTTAAAGTCACTATCCCCCATTTAGAAATGGATTTAACAGTCTTAAGGGTTTCTCGCCCTCTTTTCTTGTCATCGCTAACTAAAGATGACTTACTCACTTCAATAGTTTGGATAAAACAAATCAAAAGTGTTCTTTAGCTCTTATTACCCTTATTCATTAGGCCCAAATTGCGGTAGCTAGGATCGAGTAATTGTATTCTTTATTAATCGAGATCAAGCAAATGGGTTAGGACCTCTTTACCTATAAAGCCTCAACCTTAGGGACCTTTCGAAGTCTACATAGTTCTAACTCAGTATAGATTATACATCACTTTATATATTCAATCAATCACACTCATTTATCACACACTAGTTCCATTATCATTTTTTCCTGATTACAAGTAAGGCTTACATCTTACCCTTCTGTAAGGTTCTTATAGCTAGTTAAGTGTTTTACTCTGTACCATTGCCTTTTAAGTTCTTAACATCACTCTAAATGATCCTTGAAAAGCTTAGAATTTCACTTAGGTAAATAATTGCTACTCTTGTTGTGATCAGTTGACTACTTCGATAGGCCAGTCAATTGGTCAGCCGTACCCAATTGACTTGCTTAATAAATGGCAGTCAACTGGTCATAAACGCTATTAGTAGCCTTGTTCATCATCCTTATCAGTTACTTGGTCTCGTTCATTAAGTCAACTGGTGCCTCACAGCGAGTGACTGGTGCATCTATTACGTAGCCAGTTGGTAACAAGCCTCAACCAGTTATCTATCTAGACTGAGATCAATAACCCAATCTCTGAAGGAAAGAAGGGCAAAATTCTAATCTTTTCATTGGCATTAACAATCTCAAGTCTCAGAATTAGCAATACTAAAGTGTTATGAAGTAAAATCTAACTATACTCTATTATTCTCCAAGGTATACTTACTATGATAGGTGATGTTCTAAATAAAATTTGAGAAACAGTCATTTTAATCAAGTATTACAAGCCTCATATCATCATTCTTCTTATACTTCCTTCCAGCACATAAAGCACATCAATTATATGTTTGCCTAATTAGCTATTCTCATGAGCTAATACCATGCCAATTATGCATCATGATTACCAAGCTTCTAGTTATAAAATTTAAATTAGAACGGCTGTCCTGAACCATTGCTTTGATACCAACTGTAACAACCCTAACTTCTAAAAATTGTAATTAAGGTTAAATACGTGATTAATAATCATATATCAAGGTTTGAAGTCATTAAAATTAATTACATCGAGAACAAGTGAGGAAATTTGAAACCTTAATGTTGCTAGGGTCATTAGCTAGACAACCACAATTATTCGAATGCGTGAGTGAATTTAATTATTAATGAGGAGCCTTTGATTCTCCCATCCATTAATTCCAACTCATAAAATCCTCCTACAAGTGTTTCTAAATCATTCCTTAGCATTACCTTAAGAGAAACTAAGGTTTCTAGGTGAATATGAGAAATAAAGCACTTTTGCCGCGGCTAAATTCCCTTGTGCCGCGGCCAATTACTCTCGGTTCAACTCCTTATGCCTTCACAAATTTTTCACATTTCACCGCGGCCAAATACCCTCTGGAACACCCCCAAATCTGCCTTTCAGACTTAGCCGCAGCCAACGTCATTGTTTTCCGCGGCCAATTGCTCTTTGTTTTCTTCCTTGGCAGGTTCGCCACATTTGGCCGAGGCCAATTAAATGTTGGCCGCAGCCAATGCTTCTCTGTTACCATTTGGCCTAGGCCAATTAAATGTTGGTCGCGGCCAATTCCCTTTTTGTTCTTACAACTCCCAAAATTTCATCTCATACTTTCCACTCTCTTTCTAGGGATACTCTAGGACCACTCTCCCTCCATTTGTGAGCCTTTAATGGTATTTATCTACTTGATTTACTTAGTTAATCTATCCTTATCCATCTCAAGATTTAAGGTATTGGTTTCTACTTACCAAACTACCACACATCAACAAAGCCATAATTTGATGTCAGCAAATGTATTCTGGTCACAAGGTGCATGGGGCCCATGCTTAATGTTCATACAAGATCAAGTCACTTATCCATTATTAGCCAATTACAACCATAATGTTCAATTCTATGATAATTAAATTACATATACAATCCCTATACTTGGCAACTCATGATGCAATGCAGCAATGATACAAAAAGTAGCAATTTAGTTACAATACATTTTGTCAAAGCTCCCAAACCTATATGCTACTAAACCATTTAATGATCTTCCATTAATTTTCTCCTTGCCACTAAGAGGTCCGGTCCCTGAAAATATTAGCCCACAACGGGGTGAGATATACAATCTCAGTAACAAAAGGGAAGATTCCATATATATGTACAAGTCAATCAATTCAATGCAATTTCATGTCATAAATACCAAAATCATCAATTCAATTCGCAAATGAACTAGTTGAACTACTAATGACTACTGTCCCATACCAGCAATCATACACAATATGTTAATGGCCCATAACACCGGGAGAGGTCCGTCCATGACACCTACTCCATAATGAGCACAACCAAGACTCAGTGCATCTGGGGTCTGATCATAACCCGGTGCTCGATCAATGCACATGCACGGGTGGCAGCTGCACCACAGCTCTACCATAGACTCACAAGGTCTAATCACAATAACAATTCTAGTAGTCAACCAATCATTTAGCATTTCAAAATCCTATATGTGCAAACAATATCATATTAACATGAACATATACATGGAATTGGAAAATAACCCCAGTTATCTCAATGAAGCCAATTACTCTTCTCCTAGCTACCATAATAATCCAAATGCACATCAAGCCTATAACAAGCATAATTATCATCATTTCTAATCACAATCAAATATCTAAAGAGTTGAACTACTAATGACAGACTAGAGGTTACTCACCTAATTACCAAGGGATTTAATTTCGGATTCCAACTTTCCCACACCAGAAATTGCCATAGTTCACTCCAATTTCTGGGTAATTTCACATGACACCAAAGCCCATATCATAGGTCAACTATAGGGGTCTCAAACTAACAGAAAATGCATCAAAATGGGAAGGAGATACTCACTTAACAACAGCCATAGCCTCACCTCCGAAAATCCACCATAGACTCACCAAAATTCGCATTTCAATCATCAAGCCCAGAAAATTGTGTTTTCCACCATTATCTCCTTGTAATTTCACACAATAACAGAACCCATTATGATAATACATCCTTAGGGGCATTTTCTCGCAATGTGATACACAAAATGGAAGGGAAAAGCTTACCTAATCCTCCCTCTAACCTCCAAGTCCAAAAATCTTGCAAGGAATCACCCAACACCAAATTTCAGATTTGAGAAGAAGATGAAAATGCTCAAACCCAGAAATTAATTGGACCAAAATGAAGAGGAGGATGAGAGGATCAAGTTATATATAACTCACCTTAGCTAAATCATCCTCTAGGAGTCAAAAATGGAGCCTCCATGTTGGTAGAACCCTAGCCTCCCTTGAACCTCCGAATTTCCTCTCTTGAGTTTCAGCAAAATGAGGGAGAAGCTGAAGAGTTAGGGTTTAGTTATGTTTGTGTTGGGTCCCAAGTGGGTTGTGGGTTGACCCATCAGCCCAAGGTCCAATTAGGCTCATTATTTCAAGTGGACTGGTGCTAGATGAAATGGGCTATAGAAAATTTAAAGCTAGAAGTGGGATGTGCTGACCTAATGGCCCAATTCTTTGTAGGTTCAGATTTTGTATACTTGTTGGGCCTTATTTCTTGAGTTGGGTTGCAGAAATTGGATTAGGTTAGGCCAAGTTCCAAGAGTCAATCCTACTTGGGTCTGCATAATGTGTGCTGGGCCAACTATAAGGCCTCATGTAAATTGGGTCTTGGGCCTCTCTTTTCACTAAATCAAATTGGGCTATTACTAGGTGATCTCTCTTGGCCCAAATCTCATGATAAGGAGTTAGGCTTAACCTAAAATCATTGGGCCCCCATAAATCCTTACCCATGGCTTATTTAAATTAATTTTTGGGTCCAAATTAGGTTTTAATCTAATCGAAATCTTAAACCCATATTAATAATTTATTTCTCTAAAATCTTCATTCACTTAACTTGCCCAATCATCCTATATTAATTATTCCTAATTAATCTAAATCCATGATTAACACCTTAATTAATTTTTGGGGTGTTACACGAGGTAGTCATCTTCTTCCAATTGCAAGCTCTACTTTCATCAAACTTTACACTTTTGTTTATAATGATTTGTTATGTGATGGGATTGAAAATCATGTACCCTTTGGAAACATTACTGTAGTCCACAAAAACATTAGTTTTTGATCTTTGATCTAGTTTGTCCTTTTTAGCTTAAAAAACATGGGTATAATATAGACTTCCAAACACATTGGGATGGCTTATAGATGGCTTTTGATGTGTCCATGCTTTTGTATAGGGTCTTTTCCTTCAGGACTTTGGTTGGTAGTCAATTTTGTAAATAAACAAAGCTATTGACAGCCTTTGGCTATGGCATCTCGGGCAAGTCCTTTTTAAATATAAGACATTTGGCCAAATTCATAATAGATCTGTTTTTCCTTTTACATCATTTTGTTGAAGTGAGTAAGTAATAGTGAATTGGTGATGTATAACTGCTTATTAGAAAAACTCTTTAAATTGATTGGAGGTATACTCAGTTCCATTGTCAGTTTTTGAGGTCTTAATCCTTAATAAGCACTAATTCCCTGCCATTATTTTGAACTTTTGAAATTCAGTAAACACTTTAAGCTTCTGTTTAAGAAAGTAAACCCTACAATATCTCATATAATCATCAATAAAAAAGAGAAAATATCAGCCACTGCTCAAAGATAATATGCTCCATACACATCTAAGTGGTTAATCTCTAACTTGCTAGCTGCTCTCAAGACTGGATCAATAAGGAAAGGTGTTTTGGCTAACTTTCCTAACTGACATACACCATATAACCCATTGCAACCACTTATAAATTGTAAGTTCGACACTATCTCCTTCTCTTAAAGTATCTTTAGTGAAGAACAATTAGCATGCCCACGTCTTCTATGCCACATATCACCATTTTCTTCCATACTAATATAAGCTCCTCCTTTCTAATCTTTCAACTCGAGCAAAAATCCTACTATTGATTATGACTAAGAAAATCTTCATACCAATAGAATCAAATATTTCATATATTTCATCACTTTTAAACAATAGAGTAAAATTCTTATCAAGAAGCTATCCAACCTTGATGAGATTTTGACTTAATCAAGTACAAATAAAACATCTTCTATCTTGTACTTAAAGGTGTTTGAACAACAGCACCTCTCCCTTTAACTTTTACAAGCCTACCATTTCCAAATCTAACTTTAAAGGAATACCATGTCTATGGTTTTTAAGGTGCTTAAATTTGCAGACATGTGGTGTGTACATCTGTTGTCAATAAGCCACACATTAGTATTCAAGGTTGTCTTACAACATTCTTCAATGGTAGTTGCTATAAACAACTTCTCTTCATCAACTTCATTATTGTCAAGTACTTGTGGAGGTTGGGCCTGAGGTTGTTGTCTTTGATTTATCTTGCATACTTTGTCAATATAACTAAACTACTTACAAGACCTACACTAAACTTCAAGTCTAAACTAGCAATAGTTTTCTACATGGCTTGTCTTTTAGCGATGAAGACATGTGGAATTTTGTCCTTTTTAAATTTTCTTCTATTGCCTTGCTGCTGCTCCTTCTTTTATGTACCCTTTTTTCCATTATTTTGCTTCTTTGAAGTATTAACATTTTGTGGTTTTGGCTTTTATTCTACTACTAGCGCAACTTCATTGGCACTTGCTTCCTCTGTAACAACCTTAACTTCTAAACACATCAATTAAGCTTAATTGGCGTCTTAAGCATGAGTACTTAAGGTTAAACATTATTAATAGTTCATTGACAAATGAAAACCTGAGAAAATTTGAAGCTCTTCAATTATTCCTAATCACCAAGTAGGTAAGCAAAAAGATTCATGACTAAAGGATAATAAATTCTCTTATAGGATCTCCATTCCATTTACATTTAATTATAAGGGACATAAAACTCATTTACATTAGTTTACAAGTCAATACATGTCATTACCATAGTGAAACCTGAGGTTTCTAAGCTAAAAAAGGAGTTTGGAAACTTAGGCCACAACTTAGGCGATCCTCGCCGCTGCTAAATTAGCTACTAAGACTTAAAAAACTAAATTATTGGACTTATGCCATGATTAACTCATTACTAAAGCTCAAAAACCAAAATATACAATTCTTGTTGCAGCCAAGACCTTCTACGTCATGGCAAAAGTGCTATCGGGAACTTACTATGCCCCAAGGCTTGAGTCTTGTTGTGACAGTGTATATGGCACTGTGGTTAGAGTGCCTATTGGAATTCTCCTAACAAATTTGCCTGATTTTGGCTATGGTAAGATCTTGTCGCGTCACATCGAGATTGCTCTCTGGAGCTCTTTGAATCTAAAATTCTCAATTTGCACTACGACTTAAACTTTTATGTTATGGCACCCTAAGCTTTTAGATGACTTTTGGTTGTGACTTAAGCAATTTCAACCACGACTCAAACCCTCTCTAATACTAAGCTCTTTAATACTTGTTATTTCTCCCTTACATCTCCCTTCTAACAATATCTAAGGACCTCTTAAGCCAAAAACACATGGTTTAAATGTTGTATTCCTTTAGTACCCACCAATTCATTCTCTCCCAAGACCTGAGGGCCTAAGTTTAGACCATGCCAACTATTCATCATTTCATATCAGCAAATTTACACCTCACAATCGCAATAGGTACCCAAGTCACTATTATTCTTATTCAATTATAGATCTCGTTACCATCTAACCTCATACTATTTGGACAAACTCTCAAGGTTTGACTAAACATGTTCCTATTGTATGTAGCCCTAAAGAAAACTCACATATCAAATTTGATGATGGCGTATATAAATACATTCACATTCCAATAGAAACTCCACACAACCATAATCAGATCAACATTAGGTAATGCATCAAATTACAAGTAATATGAAGTCTAACTTCCTATTAGGTACATTATTGATTACAAAACATTAAAGTACCTGCACTTGGCAATATAAGTGCATGATGTTGTTATATAAAATAAATTATAAAAGAATAGCATCTACTCTAAGTCAAAATGGGCCAAGTGTAGAAATCCTACACAACACCTCAAATAAGAAATGTTCATCTACTTACTTCCCATTTTCCTTACCTGAGGAACCTTCATTTGAAATTATCAGCCCATGAAATAGGGTGAGATGTAAATCTTAGTAACCAAAGGAAAAATTCTAAACATATATATAATTTAATCAGCATAAATACATATTAAACATAGTTGCCAAAAGCATCATCATAATCAATAAATGAACTAATTGAACTACTAGTGACTACTATCTCATACTAACAATCACATACATCATGTTAATAGTCAATAACACAGGAAAAGGCCCGTCTATAGTGCCAACTCCTTATTGAGCACACTTTGGGCTCAATGCATTCATGAGTCTGATCATAACTCGATGCTCGATCGAAACATAATGCATAGGTGGTAGCTACACCATAACTCCACCAAGGACACTCTCACAATCCATAACAACAATCAAGTAGCTAACCAATCATTTACCATAACAAAGATACATTATACAGCAAATATCATACTAACAATGAACATATGTAAGGAATTTAAATTAAACCTCAGTTACCTCACTTAATTGTATAAAGTTTTGAAGTTAAGATAAGTTTCCACACTCTACAGGTCCTAGATTAAATCAAAAAAAATATTCTTAGTCACTAATTACAACATAAATCAGACACTATGGAATTTATTCATTATAAGCTACCTAAGAATCACTTACCCAACCACCAAATAGCTCCAAATCCATATTTAAGCTTCACGAACACCAAAAACTACTATATTCCACCTCAAATTCTGAGTATTTTTGCATAAAATCAAAGCCCATAATGTAAGTCAACTACTGAGGCCAATAACTAGTAAAGAATACATCAAAATGAGGAAGAAATACTCACCTAATGGTTTTCCTTACCTCCTCCTCTGAAAATCAATAAGAATCCATTGAAATAACAAAGTTCAAATTTAAGAAAAAGATAAAAATCCTCCAAATGACAAACCAATCGAACCAAAAGTAGAGGATAATGAGAGGAACAAGTTCCATATAGATTACCTTGGCCAAATCTTTCTCTAAAAGTGAGAAATGATGAAAGAATGCAAAATACCCTAGCCCTTCTTCTTAAGTCGAAAATGGCTTCCATGTAGAAGTATTCATGGGCTAGACCAGGTAGGACTTTGGCCTTGCTTGATGCCCAACCCGATTTTAAATGTGCTTTAAAATTAAAGCTCATTGCCCTAACTCAACCCCACTCAACCCAACCCAGTTTAATACTGATAGGGCCGAGCTAAACCGACTAGCCCGGCATTTTTTCTTTTTTTTTTTTAATTTATCATAAAAAATATAAAATAACTTCAAAGATTTTTTTATATAAATCCTATAAAATTATATTTTATACTTAAAAAATTAAAATTTTGATATAAATCTTTATACAAATATTTTTTTTAGACTTGATTGAGCTAATATATCTCTTAGGAGCAACGTAAGTTTATTATTAAAATTATAAAATAACACCTAAAAAAATTTATATTAGTTTTTATAAAATTATATTTTGTCTTTAAAAAAAATTAAAATTTTAATATAAATCTTTATCAAAAATTTTTTTTTAAAAAAATTATTTCTTACGTTGGACTGAGCCAATATAGCCTTAAGGGTCGGCCTAACTCGGTTTTGTACCTTGCCCCAACCCTAGATTTTTTAAAAAAATTATTTTGTGCTTGCCCCCAACTTAGCTCGACTTGGTGGGGCCCACCAAGCTTTCGAGCTCGATAAACACCCCTACTTTCTTGTTTTGTATAACCCTTAAACTTTAACACCTAAATAATAAAGTGATAAGTCTCTTAAGGTTTTAGAATAAGTGGGCTAGTCCATTGGGCCCAATATCACTCATGGTCTGATCTATTTTAGCATCGGGCCAAGGCTAGACAAGCCAATGGTTTTGGGTCTCCTAAAAACTAAACTTGGGCCTCTCCCATTTATTCTTGACACATTAGGTTAATCATGGATCCAAAAATTAAGTCTCCATCTCTATTGAATCAAAATCCATAATAATGTTTTATTTTTCCACTAAATTGTCTATATGAACTCCTATCTGCCTTGAAATGCCCAAAAAGTCATTTTCTTAAAAATATTTGGTTTCCCTAATTTTTCTTAAATTTCTCTTACTAATTCCATAATTCTAAATAATTACTGTTAATTAATTTCGAGGTGTTACATCCTCTTTGAATGTTTTTCTTTGTTTCCTAGCTTGTAGTGTAATTGTATGTTTTGCTACAGAGAGTTACACCATGTCCCTTGTGTCTTCCAATGAGAAAATATTTTTGTAATGTCTCACATTATATAGGAGGATCCTGAGTTAGGTCTATCTAAGTGGGAGTAGTACTCTCCCTTTCGGCAACACATTTTGGGTTATGACTGATTAAGGTGACCCGGGAACAAAACTCCCTTCCAGGCTAATGTGTCAAGTACCATAATTAGGACAATATTGTCGAAGACTCTATATGGTATTTGGTATCGGAGCTGACCTAGCTATATGTGTAACTCAAGGATGAATTGGCCCTAAGGAGGGTGGAATATAATGTGTTACATCAAATAAAAAGATCTTGGGCTAAGTCTATATAAGTAGGAGTAGTACTCTCCTTCTCGACAACGCATTTTGGGTTGTGACCGATTAAAGTGACTTGAGAACAAAACCCCACTAGGCTAATGTGTCGAGTGACATAATGGAGACAATATCATCGAGAAGGAAAGTACCACTCCCACTTATATGGACATAACCTAGGATCTTCTTATTTAATATGGGACATCATTCCACCCTTCTTAGGGCCAACTCATCCTCGAGTTGCACATTTGGCTAGGTCAGCTCTAATGCCAAGTACTATATAGAGCCCTTTGCGATATTGTCCTTATTACAATACCTAATATATTAGCCTAGTGGCATTTTGTTCTTAGTAAATTTTGAGGACAAAATTTATTTTGGAGGGGTGAAAATGTAATAACCTATTTTTCAAAAATTGAACTAAAACTAATAAATTGATATTGGAACACCCTAAAGTAAAGCAAATTGAGGCCAAATAAGATTAGGATATTAATTAGAACATCTCAAAATGCGGTTTAGAGTCTAAGGATAGCCTAAAATCAAAGCCAAATGGTTGGATGAATTAAAAAGGAAACTTGGTGGCAAAATTATAATTTCTAAAAACTTTTTGAAAACTCAAAGAAGGGAACTTTAAATTAAAAAATTGAGTTTTTCAAGATTCTTAAAGGTCCTAAAAATCATATGAACCCTTTGAATGGCCAAAACCTCTCCGGTATATATTTTTGGTCATCAGTTAACCAAAACTTTGACAGAATGATTCGGTAAGGTTTTAAATCTAGTTTAGATAAAACCAAAGGTATTTTATGAATTAAAGGATCAAAATTTCATGATGGAAAAGACCGTTATCAAAAAGGAGTTAAAATGAGCTCAAATGAAGAAAGCTAAGTTAAGGGACAAAATTGGAATTTTGAAGTGTCATAATGAAGCTTCTTCTTCTTATTCAATACACCTCATCTTTTCCACTCTTCCTAAATGACTTTGTTCTACCTCAAACCAGCACCTAGACCATCTTGAAGTGGCGCACAAGAAGGAGAAGAGAAGGGAGAGAAATTCAAGCAAAAAGAGTAAGAAATCATCACTTTTTCATACTCTCTCCTTCATTAAAGTTTTTCTCCTCTTTCTCCTCTCTCTTCTCATGGTTTTAGTCTCTTAAATGGTGATGTTCTGTGGTTGGTTCAATAAAAGGGAAGGGAGAATTTGGAGAAACTCTTGGAAGTTTAGAAAAGCTCTCTTGATAAGCTTTGAAATAAGGTAAGAAACCATAGCTAAACTTGCTTCTCCTTCGCTTTCTCTTGCTTGTATGTTTTGGCCAAACCTAGGATAATATGTAGGGAATTTGATTTTGACCTAAATATGATAGAAATTAGGGTTTTGATGCATGGAGAATCAAATGGAACAATTAGAATTAAAAAAGAAGCAATGGATACCAAGTTATGGCAATTAGGGTTTTAATTGCACCTAGGGATTTATGAAACTTTTTAATGATAACTTATCTTCTATAAGAGTATGTTTGAGTTTATAAGAGACTTAGAAAGCTTCACAAGTGCCAATTCCCTAAGAAAAACAAATAAAACTCCATGGGTTCTTTAAGTAAGGCATGTCTTGGCCAAGAAGAGAATGGGGTACCTAGGGATAATTTTCTTTGATACCAAAGATAGAAAAAGCCTAGATATGAATTATAGATACCAAAAGAACCATTGGTTTGAAGTTAGAAAATATATTTTGAAAGTTGAAAGTTTAAGATTTCATTATACATAAAGAAGGAACTTGGTATTAGGCTCCTTGATTTGAGTAGGTGATGACTCTAATAAGTTAAAATGGAGTCATGTGACTTAGATTGAGTGAGAAATTGGAACCAAGTTGATGAATTATATGAGTTGCTTCATTATGCTCTTGTATGGAATCATATGCATGTCATAAGTTAGAAGTAGCTTGTGAAGAGTTTATGTGAGGTTAGTGATGGTTCCATTGATGTATTGTGTCTTGTTTGATGTGTATAGGCCAAGCAAATCAAGCCTCCTCCAAGTGTGTGTGAGAGGCCAAACCAAGGAGCTAGGAATCAATGGAAGAATTTGTGCTTCTTGACTCTAGATAGCTCATCATCCTTTTTTGTATGTATTTCTTGGTTGTTTGATTGTCATTGATTGTTTGTATGTATGTTTGAATTATGAAACATGCCTATAGCTATTGGTTTGGTACTTTAGTACCATTATGCTTCTTGATTTGCATTTTGAATGTGAGATGGTTCTTGATGGGTGAGATTATACCAAAAGTCCCTTGAATTGGATGAGGTGAAGCCAAAAGTCTCTAAGTAAGAGTGAGACAAGGCTAAAAGTCTCATAAAATGAGTGAGACTAAGTCAAAAGTCCCTAAAATGGGTAAGGCTAATCTAAAAGTCCCATATAATTGAGTGAAGCTAGACCAAAAGACCTTAAACCTTATCCTTGACCTTAATAAAATCCATATGACTTTGAAAATGTAAATATGTTTGATAATTGGAAGTATTGCATGCATACTTACTTTCTTAACTTGATAACAAGCCATATATGCATTCTTGAAAGGGTGAATGACCTATTGGGATTCTTTGAATCTCACTCAACCCCACTTTATGTCTAACCTTGCCTAGATAACTTTTATAGAGCAAGGAATAAAGGCCAAGAAGCTTAAGTTGTGACACTTTGACAATAGAATAAAATTTGATGTACTTTAATGTCAAAGTGTGTATGTATATGTTATTTATGAGATGTAACCTTTCACTTATGTGTAAAAGTATGAAAATATGTTGTATGTACTAAATTTGGAGTCAAATATATGAGAGCTTAGATTTTTAGTATGTATGGCTTGCCAAGTGTGTGTATAAAGCCAAGTGAAAGAGTGGTTTTGAGTTCTATGATGATTTGGATTTGTTATGATGCCTATATATGCTGTGATTGAGGTTTTGGATATGCTCAAATGGTTACATTACATGTGAAAAGCTATTTTGGTTCATTTGAAACCATTTGTGCACTATGTTGAGCCATAATATTTCCTTAAACCAAAACCAAACCAAATGAATGAATTTTGGAGTGAAATTTGGAAAGCATATATATATATATATATCTCATTCATAGATTTTCAAAAGCTAAAGAACACAATATTTGGAACTCTGTAGAATTTATTATGATTTTTCAAAATCTGCTGAATTATGTAGAAACTACCTATGTACTATTCATTTGGTTAGTTTGGTTTTCTGGGTATTTAAGGTAACAAATGAAGTCCAATACTCATTAACTTTTATAGAGATATAATTGGCATTATAAGTTTTTTGTATCCATTGAGATCACTTGATTTGGAGCTCTGTAGCTCGAGATATAAATTTTAAAAATTTCAGATCTGCACTTGGGTGAGATTCTGATAGTGGCACAATTCCATTAGAATTTCATAAATTAAATGATATTGTTTTGATATAAAATTTTTACAATATGTAGATTAGGTCCTGAGCTTTCCATAGAGTTCTAGTTTGCATGATTTGAAATTTTCTAGTTCAAGTTATGAATTTTTGAAATTGTGATAGAATTTATGAAACCATGGAAAATGGAAGTGTAATGCTAGTCTTGATGTGTATGGCTTAAACTTGAAATCCATACTTCATTTTGTGGTTTTTCTGTATGAACAAGTGTATTACGGATGAAAGATGAGTTTGGTAAGTTGAAATTGTTTATTTAACCATAAATGAATTATTTTGACCTTTAATGATGGCAAGTTCCACTACTAAAAGTATTAAATTTACAAAAATAGATGTTATAAGCACTTTGTGACACAAATTAAGTGTTATCTACTTATGGTATTACATCTTTGCTTCAAACTTTTTAGGAAGGGTTAGCATAACTCTCTCCATGATCCCACTTTTCTTTACTTCTTCAACAAGCAACTTGATCTTATTTATAGTTGCTATGACTCTATCAATATAGTCCTTTACTTTGTCAGACTCTTTGATTTTTAATAATTCAAACTCTCTTTTGATGTCATAAATCTGCATCTGTTAAGTCTTATTACTCCTTCGAAACTCTACTTTATGCTTTTCACAAGCTTGTTAGTAGTTTTGTAAGCCATTATCATTGTGAAGATTACTTCATCAACAATTGAATAAATGATGAAGACAGCTCTATACTTCTTGGCTATCTCTTTCGAATGATGTTTAAGTTAGTTCACTATTGGATTAGCTGGTAGGGGGTATATAGCTTTATCAATTTTGACATACTCCCAAAGATCAAACAATATAAGGTAAATTTTCATCTTAACAGCCCGCACATGATAATTTTGCCCATTAAAAATGGGTGGAGAAACTCTAGAAAAGGTTAAGAAGGCCATAATATAATAAGAAGAAAAAGATATCAGCTCAAAGGTGGCTTATGGTAAGTTTTCTTACTAGTTTTTCTCACTTATGGTCCCTCAAAAGATCTTGAAAGGTCTGATACTACAGTTGGAATCATAGGCTATGAAAGTAAATAAAAGGCAAACGAAGAATATGAAGAGCATAGCTTAGGTTTCTCTATTTCGTTCACAGATTTATAGCTAAAATATTTACAACTTGATTAAGAAATATTAAATACTTAACTATACTCCTAAACACTAGAATAATGATCCTAAAATGAAAAGAAACAATAATTTGATGTTTCTTAAAAAATACGCTATTAATGTTAAGCTTTTCACCAGTCGCCATATCACAAAAAGTGAAAATGGATAAATGAAAAAGGTTTGCACTTTATCTTACCAAAAGATGTGCTTAATGTCACTGATGAAGGATATTTTTATATATTTTAATCCTCCTAACTTAGGCATTTTAATGATCAAATATGGCTTTAGGAATTTAATTAAGTAGAATTTGATTTTTAGTAGCCATTTCTGCATTCACGAAAATTATTTGCAAGATTATTGGTTTTCAATGCATTAATTTCTTTTAAATAATTTTGTGAATTTTTCCTATTGAATTGTTCTTACTATTTATGCAGATTTTTGTTGGGCAATGGGAATTTTAAGGATGAAAATTGATTTGGAAAATAATTGAAGCTTCAAGATTGAATCAAGAGCTAAATTTCAAGGAGGGAAGCCATATTTTGCAATTAGAAATGAGGGCTTTTTATGGATGGAAGAAGATGCACAACTCACTCATGCATGGTTCATGTAGGTAGTTCATCCACATAGCTTCAAACACACACACTAGCCTAGACCATCACTGTAACACCTCATATTTATAGCTCATTTCTAACACATTTTCATACTTATATGATGCATTCCATTAAGGAAGTAAGAAAAGTCCATTAAAATAATATATTTTTTTACGTTGCATCGTGTATGAAAATTTTATTCGGTGTCACATGGATCGTGTGAGCTCATACAATACATTCTCATATTTAATTACATGAATCCAACTCATTTGCATCATAAAATGTGGCCCATAACTCATGGAATTCAAAGGGAAGCTCAAAATACTCATCTATATTTTCGGCCAGAATTTGGCTCTTTTTTTACCAAACTTTGAAAAATCATAACTAATTTTAGAAAACTCAAAATCATACATTATTGGCTATTTTGAAAAGCTATGGATGTCTACTTCATAATAAAAATATGTTCAAACCATAACATCCATCACATAGGATGTTTGACATCCGAAAAAGTCTAGAGGTCAAACTACTCACTGGTGCTGTCACAAATTTCTATAGCAAATTTTGAAAATGTCCAATTAATTCCAAACAGATCCAATCTATGAAAATGATATCAATCTAGAAATTTGTGAATGTTAGATAGAGGAAAAAAATAACTCCAAATCAGCTCAGGCACTCCAAGACCTCAAAATCTAATCAAACAGTAACAGAGGTCAGTTGGAATCCCTGATACTGGACAGAATTTTCAAAAATTCATATCTCCCTCTCTAGACATTCAAATGAGATGATTCTAGTTGGCATGAGTCACTATGAATGTCTAGTTTCTTTGTATAAAATTTCATAGAAATTGGACATTATTTGTGCTCTATGTAATAGATTTTATTTTCGGACCAGATGAATAGTGCATTAGACCAAAATCAGAAAATTTGCCAATTTTGAAAATTCATCAAATATTATGTAGAGCTCCAAAAATTATGTTCTTTAGCTTTTCAAAAATCTCTCAATAAGCTCTAATTGCATTACAAATCTTAGATCAAGAAGAGATCATTTGGCCAAAAAGTGACATAGGATTCCATTATGGTCAATTTTAGCTCCATATAGGGTACCAAAATGTCCAAATGGTTTCCCTTTGGTTTTGGCACCTTTTGGGCAAGTCTAAAAGCATTATTAGGACTTGTATGAGCTGCCCAAATGGTCTCAAACCTCATGCATCTCATTTTGGCTATTTCATCCACACATATGCATAATTCCATCATACCATTCATGAAGCTAATTTGTCATCATATACTCAATTCACATTCTAGTGGCTACATAACATATTCTCTCATTCATATATGGCATAATATCATAATTACACATGTTCAAGAGGTCATAGACCATATACATCATGGGATTACATTCTTTGACACAAATATGCCCTTAAAGAACTAAAAATTATGCATTAGGTTGTCAATCTCTCTTTTTCAAGGTGGTTGGCTTCCATTACCTTGTCCACTTGGTCCACCTAGCATATTAGATCATTGGAGAGGAGGGGATGAGATTCAAAGAATCCCAATAACTTATCTTCCATTTAATCATACATCATGGATGCAAATAAGTCTCATAAATGCATGTATGGTCATGTGGATATGTGCAAACATTCAAAAGACATTTTCATTATTTGAGAAAGTCATAAATAGCATACAAAAGCTTGCCAAGCAAGTGGATTGGCCTTATCCAATTTCTTGTGGATATTGGACTTGCCTCACCCATTCTTTAATAGATTCTTGGACTCAACCATACTATTGGGAGCCCACTTTGCTTTTAGGAGACTCTTTATTTTGTCTCAACCAATCTTAAGGGTTCTTAGCTCATCCTCACTATGGCTAAGGGTTCTTGGCCTCACCACACTCAAGCAAACCCAAGCACACATCATAACATCATTTAGAAACATAAGATGTCATTATGAAATCATGACATATAAAATCATGCCAGCATACTTTTTATGGCTTGAAAATACACATACATATATTCTAAGACAAGCTAAGCACACATCCATGCATAAGAGAAGGTGGAGAGAGCTACCTTATACACAATTACACTTTTCTTCTTGAATCAAGGCTTCCTCTTTTGGCCACACACACACAAACTTGTGGAGATGGTTTCTTTTGACCTAGACACAATTTATGAAAGCCAATTAGGTTTATAGAATTAATTCTAAGGCCACACACTTGCTTGAACTCTAGCTTGATCTATAAACCTCATTATGGTTCCATAATTGCACCTAATGAAGCAACACCCCTCAAGTAAATTCTAGGCTCTATTCTTTCCTTTTAAATATGATTTTTAACTCCTTTTAAGCCTCTTGGAGTCATCACACAATCAAAATAAAGAGCCTAACTACATGTTACTTCTTTAGGTTATAGTATGGAACCTAAAGCACCAACTCACTTTCTATGAGTTCTAAATTTTTTCCAAGGCCTCCCCTCATTTTCATTCATTATATATGACTCAAGAATGGGTTTAGAAAAATTTAAAACTCTCCCTAACTACACAAACCCCTTTAGGCCTAGGCTATGAAGGAAATGGGGTTTCTTGGAGTTTGCTTTGTTTTCTCAAGGGAGGATGCATGTGGGGAGCCTCTTAAGGATCTTGGGAGCTCATTTAAACTCTTATTTATACCTAGAAATCATCATACAAAATCAGATTTTACAAGGTACAATTGAAACCCTAGAACTTGCATCTTGAAATCTAATGATTTTTTGTTGATTCCCTTTGCATATTCTTAATCTCTACACCCTTTTTCTTTAGATTCACCCTTTGTTCTACCTAAAAATCAAGTCCTCATAGGGTTTTCTCATGTTAGGCAAAATGGAAGAGGAGGGAACTAAAGATGACAACCATAGGAAGAGAAATTACCTTGTTTTCTTACTTTTTCTCACTTGAATCTTGTGTTCTTTGAGCTCCTCTCTTCAAATCCAAATTTTTCCCTACATTTCTCCTCTAAAATAGATCTATATACTTCATTATAATCATAGAAAATAAAAGAGAATGAAGGAGAAGAGGTTTAGAAGAGAAAGAGCATGAAAAACTACTAAATTTTCATACCTTAAGCGTTTGATTTCTCCTCCTCTTTGCCTCCCTCTTGTGCGCCACTCTCCCTAGGGTTTTCCTCTGGTTTTGGGTAGAACTTGGTCATGCAACATGAAGGGAGAAGAAGGGTGCATCAT
Organism: Erythrophleum ivorense; assembly: GCA_026724425.1. Lineage (NCBI taxonomy): Eukaryota > Viridiplantae > Streptophyta > Magnoliopsida > Fabales > Fabaceae > Erythrophleum > Erythrophleum ivorense. The sequence continues at coordinate 19,353,428 of JAIUCV010000009.1, forward strand.
ATATATAGGTGGGAGGAAGTTATATTTTTTAAAAATTTTCATTTTGCCCTTCATTCTTGGCATTTTCGTTTCTCCTTTGTTTTAGCTCCTTTTTGAGAACCATCTTTTTCATTATGAAATTTAGTTTCCCAATTTAGTAAAATGCCTTTGGAATCACTCAAATCAGAGATAAAATCTTCCCGAACAAATCCGTCAAAATTCATGTACACTGACATTGAAAAACGTCCACCAGAGGGGCTTTAGCTGTCTCGGGTCTTCCCATAATTTTTAAGGTCTCTAAAAACCTTGGGAAACTCAAAAATTTCATTTAAAAATCCTTCCTGTGTAAATTCCAAAATTTGCTTAAAATTACGAAAATGCCATCACGTTTCGAAAGCCTTTCGTAAGAAATTATTTCTTCATTCTAACTTCATTTTTCTTTCCTTCTGAGCCTGAGATTCTCATTTTTAGGAGTATAGAATGCTTCCTAAATTTTTCAGGACCTTAACTATCTTATTTCGAGAGACTTCCTTTTGTATCAGGTGAATTCATTCTTTTATGGAGAAACTGTCTGTTACATTTCTCACGTTTTCTCTAATTTTTAGAGAATCGGATGTTACAATCACTCACACAACCAACACATCATTCACATGGAAACTACCACTAGAACACACAAACAAGTGAATAGAACCAATGGTCAGCCCACTCTTGATGTGCTCACTCAAATGAAGCTCATGTAATCACACACACGTCCTTGCAAGCTCTATCACACCATCCTTCCATGTATAATATGTAGCTCCACACACAAGTTTATCTTCACCTCATCACACACACACACTTTGACGTAGCTCTCATACCTCCAGCCATGTACACTCACTCATATAATCACATGCACAAAAACACCATATTAAACACTTCCATAACCACGAGTCCAACCATGTCTTCAACACATTCCCTCACTTGAAGCAACAAAGGCAAAGCAATGTGGAATGGGAGGAAAGAGCACATGAGGAAGCATGAGCTGGAGTTTAGAGAGGATATCACGTGATAAATAAAGGAAATTCACATGCAAACTTTCACATGGGAAGTTTGGGTAGAGTGAGAGGAAAATTAATGTGGAAGGAGCTAAGAACAAAGAGGTCCAGAAAGCATGAAAAGCATAGGTTTTTAGAGTTGAGGTAGAAGGCGTGTAAGTAGCCACGGGTAAGGGAAAAAGAGAGCTACGGGTTGATGAGGAAAGAATTAAATGAAGAAGCTTACATGGAGACAAGTGTAGAACAAGCTACGCGTTAAGCTATAGAAGAAGATGAAAAAGAGCCACGTGATTAGAGGAACACTGAAGCTACAAGCTGTGCATGGAAGAAGCTGAAGCTTATATGGATGAGAGGTCCACAGCCATGCATGAAGAAGGCTCAAGTTGTCTCATGAAGCAGCAGCACACTCTTTCGGGTTATGGAGATCCACATAGGTAGCAACAAGAAGACGTGGAAGGGAGGACGTGGTTTAATAATATGATCCAGCTAAGCATGTGATGAAGGGGACAAAACATAGGAAAAAGGACGAACTAAATAAACGCAAAAAAAAAGGGTTGGAGGCTGGTTGAATAACAATGCTGAGCTTGAGAAGAGAACATGTGAGTTTTAATAAAAGTTGAGCGCGTGACACATAAAATGAAGAAGCTGTGGGTTGATTTGTAATGAACCACGTGGAAAGGAGTATGAAGCCACGAGTTTTGGAAGCTGAATTAAGAGGAAAGAAAACACATATATAGCATGAAAAGAATCACGTGAATAGTACAAGGAGTAGCTGCAGGTTATGAGATGCCAAGTCAGTTCACGTGAGGAATAAATGAAGCTAAGGAAAAAAACTCACAGGCAGAATGAATGGATTGAGCACGTGAAGAGCAAAAATGGGCCACGTGAGAGGAATAAAAGAAATACACTCGAGCAGAGGCAGACATCATCCATTCATCCATAATACACTCGCTTCATCTATCGTCCATCCTCTTCATCCGTAGCCATTCCTCGTCTATTTTTCTCACTTCCATCTATCCATCCAATGAGAGCTTAATCACAGATTGTGGCTAGCTTGGAAGAAGACCCTTGGAGAAGTTTGAATCCATAGGATAATCAAGGGATTTTTGGCTAGGAGTTTCATTTTATTTTCTTCTCTTTCTATATCAATTTTAATTATTTTATTTCCTTGGTTAAGCTTGTGAATGATTGAGATTGATGGCTGGTTAGACATTGATTAGGAGAATTTTGAATGATTAATTGAATGAATCAAGGGCTGAATTTTTCATTCTCTTCCGATTTTCCATGTATATAGTCAAGGTGTTTGATGAAGTACATGAATGAAATTGAGTGCTTAATTGTCTAATTTGAGAATTCCTTAGAGTTTAATTGATTAATTAAACATCTTAGGGTGATAATTCAAAGGCTAATTGATCCATTAATTAATTAAATTTAGTGTTCATTGATCCTAATGATAAGAATTAACAATTTGATGCGGGATTGAGGTTTTAATTCAACATTAGATTGTTAATCTCTTAATTCTTGCATGGTAACTCAAGATACATTGTTATGAATACAATTAGGGACTCTTATATTAGAATTATCACAATTGAATTAGGATAAGGATAGTAGATACCAAGGGATGAATCCAAGGCTAGTCACATGTCTATCATTCACCAATTAGTTCATATACTTAGATAGTAATTAAGAGTTTTAATTCAATTAAATTTTAGTTGGTTTAATTAGACAAAACCCCTTAATTTAGATAGCTTTTAGGATTCTTTAACACTTATAAAACTTAATTAAGTATTAAACTCTATTTTCAAAGGAGATGACTTAGGTTGTGCCACTAACTATAAAATTTAATCCAACTTAGTTTTATTTTGGGGGTTGCACGACATGACCATCAGTCACTCATAACTCAACTTTAGATGCTCACTTAACTTAATGTAAGGTCCTTAACTTTAATCTTGCTCAAGGTCTTCAACTTTAATCTTGCTTAAGGTTCTCAACTTCACTCGTAATTTGCTCAACTCTTTTTAACTCAACTCTACTTACTTCAGTGCATTCAACTTTGGCTGCACTCAATTTTAACTCAAGCTGATTTTCAGAATTAAGTTTACATAAATATCTCTTCTTAACTCCAACGCTTTCTTCCATAACCCATTACTCCAAACCACATTATTCTCACATGCCTAAATGACCAATTGGGTTATGTTGTTGGGGTCCATCTTAAGAGTGAAAGAACACAATGTCAGGCTCCACTTGTGTCTTGTTTCGTGATTAATCTATATTATTTTCTGTATCTATTTCAAAGAGCTTTAAGTTACTATCAAGCATAAGAATAACACTAGCATTGATTGTGTGAGTTTGATCTGGAGAAGAGATTATGTAAAATGTATTTGAACCATTATTGTATAAGATTTCCATGTTGCCAAATTCATCAATGGTAAGCATTGGTGTGTGATATACACATGTGACCTTCACTAGATTTTATTAGTTTGTGGGGCCATCATTAGACAACAAAAAAAAAAGTAACATGTAGTTGCAGTTAATTGTGTCCAAAATATCATGACATGTGAAATATGCCCCTTGTGATAAAAGGTTATCAGAAAATAGAACATAGAATTGCAAAGAGAGAAAAGAGAAGGGAGAGAAAAAAGATAAGAGAGAACAAAAGTAATCACTAGATGTTAATTAGCTTTGCATGGATATGTAAAAGAAGTATATTAGTAAATCAATAGTTTGACTAATGGCAAAAATTATTTATATGAAATCAAGAGTTTGGGGGGGTTAATTTTAAATTTTTGAAGGATAAGTGGGTTATTTGCATATAACTTTAACTTTGTATGTTTTGTGTATTTTAGCCTTGTAAAATTATAAACAATTTGATAAACATAAATAATTTTTAATAAAATAACAATCCACATGACATTAAAATTAATTTTAAAATTAAAATAAGCTTCAATATATTTTGGTTCAATTCCTCTTTCTTTCCTTTGCTCTTTATATACTTTTAGATATTGCATCTATGACTTCAAGCTTAACTATAGTTCGCAAATGGGGTAAATAAATTTCTCTTTTTAAAAAAAAAAAAATATATTCAAATTATGAAATCTTCTTTAGCTTTTAGTAAAATCTACATATTTTTTAAAAATAAAAAATTAAGAAAACATTCTCAAGAATAATAATTTTTTATTAGAAATAAAACTTATTAAAAAATAGAAATATTTTGAAATGTTTATTTTTAATGTTATTTATTATGTTGAAAATGAAAACCATAAATTTAATTTATTTTAAATTAAAAAATTAATTATTTATATTGATTAAATACATATTCAATATTAGTTATATTATATAACTAATAAATATAAAAATATTTTGTTATAATAAGTATAATTATAGCTCATCTTTAGGAGATATTTTTTTCTAGGTTAAAAAAAATATAAGATAACAAAGAGACAAACTTCAATCAATTCCTTCATTTGTAGTGGCAACATCTAGGATTAGAATAGAATTAAGAAAGGATGGAGGAGAAATCTACCAACCAAGTAGGCACATCCTTGACAATAGACTTAGCAATTGAATCAATTACCTTGTTAGCGATAAGGGTATACATGACTCGAGTTGAGTTGGGTTTTGGCCTAACCTAGTAGCTAACTTGATTTTAAATGGGTTTCAATTTTGCCTAAGCCAGGCATGACCCTGTTTGGTATGTTTAGTACCAAGCAGGATTGAGTTAGTATTGGGCGATGTAATTCTATTTTTTAAAATTTATTGTAGATATTATAAAATAACCTTTAAAAAAATAATTTTATACAAGTCTCTATAAAATTATATTTTGTCCTAAAAATATTAAAATTTTGATATAAATTTTTAGAAAAAATATTTTTTTTTATTTAAGCTACCAATGTGGGTCGAGCCACATTAGCCCTTAAGCTCGGCCTGGCCTAATTACATAGCTTAATCTAGCCTTTTTTTTTTCTTTTTTTTGTGTGCCTTGTTTAACCGAACTAGATTTGGCTAGAACTGAGTCTCCCAAGCTACCAAATATGGTGTATACCTCTAGTTAGCGGTCATAGGAATCCATATAGGAGAGAAGGAAGAGAACCACTCACTCAACTGAATAATATCGCAACAATAGCACAACTCCTCCCATCTGAACAAGTATCTCCATCGTTATTTCTAGTCACCAAAGCTTTACAATCCAACTCAAAATACACGTGTCCAAACATAGACTAAGAGCCATCAAAAATCCCTTTCTCAATGCAAAATCTTCGTTCATTAAAGTAGGGGAGGCAACACATGGAACCCCACATATCTCTAAAGCACACATCCTTTGTAGTTTTTGTTGTTAATGAACACTAACATTCCTTACATCTTGGAAAAAAAGTGTAATTTTTTTAAAATAAAAAATCATATAAGTTATATATCTTCCAAAGAAAAAAAGATAATTTACCCTCTAAAACTCTCTTCGTCTTGCTTATTATCTTTAATAGTTGCAAATGCCCATGGTTTTCTTTTTGGTCGAATAAATGCCCATGGTAAGATGGTACACCTTTAACTTTTTATTTTTAATTTGGGTTAATTTCTCTCTTCTCTTTTAAAAAATGTTAAAATTACACAGCTTTTTATTTTATTTCAAAAATACACCCTTCTTCTTCTAAAATCAAAATATGCACTACAGGCTTACCTCCTATGTAATAAAAAAAAAGTTAAAATTACACTTATTTTGACTAAAATATCTCTATAACTATTATATAATATAAAAAATATAAAATTATATTGATCAATATAAAATAGTAAATTTTTAAATTTATTAAATTGTAAAATCATTTGATAAAATAATAAATTTTTAAAAGCAAAGAAAATATCACAATGAAATATTTTAAGGTTAAATAATTAAAAGATAATAATTGAACTTAACGAATAACATTTGCATATAATATATATTGATAAATATAAGAACTACCATAAATTTAATAAATTAAGAGAACAAATTAAATTTATAACTTTTTACATAAATAAATTACATTGAAATAGAAGTTTAAAAATATATTTAAAATAAAAATAAATATTTTTTAAATATAATTTGGTATTTTTTGAATAATTATATATTTTTAAAATAAAGAGAATAATTGTATAATTTGAACATATATAAAACAATGAAAAGAAATATTAATTTATCCTCATAAAAATGGCACCCGACATTTTATTAATTTATGGTCAAAGCACACAATTAACGTTGACGATTGACAATAACACCGAGGCAGGATGGTAGCCTTCGGTGGGCTCTTTTATTGGTCCAAATCTTAGATGGTTTTCTTGTGGTCCAACAAGTGGAATGAGGCTAACCTAACCTATACCCTACTTTGATGGGCTTAGCCCACTGGTTCAGCTTGGTCTCTAGTCCAATTTTCAGCCCTTATATAATTATAGAAAGGAGAAATTTATCTTGTTTTAAATTGAGTGGCACAATTTTTGTAAAAAAAAAAGCATGTATGACATACTCTTTCAGAGAGTATTCATAATTTTATAACAATTACCAGATCAAGAATAAATGCGATAAAATAATTTTAAAAATTAAAATTAAAATCTTGAAAGGGAACTCGATTATAATATTTATTGAATCTTTTTATCTTTGTTAATAATAATTAAGAATTCTTTCAAATCAATTTACGCATCAACCAAAATTAAATCTTTTCGCACAATAGTTTAAAGGCGCACCCATGATATCAGTTTGATATACTCTTACGTACTAATTCCAAAAATTTGAAGTCAAGTAATTTTGATGACTGCTAGGTTCTATTCGTTATCATACAAATGACTATGCAATATTAAGCAATTTATGCTCAATATGAGGTGTGCAAGTTGAAACATCACTTCCAATTTTAGCGTTTTCGGACTTGGAAACCAAAGTGAACAAGGTTTGACTTCCTACTTGAATGTACCAAAAAATGTCAACAGCTTTCAATGGACCATAATTGCATTTCAAGAATCAAAATTGTAAGTTCCATGATCAAAATACACAATACAACATATTTTCTCACTTTTCTTAAAGATGACTGATAGAAAAACAGTAACACGAAAGGTGTGAAAATACCAGTCAAAACCCCTCCTCCACCCCTTGTCAAGTACATTTCAAGTGAAATTTGCTTCTGACATGCTAGATGTCTATTTACAATTGACCTTGACTACTTAACTTTGACCTAAAAATTTTTCCTTTTCTTTGGGCCCTATGCCCATATCACTGTACAACCTCCATTTCAAGTGGAATAAGTTTATTTCATAATTTGACAACTTTTTGACCATCATGAAGTAGAGATTGGTGATGAATAAGCTTCTGAGGATGATGAAGAGCTGTAGATCGGGAACAACATTTCTTTGAACCTTTTGATTTGCTTTGGATAGCTTCAATACCTTCCAATGCCTCCACTACATCCTTCATAGAAGGACGATGTTTGGGGTCAGGGTCTAGGCATTTGAGAGTAAGCTGAGCTGCTTGTAACGCTGCCTTGAGTGAATATTGGCCCTTTATCTTAGCATCCATTATGGTTTTCAACTTGCCTTTATTGGAGAGGCATGGCTTAACCCACTCAACCAGATTCTGCTTACCGTGTGGCCGCTTTGTATCAAGTGCTCTCAATCCTGTCAGCATTTCGAGCAGCACTACACCAAACCCATACACATCACTCTTCACATACAAGTGCCCTGTTCAATAACGGTACAATAGTCAATAGGTAGCGATGGAGAATCTTTTAGGTAGACTTGCTCAGTTTGTTGGAGACAAATAAATTAAATTAATCATGAATATATGTAGAAGACCCTTCATATAGTGTTATCTTAGTAATTTTACATTTTTTTGGGATCCTAGGTATCATAGAATAAGATATTAAAGTATATGATAGCATGGTATTTAAGTTTTGCATATTTGGTATAATGACAACTGTTGTCATAGAAATTATACAATTAGTATCTTATTAAAGTTAACAAAACTACTCCAATGTTACAAAATTCCTATAGTTAGATGGTATGAAATATTGTCCAAAATGGAATTATTCTAAACCTCCTGATATTTTAGATAACTTCAGTCATTTAAGAATATTATTATACCAATTACAGGAATCTTGAGTGTCTCTTGATATTTAAAATGCAAGATGAAGATGATGGTGTACAAACTTCTCTATATAAGTTATATGTGAGTTGTGCTAAAAAATATGTCAACATATCCATAATTTATTCGTTTTACTTTAAATTTTTTCACTAGCAAAAAATTAAATATTATGTAACACATTAGTGTGAACATATAGTTATTTGAACTTTGAATGATGTATAGATATATTATTTACCTGTTGCCATGTATTCTGGAGCAGCATAGCCATATGTGCCCATGATCCTGGTAGTCACATGTGATTCTCCCCCAGTAGGCCCCAACTTAGCCAAGCCGAAATCAGAAATTTTTGCATTGTCAAGAGAATCAATTTATCAATATGATCTGTGCAATCTAGCATATATGGATAGAAAGACCACTGATTTTATAATGGTGAAAAAAAATAAAATTAATGGATACGCTTCAGCTAATACTTTAGCCATCAAGAAGTTTCCATATATTTTTAGCGTAAGTTAGTAAAATAATTAAAGGAATATGAACGTGCTATTCATTCCTAGATGATACTACATTCGTAATAGTATGGCGACGACAGAAAAAGGATGACTAGCGAGAAATAAGCAACCCCATCGAGTAGTATATTTGAGGCCTTGAAATCTCTGTATATGATTTGCTTTTCTGAAGTGTGCAAGAAAGACAGGCCGTGAGCTGCATCAATAACTATTTTGAGTCGTGTGTTCCAAGAAAGTGGTTCTATGTTAGGATTCCCTGCTCAGAAACAAAAATAAAGAGAAAATTAAGGGCCTGTTTGAAATTATTTTTATTTTAATTTTTTCAAAATATATGTTTTTAAAAACAAATTTTTTAGAACAAAAAAATTAAAAAATCTATTTGAATCATTATTTTAAAAAGTAATTATTTTTTATTTTTTACCTAATTTTATAGAACAAAAATTACATAACACTTAAAAAGTGTTTTGAGTTTTTTGTTTTTGAAAACAAAATTTTATTTTTTTATTCTACAAAACACTTTGTTAAAAACACATTATCAAACAAATTTTTTTATTTTTTTGTTCTTAAAAACAAAAAAATTGTTCAACAGAATTAAATCCATAGCCATGCAATTTCTTTTCAATTCATGGCCATACAATTTCTTTTCAATTCATTTGAATTCAGTTCGTACTTCTGAAGAGATGATTCTCCAAGCTTCCCTTGGCCATGAACTCGTACACAAGGAGAAGCTCCTCATCCTCCCAACAGTAACCCAATAGCTTGACCAGGTTTGGGTGAGAAAGGCTTCCTAAAAAGTTCACTTCTGACTGCATTACAAAATCAACAGAAGCTGTTATTACAACTGTACTGAAGTTGTTTCCAAAGCCGAAAGTTCTGGGTTCGAATCTCAGTCGAAACCATAATTAACCAAAAGAGAACATATTACTGCTATGTCACTTAGACTAGCAGATTAAATGCAATGCAACAACTAAAATGACCAAATGCGACTACTTGTCTACGCTATTGATAAAGAATTTAGTTTTAACATGTCCTACAGCATTCAGTGCACTGGTTTGTCTGTCAACTGTGAACAAAAACTTAGTTGGTGAAAAAAGGAAAAAAAAAAGAAAAAAAAAAAAAAGAGAGATGAGAGTTCATCTGGTTTTTCAAGCCTTGTCAGGAATTTTTTCTTTTTAATAATTTCTTTCAGAATCTTCATTTTAAATCACGTTTCATTAATTCCTGAATTGGAGAAGAAAACCACACACACATATTCACTCAGACATAGCAAAGGTTTGTGACATCAACATCTTGATTATATTCAAGATTGGAGAGGGTTACATCAGTGTTATCTTCGTTGTATATTACTATCTTAATTCCTAAAAGCAAACATGCCATATGCCTATCCTATGAGATAAACTAAATTTAAACATAGAATAAATAACAGTAAAAAAAGAAAAAAAAAACAAAAAAGGTTGTGATAGGTTGGTGAAGATAGCGAAAGCATTCAGAAATTGTTAATATGGAAAGTAAAGGCTCGTTCTGTACTCATATTGAGTCAACATTCAACACTGTGGAAATTATCCCAACGAATCGAAAGATAGATGTCATTTGAGCGGGACCGAATGCATATTTTTTCTACTAAACTCCATGAGACCATGGCCATCTTTTAGAGTCAAATTCATTGGTTTATATATAAATTTCCCACCGAATAAGAAACGAGAAATCCATCCACACCACAACAGCTGTGGCTGCAAATTGGGTCAAGACGATGACAACCATGTTTAATACTAAGTTAAATTATTTTTTTTCCATATAATTTAACTTAATTTAAAATTTAGTCTCTATAATTTAAAATTTATAATTAAATCTTTAAAATTTTTAATTTAATCCCATTAAACCCTGATTAGCATGTCATTAAAATTTTATTAATATAGATTATTATATAACCATTTTGACACTTTGAATGCACAACTCAATCTAACTTATCTAACTCTTAACATCAATTATATATTGTTATGAATGTGAGTTCATTTCACTTAATTATTTATTTTTATTTCTTTTATATTATAAATTATATATATTTAAAATTGATAATTGACTATATTAACAAATTTCAAAGCACATTGAGGAAACTGTAAACATAGAAAAATTAAAAATTTATAAATTTATAAAAATGTAATTATAAAATTTTAAATTATAAGAATGAAATTAAAAGTTATATAAAACTATAAACAGAATAATTTAACCTTGCACTAGAATTCAAATTTCTAAATTATTTTGGGAACTTTGAGCTGAAAATCAAAGTAGAGGGAAGAATCAATCCTAAAAGTTGAAACTGAAGGTACCTGCCACTCTTGAAAGCCTTGCATACTCTCAGGGATGAGTTTTTTGATAGCGACCATCATTCCAGAGCCCGCTTTAGACGGCGAAAGCGTCTTCTCATCCAACCAACCTTTGTAAACTTTACCAAAACCACCCTCCCCGAGCAATGTGTCCGATTTGAAGTTCTTGGTGGCTGCTTTCAAATCCCCAAAACTGAACACCTTCAAGGAATTAGGCGTTTCTATAACAACTTGCCCATTTGAAGAGGCAATGGACTCGTCAACTCTTCCATTTGCAATCATCGAGAATTGGCTCTTTACTACAGTGCAATTTGTTGTAGAGGACTCTACGTTCTTACTCTCAGGACTCGCTGATCCTACAAACGAGACGATAACGAATTAACGGAAAATGGAATTTCAGCTTTTTTCTCTCGGGAATTACATCAAACAAGTAGAACCCCCGTTGGGTTCTGAACTAAATTTTCATGCCCATGATGACATCAACGAAATTATATATGGATACTGAAAACAAGACAATATGGAGTATTTAAATAAAATTTGAAGTGTCGTGTGTATGGTGCTTCGTGAGGAAAATGAAATCAAACCTGTAATTTACCTGAATAGTGAGGTCTATTGAGGCTAGTCTCTTGCTCATGGTGAGCGAGAGAACCGAAGCAGAGGCCCATATTAACTGAGTCAAAAGAATTAACATGAATTGGAGTGCCACTGCAATACCGGTAAATTGAAGCAGAAGCAGAAGAAACAAAGAAAGAAAATGGAAGAGTTTGAGAGAAAGAAGTGGGAGAAACTATGAAGCGTGCTTTCCTTCGCCGTTATATTAAAGTCAATTGTTTTTTCTCCCCGCAATTTTTTAAATTTTTTGCTGGTTGTATTATTTATACTATGTTTTCCCGTGTTGGACACGTGAATTTATTTGGTAGTTAAACTTACAGACCCCATTTGAACGCGAGGGTGTCTATCTACCGGTATCATTCTGCCGCTATTGCAACAGTCATCATCATTCATATATACAAAGGTCAACCACCGCGTTACACCGCTGGTCCCCAGTTTCTTTTCATATTCAGGCTTTTGAAAATGTGCTCAAGTCAACCAAGATTAGGGACCCAAAACATGCATAGCCACAAATACCTCATATCTTCGTTGTCAATTCGGTTTTCTTATTAAATGAGAATGTAATTTGGTAAAATTGTGCCAGTTTTAGAGAAAATAAAAAAAAAAGCACTGTAATTAATAGATTTGTTGTAATCACTAATAATAATTAAACTTCAACATTTTAATCGAGGGAACTTTATGTTATCGATTGAATTAGTTCTTACTAAAATTTTGAAAAAGGAGCTTGTCAGGAGTCCAAACTAACACCATGATTGGTATGCTGTTGGAAACGGAAAATGAAAAGAAAAAATGAGAAGAAATTTTTAATTTTATTTTATTTATTATTATTCAATCATTATTTAATACTATCTATCGATTATTATCTAATTATTAAAAGTAAAAGTATTATAATAATCTTTTATCTACAAAATTATTTTTTTATTTTTATATCTAACTTTTTACATACTAAATATATTATAAGACTAAAAACCTTTACGAAGTGAAATTTTTTTTTTCAAATCAATTATATATATATATATTTAAAAATCTCCTTGCACCTATCATCATTATCATTTTTTGTTAGGAAAACACAACTATCATGAGCTAAGTCAAAGATTTAAATATTGCCAAATTTTTAAGAGTTTTAAAGAAGATGAAACCTCTATACGGTAAAGTTCTTTTAAAATAGAAAGAGAATAATATAAAGAGTGAAAATATATATATATATATATATAATTCACTTCTTTTTTTCTCATTTACTTTCTCTTTTTTTTTTATATTTTTTTTATTTAAGAAGTATTTTCCAGTTTTAACTTTGAAACCTAATAAATTTGTTTGAGGCGGTCAAAGGCGGCCGGTACCATGTCTGGGTCAGTGAAGCCATTTCGGCTTTCTTTCTTTTTACTTTATTTGGGGTCTGAAAAAGCCACGAAATAGCCAGATGCAAAAGTAAATGGAAAATATCAAGGGAAGGGGTGACACGTGAAAGTGAAGACGACAAAACATTATACTTTACACGCCCAGTTTCTTTCTATATATATGACTCGGCTTCACCGACCAAAATTTTACGTGCATGGGCATTTGATTAATCCTAAGATTGACAGTTTTGAAGGCTTGTTGCTATATATAATTATAGCCGCTCGTGAGTGAGTAGGTCTAAGATAGAAATTGGAGGAGGAACAACGTGTTTTGTCATGTGGTCTTTTGCTTTTTGCTCACGAAATGAGTGCTGAATTTAACCAATATATATATATATATATTTCAGTTTCTTGTGTCGTGATTTTTGCCAAAGCTACCATGAGAACTGAGAACCAACAATATTCATAAGAATAGTGTATATATATATATATATATCTCTCTCTCTCTATATATATAGCTACTGCATATAGATTCTTTCTTATGATGATTCTGTGGCGGAGTCGACATATATATGTGGAGAAAGTTGAAATCCCTGAACATGAAAATCTTGGGCGTGCATACTTGGTTTTAATATATATATATATATATTAGATTTTTCAACTAAAAATAATAAGTGTATTGTTTCCATAAATATTATATGATTAAGTTTTTAAATTTTTTTTTACATATATTACACCTTTATCTGAAAATTTTAATAACAAAGGTATAAATTAACAACTACACCTAAATCTAATATGTTATATCTTCGTGAAATTCTTCTCTCTCCCTCGGTCCACCTCTGTTTCCTTGATGTCTTTAATTCATCACAGGATGGACTACCGCTTGATACACCCATACCAAGCTTGGATACAACCGCCATTGTAGAGTTGATAAAAATTTATTAAAATTAGAGTCTTAGATAATGAACTTTAAAATTAGATTTTTGATGTAATTTCTTATATTTTTATTGTTAGATTTTTTAATTAAAGTATAATAAATATATATTTTTTAATTAAAATATGATAAATATATAGTTTAATTTAAAAATTATATAATTATTTATAAAAATTTTATATTTATCATGTTTTAATTAAAGAATTTAATAATAAAAATATAAAAAATTATATATAAATTTTTTAAAATTTATTGTGATATTTATTAATTGGTTGTATCATTATTAGATGCAATGATGAATATTAGAATTTATCGATTAGTGGACTATATATGACGTATGACACATCTAATGCAGCAGTCACACTACATAATCCTCAAGCATATTAAAAAAAGAAAAAGGAAAAGAAAATCAATTAAGGTGGCGACCTTTTTGACTATGATGACGAAAGACAAAAAAGATAACTAACAACGTAAAATTTTTTAGTGGGATGTCTAAGAACATGGAACAAGAATGAAAGAGTTTCATGGTTCCGTACATTTATTAGAATTAGAGGAGTTAGTGGAAGTAATTCTTATATCTTTTTCAATCACCTTCACATACCCTTTGGAAATTTTCATGCTTTTGTTATAAGTTTTGCAAAACTACTTGAGTTTGTAACTACCCAATTCAAAATAAAAAGTTCGAATTTTTAAAATTTTTTATTGTAATTTTTGTAAATTAAAAAAAAAGATAAATACAAAATGTAAGAACTATATACTCTTTCTCTCTCTCTCTCTCTCTCTCTCTAACTTTATAAAAAATTTACAGACAGCATCCTTAAAAAATGTATACACTAATACAAAAAAGTCTCAAAATCTCAAACAATTCTGTAGTTATCCCCATAAATATTATGTGTCCTTAAGTTTTTGTTTAATAATTTAAATTTTTAAAATCAAACAATTTTGACATAGTATTAAAATCAATTTTCAGAAAAAAAAAATCAACAGTTCAATATTATATAGTCATTCTTTGAAATTGACAACATGTATTAGAGAAATGTATTTTATTTTTGGACCTTCATCAAACGACTTAAGGTTTTAAAAATTAAGTAGTTCTATAACAAAGAAAGTCCAAATTGACCATTAGAAGCAAAACTCAAGATTTCACAAATCTGGAACTTGCAAATAAAAATTTTGTTTGCTCTTTGAAGCTTAGAAACGTGGTAATTGTTGCATACAACATATATCTGTTTTTCAAAAGCTCTAGCTCTATGCCTTTCCTTGGACATTTTGCCTGAATCTCCTGTCTCACTTTGTCCGTACATGAATGGCTTCCTCTTCTTGTAGCCTTTTTCTCCCTTATTTGTTAGTGTTTGCCTAGATCCGTAAATGTTTCAAAAATGTTTTTATACCTGCCATGTTTTATATCGGATAAAAATAATGATATAAAATAATGCTTTAATAATAAAATATTCTCACCCTATAAGTTAAGTATTTAAAAAAAAATTTTAATAACTTAAATCATGTCAATCAATATTATCAGTGTTATATAGTAATATACAACATGACACACAATATGAAGTTAAAATATATAATATTAAAATATAATTTAAAACATCACATTATGATATGACTATGTTTATGTGTTAATATTTCATTTGAAAAAACAAAATCATTTATTAAATATTAAGGTTTATTAACGCTAGTCTCTTGTTCAAGGTTAAGTGTGAACCAAAGCAAAGCCCCATACCAATAAGACAACAAGAAGCCCAACTTGACCAAAATAATTAGCATAAGTTAGCTACCACTGCAATACTGGTAAGTTGAGAGAGAAGCCAAAAAGAGAGGAAAGTAAAAAAGAAAGAAAAAAAAAATTGAGAAGTGGGAGAAATAAGAAAGTGTCCTTGTTTATTTTATTATATTAAATTCAATTTTTTTTTTAAAATTTTTTGCTATTCAATAACATAATTATTTGTAACAATTATTAGTGACGAGAATTCACCCATCTCACCACATACAAGTCAACTTTTGTTTCATTTTTTTTTAATAAATAAAAGCTTGTAGGACATTGGAAGTTGGAAGTAATGGTTCCAACTTCCAATTAAATTTTTAAAAAAGAAATATCATTATTATTTTAGATCAATATTGGAAGTTGATTCTGACTTCTAATTAATTTTAAAAAAAAAACAAATACTAAATGTTGGAACCAATAGTTCTGATTTCTAGTGCTTTTTTTTTTTTAATTAGCTTGTCATGTTGACAAGATGCTAAAGTTGGATCATATGGGTCCGATATCAGTGTTGCAGGTTAAGTATAGTTTATATTGTATGTTTTGACCCTAACTTGTCAAAGGTATTTGTAATTGGATCCAAAATTTGGACCAAATTCCCTTTCCTTATGTTCTGCAACATTTTAAAGACATGAGGAGCAAACTTTCATTTTGCCTCTCTTCTTCAACTCATTTTTGGCATTTCATTTTCAATTGGTGCATGTTTTTTTTTTCTTTTATCATTTTGCTTTCATCATTTGCAATTTCCAAATTTGTAACTTCCAATTTTCTTTCTTTGATTTTGTTTGCTAAAAATACTCAACTCTTCTTTTTGACTTTCCTTTCTTGATCTATTATGGTTAGTGTAATTTTTTTATTTTATAAATGTTTATAAGTTAAATTATATATTTGTATTTATTTTTTTTGTCATTTTTTTGCATAATTTATTCATGTTATATTTTATTTTGGTTGCATTTAATTTATGGTTATATTTACTTAGTTCCCATTAATTTTTTTGTTATATTTATTTAGTATATAGATATATTTTTTTTTCTTATATTTATTTTGTTTATATTTAGTTTTTTTATATACTTATTATCTTTGCATTTATTTGTTTGTTATATTTATTTTTTCATTAATTTTTTTATGTTATATTGATTTTTTTTGCATTTATTTATTTGTTATATTGATTTTATTTTCATCATTTTTTGTTATATTTATTTTTTTTGTATTTTTTTTTGTTATATTTATTTTCATTACATTTATTTTTTTGCTATATTTATTAGGTTTGCAGTATTTTTTGTGTTACATTTATTTTCTTTACATTTATTTTTTTGTTATATTTATTATATTTGCATTTATTTTTCGGGTTGTATGTATTTTCTTTGCATTTTTTATTGTATTTTTTTTGCATTTATTTTTTTTATATTTATTTTGTTTGCAAATCATATTATAAGGAAAACTAATGACCAATAGGAGTGAACTTGTATACATATTTGTGAATGGATGAATTTATGATTACTTAGACGGTGTGAAATTTGAATATGCTAAAGTAAAGATAATGAGAGTTGATTCAAATATCATTTTCAAGAGATTGAAGCAGATAGTTAGGCAAAAGTTACAACTTTTCTTAAATTAGTTTGTATCTGAGTTAGCATATAGGTATACGGCGTCACTAAATGTAACACAGTATCAAGTGTGTAACTTAAAGAATAATTCTGATGTTCAGCAGCTGTGGCAAGTAAATTCATGGTTCCCATCCCAATGCATGTATCTCAATTAATCAAGTGGATCTCAACCTTGAATCGCAACTGTTGGAGGACCATATTACATACACACTTCCATTTACTAGTAATATACATGAACCAGTAGAACAAGCATCCCTGTTTAGTGTATATCTTGGAGATGTTCATCCATTTTATCCACAAGCCATTTGTGCTCAACAATATAACATCCCTCCCATGGACCACATGTTTCAACCAAGTTCATCCCATCAAGTAGTTAGCAATACTCTACTTTGGTCTACCATGATTGTGATAGAATATTTAATGGATGAATTTAAGGATGAGGATGAATGTAATTCTTCTTTGAATATTGATTATGATGATGATAATGAAGATAACAATGAGTTCAATGAGAAGAGTAACAATGGTGGAAATGATTCGATGAATCTTATGGTCAATGAAGCTATAAGTGAATATAACGACTCAACAATTGCCTTCTTCTTAAGGGTTAATACAAAAGTGACAAGTGGTGTGAACATCGTATTTTGTCCGAATATACTTCAAAAATAATGATCGAATTAAACTAATAAAAAAAATGAAAAAACAACAAGCAATAAGTCCTTTTAGCCTAAGAAGCTCAAAGGAAACAAAATCAAAGAAAAATAAAAAAAGAAGGAAAAAAAAGTAAAAACTTATTAAGTCAAAGTTAAAACAAAAAAAAGGAACAACCAAAGAGGGAATAACAGAAATTCGAAAAAATTAATTTAGGAGACTAGGAGAAGAAAAGGAAAAAAAAAGTAAAAGCTCATCAAGAAAGAGGGAGAAAAGTCTAAAAGCAAGTTAATTAAAAAAAATCATCATTAAAAAAAACAAAAAAATAAGTAAAAGAAAAAGATCATAAAAAATAAAAACAAAAAAAATCATAAAAAAGGGGTACTGCAAGAAAGAGAGAATATAAAAAAATAGTTACAAAAAATAATAATAATAAAAATAAAAATATAAGATTTTAAAACATAATTTAGGAGAGCCCAAATCAAAACCAAAAAAAAAAGAGAAGAGGGACGCCAACCCAAAGCTAAATCGAAATTGGACCAGAAAAAAGAAAGAAAGGCCCAAAGAGAATAGGCCCGTGTTGGTCAATCCATGAAGTCTCGGCCTCCAGCTTCTCTAACCTGAATAGGAACCCACTAACCCGAATGATGAGTCAGGAGCCCATGAAGCCGAAGGAGGAGGAAACCCTAGAGACTGGTCCCCCCTCTCTGCTCTGGCATCTTCTCACGCGATGTCTGCAAAGGCAAGACGACGCGATCATACCTGAGGGAAGCGTGAACATAAACGCTTGAATTAGTGGAGCAGAGGGGGGTACAGAGATGGGGGGACCATGTGGGATTGCTTATAAATGAGAGAAGAGGAGTTTTAGGGGGGATTTTTTCAGGAGGGAGAAATCAGAGAGACGAAAGGGCCAAGTGAAAATTGCTGCGGGATTTCTTTTTTCTTGGTTTGGGACTGAGAGATTCGGAGGAGTCAAGGGAGAAAAATCAGAGGGATGAAGGAGACCGAGGGGAAAGGGGTTTTTGATCGGGAAAAGAGGTGTAAAAGAGAATGGGGAGTTTTGTTTTTCGACCTTTGGTTTACTGGAGAGCAATCGAAGAAGACGTAGTAGGGGGGTTCCCTTTGAGGCTTTGATCATTGTCGGGTTACAGAAGGACAGCCTCAGGAGACGATAGAAGCGTGAAGAGGTAGAAAGAGGCTGGGTGTGTCTCGAAGGCGAGTGAAACACTTCGGATTTCAGTAAAGATACAAGTCCAATTTTCATTTTATCCCATTTCATTTTGCAATATAATTGGTCTTAGATAGCAGGAAATGCATTAATCTGATCTCTGTTATGCTTCTGATTGCCTTAATTCCAAATGGTTGGATTTACTCTTGCATTGCTGAATCATATTTTTCGTCTCTGGTTTTGTGTGTCGCCTCATTTCATTTTCGATATGTTATGTGTTTGATTTTCGATTGCTGGAGATTTTTGGTCTGGTTTATGTTCTATTGCTGTTTGTCTTGATTGCCGGGTTTATTCTAGATTGCTGAATCATATGTTTCATCGCTGGTCTTGAATCGCTGAACAATACATTATTGGTTTCATTCAACTGAGTAGCCCCTGGTTGGCCCCTGGTTTCATTCATCTGTGTTAGTTTAATCCTTATCCACCTTCCTAGACACATGTTGGGTTATCTAGGATAGGTGAATAATGCTTCAGTGGTTAGTATCATCCTCCATAAATTTAACTAATTGTTCGGCCCCATCACTATGTCATCTGGTTTCGCCTCTGCTTGCTGATAGTAGGTGTTTAGAATTTATTCATGGGGTGTACATAGTTAATGGGAAGGTAGCAACTGGGGCAGTTTAACGCAGGGGAAACTCATGTAATATTTCATTGATTAAAAAGCGCTATTTAGCCCAAACCAAAGTTCTGAGCCACTGTAATGATTATTCAGTATATGAAGGTGTTGAGCGTGAACTCATATAACGAATGCCTAGTATAGTATTAATCTGAAACAATGAATTTTGTGCTGTATGATTTGGCTTTGAAATGGTTTAAGCTGCTCTCTCAAATGTTTCACTGGGTTTCTGTTTGCTTAATAAATCAACGAGTTGGTGGAGCCAATGATGAAGTGCCCAAGCTCGCGATGCACTGGAGATGGTCCTCTATTTCTCAGCAGTAAGAAGGGGATAGAGTGTAATGTGTTTCATTTTTGATTCTATCAGCCCTGTAAATGTAATTGAGAGCAATATACTGGAATATAGCTGCACACCAAGCACACACTCTTACAAATTATTGGTTGTCCGCATTTTTTATCTTTTTCTTCTTTTTTATTATTTTTTTATTTCCTATTTTATTTTATTTTGTTTTACCTTATTAGGGCAGCCATGTGGGATTCTATATCCCCTCAGGCATCTAGACACAAATTAAAAGGCCATATGTGGCAATATAGCTTCCTTGATGCCTTTTGGATTTTGGGTTCATATTCCAATATTTTTGGGCTTCAACGGCCTCATTAAAAAAAAAAGAGCCCTTTTCAAAAAAAAAACAACAAAAACAAACTACAAAATAAAAATTAGAATAGGATTGAGTCCTAATAAAAGAAAAAGAGGAAAAAAGAAGATCATTTTGAGCCTTAAAGGTTTAACTGTTTCTAGAAATTCTTTTGTAAAAAGAAAATGTGTTATTATAAAATTTCAAGTGAACTTTGTTTGGACTTGGTCTTTAAAATAAGCAAAACAAGTAAAATAAGATAAGTAAGCAAAGGTGAAAAGGATTTTTAAAAAAATATAATAACAATAATAATATAGAACGATAATAAAAAAAGGGGATAATAAAAAAAAGGGGCAGAAGAAATCGAAGCAATAAAAAGGAAAAAGAAAAGATCAAAAAAAAAATTATTGAACAAAGTAAACAAGACCAAAAAAAAAAAAGGAAGGGGGAAGCAAATAAAACAAACAAAAGTGAAACAGAACAAAAAAACAAAAAATAATAAAATAAAACAAGATTAAAAAAATAACAACAAAATGCAAAAAATAAAAATAAAAAAAAATAAAAAACAAAAGGAACAATAACCAAAAGAAAAAAAAAAGAAAAGAAAACCTTTTAACCATCAAACAAAAACCAAAAATAAAACAATAAATTAAAGCGAAAAGAGGGAGGGAAAATTCTTTTTTTTTACTTACACATAAACATCATTTTGAAATAAATTAAAAAAAAAGAGAAAGAAAAAAAGATCCAAAAAAAAAAAATTCAACAAGAATTAAACAAAACAAGAAAAAAGACAAAAGGAATGATAAAAAAAAATAGGAGAGAAAAAAAATGAAAATGCAAGAAGATTAAAATTAAATTTAATTTTAACGAATCAAAGCACATCAACCCATTTCAAGCTTGCTTTATTTGTTAAAAGGAAAAAGTAATTTTTATCTTCTTAGCCTTTAAACCAAAAAAAAAAGAAAAAAACCAAAACAAAAACAAAAACAAAAATAAACAAAAATAAAAAAAACAAACAAAAACAAAAACAAAACAAACAAAAAAACAAACAAAAAAAAAAAGAAAAAAAAGCAAAACAAAAACAAAGAAAAAAAAACAACAAAACAAAACATCAGCTAAATACAATTTTTTCTCGAACTACGTAGACTTTGATCCCTTTCAAATGGTATGTAGGCTCTAGGCTTTCATCCTATGTCAAGTCTGCTTTTGTAAATAAAACGTTTTTCTTTTAATTTCATTCCTTTTCTTCTTATTTTAATTCTTGAATTTCTTTATGTTTTATTTTAATATTGATTTCCTTTCTTTTTCTACTTTTAATTTTATTTCCTTTAATTTCTTTATTCCTATTTTACATGTGATTTGTTAAGGAAAGTTAAAATAGAATTAAGGCAATTTTATTTTCGTACAACTAACTTAGGGTAACCATTCTTAAGAATGGGTGTAGTGGGATGCCTAACACCTTCCCCACTCACAACCGACTCTTGAATCCAAATCTGTTTCGTAAACCATCTTATTTTAAAAAAAAGGGTTTTTCCAAAGTTTTACCTTTTCAAAAAAATAAAATTTTGGTGGCGACTCCTGGACCTACCTATTATTACACATATTCCAATTTCGATTTCGGTTCTTGATTGTCTCTAGTTTCACTAAATTTCTTTTTTTTAAGGTGCCACACGGTCGCATTTTCGGGTGTGACAGTTTGGTGACTCCACTGGGGATTTCTTTGAGAGTCAAGCCCAATTTAAGTTAGCTGTGCAAAATATTATGGCCTTATCTTATTTTGATTCTCCTTTTGTTTGTTGTTTGCCTCACGTGGTTAGGGTAGATAACATGTCTTTCACATGCTTGTCTTATACGTTTTATTTTCTTGTCTATGTACATAACAAGTGTTAGGATAGATAACATGAGGAAGAAACCTTAGGGTAGACTACCATATTTGTATATTTTACCTCTTATTTCTGTCTGTATATATGTTTCTTTGTCTTTTATTCTATCAATCTGCCTAGCAGATGAGGGTTGGGTAGTTCATAGGATGAAAAGGTGAATGCCCTCCTCACCCACGTCACGGACACAAAATTTTCGCACACGTTATGGGCCCTATACCCGGGTCTGAGTGTTCCTTAGGTTAGTAGAGGTTTATATTGATTTTCCTGTGAAGCCCTGTGCTTCCTGAGGTTATCATGAAGACCTCGCCTAAATTGTACCTTGTTATATGAATTGGACCTGTGTAGGATCTTTGTTCTCTCAAGGTTGAGTTTATATAATGAGATTCTCATCTCTCGGTGAGGGCAATTTAGGGACCAACGTCTTAGGAGTCATAGACTTACCTTGAAAAACGCACTGATAACTGAGCCATAGATGCTCCCTAAATAGGTAGAGCCAGACTTCTATAAACCAATACTTACAACCTAGGATCTACCCATATTAGGACAAAGGAGGGTTCTTTCAATTGTTTATACATCACATCCATGCATCCAATGATATCTATAGGAAAAGTGACACATCGTCACTGTTTGCTGGAGTAGTTAATGAGCCATTATGGCACAGTTAGATGTGCCTTGACTACGATGAAAGTGCGCATTGGCTAAACCGACCCTTACCTAGTAGGTTTTCGACCCCGAAAAGGCCATAACCACATTCCTTATAATCCCACAAAAAGGGAACTCATTCAGCGCACATTTATTTTCTCCATATATTCATAACATACAATAAAAAGGAGGTAAGATAAGCTAAACAACGCCTAATCTATTCTTATTAAAACAAATCTCCACGAAAAAACGAATTTCCAATAGAAAATGAGTACGTTCAAAATTTGGAATGAATAGAAAACCCGTAGATTTTATATCACCAATGTGCAGATGTGATATCTCGACTAGAGATTTGAATCTTTTTAAGGCATCAAATCGTGTAGAAGAGTGTATTTCTCTCGATTTAATTGCCGCCCCTTATCTTTTATAGAGCAATAGGTTCCTCAAGAAAGAGTGCAACGTTTTCTATTACTTCTCATGTCGAGATATTACAACCAAAGTCATAGTATGAATGTTAGTGGATCGTTATATTAACTTGCTGAACATCTCAATGTCAATTACGTAGGGAGTTGTTCCTTTTTAAATTGATCCTCACACCTTTATTCTCTATGGGATAATAAGTTCCTTGAGAATTGGGCAAGTTTTTAAGTTAACAGTAATGATACACCAATTAACGAGTTTTGAATATCTTTGAAACAGTGAGCGATTATTCGAGTTGATTGGCATAATAGTGGTAATGGAACCTTTGGGCAATGGGCGATATCTAGATTCGAGGCAGACTGGCTTAGTTGCAATAGGAGTAAAGCTTAAAATTAAGGTAGAAGCTGAATCAGTCAAAAGTTTAATTGTCTTAAGTGGGAAATTGAATGGAAGGCATATCCGAGATTTTCGAAGGGATTATAGGGATATTCTAGACTTGTTACGAATACCAGTCCAGCCAGAAGTGCTTTCCACCTTGGCCCAATGTTGGGATAGCTCACTAAGATGTTTCACATTCTCTACGTTCCAGATTACACCTACTCTAGAAGAATATGGGAGCTTCATGAATGCACCTATGGGAAGGGATGCTTCAGTTTATTACTATCCTAGGCATTTGCCATCAAAGCGTATAATGGCTCAAATCTTAGGGGAAGATCCTAGTAGGGTTCAACTTCATTAGAGAGGACAGACTGAAGGTCTTTCAAGGAAGTATGTGGAAAGGTGTTTGGAGATCTTAGCTGAAAAGGAAGATTGGGTGACTTTTAAGAGGGTCCTCCCTTTAGCCATATATGGAGTAGTGTTATTTCCATCGGCCGTGGGACTAATTGATTTGGCAGCTGTGAGTGTTCTATGGATGGTGGAAAATCACCGCCTAAATCCGGCGCCCGCAGTTTTAACAGAAACGCTCCTGACATTGAGTTTTTGTCAACTAGAAAATGGAGGGAAATTGAAGTGTTGCTTACAACTCCTCACAGTTTGGATGTTCAATCATATTTATGGGAGGAAGTATCAATTGGGTCAACGACATGACACCATACACCACCCGATTAGGGATTTTCTTAATTGTGAAGGTTCTATCCTGTCGTCTTCAAAAATGACTCGTGATGATTGGGCTCAATCCCTTGGTTAGTTAGACGAAAACACGGTCTAGTAGAAGTTGGCTTGGTGGGAAAGTGAAGAAATCATATACTGTTGCGGAGAATTCCTGAATGTACCTCTCATAAGCCCTCGAGGATGTATCAATTACAACCCATCGATTGTTCATCAATAGTTTGCATATAAACAAGACATTCCATCTGAAGAAGCAACGCAGTTGGTTCACTTCTATCATAATAATTCGGAAGCTAAGACGCTTTGTCAAAAAATAAGAAATGCGTGGAGCCGAGTGATATGCAAAGGGAAATGTGAATTAGGCAAGCGAATTGTAGTTACAACTAAAGAATATCAAGAGTGGTTGAAGGAGAGAACAAAAGGGGCTAATCCTTCTTTTGGACCAATAGATCCTATGCTCGGCAACGACCTGCGTGCGATTGATGAACAATTAGCAAGGCAAGTCGAAGAGAAAAAGGAAAGATTGAAGGGTTTAGAAGAAAAAAGACAAGAACGCCTGAGGAGTTTGAACTAGATAAGAAGTGAATGTGCAGTATTACGAGCAGAGGCAGACAGGGCAAAAAGATATAAAGGAAGTATGGGGACTGTCGAGATGAAAAGGCTGAAGGAAGAAAATATAAGATTAAAAAATACAATCAAGGAAGCTCAACAACGAGTGACCAAAAATGAAAAGAAAATATATATTGTGGTAGGGCTTAGTTGATGAAGGTCCTTAAAGAAAAGGACGTACTAGAGAGGCAAATGCAGAAAATTGAATCTAGTGGGACTAGATATGAACTGGATATGCTAGCCAAGAAATTGGAATAGAAAATGAATGAAATATCCCTCATTAGAAGTGATAACGCTATAGTAGTGCAAAACCTGGTGGAACAACTTAATCAGCAAGCTGAGATGATTGAGACGTGGAAGACACTCCATGCAGAGCAAGCCACAGAAAAAGAAAGGTTCCGGTCCTGGTTCAGAAAATTAATTCTCTTAGCTGATGAAATCCTCCCTAGTTTCACAAGCACATTGAAAGCAGCTGAAGGTTTAACTAATCTGTTGAGTACGCCCAAGGAAATGACATAGTTCTTTATGTTATGTAATGACATTGTAAATGAGTTGAAATACCTTAATAGTTGTTAGGTTTCAAAGAATACTGATGTAATGTATCACTTAGCACTTTGATATGAAACACAAGGATTGTATTCTCTTTATGATTTGGAAATAGCAGATGAATACAAAGACCTGATCGTGTAGGGGTTTTAACTCCCTTTTGTGTCAAGTGTCAACTTTGATATTCTTACATGGGTTAATAAAATCCTTTAAGAATCAGAGGGCCCGAAGTTCCTTTACCAATTATGTCAAAATAGTTAATCTAAATAAAATATATATATGTATATTAATGACGATAATAATAAAATAAGAGGAGGACTTTTCAATATCACTAAATTTGTCTTCTCTTTACAGAAAAAAGAATAGTAAGGGTCTAATAAAAGAAGACAATATTGCACCTCCGAAACACATCCCATCTAACCAGACTCGTCCCATTAAGATATATGACACGAGTTCAAGAGCTAGGCTTATGGAGGAACATCAAAGGGAGGGCAGTTAGAGAGTTGAGGAGGACACAGTCGCATTGAATAATTGCATTACAACCATGGAGAACCAGATGGCTCAAATAAGTGAGATGATGAAGATGCTGTTAGAGACCTTCAAAGGAAAAAGCATTAATAACTCCTGTGAACACCGTATTTTGTCTAGGCAGTCTTCCAAAATAATAATAAAAATTAAAAAATTATATATAAAAATAAATAAATAAATAAATCAAAAAAAAACCTTTTAGTTTAACAAGTAAAAGCCTGTTATTTTTTTATTTATTTAAAAAAAATGAAATGAGAATGAAAAGAAAAGGAAAAGCAAAAATCAAGAGAGACTAGAGAAATAAAAGGAAAAATTAAAAATAAAAATAAAAGGCTAAAAGCAGATAAAGCAAAAAGAAAAATTTAAAGAAAACAAAACTTCAAAAAAATTAGATTACAAAAAATGTCCACTTCCAGAGTCCAAAATGATAAACAAAAAAAAACTAAAATACAAAACTAAACTAGATTTGGGCCCATAAGAAAAGAAGGATGGGCTGTCTCGCTGGACCTCTGATGTCCCTAACCCATTAGCCCGAAATGAAAGAAGCAGAATCCAGGCCCATTTTTTTTAGCCCAGCTTCTTTGCCCCCTAACCCGAATGGCCAGCTGAAACCTGAGGCAGGGAAAAAGAAACCCTAAACGCTCTCTGGTCCCTCTTTTTTGCTCTGGCTCTTCCGTAGGCGTTTTCGGATGGAGTGTACGAAAGGTGAGTGCTAGCACCAGAAATGGATGGAGCAGAGGAGCACGATGAACCGGTACGGGGAGGAGCAGAGGGGCGAGATGCGCGAACGAAAGTGGAGACCACTCTCAGATTCATTATAAATAGGGTAGGCTATTCAGGATTCGGGGTGATTTTCGGGGGGAGAGAGGGAGGTTTTTTTTTTCCTTTTTCTTTTCGGAGGGAATTCGAGGAGAGACGGAGCGAATATTGTGAGAGATTTCATCCCGCGAAAAGTCGAGCGAGGAATTTGAGAGGAGAAAGGGTTCTCTTCGGAAAGGGATTAGGGGTAGCCGAGGGGAGACCAACAGGAGAATCGAGAGTTTTCAGAGGAGACGGGAGAGGGGCGACGGTTAGGAGATCGAGAGCAGGTAGCAGTGGCGTTCTGACTTAAGAAGGACTCATTTGATCCCTTAAGCTCCAAAGGTATATCTCCTCCGTCCTTTCATTTATCTCGAGATTTAGGGATGTGAGCATGTTTTGATTATGGGTATTGGGTGCTGATCATTCGAGTTTCTGGATAACCTATTTTGTTCATTTTTTTTTTACTTTTCTTTTCTTTCTGTTCTTCCTTCTTTTGCTGTATGATCTCGTCCTCTTTAGGCTGTAAGCATGTTAATGTATACTGTGTTGAGATATTAAAGGGCAAGTCCATTCAGCTGTTAGATTAAAATAATGAAATGGAATTCTGCAATTGCTTAAGATTTTCGCTTAAGTAAACAGTTTCTGATAATGGAATTTTTGAATGAATGTTAATGCAGCTATTTCATCTCGTGGAGGTTTGGGGTAGCCAAACTTTCTTAGATTTATCGTTAGGCAAATTTTACTTGGCTTGTCCTCTTTGCTGCCCTGTTTATTATTGTCGACAGTGGGTAGGGAATGGAAATGAGCCTCTGATCCCTATCCCATTTACTGCATGTTCTTCCTAATGATGAACCTTGCTACTGTGTTATTTTGGCTTTTATTTTCTTTCTCTGGTTCATCCATGCTTGCTGTTCCGACATGCCCATGTAGTGTTATGTGCAAGGCTTATTTCTTGAAGCAAGAGGGAGGCTCTGTGATTTAATCCAAGGACGTGTCACAATGAGTCCGTAGCTTGCGTATATGTATATATTTTTGTTTCTTTTTTTTTTTTACTTTTCGCTCCTTTCCACGCTGTACTGTAAATGCACTCAAGAATGATGTAATGGCTCTGATTGGATTGGACACCTAGCACACACATCAAGCTATTATTTCGATTTGTATTTTTAGATAATGCTGTGTGGGATTTCATATCCCCCTAAGCAACCAGGGACAGACCAAAAGGCCATGTGTGGCAATAAGCCTCCATGATGCCTTTTGGGCTTTGGATAGATTTAATATTTTTTGGGCTCCAATAGCACCATTCAAAAGATTGCAAAAGAGATTAAAAAAAAAATGTTTTGGGCTCCTAGCCCTATTCAAAAGTATTCCAAAAAATGCTTTTGGGCTCCAATGGCCCCATTCCAAAGATTGCAAAAGGAAAAAAAGTTTTGGGCTCTTAGCCCTATTCAAAAGCATTCCAAAAATGTTTCGGGCCCCAATAGCCCCATTCAAAAGAATGCAAAAGAGAAAAAGGGAAAGGGAAATAAAAGTAAGAATAACAAAAGTAAATAGATAGAGCAAAATGAAACCAAAGCAAAAAATAAACAATAGAAAACAATAGGAAAAAAACGAGATTGAAATAATAATGAAAAATTAAAAAAAAATCAAAAGGAAAAAATGAAATGAAATTAAAAAAAATACACCAAAAAGAAAAAAGGAAAAAAGAAAACACCAAAAAGAAGAAAACAAAGAAACGCAAAATTCAGAGGGAACACAAATTAAAGAAGAAAATAAAATATGCTAAAGAAAAAAGGTAAACAAAAAGAAGGGAGAGAAAGGAAGAAAAAAATAACAAAAATTAAACCAAATAAAAAAAAGTATCTAGAAAACGAGGAAAAATAATAAAATAAAATAACAAAAGATTAATAACTCAAAAACAAAACTTTAAAAAAAAAGAAAAAAGAAAAAAGAAAAAAAAAGAAGCAAAAAGCAAAAAAAAAAAAAAAACGAAAAGAGGAGAACAATATAATAATAAAAATAAAAATAATCAAAAAAGTTCAAAACAAAAACCAAAATAGAATTGGAAAAAAGGAAAATCAAAGTGAAAGAAGGAAAAAAATAATAATAAAAAAAATGAAAAAGGAAAATAAAAACAAAAAACAAAAAAATTAAAACGAGGGATAATAAAAACAAAAATTGAATGAAAACGGTAAAAAAAAATGAAAATGATAAAAAAAAAGAAGAGAGAAAATTTGAAAAGACAAAGGAAAGTAAAATTATTTTTACTTTTGGCAAATTAAAACACAATCAACCAATTTCAAAATCGTTTTATTTGTTAAAAGAAAAAGTAAGTTTTAATTTCTTAGTCTTTTCGAAAAACAAAAAAAAATAAATAAATAAAAACAAACAAACAAACAAATTAAAAAAAAATAATTAAAAAGAATGGAAAGTTAACAAAAAAAATACAAGACAAAACAAAAGAAAACAAAAACACAAAACAACAAAACCCAAATATAATTTCAATCGAACTACGTGGACTTTGATCCCTTCCATAGGGTACGTAGGCCCTAGGCTTTCATCCTAGGTCAAGTCCGCCCTTGTAAATAAATATTCTTCTTTTAATTTCATCCATTTCTTTATTATTCTTGAATTTCTTCATGTCTTATTTTAAATATTGATTTTCTCTCTTTTTCTACCTTTAACTTTATTTCCTTCTGATTTCTTTACTCCTGTTTCACATGTGATTTGTTAGGGAGAATTGAAATAGAATTTAGACCATTTTATTTTTGCACGACTAACTTAGGGTAACCGTTCTTAGTAACGGGTGTAGTGAGGTGCCTAACACCTTCCCCACTCACAACTGACTCCCGAATTCATTTTCTGGTTCGTAGACCATTTTCCAAAATAAAAAGGCTTTTCTAAAGTTTTGCCTTTTAAAATTTAAAATTTTGGTGTTGACTCCTGAACCCTATCTATTTACTCATATTTTAATTTTAAATTTTGATTTTCGATTTCACGAATTTTTCGAATTTTTCTGTTATAGGCGCCACGCGGTCACATTGTTGGGTGTGACAGTTTGGCGACTCCACTGGGGAATGCTTGAGAGTCAAGCCCAATTTAAGTTTGTTGTGCAAAATATTATGGCCTTCTTTTATTTCTATTCTCTCTTTTATTTGTTGTTTGCCTTATATGATTAGGATAGATAATATGTCTTCCACATGCTTGCTGTATATGCCTTATTTTCTTGATTGCATGCATTGTATATGTTAGGTTAGACAATATGTGGGAAAAACCTTAGGATAAATGACCATGTTTTTATATCTTACTTCTTATTTTTGTATATATGTGTTTCTGTCTCTTATTCTGTTTTTGTCTTTTACTCTGTCAATCTGCTTAGCAGATGAGGGTGGGTAGTCCATAGGATAAAGAGGCAAATGCCCTCCTCACACACATCACGAACACAAAATTCTCACACATGTTATGGGCCCTATACCCGGGTCTGAGTGTTCCTAGGTTAGTAAAGGTTTATATTGATTTCCTTGTGAGGCCTTGTGCTTCCTGAGGCTATCATGAAGACCTTGCCTAAATTGTGCCTTGTTATATGGATTGGACCTGTGTAGGATCTTTTTTTTTTCCTCTCAAGGTTGAGTTCATATAATAAGATCCTCATCTCACGGTGAGGGCAATTTGGGGACCAGTGATTAGGGGTTATAGATCCACCATAAAAACTTGCACCGATAGTCAAGCCATAGATACCTCCAAAATAGGTAGAGCCAAACTTCTATGAACCAATACTCCCAACCTAGGATTTATCCATATTAGGGCAAAGGAGGGTGCTTCCAATCGCTTATAAATCACATCCATGCATCCCAGAATATCCATAGGGAAAGTGACACATTGTCGCTATTTACTGGAATAATTAATGATATGTCGTTGCACAATAGGACATACATTGATTATGATGAAAGTACGCATTAGCTAAACCAACCCTTACCTAGTGGGTTTCCGACCCCAGAAAGGCCATAATCGCATTCCTTAATCCCACAAAAGGGAGCTCATTTAGCATACATTCATTCTCTTCACATATTCATAACATACAATAAAAGGAGGTAAGATAAGCTAATAAACGATACCCAATCTATTTCCATTAAAACAAACCTCCGCAAAACGACGAATTTTCGATAAAAGCAAGTACGTTCAGAATTTTGGATGATTATAAAATCCACGGGTTTTGCATCACCGATGGGCAGATGTAATGGCTTGACTAGAGATTTGAATCATTTTAAGGCATAAAATCGTGTAGAAGGGCATACTTCTCTCGGTTTAATTGCTACCTCTTATCTTTTATGGAGCAATAGGTTTCTCAAGAAAGAGTGCAACATTTTCTATTACTTCTCATGTCAAGGTATTACATCCGAAGTCACAATATGATTGTTAGTGGATCGTTATATTAACTTGCTGAACACCTCGGTGTCAATTATGTAGGGAGTTATTCCTTCTTAAATTGATCTTCACGCCTTTATCCTCTATGGGATAATAAATTCCTTGAGGATTGGGCAAGTTGTCAAGTTAACAATAATGATACACCAACTAACGAGTTTTGAACATTTTTGAAACAGTAGACGATTATCCAGATTGAGTGGCATAATATTAGTAATGGAACCTTTGGGCAATGGACGATATTTAGACTCGAGGCAGACTGGCTTAGTTGCAACGGGAGTAAAGCTTAAAATTAAGGCGGAAGCTGAATTAGTCGAAAGTTTAATCGCTTTGAGTGGGAAGTTGAATGGAAGGCATATCCGAGATTTTCGAAGGGATTATGGGGATATTCTAGACTTGCTACGAATACCAGTCCAGCCAGAAGCACTTTCCGCCTTGGCCTAGTATTGGGATAGCTCACTAAGGTGTTTCACCTTCCCTACGTTCCAGATTACGCCCACTCTAGAGGAATATGGGAGCTTCATGAATGCACCTGTAAGAAAAGATACTTCAGTTTATTACTATCCTGGACATTTGCCATCGAAGTGCACAGTGGCTCAAATCTTAGGGGAAGATCCTAGTAAGGTCCAACTTCATCAGAGAGGACAGACTGAAGATCTTTCAAGGAAATATGTGGAAAAGCGTTTGAAGATCTTAGCTGAAAAGGAAGATTGGGTGACTTTTAAGAGGGTTCTTGCTTTAGCCATATATGGAGTAGTGTTGTTTCCATCGGCCGTGGGAATAATTGATTTAGCGGCCGTGAGTGTCCTATGGATGGTAGAAAACCACCGCGTAAATCCAGTGCCCGCAGTTTTAGCAGAAACGTTCCTAACGTTGAGTTTTTGTTAACTAGAAAAAGGAGTGAAGTTAAAGTGTTTCTTACAGCTCCTCACAGTTTGGGTGTTCAATCATGTTTATGGGAGGAAGTATCAATTGGGTCAACGACATGACACCATCCATCACCCGGTTAGGGATTTCCTTAATCGTGAAGGTTCTGCTCTGTCGTCCTCAAGAATGACTCATGATGATTGGGCTCAGTCCCTTGGTCAGTTAGACAAAAACACAGTCTGGTGGAAGCTTACTTGGTGGGAAAGCGAAGAAATTATATACTGTTGTGGAGAATTCCTGAATGTACCTCTCATAAGCCCTTGGGGATGTATCAATTACAACCCATCGATTATTCATCAACAATTTGCATACGAGCAAGACATTCCATCTGAAGAGGCAACGCGATTGGTTCACTTCTATCATAATGACTCGGAAGCTAAGACACTTTGTCAAAAAATAAAGAATGCGTGGAACCAAGTGATATGTAAAGGGAAATGTGAACTGGGCAAGCGAATTGTAGCTGCAACTAAAGAATATCAAGAGTGGTTGAAGGATAGAACAAAAAGGGCTAATCCTTCTTTTGGACCGAAGGATCCCATGCTCGGCAACGATCTGCATGCAATTGATGAACAGTTAGCACGGCAAGTCAAAGAGAAAAAGGAAAAATTGAAGGGTTTAGAGGAAAAAAGACAAGAACGCCTGAGGAGTTTAAACTAGATGAGAAATGAATGTGCGGTGTTGCGAGCAGAGGCAGTTAGGGTGAAGAGATATAAAGGAAGTATGGGGACTGTCGAGGTGAAAAGGCTGAAAGAAGAAAATACAAGATTAAAAAATACGATTGAAGAAGCTCAACAACGAGTGACCGAAAATGAGAAGAAGATATGTATTGGTAAGGCTCAGTTGATGAAGGTCCTTAAAGAAAAGGATGTACTAGAGAGGCAAATGCAGAAACTTGAATCTGGTGGGACTAGACATGAACTGAATATGCTGGCAAAGAAATTGGAACAGAAAATAAATGAAATATCCCTCATTAGAAGTGATAATGCTACAGTGGTGCAAAACTTGGTCGAACAACTTAATCAGCAAGCCGAGACAATGGAGACGTGGAAGACACTCCATGCAGAGCAAGCCGCAGAAAAAGAAAGGTTCCAGTCCTGGTTCAGAAAATTGATGCTCTTGGCTGATGAGATCCTCCCTAGTTTCACAAGCACGCTGAAAGCAGCTGAAGGTTTAACTAACCCACTAAGTACACCAAAGGAAATGACAGAGTTTTTTATGTTATGCAATGACATTGTAAATGAGTTGAAATACCTCAATAGTTGTTAAGTTTCAAAGAATGTGGATGTAATGTATCCCTTAACACTGTGGCTTGAAAAGCAAGAATTGTATGTTCCTTCTGATTTAGATGTGTCTCAAATGAATACAAAGACCTGAGCGTGTAGGATCTTTAATTCCCTCTTGTGTCAAGTGTCAACTTTGATATTCTTATATGGGTTAATAAAATCCTTTAAGTATCAGAGGGCCCGATGTTCCTTTGCCAAATTATGCTAAAACGGTTAATCTAAATTAAAATTAAATATACGTATATTAATGGCGATAATAATAAAACAAGAGAAGTATTTTTCAATATCACTAAATCTCTTTTCTCTTTACAGAAAAAGAGTAGTAAGGGTCAAATACAGAAAGACAATATTGCGCCTCCGAAACGTGTCCCATCTAACCAGACTCGTCCCACTAGGATATACGACACGCGTTCAAGAGCTAGGCTTATGGAGGAACATCAAAGGGAAGGCAGTCAGAGGGCTGAGGAGGATACAGTCACACTGAATAATCGAATCACAACCATGGAAAATCAGATGGCTCAAATGAGCGAAATGATGAAGATGTTATTGGAAGCCTTCAAAGGAAAAGGCATTGATAACTCCCCTAGTGCCTCTAGTCATCCACTCGTTGCTGCGCAAGTGGGGGGGAGTTCACCTGGAGTGGTTATAACTGAGGCACAATCTAATCGAGCGTCGGGTCCTGGGTTGCAGCAGAAGAGTACGCAAGAGACTCCTATGATGGCAGCTGATAAACAGTTTCTCCACAATGAGGCAAAAGATATGCAAGAGTTCCCTAGATATGATGACACATACACCTTCCAGATTCCTACGATAGATGACAAAGGGAAAAATAATGATGCCAAGGAGGATTGGGAAAGAGAATTGGGGGAAGTCAGGGACCAACTGCGTGATTTACAAGGTCCAACCACATGGGGGTCACTGGATATAGAAGAATTGTGCCTAACTCCCGGAGTGCCCATTCCAAAGAAGTTCAAAGTTCCCAACTTCGATAAGTATGATGGCTCCGGCAACCCAATCTATCACCTTAAGTCATACTGCACAAAAATGACTGTTTGGTCGAGGGACGAAAGGTTCCTGATAAATTTCTTCCCAGAGAGTTTGACTGGGTCTGCTTTACTATGGTATATGCAATTAGACCATTCCAAAATTCGCAAGTGGAGAGATCTCACCAATACTTTTATGAAGCAATACAAGTTCAACTTTGACACCGCTCCAACTAGGGAGCAGCTGAAAAGAATGAGTAAAAAGCCAACTGAGTCGTTCAAAGAGTATGCCCACAGATGGAGACTAATGGCTTCTCAAGTTTAGCCTCTGATGATTGGGTCCGAATTCTGCTCATATTTTATTCGGACACTATCCGATCCGTTTTACAAGATCATGTTGGGAACTCACGTTACTGACTTTGCTGACTTAATCGAGGTTGGGGAGAGAATTGATGCAGACATCCGAGACAGAAAGCTTTCATCCCCTTTGATGGAAGGCGGATTCAGGAAGGGTCAAGGTATGAAGAAGAAAGAGGGGGAGGTAAGCTACGTTCAACCTACAAGACCATTCCAGCCCCAACCTGTGTCCTACCAGATTGGTAGAGGAGGCGAAGGCCAAAATCAATATAGACCAGTTATGAATGGACCTAGGCAACAAGAGAGGGGAGTTAATGTGCGGCCAAAGGACAATCGCCCGTGGCCTAATTTCAGCTCAATCAATGTGGAGTTGTACCAGAAATTGGTAGAAGCAAAACTTATAGGGCCACGGTATGTGAAGGCATTGCAACCACCGTACCCAACTTAGTATAACCCCAATGTCTCTTGTGAGTATCATATGGGAGTCTCGGGACACTTAATTGAGAATTGCACAACTTTCAAGAAGAACGTGTTGAATTTGATCGAGTCCAACCATATCCAGCTTAAGTCCAGAGAAAATTCAACAATAGCTACCAATCCCCTGCCTAGTCATGAACGACAAGTGAACGCCATCGAAAATGAGTCAAAATTTTCTAAGAGCCTCGATGCCATTGAGTTACCCTTGAAGACTCTGGTAGTCAACCTCCGATTAGCTGGGTATATGTTAGAATTGCCATAAGAAGAGTACGTCACTGGACCGCAGACCATATTTTGTGATTACCACCAACAAAATACAGATCATGACATCAAGAACTGTGTAAAGTTCCGGAAGGCATTGAAAGAATTGATGATCTTAGGTATGGTGGTTGTGGGAAAGCCTGAAGAAGAAATTTGTGTAACAAATGAGAAATATGTTAATATTGTCATCCCTACTAAACAGTTGAGAACAATTACTTTGACAGTCGACGAGCCTTCTCCGATAACAGTCCCTTTCATTCCAAAATAATCGCCAGTGATTATTAACATGCCAGCCCCTTTTCCATATGAAAGTGACCGGGCTGTACCTTAGAGATATAAGGAGAGTGTCGAGCTACCCTCGCATCAAACAGTGATCGCCAAAGCGGAAGGAGAACCCGTCACCAACATAACTGAGGATAGGAGGGTCACCCAAAGTGGTAGGGTCTATGCCCCTACAAATGCGGACCAATGCCTAAAAGGAAAGGGCATTGATGCTAATGATCAGAGAGAGGAAAGAGAAGATGGCACTGACAAAGAATTCTTAAAGATCATGAAGCAGAGTGAATACAATGTAGTGGAACAATTGAAGAAGACCCCAGCTCGAATTTCAATGTGGTCCTTAGTCATGAGCTCGGAGGTGCATCGCCGGGCTCTGCAAAAAGTTCTGGAGGAAGCATTTATGTGACCTGATGTTACCCCAGAAAAGGTCGCTAGTGTGATGAATATTGTTAAGACCACCTCTGCCATCTCATTCTCCGAAGAAGAAATTGTGGGGACGTCTGCTAACCAGCCTAAGGCCTTGCACATAACTTTGAAATGTAATGGTTTTGTAGTCACGAAGGTCTTAATTGATGGAGGGTCGGCACTCAATGTTCTCCCATTAATTACTTTTAAGCAGTTAGCAATAGGGACCTCACACGTTGAAAAAAGTGATATGGTGGTCAGAGCGTTTGATGGTTCTAAAAGAGCGGTGATTGGCACTATCTGCCTGCCTCTGGAAATTGGACCAAAGCTCTTTACAGTGGATTTTCAGGTAATGGACATTGATCCATCTTACACGATGCTGCTTGGGAGGCCGTGGATCCACTCTGCCCGTGCTGTCCCTTCGACTGTTCATCAAAGGGTCAAATTCATTGACGAAGGGAGGATAATCACCATTAAGGGAGAAGAGGAGATCATATTAAGTAAACCCAGTTCACTGCCATATATCAAAGCTGCTGAGCAAGAAACGGAAATACCATTTCAAAGCTTAGAAGTGGAGGGACCTAAGCTTACTGCCGGAAGTGTTAATCAAATCGTGATGAAGATGTTGAAAAGGAATGGGTTCCAATCTGGAAAGGGGCTGGGGATACAGTTGCAAGGAATTGAACGACCTATTACTCTCTCGGAAAATCCTAGGCATCAAGGATTAGGGTATGAAACTCTATTGCTAGACCAACCGAGAGCACAACCAAGCATAAAGGGGAACAAAGGCTAGGAGAAGCAGAAAATTCCTCATATTAGGGAAACTTTTCCAAGTCCTTCAGAAGTCATGAATTGCCTGAGCATTTCAATGGTTGACGATGGCGCCATGCAAGGAATCAAGGCTTGGATCATGGTCGATAACTCCGGGGAAAGATTGGATAACTGGGAAATTGAGGATATCACTGATGTCGTAACTTTAGAGTAATTGTTATGATCATGTTGTTCCTTTGTTTTAATTTGTTTAAGACATTTCTTTTTGCAATTTCAATCAGTACTTTATGAATGATAGTGGTATTTTGCGAATGAATTTAAAGTCCTTGGATATCCTACCTTCTCTTTTTCGCATTTTTCGGTTTGTTCATTTGCATTTTTTATTTCTTCCCCCAGGAAATCGTTTTCCTCGGGACTCTTGTCCAACGCAGAAGTCCCCGAGCCCCCACTATGTGATTTATGCGTTACAACAGATATGCATGATTCTGAATCTGATAACGAAGAATTAACCCAAATCTTTAAGAAAATGCTTGATTCTGAAGAGAAAGGAATATGCCCACATGAAGAGATAGTTGAAAATATTAACTTGGGGACAGAGGAAGATAAAAGGGAGGTTAAAATGGTGGATAATCCAGAAAAGAAAGAAATGATCTAGCTTTTTAGGGAATACATGGACATCTTTGCATAGTCTTATCAAGACATGCCTGGACTTGACCCAGAGATTGCTTCTCATAAGATCCCTTTATTCCCGAATGTTGAGCCAAAAAAGTAAAAGTTAAGGAGAATGAGCCCCGACATGTCCTTAAAGATCAAAGAAGAGGTCATGAAACAACTAGAAGCGGGGTTCCTCCAAGTATCCACATACCCTCAGTGGGTGGCAAACATCGTACCAGTCCCGAAAAAAGATAGGAGGGTTCGTATGTGTGTTGATTATAGGGATTTGAGCAAGGCAAGTCCAAAGGATGATTTTTCGTTGCCCCACATTGATATGTTAGTTGATAATACGGCACGCGCCCATCGGTATTCCTTTATGGATGATTACTCAGGGTACAATCAGATCC
This sequence comes from Erythrophleum ivorense, assembly GCA_026724425.1. Lineage (NCBI taxonomy): Eukaryota > Viridiplantae > Streptophyta > Magnoliopsida > Fabales > Fabaceae > Erythrophleum > Erythrophleum ivorense. The sequence continues at coordinate 19,391,511 of JAIUCV010000009.1, forward strand.
TTATACACAAAGATCACAAAGAGAAGACTACATTTATTACACCATGGGGAACATATTGTTATAGAGTAATGCCATTTGGATTAAAGAATGCAGGAGCCACTTATCAACGGGCCATGATGGCACTCTTCCATGATATGATGCATAAAGAGGTTGAAGTGTATGTTGATGATATGGTAGCTAAATCTGGAGAAGGGGAAAGCCACGTGGTGGTTTTGAGAAAGCTATTTGAAAGGTTGCGTGAATACAAACTCCGCTTGAATCCCAACAAGTGTATCTTTGGGGCTGTGACTGGAAAATTGCTGGGTTTCATGATAAGCCAGAGGGGAATAGAGGTGGATCCTGATAAAGTAAAAGCAATTCGAGAAATGCAGTCTCCACAAATAGAAAAAGAAGTTCGGAGTTTCCTAGGATGACTAAATTACATAGCAAGGTTCATTGCCAACTTAACTGCAACCTGTGAGCCGATTTTCAAGTTGTTAAAAAAGAACTACACCGGAGGATGGGATAGTAATTGTCAACAAGCCTTTGACAAAATTAAAGAATATCTGTTAAATCCCCCAATTTTGGTTCCACCCACACAAGGACGACCGTTGATCCTCTATTTAACCGTCTTGCCGAGATCAATGGGGGTGGTATTGGGACAACATGATGCCTCCAGAAGGAAAGAGCAAGCAATTTACTTCTTGAGTAAAAAATTTAATGAATGTGAGGCCCGCTACCCATTGATTGAGAAGACTTGCTGTGGGTTAGCATGGACCACTAGGCATTTGCGGCAGTACATGCTCTATTTTACCACTTGGCTAATTTCTCGGATGGATCCCATCAAATATATTTTTGAGAGCCCACATGTTTCTGGGAGGGTCTCAAAGTGGCAAGTGATTCTATCAGAGTATGATGTCAAGTATGTGACGCAAAAGTCTATGAAAGGAAGTGTCATAGCGGATCACTTGGCTGAAAATCCTCTGAATGAGTACCAACCATTGGATTTTCATTTCCCTGACGAGGACATATTGGCTATCGAGGAGGATAAAGATGAAGGAGGCGATGATGATGGGCAGTGGAAGATGTATTTTGATGGGGCTGCAAACATGCATGGCTATGGTATTGGGGCAGTAATTATATCCCCCGAAGGAAAGCAGTTTCTAGTGGCCATTAAATTAGAATTTGAATGCACTAATAACGTGGCTGAGTATGAAGCTTGCATTAATGGGCTAAATGTTGCTGTAACTTTGGGTATAAAGAGTCTCGAGGTTTATGGTGACTCAGCCATTATAATTCATCAGGTGACCGGAGAATGGCAAACTAAGGATTCAAAACTGATTCTTTTGGCCCAGTTAGTCAAGCAATTTGAAGAAATCAATTTTCATCATGTTACCAAAGACAAGAATCAATTTGCAGACGCTTTAGCCACCTTAGCAGTGATGATCCGACTCGACTATGGAGTCCAAGTCCAACCACTCTGCGTGGAAGCCAGAGACTTACCGGCATATTGCTTAAACATAGAGGAGGAGCATGACGGGCAACCTTGGTATCATGACATCAAAACTTACATGACGAGTAGGGAATACCCAGCTGAGGCCATGGAAAGTAATAAAAAAGCCATCCGGCGTCTAGCCATGAATTTCTTCATCAGCAATGGGACCCTATACAAGAGAAGTCACGATGGCACATTGTTACGATGTGTAGACGCAAGGGAAGCCCAGAAGATAGTCGCAGAAGTACATGAAGGAATATGCGGTACACATACGAACGGGCTTATGTTGGCCAAACAAATCTAGAGATGTGGATATTTTTGGTTAACAATGGAGAAAGATTGCATTGATTATGTTCGGAAGTGTCACAAATGTCAAATATATTCGGACAAAATCAATGCGCCACCGGTTGCGTTACACAACTTGGTAGCCCCTTGGCCATTCTCTATGTGGGGGATTGATGTAATCGGCCCAATTAATCCCAAGGCCTCAAATGGACATCATTTTATTTTGGTTGCTATTGATTATTTACCAAGTGGATAGAAGCCAATTCCTTCGCCAGTGTTACTCAAAAGGCTTTCTGCAAGTTCCTCAAAGCAAACATCATTTGCCGTTATGGAATACCTGAAAAGATTATCACAGATAATGCTGCTAACCTGAATGGAACAGAGATCTCCAAACTCTGTGAACAGTTTAAAATCAAACACCATAATTCGACACCGTATCAACCGCAGATGAACGGAGCAGTGGAGGCGACAAATAAGAATATAAAGAAGATCATTGCTAAAATGACAATCACTTACAAAGATTGGCACGATATGCTCCCGTATGCCTTGCACGGTTATCGCACGACTATGCGTACATCGACTGGGGCAACTCCGTACTCTCTGGTTTATGGAATGGAAGCTGTCACACCTATTGAGGTTGAGATCCCGACCTTGCGGGTATTAATTGAATCCAATTTAGATGAAAGTGATCGGGTGAAGGCTTGGTATGAACAGTTGAATATGATCGAGGGGCGCAGACTTACTGCTATAAGCCATGGGCAGTTGTATCAAAAGAGGGTGGCACGAGCTTTCGACAAAAAGCTTCATCCTAGAGAGTTCAAGGCTGGTGAGTTAGTTCTTAAAAGAATTTTGCCAAACCAGGATGATTCTCGGGGCAAATGGGCTCCTACCTATGAAGGGCCTTACATCCTGAAGCATGCTTTCTCAGAAGGGGCATTAGTTTTGATGGATATGGACGGTCATGAATTGCCTAAGCCTTTTAACTCCGATGCAGTAAAAAAATATTTTGCATAAGAAAGAAAGGGAAGCTCGCTAGGCTGAGAACCTAAATGGGCGGCCTAGGCAAAAATTAGAGCAACAAAAAAAGAGAAAAGGAGAAAAGAAAAGAAAAAGGAAAAGAAAAGCAGAGGAGGAAGGGAAGGACTGCTGAATAATATGAGAAAATGCTTAGGTAAAGGTAAGGAGGAATCTGAAGTTCAAGTTGGGCCAAAGTGTGGAAGTCACAGGCTTCATGTTGGATTTTCGGCAGAATGCATGTCTCGTATGATGCAAAGAATCACCTTACGTGGGGAAGACCGAGCTAATTGTAGAGGACATTCTTCGAAATACTTCTCAATCTTCGTCTTTTGTTTCTTTTTCATATCTCAAATTACCTGTTGTCCTAACTCTTACGTGCTTAATAAACTTCTAATTGGAACCTGTTCTTCCAACAATTCCAATTTTTGCTGCAAGTCGTGATTCATTTATATTGCAACCGCTACATTCATGTTCTTCTACAAATGAATTAATGACTAAGGAATGACATTTGTCAAAGCAATTATTTGGGATGTCAATGTTACAATCCTCTTTGAACTAAGTGTCTTAATCAATACCGGGAAGATAGACTGGACCTTCACTGACATGCCATTTTCATCTTAAATTTGATCATTGAGACATGTGTGAATTATATGATGATTCCTCTTCCAAAGGACAAACGACAAAGACAACTGCAATTTCCGAGATAAAAGTAAACAATACCATGTTAGCGGAGCTCCAAGCGTTCCCGATTGGATGTGAGTCGAAATACTCTGAGTCTGGTTAAATGGGTAGCGTTTTGAATAAACAATATGCCTTGGCTCCACCAGTATTTTTCTAAAAAAATGTGTAAATAAATAAACCAAAAAAGAAGGATGGAAATAAAGGGTGTGTTTCACTCGTCAATTCAAAAGGATAATAAATAATAATAATAAAAAAAAATCCAAAAATCCAAGATTCCCAATCAAGTCAAAATCATAAAGAAAAATGATAATAATAAATAAAAGGAAGAAAGAGCAACTTACATTTTATACATATCACACTAATTTGCATAGCATCACAGGTTTTCTCTATCTGCACGCTTGCTTGCTTCACGTGGCCTCTTGTTTACACTGGGGTGAGCGCAAAGAAGATTTGCAGTTCATTGCATAAAGCATAACATGTTCCATGTATTTTACGCTTGCATACCCTACATAAACTGTAGTTCATACTGGGGCAAGTAGAAACAAATATTTGACTGAAGTCCTGTGAAGAACAAGCACCCAAAGTCCTACGAAGAATAGGCACCTTAAGTCCTATGAAGAATAGGCATCAAAAGTCCTACGCAAAATAGGCATCCAAAGTCCTACGCAAAATAGGCAACCAAAGTCCTACGCAAAATAGGCACTCAAAGTCCTACGAAGAATAGGCATCCAAAATCCTACGCAGAATAGGCACCAATAAGAGTCCTTCCAGAATATGTGCCAAAGCCCCAAAGGCCCTGCATACACCAAGCACTCGAAAATCTTGCATAAACTGAGTCCACCTTCAAAAGATCTTGTACTTACAAATAACTTTTATCAACTTCCAGCGCATCCAGGTAAGTTCACTCTCTTTGACCTAGTTGCTTCCCAAACAAATATATGTTTTCATCTTTACTTATTCTTAAGCTAAGGATACCAAAATTGTATTTTTGATTCCCTCGCTTAAAGAATAAGTAAAGAGGGGCAGCTCATAAATATCATATTTTGTTTGGGTCGCTTCCCCCCTCCCACAGGTTGTCAAAAAGAAAACAGAAAGGGCAATCAAATAACCTTAGACAAAATACGTGTTCTTATCTTTACTTATTTCTTATGCAAAACATATCAAAAATTATTTTTGTTAATTTCTTCGCTCAAGAAACAAGTAAAGAGGGGCAACTGTGAACACCGTATTTTGTCCAGGCAGTCTTCCAAAATAATAATAAAAATTAAAAAATTATATATAAAAATAAATAAATAAATAAATAAATAAAAACCTTTTAGTTTAACAAGTAAAAGCCTGTTATTTTTTTTATTTATTTAAAAAAAATGAAATGAGAATGAAAAGAAAAGGAAAAGCAAAAATCAAGAGAGACTACAGAAATAAAAGGAAAAATAAAAAATAAAAATAAAAGGCTAAAAGCAGATAAAGCAAAAAGAAAAATTTAAAGAAAATAAAACTTCAAAAAAATTAGATTACAAAAAATGTCCACTTCCAGAGTCCAAAATGATAAACAAAAAAAAAACTAAAATACAAAATTGAACTAGATTTGGGCCCAGAAGAAAAGAAGGATAGGCCTGTCTCGCTGGACCTCTGATGTCCCTAACCCATTAGCCCGAAATGAAAGAAGCAGAATCCAGGCCCATTTTTTTTAGCCCAGCTTCTTTGCCCCCCTAACCCGAATGGCCAGCTGAAACCCGAGGCAGGGAAAAAGAAACCCTAGACGCTCTCTGGTCCCCCCTTTTTGCTCTGGCTCTTCCGTAGGCGTTTTTGGATGGAGTGTACGAAAGGTGAGTGCTGGCACCAGAAATGGATGGAGCAGAGGAGCACGATGAACCGGTATGGGGAGGAGCAGAGGGGCGAGACGTGCGAGCGAAAGTGGAGACCACTCTCGGATTCATTATAAATAGGGTAGGCTATTCAGGATTCGGGGGGAGAGAGGGAGGTTTTTTTTTTCCTTTTTCTTTTCGGAGGGAATTCGAGGAGTGACGGAGCGAATATTGTGAGAGATTTCATCCCGCGAAAAGTCGAGCGAGGAATTTGAGAGGAGAAAGGGTTCTCTTCGGAAAGAGATTAGGGGTAGCTGAGGGGAGACCAACAGGAGAACCGAGAGTTTTCAGAGGAGACGGGAGAGGGGCGACGGTCAGGAGATCGAGAACAGGTAGCAGCGGCGTTCTGACTTAAGAAGGACTCATTCGATCCCTTAAGCTCCAAAGGTATATCTCCTCCGTCCTTTCATTTATCTCAAGATTTAGGGATGTGAGCATGTTTTGATTCTGGGTATTGGGTGCTGATCATTCGAGTTTCTGGATAACCTATTTTGTTCATTTTTTTTTTACTTTTCTTTTCTTTCTGTTCTTCCTTCCTTTGCTGTATGATCTCGTCCTCTTTAGGCTGTAAGCATGTTAATGTATACTGTGTTGAGATATTAAAGGGCAAGTCCATTCAGCTGTCAGATTAAAATAATGAAATGGAATTCTGCAATTGCTTAAGATTTTCTCTTAAGTAAACAGTTTCTAATAATGGAATTTTTGAATGAATGTTAATGCAGCTATTTCATCTCGTGAAGGTTTGGGGTAGCCAAACTTTCTTAGATTTATCGTTAGGAAAATTTTACTTGGCTTGTCCTCTTTGCTGCCCTGTTTATTATTGTCGACAGTAGGTAGGGAATGGAAATGAGCCTCTGATCCCTATCCCATTTACTGCATGTTCTTCCTAATGCTGAACCTTGCTACTGTGTTATTTTGGCTTTTATTTTCTTTCTCTGGTTCATCCATGCTTGCTGTTCCGACATGCCCATGTAGTGTTATGTGCAAGGCTTATTTCTTGAAGCAAGAGGGAGGCTCTGTGATTTAATCCAAGGACGTGTCACAATGAGTCCGTAGCTTGCGTATATGTATATATTTTTGTTTCTTTTTTTTTTTACTTTTCGCTCCTTTCCACGCTGTACTGTAAATGCACTCAAGAATGATGTAATGGCTCTGATTGGATTGGACACCTAGCACACACATCAAGCTATTATTTCGATTTGTATTTTTAGATAATGCTGTGTGGGATTTCATATCCCCCTAAGCAACCAGGGACAGACCAAAAGGCCATGTGTGGCAATAAGCCTCCATGATGCCTTTTGGGCTTTGGATAGATTTAATATTTTTTGGGCTCCAATAGCACCATTCAAAAGATTGCAAAAGAGATTAAAAAAAAACGTTTTGGGCTCCTAGCCCTATTCAAAAGTATTCCAAAAAATGCTTTTGGGCTCCAATGGCCCCATTCCAAAGATTGCAAAAGGAAAAAAAGTTTTGGGCTCTTAGCCCTATTCAAAAGCATTCCAAAAATGTTTCGGGCCCCAATAGCCCCATTCAAAAGAATGCAAAAGAGAAAAAGGGAAAGGGAAATAAAAGTAAGAATAACAAAAGTAAATAGATAGAGCAAAATGAAACCAAAGCAAAAAATAAACAATAGAAAACAATAGGAAAAAAACGAGATTGAAATAATAATGAAAAATTAAAAAAAAATCAAAAGGAAAAAATGAAATGAAATTAAAAAAAATACAACAAAAAGAAAAAAGGAAAAAAGAAAACACCAAAAAGAAGAAAACAAAGAAACGCAAAATTCAGAGGGAACACAAATTAAAGAAGAAAATAAAATATGCTAAAGAAAAAAGGTAAACAAAAAGAAGGGAGAGAAAGGAAGAAAAAAATAACAAAAATTAAACCAAATAAAAAAAAGTATCTAGAAAACGAGGAAAAATAATAAAATAAAATAACAAAAGATTAATAACTCAAAAACAAAACTTTAAAAAAAAAGAAAAAAGAAAAAAAAAAGAAAACGAAAAGAGGAGAACAATATAATAATAAAAATAAAAATAATCAAAAAAGTTCAAAACAAAAACCAAAATAGAATTGGAAAAAAGGAAAATCAAAGTGAAAGAAGGAAAAAATAATAATAAAAAAAATGAAAAAGGAAAATAAAAACAAAAAACAAAAAAATTAAAACGAGGGATAATAAAAACAAAAATTGAATGAAAACGGTAAAAAAAAAAGAAAATGATAAAAAAAAAGAAGAGAGAAAAATTGAAAGGACAAAGGAAAGTAAAATTATTTTTATTTTTGGCAAATTAAAACACAATCAACCAATTTCAAAATCGTTTTATTTGTTAAAAGAAAAAGTAAGTTTTAATTTCTTAGTCTTTTCGAAAAACAAAACAAAATAAATAAATAAAAACAAACAAACAAACAAATTAAAAAATAATAATTAAAAAGAATGGAAAGTTAACAAAAAAAAATACAAGACAAAACAAAAGAAAACAAAAACACAAAACAACAAAACCCAAATATAATTTCAATCGAACTACGTGGACTTTGATCCCTTCCATAGGGTACGTAGGCCCTAAGCTTTCATCCTAGGTCAAGTCCGCCCTTGTAAATAAATATTCTTCTTTTAATTTCATCCATTTCTTTATTATTCTTGAATTTCTTCATGTCTTATTTTAAATATTGATTTTCTCTCTTTTTCTACCTTTAACTTTATTTCCTTCTGATTTCTTTACCCCTGTTTCACATGTGATTTGTTAGGGAGAATTGAAATAAAATTTAGACCATTTTATTTTTGCACGACTAACTTAGGGTAACCGTTCTTAGTAACGGGTGTAGTGGGGTGCCTAACACCTTCCCCACTCACAACCGACTCCCGAATTCATTTTCTGGTTCGTAGACCATTTTCCAAAATAAAAAGGCTTTTCCAAAGTTTTTCCTTTTAAAATTTAAAATTTTGGTGGCGACTCTTGAACCCTATCTATTTACTCATATTTTAATTTTAAATTTCGGTTTTCGATTTCACGAATTTTTTGAATTTTTCTGTTAAAGGGGCCACACGGTCGCATTGTCGGGTGTGACAACTCCCCTAGTGCCTCTAGTCATCCACCTATCGTTGCACAAGTGGGGGTGAGTTCACCTGGGGTGGTTATAACTGAGGCACATTCTAATCGAGTGCCTGGCCCCGTGTTACAGCAGAAGAGTACACAAGATACTCCTATGATGGAGGCTGATAAACAGTTTCCCCACGATGAGGCAAAGGATATGCAAGATTTCCCCAGATATGATGACACGTATACTTTCTAGATCCCAACTATGGATGACAAAGGGAAGAATAATGACGCCAAGGAGGACTGGGAAAGAGAATTAGGGGAAGTCAGAGACCAACTGCGTGATTTACAAGGTCCAACCACATGGGGGTCATTGGACATAGAAGAGTTGTGCTTAACTCCCGGAGTGTCCATTCCAAAGAAGTTTAAAGTTCCCGACTTTGACAAGTATGACGGCTCCGGCAACCCAATTTACCACCTCAAGTCATAGTGCACAAAGATAACTGTTTGGTTAAGGGACGAAAAGTTCTTGATAAATTTCTTCCTAGAGAGTTTGACCGGGTCTGCCTTACTATGGTTTATGCAATTAGACTATTCCAAGATTCGCAAATGGAGAGATCTTACAAATGCTTTTATGAAGCAATACAAATTTAACCTTGACACCGCCCCAACTAGGGAGCAGCTGAAGAGAATGAGTAAGAAGCCAACTGAGTCATTCAAAGAGTATGCCCAAAGGTGGAGATTAATGGCTTCCCAAGTTCAGCCTCCGATGATTGGGTCTAAATTTTGCTCATATTTTATTCGGACACTATTCAATCTGTTTTACAAAATCATGTTGGCAACTCACGTTACCGACTTTACTGATTTAATTGAGGTTGGGGAGAGAATTGATGCAGACATTCTAGATGGAAAGCTCACATCCCCTTTGACGGAGGGCGAATTTAGGAAGGGTCAAGGTATGAAGAAAAAAGAGGGGGAGATAAGCTACGTTCAACCTTTAAGACCGTTCCTACACCAACCTATGTCCTATCAGATTGGTAAGGGAGGCGAAGGCCAAAATCAGTATAGACCAGCAATGAATGGACTTTGGCAACAAGAGAGGGGAGTTAATGTGTGGCCAAAGGACAATCATCCATGGCCTAATTTCAACTCAACCAATGCGAAGTTGTACCAGAAATTATTGGAAGCAAAACTTATAGGGCCACGGTATGTGAAGGTATTGCAACTGCCATACCCAGCTTGGTATAACCCCAATATCTCTTGTGAGTATCATATGGGAGTTCCGGGTCACTCAATTGAGAATTACACGACTTTCAAGAGGAACGTGTTGGATTTGATCAAGTCCAACCATATCCAGCTTAAGTTTGGAGAAAATTCAACAATTGCTACTAATCCCCTGCCTAGTCATGGGCGACAAGTAAACGCCATCGAAAATGAATCAGGATTTTCCTAGAGCCCTGATACTATTGGATTACCCTTGAAGACTCTGATAGCTAACTTTCGATTAGCTGGGTACATGTTGAAATTGCCATCAAAAGAGTCTATCACTAGGCCGTAGGCCATATTTTGTGATTACCACTAACAAAATACAAATCATGACATCAAAAACTGTGTAGAGTTCCAAAAGGCATTGAAAGAATTAATGACCTTAGGTGTTGTGGTTATAGGAAAGCCTGAAGAAGAAATTTGTGTAACATATGAGAAATATGTTGATATTGTCATCCCTACCAAGCAGTTGAAGATAGTTACTTTAACAGTCAATGAGCCTTCTTCGATGGTAGTCCCTTTCCTTCCAAAACAATCGCCAGTGATTGTTAACATGCCAACCCCTTTTCCATATGAAAGTGATCGGGTTGTACCTTAGAGATATAAGGAGATCATTGAGCTTCCCTGGCATCAGACAGTGATCATTAAAGCGGAGGGAGAGCCCGTCACCAATATAGCTGAGGCTAGGAGGGTCACCCAAAGTGGTAGGGTCTATACCCCTACAAATGCTGACCAACACCTAAAGGGAAAGGGCATTGATGTTAACAATTAGAGAGAGGAAAGAGAAGATAGCGCTGATGAGGAATTCTTAAAAATCATGAAGTAGAGCGAATACAATGTAGTAGAACAATTGAAGAAAACCCCAGCTCGAATTTCGATGTGGTCCTTAGTCATGAGCTCGGCGGTGCATCGACGGGCTCTGCAGAAAGTATTGGAGGAAGCGTATGTGCGACCTGATGTTACCCCAGAAAAGGTCGCTAGCGTGATGAATATCGTTAAAACCACCTCTGCCATCTCATTTTTTGAAAAAGAAATTGTGGGGACATCTGCTAATCAACCTAAGGCCTTGCACATAACTTCGAAATGCAATGGTTTTGTAATCGCAAAGGTCCTAATTGATGGAGGGTTGGCACTCAATGTTCTGCCATTGACTACTTTTGAGCAGCTAGCAATAGGGACATTGAATGTTGAAAAAAGTGACATGATGGTTAGAGCGTTCGATGGTTCTAAAAGAGCGATGATTGGCACTATCTGCCTACCTCTGGAAATTGGACCAAAGCTATTTATAGTGGATTTTCAAGTAATAGACATTGATCCATCTTACACGATGCTGCTTGGGAGACCGTGGATCCACTTTGCCCATGCTGTCCCTTCGACTGTTCATCAAAGGGTTAAATTCATTGACGAAGGGAGGATAATCACCATCAAGGGAGAAGAGGAGATAATGTTAAGTAAACTCAGTTCACTACCATATATCGAAGCTACTGAACAAGAAACGGAAATGCCGTTTCAAAGCCTGGAAATGGATGGACCCAAGCCTACGAACCAAAATGTCAATCATATCGTGATGAAAATATTGAAAAGGAATGGGTTCCAATCTGGAAAGGGACTGGGGATACAGTTGCAAGGAATTGAACGGCCTATTACTCTCCCAGAAAATCCTAAGCGTCAAGGATTAGAATATGAAGCTCTATTGCTAAACCAGCTGGGAGTACAACCAAGCATAAAGGGAAACAAAGGGCAAGAGAAGTAGAAAATTCCTCATATCAGGGAAACTTTTCCAAGTCCTTCGAGGTCATGAATTGCTTGAGCATTTCAATGGTTGACGACGGTGCCGTGCAAGGAGTTAAGGCTTAGATCGTGGTTGATCACTCCGGGGAAAGATTGGATAACTGGGAAATTGAGGATATCACTGATGTCGTAACTTTAAAGTAATTGTTATGATCGCATTGTTCCTTTGTTTTAATTTGTCTAAGACATTTCTCTTTGCAATTTCAATCAGTACTTTATGAATGATAGTGGTATTTTATGAATGAAACTAAAGTCCTTGGATATCCTTCCTTTTTCTCTGCACTTTCCTGCTTGTTCATTTCCCTTTTATTTCTTCTCCCAGGAAATCATTTTCCTCGGGACTCCTATCCAATGCAGAAGTCTTCGAGCCCCCACTACGTGATTTATGCGTTACTACAGATATGCATGATTCTGAATTTGATAATGAAGAATTAACCCAAATCTTTAAGAAAATGCTTGATTCTGAAGACAAAGGAATATGCCTACATGAAGAAATAGTTGAAAATATTAACTTAAGGACATAGGAAGATAAAAGGGAGATTAAAATGGTAGATAATCTAAAAAAGAAAGAAATGGTTCAACTTTTCAGGGAATGCATGGACGTCTTTGCATGGTCTTATCAAGATATGCCTGGACTCGACCCAGAGATTGCCTTTCATGAGATTCCTTTATTCCCGAATGTTGAGCCAAAGAAGCAAAAATTGAGGAGAATGAGCCCCGACATGTCCTTAAAAATCAAAGAAGAGGTCATGAAACAATTAGATGCAGGATTCCTCCAAGTGTCCACATACCCTCAGTGGGTGGCAAACATCGTACCAGTCCCGAAAAAAGATGGAAGAGTTCACATTTGTGTTGATTATAGGGATTTGAACAAGGCGAGCCCGAAGGATGATTTTTTGTTGCCCCACATTGATGTGTTAGTTGATAATATGGCATGCGCCCATCGGTACTCCTTCATGGATAGTCACTCAGGGTACAATCAGATCCCTATGCATAAAGATCATAAAGAGAAGACTACATTTATTACACCATGGGGGACATATTGTTATAGAGTGATGCCATTTGGATTAAAGAATGTAGGAGCAACTTATCAATGGGCCATATAGGCCATGATGGCACTCTTCCATGATATGATGCATAAGGAGGTTGAAGTGTATGTTGATGATATGGTGGCTAAATTTGGAGAAGGGGAAAGCCACGTGGTAGTTTTGAGAAGGCTATTTGAAAGGTTGCGTGAATACAAACTCCACTTGAACTCCAACAAATGTATCTTTGGGGCTTTGACTAGAAAATTGTTGGGTTTCATGATAAGCTAGAGGGGAATAGAGGTGGATCCCGATAAAGTGAAAGCAATTCAAGAAATGCCATCTCCCCAAACAGAAAAAGAAGTCCGAAGTTTTCTAGGACGGCTAAATTACATAGCAAGATTCATTGCCAACTTAACTACAACTTGTGAGCCGATTTTTAAATTGCTAAAAAAGAATCACACTGGAGGATGGGATAATAACTATCAACAAGCTTTTGACAAAATTAAAGAATATCTATTAAATCCCTTAATTTTAGTTCCACCCACATAAGGACGACCGTTGATCCAATATTTAACCATCTTGCCAAGATCGATGGGGGCAGTATTGGGACAACATGATGCCTTCCAAAGGAAAGAACAAGTGATTTATTACTTGAGTAAAAAATTTATTGAATGTGAGGCCCACTACCCATTGATTGAAAAGACTTGCTGTGGGTTAGCATGGACCACTAGGCGTCTACAGCAGTACATGTTCTATTTTACCACTTGGCTAATCTCTCGGATGGATCCCATCAAATATATTTTTGAAAGCCCTCATGTTTCTGAGAGAGTCTCGAAGTGGCAAGTGATTCTATCCGAGTATGATGTCCAGTATATGACGCAAAAGTCTGTGAAAGGTAGTGTCATAGCGGATCACTTGGCTGAAAATCCTTTAGATGAGTACCAACCATTGGATTTTCATTTCCCTGACGAGGATATATTGGCTATCGAGGATGATAAAGATGAAGGAGGTGATAATGATGGGTAGTGGAAGATGTATTTTGATGGGGCTGCAAACATGTATGGCTATGGTATTGGGGCAGTAATCATATCCCCTGAAGGAAAACAATTTCCAGTGGCCATTAAATTAGAGTTTGAATGCACTAATAACGTAGCTGAATATGAAACTTGCATCAATGGACTAAATGCTGCTGTAACTTTGGGTATAAAAAGTCTCAAGGTTTATGGTGACTCAAATTTTATAATTCATCAGGTGACCGGAGAATGACAAACTAAGGATTCAAAACTGATTCCATATCAGAAATTTTTGGCTCAATTAATCAAACAATTTGAAGAAATCAGTTTTCATCACGTCACTCGAGACAAGAATCAATTTGCAGATGCTTTAGCCACCTTAGCAGTGATGATCCGACTCGACTATGGAGTCCAAATCCAACCACTCCGAGTGGAAGCCAGAGATTAACCAGCGTATTGCTTAAACATAGAAGAAGAACATGACAGGCAACCTTGGCATCATGACACTAAAACTTATATGACAAGTAGAGAATACCCAGTTGAGGTTACTGAAAGTGATAAAAAAGCTATCCGACATCTAGCTATGAATTTCTTTATCAGCAATGGGATCCTGTACAAGAGAAGTCACGATGGCATACTGTTACGGTGTGTGGATGCAAGGGAAGCCCAGAAGATAGTCATGGAAGTGCATGAAGGAATATGCGGTACACATACAAACGGGCTCATGTTGGCCAAATAAATCCAGAGATGTGGATATTTTTGGTTAACAATGGAGAAGGATTGCATTGATTATGTTCGAAAGTGTCACAAATGCCAAGTATACTCAGACAAAATCAATGCACCACCAGTTTTGTTACATAATCTGGTGGCACCTTGGCCATTCTCTATGTGGGACATTGATGTAATCGGCCCGATTAATCCCAAGGCTTCAAATGGACATCGTTTCATTTTGGTTGCTATTGATTATTTTACCAAGTGGATAAAAGCTAATTCCTTCGCCAGTGTTACTCAAAAAGCTTTTTGCAAGTTCCTCAAAACAAACATCATTTGTCGTTATGGGATACCTGAAAAGATCATCACAGATAATGCTGCTAACCTAAATGGAACAGAAATCTCCAAACTCTATGAACAGTTTAAGATCCAACACCATAATTCAGTACCGTATCGACCGCAGATGAATGGAGCAGTGGAAATGACAAATAAGAACATAAAGAAGATCATTGCTAAAATGACAATCACTTATAAAGATTGGCATGATATGCTTCCATATGCATTACATGGTTATCGTACGATTGGGGTAACTCCGTACTCTTTGGTTTATGGAATGGAAGTTGTCACGCCTATAGAGGTGGAAATCCCTACCTTGCGGGTATTAATTGAATCCAATTTAGATGAAAGTGATTGGGTGAAGGCTCAGTATGAACAATTGAATATGATGGAGGAGCGAAGATTCACTGCTATATGCCATGGGCAATTGTATCATAAGAGGATGGCACGAGCTTTTGATAAAAAGCTTTGTCCTAGAGAATTCAAGACTGGTGAATTAGTTCTTAAAAGAATCTTGCCAAACCAGGATGATGCTCGAGGCAAATGGGCTCCTACCTATGAAGGGCCTTACATTGTGAAATAAGCTTTCTCAGGAGGGGCATTGGTTTTGATGGATATGGACGGTCGTGAATTGCCTAAGCTTTTCAATTCAGATGCAGTAAAAAAATATTTTGCATAAAAAGAAGAGAGGGGCTCGCTAGGCTGAAAACCTGAATAGGCGGCCTAGGCAAAAGTTAGAGCACAATAATAGCTCGTTGGGCTGAAAATGCGAATGGGCGGCCTAGGCAAAAATTAGAGCTAAAAAAAAAAGGGAGAAAAGGAAAAAGGAGAAAGGAAAAGAAAAGCCCGCCAAGTAGTATGGGGAAATGCCTAGGTAAAAGGTAAGGCAGGTTCTGAAGTCCAAATTGGGCCGAAGTACAGGAGTAACAGGCTTCACATTAGATTCAGTAGAATGCATGTCTTGTATAACGCAAAGGATCACCTTGCAGGGGCATACAGGGCTAATTGTAAAGGACATTCCTCGAAAGAACTTCTCAATCCTCGTTCTTTTCTTTTTCTATGTTTCAAATTACCTGTTGTCTCAACTCTTATGTACTTAATAAACTTCTAATTGGAGCTCATTCTTCTAATAATTTCTATTTTAGCTACAAGTCTTGGTTCATTTATATTGCGACCGCTACATTCATGTTTTTCTATAAATAAATTAATAACTAAGGAATGACATTTGTCGAAACAATTACTTGGTATGTCAGTGTTAAAGCCCTCTTTGGACCAATTATCTTAATCACGACTGGGAAGGTAGACCGGAATCAAATATCAAATGACTTTCATTGACATGCCATCTTCATCTCAAAGTCAATCATCGAGACACACATGAATTATGTGATGACTTCTCTTCCCAAGAAGACAAATGAAAAGGACACTTGCGGTTTCCAAGATAAAAGTATACAATACTATGTCGGTGAAGCTCCAAGAATTCCTGATTGGATGTAAGCCAAAATACCCAGGGTTCGGTTAAATGGGTAGCATTCTGAGTGAACAATATACCTTATCTCTACAAGGGGTTATAAGTTCAACATTTTGATAATGACCCAAACTAGCATAAATGAAACAAATATAAAAATATAAAAATGTATTTTTTTTTTAAAAATGAAGATATTAATAATGATTTTTTAAAAAAATAAATGAATAAATAAATGAAAAAGAATGGAAAAAGCAAGCTGAGAGAATAGTATGACTAATGAAACCAACAAATGATAGTTTGTAGCTATCATGCATGTATTGGGGCAGGCAAATTCAAATAAAACATCTCACATGTCCTTCATCCTTTGCATAGGAAACAGAAATCATATCCATATGTTTCATGTTTCTGGATTACCTCTATCCACCGAATTCATAGGTTACATTCCTTATGAGGCTCTGTTTATTCATCATGCATTTACCATGCATTTGCCATATACATATGCATCACCCAAAGTCCTGCGAAGAATAGGCACCCAAAGTCCTACGAAGAATAGGCACCCAAAGTCCTACGAAGAATATACACCCTCAAAGCCCTGTGAAGAACAGGCACCCTTAAGTCCTACGAAAAATAGGCATTCACAGTCTTACGAAGAATAGGCACCTTCAAAGCCTTGTGAAAAATAGGCACCTTAAGTCCTATAAAGAATAGGCACCCAAAGTCCTATGAAGAATAGGCACCCTCAAAGCCCTGCGAAGAATAGGCACTCTTAAGTCCTACGAAGAATAGGCACCCTTAAGTCTTGCGAAGAATAGGCACCCTTAAGTCTTGCGAAGAATAGGAACCCTTAAGTCCTACGCACCCAAAGTCCTACAAAGAATAGGCACCCTTAAAGCCCTGCGAAGAATAGGCAGCCTTAAGTCCTACGAAGAATAGGCACCCTTAAGTCCTACAAAGAATAGGCACCCTTAAGTCCTGTGAAGAACAGGCACCCTTAAGTCCTATGAAGAATAGGCACCCAAAGTTCTACGAAGAATAGGCACCTAAAGTCCTACGAAGAATAGGCACTCTTAAATCCTACGAAGAATAGGCACCCAAAGTCCTACGAAGAATAGACACCCTCAAAGCCCTGCGATGAATAGGCACCCAAAGTCTTGCGAAGAACAGGCACCTTAAGTCCTATGAAGATTAGGCACCCAAAAGTCCTATGTAGCATAGGCACCAATAAAAGCCCTACCAGACCAAGCACCCAAAATCTTGTATAAATTGAGTCTACCTTCAAAGATCTTGTACTTGCAAGCATCTTTTATCAAGTTCCAGCACCTCCAGGTAAGTTAACTCTCCTTGACCTATTAACCCCCCAAACTAAATATAGGTTTCCATCTTTACTTATTATTAAGCTAAGGATACCAAAAATTGTATTTTTGATCTCCTTGCTTAAAGAATAAGTAAAGAGGGGCAGCCTGCAAACACCATATTTTGTTTGGGGTCACTCCTGGCAATCAAATTGCCCTAGACAAAATACATGTTCTTATCTTTACTTATTTCTTATGCAAAACATATCAAAAATTATATTTTTAATTTCTTTGCTCAAGAAACAAGTAAAGAGGGGCAACTGTGAACACCGTATTTTGTCTGGGCATACTTCAAAAATAATGATTGAATTAAACTAATAAAAAAATGGAAAAACAACAAGCAATGAGTCCTTTTAGCCTGAGAAGCTTAAAGGAAACAAAATCAAAGAAAAATCAAAAAAAAAGAAGGAAAAAAAAGTAAAAACCTATTAAGTTAAAGTTAAAAAAAAAAAGGAACAACCAAAGAGGGAATAACAGAAATTCAAAAAAATTAATTTAGGAGACTAAGAGAAGAAAAGGAAAAATGAAAAAAAAAAAAGTAAAAGCTCATCAAGAAAGAGGGAGAAAAGTCTAAAAGCAAGTTAATTAAAAAAAATAATCATAAAAAAAAAGAAAAAAATAAGTAAAAGAAAAAAATAAAAAAAAATAAAAACAAAAAAAAATCATAAAAAAGGGGTACTGCAAGAAAGAGAGAATATAAAAAAATAGTTACAAAAAAATAATAAAAAAAATAAAAATATAAGATTTTAAAACATAATTTAGGAGAGCCCAAATCAAAACAAAAAAAAAGAGAAGAGGGAGGCCAACCCAAAGCTAAATCGGAATTGGGCCAGAAAAAAAAAAAAAGAAAGGCCCAAAGAGAATAGGCCCATATTGGTCAATCCATGAAGTCTGGGCCTCCAGCTTCTCTAACTCGAATAGGAACCCACTAACCCGAATGATGAGTTGGGAGCCCATGAAGCCGGAGGAGGAGGAAACCCTAGAGACTGGTCCCCCCTCTCTGCTTTGGCATCCTCTCGCGCGACGTTTGCAGAGGCAAGATGACCCGATCGTACAAGAGGGAAGCGCGAGCATAAACGCTCGAATTAGTGGAGCAGAGGGGGGGGGGGTACAGAGATGGGGGGACCATGTGGGATCGCCTATAAATGTGAAGGGAAGAGGAGTTTTATGGGGGATTTTTTCAGGAGGGAGAAATCGGAGAGACGAAAGGGCCAAGTGAAAATTGCTGCGAGATTTTTTTTTTCTTGGTTTGGGACTGAGAGATTCGGAGGAGTCAAGGGAGAAAAATCGGAGGGACAAAGGAGACCAAGGGGAAAGGGGTTTTTGATCAGGGAAAAGAGGTGTAAAAGAGAAGAGGGAGTTTTGTTTTTTGACCTTTGGTTTACCAGAGAGTGACCGAAGAAGATGTAGTAGGGGTGTTCCCTTTGAGGGTTTGATTATTGTCAGGTTACAGAGGGACAGCCTCAGGAGACGACAGAAGCGCGAAGAGGCAGAAAGAGGCTGGGTGTGTCTCAAAGGCGAGCGAAACACTTCGGATTTCAGTAAAGATACAGGTCCAATTTTCATTTTATCCCATTTCATTTTGCAATATAATTGGTCTTAGATCGCAGGAAATGCATTAATTTGATCTTTGTTATGCTTCTGATTGCCTTAATTCCAAATGGTTGGATTTACTCTTGCATTGCTAAATCATATTTTTCGTCTCTGGTTTTGTGTGTCGCCTCATTTTGTTTTCGATATGTTATGTGTTTGATTTTTGATTGCTGGGGATTTTTGGTCTGGTTTCTGTTCTATTGCTGTTTGTCTTGATTGCCGGGTTTATTCTAGATTGTTGAATCATATGTTTCATCTCTGGTCTTGAATCACTGAACAATACATTATTGGTTTCATTCAACTGAGTAGCCCTTAGTTGGCCCCTGGTTTCATTCATATGTGTTAGTTTAATCCTTATCCACCCTCCCAGACACATGTCGGGTTATCTAGGATAGGTGAATAACGCTTCAGTGGTTAGTATCATCCTCCATAAATTTAACTAATTGTTTGGCCCCATCACTATGTCATCTGGTTTCACCTCTGCTTGTTGATAGTAGGTGTTTAGAATTTATTCATGGGCTGTACATAGTCAATGGGAAGGTAGCAACTGGGACAGTTTAACGCAAGGGAAACTCATGTAATATTTCATTGATTGAAAAGCGCTATTTAGCCCAAACCAAAGTTCTGAGCCACTGTAATGATTATTCAGTATATGAAGGTGTTGAGCGTGAACTCATATAAGGAATGCCTAGTACAGTATTAATCTGAAACAATGAATTCTGTGCTATATGATTTGGCTTTGAAATGGTTTAAGCTGCTCCCTCAAATGTTTCACTGGATTTCTATTTGCTTGATAAATCAACGAGTTGGTGGAGCCAATGATGGAGTGCCCAAGCTCGCGATGCACTAGAGATGGTCCTCTATTTCTCAGCAGTAAGAAGGGGATAGAGTGTAATGTGTTTCATTTTTGATTCTATCAACCCTGTAAATGTAATTGAGAGCAATATACTGGAATATAGCTGCACACCAAGCACACACTCTCACAAATTATTGGCTGTCCTCATTTTTTATCTTTTTCTTCCTTTTTATTATTATTTTTATTTCCTATTTTATTTTATTTTGTTTTACCTTATTAGGGCAGCCGCGTGGGATTCTATATCCCCTCAGGCATCTAGACACAAACTAAAAGGCCATGTGTGGCAATATAGCTTCCTTGATGCCTTTTGGATTTCGGGTTCATATTCCAATGTTTTTGGGCTTCAATGGCCTCATTAAAAAAAAAGAGCCCTTTAAAAAAAAACAACAAAAACAAACAACAAAATAAAAATTAGAATAGGATTGAGTCCTAATAAAAGAAAAAGAGAAAAAAGAAGATCATTTTGAGCCTTAAAGATTTAACTGTTTTTAGAAATTCTTTTGCAAAAAGAAAATGTGTTATTATAAAATTTCAAGCGAACTTTGTTTGGACTTGGTCTCTAAAATAAGCAAAATAAGTAAAATAAGAGAAGTAAGCAAAGGTGAAAAGGATTTTAACAAAAATATAATAAAAATAATAATATAGAACGATAATAAAAAAGGGGATAATAAAAGAAGGGGTAGAAGAAATTGAAGCAATAAAAAGGAAAAAGAAAAGATCCAAAAAAAATTATTGAATAAAGTAAACAAGACAAAAAAAAGGAAGGGGGAAGCAAATAAAACAAACAAAAGTGAAATAGAACAAAAAAATAAAAAATAATAAAATAAAACAAACTTAAAAAAATAACAACAAAATACAAAAAATAAAAAAATAAAAAACAAAAGGAACAATAACCAAAAGAAAAAAAAGAAAAGAAAACCTTTTAACTATCAAACAAAAACCAAAAATAAAACAATAAATTAAAGCGAAAAGAGGGAGGGAAAAGTCTTTTTTTTTTTACTTACAAATAAACATCGTTTTGAAATAAATTATAAAAAAAAAAGAGAAAGAAAAAAAG
The DNA here is from genome assembly GCA_026724425.1 of Erythrophleum ivorense. NCBI lineage: Eukaryota > Viridiplantae > Streptophyta > Magnoliopsida > Fabales > Fabaceae > Erythrophleum > Erythrophleum ivorense. The sequence continues at coordinate 19,412,336 of JAIUCV010000009.1, forward strand.
ATCCAAAAAAAAATTTCAACAAGAATTAAACAAAACAAGAAAAAAGACAAAAGGAATGATAAAAGAAAATATGAGAGGAAAAAAATGAAAATGCAAGAAGATTAAAATTAAATTTAATTTTAACGAATCAAAGCACATCAACCCATTTCAAGCTTGCTTTATTTGTTAAAAGAAAAAAGTAATTTTTATCTTCTTAGCCTTTAAACAAAATAAAAATAAAAAAAAATAAAAAAAAACAAAACAAAAACAAAAACAAAAACAAACAAAAAAAAGAAAACAAAAACAAAGACAAAAAAAAAATAACAAAACAAAACATCAACCAAATAAATTTTTTCTCGAACTACGTGGACTTTGATCCCTTTCAAAGGGTACGTAGGCCCTAGGCTTTCATCCTAGGTCAAGTCCGCTTTTGTAAATAAAAATTTTTTCTTTTAATTTCATTCCTTTCCTTCTTATTTTAATTCTTGAATTTCTTTATGTTTTATTTTAATATTGATTTCCTTTCTTTTTCAACTTTTAATTTTATTTCCTTTAATTTCTTTATTCCTATTTTACATGTGATTTGTTAAGGAGAGTTAAAATGGAATTAATGCTATTTTATTTTCGCACAATTAACTTAGGGTAACCATTCTTAAGAATGGGTGTAGTGGGGTGCCTAACACCTTCTCTACTCACAACCGACTCTCAAATCCAAATCTGTTTCGTGAACCATCTTATTTTTTAAAAAAAGGGTTTTTCTAAAGTTTTGCCTTTTCAAAAAAATAAAATTTTGGTGGCGACTCCTGGACCTACCTATTATTACACATATTCCAATTTCGATTTCGGTTCTTGATTGTCTTTAGTTTCACTAAATTTCTTTTTTTTAAGGCGCCACGCGATCGCATTTTTGAGTGTGACAAGTGGTCTTGAGTTTCTTAGAAGGGGAAAGCTTATAAATTTTAGTGACAAGAAAGAGTTGAACATTGGTATACAGTATGCAGATATAAAGGCACTATGTCATGCAATTAAGTTGTACTCTGTTAGAGTATACTACACATTTCACATGTACTATTCTTCTACAAAAAATAAAAAATATTAGTGTATTGACTATGGCTATAATTGCAATTAGAGGGTCAAAGCATGCAAAAAAGCAAATAGAACACATTGGGGATTTATAAAGTATGGGGTCTACATCAATGTCTTTTTGTGACATTATCCCTAGATCACCTAAAGCTGGATTTTGATATTATATCATTATGTATTATGGCAATGGTGGCCAATCAACTAGAGGTTAAAGTTTCCCAAATCATTGAGAGGATGCAAAGTTTGTTTGGTTACACTATGTCTTACAAAAAGGCATGTAAGGCAAAACACTAAGCCTTCACTTTTTCTTTTGGTAATTGAGAAGACTCATATGCTTTATTGCCAATGTGGTTGGCCACCATTTAGCATTTTATATTTAGCTTAGTCGTATAGTTTTCAAACAAACAATATTTGTAAAGCAGTTTTGATGGGCAACCTATGGAGATATTCCGTTGAATATTTTTTGGTATTTAAGTCATGCATTGACACATTGGAACACCTTATAACCGATTGTCTAGGTTGATGCGAAATTCATGTATGGAAGATACGAAGGCACACTACTTATGGTTGTATTACAAGATGATGATAAGAAGATCATGTCCTTTGCATTTGCTATAGTAGAAGAAAAGACATGAGGAGCTTGGTCATGGTTCATTTTCAATCTTTGGATGAGTGTTATTAAGAATATAAGGGGAATTTACTTAATATTGGATAGACATCCTTCAATTTTGTTTATCGCCTCTAATTTAAGGTTTAAGTGGTAGCCACCATATAGGCATTATGTTTTCTGTCTTCAACATGTGGCTTGTTACCTGCAGAAAGCACATGGGATGAATTGGCTAAAGAATATTAGGTATGCATATGAACATCATGTTATTCATGAGAAATTGGTTGAGCTAGTAATTTTACATAGGCCTGCAGTTGCTTGGATAGGCAACACTCCCAAGGCGTAATAGTCTTAGGCTTATGACATAAAAGACCAATACTATGGTTACATGATAATAAACCTAGCCAAGATAATGAATAATGTTCTTAAAGGCATTAAGAGTTTGCCCATAACTAGCCTCACAAAGGAACCCGTGTATAGGGTAAATAGATACTTTGTCTAATAGATCGGACAGGTGCTTGCATAGATAGCATTTGGCTAGGTATTTTGTGAGACTTATAACAACAACTTGGCTCCAATTTCATAAGCCGCCTTAGCATATGTTGTTCACATGTTTAACAGAAGAGTGGCATCATTTGAGGTTGAAGAGTGCTACAATATCCAAAACTATCAATTTGATTGATATTGCAATGTTAACTTAGTAGATCATAAATATGATTGCGGTGAGTTTCAAGTCAAAAAGTACCCATGTCAACATATTATCGTTGCTTATGCCAATATTAGCCTTGACGATTTGCAGTTTGTTGACCACTTTTCTACTTGGAAATGATGCATAATGTACATAACATTGAGTTTTAACCTATTAGGGGTGAGGTTTATTAGCCACAGATAAATTCTCTCAAGTTGATTCCTAATCCATTAATGATTTGAGCAAAAGGGTGCCCTTATTCAATGTACCTATGCAACAAAATAGATTGGATACAATTAGGTCAGCCTAACAAGTGTGGGTTATATAGAGAAATTGGTGATAATTGTTCCACTTGTCTGCATTGTTACCCTACTAGCCAATAAGAAGACTAAAATTTTGCATATATATATATATGTATGTATAGAAACTTGGCTTAGTTTTATATGAGTTAAGATCTTACTTTTGAATATACCTTACTTTTGTGTATTAAAACTAATTATTATTGTCCTTATGTGTATATGTATATAAACTTGTACTTTATCTATTTATGATTAAGACCTATCTTAATTTATATTGTCCTTGACATAATATGGTCTGTAGAAAGGTTAGAGTAATGGCGCATCTGCAACAGATTATCTAGCTAGGACCAGAGGATGACTTGCTTCTATACTTATAAAAGTGCACATGTCATAGGCTATGTGACTTAGCCACGTAAGATAATCTCACACTTATGTTGTTTTACACTCATTAGTTTTACTTGTACTTTATTTGATTCAATTGTAATAATGTGTGCATAATATTCCACACTTTTTTTGTAGAATGATCGAGTGCTTTGGCCACAATGTGTCATACCTAGCTTTTACTAGCTCATTCATGCAATATATGAAGATAAAAACAAAGTTCACATTCACATATAAGTTTTTTAACACTGAAATTGGGTCGTTTACGGGTCATTTTGGACTATAAGGATCCAAATTTAATTCTGTCCTTTTCTTAACTCATTATATCATAAACAAGTTTATTCATACTTAAATTATAGTGCATAACTCATGGAACTCCTTAAATCCCCAAAAACCCGAAATGACAACATAGGTGCCAAAATCTGTCTTAACTTTGGAAATTTATAACTTGGGCTATACAACTCTAAATTATGTAAATTAGGTGTCTATGGAAAGCTTGGGATGTGAACTACATGGTGTAAAAATTTTACATAAACTAAGTTCATTTTCTTGGTCAAATGCAATGGAATAGTACACACAGGTCAAAAATAGAGGCAAGTAGTAGACTTAAAGTTTAAAATTGCATATCTTGAGCTACACAACTCCAAATTAGGTGCTCTCAGTAACCATAGGAAGCTTAAAATGAGACCTAATTTCTGTAAGAATTTTAGGATCATCTGAGTTCATTTGACTCATGAAGTATATGGCATATCAGAAACTGCTACAGTATTGGGCATAGTCAGGCCCTCAATTTCAAAAATTCATAACTCCCTCTATACAACTCCTTTTTATGTGAACTTGGTGGCACTAGAAATCTCACAATGTCAATTTGGCAGCTAAAGACCTAAAACACTAAACCTATTTTGTGTGAACAGTACTAGGGCTTAAATAAAATTTTATCCAAATTTGCAAATTTGTAAAACATGATGTACAACTCCAAAAATTATGGTTCTTAGCTTGACAAAAATCTCTAGGTACCTAAATGCATGCCAAATCTTAGACTTAAACTAAGTCATCTAAGCTACTTTTGACATGGGAGTTGTTTATGGCAAATTTAAGATATTTTAGGTACCAATTTAGATTATTTCTTGTCCAATTAGGTTTCTTCCACTTTGAGCACATTTTTTCCATCCTAAATGGCCTATCTAACCATTTCATATTATTCCAAAATAAGTGGATCAAAATTTGACTAGAACAGCTAAGAATACATACATACATCATAACTAAAACTCTACAATAATATATATACATTGCCATAAATAGTCATACATTGGTATTTTTATACTTTTACACATGATTCCATTATTAAACATGAAGTAGTGTTATCATATACATCATAAGGGTGTCATGGTACATGTAAAACATCATGTGCATACATATACATAAATTTTAGTATAAGATGGGATTCTAATACATAATCTCCTACTATTTATGATCTCTCTTAGTCTTGATCTTGGCTTGGAGAACTTGAAATAGTTAGTGGGAGTATGGGGGTGAGATTCAGGAGAATCTCAGTAGCTAATCTCAACCAACTCAATACATATAAGAATATCATGAATGTATGCAATGCATGTGGTGTACAAATGCAATGCTCATGCTTCATATGAATCAAATGCATAATAAAACACAAAAACTCATTCCTTTCATAGCCATGGATTCATCATAAACTTGTTAAGCTCAACTTTTCTCAACTCGGGGGCTAAGGAAGAGCTATTATGCTCAATTCCAAGCCTTAGGAGAGCTAGGAGTTGAAACATATATCATTTTCATTCATATAACTTAATATTGAAACTATGCTAAAACATACATCATGAATGCATCAAGTAACAACACATACAAGCATTGCAACTTATTTAAACATTCAATTGTATGCAAGAGAGGGAGATAAAGCTACCTTGTGACTCTAAGAACTTTGACATATCACAATCCCACTTATAAGCTTCCTTTTTCCTTACTTTCTTTAGCTTGACACCCACAAATGAGTGAGTTTGGGTTAGCTTGACCTACATGGAACAATCATAAGCACATTAATCCCATAGAACTCATTTTACTTAATCTCAATAGGGCTCAAGGTATCAATTATATCTAGTTTAGGTCTATTATGAAGCAACCTTTAGTTCTTGCTTTTCTAAACCCAAAATTTTGTTTTCAATGAGTCTTATAACTCTTAAGAGACTCATTTTAATCATTACATACTTAGTTAGAAGGCTTTAGAACCATCTTGCTTCATTAACCTCATTTAGTCCCTTAAAATTTCAACTTTCATTCTAGGGCTTCTAAATTCAAACCAATACTTCCATAATTATTTATTCATCATATCTAAGTCCTTAAATTCATTAGAACTCAAAGAAACACTCCCTAGGTACCTTATCTCTCACTTGGCCAAACCATAACCATAAAGGAGTCATATGGAGTTTTATTAGTTCTTTCTTGAGTTTTGATGCATGGCCATGTTCCTTGACTTCTCTTCTATCTAATCATAGTTTCATATAGCTTAAAATGCCTCATAATAGTTCTAAAACTTCTTAGGTGCAATGGAAATCCTAACTTTCTTATCCTGAATTCTAAAGTTTTTCAATTGATTCCAATTGTATAATCTAATTCCTTATGCTTCAAAACCCTTAATTCCATCAAGTTTTAGCCAAATTCACTTCCCTTCTCTAGTTTCTCTCTCTCAGGACCTAATATGGAAGCCATAACACCATGATTTCTTAGCCTTCCTCATGTAATTCCTATGCTTCATGCCATGAACTTCATGAAAATCACAAGAAATAGCATATAAAATATTGATTATTTTGGCGTTGCGTCACGTATAGAATTTTCATTCAGTGTCTTATGGACCATATGAGTTCATACATAACATTGTCATATTTATTTACATAGATACGACTCATTTCCATCATCAAAAGTGGCCTACAACTCGTGGAAAGCAAAGGGAAGCATAAAATACATAGTTGCATTTTCGGCCAGAAATTCCCTTTTTCTATCACAAATTTTGAAAAATTATAACTAATTTTAGAAAAATCAAAATTGTCCATTCTTTGCCATTCTGGAAAGCTACACATGTCTACTTTATGCTAAAAATATGTACAAATCATGAAACATAACACAAAAGACGTTTAACATTCCAAAAGGTACAGATGTTTGGTTGGCCACTGGTACTGTCACAAATTTCTCCTACAAACTTCAAAAAAATCCAATTCATACAAATGATATCAATCTGAAAAGTTACAGATGCTATCTAGAGGGAAAAAAATAACTCTAGACTAACTCAGGCACATCTAGGCATCAAAAATCAATCAAACAGTACCTGAGATCAATCTGAATGCTTGATACTGGGCAGAACTTTTAAAAATTCATATCTCCCTCTCTAGACATCCAAATGAGGTGCTTTTAGTTGGCACAAGTCATTGGAAATGTCTAGTTTCTTTTTGTAAAATTTTGTGGCAATTGGACATTATTTGGGCCTTAAGTGATAGAATTCATTTTCAGACCAGTATGAATAGTAACCTAACCAAATTCAGAATTTTTCCCAATTTTGAAAATTCATCAAATATTCCATAGACCTCTGAAAATTCTACACTTTAGCTCCCCAAAAAGATCTCAACAAACTCTAAATGCAAGCCAAATTTTAGATCAAGAAGAACTCATTTGGATAAAAAGTGGTATAGGTTTCCAATATGATCAATTTTTTTTCATATAGGATACCAAAGTGTCCAAATGACTTCCCTTGATATTTGGCACCTCTTGGGCAAGTTTAAAAGTATGATTATGACTTATATGAACTGTCCAAATGATCCCAAACCTTATGTATCTCAATTCGACCATTCCACTTCCACTCATGCACATTTGCACAAAGCCATTCAAGAAGCCAATTTGTCATGGCATACTCAATTTACATACTAATGGTCACATAATATAATTTCTCATTTATACATAATATATTAACATAATTACACATGCTCAAAAGGTTATAGGTCATATACAATAATAGACTACATCATTTGCCATTCACGAAACCTTAAAGTAACCAAATCCATGCACTTTAATATCAAATTTTCATCTCTCAAGTGGTTGGCTCCCATTTCCTTGCTCTTTTAGTCCACCTAACATGTTAGAACATTAAAGATGAGGGAATGAAATTCAAAGAATCCTAATAGCTCATCTCCCTTTCAATCACACATAAAAGATGCAAAACCAATCTTGAAAATGCATGATAAGTATATTGACATGTGCAATCATTCAAGAGACATTTTTAACATTTGAGCAAGTCATACATAGTATACAAAGGCTTGCTAACTAAGTGGATTAGTGTAACACCTCTTCTAATACCCTTCTTTATTTTATATATTTGTGAAGAATTCCTTATTTGAGTTTAATCACTTTTTCTATTTTAATCATTCCTTCACAATAAACTCTAATTAATGGCGTAGTGGACTACAACAATAACGAAAATACACCGTAACTTATACAAATTAGTTCAAGAGTTCTCTCATAAGGGAACGGGGTCATACAAGTCACATCACATCAAAAGAGAATCTATCTTATAACCATTCAAAAGGAAAGTCCCCCAGGTAACAAAAGGGTCAGTATTAGTAACTGGGCCTCTGTTCATGCAAATGGAAGAGTAGGAGGGTCAACTCCACCCACTGGGAATGTGTGGGACTCCAGCTCTCCTAGGGATACAAAATATACTGGTACAGCACGAACAACATCATCACATGATATGATGCGTATATTATGGATGACGAAGACCCATCCCCTGAGTGGGAACTGGATCCATTCTGTAACATCCCTAAAATTAGGATTTTCTAATTATTTAGTATTTTATATAATGAATTTATTAAGCTTTAATAAAAATAATTTGAATAAAATAGCTTCGTATATGAGAAGTATAAGCTGAATAGGACCCATAAGAGTTTTTGAGATTTTAGGGGGTCCAGGGGCAAAATTGTCATTTGCCACCGGACAAACTTTGATAACTTTTCTAGAAGGAATGGGAATATTAGGGGAATAAATAACCCCTGAAACTTCTTCAGGGTTTCTTAGCCCTTTAGCTATCTCTATTTCTATAGTTATTACAACTTCTTTTTCTATCTAGCTTATGGCTACTGATAGGGCTAATAAGATCCCGGACCGGATCTTGCCCGACCATCCAGACAACGTGGCGTCATTAGACCTGTCTCATCAAATTGAGTTTAATCGTGAGTTATGGATTTATGAGATTCTTGGCCAATTTTTTTATATTTGTGCCTAAAGCCACGAATAGAGGGTGAAATTAGAGTTCCTTAAACTTTCGGGCAATTTATACATTTTGCCCGGCATATAACTTTTCTTTGCATTTTAGTCCCCAGCTCCTTCATACTTGACTTCGGAGACTCTTCGGGACCTTTTGGAAACATTAAACGGGACCCACATAGGGACAAATAATATTAAAATATAGCAGAAAACTTAGAAAATACAGATTAAATATTATGGAAAACCTAAGAAAATAGTGGCAATTTTGTAAGTCTAACCAGGGAAAAGCTTATGTGGCACTAGAGAACTAGGAAGGTGCTGATGTGGCACCATGTAGAAAAGAAAGAGATGATGTGGCGCCATGTGTGAAGAAGAAGCTGGAAGTTAGAAGATAATTTTGGAAACTGCACGAGCTACGTAGTGATTACACAGACTTGTGTAAGGAAATCTTAGAAATCTCACACATTACAAAAAAGTTACCGCTGATTTCAGTATGACATAGACGCTAACTTAAGCGGCATTAAATGCCATCTTATCTTTACATATTACCAAAAAGTAACTAGAGTAATCCAATGGTTAATATTCGTTCGTAAAACGTGATACAATCTAAACTGTTGATGCAATCTAATGGCTTAGATTTCTTCACCTTTTTGAGATCAAACCACCACCTTTGATCTAAATATAAAGGCCTACATTTTATCTCTTATTTCAAGGTTAAATCTTGACCATTCAGGTTATCTAAAGGCCAAGATCTCCCACCTTAAAGTTAATTAAATCCTAACCATTCATAACTAGTATATATATGAACCACACACACACTTTCATGACATTTTCTCATACACAAATACATACTAGAATTCAGCCAAGACAAAGAGAAGGAGAAGGAGAAGGAGCTCAACCTAATGAAGAAGAAAAGGGAGAAGGAAGAGAGAAGAAAAAGCTACCAGGGAAAATCAAATACCGCGGAACTAAGGTAACATAGATAGCCTTTCTTCTATTTTTCTCCAAGAATTCTTCTTTTCTCTTTCTCTCTAAATTTCGTACATGGCATAAGGAGATGGGAAATTTTGTTGTTTCCATGAATTCTAGCCAAGAAAAGATGGAGAAAAGATGGAGAAATCATATATATGGCTTATGGATTCATGTGAGTCAAGAAAATTCCTAATCTTGGCAATTTTTCTACAAATCAAGAAGCTTTATATTTCAAGATGCCATGGGAGAAATTGAAGAGAAAATAAAGGAAAAAGTGATGGAAGAAAGTCTAAGGAAGAGGAAGATTAATACAACTTTGATTTTCATGAAGAAATTGGCAAGGAACCCTAAAATCTTAACTTGAGAAAATTGTAAAATACATATGAAATCTCTAGAAATTGATTGAGGGCTTTTGTTTATCATCTTTGGATATGTATGTGTGGCTATTTGGTGACATGAAAATGAAGCAAAATCACATGTCTTATTGGATGCATAAGTTCGGCCAACACAAGTACATATATTTAGGAAAGAATTTTCTCAAATCCAACTAAATTAGGTTAATTTACATGAAAAATAAGGCCTATGATGAAATTTTGGTGAATTATGGATCATTGTATAAAAAGTCAAATTTTTGGAAAAAAGTGTTGACCAAGATGTTCTTGAATTTTCCTTGATGATATTTGATATGTTTTGCCCAATTATTATGATCTAATATGTTCTATGTGCTGCCTAGATTATGCTGATATTTACTTTGTAAATTTTGAAGCTCATTTGTGATAGTTGGAAATTTACGCAGCGTTATGTCAAGAATGAAATATGTGATAACATGTATTCTGGAATTGCACTGTTTACTATGCTGATATACCATTTGATTTCTTGACATGAATAATATGCTATTTACTGCTTGATTTTATGAGCATGGGTTATTTGGTAAAGGACTGACTAATATATATGGCGGAGTAGCCTTATCCAGGGGATGAGCCCTGTGTGTGCCAGAGTTGGCCATTGAGTAGCTGCTGTTGTGTTGGATGTCCAATCTTAAAGATACTTAAAAATACCTAAACCACTAATTTTCGGACTCCAATACGCTGTCACGCTATCGGGATTATTTATGCACAGAGTTGTGCAAGGCAGTTCTTTCCTAAATATACCTATATGCCTTGATCAAATGATAGCTTGGATGACATATTATTGCGATATTTTATATGACTTTCCTTGGGTACCCACTGGGGGACGCCTCAATAAAGGAAGCAGGGGTGAACTTGCTATGTCATGGTAGTGCAATATGAGCTGGGCTTAAGCCTGCCGAAGCCAGTGTGACACAGTCTGAGTGTTGGGCCTGGCAGTCTCCAAGGCCTAATGGTCAAGAGAGAATAAATATTATTTGTGACACCTTCTCTATTCTATGCATATAGAAATCTATTGAATATCTTGCAATTGCTGAATATCAATTATGTTGAGACAATTTTTGTGTTCATCCATGTCTTATCCTTAGATGTAATATGCCTATTCACTTTGCTATTTCATATTCACGTTAGATATTGCTAACAGATACATCTCTCTGCTTATATTTTTAGTAAATTAATGTCTTGCCATTATATTACTTGTGGTCTGTTAAAAGAACTTGACTTTTCTTCATGGATATTCTGTGGTATTGATCCTGTCTATGTTACTGAGAAAATTATTTCTCACTCTATTGTGGTTTATACTTTTCTTAAATGCCAATCTATCAAGTGACCTTAGAACTCCAGGTGGAGTGGATCCAGTTCCCACTTAGGGGATGAAACTTTGTCATCTATAATATACGCATCATATCATGTGATGACGTTATTTGTGCTGTACCGGTATATTTTGTGTGTCCCTAGGAGAGCTGGAGTCCCACACATTCCCAGTGGGTGGAGTTGACCCTCTTGCTCCTCCATTTACATGAACAGAGGCCCAGTTATTGATACTGACCCTTTTGTTATCTGGGGGACTTTCTTTTTGAATGGTTATAGGATAGATTCCCTTTTGATGTGATATGACTTGTATGACCTCGTTCCTTTATGAGAGAACTCTTGAACTAATTTGTATAAGTTACAGTGTATTTTTGTTATTGCTGGAGTCCACTACGCCATTAATTAGATTTTATTGTGAAGGAATAATTAAAATAGAAAAAGTGACTAAACGTAAATAAGGAATTCTTCACAAATATATAAAATAAAGAAGGGTATTAGAAGAGGTGTTACACACTCTGCTTGGAGTTTTAGGGTCACTTGATAGATTGACATCTAAGAAAAATATAAACCACAATAGAGTGAGAAATAATTTTCTTAGTAACATAGACAGGATTAATACCACATAATATCCATGAAGAAGAGCCAAGTACTATTAACAGACAACAAGCAATATAGTGGTAAGACAGTTAATTTACCGAACAATATAAGCAGAGAGATATACCTGTTAGCAATATCTAATGTGAATATGAAATAGCAAAGTGGATAGGCAAATTACATCTAAAGATAAGACATGGATGAACACAAAAATTGTCTCAACATAATTGATATTCAGCAATTGCAAGATATTCAAGAGATTTCTATATGCATAGAATAGAGAAGGTGTCACAAACAATATTTATTCTCTCTTGACCATTAGGCCTTGGACACCGCCAGGCCCAACACTCAGACCGTGTTGCACTGGCTTTGGCAGGCTCAAGCTTAACTCTTCTTGCACTGCCATGACATAGCAGGTCACCCCTGCCTCCTTTACTGAGGTGTCCCCCAGTGGGTACCCAAGGAAAGTCATATAAAATATCACAATAATATGTCATCCAAGTCATCATTTGATCAAGGCATGTAGGTATATTTGGGAAAAAACTGCCTTGCACAACTCTATGCATAAATAATCTTGATAGCATGATTATGTACTGGAGTTTGAAAATTAGTAGTTTAAACATTTTCAAATATCTTTGAGATTAGACATCTAATACAACAGCAACTACCCAATGGTCAACTTTGACACATATATAGGGCTCACCCCTGTCCACCCTATATATTGGCCAGTTCTTTGGGCTCACCCCCTGTCCGCCCTATATATTGGCCAGTCCTTTACCAAATAACCCATGCTCATATAATCAGGCAATAAACAACATATTATCTATGAAAAGAAATCAGATAATATATCAGCATAGAAAACAGTGCAATTCCAGAACACATGTTACCATATATTCTATTCTTGACATACTACTGCATAATCTTCCAACTATCTCACACGGGCTCCAAAATTCACAAAATAAATATCAACATAATTCAGGCAGCACATAGAACATCTTAGGCCACAACAATCATCCAGAACATGTCAAATAACATCAAGAAAAATTCAAGAATATCTTGGTCAACACTTTTTCTCAAAAATTTGACTTTTTATACAATGATCCATAATTCACCAAAATTTCACCATAGGCCTTATTTTTCATGTAGATTAACCTAATTTAGTTGGATTTAAGAAAACTCTTCCCTAGGTATATGTACATGTGTTGGCCGAATCTATACATCTAAGAAGACATGTGATTTCGCTTCATTTTTATGTTCCCAAATAGCCATACATACATATTCAAGGATGATAAACAAAAGCCCTCAATCAATTTCTAGAGATTTCATATGGATTCTATAATTTTTTCAAGATAAAATTCTAGGGTTTCCTTGCTAATTTCTTCATGAAAATCAAAGTTGTATTAATCTTCCCCTTCCTTAGGCTTTCTTCCATCACTTTCCCTTTATTTTCTCTTCAATTTCTCCCATGGCATCTTGATATACAAGGCTTCTTGATTTGTAGAAAAATTGTCAATAATAGGGATTTTCTTGAATCACATGAATCCTTAAGCCATATATATGATTTCTCTATCTTTTCTTGGCTAGAATTCATGGAAACAACAAAATTTCCCATCTCCTCATGCCATGTACGAAATTTAGAGAGAAAGAGAAGAGAAGAATTTTGGAGAAAAATAGAAGAAAAACTAAGAAGAAGAAAGGCTATCTATGTTACCTTAGTTCCGTGGTATTTGATTTTCTCTGGTGGCTTTTCCTTCTCTCTTCCTTCTCCCTTCTCTTCTTCCTTAGGTCAAGCTCCTTCTCCTTCTCCTTCTCTTTGTCTTGGCCAAAATTTGGTGTGTATTTGTGTATGAGAAAATGGCATGAAAGTGTGTGTGTGGTTCATATATATACTAGTTATGAATGATTAGGATTTAATTAACTTTAAGCTAGGAGATCTTGGCCTTTAATCACCTGAATGGTCAAGATTTAACCTTGAATTAAGAGATAAAATGTAGGCCTTTAGATTTAGATCAAAGGTGGTGGTTTGATCTAAAAAAGGTGAAGAAATCTAAGCCATTAGATTGCATCAACAGTTTAGATCGTATCACGTTTTACGGATGAATATTAACCATTGGATTACCCTGGTTACTTTTTCATAATATGTGAAGATAAGATTGCATTTAATGCCGCTTAAGTAAGCATCTATGTCCTATTGAAGTCAGCAGTAACTTTTTTGTAATGTGTGAGATTTCTAAGATTTGTTGACACAAGCTTGTGTAATCGCTCCGTAACTTGTGCAGTTTCCAGAATTCTCTTCTAACTTCCATCTTCTTCTTCATACATGACGCCACATCATCTCTTTCTTTTCTACATGGTGCTACATCAGCACCTTCCCAGCTTCTTGGTGCCACGTCAGCTCTTCCCCGGTTAGACTTACAAAATTACCACTATTTTCTTAGGTTTTTCATAATATCTTATTTAATCTATATTTTCTAAGTTCTCTGCTATATTTTAATATTATTTGTCCTATGTGGGTCCTGTTTAATGTTTCCAAAAGATCCCGAAAAGTCTCCAAAGTTAGTATGAAGGAGCTGGGGATTAAAATGCAAAGAAAAATTATATGCGGGCAAAATGTATAAATTGCCTAAAAGTTTAGAGAACTCTAGTTTCACCCTTTATTCGTGACTTTAGGCACAAATATCAAAAAATTAGGCAAGAATCTCAGAAAATTATGACCTACGGTTAAACTCAGTTTGATGAGATGGGTCTAATGACGCTAGGTTGTCCGGATAGTCAGACGAGATTCGGTCTGGGATCTGGTTAGCTCGATCAGTAGCCATGAGCTAGATAGAAAAAGAAGTTGTAATAACTATAGAAATAGAAATACCTAAAGGGCTAAGAAACCTTAAAGGAGTTTCAGGGGTTATTTATTCCCCTAATATTCTCATTCCTTCTAGAAAAATTATCAAAGTTTGTCCGAGTGGCAAATGACAATTTTGCCCTTAGACCCTCTAAAATCTCAAAAATTCCTATGGGTCCTATTAAGCTTATACTCCTCATATACAAAGCTATTTCATTCAAATTCTTTTTATTAAAACTTAATAAATTCATTGCATAAAATACTAAATAATTAGAAAATCCTAATTTTAAGGATGTTACAATTAGTCTCACCTATTCACTTGTGGATTTCAGACTTGCCTCACCCATTCTTTAAGAGGTTTCTGACTCAACTTTACTCTTGGGTGTCAACCTCACTTTTGGGAGACTCTTTACTTTGTCTCAACCAATTTTAAAGGTTCTTGGCTCATCATCACCATGGCTAAGGGTTCTTGACTTCACCACACTCAAGCAAACCAAAGCAAGCATCATAAACATCATTTAGAAACATAATGCATTATTATAGTACCATGACATATGAAATTATGCTAAAATACTATTCATGACTTAAAACACACATACACACATTCAAAGACAAGCCAAGCATACATTCATGCATGAGAGAAGGAGGAGTGAGCTACCTTGCAAGCAAACACACACTTTTTCTCTTGAATTTCCTCTCCCGTCTTCGACCTCACACATACAAAGGTGTGGGAATGATTTCTCTTGGCCTAAACACAATTTATGGAAGCTAATTAGGTTCATGGAATTAATTCTAAGGTCACACATCTTGCTTAGACTCTAACTTGACCTATAAACCTCTTTATGGTTCCAAGAATGCACCTAATGAAGCAACACTTATCAAATAAATTCTAAGGTCCATTCTTTCTCTTCATACATGTTTCTTGACTCCTTTTAGGCCTCTTGGAGTCATCACACAATTAAAATAAAGAGCCTAACTACATATTACTTCTTTAGGTTATATTATGGAACATATAAGGCCAACTCACTTTCTATGGTTTCTAAATTTTTTCTAAGGCCTGTCCTCATCTTCACTCATTATATATGACTCAAAAATGGGTTTGGAACAAATTAAAATTATCCCTAGGTACTCAAACACCCCTAGGTCGAGACTATGCAAGATCTTGGGCTTCATGGACTTTGCTTTGTTTTCTTGGTGGAGGAAGCACATGGAGAGACTTCTAGGGATCTTAGGAGCTCATTTAAACTCTCATTTAAGCATAGAAATCAAGGTATCAAATCAGATTTTACAAGGAACATATGAAACTTTAGAATTTGCATCTTGAATTTCTATGATTATTTGTTAATTCTCTTTGCATATTCTTAATCTCTACACCTTTTTTCCTAAGAATCACCTTTGGTTTCGCCTAAAATCTAAGCCCTCCTAGGACTTCTTTAGAGGGACAAACCATAAGGAGAAGAGAAGCAAGGGGTAGCAACCATGGAAGAAGAAATTGCCTTATTTTTCCTTATTTTCTCACCTGAATCTTGTCTTCTTTGGCCTCCTCTCTTCAAATCCGAATTTTCCCCTTAATTGCTCCCTTAAAAAATATTTATAAACTTCATTATAATCATAGGAAATAAAGGAGAATGGAGGAGAAGAGGTTTGGAAAGGAAAAAGCATGAAAAACTACCAAAATTCCATACATTTAAGCCTTGATTTCTCCTTCTCTTCTTCTTTCTCTTGTGCACCACTCTCCTAGGGTTTCTTTTTTGGTTTAGGGCAGAAAAATATGAGGCTAAGTGAATGAGAGAGTGGGGTGCCTTATATATATAGGTGGAAGAAGAATGACATTTCAAAAATTTTTGTTTTGCCTTTCGTTTTTGGCATTTTTGTTTCTAATTCGTTGTAGCTCCTTTTTGAGAGCCATCTTTTCCATTATAAAATTTAGGTTCCCAATTTGGTAAAATGCCTTTGGAATCTCTCAAATTGGAGCCAAAACCTTCCTGAACGAATCTATCAAAATTTGGGTACACTAACGTTGGAAAACATCCACTGGAGAGGATTTAACTATCCTGGGGCTTTCGATAATTTTCAGGGCCTCTGAGAACCCCAAAGAACTCAAAACTTTTATTTAAAAATCTCTCCTATGTGAATTCCAAAATTTTCTCAAAATTACAAGCCATTACATTTCATAAGTTTTTCATAAGAAATTATTTCTTCATTTTAGCTCCGTTTTTCTTTCCGTTTAAGGCTAGAATTCTCATTTTGAAGAGTCTAGAATGTTACTCAAATTTTTTGAGACCTTAACTAATTCATTTAGGGGGACTTGCTTTGAAAATGCACCCGTTTCCATCATTTAACAAAAATCGGACATTATAGAAGCCATTAGAATTCAAAGAAAAACAAGTCTTTCTATTACATGACTTATCTCATTTGAAAGCTTACTAAATGATGATTCTCTTGCTTTATTTGGTTGCTTCAAACCTCTACTTTTTCTCATGAGGTCAATGACCAAAATTATTGTTTCATGAAATTGAAACCACCATTAGAAAGAGTATGAAGAGTAGAGCAAGGTTACTAATTGCCATAATATGAGATTTTGTATGTATCCTTACCTATTTAGCTTTCTTTTTCTTCTATCTCTTCTCCCATTTTTCATACCATTTCCATTCCATTTAGCACTGGTTCAAGTCGGTGGAGATGAAGAAGAAATGGTTGGTGCATCATAATTAAATAGAAAAAGAAATTTTGACTTCTTCCCATAATTACCAATTTACCACTATACTTTGACTATCCCCTTTGACCTCCTTTTAAATTTTTTTGAGAACGGCCTTTTTCATATGAAAATTTAGGTTCTCTAATTCATAAAATGTTATTGGTTTTACCCAAATTGGATTTGAAACTTTACTGAATCATCCAGTCAAAGTTTCAGTCAACTAATAGGCTAAATTGTACACCAGAAGGGTTTTAATCATTCTAAGGATTTTTATGGATTTTAGAGCCTCTGAGAACTCTAGAAAACTCAATTTTATCATTTAAATCTCTCTCCTTTGAGTTTTCAAAAAGTTGCCCAAAATTACAAAAATACCACTACGTTTTCAGCTTTTTCATTTAGCCACTTTCACTTTGATTTTGGGTCATCATTAGCTTTGTATTTTCATTTATAAATGTTTATATTATTGTTCTAATCTTATTTAGCCTCTAATTAATCACTCCTGCAAGTGTACGGGATCGATATAGTAGAAATTCCCAGAGTATTCGGGGGTCAAACCTAGAGAGATGTTGAGCTTTTACTAATCCAAATAATTAGTAATTGAAAAAATGATATAAAATAAATTAATTGATGAGAGTATATAGAAACTATAAAAATAAAAACAAGCGAGAATTAATTATGAGAAAAACACAATCATTAGAAGTTTTGGGGTTTAAGATTTATCCTATAAGTTACTAATTTCTACTTATCTGATTGACTCTTAAGTAATTATAGTGACCACTATTTCTAAAGTGTCCTAATATTCTCCTAAATTACTAGTCTATATTTATTAGAGTTGAATTTTTTTCCAAGATACCCAAATAACTAATTAAATCCTGAAGCAATTGTTTTCAGTCACCACAAATCTCTAAAACTATCCCTAACCTAAATATTTGTGTCTATTTATCTAGATCTAAGTTCTCTCTTCACCTCTCAGTGCATCAAGATCACCCATATATTTAATTTAATGGTGGCCAATCATAAAATCAACATTAAATATGAGAGAAATAGATATAATTGAAATTTGAAAATATTTTCATAAATAAAAATCCATAAAGAGTCAAAACAAATAGTAGACACTAGTTCCCAATTGGGTTACATCCTTACCTTTAATTGGAAAATTTAGAAACACATAATTGAAGAATTCATAAATAACATCATTCTAAAAGCCCCAATCTTGAATAATCAATAACAAGAATATAAAGAAATAAAGAAAAGAAATTGATTCAGCTTCAATACTCCCAATCTTGTGCTCAGCTTTAGGATTGTTTCCACGGACTCTAAATATCTCAATAAGAATTCTTAAGGTACTTAGAATAGTGATTGGATGCCTTCCTTCATTTTAGAATCTAAAAAATACTTCTTATTCTTTAATCAATGGTAAGGTTCATAATCCAAATTCCTATGGACTATATATAAAGTCCATAAGATGACTTCTAATAACAAATCCTAATCCTAATGAAAGATAACTTTTAATAATTAAAGATAATATTAAATTCTAATCCTAATAAAAAGATAATTTAATAAAGTCTAACAAAAAAATAACTAAGAAATAACAAAATAACTAATAAAATAAAGTATTTTAAATGTTAGTTTCTAATTTTAATCCTAATGAAATATTATTTCTTATATTTATCTTTAACTTATAATTTCTATCCAAATTCTGTTTTTGTCTAAGAATTAAATTTAAGAGGAAAATATATAAAATAGATATAATATATATATAAATTTAATCCACTATATCCAAAAATCTATACCTATTTAATTATAAAATATGCACTTATCAAATTCTCCCACATTTAGCTCGTTACTTGTCCTCAAGTAACAATTATTTCAACTAGAGCTACCGTATATATCTTCCTTATTCAAGATAGAATATCACCCCAAATATATATATATATATATATATAAGGATTAGTAGTCACCTACTAATCAATTCACAATCATTTAGAGGTTTTTGTGTGTGTGTGTGGACTGAGTGTTAACCCAAATAACCTACTAAGTGATAGGATGGAAAATTATAATGCTTATTTATAAATTCACAATACTCTAATTAACTATGCTAGAACTAACTTTGGCATAGCAGGGTGATTGTCCTAACTCCTTCCTTTGGATTGACTTTAGTGTTGCTCAAGAACTTATTTTGACTCTTTCCAGTGAATAAGTTAGCCAAATTGCTTATCTGAGCTTCCATATTTTTCATAGAATTGCCTATTTGCGACTCCATATTCTTCATAGAAGCTTGAGTTAAAGCAACTACTTGTTTGAGTCAATTAATCTCTTAATTCATACTCTTTATACTCTTTACCTGGTGAGTAGCCATTTGACCCAAAGCGTCCTCCAACTTTGTTATATGATCCTCAATTGTGTTTCTTTGTTGTTGGAAGCTTGGTAGTGCTTATGGCCTCTAAGGGACATAATTTTTTTAAGAGAAATTTGGATGATTTCTCCACCTCAGGTTGTATGTGCTAAAGTATGGGCCATTCTTAGGATTAACTCTATTAGCTCCAGCTCCCATATAATTAGCCTTCTCCATACAGTCACCATCATAACCAGCATGAGGAGAATTATTAGTAGCAGAAGAAGACAGGGAATTCATAGAATTAAAAATTTTCAATAATAAATTTAAACTCCTTATTAAATCCTATAGTTCACGAAAGACATCAAATGTAGTGACTTTTTTAGCCATCGCCCTCCTTCCTTGAACCACCTTCTATCTTGAATTTGCTACTGACATTTTATAAATCTCCTTCCTTTCTTCAGCACTCATGTTACTTGGATCACCATTGTAACGAACGGTAAATTTTGTAAAAATGAAAAAATGAGCTATATAAGGGTAAGTCCCTTGAAATGAGCTAGATAATATCCCCAAAAAAAAATTTAGGTAGTGTCCTAGGCCTCTAAAAATAATAATTCTAGGCTCAGACAAAAAGAAAAATAGAGCTAGGATGGTGAAATGAAATTATGATGAAAACTAACGAAACATAGTGACATTTTCGTAAATATGTGTAATTTTTAGAAAAACTCACAAGAGGGCTTTTTTAAATGAAAACTTTGAGTTGCCCAGAATTCTCAAAGGCCTTGAAAACCATAGGAAGCCCTAGGACAGTTAAAGCCCTTTCGGTATACGTTTTTCAACGTTGGTGAACCTGAACTTTGACGGATTCGTTTAGGAAGATTTTAGCTCCAAATTGAGTGGTTCTAAAGGTATTTTATTAAATTGGAAACACAAATTTTATAATGGAAAGGATAGTTCTAAAAAAGGAGCTAAAATGAAGCTAAAACAAAATTTTCATTACGAAAGGATGAAATTAGAAGTTTTGGAAAAAGTTGCTTCTTAAACCTTCCACACACTTCAAGCCCTTTCTCCTCCCTTCTTGAGGTCGACTCCCTCTGCCTAAAAAATAGAAAAAATATCAGCTCTTTTAGGTGCACCAAGGAGGATAAAGAAGAGAAGAAAAAGCAAGAGAAAGGTAAACAATGTCAAGGATTTTCATGCTCCTTCTTCTTTTAATCTTGTTCCTCTCCTTCCAAGCTTTATGTCTATGGTTTTATTGAATGAAATGGTTCTGTTTTGAGGCCAAAATAGAAAGAAAGGGTTCAAAAATTTAAAGGAGCATTCAAGTATAAGAAGAAGCATACAAAGGGAGCTAAGAATCCAAGGTATTTCTTGTTCCTTGTTGCTTCTTCTTCTTGCTCTCTCTTTGTGTGTAATTCGGCCTAAACCAGAACCATATAGGGGAGGGATTTTCTACCCAAAAATAAGAGAGGAACTAGGGTTTTAGACCATGGGAAAGTAGAATATGCCAAGAATTTACAAGAAAAACCAATGAAATTTAAGTTAGCAAAGTGTAGGGTTCTTGAAGGGTTTGTAAAATATATTTTGATACATGAATTTCCTAGGCTTTTTGAGTGTTTAATTAAGCTCCTAAGACCTCTAGAAAGCCTCCTAAATTACTCTCCCATTAAGGAAAAATCAAAAGCTTCATGAACCCTCTTCCTCCTCTATGTTCGGCCAAGGCTAAGTAAATGGGTTAGAAAGTATTTTAATTTGTTCTAGCATTGGTTTGAGATTTCATATAGTTGAAGAAGGTAGGAGGAACCCTTGGGAAAAATTCAGAAGCCTTGGATTAGGAGATGAGACAATGGCTTCCATAATAGAGCCTTATGAAGCAACACATGTCTAAGCTCTTGTAAGTGAGTAGATGATGGCTCCAAGAACCTTTAATGAGGTCAAGAGACCTAGAAATAAGAAGAGAATGGAGCCTAGAGTTTGAATTATAAGGGTTGCTTCAATAGGCCACTTATGGAACTATGATGTGACTTATGGAACTAATTGTGTTCTTAAGAGTATGTGTAGTGTCTTAGCTTGTTTCAAGAGTATAATTGTGTGCTATTTATGATGTTTAGGTCAAGAGAATTTCAATCCACCTAGGTGTGCTTATGGGACCAAAAAAAGGAAGGAAAAAGACTAAGCAAAACTTGCATAAACACCCAAGGTAGCTCTCTACCTCATTTTCTTTGCATTCTTGGTTGTATATATGTCATTGTGTGCATGTGTATATATTTGTGACTTGAGAACATGCCAATTGATGTTTTGAGATTGCATTGGTACCAATATGTTATCTTGTATGTCATTAATTGTGGAAATGGCTCATAAGGGTGAGGTGATGCCAAAAGTCCCTTAATGAAGGTGAAGAGATGCCAAAAGCCTCATGACATGGTGAGACAAGGCCAAAAGTCTCTTGAATGGATGAGACTAAGTCAAAAGTCCCTAGGCCAAGAGTAAGGTAAATCTAAAAGTCCTAAAAATGAGGTGAGGCGAAACCAAAAGCCCCTAGAGTATGTTCGTGAACTTGGTATGAATTGGTGGCATGGAGTTGTGACTTTGCATACTTTATGTAACACCTCAAAATTAATTAAGGTGTTAATCATGGATTTGGAATGATTAAGAATAATTAATATAGGATAATTGGGTAAGTTAAGTGAATGAAAATTTTAGAAAGATAAATTATTAATAGTTTGAGGTTTAATTGAGTTATAAACCCTATCTAGGCCCAAATTAAAATTAAGTAGGCCAAGGTTAGGGATTAATGGAGGCCTAATGAGTTAGGTGTAGGCCCAATCTAATTCAATGTGATAGAGGCCCAAGATCCACCTTGTATAGGCTCTTACAAATGGCCCAATAAACCTTGTGCAGACCCAAAACAATGGAGTTCTTAAAACTAGATCTGGCCCAATAAAAATTCTACAGCCCAACTCCTTAAAACTGGCCCAACAAAGCTAAAATTTGAAGCCCATTTGGAATTAGGTCTTGAAGCAGCCCATGACCTACCTTAGACCCAACTTAAACCCAACTAAAACCTCAAACACTTCAGCCTCTTCCCCATTTTGCTGAAACACAAGAGAGAAATTCGGAGGTTTGAAGGGAGGCTAGGGTTTGGGGCAAGAAATCCATCATTTTCCACTTTTAGAGCAAGATTCAGCTAAGGTAATAGTTATATAACTTAATCTCCTTCTCTTTCTCTTCATTTTGGCTTGATTAGTTTTTCATTTGGAGTATTTTCACCCACACCCAAAATCTGAAACTTGCCATTTGATGTTTCCATGGTGAAAATTCATAGGTTGAGGCTAGGGCTGACATTAGGTAAGTATAAACTCTCCATTTTGATGCTTTCTTTGCTAATTTGAGATCCCTATAGTTGATTTATAATATGGGTATTATTTTTGTGCGAATTTACTCAGAATTTGAGGTGTTATTTAGAGGTTTCTGGGGTAGGAGCAACTGAATCCGAATTTGGTTTTAGTGGTGATTGCGTAAGTGTTTCTGAGTAGTCCTATATAGCTTAACTTTTTTTTAAGTGATGGGTTGCTTATACAAATTGTGTTTAGGGATAGTAATGGCTTGGTTTTGTGTTTATAGGCTAAAGTAACATTCAATTGGCTCTTAGAGGATTGGCTACAAGTGAGGTAACTGGGACTATATTAATTCTATGCATATATCTATTTTAATTTCATATTTGTTGTACATGAATGATCTGAAATGCTGAATGAATTGGTTGGCTATCTATTGTATTGTGATTGGACCTTATGAGTCCATGGTAGAGCTGTGGTGCGGCTGCCACCCGTGCATGTGCTTCGATTGGGCACTGGGTTATGATCAAACCCCAGATGCACTGAGCCCTGGTTGTGCTCAATAGGGAGTAGGTGCTATAGACGGGCCTCTCCCAGTGTTAATGGCCTTTAACATGTGAAAATATAATTGCTAGTATGGGATAGTAATCGTGATAACCTAATTGTTTCATTTATTGATATGACTAGTATATTTTTTGATGCTTATGTAAAATCATGCATATATGTCAATTAAACTGGAATATATGATGGAATTGTCTTGGTTACTGAGATTTGCATCTCACCCTGTTTTATGGTATTAAACATTTCAGGTGAAGGTTCTTCGGGTAAGGATAAGGGCAATCAAGTAGATGAAAATCCATGAGCTCTAGTCATATGTAGAGGAAGCTACACTTGGGCTAATCTGAGTAGAGTAGATGCAATTTTATTAATCTTATATATAGAATCATCATGTAATCATATTGCTAAGTATAGACGTTTATATTTTGATTAGTTAGAATGTATTTATTAAGGAGTTAAGTCTTAATATAGCTTAGTTTTGGATGTATGAACTTTGTTGAATTCATGATATGGTTTACTATTGGGAATGTCATCATGGAATATATTAGATTGTTGATTTGAATTAGTGATGTATGGAATCTTTAATGGAATGTATACTTGAATGGTAATTGCTAGAAGCTTATGAAATTCTGCGATTATTAATTTATGAACTTGTTAATATAGGATAGTGGGAGGAGTAGAAATGGATACTTAAGCCTTGAACTAGTAATGATAAATTAACTGGGTAATTAAGGTACATAACTATCATTAGAGTTGCATAAATTAAGGTGGAATGGCCCTAGGGTGTTATTGGAGGGAGAGTGGAGAGTTTGAGACAAGATTTTCAGAGTTGTAGGATTAGAAGAAATTTCACAACTGCCAAAATGGGCCTAGCCACGGCCAATAGAGGCGAAGTTGCCGGGGAGAGTACTAGAGAGCAATTCACCACGGTAAAATGTAAGAGGCAAAATTGGGAGTTGTCTAGAGAGTAATTCACTGCGGCTAAATGGGAATTGGTCGCAGTGAATTTTTGCGAGAATTTGTCAGGCATTCCAGAGAGGAATTAACCTCGGCCAATAGTGAGAGGCGAGCGAGGTAAGTTCTAGGAAGTTTCTTCATCGCGGCATTGTGTAGGTTAGCCGTTGTGAAGGTCCAACTCGCAAAGATTGATTTAAATTAGTAACGATGTAAGAGGTGAAGCCGAGAGGAATTAGTTATGGCTAAGTGTAATTTAGCCGTTGCGGCTAAGTGTAATTTAGCCGCGGCTAATGTCCTGAAACCCTTATATTAACCAGAAAACCTTGGTTTTTCATATGGTAACCTCAAGGGATGACTTAAAAATATTGGTAGAAGATTCTTGTGAGTTGAAATTGATAGGTAATAGAATCAAAAGCTTATAAATAAATGTTTGTTTCTCTAATGTATGTAAGTACTTGTGATTATATGGTTGATGACTTTAATCACATTAAAGTTCAAATTTCCCCGCATTTCCAGAATGTAATTAGTTTTAATATGTAACCCTGGATTTTACGGTTATTAATCTCGTATTTAACTTTAATTACAATAATTAGAAGTTAGGGTCGTCACACTTTATGGTTGTGCTATTTTCCATCCTTGTACTTTGATGTGTATATGCCATGAATATATATGTGAATGGATGTGTGACTATTGAGATTCTAGAATCTCACTCCTTTCCCCTCTTTCATCTTAATATGTCTAGGTGGTGTTCAAGAACCAAGAGATGCAAGCCAAGGGATATAAAAGACCATCCTTTGACCAATATGTAGTCTTACTTGTGATGGAATGTCAAAGTAAATTTGTACATATTATTTTTGAGTTATAAACCTTTGAGCAAATGTAATATTATGTATGAATGATGTATAGACCATTTGTGACACTAAATCAATGCGAATGAGAAATCTTGACACTTGATGGCATGTATGCATTAGTGTATTCTTGGATGGGGAATGACCAAAATGAGATGCATGAGATTTGGAACCACTTGGATAGTTCATATAAGTCATATTCATG
The DNA here is from genome assembly GCA_026724425.1 of Erythrophleum ivorense. Lineage (NCBI taxonomy): Eukaryota > Viridiplantae > Streptophyta > Magnoliopsida > Fabales > Fabaceae > Erythrophleum > Erythrophleum ivorense. The sequence goes on from JAIUCV010000009.1 coordinate 19,437,709, forward strand.
TTTTTAAACTTGCCTGAGAGGAGCCAAACACAAGAGGAAGCCATTTAGACCAAGCTGGTGTCTTATAAGAGGCAAAATTGACCATAATGGTGAGCTATGACATAGACTGTCTAAATGGGCTCTTCTTAGTCTAAAATTTGGCATGTATGTAGAACTCATTGAGAAGACAAAGTGGGTAATATTTGGAGGTCTATAGAATATTTGGTGAATTTTTGAAGTTGGCAATTTTTTTGGTTTTGGCTCTGGTATTGTTCATTTGGTCCAAAAATTGATCTCTATCATTCATAGGGCAAACGATGTCCAATTGATGTGAAATTTTACAAGAAGAAATTAGACCTTCCCAATGACCTGTGCCAACTAGAAGCACCTCATTTGGAAGTCTAGAGAAGAAGATATGAATTTTTGAAATTTCTATTCTTTCTAGGTACCTAGTTAGACTTCCATCACTATTCCATCAATTTTTAGGGTCTAAATGCTCTTGGATCAATCTGGAACTATTTTTAACCTCTAGATAACATCCACACCTTTCTAAACTAGTACATTTTGCATGGATTGAATTTTTTTGGAATTAATTGTGAATTTGCAAAGTTTATATAAGTAATTCTAGATAGCTTGACCTTTGAGGTTTTTCTATTGTCAAACATGGTTTAGATGAGATTTTTATAGATGATAATTATTTTTGTGTAAAGTTAACATCTAGAGCTTTCCAAAAAGTTATGGTTTGTTTGATTTTGATTTTTCTAGATTTAGTTATGATTTTTCAAAGTTGCTTTAGAAATCTGCCACCATGGAACTCGAGGCAAAAGGTGAGAATTTGTGATTTTTGGTTCTTGGTTCGTGGTTCATGTGAAGTTTTAAGATTTTTGTGATTTGTATGAATGGAAAATAATTAGAAAATGTTTTTGGTAAATTTTCATGGTCCACAGGTCAAAATTTGAATTTTTAGCCCTGCCGTAACGCGATAAAACCCATTGTTTTAATGTATTTTCTTGGATTTTCTTAGATGACATGTATAATTTACTTCATAAAGGAAATTGATGCTAGAAATAATATGGTGTGACAACTATGGGCTGCATTATCAACTTTTGATTGGTATTCAAAACTGAGCCCATCATAGAAAAACTCTATCAAGAGTATATGTGGAAATTAGTGATGGAGATATTGGCTTATGAGGAGACTATAACGCTCCCATGCTTCATGAAACAATTCACCATTTTGTTGGGTGAAGAAGTGGATCTTGTCCCTTTAATTCTGAAGTCTTTTGAAGAGAGTAATATTTCAATATAAATTGCTCGTACATCTTGTAACACCTTCAATCTAGCTCATCTCATGCCTTTGAATAGCATAATTATCATGAAACATACACATAATTCTCATAGAGGAGGCATGGAGATTTGGACTTTTATTTGTAAGTCATCCTATCCAAAAATCCATTCGGTGTCACGTGGACCGTGTGAGTTTATTTTATGCATTCTAATATTTAATTACACAATTATAAATCATTTCAATCGCAAAAACTAACTCACAACTCATGGAAACCGAAGGGAGACATGGGACATGCATATTTCTCCTTGGCCAGACTTGGCCCCATTTCTGGGCAAAGTTTACAAATTCACAACTAAATCCAAAAAAATTGAAATCATGCAATCTTGGTCATTTTGGGAAGATTAAGACGTCTAATTCATGCTAAAAATAATTATAAGTCTTAAAATCTCATATATAATACGTTTGACACGCGAAATCATCTACTGGTCGGAGGGGTTCCTGATACTGTCACAGTTTACTGATATGGACTTCAAAAATGTCTAACTAATTCCAAAAAAATCCAATGCTTACAAATGATATCACTATGGAAATATGTGGATGTTAAATAGAGAGAAAAAATATATCCAGATCATTTCATCAAGCTAAACTCCCGGAAATCGATGGAACAGTACCTCGGGTCTGGCAAGATGTTTGATACTGGGCAGAACGTTCGAAAATTCATATCTTCCTCTCTAGACCTCCAAATGAGGTGATCTTGGTAGCCACAGAAATCTTATGACCTCTAGTTTATGCATATAAAATTTCATAAGCATTGGATACCATTTGGCCATCGAGTGACACAGAATTCAAAACTGCCAGTATGAACAGTACCCATACCAGAATCCATGAAAAATCCCAACTTTGAAAATTCATCAAATATTCTATAGGTCTCCGAAAATTATGATCTTTAACTTTCCAAAAAGCTCTTAATGATACCTAATTGCATGCCAAGTTTTAGGGCAAGACTAACTCATTTGACTAAAAAATGGCATAGGGTTCCATTATGGTCAATTTTGGCTCCATATTGGGTACCAAAATTGCCAAATGGATTTCCCTTGGTCTTGGCACCTTTTGGGCAAGTTTAAAAGCATATTTTAGACTTGTGTGAGCTGCCCAAAGGGTCCCAAACCTCATGCATCTCATTTTGGCCATTCAACCCACATTTATACACATTTGCATCAAACTTCCAATTTGCATAACTTGGCATTACATACCCAAATTCATTTCTAAAGTTCATACATCATATCCATACATGTATACATCACATAATATCATATTTACATGTGTCTCAAGGGTCATGTGCTATTTACAATAATCATATACATCATTATGGCTCAAAAAGGGTAAAAGCTAGACATATGAATGTCAATCTCTCTTCTTCAATGTTGTTGGCTCCCATTAGCATATCCACTTGGTTCACCTAACATGTTAGATCATTGGAGAGGAGGGGATGAGATTCAAAGAATCCCAATAGCTCATCTCCCATTCCATCACACATAATATGTGCAAGCAAGTTTCATATATACATGCATGGAGAAAGTAGAAATCATAGGCATTTTAAAGCAACTTTGGCATGTGAATCAATCATGCAAGACATTCAAGAGCTCACTAAGCATTTGGATTGGCCTCACACTTCTCCTCATGGATTTTGGACTTGCCTTACCCATTCTTTAAGCACTTTGGACTCAACCATACTCTTGGGAGCCCACTTTGCTTTTGGGAGACTCTTTACTTTGTCTCAACCTAGCTCAAAGGTTCTTGGCTCATCCTCACCAAAGGGAAGAGTTCTTGGCCTTTCCACACTCAAGCAAACTCACACAAACATCATGTAATCATTTGAAAACATAACATAACATCAAGCATCATGGCATATAAAGGCATGCTAGCATACTTTTCTTAGCTTGAAAATACATATACAAACATTCTAAAACAAGCTAAACACACATCCATGCATGAGAGAAGGTGGAGAGAGCTACCTTGCTTGCATTTACACATTTTTTCCTTAAGTCTTGACTCCTCTCCCTTGACCTCACACACCCAAGGAGGTGGAGACCATTTCTCTTGGCCTAGACACACAAAAGAAACATGAATTACTCATGGGAACAAGCCTTGGCATTATACACACTTTACATGATGCTACTTTGGTTTATGGCTCCATTATGCTTCCATAAGGCACTTAATGAAGCAACTTCAAGAATTCATGATCTTGGCTCCCTTCTCTCCTTTAATCTATGATTCTTGACTCCATTTAGACTCCTTGGAGTCATCACACAATTATTTTAAAGAGCCTAGCTAGGAGTTGCTTCATTATGATATATTATGGACCCTACACTTCCATCTCACTATCTAGGGCTTCTAAAATTTTTCCAAGGCTTCCTCTCATCCTCTTCCATCCTACATGACTCAAAAATAAGCTTAAAACAAATTAAAACTTCCCCTTGGTACTCTTTCTAGCCTAGGTCGACATTATGGAAGTATTTGGGCTTCAAGGGGTTTCCAATTTTTTCTTGATGGGAGAGCCACTTGGGAGGCTTCCTAGAGGTCTTAGGAGCTCAATCAAATACTCACACATGCAAGGAAACTCATATATCAAATCAGTTTTTGCAAAGTGTTCAAGAGCTCTATACTTTTCTAGCTTAGAGTTCATTAGTTTTTCTTGCAATTTCTTTACTTTCTTGGATGGGAGGTGCATGTGGGAAGCTCTCTAGGGGTCTTAGGAGCATGTTTAAACATTCAATTAAGTCTAAGAACATTCATATAAAATCAGATTTGCAAGGGAGCATTTGGATCCCTAATGGTTCTATCTTGTCTCCTAATGCTCCTTTCTTGATTCTATTGGTTCCTTCTTAATCCTTGCTATCTAAAACCTCTAATCCCTCCATAAATTAGGCAGAAAACAGCCTTTAAGAATTGGGCTCATGGTGCCCAAATTCGTGCAAGAGGAAGGGGAGGGAGAAACTACCAAAGAATGGAAGTTTTACCTTGTTTTCTTGCTTTTCTTTACTTGCTCTTCCACTTGGTTGGCTTGCTCCCTCAATTTTCGAAATTTCCCTCTCTGTTCTGCCCCCAAAACAGCACCAAACTCTCCATTAAAACCATAGAAAGAAAGCTTGAGAGGAGGGGAGCAAGTTTCAAGAAGGAAGGATATGGAATTTCTTAAAGTTTCTTACCTTTTTCTTGAATTTCTTCCTCCAAAACCCTCCTTCTCTCATGCGCCTAAAAAGCTTGAGTTCTTTTCTGAAAATGGGCAGAAGCAAGTCGGTTTAATGAAGGAGAGGAAGAACGTGACTTATAACAAGAGTTTGGAAGCTTCCTTTAACACTTAAATTCCATTTTCGCCCTTTCATACTTTGCATTTTTGTTTCTCCTTCGTTTTAGCTCCTTTTTGAGAACTGTCTTTTCCATCATAACAAATAGGTTCCCAATTTAAGATATTTATTAAAACCTAAAAAAATAACTAATAAAATAAAGTAATTTAAATTTTAGTTTCTAATTCTAATCCTAATGAAATATTATTTCTTATAATTGTCTTTAACCTATAATTTTCTATTCAAATTCTGTTTTTGTCTAAGAATTAAATTTAGAAGGAAAATATATTAAATATATTAAATAGATATAAAATATTTATAAATTTAATCCATTATATCCCAAAATTTACACCTATTTAATTATAAAATATGCACTTATCACTAATCATTTCATTTTGGGTTCTATTTTGTAATCTCGTTAGTTGCAGCCAAGCTTTAGAGAGATTGGATATTACACAATATGTCATGCACAATGATCATCTACCTCTGCCTCTACCTGCTATTGTTGATTATCTTTGATGTGCTAGATTCTATGGTGTTGCTCAACTAAGGTAGTTTGAATATGATCCATCATTAGTGGTAGGACTTGTGAAGAGATGGTGTTCCAAGGCCTATACTTTTCACACTATCCATGGAGAGTGCACTTGAACTTCATATGGCTACAAAAATGTAAGTGGTTACTTGGAATCATACCACCAGATGATAAAATAATTGGACAAAGGGTCATCATCATTTGGTTGGCTAAACACTTCAATAAACTACCAAATGATGCAAGTAGTAAAGATATGTAATGATTTGCTCGCGCATATATATTGCGATTGATTGGTGGTTATCTTATGCTAGATAGGTTTAGCCATAAGGTGTACTTAATGTACCTCCCATTGTTATGGGATTTTGAATAAGTTCGTGAATATAGTTGGGCACTCATTTGTATAGAGTGATTTGCAATGTAACTAACCTTGAAGAACAAGGCATATGTGGCTATTTGACCCTACTTCACCTATAAGCAAAGGATATATTCTTGATGTTAAGGCCAAAGAAACCTCCACAGATAAATCCTCAAACAGATATCTATCCACTACTACACCATTTGAGGTTTTGGTAAGACATGACAAATAATTTGTATATATTACATGGTTTCAAGACATTATTTACTATTAACATGTTTGCTTGTAATCACAAATGAAAGAATACGGGATAGCCTCCCCATTCGAGTTCCATGGCCTTGTGGCAATATCAAATTTTGTTGGACACAATGCAAGACAATAAGGTTTATTCACTTTACATGGATGAATCTTTGGTTAATCAACTATTATATATGATATATTTATTATAACACTTTCATATTTTGTGCATAGAGCATTTGGCAGCCATATGAATTAGATAGTGTGTGAGAGCTCATCCCATAATATTGATTGGTGTCTCGAGACATTTGGTTAACTTTGATGCTACTTATTTACTTTCACATCATAGAATAGCTTCGTCTAAATTGTGTGCTGTGTTAGTTTCATAGGTAGCAACCAATACCCACTTCTCTAGTCAATTTGGGGGTTTGCTATACATTACAGCTATGAGGAAAAATCTCAATGAATTGGCAAGAAGTACATATGGGCTTTATTAAGGTGTGGAATGTATGGCAAGATGTTTTATTTCAAGCACTCATAGTTATAACACTTATGGATTACACTTCTGAGTACATGTGATGGTATTAGACATGTACTCATTAGTAGATCCACTCCATTAGTGGTGCCACTAGTTTTGTGGTAAATTTTTTATGCTTGTCGCCTTTATTATTTTCATTTTGCTAATACATAATATCTCTTTGTTTTACTAGCATAGCTTTTGCCTAGGCTGATATTGTTGATGACCTCTATAAGTTGAGCATTCATGGCCTTCTGCTAATGGACTATTGTGACTATTAAGAAAGGGTGAGCCAGGACCAAATGAGCATCTTACTAACTCTCAAGGAATAGTGTTTCACAATGTTCTCTCAACTTGCTTCATCTTCACCTGATTTACCACAAACAAAAATTTTAGAAGGTAGGCTAGGCAAGAGATGTGAGGGTTACATGTTAACTTGGTTGCCCATTGATGACCAAGATGAACAAAATCGTCATGGCATTGTTGCTCTAACACCATCTATGCCAATTGGAAATGCTGTGACACAGCAATATGTTAGAACAGTCAGTCTATCTTGTTCTAGATTGATTGGCCACTATGTAAACTTTGGAGGTGTTAGTCCCTTTTATCATCTACCCTTTTTACCATTATCACAATTTGGATCTCCTAATTTAAGTCATTCATGTCATTATTTGATGATCTAACTATCTTTAATATTGAGTACGATGATCAATTTTTTGAAATTAAGGGATCGTCACATTAGGGGTTTGTGACCTTTCAGCATTTGATTCCTTTAATGCATTCTTCTACATTTTATTTAAAATTTTCACTATTTACTCTATTAACAATCCATCAGATCAAGAACATGAAAAACCTATGGGCTAAGGATGACAACAACTTGAAAGGCAAAGGTCTTGTATTGGCACTGGCAACCACTATTATATATATATATAATCAAATATATTATGTAAATTGTAAAAAATAGCCTTGGAGATATTAATTCAGTTTATCATACATGTAACAACACATTATATTGTTTTTAATTCTTCACACAGCATATTGTAATGCCCAGTTTTTGTAAAAACAATGGAAACGAATACATTTCAAAAGTAAGTCCTCTAAAATGAACTGGTTAAGGTCTAGAAAAATTAAAATAATGATCTAGACATTAAGTAAAAAAATTAGGAGGCCAGAGGTGCCTTGAAACAGAAGTTAAAATAACCAAATGGGATTTAATAAAATGGTTACATAACGTAATGTCATTTTTGTAATTTTAGGTAATTTTTAGAATACATATAGTGGCTTTTAAATAGAAAATTTGAGTTTTTCAGGATTCTGAAAGGCCCTAAAAGCTATGAGAAGCCTTGGAACAGTTAAAACCCCTCCGGTATTCGTTTTCTAATGATAGTTGCCCCGAACTTTGACCCTTTTATTTGGGAAGGTTTTAACTCCAAATTAAGTGATTCTAAAGGCATTTTATAAGATTGAGAACCAAAATTTTATGATTGAAAAGATGATTCTAAAAAAGGAGCTAAAACAAATCATAAATGAAAATACCAAGTTTATGGGACATAAATGGAATTTCTTTAAAGCAAATCCTATTTCCTTATTGCCTATAAGTCATGCCCCATTTCTCCTTCCTAAACTGACTTCACTTTTGCCAAAAAGAGAGAGGGAGACTTAGAGAGAAAGGAACACAAGCGAGGAGGAAAAAAGAGAAGAAAAACTAAGTGAAAGGTATGGGAATTCATGAATTTTCTTAGTTTCTCTTTAGTAAACTTCTTCTCCTCCTTCTTCTTTTCCTTCCCATGGATTTATTAAAATATTAGGTTCTATTTTGAGCTTAGACCAGAGGGGAGGAGCTTGAGTTAGAGGAAGAGAGCCAAAAGGAAAAGAAAAATTCTTGAGAAAAGCTTGAATTCAAGGTAAAACCATTAGCTTTCATGCTTCTTCCTTCTTGGTTAGTATGGGTGAATTTCGGCCTTCATAGGGGTAGACATGAGGGAGTTGTTTTTCGGCAAAACCAAGAGTGAATCATATGAATTTGAGTGTAGGAAAAAAGAATATGCAAAGGCAACAAAGAAAGAACTATGATTTTCTAAGATGCATAGCCTAGGGTTTTAGTTGCACCTTGGGTTGTAAGTTCTAGCCATAAATTAAGATGTTTAAGAGTTCATATGAGTTCCTAAGACATCAAGGAAGCCTCCCACATGCTTCTCCCATCAAAGAAATCAAAACAACTCCATTGGTGCCATATGGAAGCATAGCCTCAGACAAGGAGGGTTCATGCACCTAGAGAGTATTTTAGTTTCTTCCAAGCTTGGTTTTGTGTCATATATAATGGGATATATGAGAAGATGCCTTGGAAAAATTTTAGAAGTCATGGATAATAAAATGGAGGTATGGGTTCCATATTATGACTTAAAGAAGCAACATGTAGCTAAGCTCCTCAATTTGATTGTGTGATGGCTTCAAGAGATCTAAATGGAGCCAAGAACCATAGATGGAGGGAAAGAATGGGGCCAAGATCTTGTATTCTTAGTGTTGCTTCATTAGGTGCATTATGGAACCATAATTGAATCTTAGAAGCAATCTAGCTTTTCAAGTGTATGTGTGGCTTTAGAAATTGTTCCCAAGAGTATAATTGGCTTCCATATGATGTATTTAGGTCAAAGAAATCTAGTCTCACATCCTTGTGGGTGTCTGACCGAGGGAGAGGAAGCATTTTCAAAGGGAAAAGTGTGTTATTGTGCACAAGGTAGCTCTCTCTTCTTTCTCTCATGCATAATTGGGTGTTTTTCTTGTCTTTGAATGTGTGTGTGTATGTTTAAGCCATGAAAGATATTTTTAGCATGTATTTATATGCCATGGCACCACGATGTTTTGCCTATGCACTTAAATGATGTTTTTATGAATATGAATGGCTTGCTTGAGTGTGGTGAAGCCAAAAGTCCCTTAGCTAGGGTGAAGATGAGCCAAAAGTCCCTAAGAATGGGTAAGATAAAGCTAAAAGTCTTTAAAAAGTGAGGCTTAGTCAAAAGTCCCTTAAGAAAATAGGTGAGGCAAGTCCAAAATCCCAAAGAGAATGGTGAGGCTAAACCATTGCCTTGGCAAGTCTATGTATATATATGTGAACTCTTGAATGTAATAAATGTTCCATGTATGTTTATGAATTTCAAGATAGCCATGCATACATTTTTAGACTTGAATTTACATCCATTATGTGTTCTTGAAAGGAAAAAGGGCTATTGGGATTTCTTGAATCTCATTCTTTCCTCCCCATTATCTAACATATCTAGGTGGACCAAGTGAGTAAGGAAATGGGAGCCACCAAGTTGAAAGATGAGTGAATGACAAGGAAATGTCTTATTTTGCTCTTTTGTAACCACTTTGTTGTCACAAGATGAAATTCAATGATGTATATGATATGTAACCTTTTATATGGATACTTGATGTATATGTAAGAGTTGTGCCGTTTGAATTTCTTAACGATGAATGGTGAGAATTTCTTATGTATGCTTTGTGTATATCGTCAAGTGGGAGAGTGAGTTTGTGAGATTTGGGTTTGTGGACCTTTGAGACATGTTTAATAGACTATTTTGAGGCTTTTACACATGCTCAAGTGGCCTTGGAAACCTTAGAAGCAAATTTAGACCCTTTATGACCCTTAAGAAGCACAAAAATAGCCAATTTAAAACCCTATAGCACAATCTAACCAAATGAATGAATTTTCTCATGAAATTTGGCATGCATATAGATCTCATCCAGAGATTTTTGGAAAGCTAAAGACTAGTTAATTTGGATCTCTATAGAATTAATTATGAATTTTGAAAATTGCCAAATTTTTGCTATTCTAGTATGGTTACTGTTCATATGGTCAATTTCTTCTCCTATGTCATTTGAGGGTAAAATGGTGTCTAATGCTTATAAAATTTTATAGGCATAAACTAGACATTTTTGTGGCCATTAAGATCACCCTAGTTGGATTTTTGAGTAGGGAGATATGAATTTTTGAAATTCAGAGTTAGTACTAGTAATGCAGTAGTACCTTTGGTACTTTTCCATCGATTTCCAATAGTTGAACGTTCATAGTTTGGTTGGGAATTATTTTTAACATAAATTCAACCTCTGTAGCTTTCTAGAATGGTATAGTTTGCATGATTTCATTTTTCTAAATTTAATTATGATTTTTCAAATTTGGTACTAGAAACCTGACAGCAGAACCCAAAACTGACTTACATTATTTTGTGTATGTATGACATAAGCTCTAGGTTTTGGCAACATTTTGAGATGGTTTTGAGTTATATGTATGTATTTAAATAGGAGAAAGAGATGGATGAATTTTTATGGTCTATGGGATATGAAATGAAAATTTTATCCACTACGTAACTCAAAATAATCTATTATTTTAATGGACTTTTTCTTAAGAAATTGTGTTGTCTAAGGATGTATGACTAGAAATGAGATGAGATGAGTTAGATGCATATGGTGTTACACTTTATTAGTATCAAAGCAAAGGTTTAGGCACTTTGATATGGGTTATGGCTTGAGAACATGAGTTTGCCTTTATGTATGAGTTTGTCGTAGATGAATGAGTGTGATGGTGGTGGGTGTGTTCATATTTGATGCTAAAGTTTGCTAATGATGTTTCAGAAAGATGGTGAACACATGAAGAGGTAGGCCTTCCATAGAGGCTCATGTTCAGGATAGAGCCAAACCCAATGATCTGATGGCTAGAGCCTTTTAGGCTATTATGGCTCACCTGGATCAACAGCAAGCCATGATTATGCAACTTTAGGAATGGCTTACATAGAGAGATAGTGAGGGCCCTACACCTCCTCCCCCACAGCCACCACAGCACTTAGATCATCTTAAGTATTTAGGGCCGACTCATTCTGACCCACAGCCATAGATACAGCAAGTGCGTCAAACTTCACTAGCTCAGACACCTCCTATGACAACCCTAACTTCTAATCGTAGTAATTAAGCTTGAACACACGATCAAGAATCATAAACCAAGGCAAGGATCATTTATATCATCAAATTAGGAAAAAGTAAGGAAATTTGAACCTTAATATTATTAAAGTCATTAACTAAATAATCACAACCATTTATGCGCATAAGAGAATCAAACCCTCAATTTTAAGTATTGAATTAATTTACTCATTTAATTCTAACTCACAAGAATCCTACTAGTATTTCCAAGTCATCCCTTGATGTTGCCATAGGAAAAACCAAGGTTTCTAGGCTAATATAAGAGTTTGAGAACTTTTGTCGTAGCCAAATGCTTTCAAGTCGTGGCAATTGCTCTTGGGTTCACTTCTCACATCTTCACAAATTTCGTTGTTGCGAGCCTAAGTGGCACTGTGGTGAGAGGACCTCCTGGAACCTACCTCACTCACCCCTCGCTATTGGCCGTGGCCAATTCCCCTTTTTGCCATGGCTAATTACTCTTTGGGTCATTTCCAGTTTAGCCTCTCGACTATCATTGCGATGAATTCCACTTCGTGCCGTGGTGAATTACTTTCTGTTACCCTCCCTGGGTAACTTTGCCGCTTTTCACCACAACTTAATCCCTTTTGGTCATGGCGAAATATCTCCTGTACTTAGAACTCCTATAATTTCATCCCATACACTTCAATTCTCCCTTTAGGAACACTCTAGGACTACACTCTCTCAATTTATGAGACTCTAATAGTATTTATCTACTTGATTTTCCTAGCTAATCTAACATTATCCATTTCAACATTTAAGTATTGATTCATACTCATCAATCTATCATGTATCAGCAAGTACCACGTGATATTAATAAACAACCAACCAAATCATTCAAATAGGAATCCCCATAGGGTGCCGTGCATTACCAATCCAAATCATCATTTAAGTTAATACATGATTATATTTCCAAATAGTAAGCTAAATCATTGGATCCATAAGGTTCCATATTAGATATTGTAAATTCATACATCAAATTCTAGAATGTATAAGGCCTAGGTCCCTAATAGGTACGCCATAACTTATCAAATACAAAACTCTTACACTTGGCAATATGATTGCATGATGATGCTATACAAATGAATAACAAAATTAGTATCTATCCTAAATTACATCAATCCAAGTGCAGCTTCCCCACACATGGTTTCAACTTATAGATGCTTATCCACTTGCTTACCTTTATCCTTACCAGAGGATCCTTCACCTAAAATAGTTAGCCCATGAAATAGAGTGAGATGCGAATCTCAGTAACCAAAGGAAAGCTTCATCTAACATATATGCATGAATTAAAATGAGCATTAAAATTATATCATTCATATTAGCAAATGAAATGATTAGGCTACTATGATTACCATCCCATACTAGCAATCACATTTCTACATGTTAAAGGATAATAACATCAAGAGAGGCCCATCCATGGCACCCACTTCCCAATGAGTACAATCAGGGCTCAGTGCATTTGGGGTTTAATCATAACCTAACGCCCGATCGAAGCACATGCACGGGTGGTAGCCACACCACAGCTCCACCATGGACTCGCAAGGTCTAAACATAATACAATAAATAGCTAATCAATTCATTTAACATTTCAAATTTTTCATGTGCAACAAATATAAAATTAAAGCAGATATATGCATGGAATTACATAATCCCTAGTTACCTTACTTGTAGCCAATTTGGGAAGCTAACAGCAGTACCAAAATCCTCCTATAATCACAATATCATAAAATTACCACTCTAAGTCAGTCTATTACCATCCCCATTCATCAATTATGGCAACAACCCAATGGTCAAAGAATTAATCCATTAATAATTACTTAAGGGGCACTTACCTAATCACCAAAAGACTCAAATTTCGGATTTTTCCTTCCCTAGAGCAAAAACTTCAAAATATCACCCTACATTATGGATATTTTCACATGGAAATGGAGCCCATATCATAAGTCAACTAATGGGGTCTCTAACTAGCAGAGAAAGCATCAAAATAAGAAGTTTATACTTACCTAACAACACCCCTAGCCTCAACCTACGAAATTTCACCATGAAAACATCAAATAACAAGTTTCAGATTTTGGGTGTGGGTAAAATGCTATAAATAAAACATTAATTAGGTCAAATAGAAGAGAAAGAGGAGAGGATTAAGTTATATAACAATTACCTTGGCTAATTTTGAGCTTAAAAGTGAGAAATGGTGGATTTCTTACTAAGAACCCTAGCCTTCCTCCAAACCTCCAAAATTGTGTTGTATGTTTTGCGTTTCTACATAAGGAAGGGGAAAGGTTGAATATGTTTAGGGTTTTAGATGGGTTTAAGGTGACCTAAAGGCCCAAATCCAAGTGGGTTCAGACTTTGAGTTGAGTTGGGCTAAATTTCATGAGTTGGGATGCAGAATTATAGTTGGGTTAGGCCAAATTTCAAGAGTTCACTTAGTTTGGGTCTGCATAAGGAATGTTGGGCCAACTATAAGGGTTTGTGTAAATAAGGTCTTAGGCCTCTACCTCACTAAACCCAATTGGACCAATGCTAAGTGGTCTCTCTCTTGGGCCAAGTCCACAATAAGAAGTTGGGTTTGTATCTATAATCATTGGGCCTCCATTAGTTTCTAACCATGGCCTACTTAATTTAATTTGGGCCTAGATGAAGTTTCTAACCCAATTAAATCTCAAACCATATTAATAATTTATTTCTCTCTATATTTTCCCATTCACATAGTTTGCCCAATTATTCCATAATAATTATTCTTAATTATGTGTAATCCATGATTAACACCTTAATTATTGTTGGGGTGTTACACCTATAGTCTCGGAGTAGCCTTCTATTAGGCAGACTATAGCTTAATTCAAGAAATTCGGGCCTCCCATCTTTGATGGTGAATTGAATACAGAGAAAGCCAAGGTTTGGATTATGCAACTTGAGAAGATATTCTAGGTGATGGAGTGTACCTCTGAACAGAAGGCCATGATGCCCATATTCTAGTTAGAAAAAGAGGCAAACTACTAGTGGAGAAGTACTAAGTCAATATTGAGATCAAGGAACCTCCTGCTCACTTGGGAGACATTCCTCCAGGCTTTTTATGAGAGATATTTCCCCAGTTCTATTAAAGACCAAAAGGAGTCAGAGTTTGTACTCCTAAGACAGGCTGAGGGAATGTTTATGGACCAATATGTAGCTAAGTTTGTTGAGTTCTCTAGGTATTCCTCATACTTACAGAGACACGATGATGAGCGTTGGAAAGTAGATAAATTAGAGAAGGGGCTGCTGCTAGAGATTAGAGACAGGGTGGTCCTACATAGGATTAGGGACTTTAATGCCCTAGTTGAGGTTTGTAGAGTTACAGAAACAAACCTCAAAACTATACAGACCACTCCTAGTGCTAGACCTCCTCTCCCAGAGACCAAGGGACCTAGAAAGGAGACACAGGCCACAGCTAGTAGCAGGAGAGGTGGTAGAAGCTAGTGGAACAGAAAGGGAAAGAGAAGGAGAGTCCAGTCCACTAAAGGTAGTTCCACTCCCACCGTATGTAATCAGTGTGGCATAAATCATGAGAACAGGCCATGTTACGCAGGTAGAATGTATGTTATAGATGCGATAGGCCAGGGCACATAGCAAGGGACTGCACACAGTCTACCCAGCAATTTATCCAACAGAGGGAGATGGCTCCTGCACCAAAACCTTAGACCCAGGGTAGAGTATTTGCCCTAACACAGCAAGAGGCTAGCAGATCCTAGAGCCTGATTCAAGGTACTATTAAAATTAATGATTTTTCTGTAACTACTTTATTTGGTTCGTGTACTAGCCACTCTTTCATATCATATAACTATGCTAAGAGGTTAGGTCTGAGTATGCATAATTTGCCATATGATTTGCATGTCTACCCCCACAAGAAATAGAGCCATCACCTCCCATGCTTGCTTAAACTATATAGTCTAATTTAATCATTGTTATACTACCCTTGATTTGATATGTATGGCCCTCATTGATATTGATATGATTATCGGTATGAACTGGAGGTCTGTAAATAATGCAACATTGGATTGTTTCCACAGATGTATTACTTTGCTTGAATGTGGGACTGTGCCTAGTATTAAGACTGAGCTAGCCCTTATGACCACCTTTCAGGTTGAGAGGTCTCTAGAGCAAGGTTGTTAAGGACATCTAGTTTTCTTTTCAGTCCAAGCTGAGATAGAAGAGGGTATAGAGGAAATTCCAATAGTGAGAGAGTTCCTAGAGGTATTTCCTAAGGAGATTAGCAGACTACCCCTAAAGAAAGAAGTTAGGCTTCCTATAGACATTGTACCTGGGGTGAGTCCAATGTCTAAGGCCTCATATAGAATGGCTCCTACCAAGCTAGCTGAGGTTAAAAAATAGATAGAAGAACTTTTAGGAAAGGGTTTTCTTAAACCTAGTGTCTCACTGTGAGAAACTCCAGTCTTATTTGTAAAGAAGAAAGATGAGAGTCTTAGACTATGTATAGATTATAGGGAGCTTAATAAGATAACCATTAAGAATAAATACCCCCTCCCCCGAATAGATGACCTCCTAGATTAGTTAGTAGAAGTGTCAGTCTTCTCTAAGATAGACCCCAGGTCAGGATATCATCAGCTCAGGATTAAAGCTGAAGATATTCTTAAGACAGCTTTCAGGACTAAGTACAGGCATTATGAATTTTTAGTTACACCCTTTGGGTTGACGAATGCACCTACAATATTCATGGATTACATGAACAAAATGTTTAGGCCATACCTAGACTGATTTGTAGTTTTCTTTATAAATGACATTCTCATCTATTCCAGTAGTAGAGAAGAGCATGAACAACACCTGAGATTAGCCCTAGAGACCCTAAGAGAGAAACAGTTATATGCCAAACTTAGTAAATGTGAGTTTTGGCTCACTGAAGTTTAATTCCTAGGCCATGTAATCTTCCAAGCAGGGGTTATAGTAGATCCCCAAAAGGTAGAGGTAGTATTACAGTGGGAAAGATCTAGGACAGTGATAGAGATCAAGAGCATCTTAGGTTTAGTAGGCACTCTACTTTATATTTCCTCTCATTATATCCTTCCATTCAAGATAATTATGTTCATGTTCATAGGGAATTATTAAGAAAAAACCACATTTTCATGTACTTTATCGCGTTATGTAAGGATAAAATTTTTCAGTTCGCATTACGTGTGCCCTGTTGATTAACCAAAAACATTCTCTAGTCATTTATCATTGGGACAAATCACAATCAACTCAAAACATCAAGCAATCTATGGTTTTCAAGTCAAAAACTCCAAAATTTTCACTTAATCTTGCGGACAAGATATGGTAGATTTCAGGGGAAATTTTGAAAAATTATAACTAAATCCAAAAAAATTAAAATCATACAAACCATAGCTTTCTAGAAATCTCTAGATGTCAACTTGACATTAAAAATAATTTCCAGCCACAAAAATCTCATCTGGGCCATGATTGACATCAGAAAATGCATGGAGGTTGAGCTATCTAGAAATCTAATATAGCTTACTGATATAAAATTTGAAAATTCATAATTAATTCTAAAAAAATCTAGTCTATGCAATCTATACCAATTTGGAAAGCTACAAATGTTAAATAGACAAAAAAAAAGGTTCCAAATCAAATAGGTTCATTCACACCCCGAAAATCAATCAAATAGTAACATGGGTCTGGAGGTGTGCTTAGAACAGAATAGTAACTTCAAAACTTCATATCTCCCTCTCTAGACATTCAAATGAGGTTCTTCTAACTGAAACAAGTCACTGGGAAGGTCTAGTTTCTCCTTATAAGATTTCATGGCAATTGGACATCATTCAAAACTTTATGAATGACAGAGATCAAAATTCGAACCATATGAATAGTATACTGACCAAAAATTAGAACAATTTTCAATTTCAAAAATTCACCAAAAATTCTATAGGCCTCCAAATATTCTAGACTTTAGCTTTTCAAAAAGATATTAACAAGATCTAGATGCATGCCAAATTTTAGGTCAAGAAGAGCTCATGTGGATAGAAAGTGACGTAGCCTCACAAAATGGTCAATTTTGTCTCCTTCAAGATGTCAACTTTGCCCAAATGGATTCCTTAATGGCTTGGCACCTCTTAGAAAAGTTTAAAAGTATGAATATGACTTGTAAGAACTGTCCAAGTGATCTTAAAGCTTATGCATCTCAATTTGGCTATCCCACATCTATTAATGCATAGTTAAACATAAACAATACAAGAGGCAAGTTTCATGATCCCATTGATTTAGTACCATATAAAGTATATACAATATCCATATATCATTTTACAATTGCCCATGGTCTTACATGTACAAGCTCACTTTGCCATTCAAGTACAAGTAAGTAACATATTAGACAAAATACAATTCTTCAAGATTCTTGGCTTGCATTTCTTGGTCCTTGGGTACCACCTAGACATTTTAAGAGGAAAGGGGGAAGGGGGTGAGATTCCTAGAATCTCAATAGTTCACACACCTATTCACACACACATTCAAGGCATACATACATCAAGTGTACAAATAAAGAAGCTACTTGGATAATGAGTGCGTATTTTCAAGATTTTCATGCCACACTTTCACAATCATTGCATCAAGAAGCTCTAGGGACTTTTAGTTTTGCCTCACCCTATTTCTAGGACTTTTAGATATGCCTCACTCTTGGCTTAGGGATTTTTGACTTGGCCTCACCCATCTAAGAGACTTTTGGCCTAGTCTCACCCATGCTTTGAGACTTTTGGCACCTCTTCACCCACATTAAGGGACTTTTGGCATCACCTCACCCTTAGGAGCCAATTTCACAACCAAAGTCATTCAAGAACACACATTGGTACCAATGCCAACTCAAAACATCAAGTGGCATGTTCTTAAATCACATAAACACATACATGGACACAAAGACATACACATGCACAACAATGCAAGGAGAATGAGGTGGAGAGCTACCTTTAACTTGATGCAAGCTTTACTTGATTTGTTCCTTCCCTTTTTTTGGCCTCACAAGTGCACTGAGGTGGTTGGATGTTCTCTGGCCTAAACACCATAAATAGCATACAATTACACACTTGAAGTAAGCCAAGACACTAATTATGTTCTTAAATGCACACTTGATTCCATAAGTGGCATAATGGTTCCATAAATGGCCTATTGAAGCAACTGTCACAATTCAATCTCTAGGCTCCCATTTCTAGGCCTCTTGGCCTCATTCAAAGTCCTTGGAGCCCTCACACAATCATTTAGACAAGCTTAGAATCAAGTTGCTTCACACAGCACTATTATAGACAACATTGTCCCATCTCCTAATCTATGGCTCCTAAATTTTTCTTAATGGTTTCTCCCATCTTCTAACATCATATAAAGTCCCAAACCAAGGCTAGAACAAATTAAAACACTCCTTAGGCCTTCTAAGTAGCCTTGGCTAAAACTATAGACAAGAATAGGGTTCTTGGAGTTCTTGATTTTTCCTTGATGGGAGAGCCACTTAGGGAGGTTTCTAAAAGTCTTAGGAAGCTGAAGGAAACACTCAAATAGCCAAAGAAATACTCATACCAAATCAGATTTTATGAAAACCCTAAAGAAGCCTACACTTTCCTATCTTTGTTTCCTTTGGTTTTTCTTACAATTTCTTGCCATATTCCTTTTCTCCATGGTCTAAAACCCTAGTTCTTCTCTTATTTTTAAAAAGAAAACCTCTCCCTCATATGGTTCTAGTTTGGCCAAAATTATGCACAAGGAAGAAGCAAAAAGGAGAAACAACAAAGCCATATAATACCTTAAATTCAAGCTTAGTTTCAAGACTTTTTCTCCCTGGTTTTCTTCTCCTCAACCAATTCAAACTACACCTCCTTGTTCTAGACTCAAAATAGAACCAATTTATTCAAATAAACCATGGAAAGAGAGCTAAGAAGGAGAGGAATAAGATTGGAAGAAGGAAAAACATGAAATTCCATGAAATTCCTCACCTTTTCCTTGGTTTCTTCCTCCTTTTCTCTTTCTTCTTGTGTGCCTAACAAAGCTGGTCCTTTTCTGTATTTTGGGCAAAAGAAAGTCATGCTATATGAGAGGAGGAAGAGTCAAGAAGCTTATAGAACATTCAAGAAACTCACTTTTTCAAAAATTTCAATTCTATCCTTTCGTAATGGCAATTTCATTTCAACTTTGTTTTAGCTCCTTTTTGAGAACTATCTTTTCCATTATAAAATTTAGATTCTCAATTTATCAAAATGCCTTTGGAGTCACTCAAATTGGAGCTAAAATCTTTCCGAATGAATTTGTCAAAGTTCAGGTTTACTGTTATTGGAAAACGTACATCGGTGGGGCTTTACTAGTCCTAGGGCTTCCCATGGTTTTTGGGGCCTCTAAGAACCCTAGGCAACTCAAAATTTTCATTTAAAAAGCCCTCCTATGAGTTTTTTTCCAAAACTTGCATGTATTTATGAAAATGCCATTATGTTTTGTCAGTTTTCGTCACAATTTGTTTCACCATTCTAGCTCCATTTTTCTTTCCGTCTAAGCCTAGAATTTTCATTTTTAGGAGCCTAAGACTCTACCCAAATTTTTTGGGACATTATCTAGCTCATTTCAAGAGACTTACTCTTATATAGCTCATTTCATTGTTTTATAAAAATTACATTCGTTATAGCAGGTTATTACAAGAGGTTCATTTAGGGTTTTTCTTAGATAGCAATGCCATTGATTAGGCTCACCAAAAAGAATGTGCCATTTGTGTGGGATGAGAAATGTGAGAAGAGTTTTCAAAAGTTGAAACATAAGTTAACCACGACCCTAATTTTAGTACTTCTTGATCCGATAGAGGCTTTTATAATTTATAATGATACTTCTAAGAAAGGGCTAGGATGTGTGCTTATGTAGAAAGGCCAAGTGGTAGCTTATGCCTTTAGAAAGTTAAAGCCTCACGAAGAGAATTACCCATACATGACTTAGAGCTAGCAACAGTGGTGTTTGCTCTGAAAATATAGAGACGTTACTTGTATAGTGCAGCCATAGAGATTTATAGTCACTATAAGAGCCTTAAATATTTATTTAAGTAAAAAGAATTAAATATGAGATAGAGGAGATGGTTAGAATTCCTAAAGAATTATGACTTTACCCTAAAATACCATTTCGATAAGGCTAATGTAGTAGTTGATGCCCTAAGTAGAAAATCCATACATATGGCCTATATGATGATCATAAAGCAAGAGTTGATTGAGAAGTTCAGAGATATGAATCTCTCATGTGAGGTGCATTTAGGGAAGTTGTTAATGAGTGAAACCCGAATAAAGAATGACCTGTGGAGCCAAATAAGAAAAGCCTAGGCTGAAGATGAGCATATAAGAAAGGTCAGGTTCCAAATATCCTAGGGTAGCACTCTAGATTTTAATCTGTCTGAGGATGGACTAGTAAGATATAGGAATAGGCTGTATATGCCTAGAAACATTGATATCAAAGAGAGAATACTAGATGAGGTGTAATGTTTGATTTCGTTAAATAATGGAAATAAACATATTTTCAAAGCAAGTCCTTCGAAATGAATTAGTTAAGGCCCTAAAAATTTTGGGTAACATTCTAGACTCCTAAAAATAAGAATTCTAGCCTCAAACGGAAAGAAAAATAGAGCTAGAATAAAAAAATAATTTCTTACGAAAAACTTACGAAATGTAATGGCATTTTCGTAGTTTTGAACAAATTTTGGAATTCACACAAGAAGGCTTTTTAAATGAAATTTTTGATTTTTTTGGGATTCTCAGAGGCCCTAAAAATCATGGGAAGCCCCGAGACAATTAAATCTTCTCTGGTGGACATTTTCCAACGTCGATGTACTCAAACTTTGACGAATCTGTTCAGGAAGGTTTTAGCTTGGATTTGAGTGATTTCAAAGGCATTTTATTAAATTAGGAATCTAAATTTTATAATGAAAAAGACAGTTCTAAAAAAGGAGCTAAAACGAAGTAGAACAAGAATGCCAAAAACGAAGGATAAAATGAAAATTTTTGAAAAAGCCATTCTCCTCCACCTATATATGAGGCACCCCACTCTCCCATTCATTTAGTCTCATATTTTTCTGCCCTAAACCAGAGAAGAAACCTTAGGAGAGTGGCACCCAAGGGAAGAAGAAGGAGAATAGAAATCATGGCTTGAAGGTAAGGAATTTTGGTAGTTTTTCATGCTTTCTTCCTTCTAAACCTCTTCTCCTCCATTCTCCTTTATTTCCTTTGATTATAAAGAAGTTTATAAATCTGTTTTAAGGAAGAAATTAAGGAAAAAAATTTAGATTTGAAGAAAGGAGCTCAAAGAAGACAAGATTTAAGTGAGAAAACAAGGAAAGATAAGGTAATTTCTTCTTCTATGGTTGCTACCCCTTGCTCCTCTTCTCCACCCATTTCGCCCCACTTAAGAAGACCTAGGAGGGCTTGGTTTTTAAGTAGAACCAAGGGTGATTCTTAGAAAAAGGGGTGTGGAGATTAAGAATATGCAAAGAGAATTAACAAATAACTATGGAAATTCAAGATGCAAATTCTAGGCTTTCAAGTGTTCCTTGCAAAATCTGATTTTATACAATAATTCCTAGACTTAAATAAGTGTTTGAATAAACTCCTAAGATCTTTTGAAGTCCCTTCATGTGCATCTTCCCTTGGGAAAACAAAGCAAACTCTATGGAAGCCAAAATCCTCCATAGCCTCAGCCTAAAGGGGTTTGTGTACCTAGGGAGAGTTTTAAATTTTGTTAAGTCCATTTTTGAGTCATATATGATGAATGAATATGAGGGGAAGCCTTGGAAAAAATTTAGGAAGCTTAGAGAATGAGTTAGTCTTTATGTTCCATAATATGACCTAAAGAAGTAACATGTAGTTAGGCTCTTTATTTTAATTGTGTGATGACTCCAAGAAGCTTAAAAGGAGTCAAGAATTATATTTGAAAGGAAAGAATGGAGTCTAGAATTTATTTGATTGATGTTACTTCATTAGGTGCATTTTTGGAACCATAAAGGGGTTTATAGGTTAAGCTAGAGTGTAAGCAAGTTGTGTGGCCTTAGAATTAATTTCATGAACCTAATTAGCTTACATAAATTGTGTTTAGGTGAAGAGAAATCATTCCCACACCATTGTGTGTGTGAAGCTGAAGAAGGGAGAGGAAATCCAAGAGAAAAAGTGTGTGGTTGCATCCAAGGTAGCTCACTCCACCTTCTCTCATGCATGATTGTTTGCTTTACTTGTCTTTGAATGTGTGTATGTGTATTTCAAGCTATGAAAATGTTCTAGCATGAACTCTTACTCTATGGTACCATGATGATATATTATGTTTTTAAATGATATTTATGATACTTGCTTTAGTTTGTTTGAGTATGGTGAGGCTAAGTACCCTTAGCCATGGTGAGGATGAGTCAAAAACCTTAAGATTGGTTGAGACAAAGTAAAGAGTCTCTCAAAAGTGAGGTTGACTCCCAAGAGCAAGGTTGAGTCTAAGAACCTTTTAAAGAATGGGTAAGGCAAGTCCAAAATCCATAAATGAATGGGTGAGGCCAATCCACTTGCTTGGCAAGCCTTTGTATGCTATGTATGACTTTTTTCAAATGCCAAGAATGCTTCTTGAATGGTTGCACATGTCCATATGCTCATGCATGCATTTATAAGACTTATTTTGCATCTTTTATGTATGATTGAATGGGAGACGAGCTATTGGGATTCTTTGAATCTCATTCCCTCTTCTTCAATGATCTAATATGCTAGGTGGACCAAGAGATCAAGGAAATGAGAGCCAACCACATGAGAGATGAAAGCTTGACATCAAAATGCCTAGATTTTGTTGCTTTTAAGCCTTATGGATGGTAATTAATGTACTCCATTATTGTATAAGACCCACGAACTCTTGAACATGTATAATTATGTTAATATGTGATGTGTAAATGAGAGATTATATAATGTGACCATTAGAATGTAATAACAAATTATGCTTCTTGAAAGTTTGATGCAAGTATGTACCAATGAAAATGGAATAGCCAAATTGAGATGCATGAGGTTTGAAACTATTTGGATAGCTCATACAAGTCATAATCATGCTTTTAGACTTGCCTAAGAGGTGCCAAACATTAAGAGAAACCATTTGGACATTTTGGTATCCTTTATGGAGCATAAATTGACCATATTGGAAACCTATACCACTTTTTGTCCAAATGAGCTCTTCTTGACCTGAGATTTGGCATACAATTAGAGCTTGTTGAGAGCTTTTTGGAAAGCTAAAGAACAAAATTTTTGGAGGTCTAAAGAATATTTGATGAATTTTCAAAGTTAGGAAAAATTCTAGTTTTGGTCTGATGTATTGTTCACTTAGGTCTGAAAATGATTTCTGTCACTCAGGGCTCAAATGATATCCAATTGCCATGAAATTTTATATGGAGAAAATCCCAGTGACTTGTGTCAACTAGAAGCACCTCATTTGGATGTCTAGAGAGGGAGATATGAATTTTTAAAGATTTTGCTCAATATCAAACGCTCAAACTGACCTCAGGTATTGTTTGATTAGGTTTTGAGGTCTAGGCATGCCTGAACTGGTATGAAGTTATTTTTTCTCTCTAGCTAACATCTGTAGCTTTCTAGATTGGTATATATTTACATAGATTTGATTTTTGTGGAATTAATTGGACATTTTTAAAGTTTGCTATAGAAACCTGTGTAGTATCAATAGACAGCTAGACCTCTGGACTTTTTCGAATGTCAAACATCTTTTGTGTTCTATTTCATGGCCTAGATATATTTTTAGCATACAGTATACATGTGTAGCTTTCCAGAATGGCAAAGAATGTATAGATTCGATTTTTCTAGAATTAGTTATGATTTTTCAAAATTTGTGACAGAAGTGAGAAAATTCTGGCCAAAAATGCATATATGAATTTTATGCTTCCTCTTGCCATACACGAGCTCTAGCCCAATTGTGGTGATGGAAGTGAGTTGTATCCATGTAATTAAATATGAGAATGTGATGTATGAGCTCACATGGCCTAGGAGACACTGAACGAAAATTTTATACGCGACACAACGCTAAATAATGCATTATTTTAATGCCTTTTTCTTTGAATATTTACATGATTCTTGGAAATGAGTTATTTAAAGGCATAGATTGAGCTAGAAATTATGGTGTTACATGAGGCACACAAGAGCAAATATATAATTCACCTAGGCAGTAATAAGATGTATCATGATTTGAAAAAGATGTTTTGGTGACCTAGGATGAAAACAAATATAGTAGAGCACATCTCTCGATGTCTAGTACGTTAAAAAGTTAAGATAGAATACCAGAAGCCAGTTGGGTTACTTCAGCCCCTAAATATCCCTGAGTGGAAATAAGATAATGTAGTTATAGATTTTATCATAGGTTTACCTAAGACATCATTGGGGCATGATGCCATATGTGTAATAGTGGATAGATTAACAAAGTTCACTCATATTTTAGTAATGAAAGCCACTTATACCCTAGATAAATTAACCCAACTATACATCTGGGAGATAGTGAGATTACATGGTGTGCCTAGAAGCATAGTGTCAGATAGAGATCCTAAGTTCACTTCGAACTTTTGGAGATCATTATAGGATGCTCTAGATACTAAGATTTAGCACAGTTTATCACCCCTAGACAGATGATCAGACAGAGAGAACCATCCAAACTCTAGAGGACATGTTGAAGGCGTGTGTATTAAAGATGAAAGGACACAAGGATATATACTTACCTTTAGTAGAGTTTGCCTATAATAATAGCTATCATTCGAGTAATCAGATGGCATCGTATGAGGCATTGTATAGGAGGAAGTGTAGGTCTCCAATATGTGGGTTGTGTAACACCCCATAATTAATTAAGGTATTAATCATGGATTAAAATTAATTAAGAGTAATTAATATGGGCTCGTTGGGCAAGCTAAGTGAATGGAGACTTTAGAGAGATAAATTATTAATATGGGTTTGAGATTTAATTGGGATAGAAATTCTATCTAGGCCTAAATTAATAGATCATGAGAAGAGGCTAATGGAGGCCCAATGGATTATGTGCAGACCTAAAACTCTTGAGCTCTTCAAACTTGGCCCAAACCTAGTTAAACTTCAGCAACTTAAGTGTAAAAACTGGCCCAGTAAATTTTGCAGTCTAACACCTTTAAACTGGCCCAACAAACTTAAAAATCTGAAGCCCAAATGAAAATGGATCTTGGAGCAGCCCATGACCCATACTTGACCCAACTTAAACCTTAATACCCCAACCACTTTCTCACTTGCTGAAATATAAGACTCAAGAGGCAAATTCGGAGGTGGAGAAGGAGGCTAGGGTTTGGGACCAAAATTTTGCATTTTCTCACACTTAGAGCAAGATTCAGCCAAGGTAATAGTTATACAACTTAATCCCCTCATCTTTCCCTTTAATTTGGCCCGATTAGTTTTTCATTTGGAGCATTTTCATCCTACCCAAAATCTGAAATGTAAGTGTTTGGGGGTTTTCTTGATGAAATTCGTAGGTTGAGCTTAGGGCTGACTTTGGGTGAGTTTAAACCCTCCATTTTGATGCTTTATTGGTTAATTTGAGACCCCTATAGCTGATTTAGAAAATGGGTGTTAGTTTTGCACGAAATTGCTTGAGATTTTCGGTGGAATGTGGAGTTTTCTGTTAGATGACACTTAAATCTGAAATTGGGACTTGTTGTGGCTGGGTAAATGATTCTTGGGTAGTCATCATTAGCATTTTAAATTCCTTGGGTACTGATTATGACTATTAATGATGAATTAGAGTAGTAATTCTATGATGCTATGGTTATAGGGGGATTTCTGCACCATTGGTGATCGTTGCAAGTGTCTACAAGTGAGGTAACCGGGTTTACATTAATTCCATTTATATATCTGTGTTAATTTCATATTTTGCTATACATGAATGATTTGAAATGTTGAATGAATTGGTTGGCTATCTATTGAATTGTGATTGGACCTTGTGAGTCCATGGTGGAGCTGTGGTGCGGCTGCCACCCGTGCATGTGCTTCGATCGAGCACCGGGTTATGATCAAACCCCAGATGCACTGAGCCCCTGTTGTGCTCAATGAGGAGAGGTGCCGTGGACGGGCCTCTCTGGTGTTAATGGCCTTTAACATGTGATAATATGATTGCTAGTATGGGATAGTAATCATGATAGCCTAATTATTCCATTTACTGTTATGAACGGTCTACTGTTGGTGTTTATGTGAAATTATGCATATATGTGAATTAATATGGAGTATATGATGGAATTGTCTTGGTTATTGAGATTCATATCTCACCCCATTTCATGGAATTAACATTTCAGGTGAAGGTTCTTCGAGTAAGGATAAGGGTAAGCAAGTGGATGAACATCCATGAGTGGAGGCCCAGTGTGGGGAACTACACTTGGTCTGAGTAAAATAGGGTAGATTCTAATTTTGTTAAGTCTTGTATAGTATCATCATGTATCTGCATTGCCAAGTGTAGGAGAATGTATTTTGATAGCATGGAATGTAACTAATGAGATATAGGCTTTACATTAGCTGTTGATCGATGTATGAACCTCAACATTCATTTTGAGTAATGAAATCCTTTGATATTAGATTGTCGACTTGAATTAGTGATGTATGGAACCTTAACAAAATGTTAATTGTTGGAAGCTTATATAATTTCTTGAAATATCAATATGTGTAATTACTGACATATGGTAGTTAGATGGGTAGGATTTCATACTTAAATTTCAAATTAGAGATGGTAGGATAGCTGGGTAAATAAGGTGCATAAACACCATGGGAGTTGCATAATTCATGGTAGAGTGACCCTAGGGGGGGTTATTGGAGGAAGAGTGGAGAGTATGAGGCAAGGTTTTGAGAGTTGTAGGTTCAAGAGGTGGTTGGCCGCGGCCAAAATATTACTAGCCGCGGCCAATAGTGGCGAAGTTGCCCAGGGAGAGCACCAGAGAGAAATTCGCCGCAGCTAATATGTAATTGGCCGCGGCTAACTTCGAAAGGCTAACCTGGGAGTCGTCCAGAGGGAAATTCGCCGCGGCAAATTGAGGAATTGGCCGCGGCGAACTTTTACGAAAATGAGCCAGGCATTCCAGAGAGGAATTGGCCGCTGCTAAGGGAGTAGTTGGCCGCGGCCAATATCGAGAGGCGAGCGAGGGAAGTTCCAGGAGGCTTCTTGGCCGCGGCGCCATGTAGGTTGGCCGCGACTAAGGTCCAACTCGTCGCGGACGATGCGAAGGGTCAAGCCGAGGGGAATTGGCCACGGCTAGATGGAAATTAGCCGCGGCTCATGTCCCGAAATCCCTATATTGACTATAAATTCTTGGTTTTTCTTATGGTATCCTCAGGGGATGATTTAGAAACATTAATAGAAGATAAATGTGATGTGGGAATGATAGGTAATATAATCTAGGCTTATAAATGAATGTTTGCTTTCCCCTGAGGCATGTAAGTGGTATTAATTATGTGATTGATGACTCTGACACCATTAAGGTTCAAATTCCCTTGTATTTCCATAATATGTAATTAGTCTCAATGCCATGTAACCCTGCTTTACAGTTATTAATCACGTGATCTACCTTAATTACAGTGATTAGGGGTTAGGGTCGTCACAGGTTGAGCTAGGAGAAAGAAGCCTAATAGGCTTAAAATTAGTGGACCAAACATCTAGGCAAATTGAGACCATAAGAAAGAAACTCCTAACAGCATAGAGTAGACAGAAAAGTTATGCAAATAGATGGAGAAGGCCGCTAGAGTTTGAGGTTGGAGACCATGTCTTTGTTAGAGTGTCTCCAGTCATAAGGATAAGTCGGTCCATTAATAGTAAAATGCTTAGTCCAAAATATATAGGTCCGTTCCATATTCTTAATAAAGTAGGATCTGTAGCCTACAAACTTGCTCTTCCCCTAAACCTGAGCCAAGTGCATAATGTATTCCATGTATCCCAGCTCAAAAAGTACCAGCCCGACCCCTCACATGTCATAGAATATGAAAATATGCAGTTACAAGATAATTTGTCTTATATAGTATCACCAGATCAAATTGTGGATGTTAGATTCAAGCAGTTACGGAATAAGACGATACCGCTGGTGAAAGTGGTTTTGAAGGGGTCATCTCCCGAAGAAGGCACCTGGGAGCTAGAAGAAGATATGAGAAAGAAATATCTAGAAATCTTCCCTTGAGGTATGTTATCTAAATTTTAAAGACAAAATTTTATTTATGGGGGGAAGAAATGTAATGCCCGATTTTCGTAAAAACAACGAAAATGAATATATTTCAAAAGTAAGTCTTCTAAAATGAATTGGTTAAGGTCCAAAAAAATTAGAATAATGATCTAGACATTAAGTAATGAAAATAAGAGGCCAGAGGTGCCCTGACACATAAGCTAAAATAATCAGATGGAATTTAACGAAATAGTTATGTAACGTAATGATATTTTTATAATTTCAGGTAATTTTTAGAATCCACACAAGAAGGCTTTTTAAATGGAAACTCTGAGTTCTTCAAGGTTCTCAGAGACCCTAAAAACCATGAGAAGCCTTGGGACAGTTAAAACCCCTCCGGTGTTCGTTTTCTAATAACAGTTGACCCAAACTTTGACCCTTTCATTCAGGAAGGTTTAACTCCAAATTAAGTGATTCTAAAGGCATTTTATAAGATTGAGAATCAAAATTTTATGATTGAAAAGACAGTTCAAAAAAAGGAGCTAAAAAAAATCAAAAATAAAAATACCAAGTTTACAGGACATAAATAGAATTTCATTAGAGCAAATCCTATTTCCTTATTGCCTATAAATCATGCCCCATTTCTCCTCCCTAAACCGACTTCACTTTTGCCAAAAAGAGAAAGGGAGACCTAGAGAGAAAGGCGTAAAAGGGAAGAGGAAAAAGGAGAAGAAAAACCAAGTGAAAGGTATGAAAATTTATAAATTTTATTAGTTTCTCTTTAGTAAATGTAACATCCGGTCCCTCCGTAAACATGAGAAACGCAATGTTCGATTTCTCCGTAAATGTCAGAAATGGGCCAAATATAAAAGGAAGTCCCCAAAATAGAAGGAATTGGGGCCAAATAAAATTATGATAAAATTCTAAATAATGGAAAATGAGGATTTGAGCCTTGAGTTGCTTAGAAATCAAGGCCAGAGTGATTCAAAAAATTTGCCGAAAGGCCAGTGGCATTTTTGTAAATAAGTTCAATTTTGGAGAAGCACCTAGGAGGGCTTTTTAAATGAAACTTTTGAGTTGCCCAGGGTTCTCAGAGGCCCCAAAAACCATGGGAAGCCTTGGGACCGGTAAAGCCCCTCCGGTGTACTCTTTCCGATGTCGGTTGACCCAAACTTTGACCGATTCGTTTGGAAAAGTTTTAGCTTCGATTTGAGTGATTCCAAAGGCATTTTATTAAATTGGGAACCTATTTGTTATGATGAAAAAGATGGTTCTCAAAAAGGAGGTAAAACGAAGGAGAAACAAAAATGCAAAATATGAAAGGGCAAAAATAGAATTTAAGTGTTAAAGGAAGCTTCCAAATTCTTTTTATAAGTCACGCTCTTCCTCTCCTTCATTAAACCGATTTGCTTCTGCCCATTTTCAGAGAGAAACTCCAGCTTCCTAGGCGCACAAGAGAAGGAGGATTTTGGAGGAAGAAATTCAAGAAAAAGGTAAGAAACTTTAAGAAATTCCATATCCTTCCTTCTTGAAACTTGCTCCCCTCCTCTCAAGCTTTCTTTCTATGGTTTTAATGGAGAGTTTGGTGCTGTTTTGGGGGCAGAACAGAGAGGGAAATTTCGAAAATTGAGGGAGCAAGCCAACCAAGTGGAAGAGCAAGCAAAGGAAAGCAAGAAAACAAGGTAAAACTTCCATTCTTTGGTAGTTCCTTCCCCCCTCCCTCTTGCACGAATTTGGGCACCATAAGCCCAATTTTTAAGGGCTGTTTTCTGCCCAATTTATGGAGGGATTAGAGGTTTTAGATGGTAAGGATTAAGAAGGAACCAATAGAATCAAGAAAGGAGCATTAGGAGACAAGATAGAACCATTAGGGATCCAAATGCTCCCTTGAAAATCTGATTTTATATGAATGTTCTTAGACTTAATTGAATGTTTAAACATGCTCCTAAGACCCCTAGAGAGCTTCCCACATGCACCTCCCATCCAAGAAAGCAAAGAAATTGCAAGAAAAACTAATGAACTCTAAGCTAGAAAAGTATAGAGCTCTTGAACACTTTGCAAAAACTGATTTGATATATAAGTTTCCTTGCATGTGTGAGTATTTGATTGAGCTCCTAAGACCTCTAGGAAGCCTCCTAAGTGACTCTCCCATCAAGGAAAAATTGGAAACCCCTTGAACCCCAAATACTTCCATAATGTCGACCTAGGCTAGAAAGAGTACCAAGGGGAAGTTTTAATTTGTTTCAAGCTTATTTTTGAGTCATTTAGGATGGAAGAGGATGAGAGGAAGCCTTGGAAAAATTTTAGAAGCCCTAGATAGTGAGATGGAAGTGTAGGCTCCATAATGTAGCATAATGAAGCAACTCCTAGGTAGGCTCTTTAAAATAATTGTGTGATGACTCCAAGGAGTCTAAATGGAGTCAAGAATCATAGATTAAAGGAGAGAAGGGAGCCAAGATCATGAATTCTTGAAGTTGCTTCATTAAGTGCCTTATGGAAGCATAATGGAGCCATAAACCAAAGTAGCATCATGTAAAGTGTGTATAATGCCAAGGCTTGTTCCCATGAGTAATTTATGTTTCTTTTGGTGTGTCTAGGCCAAGAGAAATGGTCTCCACCTCCTTGGGTGTGTGAGGTTAAGGGAGAGGAGTCAAGACTTAAGGAAAAAGTGTGTGAAATTATGCAAGGTAGCTCTCTCCACCTTCTCTCATGCATGGATGTGTGTTTAGCTTGTTTTAGAATGTGTGTATATGTATTTTCAAGCTAAGAAAAGTATGCTAGCATGCCTTTCTATGCCATTATGCTTGATGCTATGTTATGTTTTCAAATGATTACATGATGTTTGTGTGAGTTTGCTTGAGTGTAGAAAGGCCAAGAACTCTTCCCTTTGGTGAGGATGAGCCAAGAACCCTTGAGCTTGGTTGAGACAAAGTAAAGAGTCTCCCAAAAGCAAAGTGGGCTCCCAAGAGTATGGTTGAGTCCAAAGTGCTTAAAGAATGGGTGAGGCAAGTCCAAAATCCATGAGGAGAAGTGTGAGGCCAATCCAAACACTTAGTGAGCTCTTGAATGTCTTGCATGATTGATTCACATGCCAAAGTTGCTTTAAAATGCCTATGATTTCTACTTTCTCCATGCATACATATATGAAACTTGCTTGCACATATTATGTGTGATTGAATGGGAGATGAGCTATTGGGATTCTTTGAATCTCATCCCCTCCTCTCCAATGATCTAACATGCTAGGTGGATCAAGTAACTATGGTGAAGGGAGCCAACATCAATGAAGAAGGAAGAATGACAAGTCTATGTCTAGCTTTTACTCTTTTTGAGCCATAATGATGTATATGATTATTGTAAATGGCACATGACCCTTGAGACACATGTAAATATGATATTATGTGATGTATACATGTATGGATATGATGTATGAACTTTAGAAATGAATTTGGGTATGTAATGCCAAGTTATGCAAATTGGAAGTTTGATGCAAATGTGTATAAATGTGGGTTGAATGGCCAAAATGAGATGCATGAGGTTTGGGACCCTTTGGGAAGCTCACACAAGTCTAAAATATGCTTTTAAACTTGCCCAAAAGGTGCCAAGACCAAGGGGAATCCATTTGGCAATTTTGGTACCCAATATGGAGCCAAAATTGACAATAATGGAACCCTATGCCATTTTTTGGCCAAATGAGTTAGTCTTGCCCTGAAACTTGGTATGCAATTAGATATCATTAATAGCTTTTTGGGAAGCTAAAGATCATAATTTTTGGAGATCTAGAGAATATTTGATGAATTTTCAAAGTTGGGATTTTTCATGGATTCTGGTATGGGTACTGTTCATACTGGCAGTTTTGAATTCTGTGTCACCCGATGGCCAAATGGTATCAAATGCTTATGAAATTTTATATGAATAAAATAGAGGTCATAAGCTTTCTGTGGCCACTGAGATCACCTCATTTGGAGGTCTAGAGAGGAAGATATGCATTTTCGAAGGTTCTGCCCAGTATCAAACATCTTGCCA
Source organism: Erythrophleum ivorense (assembly GCA_026724425.1). Taxonomy (NCBI): domain Eukaryota; kingdom Viridiplantae; phylum Streptophyta; class Magnoliopsida; order Fabales; family Fabaceae; genus Erythrophleum; species Erythrophleum ivorense. Next base: position 19,470,118 of record JAIUCV010000009.1, read on the forward strand.
GACCCGAGGTACTGTTCCATCGATTTCCGGGAGTTTTGCTTGATGAACTGATCTGGATATATTTTTCCTCTCTAGTTAACATCCACATATTTCCATAGTGATATCATTTGCAAGTATTGGATTGTTTTGGAATTAGTTAGACATTTTTGAAGTCCATATCAGTAAACTGTGACAGTATCAGGAACCCCTCCGACCAGTAGATGATTTCGCGTGTCAAACGCATTATATATGAGATTTTAAGACTTCTAATTATTTTTAGCCTGAAGTAGACGTCTTAATCTTCCCAAAATGAGCAAGATTTCATGATTTTGATTTTTCTGGATTTAGTTGTGAATTTCCAAACTTTGCCCAGAAATAGGGCCAAGTCTGGCCGAGGAGAAATATGCATGTCCCATGTCTCCCTTCGGTTTCCATGAGTTGTGAGTTAGTTTTTGTGATTGAAATGAGTTGTAATTGTGTAATTAAATATGAAGATGCATAGAATGAGCTCACACAGTTCACGTGACATCGAATGGGTTTTTGGATATGATGACTTGCAAATAGAAGTCTAAATCTTCATGCCTCCTTTATGAGAATTATGTGTATGTTTCATAATAATTATACTATTCAAAGGCATGAGATGAGCTAGAATTATGGTGTTATAGTAAACTTCTTCTCCTCCTTCTTCTTTTCCTTCCCATGGATTTATTAAAACATTAGGTTCTGTTTTGAGCTCAGACCAGAGGGGAGGAGCTCGAGTTAGAGGAAGAGAGCCAAAAGGAAAGGAAAAGTTCTTGAGAAAAGCTTGAATTCAAGGTAAAACCATTAGCCTTCATGCTTCTTCCTTCTTGGTCTTGTATGGGTGAATTTCGGCCTTCATAGGGGTAGACATGAAGGAGTTATTTTTTGGCAAAACCAAGAGTGAATCATATGAATTTGAGTGTAGGAAGAAAGAATATGCAAAGGCAACAAAGAAAGAACTATGATTTTCTAAGATGCATAACCTAGGGTTTTAGTTGCACCTTGGGTTGTAAGATAAGTTCTAGCCATAAATTAAGATGTTTAAGAGTTCATATGAGTTCCTAAGACATCAAGGAAGCCTCCCACATGATTCTCCCATTAAAGAAATCAAAACAACTCCATTGGTGCCATATGGAAGCATAGCCCTAGATAAGAAGGGTTCATGCACCTAGGGAGTGTTTTAATTTTTTCCAAGCTTGGTTGTGTCATATATAATGGGATAGTATGAGAGGAAGCCTTGAAAAAATTTTAGAAGTCATGAATAATAAGATGGAGGTATAGGTTCCATATTGTGACTTAAAGAAGCAACATGTAGTTAGGCTCCTCAATTTGATTGTGTGATAACTCCAAGAGGTCTAAATGGAGCCAAGAACCATAGATGGAGGGAAAGAATGGGGCCAAGATCTTGTATTCTTGGTGTTGCTTCATTAGGTGCATTATGGAACCATAATTGAACCTTAAAAGTAATCTAGCTTTTCAAGTATATGTGTAGCCTTAGAAATTGTTCCCAAGAGTATAATTGGCTTCCATATGATGTGTTTATGCCAAAGAAATCAAGTCTCACATCCTTGTGGGCATTTGGTCGAGGGAGAAGAAGCATTTTCAAAGGAAAAAGTGTGTTGTTGTGCACAAGGTAGCTCTCTCTTCTTTCTCTCATACATGATTGGGTATTTTTATTGTCTTTAAATGTATGTGTGAATGTTTAAGCCATGAAAGATATTTTTAGCATGTATTTATATGTCATGGTACCATAATGTTTTGCCTATCCACTTGAATGATGTTTTTATGAACATGAATGGCTTGCTAGAGTGTGGTAAAGCCAAAAGTCCCTTAGCTAGGGTGAGGATGAGCCAAAAGTCCCCAAGAATGGATGAAACAAAGCCGAAAGTCTCTAAAGAGTGAGGCTTAGTCAAAAGTCCCTTAAGAAAATGGGTGAAGCAAGTCCAAAATCCCAAAGAGAATAGGTGAGGCTAAACCATTGCCTTGGCAAGTCTATGTATATTATATGTGAACTCTTAAATGTAATAAATGTTCCATGTATGTTTATGAATTTCAAGATAGCCATGCATACATTTTTAGACTTGAATTTGCATCCATTATGTGTTCTTGAAAGGGAAAGGGCTATTGGGAGTCCTTGAATCTCATTCTTTCCTCCCCATTATCTAACATGTCTAGGTAGACCAAGTGAGTAAGGAAATGGGAGCCACCAAGTTGAAAGATGAGAGAATGACAAGGAAATGTCTTATTTTGCTCTTCTGTAACCACTTTGTTATCACAAGATGAAATTCAATGATGTATATGATATGTAACCTTTTATATGGATACTTGATGTATATGTAAGAGTTGATGCCATTTGAATTTCTTGACAATGAATGTTAAGAATTTCTTATGTATGCTTTGTGTATATCATCAAGTGGGAGTGAGTTTGTGAGATCTGGGTTTGTGAACCTTTGAGACATATTTAGTAGACTATTTTAAGGCTTTTACACGTGCTCAAGTGGCCTTGGAATCCTTGGAAACAAATTTGGACCCTTTATGACCCTTAAGAAGCACAAAAATAGCCATTTTAGAATCCTATAGCACAATTTGATCAAATGAATGAATTTCCTTATGAAATTTAGCTTGCATATAGATCTCATCCAAATATTTTTGGAAAGCTAAAGACTAGTTTATTTGAAGCTTTGTGGAATTAATTATGAATTTTTCAATTTGCCAAAATTTCTACTATATGGTATAGTTACTATTCATATGGTTAGCTTCTTCTCCTGTTCATTTGAGGGGCAAATGGTGTCCACTGCTCATGAAATTTTATAGGAATAAACTAGACATGATGAGCTTTCTATAGCCATAGAGATCACCCCAATTGGATGTCTGAGCAGGGAGATATGAATTTTTAAAGTTCAAAGTCAGGACCTGTAATGTAGCAGTACCTTTGGTACTATTCCATCAATTTATAGTGGCTAAACTTTTGTATTTTGGTTTGGAACTTTTTTTAGCATAAATTTTACATTTGTAGCTTTCTAGAATAGTATAGGATGCATGATTTTGATTTTTCTTGTTTTAGTTATAATTTTTCAAAGTTGGTACCAAAAATCTAACAGCAGAACTCGAAATTGAGTCGCATTATTTTGTGTTTGTATGCCATAAGCTCAAGGTTTTGGCAACATTTTGAGATGGTTTTGAGTTGTATATATGTATTTAAATAGGAGAAAGAGATTGATGCATTTGTATGATCCACGGGACACGAAATGAAAATTTTATCTATTATACAACACAAAATTATCTATTATTTTAATGGACTTTTTTTAAAAAAAATTGTGTTATCTAAGGAAGTATGACTTGAAATGAGATGACATGAGTTAGATGAATATGGTGTTACACATATTGTATTTTTATCATATCTTCATACAATTTTCTTCATTTTTTCTATCTTCATTTATTTAGTTTATTTAATGCGTTAATAATTATTTTAATTATGACTACTTTTTTAATAATTATTAGTATTTACTATCTAACTAAATTTATTAATTAATCTTTATAAAACTAATAATAACTAACTCTAAAACAAATCAATTACTAACTCTAAGTATTTAATTATACAATAATGATTACTTTTTAATTACATTGTAACAACCAGCTCTTTAACTAAATTGGGACCAGTATGTTAATAAAAGAGGACCTTAAAGTAAATTGAACTAAGGTAAAATAAGGATAAAATATTAATCTACATATCAACAAATGGGATTAGAAAATCATACGTAGAAAGAAAACGAAGTAAAAACAACAAAATAGAGAAAAAATGGCTTATCAGTGGCAAAATTGTAATTTTGAGAAAGTTTTAGGAAACACATGGAAAAGAGTTTTAAAGCCTAAAATTAAGTTCATTAGGGTTTCTAGATGTCCTGAAAACTATAGGGACAATTAGAATTAGATAACACCCTTCTCATGTGTTAAAAGTGTTAAACAGTGCTGAGATTATAGGCAAAGTTATTTTTCACTATTTTAAGCCATTTAAACCTTAAAAATAATGCTTTTATGTGAAAAAGCACAAAAAAATTGTAGGGATTAGTCAATTTTTGAAAATTCTAAAAAACAAGTTCAAATGGAGAGTATATGTGAGTAGGGGCAAAATAGTCATTTAGAAAAAGTGTAAAATGAGACTTCTTAAGTAAGATATACCTTGCCATCTTCTCCAACCTTCCAATTTTAGATTTTGAGCTCTTCCTTGGTGTCACATGTAACACCATATGTTTCCTAGCTTTTCTCATGCTTCACATCATGTAACTTATAGATGAGCAAAGAAAATAGCATAAAATAATGAATAATTTAGCATTACATCACGTATGAAAATTTCATTCGATCTCGCATGGATCATGTGAGCTCATTCATCACATTCTCATATTTAATTACATAAATAAACTCATTTGGATCATAAAATATGGCCTCCAACTCATGAAATTCGAAAGGAGACTCAAAATAGGCATACATATTTTTGGCCAGAATTTGGCTCTTTTCTGACTAAAATTTGCAAATTCATAACTAATTCTAAAAAAATTGAAATCATGCATTATTGGCCATTCTGGAAAGCTACAGATGTCTACTTCATAGTAAAAATATGTTTAGACCATAACATCCATCACAAAGGACAGTTGACATCCAAAAAGGTCCAGAGGTCAAACTGCCTCTTGATACTGTTACAGATTTCTGCAGCAAACTTTGAAAATGTCCAATTAATCCACAAAAATCCAATCCATGCAAATGATACTAATCTAGAAAGATATGGATGTTGGCTAGAGGGAAAAAATAACTTTGGACCAACTCAGGCAGTCAAACCTCGAAATTCAATAAAACAATAACTGAAGTTGGGTAAGGCTCCTGATACTAAATATAATCTTTAAAAATTCATATCTCCCTCTCTAGACCTCTAAATGAGGTAGTTGGCACAAGTCACTATGAATGTCTAGTTTCTCTATATAAAATTTCGTGACAATTGTTCATCATTTGAGCCCTGTGTGATAGATTTCATTTTCGGACCAAATGAATAATGTAGTAGACCAAAACTAAAAAAAATTCTAATTTTGAAAATTCATCAAATATTCTGTAGATCTCCAAAAATTATGGTCTTTAGCTTCCCAAAAAGCTCTCAACAAGTTTAAATTTATACCAAATCTTAGATCAAGAAGAACTCATTTGGCTAAAAAGTGACATAAGGTTCCATTATGGTCAATTTTGGCTCCATATAGGGTACCAAAATTACCAAATGGCTTTCCTTTAGTTTTGGCACCTTTTAGGCAAGTCTAAAAGCACATTTAGGACTTTTTTGAGCTGCCCAAATGGTCCCAAACCTCATGCATCTCATTTTGGCCTTTTCATCCACGCATATGCACATTAAATCAAACTTTCCAAAATGCATATCTTGGCATTACATATCCAAATTATATTCTAAGATTCATAATCATATCTATACATTTATACATCATATAATATTATAATTACACATGTCTAGGGAGTCATAAACCATATACATCATTGGATTTCAATATTTGACATAAATATGGCCTTAAAGTAACAACACTTAAGCATTTGGTTGTCAATCTCCTTTCTTTAAGGTAGTTGGCTCTCAGTACCATGTCCACTTAGTCCACCTAGCATGTGAGTTCATTGGAGAGGAGGGGATGAGATTCAAAGTATCCCAATAGCTCATCTCCCATTCAATCATACATAATATATGCAAAGTAAGCCTTAAAAATGCATGCATAGGTATCATGGAAGTCATGGACATTCAAGAAGCAAGCTTGGCATGTAAATAAGTCATACAAAACATTCAAGAGCTCACCAAGCGTTTGGATTGGCCTCACACTTTTCCTTATGGATTTTGGACTTGCCTTACCCTTTGTTTGAGAGCTTTGGACTCAACCATACTCTTAGGAGTCCACTTTACTTTTGGGAGACTCTTTGCTATATCTCAACCAATCTCAAGGGTTCTTGGCTCATCCTCACCATGGTTAAGAGTTCTTAGTCTTTCCACACTCAAGCAAACTCAAACAAATATTATACATTCATTTGAAAACATAATATGTCATCATGAAATTATGGCATATAAAATCATGCTAGCATACTTTTTATAGACTGAAAATACATATACACACATTCTAAGACAAGCTAAACACACATCCATGCATGAGAGAAGGTGGAGAGAGCTACCTTGCACACAATCACACACTTTTTCTCTTGAAAATCCCTCCCTTGCTTCGGCCACACACCCACAAAAGTGTGGGGAAGGTTTCTCTTGGCCTAAAGACAATTTATGGAAGCCAATTAGGTTCATGAAATAAATTCTAAGGCCACACAACTTGCTTAAACACTTAGTTATTCTATAAACCCCATTATGGTCCATAAATGCACCTAATGAAGCAACACCCCTCAAATGAATTTTAGGCTCCATTCTTTCCTTTCAAATATGATTCTTGACTCCTTTTAAGTCTCTTGGATTCATCACACAATTAAAACAAAGAGCCTAGTTACATGTTGCTTCTTTAGGTCATAATATGGAACCGCACCAAATCACTTTCTATGAGTTCTAAATTTTTTCCAAGGCCTCCCCTTATTTTCATTCATCAAATATGATGCAAGAATGACTTTAGAAAAATTTAAAACTCTCCCTAGCTATAGGAACCCTCTTTGGCTGAGATTATGGAGCTTTATGGCTTCCTTGGAATTTGCTTGGTTTTCTTGAAGGAGGAAGCATGTGGGGAGCATTTTAGGGATCTTAGGAGCTCATTTAAACTCTTAATTAGGTATAGGAATCATCACATAAGGTCAGATTTTATAAGGTGCCCACAAAACCCTAGAATTTGCATATTGAGATCTAATGATTATTTTGTTATTTTCTTTGCATATACTTAATCTCTACACCTTTTTTCCTTAGATTCATGCTTGTTTTGGCTTAAAAATTAGATCCTCCTATGGCTTCTAGGGTTAGGCAAAATGGAGAAGAAATTTTACCTAGTTTCCTTGCTTTTTTAGCTTGAATTTTGCTTTCTCCAAGCTTCTCTCTTCAAATCCAAAAATTTCCTTGAGTTTCTCCCTTGAATCAGATTTATAAACTCCATTTCAATCAAAGGAAACAAAGGAGAAGGGAGGAGAGGAGGTGTGGATGAAGAAAAGCATGAAAAACTTCCATGGAAACATACCTTTAAGCTTGATTTTCTCCTCCTTCTCTTCTTCCCTTGGTGCGCCACTCTCCTAGGGTTCTTCTTCTGATTTGGGGCAGAATAATCTGAAGTTAAGTGAAGGAGAGTGTGAGGCGCCACCTATTTATAAGGGAGGAAGAAATACTTTTTCAAAAATTCTAATTTTGCCCTTCATTTTTGGCATTTTCGTTTCTCCTTCGTTTTAGCTCCTTTTTAGAACCATCTTTTCTATTATAAAATTTAGGTTCCCAATTTAATAAAATGCCTTTGGAATCACTCAAATCGGAGCTAAAACCTTCCCGAATGAATCAGTCAAAGTTTGGGTCAACTGACATTAGAAAACATCCACTTGAGGGGTTTTAACTGTCTCGGGGGTTTCCATGGTTTTCAGGGCCTCTGAGAACCCTGGGGAACTCAAAAATTTATTTAACAAGCCTTCCTATGTGAATTCCAAAATTTGCTCAAAATTACAAAAATGTCATTACATTTCGTAAGCTTTTCGTAAGAATTTGTTTCTTCATTCTAGCTCCGTTTTTCTTTCCGTTTGAGCCTGGGATTCTCATTTTTAGGAGTCTAGAATGCTTCCCAAATTTTTGAGACCTTAACTATATCATTTCGGGTGACTTCCTTTTATATTCGATAAGTTTGGTTTGTTGATAGAGAAACTATACGTTACGTTTCTCACGTTTTCTCTGGTTTTCAGAGAACCGAATATTACTTCACACATGAGGAAGGAAAGAAAGAAATTTTAAGTTTCTATTTAGGTAAGTAAATAGTCCCATTTTACCTCACGCCAATTGTAATACCATAATTTCTAATTCATTTCTATCACATTTGCATGCTCATATGATACATCCTAGGAAGGAAGTGAGAAAAATTCATTAAAATAATACATTTCTTTGTGTTACGTCGCGTGTGAAAATTTCATTCGATGTCATGTGGACCATGTGAGCTCATACATCACATTCTCATATTTAATTACATGAATGCAACTCATTTGCTTCATCAAATGTAGCCTACATCTCAAGGAACTCGAAGGAAAGCTCAAAATACTCATGTATATTTTCGGCCAGAATTTGGCTCTTTTCTGACTAAACTTTGGAAATTTATAACTAATTCTAGAAAAATCAGAATCATACATGAATGGCCATTCTGGAAAGCTACGGATGTTTACTTCATACTAAAAATATGTTTAGACCATAACATCCATCACAGAGGATGTTTGACATCCGAAATGGTCCAGAGGTCAAATTGTTCAGACCATAACATCCATCATTTGGCTAAAAAGTGACATAAGGTTCCATCATGGTCAATTTTGGCTCCATATGAGGTACCAAAGTAACCAAATAGCTTTCTTTAGGGTTTGGCACCTTTTGGGCAAGTCTAAAAGCATGATTAAGACTTGTGTAAGCTGCCCAAATGGTCCCAAACTCCATGCATCTCATTTTAACCATTTCATCCACACATATGCATAATTCTATCAAACCACCAATGAAGCTAATTTGCACCATACACCCATTTCACATTCTAATGACTATAAAACATATTCTCTCATTCATACATAGCATAATATCATAATTACACATGTCTAAAAGGTCATAAACCATATACATCAAGGGGTTACAACATTTGACATCATTATGGTTTTATAAAGCAAAGACTAAGCATGTTGGTGTCAAACTCTTGTCTTCAAGGTGGTTGACTTCCATTACCTTGTCGACTTGATCCACCTAGCATGTGAGATCATTGGAGAGGAGGGAATGAGATTCAAAGAATTCCAATAGCTCATCTCCCATTTAATCATACATAATGGATGCAAACAAGATAAATGCATGTATGGTCATGTAGACATGTGCAAGCACTTAAGAAATATTTTCATCATTTAAGAAAGTCATACATAATATACAAAGGCTTGCCAAGTAAGTGGATTGGCCTCACCCAATTTCTTGGGGATATTGTGTAATACCATAATTTCTTAGCTCATTCCATGCTATTTTTATACCTCATATCAATTAATTCATATGGGAGGCAAGAAAATGGCATTAAAATATTGATTATTTTTGCATTGCGTCGCCTATAAAAATTTCATTCAGTGTCACGTGAACCGTATGAGCTCATACAACACATTCCCATATTTAATTACATGGATACAACTCATTTGGATCATAAAATGTGACTTACAACTCAAGAAAAATGAAATGAAGCATAAAACATGGAGGTTTTTTTTCGGATAGATTTTGCCTCTTTTCTGTCCAAACTTTGAAAAATCATAAATAATTCTAGAAAAATCAAAATCACACATTCTTGGTCATTCTGGAAAGCTATGGATGTCTACTTCACACTAAATATGGACAGACTAAAAAAACATCATAGAGGGCATTTGACATCCGAAAAGGTCTGGAGGTTAAGCTACCTCCTGATGCTGTCACAGATTCTATAGCAAAATTTGAAAATGTCCAATTAATTCCAAAAATATCCAATCCTTGTAGATGATACCAATTTGGAAAGATGTGGATATTAACTAGAGGGAAAAAATATTTTCAGACCAGCTCAGGCAACCCAAACCTCAGAATTCAATAGAACAATAACTTAGGTTGGGTAAGGGTCCTGATTCTGGATAGAATATTAAAAAATTCATATCTCCCTCTCTAGACTTCCAAATGAGGTGCTTCTAGTTGTCACAAGTCATTGAGAATGTCTACCTTCTCTATATAAAATTTTGTGGCAATTGGACATCATTTGCACCATGAGTGACAAAATTTAATTTCGGACCAATGCTACAGTACTAAGGACCAAAATCAGAAAAATTTCCAACTTCAACAATTTGCCAAATATTCCAAAAATTACCAAATTTAGCTTTCCAAAAAGCTCTCAATAAGCTCTAAATGCATGTCAAATTTCAGACTAAGAAGAGCTCATTTGGACAAAAAGTGGTATAGCCTCCTAAAATGGTAAATTTTTGCTCCATATGGGTTACCAATTTGTCTAAATGGCTTTCTTAATTGTTTGGCACCTCTTGGGCAAGTTTCAAAGCACAAATATGACTTGTAGAGACTATCCAAATGGTCCCAAACCCCATGGATCTTATTTTGGTCTCTCAACATCCATTTATGCACTAAACACACATTTCATTCAAGGGTCCAAGTATATAATTTCATTGATTTAATACTACATACATTATACATATAGTCTATATATCATATTACATATGCTCAAGGTTTACACAACCAAAGATAATATGTACACTGCTTCTTGACACTCCATTACAATCTAAACTACAAATTAAACAAAATGTAGCCATTTAGTGTTCTTGGCTTGCATTTTCTTGGCCTTGGGCACCACCTAGACATTTTAAGCATGAGAGGGAAAGGGGAGTGAGATTCCAAGAATTTCAATAGCTCACACACCCATTCACACCACATTCAAGGCATACATACATCAAATATATGAATATGCAAGCATAAAGTGTGCAATAAATCCCATTTCATGCCACATCAACATGTCAAGACCACTTTCATGCTCTAGGGACTTTTGGTTTAGCCTCACCCCATTTCTAGGACTTTTGGATTTGCCTCACTCTTGGCCTAGGGACTTTTGACTTAGCCTCACCCATTCAAGGGACTTTTGGCTTTGTCTCACCCATGCCATAAGACTTTTGGCATCTCCTCACCTTCATTAAGTGACTTTGTGATTTTTTCTTGATGGAAGAGTCACTTGGGAGGCTTTCTAGAGGTCTTAAGAGCTCAAGGGAACATTCAAATAGTCAAGGAAACATTCACACAAAATTAGATTTTGCAAAACCCTAGAAAACACTACACTTTTCTACCTTGTTTTCCTTTGGTTTTTCTTGGGATTTCTTGCCATATTCTTAATCCTTGCACTCTTCTTCCTAGGTTTCTCACTTGGTTCTACCCAAAATTCATCTCCTTTTATCCCCCCCTAGGCTGGCCGAGACTACCATAAAGAGGAGCAATCAAGATGAAGCATCAAGAATGGAAAAATACCTTAGTTTCAAGCTTGTTTTCAAAGCTTTTATTCCTTGGTTCTCTTCTCCTTGGCAAATTCGAATTTTCCCCCTTAGTTCTGGACCAAAAATTGAACCACATCATTCAAAAAATCCATAGAAAGAAAGGAGGAAGAGAGGAGAACAAGATTGGAGGAAGATGAAGCAAGAAAATCCATGAAATTACCTAGTTTCTCCTTGGGTTTCTTCCTCTTTTTCTCCTCCTTCTTGTACGCCTAAGAGAGTAGAATAACTTCTGTATTTTGGGCAGAAAATTTTGTGCTCAATAAAAGGGAGAAGATGGAAGAAAAGTGTGGAAGTGTTTAGGACATTCTAAAAGCTTTTATTTCTAATTTTGCCCTTCCGTAATGGCAATTTCGTTTTGGCTTCATTTCAACTCCTTTTTGAGAATGTCTTTTCCATCATAAAATTTAGGTTCCCAATTTAATAAAATGCCTTTGGAATCACTCAATTTGGAGCTAAAACCTTACCGAACGAGCAGGTCAAAGTTTAGATCAACTGACGTTGAAAAACATACACCGGAGGGGCTTTATCAGTCCTGAGGCTTCCCATAGTTTCTAGGGCCTTTGAGAACCTTGGCCAACTTAAAACTTTCATTTAAAAGGCCCTCCTATGTGGTTTTCCAAAAGTTGTATTTATTTATGAAAATGTCATTACGTTTTGTCAATTTTCGTCGCAAATTGTTTCTCTATCCTAACTTCATTTTTCTTTTCGTCTGAGCCTTGAATTATCATTTTTAAGAGTCTAGGACTCAACCCAAATTTTTTGGGACATTATGTAGGTCATTTTAGAGGACTTACTTTTATACGACTCATTTCATCGTTTTACAAAAATTATGTTCGTTACATATTGGACTTGCCTCACCCATTCTTTAATGCATTCTTGGATTCAACCATGCTCTTGGGAGCCCACTTTGCTTTTGGAAGACTCTTTGCTTTATCTCAACTAATCTTAAGGGTTCTTGCCTCATCCTCACCATGGCTAAGGGTTCTTGGCCTCACCACACTCAAGCAAACCCAAGCACACATCAAAACATCATATGAAACATAATATGTCATCATAAAATGATGGCATATGAAATCTTGCTATCATACTTTTCATGGCTTGAAAATACATATACACACATTCTAAGACAAGCTAAGTATACATCTATGCATGAGAGAAGGTGGAGAGAGCTACCTTGTACACAATCACACACTTTTTCTCTTGAAATTCCCTCTCTTGCTTCGGCCACACATCCACAAAAGTGTGGGGAAGATTTCTCTTGGCCTAAATATGATTTATGGAAGCTAATTAGGTTCATAAAACAAATTCTAAGGCCATACAACTTTCTTAGACACTAGGTTGTTCTATGAGCCCTATTATGGTCCATAAATGCAACTAATGAAGCAACACCCTTCAAATAAATTCTAGGCTCCATTCTTTCCCTTCAAACATGATTCTTGACTCCTTTTAAGCCTCTTGGAGTCATCACACAATTAAAACAAAGAGCCTAACTACATGTTGCTTCTTTAGGTCATAATATGGAACCTAAAGCACTAACTCACTTTCTATGAGTTCCAAATTTTTTCTATGGCCTCCCCTCATTTTCATTCATCATATATGACTAGAAAATGGGCTTAGATAGTTTTAAAACTCTCTTTAGCTACACAAACCCCTTTAGACTGAGGCTATGGAAGAAATGGGGCTTTTTGGAGTTTGCTTTGTTTTTTCAAGGGAGAATGCATGTAGGGAGCCTCTTAGGGATCTTGGGAGCTCATTTAAACTCTTATTTAGGCCTAGGAATCATCATACAAAATCAGATTTTACAAGGTGCAATTGAAACCCTAGAACTTGCAACTTGAAATCTAATGATTTTTTGTTAATTCACATTGCATATTCTTAATCTCCACACCCTTTTTCCTTAGATTCACCCTTGGTTCTGCCTAAAAATCAAGTCCTCATAGGGTTTTCTCATGTTGGGCGAAATGGAGGAGGAGGGAACCAAAGATGACAACCAAAGGAAAAGAAATTACCTTGTTTTCTTACTTTTTCTCACTTGAATCTTGTGTTCTTTGAGCTCCTCTCTTCAAAACCAAAATTTTCCCTCAATTTCTCCTCTAAAACAGATCCATATACTTCATTATAATCATAGGAAATAAAGGAGAATGAAAGAGAAGAGGTTTGGAAGAGAAAGAGCATGAAAAACTACTAATTTCCATACCTTAAGCCTTTGATTTCTCCTCCTCTTTGCCTTCCTCTTGTGCACCATTCTCCCTAGGGCTTTCCTCTAGTTTTGGGCAGAACTTGTTCGTGCAACATGAAGGGAGAGAAGGGTGCATCATATATATAGGTGGGAGGAAGTTATACTTTTCAAAAATTCTAATTTTGTCCTTCGTTTTTGGTATTTCGTTTCTACTTTGTTTTAGCTCTTTTTTGGGAAATATCTTTTCCATTATGAAATTTAGGTTCCCAATTTAGTAAAATGCCTTTGGAATTACTCAAATCGGAGATAAAACCTTCCCAAACGAATCAGTCAAAGTTTGGGTCAACCGACATTAGAATACATCTACAAGAGGGGTTTTAACGGCCCAAGGCTTTCTATGCTTTTCAGGGCCTCTGAGAACCCCGGAGAACTCAAAACTTTCATTTAAAAAGCCCTCATGTGTGAATTCCAAAAATTGCTCAAAATTACGAAAATGCTATCACGTTTCGTAACATTTTTATAAGAAATTATTTCTTTATTCTAGCTCCATTTTTTTCTGTTTGAACCTGAGATTCTCATTTTTAGGAGTCTAGAATGCTTCCCAAATTTTTTGGGACCTTAACTAAGTCATTTTGGGGGACTTCCTTTTGTATCCTGTGAGTTTCATTCATTTACAAAGAAACTGTACGTTACGTTTCTCACGTTTTCTCTCATTTTTAGAAAATCGGATGTTACACTAATTAAGAAAGTTATTTCTCTATCTAAGAGCTTTTTCTAATGGTAGTTTTCTTTTCTTGAAAACTTGAAGATTCAAATCTGACCAAAGCCAAAAAAGAGCTTTTTTTAAGAAACCAATTAGTAGAAATTAATCTATATGAAGGGTATTTTGCAGTGAGGTAAGATTTCCTATGAAACAATTACAGATCTGTAATGTCCAATTTTTCTTAAAATGTTAGAAACAAACTAGTTATAAAAGAAAGTCTCCTAAATAGTAAGATTTGGGGCCAAATAAATTAGGCCAATAATCTAGAAAATTGAAAATGAGGATATAGGCTTAAGATGCCTAAAAACTAGAGGCAAAGTAGCTAAATAAAATTAAACGAAAACTAATGGTGTTTTTGTAATTTTGGGCACTTTTAAAAAACTCAAAGGAGGGATCTTTAAATAGAAAAATTAAGTTTTTTTAGGGTTTTTAGAGGCCCTAAAAACCATAAAACCCCTAGAATGGTTAAAACCCCTCTGATTTATGTTTTAGAGTATTAGTTAATCCAAACTTTAACTGATTCATTCAGAAATTTTTTAAAAAAATTTAATTTGGATGAAACCAAAAGTATTTTATGAATTAGAGGACCTAAATTTCATGATAGAAAAGATAGTTCTAAAAAAAGAGTTAAAATGAGCCCAAATAGAAAGAACCAAGAAAAGGGGGCAAAATGGGAATTTTAAAAAAGGTGTTTTAGTAGCTTTGCTTCTTGTAAGACACATCCACCTCCTCTTCCTCTCCTAACCAACTTTAGTTTTGCTTCAAACCAGAGGAGAGACCAACCAAAAGAGACACACAAGAAAGGAGCAAAGAAAGAAGGAAAAACTTAGCAAAAAGATAAAGATTTAAAGCTTTTTTCATACTTCTTCCTCTAGCAAACTTGTTCTCCTCTTTCTCCTCTCTTCTCCTATGGTTTTGGTGATTGGATTGGGACTATTTTATGGTTAGTTCAGCAAGAAAAAGGGAGAGTTTGAAGAATAGAATAAAAGCATTAGAAAGTCTCTTGGAATGGCATTAAAACAAGGAAACTTCCATGGTTCTTCTTGCATCTCTTTGTTAGTTCTTCTTGGGGATAGGTTTAGCCAGATCTAAGCCCATCCTAGAGGAGATAATTTTTTACCAAATTAAGGTAGGATTAAGGGTTCTAAAGTGTGAGAATTAAGAAGATACAATTAGTATTAAAAGAGAAGCAATAGAAAACAAGTTATGCTACCTAGGGATTTTGTTGCACCTTGGCAAATATGGGACTTTATAATGGTAATTTAGGTTGTCTAAGAATATGTATGAGATCCTAAGACATCTAGGAAGCTTCACAAATACCAATTCCCTAAAGAAAATTAAGCTAACTCCATGGGTTCATAAATCACTCTATGTCTTGGCCAAGAAAAGTCTAGGCACCGAGGGAGAGTTTTAATTAATTTTAAGGATAGACATGGCCTAGATATGATTAATAAATACTAAGAGAAGCATTGGTTTGAATTTAGAAACCATGGTTTATGAGATAGAGGTTTAGGCACCTTCATGGACATAAAGAAGCAACCTAATATTTGGTCCCTTCAATTGAACTTATGGTGACTCTAATGAGTCTAAATGGAGTCAAGAGACTTAGATTGAATGAAAAATTGGAGCCAAGATCATGAATTCCAAGAGTTGTTTCATCATGTCTTGTATGACACTATTAATCTTGTATGGAACCATAATGGTGTCTTGGAACAAAGTAAGCTTATATAGAGTTGGTATAAGGCTAGAACTTGTTTCAATGATTGAATTGTGCCTCATTTGATGTGTCTAGGCCAAGTGAATCAAGTTTCACCTAGTTGCATGTGTGTGGCCAAAAAGGGGAAGGAGTAATCAAGGGAAAAAGTTGTGTCTTTGCTTCAAGATAGCTCTTTAACCTTTTTTGCATGTATTTCTTAGATATTTTCTTGTCATTGGATGCTTGTGTGTATGTTTGAATAATAAGATATATTTCTAGCTATTGATTATATAATATGGTACCATTATGCATCTTAAAATGTGATTTTTGAAAGCAAAGTGGCTTGAATGGATATGGTTATGCCAAAAGTCCCTTAGAATGGTAAGGATAAGCCAAAAGTCCCTAAGAATGGGTGAGACAAAGCCAAAAGTCTCAGGAAGAGTGAGGCTAAGCTAAAAGTCCCTTAAAAGTAGGTAGTGCAAATCTAAAAGTCCTAAAGAAATCAGGTGAGACTAGACTAACACCCTTTAAAGCCTATATTTGAAATGTATGAATTCACATGATAAGGAAATTAATTTATATGCATTCATGAGAAATGTTTATGGCATGCATGCATTCTTTGATATGTAAATACATCATATATGCATATTTGAAAGGATAAAAAGCTATTGAGATTCTTGAAATATCACTCTTCCCCCACATATGTCTAACCATGTCTAGGTAAGCCAAGTGAATCAAGAAATGGAGGCCAAGTACCTTGAAGCATGGACTCTTAACAAGAGAATAGGAAAATTAGGCATTTTGATGTCAAAGTTTGTAACCAAATGATGTTTTTTTGATGTAAATTATTGAACATGTGTAAGAGTATGTAAATATGATGTATGAATCCATTTTGGAACCCAATGTATGCATATGTGAGTTTTAGCCATCCATGTGCCTTGAAGTTTATGTATAGGAATCTAAGTGAAGAGGTGAAAATGAGTTCCATATTGATGTGAACCATTTGGCATGCTTCTATATGTTGTAAGTATACTTTTGGATGTGCCCAAGTGGTTGTGGAATAATGGGAAAGCCATTTGGTGCCTTTTTATCCCTTTATGGACTTCAAATTGACCATTTTCTTGAGCCAAACCAAAGTCTGACCAAATGATGAGTTTTTGTATAAAATTTGGCAAGCAAATAGGTCCCATCTAGAGCTTTTCATAGAGCTAAAGAGCACTAAATTTGGAATTTATAATTTTTCAATGTTGGCCAAATTATGCAGAAACTGTCAAAGGTATTGTTCATATGGTCAGTTTATTTTCCTGTGTCACTTGTTGAACAAATGAAGTGCAATGGTCATGAAATTTTACAGACATAAACAAGACATCATAAGTTTTCCATAGCTATTAAGGGAACTTAATTTGGATTAGTATAGAGAGAGTTATGAATTTTTTGAATATCAGGATCTGCATTAGTCCGAGAGCATGACCCAGGTTACTATTTTATTGATTTTATTGAGCTGAATGCTTTTGTCTTAGTCTGGAATTATTTTTATCATTAGTTGGCGGCCAGAGCTTTTCAGAAAGATATAGTATAAATGATTTTGATTTTGTTAAAATTAGTTACAAATTTCTAATGTTCATATAAGAAAACTAGCCCTGCAACCTAAGAGCAAAATTTTGATATTGTGAATAATGGTCCAAAATCTGAGCTTTGTGTAATTTTTGATTTTCATTAAATGATGAAAATGGGTGCATTTTCAAAGCAAGTCCCTCGAAATAAATTAGTTAAGGTCTCAAAAAATTTAAGTAATATTTTAGACTCCAAAAAATGAGAATTCTAGGCTCAGACAGAAAGAAAAATAGAGCTAAAATGAAGAAACAAAATTTAACGAAAAACTTACGAAACGTAATGGCATTTTTTGTGAATTTGAGCAAATTTTGGAATTCACATATGAGGGCTTTTTAAATAAAATTTTTGAGTTTTTTGGGGTTCTCAGAGGCCCTGAAAACCATGAGAAGCCCTGGAATAGTTACAACCCCTCCGATGGATGTTTTCCAATGTCGGTATACTCGAACTTTTATAGATTAATTCGAGAAGATTTTAGCTCAGATTTGAGTGATTCCAAAGGCATTTTACTAAATTGGGAACCTAAATTTTATAATAAAAAAGATGGTTCTAAAAAAGGAACTAAAACAAATTGGAAACTAAAAAGCCAAGAATGAAGGATAAAATGGAAATTTTTGAAAAGTCTTCTTTCCTCCCACCTATATATATAGGGCGCCCCACTCTCCCACTCATTTAGCTTCATATGTTTCTGCCCTAAACCAGAAAAAAACTCTAGGAGAGTGGTGCACAAGAGGAAGAGGAAGAGGAGGAGAAATAAAAGCTAAAAGGTACGAATTTTTTAGTAGTTTTTCATGCTCTTTCCCTTGCAAACCTCTTCTTCTCCATTTCCCTTTCTTTCTTGTGATGATATTGAAGTATATGGATCTTTTTTAAGGGAGAAATCAAGGGGAAAATTCGGATTTGAAGAGAGGAGGCCAAAGAAGGGAAGATTCAAGTGAGAAAACAAGGAAACACAAGGTAATTTCTTCTTCCATGATTGCTACCCCTTACTCCTCTTCTCTCCATGTTTTGCCCCACTCA
Source organism: Erythrophleum ivorense (assembly GCA_026724425.1). Classification (NCBI taxonomy): domain Eukaryota; kingdom Viridiplantae; phylum Streptophyta; class Magnoliopsida; order Fabales; family Fabaceae; genus Erythrophleum; species Erythrophleum ivorense. The sequence goes on from JAIUCV010000009.1 coordinate 19,488,610, forward strand.
AGAAGAAATAGGAGGGCTTAGATTTTGGGTAGAACCAAGGGTGAATCTTAGGAAAAGAGTGTGCAGAATAAGAATATGCAAAAGGGAATGAACACATAACCATGAAAATTCAAGATAGAAATTCTAGGGTTTCATGTGCTCCTTGTAAAATATGACTTAATACCTTAATTTCTATGCCTAAATGAAAGTTTAAATGAGCTCCTAAGATCCCTAGCAGTCTCCCCATGTGCTTCCTCCATCAAGAAAACAAAGCAAAGTCCATAAAGGCCATTATGCTTCATTGTCTTGGCCTAAGAGGGTTACCATACCTAGGGAGAATTTTAAATTTTTCTAAGCCCATTTTAAGTCAAATATGATGAATGAAAATGAGGGAAAGCCTTAGGAAAAATTTAGGAAGCCTAGAGAATGAATTGGTACCTTATGTTCCATAATATGACCTAAAGAAGTAACACATAGTTAGGCTCTTTGTTTCAGTTGTGTGATGACTCCAAGAGGCATAAAAGGAGTCAAGAATCATATATGAAAGGAAAGAATGGAGCCTAGAATTTATTTGATGGGTGTTGCTTCATTAGGTGCATTCTTGAAACCATAAAGGGGTTTATAGATCAAGTTAGTGTTTAAGGAAGATGTGTGACCTTAGAATTAATTCCATGAACCTACTTGGCTTCCATAAAGTGTGTTTAGGCCAAGAGAAATCATTCCTACACTTTTATGTGTGTGAGGCCGAGGAAGGGAGAGCAAATTCAAGGAGAAAAGTGTGTAGTTGCATCCAAGGTAGCTCACTCCTCCTTCTCTCATGCATGAATGTATGTTTGACTTGTCTTTGAATGTGTGTATATGTATTTTAAGCCACAAAAAGTATTCTAGCATGACTTTTATTCCATGATGCCATGATGTTACATTATGCTTTCATATGATGTTTATTATGTATGCTTGGGTTTGCTTGAGTGTGGTGAAGCCAAAAACCCTTAGCCATGATAAGGATGAGTCAAGAATCCTTTAGATTGGTTAAGACAAAGTAAAGAGTCTTCCAAAAGTGAGGTGGACTCCCAAGAGTAAGGTTGAATCAAAAACCTTTTAATAAATGGATGAGGCAAGTCCAAAATCCACAAGTGAAGGGGTGAGGCTAATCCACTTACTTGGCAAGCCTATGTATGCTATGTATGACTTGTTTAAATGTCAAAAATGTCTCTTAAATGATTACACATGTCAATATGCCCATGCATGCATTTGTGAGATTTGTTTTATGTCACATTCCGAACTTCCTGTAACTGCTAACATAACCCATATTAATTCACTTAGTCAAATAGCATGGAAGGAAGGGATTTTAATTATTTTAATTACACCCATTTGACACCATCACCACACGAGAGCATAAGCATCCACTTGGTTACTTGGAATTACGTTTAGTTGTGGGGATTGGCATAATCTGCATTGTTGTGGGGATTAGGCATCATACACAATTTGTATATTATATGGAAGTGATATATATATTAATTGACCACCGCTTGCTTCTTCTTTGGATGTGGGAAATTACTACCAATGCCACCTCGTGCTTCCATGCGTAAGGCGTGTGAGTATATGTGGTAGATGATATTTGATTACATTAGGTAGTACATTCAGCTATGGAGGAGCTAGGAATGAAGGTTGCATGTAAATGAATGGCTTAAGTAATCTAGGATGAGGACACCTCATGCTTGCACCACCATGTAAATGTATAACGTAAGTAAGTTAGAATGAGGACACCTCATGCTTGCACCACCCACCTTCATATATATATATTAAATTGGGATTTGCTAATGCCGTATTTGGTTTGATAGCAGGAGCTAAATATTGCTTTTAATATATAGTTTAAATGAGAGTAAGACACATATCTGCTGCCACCTAGCAATTGCACCGATTCAAGGAATTGTGATTTGCCTTCATGCCACCTAATAGCAGTGAAAAAGCAAGAGCTGTCCATTGCATTAATTACCATTCACTTTAACTCATTTTAGGCTGAGGGAAGTAGTGGAAAGAAGGAAGAAATTTTGGACGGCCATAGAAGAGGAGAGAAGAGAAGAAAAACCAAGTACAAGGACTCCATAAAAGGTAAGTTCCAAGTTGCTTCCTTGTTCTGGACTGGGATGTTTTGGCCTTATAGAATTAGTTAGAAAAGGATTTTAAAGCCAAAATTTTTATAACAGGTTTTCCATCCCTTATACTTGAAATATGGAAAATTATAGAATTTTTGGAACAAGGTAAATTAAAGAAACAACCCACTAATTCAATTTAGCTTCTGTATGGGACAGCTTGGGGCTGATTTCATAAAGAATTTTTTTAAATGGGTAAATGAAGGAATTAGTGCATGAAATTTGGTGGGGAGGTAGCTAAGATGTATGAAATTAGGTTTACAAAGTCTTAGAATTTTCTGGGCTCATTTGGTAGGATAACAAATCCAGAAACAGAAAGGACAGTGTACAGCGAGCTCAACTGAGGTAGTGACCAAAACAGTAGGAGTTCAGGAGCTATCCCTAGGAATTCTTGGAAACCGTTTCTGTGGCTTATAATTAACATAATAAGGGGTCACTCTGCCAATTTTTATGATTTTTAGAGGTCATTTAGTGGAGGAAAGAAATTTCACAAAAACAGGTCCGAAAATGTAGTTAAATTGAGACTATGGTAGTTTTCGTTTTTTTTTTTGCTGTTGTAGTGTGACTTTGGAAAATTTGAGAATCCATCTTGAAAATAAGGGCTAAGGACTTAGCTTTATAGCACTGGACCACACATGAATAACTTAGATAGTAACCAATCAATGAGAAGGAAAAGAAAACAAAGATGTGATTGTTTACAATTAGGAATTTCAATAGTTAACTAGCGAAAGGGATTGAGGAATTTCGTATGGGGGGATTAGTAATTTAATTGCAATGTAAATATTAACCATGAATCATTCTTAACTAGTACAATGCATGATTGAAATTTAGGAAGGCCATTGGGACAACCTGAGCTAAGGAATAACGTGATAGAACGACGGTAACGAAACAGGTAGTTAACATTGTACTCATTTTTGCTATTTATGTTAATGCACTGGATTAAATCCCAAAGTCCTTACGTTGTGTTTGGTTGCATGTATATCTACTAAGATGACTCTTTATGAGTACTAGATTGCTGTTATTGGCCAATAACCGAAGCACAGTAGCCTAACGAATAAGAATATGCTGCTACTTAGATATTACATGCTCCGACACTGAAGTATGCATCGAATGTATCTTGGATAGTAATCCGTGCTATTTATATGTGTGTTTCTTGGGTACATTGTTAGCTACTGGGATTTTATCTCACTATAAATTGACCATTTTACAGGTATTAATTATGCTACGAATGGAGCCAGACAAATAGAGAACGAACAAACTGACCAATAGATTACATATTGACTGTAATTGGTCTTATGAATCCTTTGAACAAGGGTTGAATGTAAAGTCTGACTCCAGTGAGGATGTAACATTGTAGTGTTAATCTCTCTTTTGATTTGTATAAATATTACACGAGAAATCTACTGTGACTTAACTGTAATGTTTATTAGGGCTACCGAACTCCCTGTATAAGTAAACTCTTATATTTGCATTTGCATGAAATTGATTATCATAACCATGGAAGTAGTTCTAGCATATTAACATTATCAACTTATGGTTTTCTTGTGAAAATGATGAAGGTTGTCCAGGTATGACCATTAACCTCCTAGGCCTAAGATCTTGTTGATAGAATTTTGGACTCTACACTATGAAAATTAAAGACCTTGTCGACAGGATCTTGGATTTTTCCTTGTAAAATTTAAGACCTTGTCAACAGAATCTTCTGTTAGAAGTACAAGATCCTTCCATATGGTAAGTTATAGTGTATGCAAAATGTAGGTGTGACATTTTACATCTTTTATGTGTGATTGAAAGGGAGATGAGCTATTGGGATTCTTTGAATCTCATTCCCTCCTTTCCAATGTTCTAACATGTTAGGTGGACCAAAAGAGTAAGGAAATAGGAGCCAACCACTTGAGAGATTAGAGCCTAACATTAAAGTATATAGATTTTTTTTCTTTAAGGCCATATAAGTAGTAAATGTTGTAACCTATTATTGTATATGACCTATGGCCTCTTGAGCATGTGTAATTATGTTAATATGTTATGTATAAATGAGAAATTATGTTATGTGAATATTAGAATGTAAATTGAGTATGTAATGGCAAATTTAGCTTCTTGAAGGCATGATGCTTTAGTGTATAAGTGGAAGTGGATTGGCCAAATTGAAATGCATTAGGTTTGGAACTATTTGGGTAGTTCATATAAGTCATATTCATCTTTTAAACTTGCCCAAGAGGTGCCAAACACCAAGGGAAGTCATTTGAACATATTTGGTATCTAATATGGAGCAAAATTGACCATATTAGAAACCTATTCCACTTTTTTTCCAAATGAGCTCTTCTTGATCTGAGATTTGGCATGCATTTAGAACTTGTTGAGAGCTTTTTGGGAAGCTAAAGAGAAGAATTTTTGGAGGTCTATAGAATATTTGATGACTTTTCAAAGTTGGGAAATTTTCTAAAATTGGTTCAGGGTACTGTTCACACTAGTCTAAAATTAAATTTTGTCACTCAGGAGGCAAATGATGTCCAATTGTCACAAAGTTCTATAACGAGAAACTAGACCTTCCCAATGACTTGTGTCAACTAGAAGCACCCCATTTGGATGTCTCGAGTGAGAGATATAAATTTTTGAAGTTTTTGTCTAGTATCAGTCATCCAAACTTACCTATATTATTATTTGATTAGTTTTCGAGGTCTGAGCATGACTAAACTGGTCTGGAATTAATTTTTCCCTCTAGCTAACATCTGTAGATTTCTATATTGGTATCATTTGCATGGATTATATTTTTTTGAAATTAATTGGATATTTTTGAAATTTATAGCAAAAGCTTGTATCAGTACCAATAACCAGTCAGACCTCTGCACCTTTTTGAATGTCAAACATCTTCTGTGTATTGTTTCATGGCCTGGTCATATTTCTAGTATAAAGTAGACATGTGTAGCTTTCCAAAATGGTAAGGAATGCTTGACTTTGATTTTTCTAGAATTAGTTATGATTTTCCAAAATTTGAGAGAGAATGTGGGAATTTCTAGCCGAGGCTACATCATGAAATTTTATGCATTCCCTTGCCTTGCACGAGTTCTAGGACACTTTTGATGATGGAAATGAGTTGTATCCATGTAATTAAATATAAAAATGTGATACATGAATTCACATGATCCATGGGAAATTTATACGCTACGCAATGCTAAAATATTCATTATGTTAATTGCTTTTTCTTACCTCTTATGTGAGTGGCATGGTTTAAGGCATGAGAATAGCATAAGATGAACTAAGAAATTATAGTGTTACACTTTGTGCATTAAATTGTGATGTTTCTGATATGAATGGATATGTTATGCATGGATAATGCTATTGGTATGCTTGCACGGTTCTTAAAGCCATGAATGAATTAATTGGGCTTTCAATTACACAAAATATCATGACAGAAAGTGCTAGTTTCATGCAAATGAGTATCTTATGCCAATCTTACCTTGAGTTAAGAGCTATGTAGATATGGTGTTACAAAATCCTTGTATTTCTAGACCATGAGAGCTTCGACCTAGAGAGAGAAATTGAGGAGGAGATTTTTTTCTTCATGTTATTGATGGAATCAAGGATTTTAGCATGCAAGGATTCCATATCTAACATCAATTTTCCTTGAATTATGAAAAGAAGCAATTTTGGACCATGCTATGTAATGGTTCAATCTAAGCTACTTCAATGGCTAACCATGTTATTTTCCATTCCCAATTAATATATTTAAATGTTTTATGATGCAAGGTGTAACATTTGGTTTTCTAAAAATCCAAGAAAACGTAAGGAAACGTGAGAAACGTAACATATGGTTTCTCTGTCAATGTATGAAATTCACCGAATATGAAAGGAAGTCCCCCAAATAGAATAAATTGAGGTCTAATAAAATTAGAATAATATTCTAGACCGTAAATAATGATGAGTCAAGGCTAGAGGCGCCTTAAAATTGGGGCTAAAATAGATGAAAAAAAAAAAGAGATCAGAAAAAAGTCCTGAAGAGCCTCCAAAGTCAAGTATGAAGGAGTCAGGGACTAAAATGTAAAGAAAAGTTATATATCGAGAAAAATGTATAAATTTCCCTAAAGTTTAGGGAACCCTAGTTTCACCCTCCATTCATGACTTTAAGCACGAATATCAAAAAATCGGGCAAGAATCTTAGAAATCCGTAACCCACGGTTAAACTTAGTTTGATGAGACGGGTCCAATGATGCCAAGTTGTCCAGATGGCCGGGCGGGATCCAGTCTGGGATCTGGTTATCCCGATCAGTAGCGATGAGCAAAATAGAAAAAGGAAGTTGTAACAATTATAGAAATAAAAATAGCTAAAGGGTTAAGAAACCCTAAAAGGTTTCAGGGACAGAATTGCAATAAATAAAAGTTTATAGCACAATCATAATACATAACGATGAAAATTACACCTATAGAGTTGGGTGTCCGATTGACACCGAAATTTTTGAGGATTGAGGTTAAGGGCCCCTGAACCATGTTTGAAGCTCAGTATGTCCAGAAAGTAGAGGAAATAATATTTATAAATTTTAGAAAGTCTAATGGTATGTATTATACCATAAAACCTTAATTGGGCTCAGACACTGATTTTTAGACTACTGTAAGGCCCGACTGTTTATTCTAAAGGCCCGATAAGAGAAGAGAAGATATGATTAGGGTTTTAGAGAAGATGAAACCCAAATATAAATATAGAATGAAAGGAAAAGAAGAAAAAGATTTTAGTTATTTTAAAGAATTAACCATGGTTAAGTTAGAAACTAACTATGGTTGAGTTAAAAGTTGACCATGGTTGAGTTAAGAAATTAACCATGGTTACTCTCCATAACTTAAGGGCTAAGGCAAGGCTTCCAAGTGTGTGGCCAAGAATTTTTGGAAGAAGATATTTAGTTATGAAATTAGAAAATCAAAAGAAAAAAAGAAATGGAAGGTTAAGATTTGATCTTGAAAAGGTTGATCCAAAGGTCCAAATTTAGTATGACTATTTAACTTCATTAGATTCATCTTCTTCACCTCCATTCCACCATTTTCACGCCACACACAAGGAAGAAAGAAAGAAAAACATGAAGAGAGAGAGAGAGGGAGAAAAAGTGGAAGATGAAGTGAACCCAAGCAAAACTACTACCATTCTTCACCAAATTTCTCCATCTTCTCCATCCTCCAACCATTTCTTCCAAAGGGCAGCTGCATATTCATCTTTTCTTCAAGGTGAAATGTTGCTCTAAGTGGGAAAAGAAAGGATTTTAGTGTGAGGAAACTAAAAGAAGCAAGGCTTAAGCTTAAAGAGTAAGTTTTCTCCATCTTATACTTGTAAATCACATGCTTTAAGCTAGTTTTGTTAAACCCTAGCTATGAGTTATGTTTGGACAGCATATGAATCATTAGAAATGGATTTTGTATGTTAAATATGAAGGCCTTGAAATGAAGTTTATATGTTGAACATGAAGGCCATATGAGCTTAGTTATTGTTGTTATGTGCTGAAACTTTGGAAAACACAGATTGTAATTTTTGGGAAAATAGAAAGCATGGGGAGATGCTGTCCGAATTTTCCCAAAATTTTTATGGTGTTTTTTTGATGTCTTAGAGTCATGTATACCAAATTTCAAGTCCTAAAACATAAAGTAAAAGGTTATGGAATTTTTAAAACCAAAGAAACGAACTTTGAGCCTAAAACAGAGCTAGATTATGTGATGACCAAAACGTGATGTTGGGGCTGGAATTTGATGATTTTATCCATTCCAATGGATTCAAAAGGGTGTTTTTAGCTAGGAACACCTATGGGAAAGCCCCCAAAACTCATGGGATAAAATTCCTAAATTTTGGCCAAGAAAGGCATACTATTCGGCCATAGTGAATGGGAAGGGAAGGAGTTGGATTTTTCCAATTCCAATGGTCCCATTAAGTTTAAAAGGGGTCATCCTATTTTAGAAGCTAAGGTTTGTGTGTTGATTGTAATGAATTATCATTATGATTATAGGGTTTGATGTTGTTTTGAAAACTCCAAAAGCAAGTAAACCGAGTCCCAAGGATTGAGGAGCAAAGTTTGCTAAGGTAGTAGTTTTCCTCTCTCTTTCTTTAAGCTTGTATGTTTGTATAATGATAAGTGGTATGCTATATCAAGTTTTCATTTATGTTATAAGATGAGATATGTATGCTTAGATTGTGCTTGGCCTTATATGAAATCCCTTGTATTGCTATGCGATATGTGGCATCTTGACTGGCATTATGTTATGTACTTACATGCTTGCTTGTGAATGAGATTGATTTACTACTACTGAGATTTCATAATCTCACCCTAAATATAACCCATGCTAGGTCTGAGTTCAAGCAAAGAAATAGCAAAGAATCTGGAGACATAAATCGAGGATCTTACTATGTACCACATTTTGTTATGTAATTAAATATTTTAGGTTACTGCGTGTATGAGTTATATTATGACATTGGAAGGTACTCAAGTATGAAATGGAAAGCCATGTATATACCCAATCCTGAAGTAAAAAGAGTATGACTATCGTGCATAAGATGCAAGAATGCTTGTGCCTATATAAAGGCAAAATAATAATAATAATATGACCAATGAGGGGTAAAACTGCCCAATTTGTCGCAGGGGCAACTTTATATGAATTTATATGTGCTCCGTTAAGTAAGTAATTTTCCTTTGTAAAGGGCTTAGAGAGCTTGAAGTAGAGCCCTGAACTGACCTTATACGATTTTTTTATAATTAAGTATGTATTTTCAAAGTTAGATAAGAATTTGGAAATGACCAAATGAATAGTGAAATTGTATGAGGAAGTTTTAAAATGAAAAATTTTTATCAGTTCAGGTTTCCATTGACTTCTCTCAGTAATATATGAGGTAATTGTAGTAGGAAAAGAGTTATAAAATAAGGTATGACACAAGGGATAAGAATCTAAGTCTAGAATTGATTACAAACTTGAAATTCCCAAGTTAGGGTTTTATGGAACCAAATTCAGCCAAGGATGAGTTCAAGGGGTTAGGATGTTGTTTAATAGATTCTTGGGCTATGAAGAGTCTTAAAATGATATAAGAACAATAATGAAAGTATTAGACTGAATCTAGAAGCTAAATTTTGAAAGTTGAAAATTTAGAAGTCAAGAAAGAACAAAATGGAATTAATTGATGTTAAGTTTGTGTGAACATGCTTATGATGCTTCTAATCAATCTTAATGTGGCTATATAGATTATATATGGCAAGATTTTGAATCCTAGAAGTCCAATAAGGAGTTCCATTATGTAGAAAAGTGGAAAATACCAAATGAATAGTGTCAATGACCAAATGAATAGTAAATGTGAAATTTGTCATTTGAATTATGAATTCTAAAAGTATAAGTTGGTCTAGGATTTAAGTTTAGTGAAATCTCTTACCTAAAGCCTAAGTGTTGAACCTATCATGGGGAGCTAAAATCCAAAAGGAATTTCAAACATTTAGGCCCTTGAATATGGTAAAATTTGAGCACTATAGATGGTTAAATGGCCACCCAATAAGCATGCATTTTTGAAAGTGTGTAAAAGAGGGTTTTAAGTGCACTTAAGTGGCCCAAAGTATAGATAAAAGTTATAGAGATTTAAGAGAAGTAGTTATAAGCATTAGATGTTCATGACATGTTTATGTGATATTTTTAAGACAAGCTAGTGAGATTCCATTCCATTGTGAGTGTAGAGTTGAAAACGAAAAAGAGACTGAGCCATAAATAGAGTAGGAGATTTATTTAGCTTTTTATCAGCTATCCAAGGTAGCTTACTCTTTCTTATCTAGTTGCATACAGACTTGTTTGAGCTTGATATGGTTTGTATTATATTGGTTGTTTATGACAGTATATCTTATATTACATTACATTAGTTATATGTCATGTTTAATGAGCTGAGGCAAAGAGTTAAAGAGGGGTAATGGGAACAAACGCAATAGTTCTCTGAACCCTAAGAGAAAAGCCTAAGCTAAACTAAGTTTCATGGCCATGATTGAGTATATTGCAAACATGTAAGGCATTTATGTTAGATATTATATGACCATGTGTAGTTGTATTGTTCTTGCTTGACTGTCTTATGCATATTATAGGTGATTTGAGTATAGCTACCGAGATTTTTCCAAATCTCACCCCTATCTTTATTTTTCCACTAACCAGTTCCAGGTGGAAGTTCTAGTGCTAGCAAAAGAAAAGAGAAAGAATGATGTTTGAATAAGCAGAATCATATGAATGTCTTGTATCTATTTTCTTGTAATGTACAAGGAATGCATATGAATTATGTCTAATTCTGTCATGATATGTTATGTATACTAACTTACTGTAAGCAATGATGTATAACTCCAGCTTGAGTTATTTAGTTTTAGTTGACGTTTTATGCCTAGGTTATGGTATATGACACTGTTATTATCTATATTTTTCTATATCTGTGAGTTGGGGCTGTAATGTGACTATTTGATTAGTCTAGATGGTCAATTTTATAAAGGAAAACTTTGGCAAATTTTCCTTAGAGTATTATGTATGTTTACTTTTGATAGTTAAATTGTTTAGATGTGAAAATTATGAAAAAGGCAAGTACATGAATTTCAGAAATTTTGGATTTAGTATTTTTCTTTCATCAGTAAATGGACTTACTATTGAGCCATAGAAATTAAATAAAAGCTAGATAGCTAAGGTGTTACATACACCATCCACTAATCTAACAAATTAATGATAAAGAACTCTAAAATAAATCAATCATTATAATTAATTGATCAATACAATAATGATGGACTCTTGATTACAACACAATAACCATTTTGATTTTTTTCTCAAAAAATGTAACACCCCAAAAATTGGAATCATGAGTTCTGATTTTTAGCATCATAGCATTTGGATACAATTCTTTTCCTTCAAACAGATTTACCATTATAATTAATTAAAAAAATAAGATTTTGATTAAAAAACCACATGATAGCTATTCTAAATTAAGGTTCTTCTCATATAAATATGTTACTAACTAGTGTGCTTCCAAGAAAAAATATTCTTATTAATTAGCTAATCTTAGATTTAAGACCTACAGCATGCATAATGACAAGTACTAAGAGTAGACCCATTTTCTTGGGTCATTCCTAATCTTAATTTTGTTTTCCTATTTAGATGATAATATAATATGGGCATAGGTAGAAAAATTGTTCCCGTTTAAGAAAATTAAGATGCACTATAGATATCTTACAATCATCACTTATTACCAAAAAAAAATTCAACTTATGACATTTTAATTGACCCGATTTGATGTTCTTAATATAACTAAAAATAGTTATATGATTTGAAAAATAAATATTTATTTATTGTGAAAAATAATCTCTCAATTTATAACTCTCAATACATGTACACAATCTCTTGAAATAAAATAAATATACAATTTGATTCAATGGAAAAATTAACATTAGTGCGTTTTCACATAGAAGTATAAATTTAAAAATTCAAACATTAGAGAAAATTACCTATTTTCTCTGTAATTAATCATTGACCAAATTATATATGTATGTATGTATTGCCAGTTTTTAAAAAGCTTTAAGTCTAAAATCTTCTAGATTTTGATGTGGTGGTCAAAGTCATTGGCTAGCATATTTAGGTTAGTCATTCTAGGTTTGTTTATGTTGCCTTGTTGGGGGCTAAAATAGCCAGGTGGACATAGCCAAGGGGGGAAACTACCAAGTGGAGTAGGGATCGTAAGAGAAATTTTCTGAGGCCATTTGGGTTTGTAATTGAAATTATTTCGCTTTCATTGAAGATCAAATCATCCCCAAGTCAATACAATACAAGTCCTAAAAGTCTCAAACCATATTATTATGGTCAGGAAGCAGTGGCCTGGAGAAGAGGCAAAAAAGACAAGATAAGATTAAGCACCAAAGGAATTATAAATTGTCTAGTCATGTATATATATCAATAATCCCCATAAATGTTACATATATATTTTTGAATTTTTACTTAATAACTTAAAATTTCGAGTTATTATACTCATTCATTGAAATTAACAACATATATTATAGAAATGTATTTATTTTTGGGTCTTTATCAAACAACTTAAATTTTAAAAAATTAGATAGTTGTATAAGAAAGAAATTCCAAAATGACCATTAGAAACGGAATTGTTCAGATTTCAAAAATCTAGGGCTTTGCAAATAGAAATTTTATTACTCTCTAAAACTTAGAAAGGTGGTAAGTGCTAAAGACAATAGAACTATGTTTCTAGCTTGGCCTTTTTTTGAGGACATTTTGACTCATTCTCTTGTCTCACTTTCTTTGTATATGAATGGCTTCCTCTTCTTGTAACCTTGTTCTCCCATATTTGTTAGTGTTTTGCCTAAAATAGTAAATGTTTTAAGACTATGTATTTGTGTGTGATATGTTTCACATTGGATAAAAATAAAGACATAAAATAATAATTAAGTCATAAAACACTCCTACCTAATAAGCTAATCTTGTGAGAGGAATTATATTCATAGTTTAAGTCATATCAACCAATCTTATTAGTGTTGTAGTGACAATGCAATACAAAAATGACAAAATTTATTGTATTAAATTCTAATTTGAAGTGATATTATGATATGACTATATATTTTAATTTTTGGTATTTTATTTGAAATTTAGAACCTTTTATTTGAATATTGAGGCCTATTGATGCTAGCCTCTTGTTTATGATGAATAAGAAAACCAAAGCAGAGACCTATATCAACTCAGGCAAAAGAATAAGCATAAATTAGCTACCATTGCAATATTGGCAACTTGAAAGGTGAAGCACAAGAAAGAAAGAAAATAGGAGAGTTAAAGAGAACAAGTGGGAGAAACTAGAAAGTGTCCTTTTCTATTTTGTTACATTGTTAGAAATGTAGAATGGAAATGAACTCATATATATAAACACAAATGAAGGCTTTGAAATGTGTGCTAAACATATTATCGTTAAAACAATATTTGCCTCTACTTAGTTGTTACAAGGTTCAAGCAAATTCTTCTAGGAATAATCCAAAGCACCTCGTAGAATTATACTAATCACTAATGGAATTCTTTCTTCAAAAGTACTTGTAAAGGGGTTTAGAGAATAGGGTGATCTAAGAGATATCAGGAAAACATTAGTTTTCTTCTGTGTTTGCAATCAATTTATATATTTCATTATGAACAATCATACCTTTTGATGAGAAAATTGATTTTAAATTTGAATTTCAAGTTTCATCCTATGGAAACACATTATTCTTGAAGCTAACAAATACTTTAACTATTTAAACTTTTGAGTTTTCCAATATCCTGCATCTTACTAATCAACTAGTATCTATCTAGTTAATGTCTTGAAACTTACCAATTGACTAGTGCCTATTAACTAGTTGACTAGTATCTTTTACTAATCAACTAGTTGCTCTGGAGTTGGTGTCTTGAAACTTCTCAATTGATTAGTTACTTTCAAAGATGTACTAGTCAACTGTATGGTCTACTAGTTAACTAGTTGCTCTCTATTTCTCATTAGAACTAGTAGACTAGTGACTATCAATTGGTCAATTAGCCACTTTTTGTTGCATACCTTTCAACTTAGACACTTGTTTCAGTAGACTTATACACTATCCTCACCATTTTCAACCACATATAGGCATAAATACTCAAGTTTTTCAAACTATTTCCAACAACTAGCCACTTAGATTGAAAAGATTAAGTGACTTCACTTCTTATAGACTTATTGTAGCACCTTAACCTCTAGCCTTCTTATTTCAAGAATGATGCATAGTTTCATACACTTTACATGAAAAGTAATATATTTAATGGTATTTAATTTCATTACGTAGGGTCCTATTTATTCATTTTATACTTCATAGACCATATGAACTTATCAATATCATTCTCCATCCATAACATATCTATACAAGTCAAAAACATCACATTCCATCTCATACATCTCAGATTGGAAACCATGCATCAGAAAAATGGAAGTTGCTATCTAGTTGGCATGTCTAGATTCATGATATAAATTTTGAAAATTCATAACTAATTCTAGAAAAATTAAAATCATGCATATGATAGTTTCTTGGATGTTAACTAATGATTAAAAATAATTCTAGATTAAAATAGGACCATTTAACTCGAAAATTGATGGAATAGTACTAAAAGTCAAGTTGCATTATTGGTACTGTCATGCAACTTTCAAATTTTGGTTTTCTCTCTACAGACCTCTAATTGGGATGCTCTTAAGTGCTATACATGTATCATTTATGTATCTAAAATTTTATGAGTATTGGATATCATTTGACCCTCAAATGACATAGAGGAAGAAACTAACCATATGAACAGTGCTATTATCATTTCTGCAAAATTTTTTCAACTTTGAAAAATCATAATAAATTCTTTAGAGCTTCAAATTTTATGCTCTTTAGCTCTGTGAAAATTTTTAGATGAGAACTACTTGCTAGCCAAATTTCATGTAAAAACTCACTCATTTGGTCAGATTTTGGTTCAACTCACGAATTGGTCCCTTTTGAAATCTAAAATGGGTTCTTAAGGTACCAAAAGACCTTCTAATCCATCCATAACCACTTAGGCATGTCCAAAAGCACATTTATAGCTTATGGAAGTATGCCAAAGGGTTCAAATCATCATGGAGCTAATTCTCACTATGCTACTAGCACTTATATACATGCACATAAAGGCTTCTTGGTGGCAAAAATATACATACTCATTCATATGGCTTCAAAATCAATACATACATCATGATTATACATATTTGGACATGTTCAAGTGTCTACATCATATATACATCGTGTGATTACATCATTTGACATCAATATGTCAACAAAATGGTTAAATAACAAAGCCTTTGTCAAAGTCTTGGTTTTAAAGTTGTTGGATCTCATTTCTTAGACTACTTGGCTCACCTAGACATGGTTAGACATTTATGGGGGGAAGAGTGAAATTTTGAAAATCCCAATAGCTCTTTATCCATTCAAATATATATAATGGATGTTAAAATATGTTAAATAATGCATATATGGCCTTTAATTTACTAGTGAACATACATAAAGCATTTTCTATGTTCAGGAAACTCATAAACATCATACATAGGCTTTCCAGGGCATTGGTCTAGCCTCATCCATTTTCCTTAGGACTTTTGGATTTGTTTCACCCATTTTCAAGGGTCTTTTGAATAAGCCTCACTCTTCTTGAGACTTTTGGCTTTATCTTACCCAATCCTAGGGACTTTTGTCTCATTCTCACCTATGCTAAGGGATTTTTGGCACAACCATATCCATCTAAGCCATAAAGCATTCATAAACTCATTTTAAAGAACATAATGGTACCATAACATGTAAGCAATGGCTAAAAACATATTTCATAGTTTAAACATACACACAAGCACTCAAAGACAAGCAAACTTTCAAGGCATACATGTGAGAAAGGTTAGATAGCTACCTTGAAACAAGAAAGCAAACTTTTTCCTTGATTATTCTTTCCCTCTGTTGGGCACACACTTGCAATGAGGTAGAGCTTGATTCTTTTGGCCTAGATTCATTAAATGGAACACATTACATCATTGGAACAAGTTTTAGCATCACACACACTCTATGTGAAGCTACTTTGTTCTATGGCTCAATTATGGTTCCATACAAGACCTGAGGAAGCAACTAGGGGAATTCATGATCTTGGCTCCATTTTCTCCTTCAATGTAAGTCTCTTAACTCCATTTAAACTCCTTGGAGTCATCACAATTTCATTTTAAGAAGTCTAACTATAAGTTGTGTAACAAACATAATTTTCGTAAAATAACGAAATGAGCCATATAAAAGTAAGTCTTCTGAAATGAGCTAGATAATGCCCTAAAAAATTTGGCTAGAGTATTAGACTCCTAAAAATGATAATTCTAGGCTTATAAGAAAAGAAAAATAGAGCTAGGACGGTGAAACACATTATGACAAAAACTAACGAAATATAATGGCATTTTTGTAAATAAGTGCAACTTTTGGAAAAACACACAGGAGGCCCTTTTAATTGGGAAATTTAAGTTGGTCAAGGTTCTCAAAGGCCCCAAAAATCATGAGAAGCCCTGAGATTGGTAAAACCCCTCCTGTGTATGTTTTCTAATGATGGTGAGCCCAAACTTTGACAAATTCGTTTGGGAAAGTTTTAGTTGAGTGATTCTAAAGGCATTTTATTAAATTGATAACCTAAATTTTATAATGGAAAAGACAGTTCTCAAAAAAGAGGTAAAACGAAGCCAAAACAAAATTGCCATTACAGAAAGATGAAATTAGAATTTTTGAAAAGGTAAGTTTCTTGAATGTTCCATAAGCTTCTTATCTCTTCTCCCCTTCATATAGCATGACTTTCCTCTGCCCAAAATATAAAAAAAATGGCAACTCCTTGAGGTGCACCAAGAGAGGAAGAAAAGGAGGAGAAAAATCAAGAAAAAAGTAAGAAAATTTGTAGAATTTCATGCTCTTTCTTCCTCCTACCTTGCTACTTTCCTTCCATGCTTTCTTTCTATGGTTTAGTTAAGCTTTTTGGTTTTGTTTTGAGTCCAAAAAATAAGGGGGAAGTTTGAATTAATTGAGAGGAGGCCAACCAAGGAGAAAAGCTCTTGAAACTAGGTTGTAATTCATGCTTTAAGTTGCTTTTCTCTTTGCTTCCTCTTGCTTTGAGTTTTGGCCAACTTAGGGAGGAGTAGGAGGGGCTGGAATTTGGATAGAATCAAGGGAGAATCTTAAGAAAAAGAGTGTGAGGACTAAGATTATACAAAGAAATTCTAAGAAAAACTAATAGAAATTAAGATAGAAAAGTGTAGGCTTCTTTACGGTTTTATGAAATCTAATTTGGTGTGAGTAATTCCTTGGCTATTTGAGTATTCCCTTGAGCTCCTAAGACTCTTAAAAAGCCTCCCAAGTGGCTCTCCCATCAAAGAATAGTTTGAAACTCCAAGAATTCCATTATTGCCTATAGGTTCGGCTAAGCTAGGATGGATAGGGTAGAGGATGTTTTAATTTATTCTAGCCTTAGTTTGGGACTTTATATGATGTTAGAAGATGGGAGAAACCATTGGAAAAAATTTAAGAACCATAGAATGGGAGATGGGACAATGGTGTCCATAATGATGTTTTGTAAAGCAACTTGATTCTAAGCTTGTGTGAATGATTGTGTGAGGGCTCCAAGGACTTTGAATAAGGCCAAAAGGCCTAGAAATGGAAAGTGTAACATCCTAAAATTAATTAAGGTGTTAATCATAGATTTGGGTTAATTAAGAATAATTAATATGGAATAATCGGGTAAGTTAAGTGAATGAAAATTTTAAAGAGATAAATTATTAATATGAGTTTGAGATTTAATTGGGATAGAAACTTCATCTAAGCCTAAATTAATGTAAGAGATCATGATAAAAAGGCTAATAGAGGCCCAATAAGTTAGGTGCAGACCCAATCTGATTCAATGTGATAGAAGCCCAAGATCCACCTTTTATAGGCACTTATAATTGGCCCAACAACCTTTATGCAGACTCAAATCCTTTGAGCTCTTAAAACTTGGCCTAACCTAATTAAAACTCAGTAGCCCAACACATGAAAGCTGGTCCAACAAAGCTTAAATCTGAAGCCCATTTGGAGTTGGATCTTTAGAGCAGCCCATAACCCATAGAAAACCCAACTTAAACCTTAAAAACTAACCTAGCCACCTCCTATTCTGTAGAACCACAAGGAACACACACAAAATTCGGAGGTCCAAAGGAGAGGCTAGAGTTCTTAGCATATTTCCACCATTTTCCACTTATAGAGTAAGATTCAGCCAAGGTGAAGTTATATAACTTAATCCTCTCATCTTTCTCTTTAATTTGACCTAATTAATGTTTCAATTGGAGCACTTTCACCCACACCCAAAATCTGAAACTTGCCATTTGATGTTTCCATGGTGAAATTTCGTAAGTTGAGGCTAGGGCTAACTTTAGGTAAGTATAAACTCTTCTTTTTAAAGTATTTCTACTAGTTTGAGACCCCAATGATTGGATTATAGTATGGGTATTAATTTTTCACAAATTTGCTTAGGATTTAGGGTGATATATTGAAGTTTCTGGTAAAGGACACCTCCATTCTGAATTTCAGGACTTTGTAGTGTAGGGAGAATTTTGTACCACTGGTTGCTTTTGCAAATTTATCTACAAGTGAGGTAACCGAGACTGTATTAATTCTATGCATATATCTATTTTAATTTCATATTTGCCGTACCTAAATGATTTGAAATGCTAAATGAATTGGTTGGCTATCTATTGTATTATGTTTGGATCTTGTAAGTCCATAGTGAAGCTGTGGTGTGGCTGCTACCCGTGCATGTGCTTCGATTGGGCACCGGGTCATGATCAAACCCCAGATGCACTAAATCCTGGTTGTGCTCATTAGGGAGTGGGTGCCGTGGACGGGCCTCTCCCAGTGTTATTGGCCTTTAACATGTGAAATTATGATTGCTAGTATAGGATGGTAATCATAGTAGCCTAACCATTTCCTTGGCTGATATGATTCTGATGTTGATTTTGATTCATGCATATATGTTAATTAAATTGGATATTATGAATGAAAATTTTCTTAGTTACTGAGATTCGCATCTCACCCCGTTTCATAGGATTATACTTTCAGGTGAAAGCTCTTCGGGTAAGGATAAAGGGAAGCAAGTGGATGAAAATCCATGAGCTCCAACCATGTGGGGAGAAGGCCACACTTAGATTAGTTTATCTAGAATAGATGCTAAATTTTGTATTCCTTTTTGTATAGCATCATCATGTAATCATGTTGCCAAGTGCAGGCTCTTATATTTTGATTACTTAAGATGTATTTATTAAGGAGTTAGGCCTCATCTTAGCTTAGTATTGGATATGTGAACCTATAACACCTGATGTATGAATTTTACTAAATTTATGGTATAGTATACTGTTGGAAATATAATTATGTGATGCATTAGATGTTGATATGAACCATTGATGTATGAAATCTTTAACAGAATGTGTATCGGATGTTGAAATTACTTATATGTGGTAGTTAGACAAGTAGGAATTAGTACTTAAGTTTTGAATTAGTAATGGTAGAATAGTTGGGTAAATAAGATAGATAAATACTATTGAGTCATATAAAATGAGGGGAAGTGGTCCTAAAGTGTTCCTAAGAAGAGAATTGGAATGCATGGGATGAAATTTGGGAGATGTAGTTATAGGAGGGAGTTACGTCGCGGCCTGGAAAGTGATAATGGTGAGGAATGCCATGGAGAGTGAAACCTCGCCGCGGTGCAACATGTCCTACCGCAGCACTAAATGAGGAAACTAGGTAAGGAGTGTCCAGTAGGGATCCTCGCCGCGGCATAAGAGTTTTCTGCTGAGGTGAGAATCGTGGGAATTTAAATAGTAGTCCTAGGAGGCATTTCTGCCACCATGCCACGTAGGCTGGGCACGGCAATAGTCTAACTCGCTGCAGCCAATGATTCCTGAGAGTAACTTAGCGGTAGAGGGAGAGTTTCTAGTCATGGCGCAGGTCCCCAAACTCCTACCTTTAGCCTAGAAACCCCAGTGTCTTTAATGGTAATGCTAGAAAATGATATAGGAACACTTGTGGGAAGTTTTTATGTGTTGAAACTGATGGATGGATGAATCACAAATCCCTCATGATAGTATAATTTCTTTTATGCATTCTCACATTTGTGGTTGTTTAGTGATGACGTTAACATCAAGGTTCAAATTTTCCTATATTTTCATAATATAATAAATTGTAACGACTCCAAACCTTGACCATTAATTATTAATCATGTATTTAGCCATAATTACCATGTTTAGAAGATAGGGTTATCACAGAAAGAGATGGGAGCCTAGTTCTTGAATTGTAAAAGTTGCTTTAATAGGCCATTTATGGAACCAAGTATGTATTCAAGAGTGAGTTTAATGTCTTGGCTTGCTTCAAGTGTGTAATTGTGTGTTGTTTATGGTGTTTAGGCCAAGAGAACACTAACCCATCTAGGTGCACTTGTGAGGCCAAAAAGAGGGAGGAATAAGACAAAGGAAAGCTTGTAAAATTCAAGGTAGCTCTCCACTTCATTCTCCTTGCATTCTTGTGTGCATATGTATGTCATTATATGCTTGTGTGTATTCTTGTGACTTGATGACATGCCACTTGATGCCTTGACATTACATTGGTATCAATGTGTTTCCTTGAATGGCCTTGGTTATAGAAATGGCTCATAAGGGTGAGGTGATGCCAAAAGTCCTTTGATAAAGGTGAGGAGATGCCAAAAGTCTCATGACATGGGTAAGACAAGGCCAAAAGTCCCTTGGAAGGGTGAGGCCAAGTCAAAAGTCCCTAAGCCAAGGGTGAGGCAAATCCAAAAGCTCTAGAAATGGGGTGAGGCAAAACCAAAAGTTCCTAGAGTATGTTTTTGACTTGAATGTGAATAAGTGGCATGGGAATTGTGACCTTGCATACTTTATGGTTATTAAACCTTCCATACATATGCTTTGATGTGTATATGCCATGAATGTACATGTGAATGGGTGTGTGAACTATTGAGATTCTAGGAATCTCACTCCCTTTCCCTCTATTATCTTGAAATGCCTAAGTGATATTCAAAAAGCAAGGAGTCCAAGTCAAAGACCTTGAGAGATTGCATTTTGTCTATCATATAACCTTATTTGTAGTTGGATGCCAAAGTGAGCTTGTACATATTATTTTTGTGATGTAAGACCATGAGCTAATGTAAAATGATGAATGGATACTATATATACCTTAAAATCAATGAAATCATAGAAATTGCCTCTTTTATGGTTATGGTTAATTGTGTATTGTTGGGTGTGAAATGGTCAAAACAAGATGCATGGAGTTTGAGACCACTTAGACAATCCACACAAGTCATATTCATGCTTTTAAACTTACCTAAAAGGTGCCAAACGTTAAAGAAGGCCATTTGGGCAGATTTGGTATCTCATATGGAGTAAAAATGGCCATTTTGGTAAGTTATACCACTTTTTGTCCAAATAAATTTTTCTTGATCTGAGATTTGTCATGCATCTAGAGCTTGTTGAGAGCTTTTGAGAAGATAAATTGGGTATTATTTGGAGATCTATAGAATTTTTGGTGAATTTTTTAAGTTAGCAAATTTTCTGGTTTTGATCAATGCACTGTTCATCTAGTCTGAAATTTTCTCTTTATCATTCATGGAGCAAATGATGTCCAATTGTTATGAAATTTTATAGAGAGAAACTAGATCTTCCATTGACTTGTGATAATTGGAATCACCTCATTTGGATGTCTAGAGAGGGAGATATTAATTTTTGAAGTTGTTATTCTATTCTAGGCACACCTCCAGACCCATGTTACTGTTTGATTGATTCTCGGGCCTAAATGCTCTTGGATTGGTCTGGAGTTATTTTTTCCCTCTAATTAACATTAGTAGCTTTCCAAATTGATATAAATTGCATCAATTGGATTTTTGTGGAACTAATTATGAATTTCTAAAGTTTATATCAATTGTATGATTTTGATTTTTCTACATTTAGTTATGATTTTTCAAAGTTGCCCCTGAAATCTGTCACTGTACAGCCACAAAGAATGAAGGAGATTTTGGAGTTTTTGACCCTTGATTCGTGGTTTATGCTAAGTTTTGAGAATGTTATGATTTTTTATGAATGAAAAATAATTAGAAATTGTAGTTGGTGAGTTCATGGGGCCCCGGAGACACAAAATAAAAAATTTATCCACTACGCAATGCAATTTAATTCATTATTTTAATACATTTTCTTGGGATTTCTTTGAAGAATTATATAATCCCACTTGCACATAAGAGGATCAATGCTAGAAATAATATGGTATTACAAGTTGCTTCTTTATGTCTTATTATGGAATCTACACCTCCATCTCACAAACCAAGGCTTCTAAATTTTTTCCAAGGCTTCCTTTGATGTTTTTCTATCATATCTAGTCTCATTCTAACCTTAGAAAAATTTAAAACACTCCCTAGGTACAAGAACCATGTTTGGGCGAGACAAGCATGAGGTTTTGGACTCATAGAGCTTGCTTTATTTTCTTGAAGGGAATGACACTTGCGATACTTCCTAGATATCTTGAGGACTCATATATACTCTTAGATAACTTGAATGATCACTAGGAAGCTTCATACATGTCAAGGTGCAAGTAAATTCCTAGCTTTTGCAACTTTAATTCTAATGTTTTCTTTGGAATGTCATTGCATTTTCTAGTTTCCCCCACTCTAAAACGTAGGTTTATTGCTTGGTCTTGGTCAAAAATTAATCTTTTCTACATGCTTTCTACTTGGCCAAACAACACACAAGAGAGAACCATAAGAAGAAAGCAAGAAAGGCAAAGGAAGTTACCTTATTTCAAGCCTTTTCCAAGAGCCATTTCCTTTGCTATAGGCTTCTCCTTGAAATTCTAATCTCCTCCCTTTGAACTAGATCCAAAACAGTCCCAAATCAAACACCAAGACCATAGAAAGAAAAAAAGAGAAGGAGGGGAATAACAATTGTGAAGGAATAACCATGAAAAACTATAATTTTCTCACCTTTTTCCAAAGCCTTTCTCCCTCCTAAGCTCTTCTCCTTATGCATTAGTTGTTGTTGGTCTCTCCTTTATTTTGGGCAGAAACTAGGTCAGTTAAAAAGAAGAGCAAAGGTGTCACACCATATCAAGCCATATCAAGATATTTCTTAAATAATATCAATAATGGCATAAAACAATCATTTTCATGAAATTCACACTCTTAGCAATGGAAATGATCATTATTAAAGGCCAAACAAATTTAATCTTTGGATAAATTGACCATATAGCCTTACTAACATCATCTTCCATCTATAACACTCTTAATGGACCATAAATATCACAATTTGAGGCTTGCATGTTGGGTTTAAACCATCAATACCCCAATTCCATACCATACATGCATCAACACATTATATAAGAAGATCTTGTACTTATTGGTGAAAACCTTGTCAACAAGGTCTTGAAATTTACATTGCAGAATACAAGATCTTGTAGACAAGATGTTGGACCTAGGTGGCAAGATGTTATCTGAGCCTTTAAATCAACATGGTTTAATGCCAAACCAATATTCAACAATTTCTAACTAACTCATGTATGTCAATCATAGAGTTTTAAGCAAAACTTAGATGAGTTTCAAGCAAAGTTCACCCCTTTTCATAAGTTTTCAACACTTACTTTAGGCCATTAGGGGTTCATTTTGAGCTATAGGGGTCTAAACTTCAATATTTCCATTCCCTAATTCATTTCCATCATAAAAAAGTTTGCTCATACCCATTTTAGCATGTTTAGCTCAAAGAACACCCAAAATCCTCATAGAACCCGAAATGACAGCAAATACATAAACTCTACGCTAACTTTAAAAATTTATAACTTGAAATAGAGAGCTCCAAATAATATAAATGAGAACTTTTTGGAAAGCTCATAGTGTCCTCTAACTACCATAAAAATTTCAAATCAGAAAAACTACGTTTGCCACATGAAAACGAATGAAATAGTGCTACAGGTCTGGAACTCATGCTGCAGTAGACCAGAAAATTCAAATTTTTGTTTCTCTCTTTACAGAGCTCCAAATGAGGTGATTTTGGTGACCATGGAAAGCTTGTGATGCCAAATAAATTCCTTTAAAATTTCATGAGCATTGGACTTCATTTGATGCTTTAAAAATACAAAAAACTAGACTGTCCAGAAGCACAATACCATGAAAGTTTCTGCATATTTTGGCTAAATTTGAAAAATCCTAAAATATTCCACAGAGCTCCAAAAATTACAATCTTTTACTCTATGAAGCAATCTCAATAAGATCTATATGTATACCAAATTTCATGCCAAAAATCATTCATTTGGTTTGGTTTTGGTTCAAGGGCAAAATATGACATGAAATATGAACTATATGGCTTCAAATGGTACCAAATGACTCTCTACTTGAACCATGACCATTTGAGCAAGTCCAAAAGTTTAAACACAGCATGTAGAAGCATCATAATAGGTCTAAAACCTCATAGAACTCAAATTCACTATTCCACTTACATAAATAGACATAGACATCATGGGTCAAGGATGTCCAAAACACATATTCTCAAACATTTCATTCCAAATCTGGTTCATACAATATATGTACATGATTTTATGTAACACCTTACTGACTACACTCCAGTTTATCTCCCTCTATGCTTGAATCCATATGATT
This sequence comes from Erythrophleum ivorense, assembly GCA_026724425.1. NCBI lineage: Eukaryota > Viridiplantae > Streptophyta > Magnoliopsida > Fabales > Fabaceae > Erythrophleum > Erythrophleum ivorense. Next base: position 19,512,948 of record JAIUCV010000009.1, read on the forward strand.
TCCCTGGAAAATGACCGAAACCGTGGTATTTTACTACTTAAAGTCGGGGTTTTAACCGGTCATATTTTGCCCCATGGGTCCCGTGAACCCATCATTCACATTCTCTACTCAAACACCATTTATACAACTTGTACATAGCCTCAAACAACTCAAAAACCACGGATATGAAGCCAAAAACCAAGAAATTGCATTTTCTCAAATGAGCATAAGTCAGATTTCTGGCTCCAACTTTGGAAAATCATAACTAATTCTAGAAAAATGGAAATCAAGCAAATAATATCTCTATGGAAATATTGGGCTGTTAAATTCACACTAAAAATAATTCCCAACTACAATCTCAACGTTTAGACCATCTTTGACATCGAAATAAGGACAGATGTCCGGCTGTCCCTGATACTGGTGCAGTTTACTGTCATGAACTTTGAAAATTCGTAGTTAATTCCACAAAAATCCAATCTGGGCATACTATACCAATTTGGAAAGCTACAGATGTTAACTAGAGGAGAAAAATAAGTTCAGATCAGTTCAGGAGTTCTAAGACCTCGAAAACCGATGGAACAGTAACGAAGATCAGAAACTTCCCTGATGCTGATACAGAACTTCAGCAATTCGTTTCTCTCTCTACAGACCTCCAATTAAGGTGCTTCCAGTTGGTATAGGTCACTGTGGATATCCCATTTATGCTCACAAAATCTCATGACAATTGGACACCATTTGGTTTATGAATGACATGGTTCCATTTTCGGACTTAATGCACAGTACCATGACCAAACCATTGAAATTTCCCAACTTCAACAATTCGGAAAATATTCTCTAGACCTCCAAATATTACCAACTTTAGCTTCTCAAGAATCTCTCAATGGACTCTAGAGGTATGCCAAATTCCATACCAAGAAGAGCTCATCCGGTCATACTTTGACGGAGCTCACCCAATGGGCAGTTTTGGCACCCCATGTGGTTCAAAATGGGTCTAAATGACCTCCCACATGCTCTAACCTCTTTTGGGCAAGTTTAAAAGTACAAACATAGCATATATGAAATGTCTAAGTAATCCAAATCATCATACATTCCAAATTCACTATGCTATGGAAGAAAATGCATCATTTCATATAAGCCTCAAAGGGCCAAATTCTACATTCTCATTACTTTAGCTCTTTACACAATCCATACATCATTTGTACATGTATCTACCTATGCTCATATAGTTACAACTCAAAAATGATAGGTGCATCTTCATTTTGGCACCTTATACATCAAAAGAACCAAAAAGCTGTACATCTTCCTAACTATGCTCTACTAGGCTCCATGAGGTATGCTTGACTCTCCTTGAACACCACCTGGATATTAAGATGGGAGGGGGAAGAGGGTGAGATTCGGGAGAATCTCAATAGCTCATACTCATTCAAGATGCAATCAAGGCATATAACTAGTCAAGCATGCATACAAGTCACAATAACACAACATATGTGTTTCATGCCATGATTATCATGTCAATGCCAAGAATAGGCTCTAGGGACTTTCGGTCTAGCCTCACCCGAGCTTTGGGACTTTTGGATCGGCCTCACCCTTGGTTTAGGGACTTTTAGCTCCACCTCACCCGTCTCAAGGGACTTTCGGCACCACCTCACCCAAGCAACTTTCACAATTCATATCATAAGCATATTGGTACCGATGCATCAAGGCAAAATCAATGGCATATCTCATCATACAAGCACATACACAACATATAATGACTATTACACAACCAAGAATGCAACAAGAAAAGAGTAAAGAGCTACCTTATCAGATTACACAAGTCTTCCCTTTTGATTTCTCTCCTCCCTCTTTGATTTCACACTCACAAATAGATGGAGTTACTTCCTTTGAGCCTAGGCACAACAAAGAGCACCAAATCATTCTCTCATAGCTTAAATAACTCTCACAAAGCTAAAAGAGGCTCTTCATCAAATTAACCCTTACTACCCTTACAGATCTAGGGATTCTCTCTCTAGAACTCTACTCACTCTCCTTCCTCTCTCAAGCTCTCCAAGAAGAAAGCAAGGAAGAAGAAATGAAGATATATGAGTTCTACCCTCCTTCTAGAGTAGTTTTCCTACTTCCCTCTTCTGAACCTATCCCATATTAACTTCTAAAACCATAGAAAGAGAAAGCAAAAGGAGGAGAACAACATGCTAAGGAGAAAAGCTAGGGAAATCTAAAGATTACTCACCTCTTTGCTTGATCTCCTTGCTTCTCTAGGTCTCTTTCTCTCTCCACAGCTCTCTTCTCTCTCCCTGGTCGAAGTTTAGGTCGGTTCTGAGAGAAAGGAAAGTTTAGACTCTTTAAAAAGTCAAAATCTCTCTTTTCACGCTTTTCCGGACTCACCCTCGCTATAGCGAGCCATAACCCTCGCTACGGCGAGCTCGTGCAAGTCCCAGACCTTTGCCTTCGCTATGGCGTCGCTACAGCGAGCTCGGCCTGTTCTAGACCTCTGCCTTCGCTATAGCGCCGCTATGGCGAGCAACTCCCTGGTTTCTGTATGGAATGCCGCACTCGCTATAGCTAGGAGCATTCTCGCTATGGCGATTCCATTTCTCGCTATGGCGAGAAGACTTAGATAATTTTCAACTCTTCGAAAATTTTTCAGCTTTCTCTTTTCCTTTTCTTTTCTCATTTCTTCTCTTTTTCTGGGTGTTACATTTTACATATGCTCAAGGGTTTATATCTCATAAATAACTTATACATATGTATTTTGATATCAATTTTTATAAAAAACTATTCTATTGTCAAAGTATTGTAATTCACACTTCTTGGCCTCCATTCTTTACTCCTTGGACTTCACCTAGACAAAGTTAGATGGAAAGTAGAGGAGAATGAGATTCAAAGAATCCCAATAGTTCTATCACCCTTTCAAGCAAGCATACATGGCATGTAATTATGTTAAAGAACACAAGTATGCATCTAACACTTTCAAGAACCATTCAAATCATGTTTTCAAGATTACATAAATATGTCAAGATCAAATCAAGCTCTTGAGACTTTTGGTCTAGCCTTATCCTTACCCTATTATTTGGGACTTTTGGATTAGCCTCACCAATTTTTCAGGGACTTTTGACTTAGCCTCACTCATTCCAAGATATTTTTGGCCTTGTCTTACCCATTCTTAGGGACTTTTGGCAGAACCTCACCCATAAAGAGCAATTTCACAATCAAACTCAATTTAAGAAGCATATTGGTACCAAAACATCAATTCAATAGCTATAACTATGTCTCATGGTTCAAACACATATACAAGCATTCAATGATAATCACATGACCAAGAAATGTATACAAGAAAAGATGGAGAGCTACCTTTCTTAAGAAACATAAATTTTCTCCTTTGGGTTCCCACTTTTCTCTCTCGACCTCACAAGCATATTTCGGAGAGACTTGATTTACTTGGCCTAGACTCATCAAACAACACACAAACAAATCAATGAAACCATCTCTAGTCTCATAAAATCTCTATACAAGCTACATCTAACTTATGCCACCATTATGGTTCCATACAAGAGCATAATGAAGCAACTCATATAATTTAAGATTTTGGCTCTAATTTCTCACACAACCTAAGTCACATGACTCTATTTAAACTCTTTGGAGTCACCACCAACTCAATTCCATGAGCCAATTACCAAGTTGCTTCTTTATGTCTACAAAAGGAGCCTAAACTCTCATCTTTGAAGCTGTGGTTTCTAAATTCAAACAAATGGTTCTTTTGATATTTATTATTCATTTCTAGGCCATTTGTATCATTGAAATCAAAGAAAACTCTCCCTAGGTACTAGTTCTCTCTCTTGGCTGAGATGCTCACATACTTAGGAAGCCCATGGAGTTGTCTTAGTTTTCCTAGGGAATTTGCCATCCATAAAGCTTCCTAGATCTCTTAAGAACTCAAACATACTCTTAGACAATCTAAATCATCATTAGAAAGTTTCATAATTTCTTAGGTGCAAGAAAATCCCTAATCTCTGTAACTTGTTATCCATAGCCTCTTTTTGAGCTCTATTACTTCCATATTAATCTCTACACTCCAAAACCCTTGTTCCCATTATGACTTCATAAAAAATCAGCTCTCTTTAAATTGCTTCAGGTCTGGCCGAGCCTATGGAGTAATAAGGAACCAAGGAAATGTTTCTCCCATGCCATGAGTTATATATCAAATGGAAAGACTCTTTATGGTGGTTATTTTGATGTATTTAGTTCCTCGTTAAAAGTTCTTTCCTCCATGGGTTTAGACCAAAACTCCATCTTTTTAGAATATGAAAACCATAAAAAGAGAGAGAAGAAGGAGGGGAAAAACATTAACAAAGGCAAGATAGGCAAAATTGAATGAAAAATTACCTATATGAAGCTCCCTTTCCCTTGCTTCTTCCTCCTCCTTTCTCACGCCTAAATTTCTATTCTAGAGCTGGAGAAAGTTGGTTATAGGATGAAGAAGGCATGCTGGTCTGATATAGAGAGGAAAAAGTGACCTTATAACATTTTTCAAAATGCCCATTATGCCCTTCCATTTCATTTTCTCCATTTGGGCTCGTTTCAACTCCTTTTTGAGAACCGTCTTTTCCATATGAAAATTTGAGTCCTCTAATTCATAAAATGTGTTTGGTTCCATCCAAATTAGATTTAAAACCTTACTGAATTATTCGATCAAAGTTACAGTTAACTCTTTGCCGAAAATGCACACCAGGAGGATTTTAACCATTATAATGGTTCCCATAGTATTTAGGGCCTCTGAGAACCTTGGGAAACTCAACTTTTCTATTTAAAGATCCCTCCTTTGGGTTTCTAAAACTTGCAAAAAATTATGATTTTGCCATTGGCCCTCATATCTTCTCATTTAGCCATTTTGGCTCTGATTCTAGGCTATCCTGAGGCTTTAACCCACATTTTTATATGTTCTAATTAACATTCAAATCTCAATTAGCTATAATCCACTTTACTTTGGGGTCCTTACTCATTAATCAACTAATTTAGGTTTCAATTTTGGTTTATCATAGTTCGTACTGGCCTTTGTTAGGGCTGTGACCCCTTGTAAGTCATTCATTCCACTCTTTAGGGATAATTTGGATTTCCAAATCATATGATATTGCAAAGGGTGGGATGCTATATAAGAACAAAAGGCTTCTTAAATTCCTTTTAAAATGTTCATTTATGTCCCCTTTTCTTGGTTTTAGCTTTTTAGATCCATTTCAACTCCTTTTTAAAAATTATCTTTTCCACCATAAAATTTAGATCTTCTAACTTATAAAATGACTTTGAAATCACTCAAATTGGATTCAAAACCTTTCTAAAGAAAAGATCAAATTTTAGGTCAACCAACATTTGAAAACATACACCAGAGAGGTTTGAACCATTCCAAGGGTTCCTATAGTTTTTAGGGTCTTTGAGAACCCTGAAAACCTCAATTTTTTCATTTAAAAATTCCTCTTGAATTTTCCAAAAAGTGATCATATTTATGAAAATGCCATTATGTTTTTGGCAATCTTATTGAACTACTTTGCCTTTGGTTTTCAAGCATCTTAAACCTTATATCCTCATTTTCTATTTGTTAGATTATTGTCTTAATTTTATTTGATCTCAAATCATTCATTTTAGGAGACTTCCTTTTATATTTGGCTCATTTATGTCATTTTTATGAAAACTGGATGTTACGCTTATGCATAAGAAAAGTATCTTTTGATTTGGGCTATCCATTAGTGTAAATGATTCAGTGTTTTAGCAAATAACTAATAGGATATTTTCTTGAACCACATTTTACAATTACAAATAAAACTATCACACAAATGAATTTATATACCTTTAAGGCTCACAAAAATCTAGTATGTGTTTAGCCATGTGCTACCCCTTATATTTCATAAACATGTCCAAAATTCAATTACTAAATTTTTTTAAGAGTCACTCCACTCTTAATGTTCATATAGGTGAGGTTCCTTAAAACTTTATAAGTTTATCTTAACTTCATTAAAAGTATAAAACTCACCTAAACTTTATCATGCACTATCTTTAGATGTAAGTAATTACCTAATGGCCATAATCACTTAAAAGTAACCTATTATTACCCATTAAACCTCTTGATTTGATTTAGTCTAAAAAGAGGTCAAGTTTCCATTACTGTTGACTCTAGGTTATAGATTAGAATCCCATTCTAAATAATGTTTTTTCACCATTTCCCTTGAAAGTGCTTTTGTAAAAGGATTTGCCAAATTGTTATGTGTTGTCACAAATTGAATTGTGATTATATCATTACAAATTGCCTAACATATTTATGTCTCAAGCTCATATGTCTAATTTTTTCATTGTATATTTTGCTATATGCCTTAGACATTGTAATCTCACTATCATAATGTAAAGTGATAGTTGACATTGTTTCTGGCCACAACTCGATATCTAGTAACAAATCCTTAGCCATTCAGCCTCTTTACTTGCAGAAGCTAATGTTATAAACTCAGATTCCATAATGTAATGAGTTATACATGTCTTTTTTTTTATGCCCATGAGATAGGCACCTTCATGTATGGTAAATATCTAACTAAACATCAACTTATTGCCTTGTGCACTAGTTAGCCAACTAGCATCAATATGTCTTTCCAATACTACAAGGAAAATGTTGTAAAATGATCATAGATCTTTACTTTTTGAGTACTTTAGGATCCTTATAATATCATTTCAATGACTAGTACTAGGAGTACTTTTGTACCTTGCAAGTTTATAAATTGAAAATAATATATCTAGTCTCATGCATAAGTCTACCTATGATGCCACCGTATTCAAGTTATGCAATTGATCTTTTAGAATTTTCTTACAGATTTTGTCATGCATCATAGGTGGTGTTTTCTCTTTAATGCTTTAGTGTTTATACTTATGAAAGATTTTCTCAATATAATGAGATTGATTCTAAGAAGAAAACCCTCACTATTCCTTTTAACTTTAATACCTAAGATAGTTGTAAGGACTTTATGTAACACTTGTGATGGTGTCATGACTAACATTTGATTTAATAATATGACCTCACATCATAGCAAGTATGCTAGTCACTACAAGCAATAAACTTGAGTATTCAAGTATTGAATCTCACAAGGAAAGGCATTCTAGTGTCAATTGGTAAGTTATCTATGGAAATTTAGGTTTAATTGAGTTAGTCTAAATTAACTAGTGTCCTAGCTAAGCTAGCCATTAGCAAACATCCTCACTAACCAATAGGTTACAATTATTTTAAGCCTAGTATTATTGGTGGTTAACTTCATTTGAATGCTTCTCACTAATAACTATAATATCCAGTATTTCGTAAAAACACCAAAATGAGTCAGCTTGAAAAACAAGTCCCCTGGAGTGAATGATTTAAGGTCAAATAACATTATGATAAAATTTTAAATAATAGAAAATGAGAATTTGAGCATTGAGCTGCCCAGAAACCTGAGTCAAAGTGGTTCAATAAAATTACTGAAAGTACAATGGCATTTTCATAATTATGTATACTTTTTTTGAAAAGCTCACAAGAAGGCTTTTTAAATTGAAAATTTGAGCTTTTCGAGGTTCTTAAAGGTCCTAAAAATTATGGGAACCTTTATGATAGTTAAAACCCCTTTGGTGTATGGTTTTAAATGTTGATTGACCCAAACTTTGAACTCTTTGTTCGGAAAGATTTTTAATCCAAATTGAGTGATTCCAAAGCTATTTTATAAGTTAGAGGACCTAAATTTTATGATGAAAAAAAAGATTTTTAAAAAGGAGCTCAAATGAACCTCAAATGAATTAGCCAAAAAGATAGGATGTCAACAGTATTTTTAATGAACAAATTCTTCTTATTTCCTCCACATAAGAGGCGTCCCACCTAGAGGCTTCTTCTAAATGACCTTATTTTGTCCAAAATAGAGGGAACTTCTACCTAAGAGAGACGCATAAGAGAAGGAGAAAAGGAGAAGGAAGGAATCAAGAAAAAGGTAGGAAAGGCTAAGGTTTGCATGGATTTTCCTTTACATATCTTGCTCTCCTCTATTTGCTCTTTCTTTCCATGGTTATAGTGGATGATATGGGACTGTTTTGGCCTTGGTTCAGAGGGCGAAGAATAGGAATTCAAGGAGAAGCTTATATCAAGTGGAAGTACCTTTGAAGAGCCAAGAAATCAAGGTATGAATCATAGCTCTGCTTGCTCTTCTTCCTTTGTTCTCCATGTGTGTGTCTTAGCCAACTTGAGAGCTTGTAGGGTGTAACACCATAATATCTTAACTCCAATTCATCTTCCTCTAGGCTTGATTCCATATGATTTCCAAAGAAAATGACCAAAACCGTGGTATTTTATAACTTTAAGTTAGGGTTTAACCGGTCATATTTTACCCCGTGGGTCCCATGAAACCATCATTCACATATTCTACTCAATTACCATTTATAATACTTGTACATAGCCTCAAACAACTCATAAACCATGAGTATGAAGCCAAAAACCAAGAAAATGCAATTTCTCCCATGAGCCCAAAAGTCAGATTTTTGGCTCTAACTTTGGAAAATCATAACTAATTCTATAAAAATGGGAATCAAGCAAATCATAGCTCTCTGGAAAGATTTGGATGTTAAATTCACACTACAAATAACTCCTAACCACAATCTCAGTGGTTGGACCATCTTTGACATCGAAAAAGAGATAGAGGTCCAGCTGTCCCTGATACTGGTGCAGTTTACTGTCATGAACTTTAAAACTTCGTAATTAATTCCACAAAAATCCAATCTAGGAAAACTATACCAATTTTTTAAAGCTACAGAGGTTAACTAGAGGAGACAAATAAGTCCAAATCAGTTTAGGAGCTCTTGGACCTCGAAAGCCAATGGAACAGTAACGAAGGTCGGAAAACTTCCCTAATGCTGATACAGAACTTCAGCAAGTCGTTTCTCTCTCTACAGTCCTCCAATTGAGGTGCTCCCAGTTGGTATAGATCACTGTGAATATCTAGTTTATGCTCATAAAATTTCATGACAATTGGACACCATTTGGTCTATGAATGACATGAATTCATTTTCGGATTTATTGCACAATACCATGACCAAACCATTAAAATTTCCAAATTTCAACAATTTGCCAAATATTCCCTAGACCTCCAAATATTACCCACTTTAGCTTCTCAAGAAGCCCTCAACAAACTCTAGAGGTATGCCAAATTTCATATCAAGAAGAGCTCATCTAGTCATACTTTGACGGAGCTCACAAAATTGGCAGTTTTGGCACCCAAAATGGTTCAAAGTGGGTCCAAATGGCCTCCCACATGTGCTAGCATCTCGTGGGCAAGTTTGAAAGTATAAACATAGCATATATGAATAGCCCAAATGATCCAAGTCATCATACATTTCAAAATCACTATGCTACGGAACAAAATGCACTATCACAATAAACCACAAAAGGGCCAAATTCTACATTCTCATTACTTTGGCTCTTTACACAGTTCATACATCACTTATACATATGTTTACATGTGCTCACATATTTTCAACTCAAAAATGATAGGTGCATATTCATTCTGGTTCCTTTTTATAACAAAAGAACTAGAAGAACTACATATTTCTCTAAGCATTCCCAATTAGACTCCCTGGTGTGCACTTGATTCTCCTTGAGCTCCACCTAAGATATTAGGATGGGAGAGGGAAGGGGGTGAGATTTAGGGAATCTCAATAGCTCATACTCATTCAAGAAACAATCAAGATATATAAACCAGTCAAAGCATGCAAACAAGTCACAATGACACAACATATGTGTTTCATGCCATGAATATTATATCAATGCCAAGAATAGGCTCTAGGGACTTTCGGTCTAGCCTCACCCGAGCTTTGGGACTTTTGGATTGGCCTCACCCTTGGTTTAGAGACTTTTGGCTCCACCTCACCCTTCTCAAAGGACTTTCGGCACCACCTTACCCGAGCAATTTTCATAATTCATATCATAAACATATTGGTACCAATGCATCAAGGCAACATCAATGGCATATCTCATCATACAAGCACATACACAAGCATACAATGACTATTACACATCTAAGAATGCAACAAGAAAGAGTAGAGAGCTACCTTATCGGCTAACACAAGCCTTCCCTTTCAATTTCTCTTTTCCCTTCTTGATTTCACACTCACAACTAGATGGAGTTGCTTCCTTTGAGCCTAAGCACAACAAAGAGCATGGGATTATTCTCTGATAACTCAAATAAGTACTCACAAAGCTAAAGGGACTCTTCATCGAAGCAAACCCTTACTACTCATGTAAGAAACTAGGGATTCTCTCTCTAGAATTCCACTCACTTTCCTTCCTCTCTCAAGCTCTCAAAAAGGAAAGCAAAGAAAAAGCAATGAAGCTACATGAGCTCTACCCTTCCTCAAGAGTGGTTTTCCACTTTCTCTCTTCTGAACTAAACCCAAATCAACTACTAAAACCATAGAAAGAGAGGGCAAAGAGAGAAGAATAACATGCTAGGGAGAAAAGCTATGGAAATCTCAAGATTGCTTACCTCTTTGCTTGTTCTCCTTCCTTCTCTAGGTCTCTCTCTCTCTCCACAGCCCTTTTCTCTCTCTTAGTCAAAGCTTAGGTCGGTTTACAGAGAAAGGAAGAGTTTGGAAGTTTTAAAAAAGACAAAATCTCTCTTTTCACGCTTTTTCGGACTAACCCTCACTATAGCGAGCCATAACCCTCGCTACGGCGAGCTCGTATCAGTCCCAGACCTCTGCCTTCGCTATAGCGTATGCTACGGCGAGCTACTCCCTGGTTTTTGTATGGGATGCCCGCACTCGCTATAACTAGAAGCATTTTTGCTATAGCGAGAAGGCACTCTCGCTATAGCTAGGCTATAGCGAATAGGTACATTCGCTATAGCTAGACTATAGCTAGTAGACTTAGAAAATTTTCAGCCTTCGAAAAGTTTTAACTTTTCTTTTCTTTCCCTTTTCTTTTCTCTTTTCTTTTCTTTTCTTTTTCCCAGTTGTTACATAGGGGGAGGAATTTTTAACCAAAAGCAAGTAAGAAACCTAAGTTTTAGACTATGGGGACCTAGAAAATGTAAAGAAACTTGAAGAAAAACAAGTAAAATTCAAGATAGGAAAGTTAGGGATTCTTGAATATATCCTAAAATTTGATTTTATCTAAGGATATCCTAGCTTATGTGATTGTTTCTTTGAGTTTCTAAGACCCCTAAAAAGACTCTAAAGTGCCTCTTCCATCAAGGAAAAATTACAAACTCTATGGGCTCTAAATCCTAGCTATGTCTCATCCAAGCATAGATGGAAGGGCTAAGGAGTGTTTTAATTTCTTTTAAGCTTGGTTTAGGACTATATGTGATGGAAAAAGATAAGAGGAAGCCATGGGAAAATTTAGAAGCTATAAATTGAGAGTTAGAGGCATAGGTTCCATATTGTGAGTTAAGAAAGGAACTTGTACCTAGGCACTTGGGAAGAAAATTATGATGGCTCAGAGGAGTCTAAATGAAGTCAAGAGACCTAGATATAAGAAGAAAATGGAGCCAAGATCTTGAATTGGGGTAGTTGCTTCATTAAGCCTTTTATGGAACCATTATGCAACCATGGAACCAAGTGTGCTTCTTTCATGTGTGAGTGATGGTTTCCAGAATGTAATTGGATCCTATTTGTTGTGTCTAGGCCAAAGAAATTAAACTCCATCTATTTGCAAGTGTATGACCTTGAGGGGAGGAGATTAGCCAAGGAAAAAGACTTGTATTTTGCACCAAAGTAGCTCTTCACTCTTTCTTGTATGCATTCTTGGCTATATGAATGTCATTGAATACTTGTGTGTGTATTTGTATTATGAGATATGCCATTTGATGTGTTTTGTTGCATTGATACCAATATGCTTCTTGAATTATGTTTTGGTTGTGAAATTTGCTTTTATGGATGAGGTTGTGCCAAAAGTCCCTTAAAATGGGTAAGGTGAAGCCAAAAGTCCCTTGAAATGGTGAGACAAGGCCAAAAGTCTCAAGAATGAGTGAGGCTAAGTCAAAAGTCTCTAAACCAAGGGTGAGGCTAATCCAAAAGCCCCAAAAATGGGGTGAGGCTAGATAAAAAGTCCCTAGGATTTGTTCTTAGCTTTGACATGGAAATTATGGATTGAAAGATTCGTGTTTATGTTAGATGCATGCTTGTGTTCTTTGACATATTTATATGCCTTGGTTACTTACTTGAATGGGTGTTTGAGCTATTGAGATTCTTTGAATCTCACCCTCTTCCCTCTTCCATCTTATTATGTCTAGGTGGAGTTCAAGAAGCTAAAAATAGGAGCCAAGAAGCATGAATGTCTATTCTTCGGCACTAGTGTAGTTTTTAATGTATTTAAATGTCAACATTTGTATTCATATATTATTTTTTAGATGTAAGCTCTTGGGCAAATGTAAATGCATATAAATATAGTGTATGAACCAAAGTTGGAAGCAAATGAGTGAGAAATTATGTTTTGGCCACTTGGAAGCCCATTCTTGAATGTATATTTTTGCATATGAAAGAGTGATTTTAAGATGTATGTTAGTTTAGACCATTTAGGAAGCTTATATATGCTATGTTTATGCTTCAAAACGTGCGCAAAGTGTTGTGGAATGTTTAGGAAGCCATTTAGAACCAAATTGACCCCATTATGGCATCAAAATTGCCATAATCTTGAGCTATGTCAAAGTATAACCTAATGAGTTATTTTTTGCATGAAATTTGGCATGTATATAGATCTCATCTAGAGATTTTGATAGAGCCAAAGAGCACCTAATTTGGAGCTCTAGAGAATTTATTATGATTTTTCAAAGTTGGATAAAATGTGCATAATTGACAAATGCATTGTTCATATGATCAGCTTTGGTTCTAGGGGTCCTTGTGGCCTAAATGAAATCTAATGGCTGTGAAATTTTACAATCATAAAGTAGAAATGATAAGCTTTTTGTATCACTTAAGAGAACCTCATTTGGATTTATATTAAGAGAGAAATAAATTTTTGAAATTCCAGATTAGTATTAGGGATGCAGCCAGACCTCTATTACTATTCCATCCATTTTTAGAGGCTAAACACTTCTATTTTGGTCTAAAGTTATTTGTAGCCTCTAGTTAACATCCATATATTTCTAGAATGGTATGGTTTGTTAAGTTTTTATTTTTCTAGAATTAGTTATGAATTTTTAAAATTTCTATTAGTAACTTGTGATAGCAAACCTGGGCTGTCGAACCTTTAGTGCTATTCTATTATCAATCATGGTCCAGCTGATGTTTTCATAGCCTATAATGATTTTTAACCTATATTTGACATTCATGGATTTTCATAAAGTTATCATTTGCTTGATTTTAATTTTTTTAGAATGAATTATGATTTTCCAAAGTTAATGACAGAAATCTGGAATTTGAACTCGAGGCAAACTCCCTTTTTTCTGGTGTATGGCTTCTTACCCGAAATTAGTGAGATGTTTTATAATTTTTATGACTTGTATAGATGCATTATAAGTCGAGGATGATATGGATGGGTTCATATGGGCCACGTGGCATGAAACAAAAATTTCAGGCCTTATGTAACACAAATGTATTACATCAAATATATTGTTTTCTTGCTACAATGAATGAAGCTACATACTAGAACACCTTGGGAGAGTAATGGGAAGCCTAAAGATGGTTAGGTATTACAATAACTCTTAACCATCATTAACTTTGGCTAAGGATCAATGTCGACTATGCACTAAGTTGTCTTCATTAAAGAAGCCTACAATTAGTACTTCTTCTCACAATTTCCCCAAGATAGATTTATAGGTTAGCTTTCTAATAAAATGCATTTCTATAAAAATTCCTTTAGGCCTTTTATCAAACATTCATCTTACTATTAATAAGTAATTACACTATAATTGTTATCAACAATCTAATTAGCCAATGATGGTTTAATTACTTTGCTAATATTCCTAATCAATTATTATTAATGTTCTTCATTAAAATGATCATCCCAAGCTATTCTTTGGAGAGCTGGGAGTCCAACAACAACTTGAATTGCGATAATTATATTTGATCAAGATATAGAAACATAATGTAATTACTAACAATTAACAACAATAAATCACCACAAAATTGAAATATGTAGAAAATTAGGCCAACATATATTTTGATATTAATATTAAAAAATAGGCAAACACAAAACAAAATAAAGTAAAACTAAATTCAGAGATAGAATTGATTAAGTAGATAATTACATAAAAGATTGAGCATAGTAATAAACTAATCTTGAGAAAAATGAAGATAAACTCTACTTTTCTTCAAGTATCGACACAATCTTGAAGATAACACTAAAATGCTATCTAAAAACTAGCCTAAAGAAACTAAAAAAAATGGTAAAACAATTTCCAATTTTGTTTTTAAGAGCCAATTTTTTAATTTATAAAAATTGGCCAACCTAAAGTTACGATAGCAGGATTGGCAACTTGTTGTAGTGAGAAGTTGTAACATTTTGATATATGGAGCTAATTAGAAATTAAGAAGAAAGGGAGTTAAATTAAAATAATTAAGGGATTTAAATTAAATGTTTGAGAGAAAGACAATTGAATTAAAATATGAAATTAGGTATGATATAATTCTATACATTAAAAGAGATGAATTAAGTAAGAGATTAGCACTTACTATAAGATTAAACACTTTGGGAATTGATGACCAACCAAATAAACTCTTGACCTATTAAATTAATAAATTATTATACCATAATTGTCCCACCCTCTTTCATTTCACCAAGTTTTATTTCTATGCAGTGAAAGAAGAGTGTAAATGAGAGAAAATGTTCAACCATGGAGTTGTGGGTTAAAGCTCACACAAGGAGGGGGAATTGAGAGAATTTGTCAAGGTGAGCTTCACAAAAATTCATCTTCAGTTTGTGCTATTCCCTTGGATGGTTTTAGCTTCTAATTTAATGGTAATTTTAGGAGAAAGAAGGTTGAGTGAAGGGGAGATATCTTCATGCAAATGGAAGGAGCTGAAGAAAGGATGTTTTGTAAAGTAAGTAATAGATAATTTGAGTTAAAATTGAAGGGTTTCCAAATCTGATTTTGTCTTTGGTATATGCCAGAATTTCTGATCATAGCTTAAAAAAAAATAGAGTATTACTTCATGGTTCAATTGAGGTTTAAAGGAAAAAGAAAAATAGAATTTTTCATCAAGCTATAGCTTTCTAATTACATGTTGATAATGCTATATGAAGGGTATTTGTGTTGTTGTACTAGGCCGAACTTTGAAAGATGTAAGAAGAGGGAATTTTTTTTAATTATAGTTGACTTTAATTTACTAATTGTTAGCTAAGGATGAGGTAATGAACTTTTGTAAATTTGAACTAAAAGCGAATTATAGAGACTCGGAACTAACTTGTTATATGAGAATTTAAGAAATGGTGTAAGGGTGTAGTGTTTGCTTAAAATATTCAATATTCATTATTAAATATGATAAATTAGTACTAATTGGATGGCTATTCTATTTTTGACCATTGTTAAGTAAGAGCAAATTGAAGAAGAATTTGATTAGGGAGTGATGAAATTTGAAATAGTTGGAAAAATACAATCATAGGTAAGAATATACCTTTATAGCTTCTTATTTAGTAAAATAGTAATTTAAAACTTAGTCATTGATTTGGTTATTTTGGTGGTTGTACGTATGTCAAAGTAAGGAATATCAATGGCAAGAACTAGAGTTTTGCCTTACTAGAGAGTGGACAAAGAGCACTTGGGTTGCTATCTAGGTAATTGATTACCTTTCTAAATATATTTCCTCTGAACTATTATGTGAAATGTTTATTTATGAGTTTCCTTGTTATTTGATTGCCCATGAGGCTTATATGAGATAAATTGGTGAGAAAGCTTTGTCTTACCATACCATTCTTTCAATGGAAGGTTATATTTAGGGAGAAGGTCATTCTGCTCAACTCGATGATGATGTATATGCCAGAAATCAGTGAGAAGGCTATGCTTCATGCACCATTTATATGATAGAAGAATTAGGTTAGTGAGAAGGCCATGCCTCACTACACATATGAGAAATATATGATAAACATGATTGAGATGAGTTCTATAATAATATATAATGTATGACGTTATTATGTGGCCCTTGTATATAATCAAATATGCCATATATATGTTGAATATGTTTCCTTGCATGCCATAATAGTTCTTTGTGCTTTGTTACTTTGAAATATGTTTTGGAAAGGTAAGGCAATTACTGGGAGTGTTTCTCACCCCTTCAAGGAACCTTTTTTACATCTTTTAAGGGGGGATTTCTAATAGAGAGTCTAAGAAGTAGCCCAGAGCTTAAGTAGGGTTGCAAGGGGAAGTGCAAGAGGTTGTACATGATCTTTTAATTTGTAGATATAATTTTTGGTGATGTATATAAATGTTCCACATGTTTTATTTTTGAGTCATAATGGCTATTTTGGGATGTAAGCATATATATGGAGGAGTTATGGATACATAACATAATTTTCCTTATGTAAGCTATGACTTTGTAAAATATTCAAAATTGGAAGTATGATAACCTCATTTTGATGGTGGAATCCTTATTTTAATGGTCATTTATGAAATAAAAAGTTAGTTTTGCATTTAGGTATATATGAGTTGAAATGTGCACATTTAAGGACTTAGCGGTTGTTATGTGTCCCATACATGTCTTATGTAACATCTCAAAATTAATTATAAGCAATTATGAGGAATTAAGGAATTATCATAAGAAAATCAGGACAAATTATAGAGAATAGGAGTTTTAAGGAAAATGATTATTTTGAGGCATTTTGAAGCAAATAATTGTTGTTTGGCAATTTTGGTGGAAAATAAAATATTATTGTGGATTTGAATTTAATTGGATTAGGAATTTAATTTAACATAATGATTAATTTAAATATGTCAAGGATAAATTATAGAAGCTTAATTTTAATTTTGTGGAAACCTAACATAATGGTTTTTGTTTGGCTTTGGCCTAACACTTAGAGAAATCTGACTACTTGGATATAGGGCCCATTAGACTAGCCCATTTTCTTTAAAACCTTAAGAAACTTATTTGCCATTTACTTTGGTGCTAAAATATACATGTTTTGCAGAAGCAAAGAGCATTTTCACATCTTGAGAGGAAGCCGAGAATTTACAACATCTTGCCACTAATTTGCTCTCCTAGAAGGAGATTTAGCCCAAGTAAACTATATAAAACATTACCTTCTCATCCTCTTCTTCATTTTAGTCTAATTGGTTCTTCATTTGGAGAATTTTCACCTTCTTCCCAAATTTAAAAATAGTTGTTTTTGTGGGTTCTTAAATGATTTTTGGAGTTTGAGGCTAGAGGGATTATTGGAAAGTATTTTCATTTCATTTTGATGTGCTTTATGCTAGAAATTGGCCCCAATGACTAACTTATATATTAAATTCTATTGATGTATAAAAATACCAAGAATTTGGAGTGGGGCATTGTGATTTCTAGTGTTGGAAGGCTCAAGTCTGAATTTGGAATTCATTGGAGACTAAGTGAGTGATTCTTAAGTAGTTTTTAATGTTAGGAATGAATGAGTAGCTAGTTCTTGTAACAAATGATGACTATAATTTGGTTTCAGTAATCTAGAACTTCAAGAATGTTGGAAATTAGTCTTGGCTTCTAAGACATTAACGCAACTAAGTGAGGTAACTAGTGGTTTATTTTAATTCCGTGTATATCTCCATTTTAACCTCATATTTATTGCACATAAATGTTTTCAATGCTAAATAATTGGTTAGCTACTTGAATATGTTGGACTATGATTGTGTCCTTGGTGTAGCTGTGGTGTAACATCCAATTTTCTGAAAACGAGAGAAAACTTGAGAAATGTAACATAGAGTTTCTCCGTTAATGAATGAAACTCACTGGATATAAAAGGAATTCCCTTGAAATGTAGTTTGTAACAACCGGGAAAAAAGAAAAAAAAGAAAGTTGAAAATTTCTAAGTCTACTAGCTATAGCGAGAAATAGCCTAGTTATAGCGAATGTACCTATTCGCTATAGCAAGAAAGGGTCTAGCTATAACGAGAGTGCCTTTTCACTATAGCAAAAATACTTTTAGCTATAGCGAGTGTGGGCATCCCATACAAAAACTAGGGAGTTGCTCGCCGTAGCGTGCGCCATAGCGAAAACAAGGGTCTGGGATTGATACGTACTCGCCGTAGTGAGGATTATTCTTCACTATAGCGAGGGTTAGTCCAGAAAAGCGTGAAAAAAAGAATTTGACTTCTTAAAGCATCCAATTCATTCTTTTCCTTTAAACCGACCTAAGCTTCGTCCAAGCATAGAAAAAAGGCTTGAGAGAGAGAGGGAAACTAGGAGAAACTAAGAAAGAAGGAAAGGAAGCTAAGGAAGAAAGGTAAGAACCTTTAAAGCTCTTCAGGCTTCTTCTTCTTGATTCTATTCTTCTCCTTCTAAGGTTTCTTTCCATGGGTTGTTGAGTAAGAAAGCTCTATTCTTGTCAAGAATGAGCAAGAAACTCATGTATCTTCACTTCTTCTTCTTTGCTTTCCTTTCTTGAGAGCTTGAGAGAGGAAGGAGAGTTATTGGAAGTTTAGAGAGAGAGACCCCTAGTGTCTTATACTTTGTAAGGTTTGCTTTGAAGAAATCCCTAGCTTTGTGAATAATTATTGATGAGAGAGTAATTCCATGCTCTTTGTTGTGTCTAGGCTCAAAAAAAGCAACTCCATTTAGTTGTGATTGTGAAATCAAGAAGGGAGAAGAGAAATTGAAAGGGAAGGCTTGTGTTAGCTGATAAGGTAGCTCTCCACTCTTTCTTGTTGCATTCTTGGATGTATATAGTCATTGTATGCTTGTGTAAGTGCTTGTTGTATGAGACATGCCATATGTTATTGCCTTGATGCATTGGTACCAATATGCTTGTGTTTTGAGATGTGAAAATTGCTCAGGTGAAGTAGTGCTGAAAGTCCCTTGAGACGGGTGAGGTGGGGCCAAAAGCCCTTAAACCAAGGGTGAGGCCAATCCAAAAGTCCTAAAACTCGGGTGAGGCTAGACTAAAAGTCCCTAGAGCTTATTCTTGGCATTGATAAGAAACCATGGCATGAAAAGCATGTGTTGTGTAATTGTGAATGGTTTGCATGCTTTGACTTGTTTATATGCCTTGATTACTTCCTTAAATGAGTATGAGCTATTGAGATTCCCTGAATCTCACTCCCTTCCCTCTTCCATCTTAACATGTTAGGTGAAGTTCAAGGAGAACTAAGTGCACACTAAGGAGCCAATTGAGCATGCTTAGTTCTCTTAATGTAAAGAGGTGCCAAAATAAGTATACACCTACTATTTTTGAGATATAAATATTTGAACAAGTGTAGAAATATGTATAAATGATGTATGAACTATGTAGAGAGCCAAACCAATGGACATGTGGAATTTGGCCATTTTGTGGCTTATACGTAATAGTGTATTTTAGCCTATAGCATAGTGAATTTGAAATGTATGATGATTTGGATCACTTGGGCATTTCATATATACTATGTTTATGCTTCAAAACTTGCCCAAGAGGTGCTAGAACATGTGGGAGGCCATTTGGACCCACTTTGAACCATTTTGGGTGCCAAAACTACCAAATTTGTAAGCTCCATCAAAGTATGACCAAATGAGCTCTTCTTGACTTGAAATTTGGCATGCCTCTAGAGTCTATTGAGAGCTTCTCGGGAAGCTAAAGTGAGTAATATTTGGAGTTCTAAGGAATATTTGGTGAATTGTTGAATTGGAGAATTTTTTGGTTTTGGTTATTGTACTGTGCAACTAGGTCCAAAAATAAATCTATGTCATTCATGGACCAAACGGTGTCCGATTGTCATGAAATTTTGTGGGGATAAACTAGATATCCATAGTGACCTATACCAACTAGAAGCACCTCAATCAGAGGTCTGTAGAGGGAGAATGAACTTTCTGAATTTCTATGTTAGTATCAGGGAAGTCATCCGACCTTCGTTACTGTTCCATCAGTTTTGAGGCCCAAGGGCCACTGAAATGATCTAAAATTATTTTTCCATTTATTTAACATTTGTAGCTTTCAAATTGGTATATTTTGCCTAAATTATATTTTTTTGGAATTAGTTATGGATTTTCGAAGTTCATGATAGCAAGTTGCACCAGTACCAGGGATAGTCGGACGTCTATCTCTTTTTTGATGTTAAACATGGTCCAAATACTGAGATTGGGGTTAGAAATTATTTTTATGTAATGTTAACACTTAGAGCTTTCTAGAGAGCTATATTTTTCTTGATTCTCATTTTTCTACAATTAGTTATGATTTCCCAAAATTAGAGCCAAAAATCTGACTTTTGAGCTCATTTGAGAAATTAAATTTTCTCAGTTTTTGGCTTCATATTCGTGGTTTATGAGTTGTTTGATGATATGTACAAGTTGTATAAATGGATTTTGAGTGGATTATGTGATTGATGGGTTCATGGGATCTATGGGGCAAAATATAAGCGTTTAAACCCCGTTTTATAGCATGAAAATGCCATGGTTTATACTTGTTCTTTGGAAATTATATGGAATCAAGCCTTGAGGGAGATTAGTTGGAGTTAAGTCATTATGGTATTACATTTTTGGTATCAAAGCAAAGGTTCAAGCACTTTTACTCGGTGTTGGGCTCTTGAATGATGTGAATTGCTTGTGTTTGGTGTGAATTACCATGGAAGTGGTAACATCCATATGCATATGTGCTTGTGCTATGTTTGTGAACTAAGGATTGCTACTTCTTTTGTAGACATGGTTGAGACTAGATGGGGTAGGGGTAGAGGCAGGCCTTCCAGGGCTTAGAGAGCTCAGCCAGAGGTTCTTGTTAGGCCTGAAGATCCTCTACGGATCATCATGGAGAGGCTTGACAGATATAAAGCCATGATGGGCCAGCACCAGGAGATGCTAGAACAGCAGAGGTACATTGCCCAGCAACAACATGATATGATCATGCACCTGCAAGATACCCTGGCCAGGTAAGAAGAAGCCAGGAGAGAAGCCCCTATACCTCAGCCATCCACATCTGGCGTTCCACCTACACCTCCCCAAGAGCCTGTTATTGCTCAGACCCAGACGCCTATCTAGAAACTGTTAAAGTAGTTTAGGCAAAACAGTCCACCCTTGTTTGATGGGAAGTTGGATGCGGATAAGGCAGAGGCTTGGGTTATGGAGCTAAAGAAGATATTCTCAGTGATGGATTGTACCACCGAATAGAAAGCTCAGCTAGCCACTTTCATGCTACAAAAGGAAGCTGATAGATGGTGGCGTAGCACGAAACCTTTGATGGAGACCAAGAACATACAGATAACTTGGGAAAGCTTCTTGGTCGAGTTTTACAAGAAATATTTCCCTAGTTTTGTGAGGAAGAAGAAAGAGATGGAATTTATGGGCTTGAGACAGACGGATGAGATGACTGTAGACCAATATGTGGCCAAGTTCATTGAGCTGTCTCGGTATTCCTCTTCCTCCAGAGGTATGATGATGAACCCTGGAGATGTGAGTAGTTTGAGACTGGGTTGAAGCCTCTGATTAGCGATAGAGTTACCCCACAGCGGATCAGGAAGTTCAATACCCTTGTGGAGGTCAGCAGGGTGATTGAGACTAACCTGTGAGAGGTCTATTGCGCAACCCTCAAAATAAAACTAGGTTGGTAAAATATGCAGTTAATGGCACAACCTAGGTCATCTCCCTTGGAATTGGAGTTCAATGCTTAATTGAGTTTTCTAAATGTTAAAAGACTCTAAAAATTTCTAAACTAAATTAAACAAACCTAAAACTAAATTGAATCAAAATTCCTAATTGCTACCTAATTATATGAATTACAAGTGAAAGATGGTCTTGTGACTAGCTTTGGAATCATCTCTTGGTATCCACTATCCTTATCTTAATTCAATTGTAATTAATTCTGGCCTAAGAGTCCCTAATTGTGTTCATGGCAATTGTATCTTGAGTTACCACGCAAGATTTAAGAGATTAACAATCCAATGTTGAATTGAAACCTTAACTCCGCATTAAATTACTAATTCTTGTTTTTAAGATCTTGAACAATCAATTTGATTAATTAACTAATTAATTAGCCTCTGAATCATCATCCTAAAATGTTTAATTAACCAACTAAATACTAAGGAATTCTTGAATTTAACTTTCAAGCACATAATTTCATTCATGTATTGTATCGAACACCTTCGAGGCACACATGGGAAATTAGAGAATAATGAAAAATTCAGAACTTGATTCAATCAATCAATCAAACAAAAAGTTCCCTAATTAGTGTCTAACTAGCCACCAATTACAATTACACAAACTCCCTATCAAATACAACTTAACCAAGATAATATATGAAAGAGAAAAAGTGTAGGAAAATAGGAATTCTTAGCCAAAATTCTAGGTTCATCCATGGATTCAAGCTTCTCCAAGAGCTTCCTCCTAGCTAGCCTCAAGATGGATTAGAGTTTCATTGTATGATGGATGGATGGAAGATGGAATGGAGGAGATGGCGTGGTGGATGCGGAATGGACGAAGGGCGAAGGATGGATGAATGCGGCATGAATGAATGAATGAATAAATCTCTGGAATGTGGTGTATGGGCGAATATATGGACAAGGGTTTTCGAAAATATAGAGGCGTGAATGAATCTGAATGTGCGAATCCCTTCCTCATTAAAAGTCACGTGCCCAGCCTTTTCATTCCTTCATTGCCCGTAGCTACATGGATGTGTGTATGAGAGTGGGCCCCATTATGAATATAATAATCCACGTTGCTTCCTTTAAACTCCACGTGCTCAGCTGCTGTTCACTTTGTTTTCACGTTATTCCCTTTTCTCCCATGCAGCTCCTACTCTCCCTTGTCTCCTCTACTCATGTTCAGACCAAAGAGAAAAACTCTTTAAGTAGCATTCATTCTTTCCAGCTTTCTTTGCCAGTTCAACGTCCTCCCTTCAGCTGCTACACATTCTTCCAGTGCTCAACGCTTCCCAGCACTCTCCCAGCAGCCTCCAGCGTCTTTTACGTGTTTTGTGTTTCTTCTGCTCATGCTCTGCTCAGCTACTGGTCTAGTGTGTTTATTCTGCTCAAAAGCTTCTTCTCTATGTCAGCAACGTTTCTTCGTTTCAGCTCCTTCATTCCACGTAAATTTCATAGCTTCTCTTCTTCCAAATACCCATGCAGCTCAATCTTCTCGTTCAGCTCGCTTTTCTCGAGCTAAAGACGTAGCTTCTTCTTTTTGTATAGCTTCTCCCTCATTCATTCTGTAGCTTCCCCACGTTGTGTCCTACGTTGTTCTTCCATGCAACTTAAGCTCTTTTCTGGCATCTTTTTCTCCTTCACCACGTGCTACAGCTGGTGCTACCTTCTCCTTCCATTTGCTCGAGGCTTCTTCCACATCTTGCTCTGTTCTTCGTGCTCCATCCAGTCCACGTACTGCTCTTTGTGTTTTTCAAACAGAGGCTGCCTTCTTCGTTTGTTCTTTGCTCATGTGGAATGAGTTGCCACTGTGCATGTATGTTACGTGGAATATGAGACGTGGAAGTGTGCTTGTGAAGTTGCTTTACTGTTCTACATGTAGGTGAGCTAGATGTGTGGTTTGTGTGTGTGTCAACATGCAAATGCAAGGAACTCGTGGCTTCTTTTCATGCTCAAAAATCATGTTGCTTGTCTTAAAATCTGCACATGCTTCTTCATTCCCACGTTATCTTCACTCTTCCCATAGATCTTCTTATAAATTTTCCTCTCAACTTGTACACATGAAGCTTTCATTTCTCTGTCAATTCAATTTCAATTCAAGCTCCAATTTTTCATTGAAAATCTACACAAAAAAAGAATGAAGAGGATGAAGTAGAAATATTCATAAAATTCATTTAAAAAGATTTATGCATTAAAATTCCACAATTTTGCAAATAAATTCCTAAAATATAGAAATGGCTTCTAAAAAAATTTTTATCTAATTAAAGTCTTAAAACCATATTTTATTATTAAAATGCCTATGTTTAGGAGAATAGAATAGATAGAAATATATGTTTATCAACCTGCAAGCTATCATGCCTGCTGCGGCTATAGCTAGTCAGAAGGGGGTTTCAGAATTGAAAAGACCGAGACCAAAAGAGGGTTCTAATGTGACACCCAGTGCCAAAAAGAGAGGCAAGGGGCCATGGAACCGAAAGCCACTGTGAGGCAAGCCGATACTGCCTCATCGGAGCTAGTCATCCTTCCAGCAGTCTCCGGTGACATGTTTTAAGTGTGGGAAGTTGAGGCATATTGCTAGACACTGTCTTCAAATGGACACAGTGCCACCTCCTAGGCCGCAGACCCAGGGCCGAGTGTTTGCACTCACTCAGCAGGAAGCCAGTGCGTCCCCCAGTTTAATTCGAGGTACGCTGATAGTGAATGGCCTGCATGTAGTTGCTATATTTAATTCGGGTGCTAGTCACTCATTTATATCCTATGATTGTGTGAGGCAATTGGGTCTGGCTATTAGCATCTTGCCATTTGACTTGTCTGTCACTACACCCACTGGAGGCCACATGGTTACTTCCTATACTTTCTTAAATGTCACTGTTCAGTTCAATCATTGCCATACCACTATTGATTTGATCTGTATGCCCTTCCATGATATTGATTTGATTGTTGGTATGAACTGGTTAGCTTTGAATAATACAATACTTGATTGTGAACACTGAACCATTTCTTTACCTGCTTGTGGGACCATACCTAGGGTAGGAGCTGAGTTATCCTTTGTGACTACTGTCCAGGCTGAGAGGCATTTAGAATGTGGATGTCAAGGATTTTTAGTCTTTTTCTTTATTCTGGCTGAAGTAGAGGAAGGGATAAAGGAGATCCCAGTTGCCAGGGAATTCTCGGAGGTTTTCCCTAAAGAGTTTGACTTTAGTGGTCTACCCCTGAGAGAGAACTAGAGTTTCCCTATAGACATAGTGCTTGGGGCTGGACCGGTATCCAAGGCTCCTTACAGGATGGTTCCCGCCTAGCTCGCTGAGTTGAAAAAGCAGATAGAGGAATTGTTAGGGAAAGAGTTTATCTGCCCTAGTGTTACACCTTGGGGAGCTTTAGTGTTATTTGTGAAAAAGAAAAATGGTAGCTTGCGGTTGTGTATCGATTACAGAGAATTGAATAAAGTTACCATCAAGAATAAATATTCTCTCCCTAGAATTGATGATTTGTTAGATCAGTTAGCTAGGGCATCTATATTTTTCAAGATAGATCTTAGATCTGGGTACCACTAGTTGAGAGTGAGAACTGAAGACGTCTCCAAGATGGCCTTCAGAACGAGATATGGGCATTATGAGTTCCTTGTGATGCCATTCGGGTTAACGAATGTGCCTGCTATGTTCATGGATTATATGAACAGGGTATTCAGATCATATCTAGATCAGTTTATGGTGGTCTTCATTGATGATATCCTGTGTATTCCAGATCCTTTGAGGAGCATGAGAGGCATTTAAGATTAGTCCTATAGGCCTTGAGAGAGAAAAGGTTGTATGCCAAACTTAGTAAATGTGAGTTTTGGCTGACTAAGGTGAGATTCTTAGGTCATGTGATCTCACGAGACGGGGTCGCAATTAATCCACATAAAGTTGAGGCTGTGTTACAATGGGATAGACCTAGAACGATCACCGAGGTTAGGAGTTTCCTAGGTTTGGTAGGGTATTATAGACGATTTATTTAGAGCTTTTCTCAAATGGCCTTACTACTAATGAGGCTAACTAGGAAAGAGACACCATTCGTGTGGGATGATAGATGTGAAAGGAGTTTCTAAGAGTTGAAACTTCGTTTGACCACTGCCCCTGTACTGATTATCTCTGACCTTAGTGAATCATTTGTGGTTTATTATGATGCCTTGAGCAAAGGATTAGGATGTGTGTTGATGTAGCAAGGTAGAGTAGTGGCATATACCTCTAGGCAGTTGAGGCCTCATGAGGAGAATTATCCCACGCATGATCTGGAGTTAGCCGCCGTAGTGTTTGCTCTTAAGGTTTGGAGGCATTATCTGTTTAGTGCTACCATAGAGATTTATAGTGACCACAAGAGGCTGAAATATCTATTTGACCAGAAAGAACTCAATATGAGATAGAGGAGATGGATGGAGTTTTTGAAAGACTATGATTATGTGTTGAAATATCCTCTGGGCAAGGCCAATGTGGTGGCGGATGCCCTGAGTAGGAAATCCATCCATGCAGCCCATATGATGATTAGGGAGCAAGAGCTCCTAGAGAAGTTCAGAAACTTGAACCTCTCTTATCAGGTGGTATCGGGTAAATTGTATCTGAGTGAAACCCGAATTGAGAATGTATTGAGAACCCAAATCTTAGATGTCTAGAGAGAGGATGAGTTCTTGAGACGGATCAGGAATGAGATCTCCCAAGGTAAGACCTCAGATTTCAAGATGTCTGAGGATGGTATGATAGCATACCGAGATAGAATCTGTGTGCCTAGTCGAAATGAGTTGAGAGAAAGCATTTTAGTAGAGGCACATAAGAGTAAGTATACTATCCACCCAGGTGCCACCAAGATGTATCAGGATTTAAGATAGATTTTCTGGTGGCCGGGGATGAAGAATGATGTGACGGACTATGTGGCTAGATGCCTAGTGTGTCAGAGGGTAAAAATAGAATATCAAAGACCGGCTGGGTTATTGCAACCTCTAGATATCCCTAAGTGGAAGTGGGATAGTATAGCCATGGACTTTGTTATGGGATTACCCAGGACATCCTCTGGACACGATGCTATTTGGGTAGTTATGGATAGACTCACGAAGTCCACACACTTTTTAGCTATCAGGGATACTCATACATTGGATAAATTAGCCCAGTTGTATATCAGAGAGATAGTGCGACTTCATGGAGTACCCAGTAGCATAGTTTCGGATAGAGACCCCAGGTTCACATCAAACTTTTGGAGGTCATTGCAGCATGCCTTAGGGACCAAGTTGTGATTTAGTATTGCATATCACCCCCAAATAGATAGTTAGATTGAGAGGACCATCCAGACCTTAGAAGACATGTTAAGGGCATGTGTGTTAGAAATAAGGGGTAACTGGGATGTGTATTTACCACTAGTAGAGTTTATTTATAATAACAGTTACCATTCCAGTATTCAGATAGCCCCTTATGAGGCTTTGTATGGGAGAAAATGCAGATCCCCTCTATGTTGGGTAGAGCTAGGTGAGAAGAGTATGATAGGACCTGAGATTGTAGACCAGACTACCCGATAGATAGAATTGATCAGAAAGAGACTCCTCACAGCCTAAAGTAGGCAGAAAAGCTATGCCTTTAAGAGAATAAGGCCGTTAGAGTTTGAGATTAAAGACCACGTGTTCATTCGAGTGTCTTCGGTGACAGGAGTGGGTCGGTCAATGAGGGTAAGGAAGCTAGTCCTAGGTATATTGGTCTATTTGAAATCCTTGAGAAAATTGGACCCGTGGCTTACTGGATAGCCTTACCTCCTAACCTAGCCCAAATCCACAGTGTTTTTCATGTCTCCCAATTGAAAAAGTATTTACCTGACCCCTCACATGTCATAGAATATGAGCATGTGCAATTGCAAGAAGATCTTTCCTATGTAGTGAAACAGAAGAGAATTATGGATGCTAAGCTGAAACAACTGAGAAGCAAGAACATTCCTCTGGTGAAAGTGGTCTGGAGAGGTTTGACATCTAAGGAAGCAACCTGGGAATTAAAAGATGAAATGAGGTAAAGATATCCAAAGATATTCCCTTGAGGTATGTCTTTAAATTTCAATGGCAAAATTTCTTTTAAGAGGGGTAGAAATGTAACAATTGGGAAAAAAGAAAAAAAAAGGAAGCTGAAATTTTCTAAGTCTGCTAGCTATAGCGAGAAATAGCCTAGCTATAGTGAATGTACCTGTTCGCTATAGTGAGAAAGGGTCTAGCTATAGCGAGAGTGCCTTTTTGCTATAGCGAAAATGCTTCTAGCTATAGCAAGTGCAAGCATCCCATACAAAAACTAGGAAGTTGCTCACCGTAGCACGCGCCATAGCAAAAACAGGGGTTTGGGACTGATACGTGCTCGCCGTAATGAGGGTTATTATTCGCTATAGCGAGGATTAGTCAGAAAAAGCATGAAAAAAGAGAATTTGACTTCTTAAAGGGTTCAAATTCATTCTTTTCCTTTAAACCGATCTAAGCTTCGTCTAAGCATAGAAAAAAAGCTTGAGAGAGAGAAGAAAACTAAGAGAAACTAAGAGAGAAGGAAGGGAAGCTACGAAAGAAAGATAAGAACCTTTAAAACTCTTCATGCTTCTTCTTCTTGATTCTATTATTCTCCTTCTAAGGTTTCTTTCCATGGGTTGTTGAGTAAGAAAGCTCTGTTCTTGTCAAGAATGAGCAAGAAACTCATGTATCTTCACTTCTTCTTCTTTGCTTTCCTTTCTTGAGAGCTTGAGAGAGGAAGGAGAGTTATTGGAAGTCTAGAGAGAGAGACCCCTAGTGTCTTATACTTTATAGGGTTTGCTCTGAAGAAACCCCTAGCTTTGTGAATAATTGTTGATGATAGAGTAATTTCATGCTCTTTGTTGTGTCTAGGCTCAAAAGAAGAAATTCCATCTAGTTGTGATTGTGAAATCAAGAAGGGAAAAGAGAAATTAAAAGGGAAGGCTTGTGTTAGCTGATAAGGTAGCTCTCCACTCTTTCTTGTTGCATTCTTAGATGTATATAGTCATTGTATGCTTGTGTAAGTGCTTATTGTGTGAGACATATCATATGTTATTGCCTTGATGCATTGGTACTAATATGCTTGTGTTTTGAGATGTGAAAATTACTTGGGTGAGGTAGTGCCGAAAGTCCCTTAAGACGGGTGAGGTGGAGCCAAAAGTCCCTAAACCTACGAAACCATGGCATGAAAAGCATGTGTTGTGTAATTGTGAATGGTTTGCATGCTTTGACTTGTTTATATGCCTTGATTGCTTCCTTGAATGAGTATGAGCTATTGAGATTCCCTGAATCTCACCTCCTTCCCTCTCCCATCTTAACATGTTAGGTGAAGTTCAAGGAGAACCAAGTGCACACTAAGGAGCCAATTGAGCATGCTTAGGGAGTTGTGTAGCTATTTTAGTTCTTTTGATGTAAAGAGGTGCCAAAATGAATATGCACCTACTATTTTTGAGATGTAAATATTTGAGCAAGTGTAGAAATATGTATAAATGATGTATGAACTATGTAGAGAGCCAAAGCAATGGAAATGTAGAATTTGGCCCTTTTGTGGCTTATACGTAATAGTGTATTTTAGCCCGTAGCATAGTAAATTTGAAATGTATGATGATTTTGATCACTTGGGCATTTCATATATACTATATTTATGCTTTAAAACTTGCCCAAGAGGTGCTAGAACATGTGGGAGGCCATTTGGACCCACTTTGAACCATTTTGGGTGCCAAAACTACCGAATTTGTGAGCTCTGTCAAAGTATGACCAAATGAGCTCTTCTTGACATGAAATTTGGCATGCCTCTAGAGTCTATTGAGAGCTTCCTGAGAAGTTAAAGTGGGTAATATTTGGAGGTCTAGGGAATACTTGGTGAATTGTTGAAATTGGAGAATTTTTTGGTTTTGGTTATTGTACTGTGCAACTAGGTCCGAAAATGAATCTATGTCATTCATGGACCAAACGGTGTCCGATTGTCATGAAATTTATGAGAATAAACTAGATATAAATAGTGAGTTATACCAACTAGAAGCACCTCAATCAGAGGTCTGTAGAGGGAGAATGAATTTTCTGAATTTCTGTGTCAGTATCAGGGAAGCCATCCAACCTTCGTTACTGTTCCATCAGCTTTTGAAGTCTAAGGGCCATTGAAATGATCTAAACTTATTTTTCCCCTCTATTTAACATTTTAATCTTTTCAAATTGGTATAGTTTTCCTAGATTAGATTTTTGTGGAATTAGTTATGGATTTTCGAAGTTCATGACAGCAAGCTGCACTAGTACCAGGGACAGCCAGACCTCTGTCTCTTTTTCAATGTCAAACATGGTCCAAATATTGAGATTGTGGCTGGAAAGTATTTTTATGTAAATTTAAAACTTAGAGCTTTGTAGAGAGATATTGTTTGCTTGATTTCCATTTTTTTAGAATTAGTTATGATTTTCCAAAGTTAGAGCCAAAAATCTGACTTTTGAGCTCATTTGAGAAATTGAATTTTCTCAGTTTTTGGTTTCACATCCGTGGTTTATGAGTTTTTTGATGCTATGTACAAGTTGTATAAATGGAGTTTGAGTGCAGTGTGTGATTGATGGGTTCACAGGACCCACGGGGCAAAATATGAGTGTTTAAACCCCGTTTTATAGCATGAAAATGCCACTGTTTATACTTGTTCTTTGAAAATTATTTGGAATCAAGCCTTGAGGGAGATTAGTTGGAGTTAAGTCATTATGGTGCTACATAGTTAAGGTCCCAAAAAATTTGGAAAGCATTTTAGACTCCTAAAAATGAGAATCCCAGGCTCAGACGAAAAGAAAATCGGAGCTAGAATAAAGAAACAATTTCTTACGAAAAGCTTACGAAACGTAATGGTATTTTCATGATTTTGAGAAATTTTTGGAATTCATAGAAGAGGGCTTTTTAAATGAAAATTTTGAGTTCTCCGAGGTTTTTAGAGGCCCTAAAAACCATGAGAAGTCCTGGGACAGTTAAATTTCCTCCGGTGGAAGTTTTTCAACGTCAGTGTGCTCGAACTTTGACAGGTTTGTTTAGGAAGGTTTTAGCTTCGATTTGGGTGATTCCAAAAGTATTTTATTTGATTGGGAACCTAAATTTTATAATGGAAAAAACGGTTCTAAAAAAGGAGCTCAAAACGAAGGAGAAACAAAAATGCAAAGTATGAAGGGTAAAATTGAAATTTTTGAAAAAGTCATTTTCCTACACCTATATATAGGTGGCGCCTCACACTCTCACTCATTTAGCATCAAATTTCTTAGCCCCAAACCAGAAGCAAAACCCTAGGAGAGAGGCGCCCAAGAGAGAAAGAAGAAGGAGGAAGAAATCCAAGCTAAAGGTATGTTTTTATGGTTGTTTTGCATGCTCTTCTCCATCCACACCACCTCTCCTTCATCCTCCTTGATTTCCTCTGCTTAAAATGAAGTTTATAAATTTGATTCAAGGGAAATTTCGGATTTGAAGAGAGAAGCTTGGAGAAAGCAAGATTTAAGCCAAACTAAGCAAGGAAACAAGGTAAGATTGCATCCTATGGTTGATATCTTCCATCACCATTCTTCTCCATTTCGCCTAACCCTAGGAGCTATAGGAGGATCTGATTTTTAAGCCCAATCAAGCATGAATCTTAGGTATTTGATAGAGAAGAACAAGAATATGCAAAGAAAATAACAAAATAACCATTAGATTTCAAGATACAAATTCTAGGGTTTCAAGTGTTCTTTCCAAATTCTGATTTTGTGTGATGATTCCTAGGTTTAATTAAGAGTTTAAATGAGTTCTTAAGACCCCTAAGATGCTCCCCACAAGCTTCCTCCTTCAAGAAAACAAAGAAATCTCCAAGGAAGCCAAATTGCCCTATGTCTCGGCCTAGGCATGTTCTTGTAGCTAGGGAGAGTTTTAAATTTTTCTAAGGCCATTCTTGAGTCATATTTGATGAATAAAAATGAGGGGAGGCCTTGGAAAAAGTTTAGAACTGATAGAAAGTAATTTGGTGTCTTAGGTTCCATATTATGACCTAAAGAAGCAACATGATGTTAGGCCCTTTGTTTTAATGGTGTGATGACTCTAAGAGGTTTAAAATGAGTCAAGAATCATATTTGAAAAGAAAGAATGGGGCCTAAAAATTATTTGAGGGGTGTTGCTTCATTAGGAGCAATTATGGACTATAATGGGGCTTATAGAGCAATTTAGTACTTAAGCAAGTTGTATGGCCTTAGAGATTGTTTCATGAACTTAATTGGCTTTCATAAATTGTATCTAGGCCAAGAGAAACCATCTCTACAAGTTTGTGGGTGTGTGGCCGAAAGAGGAGGCTTGAAATTCAAGAAGGAAAGTGTGCGATTGTGTACAAGGTAGCTCTCTCCACCTTCTCTCATGCATAGATGTGTGTTTAGCTTGTCGTAGAATGTGTGTATGTGTATTTTCAAGCCATGAAAAGTATGCTAGCATGACTTTATATGCCATGATTCATGATGCCATATTATGTTTTCAAATGGATGTATGATGTTTGTTTGAGTTTGCTTGAGTATGGAGAGGCCAAGAACTCTTAACTATGGTGAGGATGAGCCAAGAACCTTTGAGATTGGTTGAGACATAGCAAAGAGTCTCCCAAAAGTAAGGTGGGCTCCCAAGAGTATGGTTGAGTCCAAAGTTCTTAAAGAATGGGTGAGGCAAGTCCAAAATCCATGAGGAAAAGTGTGAGGCCAATCCAAACACTTGGTGAGCTCTTGAATGACTTATATGCCTTGTTCGCATGCTATGTTTGCTTCTTGAATGTTCATGACTTCCATGATATCCATGCATGCATTTTTAAGGCTTGCTTTATAAATATTATGTATGATTGGATGAGATATGAGCTATTGGAATTCTTTGAATCTCATTCCCTCCTCTCCAATGATCTAATATGCTAGGTGGACCAAATGGATATGCTAATGGGAGCCAACAACATTGAAGAAGAGAGATTAACACCATTATGCCTAACTTTTGCCTTTTAGAACCATAATGATGCTTCATGATGTATATTGTTATTGTAAATGGTTTATGACCCTTGAAACATGTGTAATTATGATATTATATGATGTAGGAATGAAAGAATATGTTATGTGAATGATGGAATGTGAATTGAGTATGTTATGGCATTATAGCTTCATGAATGGCTTTATGAAAATATGCATAAGTGTGGATGGAAAAGGCCAAAATGAGATACATGAGGTTTGGGACCATTTGGATAGCTCACACAAGTCCTAAATGTGCTTTTAGACTTGCCCAAAAGGTGCCAAGACTAAGGGAAAACCATTTGGCAATTTTGATATCCTATATGGAGCAAAAAATGACTATAATGGATCCCTATATCACTTTTTAGCCAAATAAGCTTTTCTTGCTTTGAGATTTGGTAAAAATTTAGATATTGTTGAGAGCATTTTGTGAAGCTAAAGATCATAATTTTTGGAGGCCTACAGAATATTCGATGATTTTTCAAAGTTGGTAATTTTTCTGGTTTTGGTCTGCTACACTGTTCATTTGGTTCGAAAATGAATTTTGTCACACATGGCCTGAATGATGTCCAATTGCCATGAAATTTTATGCAGAGAAACTAGACATTCACAGTTACTCGTGGTAATAAGAAGCACCTCATTTGGAGGTCTAAAAAGGGAGTTATGAATTTTTGAACATTCTATCCAGTATCAGGACTCTTACCCGACCTGAGTTATTGTTCTATTGAATTCCAAGGTTTGGGCTACCTGAGCTGGTCTGGAAATCTTTTTCCCTCTATCTAACATCCACAGCTTTCTATATTGGTATCATTTACATGGATTGAATTTTTGTAGAATTAATTGGACATTTTCAAATTTTGCTGCAGAATCTATGATCGCATCAGGAGGCAGTTTGACCTTTGAACCTTTTTGGATGTCAAACGCCCTCTGTGATGGATGTTATGGTTTGGGCATATTTTTACTGTTAATTAGACATCCATAGATTTCCAAAATGGCTAAGATTGTATACTTTTGATTTTTTTAGAATTAGTTATGATTTTTCAAAATTTAGTCAGAAAAGAGACCAAATCTGTCCGAAATTACACTTGGTTATTTGGAGCTTCATTTCAGTTTTCATGAGTTGTGAGCATAATTTTTATGATGCAAATGAGTGGTATTGATGTAATTAAATATGTGAATGTATAATATGAGCTCACACGATCCACGTGACACTAAATAGAATTTTTATACACGACGCAACGAAATTAAACTCATTATTTTAAGAGAGTTTTTCTACTTCCTTTATGGATGTGATGATATAATGTATAAGAATGACATGAAATGAGCTAGAGTTTATGGTGTTACATGTGGTCATGCTGCCACCTATGCATTGTGCCATGATTTGCATTAAGTTGTGACTAGACCTTATAGAATGCACCAAGTCGTGAACATGCTCAATAAGGAGTTGGCATTGTTGATGAGCCTTTCCCTTTATTTTTGACTATTAACATGTTATATGTGATTGTTAGTATAGGATAGTAGTTACTAGTAGTCTAACTAGTTCATTTGCTAATTATATTAATGCTTTTAGTTTTTTTTTTCTGGGTATAAATGGCATTTATGTTGATTATTTTGCATATATGCATGGTGTAACACCATAATTTCCTGACTCTTTTTGTAATATCTGATTCCTTGAAAATAAGGGATTATGTTATGCAACCATTAGAATGTATGTTGAGCATGAAGTATGGCAGTGGACCAAGTTAATTTATGGGCTGAAATAAGATTTTATCACTGGGGTCAAAGATCTTGTCGACAAGATCCTGTAGTCTGTAGTGCAATTTCCAAGACCTTGTCGACAAGGTTTTCACCAGCAAGTACAAGGTTTTGTGTTAAAACTTGTGTGGTCTAGAATTGAGTATGGAGGGCTTTTTAAACCAAATTTTTGAGTTCTCCAGGGTTCTCAGAAGCCCTGAAAATCATGGAAAGCCCCGGGACAGATAAATCCCCTTCGGTTGACGTTTTCCAACGTCAGTGTGCCTAAACTTTGACGGGTCCATTCGAAAAGGTTTTAGCTCCAATTTGAGTGATTCCAAAGCTATTTTTCTTAATTGGGAACCTAAATTTTATAATGGAAAAGACGGTTCTCAAAAAGGAGCAAAAACGAGGGAGAAACGAAAATGCAAAGTATGTAGGGCAAAATTGGAATTTTTGGAAAAGTTACTTTTCCCTACCTATATATATGTGGTGCCTCACGTTTGCCCTCATTTAACTTTAGAAAATTTAGCCCCAAACCAGAAGCAAAGCCCTAAGGGAGAGACGCCCAAGAGAGGAAGAAGAAAGAGGAAGAAATCCAAGCTTAAGGTATGCTTTCATGATGTTTTTCCTTGCTTTTCTTCATCTCCACCACCTCTCCTTCATACTCCTTTCTTTCCTTAGATTAAAATGATGTCTATAAATCTGATTCAAGAGAGATATTCAAGGGAAAGTTCGGGTTTGAAGAGAAGAACTTGGAGAAATCAAGATTCAAGCCAAACTAAGCAAGGAAACAAGGTAAAAATGCATCCTATGGTTGATACCTTTCACCCCACTTCTTCTCCATTTTGCCCCATATGTGTTCTGCCCTAAGGAGTTAAATTTCAAGCCCAACCAAGCATGATTCTTAGATATTTTATGGAGAGGAATAAGAATATGCAAAGAAAACCAAGAAATAGGCATTAGAAATCAAGATGCAAAATCTAGGGTTTTAAGTGCACATTCCAATTTCTGAAATTGTATGATGATTCCTAGGTCTAATTAAGAGTTTAAATGAGTTTTTGAGACACCTAAGATGCTCCCCATAAGCTTCTTCCTTCAAGAAAACCAAGAGCACTCCAAGAAGCTCAAAGGAAGCCTATGTCTCGGCCTAGGCTTGTTTTGTATAGGTGAGGGGAGTTTTAAATTTTTCTAAGGCCATCCTTGAGTCATATTTGATGAATGAAGATGAAGGGAAGCCTTGGAAAAATTTTAGAACTCATGGAAAGTGATTTAGTGCCTTAGTGCCCTAGGTTCCATAATATGACCTAAAGAAGCAACATGGTGCTAGGCCTTTTGTCTTAATGATGTGATGACTCCAAGAGGCTTAAAAGGGGTCAAGACTCATATTTGATAAGAAAGAATGAAGCCTAGAAATCATTTGAGGAGTGTTGCTTCATTAAGTGTAATTATGGACTATAATGAAGTATGTAGAGTAATCTAGTGGTTCATCAAGCTATGTAGCCTTAGAATGTGTTTCATGAACCTAATTGGCTCCCATAATTTGTATCTAGGCCAAGAGAAACCATCTCTACCAATTTATGGGTGTGTGGCCGAAAGAGGAGGCTTGAATCCAAAGGAAAAAGTGTGTGATTGTGTGCAAGGTAGCTCTCTTTTCCTTCTCTCATGCATGGATGTGTGTTCAGCTTGTTTTAGAATGTATGTATATGTATTTTCAAGCTAAGAAAAGTATACTAGCATGCCTTTACATGTCATGATCCTTGATGCCATGTTATGTTTTAAATGAATCAATGATGTTTGTATGAGTTTGCTTGAGTGTGGAGAGGCCAAGAACTCTTCCCTTGGGTGAGAATGAGCCAAGAACCCTTGAGTTTAGTTAAGACAAAGCAAAGAATCTCCCAAAAGCAAAGTGGGCTCCCAAGAGTATGGTTGAGTCTAAAGTGCTCAGGAATGGGTGAGGCAAGTCCAAAATCCATGAGGAGAAGTGTGA
This sequence comes from Erythrophleum ivorense, assembly GCA_026724425.1. Lineage (NCBI taxonomy): Eukaryota > Viridiplantae > Streptophyta > Magnoliopsida > Fabales > Fabaceae > Erythrophleum > Erythrophleum ivorense. The sequence continues at coordinate 19,549,342 of JAIUCV010000009.1, forward strand.
GGCCATTCTAAATACTTGGTGAGCTCTTGAATAATTTGTATGAGTTATTCACATGCCAAGTTTACTTATAAAATGTCCATGGCTTTTATTTCCTCCATGCATGCATTTGTAAAGCTTGCTTTGCACATATTATGTGTGATTGAATGGGAGATGAGCTATTGGGATTCTTTGAATCTCATCCCCTCCTCTCCAATGATCTAACATGCTAGGTAGACCAAGTACTTATGGTGAAGGGAGCTAACAACTATAAAGAGCAAGGAGTGACAAGCTTATGTAGTATTTTACCTATTTTGGAACCATAATGATGGTTCATAGTGTATATGATGTTGTATATGTACCATAAACCTTGAGACATGTGTAAATATACTATTATGTGATATTTAGATATATGAAAATGATCTATGACGGATAGCACTTATTTTGAGTATGTAAGGCCAAAGTGTGCAATATGGAACTTTGATGAATGTATGCATAAGTGTGGGTTAAATGGCCAAAATGAAAAGCATGAGGTTTAGGACCATTTGGGCAGCTTACACAAGTCTCAAATGTGCTTTTAGACTTGCCCAAAAGGTGCCACAACCAAGGAAAGGCCATTTGGCAAATTTGGTACCTTATATGGAGCCAAATTTGACCATAATAGAACCCTATATCACTTTTTAGCCAAATGAGTTAGTCTTGTCCTGAAATTTGGCATGCAATTAGGTATCATTAAGAGATTTTTGAAAAGCTAAAGATCATAATTTTCTGAGACCTAGAGAATATTTGATGAATTTTCAAAATTGGAATTTTTCATGGATTCTGATATGGGTATTGTTCATACTGGCAGTTTTGAATTCTGTGTCACCTGATGGCCAAATGGTGTCAAATGCTTATGAAATTTTATATGAATAAACTAGAGGTCATAAGCTTTCTGTGGCCACCGAGATCACCTCATTTGGAGGTCTGAGCAGTGAGTTATACATGTTTGAAGTTAACTGTCAGTATCAGTAGCGCCCTATGAGTCCGGTTACTGTTCCATAGGGTCCAGCTGACTAAACGCATCTGTTTCATTCTGGAATTATTTTTAATATCAAGTTAACATTTGTAGCTTTCCAGAATGACCAAATTTGTGTGATTTTGATTTTTATAGAATTAGTTATGAATTTCAGAAATTTGTATCAGTAAACTGAACAACAGCCCAAGCAGCCAGCAACTCTATAAATTTTTGGATGTCAAACGTCCTGTGTGATACATTTTATGACTTGGGCGTATTTTTAGTGTGAAAAATACATCCTAAGGTTTTCAGAATGACCAAGTTTACATGTTTTTGATTTTTATAGATTTAGTTATGAATTTTCAAAGTTTGTGACAGAAAAGAGGAAATTCTAGCCGAAAATACAAACATGGATTTTATGCGCTCCTTTGCTTTCCACGAGTTGTAGGCCAAATTTGATGATGGAAATGAGTTATATTCATGTGTTTAAGTATGAGAACATGATAGATGCTTTCATATGGCCTATGGGACTCCGAAGGAAAAATTTTACCTGTACAGAAATACACTTTTATTCATAACTCCCTATGCCACTATATTGTTTTCATAGAATAAACATAAGATGAGGCATGAGAATTATATGAATTGAGTCCTAGAAGTATGGTGTTACACTTTTCATACTATATCTATGCCTCACATCAAGCAATTCATACAAGAGGCAAGAAAATAGCATTATTTTAATATATTTCTTAGCGTTGCATCACGTATAAAATTTTCCTTCGGAGTCCTGTGGGCCATATGGACTCATATATCACATTCTCATATTTAATTATATGGATACAACTCATTTCCATTATCAAATGTGGCCTGTAAGTCATGGAAATCAATTGGAAGCATAAAACACATACATGCATTTGTGGCCAGATTTTCTTCATTTCTGTCACAAACTTTGGAAAAATCATAACTAATTTTAAAAAAATAAAAATCATGCATTCTTGGCCATTCTAGAAATATAAACATGTCTAATTTATGATAAAAATATGTCCAGACAATAACATCCAACACAGAGGACGTTTGACATTCGAAAATGTCCAGAGGTCAGGCTGTTCATTGGTGATGTCACAAAATTCTATAGCAAATTTTAAAAATGTCCAATTAATTCTAAAAAAATTTAATCTATGCAATTGATACCAATATAGAAAGCTGTGAATGTTAGCTAGAGGGAAAAAATAACTCAGACTAACTTAAGCACGTCTAGGTATCGAAAATTAATCAAACAATACCTAAGGTTAGTTGGAGTTCCTAATACTAGATAGAATCTTTAAAAATTTATATCTCCCTCTCTAGACATCCAAATGAGGTGCTTCTAGTTGACACAATTCACTATAAATGTCTAGTTTCTTTGTATAAAATTTTGTGGTAATTGGACATCATTTGAGCTATGTGTAACAGATTTCATTTTTGGACCAATATGAACAGTGACATGACCAAAATAAAAAAAAAAATTCAAATTTGAAAACTCATTAAATATTTTTTAAACCTCCAAAAATTATGTTCTTTAGCTTCCCAAAAAGCTCTCAACAAGCTCTAATTGTATGCCAAATATCATATCAAAAAGAGCTCATTTAGACAAAAAGTGATGTAGGATTCTATTATGGTCAATTTTGACTCTATATGGGATATCAAAATGTCCAAATGGCTTCCCTTAGGGTTTGGCACCTCTTGGGCAAGTCTAAAAGCATTTGTATAAGCTGCCCAAATGGTTCCAAACCTCATGTATCTCAATTTGGCCATTCCACTTCCATTCATACATGAAATTCCATAATGTAAAATTGTCATTCCATGACCAAAATGAGTATTTCCATACATATAACCCTAGCTCTCATTTATACATAATACATTAACATAATTATGCATGCTCATAACATCATAGGTCATATACAATCATAGATGACAACATTTGCCACCTTGATGGCCTTAAAGAAGTAAATTTCATGCATTTCAATGTCATACTCTCATCTCTCAAGTGGTTGGCTTCCATCTCCTGACTCTCTTGGTCCATCTAGCATGTTAAAACATTGGAGAGGAGGGGATGAGATTCAAAGAATCCCAATAGCTCATCTCCCATTCAATCATACATAAAAGATACAAACAAGTCTCATAAATGCATGTATGGTCATATTGACATGTGCAAACATTCAAGAGGCATTTTCATCATTTGAGAAAGTCATACATAGCATACAAAGGCTTGCCAAGCAAGTGGATTGGCCTCACCCATTTACTTGTGGATTTTGGACTTGCCTTACCCATTTTTTAAGAGGTTCTTGGACTCAACCATACTTTTGGGAGTCAACCTCACTTTTGGGAGACTCTTTACTTTGTCTTAACCAATCTTAAGAGTTCTTGGCTTATCCTCACCATGGCTAAGGGTTCTTAGCCTCACCACACTCAAGCAAACCCAAGCACACATCATAAACATCATATGAAAGCATATTGTAATATCATGGCACCATGGAATCAAAGTCATGTTAGAACACTTTTCATGGCTTAGAAATACACATACACATACTCAAAAACAAGTAAAGCAAATAATCATGCATGAGAGAAGGAGGAGTGAGCTACCTTGGAAGCAAACACACACTTTTTCTCTTGAATTTCCCCTCCTTGCTTCGGTCTCACACACACAAAGGTGTGGGAATGATTTCTCTTGGCCTAAATATAATTTATGGAAGCTAATTAGGTTCATGAAGTTAATTCTAAGGCCACACAACTTGCTTAAACTCTAGCTTGACTCATTGACCCCCTTATGTTTTTAAGAAAGCACCTAATGAAGCAACACTCATCAAATAAATTATAGGCTCCATTCTTTCCTTTCAAATATAATTCTTGACTCCTTTTAAGCCTCTTGGAGTCATCACATAATTCAAATAAAGAGCCTAACTACATGTTGCTTCTTTAGGTCATATTATGGAACATATAAGGCCATCTCACTATCTATGGTTTCTAAAAATTTTTCAAGGCTTCCTCTCATATTCTCCCATCATACATGATGCAAAACTAAGCTTGAAAGAAATTAAAACACTCCCTAGGTGCATGAACCCTCCTTGGCTGAAACTATACTTCCATAAGGCACCAATGGAGTGTCCTTGCTTCCTTTGATGGGAGGATCATGTAGGAAGCTCTCTTGATGTCTTAAGAACTCATATGAACATTTAAACATCATAAAATATGGCTAGGGTTCATGATAGAGTTCAAGGTGCAATCAAAACCCTGACTCCATAACTTGCATTCTAAAGCACCCTTTTCAATTCTAGTTATATATTCTTAATCCTCACACTCCATAACCTTTGGTTCCATCAAGAACACATAAAGAAAAACTCTCTTCCTCACTTTCTCTCTTTAGACCTAAGTTTGAATGGCTTGCAAATACAAGATTTTGCAAGTGTTTCAAGTGAAGTCTTACATTACAACAGAGCTCTCTTCGCGTAGATTATTTCCCATTGATTGGTTTCTTGAAAAGAGTTCTTTTTTGGCTTGGGTTAGACTTGGATCTTCAAGTTTTTAAGAAAAAAATTACCATTAGAGAGTTCTTAGAGAGAGGAACAACTCTATTAATTGGTGCGGGATGAAACGAGGCTGTTTACTTACCTAAACAGGAGCTTAAACTTCTTCTCTCCCCCCCTTAATGTCACGCCATAGCTACTGAATTTTCTACAAATGGAAGCTTGAAGAAGGTGATGAGGTGTAATCGTGAATTCCAAAATTTACTCAAAATGACAAAAATACTCTTACGTTTTGTCAACCTTTCATCACAATTCGTTTCTTCATTATAGCTCCATTTTTCTTTCCATCTGAGCTTGAGATTCTCATTTTTAGGAGTCTAAATTACTTTCCAAATTTTTGGGGACCTTAACTAAGTCATTTCGAGGGACTTCGTTTTGTATCCGGTGAGTTTTGTTTGTTTACGGAGAAACTGTATGTAACATCTGGTTCCTTGAAAACAAGAGAAAACATGAGAAATGTAATGTATGGTTTCCCCATAAACGAATGAAATTCATCAGATACAAAAGGAAGTCCCCCGAAATGAGATAGTTAAGGTCCCAAAAAATTTGGGAAGCATCCTAGACTCCTAAAAATGAGAATTCTAGGCTAAGATGGAAAGAAAAATGGAGCTAGAATGAATAAACAATTTCTTATGAAAAGCTTACGAAATGTAATGACATTTTCATAATTTTGAGCAAATTTTGGAATTCATATAGGATGACTTTTTAAATAAAATTTTTGAGTTCCCCAGAATTCTCAGAGGCCCTAAAAACCATGGGAAGGCTCGGGACAGCTAAAGCCCCTCCGGTGGACATTTTCGAATATCAGTGCACCTGAACTTTGACGGATTTGTTCAGGAAGGTTTTAGCTTCAATTTGAGTGATTCCAAAGTCATTTTGCTAAATTGGGAACCTAAATTTCATAATGGAAAAAACCGTTCTAAAAAAGGAGCTAAAATGAAGGAGAAACGAAAATGCCAAAAACGAAGGGCAAAATAGAAATTTTTGAAAAGTGTAACTTCCTCCCACCTATATATATGATGTATAACACCATAAATTCTAGTTCATTTCATGATACTCATGTGCTTCACAGCATTAACTTCCATGAGGGAAGTAGAAAAGTCTATTAAAAATAATGCATTTAATTGCACTGCGTCGTGTATAAAAATTCTGTTCGATATCATGTGAATCCTGTGAACTCATACTATACATTCTCATATTTAATTACATCAATACAACTCTTTTGCATCATTAAATCATGCCCACAACTCATGGAAATCAAAGGCGAGGTCAAATTACTTAAGTGCATTTTCGGCTAGATTTGCCCCTTTCTCTGACCAAATTTTGGAAAATTATGACTAATTCTAGAAAAATTGAAATCATACAATCTTGGCCATTCTGGATAGCTACGGATGTCTAATTCACACTAAAAATATTCCTAGACCATAACATCTATCATAAAGGATGTTTGACATCTAAAAATGTCCAGAGGTCAAACCACCTCCTGATGCTGTCACAGATTCTGCAGCAAACTTTGAAAATGTCCAATTAATTCCACAAAAATACAATCCATAAAAATATACCAATATGGAAATATGTGGATATTAGCTAGAGGGAAAAAATAGCTCAGACTAGCTCAGGCAATCCAAATCTCAGAATTCAATAGAACAGTAACTCAAGTCGGGTAAGGGTCCTGATACTGGAAATAATATTCAAAAATTCATATCTCCCTCTCTAGACCTCCAAATGAGGTACTTCTTATTGGCATGAGTCTCTGTGAATGTCTAGTTTCTCTATATAAAATTTTGTGGCAATTGGACATCATTTGAGCCTTGTGTGATAGAATTCATTTTTGAACCAAATGAATAGTGCAGTAGACCAAAATAAAAAAAAATGCCAACTTTGAAAAATCATCAAATATTCTGTAGACCTCTAAAAATTATGATCTTTAGCTTCTAAAAAATTTCTCAACAAGCTCTAATTGCATGCCAAATCTCAGAGCAAGAAGAACTCATTTGGCTAAAAAGTAATATAGGGTTCCATTATGATCATTTTTGGCTCCATATGGGATACCAAAGTGACCAAATGGTTTTCCCATGGCTTTGGCACCTTTTGGACAAGTCTAAAAGCACATTTAAGACTTGTGTGAGCTGCCCAAATGGTCCCAAATCTCATGCATCTCATTTTAGCCTTTCCATCTACACTTACGCATATTTTCATAAAGCTATTCATGAAGCTATAATGCTATAACATACTCAATTTACATTCAATCATTCACATAACATATTCTTTCATTCCTACATTACATAATATCATAATTACACATGTCTTAAGGGTTATAGACCATTTACAACAACAATATACATCATGAAGCATCATTATGATTCCAAAAAGGTAAAAGCTAGGCATATGGTTGTCAATCTCTCTTCTTCAATGTTGTTGGCTCCCATTACTATATCCACTTGATCTACCTAGCATATTAGATCATTGGAGAGGAGGGGATGAAATTCAAAGAATCCCAATAGCTCATCTCCCATTCAATCATACACAATATATGCAAAGCAAGCCTTAAAAATGCATGCATGGATATCATGGAAGTCATGAGCATTCAAGAAGCAAGCTTGGCATGTGAACAAGTCATACAAGTCATTCAAGAGTTCACCAAGTGTTTGGATTGGCCTCCACTTTTCTTCATAGATTTTAAACTTGCCTTACCCATTCTTTAAAAGATTCTTGGACTCAACCATACTCTTGGGAGCCCACTTTTCCTTTTGGGAGACTCTTTGCTTTGTCTCAACCAATCTCAAGGGTTCTTGGCTCATCCTCACCATGGTTAAGAGTTCTTGGCCTCTCCACACTCAAGCAAACTCAAACAAATATCATTCATTCATTTGAAAACATAATATGTCATCATGAAATCATGGCATATAAAATCATACTAGCATACTTTTCATGGCTTAAGAATACACATACACACATACTAAGACAAGCTAAACACACATCCATGCATGAGAGAATGTGGAGAGAGCTACCTTGCACACAATCACACACTTTTTCCTTGGATTTCAAGCCTCTTCTTTCGACCACACACCCACAAACTTATGGAGATAGTTTTTCTTGGCCTAGATACAATTTATGGAAGCCAATTAGGTTCATAAAATAAACTCTAAGGTCATACAACTTGCTTAGATACTAGATTGCTCTATAAGTTCCATTATGGTCCACAAATACACCTAATGAAGCAACACCCCTCAAATAAATTCTAGGCTCCATACTTTCCTTTCAAATATGATTCTTGACTCCTTTTAAGCTTCTTGGAGTCATCACACTATTAAAACAAAGAGCCTAACATCATGTTGCTTCTTTAGGTCATAATATGGAACTTAAGGCACCAAATCAATTTCTATGAGTTCTAAATTTTTTCCAAGGCCTCCCTTCATTATCATTCATCAAATATGACTCAAGAATGGCCTTAGAAAAATTTTAAACTCCCCCTAGCTATGAGAACTTGTTTTGGCTAAGACATAGGGGGTTTTTGGGCTCCTTGGAGATTTCTTTGTTTTCTTGAAGGAGGAAGCCTGTGAGGAGCATCTTAGGGGTCTCAAGAACTCATTTAAACTCTTAATTAAACCTAGGAATCATCACACATAATCAAAATTTGGAAGGAATACTTGAAACCCTAGAATTTGCATATTAAAATCTAATGGTTATTTTGTTGTTTTCTTTGCATATTCTGGTTCTTCTCCTTCAAATACCTAAGATTCATGCTTGGCTGGGCTTGGAAATCAGATCCTCCTAGGGTTCTTGTGTGTGTCGAATTGGAGAAGAAGGGGAATCAAGAATAGCAACCATAGGATGAAATTTTACCAAGTTTCCTTGCTTAATTTGGCTTGAATCTTGCTTTCTCCAAACTCCTCTCTTCAAATCCGAAATTTCCCTTGAATTTCTCCCTTGAATCAGATTTATAAACTCCATTTTAATCAAAGGAAATCAAGGAGAATGAAGGAAAGGTGGTGTGGATGGAGAAAAGCATGAAAAATCACCATGAAAACATAGCTAAAGCTTGGATTTCTTCCTCCTCCTTCTTCCTCTCTTGGGTGCCTCTCTCCTAGCGTTTTGCTTCTAGTTTGGGGCTGAGAAATCTGATGCTAAATGAGGGAGAGTGTGAGGCACCACCTATAGGTGTAGGAAAGTAACTTTTTCAAAAATTCTAATTTTGCCCTTCATACTTTACATTTTTATTTCTCCTTCATTTTAGCCCCTTTTTTAGAACCATCTTTTTCATTATAAAATTTAGGTTCCCAATTAAATAAAATGCCTTGGAATCACTCAAATCGGAGCTAACACCTTCCCGAACGAACTTGTCAAAGTTTAGGTACACCAACATTGGAAAACGTCCATCGGAGGGGATTTAACTGTCCCGGGGCTTCTGATGGTTTTCAAGGCCTTTGAGAACCCTGGAAAACTCAAAACTTTCATTTAAAAGGCTCTCCTGTGTGAATTCCAAAATTGCTCAAAATTACGAAAATGACATTACGTTTCATAAGGTTTCTGTCAAAATTTGTTTCTTCATTCTAGCTCAATTTTTCCTTTTGTCTGAGGCTGGGATTCTCATTTTTAGGAGTCTAGAATGTTACTTAAATTTTTTGGGACCTTAACTAATTCATTTTAGGGGACTTACTTTGAAAAAGCATCCTTTTTCTGTCGTTTAATAAAAATCAGACATTACATGATGCACCCTTCTTCTCCCTTCATTATGCACGACCATGTTCTACCCAAAACTAGAGGAAAACCCTAGGGGATGAGGCGCACAAGAGGAGGAAGAAAAGGAGGAGAAATTCAAGGTAGAAAGGTATGGATTTTCATGGTTTTTCATGCTCTTTCTCTTCCAAACCTCTTCTCCTTCATTCTCCTTTATTTTCTATGATTATAATGAAGTATATGGATCTGTTTTAGAGGAGAAATTGAGGGAAAATTTTGGTTTTGAAGAGAGGAGCTCAAAGAACACAAGATTCAAGTGAGAAAAAGCAAGAAAACAAATTAATTTCTCTTCCTTTGGTTATCATCTTTGGTTCCCTCCTCCTCGATTTCCCCCAACATGAGAAGACCCTAGGAGGACTTGATTTTTAGGTAGAACCAAGGGTGAATCTAAGGAAAAAGGGTGTGGAGATTAAAATATGCAAAGAGAATTAACAAAAACTATTAGATTTCAAGATGCAAGTTCTAGGGTTTCAATTGCACCTTGTAAAATCTGATTTTGTATGATGATTCCTAGGCCTAAATAAGAGTTTAAATGAGCTCCTAAGATCCTTAAGAGGCTCTCCATATGTGTCTTCCCTTAAGAAAACAAAGCAAACTCCAAAGAGCTCTATTTCCCCCATAGCCTTAGCCAAGCAAGGATAGCATAGCTAGGGAGAGTTTTAAATTTTTCTAAGCCCATTTTTGAGTCATATATGATGAATGAAAATGAGGGGTGGCCGTGAAAAAAATTTAGAACTCATAGAAAGTGAGTTAGTGCTTTAGGTTCTATATTATGACCTAAAGAAGCAATATGTAGTTAGGCTCTTTGTTTTAATTGTGTGATGACTCTAAGAGGCTTAAAAGGAGTCAAGAATTATATTTGAAAGGAAAGAATGGAGACTAGAATTTATTTGAGGGCTGTTTCTTCATTAGGTGCATTTATGGACTATAATAGGGTTTATAGAACAATCTAGTATCTAAGCAAGTTGTGTGACCTTAGAAATTGTTTTGTGAACCTAATTGGCTTCCATAAATTGTGTTTAGGCCAAGAGAAATCTTCCCCACACTTTTGTGGGTGTGTGGCCAAAGCAAGGGAGGGAATTTCAAGAGAAAAAGTGTGTGATTGTGTGCAAGGTAGCTCTCTCCACCTTCTCTCATGCATGGATGTGTGTTTAGCTTGTCTTAGAATGTATGTATGTGTATTTTTAAGTTATGAAAAGTATGCTAGCATGATTTTATATGCCATGATTTTATGATGACATATTATGTTTCTAAATGATGTTATGATGTGTGCTTGGGTTTGCTTGAGTGTGGTGAGGCTAAGAACCCTTAGCCATGGTGAGGATGAGTTAAGAATCCTTGAGATTGGTTGAGACAAAGCAAAAGTCTCCTAAAAGTAAGATGGGCTCCCAAGAGTATGGTTGAGTCCAAGAATCTCTTAAAAATGGGTGAGGCAAGTTCAATATCCACAAGACATTGGGTGAGGCCAATCCACTTGCTTGGCAAGCCATTGTATGCTATGTATGATATTCTCAAATGATGAAAATGCTTCTTGAATGTTTGCATATGTCAACATGATCATACATGCATTTATGAGACTTGCTTGGTATCCATTATGTATGATTGAATGGGAGATGAGCTATTGGGATTCTTCAAATCTCATTCCCTCCTCTCCAATAATCTCACATGCTAGGTCGACCAAGTGGACAAGGTAATGGAAGCTAACCACCTTGAAGAAGAGAGCTTGACAACATAATGTATGGTTTCAGTTCCTTAAGGCCATATGTATGTCAAATGATGTAACCCACTATTATGTATGCTCTATGACCTCTTGAGTATATGTAATTATGATAATATGTCATGTATGAATGAGAGAATATCTCATGTAGCCACTAGAATGTGAATTGAGTATATGATGGCAAATTAGCTTCATGAATGGTATGATGGAATTATGCATGTGTGGATGAAATAGCCAAAATGAGATGCATGAGGTTTGGGACCATTTGGACAGCTCATAAAAGTCCTAATTATGCTTTTAGACTTGCCCAAAAGGTGTCAAAACCAAAGGGAAACCATTTGGACATTTTGGTACTTTATATGGAGCCAAAATTAACCATAATGGAACCCTATGTCACTTTTTAGCCAAATGAGCTATTCTTGATTTGAGATTTGGCATATAATTAGAGCTTGTTGAGAGCTTTTTGAAAAGCTAAAGAAAATAATTTTCTGAGGTCTACAGAATATTTGATGAATTTCCAAAGTTGGCAAATTTTTTGATTTTGGTCGGATGTACTATTCATCTGGTCCAAAAATGAAATCTGTCACATAGGGCTCAAATGATACCCAATTGCTAAAAAATTTTATATAGAGAAACTAGACATTCACAATGACCTGTGTCAACTAGAAGCACCTTTTTGGAGGTCTAGAGAGGGAGATATGAATTTTTAAAGATTCTATCCAGTATTAGGAGCTTTATGCGACCTTAGTTACTGTTTCATTGAATTCTGAGGTCTGGGCTGCTGAACTAGTCTAGAGTTATTTTTCACCTCTAGCTGATATCCACAGCTTTCCATATTGGTATTATTTGCAAGGATTGGATTTTTTTGGAATTAATTGGACATTTTAAAAATTTGCTACAAAAATCAATGACAGCATTAGTGATAGTTTGACCTCTGGATCTTTTCAGATGTCAAACATCCTCAGTGATAGATGTTATGGTCTGGACATATTTTTTTATGAAGTAGACATATGCAGCTTTCCAGAATGGTCAACAATGCATGAGTTTGATTTTTCTAGAATTAGTTATGAATTTCTAAATTTTGGTTAGAAAAGAGCCAAATTCTGGCCGAAATTATACATAAGTATTTTGAGTTTTCCTTTAAGTTCCATGAGTTGTGGGCCACATTTTGTAACACCATACTTCTAGGACTCAATTCATACAATTCCCATGCCTCATTCTTATGTTTGTTCTATGAAAACAATATAGTGGCATAGGGAGTTATGAATAAAAATGCATTTCTCTACAGGTAAAATTTTTCTTTCAGAGTCCCGTAGGCCATATGAAAGCATCTATCACTTTCTCATACTTAAACACATGAATATAACTCATTTCCATAATCACATTTGGCCTACAACTCGTGGAAAGCAAAGGAGCATATGAAATCCGTGTTTGCATTTTTGGCCAGGATTTCCTCTTTTCTGTCTCAAACTTTGAAAAATCATAACTAAATCTAAAAAAATAAAAAACATTCAATCTTGGTTATTCTGGAAACCTTAGGATGTCTAATTCACACTAAAAATACACCCAGGTTATAAAATTCATCACCCAGGACGTTTGACATCCAAAAAGGTCCAGAGGTCGCTGCTGCCTAGGCTGCTGTTTCATATTACTGATACAAACTTCTAAAATTCATAACTAATTCCATAAAAATATAAATCACACAAATTAAGTCATTCTGGAAATCTAAAAATCTTAAATTTATGTTAAAAATAATTCCAGAATGAAACGAATACGTTTAGTCAGCTGGAACCTATGGAACAGTAACCGGACTCATGGGGCGCTACTGATATTGACAGTTAACTTCAAACATGCATAACTCACTGCTCAGACCTCCAAATGAGGATATCTCGGTGGCCACAGAAATATTATGACCTCTAGTTTATGTATGTAAAATTGTATAAGTATTGGACACCATTTGGCCATCGGGTGACACAGAATTCAAAACTACCAGTATAAACAGTACCCATACCAGAATCTATGAAAAATCCCAACTTTGAAAATTCATCAAATATTCTCTAGGTCTCCGAAAATTGTGATCTTTAGCTTCCCAAAAAGATCTTAATGATACCTAATTGCATGCCAAGTTTCAGGGCAAGAATAACTCATTTGGCTAAAAAATGGCATAGGGTTCCATCATGGTCAATTTTGGCTCCATATTGGGTACCAAAATTGCCAAATGGATTTCCCTTGGTCTTGGCACCTTTTGGGCAAGTTTAAAAGCATAATTAAGACTTTTGTGAGTTACCCAAATGGTCCCAAACCTCATGCATCTCATTTTGGCCTTTTCATCCACACTTATACACATTTGCATCAAACTTCCAATTTGCATAACTTGGCATTACATACCCAAATTCATTTCTAAAGTTCATACATCATATCCATACATGTATACATCATATAATATCATATTTAAATGTGTCTCAAGGGTCATGTGCCATTTACAATAATCATATACATCATTGAACATCATTATGGTTCAAAAATAGCTAAAATAACACATAGGCTTGTCAATCCTTGCTCTTCATGGTTGTTGGCTTCCTTCACCATCAGTACTTGATCCACCTAGCATGTTAGGTCATTGGAGAGGAGGGGATGAGATTCAAAGAATTCCAATAGCTCATCTCCCATTTAATCACACATAATATGTACAAAGCAAGCTTTTCAAATGCATGTATGGAAAAATGGAAGTCATGGACATTTTCAAAGCAACCTTGGCATGTGAATCAATCATACAAGACATTCAAGAGTTCCCCAAGTGTTTGGATTGGCCTCACACTTCTCCTCATGGATTTTGGACTTGCCTCACCTATTCTTTAAGAGCTTTGGACTCAACCATACTCTTGAGAGCCCACTTTGCTTTTGGGAGACTTTTTGCTATATCTCAACCAAACTTAAGGGTTCTTGGCTCATCCTCACCAAAGGGAAGAGTTCTTGGCCTCTCCTCACTCAAGCAAACTCATACAAACATCATAGATTCATTTAAAACATAATATGGCATCAAGGATCATGGAATATAAAGGCATGCTAGCATACTTTTCTTAGCTTGAAAATACACATACACACATTCTAAAACAAGCTAAACACACATTCATGCATGAGAGAAGGTGGAGAGAGCTACCTTGTATACAAGCACACACTTTTTCCTTAGCTTTCAAGCCTCCTCTTTTAGCCACACACCCACAAGTTAGTGGAAATAGTGTCTCTTGGCCTAGACACAAATTATGGGAGCCAATTAAGTCCATGAAACAATGTTTAGGGCCATGCAACTTACTTAAACCCTAGATTACTCTACAACCTCCATTATGGTCCATATTAGCACCTAATGAAGCAACACCCCTCAAATGATTTCTAGGCCTCATTCTTTATTCTCAAATATGATTCTTGACTCCTTTTAAACCTCTTGGAGTCATCACATCATTAAAACAAAGGGTCTAACATCATGTTACTTTCTTAGGTCACAATATGGAACCTAAAGCACCAACTCATTCTCTAAGCTTTCTAATTTTTTTCCAAGGTTTCCCCTCACATTCATTCATCATATATGACTAAAAAATGGGCTTGAAATAATTTAAAACTCTCCCTAACTATGCCATCCCTACTTGGCCGAAACTTAAAGTATAAATGGGATTTCATGGCTTCTTGATTTTTCCTTGATGGGAGAACCATTTAGGGAGGTTGTTAAGAGTTTTAGGAGGTCAAGGAAACACTTAAATAGCCAAGAGAACTCATAGATTGAATCAGTTTTTACAATCCCCTTAAATGCTTTGCACTTTTCTAACTTTTAGGTTCATGACTTTCCATGGGGTTTTGTTCATTTTCATGGAGGAAGAGGCATATGGGGGACCTCTTAGGGATCTTAGGAACTCAAGCAAACACTCATCTAAGCTAGGGAATTCATGGATCAAAACAGATTTCATAATGTCTCCATGAATCCCTCACTTTTCTATCTTATGTTTTCATGCTTCTTTCTTTGATTTCTTTGCACCTACTTGCTTCTCACACTCCAAAATCTATGAATCTCCCTTGCTAGGACCAGAATTGATCTCCCTTTGATTGGGCTCTATATGGGATGAAATTATCACAAGGAGGAGAAGGGAAGAAGAAGCATGGAAGACAACAAGTTACCTTGATTTCCTAGCTTTTCTCAAGAGCTCTCTTCCTTGCTTCAACTCTCTCCTTGAATTTTGAAATTTACCCCTCTGTTCTGTGCTCAAAACAGAACCAAACACCTCACTAAATCCATAGGAAGAGAGGAGGAAAGGAGGGGAAGAAGTTTTCTAAAGGGAAGAGCAAAAGTTTCCATGAATTCATACCTTTCTCTTAGCTTTTCTTCTTCCCTTGAGCTTGCTCTTGTGCGCCACTCTCTCTCTCTATTTTCTGGGCAGAAACAGAGCATTTTACTCAGAGGAGCTGCTGGAACGTGGATAAGAAGAAGCCAAAAGTCACTTTATGCAACTTTTTACTTTTGCATTTTAGTCCCTTTTCTTGGCTTTTTCATTTTAGGCTCATATCAACTCCTTTTTGAAATCCATCTTTCCATCATATTCCTTAGGCTCTTAATCATAAGAATTGCCTTTGGAATCACTCAAAAAGGATCTGAAACTATTCCGAACTGTTCGGTCAAAGTTTTGGTCAACCTTTGTCGAAATCGCTCACCGGAGGGGTTTCAACTGTTCTAGGGGTTCCCATGGTTTTCAGGGCCTCTGAGAACCCTAGAAAGCTCAAATTTTCCATTTAAAAAGCTCTCCTATGAGTTTTCAAAATTTTCCAAAAATTACAAAAATACCCCTACTTTCTTTGGCAAATTTTCTAAGCTCTTTTGGCTCTGGTTTTTGGGCATCTCAAACCTCAAATCCTCATTTTCTAATATCTAAAATTTTATCATAATTTTAGTTGGGCCCAATTCCTTCTATTTCGTGGACTTCCTTTTATATTTAGCCCATTTCTGACGTTTACGGAGAAACCGAACATTGCATTTCTCACGTTTACGGAGAGACCAGATGTTACACATTTCATGATCCAAATGAGTTGTATTTGTGTAATTAAATATGAAAATGTGTTGTATGAGCTCACACAGTCCACGTGGCACCGAATGAAATTTTTAGATACGACGTAACGCAAAAAGATGCATTAATTTAAATGGATTTTCTTGTTTCCCCTCATGTAATACATTATATGAGCATGCAAAAATCATAGAGATGAGCTAGAATTTATGGTGTTACACTGTACATTACGTTGCTCACGTTTTCTCTTATTTTTAAAGAACCAGATGTTACATATGAAAATTTTCCTTTGGTTATTGAGATTTATATCTTATCTCATTTCATAGGCTAACAATTTCAAGTGAAGGTTCCTCGACTAAAGAAAAGGAAAAGCAAGTTGATGACTACCCCTAGATTTAGGCCTTATGTGGGGTTTCTACACTCGGACAATTTTAACCTGGTGTAGATGCTTTTTATTTTTGTAATCAAACTTGTATAGTATCATGATGCATTCATTTTTGTCAAGTCTTGGTATTTTGATGTTTTGTAACCAAGGATGTAATCATTAGGAAGTTAGACTTTAATTTACATGGAATCTGATGTGTTTGCTTGATGCTGACCAAACATGGATTGTAGTGACTGTATGGAGTTTGAATTGTTATTCTATGGGTGAGGTTATGCTATTTAATGAATGACTAGACTAAATGTTGATATATGAAGTTTCTGCTATTATATGTATACATATATATATGCCTTATGGAAGGAATTAAGTTGTGCCATAGTCATAATTTGCATATGAGGTTTTCCTAAAGTTTTGAGGGTAGGAACACGTTTAATTAGTCCATTAAAACTCGCTCTAAGTGATCTTAGGTTAGTTGATTTGAAGTTATGCATTTGAAGCTACCACATGATGCTTTATAAGACATTTTGCTGTCATATTGGCAAGGTTGTTGATAAAATACTTGATTTGATGGATTCAATTAGTCTCTAAACCTTTAAGTGATATAGCACCTTATTCTGAGGTCTATGAGAGATTATGTGCTAATAAAACTATGTATTTTAGTCATGAAAGGCTCTAGGATTCAATTAGAGTTAGTGGCAAATGGTTGGGGACGTATAACAAAGAGCTTATTCGAAAGGTGAATATTGATGGTTAAAAAATATTTAGATTTTCCCTATATATTCACCCATTAATAAACTATTATTGGCATTAAACCTTAAATGCTATTAAATAAGAGTATAATTATACTTAATTAGTGTGGTTAGGAGTTAAGGTTGTAACATTTGGTATTAGAGCAATGGTTTAGGAAACTATGCTGGATTGTTGAACTTTATGGTTAGAAAACTTGGCAATTATGATGCATGCACATTAGGAATAGGAATACTATGGTCTGATAATGTCATTTCTATCTGTATATACATTTCATATGTAATACCATAATTTCTTAACTCATTTCATGATATTCTCATGCTTCAAACTATGCATCTCACATAAGGAGTAAGAAAAACAATTAAAATAATGAATATTTTAGAGTTACATAGCGTATAGATTTTTCATTCAGTGTCTTGGGGACCGTGTGAGCTCATATATCATATTTTCATATTTAATTACATAGATACAACTCATCTCTATCACCAAAAGTGGCCTAGAACTCGTGCAAGGCAAGAGACACACATAATTTCATGAGGTAGCCTCGGCCAGAAATTCCCACTTTCTATCACAAATTTTGGAAAATCATAACTAATTTTAGAAAAATCAAATCATGCATTCTTCACCATTCTGGAAAGCTACAGATATCTAATTTATACTACAAATATGTCTAGGCCATGAAACATCACACAGAGGACGTTTGACATTTAAAAAGGTGCAGAGATCCGATTGGCTACTGGTACTGATATAGGTTTCTGCTATAAACTTCAAAAATGTCCAATTAATTCCAAAAAAATCCAATCTATGCAAATGATACCAATCTATGAAGCTATAGATGTTAGATAGAGGGAAAAAATAACTTTAAACCAATTTAGGCACATCCAAGACTTGAAAACTAATCAAATAGTAACTCAGGTCTATCTAGACGCCTAATACTGGATAGAAACTTCAAAATTTTATATCTCCCTCTCTAGACATTCAAATGATATGCTTCTAGTTGGAAAATGTCACTGGAAAGGTCTAGTTTCTCCCTATAAAATTTCTTGGTAATTGGACATCATTTGCCTTATGA
Organism: Erythrophleum ivorense; assembly: GCA_026724425.1. Classification (NCBI taxonomy): domain Eukaryota; kingdom Viridiplantae; phylum Streptophyta; class Magnoliopsida; order Fabales; family Fabaceae; genus Erythrophleum; species Erythrophleum ivorense. The sequence continues at coordinate 19,567,578 of JAIUCV010000009.1, forward strand.
GTGACAGAATTTAATTTCAGACCAATGAGAATAGTACACTAAACCAAATTAGAAAATTTCCCAACTTTGGAAATTCATCAAATAATCCATAGACTGTAACGGCCCTAACTTCAAATTATAGTAATTAAGGTTAAAAACATAATTAATAATCATAAATCAAGGTTGAAAGTTATTACAACTAATTATATTCAAAAAATGCAGGGAAATTTGAACCTTGATGTTATTAGGGTCATTAATTAGACAACCACAATTATTCGAATGTGTAAGTGAATTTAATCATTAATAAGGAGCCTTTGATTCTTCCATCCATCAATTCTAACTCATAAAAACCTCCTACAAGTATTTTTAAATCATTCCTTAGTATTACCATAAAAGAAACTAAGGTTTCTAAGTGAATATGAAAAATTGAGCACCTTCGCCACGGCTAAATTCCCTCGCGTTATGGCCAATTACTCTTAGGTTCAACTCCTTACACCTTCACAAATTTTGCACATTTTGCTGTGGCCAAATATCCCTTTCACTGCGGCCAAATACCCTCTGGAACACCTCTAGACCTGCCTCTCAGACTTAGCCGCAACTAACCTCACTGTTCATCGCGACCAATTGCTCTCTATTTTCTTCCATGGCAACTTCGCCACATTTGGCCGAGGCCAATTAAATGTTGGCCACAGGCAATTACCCTCTGTTACCATTTGGTCAAGGCCAACTAAATTTTGGTTGAGGCCAATTCCCTTTATTACCTTCCCTGGGAAATTTCGTCGCTTTTGGCTGAGGCCATTAAATTTTGGCCGCAGCCAATTCTCTTCTATTTCTATAACTCCCAAGATCTTATCTCATGCTCTCTAATTCTCCCTCTAGCAACACTCTAGGCCACTTTAACTTAGTTTATGAAGATTTAGTGTCTTTCTTTTACCTAATCTGCTTAACACATCTATCATTACCCATTTAAAACTCAAATGTGGATCCTTAACCCTCTAGCCACTATAAACTAGTGAGTTCATAGATCAATGACAGTAAATAGTTCATACACTACTCACATTTCCATTCAAACATAAGTCCCATTAGAAATTCCATACATCACTAGTTTAAATTGACATCTGATGTATCCAATGATTATAGTCCTTATGCTTGGCAATTCATGATGCAATGCAGTAATTACATAAAACTAGTAGTCTAATTATATGAATACAATCTAACAAGGTTTCCAAACCTACCTACTACCAAACCACATAATAAACTTCCATAAATTTTTTCCTTGCCACTAAGAGGTTTGGTCCCTAAAAATGTTAGCCCACACAATCAAGGTGAGATATACAATCTCAGTAACAAGAGAAAAATTCCATATATATGTACAGATTAATTAATACAATGCAATTTCTTATCATCAATACCAGAACCATCAATTCAATTTACAAATGTTCGTTGAGCTACCAATGACTGTTGTCCCATACCAATAATCATACACAACATGTTAATGGCTAATAACACTGGGAAAGGTTCGTCCACGGCATCTATTCCATAATAAACACAACCAGGGCTCAGTGCATCTGGGGTCTAATCACTACCCGGTGCTTGATCGAGGTAGTTAGTTATGTATGTGTACAAAGGTGCCACATACCATATATGAATACAAGGAATTACATACAACGCTAAGCATGGTCTAAACATACATGTCTCATCTTATAGCATAAATAACAACTTGATATAGTATAACACTCATCATTATACAAGCTTAAGGAAAGAGAGAGAACAACTACTACCTTAGCAAACTTTGCTCCTCAATCCTTGGGACTCGGTTTACTTGCTCTTAGAGTTTCCAAACAATTATCAAACCCTATAATCATAATGATAATTCATTACAATCAACATATAGACCCAAAATCCTAGAGTAATATAGCCCATTTTAAACTTAATGGGACCATTGGAATTGGAAAAATCTAAGCCCTTCCTTCCAATTCACTATGGCCGAATAGTACGCATTATTTGGCCAAAATTTAGGAATTTTATCCCATGAGTTTTGGGGGCTTTCCTATAGGTATTCCTAGCTAAAAACACCCTTTTGAATCCATTGGAAAGGATAAAATTATCAAATTCTAGTCCCAACAACACTTTTTGGTCATAACATAATCTAGCTTCGTTTTAGGCCCAAAAGTGAGTTTCTTTGGTTCTAAAAATTCCATAACCTCTTCCTTTTGTTTTAGGGCTTGAAATTTGGTATACATGACTTTAAGACATTAAGAAAACATTATAAACATTTTGGGAAAATTTGGACAGCATCTCCCCATGATTTCTATTTTTCCAAAAATTACAATCTTTGTGTTTTTCAAAGTCCCAGCACATAACAACAATAACTAAGTTCATATCACCTTCATGTTCAACATATAAACTTCATTTCAAGGCCTTCATATTAAATATATAAACTTCATTTTTAATCATCCATATGCTGTCCAAAAGTGACTCATAGCTAGGGTTTAACAAAACTAACTTAAAGCATGTGATCTTCAAGTACAAGATGGAGAAAACTTACTCTTTAAGCTTAATCCTTGCTTCCTTTTCTTTTCTCACTCTAAAATCCCTTCTCTTCCCACTTAGAGCAATATTCCACCTTGAAGAAAAGATGAATATGCAGCTGCCCTCTGGAGAAGATGGTTGGAGGATGGAGAAGATGAAGAAATTTGGTGAAGAATGGTGGTAATTTTGCTTGGTTTCACTTCTTCTTCCACTTTTTCTCCCTCTCTCTCTCTCTCTCTTCACATTTTTCTTTCTTTCTCCCTTATGTGTGTCGTGAAAATGGTGGAATGGAGGTGAAGGAGATGAATTTAGATGAAGTTAAATGGTCATACTAAATTTGGACCCTTGGATCAACCTTTTCAAAATCAAATCTTAACCTTCCATTCCTTTTTCTTTTGATTTTCTAATTTCATAACTAAATATCTTCTTCCAAAAATTCTTGGCCACACACTTGGACACCTTTTCTTAGCCCTTAAGTCATAATATTAACTATGGTTAATTTCTTAACTCAACCATGGTCAACTTTTAACTCAACCATAGTTAGTTTCTAACTTAACCATAGTTAATTCTTTAAAATAACTAAAATTCTTTTCTCCTTTCCTTTTCATTTTAAATTTATATTTGGGTTTCATCTTCTCTAAAACCCTAATTATATCTTCTTTTCTCTTATTAGGCCTTTAGAATTGGCTATTGGGCCTTACAATAGTCTAAAAATCGGTGTCCAGGCCCGATTAAGATTTTACGGTACAATACATACCTTTAGACTTTCTACAATTTATAAATATTGTTTCCTCTACTTTCTGGCCATACTGAGCTTCAAACATGGATCAAGGGCCTTTAACCTCAATCTCATAAATTTTGGTGTAAATCGGACACCCGGTCTATAGGTATAATTTTTATCGTTCTGTATCATGATTGTACTATAAAATTTTCATTAACTGCAATTTGGTCCCTAAAACTCCTTCAGGGTATTTTAGCCCTTTAGCTATTCCTATTTCTATAGTTGTTACAACTTCCTTTTTCTATTTTGCTCATGGCTACTGATCGGGCTAACCAGATCCTAGACTGGATCCCACTCGGCCATTTGGACAACTTGGCATCATTGGACCCGTCTCATCAAACTGAGTTTAACCGTGGGTCACGAATTTATGATGTTCTTGCCCGATTTGTTGATATTCATGCCTAAAGTCATGAATAGAAGGAGAAACTAGAGTTCGTTGAACTTTTGGGCAATTTATACATTTTGCCTGGCATATAACTTTTCTTTGCATTTTAGTCCTTGGCTCTTTCATACTTGACTTTGAAGACTCTTTGGGACCTTTTTTCGATCCCTTTTTTTTTTTCTATTTTAGCTCCAATTTTAGGGCACCTCTGGCCTTGACTCATCATTATTTGTGGTCTAGAATATTATTCTAATTTTATTGGACCTCAATTTACTCTATTTGGGGAGCTCCCTTTTGTATCCGGTGAATTTTGTACATTAACAGAGAAACCATGTGTTATGTTTCTCGTGTTTTCTTACGTTTTCTTAGATTTTCAGAAAATTGGATGTTACATTTAAGACCCCCATAGTAGACTTATAGTATGGGCCTTAATTTTATACGAATTTTCCTATGGTTTAGAGTGATATTTTGATGTTTCTGGTTTAAGGAAGGCAAAACCTAAAATTAGAGGCTCTTGGTGATTGGGTAAGTGCATCTAAGTAGTTCTATATAGCTTAACTCCTTGAGTAATGGGTTTGCTGATATAAATTGTAATTAGGGATAGTAATGGCTTGGTTTTATGTCCATAGGTTGAAGTAGCATTCAATTGGCTCTTAGAGGATTGGCTACAAGTGAGGTAACCGGGGCTTTATGCTAATTCTATGCATATGTCTATTTTAATTTTGTATTTGCTACATGATTATGATTTTGATGCTAAATGAATTGGTTGGCTATCTGTTATATGTGATTGGACCTTGTGAGTCTATGGTGGAGCTGTGGTGCAGCTGCCACCCGTGCATGTGCTTCGATCGAGCACCAGGTTATGATTAGACCCCAGATGCACTAAGCCCTGATTGTGCTCATTGGGGAGTGGGTGCCATGGATGGGCCTCTCCTGGTGTTATTGGCCTTTAACATATGGAATTGGGATTGCTAGTATGGGATAGTAATCATAGATAGCCCAATTGTTTCATTTACTGATATGGCTGGTATATTTTCTAATGCTTATATGAAATCATCATATATGTTAATTAAACTAGAATATATGAATGGAATTTGCCTTGGTTACTGAGATTTGCATCTCATTCTGTTTCATGGGATTATACTTTTAGGTGAAAGCTCTTTGAGTAAGGATAAGAGGAAGCAAATGGATGAAAATCCATGAGCTCCAACAATGTGTGGAAAAGGTTACATTTAGACTGATTCAAATAAAGTACATGCTAAATTTTGTATTCTTTTTGTATAACATCATTAGGTAATTATGTTGCCAAGTGTAGATATTTTGATTACTTAGGATGTATCTATTGAGGAGTTAGGCCTCATCTTAGCTTGGTATTGGATGTATGAACCTATGACACATGATGTATGAACTTTGTTGAATTTATGATATGGTATACTATTGGAAATGTCATTATGTGATACATTAGATGTTGATATGAACCATTGATGTATGAAATCTCTAACGGAATGTGTATCGAATGTTAATTGTTGATAGTTCATGAATTCTTGTTGTTATTACTCTATGAACTTGCTGATATAGGGTAGTTGGAGGAGTAAAAATTTATATTTAAGTCTTGAACTAGTAATGATAGATAAGTTGGGTAAATTAGGCTAGTGAAAGCTATTGGAGCCCTATAAATTAAGGTAGAGTGGCCCTAAGGTGTCAATGGAGGGAGAGTTGGGAGTATGAGACAAGACTTTAGAAGTTGTAGGATCAGAAGACATTTAGCCGTGGCCAAAATATTATTAGCAGTGGCCAATAGAGGCGAAGTTGCCCAGGGAGAGTACCAGAGAGCAATTTGCCACGGTGAGAAGTGGAATTAGCCGCGGTGAAATGTGAGAGGCCAAACTGGAAGTCGTCCAAAGGGTAATTCACTGCGGCTAAATAGGAATTGGCTGCAATGAACTTTTGTGAAAATGTGTCAAGTGTTCCAGAGAGAAATTAGCCGCGGCGAAAGGGGGAATTGGCCGCGGCCAATAGCGAGAGGCGAGTGAGGTAGGCTCTAGGAGGTTTCCTCGCCACGATGCCATGTAGGTTAGCCACGACGAAGCTCCAACTCGCCGCGGCGAAACCTATGAAGATAAAGAGTGAACCTGAGAGCAATTGGCTGCAGTGCAAAGACATTTAGTGGCAGCTAACGGTCCTAAACTCTCATTTTAACCTAGAAATCTTAGTTTTTCATATGATAATCTTAAGGGATGACTTAGAAAAATTGGTAAAAGATTCTTATGGGTTAGGATTAATGGGTAATAAAATCATAGGCCTATAAATGAGCGTTTGTTTTCCTTGTGTACATGAATACTTGTAATTATTTGGTTGATGACTCTAATAACATAAATGTTCAAATTTTCCTGCAATTTTCTGAATGTAATTAATCTTAATATCTTTTAACCTAATTTATGGTTATTAATAATGTATTTTACCTTAATTACAATGATTAAAAGTCAGGGTCATCACAAGAACTACCTAATTTAGGGGTTTTTTTTATCTAATTAAATTATCTAAAATGAAATTGAAATAAAATTTCTAAATTCTACCTAATTACATAAACTATGGTTGAATGATAGACTTGTGACTAGCTTTGGATTTGTCCCTTAGTATTCACTATCCTTATCCTAATCCAATTGAAATTGATTCTAGTCTAAGAGTCCCTAAGTGTGTTCATAACAATGTATCTTGAGTTACCACGCGAGAATCAAGGAATTAACAATTTAATATTGAATTGAAATCTCATTCCCATATTAAATCGCAAACTCTTGTCATTAGGATCAATGAACACTTGAATTGAATGATTAATTGATCAATTAGTCTCTGAATTAACACCCTAAGATGTTTAATTAACTAATCAAACTCCAAGGAATCCTCAAATCAAATAATTAAGCACGTAATTTCACTCATACATTTCATTGAACACCTTCATGGCATACATGGGAAATTAGAGAAAAATGTAAAATTTTGTGTTTAATCTAATCAATTAATCAACAAAAAGTATCCTAATCAGTGTCTAACCTGCCACTAATTACAATTACACAAATTCCCAATCAAATACAACCTCAACCAAGATGATACAAGAAAGAGGAAAATGTATAGAAAAAGAGAGAATCTTAGCCAAAATTCCTTTGATATCTCCATGGATTCAAGCTTCTCCAAGGGTCTTCTCCTAGCTAGCCACAAGGTGGATTAATCTTTCATGGAATGGAGGTAGAAATAAAATGGGAATGGAGGATAAGAGGCTACGGCCAGAAGGAGGGTGGTCTTTAGATGGAGTGACAATGGATGCGTGAATGTAGTGTCTGGAGTCTTTTTTCGATGCTTAAGTGAATGGAATATAACGTCAAAAATGAATGGATGATGCCTCCCACGTGCATCATTAATTTCTTCACATGCTCTTCCACTCTTGATGAATGGATGATTTGGATTGTAGTGTGTATTCCATCTCTAGATTAGTGAATAGATGGATAAAGCTCTCCTCTTGTGACATGCTGCCTGAGTTTATTATGATTTGTTACTCTCATGTGCTCCTCACATGCCTCACGTGTTCTTCCTTTCATTATACCCATAGCAATCCACGTCAACTTCTCTCATGTATGTTATTCTATTTAAGCTCCAGCCTCTTCTCTTTTTCTCTATGTCAGAACCTGCCTGTGTGTCTTGTTTCATCACGCAAATCTCCATTCCATCTTCTCTTTAAGTAGCCAGCTAGACTCGTGGTTCCTTTCCACGTCAGCTTTGTGTGTCACTAGCTCAACCCATGGCTCTTTTCTATTCATCTCATTCCACCTTCTTCCTTCATTCCCTTGTGAGTTTCCTCTCCATTTTGCTCACGTGCGTGTGGTTGTCTCATGCTTCTTGCTTCTCTTCTAATCCAGAACATCATCCATGCTTCTTTCTTCATAAAACTCTTCTCCTTAATCAAACGTGCACGCTCATGGCTTCATTCCTAAAACCTGTGGCTTCTACGTGTTAGTGCTGTGTAACCCTTTAATGATCCCGTCGCTCATGTAGCTTCTTGAATCATTCACACGGGTCCCTTTCCATGAGCTCATGATTTCTTACGTCAGAATCTGCATACATGTATCTTCCTTGTGACTCGTTCAACTCGTGTTTTAAAATCGATACTCTTCCTCTGTTCAAGCCATCACACCAGGGCCTTCCTTTTCCTCTGTTTTAGCCATATTGTTTCCTTCACTTGTGTTTTCTCCTTATGCAGCTTCTTCCCGTAGGCTAGCTACTACTTCCTAGCTTCATCTTCCATATGAAACTCCTCCACATGGCTTCTCATCATGCAATGTTCTTCCTCTTTCCAAATCAATCCATAGCTTGCATGTGTGATTAAAACTGGACATGCATCAGTTGTGTGGGTTTGTGAGCTGTTGCATTAGTGTTAGGGGAAACCCAATAGAGGTAATGCTTATGTGTATGCTAGCCCAATCCATGTATGAAATTGAGGAAGCCCAATTGGATCTGCACCCAAAGAATGGAAACAATTAAGTAGCAACAATTTAAAAAATTATTTAAAAAGAGATTTATGCATTAAAAATCCAAAATTTTGTAAATTATTTCTTAAAGTACAAAGAATGGCTACTAAAATCAAATTCCCCCTAAGTAAATCCATTAAGCCTTATTTAACTATTAAAATTCTTAAGTTAATGAGAATAAAATATATAAAAATCATACTTGTCAGCCACTCTCTTAGGGTTTTCTCTTTGGTTCAAGGTAAAAACATATGAAGCTAAATAAGTGGGAGAGTGGGGCGCCCTATATATATAAGTGGGGAGGAAGGAAGACTTTTCAAAAATTTTCATTTTGCCTTCATTCTTGGTAATTTCGTTTCTAGTCCATTTTAGCTCTTTTTTTTAGCACCATCTTTTCTATTATAAAATTTAGGTTCCCAATTTAGTAAAATGCCTTTGGAATCACTCAAATTAGAGCTAAAACCTTCCTAAATGAATCCGTCAAAGTTCGAGTATACCGATGTTGAAAAACATACACCAGAAGGGTTTTAAATGTCCCGAGGCTTCCCATGGTTTTCAGGGCCTCTGAGAACCCTAGATAATTCAAAACTTTCATTTAAAAAGCCCTCTTATGTGTTTTTCCAAAATTTTACTTATTTATGAAAATACCACTAGCCTTTCTTCAAAATTTTTGAATTATTATGGCCCTGGTTTCTGGGCAACTCAAGGCTCAAATTCTTATTTTTCATTATTTAAAATTTTATTGATATTTTATTTGGTCTTAAATCACTCATCTTAAGAGACCTGCTTTGAAAACACATCTATTTTCGTCATTTAACAAAAACTAAACATTACAATCCTCCCACCTTTAAATAATTTTTGTCCTCAAAATTTAGATAACATACCTCATGGGAAGAGCTCTGGATGCTTCTTTCTCATCTCTTCCTCTAGTTCCCAGGTAGCTTCTTCGGGAGATAACCCTTTCCAAACCACTTTCACCAGTGGTATCATCTTATTCATTAATTGCTTGAGTCTATGTATGATAGATCATCCTATATGATAGATCATTCTATGATATTATGTATGATAGATCATCCTCTAACTACACGTTCTCATATTCTATGACATGTGAGGGGTCGAGCTGGGAAACATAGAATACATTGTGTACTTGGCTCAAATTTGGGGGAAGGGCTAGTCTGTAGGCCACAAGTCCTACTTTATTAAGAATCTGGAAAGGACCTATGCATTTTGGACTGAGTTTTTTACTTTTAATGGACCGACCTATCCCTGTGACTGGAGACACTCTAATGAAGACATGGTCTCTAACCTCAAACTCTAACTGCTGTCTACGTTTATCTGCATAACTTTTCTGTCTACTCTAGGCCGTTAGGAGTTTCTTTTTAATAGTCTTAATTTGTTTAAAAGCTTGGTCCACTAATTCTAGGCCTATCAGGCTCTACTCTCCTAACTCAACCCAACACATTGGAGACCTACACTTCCTTTCATACAATGCCTCATACGGTGCCATCTGTATACTTGCATGATAGCTGTTATTATAGGCAAACTCCGCTAGAGACAAGTATGTATCCTAGTTTCCTTTCATCTCTAGTACACACGCCTTTAATATGTCTTCTAGGGGTTCTTTTCATCTGACCATCTGTCTATAGGTGATAGGCTATATTAAATCTAAGCTGGGTACCTAGAGCATCTTGTAATGATTTCCAAAAATTCAAAGAGAGTATGGGATCTTTATCTGACACTATGCTCCTAGGTACACCATGTAGTCTAACTATCTCCCGTGTGTACTCGATGATGTCCTGGGCAAGCCCATGACAAAATCCATTACTATACTATTTCATTTCCACTCTAACATACTAGACATTAAAAGACATACATTGCTATATTTGTTTTCATTCCAGACCACCAGAATACTTTCTTTAAGTGCTTATACATTTTATTACTACCTGGATGAATGGTGTACTTGCTTTTATGTGCCTCATCTAATATTTTCTCTCTGATTTCTATATTTTTAGGCACATACAACCTATCTCTATATCTCACTATGTTATCCCCATATAGATTGAACTTCTGAATGCTACCCTAGGTTATCTTGGCTCTAATCTTATTTATATGGTCATCTATCTATTGAACTTCTCTTATTTGATCCTTTAGGTCATTTTCTATTCGGATTTCACTCATTAATAGCTTACTTGAATGCACCTCACATGAAAGATTCATATCTCTGAATCTCTCAATCAATTCTTGCTTTTCAGGTTATCATATAGGCCATATGTATGGATTTTCTACTTAGGTCATCAGCTACCACATTAGCCTTACTGGGATGATATTTCAAAGTGAAATCATAGTCTTTTAAAAATTCTAACCATCTTCGCTATCTCATATTCAGCTCTATTTGTTCAAATAAATATTTAAGGCTCTTGTGGTCACTGTAAATTTCTATGGCTGCCTCGTATAAGTAGTGTCTCCATATTTTTAAAGCAAACACCACTGCAACTAACTCTAGGTCATGTGTGGGGTAATTTTTTTTGTGAGGTTTTAACTGTCTAAAAGCATAACCTATCACTTGGCCTTTCTGCATAAGCACACATCCTAACCCTTTCTTAAAGGCATCACTATAGACTATTAAATTCTCTCTAGGGTCAGGGAGTACTAGAACTAGGGTCGTGGTTAACTTGTACTTCAACTCCTGAAAACTCTTCTTACATTTCTCATCCTACACAAATGGTACATTCTTTCTAGTGAGCCAGGTCAGTGGCATCGCTATCTAAGAAAAGCCCTGAATAAACCTTTTGTAATAACTCGCTAAACCTAGGAAGCTCCTGATCTCTATCACTATCCTAGGTTTCTCCCACTGTAACACTACCTCTACCTTATGGGAATCTACTGCGACCCCTACCTGGGAGATCACATAGCCTAGGAATTGAATTTTAGTGAGCCAGAACTCACATTTACTAAGTTTAGTATAAAATTATCTCTCTCTCAGGATTTCTAAGGCCAATCTCAAGTGCTGCTCATGTTCTTCTTTACTTTTTGAGTAGATGAGAATGTCATCTATGAAGACAACTACAAATCTATTTAAGTACAATCTGAAGACTCTGTTCATGTAATCCATGAATACTGTGGGTGCATTCATCAACTTGAAGGGTGTAACACTATAAATTCTAGCTTATTTCATGCCTTTTAAATGATTTAATATCATGAATCATGCAAGTTGCCCATGAAAAAGGCAAGAAAATAATGATTATTTTCGAATTGCATCATATCTAAAAATTCCATTTAGTGTCACGTGGATTGTGTGAGCTCATACTATACATTCTCATATTTAAATACATCAATGCAACTCATTTGTATTACAAAATCGTGCCTACAACTCATGGAAACCGAAGTGGAGCATAAAATGGGCTTGTTTAATTTCGGCCAGATTTGGCCTCTTTTCTGCTCAAACTTTGAAAAATCATAACTAATTCTAGAAAAATTGAAATCATGCAATCTTGGTTAATTTGGAAAGCTACGGATGTCTAAGTCACACTAAAAATATGCCTAGATCATAACATCCATCACAGAGGATGTTTGACATCCAAAATGGTCCAGAGGTCAGACTGCATTCTAGAATTGTCACAGAATTCTGCATAAAACTTTGAAAATGTCCAATTAATTCCAAAAAAATTCAAACCATGCAAATATGCCAATATGGAAAGCTATGGATGTTAGCTAGAGAGAAAAAATATCTTTAGACTAGTTCATCAAGCCCAAATCACAGAATTTAATGGAACAGTACTTCAAGTCGGGCAAAATTATTGATACTGGATAGAATGTTCAAAAATTCATATCTCCCTCTCTAGACCTCCAAATGAGGTGCTTCCAGTGGCACACGTCATTGTGAATGTCTAATTTCTTTGTATAAAATTTCATGGCAATTGGACATCGTTTGGGCCTCGTGTGATAGAATTCATTTTTGGACCAAATGAATAGTGCAGCAGACTAAAATCATAAAAATTGCCAACTTTGAAAAATCATCAAATATTATGTAGACCTTTGAAAATTATGATCTTTAGCTTCCCAAAAATCTTTTAATGAGACCTAATTGCATGCCAAATATCAGATCAAGACTAACTCATTTGGCTAAAAAGTGACATAGGGTTCCATTATGATCAATTTTGGCTCCATATGGGGTACCAAAATTGCCAAATGGCTTTCCCTTGATTTTGGCACCTTTTGGGCAATTCTAAAAGCACATTTAAGACTTGGAGAGCTGCCCAAAAGGTCCCAGACCTCATGCATCTCATTTTGGCCATTTAATCCACACTTATGCACATTTTCAATAAATTCCCAAATTGCATACTTTGGCATTACATACTCAAATTCTATTCTAGAATTCATACATCATATCCATACATTTAAAAATCACATAATATCATATTTATATATGTCTCAAGGGTCATAGACCATTTACAACACAATATACATCATGAAACATCATTATGGTTCTAAAATGGCAAAGGCTAAGTATATGGTTGTCAATCTTCCTTCCTCAATGTTGTTAGCTCCCATTACCATAGCTACTTGGTCCACCTAGCATGTTAGATCATTGGAGAGGAGGGAATGAGATTCAAGAATCCCAATAGCTCATCTCCCTTTCAACCATACATAATATGTGCAAAGCAAGCCTTAAAAATGCACGCATGGACATAATACAAGTCATGGCCATTCAAGAAGCAAGTTTAGCATGTACACAAGTCATACAAATCATTCAAGAGTTCACTAAGTGTTTGGATTAGCCTCACACTTCTCCTCATAGATTTTGGACTTGCCTCACCCATTCTTTAAAAGCTTTGGACTCAACCATACTTTTGGGAGCCCACTTTATTTTTTGGAAACTCTTTGCTATGTCTCAACCAATCTTAAAGGTTTTTGGCTCATCCTCACCATGGTGAAGAGTTCTTAGCCTCTCCACACTCAAGCAAACAACATACATTCATTTGAAAACATAATATGGCATCATGAAATCATGACATATATAATCATGCTAGCATACTTTTCATGGCTTGAACATACACATACACACATTCTAAGACAAGCCAAACACATATCCATGCATGAGAGAAAGTGGAAAGAGCTACCTTACACACAATTACACACATTTTCCTTTGGATTCAAGCCTCCTCTTTCAGCCACACACCCACAAATTGGTGGAGCTAGTTTCTCTTAGCCTAGATACAATTTATGGGAGCCAATTAGGTTCATGAAACATATTCTAAGGCTATATAACTTCCTTAAACACTAGATTTCTCTATAAGTTCCATTATGGTCCATAATTGCACCTAATGAAGCAACACCCCTCAATTAATTTCTAGGCCTCATTCTTTCCTCTCAAATATGATTTTTAACTCCTTTTAAGCCTCTTGGAGTCATCATACTATTAAAACAAAGGGTCTAACATTATGTTACTTTTTTAGGTCATAATATGGAACCTAAGGCACCAAATTTATTTCTGAGTTCTAAATTTTTTCCAAGGCCTCCTTTCATTTTCATTCATTAAATATAACTCAAGAATAGCCTTAGAAAAATTTAAAACTCTCCCCCACTACTAGAACCCTCTTTGGCCAAAACATAAGCATCATTTGGGCTACATGGAGTGATACAATATCAATAGGCATGCCCATTGGAGCACTACAAGTTCGAAAAGCCCTCATCCATCAAGAAACCCAAATCATTCAAAAGCCTATGATTCAGGTCCAAATGGCTCATGAAAGGATGGCATATGCTCAAGAGGCCCAAATTGTGCTAGTATATGTCCAAAAATCTCAAAGAGCTCAAAATAATATCTATATTAGACGTCGACCCAAGTTTAGAGTCCAAGATCCATATTTGATCAACATCTCTTTAAATATACAAAAGTGGAAGTCCAAGTGGAAGCCCAATGTCCTAAGAAGGTCCATGGAGCAACTAAAGTTAATATCCAACATGCTAAAAGCCCAATGACAAGAGGAAGAGTTAAGCGTCTACAAAGAGCAATTGGGCTTCAATTTGCTGAATTAGAAGCCCATAATGTTAGTGCATGCATTGAGGAAGCAAATAGAGCCTTAATCATGCTTATTCAAGCCCAAGTTGATGCTTAAAGAGCCCATTGAAGCTAGAGGACGTGAATAGTATTTCAAATACAAGATGTCCAGCCCATTAATATTAATTAGTTTTGATTAGGACTCTAGTTTTGACTAGAACTCTTTTTGAATTTCGTTTTTCATTATTATATTATTTTTTAGACTTGGTCAAGGAGCTTATCTAGGAGATTAAGTTAAAATTAATATCCTTCCTTGATTTTAGGCATTATTTAAAATATTTCTAATCAGATTTTAGAGTTTTAGTTTTATTAGGATATCAGATTTTAGAGTTTTAGTTTTAGTAGGATTTTAAGTCTTTTAGAAACTTTGCCTATAAAAGGCTCCCTATTGTACTCTATTTTGAATCATGAATGAATGAACTTGAGTATTATTCAATACTTTGAGAGGCTTTTGCTTCTTTGTGTTCTCTGAGAGTTCACGTGACTTATCAAAGGATTGGTCTTCCTTTGTGGCGTCTTAAGGCTAGGGTTCTAAGAGACAAGTTCTCTTAGGGTCTTTCCTTTGACCAACAATCTTGTTTCTAGCCGGTCCCGGGCATAGTTTCGAATTGTTGAAGGTTCTCTTGGGCATGTTCCTAGTGGGTCTTGCATCATTTGGTATCAGAGCTTTGGTTCGCTAGTGCAAGGTGACAAGATGTCTAGTGAGTACAAATTCCTTGAAGAGGCTAACAAAGAGCGATTCAAGCAATCTTGTGCATGGTTAGATGCATACTAATACATGATGTTTTTCATTGAATATAAATGAATAGCAATAGCAATATTTGTATTTATGCTTAACATATTTAGCTTTTCTCACATGTTTCCATGGTTTACCAAGCATAATATGTCCATCAAACATAGGAGCTACGTCACATAACACCTTATCATGATATTTACCAATTGAGAAAGAAATCAAAACTTGCTTATTAACCCTAAATTCAACACTACCCTTCAACAAGGTATAGGGCCTAGGATGCTTTATAGTTGGCAAGTTTAATTTCTCAACTAGTAAGGTACTAGCAATATTTATATAGCTACTATTGTCAATAGCCATACTGCAGACTTTCTCTTTGATAAGGCATCTAGTATGGAAATCAGAGGATGACTTTTCCTTATCTTGTCCTGTAGAGTTGGAGTTGGATTGGAATGCATCTAACCATGCACAAGATTGCTTGAATTGCTCTTTGTTAGCCTCTTCAAGGAATTTGTATTCACTAGACATCTTGTCACCTGAAAAGTTAATCAACAAAGAAATAGCACCTCACACAAAGGTATATCTTTGTGTTTCCATTCCACTATTCTTCATATTTTCTCTCATTCCATTTGTGTTATCTTCTCATCTTCATCTTTATCTTCTATCTTCTTCCTTCTTCCATTGTTGTGTGCCTCTATACTCATTCGAAAAAGAAAAAAAAAGAGTGTGATACTCCAAAAAAAAAAAAAAGACAAATTCGAAAAAAAAAAGTGAAAAAAAAAGTTGCAAGTTGTGGAGTTAGTTTTCTAATTGGAGACAATTTCTTAATTAGAGTTAGTTTCCTAGTAGGAATTAATTTCCTAATTGGACTCAATTTCCTAATTGCACTTAGTTTTTTAATTTTTAGATTTTCTTAAAGTTGGTTTTCTAATTTCCCAAGTAGTTTCCTATTCTTAAAGTTTCCCCTATATTTTGAGATTTTCCCTTTTCTTCTCCTTCCTTCCAAGCCATCCAAACCTCCCCTTCCTCCTTTTTTTTTTCTTTCCTCCTTCCCTTTTTGTTACATACCCTCTTTTCTCCTTTATTTGATTCTTTGGGAATTTACATTTTATGATTCTAGTTTTTTTGATTACCATTAGTATGATCTTTCATTTGATTTGCTTGTGACTTACTTAGAACACTTGTAAGAAGCAAATTATTGAGTGGTAAAAGGCAAGAGTGCAATTAACATTAAAGAAAAAGCCAAAAAGAGTTAAACACGAGCGAACTTATCATCTTTTGAGTGCAAACACGTGAGAAAAGAATGTGAGTGAAAAGAAAGAGCTAGAGAGTTGTGAGAAAAGTGAGAAAAGCATGAGTATGAGCATGTTTGATGAAAAAAGAGAGGTTGAGAGTGTGTGTAAGGATATTTGTTTATCTACTAACAATCTTAACCTATCTTTATCTATTGTTGGTTCTAACTTATTGCAAGTATGTGAAGATTTGTTTTCAAAGAAGCTATCCAATGGACCCTTATCTTCAACTAGCATTGAAAAGAGTTGTGATTGCCTAGATTTGCTTCCTATGAAACCACCTGATGGCGAAGATTCGAGGACGAATCTTTTCAAAGAGGGAGGGAATGATACAATATCAATAGGCATGCCCATTGGAGCACTACAAGTTCGAAAAGCCCTCATCCATCAAGAAACCCAAATCATTCAAAAGCCTATGATTCAGGTCCAAATGGCTCATGAAAGGATGGCATATGCTCAAGAGGCCCAAATTGTGCTAGTATATGTCCAAAAATCTCAAAGAGCTCAAAATAATATCTATATTGGACGTCGACCCAAGTTTAGAGTCCAAGATCCATATTTGATCAACATCTCTTTAAATATGCAAAAGTGGAAGTCCAAGTGGAAGCCCAATGTCCTAAGAAGGTCCATGGAGCAACTAAAGTTAATATCCAACATGCTAAAAGCCCAATGACAAGAGGAAGAGTTAAGCGTCTACAAAGAGCAATTGGGCTTCAATTTGCTGAATTAGAAGCCCATAATGTTAGTGCATGCATTGAGGAAGCAAATAGAGCCTTAATCATGCTTATTCAAGCCCAAGTTAATGCTTAAAGAGCCCATTGAAGCTAGAGGACGTGAATAGTATTTCAAATACAAGATGTCCAGCCCATTAATATTAATTAGTTTTGATTAGGACTCTAGTTTTGACTAGAACTCTTTTTGAATTTCGTTTTTCATTATTATATTATTTTTTAGACTTGGTCAAGGAGCTTATCTAAGAGATTAAGTTAAAATTAATATCCTTCCTTGATTTTAGGCATTATTTAAAATATTTCTAATCAGATTTTAGAGTTTTAGTTTTATTAGGATATCAGATTTTAGAGTTTTAGTTTTAGTAGGATTTTAAGTCTTTTAGAAACTTTGCCTATAAAAGGCTCCCTATTGTACTCTATTTTGAATCATGAATGAATGAACTTGAGTATTATTCAATACTTTGAGAGGCTTTTGCTTCTTTGTGTTCTCTGAGAGTTCACGTGACTTATCAAAGGATTGGTCTTCCTTTGTGGCGTCTTAAGGCTAGGGTTCTAAGAGACAAGTTCTCTTAGGGTCTTTCCTTTGACCAACAATCTTGTTTCTAGCCAGTCTCGGGCATAGTTTCGAATTGTTGATGGTTCTCTTGGGCATGTTCCTAGTGGGTCTTGCATCATGGAGTTTTCTTTGTTTTCTTGAATGAGGGAGCTTGTGGGGAGCATCTTAGGGGTCTCAAGAACTCATTTAAACTCTTAATTAGACCTAGGAAGCATCACACAAAATCAGAATTTGGAAGGTGCACATGAAACCCTAAGTTTTGCATCTTGATTTCTAATGGCTATTTCATGGTTTTATTTGCATATTCTTATTCTTCTCCATCAAATACCTAAGATTCATGCTTGGTTGTGCTTGAAAATCATATCCTTCTAGGGTTCTTGGTGTGTGTCAAAGTGGAGAAGAAAGGGAACTCAATATAGCAACCATAGGATGTAATTTTACCTTGTTTCCTTACTTACTTTAGCTTAAATATTGTTTTCTCCAAGCTCTTCTCTTCAAATCCGAAATTTCCCCTTTGTTCTTCCTTCAAAATAGCCCTCAAAACTTTAGAAAAATCATGGAGAAGAGGAGGGAAAAAGAGGATAAGAGATTGGCTAAGAGAAAGCATGAAAAATAAGCAAATTTCCATACCTAAAAGCTTGAATTTCTCCTTCTTCTTCTTCCCTTGGTGCGCCACTCTCCTAGGGTTCTGCTTCTGATTTGGGGCTGGAAAATTTGATGCTAAATAAGGGAGAGTGTGAAGTGCCACTTATATATAGGTAGGGAAAAGTGACTTTTTTAAAAATTTCAATTTTGCCCTTCATACTTTGCATTTTTAGCTCCTTTTTTAGAACTATCTTTTTCATTATGAAATTTAGGTTCCCAATTAAGAAAAATACCTTTGGAATCACTCAAATCATAGCTAAAACCTTTCCGAACGAATCTGTCAAAGTTTGGGCACACCAACATTGAAAAACGTCCACCGAAGGGGATTTAACTGTCCCGGACTTCCCATGATTTTTAAGGCTTCTGAAAACCCCAGAAAACTCAAAAATTTGATTTAAAAATCCCTCCTATGTGAATTCCAAAAATTTCTGAAATTACGAAAATACCATTACGTTTTATAAGATTTCTATCAAAATTTGTTTCTTTATTCTAGCTCCGTTTTTCCTTCCGTCTGAGGCTAAAATTCTCATTTTTAGGAGACTAGAATATTACTCAAATTTTTTGGGACTTTATTTAGTTCATTTCAGGGGACTTGCTTTGAAAACGTGCTCATTTCCATCGTTTAACGCAAACTGGACCTTACAAAGGGCATAACTAAAAACTCATAGTGCCTATATCTAGTCCTAAATGCTATCTTGGGAATATCCTCAGCCTTTATTCTGAGCTGATGGTATCCCGACCTGAGGTCTGTCTTGAAGAATATTGACGCTCCTACTAATTGATCTAGGAGGTCATCTATGCGAGGGAGAAGGTACTTATTCTTAATAGTTATCTTATTAAGTTCCTTATAATCTATACATAGTCTAAGGCTCCCATCTTTCTTTTTCACAAATAAGACTGGAACTCCCCACGACAAGACACTGGGTTTGATAAAACCCTTCTCTAAAAGCTCTTCTATTTGCTTTTTAAGCTCAACTAGCTCACTGGGAGTTATCCTGTACAGGGCCTTAAACACTGGACCTACCCCAGGCACAATGTCTATAGGAAACTTAACCTCTATCTCTCGGGGTAGTCTGTTAATCCCTCTAGGGAATATCTTTAGGAACTCTCTCATTACTGGAATCTCATCTATACCTTTTCTACCTCAGCCTAGACTGAAAAGAAAATTAGGTACCCCTGACAACCATGCCCTAGAGACCTCTCAGCCTGGGAAGTGGTCATAATAGAAAACTTAATCCTCATACTAGGTACAGTCCCACACTCAAGTAAAGTAATGCATTTGTGGCTACAATCTAGTGTGGCATTATTTGCAAACATCCAGTCATACCAATGATCACATTAATATCAACAAGGGGCATACAAATCAAATCAAGGGTGGTAAGGCAGTGATTAAATTGGACCACACAATTCAAACAAGCATAGGAGGTAATGGTTCAGTTTCCCATAGGGGTAGATATATGTAAGTCATATGGTAGTGTATGCATACTTAGATTTAACCTCCTAACACAGTCATATGATATGAAAGAATGGCTAGCTCCCAAATCAAATAATGCAGTTATAGAAAAATCATTTATTCTAATAGTACCTTGGATTAGACTCAGGGACTGGCTAGCCTCATGCTATGATAGGGCAAAGACTCTACCCTGGGTCTGAGGTCTGAGAGCAGGAGCCATCTCCCTTTGCTATGTGTACTGTGGAGGAGTCTAGGTGCAGTCCCTAGCCATGTGTCATGGCCTACCACACTGGAAACATACATTCTGCCCTGCATAACATGGTCTAGTTCCATGATTCTTGTCACACTGGGGACATATGATAAGTGCAAAGCTACCTTTATCGGACTGAGTTCTCCGTTTCTTGCCCTTTTAGCTCCACTGACTTCTGCCGCCTCTCCTACTAGTAACTGCAGCCTGTGATCCCTCTCTAAATCTCTTGGGTTCAAGGAGGGGTGGTCTAGCACTGGAGGTAGGCTACATCATTTTGAAGTTTGCCTTCATCACTTTACATATCTCAACCAAGGTGTTAAATTGCCTAATTTTCTATGGCACTACCCTGTCTCTGATCTCGGGGAGCAAACCTTTCTCTAGTCTATTTGCTCTCTATCGCTCATAATCATGCCTCTGTAAATAGGAGTATCGAGAGAGCTCTACAAATTTAGCCACATACTGGTCCACAGACATCCCCTTTGCCTGTCTCAAGAGTATAAATTCTGACTCTTTCTCATCTCTGATTGAGCTGGGAAAATACTTCTCATGGAAAACCTAGAGGGACGCCTCCCATGTAATCAGAAGGTTCCTTGCCCTCAAAATCGTTCAGTGCCCTTCCACCAATAATCTGCCTCTTTTTGTAACTGAAAGATAGCCATCTTGGCTTTTTACTTAAACGTGCATTCCATCACCTTGAAGATCTTCTCTAACTGCATAATCCAGGCTTCGAATTTTTCTGAATTCATCTCACCATTAAAGGTGGGAAGCCCAAACTTTTTGAACTGACTAATAAGCTTTCTAGTCAACGGCTGCTCCTTAGCTGGAGGTGTCTGAGCTGGTGGAATAAGGGCAACCATCTAGATATGTGGTTGTGGATTTGAGTGAGTCACCCCTGAATGCTTGAAATGATCTGAGTGGTGAGGTGGTTGTGGAGGAGGAGGTGTAGGGCCTTGGCTATCTCTCTCTGCAAGCCGTTCTTGTAACTGCATAATCATGGCCTGCTGTTGATCCAGGCAAGCCATAATAGACTGTAAGGCTCCAGCTACTAGATCATTGGGCTCGACTCTATCATCTGCACGAGCCTCTCTAGAGGGCCAACCTCTCCTAGTATTCACCATAGCTCTAAAATATCATAACAAACTTTAACATAAAAAAGGGAACACTTTCACCATCAACACACTCAATTCATCCACAACAAGCTCATATACACCTAGGCAACTCATAAACACAAGCCACAACCTACATCAAGAGCCTGAACCTTTGCTCTAATACAAATAAATGTAACACCATAATTTCTTAGCTCATTTCATGCTATTCTCATTCTTCAAACTATGCATCTCACATAAGGAGTAAGAAAAAAATAATTAAAATAATGAATGTTTTAGCATTGCGTAGCGTATAGATTTTTCATTCAATGCCTTGTGGATCGTGTGATCTCATATATCACATTCTCATATTTAATTACATAAATACAACTCATTTCCATTACCAAAAAGTGGCCTAAAACTGGTGCAAGGCAAGAGACACACAAATTTTCATGATGTAGCCTCGGCCAAAAATTCCCACTTTCTGTCAAAAATTTTGGAAAATTATAACTAATTCTAAAAAAATAAAAATCATGCATTCTTTACCATTATAGAAAGGTACAGATGTCCAATTTACAAAAAAATATGTCCAGGCCATGAAACATCACATAGAGGATGTTTGACATTCAAAAATGTACGAAGGTCTGACTGGCTATTGGTACTAATATAGGTTTCTACTACAAACTTCAAAAATATCCAATTAATTCCAAAAAAAATCCATTCTATGCAAATGATATCAATTTGGAAAGCTAAGGATGTTAACTAGAGAGAAAAAATAATTTCAGACTAGTTTAGGTACGTCTAGGACTCGAAAACGAATCAAATAGTAACTTAAGTCTGTCTGGACGCTGATACTAGATAGAAATTTCAAAATTTTATATCTCCCTCTCTAGACATCCAAATGAGATGCTTCTAGATGAAAAAAGTGACTAGAAAGGTCTAGTTTCTCCTTATAAAATTTTGTGACAATTGGACATCATTTGCCTTATGAGTGATAGAATTTAATTTCAGACCAATGTGAACAGCACACTGAACCAAAATCAGAAAATTTTCTAACTTTGGAAATTCATCAAATATTCCATAGATCTCCAAAAATTTTAAACTTTAGCTTCTCAAAAAACTCTTAACAAGCTATAGATGCATGCCAAATCTCAAATCAAGAAGAGCTCATTTGGACAAAAAGTAGTATAGGTTTCCAATATGGTCAATTTTGGTCCATATGAGATACCAATTATGTCCAAATGGTCTCCTTTGATGTTTGGCACTTTTTGGGCAAGTATAAAAGCATGCATGTGACTTATATGAACTACCCAAGTGGTCCCAAAGCTCATGCATCTCAATTTGGCCATTCCACTTCCACTTATACATGTATTTCCATAATGCTAGTTTGTCATTACATGTCCAAGATGCACATTTCTATACATATAACCTTAAACTTCATTAGTACATGATACATTAGCATAATTATATATGTTCATAACACCATAGGACATATACAACAATGGGTTACAACATTTGCCACTCATATGGCCTTAAAGAAACAAAATCTATGTACTTTGATGTCATGCTCTCATCTCTCAAGTGGTTGGCTCCCATTTCCTTGTTCTCTTGGTCCACCTAGCATGTTAGAACATTGGAGAGGAGGTAATGAGATTCAAAGAATTCCAATAGTTCATTTCCCTTTCAATCACACATAAAAAATGCAAAACAAGTCTTACAAATGTATGTATGGGCATATTAACATGTGCAATCATTCAAGAAATATTTTTAATATTTGAGTAAATCATACATAGCATACATAGGCTTGCCAAGTAAATGGATTAGCCTCACCTATTTACTTGTGGATTTTGGACTTGCCTCACCCATTCTTTAAAAGGTTTTTTACTCAACCATACTCTTAGGAGTCAACCTCACTTTTAGGAGACTCTTTACTTTGTTTCAACCAATTCTAAGGATTCTTGGCTCATCCTCACCATGGCTAAGGGTACTTGGCTTCACCACATTTAAGCAAACCTAAGCACAGATAATAAATGTCACATGAAAGCATATAGTAACATCATGGCACTATGGAATGAAAATCATACAAGAATACTTTTTATAGCTTAAAATTACACATACACACATTCAAAGACAAGCCAAGCATATATTTATGCATGAGAGAAGGAGGAGTGAGCTACCTTAGATGCAACCACACACTTTTCTCTTTGAAACAATGCTCCCTTCCTTGGCCTCACACACACACAAAGGTGTGGGATTAATTTCTCTTGGCCTAAACACAATTTATAGGAACCAATTAGGTTCATAGAACTAATTCTAAGGCCACACATCTTCCTTAAATACTAACTTGATCTAATACCCCTTTATGGTTCAAAAAATGCACCTAATAAAGCAAAACCCATCAAATAAATTATAGGCTCCATTCTTTCCTTTCATATATGATTCCTAACTCCTTTTAATCCTTTTGGAGTCATCACACAATTGAAATAAAGAATCTAACTACATGCTATTTCTTTAGGTCATATTATGGAATATAAGGCACCAATTCATTCTCTAGGCTTCCTAAATTTTTTCCAAGGCTTCCTCTCATTTTCATTCATCATATATGACTCAAAAATAGGCTTAGAAAAATTTATAACTCTCCCTAGGTATTCAAACCCTTCTTGGTCGAGACAATGAATGGACTTTGCTTTGTTTTCTTGATGGAGGAAGCACATGGGGAGACTTCTAGGGATCTTAGGAGCTCATTTAAACTTCCATTTAGGCATAGAAATTAAAGTATCAAGTCAGATTTTACAAGAAGTACATGAAACCCTAGAATTTTTATCTTGAATTTCTATGGTTATTTGTTAATTCCCTTTGCATATTCTTATTTTCTACACTCTTTTTCCTAAGATTCATCCTTGGTTCTATCCAAAATCCAAGCCCTCCTATTGCTTCTTGAGTGGGGCGAACAGAGAAGTGGAGCAAGGGGTAGCAATCATGAAAGGAGAAATTACCTTGTTTTTCCTTAATTTCTCACTTGAACTTCTCTTCTTTTGCCTTCTCTCTTCAAATTCAAATTTTCCCCTTGATTTCTCTCTTAAAACAGATCCATATACTTCAATATAATCACAAGAAAGAAAGAGAAATGGAAAAGAAGAGGTTTGCAAAGGAAGGAGCATGAAAAACTATCAAAAATCTATACCTTTTAGCTTTGATTTCTCCTCCTCTTCCTCATCCTCTTGTGCGCCGCTCTCTTAAGGTTTTCACTCTAGTTTAGGGCAGAAACATATGAAGCTAAATGGGTAGAAGAGTGGGGTGCCCTATATATATAGGTGGGAGGAAGGAAGACTTTTCAAAAATTCTAATTTTGCCATTCATTCTTGGCATTTTTGTTTTTAGTTCATTTTAGCTCCTTTTTAAGAACCATATTTTCCATTATAAAATTTAGGTTCCCAATTTAGTAAAATTCCTTTGGAATCACTCAAATCGGAGCTAAAACCTTCCCGAATGAATTTGTTAAAGTTTGGGTACACCGATGTTGGAAAACATACATCGGAGAGGTTTTAACTGTCCCGGGGCTTTCCATGATTTTCAAGGCCTCTGAGAATCCCAGAAAACTCAAAACTTTCATTTAAAAAGCCCTCTTATGTGTTTTTCCAAAATTACACTTATTTATGAAAATGTCACTAGCCTTTCGACAAATTTTTTGAATTATTGTGGCCCCGATTTCTGGGCAACTCAAGGCTCAAATCCTCATTTTTCATTATTTTAAATTTTATACGTATTTTATTTAGTCTTAAATCACTCATCTTAAGGGGCTTGCTTTGAAAACACATCTATTTCTGTCATTTAACAAAAATCGGACATTACACTATAGATAAAGCTATGTTTGGACTTACCTTAGTGGTTGTAGCTTAATGGGGAGCCTATTGTTGTGCTTGTAGCATTGCAAGGTACTATGGCTGCACGTTTTGAAATCACTTAAATATTGAGAGAATTGTAAAAGGCCATGACTGCAATAGCCAACTGTATGAAAGAGTAAGTTGA
The DNA here is from genome assembly GCA_026724425.1 of Erythrophleum ivorense. Lineage (NCBI taxonomy): Eukaryota > Viridiplantae > Streptophyta > Magnoliopsida > Fabales > Fabaceae > Erythrophleum > Erythrophleum ivorense. Next base: position 19,592,601 of record JAIUCV010000009.1, read on the forward strand.
GGCCCAAAGGCTATTGTGAGGGCAATGACTGACTGGCTTTAGGCGCAAGATGAGGCCTATGCAGTCACTATTCAAGTGCTGCAACAATTGCATGAGACCATGAATAAGCAGAATCAAAAGGTACCTATAAGAAATAAGATTGGTGTAGGCCAAAACCTTGGTATGGGGCATTAAGAGGGAGAAGATGATATCTTGGTTAAATTGGCTAAGTTTAGAAAGGCTAAACCTCCATCATTCTTGGGGGAGTTAGATACTAAAAAGCCTAAGAGGTGGCTGATGCAACAAGGGAAGATTTTTGAAGTTATGACATACACAACTGAACAAAAGGCTAGATTGGCCATTTATAAGTTGGAAGGTGAAGTAGAGCATTAGTGACGTAGTGCATCTAGGTTATTAGCATCAAAGGGGATAGCCTTGGCTTAGAAAAGCTTCCAAACTACCATTGAGAGCAAATATTTTCAACCTTTAGTTAGGGTAGATAAGGAGGCTAAATTCAATTTCCTTGAGGAAGGTGAGATGAATGTGGATCAATATGCTACAAAGTTTATCTAGTCATCTCATTTCTCCTTATATCGGAAACTATTTGATGATGAGCCTTGGAAGGTCAATAAGTTTGAGAGGTTCCTTAAACTAGAATTGAAGGATAAAATTGTGCCTCTTTAAATTCATAACTTTGATAAGCTAGTTGAAAAGTGTAGGGTATCAAAGAATGCCCTAATGGAAATTGAAACTAAGAAGAAGAAGGCGCTTAAGGGCAAGCATGATTGAGGTATGAAGCCCTTTAAGGACGAAAGCAAGAAGATGACTAATAATGGTAGTGACTCTTGGGATAGGAGCTCACCCCCAAGAAATATCCCTCAAAGGAAGAATATGGGATCCCTGAAAAGTTTAGTAAGTACCTCATTAATGTGTAGCAAGTATGGGAAGAACCATGGGAGCGGACTATGCCCTGTGTACTATAATTATAGGAAACTAAGACCTATGCATAGACTTGCACAATGTCATAAGAGTCAGCCTCATCTATCAAATCACCTATATAAGGATGGGTGTTTATACTTATGTAGTAGGAGGATAATAGATCCCTTAGTCTAATCCAAGGCATTCTTCTTGTCAATGACCATATCATAGATACATTGTTTGATTTGGGTGCGACTCATTCATTAATCTTATTTGACTGTATAAGCATTAAGGTCTAAAATTAGCATGTTGCCATTTAAATTATTCGTGTCTACCTATACTTGATATTTTGTGATTATATCTTATGTGTCTAAATTATGTTGTACAATTAGATAGCCGTTGTATCACCCTTGACTTGTTTCCTCACTTGCTATTATACTTGAATCTTATCCTATGACTAAGTTTACTTATGTGTTGCCCAAGTTAGGAGGTACCTTAAGCGTGGTTGCTAACAATTTCCTGTATTCTTTTCTTTGCATGTTGAGGTTAAGGATGGGTTGGAGGATATACCTATAATTAGAGAATTCTTAGAGGCTTTCCCTAAAGGGTGGTCTATACCCAGAAAGAAAGCTAAAATTTTCCATAAATTAGTTCTTGGTGTAGGTCTAATCTTTAAGGTCCCATATAGAATGGCGCTTAATGAACTTGTTGAGTTGATTAGTCAAATAGAAGAATTGCTTGAAAAGGGGTTCATTAGGCCATGTGTTTCCATTGGGAGTACCAATATTGTTTGTTAAGAAAAAGGATTGTAGTTTTAGACTTTACATTAATTATAAGCAATTAAACCAAGTGACTATCAAGAATAAATACATTTTACCTAGGATTGATGATTTGCTTGGCCAATTAGCGAAAGTATAAGTCTTTTCCAAGATTTATTTTAAGTTTGGATACCATTAATTTAAGTAAAAGTGGATGACATACTAAAATTGCTTTTAGGTATGGTTGGTATGAGTTTTTAGTCATGCCATTTAGGTTAATAAATGCTCATACAATTTTTATGGACTATATGAATAAGATTTTTAAGCCATATCTTAACTGATTTATTTAGTGTTCATTGATGACATTTTTGTCTATTCAAAGAGGAGTGAGGAACATAAGGAGCATCTTAGGATAGTTTTTCAAACCTTGAGGGAACACCAATTGTATACTAAATTTAGCAAGTGTAAATTTTGGTTGCAAGGAGTGAAGTTCTTAGGTCATGTGATATCATAACAAGGGGTAGTGGTAGATCCTATTAAGATGAAGGCAGTACTAAATTGGAAGAAGCCTAAGATAGTGGCTAAAATTTGAAATTTCTTGGGTCTAGTTAGTTACTATAAGAGGTTCATTAAAGGATTTTCTTAACTTGCAATGTCATTGACTAAGTCGACTAGGAAAGACGAATATTTTATATAAGATATCAAGTATGAGGATGCTTTTTAGGAACTTAAGATTAGATTGACCTCTGCATCTGCGCTAGTGATACCAGGACTTATGAAGACCTTTACAATTTATAGTGATGTATCTAAAAAAGGTTTAGGTTGTATTTTGATGCAACAAGGTAGGGTGATAGCCTATACTTCTAGAAAACTTAAACCTCATAAGGAGAAATATCCCACCCATGATTCAGAGTTAGTTGTTGTGGTTTTTGCCTTTAAGATTTCGAGGCACTATCTCTATGGTGCACAATTTGAGATGTATGATGACCATAAGAGTTTGAAGTATTTATTTGACCTAAGAAACCTAATATAAGGCAAAGGAGGTGGATGAGTTCCTTAACGATTATGATTTCTCCTTAAAGTATCATCCAGGAAAGGCGAATGTGGTTGTCGATACCTTGAGTAGGAAATCTATCCATAGGGTAATGATGATACTTAGGGAACAGAGGTTGATTAAGGAATTGAAGGATTTGAATTTGTCCGTGACTGTGCACTTATAGGCTTCTTTTGGGTGAGTTGAGGATAGAGAATAATTTTAAAAAAAGGATTAAGGAGGCCCAATAGTTAGATAAGAATTTTGATAGGATTAGAAAGCAATTAGGGAGTGGAGAAGTCAAGGACTTTGACCTATTAGATGATGATTTGGTAAGGTATTAGTATTAAGTGTGCAAACCTAAAGATGAGGAGATAAGAAATATAGTTCTATCTAAAGCTCATAAGAGTAAGTACACCATTCATTCGAGTGACTGGATTTAGGTGAATTAGCGAAGCAAGTCTAAATTGGCTCATAAATGGAAAAAGGAAGGTTGAATTGGTGAAGCAACTTCATGAGCATGTTAAGCGGCAAATTGAAAAGAAAAATGATCAATATGTATCCAAGGCAAACAAAGGAAGGAGGCATGTTACTTTTGAGTCTGGTGATTGGATTTGGGTGCATATGAGAAAGGAGAGGTTTTTAGCTCAAAGGAAATCTAAATTGGCTCCTATAGGGGATGGACCATTCCAAGTTCTTGAGAAAATCAATGACAATGCCTATAAAATTGATTTGCCTAGTGAGTATAATGTTAGTGCTACTTTTAATGTTGCTAATTTATCTGCTTTTAATGTAGGTGAAGATTCAAGGACAAATCCTTTTGAGGAGAGAGGAGATTATGTGAATCATGGGATAAAGTTAGCTAGCTCAAAAGAATAAGCTTATTCAAAACCTTCAAATGATCATTTGCATCTTCCAATTAGACCTATCACAAGAGTTAAAACTAAAAAACTTTAAAAAAACACTTAGTGGACTTGTTCAAGAGACTTGGGCTAAGTAAAATTTTGACAAATTTGGTCCAAGCATTAATTTAGATGTCATTAATATTATTTAGACTAAAGATGGAGCTATAGCAGTTATTTTAGGTAAGAATATTGCAAAATAAAGAGCTTGGGCTAAGGACCATACATTAATTAACTCACTTAGGCTTAAATAATGCTATTATGGGCTTAAAATGCTGACTTTTAGAAGTTTTCTCTATTAAGAAGAAAATTAAATTAATTAGGCAGATTCTCTTTCTTTTTTATTTTTTAGAAAAGATTTGATTATTTGGTATTTCTAATTTCTAGGTCATTCAGTTAGGATTATGCAGTTAGTTCCTAGTTTTCCTCCAATAAGCAGATTTAACTTACACTATAAATACATGTATTCTGCCTTCATTTGTAGCCAGGTTGGATGAATAAATGAAATTTTAATTCTGAAAATTCCAGACTTAAGAGTGATTTTCTCTAGGTTCTTCATAGAACTAATAAACTTATCAAGGCTTGATCAACTTTGTAGTGTCTTCCAACGCTTAGGGTCCTTGTTTGTCCATGCTCAAGGATTCCAAGTGGATCACTTGACCTCTGTTTAGCTTTCTTGAGATGCGTATACTTTAGCAATGACTATGGGTTCAAGGGATTTAATCCTTGTGGGTTCACAGAATTAATCAACCAATATACAAGTATTATTGGACATGATTAAATCCATTTCATTATTAATAACTTCATTCCAAAAACTACCATTTCTTGATGTTACAGCCTCCTTATAACTTTTAGAATCCTCTTTTACATGAAGTAAATAGGGTGTCTGACTCAAACTTTTATTTTTATCATCTTTTATTAAGACACCAATTTCTTGAGAAGATATAAAATCTAATCTTAAGTATCTCTCCTTTAATTTCCCTGACTTTTCCTAGTTCAATAGAAAGATAAATGGTTTTCCTTTTATTACTAAAAGAAGAGCCAAAACTTTTTTTTTTGGTTTGGTAACTACTCATTTTGTTCATTAGTAGATTAGTGACAAACTTGTTTTTGAAGAACTCTACATCAAATGAATTAACTATAACATTAGAATCTACATCTAATAATCCACACACCTTGGAATTTTTTGTGAACCTAATAAAAGTAGTTCTTAATGCCCATAATCCTAATCTGTTTCTCTTAGGATCTAAACTCTATAATATGTTAAACAACCCCAACCTCTCAAATAACTTAAATTTAGTTTCTTTCATTTCCATAATTCATATGGAACAATTTTGAATGTTTGAAGGGTAATCCACTAACTATATGACAAGCAGTTAACAAGGTTTTGCCCTAGTTTATTGGTAATTTAGCATTTATTTTCATTACATTTATCATATCCACTAATGTGCTATGTTTCTTTTTTTCTATACCATTTTGCTATGATATATATGGAACACTAGCTTTATGTATAATACCATGTTGTTTATAATATGCTGAAAATTCATGGGACAAATATTCTCCACCCTTGTCACTTCTAAGGACTTTTATTCTCTTTCCCTCTTGATATTCAACTTTAGACTTCTAAGTTTAAAACATATCAAAAGCTTGATCCTTAGCTTTCATCAAGCATATATAGGTAAACCTAGAATGGTCATGAATAAAAGATATGAAATATCTATTTCCTCTTCTAATTAAGATACCAATGAGTTCACATATGTTAGAATGTATTAAATGTAAAATTTGTAATGTTCTTTCAATAGACTGAAAAGTTTTTCTAATCATTTTAGATAGCATAGCAATTTCACATTTATCATGCTCAACAATGTAACTCATATTTGGACATGTTAACAAATATTTGTAATTAACTTAACCTAGTCCATCATGCCATGAATAAATAGGAAATTCAACAATATAAGCAAAAATGGACAAATTATTATTAATACCTAGTTTAAACATCCCATCACAAGAGAACCCCTTTCCTACAAATGCTTTATTCTTGGATATTATAATCTAGTTAGATTCTAGGATAGCTTTTAACCTTTTCCTACATAACATATTTGTAGATATTAGATTCTTCTTAATGTCTGGAACATGTAGCACATTCAATAACACCGATTTCTTTCTATAAGTAAATTGCAATCCTATACTACCTTTCCTAAGCACCTTTGCTGTGTTGCAATTGCCCATGAGAACTTCTTGTCCTTCTTCAGTAGTTTCATAAGTTTTGAATTTACTTTTATCATGACAAATATGAATTGTTGCATTGCAGTCATACCACCAGTCAAAAGGCTTGGTTGTTACTGCCATGTTTGTCTCAGATATCATACTAATACACAAGTATGAAACCATGGTCTCTATTTCATGATTTTTTGTGTCTGCTATAATTGGCGTATTAGTATGACTTGATGTTTGCTTCTTTCTAAATCTGTAATCTCTCTTAAATTCTCATTTTTTTCCTACAAGATAACAAGACTTGGAAGTTTTCATTGGTTTAAGTTTGAAGAATCAAGTTTAGGGTTTTCCATCTTGTTTCCAAAACTATTTTGAGACTTGTTATTTGCATTTACAAAGTTAACCTTATAAGTAGCTTTTGAATGCTTCTTTGTTAGATTGCAAGTTTCCTTTCCACTCTTAAGTATGAATGTGTTCCATAGTAAAGGTTATAGTAGTATGCAATAACTTCTTTCTATACTTATTCTAACTTTAAGGCAATTCAACAATTATAACCCTAACTTGAAATGATTCAAAAATTTAACTTTCAAATCTTTGAGTTTGGAAACAAGCATTTGTAAATCATAAACTTAATTTATGATTGAGGTACTGTCATTCATGGTATAAGCAAAATAATTCATGATTAGAAACCTATATGTCCCTTGTTGCTTTATGTTGTACTTAAATTCTATTGCTTGCCAAATTTCTCTTGGAAAGGATATGGACATGGATAGATGATATTGATAGTCTAATAGGTGTTCACTATATGTACTCTGCATAGAAGTTCATCTTTAGCCCTTTTGTTCCTTTTGGCCTAATTTGGTTAATGATATGAACCAGACTCATGTGGGGAAGGATGCTCGTGTGGAGAAGGACTTGATGATAGATGGCCCAATGACAAGAGGAAGAGTTAAGCGTCTACAAAGAGCAATTGGGCTTCAATTTGCTGAATTAGAAGCCCATAATGTTAGTGCATACATTGAGGAAGCAAATGGAGCCTTAATCATGCTTATTCAAGCCCAGGTTGATGCTTAAAGAGCCCATTGAAGATAGAGGACGTGAATAGTACTTCAAATGCAAGATGTCCAGCCCATTAGTATTAATTAGTTTCTATTAGGCTGATTATCTATCCTTTTCTATTTTAAAAAGGATTTGATTTTGTATCCCTATTTTTTAGATCTTTCAGTTAGGATTATGTAGTTAGTTTCCTACTTTTCCTCCAGTAGATAAGTTTGAGCTACACTATAAATATATGTATTCTGCCTTCATTTGAAGCAAATTGGAAGTAGTAGAATTATTGAGTGTTTCTCTAACTGTGAGAATCTTATCTTTTCTTTGCTCTTGTGAAACCTTTGTCTTGTCAACCTATCTTTAGGTTGGTGATTCAAGTTCGCAAAAGCCCCCAATTCGTGCTTCGATCCAAGTGCGTCGTTGTGTGGATTGGTTTACTGTGTTCGTGGTTTGGCGCATTGTCTAAGTAGCAGGTCAACGTTCTTATAACGTTGGTTGGCTATTTGCTTCCGTCGGGTCTCGAACCATCATCTATCCATCAACCTACGTCATGAAGATTGGGCCACCCCTTGATTTCGCATCATTTGGTATCAGAGCTTCGGTTTACACGGTAGGTTGTCTATCATACATTCATCATCCACCATTCTACTTCCTTTCTAGCCTCCATTTTTTTTCCTTTTCCATATCCATTCATTGCTACCTTTTATTATAAAAAAAAAATACTAAACTTTCTACCTTCCCTTGTTTGCAGATTTGATCCTTAGTGTGCAAGATTTGGTTTTTATGCTACAAGAGCCATTCATTTTGTAATCTGGAAAATTTTTATTGTTCTAGACATTGTTATTTTCCCTTATCTGTTCAACCCCTTTTCTTTTGAGATTTTGGACGATTAATAGGTCAATCCTAAGTTTCAGAATCTCAACTTTCATTTTGTTTTAGAATCATCAAATTCGGAGTTCTCTAGAGGAAGTTATTGTCATTTTTAGTGGTAACGTTTTCTGATCTGATTTGTTTCCTATTGTGTGATCTTGTGATTCTCTTTCATCTGATCCAAAAAAAAAAGAGGCAAAAAAAAAAGAGAAAAAAGAAAAGGAATAGAAAAGAAAGGCAAAAAAAAAGGGTTCGCCAAAAAAAAAGAGTGAAAAAAAAACGAAAAAAAAAAATTTTGATCAGATTTCTCTCATTTGTGATCAGCATTATTTCCTCTTCCATTTGTTTCCTAATTTTTGTGATCCATTTTCCTATTCCTTTGATTTGAACATTCCTAATCTAATCCTCCATTGATTTCTCATATCTTGGGTTTGTAGAATCATTGCAATTGGCTCTTTGGTATTTTAAACTTGATTTTGCATGGCTAGGTGGTTAAATCTTCCTTTTTTTATATTGGAACCCTAGCCTAACCAAACCCTTACCTTTACTTGTGACTTGTATGCGCCAATCACAACTTTTCATACCATCCACCAGCACATACTTTGGTGAACCGAGAATTGGCAGTCCTTGATCACTTGACGAGGTCTTAGGTAACATAAGAGCTTGGGATTTGATATTGAGAGGTAAAAGGCAAGAGTGGATAAATCATTGTAGAAAAAGCCAATAAGAGAGAGTAAACATGAGTGAGAGTGTTATATCTCAATTGAGTGAAATACGTGAGGAAATATTTGTGAGGTCCTATATACTTTTGTTTCTTTTTCACTAACATGGCAGATAATCAAGAAAAAGGAGTTGCACATGAAAGTGATAATGATGATCACAATTCATTTGGAGTTGCGCCTTTGCAAATGAAAGCGCTAGTGAGTCATTTTGAAAGGATGCTTGACAAGAAGTTGGAAGGGCTCCATGAACGCTTAGATCGAGTGGAGAGTAGAACCTCTAGCCAAAGGACTACTACTTAAGCTAACCAAAGACAAGCTCATGCTGCACGCCCATAACACCGTGAATATGCGGAAGACATGGAGAGCCATGATGAAGATTATGAAGCAGAGGAGACTCAGCCAAGAAGAAGGCCACTCAACATACAAAGAAGACCACTGAGGAGGCCTAGAGATGAAGAAGAAGGCCTTGGAGGAGTCAAAGTCAAAATTCCTTCCTTTCAAGGCAAGAGTGATCTAGAAACATACCTGGAGTGGGAGATGCGTGTAGAGCAAATCTTTTCATGCCATAACTACTCTGAGGGTAAGAAGGTCAAAATTGCTGCTCTTGAGTTTACTGATTATGCTCTTATTTGGTGGGACCAGATGCAAAAGGAGCGGACTAGATATGGAGAGCACCTCATCTCAACATGGGAAGAGATGAAGGCTATCATGAGGAGGTGATTCATTCCATCCTATTTTCAAAGGGAACTTCACAATAAGCTTCAATGCCTCACTCAAGGATCCAAGAGTGTGGATGAGTACTACAAGGAAATGCAAATAGCCATGATTAGAGCTAATGTAGAGGAGGATCCAGAAGCAACAATGGCTCGTTTCTTAGATGGGCTTAATCGTGACATAGCCGATGTTGTGGAGATGTACCACTATGTTGAGATTCATGACTTAGTCTACCAAGCTGCCAAGGTGGAAAAACAACTCAAAAGGAAGAATATTGCAAGGAAGAACTCCAGTTCAACTTCTTTCAACTCATGGAGGAACAACCCAAAGAAAGATATTCCCTCTACTTCAAATTCAAAGGGAAATGAAATAAAGAAAGAAGAAAAGCTGGCTGCAACACCCAAGAAGGTTCAAAGTGGGCCTAATCCTTCAAGAAATCGAGACATAATATGCTTCAAGTGCCAAGGGAGAGGACACATCTCTGGTGAATGTCCTAACAAGTGAACCATGAATATCAACAGCCTTGGTGAGTGGGAAACTGAAGGAGAAACAACAGAGGAAGAAGAAGAGCTATTCATGGAAAATAAAGATGGAGAGTATGCAGAAGAAGGAGAACTCCTTGTAACTAGGAGAGCCCTTAGTGCCCAGATGATGGCAGACGAAGATAAACAAAGAGAGAACTTATTCCATACTCGTTGCCAAATCCAAGGAAAGATATGTGGTGTGATTATAGACGGAGGAAGTTGCTGCAATGTGGCAAGCACTGAGCTAGTGGAGAAGTTGAATTTGTCTACTTTCAAGCATCAACGGCCTTACAAACTCCAATGGCTCAATGAATGTGGAGAATTGAGAGTAACCAAGCAAGTTAAGGTAATGTTTTCAATTGGCAAGTATAAGGATGAAGTGCTTTGTGATGTTGTACCAATGAAAGCATGTCATATTTTGTTAGGTAGGCCTTGGCAGTATGATAGACGTGTTACACATGATGGTTTTCTAAATCATTATTCTTTTGTACTTAGAGGGGAACCTATAACCCTCCTTCCTATGTCACCAAAGCAAGTGTTAGAAGATCAAATCAAGAGAGAGAAGAAAAGAGAAAGTGAGTGTATAAAAGTGTCTGAAAAAGAGGAGAGTAAAATTGAGAAAAGAAAAGAGGGCAAGCCAAGAGAAGAGAGAGGAAAAGGAGAGAGAGCTAAAGGTAAAAGAGAGAAAGAGGGAGAAAGAGAGAAAATTTTGTTAGTAGCAAGAAAGAGTGAGATCAAACAAGCTTTGTTTTCTTAACAAAACCTCCTAGTAGTTATCTATAAAGAGGCTATGTTGAATACTAACGACTTAACCTCTACTTTGCCTAGTCTTGTTATGTCTCTTTTGCAGGAATATGGAGATGTCTTTCCCGAAGAGGTACCACCTAGGTTTCCATCAATTAGAGGGATGGAACATCAAATTGACTTTATACCTAGAATACCTTTGTCCAATCGTCCAGCTTACCGAGCTAATCCTGAAGAGACCAAGGAGATTTAAAGACAAGTGCAAGAGCTGCTAGAAAAGGGATATGTGAGGGAGAGCCTTAGCCTATGTGCAGTACCAGTGTTGCTTGTGCCTAAAAAGGATGGCACATGGAGAATGTGCATTGATTGTCGAGCCATCAATAATATAACGATAAGATATCGTCATCCTATCCCTAGGTTAGATGATATGCTTAATGAATTAAATGGCTCCACTATCTTCTCTAAAATTGATTTAAAAAGTGGCTACCATCAAATTAGGATGAAAGAAGGAGATGAATGGAAAACTGCATTTAAGACTAAACATGGACTTTATGAATGGTTAGTTATGCCTTTTGGTCTCACTAATGCACCTAGCACATTTATGAGGTTGATGAATCATGTCTTGCGTGCATTCATAGGTAAATTTGTGGTAGTTTACTTTGATGATATCCTTGTGTACAGTAGGACTTTGCATGAGCATGTAGATCACTTGAGACAAGTCCTAGAGGTTTTAAGAAAAGAAAGATTGTTTGGCAATTTAAATAAGTGTGATTTTTGCACTAATAAAGTTATTTTTCTTGGTTTTGTTGTGAGTGCTGAGGGGGTTGAGGTTGATGAAGAGAAAATCAAAGCCATTCAAGATTGGCCAACCCCTACCACCATTGGACAAGTGAGGAGCTTCCATGGACTTGCAAGCTTTTATAGGAGATTTGTGAGGGACTTCAGCTCACTGGCAGCTCCTTTGAATGAGTTGACAAAGAAGAATGTTCTATTCAAGTGGGGAGAAGCTCAAGAGAAAGCCTTCCAAACCATCAAGGAGAGGCTCATACATGCACCTTTATTAGTCCTTCCAGATTTTGGTAAGATTTTTGAGGTTGAATGTGATGCTAGTGGAATTGGCATAGGAGGTGTACTCATGCAAGAAGGTAAGCCCATTGCATATTTTAGCGAAAAGCTAAGTGGTCCTACTCTTAACTATCCTACATATGATAAGGAGCTATATGCTTTAGTTAGAGTGTTGGAAACTTGGCAACATTATTTGTGGCCTAAAGAATTTGTCATACATTCTGACCATGAGGCTCTAAAACATATTAAGAGCCAAAACAAATTGAATCGAAGACACGGTAGTTGGGTTGAATTCATTGAATCTTTCCCATATGTGATTAAGCATAAGAAAGGTAAGGAGAATATTGTTGTTGATGCACTTTCACGTAGGTATGTTCTTCTTTCCATGTTAGACTCTAAGGTTCTTGGTTTTGAGTTCATTAAGGAATTATATACAAATGATGTTGATTTTGGTGAAGCTTTTAACTATTGCAAGCCTGGAGTTGGTTAGGACAAATTTTACTTACATCAAGGATTCTTGTTTCGTGTTGATAAGCTTTGCATTCCTAATTGTTCTCTACATATGTTATTGATGAAGGAAGCACATTCATGAGGTTTAATGGGACACTTTAGCATTGTTAAAACATTTGATATCTTGAATGAGTATTTTTATTGGCCTAAGATGCGTAGGGATGTTCAAAAGCTTGTGGGGAGATGCGTTGTATGTCATAAAGCAAAATCTAAATTAAATCCCCATGGACTGTATACTCCCCTCCCTATTCCTAGTGTACCTTGGGAAGATGTTTCCATGGATTTTATTGTGGGATTACCTAGGTCTAAGAGGGGGAGGGACTCTATTTTTGTTGTTGTAGACAGGTTTTCTAAAATGGCATACTTCATTGCATGTCATAAGGTTGATGATGCTTCTAATATTGCTAATTTGTTCTTTCAGGAAGTTGTGAGGTTTCATGGGATTCCGAGGACTATGGTGTCAAATCGTGATGCTAAGTTTCTAAGCTATTTTTGGAAGACTTTGTGGAGCAAGTTTGGAACTAAATTGTTATTCTCTACTACTTGTCATCCGCAAACTGATGGACAAATTGAAATTGTTAATAGGACACTATCTTCTTTGTTACGAACTATGGTTAAAAAGAACCTGAAGAATTGGGAGGAGTGTCTCCCACATGTCGAGTTTGCATACAATAGGGCTGTTCATTCCACTACTAAATATTCACCATTTGAGATTGTATATGGTTTTAATCCTCTTGCACCCATTGACTTAGCTCCTTTGCCTTTGCAGGAAAGAATCAATATGAATGGACAGAAACGTGCTGAGTTTGTTAAGCAAATCCATGAGAAAGCAAAACAAAACATTGAGAGGATGACTCAACAATATGTAGAACGTGCTAATAAGGGACAAAAGAGGGTTATCTTTGAACCAGGAGATTTGGTTTGGTTGCACCTTAGAAAAGAGAGGTTTCCTGATAAAAGAAAGTCTAAACTTATGCCTCGCGGAGATGGGCCTTTCCGCGTACTAGAGAGAATTAATGATAATGCCTACAAGATAGATTTACCAGGTGAGTATGGTGTAAGTGCTACTTTTAATGTTTCTGACCTTTCCCCTTATTTTGGCACAGACTTTAAAGCGTCGAGGACGACTCCTTTTCAAGAGGGGGAGGATGATATGAACCAGACTCATGTGGGGAAGGATGCTCGTGTGGAGAAGGACTTGATGATAGATGGCCCAATGACAAGAGGAAGAGTTAAGCATCTACAAAGAGCAATTGGGCTTCAATTTGCTGAATTAGAAGCCCATAATGTTAGTGCATGCATTGAGGAAGCAAATAGAGCCTTAATCATGCTTATTCAAGCCCAGGTTGATGCTTAAAGAGCCCATTGAAGATAGAGGACGTGAATAGTACTTCAAATGCAAGATGTCCAGCCCATTAGTATTAATTAGTTTCTATTAGGCTGATTATCTATCATTTTCTGTTTTAAAAAGGATTTGATTTTGTATCCCTATTTTTTAGATCTTTCAGTTAGGATTATGTAGTTAGTTTCCTACTTTTCCTCCAGTAGATAAGTTTGAGCTACACTATAAATATATGTATTCTGCTTTCATTTGAAGCAGATTGGAAGTAGTAGAATTATTGAGTGTTTCTCTAATTGTGAGAATCTTATCTTTTCTTTGCTCTTGTGAAACCTTTGTCTTGTCAACCTATCTTTAGGTTGGTGATTCAAGTTCGCAAAAGCCCCCAATTCGTGCTTCGATCCAAGTGCGTCGTTGTGTGGATTGGTTTACTGTGTTCATGGTTAGGCGCATTGTCTAAGTAGCAGGTCAACGTTCTTATAACGTTGGTTGGCTATTTGCTTCCGTCGGGTCTCGAACCATCATCTATCCATCAACCTACGTCGTGAAGATTGGGCCACCCCTTGATTTCGCATCAGTTACTGTCATCATCAAAAGGTTCTAGAATTTGTTGCAACTTTAGATCCAAAACATAGACAATCTTTATAGCAATAAGTAGGAACAACATCTTGTCCTTCTATTTGTTGAAATTGGTGTCATCAAACCAGTTAAGCTTGGCAAAGTCCTAGTTCATGATTTTGAATGTAGGCTTATATGTTGACTCCATTGTAAATATTGCTTTAAGATTGTTAGAATTGTAAAATGGAAGTGGAATCAAATAAACATAAACGAAGGTTTTAAAACATATTCTAAACACACTGTCCTTAAAGGAATATTTGCCCCCACTTAGCTGTTGCATGGTTAAAGCAAATTGCTTCTAGGAGTAATTAAAAGCACCCTAGAGAATTACATTTAGCACTAATGAAATTCTCTCTTCAAAGGCACTTGTAAAAGGGTTTAGAGAATAGGGACATCAGAGAGATATAAAAAAATTGGTTTCTTTTGTGTTTAGAATTAACTTATATATTTGATTATGGAAAATAATGCCTTTTGATAAAAAAATAATATTAAATTTGATTTTCAAGTTTCATCTTGTTAATTTGAATATTTAGAGTGTTTATGATACATTATTTTTAAAGCCAACAAAAATTTTAATTATTAAAACTTTCAAGTTTTCTAATGTCCAGTATCTAACTATTCAATTGGTAGCTCTCTAGTTGGTATCCTAAAACTTACAAGTAGACTAGTCATTCTCGTGTTGGTGTGCTGAAATCTTTTAGTTGATTGAAACCTTTGACCAATCAATTAGTTACTTCTAGAGACATACTAGTTGACTGACATGGTCTACCAATTGACTAAATACTCTATTTCTTATTTCTTGTTTTCCAAAGATGAACCAGGCAGTTGGTGATTGTCTACAAGTGGACTAATTATTTATGTTTCATACTTGTTAACTTTTATGCTTGTTTCAATTGACTTGTACACTATCCACACCATTTCCAACCATATATGGACATAAATACATAAGTACTTAAGTTTTTCAGACAATCTCAAACATATATCAAATTCATTTGTCCCTTTTTTTTTCTTTTGCCATTTAGTACCATAGTCATTCTCCCACTATTAGTGACTTACTGATGAAGTTTCACCCTCCTAATTACATATAGGTCAACAATAGCTTGATTTTGTTCTTAAGGTACCTAGATCCTATGTAATTAGCAAGTAAATGTATAACATGTAGTTGAAGAAAAATAATTAAAAAAAAGTAGGTGGAAAAAGAGAAAGTGGATCTATAAAAACTCTCACTTCTTTGTGTTACTTTTTCCTACTGTAATGATATAGTACTATATAGGATCTATGAGCCTTCCCAACGTTCTTCTCCTATAGATAGACAACTAACAAGCTTGGGTCCAAGAAAAAATGTTCTTGCTAATTAGCTAACCCTAGATTTTGGACCCAAAACATGCATAGCTACAAATGCTAAGAGACCCATTTTCTTTGGTCACTACTTGATCTTGATTATTAATTGCTCTCAATTTGATTTCCCTATTTAAATGATAATATAGTTTGGTTACAGCTACATAAATTGTTCCCATTTGAAGAAAATTAAGTTGCACTATAGATGTCTTATAACTAATAATTGAAAAAAAAATTCAACTTAAAGACATTTTAATTAATGCGATTTGATGTTATTATTTGATTTAATTTTCTTAAAATTATGAGAATGTAACTAAGAATAAATATAGGATTGGATCTTTAAAAAATATGTAGTTCTTGATTTATTTTTTATACAAAATAATTTCTTAAAATTTATAATTCTTTGTACATATATATTGAGTTAATCTCTCAAAATAAAATAAATATATATAATTTATTCAACAGAAAGACTAATATTTAATGACTTACAAGCCTTGTATAAAAAATAAATTTAAGAATTAAAATATTATAGATATTATATTTATGATTCAAATATATTTTCTCTATAATTTATAATTGTGGGTGTTTGTTCCATATTTGGGTTAGCCATTTTGGCTTTCTTTACGTTACTTTATTTGGTGTGTGAGAAAGACATAAAATATCAAACTGAACATAGCTAAGACAAAAAGTAACAAGTGGGGTGGCATGCTTGAGAAATTATACATTATTTACATATTGTATAATAAAAGAAAATTAATTTATTCAAATTTATATATCATTTTAGTCTACAATTTAATATTTTTTAGACAAAAGTATAGGGGTGGTGATTAGCAATCAAAATTTTTATAACTTTGTCTGATAACTGTTGCATTGTGCACTAAGATAATGTGTAAATCTAGTGCTTGATTGTAAGGAATAGTTTGAGACGCTACAACATTAAGCTTTTAGCAACAGTAGTAAAACATTTCTCAAACATGTCCAAAGATTTTCCTATAACAATAGACAACAGTTATTGGCGTTACCTTGTCGTGGTTGATGCGGTCATTACTTAATTCTTGAGGCAATAGTTTTTTGCGTCTTATAGTCATGTAATAATTTTGCCTTGCTGCCCCTTTGCAAAACAAAACTGTTCCATAGTATCTTTTAGGAAGAATTATAATAAAGGACAAAAAAGTGAAAATATTTATTCTTAAGGACCTGTTACCACTTGTTTTAGGATGATTACCACTAAGTTTAGCAACAAACCATTGAACCTAATGGTAATGGTTTTTAAAAATAAATTTTTTCTCTTCTTGGTCCTTAAATGTAATTTTCCCTATCTTTTATGCTACATGTAATAATTGTAGCCTAAAGGAAAGGCAACAGTTGTTTTGGATTTAAAAATATTTTTCTTGTTATTAGCCAACAATGTTTAAGTTTTGAAACATGTTATTGTCCTTTTTAAGCTACAATGAAAAGTGTTGTTTAAAAACTTAAAATGCAACATTGTAAATTGTGGCTTTAAGGAATAAGCAACAATTTTTGTTATATTTTAAGAATGGCATTTTTATATAATGCAACAATTTTATACTATTGACGTATATACCATACACAACATTAATCACATTCTATTAGCATATTTAGAAAGCTATTTTGTATTTCATAGATATTTTAAACTAAAAAAGAGACACATGCTTCACATATAACGAAATACTTATTAATATAATCCTTACACTAATTGTTCAACAAACATGCATTCAACCAAAAAATCCAAAAATATAATAAGAGTGCTAGAAAATCTAATAAGAAATCATAATGGAAATAAGCCCTCCACAATTTAGTGCCCTTTTTTTTATATCTCTTCCACTATCAAGATTGCCTAACATAAAAGAATATGATATATTTATCATGTACTTAAGAAGTAAAAAGAATAGAAATGTCACACCTGTAACACCATAATGTCTTAACCTCAATTAATCTCCCTTTAGGCTTGATTCCATATGATTTCCAAAGAAAAGGACCAAAACCATGGTATTTTAACACTTTAAGCCGAAGTTTAATCAGTTATATTTTGCCCCATGGGTCCCATGAACCCATGACTCACTTTTTTTACTCAAAATCCATTCATACAACTCATACATAGCCTCAAAAAATCCATATACCACGGATATAAAGCCAAAAACTAAGAAAATGCAATTTCTCAAATGGGCCCAAAAGTCAGATTTTTGGCTCTAAATTTGGAAAATCATAACTAATTCTAGAAAAATGGGAATCAATAAAATCATAGCTTTCTGGAAATATCTAGATGTTATATTTATATTAAAAATAATTCCAAACCACAATCTCAGCCTTTAGATGATTTTTGACATAAAAAAAGAGACAGAGGTCCGACTGTTCCTAGTACTGATGCAACTTACTTTCATGAACTTTAAAAATTCATAACTAATTCTAAAAAAATCCAATCTGGGAAAAATATACCAATTTAGAAAGCTAGAGATGTTAAATAGAGGGAAAAAAATAAGTTCAAATCATTTTAGTGGCCTTTGGACCTCAAAAACTGATGGAACAGTAATGAATGTCGGATGGATTTCCTGATGCTGACACAGAACTTCAAAAAGTTATTTCTCCCTCTATAGACCTCCAATGGAGGTGCTTCTAATTGGTATAGGTCATTGTGGATATCTAGTTTATGACCATAAAATTTCATGACAATTGGACACTGTTTGGTCCATGAATGACACAGATTTATTTTTGGACCTATGGTAACAATACACTAACCAAAGCCATCAAAATTTCCTAATTTCAAAAATTCACCAAATATTACCTAGACCTCCAAATATTACCCACTTTAGCTTTCCAAGAACCTCTCAACAAGATCTAGATGCATACCAAATTTCATATCAAGAAGAGCTCATTTGATCATACTTTGATAGAGCTCACGAATTTGGCAATTTTGACACCATTAGTGGTTCAAAATAGGGGTAAATGGTCTCCTACATGCTCTACCACCTCTTGGGCAAGTTTTAAAGCATAAATATAGCATATATGAAATGCACAAGTGGTCCAAATCATCATACATCTCAAACTCACTATGTTACGGGCAAAAATACACTACTACATGCAATCCACAAAAAGGCCAAATCCCACCTTTGCATTATTTTGGTTCTGTACATAGATCATACATCATTGATACATATTTTTACACTTGCTTAAGCGTTTATATCTCAAAAGGAATATGTATACATGAGCACTTTGGCTTTCCTATACATCAAACTATGCAAAAGTATGCAAAAGTGTCAAAAAGGGCCATCTATGCCTCATGGCCTCTACTCTTAGGCTGTTGAGCTCCACTTGGACCATATGAGATGGGAGAGAGAAAGGGGCGAGATTTATGGAATCTCAATAGTTCATACACTCATTCAAGGAAGCAATCAAGGCATATAAACAAGTCAAAGTATACAAGTAGGCATCTAACCATTCACAATCATACAATACATGATTTACATGCCATGAATATCATATCAATGCCAAGAATGAGCTCTAAGGACTTTTGGTCTAACCTCACCCGATTTTTTTAGGACTTTTGGATCGGCCTCACTCTTAGTTTAGGGACTTTTGACTTAGCCTCACTCAGTTATGAGACTTTTGGCCTTATCTCACCTATTTCTAGAGACTTTTGGCTCCACCTCACCCATCTCAAGGGACTTTTGGCACTACCTTATCCGAGCAATTTTCACAACCCAAAACATAAGCATATTGGTACCAATGCATCAAGGCAATATCAAATGGCATGTCTCACAATATAAGCATATACATAAGCATATAATGGCTATTACACATCTAAGAATGCAACAAAAAAGAGTAGAGAGCTACCTTACAAGCCAACACAAGCCTCCCCTTTCAATTTTTCTTCTCCCTTCTTGGTTTCATAATCACAACTAGATGGAGCTGTTTCTCTTGAGCCTAGACACAACAAATAGCATGCAATTACTCTCTCATAACTCAAATAAACACTCATAAAGCTAGGGGGTTCTTCATCAAAGCAAATCCTATAAAGTATATAAGAACCCCTAGTTTTCTCCCTCTTTAATTTCACTAAATCTTCATCTACTTCCTTTGCATTTCTTAACTTATCACACTTTAATTCAAGGATTTCTTGCTCATTCTAGGTCAGAACAGAGTTATCTTACTCAATCACCCATGGAAAGGAAACTTAGAAGGAGAAGAGTAAAATCAAGAAGAAGAAGCATGAAGATCTTTAAGGGTTCTTACCTTTCTTCCTTAGTCTCCTTCCTTCTCTCTTAGCTCCTCTTGGTTTCTCTCTCTCTCTCAAGCCTTTTTTTCTCTGTTTTATATGGAGCTTAAGTCAATTACAAGAAAAGAGATGCTTCTAGAGTCTTTAAGAAGGAGAAATACACTTTTTCACTCTTTTCTGGACTAACCCTCGCTACGACAAGCACGTATCAGTCCTAGACCCCTATTCTCGCTACGGCATGCGCTATTGCGAGGAACCCCTTGGTTTTTGTATGGGATGCCTGAACTCGCTATAGCTAGAAGTATTTTCGCTATAGCGAACAGGCACATTCACTATAGCTAGACCATTTCTCGCTATAGCGAACAAGTACATTCGCTATAGCTAGGCCATTTTTCGCTATAACTAGCGGACTTAAAAAAATTTTAGGATTTCAAAAATTTCAGCAATTTTTGGTTGTTACAACACCCTCAGGCCAGGAGGGTGACTGGCATAGATTATAGGATAACCCACACATATAAGCCTTTGGAATGGAAATAAGGAAATAACACAATATTGGTAAACTTCTCATTCACATAAAATATAGGAGGTTTCTACACAAATTTTGGCAAAACCTCCTTTAAACTATAGACTATCCCTAATTTAATATAACAGTCCAAAACTTACACAATTGTTCTAAGTGAGAGCTCCACTCTCAACATCCACAACATAGTTTAAAATCAACATGTACACACAGGAAAAGATAAATCTTACTTGTAAGTCTAAGGTGTTACACTGGATTACAAACCATTCAAAATACACTTATAAGAAAACATTGCTCACGAACAAGTGCGAGACATGCCAACTAGCAGCCATTAATGCTAAAACATATTTTTTTTTTGGGTATTGTATTGGTTGTCCTTTTGCATTCAAAGTAACTTCTTTCTCTTTAATATATATGAAAGAAACGTACTGTACACACAGCGAAAATTTTAATTCGTTTCCTCCCATGGATCCGTTGACTTGATTAAATCGAGTATGAGATAAAATATTACCTTTGTAGCACGCTTTGTCCTTTCAGATCTCTAGAACTGACGTCTATGCGCAGCCCCCTCTACTGGTATCCACACGAACGATCTGGCAACTTGAAAGGCATGCTAGCACCTTCGTTCACCACGTCTGTATGCAAATTGACGAGAAGACGATCTTCTCTCTCTAGGTATCCGTACACTTTCTCTCTCTATGTGTACAGTTGTGCTCTCTCTCTCTAGGGTGATGGCTTAGGGTTTTGAAAGCTAACTCCTTTTTGTGTATTTAAAACCCTACCCTATCTCTCCTTTTATAGTGGTATATTTAGATTAAATTAGTTAATTTAAATACATTATTTAAATTAATCCAAATTAATCTTAAACAAATTAGTTAAAATTTGAATTTATCTCATAAATTCAATTTTAACTAATTCATTTTTAAATATATATATTGAAATATATAATATAATATATATATTCATATCAAATATAAATATATATATTTTGAATTTCTATATATATGATATATATATAAATATCAAATAATATATATATACTTATATTTCGAATTAATTACATATATATATCATATATATATAATTATCTCACCCTAATTAAGCGTAACATTCATCGAATCTAGACATAATTATAGGTTCAATGAATTTAGAAATTCTTGTTCAAGTTGATTCATTCTTGTGTACGACCCTATAGACTTATATGATATTGGCAGTGGGCCAACAGCGTTATTGCACCCACAAGTCACCAGTGGCCTCTAGCAAGACATAATGACTACCTAAATCACATAGGGTTTAGTGATCTGATACAACCTATCGTATAACTCTGTCATGTCCTTTTTATCACACGATATCTTAATCGAGCATAAGGCATGGAAATGTCATCCTTATCTTACTCAATCATTAGTTTCTCGATTTATGTGCAGACCAATAGAATGAATGGAAAACCCTTCTATCCAAGCATAGCCATGCATTTCTCTGTCTCACTCATCGAAGGGCCCAGAGATATCTTTCCGTTAACCAGAGGAATAAATTCCATCTTGATCACTCATCATCCTCTACATGGAGTCCACTATGCCCGACCATAGCCTTTATGATCACTTGGTCAAAGGTGACTTTTGACAATGCCAAAGCACAGTGTCCTTCATGTTGGAATCTATGATAATCTCAGGTATGAGGGATTAGTGACACGGTTATATATGAGATATGCTTATGGCCTAATCCATGAAGCTACCTCATAACAGGTCGATCCAGCGCCCTGTTCCCAACAGGCGCCTATGATTTTGATTTGTATCTCCATACATGATTAACACATAACCATCAATCAAAATTATACTTGTCTTAATTCATCATCGTTCCCACAATGATGATCGACTAGGGATATTTAGGGTAACTAATATAATTTATCCAAGGATATAATTACTATAGAAACATGCAAATATAATAATTGTAATAGAAAAACTTTTATTCTTAATGAAGCACAATGTTTACAAATGATTGACTTAGGGCACAATCTCCAACAATATATTGCATGACTCTAATTGCCCATTGTTTTCCCTCTAGTTATTTTCTTTAATGTCTCTAAGTAAACATGGATTTATAAATAAAAGATTAGAAATAACCTTTTATACCGAAAATATAAGTTACACATGATGTTTTTTTTACCTTTTGTCACATTGCCATTGTCATTACTTTTTTCTCTAACTTCATGTTGGTTGTTATCCTCCTTAACCTATTCAATGTCATTTTCTTCAACAACTTCATCTATAATAATATTTGGAACTACCTTCTTTAGCATTGTTCGCAAGATAATCATCCATAGATAATGGTGGGCACATTTGGTTTCTTTTCAACTTCTTAGGAGCTCGTTATGTTTCTTTACATTCTAGGACTTCAAACATAACTTTAGCCATGAGATATGTCTTTTAACCAATAAGAGGAATATAATTTTTGCTTTGCTTTTGATTGGCCCCTTGAGATTCATCTTAGGTAAATGCTCTAGGCAAATGCTACCTTCTTCAAAAGTTGTCTTTGACTACATCCACCTTTTAACTCTTTATTTTCTTTTTTTAATTCCCATTAAGAATTCTTGCTTATTATGAATTTCACAATTTTTATTAATAGCAAACACATTGTCTCTAAAACCCCCTCTCTTCTTTATTTTCAATGGGAAAGATAAGAAATTAAATGCCCATATCTATAATAAAGAAAGGAGATATCATGTACTGCAAGTGTTCTCATACAGTGTATGGTTTAAAACTACATGTTATTGTCCTACTAAAAACCCAAAAAAATACATACAATATTCAATGACTTTTTATTTATGATAGAAGACTTTATTAACAACAAAGACATACAAAGAAATAAGATCAGCTTTTGATGCCTGAGTGGCTCGTCGCACAACCCTCAAAATAATACTAGGTTGATAAAATATATAGTTAATGGCACAACCTAGGTCATCTCCCTTGGAATTGGCGTTCAATGCCTAATTGAGTTTTCCAAATGTTAAAAGACTCTAAAAATTCCTAAACTAATGGGGTTTTGATTTACTTAAACTATTTAAAATAAAATTTACTTAAAATTCCTAATTACTATCTAATTGAGTGAATTATAGTCTTATGACTAGCTTTGGATTCGTCCCTTGGTATCCACTATCCTTATCCTAATCTAATTGTGATTAATTCTGGTCTAAGAGTTCCTAATCATATTCATAACAAATTATCTTGGGTAACCACTCAAGATTCAAGAGATTGATGATCTAACGTTGAATTGAGACCTCAATTCCTCATTAAATTGTCAATTCTTGTCTTTAAGATCTTGAACACGCAATTTGATTGATTAACTAATTGATTAGCCTCTGAATCATCCTAAATATTTAATTAACCAATTAAACATTAAGGAATCCTCAATTCAAACAAATAATCTCACCATGTATTTTATCGAACACCTTCGAAGCATACATGGGAATTCAGATAATATTGGAATTAATCAGATCAATTAATCAACAAAAAAAGTTTCCTAATTAGTATCTAACTAGCCACTAATTATAATTACACAAATTCCCTATCAAATACAACTTAACCAAGACAATAAATGAGAGAGAAAAAGTGTAGGAAAAATAAAGAAATTCTTAGCCCAAATATTCTATGTCTTCTCCATGGATTCAAGCTTCTCCAAGGTCTTCTTCCTTGCTAGCCTCAAGATGAACTAAAGCTTCATGGGATGTTGGATGATGGAATGGAGTGGATGAGAAGGCGTGGTGGTGGAATGGAATGCAGCGTGAATGGATTGATTGCTCCCTTCTCCTTGAACGAACCAGGCGTGAAGTATATATAGGCGAGGATTTCCAAAATTTTAGAGACGTGAGATGGGTGGATTGTGAATGGATTAAGATATCCGAATGGATGAAGGAAGCGTGCAGACTTGTAGAGACGTGAATGAAGTATACTCCCTTTCTCATTAAAAGTCACGTGATTCTCTTCTTCTCCTTCACGTATCAACTCACGTGTTAACTGCTTCATGTATATATAAGGTGGAGCTGCATGGATGTGTGTATGAGAGTGGGCCCCGCTGGTTATTTTATTTTATTGAATTCCATATAAATTCCTTTTCTCTTGTTTCTATAGCTCCTTTGTTAGTTTTTCACGTGGTTTCCTTCGTATCATGCAGCTTCCTTCTTATCAAGAAAAACCCGTAGCTTTGTTAATGATTTCCCACGTTGGCCTTCATGCAGTTCTTACGTATAAGAGGACGTTGCTGCATAGTTCTTCACTTCTTTCAACTTGGTTTCCACGTTATTCCTCCTCCTTCTCCAGCTAGCGTCTTCTCATTTTTATTCCACATGCTCCCAGCTTCAGCTCGTGTCAATTCAGCTTTCTCTTGCATGCATATAAACTCAAGCTGCCCACGTTGTTTTCACGTTGGATGATGTGTGTGTATAAGTTCACGTTGAAAATCTTGCATTCCATCCTTTCAACACTTTGTTCTGATCCACGTTCTCAACATGCGAGCTGCTCATGCATGACGTAGTGCTTCTTCTTATCTTCACTTGATTCTATGTGACTTCTTTGTTTGCTTCAAGAGAGGGAAGGGAACCCGTAATGTTTTATTTCTCCTCTGTTTTGAGTTTGCTTCTTGCTTTGCCTTCTCATGAAAAGGAACCCAAGTTGAAGCCTCTCTTTCCTTCTTCTCTCCAACTCAAATCTTTATTCAAACATCATTTGTTCATTGAAAATCTGCATAATAAGTAAGAACAATTCAAGAGGAAAATTCACAAAATCTTTTAAAGAAATTTATGCATTAAAATTTCACAATTTTGCAAATAATTTCCTAAAATATAAAAATGGCTTCTAAAACAAAATCTTATCTAATTAAAGTCTTAAAGCCATATTTCATTATTAAAATGCCTATGTTTAGGAGAATGAAATAGATAGAAATATGTGTTTATCAAATTCCCCCACACTTAAACCTTTGCACTCCTGGGCAAAGCTCAAAATCTAAGGAAAAACAAGTGGACAAATGAAAATGAAAAAGGAAAGTGTAGAAATTACAAGGTGAGGATTAATCACAGCTTTTCAACACTTCAACAATCAAAACTAACTTCACTTGCATCAAGAAATAAGCATCCATGGCAATTTCATTTGAAAAGAATGAATCGAAATGCATAGCCTCTCTCATGGATTAGTGTTTACTCTCAGCTCTCAAGTGTTTTAAGGGATGTGCATCACTCAAGTTCCACCTATCAAAACCTCACTACCATAAGCTTGTCAAGCTTCTAAATCTCCACCACCGATGCCAAATGCAAAGCACAAATCAACAGGACTTTATTCAGGGTTGTAATGGGGCTAAGGAAGTGAAATAAATGGATGACTAAAATAAGGGAATTACAACTAACGAATAGAATACCTTAAAGATCTCAAGAGCAATAAAATGAGACTTAGGATAAGGAAAATGTGCATTTTGAAGGCCTTCTTTTCATACAAGCATAGGCAATTATAAACTCAATTCGTAAGACTTCCCTCTTTTGATTTTCTTTTCTTCCTTTTCTTTTCTTTTCTGTTTTTTTTTCAATTGCTTTCTTTTTGCTTTTCCATCTCTTTTTTTTTTTTGCATTTTTTTTTGCATTTTTTTTTTCTCAAGACAATTTCCTCAACTTTTAATAACCATGGCCTAAATGGATGTAAGACATACATTCTCTTATCCCAATTAGATGTAATGCTCCTTAAAATCCCTAAAGCATCCTAAAACAAGGTGAAAAAATAATTGAAATGGCTATAGGTTAACAAGAAAAGAAAACAAGGTCCAAAGTGGCTAAACAATGGATAAAATGCATGTAGGTTGGCTTTTTGGCTCACTAGTTATAAAAGAAATGAATGCCTCATCATTTTCATGCATGCAAATGCAAATGTAGTCTCAACAAAGAATCAAGACAAGTTCTAGAGTGAAAACAGTGATAGGTGAATACACACTAGAGAAGAACAATTCAGGCTCAAGTTCTCACCAGCTGATGGCTGTCAACCAATTCATTGAAATCAAATTCATTGCCACTTCACTTGAATCAAGACACAAGATCCATCACTAATCATGTCTAAGTGAATCCAAGCTATAATCATCTCAACTTGCAACTTCCGCAGGAAAACTGAGAAGAATCATGCTATTTTTCAAAAATTTTCTAAAAAAAAATTCTCCAATTTTTTTTTCAAAACAAGGGAACAAGGAAAAGATGGATGGAATCAATGACTCTCCCCCCCACACTTAAATATTGCATTATCCTCAATGCCAGCACATAATCCAGTCAATAGACAAACAACATAATATAAAGAGAGTGAAAGGAGAGAATACAACCGGATGAACTTGAAAATGGAGATTCCAATGGTTGGCCTAGAGTCCCATGTAGCTGGTTAGCGATTTATTTCCTACAAAATAAAGACAAACTGAAATGCAAAAAAAAAAAAGAAAACTACATCCTAAACTAAACAAAACTATATTAAATACTAACTAATCATACGTATCAAAAATCAAAATTAAAACTACTTTATTCCTCCTCAATTTAAGTTTCATTACTTTAAAACATTTGGATTGATCATGTAGTGATGAGTCATGGACTTCCTCAACCATCAGTAGTTCAGAAAAGTCATATTCAGCAATTTCAGGAGCAGGAAAAGAAGAAAAATCAAATTTAAGACATTTAAAATCAAAGAAAGAAAATTTAAAATCAAAACTTTCTAAAAATCTATCAAAGCCAATAAAATCCACTGGACTCCCATCAGTAAGAGTCACTGCATCAATAGAAAAATTTAATTGTAACTTCTCACAGTCCTTCGAGTTCAAGGTGTCTGTCAGTTGCTTTTTCTCAGTTGGGAGAGTCAGCAGCTTGTAGGAAATTACTTCACCAATTTCAAGAATTTGTTCAGGACTCTCAACAAGAGAAATAGTATCTTCCCTGACCAAAGAGACATCAGTAGGCTCACAAGATTCTAAACAATGATCAATAACAAAATTCAGTGTCTCACTAGTATCGATAATAGCACAAGCATCAATAGGATTTTCAACATCAGCATTATCACTAAGCATGCCCTCATCAATACTAGTATGATCAAGAGAATCAATTATATTGATAGTTTCAGTGCAAGCAAAGGACTCTATGGATTCAACAGACTTATCAGACTCCAGAAACTCATTAATCTTAGCACACACAGGACATGCATGCATATCATCACATAAGCATTTAAGGGTTAAGTTTGAATTATCAACAAGCTGTCCAACAATTTCATTATCTATGTCATTATCACATGCTACTTTCATTGTTTCATCAGTCATACCATCATAGACTAGTGAGGGATCATGTTGATTAGTATATGTGAGGAACTTACTAGTCTCAATGAAAGAATTAATTTGAGAGCATCTATCATATATAGTGGATCCAGCACACACACAATCAACATATGCATTCAAATTAACTATATCACTTGGTTCAGATGGCATGTTATCCCTAAATTCAGTAGATGCATCATCAACAGGCTTATCAACTAATTTCACACTAGGGACAGAATGATCATCACATTCTAGATCACCCCCACACTTATCTACTACCCTAGACTTAATAGATTCATCATTAACAGATTCAGACATGAATTTATAACTATAATCACAGCTAGGAGTAGAAATTCCAAGTGCATCAGTACACAAGGAATCATGAATATCAACGAATGTGTCAATTTTGCTCAATGAGTTACCATAATCAACCAAATCAGGATATCCAACAACAATTTTCTCATTAACTTCCTCATCATGCAATTCAGAATCAACAACATTATATGCATAAGGAATCACAGTGCTATCAAGCAAACTAGATTCATTTTCAACCAATTGCAAAGTATTGGAAGATGGAAGGATATTACCCGATGAATAGGACTCTTCCTCCTCTATATGTTCCCTTCTAATTTGCTCTTCAATTGATTCATTAACACTTGAAGTAGATTGATTCATTTGAAATCCTGAATCCGTCATGAGGTTATCTGCCATTTGCTAGTCTTGGAGTTGCAACCATTCAGTTCCCCGTTGGACCATTTGCTCCAATTGTTGGTTTTGAATAATACAGGCTTCTATTAGCTGCTATTCCCAACTTGGTTCCCTTGGGATCTCATGTTGCATATACCCCTCCTAATAATTGTAATTATCATACTCTGGCTCTTGCCTATGGAAGGTGTGGTACGGTTGTTAGCATGGTTGTTGGACTTGTTGGTATTGTTGGTTTTGTATTTGTCTTTCAAGAAGGCCTTGAAGCATTGACATGGCTTCATCCAACTTCTGAGAAATCCTATGCTCTGTACAAGAATCATAGACACCTTGATTAGAATAATGATATGGATTCATTTAAAGCAAAGAAAAGTGAGAGATTTAATTAATTTCAGCACGAAAACAATTCACTAACAAATTATATTTAAAATTAATTCCAATTCAAGAAAATAAAATTCAAATAAGACTTACCTAACTATCAAAAACACTCCTACACAGAGGTTAATGACACAAAACAAACTCAAAAAATAAATAAATTAAATCTAGAAAATTGAAAAATTCCTAAAAAATTCGAGAAAATACTAAAAAATTCGAAAAAGTGCCTTAAACGTTGGAATTTGGCCAAAAAATGGTGCACCTAATTGCTATTACTTTTTCTTAAAACACCCAAAAACCTTGGAAAACGAAGTTTGAGAATTTTCTGGGCACTTTAAACAAAAATTTCAGCAAGTAGGACACTTGACGCAGAACACCAAAATTAGCCAATTCCAAGTTCAAAACAAAACAAAAAATTAAACCAAAATAGAAAGAAAAATAGAGCTAAACAATTAGAAAACTTTCTTAAACAATTGAGAATCCAATTCCCCCGCAACGGCGCCAAATTTTGAGTGGCTCATCGCACAACCCTCAAAATAATACTAGGTTGATAAAATATATAGTTAGTGGCACAACCTAGGTTATCTCCCTTTTAATTGGCGTTCAATGCCTAATTGAGTTTTTCAAATGTTAAAAGACTCTAAAAATTCCTAAACTAATGGGGTTTTGATTTACTTAAACTATTTAAAATAAAATTTACTTAAAATTCCTAATTACTATCTAATTGAGTGAATTATAGTCTTGTGACTAGCTTTGGATTCGTCCCTTGGTATCCACTATCCTTATCCTAATCTAATTGTGATTAATTCTGGTCTAAGAGTTCCTAATCATATTCATAACAAATTATCTTGGGTAACCACTCAAGATTCAAGAGATTGACGATCTAACGTTGAATTGAGACCTCAATTCCTCATTAAATTGTCAATTCTTGTCTTTAAGATCTTGAACACGCAATTTGATTGATTAACTAATTGATTAGCCTCTGAATCATCCTAAATATTTAATTAACCAACTAAACATTAAGGAATCCTCAATTCAAACAAATAATCTCGCTCATGTATTTTATCGAACACCTTCGAAGCATACATGGGAATTCAGATAATATTGGAATTAATCAGATCAATTAATCAACAAAAAAAGTTTCCTAATTAGTGTCTAACCAGCCACTAATTATAATTACACAAATTCCCTATCAAATACAACTTAACCAAGACAATAATGAGAGAGAAAAAGTGTAGGAAAAATAGAGAAATTCTTAGCCCAAATATTCTATGTCTTCTCCATGGATTCAAGCTTCTCCAAGGTCTTCTTCCTTGCTAGCCTCAAGATGAACTAAAGCTTCATGGGATGTTGGATGATGGAATGGAGTGGATGAGAAGGCGTGGTGGTGGAATGGAATGCAGCGTGAATGGATTGATTGCTCCCTTCTCCTTGAACGAACCAGGCGTGAAGTATATATAGGCGAGGATTTCCAAAATTTTAGAGACGTGAGATGGGTGGATTTTGAATGGATTAAGATATCAGAATGGATGAAGGAAGCTTGCAGACTTGTAGAGACGTGAATGAAGTATACTCCCTTTCTCATTAAAAGTCACGTGATTGTCTTCTTCTCCTTCACGTATCAACTCACATGTTAACTGCTTCATGTATATATAAGGTGGAGCTGCATGGATGTGTGTATGAGAGTGGGCCCCGCTGGTTATTTTATTTTATTGAATTCCATATAAATTCCTTTTCTCTTGTTTCTATAGCTCCTTCGTTAGTTTTTCACGTGGTTTCCTTCGTATCATGCAGCTTCCTTCTTATCAAGAAAAACCCGTAGCTTTGTTAATGATTTCCCACGTTGGCCTTCATGCAGTTCTTACGTATAAGAGGACGTTGCTGCATAGTTCTTCACTTCTTTCAACTTGGTTTCCACGTGATTCCTCTTCCTTCTCCAGCTAGCGTCTTCTCATTTTTATTCCACATGCTCCCAGCTTCAGCTCGTGTCAATTCAGCTTTCTCTTGCATGCATATAAACTCAAGATGCCCACGTTGTTTTCACGTTGGATGCTGTGTGTGTATAAGTTCACGTTGAAAATCTTGCATTCCATCCTTTCAACACTTTATTCTGATCCACGTTCTCAACATGCGAGCTACTCATGCATGATGTAGTGCTTCTTCTTATCTTCACTTGGTTCTATGTGACTTCTTTGTTTGCTTCAAGAGAGGGAAGGGAACCTGTAATGTTTTATTTCTCCTCTGTTTTGAGTTTGCCTTCTCATGAAAAGGAACCCAAGTTGAAGCCTCTCTTTCCTTCTTCTCTCCAACTCAAATCTTTATTCAAACATCATTTGTTCATTGAAAATCTGCATAACAAGTAAGAACAATTCAAGAGGAAAATTCACAAAATCTTTTAAAGAAATTTATGCATTAAAATTTTCACAATTTTGCAAATAATTTCCTAAAATATAGAAATGGCTTCTAAAATAAAATCTTATCTAATTAAAGTCTTAAAGCCATATTTCATTATTAAAATGCCTATGTTTAGGAGAATAAAATAGATAGAAATATGTGTTAATCACAAAACTTAGGGTTTCAAGTGTTTCTTCCAAATTCTGATTTTACATGATGATTCCTAGGTTTAATTAAGAGTTTAAATGAGTTCTTGAGACCCTAAGATGCTCCCCACAAGCTTCCTTTTTCAAGAAAACAAAGCACACTCTAAGGAACCCTAAACCATGCATAGTCTAGGCTAAACCATGTTCTTATAGCTAGGGAGAGTTTTAAATTTTTCTAAGGCCATTCTTGAGTCATAAGTGATGAATGAAAATGAAAGGAGGCCTTGGAAAAAATTTAGAACTCAGAAAGTGATTTGATGCCTTAGGTTCCATTTTATGACCTAAAGAAGCAACATGATGTTAGGCTCTCTGTTTTAATTGTGTGATGACTCCAAGAGCCTTAAAAGAAGTCAAGAATCATATTTGAAAGGAAAGAAAGGGACCTAAAAATAAATTGAGGGATGTTACTTCATTAGGTGCATTTATTGACGATAATGGAGCTTATAGAGCAATCTAGCATCTAAGCAAGTTGCATGACCTTAGAGATTGTTTTATAAACCTAATTAGCTTCCATAAATTGTATCTAGGCCAAGAGAAACCATCTCCACAAGTTTGTGGGTGTGTGACCAAAAGAGGAGGCCTGAGTCCAAAGAGAAAAGTGTATAATTGTGTGCAAGGTAGCTCTCCACCTTCTCTCATACATGGATGTGTGTTTAGCTTGTCTTATAATGTGTGTATGTATATTTTCAAGCCATGAAAAGTATGCTAGCATGATTTTATATGCCATGACTCATGATGATATATTATGCTTTCAAATGAGTGTATGATATTTGTATGAGTTTGCTTGAGTGTGGAGAGGCCAAGAACTCTTAACCATGGTGAGGATGAGCCAAGAACCCTTGAGATTAGTTTAAATAAAGTAAAGAGTCTCCCAAAAGCAAAGTGGGCTCCCAAAAGTATGGTTGAGTCCAAAGCTCTCAAAGAAAGGGTGAGGCAAGTCCAAAATCCATGAGAAAAAGTATGATGCCAATCCAAACACTTGGTGAGCTCTTGAATGTCTTGTATGACTTGTTCACATGCTAAGCTTGCTTCTTGAATGCTCATGATTTCTATTTTATTCATGCATACATTTTTAAGGCTTGCTTTGCATATATTATGTATGATTGAATGGGAGATGAGCTATTGGGATTCTTTGAATCTCATCCTCTCCTCTCCAATGATCTAATATGCTAGGTGGACCAAGTGGATATGGTAATGGGAGCCAACAACATTGAAGAAAGGAGATTGACAACCAAATGCTTAAGTTTTGTCACTTTAAGACCATAATTGTGTCATATGATGTAATCCTTTGATGTATATGGTCTATGACCCCTTAGACATGTATAATTATGATATTATGTAATGTATAAATGTATGGATATGATGTATGAACCCTAGAATAGAATTTGGGTATGTAATGCCAAGGTATGTATTTTGGAAGTTTGATGGAAATATGTATAAGTGTGGATGAAAAGGCCAAAATGATATGTATAAGGTTTGAGGCCATTTGGGCAGCTCACACAAGTCCTAAATGTGCTTTTAGACTTGCCCAAAAGGTGCCAAGACCAAGGGAAAACCATTTGGCAATTTTGGTATCCTATATGGAGCCAAAAATGACCATAATGGAACCCTATGTCACTTTTTGGCCAAATGAGCTCTTCTTGATCTGAGATTTAGCCAACATTTAGATCTTGTTGAGAAATTTTTTGGGAGCAAAATATCATAATTTTAGGAGGTCTACAGAATATTTGATGATTTTTCAAAGTTGGCAATTTTTCTGATTTTGGTCTATTGCACTATTCATTTGGTCCGAAAATGAATTTGTCACACAAGGCTCAAATGATGTCCAATTACCACGAAATTTTATATAGAGAAACTAGACATTCATAGTGACTCATTCCAACTTGAAGCACCTCATTTGGGGGTCTAGAGAGGGAGATATGAATTTTTGAACATTTTGTCCAGAATCAGGACCCTTACCCGACCTGAGTTACTATTCTATTGAATTTTGAGGCTTGGGTTGCCTGAGCTGGTCTAGAAATATTTTTTCCCTCTAGATAACATCTACATATTTCTATATTGGTATCATTTGTATGTATTAGATTTTTTTGGAATTAATTGGACATTTTCAAAGTTTGCTGCAGAATCTGTGACAACATCAGGAGGCAGTTTGACCTTTGGACATTTTTGGATGTCAAACGCCCTCTATGATATATTTTATGGTCTGGGCATATTTTTAGTGTGAATTAGACATCTGTACCTTTCCAAAATAGCCAAGAATGTGTGATTTTGATTTTTCTAGAATTAGTTCTAATTTCCCAAATTTTGGTCAGAAAAGGGGCTAAATCTATCTAAAAATACCCTTGGTTATTTTGAGCTCTATTTCGGTTTCCATGAGTTGTGGCCATGATTTTATGATGCAAATGAGTTGTATTAATGTAATTAAATATGAGAATGTATAGTATGAGCCCACACGGTCCACATGACATCGAGCGTAATTTTTAGATATGACGCAACATAAAGAAACCCATTATTTTGATGCCCTCTTTCATATGTTCTCATGGAATTTTAATGATGTGAAGCACATGAGTATCATGAAATGAGCTAGAATTTATGGTGTTACATGAGGCAAGTTCAAAATCCATAAAAACATAAGTGAGGCTAATCCACTTACTTGGCAAGCCCATGTATGCTATGTATGACTTACTCATATGCCAAAAATATTTCTTGAATGCTCATATTGTTCCCTGTACTCATGCAAGCATTTTTAAGACTTGAATGGCATATTTTATGTATGATTGAAAAGGAGATGAGTTATTGGGATTCTTTGAATCTCATTCCCTTCTCTCCAATATTCTAACATGCTAAGCGGACCAAGTAAGCAAGGTAATGGAGGCCATCAACTTAGAAAATGAAAGTATGACAACAAAGTGCCTTAATTTTGCTTCTTTATGGCCATATGAGTGGCAAATGTTGTAATCCCTTATTGTATATGTCCTATGACCTTATGAACATATGTAATTATGCAAATATATCATGTACAAATGAGATTTAATGTTATGTGTATGATATAGTGCATTTCGGACATTGAGGAGCAAGACTAGCCTTGTATGTTCTTGTGTATGGCATGGGGTGAGAGAGTGAGTTTTTAAATTCTAGGTTTTTACACCTTTGAGACAAGTTTAGAAAGTCATTTTGGTGCATTCCCATGTGCTCAAGTGGTCATGGTTACTTTAGAACTCAAAATGGACCATTTGGACCCCTTTGGTGACACAAAATGAACCATTTTGCAACGCAATGTCAAGATCTAACCAAATGAATGAATTCGCCAATAAAATTTGGCACACATATAGATATTATCTAGTGAGGAAGCCAAAGATTAGATTATTTGGAGCTCTATATAATTAATTATAATTTTTCAAAGTTGACATTTTTCTGTTAAACTAATATAGGTACTATTCATATGGTCAGAAACTTGGACTATGTCATTTGTGGGCCAAATGATGTTCAATACTCATGAAATTTTATAAACATAAACTAGACATGATAAGATTTCCATGGCCACTAAGATCACTCTAATTGGACCTTTGAGCAAGGAGATATGAATTTTTGAAGTTGGAAGTTAGTACCAGGGATGATAGTCAACTTCTGGTACTGTTCCATCAATTTTTGGAGGCTTGCAGTCCCTGTTGAGGTCTAAAATATTTTTATCATAGAGTATACATCTTTAGCTTTCCATAATGGAAAAGAATTCATTATTTCAATTTTTCTAGAATTAGTTATGATTTTTCAAAGTTTATGACAGTAAGTTGGCAATTCTAACTGAAGTTGCACTCTTGAATTTCATGTACTCCATCCTCTTGCACGAGTTTTAGGCCACTTCTTTAGATAGTTTTGAGTTGCATTAGTGTAATTAAATATGAGAATAAGATGAATGAGTTTATATGGTCCATGGGACACCGAATGAAAATTTTATCCCCTACGCAATGCAAATTTATTCAATAGTTTTAATGCCTTTTTCTTGACAATTCATGTGCTTCATGGAAATGAACCTACAAATGGTATGAAATGAGTCAAAGAATCATGGTGTTACAATGATCTCCTGGTTCATGCTACATTCCAAGATTGGTTCTTCAATTCTAGCACATCTTTGGTTGTAGAGTCCCTTCTTAGTCTTCCTTTAGTCTTTTATTTGGGAAAGAGATTTGTATAATGCCCACCATATGTGCAAGGGCATCAAAATCATGTGCAACAAGGTTTATCCTATGAAATTTGTGTAGATTTAGTAAGGACCATTGATTCAACACTTTAATTCATGCATAGTGGTATGATTATAGGTTACAAAAAATAATTAGTAAAGTGAATAGAATATTGCATTAGCAAAAATTTTAAAGTAGCAAAATAAAATTTAAAAAAACCTGAATTATTACTCTTAAAAAATGTAATTCAAAGCTACAATTATGGGCTTTAGACCTACCTTATAAATAGCAAGAAGTTTTGCCACGCACAAACACATTTCATTTGCGAGATAAATAAGCAAATCACTTTTCATTCTTATCATGCATCTTTGTTATCTCCTGCTTTTTCGTTCTAATTCTCTATTAACAAAAAGAGTGAGTAGAGTTAAAATAAGAGAGATAGATTGATAGCAATGAATCTAAGGGAACACAACAAACAATGTTTTCTAATAAAAGCTACTATTCAAAATATTTTAAAAATAAATTGTAGAGAAATTTGTGACATATTTGGTGCTAAATTTCTTGGGAATAGTTTTATCTGTAGCAAATATTAAATATTACAAACCACATGCTTAAAATGTGGCATTAAAATTCAATAGGGACAACTCTTCTCCTATTTAAGTTGAGAACGATTAATAGATGTTAATGTTAAATAAAGACTATTACATAAAGTATACTTTTATTTGTTGTAATGCAAAAATTGTTTCCTATTACTCATGTAGACAACAATTTTATGACTGATGCAATGATAACTTTTTGTCTCACACATTAAATGTTGTAGTGAGAATGGAGTGAAGTGGGATGGGTAGTTAGGAAACCATCCGAAATCCCATTGCTCCAATGTTTAGACTCCTCAAAATTGGGAGGTATAGGATGGTATAGATTCTTTATAATTTTTCATTTTTTTAACCCTCTTCACATGTTCATCTCTTTTAAAAGATTATCACAATGATAATACTAAAAATGTTCACTTTCAAATTCATCCCACCTCATTAATAATATTATAACAACTAATCAATAAGAGTGGGAAGCCTTTTTTTTTGTTATTAAAATTTCAATTAATAAGATGGGTTGTTTTACCCATTCTACTCTACACCACTTTACCTCATTAATGACCAACTCTCTTTAAAACACCTAATCAAGTTTTAATATATTCACATATAATAAAATAATTGTGCACAAGAAACTTTTTCACATGTCAAGGTAAAGATGACCAAAAAAAAATCCTACCATGCCTAGACGTGCATATATATATATATATATGTTGCACTTTCATCAACCAAATTTTAAGTACATGGCGATTTGGCAATTCCTAATTCCCCACTTGGTAGAAGGAAAAAGAGAAGAAATTCATTCAATAATCCAATTTGGTACACATTTTTATAGGACTGGAGAAGAAATCTATTTCCATTCTATAAGAATATGAATTGAAAGTAATTATTATGCTTAATTTATAGAAAGTCCATTATGCTATTATCATCATTATTTTTTCCATTTCAACAATATTCTTCAATAGAGATATGAGAGTCATTTTTCTATCATTCTTTTTCATTCTTGTACTATTTTTATCCAATTAAACATATAAATAGAATAACATTCTCATTTCTTTCTATATCATACTAGATATAATTATTTTAATTTATTTATATTCTCATTCCTTTTTTAATTCATATCAAACAATTTTGTGTACCAAACAAAATATAAAATTCAAAGTTTTTGAGCTTTTTCCTAAAATAGTTGCATAGAATTTTAGGATTGCTATAAAATTTTGTTTATTTAAAAAATAAACTTTCATAAAAAGTAATGTTAAAAAATATTTGTATTTGGTAAAATAATTTTTGATAAATATTTTTATTAATATTATTATTTTGATAAATTTTTTAAAAGAAATGATTTTTACTATTAAATTACTAAAAATGGCATGTATTTAAAAGAATAAGTTAAATAATATGGTAATGAATGATTTTGAGTAAAATTTTGCATATATTTTTGCTCTCACTAAGAAGTTTTATTTTTTATTTTTATGTTTTTCCATAAAAATTATTTTTATTACTATTTTAAAAATAATTTTTTTAGAAGTTGGGTTGAACACTTCAAAACCAAACAAAGTAATTTGGTTGGTATTATAAGAGGGAAAGAAAAAGGGAAAAAATAATAAGAAGATTGGAAAAGGAAAGAGAAGGGGAAGAGAAAGTGGATAAGCTATTCTTTATTTTGTTTGGTATGACAAAATAAAAAAGAAGAGATATTTCTCTTCCCTTGTTTGGTATCATGAAAGAAAGCAAAGAAATACATGTAAATAAGATGTCAAATTACTTTAGTATTATCCATTTAATAAAATATGTTTATCATGGACATAACATATCTCATCTTTATTCATTTATATTAATATACATGTGTATTTTATTTATCTTAAATTTTAATTTTTTATTATCTACTTATAATTAAATTTTAAGAATTTTTTTTATGTATTCAAAATCTGATGTCACATGATAGAAATGGATGAGGAATAATGTTTTTTGTCATGTCTTTCACTTTTTCCTTTGTTTGAGCAACAAATTTAGGCCTCATTTGGTATGTGAAAAATATTTTTTATAAGAATAAAAATGGAAATGAGAAAATGGAATGGAATTTTGTAACATATAATCATGTTTAGTATAATGTGGAAAGGAATAAGAATGTTATTTTATTTTTATGTTTGATTAGATAAAAAGAATGTAGGAATGAAAATGAAAGATGATAAAATGACAATAATACCCCTAAATTAGAAAATAATAAAAAATAATTTTTTTCTAATAATTGAAAATAAAATAATATCATATAAGGGCAATAATGTCAATTTCCTAGGCATTTCAAAAACCCAACTTATTCCATCTTTTTTTTTAATGGAATCTCAGTCCCTCATTTTGAAGGAATTAGGCAATTTAGGAAATGGGATTAAAATAAATAAATATGCCAACCAAACAAAAAAAAAGAGAATTTTATTTCCATTGCCAATTGTACAATAGAATTAGGCAATTTATGGAATTTTTTTTGGTATGTGAAAATATTTTTCTTAAGAATAAAAACGAAAATATGAATAGGAATAGACTGTAATGGAATGGGATTCTATAACTTATAATTATGTTTGGCAGAGTATGGAAAAGAATAAAAATATTATTTCATTTTTATATTTGATTGGATAAAGAATGTAGCAATGAAAAGAAAATATGATAAAATGACAATAAAATCCCTAAATTAAAAAATAATAAAATAATATTTTTTCCAAATAATTGAAAATAAAATAGTAGTAAATAAGGGCAATAATGTCAATTTCTCATGCATTCCAAGAAACCCCACTCATTTCATCTGATTTCTTATGGAATCTCAATTGCTTATTTTGAAGGAATCAAGCAATTT
The DNA here is from genome assembly GCA_026724425.1 of Erythrophleum ivorense. Lineage (NCBI taxonomy): Eukaryota > Viridiplantae > Streptophyta > Magnoliopsida > Fabales > Fabaceae > Erythrophleum > Erythrophleum ivorense. Next base: position 19,631,260 of record JAIUCV010000009.1, read on the forward strand.
AGGAAATGGGATTAACAAAATAAATCTGCCAACCAAACCAAAAGAAAAGGAGAATTTCATTTTCATTGCCAATTGTAGAATAGATAATTCCCTATATCAAATGGGGCATCAAAGTTCACGAACTCAATGCTAAATGTAATATCCAGTTTTCGTCAAATGACATAAATGGATATATTTTCAAAGCAAGTCCCCTAAAATGAGTTAGTTAAAGTCTTGAAAAATTTATGTAGCATTGTAGAGCTTGTTCCAATAATTGAAATATGTATTATTTAATGTGTTTAGGCCAAGAGAATCAAGTGCCACCTAGTTGTAAGTGCTTGGCCGAAAAAGGGAAGAAGAATTAAAGGAAAAAGTGTGTGAATCTTGCTTCAAGGTAGCTCTCTAACCTTTCTCACATGCATTACTTGGTTGTTTTCTTGTCATTGAGTGCTTGTATATATGTTTGAACTATGATAAATGTTTCTAGCTAATGGTTACATGTTATGGTACCATTATGTTTCTTAAAATGTATTTATATATGCAATATGGCTTGAATGGGTATAGTTATACCAAAAGTCTCTTAGCATGGGTAAGGATGAGCCAAAAGTGTCAAAAAGAGTAAGACTAAGTCAAAAGTCTATTGAATGTGGGTGAGGCAGATCCAAAAGTCCTAAGGAAGTTGGGTGAGGCTAGACCAATGTTCTTAAGAGCCTATATTTGCTATGTATGAATTTATATGACAAGGAAAATACTTTATGTATGTTCACTAGTAGCATAAATGTCATACATGTATTCTTTGACATATATATGTATCCATTATATATGTTTGAAAGGGTTAAGAGCTATTAGGATTTTTTGAATCTCACTCTTCCCCCACAAATGTCTAACCATGTCTAGGTGAGCCAATTGGATTAAGAAACAAAGGCCAATAACCTTAAGAAGTAACACCTTGACAAAGGGATAAAGGAATAGGCTTTTTATTAGCATTTTAATGTCAAGAATTGTAACCATATGATGTAAACCATTAAACATTTCCAAATGTATGCAAATATGATGTATGTATCCATGTTAGAACCAAATGAATGAATACATAAGTTTTTGCCACCCATAAGCCTTTATGTGCATGTATATAAATACAAATGGCAAGGTGAGAATGAGCTCCATGGTGATGTAGATTATTTGACATACTTTTATATATTGTAATTATGCTTTTGGATGTACCCAAGTGGTTATGAAATGTCAGGAAAGTCATTTGGTGCCTTATGATACTATTATGGACTTCAAAATTGACCAATTCTTAAGCTGAACCAAAGTCTGACTAAATTGATGAGTTTTTGTATGAAATTTAGCCAACAAGTAAGTCTCATCTAGAGCTTTTCATAGAGCTAAAGAACACTCAATTTGGAGCTCTAAAAAATTTATTATGATTTTTCAAAGTTAGTCAAATTATGTTGAATTGATATTACACTATTCATATGGTCAGTTTGCTTCTTTGTGTCACTTGTAGGTCAAATGAAGTTTAATACTCATAAAATTTTACAAGTATAAACTAAACATCATAAGCTTTCCATAGCCACTAAGAGCACCTCATTTGGAGCTATAGAGCGAGAACTAAATTTTTAAAATTTTAAGTCTTGGAGTTGTCCAAGAACTGACTTGAAGCATTGTTCTATTACTTTTTGTAGGCTAAATGCTTCTGTCATGGTATAGAACTATTTTTAGTTATTAGTTAACATCCAGTGATTTCAAGAAAGCTATCATATACATGATTTCAATTTTTCTAGAATTAGTTATAAATTTTCAAAATTCATATCAAAAACTTGTGATAACAAACCCGAGAGCAAAATTGGTTCTTCTTGAATTTTAGTTCCAAATCTGTGATGTATGAGATGAATTAGGATGTTTATGACTTGAATAGATATGTTATGGATGGAAAATAATATTGGTAAGTTCACATGGTTCCTAAAGCTAAGAATGATGTATATGGCTTTCTAACTATGCAAACCATCATGCATAAAAATGCCACTTCCTTACAAGTGTGCACCAACATACCATATATGTGTTGGGATAGTCTATGTAACAATTATGTGAGAGCTAAGAGGTTAAAGTATTACACAAAGTCTCCTATATTGGTGGATAGTACAAATCAGGAAGGTGAATTTATTTTGTAATGTTTTTGTCATTTACCTCGTGCCTTTGTTTTAATATGAACACATCTATTGTTAGATTCCTTATTTATATGCATATGTCTGTTGATATAAATATAACCTAAATAACAATGCAATTGATGTATTGCCTACTACATATCTTCTTAACCTTCTCCTACCCGTAAAAAGTAAAGTATCAGAATCCACATGGAAATATTATGATTCTGTACATACCTACATATGATGTCTATTAGTCAAGGCTGAAAATTAAACATGTAATTACATGAACAGAAGGAGATAACAAAGAGAATAGGCTTAACTTCTTTGTGATTTGCCGCCCCTTCTGCAATATCTTAACTACATGTTGTATGCATATCATTGCTTTATTAGATAATTTCTGCACATCTAAATAACATAGCTCCACAAAGGAGTTCCTTAAAAATTATATGTGTTTAAACAACCTTGGCTCAACAAATTGAGAGTGACTAATGTAGGCCTTGTATGTATTAACAAAGTAGTAGTCAAAATAATTAGAGCTGAAAACTGAAGCAATATCTCATATGATAAGAAAGGAGTGTGATGACAGAGACTCATCACCTGTTGCCCACAGATGAATAGCAATCTATAGTCAATTCGAATAAATGATAGGCATATCTTAGTTAGCATGAGATTGACATCATAAACAAAGTATAACTGGTGTAGCTGAAAATCTGGTAACAAGTCAAGAGATAGAATGGAAACTATGCCTACTAAAAAATCTCTATTCCTAAGAGTGGCTAATCTTTATCTTAATAACAACCATTGAACTTAAAGCACACCCCCATAATGAGTTTTCCTCTTCTGAAGAAAAAGCTTATATTGTAAATATAAAACCCACTTGGTTTCTGTTATTCAAAAAGCTTTAAAAAAAACTATTTGGAAGAGTGTTTTCTTTTTATTTTTTTAAAATGTTTCCAAAATATGTGTTTTAAAAATAAAAAAACAAGAAAACAAAAGTAACTATTATTTGTTTTCAAAATTTCTTGTAAAATCTTGGAGTAAATGTTACTACTAACTGGTTTCATTAATGGCAACTTTATAACTAAAAACAACATCACTATTATTTCATCCTCCTCATTCCCCAACATCACTCTACTATGTTTTAAAGATAATTTCACTCAAACAAGTTTTTCTTTTTAAATCTTTTTTATTTCAGAAATTTTTCTTAAAATTATTTTTCATAATAGTTTTAAAAACAAAAAGGACAAAAACAAATCCAAATAGGCCATCTGTGATATTTTTATTCCTTTTCTTTTGTCAACATTAAACTTCACTAGTGAAAGCCTAAGTGCACAAGTTGTCCACAACAGACCAAGAAAACTAAAATAAAATTCATCTCAATTGAATGACTGGAGACTCAAGAGGAGGATGTGAAAAATAGAGTCCAGAAGACATTATCCAATGCAACAATGATAATTAAAAATTTTTAATTGTAAACAAGATAAGTTCATTTCTTTAAAATTCAAACATGTGCCTATTTACTCCACAATAGACCAGATACTCCATATGGTGTAATATACCTGCCAATAGAATTTTACTTCAAGATGAAGCACTTCTACCCTTGGCATTTATACAAACAGAGAGATTTTACACACAATCTTATCCTTATAATATCAATGCCAACATTCTCTTCCAAAATGAAAACATTCAACAGGTGATGAAAGTAGACCCAAGACACAGCAAGAAAACACATACCTGAGACCATAAATCCCAACCACATTCACAATAATAGACGAAGATTTGATTCTTCTTCAAATTAAAACTCTTGTTCTCAAAATTCATTACATATCAAGCAATGTTCAAGAATTCTGAAAATCTTGCAGAAAGACTACATAGACATACAAATAAGTCTAAGAAGTAAAAATGTAACTTTCATATAAATGATAATTCCTATATCTTAACTACCACTGGTAGTCATACAAAAGAAGTGATAATTGAAAATGTTAATTACTAAGCACTAATCTTTGAAAATTGAACATAAGGAAGTTTTCTCTTAAACCATCTTTATCACAATCTATTAAAGGGAAAAAAAAACATGATGGATTTCCAGTATCTTTTATTACAATACCTTGACAAGCCTGCGAAGTAAAGATGGAAATGCAGCCAAAAATATGATTGAAGCTTTGAGTTGAGAAATTGAGAAGGCCAATATCTTAAGAGTCAGTAACCTAGTTAAGGGGGAATAAGGTACTCCTCAAGTAAGACTTAATAAGTGGCTTTAGAGATTTTCATTTAGTTGTATTCTTTATTTCCAACATAGTTTTTGAAACTAGAACTTGGTACTCCCAATAACTTCCTAAATGCACTATCAGCCTCACGTAGCTTAAACATCAAAATCTTGTAGAAAATTTCACTCTTCTAAATCCCATGGGATAAGATAGAGCTAGAGACACTGGAATCTTTAGAATTTCAACTTTTGATTTTAATTACACAAGCTTGATTATTTTATATATTTCTCTTACATCTTGTTCATGCCAAGCTTTAATTATGTGTTATTATAATGCCCCACCAACACCTATTATAGGTTATTTAGCTTAGATTTCTAAGACATTAAATTATTTGCATTTGGAAGATGAGGTTAGCCACATGAAGCTTTCTACTAAAGTGGTTAAAATCTCTTTCAACTTTAACCAGAGACTAGAATGACGATAGAGATACATAGTTGTTTATATGAATTACTACTTTAGAAAAATGGGACTACTTTAATATACATTTAAACTAAACTATATGATAATATAATGAATTGAATATTTTTTTCGTAATAAATATAGTACCTCACCATCTTATGAAGACAAATGATTGCCATAATCTCCAAAAATTCAAAATATCAAGGCATCTTATTAATAAAATAAAAATATTGATGAATACATCCCTCTCTTTATTTTTCTCTATTCAAGGCATCTTATTGGAGCTTAAGATCCTTAAAGAGGAAGTACGGAAATAGAAGAAAAATCCAAACGAGGTACTAACTTCTTCATTTCTTGGGTACATACATCCTTATCTTTCTATTTTGACTTTAATTATGATTTGAGGTATTTATTTCCTAGTTATTTCATAATTTTCTTTCTTAATTGTGCTCCAAAGGTGGATTAAAGGAAGGAAAAAGGAAAAAAAAGAAGCACAAGTAATATTTGTTCCTTTATTTATTTTCTTGGGTAATGAAATCATTGAAGTGTCAAATTTTTTCAAATGATTTTGTGTTTATATCCATATGTTTCTAATTATTAATATGAAGTTAATTATGTTTTTTATATTTTATGTTTTCTAATTGATCATGAAGAAGGATTGGATGCAAATTAAGAATAGAGCACATTCTACATATAGAAAAAGAGTTACTAAGTTCTTAAATTTTACATTTAAACACACAAATAAGGAAGACATTTATTGCCCACGTGTTAAATGTAATAATCTTAAGAAAAAAATCCGAGAAGAAGTTGAAGGAGATTTACTACACTATGGAATTGTTGCAAATTATATAACATGTTATACGCATGGAGAAAATCTAAATGTGGCTGATAAGTGCTAATTTTCATATATTTTTATCCACATTTATTATTATTTTTAATGATTAATTTGAGCTTAAATGGATTTATTATGCAATATTTGAATTTGTGGTTAATTTTGGAAAATAATACAATTTTGAATTAATTAGGAGAATTTTTGGATTTAAATTGCTAAGATTTTATTCTCCAAAATTCTTTGATGATTAAATATTTTCAATCTTTAAAACACTTTTTAATTTTGTGCAGAATTTTCTTTTGGGCAAATGAATTGAAAAATTAAAATGAATTAAGGGAAAAGATTGGATGATAATTCTATTTTTATTAATTTCTGATAATGGCAATATTGTAAATAATATATTAGGTTTTTATATATATATATATTTTTTGGTTTTCTTGGGCAAAAAAAACTCAACAGTAGGTCAGGAAAGAAATCACGTGGAGTGCTGGAACGTCGAAAACGCACTGGGAGGCTTCTTCATTCTCGGTGAAGGCTGGAGGCAGCTGGATTGACTCATTTCGAACTTCAGGACGCTGAAAAGTACTGAGCAGAGGAGAGAAGGCGTCGAAAAGAGACACAAATGAGCTGCTACATTCTTCATGATCTCTGAGATACTGGAGGGAGGAGACGCTAGCCGAGGGAGTTAGAGGAGCCGCAGTTTCAACGTGGTGCAGAATGTGTTTGCTACAGTTTTTACGTAGAAACGGAGCACTCTTTAGTCTGACATGGTAAACGAGCAGTAACATGAACACAAAGGTAGAGAAAATGAAAAAGAAAGAAAAGCTGTGCAAGGACGCACACAGAACAGAGCAAAAGCTATAGGTTAAGTGAGAAAGAGGAAGCTGCACATGTATGCAGAAACAGAGACAGCCAGCACGTTGCCATGAGCTCGCATCAACTGAAGCACGTGATAGGAGGAGAAAAGACGTTGAAAACGTGAAGAGAAAAGCTACTGGAGCAACATGAATGAATGAAGCAGCAGAGCACGTGGAATCATTAAAAGAATTCACGTGAAAGGGAGCATATTTCATCGTCCAGACTCCAGCCCATTCACGCCTCTGATCCATCGTCATTTATTCATTCATTCACGTCTCCATATCTTCGGAAATCCTCGCCTATATATAGATTCATTCACTCATTCCAGGAGAGGGAGAACAGAATAGAAAAAGCGTACTATACGTGAAGAACGCAAGAACAGAATAGGAGAGGCAGGGAGAACGTGAAGAAGGCAAGAACATCCAGGGAGTATTCTGTCATTAAATCATCCATGGCTGCAACTCAATCCATCAACTCTCCTCCAATTAAAATCTCCATGGCAGCTTGAATCACCTATGGTGGCTGGCTAAAGTTTGGAAATTCCCAGATGCAGATTTGAGCCCCATATTTTCTCACAAAATTGGATAAATACTCCTTGCTATATCTTTTAATTCCAGCATTTAATTTTTTTATTAATTTGACTAGGTTTAGTTGATTAATTTAGGAATTTAATTGCTGAAAATTATTGGATTGGTTTGTTTAATGAATTGAATTTAATTAAATTTTGGAATTTTAATTGCGATCATCACATATTTATAAAAATTCCAAAATTAGTGTTGTGCAATTCACTTTTAAATTCCTCTTGTTCTTTCCATGGCTGTAACTCAATCCATCAACTCTCCTCCAATTAAAATCTCCATGGCAGCTTGAATCACCTATGGTGGCTGGCTAAAGTTTGGAAATTCCCAGATGCAGATTTGAGCCCCATATTTTCTCACAAAATTGGATAAATACTCCTTGCTATATCTTTTAATTCCAGCATTTAATTTTTTTATTAATTTGACTAGGTTTAGTTGATTAATTTAGGAATTTAATTGCTGAAAATTATTGGATTGGTTTGTTTAATGAATTTAATTTAATTAAATTTTGAAATTTTAATTGCGATCATCACATATTTATAAAAATTCCAGAATTAGTGTTGTGCAATTCACTTTTAAATTCCTCTTGATCTTTGGTTAATTGATGTGATGGTTGTTGGATTAATTGGCTAGAATTTTTGTGCAATTAATTGTTTGAGGAATTAATTAATATAATTGGTTAATTAGTATCTTAAGTGAATTGTGCAATAGATTCTATTAATCAATTAAAATTGGTTAAAGTGTGTTCTTGTTCTTAATTCAATTAATTAGTTATTCAAGGTTTCTTGTGGTTGCAAATTCCTTGTATAATTAATAAATTGAACCTTAGATGGTTATTCAAGAATCTTTATAGGGAATACACTAAAGAGCAATGAATTAATTCCAAATTTGGTAAACTAAACCAAGGGCAAGGATAATTGAATTCTAGGGAGTCCAATGCAAAGCTAGCTACCATATTCTCTTAATTGTTCACCTCATTTAGTTTTAAGTTCTTTTGATTTTTGACAATTAAATTTAGTTCAATTAAATTCTAGTACTTCAACCCCCAAAACAAGTTTCAATTAGCAATACTTAGAATACCCCTTCCATAAACAAATTGAGGCATAAACTCCAAGGGAGATGACCTAGGTTGCACCATTAACTATAAAATTTATTTTGCTTCCTAGTTTTATTTGAGATTGCACGACCCAATTGTCAAATTTGGCGCCGTTACTGGGGAGTTTAGTTTCTTATTTGTTTTGGAAGGCTTTCTTAGTATTTAATTGCCCTGTTTTTGCTTTGTTTTTGTCCTATTTTCCCTTGTTTTGAATTTGGAATTGGATCATTCGGTTGCTTAATCTGATTCTGCTGCTTGCTGGAATTTTTGTTTGAAATATCCAGAAAATTCTCAAACTTTGTTTTCCAAGGTTTTTGGGTATTTTAAGCAAAAGTAATAGCATAGCTACTTGGTACGCCATTTTTTGGCCAAATTCTAACGTTTTAAGCACTTTTTCTAATTTTTTAATATTTTCTCGATTTTTCTAGGATTTTTCTAATTTTTCTAGATTTATTGTTTTAATTTTAATTTGTTGATTTCTTGTGTTCCTTCTTAGTTTTTGCTTGTCTAATTGGTTTATGACAAGGAACTCTGGTGAAAAATTAATTAATTTGGATCCGAAAATCGAAAAAACCTTTAGAAGACAAGTAAGGAATATGAAGAACAAAGAAAGTGTAGGAATTCGTAGTTCTGTTTCTTCTGCTTTTGATTGTGTGCAAGGAGTTGATTGTGTACTTCAATTTGCTGGTGATAATATGGCTGAACAAGATCATATGAATGCTAACATGAATATGCATGTTCAGGCTAACTTGAATGCCAATGTAAATGATAACAAACATGCCAGAACTATTAGAGAATTGACAGCTCCTAACGTGCATTATCAAAATCTCTGTATACAATATCCAGAATTAGATGCAAATTTTGAGCTTAAATCTGGTTTGATTCACTTACTTCCTAAATTTCATGGACTTGCAGGAGATGACCCTCACAAACATCTGAAGGAATTTCACGTTGTTTGCTCTACAATGAAGCCACAGGGAGTCTTAGAGGAACAAATTAAACTCAGAGCGTTTCCTTTTTCCCTGGATGTTTTAGCTAAAAACTAGTTGTACTATTTACCTCCTGGTGCCATTACTTCTTGGGACCAATTGAAGAGGCTATTTTTGGAGAAATTCTTTCCTACGTCTTGCACTGTATCAATAAGGAAGGAAATATATGGGATCAGACAGAATAGTGGAGAAACTTTATATGAATATTGGGAAAGATTTAAGAGGTTGCTGGCTAGTTGTCCTCACCATCAAATCTCTGATAAGTTACTTATTCAATACTTCTATGAGGGGCTGTTGAATATGGACAGAAACATGATTGATGCTGCCTCTGGCGGAGCCTTAGGTGATTTGACACCTATAAGGGCCTGGCAGTTGATTCATAAGATGGCTTAGAATACTCAGCAGTTTGGATCCAGATCAATGCAAATAGTAAGAGGAGTCAGTGAATTATATGCTCCAGACTATGGTTAGAGACTTGAGGGCAAGATTGATGTAATGTCTTCTGTGCTCCAACGGCTTGCTTTAGATCGACAATAGCCATAGTCATCCTCTACACCCTTTCAGACTTGTGCACCACAGTCCTACTCTACTCAGACACATTCTTATCCACAGTGCTATGCACCTGGGCAGACATCTACCTCTACTACCTTAGTGGGACCCCTGTGTGATATATGCTCTTTGGCTACACATGCTACTGATCAGTGCCCTATGTTAGAGGACAGAGTAGAGGCTTGTGCTGGGATGTATCCAGTTAGGCCAATGCAACAAGGGCAGCAAAAATATGATCCTTATTCTAATACGTACAATCCAGGATGGAGGGATCACCCTAACCTGAGATATGGGGGAGGGCAATAGTAAAATAGATATAATATTACGGGACCCAGTGCACAGTCTTCCCAACCTATTAGGCAATCAGTTCCTATACAGAAGGAACCAAAGAAAAGGGATAATATGGGGGACTTGATGAAGCATCTTATGGAGAGTAATGCAAAACTCACACAAGTGGTACAAAATTTAGAAAGGAGGGTTGATACTCAATTAGGCCAATTTGCCACTTCTCTCAATGAGATAAAAAGCCAAGGGTCAGGCCAGTTACCTTCTCAGACAATTGTCAATCCAAGGAATAGTAGCAATGTTAGTGCTATCACTCTTAGGAGTGGGAGAGAGGTTCAGGGATCCTCAGATATCATTACCATGGATAAGCCGGCGTCATCAAAAACACACATCGCACCAAATGAGCCTAACAAAGAAGAGGAGCCAAAGAAGATCTTACCTTTCCCACATAGACCTACCTTGGGAAAGAAGCAAACTGAAGCAGAAATGGAAAAAGAAATTCTTGAGACGTTCAAAAAGGTTGAGGTTAACATACCATTGTTGGAGGCAATCAAGACTATTCCTAAATACGCCAAGTTTCTCAAGGAAATATGTACCAACAAGAGGCATCTAAGAGGGAATGAAAAAGTCAATTTTGGCAAGAATGTTTCAGCACTCATACAACCAGCAATGCCCACTAAGTGTCAAGATCCAGGCACTTTTACAATCCCATGCACTATTGGGAATTTTGAATTTTCTGATGCTTTGATTGATCTTGGTGCTGCTATAAATGTTATGCCTAAATCTGTTTATTCATCTTTCCATATGGGAGAGCTGAAACCTACAGGAGTGGTTGTGCAGTTAGCAAATAGGAGCATTGCCTATCCTTCAGGAGTATTAGAGGATGTTCTGGTTAAGGTAAAAGACTTGATTTTTCCAGTTGATTTTTATGTCCTTAATATGGAGGATGATAGATATAGATCTAGTGGACATGCCCCACTCATCTTAGGTAGACCTTTCTTAAAAACTACAAAGACAATTATAAATGTGCATGAGGGTACTCTTCAATTGGAGTTTGCTGGCAATGTGATACAATTTAATATATTTGATGCCATGAAACATCCCTGTGATGATAACTCTGTTTGTAGTATCAGCCTGATTGATATGCTAATTGATAATGCTAGTGCTGATTTTAGGGATAGTTTATTGACTGACTCCTGTGATATTGTTGATCTTGATGATTCTCTCAGACATAATTGTGATGACTCTCATTCTTGTACTATATGTAGAGAAATTGATGAATTTTTGAGCTTATATGATGATGTTAACTCTAAGGAATCTATTGCTTATCAGATTGATTCTATTTCATTTAGAACCTCTGTTGACCTCACTGGTCTTGTTAATCTTTCTGGTACTAATGATTCTTTGCATGATGATATGGATAGCTTAGGGAATCGTGATCCTAATTTTCACTTAACTGTTGATTCTTTTGACTCTTCCCATACTACTAATATTCCCAAGGCTGGGAAAGTTGTTTCTTCTATCTGTGAATTATCTGAATAGGTATTCAGCATGGAAGAAATTGAAATCAAACAACTCATACCGTCAATTGAGCAAGCTCCCACCTTAGAGCTCAAACCACTACCAAACAATCTCAAGTATGCCTATTTAGAGAAAGATGAGAAGCTTCCAGTGATAGTAGCTAATGACATCACTCCAAAGGAAGAAGAGAAGCTTCTAGTGGTCTTAAGGAGGAGAAGACAAGCAATAGGGTGGACCTTGGCTTACATACCTGGCATTAGGCCTGATACATGCATGCACAGAATTCTGTTGGAAGATGGGGCAAAGCCAGTGCGACAAGCTCAAAGGCGACTAAACCCACTTATTTTGGATGTGGTTAAAAAGGAAGTTTCTAAAATTTTATCCGCTGGTATTATATATCCTATTTCTGACAGTCAGTGGGTTAGTCCTGTGCAATTGGTTCCAAAAAAATCAGGGGTCACAGTTGTCCAGAATGAGCATAACGAATTGGTGCCCACCCGTGTACAAAATAGTTGGAGGGTTTGCATTGATTATAGAAGGCTTAATTTAGTCACTAGAAAAGATCATTACCCCCTCCCTTTTATTGATCAGATGCTTAAGCGTTTAGCTGGAAAATCTCACTACTGTTTTCTAGATGGATTTTCAGGGTATTTCCAGATATGCATAGCCCCAGAGGATCAAGAGAAGACGACGTTCACATGCCCATTTGGAACATATGCCTATAGACGCATGCCTTTTGGTCTTTGCAATGGCCCTGGAACTTTCCAACAGTGCATGGTTTCTATTTTTAGTGATTTCCTGGAACACTGTATAGAAATTTTTATGGATGACTTCACTGTTTATGGGAACTCTTTTGATGATTGCTTATGTAGTTTGGATAGAGTCCTAGCTAGATGCATAGAGAAGAACCTTGTACTTAATTTTGAAAAGTGTCATTTGATGGTTCGAAAAAGCATAGTATTAGGTCATATTATATCTGAGCAGGGCATAGAGGTTAATAAAGCTAAGATAGATGTTATTACTTCTCTACCATACCCGACATGTGTTCGGGAGGTTCGATCTTTTCTAGGTCATGCAGGTTTCTATAGAAGATTCATTCAGAATTTTAGTAAAATTGCTTTGCCATTGTCTAAGCTATTACAAAAGGATGTTGATTTCCATTTTGATAATGCATGTAAAATAACTTTTGACGATCTTAAGAAATGCTTGACTTCCCCACCCATTATTCAACCCCCCGATTGGAACCTTCCATTCGAACTTTTATGTGATGCATCTAATTTTGCTGTAGGTGCAGTATTGAGCCAGAGAGTGAATAAAAGGTCCCATGTGATTTCTTATGCATCCAAGACTCTAGATGGGGCCTAAGCAAATTATACAACCATAGAAAAGGAGCTTCTTTCTATTGTTTTTGCTTTGGAAAAATTTAGATCTTATTTACTTGATACTAAAGTCATTGTTTTTACTGATCACGCAGCCTTGAAGTACTTGCTGAAGAAGCCTGATGCAAAGCCACGATTGATCAGATGGATGCTTCTACTTCAAGAATTTGATATTGACATCCGGGATAAAAGTGGAACTAAAAACTTGGTGGCAGATCACTTGAGCAGAATTGAGGCTCCAAAGGTAAATTCCTTACCCATTGATGATGATTTCCCTGATGAGCATTTGTGTGCTGCGCATAGTTCCTACCCATGGTATGCAGATTTAGTAAATTATCTAGCTGCTTCTGAACTGCCTGTTGATTTTGAATAAACATTAGTTGAATAAGTTTATGAGTGAAGCTAGGTATTATATTTGGGATGATCCATATTTGTGGAGACTATGCAATGACCAAGTGATTAGACGTTGTGTGCCTGATATAGAATTTGATTCTATTTTGAATTTTTATCACACACTTGCATGTGGAGGTCATTTTAGTCCAAAACGTACAGCTAGGAAGGTTCTAGATAGTGGATTGTATTGGCCTACTTTGTTTCGTGATGCCTTTGCTTTTTGTAAGAGATGTGTCAGGTGTCAACAAACAGGTAGCATATCTAGGAGAAATGAAATGCCACAGCATCCCATTTTGTTTTGTGAAGTCTTTGATGTGTGGGGCATTGATTTTATGGGACCTTTTCCTACTTATTTTGGATTTTCATACATCTTATTGGATGTTGATTATGTTTCGAAGTGGGTGGAAGCAAAACCCACTAGAACTGATGATTCTTCTGTGGTTGTAGAGTTTGTTTGCTCTCACATTTTCTGTAGTTTTGGTATCCCCAGAGCTATAATTAGTGACCAGGGCACTCATTTTTGCAACCAGAGTATGCATATCTTGCTTAGCAAGTATGGTGTTGTGCATAAAGTAGCTACTCTGTACCACCCTCAAACAAATGGCCAAGCAGAAATTTCTAACCGAGAGGTGAAGCAAATTTTGGAGAAAACAGTGCAGCCAAATAGGAAAGATTGGAGCAAGAGGCTCGATGATGCACTTTGGGCCTATAGGACTGCCTACAAGACTCCTATTGGCATGTCACCTTATCGACTGGTATTTGGAAAAGCGTGTCACTTACCGGTAGAAGTGGAGCACAAAGCTTACTGGGCTGTAAAGAAATGTAATTTGGATTTAAATGGAGCGAGATCTCACAAGAAATTTCAACTCAAGAGCTTGAAGAAATCAGATTGGAAGCCTATGATAATGCAAGAATCTACAAAGAAAAGACAAAGGCATTTCATGATAAGATGATTGCAAGGAAAGAGTTTGTCGTCGGTCTTTATAAATCTCGCTTAAAGCTTATGCCAGGTAAACTTCATTCTAAATGGGAAGGTCCTTATATAGTTTCTGATGTATTCCCTTTTAGTGCAGTTGAGCTTCAGAATGAACAGACAGAAGCTAAATTTAAAGTTAATGGACATCGGCTCAAGCACTTTCACGAAGGAGTTCCAAGCAATTACAAGGAGGAGCTCCAGCTTCATAATCCACCTTAATACCCGGTTGTACTCTTTCCCTTTCCCCTTTTCTATTGTGTTGTCTCTATCTGTTTATTGGATTGTGTGCTGGCATTGAGGACAATGCAATGTTTAAGTGTGGGGGGATACAAATAAATTTTTTGTTTTGTTTTGTTTTGTTTCGTTTTGGTTAGTTGATTTTTCTAGTTTCTAGGCTTTTAGTCTCTTGAAGTTTTGTGTTATTTTCAGTTTTTGACAAGAAAAAAAAACTATGCTTTTGTGGAAGTTGGTAGTATTAAGGGGATCATAGCTTTGATATATCTTGATTTGATGGGGAATTGACCTTGTGTTAAGAATGCAAGTTAAGTGGCAATTAGCTTGTTTTAATGAAATTTGATAATGGTCAATTTTACCCTGTGAGATGTTTGAACCTATTATTTATTCATTTCTAGTGTGTATCCCCTATCTTGCTTTTACTCTAGAACTTGGCTTGAATCTTATTCAAGGCCACATTTATTCATTTGCCATGCATGAAAATGACTAAGACATTCATTGCTGCTTTGTTTTAGCTAGAGCCAAAAAGCTGTCCTACATGTGTTCAATCCATTTGTTCTTCCCCTTTTAAGCCCTATATATGTTTCCCTTTTACCCTTTTAGCCATAAAAACCAAACAAATGGATATTTTTCCTACCTTGACCTGGATGCTTTCAATTATTAAGAGCATTATATCTTGTTAAGGTGGATGGAGGTGCATTTTCCACATCATTTATAGGCCAGTTGTTTGTTGCTTATCAAAAAAAAAAGCATTAGAAATACAAAAAAAAAGAGAGAGAAGATCAAAAAAAAAAAAAAGAAGAAAAAGGAAAGAAAAGTTGTTCTTTTAGTGCATATCTTTTGGTTTGTCATAATTAAGGCCTTCAGATACACTTGCATTCCATCCTTATTCTTATTTTAAATGCTCTTGATGATTTTTGGCATCCAAATTTGCTTCTTGAATTTCCTTCATTTTTTTGTTTTCCACTTGTTTCATATCTTAGCCCACATTACAATCATAATAAAGACCTTCTGATTCATTCATTGGCATTTGATTTTGGTGGTGGAGATGTAGATGATTGCCAAGCTTATGGTAGTAAGGTTGGGTAGGATGGAATTTGAGAGTAAACACTTCACCCTAAACACTAAAGAGTATAGTGATAAACACTTATCCAAGTGAGGGACTTTCATTGCATTTCATTTTTTAAGTGTATTGCCACGGTATTTGCTGCGTTGATGCAAGTGATATGACTTGGAGAATTAACCTATTGATTTGCTTAGAGCTTCCTTGTGCTAAGTGACCTACATAACTCATTCTTCCTTAATTCCCTTTCCATGATTTCTTTTTTTGGAGCTTTAGTCTTCTTGTGCCCAGGAGTGTAAAGAGATAAGTGTGGGGGAATTGATAAATGCTAATTTTTATATATTTTTATCCACATTTATTATTGTTTTTAATGATTAATTTGAGCTTAAATGGATTTATTATGCAATATTTGAATTTGTGGTTAATTTTGGAAAATAATACAATTTTGAATTAATTAGGAGAATTTTTTGATTTAAATTGCTAAGATTTTATTCTCCAAAATTCTTTGATGATTAAATATTTTCAATCTTTAAAACACTTTAATTTTGTGCAAAATTTTCTTTTGGGCAAATGAATTGAAAAATTAAAATGAATTAAGGGAAAAGATTGGATGATAATTATGTTTTTATTAATTTTTGATAATGGCAATATTGTAAATAATATATTAGTTTTTTATATTTGTTTTTTTTTTTGGTTTTCTTGGGCAGAAAAAATGCAACAGTAGGTCAGGAAACAAATCACGTGGAGTGCTGGAACGCCGAAAACGCACTGGGAGGCTTCTTCATTCTCGGTAAAGGCTGGAGGCAGCTGGATTGACTCATTTCTAACTTCAGGACGCTGAAAAGTACTGAGCAGAGGAGAGAAGGCGTCGAAAAGAGACACAAATGAGCTGCTACATTCTTCATGATCTCTGAGATACTGGAGGGAGGAGACGCTAGTCGAGGGAGTTAGAGGAGCCGTAATTTCAACGTGGTGCAAAATGTGTTTGCTACAGTTTTTATGTAGAAACGGAGCACTCTTTAGTCTGACATGGTAAACGAGCAGTAACATGAACACAAAGGCAGAGAAAATGAAAAAGAAAGAAAAGCTGTGCAAGGATGCACACAGAACAGAGCAAAAGCTACAGGTTGAGTGAGAAAGAGGAAGCTGCACATGTATGCAGAAACAGAGACAGCCAACACGTTGCCATGAGCTCGCATCAACTGAAGCACATGATAGGAGGAGAAAAGACGTTGAAAACGTGAAGAGAAAAGCTACTGGAGCAACATGAATGAATGAAGCAGCAGAGCACGTGGAATCATTAAAAGAATTCACGTGAAAGGAAGCATATTTCATCGTCCAGACTCCAGCCCATTCACGCCTCTGATCCATCGTCATTCATTCATTCATTCACGCCTCCATATCTTCGGAAATCCTCCCCTATATATAGATTCATTCACTCATTCCAGGAGAGGGAGAACAGAATAGAAAAAGCGTACTATACGTGAAGAACACAAGAACAGAAAAGGAGAGGCAGGGAGAACGTGAAGAAGGCAAAAACATCCAGGGAGTATTTTGTCATTGAATCATCCATGGCTGCAACTCAATCCATTAACTCTCCTCCAATTAGAATCTCCATGGCAACTTGAATCACCTATGGTGGCTGGCTAAAGTTTGGAAATTCCCAGATGCGGATTTGAGCCCCATATTTTCTCACAAAATTGGATAAATACTCCTTGCTATATCTTTTAATTCCAGCATTTAATTTTTTTATTAATTTGACTAGGTTTAGTTGATTAATTTAGGAATTTAATTGCTGAAAATTATTGGATTGGTTTGTTTAATGAATTTAATTTAATTAAATTTTGAAATTTTAATTGCGATCATCACATATTTATAAAAATTCCAGAATTAGTGTTGTGCAATTCACTTTTAAATTCCTCTTGATCTTTGGTTGATTGATGCAATGGTTGTTGGATTAATTGGCTAGAATTTTTATGCAATTAATTGTTTGAGGAATTAATTAATATAATTGGTTAATTAGTATCTTAAGTGAATTGTGCAATAGATTCTATTAATCAATTAAAATTGGTTAAAGTGTGTTCTTGTTCTTAATTCAATTAATTAGTTATTCAAGGTTTCTTGTGGTTGCAAATTCCTTGTATAATTAATAAATTGAACCTTGGATGGTTATTCAAGAATCTTTATAGGGAATACACTAAAGAGCAAGGAATTAATTCCAAATTTGGTAAACTAAACCAAGGGCAAGGATAATTGAATTTTAGGGAGTCCAATGCAAAGCTAGCTACCATATTCTCTTAATTGTTCACCTCATTTAGTTTTAAGTTCTTTTGATTTTTGACAATTAAATTTAGTTCAATTAAATTCTAATACTTCAACCCCCAAAACAAGTTTCAATTAGCAATACTTAGAATACCCCTTCCATAAACAAATTGAGGCATAAACTCCAAGGGCGATGACCTAGGTTGCACCATTAACTATAAAATTTATTTTGCTTCCTAGTTTTATTTGAGATTGCGCGACCCAATCGTCAGTGGCATCTACTAACTTAAGTGAAAGTGATGAATCTAATAAGGAATTAATTCATGACATGTTAATGGATCATTTTGGGGCTTGGGATAAAGAGGATTCTAATGAAGATGCAAGCATATTCTATAAATTGTTGAATGATTCTGAACAAAGCTTATATCCAAATTGAAAAAAGTTATCCAAATTGTCATTTTTGATGAAATTGTTCCATATAAAATGCCTTGGTGGTTAGAGTAATAAATCATTTTTTATGTTACTCCAATTGTTGAATGATGCATTTCCTAAAGGAATACAATTACCAAAATCTCATTATGAAGCAAGAAAAATCTTTTGAGATCTTGGGTTGGATTATATAAAGATTGATACTTGCGAAAAAGATTGTATGCTATTTTGGAATGAGCATTCAAAACTAGATTATTGTGTGGTTTGTGGCACCTTTAGATGAAAATCTGAAAATAAGAATTCTAAGAGTAAAAAAATTCCTAGAAAGATTCTAAGTTATTTTCCTATAACTGCTCGACTGAAAAAACTGTATATGTCAAATAAGATAACATCAGAAATGACATGGCATTATGACAAGCATGTGGACAATGGTGTTCTAAGACACCCAGTTGATTGAAAAGCATGGAAAAAGTTTGATGACTTACACAAGTCCTTTGCTTCTGAGCCACACAATATTAGGCTTGGTTTGGCTAGTGATGGATTTTATCCCTTTGGTAACATAAGTACTCAATATAGTATTTGGCCTATGGCATTAATTCCTTTGAATTTATCACCTTGGAAGTGTATGAAGGATCCATATACGATCTTATCATTACTCATTCCTAGGCCAAAAGGTCCAGGAAATGATATTGATGTATACTTACAGCCTTTAATAAATGAGTTAAAAGAATTATGGGAAATAGGGGTTGAAACTTATGATGCATCACGAAAGCAAAATTTTAGCATGCATGTAACAATTTTATGGACAATTAATGTAATATCTGGTTCTTTGAAAACTAGAGAAAACGTGAGAAACGTAACGTACAGTTTCTCCGTAAATGAACAAAATTAATCGAATACAAAAGAAGTCCCTCTAAATGAGATAGTTAAGGTCCCAAAAAAATTGAGAAGTATTTTAGACTCCTAAAAATGAGAATTCCAGGCTCACACAGAAAGAAAAATAGAGCTAGAATGAAGAAATAATTTTTTACGAAAAACTTACGAAACGTAATGGCATTTTCATAATTTTGAGCAAATTTTGGAATTCACATAGGAGGGCTTTTTCAATGAAATTTTTGAGTTCTCTGGGGTTCTCAGAGGCCTTAAAAACCATGGAAAGCCCCAAGACAGCTAAAGCCCCTCTGATGGACGTTTTCTAATGTCAGTGTATCCAAACTTTGATGGATTCGTTCGAGAAGGTTTTAGCTCCAATTTGAGTGATTCCAAAGGCATTTTACTAAATTGGGAACCCAAAATTTATAATGGAAAAGACAATTCTCAAAAAGGAGCTAAAACGAAGTAGAAACAAAAATGCCAAAACGAAGGACAAAATAAAAATTATTGAAAAGTTATTCTTCCTCCTTTATATATATAAGTGGCGCCCTTCTTCCCCCTTCATTTTGGTTGACCAAGCTCTACCCAAAAACTAGAGAAAACCCTAGGGGATGAGGTACACAAGAGGAGGAAGAAAAGGAGGAGAAATTCAAGCTAAAAGGTAAGAAAATTTAGTAGTTTTTCATACTTTCTTCCATCCAAACCTCCTCTCCTTCATTCTCCTTTGTTTTCTTTAATTAAAATGAAGTTTACAAATTTGTTTTATGGGAGAAACTTAGGGAAAAATTAGGATTTGAAAAGAGAAGCCTAGAGAAAGCAAAATTCAAGTGAGATAAAGCAAGAAAACAAGGCAATTTCTTCTTTTATGGTTAATATCTTTTCTTCCCCTTCTCCACCATTTCACCCCACTTGAGAAGACATAAGAGGATTTGATTGAGGTAGAACCAAGGGTGATTCTAAGGAAAAAGGGTGTGAAGATTAAGAATATGCAAAGAGAATGAACAAAAAGCTATTAGATTTCAAAATGCAATTTCTAGGGTTTCAATTGCACCTTGTAAAATCTGATTTTGTACAATGATTCCTAGATCTAAATAAGAGTTTAATTGAGCTCCTAAGATCCCTAGAAGTCTCCCCATGTGCTTCCTTTATCAAGAAAATAAAGCAAAATCCATGAAGCTTTAATTCCTCCATAGCCTCGGCCTAAAGGGGTTTGAGTAGCTAGGGAGAGTTTTAAATTTTTCTAAACCCATTTTTAAGTCATATATGATGAATGAATATGAGAGGAAGCCTTAGAAAAAATTTAAGAAGAATAGAATGTGAGATGGTGCCTTATGTTCCATAATATGACTTAAAGAAGCAACATATAGTTAGGCTCTTGGTTTTGATTGTGTGATGACTCCAAGAGGCTTAAAAGGAGTCAAGAATCATATTTGAAAGGAAATAATAGAGCCTAGAATTTATTTGATGGGTGTTGCTTCATTAGGTGCATTTTGGAACCATAAAAGGGGTCATTAGATCAAGTTAATGTTTAAGGAAGATGTGTGGCCTTAGAATTAATGCCATGAAACTAATTGGCTTCCATATGATGTGTCTAGGCTAAGAAAGATGATCTCCACCTCCCTTGTGAGTGTGTGGCCGTGGGAGAGGAATTAAGTCCAAAGGAAGAAAATATGCAAATGTGACAAAGGTAGCTCTCTCCACTTTCTCTCATGCATGGATGTGTGCTTAGCTTATCTTAGAATGTGTCTATGTGTATTTTCAAGCCATGAAAGGTATGCTAGCATGGTTTTATATACCATGGTTTCATGATGACATAGTATGTTTCTAAATGATGTTATGATGTTTGTTTGGGTTTGCTTGAGTCTAGAGAGGCCAAGAACCTTTAGCCATGGTGAGGATGAGCCAAGAACTCTTAAGATTGGTTGAGACAAAGTAAAGAGTCTCCCAAAAGTGAGGTTGACTCCCAAGAGCATGGTTGAGTCCAAAATCCTCTTAAAGAATGGGTGAGGCAAGTCCAAAATCTACAAGTAAATGGGTGAGGCCAATACACTTGTTTGGCAAGCCTATGTATGTATTGTATGACTTTTTCAAAGGTTAAGAATGCTTCTTAAATGATTGCACATGTCCATATGCCATGCATGCATTTGTGAGACTTGTCTTGCATCCATTATATATGATTAAATGGGAAATAAGCTATTAGGATTCTTTGAATCTCATCTCCTCCTCTCCAATGTTCTAACATACTAGGTGAACCAAGAGAGCAAAGAGATATAAGCCAACCACTTGAGAGATGAGAGTATGACATTGAAATGTATGAAATTTGCTTCTTTAAGGCCATCAAGGTGGCAAATGTTGTCATCTACGGTTGTATATGACCTATGACCTCTTGAACATGTGTAATTATGTTAATAAGTGATGTATGAATGAGTGTTAAAGTTGTATGTATGAATATGCACATTTTGGTTATGTATTGGCGAGTTTTTATTATGGAAGTATGTGTATATATGGAAGCAGAATGGTCAAAATGAGATGCATAATAGTTGGAACTATTTGGGTAGCTCACACAAGTGCTAATTATGCTTTTAGACTTGCCCAAAAGGTGCAAAGCTCCAAGGAAAGCCATTTGGACATTTTAGTATCCTATATGGAGCCAAAATTGACTATAATAGAATCCTATATCACTTTTTGTCCAAATGAGCTCTTCTTGATCTGAGTTTTGGCATGCAAATAGAGTTTGTTGAGAGCTTTTTGGAAAGCTAAGAACATAATTTTTAGAGGTCTAGAGAATATTTGAAAAATTTTCAAAGTTGAAAAATTTTCTGATTTTGGTCATGTCACTGTTCATACTGGTTTGAAAATAAAATCTGTCACACAGGGCTCAAATGAAATCCAATTACCACGAAATTTTATACAGAGAAACTAGACATTCTCAATGACTTATACCAACTAGAAGAGGGAGATATAAATTTTTAAAGATTATATCCAGTATCTGAAACTCCAACTGACCTCAGGTACTGTTTGATTTATTTTTGATGCCTAGACATGCCTGAGCTAGTTTGGTGTTATTTTTTCTCTCTATCTAACATCTACAAATTTCCAGATTGGTATCATTTGTATAGATTGGATTTTTGTGAAATTAATTGGATATTTTTAAAGTTTGTTGCAGAATTCTGTGATAGCACTAGTGGATAGCTTGACCTCTAGAGTATTTTGCATGTCCAACGTCCTCTGTGTTGGATTTCATGGTCTGGACATATTTTTATCATAAATTAGACATGTGTAGCTTTCTAGAATGGCCAAGAATGAATGATTTTGATTTTTCTAGAATTAGTTATGATTTTCCAAATTGTGACAGAAATGAGGACAAATCTGGCCGAAAATATATATGTGCATTTTAAACCTCCCTTTGAGTTCCACAAGATATAGGCCACTTTTGATGATGCAAATGAGTTGTATTTATGTAATTAAATATGAAAATATAATGTATAAGCTTACATGGTCCATGTGACACCAAATTGGAATTTTCATACACGACGCAGCGTAATAAAATGCATTATTTTAATTCTCTCTTTCTTACTCTTTCATGGAATTTATGATGTAAGGCATGGGAATGTTATAAAATGAGTTAGAAACATATGGTGTTACAATTAATGACTTTCTAGCATATAGAAACTTATCTAGGTGGAATACTAAAGGAAGTTTGGCTTGTCCAGTAACATGGAGATTCATTCTATGTATTTAAAAAATGGAAAAAATATTATTTTTTGAGACACCATTGCTTTTTACTAATTAAATATAGATGACGATATGAAAAAAATTTGTTTGATGGCACAAATAAGGTTAGGCATCCTCCTAAGCAACTTTCTAAGGAAGATGTGCTTCATCAAGTTCATGATCTAGAAAGGTTAATGTTAGGAAAATATGCCAAGAAGAGGAAGAAAAATGAAATAAAGCATTCAACTGGTTGGCTTAAAAAAAGTATCTTCTTTCAATTACCATATTAGAATACTTTGTTGTTACGACATAATTTGGATGTCATGCATATTGAAAAGAATATATGTGATAATATTATGGGGACATTGATGAATTTTTTAGGAAAAACAAAGGATAATTTGAAAACTAGATTAGACTTTCAAGCCTTAGGCATTAAGGCCCACTTACATCCCATACAATAAGGCGATAAGGTGTCAATACCAGTATCTGTTTATATGTTAACTAATGATGGAAAAGCATTTTGTGTGATTTCTTGAAGAATATCAAAGTTCCAAATGGGTATTCTTCTAATGTTGCTAGATGTGTAAAAACAAAGGAGCAAAAAATCTTTAGATTAAAAAGTCATGATTGTCATGTTCTCATGGAGTGCTTCCTTCCACTTGCACTACATAGACTGTTAACAAATGAAAATATTCGTAGTCCATTGATTGAGTTATGTTCTTTCTTTACAAAGTTGTTACAAAGTTCTTACTATGGAAAAGTTGGATCAAATTGAAACTCAAATTGTGTATACACTTTGCAAGCTTGAAATGATATTTCCTCCTTCATTTTTTGATGTCATGGTCCACTTACCAATACACTTGGCACAAGAAGCTAAGATTGCAAGGCCAGTTTATTATCGTTGGATGTATCCCATTGAAAGGTAATTGAATCTCCTTTCATCTTACCTATATAATTCTAAATGTTTTTATCAATGCCATATATAATATGTATATATTCCTTATGTAAAGGCACTTACGAACCTTGAAGGATTATGTATGTAATCGAGCTTATCCAGAAGTTTCCATTATAGAGGGATATATTACAAATGAATGTTTGATGTTTTGCTCAAGATACTTTCATGGAATTGAAACTAAATTCAATCGTGTTAGGAGAAATTGGGATGGTGGTCCTAGTGAATTATCAGAGCTATCTATTTTTGTGCAATCTGGTCACCCTACTAGAGTAAGTAAAATATCAAGAAAATTAAGTATGGAAGAAGTGAATCAAACTTATCTTTATATCTTAAAAAATTGTGATAAAGTTATTCCATTTATTGAGTGAGTATATTTACTTTCAACTCATACATTTTCTTATTATATGTTCTTATCTATAAACATATTGGTTTTATCTAGGAAGCATAAGTTGGAGATATAAAGAGAAAATCTTAGAAATGTTGAAAGACAACATAATCAACAATTTTCCAAGTGGTTTGAAAGTCATGTAGGTAGCATACTTTTTAAAGTATACTTAATTTTTTTAATAACATTTTATAATTTTAAGGTTTTTGTATTGCAATGTAGGTTATACAACTTTACAATGAAGGAAGTGATCAGGTAACACAACTACTCCTATATTTAGCTCATGGTCCATCATGAGAAGCCATATGTTACAAAGGATTTGTTATGAATGGTTTTGTGTTTCGCACAAAAGAATGTGACAATACTAAGAAAACATAAAATAGTGGAGTTGTGATAAAAGGATATTCTAATAAAGAGTACTATGGTGTCATTGAGGATATTTTTGAATTGTCTTACAGGGGAAATAATAAAGTTGTTGTATTCAAATGTTTCTAATGGGATGTAGATAACTATGGTAAGGGAGTAAAAGCAAATAAATATAGGATAACAATTGTGAACAAAGGGTGAAGATTGAACACAAATGAACCATTTGCTATGGCATGTCAATGTGAACAAGTCTTTTATGTGGAAGATATTACTAATCTAATTGGTTATGTATGGTTAAGGTTGCACCTCGAGCCTACTTTGATATGCTTATACTTAAAGGTAAAGAAGAAGATTCGGATGAGATTATCCCAGAACCATTCCAACAATATATGTCTCATGATGCTAATGAGACTTCAAATATTTTGTCTGATGATGTGGAAATTCTTGTATCTTGGAGTAGGACAAACCTTAACAATGCACTTGATGTAGACATAGAGGATATAGGTTAAGAATGACTTTTTCGATTAAATTTTTAGTGCACTTTAATGAGTTGTACTATTATACCTCTTTTACATATTAACTTTTGCATTGTTTATCTTGATAGCATTCATTTATACAATTATATTTTAAATGTAATATTATTGGTTTCTTCTTCTTATATTTTCTAGAATTTTTATTTTTTTGGCCACAAAGAAGTATTGTAATGGTTATTACTCGTACTAGTACAAAAGAAAATGTAGGTATGTCATTATGTACTGTCCTATTTGCAATATAAACTTCAAAATTATTTCTTCTAAGATATTTATCACTTTGCCAAATTTAATATTGTTGAATAGGTCAATGTAATTACCAAAAAAAAAAGGTCAAAGATCCACACACAATCTTGAATTGTCTAAATTGCCATTTGGAAAGAGACTTGGCATAAACTGGCAAAATGTCATGTTGGTCCAAATTCAAGGTTATTCAAGTCAAGATGTACAACTTTGGTAAGGGAAGTACAAAATTCTCCGCTAAGTGTTAGTGAATAGGTTGAATTTTCCATGGAGAAGAAGAACAAATTATTTGATCTTGCTTTAGTTGTTACTTTTGTAACACCCCAAAATTAATTAAGGTGTTAACTATAGATTTGGGTTAATTAAGAATAATTAATATAGAATGATTGGGTAAGTTAAGTGAATGAAAATTTTAGAGAGATAAATTATTAATATGAGTTTGAGATTTAATTGAGTTAGAAACCCCATCTAGGCCAAATTGAATTAAATAGGGCAAAGTTAGAAACTAATGGAGGGCCCAATTTGATTTAATGAATTAGAGACCCAAAACCCAACTTCCATAAGCTCTTATAAATGGCCCACTAAACCTTGTGCAGACCCAAATCAATGGAGTTCTTCAAACTTGGCCCAAATCTAATTAAATTTCTGCAGTCCAACATATTAAAGCTGCCCCAACAAGGTTTAAATCAAAACCCACTTGCAATTGAACCTTTGGGTTAGCCTATAACCCATATTAGACCTAACTTAAACCTAACTAAAACCCTAAACACTTCAGCCCCTCCACATTCTGCTTAAACATAAACACACAACTCATTTTCGAAGGTTTAAAGGAAGGCTAGGGTTTGGGGCAAGAAATCTACCATTTCCCACTTTTAAAGCAAGATTCAACCAAAGTAATAGTTGTATAACTTAATCCCCTTCTCTTTCCCTTCATTTTGACCTGATTAGTTTTTCATTTGGAGTATTTTCACCATATCCAAAATCTAAAATGTGGTTATTTGGGATTTTCTTGGTGAAATTTCGTAGGTTGGGGCTGAGGGTGTTATTAGGTAAGTATAAACTCTTCATTTTGATGCATTTTCCATTGGCTTAAGACCCCCATAATAAACTTATAGATGGGCCTTAATTTTGTGTGAATTTTCCTGTGATTTGGAATGATATATTGATGTTTCTAGTCTAGGAAAGACAAAATCCAAAATTAGAGGCTCTTGGTGATTAGGTAGGTATCCCTTAGGTAACTATTGGTAACTTAATTTTTTAAGCATTGGGCTATTACCACAAATGATGAATGAGATAGTAATGGACTAATAAAAATGATCATTTTCTAATATTGTGATTTTAGGAGGATTTTGGTATTGCTGTAGCTTCCCAACTTGTCTACAAGTAAGGTAACTGGGACTATATTAATTCCATGTATATATCTATTCTAATTTCATATTTTCTGTACATGAATAATTTGAAATGCTAAATGAATTGGTTGGCTATCTATTGTATTGTATTTGGACCTTATGAGTCCATGGTGGAGCTGTGGTGCGGCTGCTACCCGTGCATGTGCTTTGATCGGACACCAGGTTATGATTAAGCCCTAGATGCACTGAGCCCTGGTTGTACTCATTGGGGGAGTGGGTGCCGTGGACGGGCCTTTCCCAGTATTATTGGCCTTTAACATGTGGAATTATAATTGCTAGTATAGGATGGTAATCATAGTAGCCTACCCATTTCCTTTACTAATATGACTGATATGATTCTGATTCATGCATATATGTTAATTAAATTGGATTATATGAATGGAAATTTCCTTGGTTACTGAGATTCGCATCTCACCCCATTTCATGGGATAATACTTTCAGGTGAAGGCATTTCAGGTAAGGATAAGGGAAAGCAAGTGGATGAAAATCCATGAGCTCCAACCATGTGAAGAGAAGGCTACACTTAGACTGGTTTATTTAGAATAGATGCTAAATTTGGTATTTCTTTTTATATAGCATTATCATGTAATCATATTGCCAAATGTAGGCTCTTATATTTTGATTACTTAGGATATATCTATTGAGGAGTTAGGCCTCATCTTAGTTTGGTATTGGATGTATGAACCTATAACACTTGATGTATGAATTTTATTGAATTTATGGTATGGTATGCTATTGGAAATATAATTATATGATGCATTAGATGTTGATACAAATCATTGATGTATGAAATCTCTAATGGAATGTATATCGAATGTTAATTAATGATAGTTCATGAATTCTTGTTGCTATTACTCTATGGACTTGCTAATATAGGGTAGTCGGAGGAGTGAAAATTAACATTTAAGTTTTGAATTGGTAATGGTAGAATAGCTGGGTAAATAAGGTAGATAAATACCATTAAAGTCATATGAAATGAGGGGGAATGGTCCTAAGGTGTTCTCAGGAAGAGAATTGGGGTGCATAGGACAAAATTTGGGAGATGTAGTTACAAGAAGGAGTCACGCCACAGCTAGGAATGCCTTGTCGTAGCCTAAAGAGTAACAGTGGCAAGGAACGTTGCAGCTTGTGAAATCTCATCACGGCTCAGCGCGAAAAAAATCACCCAGGAGGGTGGTAGAGAGAAATCTCGCCGCAACCCAACAAGTCTTGCCGCGATGCAAGTCGAGCAAGCTATGTAAGGAGTGTACAGTAGCGAGTCTCGTTGCAGCGTAAATGTATTCCGCCAAGGCGAGAATCGTGGGACTTCGAATAGTAGCTCTAAGAGGCATTTTTGCCGCGGTGCCACTTAGGTTTACTGCGGTGAATGAGTTGTCCAATAAGATTCCCAAGAGTAACTTAGTCCCAGCGCGAAAAGTTGGGGGCCGTGGCACAAAGTGAAAAACTTAGTTTTTGAGCCTCAGTACCTAACTTAGCCACGGTAAGAGAGTTTCAAGTCATGGCGAAGGTTCCCAAACTCTTACCTTTTAACCTAAAAACCACAGTTTCTTTAATGGTAATGTTAGGAAAGGATATAGGAACTCTTGTGGGAGGTTTTTGTGTGTTGAAATTGATGGATAAATGAATCACAAACCCCTCATGATGGTACAATTTCTTTTATGCATTCTCACAATTGTGGTTATGTAGTTAATGAACCTAATATTATCAAGGTCTAAATTCCCCTATAATTTTCTCGATGTATTTAATCTTAATGACTTTAAACCTTGATCATTAAGCACTAATCATGTATTTAACCATAATTACCATGATTAGAAGATAGAGTTGTCACAACTTTGACATTACAAAATTTTCAAATTGTTTTTGTAAAATTTTATCTCTCTATTTTGACTACATATAGTGGTTTCTTGACCTCAAGGTTCATTTTAAAGTTAAAGGTTCCCAATAACTTGTATAAGCACAAATGAATAGATCATACAAGAACTATCGTCAAGTATTAAAGAAGAACTATTATGATTCTTTTGAAGACCTCAAAGAGGGTCTTGCTACTATACCACCTGATGTGATAAAAGAAGATTGGATATATCTTGTAAGGATGTGAAATTCAAATAGTTGGAAGATGAGTACTAGAAATTTGATTTTATTTTAATCTTGGAAATAATATTGAATATTTATATGTTTTATTTGGTTTTTAGAAAATGAGTGTGCAAAATAAGATTAATCGAGTAGCCAACAGTATTATACACATTACAAGATCAAAAAGTGTTCAACAAAGAGCTAAAGAAGAGGTCATAGAGGTATTAAGTTAATATATTTTGTTAAAATTTCAATCATATAATATTTTATTATTTATTCCACAAAGGAAAGAAGAGATAGGACAAGAAATTGGGTGTATCCACTTATGGAAAATTACACACACTAGTGCTAATGGGAAAGGTGTTAATGAAGAATTGTAAGATAAACTTGTAAGTTATCTCAATTTAAATACACCAGATCATGTAGATATTATGATGTGTTATTTAATTTTTTTAAAGTCCTATATTTGAGCATTATATCATTTAAATGTAAGAGCACCTTAAAAGCATTACATATGAAAAAGAGAAAGGATCTTTAGACTTGAATGAAAATGAAATATTTATAGAAGTTTTTGGGCCTGAACGACATGGAAGAGTTTGTGGGCAAGGAGCTAGTATTAGCCCAACACAATTGTTTAGGCATCAATCCTCACTTGTTAGTGAGCTTGAAAAGAAACTTCAAGAATTAGAAAAATGTTGGGAAGAGTTTAATGCAAAAGTAAGCTTAATAGAAGAGAAAATGAATAGGATGGAAGATCTACTAACATATCTTTTTGGAAGAAGCGTGCCTAGAACTCAAATTGATTCTAATTATGGTACAACTTCTATTGATTTGGTAAGGTTTCTATCATGATTTTATCATTTTTCACTTTAAGACCCTTCCTTGAAATATATCATATGCTAGAAGTTTTGGTTAGATTAGCTCTTGAATGGGGGACTTAATTTGTACTTCCATTTTTGAATTGTTATTTGTAATGATCATAATTGAAATTGTTAAAGTTAAGGCATATCCATTAAATTACCTCATGCTATACACTTATGATCATAGTTTACTTGAATGGTTCCAGCTAGTGTTTTGTTTCTTAATTTGTACTTTTAATCCTTTTTATTTTTTGGTTAAAGTTCATGTTGTAATTATATGATTTAATCTTGTTGGCATATATGATTATTTTTATTTTTTCAGATGTTGTATTGCTGATGCTATTATTGC
This sequence comes from Erythrophleum ivorense, assembly GCA_026724425.1. Taxonomy (NCBI): domain Eukaryota; kingdom Viridiplantae; phylum Streptophyta; class Magnoliopsida; order Fabales; family Fabaceae; genus Erythrophleum; species Erythrophleum ivorense. The sequence goes on from JAIUCV010000009.1 coordinate 19,661,253, forward strand.
TACTAATTCAATCTTTTTTCCCTTATAGATTGGAAGTGAATGATCTCTACATCTCTAGTGTTAATTTACTCTTATTCAGTTGGGCATAGAGCATTTGTTAGAAATTAGATAATATTTTAACTATTTTAAATTTATTTTGCAAACATTTTAGTTGACATGGAGTTTTATATTTTAAATACTTTTGTAATTAATACATTGTTCATCTATAGGAAGGAAAACTTTTGGTTGATGATATATATTCAGGTCATCTGAAAATATTTACATTATCTAATTTATAAACATTTCTATAAATAATATTATTAATTAAAAAGCTACTTACCAATATGAAAAAAAGAATATGTAAAAGAAATATGGATTAAAAATTATTACTGATACTTTTTTTACGGTCATAATTGTGAAAAATGTTGTCTATGATTGTTATTTTTAATGGTTGTTACAATTGTTTTGATACTTTTTTTTACGGTCATAATTGTAAAAAATGTTGTCTATGATTGTTATTTTCAATGGCCGTCGAAATTGTTTTCAAAATTTGGTAAAAGTATTTTTGACGATCAATAATTGTCAAAAATATTTTAAAATTTTTATCAATGGTCATTACCTCTTAGTAATATTTTTTTTGACAAAACTTTTGTCAACACTTATCAATAGTTAAATAGCCATTGATAAAATAATTATCAATAGTCAAAAATATTTTTTTCAACACTTATAACCTTTGAAAATGGTAACTTTTCTTGTAGTGCGATAAATACAAGATATGAATTGATAATAGTGATACAATAAATATGTGATATATATTAATTATGATGTTATTCACTTTTTAATTTCTTTTAAGAATTTTTTTAAAAAAATTAATCATTTTATCCCTATAATTTTCTTTAATTTTAAATTTAATCTTTATAATTTAAATTTTTTCTTTAAAAAATAGTGCTTATAGTTTCAAACTATTTCAGGATTAGTTCCTACCCTTTGTTTAAAATCTTACTCTCCATGATGGCCAGGTGGCATAATGGCCTGAAGAATTAGCTAAGGTGGCAAGCAAATTCTCCATGTGGCTGCCATATAATTTGCTACCTTTGACATGGTGTGAAACTTGGATAGAATGGACAAAACATAAGCTTGGATAAAAGGTTGAAGACTCCAAAATGCACAACAACGTAAATGCTTCAAAATGCACAACAGAGCAAGGCTTCAAAAGACAAAGAAGGGCGATGCAGGGATCTGCACCTTGAAAACATGGTCTTCATCTTCAGCTTGAAGATGCAGAGAAGGTGAAGCAAGGGCTTCATCTAAGAAGCTCATCATCATCATCAATCATCTTACTCTTTCTAACCCCATACAAGCATAGGAAACTTCTTTAACTGTTACAATTAAGTCCCCTTTTATTTGACTATCTTTGAGGTGCTTCCTTATTATATTCTGTCTTTTGAGGAAAAAAACATAAAAAAGAAGGAAATTTGCCATGTACCCATTTGTCCTGTCTCTTTTCCCAACCTTGGTTTAACTTGTTACCGCATACTATCCCTCCCTTGTCTCTTGTAGCAATTAAATTTGAACTAGCCTTCCATTTAACCAATCTCCCCCACTTCTGTTAAAAAGCCAAAGCTTAAGTAACCTTTAAATTTAGGCCTTCTCACACCATTACTTTGCTCAATTTATGCTATTTCAAACTTTTGAATCTTATCTAATTTTCTGAAAATAAATAAATAAATCCCCTTTGTTTTGAGTTGAAATGCAAGAAATGAACGATATGTTATCTGGCTCATTCTCTTGCTTCTGTAGGAGCAAGTCTTGTTAGACAATCAGCAGCACATCATCCAAATGACGGCCACATTGCCGTCAAGTGACGGCATCAACCTTGACAAATTCTTCTTAAAAGTGGAGTTCATTAAGGAGAAGCTTAAGGAGCTAGAGAGGCTTAACTAGAGCCTCCGTAGGTCTCATGAACAGAGCAAGACCGTTTTGGAGGCTTCAAACCTTTATCCAACCTTTGTGTTTTATCCATTCTATCCAAGTCTCAAAATTTTCTTAGGTGCACCAATCTTGGTCAGAATTAAATTTGTATAGGTGAGGTCTATGCATAGTATAGGTGGAGTCCATGTGTAGAGTAAATCTTAACCATTGAGTGTATAAATGACAAGGCACACTAAGTGCATGTAACAATTGCTCACAAGTCTCACGCCATGTCAGAGGTAGCAAATTATGTGGCAACCACCTAAAGAATTCGTTTGCCACCTTAGCCAATTCTTTATGCCATTGTGCCATGTGGCTATGGTGAGGAGTAGGGTTTTATCGTTTGTAAAGTGTAAGGATTAACCTAAAACAATTTCGAATTATAGGAAATATTTTTAAAAAATTTAAATTATAACAACTAAATTAAAAATTGAAGTAAATTATAAAAATCAAATGATTAATTGTTTTTCCTCTCTTGTATGAGAGTTTTATTTACGAGATTTGTGTTGTTGTATGATACATTATGGTGCTAGATGAATTATGCGAATGACAATTCACAAATAGTGCTCCTTTTATTAGACTCATCACTAGGAAAATATAATAGCAAATTGACCAGCCAAATTAGTTGTTAAGAAAGTGTGCCCCTTTGGTTGAGTTTCATTGCTCCATCCTATCCAGCGTCTACCTTACCTCTTAAATTTAATTTCTTTTTTGATGCTTCGTTCTTTTTTATTTTCTGTAAATTGTTGTATTTAGAGTTTATTATAATGAAGTATTTTATATTGGTAAAAATAATCCGTTTTTATAATATAGATACTTCATAAATTATCTGTACTCAAAGTAATAATACAAAATTAATAAAAATTAAATAAAATTAGTGGTTTAGATAATGAAATTTATTGAGATATTTATTTTAATAGAAATGAATTTTTATTAATTGGTTGTATCAGTTTTAGATGGAAGGGTGACTATTAGAATTTCTGTGTTAGTGGATATTAGAATAAATTATTGTAAATAAATATTCAAGAGTTCAATTGATATACTCATTCATTAAAATTGACGACATGTATTGCAGAAATGTATTCATTTCTTTGGTTAAAGTTCTTGAAATTAGAAGCAGAACTGTTAAGATTTAAAAAAATTTAGGACTTGCATATGGAAAATTTGTTGGTGTTTTGCCTGACTCAGTAAATGTTTCGAAAACATGTTTTTATTTGTCGGAGTTCAATTCGTTATATAGTTGAGACGCGTCTAGCACCAAGGTTGTAAGAAATGAGAGCTTACGCAAAAACATAAAGGCCAGTAAAAGTGAAGCAACAAGAGCAATTAAGCATAAAGCAGACGATTAATGGACCATACGCAATCCAACCTCCACAAAATAGACATACAAATAAACAAAAGATTAGAATAGTAACTTTTATTTTTGTTTGAAAATGATTGTTTAAATTTAAAGTATTTTAAAATAATTTCTTAAAGTTTAAATCATTTTATACAAAAATTTATGTGTAATTTTTTATATTTTTATTATCAAATTATTTAATTAAAATATAATAAATATATATTTTTAATTAAAATATGACAATTATATAATTTTTATAAAAAATTAAATAATTTTTTAATTGAATGATATTCTTGTCATTTTTTATTAAAAAATTAAATATTTATCTTGATAATAAGATATAATCAGTTAGTATTTAGTCTTTCTTGTAAATCGTTCGTAAAATCATTTTTAAATAAAATTTGATAAAACATTAATTCCTATTTATTTTCATGTTAATGTGCAGCAAAGTGTATTGTTTTTATATAATTTAAGTGATGAATGGAAACATAATAACATTTAAAAAAAAAAAAAAGTCAAATTAGCTGACGCGAAACGTAGCATCTCCTTAACTTAATCGACGGCATTGTCCAGGTTCGACGGCCGCATCTCTTTGCTGAAGCTCTTACCTCCTCCAAATAAACGTAACCAATTCCCTGCACTTCTCAAAGAAAGTGTAGGAGATGTACTTTTTATTTGAATCGTTCAATCAGAACCGAATAATTTAAATTTATTTTTAATTTTTAAAAAATTTAAATATTTTTATTATTTTAAAAAATAAAATATAAGATAAAATTAATTATTTAACTGAATAATTTTTAAAAAAATAATATTTTAAATAAAAAAAATTAAAATTAAAAAATTAAAATCTGTAGACCTCAAATAAGTGCACGCTTTGCACCTCTTTTTGAGGAGTGCAGAGAAATCGAATCCTCCAAATAAATTGCTCCTGCATAAATTGCTGAAGTTCTCACTCTGTGTCTCAGTGCTCCTATGTGAAAATCCCTCCTGCTTCTGCATTTCAGAGGTATGAATTCTGGTGCATCTCTAGTTATGTAGTGACCTGCTGTATCTCTAGTTGTTGTCATTCAAGTATTAATTAGCACGACAGCCAAACTGATAATAAGGAAAAAAAATTGAAACTAATCTAAACAGTCACTTTCACTCGATTTTCAGTATTTAATTTGGGTGTGGGTGTAGGTGAGGGTGTCGGTGTCACTTTTGGCTGCTTGAATTGGAACAGAAGGATCTCTGTATGAAGTGTGAAGCGTTTGTTTTATTCTGCGTTTTCTTCCTCTCTTATCTTGAGCATAAAAAATAAAAAATGAAAATTCAGAATATGGAATTTTAGTTGGTAAAAGTGAGGAGGATGAGTCAATCCAACCAAATAATGCCTTCAAGATGTTGACCTTAACCATGCACACAAAATTCCTTTATGCTGCATGTGGACCACCATAATTATACACTTGTGTGTGGGTCTCTCACATTCACTTACCTCCCTAAGGAAATTTTGATTTTCGATTTCGATAGATGAGTTGCGCATTGGAATGGGAAGGTTCATATTCACTTCGCGGTCTTATGATCACGCTGTATCAGGCAGATTCTCTGTTCTGCTCGAACACCTTTCACTATTACTGGGAAAGAGTTCGAAGCCTATAACGTTCAGAGAGTGCAAACAAGTCCACGCAATGCTCATAGTCTCACAATGCATTTCAGAAATCCACTTAAAAAACACCCTTTTAAGCTTGTGCTTAAAGTGTGGCGCGTTCAATCACGCTCACCAATTGTTCGACCAAATGCCTCACAAGAATGTTGTCACTTGGACAACCTTAATTTCGGCTCATGTTCGAACTGGGTCTTTTGGAAAAGCATTTAATATGTTCAATGACATGCGTGCAATGGGTGAGAGGCCAAATGAGTACACGTTCTCTGTTTTGCTTCGGGCTTGTGCCAATCCTGCTTTGAGGGATGTGGGTTTGCAAATTCATGGCATGATGGTTCATATTGGACTTCAGAGACATAAATTTTCTGGGAGCTCTCTTGTATATATGTACTTTAACACTGGCAATATTCTCAACGATGCCTGCCTTGCTTTTAATGATTTGTCAGAGAGAGATCGTGTTACATGGAATGTTATGATTTCTGGGTTTGCCCAAGTTGGTGACTTTATTGTGGTTCAAAGATTGTTTTCTGAGATGCAGGAGGTCGATGGCTTGAAGCCTGATGATGGTACAGTTACAAGCTTCCTCAAGTGCTGTTCTTCATTAGAAGAGGTAAAGCAAACTCATGGGCTTGCCTTCAAGTTTGGATTCGAAGTTGATGTTGTGGTGGGTAGTGCGTTGGTAGACTTGTATGCCAAATGTGGGGATATAAATTCTTGCAGGAAAACATATGATTCCATGGAGGTGAAAGACACTTTTCTGTGGAGTTCGATTATCTCAGGCTATACCAAAAACAATAGAGGAGATGAAGCTGTTCATTTTTTCAAAGATATGTGTAGAAAAGGGATGAGATCTGACCAACATGTATTATCAAGTACTCTAAAAGCTTGTGCCAAGATTGAGGACTTGAAAACAGGAATTCAAGTTCATACCCACATGATAAAAAATGGATATCAATACGATTGTTTTGTGGCAAGTGTTCTTTTGACTCTCTATGCCAGTTTTGGTGAACTAGAGGATGTGGAAAAGCTGTTCAGAAGGATTGATGATAGAGATATTGTGGCATGGAACTCTATGATCTTGGCCTATGCTCAGCTAGAGCAGGGATCTGCTAGTTGCCTGCAACTATTTCAAGAACTGCACCGAATGACATTTTTGCAGATCGATGGAGCTACTCTCGTTGCTGTTTTGAAGTCTTGTCAGAACAGATCAGATTTGCTTGCAGGTAGACAAATTCATTCCCTCATAGTGAAATCTAGTGCAGGTTATCATACTTTGGTAGGGAATACTGTAGTTCACATGTACTCAGAGTGCGGAGAAATTGGTGATGCTTATAAAGCCTTTGTTGATATTGTTTGGAAAGATGATAGTTCTTGGAGTTCGATCATTGGAACTTATCAACAAAATGGGAAAGAGTTAGAAGCTCTAGAGCTTTGCAAAATGATGTTGGCTGTTGGGATCACTTTTACCAGTTATAGCCTTCCATTATGTATTGCAGCTTGCTCACAACTTTCAGCTAGAGTAGGTAAACAATTTCATGGCTTCATTGTCAAGTCTGGTTTCAACAATGATGTCTATGTTGGAAGTTCAATTGTAGATATGTATGCTAAATGTGGAAACATGGAGGAGTCAGAGAAAGTTTTTGGTGAACAATCAGAGCCAAACGAAGTAATGTATAATGCCATGATCTGTGGATATGCACATGACGGAAATGCTCAGAAAGCTATAGAATTATTTGGTAAAATGGAAAAGATATGTTTGATTCCTAATCATGTGACTTTTTTAGCGGTTCTATCTGCTTGTAGCCATGTTGGTTACCTGGATGATAGTTTGTATTTCTTTACATTGATGTTCCACAAATACAATATTAAGCCAGAATCTGAGCATTATTCATGTCTTGTTGATGCCCATGGTCGGGCTGGAAGGCTTGAGGAAGCTTACCAAATAGTGCAAGAGGATGGAAGTGAATCAGCATGGAGAACATTACTGAGTGCTTGTAAGAATTATGGCAATACAGAAATTGCAGAAAAATCTGCAATGAAACTAGTAGAATTGAATCCCCACGATCATGCTTCGTATGTTCTTCTTTCAAATATTTACGCTAGAGAGGGAAAGTGGGAAGAAGCTCTTAAATGGAGGGGGGAAATGGCTAAGATTCGTGTGAAGAAACACCCAGGATCTAGTTGGTTGATCTAAGGATCACAGAGATATAGTCCACAAGCTTGTAATTGTAGAGGAGATGCTTATCGTATGACTCACTGCTCATCTGGATGGACTGTTGGATTGATGATTTTTTTCCTTGCACCAGAATTTTAGGAATCTAACGGTCCTCAGATTTTAAATTTGGGTCATCTAATGAAAGGAGAAAAGGCATTTGATTCATTCAAATAGTATGTTTCTATATTGGTTTAGACTTGTCCTCACAAAAGAAATTTGGTACGTGGTACTGATGATTGAAGGAATGAAAAGTTTTTTAAAAATTTAAAAAAATGTTCATTATATTCTTATAATCATCACTCAACACAACGGGCTTGAGAAAATCCGCTCCGCTTTATACTTTAGAATAATCATCGGAAACAGTTATAATGGTGTCATCTATACATAAGAGTTTCTATAGCTAAAATGCAACAGAAGTCATCTTTTGCATGACACCAATATAAATTTGATTCTTTTAGGGAATACTTTAAAGGGTACAACTCTACATGTGAGAGGATTAACCCTTTAAGATCATTTGTAGTTTGACTCCTAATTGCAATACAAAAATAGGAGCATAATGACCAAAAAGGCTATTATAAAGTATTTAAATATTGTATTACGTATATGCAATTTCTCTTTTTATGTTAATGTCATTCTTAGAAGCAAGGTGAATTCTTGGGTGCATCCATAGATTTGGAATATTGGTGCAACCCCATGGTGTCTTTATCAATTGCTAACACATGGAGCTTATATGGCCATTTTTGTCTCATTGGGGTCATAAGTTGGTAAAAAAGAACCCTAGTATCTTAAAAATAGTATGTGGTATTTTCATTTTAGGCCACTACTTTGCGAGCGGATTTTTTCCAACGTTGGAGGGAAAATGACCCTATCATTTTGCATGCATCTTGGTTGCTTGCTTATTTCGGCAACTCCTTGCATGACACATGTCCATGACATCTTAAAATGTAGCGTTTCATATGAATGAAACGTTGTGTTGTGTTTTGTTTTGTTTTTTAAGAATTCATAGTACAAATTCTAACTATTCACACTATGAATGCCTTAGATTGTGCCACGTTGCCTCTTCGTCCTCCCTAAACGCAAAGAGAGGTGTGAACTGAATCGCATATCCTAAAGCTTTGTGTTCCGTGTTTATGAAGGGCATCTAGTGTGGGTGGGAAGTTAGTGAGAGTGGATGATAAATTTTGCATCTAGATTGTATGAAGGTTTTATTTGATTAATATTCAGTCATTATTTCTTGTTTTCTTCTGCTCTGTATACTGAAGTTTAAAAGTGAAAATAAGGCTTCTAGTTTACCTTTGGTGAATTTCTAAAAGTTGAAACAACTTCTACTCTGAGTACTTTAGATGTTTAATTGCTAGGTGAAAGTAGGACTAGCATGCAAGATATATTAAAAGAACAAAAGATAGCAAGATATATTCAATCCCAAGTCTTCAATAGTCATTCCAAAAAAAGCATAAAAAAAACAACAACTTGTAGTATAAGATTATCTCCCTACAATTTGTATCATGTAAAATAACTTCCAATTTTATCCTACTAATAAAAAACATTGCTTTACTGAGTACCTGATAAAAAAATCTCAACTTTCAGTTTTATCAACTAGAGCAATGTCACGGGTCAAAAAACCCAAAACTAAATAAGGAAAAATTTGGCTTTAAAGAAATAGTTCTTACCAATCCAAATGCAAAATTTATTGTTCATTCTTGCTAGCTTCCCATCCATGCCAGACACCCTTGATGAAAGAGGAGCGTAGAGCTTCAAGATATATGATTCAATTCACATGTTTCTTAGTGTTTTGGGAGAACTAAGAGGCAACTTGGCATGATTTGAGACATTTATGGCATGGATGGGTAACATTTGTACTCATAATCTTGAAAAAAAAATAATAAATAAATAAATAAAACTAAACTAAACTAAACTAAATGCTAAATGAAACGCTACTTGGCATGTCATGTATGGAGCGGCTAGCGAATGATCAGAATGCATGCAAAATGTTCCTCCAATGCTAGAGAGGACTTGCTTGCATTTACCTATTTTACCTCAAATCAAAATCCCTTTGCTTATAGTGTTTACAATTCAGCCTTCTAATAGCTCTAATCTTCCTCCTACTCTAAGCTTACTTGTCCTCTCTTCAACCTCAAAGTTGTAGTCCCCATTCTGATTTTGCATTTTGGTTCATTATCTCCTTAAGTTGTCTTTGCTCATCTTCTTCAGCCATGGGTCTTCTTAGTTCGTCTCCCTCATTGCGAGTCATCCTAGTTTGTCTTCTTCAGTAAAGTTTGTCTCTTCAATGGGAGTTTGCCTCTTTTCTAAATATCACAAATGGCTTCTTACTCGACTTCGTCTCAACCTAGATAGGTTGTTGTTCCGTCAGCTTGTCAAAAAAGAATCCTCAACCTACACTTAGGCCTTGTTTGGTTCACTGAATTTAAGATATGGAAAGGGAAAAGGAATGTGTCTACGATTGCAATTATTGAAATTATGTTTAGTTTGATATGAAATGAAAGGGAATACGTTTATGTAAACATGTTTAGTTGGGGAAAAATAAGATGAATAGTAAAAAATCCATGCAAATTGACAAATATGCTTTTGACTTTAAAATGGTAATTACCTCAAGCAAATTGGGATAAAGTAGGCATGTTTTCTTCGAGGAGGTTAAGGCCACGAAGCATATGTTGATGGTCACTCACCTTATCCTTATGATGCGAGTCTATTGACTGGCCACCAGCAACCATGATTACTTGCTTGGCTTGTGATACTTGTGGATTGATTGGCTTTGGGATTGCAAAGGTTGTTGTTAGGGTAGGGATGTTGGCTATAGGTTACACCTGACCAACAGTGGATTAGGCGTGTGCCTCGCCCTGAACTACTAACCACGGTAGTTCATTCCCCAACAATTGTCAATCCAACACATCCAATTTCTGGTGGAGGCATATACAAGTGTGAATAGGTAAATGAATGTCCCCACCTTGGTTAGTGCTTTCATGTTGTTTGCTGCCATAAAATGCATTTGGTTGCATATTCCCATTATTCCCCTCACATAGGCATTCTCTTTCGATTATGTGGTTGTCTATTGATATGGCTTGTTCTGCTTTGGGAATTGAGTTGTCTTTGCATGTAATTTTGATTTGGGGGCCAAAACTTTGATGAAAGATTTCCCATTGTCGGCTATCATATAATACATGATAACGATCTAAGTTGTTATGGTATTAGTGTGGAGTAAATGGTTATGTTTATGGGTTGGAGTAGCAACGTTTTTGATAACCTGAGACTAAAGCCAGTATGGTGGCATCTTTTTCAGGACCATGAGCATTGAAGAATCACGTGATCCTAGAGGATATCTTGAAGGGGAAAGCAAAAGCTTACAATTAGGGGCAAGCAGCAGTATGCCCCTTCAAGTTGCGTTGAAACTAGAGGAAGACTTCTGGGCAGGGTATTTCTTTTTGCACTCCCATTTTGTGCACACAATGGCATGTTATCACATTTCCCTAAAGTAGAGTGAGCCCTCATATCAAGGGCCATCGAAGTTCAATAGCAACTTCTATAGTGTGAGATTGAAGCAGCCACGTTGGATGACAAGTGCGTTAAGATTAAAGCAAGCAGGACTGAGGTTGAACAAAGCTTGAACGACATCAGGAAGAATGCTCAAAATGCACTGAAAATGATAGAAGAGCGAGAAAAATTGCAAGCAAGAAATAGGGAAGCACTAGGGAAAGCTAAGCTACTACTTGAGAAGGAAGAGAAAGAGAACAGTCTATAACTATTTGTGTACACACATAGTTGGGCATATGCTTAGGGTCATTGTCAAGATGGAAATGACCCTAGTCCTAGTCTAGATGTAGGAACTAATGTAGCTGTTGATCTTTTGTGAATATGTCCTTGGCTTAATATCTAATCCTTTTGTGTTGGGCCTTAATTGTCACTATGTAGGATTTGGTAAACTGGATGGTTACAACTCCAAGGTCCCTATGATTGTTAAATTTTAGTTAAAATGCACTAGCCATGCGAAAGGTGGGATGCAAATTTTTTATTATGTATTTTATTGCATTTGACCTTAAGGTGGCTTGTTTTATGCAGTATGTGCGGTGGTGGAGTAGTCTCCTTAGCATCTTGTATTGTACAAACTTAAATGAAACACAATTTATAGTTCAAAGTTCTCTTGTCATAGGTTTCTCTTATTTACCTTCCTTATCTTTTTGTTATCATGTATTGCAACAACTTAAATGAAACATAGGTTTCTTGTTGATATACTTTGTCAGTGTTATTATTGGTTATAGCAGTGGCTTCGCATTGTGCTTGTATAAGGAGATATTTGGTGAGTTTAGTGGCTATTTGACCTTTGGTAGAGGCACAAAATTGTAAGTGGTCATGTATTAATGTTGTTATTTGGTTGTATTGGAGTAGAATACTCATATGAGACCATATACCGATCTTTGGTATGAAAAACACCATTGGATAAGATGTGTTAATGATGCAACCTGTGGAAGTTATGTCAATACATGATAGGGTTCAGATTGGTAGTAATAATTTCTTCTTTGGCCTTTTCAATTATTTTTTTTCTTTAAATGAAAAAAGTAACAATAATTATAATTTATTACATTGTTATCTTGTTTGTCCCTCCTTTCTCTTTTTTCCCCCTCCATACGCATAAATACTAAATCTAAATCCACCTTCATTTGTTGCATTATTAGTTGCAATGAGATCTATGCTCAGCTTTCCACTCTTGTAAAGGATAAACTCTTGATTCCTTCACTAGTGGCTCGATTTTTGCTTTCAGTTTTATAAATGCTCCTTCCTTTCTAAGTGCTTTCCCCTACTTCTTGCAAATAGTTGATCATTTACTGTAGAATTTCTTTTTTACTGCAATGTAATTTATGGTTTATTTTTTACCGTATAAGTTTTTTTTTTCATAATTACAAGTATATTTATGTGAAATTGTGAGGATTGGTTGAATGAGAAGTTTATTGACTTGCCTAAAACAATTTTGTTTATTCAGCTACACCTGCTTCATTCAGGTTCTTGGATTTAGTGAGTACATTAAGGAAGTTTATGCAGTATATGAGTAGCATAAGATTGAGGCCATGGTATTTGTTTACTTTTAATGCTCCTTGTGCATGTTGAATTGGTAGAATGATATATGACTACTTGATAGTTTCTATCTTTTGATCTCCCTTCTATTTCTTTATGGGTGACCACTATTGTTATCAAAGGACCATGAAAATTTGGAGTTGGTCTTGTTAAACCATATCATCTTAATGGAAGCGAGGTTTGTATTTTCAAATTTGGGTCCAACTAAGGGTGACTATGGTAAGGGGGCGCCTACAGCTTGGTGGACAGCAGGTAATATAAAGAAGGGCCTAAGCCAATTAAAGTGGGGCTACCAAACCAAAATTGGGTGTTTTGGGTATAACACCTAAGATCACTACCTATGCATTGTTTGGGTGCAAAAATCAATGTTGCCTATGAATTCTCTATTGGTTTTTATGGTCCACCTATGCTTGCAGTGTTAGTAACTATTTTTTAAAAACTTAAATGATGATGTGATTTAAATTTTAAATTGAATTATTAGTTGGTGTGTGTTTATGACATCAGTATGATATTGAGTCGACGAATGGTTTGAATTTGATGACATTAATGATCAATGTATCCATCTTGTAGCTTCTGTTATCCTTGTATTTATCATTACTAGCCTTTTTTCTTGAGAGGTGGGAGAACACATTTATTATTGGCCCATTAAACTGGAAATGTTCATTCTGAACTAGTTTTATTGTTTGTGATTTAACTTGGAAGAAAAAAACTATCATCTGATTGATTCTGGTTACTTTCTAGCAGGATTCTTTAGGAGCTGGCAAGTGGAGCCATGGAGCTGAGATGATTGAGGAGGAAGCATTAGTGGAGTAGTAAAGGATATTTACATAAGTGCATGCTAGAATGCATGGTGGGGCCATTGCTTCCAAGTAGCTAGATGCTGACTAAACTTCAGAGAGCTAACTTTAGTAGGATCTTTATTTTCTTCACATATAGGCAAGGCATCTTTGTGCTTCTCAATAGCTTGACTATGTACCCAAAAAAAATCACTACTTTGTGTGCCTAGGTAGGTGTGCTCTCCATTTGTACCATATGAAATCATTTTTGTATGCTAATGTTAGGGTAGTGATAGCTCATTAAAACCCACCTTAGGGTAGTGATAGCTTATCAAAACCCACGTCTCTTTAGAATTACATGTAAAAATTTTGCTTCACCTCTTGTATCCTCTCGCCAATTAACAATATTTGATTGATATAATTCAATGACTTGCCTAGAAATGTTGGTGCTATGTTCTTCACTTTTAAAGTTGCCTAAGAGATATGGTGTGGCATTAAACTCTCCTAAAATTAGCCTGGAAGCCTAGCAAGGAAGAAGCAAATGTGATTCAAGGTCCCTAAAGGCTGAACCGAACCAATCTACCCTTCTTCTTTTGTGCATCATCATTTAACTTTTTAGATAGTGACGGTTGTGTCGCACAACCTCAAATAAAACTAAGTTGGAAAAGGCTTGTAGATAATGGTGCAACCTAGGTCATTTTCCAAGAAGTTTTTGCCTCTAATTATTTATGAAAGAGTATTCCAAGTATTACTAAATAAAAATTGTCTAAGGGATTTTGAATTACTGAAATTTAATTGAATTAAATGAAAAATACCAAGAACTAAAAGCTTAAGACTAAGTGAAGTAAACAATTAGGAAAATATAGTAACTAGCTTTTACATGGACTCCCTAAAATTCAATTATCCTTGCTCCCTTTCTAATGTACCAAAATTTGATTTAAACTCTTGCTCATTAGTGTATTCTCCATAAGAACTCTTGAATTACCATCCAAGACTCAATTTAGTAATAATTCATGGACTTTGCAACCACAAGGAACCTTGAATAATTAATCAAGTGAGTTAGCAACAAGAACACACAAAAACAAATCCTAAATGCTCAATAAAATCTGCTGAACAATCCACTTAAAATACTAATCAACCAATTAAATTAATAAATTCCTCAATGCACAACAATTGCACAAAAACTCCAACCACTTAATTCAATAACTATTGCATCAATTGGCCTACAAACTAGAGGAATTTAATAGCAAATTGTGCAGCCACTAAATCTGGACTTTCCACAAACATTTAGGGATCAAAATTAACATTCAAATATGAAATTACAATCAATCTACAATTCAAATTAATCTAGTAAATTATAGCAATTAAATTCCTAAATTAATAGGCTAAACCTAGTTAAATTAACAAAAGAATCAATGCTGAAATTAAAAGATAAAAGGAAGGAGCATTTATCCAATTTGGAGAGGCAATTTGGAGCTCAAATCTGCATCAAGGGAGGTCCAATCTTCAGCTAGCTACCAAGAAAAAGTCAAACGACCATGGAGAAGATAAATGGAAGACAATGGAGGAGGGAAGAAGCTAAAATCGTCGAGCTCCTTTTAATCAATTTCTTCTCCCTTTCCATTTGCGTTTCTGGAGCTCCCCCAGCGTTATTCTCTAGCTCATTTTCCTATCGCTTTTTGCATTATATCCTAGCCCCCTTTTCGCATTTTGTTGACATCCTTTTTGTCTGCCTTTTCATCGCGTTATTATCCACGTTGGTCTCCCCTATCACATGCTGCCCTCATGCTTCATTTAATCCATTATTTCACATGATCTACTGCCTTCATAATTAAAAAACCCGTAGCTTCATTCTTACTAAACGAATTGCGTGGCTTTTTAACTTATCCCATGTCATTTCTCTTATTCCTCCTCCATGTCAGCTTTGTGTGTGTTGTCCTTTCCATCTGAATCTTTCAACCCGTAGCTACCTCTATTTTTATCTCTCACGTGATAGCAGCTAGTGTAGCCTCCTCCATGTATGTAAAACCCAAGCCTCCTAACAAGCTTTTTCTTCTCTTGTGTTCATGCTTTTGTGTGTGTCTTAGCTTCAACTTTCTTCACCAACAACCCGTAGCTTCTCTTAGCTTTTACCAGCTTCTTCTTCACTTCTTGTTCATGTGACTTCTCACATGTTGCTTCCTCATATTCTTCACATGCCCATGGCTTCTCTGTTTCTTCATTCCTCTTATGTTCATGTTCTGCTCGAATGTGTTCTCTTCATGCAGCTCCTTGCTTTGCCTTCTTTATTCCTTGAAAATCATAGCCTTTTACTTGTGTTTCTTTTTTTTCTAAGCTCCCCTCACTTCTGCTCACATGCACATTCTCATCTCCTAAATGTTCTGCCCAAGCTTCCACATTCTCCAGCTTGTGTTTCTTAATGCCTCCTTTGTCACTTGACTTTCTGTGTGCAAATGGTGGATGGCAACGTGACTTCATGTGAGTGAGTGGCTACTGGTACGCATAAAATGTGTGAAATGGGTCGCCTACATGTTTTGAAGGTGTGAGTGATCTGTCTGTGCTATATGTGAGTTAAATGGAATTTGGGATTAAGGGCTAGTGTGTGTGCTTATGTGGAGTGTGAGTGTTTGTGGATGATGTGAGATGAATGGAATGAGCCATGCATGGAAGGTGCTTATGAATTGTAGTAGCTACCTATGTGTGTGTATTTGAAGCTATGTAGAGGGCTACCTACATAAACCATGCATGAGTGAGTTGGGAGTCTACATGGATGAGTGAGTTGTGCATCTTCTTCCATAAAAAAATCCCTCATTTCTAGTTGTAAAATATGGCTTCCCTCATTGAAGTTTAGCTTTTGATTCAATCTTGAAGCTTCAATCATTTTCCAAATTAATTTTCATCCTTAAAATTCCCATTGCCTAATAAAAAGTATAATTGAAGCCCAACTCTTCTCCTTCTCTTCTTTAAATCAAATTCTCATTCAAACTTCATTTGTCCATTAAAATCTACGCAAAAGAATGAGAAAAATTCAATAGGAAAAATTTACAAAATTATTTAAAGAAATTTATATATTACAATTATAAAATCTTGTAAATAATTTCCTTAAGTATAGAAATGGCTACTAAAATCAAATTCCACCTAATTAAACCCCTAAAGCCATATTTAATCATTAAAATGCTTAAATTAAGAAGAATAAAATATATAAAAATCATACTTATCAAATCCCCTCACACAAACATTTGCACTCCTGGGCAAAACAAAAGATCAAAGAAAGGCTAGTGGAAATGAAAAAGAAAGTGTAAAAAGCACAATATAAAGGATGATCCCAACTCTTCAACATTTCAACAGTTAAAGCTAACTTCACTTGCATCAAGAAATAAGCTCCATGGCAATTTCATTTGAAAAGAATGAATTGAAATGCATAGCCTCTCACATGGGTTAGTGTTTACTCTCAGCTTTCAAGTGTTTAAGGGAATGTGTTTTACTCAAGTTCCACCTATCAAAGTTCACTACCATAAGCTTGTCAAGCTTCTAAGTCTCCACCACCCATGCCAAATGCAATGCATAAATCAAGAGGATCTCATTCAGGGTTGTAATGAGGCTAAGGATAGAAATGAATGGATACACAAGAAAGAATCAAGACAAGTTCTAGAGTGAAAGCAAAGATAGGTTAATACACACTAGAAATGAACAGATACAACTCAAATACTCACTAGTTAATGACTATCAAATAATTCATTAAAATCAAAACACAAGTGAAGTCACTTGAATCAAAACACAAGATCCATCACTTATCATGTCAAACTAAATCCAAGCTATGATCATCTCAACTTGCAACTTCTACCGAAAACAAGTTTTTTTTTTAAAACTAAAAAGCAACACAAAAGATTAAAAATTTAGAAAAATCAACTAACCAAAACAAAAGCAAAACTAAAAATTTTATTTGCATCCCCCTACACTTAAACACTGCATTGTCCTCAATGCCAGCACACAATCCAATCAACAGAAAGATGACACAATATAAGAGGGGAAAAGGAAAGAGTACAATCGGGTAATCAGGGTGGGTCATGAAGTTGGAGCTTCTCCTTGTCATCCCTTGGAACTCCTTTATGAAAATGCTTGAGCCTCTATGTCCATTGAATTTAAATTTAGCTCCCGTTTTCTCATCCAAAAGCTCAACTGTGCCAAAAGGGAAAACATCATAGACTACATATTGACCTTCCCATTTAGAATGAAGCTTACTTGGCATAAGCTTTAAGCAGGATTTATAAAGCAGAACTTTTTGGCTAACTAAAAACTCCTTTCTTGCAATCATCTTGTCATGGAATGCCTTTGTCTTTTCTTTATAGATCCTTGCATTATCATAGGCTTCTAATCGGATCTCTTCAAGTTCTTAGAGTTGAAATTTTCTATGAGACCTGCTCCATTCAAATCTAAATTACATTTCTTCACACCCAGTAAGCTTTATGTTCTACTTCTACCTGTAAGTGACAAGCTTTCCCAAATATCCACTGATAGGATGACATGCCAATAGGAGTGTTATAGGTAATCCTATAGGCCTAAAGTGCATCATCTAGCCTCTTGCTCCAATTTTTCCTATTCGGCTGCACTATTTTCTCCAAAATTTGCTTCATCTTTTGGTTAGAAATCTCTGCCTGGCCAGTTGTTTGAGGGTGATACGGAGTAGCTACTTTATGCACAACACCATACTTGCTAAGCAAGCTTTGCATACTCCGATTGCAAAAATAAGTGCTTTGGTCACTGATAATGGCTCTAGGGATACCAAACTTGTAGAACATGTGAGAGCAAACAAACTCTACGACCACAGAAAAATCATCAGTCCTAGTAGGTTTTGTTTCCAACCACTTCAAAACATAATCAACAACTAATAAAATGTATGCGAAACCAAAAGAAGTAGGAAAAGGTCTCATAAAGTCAATGCCCCACACATAAAAGATTTCACAAAACAAAATAGGATGTTGTGGCATTTCATTTCTTCTAGATATGCTACCTGTTTGTTAACACCTGGCACATCTTTTACAAAAATTAAAGGCATCACAAAACAAAGTAGGCCAATACAATCCACTATCTAGAACTTTCCTAGCTGTGCATTTTGGACTGAAGTGACCTCCACATCCAAGTGTGTGACAAAATTTCAAAATAGAATCAAATTCTATATCAGGCACATAATGTCTAATCACTTGGTCACTACATAGTCTCCACAAGTATAGATCATCCCAAATATAATATCTAGCTTTACTCTTAAATTTATTGAACTATTGCTTATTCAAATCAACAGGCAATTCAGAAGCAACTAGATGATTCACTAAGTCAGCATACCAAGGGTAGAAACTATACACAGCACACAAATGTTCATTAGGGAAATTATCATCAATAGATAAGGAATCTACGTTTGGAGCCTCAATTTGGCTCAAGTGGTCTGCCACTAAGTTTTTTGCTCTGCTTTTATCCCAGATGTCAATATCAAACTCTTGAAGTAAAAGCATCCATCTAATCAATCCTGGCTTCACATCAGGCTTCTTTAGCAAGTACTTCAAAGCTACATGATCAGTAAAAACAATGACTTTAATATCAAGTAAATGAGATCTAAACTTATCCAAAGCAAAAACAATATCAAGAAATTCTCTTTCTGTGGTTGTATAATTTGCTTGGACCCCATCCAGAGTCTTGGACGCATAAGCTATCACATGGGACCTTTTATTCACTCTCTGGCTCAAAACTGCACCTATAGCAAAATTAGAAGCATCACATAAAAGCTCAAATGGGAGATTCCAATCAGGGGGTTGAATAATGGGTGGAGAAGTTAACTTTTTCTTAAGATCATCAAAATGGAAATCAACATCTTTTTGTAGTTGCTTAGATAATGGTAAAGCAATTTTACTAAAATCCTTACAAAATCTTCTATAAAGGCCTGTATAACCTAGAAAAGATCAGACCTCTCAAACACATGTCGGGTATGGTAGAGAAGTGACAACATCTAGCCTTATCAACCTCTATGCCCTGTTCAGATATAACATGACCCAGTACAATACTTTTTTGAACCATAAAATAACACTTTTCAAAATTAAGTACAAGGTTCTTCTCTATGCATCTCGTTAAGACTCTATCTAGACTACATAAGCAGTCATAAAAAAGTTCCCATATATAGTGAAATCATCCATAAAAATTTCTATACAGTGTTTTGGAAAATTACTAAAATTAGAAACTATGCACCCTTGGAAAGTTCTAGGGGCATTGTAAATACCAAAAGGCATTTGTCTGTAGGGAAATGTTCCAAATGGGCATGTAAACGTTGTCTTCTCTTTATCCTCCGGAGTTATGATATCTGGAAATAACCTAAAAATCCATCAAGAAAACAGGAGTGAGACTTCCCAACTAAACGTTCAAGCATCTGATCAATAAAAGGGAGGGGGTAATGATCCTTTCTAGTGACTAAATTAAGCCTCCTATAAATTAACCGCATCCAGAATAAATGGATTCAGTCTCCTTTGAGGTTGTCTCATTGGTTTTGCCCCATCCTCTAACAGAATTCGGTACATGTAGGTGTCAGGGCTAATGCCAAGTATGTTAGCCAAGGTCCACCCTATTGCTTGTCTTCTCCTCTTCAAGACCTCTAGAAGCTTCTCTTCTTCCTTTGGAATAATGTCACTAGCTACAATCATTGGAAGCTTCTCATCTTTCTCTAAATAGGGATACTTGAGATTGTCTGGCAGCAGTTTGAGCTCAAAGGTAGGAGCTTGCTTAACTGAAGGCATGAGTGGTTTGATTTCAATCTCTTTCATGCTAAATACCTATTCAGACAACTCACAGACAAAAGAAACAACTTTCCCATCCTTAGGAACATCAGTAGCATGGGAAGAATCAAAAGAGTAAGCAGTCAAGTGAATATCAGCATCATGATTACCTAAACTATCCATATCAATATGCAAAGACTCAACAAAACTAGAAAGATTAACAAAACCAGTAAAATCAATAAAGGTTCTAGATGAAATAGAATCAATCTGATCAGCAATAGATTCTTTAGAGTCAATACTATCATACAAGTTCAAAAATTCATCAATTTCTCTACATATAGTACAAGAATGAGAATCATCACAAGTGAGTCTTAGAGAATCATCAAGATTAGCAATATCATAAGAATCAGTTAACATGCTATCCCTAAACTTAGCACTAGCATCATCAACTAGCATATCAATCAGGCTTACACTAAAAATAAAGTTACCATCACAGGGGTGTTTCATAGAATCAAATATTAAATTGTATCACATTGCCAGCAAACTCCATTTGAAGAGTACCCTCATGCACATTTATAATTGTCTTTGTCGTTTTTAAGAAAGGTCTACCTAGGATAAGTGGGGCATGTCCATGAGACCTAGATCTGTCATCCTCTATGTTAAGGACATAAAAATCAGTTAGAAATATCAAATCCTTTACCTTAACTAGGACATCCTCCAAAACTCCTGAAGGATAAGCAATGCTCCTATTTGCAAGCTACACAACCACTCCAATAGGTTTCAACTCTCCCATCTGCAAAGATAAGTACACTGATTTAGGCATAACATTTATAGCAGCACCAAGATCAATCAAAGCATCAGAAAGTTCAAAATTTTCAATAATGCATGGAATTGTAAAAGTGCTCGGATCTTGATACTTCATGGGCATTGTTAGCTGTATAAGTGTTGAAACATTCTTGCTAAAATTGACTTTCTCATTCCCTTTTAGCCGCCTCTTGTAGGTACATATTTGCTTGAGAAATTTGGCATACTTAGGGATGGTCTTGATTGCTTCCAATAAAGGTATGTTAGCCTCAACCTTTTTGAAAGTTTTAAGAATTTCTTTTTCAATTTCTACTTCAATTTGACTCTTTCCCAAGGTAGGTTTATATGGGAAAGGCAAAATCTTCTTTGGCTCCTCTTCTTTTTTAGGCTCATCTGGTGTGACGTGTGTTTTTTATGGTAATAGTATTCGAGGATCCTTGAACTTCCTTTCCACTCCTAAGAGTGATAGCACTAACATTGCTACTATTTCTTGGATTGACAATTGTCTGTGATGGTAGTTGGCCTAAACTCACCTCTCTAAGAGAGGTAGCAAACTGGCCCAACTAAGTATTAATCTTTCTTTCTAAATTTTGCATGCTCATCTGTAACTGCTGTTGTTGCTGCAATTGTTGTGTAAGATTTGCATTACTCTTTATAAGCTACTTCATCATGTCCTCCATATTATTCCCTTTTTTTGGTTCCTCTTGTATAGGGACTGATTGCCTCATAAGTTGAGAAGGCTGTACACTAGGTCTTGCAACATCGTATCTATTTTGCTGTTACCCTCCCCCATATCTCAAGTTGGGGTGATCCCCTCATCCTGAATTGTATGTATTAGAGTAGGGATCATACTTTTGCTGCCTTTGTCACATTAGCCTGATTGGAAACATTCCAGCATAAGTTTCTACCCTGTCCTCTAACATCGAGCATTGATCAGTAGTATGTGTGGCTAAATAGCATATGTCACATATGGGTCCCACCAAGGCAGTAGAGATAGATGGCTACCTAGGTGTATAGCACTATGGATAGGAATGTATCTGAGTAGCATAAGAATGTGTTGCACAAGTTTGAGATAGAATAGAGGATGACTATGGTTGCTACTGAGCTAACGCAAGATGCCTAAGCACAAATGACATCTCATCAATCTTGCTCTCAATTCTTTGATCATAATGTGGAGCATGCAACTCACTGACTCCTCTCACTGTCTGTCTCACACCAAACTGTTGTGCATTCTAAGCCATCTTGTCAATCAACTCTCAGGCTCTTGTAGGTGTCAGATCACCCAGAGCTCTACCAGAAGCAGTATCAATCATGTTTCTATCCATGTTCAATAGCCCCTTATAGAAATACTGAATAAGTAGCTAATCAGAAATTTGATGGTGAGGACAACTAGCCAGCAACCTCTGGGATCAGACAGAATGAACCTTTCCCAATATTCATACAAGGTCTCTCCATCATTCTGTCTGATCCCACAGATTTCCTTCCTTATTGATGCAGTGCAAGAAGTAGGAAAGAAGTTTTCCAAGAAAAGCCTCTTTAGTTGATCCTAAGAAGTGATGGCACCGAGGGCAAATAGTACAAGTAGTCTTTGGCTACAACATCCAAAGAAAAAGGAAATGCTCTGAGCTTAATATGTTCTTCTGAGACTCCCTATGGCTTCATTGTAGAGCAAACAACATGGAATTCCTTCAGATGCTTGCTGAATCATCTCCTACAAGTCCATGAAATTTTGGAAGTAAATGAATCAAATCAGATTTAAGCTCAAAATTTGCATCTAATTCTGGATCTTATATACAAAGATTTTGATAATGCACATTAGGAGCTGTCAATTCTCTAATAGTTCTTATATGCATGTTATCATTCAAATTTGCACTTGCATTCAAGTTAGCTTGAACATGCATATTCATGTTAGCATTCACTTGATCTTGTTCAACCATATTATTACTAGCAAATTGAAGTACACAATCAATTCCTTGCACACAATCAAAAGTAGAAGAAGTAGAACCACTAATTCCTATACTCACTATTTTTTTTAATCCTTAATTGCTTTCTAAAGGTTCTTTCAATTTTTGGATCCAAATCAATTAATTTCTCACTAGAGGTCCTTGTTATAAACCAATTAGGCAAGCAAAAACTAAGAAGCAACACAAAAACTAGCAAAGAAATATCAAAACAATAAGTCTAGAACAACAGAGAAAATAATTGAAAAATTAGAAAAATTTCCTCACACTAAAAGGCAAGAAGACTAATTCCAAATTAAACTAACAACTACCTAGCATGTATAAACACTCAAAAACAAAGACAAATGACACAAAAGAAGTTCACAAAAATAAAGAAAATAAATCCAAACAAATTAGAAAAATCCTAGAAAATTCGAGAAAATACTAAAATATTAAAAAAAGTGCCTTAAGTGTTGGAATTTGGCCAAAAAATGGTGCACCAAGTAGCTTTGCTATGAATTTTGCTTAAAACACCTAAAAACCTTGGAAAACAAAGTTTGAGAATTTTTTGGGTATATTAAACAAAAATTCTAGCAAGCAACACAATCAATTCAAGCAACCGAAATGTCCAAAATAAAGGAAAAATTAAACAACAACAAAGCAAAAATATAGCAAAAACACTAGGAAACCTCTTCAAACAATTAAGGAACCAAACTCCCAAGCAACAAGCGCCAAATTTGATGGTTGTGTCATGTAACCTCAAATAAAACTAGGTTGAAAAAGCTTGTAGATAATGGTGCAATCTAGGTCATTTTCTAAGGAGTTTTTGCCTCTAATTATTTTGAAAGAGCATTCCAAGTATCGCTAAATGAAAATTGTCTAAGGGATTTTGAATTATTGAAATTTAATTGAATTACATGAAAAATAACAAGAACTAAAAGTTTAAGATTAAGTGAAGCAAACAACTAGGAAAATGTGGTAACTAACTTTTAGATGGATTCCCTAGAATTCAATTATCCTTACTCCCTTTCTAATGTACCAAAATTTGATTTAAACTCTTGCTCATTAGTGTATTCTCCATAAAAACTCTTGAATTACCATCCAAGATTCAATTCAATGATAATTCAAGGACTTTGCAACCACAAGGAACCTTGAATAATTAATCAATTGAGTTAGGAACAAGAACACTCAATAAAATCTGTTAAACAATCCACTTAAAATATTAATCAACCAATTAGATTAATAAATTCCTCAATGCACAACAATTGCACAAAAACTCTAATCACTTAATTCAATAATCATTACATCAATTGGCCTAAAACAAGAGGAATTTAATAGCAAATTGTGCAGCCACTAAGTCTGGACTTTCCACAAATATTTAGGGATCAAAATTAACATTCAAATTTGAAATTACAATCAATCCATAATTCAAATTAATCCAGTAAATTTCAGCAATTAAATTCCTAAATTAATAAGCTAAACCTAGTTAAATTAATAAAGGAATCAATGTTAAAATTAAAAGATAAAGGAAGGAGAATTTATCCAATTTAGAGAGGCAATTTAGAGTTCAAATCTACATCAAGGGAGGTCTAATCTTCAGCTAGCTACTAAGAGAAAATCAAACTACCATGGAGAAGATAAATGGAATACAATGGAGGAGGGAAGAAGCTAAAATCATCAAGCTCCTTTTAATCAATTTCTTCTCCCCCTCCTTTCATGTTGTTGGAGCTCCCCAGTGTTGTTCTTTGGCTCCTTTTCCCATTATTTTTCACGTTATATTCCAGCCCCACTTTTCGCATTTTTTTTATGTCCTTTTTGTTCGCCTTTTCATCGTGTCATTATTCACGTTGGTCTCCCCCATCATGTGCTGCCTTTATGCTTCATTTAATCCATTATTTCATGTGATCTTCTGCCTTCACAATCAAAAACCTGTAGCTTCATTCTTACTAAATGAATCACGTGGCTTTTTAACTTATCCCATGTCATTTCTCTTATTCCTCCTCCATGTTAACTTTGTGTGTACTGTCTTTCCCATCTGGATCTTTCAACCTGGTAGCCTCCTTCATGTATGTAAAACCCAAGCCTCCTCACAAGCTTCTTCTTTTCTCGTGTTCATGCTTTTGTGTGTGTCTTAGCTTCAACTTTCTTCACCAATAACCTATAGCTTTTCTCAGCTTTTGCCAGCTTCTTCCTCACTTCTTGTTCACGTGACTTCTCACATGTTGCTTCCTCATATTCTTCACATCCCTATGGCTTTTCTATTTCTTCATTTCTCTTATGTTCATGTTCTGCTCGAGTGTGTTCTCTTCATGCAGCTCCTTGCTTTGCCTTCTTTATTCCTTTAAAATTGTAGCCTTTTACTTGTATTTCTTTCTTTTTCTAAGCTCCCCTTGCTTCTGCTCACATGCACGTTCTCATCTCCCAAATGTTCTACCCAATCTTCCACATTCTCCAGCTCGTGTTTATTAATGCCTCCTTCGTCACTTGACTTCATGTGCAAATGGTGGATGGCAACATGACTTCATGTGAGTGGGTGGCTGTTGGTATGTGTAAAGTGTGTGAAATGGGTGATTACCTACATGTTTTGAAGGTGTGAATGATTTGTTCATTAGAGTGTTTCTAAGTGAGGTGCTATGTGCGAGTTAAATGGAATGTGGGATTGAGGGCTGGTGTGTGTGCTTACGTGGAGTGTGAGTGTTTGTGGATGATGTGAGATAAATGGAATGAGCCATGCATGGAAGGTGCCTATGAATTGTAGTAGCCACCTATGTGTGTGTATTTGAAGCTACGTGGAGGGCTACCTACATGAACCATGCATGAGTGAGTTGGAAGTCTACGTGGATAAGTGAGTTATGCATCTTCTTTTATCCAAAAACCCCTCATTTCTAGTTACAAAATGTGGCTTCCCTCATTGAAGTTTAGTTCTTGATTCAATCTTGAAGCTTCAATCATTTTCCAAATTAATTTTCATCCTTAAAATTCCCATTGCCTAATAAAAAGTATAATTGAAGCCCAACTCTTCTCCTTCTTTTCTTTAAATCAATTTCTCATTCAAGCTTCATTTTCCCATTACAATTTGTACAAAAGAATGAAAAAAATTCAATACGAAAAATTTACAAAATTATTTAAAGAAATTTATGTGTTACAATTCTAAAATCTTGTAAATAATTTCCTTGAGTACAAAAATGGCTACTAAAATCAAATTCCACCTAATTAAACCCCTAAAGTCATAGTTGATCATTAAAATGCTTAAGTTAAGAAGAATAAAATATATAAAAATTATGCTTATAACTTAGCCATCTTAAGGTAGCCAAATTGATGAGGACTCTGTCAATTGCTTAACAAAATTATTATAGAGATGCAAGAATAAAATGATACAAAAGTGCACAAAAATACACCATCAGATTCGACTACAAGTATATTACATATTATGATGTCTATGATTACATGACATTGGATAAGACGGCTACTACATAATATGGTACCTAAGACATGGATGACTACTTTTGTTCAACCAATTGTGGTCAGTTGCAACAAAATATCATATTAAGCTTCCTTTCAGCCATGATGCCAGGTTTACCCTTTTAATGTTAGTCACAGTCCTTACTTGCTCCATGTGGTTTCCTCATCCTCTCCAAGTGGGTGAGAGTTCTATATGCCATTGTTTGGGTTATGATCCGTAACAAAAAGGATGTCTTGCCATTGAAATCATTTGACCACTTTAGTTTAATGCCTTTTCTGGATCATAAATAGCCATAAGAAAGTAAGAATCTACCATCATAAAGTAAGAAGCTGCTAAATGTATTATAATTAGAAAGTATGAAGCTACCACTATACTTTCTTCTTCATCGTCTCTCATTCATTAATTTCAATAAAGATAAATCATTCAACCATATGTGATGAAAACAATCTAATCACCATTTCGCTATAAGGGTAGGGAAGGGGACGAATGAAAGCACTTTCATGCAATTTCTAAATGAATTTATGTCTTCATCAACCACAAAATTTGATCAGAAGTAGGAATTATCATTGAAAGAGAGAACAAACTAATATTCAAATCTTGGTGTACAACATAGAAATTTGGGCATGATTACATAGTACTATTTGAAGTTGCAAATTAATTTGCCTCAATCATAGATAATTAACATTGTCTTGAATAGTTGAATTAACTATGTTAAATTTCATAGACAAGTAATATTCCCACTTCATAATAGTCCACCAAAGTTTATTACCAACGTTTCCCAATCAGATATTGAAGGATAAGTGTAGAGCACCTAGTGTATAAGTTGCTAAAGGTTGTGCTACCCATTTGTTCCTAGTTCACCAGCTTCAAATGGTAGAGGGACATAAAGTTTTTGCCTTTTTTTTTCTATTTGCTATAAAGAAGATATGGGAAACTATCAATGCATATGAACAAGGGTGTTGTGCCGCCTTTCTTGTTCTAAATTAAATCTACAAGAGCACACGATAAGAAGAACCTTTTTCTACATCATCCATGTCTTGTATGAAGTTGCTTCTTTATTGTGCTATTTATGTTGCCATACAGAAAGTAGTGAAATAGAATAAAGTTTGTCTAATCCATAATGCTTCCTAGGGTGCATTAGATAATGAACACAAAATACAAGTGAAATAACTAAAGCTAGAGCTAAAACAGTTTTCCTTTAATAGAAGTACTCAAACTAAAATCATATCAATACTTATTTAAAAACAAAAAAATACTTGTCAATTATTGAGAAACCATATTGTATAGATAATGGTAACACTCTAAGAGCAATGCAAACTCCAAGTAGGATTTGAACCAACAATGAAAATAAAATATTGATCATCACATCATAGTATGACTCTTAAAGAAATGAAATGAGCAAACAAATGTACTTACCACTATACTATCTGCCAACCCAGTCCTAAAATGCAAAAGCATAATTAGGGTCAATGCCAAACTTCTCCACAAGCTGCATCAAAGATTAAAGACCAGAGAGAAATACCAAAAGTTCACAAATAGTAAATGAGCTTAGATACACATAAATAATACAAATAAATGAAGAGTTAATAAAGCTTAGCTAGATTACACAAAATACGAAGAAAAAGGCAATACGGTGAGATTTATACTGATTGCCACCATATGCTTTGCTATAGTAGAAGGCTTGAAGGAAATGGAATTATGAGCCACTCTCCAATCTAAGATCAAATTTCATTTTGTATTCCCCTTCACATTTTCAAGATACCAATAAGGTTGGATATGTACATATACGTAAGTCTAAAACGTATATGTTCCAGCTCCTTTTTTACAAAATTCCACATGAATGGAAGGAAACTGCAAGACACCAAAATAGCCTTTACACTAGTATTGATAAATAAATGGTGTAATACTACACTTTCCCTACAACAAATGAAATTCATTCCTTGAGGGTTCAAGCATTCAACATGGTTTCAGTAGCTGTAAAAGTCTTAAAAACAACTACGACTACAAAGAAAGAATACCATCAATATGACACACAAGGTGCAACCTCTATATTGCACAGAACAAATATAATAAAAAAAAGATTTCATTTACCAAGGGTTGTTTCAAGATTTAACCTGTGATATGCTCCCTTGCAGTGGCTAGATTAGGTGGCTACCAAGGTTTATACCTCACCTGCATAATGACATCAACAAAACTGCAAGTTAATAGGCATAAAATGAACCAAGAATAGAAGCACTCAATGAAAACATTGCTAAGATAAAGTTCACTAGATGGCATACTTTCTATACTCCAATGACGTCGTTGGCCTTCAAAACAATTTTCCTACACACTTACATACAAAAAATGACACAAAACCAGTAGTGTATTTAGTGCAGTGATGCCAAAAGCCTACATATCCTATGTACAACTACAAAAAAACAAAACATATGCATAGTCAAGCTACGCAATAGTTTTCTTGATCCAGGCAACTTTTCATGACTCAGGTATGTATAGGAAGCAGAGAAGTAGTTGGCTATCTCTGAACGTCGGATGTGTGCAATATTAACCTCCTGCTCTGAGAGACCATCCACACAGTGTAACTAATCATATAGATGCAAGATGGTTGCCTCTTTCTCCTACTGATGTAGAAACTTCTCGGCCTACAACTTGACCATGTCATTAGCAGCCTTCTTCAATGTGTTTGCTACCTTTTTGATGGTCAGATCTAGATTTGAGCTGACCTTTGTCATTGATTGGATTAAAGCTCATCTTGATCCTGGCTATTTCTCTTCCTCTTGCGTCTTCATGAAGTTGCCTTACTTCCACTAGCAGCTGGCATCTCAGACCCATGTGCATTTAACTCAGCCTCTGTATCTATTTGCATGTCATCAAAATCCTTAGCACCTACACCTATTAGTCCCTTTCAAACTTGGTTTAGTGTCTTAGCCTCCTAATCAGTGGCTCAATCCTAGGCCCAAACAATGCATAGTTGATCAAAGTGAGGAAAGGGCTTAGTGCGTATTATCGCTACCTTCTTATGAACTTGCAAGGCATGAAAAGGCAATAGTGGAGATCCACAAAGGATAAATATAGACAATAACAAAGCATTGGAAATAATAGAAGCATAAAACATAAGTGTCTTACTATACCTTAACATATTCCTTGAATATTGACTTTTCTACCATGACATGACCAATGTTAAGGTCCTAGCCAAATCTAGATATGTTGTTGCCATACAGCATGCCAAACATGACTTGCCAACTTTCTTAAGTTGAGACTTGATGTGATAGACTCCTTTTAGGCTACAACCAGACAACTTTTGTTCTATCATCTTCTTAAGCTCCGGCAAGTGCCCAGCTTAAATGTGCCACCAACTAGGTACTGACCATCTTTATAGAGTTCTAAGAGGCAGTCCACCAAGCACCCATCCTCTTTTAAGGGTATTTCATTGTCTGATTCATCATCCACGTTCTCACCTTTTGTGAGGTTGTATAACAAGTTGCAGGCAATGATTACCTAATTATGTGTCCTCATCGAGTAAAAGGACAAACTCCTGAGGATGACCCATCTTTAAGCTGCCTAAAAAATTGCTCAATGACATTGCAAGCCCTCGCATGTCGCATGTTAAAGAGCTCTCATGGAGTGGTTCGCTATCAGCCATGACACCACTCACTCATATGGTACCATTGACTTCTAAATAGTGCAAGAAAGCCCTTGTAGTTTGTGTACCCAGCATTAACTAGGTAGTAATTACTTGAAACAAGGACAAGTTTATATTAGATGGTATGCATACATAACCTATTCACATGGAACAAATTTACACTAAGTTTGAAGGACAACATGTGGAAGACAGCCATTGTGGGGGACTACAAGTTTAAAAGGCTGGCTAATTGCACCATGCAAAACCCTCTTGTTAGCTATTGAGCCTTCCCAACCCAAGAATACAAATATGAAGTGCTTATCATGCGAGCAAACACCTAGAACATTGGTGCTAATCCACCCTTTGCAGTTGTAGTACCTATTTTTTGCTTCTGCTGGGACAATGATGGGCATGTGGGTCCCATCCAATGCACCAAGACAATCCTGAAATGAACCAGTCAATTACTTCAAGGAGGATTGGAAGGATAATTAATGGTAATAAACAAAGCCTATAAACTTTACCTTAAACCATTTCTATTTCCTATCAACTAGATCTGGAGGAATAGGCTGAGGATGTTTTAGTAGCTCTTGATCCAAACGCATCATTGCATTCAAGACTAAGTGGAAATATCTGTGAATGACTTCACCTAATTACTTGAAATTACACTATATTACCTGGTTAGGTTGCCTTGTTCATGTAATAATGAACACAGGTGATCAAACATTGACCTACATATTCTAAGCTGGTTATAGCAGATGGTGTCACTATTATAAACCAAGTGCCTTAGGTATCCTTGCTGTATTTTGAAATCAAGGTCGTATGACTTAGGATGAATGCGACGCCGATGCAAGGCTAAGGTGACCCATATATGAATCAATAGCTTACACCTAGTGTGCACCATGTGTAAATGCTATAGCATCATACGAGAAAACACCTCTATTCACAATTTGTCCATAGTTGTTTATATATAACACCATAGCCTATGTTATTATTTAATGGACACTAAAAGCAAGTGTGGAACTCTGGTTAAAACGCTTGTTCATATGCAATTGACACATATTGGGTCGCAGGGCTACTAAACTAAAGAACGATATTGTGATTGTAGTCAACTAATAAATGGTGCTACATTTTTCCATTTGTACGTCAATTGGCAGCTAGGGTGGTTAAGGGCAGCAAAGTTTCCATTAAATGCAAAACCAAAATTCACATGATCTCATATGAACAATTGGAAAATTTGGTTTAACCTTGTTCCTATATCATTATAAGGTTGACCTAATGCTCCACACCTTACATATCTTGAAGAAAAAGTGCAAATAAAATCTTTTTCTTTTATTTTCCCCTTATTTAGCCTAAACTTTGGTTCCATTCACACTTACTATGACATATCAAACAAGGAATTACAAATTACATTATGTCCTATTCACAGCCTATTATTCACAATAGTTCAAAGAGGTCAATAAGCACCACCCAACTTTGCAACCTAGTATATGCATATATGCATAAAAAACCCATGATGCCAATCATTACTTTTCACTCCCATTAGCTTCATTTCTATCCAAAACATATATAGCTCACATATTACAAGTCCATTCATATCTAACACACTTAACAAACATCCAACTGAATTTGTAGCTTATTAAACAATCAATCAAATGAAAATTCAACCAAAGCTTTACCAAGTTGTGTCAATTAGTTAATGTTGTCATCAAAGAAGCAATTGCCTTATTAGGTCCCAAGGTGAACATGTATGTCGATGCGAGGTTCCAAGTAACATATAGCAAAATCATTTGAGTCAACACAACCAATATAGAGAAAGGAAAGAATGGCCACTTCGTGATTTAAGCTCAGCCAAAAAAGTGGGAGAAAAGAAGAATCACATATATTCTTGGATTGTTACCCAATCTCATCCTTACCCTAGCCTGACTTCCTTAAAAGAAGGAAAAAAGGAAAGAGAATGTGTACTTACTAAATTGATTGAGCTTTGGCCAAGTGGGTCCGTTGAATTGCTTGTACCAGACGGTGTCTCTTGTGATAGTGTTAGTCTTAAAAGGAGCTTTTCAGTGGGGGTTAGATCTAGCCCTCGACTTTAACCTTCTGTTGTGCATGTCGTTTAGTCCATCTACCCATGGGTGGCTGGGCATTTTATTACTCTTAAGGACAAAAATGGATTTTCATTCATTTGACTCCAAAACGTGATCAAACTCTTGCCTTTCCTTGTGCTGCATTCATATCATATCATGCACTGAATTGCTTTGCATTTGCTTTCATTCATCCAAACTCACAAAGCCAATGTAATGCGTTCCCCTCACCCTTACCAACACTAAACCAAGCACTACCTTAGGTCTCATTTGGTATATAAAAAATTTAGCGATGAAAGTAGAAAAAGAAAGTTGAATGAAATATAATAGAATAAATTATGTTTGGTATGAGTAAAAAAGAAAATGAATTATATTTGTATTTATTTGTTTGATTGAAAGAAATATGAATGGAATGGAAAGTAATAAACAAGAAAAGACAAAAGTACCCTTAACTGAAAAAAATATTTTAATGAGATGGTTGATATATATAGATAATTAGTTGATGATTTTTATATAATTATTTATATTCATAAATTATTATTTTAATATAATAAAAATAATTTTATTTTTTTAATATTTTACATATTATATGTATTAATTTAATATTTATTAATTTATTAATATATTTAATTACATATATAATAAAATGAAAATAATAAATAAATATATATAAGCAATGCATATGCATTGCAACCAATTGGTCAGTCAAAATTTTTTTAAATTGATTCTTTTAAATTTATATAATTTATTATTTTTAATATTAAATATTATTAAAAATAATAAATTATTTTAGAAGTAATAATAATAATATTATTATTAATTATTTAATTAAGAATTATTAACTGTAAAAAATTTTCAACTGATAATTTGGTCAAGCAATTTTAGTCGAAAATTTTGACATTCAATTAAAATTTAGTCAAAAATTTTGACAGTTAGTATATATATATATTTTAACATTTCAATGTAAATTTTTTTATAAAGTAATAAATTTAAAAAATATGTCAATTTTAGTATCAAATAACAAAGACATTAAAATCATTTTTATTTTTTTTTCACATTTCAATGTAAGAATTTTTTATAAAGTAATAAATTTGAAAAATATGTCAATTTTAATATCAAATAACAAAGACATTAAAATTATTTTTATTTTTTTACATTTCAACATAAAAAGTTTTTTTATAAAGTAATAAATTTAAAAAATATGTCAATTTTACAAAGTACAAACAAAAAGGGTAAAAAAGTTATCATATGTTTATTTGAAAATCGTGTGAAAAAAAATAAAAGAAAATACACAGTTTCGATATAGTGTTGTTACTTTTCATTTCTATTTTCATTTCTTATAATGAAATGTATTTTATGATAGATTTTTTTTTCATTTTCATTTCCTTCTGTCATACCAAACGAGGCCTTATCTTCTCACCAACGTCTCATGCCCCAATAAACTCGAAGCAGTTTCTTTGCTCAAGAGCATCAAATCTTATTATTATTATTTTTTAAATTCTTTGAATACGTCATTTTTTAAGTTTATAATTAGACGACTATTTTTATTTTATATTCTATTTTTTTAAATTAAAATATTTTAAAAATTAAAAAATAATAAAATTTAGGCCGTCCACATTAAATCTAAGTGGTGCAAATGCTCCTGTTTTGTAAGAGAAGAGAAGTCGCATGCTAACCCAATAAATCAATAGTGATAATTTGTCACTTGTATAGGATTAAATCATATTTGTAGTCTAGTTCTATATTTTTACCCCTTGATTATCATGTTTTGTGTTGTTAATTGGGTTCTTTTAGATTCTTAGAAATTATTTCAAAATTTATATGTTGTTAAGGGAGTGGGTATTTTTGGTAGGGGTATGCATGGATTAGGAATAATCTCAACCCAAGTCTTGGTCTGATTTAAATCTAGGACAAAATTTTTGTCCAGACGCTTGACTTGGCTTGGCCCAAACTTGGCTTGATCACTATTGAGCTAGGGATAAACCAATCGGGCCAAATCGGGTCAAAAGGTTTTTTGTTTTTAAAAAATTTTAAAATTTTACATTTTTATATTCACCCAATCATTTTGGGCATATGATCAATTTTTCTTATATGTTTTTTTTAAATTTATGCAATAGACATAAAAAAATGGATTTAAAGGAGAAAATAAAAAGAAAACGCAAATATAATAATTAAAATTTCAAAAAATATATGTTTTTAATTTTATTTTTTTATCTGAATGTGATAATCATATTTAAGAGAATTTTGGTAGGGGCTTTGACCCCTTTAATTATTTATAATTTATGAAAGATGCTTAAATTTTTTTGATTAAAGTCATAAAAAGTCCTTAATTTTTTTTTCAATTTAATTCTTATCATTTTATATATAAATAAATAAATAAATATTTATATATCTTAAGTTGGGCCAGGTTTAATGGGGCCAAAAGATTGGCCCAAAGCCCATCCTAGCTAGACTTTTTTTCAGCCTAACCTTATTTAATTTGTTTTTTTAAGTTTTACTACTTGTCCAGTCCCGACATTGGCTAACAAAGATCGGGCCAATCAAGCCATGTACACCGTTAATTCTTAGACTACGTCATTGGAAATTTGTGGGCATATTTGTTGTGGGTTGGGAACATTTTATGTATTTGCTGAGGGGTTTTGTTATGCTTTACTGATTAATAGAGATTTATGAATGTTCAGTTGATTGAGCCAATAGATAAGACAGGGGATAGAGATTTAACCCTCATTCAAGAACTGGGGCCGAAGCATATATATGCCATGAACGTTCGTGTACATGCTGATTATGCCACTGGGACTAGCCTCATAAAGGTGCGTTGTTGCTGAATTTTTCTCTATTTAATTTCTCTACATGATCAGCTGCTGAATTTATTCTGGCTGGAGTTCATTAAATCTAAAGAATGCTTGTGATTAGCTTTTTGTAATTACTTAGTGCTTAAATTTTTAAACACTCATTTTGTATAGAATGAAGTTCCAGATGTAAAATATGTTATTTCAGAAGCAAGCAGTGTAACGGCTAATCTGTAAGTAGAATTCAGTGATAGCCTGTTTTGTTGATTTTTTCTAGAGGTAGGATTTACAGCCTCTTGCCTAATTTGGTGTTTTTAAATAAGATAAGATTTAGGTAAAATTTCTTAAAGGTTTTCTATGGGGTTCTCTAATAAAACCATAACAGATGGACCCTTTTTTGAACTAACCATCATGTTATTAATCGCTTCCAAAAAAAAAAATTCTCCACGGGTCATAAATCTATTAGTGAACTTCACAGAAAACATTTGAAAACTAACCTAAGTTTTCTCATTTCATAAATTGTGTTGAATTATATAATTATAAACAAACAACCAGCTGTACGGCCTGATATTTGGTGGTGTAAATTGTATTTTTAAAGAGAAGTATCCTAGTGACCAGAAATTATTATAGATCATTAAGTTTAAAATAAGAGAATGAATGATTTAAACCTGCTGCTTGGATTGTCCATTTTTGTATAATGATTTATAAACTTGAACTGTTGGTATATGAAAGTCTGTATTAGGTGGAACGGGATAAAATCAAGTTAAGTGATGCATTATATTATTAACATGTACTCGTTGTATTACAACATTTAAGATATGACTGCTGTTCTGGGAACAGGGGGCACCTTCTATATTTTAACCCGTTTCTTGTGTCTAAGGAGAGAGTGTGCAGCTTCTCTATTTGACTTGCTCCTCTTAATTAGTGGAAGCACCAGAACTGAAGTAGTTGCCTTCTTTTAGCAAGAAGCACTCATTACTAATTATAATAAACTTAACAAGTGGCACCCATTGCTAATTACAGCAAGCTTAGAGGAGGTGCCGACTTATAGTAAGCTGAGCAAGAGGGACTTCTCCTAAGCACCAGAAGCTTCTTTTCTTCACTAGTGGAGACATCTTCTCTTAACTAGTAGAGGCACCTCCTCTTAACTAGTGAAGGTTAACGGGCTAGAGGTATTGCTTCTTAACTAGTTGCCTCTTGTTAATAATTAACTCACAATTTATTTAATTAAATAAATGAATGTAAATAAATTAATATGAAATAAAGGCCATGTAGGAACAACTACCAATATAAAGGTAGTAAGAACTTTGATTGATCAAGAAAATGGACAGATGTGCCTGTAGCAGCTTAGTCTGAAGTTGTGAGCGTTGAAAGTAGGTTCTTCACTGCCGTAATCTTGTGCAGAGAAGTAAGAAGAGTTGGGGGTGAAAGACTTTGTGCAGAAGCAATTCAGCATAATGGATTTCCTGTAGTTCTGACTCCTCATATACATGGGGGTTCATATATATATATATATGTGCGCACAAACGTAGGTATATGCATGTGTGAAAAACCAAAATTCACTCTTGAAGGATTCATTAATGATTATGTTGAATACATAGGATCTTTTTTTCATTTTCTTTTGTGGCAAAAGGTTCTTATTTCTTTTGTGCTAGGTCATGGATGACATATGTATCATATATTATTCCATTTATTGTATAAGGTTTATTGTTGTCTTTATAGCTGCAGGTTCATGCTCTTCCTGGCCAAGCCTTGGGTTGTATCACGTATGTTACAGGAGATGCTACTGATCATCCTCAACCTAGGATGGCATTTACAAAAAAAGAGGAACTTCCCTCTCAATAGGGGCAGTGTTTCCGGCATTCTTAAAGGTTTTGTGGGGATCCTATATATTTCCATAAGTGATACTATTACCTACATCCTAATTGCCATAATGATTATACTTTTGATGACAATTCCTGTGAAAATGACACTCTTCCCTGCCAATCCAAGGAAAAAAGGACCACAGGATGGTTCTTCAGGTCAGCGGGTATTGGATGATGATTTTACCCATATAGATCCTTGTCGACACCATCTTCCTCAGCTGCATGTCTTGGAAGTTTCAATGAAAATGAGGACGCTTCAGATATTGAGATACTTGCAGAGAGCGAGGGAGCAGTTCGAGGAAGAAAAGAAGGCCTAAAAGGGGAGAAGATTTCAAGTTCCGTGAAGCTTTAATCAAGGCTGATTTCTGGCGGTCTGTTTATTTTCTAGGGGTTGGTTCAGGAGATACATTCTCAAAAATCTAGCTCAAATTGCAGTTGCTTTAGGTGTTGGTGATACAACCACATTGTTCAGAGTCTATAGCTTTTGCAATCTTATTGGTTCTTTTGGTGCTGGTGTTATTTGTAACAGCTTCCTCTAATTAGATATGTAAATAATATGTTAATTATAATTATATGAAATAAATCATAGAATAAGTTGTGTAATATTATGTATTAAGATATCCTTTTTATGTTAAATTATGTGCTTTATATAATTAATAATCACTATTAAAATGAATTATGTGGATTGTATGATATATGATAGTAAGTTAAAATTTTATTATATATATTTATTTGATTTTGTGATTTTATATAATTATTTTTATGTTTAGTTTAAATTTAAATAGATATTTTATTTAAAAGAACTTACTAAATAAGGATGTACTCCAATATTAATTATTTGGTGTAATTAAAGTTAATATAATATCTTGTTAACAATGATAGGTTTGAGTGAAATTTTATATAGAGAAAATATTTTACTTTAAAAATAAATTATGTAAGTTAAATTTATTAATAAAAAATTTTAAAGAAAAATTTACTTATAAATTAATCTAGTTTAACTATTTAATTAAAATAAAATTAAAAGAATTATAATTTAATTACAAAAATTTAACTAAATCCATTAAGAATATAATCACAAATTAAATCATATAATTAGAATTTTCAATTGAGATTTAACTAAGTTAAAAATCCAACCAAACATGTTGAAAATATCACATGATAGAATATGTGTAGAGGGGAAAAAAGAAAACTACGTACATGTTTCGCTTGCACACCATGTGAATTGCATTAGCTCATGCATGGTGTAAGCATGAGGTAATGTATCCATCCAAATGGAATGAGGAGGTTTTAACACAGTGGGCAATAAACATTAGCAGTGATGATTTTGTTCCTCTCTCTCTCCCTGTCTCTCTCGGTCTCTCTCATTCTTCTACAGTTTTTCCATCGAGCAAATTCACAAGTAGAAGGAAGTGACTGAGAGTCGAAACAAAGAAAAAGAGAAAAAAAATACTAATTTAAAAAATTTATGTGTCTGTATGTTATTTTTATAATTTAAAAAATTGAAAATTTGATTGACACTAAAAATAATAGATTTAAGTTTATATTTTAAGAGAT
This sequence comes from Erythrophleum ivorense, assembly GCA_026724425.1. NCBI lineage: Eukaryota > Viridiplantae > Streptophyta > Magnoliopsida > Fabales > Fabaceae > Erythrophleum > Erythrophleum ivorense. The sequence continues at coordinate 19,699,127 of JAIUCV010000009.1, forward strand.
TGTTTGATATGTAAAAAATTAGATATGAAAAGAGAAAGAAAAATAAAAAAATAATTTAATAGATAAAAAATATTTATAATATTTTTACTTTTAATGATTAAATAATAATTGATAAATAATATTAAATAATAATTATAAAAATAAAATTAATATTTTATCAAATTTTTCTTCATCTTCTTTTTTTTTTCTTTCTCATACCAAATAAGGCCTAACTTTTTAAATTATAAAAATAACATATAAATATAAATTTTTATAGTTAGTCTTTTTCTTTCTTCTTTCCTCTTTTCCTTCTATTTTATGTCTCTCTCTTTCTCTTCTATCTGGGCCGGTGCTTGATGGAGAAAGTGGGGGAGAAGGCTTGGCTACAAATACATGGGAATTGAGGAACAAAATCATCATTGCTAATATTTATTGCCCCCTACATGTCGAAGCCTCCCCTTTCCATTTTGATGCTTTACCTTATGCTTCTTACATCATGTATGAGCTAATGCAATTCACATGATGTGTGAGCAAAGCAAGTGGCATTTTCCCTGTGTCCTCTTGCACCAAATCCTTTTTTTTTTCTCTTGACACATATTCTATCATGTGTTATTTTAATATACTTGAAATTTTTTTAGTTAAACCTCAATTAATAATTTTAACTATATGATTTAATTTGTGATTATATCTTTAATGGACTTAGTTAAAAAAAATTTCAATTAAATTCTAATTTCTTTACTCCTATTTTAATGAAGTTGTTGGGTTAAATTAATTTTATAAGTAAATTTTTGTATAAAATTTTTTATTATTAAATTTAACTTATAGAATGTATTTTTAAAATAAATTTTTTTATATAAATTCAAATTTATCTATTGCTAGCAAAGTATTAAATTAATTCTAGTTTCATTAAATAATTAGTATTTGATTATATCATGCATTCTTTTTAATAAATATATCTACATGAATTTGAACTAAGCATAATAATTATATAAAATACAAAAATCAAATAAATATCTGAATACGTACACACATATATGTGTATATATATATTACATAACTTATCCTATAATTTATTTCACATAATTATAATTAACATATTATTCATATATTTAATTAGAGGAAGATGTTACATTGTTTTTGTCAGGTATTTTACTCAACTTGTCACAGACTACACAAAACATCAACATTTTCTTTTAATTGTCATTGTACAATTTTAAGCAGTAGCTAACTTTGCAGAGTTTGCATGACATGCTTATTGTATCTCCCTGTCATGCAACTGATTAACTAAATTGTTCTAGTACTAACTACTTTACACATTTTCAAGCGTTTTCTGCTGGTTGTGATTATCTTATGCTTGTTATGGGTGTGTGTGTGTATATATATTGGTGAGATATTTTTCATGGCAGGTCGATTAACACTACCTCGAACATTTTGGATGACTTGAGCACGGATAACTATGATAATAGTATTTGTCCTTTATGCGTTGGCTTTTGATGGCACTCTTTATGTTGCAACGGCTTCGCTTGGAATATGAGCTTTTCGGTATAAAACACTTCGGTGTTATTAGGAACTTCATATTGTTAGGAAGAAAGCATCCTTAAACCTAATCTAAAGAAGAGAAATAGAAGTAGAGAAATTTTAAAATACTTTCTATCATCTAAGATTTTCTTCCAGGTCATATTAAAATCAAAACAAAAGGTTGAAGGAATTTATTTTACTGTTGATCTATTACACTAGGATGATACTTTTGTTGAGTTTCTTGATAATTATAGGAATAGTGAAAATTTAAAACTTTTAATCATTGAAACCTTTTCCCAAGAATATGTGTCTAGGGTTTGGGTTTATCAAAGTTTTAAGTAAACTAGAATTTCAAAGATACTCTCTTAAATCTTAGTGTGTTGCTCCCTATGATCTCATATTTCTAAACTTAGGGTTTGACATTTTTTTAATCTCACTAAACTTCTAATTCCTAATCCCCACTTAAACTCTTAAACCCTAGCCCAAGCCCAATGAGGACAAAGAAAGATAGACTCAACATATAATATAACATTATTTAATATTACTTTAATATTAAATAATTTTACATGATAATATTATTTAATATTACAATAATATTAAGTAATCATATTACGTAGTTATATTACATCATAATATAATTCAATTATATTATATTGAACTTTATTATTGAAATTTCTAGTTCAACAAAAACCCTAATAAAATTATAATATGTCAATTTCATCCCTACTCTTTATGTGTGGCCCTATAGGTTTTTATTATGTTGGCAATGACTCATTTCTGGAATGACATTTCCCTTCACCACTTTTTTCTTTGCTCTTCTTTTGAAAGCTAGGGACCACTCTTTGTACTTCATCTTTTTCTCCTTCTTCTGCCATTCTCCTAAATCCAATAATCACATCTCAATCTTGTTCATCTATTTCCTCAACCACTCACTAAACTATCCCAATCCCATAATCACATCCCGCAAGTGCCTACAAGGTGCATAATCCTTCACTTGGTTTAAAACACCAAGAAAATTCATCTCATGGTTTGAAAAGATAATTATTGAGGTCTAGGCATTTGAAGCAATATATAAGCAACCATTGATCATTCTTGTTTTGTAAGCATAGTATTAGCATCAAGTATAGTATTGGCATCAGCAAGCAATTCAACCAATTTAACTCAAATAACTAAAGCTATCTCATTCAATTCACAAACAATCCAATATACATGTTTACCATACAGGCATAGTATCAACATCAAATATATTATTGGCATTAGCAAGGAATTCAACCAATTTAACTCACACAACTAATTAATTGAGATATCTTATTCAATTCACAAACAATCCAATATACACATTCATCATGCAAGCAACAGACACAGAGATTCATTTGTAACATGTAAGGCAACAGACACATGAGATTCATCTCTTAGCCACTACAAGAAGGTTAGCTCCTATGTTGTTGATCTAAGCCACTACAATTTCCTTATGAAAGCATTCCATTCTGATGAAACTACAAATTGAAACTTTAGCATACAAGCTTATGAAGCATTCCACGGTCATGAAGCTTCCATAAGGAAGAAAATTCAAGATACTAATATTAGCCACTACAATTTACTTATGGAAGCTTCATAATTGAAATTGAATTTGGGTTTGAACAAAATACAAAATTGAATCCTTCAAGTTGAATCTAAATATTGAAGCTACAAATTGAAACAAAAGGGGATGGGGAAAAACTTGAATATGAAAGAAGACACCGTAGATCTTTGCTCTTGAATAAGAAGATTTTGATCTTCGCAATTGATTTGGGTTAGAGCTTCTTCAAAGACATCATGGGCTTCAGGAGAGTTGGAGGTGTCGAGTGCTTGATGAGTTCTTCATAGACGTCATGGGCTTTAGAAGACTTGGAGGTGTTGAGTGCTAGATGACTTCTTCATGGACATCGTGGGCTTCAAGAGACTTGGAGGTGTCGAGTGTTGGATGACTTCTTCATAGTTGCCATGTTGGAAAGTATGAGTTTTGGATGCCTTTTGGTGTTGGATGGAGGCGTTTAATGTGTTTGGCCGTTAAAGGAAGCTTCAATGCAACTAAAGAAGACGCATTCGATGCTTAGAACCCGCTGCTCCAAACGTGGGTCTAGGGAAAATGGAATGGACGGCTAGATGGCATTCTCAAATGAGCGGTTGAGATCATCTCGTCACAATCCAAATATGACATCATTTTGTATAAAAGCATCACGTGCTTTGCAGCCTGCCAAGTAGAGAATCCATTTGCATATGGTAGGGGCTCCTTTCATCTTTCTCAAGCTTGATATCACTTATTAATGGAAAATGTATCTACTAGACACAGGATGCACCAATATTCCAGAGGCATAATTCAATGCACATATCTTATTTGTTACTTCTAAAAAGCTCATGACCCTCTAGAATGTTATCAATGATTCAATATCTTTAGGTCTAAAATTAGTGAATTCTTAAAATGCAAGTTTTGGTATATAGTAATGCTGTACATATCTAAAAAGACTATTGATATTTACAATATTCTTGGTAGATAAATTCACAATAGGGTTCCCCATTTTTGTCTTTTAATGTTTTTCTCCCTTAGGAGAGAGAGGGAAGGTAGAGAGGATTTTGATCACAAGTGATGCTGTTGTAGTTTGAGTATTTATGAGTTTTGGTCAATATTGAAAAATTCTTCTTACTTACTCTACTCACACTTAAGATAAAGGTAGAAAATTCATAAAAATAGATATATGAGTACAAACTCACACTTTGAAGCAGTTTCATTGTCTTCTTACTCTTATCCTAGTGCAACTAGTGTTCCGAAAAATTGTTCATCAGTATTGTGGTGAGTCACAAAGAGTACCAAAAATCACAATGGTTCATGTATATTTGATCTTATTGAAGTAGATAAAGTCTTCTTCCTGGATGGCTTATGATTGATATAAGTCGAGCTTTGATGCCTCAAACTGTATAAAGCAGACATAGGTATAAACCTCTTGTTCTTTTGAATTGATGCTCCATTCTGTTGAGACTCATTCTGATGCCCATAAGAAATAAGAGTGCTGAGTTCCAAAAAAGGTTGAAGCATTAAATGGCAAGAGATGCTTAACTAATTGTTAAGTCATAGCAAAAAAGGGGTCCTTACTGTTCAATCCACAATTTTGCAGAATTCAGAAGAAAATGGTTTTGCCCAACTCTCTTCCTTTTAATTTAAAGTTAATAAAATGATCATTTTCTGGTGGCAAGAAATGTTAGAAGAGTATTCAAAGACATGACTACCAAACTAGTATTAAATATGCTCCGTTAATATGTTTGTCACCATAAGGCATTGTACATGCAAAAGCTCAGGCCTCAAGCAAACTCTAATTTTGCAACGGATCTAAATATAATTATTTATCTCAATCTTTCTCTCCTCATAAAGATGCTAATCCAGCACATTCTCTCCACCCCCCCCCCCCAAAAAAAGGGATAAACATCAAAGCCAAAGGGCATGAACATACAAAGAAGCAAAGGAGACAATCTCATTACTGAAGCAGACAAGTTGCCAAAAGTTACCTAAGTGCTTGACCCACCAAACCCAAAGCCTTATTTCTCACCCCATTAATTCAATTTAAAATCAGCCATGGAAGTTAGCCACACAGAAAAATGGGATAAATACGAAGACTTAGTCATTTACTATTGGGAAATGACTTATCCATCTTTGATGGTGGAGGTTAGCAGAGGTTATTGGGGGGCAAGGGAGTAATTTCCCATGATTTCAAATTATGCGTGTAACTCCTTTTGTTATTATGAAACCTTCAGTCCCTCTTTGATTCTCTGCTTTTGACAACTCTCTTCTGGTGCTTCTACTGTGAACTCATCAAAAGTCTGAGTGATTTCTGTATGCCATGTGACTCTCTGTAAACTTTGATCATCAATCCAAATAAGTTTCTTCCTCTGTTTCTTCTCTGATTTTGTCATACAACATTTACAAATAACCACCCTTCTCTATCATCTCACAGAATTTAAATGCTTTTGCCCATTTTCCTTTAATCCCATTAACAAAGATACCATTGCCATCTCAGACTCTATGATTTGTCACGTAGCTCACCTTCGCTTGTCTAGAAACAACAAATAATAAAGTCTGAAGTGGCATCTTCATTAACAGAAAAACAGCAACAAATCCTAAAATACGATAGTTGAGTGGAGTATTTTCCAATTTTTAAAGTTAAGAGAGCTGTTTGTAAATGACTTAAAATTGAAGGATGCTTTTTGCATTTTTTCCAAGAAAAATTAAGAAAAAGGAAGAACTTTTAGTTTGGCTTTAAATCCTTGAACATCTAGTATCCCACCTGATCCCTTCCACAGAAGCTGACCAATACCCGTCATCATCTCCATCCGTCTTTTCCTCCTTCAGGACACTGTACAACATAGGACTAGAAAACCCATCAAGACCAGGCAGAACAGGCAACAATAAAAGCGTTTTTTTAATAATTATAAAAGTTAAATTTTAAATCCCAACAAGCCAAACATAACAAATAAGAAGTAAATGACATGGATATCCCCTGAACCTTTTATTGTTTTAAGATTTTGCACCACTTAATAAATACCGTAGGACAGACAGTTATGTGTCAAAAAATTAAATAGGAGTATTAATCGAATCATATTTAGAAAAATAAAGTGAAATTTCTGAAATGGTCAAATCTGTTATTTTAACTGGGAAGAAAAAGAAGAGTTATTTAAATCATATTCGAATGTTAAACCAATGCACCTAAAACAATTTTTTTTTGGAGACATTTGCTTCTGGAAGAACCTTCCTATATCTAAGAGAAGTATGCAAATGCTTCTCCATGCCGCATGAGCAAAATCATCCCACAAGCATACTTCAAAGGCTCCTTCGATCAATAATCAATAAATGCATTCATTCCAGACTTTGAAATTTTATAACCATCAAGTCATATCAATATTCTAGGCAAGTAATCAAAAATTAAGAACATTGCAGTAGGCACCAGAAGGTATACCAAGATGGGGTAAAAAACATCATGTGTGCCAGAGTACTTGGCAATATATCTTGTCACTGCCTTGATCTTGACTCTGCCCTTCTAGCTTCATCTGGTGTAGAAGGAAACAGCTCTATGTACCTTGATCCAATTGTCATCATATCCGTGCACATTGCTCTCTTAGCCTCCTCTGCTGAAACAATTTCCACACATGCTTCTCCCATGCAATATGTATCCCATCTTTTATCAGCTTGAAATCTCTGAAAAATTCAACAAAATCAGATTCCTTCACAGAGAATGGCAGACCACGCATCTTCAATATCTCAGTGTATTCCATTCGATCCTTATCACTGAATCTCTTGGACCAGGAACGAGGAGGACTTCCATGGTAGTCGTTATCATATATTCCTTCACAATTTTCCTCAGCAGCAACAGCGTTGTATTAATTCTGCCTCTTACACCTAGAAACTTCCACTTACGGCCCCATGTTCTGTCGATCTCTCTGTGGAGCATACTCTCCCGAAAACCACAGTGCGGTTGAATGTAAGCCTCCTCAAACGAACCACAGGAGCCGCCTGCACCGCTGCTCACTGCCAAGTATGGATCGGATTCCATCATTCTTTGTCTCTTTGAGCCAACCTCGTATCCATCCAAAACCCTCCTGCTTCCCAACATTGTTCTTCAATTTTTCATACCCAAAAAGAGAAAAGAAATCCCCCACTCAACACGATAATAAAATCAAACCGAACCCATATTTCCCCGACTCCTAACTTTAGTTCCTAATCTCAGCATCTGTCAAATTCATCAATTATCAGCTCTTCTAAAATCAAACAGTACCATATAAAAAACCTACTTCCATCCATTAAGAAAACATAATGTCAACAAACTATATCTATCGTGTACCTTGGACAGACCCCAGGTATATTTTTCATTTTAAAATTTTTCAGTGAACAGAATACATAAACTGAATAACATAAAAGAGAAAAGTCAGACGAATGGAACAGCTCAAAGTTAACATAAAAGTATTATACACAATACAAAACTAACATAACTCAAGATTGATTAAAACAAATACAATACAGTAGCATAAACAATGTGATATAACTCATATATAAACATCAGGGTGCACGCACAAAAAAGTTGACCTGAAACTAACAAATAATCCTGGACAGTAAAGTTTCTCTTCTTTGAAACAATTGCATTAATACTAATATCAATTTAGTACTGACTCACAGCCTCTAGGTTGTAAGTTATATATATCTCCACATTTATGTCATATTCTCCTGACTTCATTGGATAAAATTTCACACTAAATATAATTAAGGAATTAATTATGTAAAGCCTAGATTGAGCAGGCCCCATCAGTACATTAGATGGGATCAATTCTTGTCCCAAGAAGGTTCACAATCAGACATAAGACATAGTCAACAATTCAGGTAATCATATAGCCAATCATTTATTTGTTGAATATAACTCTTTTGTTACAAATAAGGAAAAATTACACATAAGAATACAAGTTTGTAAAAATTATAATGAGGGACCTTAAAAATTCAAATTATTTTCAAGGACTAAAGAACCAAATTTTGATCATCCATGGATGAAAATGCCCTCCCTATTTTCTCCCTTATGCAATCAACCAATTCCCATTTCTTCCTCCCACCATTTCTTTTTTTGCATCTTGCTTCTTCCTTTGCCATTTTTGCCTCTTGTTGCTTCCTTCTCTCATTTTCTTCCTGTTGTTCCTCCACTCTTGTCATTTTTGCCTCTTTCATGAGTTCTTCATGCCAAGCTTTCTCAAGGGAGAGAAGAGAGATGGCATGAGTAGGACCTTGTAGAGGTATGTTGCAGGGACTTCATTTTTTGATTATCAATGGCTTATCTCTTAAGATAATGTGAGATTTAGTGAGTAGCAATTTCTAATCTCATGAATCCCCATGCCTAATAATCAATGTCTTCTTATTCTTCTTCTTCACCATAGTAAATATTTTTTGCAAAATTATTAATAAGCTCTGAACTTTATATTTGTTCCAAAATTACAAAGGATTCTTAGGATTTTTACTACCTGAATTTAAGTTTGTTACCATCATTTATGTGAAACAACTTGATTACTCTTACAATTATTACTACTTGGCTTTAGCTTTCTTACCACCATTGATGTAATAATGTTGCTTTTTTTCCAAATATGCTGACGCGCTTAAAACCTTTTTGGTGTAGTTGAGTCAAAAGAATTTTGTGATCCTAAAAGTTTGCTGATCACAGAATGGATACTTGCTGGTTTTGTTTACAACTTATGTAAAAGAAGTGATCTTCTATATCTTGAAGGCTTAGAAATTAGGCCTTTTGCATACATGAAAACACATAAGCTTTTATTCTTTTTTTTTAGGTACATGTGTCACTTACAAGCTGTACATAGGAAGGTTAGTAAATGTGATAGGTACAAGTATAGGGACATTAGATTAGCAATGTTTGACTTTTGTGTATGTAATAGTAAGAGGTAAAGTTATTACTAGTGAAACTTCCTTATGTTATTAGTTATTATTTGTGTATGTAATGTTTATTCCCTTAATGATTTCTTGTTTAACCTGTGCACATCAATATATTGAGTTACACAACAAATAATTATCATATGAGCTTAGTAACATTATGGATGACTTTTAGTAAAGTTGCATGATGTCTTAGAGAACTTACCACTAAATCTTGTTTATGAAATTTGGCTCTTCCTCCCTAAAATCATGTTTTAGGAGAGTTACTTTTAGGGTTTAGGGAAATTTTCTATGACATTTTAGAGAACTTAACCTAGAGCAAAGTTGCTATTAAGGTTCAAGACCTTAACTATTAGGTTTTAGTAACATTACTACTACATTTAAGGAAATTTATTATTAGGTTTTAAGGAACTTACAACTTGTAGCCCAAATATAAGATTAAGTTTTGGGTCCTTTACGATCAAGTTTTACTAGTCTAAGGAAATTTACTATAAGTTTTTTAGGAACTTATAACCTTGTAGCCCATATATGGGATAGTCACTATTAAGTTTTACGTTCTTTATCATTAGGTTTTAAGAATGTTATTACTAGATTCAAAAAAAAAATTACTATGAGGTTTTAGTGAACTATCAACCTCATACACTAGATGTAAGAAAGTTATTATTGTGTTTTAGAACCATTATTAGTCGATTTTAGAAAAGTTGTTGTCTGATTCAAGAAAAATTACTAAGGTTAAGACCATTATTAGAAAGTGACGAGAAAGGTCTAGGATAGTATTAGTAGGTTTTCAAAAAGTTATTATTGAATTTTGATAAGTAACCACTAAATTTGTTAATGTGCAAAGACTTTTAAGAAAGTTGGATCTTGTTACTTCAAGGAAGTTGCAACAACATTAGGACAGCATAATATATAACTATAACCATGCAATGTTTAGTAAGTTTAACTACTAACTATAACAACATTAGGAACTCACAAAAACATTTGGATGTTTCAACCAATAACCATGTAATGTTCAAATTACGACATAAATTATGACCATAATCACACATAACCAAACGGATGAAGCAATCATCTAACTACTATTTTCTTCCCTTGCTTTGTTGCAAGCATGGAGGCCTTTACATCATCCTAACATTTGTTCAGTGGATGGTTAACTAAGTTCCACATAAGTTGGACGCAAAATTCAGCTAGTTGTTCTTGAAAATAGCAACCATTTATATATATGCCATAAACATCAGAGGATAACAAACAATTAAATAAGAATATCATATCTATATAAGTAGGCATGGTGAGACCTCCCCATTTAGGCTTCAGTTGTAACAACCCTAATTCCCAATTAATCTAAACAACATGATTGGAATCTAGATTGGTTGTAATTAACGTATAAAGTTGGATAATATAATACTAATATACCAAAAATATAGGGAAATTCAAACTTTCAATTTAATAAGCTACATTTCCATGGCCATATAAGAAAGTTCATATCCACATTACAAATAAATTTCCATTAAATTTGGTTATTCTACTTTAAACACCTTTAAAAAGTATTAAAATAAGTGTGTAGCGAGCTATTAACCATTATTCATCATTTCCGTTATGAAAAAGAAGCTTCAATAGGGGATATAGGAGCCTCAAGACTCAAATCATGAATTAAAGAGGTTGGTCTAAGGCTAAAATGGCCTCTAGAAACTCTCCTAAAACCACGTTTTAACATTTTCACCATGACATGGAAGTTTCCATTGTAGCTAAATATGGGTTTAGACTAATTTTTCCACACAGATACAATTTGCACCATGGGTAAAATCACTATTGGATCACTTTTACGTTGTGGCCAAATTGGCTACTAGATCACTACTAGCTCATTTTGGATGCAACTTAAATACCTACTGGCCCTAAACACTTAAATAAGTGAACCAACAAGTTACTACAACCTTAAGATCAATCCTAGAATCTTTCAATGGCTAAAAGGCAAGGTTTTTGAAGGGTTTACATTCCTAAATAATCTTCATCCAATTACCTTACATGGCCCAAGGATGTAAAAGCTAATCACACCAATCTAACTTCAATTATATTAGCACAAGATGCCTCCATGATGATAAATGATAGGGTATAACTTCAAGTGGCAACTTAAAATTCACAATACCTTATCTAAATTCATTTGACCACCATAAGCAAGTTTACAAATTAAGCTTGTTCACATCTCAAAACCTTAAACTCAAAATATGAGTATGCCACACCCCAAGGGATGATCCATTTCACATTCCACTTGACCAAAGCACCACAAGTACATTCCTATGGCTCCTAAACCACAACCAAACTCAAAACCACAATTATTCAAGCATTGACATCTACTGTACACCTTATATGATAGCAAAATTCAAAGAGCTACTTCTAAAACCTTCAAATGACAAATCAAAATATAAAATATGCCTTTTAAATGCCTTTAAACACCTTGAGCAAGTCTAAAGTATATATTTAAACTTGTCTAAACATCCAAACCTTCATTGTACTAAGTGGGACAAAAGTGACCACTTCAACCCTTACTTACAAGAGCTAGTTTCTAAATGAGCTCATTACTTAGGTTCACACATCCAATTTTGCAAATTAAGTCTAAGTGACTTCAAATCACACCCAATCTTCCTAAACCACACAAATACGCTTGTCCAACATAAGATTTTCTCCCAACATGAATCCTAGATTTCAATCTATCTTACAAAATCTCATCACAACCCTAATGGTACTCTATTATTCACCCTTTCTGTTAAATTTCAAAAGATTGGAACTAAGTGTCAACTCATGATTGATCTATTTAAAATCCTTAGGAATTCTAGGGCCACATGTAATACCATATTATTCTAACATTTATCCTTCTCTTACAAGTGGGAATGTGCACTTTATCGAAGAGATTTCAAGAAAATGCATTAAAATAATATATTAAATTACGTTGCGTAACGAATAATTTTTTCATTTTGCGTCTCCGGGACCCCATGAACTCATCAACAACATTCTTTAATTATTTTCCATACATACAAGTCATAAAATTCTCAAAAAAAATGAGACAAACCATGGATCAAAGGTCAAAAACCCTAAAATTTCTTCATTTCCCGTGGCTGTACAGAGGCAGATTTTAGGGGCAAATTTAAAAACTTATAACTAAATGTAGCAAAATCAAAATCACACAAACCATAGCTTTTTGGAAAGCTCTGGATGTTAACTACACATAAAAATAATTCTAGGACATAAAAATAGCCTTTTGGACCATGTTGGATAATGAAATAGCTACAAAGATCTGGCTATCCCTGGTACTGATACAGTTTACTGTTATAATTTCTAAAAATATTCAATTAATTCCACAAAAATCCAATCCATGTAAATGATACCAATATGAAAAGCTACAGATGTTAGCTAGAGGAAAAAAATAACTCTAGACCAGTCCTAGCATGTCCAGGCCTCGAAAACTAATCAAATAGTGGCATAGGTCTAATTGAATGCTTGATACTGGACAGCAATTTCAAAAATTAATATCTCCCTCTTTAAACATCCAAATGAGGTGCTTCCATTAGCACAAGTCATTGGGAAGGTCTAATTTTTCCCTGTAAAATTTTGTGGCAATTAGATATCATTGCCCCATAAGTGATAGAGTTTTATTTTGGACCATAGCTATAGTAACAGTGACCAAATTAGAAAAATTTTTTAACTTCAAAAATTCATCAAATATTCTGTAGACCTCCAAAAATTCTTTACTTTATATTTCCAAAAAGCTCTCAATAGGCTCTAGATTCATGCCAAATCTTAGACCAAGAAGAGCTCATTTGGGTAAAAAGTGGCATGGCCTCACAAAATGGTCACTTTTGCTCTATATGAAGTACCAACTTGGTTCAATTGGTCTTCTTTAGTATTTGGCACCCCTTTGGCAATTTTAAAAAGCATGATTCTGAATTGTAGGAAGTTTTCAAATGGTCTTAAATACCATGCATCTCATTTTGACCATCTCACACCCAAGAATACATACATTCAAGTGTGCACCCAAGTGTTCAATTTTCATATTTCTATTGTCTTGGCACCATACAAGGTTCATACATCATTCATACATAATATTACATTTGTTCATGGTCTTACATTACAAAAATAATATATACAATATCACTCTCACATTGATATACAAGGAAAACTACAAAAGGTTTAAAGTATAGCCCTTCAAGGCTCTTAGCTTGCTTTCTTTGCTTCTTGTGAGCCACTTAGACAATTCAAGATGGAAAGAGAAAGGGGAGTGAGATTCCAAGAATCTCAATAGCTCACACACCCATTCACACACACATTCAAGGCATATATATATCTAAGCGCTTGTATGGAAGGTTTGGTAACCATAAAGTATGCAAAGTCACAATTCCCATGCCACTTATTCACATTCAAGCCAAGACTATGCTTTAGAGACTTTTGGTTTTGTCTCATCCCATTTCTAGGACTCTTGGATTTGCCTCACTCTTAGTTTAGAGACTTTTGGCTTGGCCTCACTCTTCCAAGAGACTTTTGGCCTTGTCTCACCCATACCATGAGACTTTTGGCATCTCCTCACCTTCATTAAGGGACTTTTGACATCACCTCACTCTTATGAGCTATTTCCACAACCATAGTCATTCAAGAAGACACATTGGTACCAATGTAAAATCAAGGCATCAAGTGGCATATCATTAAGTCACAAGAACACACACAAGCATACAATAACATACATATGTACACAAGAATGCAAGGAGAATGAGGTGGAAAGCTACCTTGGGTTTATGCAAACTTTTCTTAATGTTTCCCTTCCCTCTTTTTGACCTCACAAGTGCACCTAGGTGGGTGGATGTTCTCTTGGCCTAGGCACCATAGACAACACATAATCACACACTTGAAGCAAGCCAAGACACCAAACTAAAGCTTGAATACACACTTGGTTTCAAAAGTGGCATAATGATTCCATAATTGACCCAATGAAACAACTCTCATATTTCAAATTTTAGGCTCCATTCTTTTGTTATTTCTAGACTTCTTGGACTTATTTAAGGTCCTTGGAGTCCCCACACATTCACTTGCACAATTAGAAACACAAGTTTCTTCATAAGGCACCATTATGGACATCATTGCTCCATCTCTCATTCCATGGCTCCTAAATTTTTTCCAATAGTTTCTCCCATCTTCTAACATCATATAAAGTCCCAAACCAAGGCTAGAATAAATTAAAACATTCCCTGGCTCTATGAACTAGTCTAGGCCAAGATATGCACCAAGGAAGGAGTTCACAAGCTTCTTGATTTTTCCTTGATGGGAGAACCACTTGGGAGGGTTTCTAGAGGTCTTAGGAGCTCAAGGAAACATTCAAATAACCAAGGAAACATTCACATAAAATCATATTTTACAAAACCCTAGAAAACTCCACATTTTCCTAACTTGATTTCTATTGATTTTTCTTGGAATTTCTTGCCATATTCCATCTCTCCATGGCCTAAAACCCTTATTTCTCTCTTGTTTTTGGATAGAACTTCTGTCCCCCATATGGTTTTGATTTAGAGTGAAACTCAAACCAAGAGGAAGCAAAGGGAAGAAACAATTCAAAGCATGAATTATCTTGGATTTCCAACTTAGTTTCAAGAGTCTTTCTCTTTAGTTTGCTTCCCTTCAAGAATTTTGAAGATCCCTCTCAATATTCTAGATTAAAATAGAACCAAATAGCTCAACATGGAAAGAAAGCCTAGAAAGAGAAGAGCAAAGTTGAAGAAGAAAGAGCATGAAATTCCATGGATTTACCTACCTTTTCCTTGATTTTTCTCCTCCTTTTCTTCCCCTTCTTGTGTGCCTAAGAGAGCAAATCAAGTTCTGTATTTTAGGCAGAAAATTTCATGCTTAAGAAGGTGAGAGAAGAAAGGAGAAGTGTGTGGAATTTTCTAAAAGCATACTTTTCCCATAATTTCAATTTTGTCATTTTGTAATGGCAATTTTATTTTGGCTTTGTTTTAACTCATTTTTGAGAATTTTCTTTTTCATTATAAAATTTAGGTTTCCAATTTAATAAAATACCTTTAGAATCACTCAATTTGGAACTAAAACCTTACTGAATAAATCTATCAAAGTTCAAGCTCATCGTCATTGAAAAATGTACATCGGAGGAGCTTTACCGGTCCTAGTGCTTCCTATGATTTTTGGGGCCTTTGAGAATCTGGGTAACTCAAATTTTCCATTTAAAAAGCCCTCCTATGTGTTTTTTTTCAAAAGTTGCATTTATTTATGAAAATGCCATTATGTTTCATTAGTTTCCATCATAAATTATTTCTCCATCCTAACTCCATTTTTCTTTTTGTTAGAGCCTAGAATTATCATTTTTAGGAGCCTAAGACTTTATCCAGAATTTTTGAGACATTATCTAGCTCATTTAAGAGGACTTGCTTTTATATGGCTTATTTCGTCATTTTATAAAAATTACGTTTGTTACACCACACCCTCGACATACCTAGAATCAAACATAATCTTTCAAGTCTAAGCTTTATTCCTTAATAAAGCCTCATCTCAAGGGTGATAGTACATTGCCTAAGGAATCAAGATAATCTTTTAAGATTTAGGGAACGAGTCTTCTCAAATTTTATAAGCCCAAAGTTTAAATGGATGTTCAACTAGATCACATGAGTATGATGACCTACACTGAAACAGCCTACCTAAAGCACCAACAATTCTCAATCCGTGATGGTCATCCATCCTAGACAATCCAACCATCATTCTTAAGTGTAACAAGCCTAGGAAGATCCTTAATAACATTTTTTCAGCACTTGTGGAAGTATCACCAAAATTCCATGCATTTGATTCTTAAGGTTATTATTGTAATACCCAGTCTTCCTAAAACTGAACTGAAACTGATGAGACAATGAAGGGAGACCTCATAATAAAATAGATTGAGGTTAATTAAGGTTAGAATAATAATTTAGACATCCAGAAATAATGATACAAGTTAAAGATAGCCAGAAAATAGAGTCAGAATGGCTAAATAAATTTAACCAAAAATGTAGTGACAAAATTATAATTTTGGGTAACTTTTTAGAAACTCAAAGAAGGAAGTTTTAAATGATAAAATTGAGTTTCTCAAGGCTCTTAGAGGCCCTAAAAATCATCAAAACTCTTATAATGGACAAAACCGTTCTAATGTATATTTTGGTTGTCGGTTGACTTGAACTTTGACTAGTTAATTCAAAATAGTTCTAAACCCCATAAAATTGAAAGTATATATTTTTAATAAACTCGAGGATTTGTAACACCATATTTATTAAGCTCATTTCACATTATTGCTAGACACATTTCCTTGGATTACACAAAGTTCCCAAGGAAAAGCCATAAAAATATTCAATTATTTTGTGTCACGTTGCGTATAAATTTTTCATTTTCTGTCTCGTGGGCCATATGAACTCATTGATCTCATTATCATATTTAAATACATAAATATAACTCATAAACATCTTAGGAAGTGGCCAAGAACTCAAGCTAATGGAGTATATACATGAAAATAGCATGTGCAGCCTTGGGTTGGTATTTTAGCTTTTTGTCATAAACTTTGAAAAATCATAACTAATTCTAGAAAAATCAAAATCAAGTACATTATAACATTTTGGAAAGTTACATATGTCTAATTTATATAAGAACACAATAGGGACGTCTAGCTACTGGAAATCTATAGAACAGTAACCAAAGTCACCTATCACTATTGGTACTATCACTAAAATTCAAAAATTTATATCTCCCTACTTAGACATCCAATTGGGATGATATCAGTAGCGATAGAAATCTTATCATACCTATTTTATGCTTGTAACATTTCATGAGCAGTGGATACCATTTGGCCCTCGAATGACACAGCACAAGAAACTGATAATATAAACAGTGCTTATACTAGAATAGCAGAAAAATGATAACTTTGAAAAATCATAATTAATTCTATAGATCTCCAAATAATCTGGTCTTTAGCATCCCAAAAAAATCTAGATGAGATCTATATGCATGCCAAATTTTATGGGCAAATTCGTTCATTTGGTCAGATTGTGTTATAGGGTTATAAAATGACACTTTTGGTGTCTTATAAGGGTCTCAAATGGACCAAATTCACTTATAAGACATCCATGGCCACTTGAGCATGTGAGATAGCACCAAAATGGTCTACTAAAAATGTCTCAAAGATGCACAAACCCAGATTTTACAAACTTATACTCTCACCCCAAGGTATACATAAGAACACATATGCTTCATCTTGCCATTCAACGCCTAAAAATTGCTATACCATACATATGACATAAAATCTCATATATACATAATATATTCATATATTTACATGTGTTCATAAGGTCATACATTATATACAATACAGTATTACATCATATGCCATTCATATGGCTATAAAATAGGCATTTCCATACACTTGTTGTTAATCTCTTTCCTTTAGGTTTGATGGCTTCCATTCCTTTGTTCACTTGGACCACCTAGTCATGTTAAGCAATTGGGGAGGAAGGGATGAGATTCTAGAAATCCCAATAGCTCTTCTCCCTTTCAACTATATATAAAGAATACAAATCTATGTCCAAAAATGCATGCATGGCTATCATGAAACATGTGATCATTCATGAAACATTTCTAGCATTCAAGAAGTTATACAAAACATACATAGGCTTGCCAAACAAGTGTTTTAGCCTCACCCATTCTTTTTAAGGATTTTGGACTTGCCTTACCCATTTTCTTAAAGGATTTTAACTAAGCGTTACTCTTGAGAACCATTTGGCTTTGTCTTAACTATTCTTAGGGCTTTTGGCTTATCCTTACCATGGATAGGGGTTTTTGGCTTTACCACACTTAAGCAAACCAAAGTAAGTTCACAAGAATTCATTTGAATGCATAACATATCATCATGGTACCATGGCATTTAGATACATGCAAAAACATTTTTCATGGCTCAAAACATACATACATACATTCAAAGATAAGATAAACATCCACTCATGCATGAGAGAAAGAAGAGAGAGCTACCCTTATCACAATTGCACACTTTTTCCTTTTGAAATGCTTCCTCTCCCACGGCCACAAACTCACAAGAAGGTGAGACTTATTTCCTTTGGCCTAGACATATAATATGGAAGCCAATTACACTCTTAAAACAATTTCTAAATTACATATTCATTAGAAAAACTAGGTGGTTCATATGGCTCTTTCATGGTTTTATAATGCACCTAATGAAGCGACATTAGAAAAACATGATCTTGGCTCCATTCTTTCCATTCATCTAAGGTTCTTGACTCCATTTAAGCCTCTTAGAGCCATTACACATTAATTTCATGGAGCCTAGCTAGGTGTTGCTTCTTTAAGACATAATATGGAACCTATGATACCATCACACTATCCATGGCTTCTAAAATTTTTTCAAGGCTTCCTCTTATCCCCTCCCATCATATATGACTCAAAATCAAGTTTGGAACAAATTAAAACTACCCCTTGGTGCTCTTTCCTCTCTAGGCCGTGGCTATGGACTCTAAGGACAACAAGTGAGTTTGCTTTGTTTTCTTGATGGGAGATGCATGTGAGAAGCCTTCTAGGGATATTAGGAGCTCATCTAAGTACTCATTTTGGCTTAGGAACTCTTGGTTTCTTGGCTTTCCTTGAATGCTCTTCTCCTTGCTTGGCTTCTCCTCCAAAAATTTAAACTATCCCCCTCTGTTCTGGACTCAAAACCAAACCAAATATCTCACTAAATCTATAGGAAGAGAGGAGGAAAGGAGAGGAAGAAGTTTTCTAAAGGAAGAGCAAGAATTTCCATGAATTTCTCCACTTTTTCTTAGCTTTTCTCTTCCTCTTTTCCCTTTGTTCTTGTGTGCCTCCCTCTCTTGAGTCTTCTTTAGGTTTTAGACAGAATGAAGTTGGTGGGGAAATAGGAAGAAGAGGCATGGATTATAAAGAGGGTTCAAGAAGCAAATTGTTTACAAAAATTTCAATTATATCTCTTAATCTTGGCATTTTTGTTTTTAGTTTGTTTTAGTTCCTTTTTGAGAACCATCATTTCCATCATAAAATTTAGGTTTTCTAACTTATAAAATACTTTTGAAATCACTCAAATTGGATCTAAAACCTTCCCGAACAAAATGATCAAAGTTCAGGTCCACTGACATTCTAAATCATAAATCGAAGGGGTTTTAATTGTTCCAGGGGTTCCTATAGTTTTTAGGGCCTTTGAGAACCCTGGTAAACTAATTTTTCCCATTTAAAAATCCCTTCTATGAGTATTCCAAAAAGTATCCAAAATTACGAAAATCCTATTACGTTACGTTGCATTTTTGTTAAATTTTGTCTGGTCATTTTGGCTTTGTTTTAGGGGCACCTCTAACCTTGGATCCTCATTATTTGAGGTCTAGATTATTACTTTAATTTTATTGGATCTAAAATTATTCTATCTGGGGGACTTCCTTTTATATTCGGTGAATTACATACATTTATGAAAAAATCAGACATTACGTTTCTCATGTTTATAGAGGTACAGGATGTTACATTTCCTCCCTCTCAAATAAATTTTTTCCTTGAAATTTAGGGGTATAACCTCATTTAGCTTTTCTCATATACTCACTAATTGACCATTTCTTTCCCTTTTTTCCTGGCTCTATGTACTTCTTTTATAGGCTAAGCTCTTTTACCAATGAATTTACGTCACTAGTTTACTGTATCTGATTCTCTTTTTTGTGCTATTGCTACAAAGTCTTTGACTTGCTCTAATCATAAGGTAAAGAAGTTTCTAACACTGCATGTACTCTTATACTCTGGCCTGTCACTTGAGAGAGCTTATTGTTTCATATCTGATTAATCTTATCCCGTCTATAAGGATTGACTTTCTTGTCTAGTCGACTTACTTACATATGCCTTGGGAGATAGCATACTTAATATTAAATCTCCCTTATCATCTCTTAATGGCTTTTTATAAGATCTCATTGTCTCTTTCTATTCATTAAGAGCCATTAGAGACCTCTATCTGCTTATTTAACTTGCTTAAATATTAGTCCACTACTTAATCTTATTCATTTTCTCACTAGCTCATCCCATGTTTATCATCATATTTCTTTCTATCGTAGGCTGAGTATTTGTATCACTTGCTGGGATCATAGCTCCTTGTAAAAGGGTTGTCATTGTCAATTGTCCCAGCCTCATTTCTTACTTTGACTCTTGCCTTTTTAAGCCTGAATTGTGTTTTACTCTCTTTATTCACTCGAGAGAAGGCTTATATAACTCTTCAGCTTAATGACTGATCCTCATACCCTCTTTCCTATACTAGCATTAAAGAGCAACTACCACTGACTATTGCTAAATTCTTGTATGATGCTAATTTTTCATAATCTCAGCTGCTGGAGACATAGTCTACCACTTTCCCAATCAAAACAAACTATACCAAACCCATCTCTAAACATATAACTTTAGTATATAGGGATCTCTCTATCCCTAAGTCAAGTCTAATGTCTATTGGGTAGTGGTTTATCTAACTATAATACATAAAAGCTACTTTCTTGCTTTCCTTCATCCCACACACTATGCTCATCTCTCAAGAGATTTTAGTTAGTGGTCTAACTATTTGAGTAAAATCTTTATATCTCTATGGCAATGATTTACCAGACTTAGGAGGTCTCTGGTCTCTGAGACTAATTGATCTGGGAAAACTATCTCAGGTCATCATCTCCCCAAAGAACTACTATGCTGTAACTATAGGCTCTTTGTATCTTTGTGGGATCTATTGCAACCCCTAGGTCTACTGCGACCTCTCTGAGCCCTATTAGGGTCTGCTGTAAAATGCTATACTTCAGAGTATTCTGATTTTCACTCAGAGTATTCTAATTTTCACTCACTATTTCCTATGGGATCCTCGGGTTCCCACTTTAAGGCTTTCCTTCTTTACTCTTACTGGCTTACTACACTTTACCTATACTATTTCTATCATTTCTCTTATATCCCGTAATTTTTAACTGTGCCCTTATTCTACTTTTAAGTGCCTTCAGCACCAAGGCATCACATGCATCGAGTGTATCTAGCATCTCTCGTAGGATAGAGGTTGTAAGCTAGTCCTTTTTCACTTCATTTAATCATATTATAAGGGACTCTCTAACTTCTACATTCTAATACTACTAGCATGTTCCCTTTTTCATCATTGTTCTTTACTGGGGATTCCCTTCTATATACTTTTCTTATCATTTTGATATTACTGGAATTCTGTACTTTTCTTTCTTTAGCTTATCTCTTGATTTAACTAACTAGGATATTCTTCAATTATCAAGACACTCTTTATGGTTGATGCCATTATTTGCTACACACTCAAGTTACATTACTATTGAACTGGCCAGACTCAATATCATGTAACCATCATTGCAAGCAAACCATAGCATCAATCACTAATACACAGGCGCATCATGGCCGAGCTCAAGCCACTATCGCTAGTATATTACTAGTTCCCCAACAATCTAAAGTACCTTTTTATTATCAGGCTCTATCTCTCTTTGTTTCATATGACATAGGGAAAGGGAACTTATTCTCTAATTTCTTACATCATTTACTGTACTACCCTAGGGTCATTTATATTGCCCAATTTTCTCTATTTAGGGCATTACATCATGCTTTAGTGACATCTATACTAAGGACAACAGTGCTTGCTAACGTACTCATTCATGTTATCTATTCATCTATTTCTAATTCATTATGTCCTCAGTTTTGACATCGCCACACACTTTCTCTATGCTCAAGAGCATGTTTATTCCTCCTGGGTTCACTTTTACTTACTCACTTTCTATAAAGTGGGGGAATGGTCTGATTCTTCTTATTCTCTTGTTTTATTCTTAATTAGACCATTCCTTTGTAAGCAATTATCCCCTGTGAACCTCAGAGTTTACTCTCTTTAAAGCTTGTGAATTACCTTACTACTTTACATAGTCTTGGAACTCACCCCCTTAGGTGGCTTTTAATTTTCTTTAGCTTCCTTAGAGGCACTTGAGACATTAACTGCTTACCTTAGCTCCTCTCTCATTTTGCTTTCATCTCTAGGAGCATACTTTACTACTTATAGGGTGGTACTAACTTGATTCAGGTCATAGATTCACTCAATGTCCTAAATCTATTTTATCAGTAACTTTATGCTCCACTTAGTACTCTACTACTCATGAGCTATTACATTACACTAGTCTCATGCTATGGAAGCTCATCTAACAAAGTACTAAACTCATTTCTG
The DNA here is from genome assembly GCA_026724425.1 of Erythrophleum ivorense. Classification (NCBI taxonomy): domain Eukaryota; kingdom Viridiplantae; phylum Streptophyta; class Magnoliopsida; order Fabales; family Fabaceae; genus Erythrophleum; species Erythrophleum ivorense. The sequence goes on from JAIUCV010000009.1 coordinate 19,721,326, forward strand.
GCTACTTTCACTATACTCATTTGATTAACTCTTCTTCAGTTACTACTAAGGCGAGGGTATTTTTTGCTAAGTGCTTATTTTTCAACTCTTCCTCACCTTTCCCCTATCACTATAATTCTAAATTAGGGCTTTCTTGCTTAGAGAGTTACTAGCCACTAATTAAGTGGTCCTTTATCTCATTACATCTCATTTTCGCTCTAGGGTATCATCCCTAAGGTATACCCTCCTTGTGAACTCACTACATTCTTGATGCTATTAGCACTAAATCATGTTAATTCAACAGCTAGAAGGACATCCTATTACCAAGACTCAGGATCTTATGGACAAGGTCTTGCATTTTGCAATGTAAATTTTGAGACCTTGTTAACAGGGTTTTTCGGCTAGTAAGTACAAGATCTTTTAACAGCGAGTGACAATGTATTATATTTAAGGGTATGACACTTATTCTTTTACATAGATGTATCCTCACTTTACACCTATACTCGTAGTATGCTTTAGATATTTAAAGCTCACAGTAAACCCATCATTCATTGGCACATAGAATAGCATTATAGGTTGAAGTCAACTCCTTGTAGGCGGATCTCAACAACCTTACTACTACCATGTCTAATTGGTTAACTCTGGATACTACTCAATCTTAAACATACTCGAGGTCATTCATAAGCTTGACTAGTCTCTTCTTTAGACTCATATACTAGGCCCACTGCTCATCTATTACTTCATTATTCTCGGCCTCTACTAGTGGGTCAGCTATTTCTCTTTATCTCACTGACATTAGGGGTCTTACTCTGTACTTTATTTGACCCCTTAATAGGTCATTTCTCATATTAATCTAAATATGACCAACATGGCCTTCCATATGGAAATACACTCCATCACTAGGTCTTCTGATCTACTTACATGATTCGAGCCTCCACTGCCTTTGTGTTCAGCCCCTCATTAAGGCTAAAGAATTTTGCCCTTTGCATTATTCATGTATAGCCAATTAGTACATTTGGGCTGTCAGGCTTAATGGAGTGGTGCCTATAGGCTCTGGCCTCTGGCTTGAAGAATAACTTTCTAATTCATCTAGACATTTGGGTGTCATGGCTAGAGGAAAATAGCTCTCTCTCATTTCCCCTCTAATTAATTCTTGGGTATTAGTAATTTCATCTCATACTACGTTGCATTACTACCTGTCTCTGCCTTAGGCAAAATATCTCGAAATGGTCAGAGTGTGACAATTGGGGAGGATTAGGCTTCTTGTAGTCTCTCTGAGCAAGCCTCTCCTGCAGCTACATGATAATAACCTCTTGTTGCAAACACATACAACTAGCCATGAATCCTGGCGAGCTACCATTGCCTATATAGCTCTAGCCATAGGATCAATCTGCTCTGTTCTAGCCTTATTGGCTCAACCTTAGAGGCTTACTTCTCTTAATGTTCACTACCTACTCAAAGACCATTCTAACAACTTATTCAACATAAACATAGACATATGCCACATTCACACACCTAAAATGTCTAAAACAAGCTCATACATATGTTGCTTCCTCAAGCCATATACATCCTTAAAAGGCCAAAAACTTTTCTCTGATATCAATAAATATAATACCATATTTATTAAGCTCATTTCACATCATTGCTAGACTCATTTCCTTGGATTTACACAAAGTTCCCAAGGAAAAGTCATAAAAATATTCAATTATTTTGCGTTACATCATGTATAAATTTTTTATTCTATGTCCCATGGACCATATGAACTTATCCATCTCATTTTCATATTTAAATACACAAATATAACTTATAGCCATCTCAAAAAAGTGGCCAAGAACTTGAGCTAATGGAGTATATACATGAAAATAGCATGTGCAGTCTTGGATTGGTATTTTAGCTTTTTGTCATGTACTTTGAAAAATCAAAATCAAGTACACTATACCATTATGGAAAGTTATAGATGTCTACTTTATATTAAAAAATAAATCCAGACCACAACATAGACATCTAGCCACTGGAAATCGATGGAACAGTAACCAAGGTCGCCTGTCACTACTAGTACTATCATTGAATTTCAAAAATTCATATCTCCTTGCTTAAACATCCAATTGGGCTGATCTTGGTGGCCATAGAAATTTTATCATATCTAGTTTTTTCCTATAAAATTTCATGAGCATTGGACACCATTTGGCCCTCGAATGACACAGCAAAAAAACTGACCATATGAATAGTGCTTATACCAGAATAGTAGAAATAATGGCAACTTTGAAAAATCATAATTAATTCCACAGAGCTCTAAATAATCTGATCTTTAGCTTCCCAAAAAGATCTGGATGAGAGCTATATGTATGCCAAATTTCACTGGCAAATTCGTTTATTTGGTCAGATTGTGCCATAAGGTTGCAAAATGGCACTTTTTGTGTCTCATAAGGGTCTCAAATGGTCCAAATTTACTTCTAAGACATCCATGGCCACTTGAGCACGTGGAAAAGTACCAAAATGGTCTACTAAACATGTCTCAAAGGTGAACAAACCCAGATTTCACAAACTCACACTCTCACCCCAAGGTATACATAAGAATACCTATGCTTCATCTTGCCATTCAATGTCCAAAAATTGCTATACCATACATATGGCATCAAATCTCATATATACATAATATATTCACATATTTACATGTGTTCATAAGGTCATACATCATATACAATACAAGATTACATCATATGCCATTCATATGGCTACAAAATAGACATTTCCACATACTCATTGTCAATTTCCTTCCCTTAGGCTTGATGACTTCCATTCCTTTGTTCACTTAGACCACCTATCATGTTAAGTAATTAGGGAGGAGGGAATGAGATTCTAGGAATCTCAATAGCTCTTCTCCCTTTCAACCATACATAAAGAATGAAAATCCATGTCTAAATGCATGTATGGCTATTATGAAACATGTAATCATTCATGAAACATTTCTAATATTTAAGAAGTCATACAAAACATACATCAGCTTGCCAAACAAGTGGCTTAGCCTCACCCATTCTTTTTAAAGGTTTTGGACTTGCCTTACCATTTTCTTAAAGGCTTTTAACTAAGCGTCACTTTAGGGAGACTTTTGGCTTTGTCTCAACCATTCTCAGGGACTTTTGGCTCATCTTCACCATGGATAGGGGGCTTTTAGCTTCACCACATTCAAGCAAACCAAAGAAAATTGATAAGACATCATTTGAATGCACAACATATCATTATGGTACCATGACATTTAGATACATGCAAAAACATTTTTCATAGCTTAAAATATACATACACACATTCAAAGACAAGATGAACATCCACTCATGCATGAGAGAAAGAAGAAAGAGCTACCTTTATCACAATTGCACACTTTTTCCTTTTGAAATGCTTCCTCTCCCATGGCCACATACTTACAAGAAGGTGGGACTTGTTTCCTTTGGCCTAGACACATAATATGGAAGCCAATTACACTCTTGGAATAATTTCTAAAGCAACATATTCATTAGAAAAACTAGGTGGTTCATATGGCTTTTTCATGGTTTTATAATGCACCTAATGAAGCAACCTTAGGAAAACATGATCTTGGCTCCATTCTTTCCATTCATATATGACTCAAAATCATATATCCATGGCTTCTAAAATTTTTCCAAGGCTTCCTCTCATCCTCTTCCATCATATATGACTCAAAATCAAGCTTGGAACAAATTAAAACTACCTCTTGGTGCTCTTTCCTCTCTAGGTCGTGGCTATGGACTCTAAGGACACCAAGTGAGTCTGCTTTGTTTTCTTAAGGGAGATGCATGTGAGAAGCCTTCTAGGGATCTTAGGAGCTCATCCAAGCACTCATTTTGGCCTAGGAACTCTTGTATCAAAACAAAATTTTAAGGGAACACATGAAACCCTAACTTTTCTATCTTGAAATCTAATGGTTAATTGATTGTTTCCTTTGCATATTCTTATTCTCCTCCCTCATTTTCCTAAGATTCATCCTTGGTTTCGCTAGAAACTCAATCCCTTAGGGCTGGTCTTACATAGGTCGAACAACACAGAGGAAGAACAAGAGAACTTAAGCTTGAAGCATAGCAATTTACCTTGGTTTCTTGGCTTTTCTTGAATGCTCTTCTCCTTGCTTGGCTTCTCCTCCAAAAATTCGAACTATCCCCCTCTATTCTAGACTCAAAACAAAACCAAACATCTCACTAAATCCATAGGAAGAGAGGAGGGAAATAGAGGAAGAAGTTTTCTAAAGGAAGAGCAAGAATTTCCATGAATTTCTCAACTTTTTCTTGGCTTTTCTCTTCCTCTTTTCCCTTTGTTCTTGTGTGCCTCCCTCTCTTGAGTCTTCTCTATGTTTTAGACAGAATGAAGTTGGTGGGGAAAAAGGAAGAAGAGGCGTGAATTATAAAGAGGGTTCAAAAAGCAAATTGTTTACAAAAATTTCAATTATGTCCCTTAATCTTGGCATTTTTGTTTTCAGTTTGCTTTAGCTCCTTTTTGAGAACCGTCTTATCCATCATAAAATTTAAGTTCTCTAACTTATAAAATTCCTTTGAAATCACTCAAATTGGATCTAAAATCTTCTCGAAGGAAATGGTCAAAGTTCGAGTCTACTGACATTTTAAATCATAAACCGGAGGGGTTTTAATTGTTCCAGGGATTCCTATAGTTTTTAGGGCCTTTGAGAATCCTAGAAAACTTATTTTTCCTATTTAAAAACCCTTTCTATGAGTATTCCAAAAAGTACCCAAAATTATGAAAATGCCATTATGTTCTGTTGTATTTTTGTTAAATTTCTTTTGGTTATTCTGGCTTCGGTTTTAGGGCACCTCTTGTAACACCATATTTATAGAACTCATCTCATATAAATTCTAGGCTTCCTTCCATGAACAACACAAGAGGAAGAAGGAAAACAAAAAAAATCCATTTAATTATGTTACATCATGAATAAAATTTTTCTTTAGTGTTATGTGGGCCATGTGGACTCATCCATTTCATTCTTATATTTAATTACATAAATACAACTCATAATAAGCTCAAGAAGTGGCCTAGAACTCATGCAAGTGGAAGGTATACATGAAAAGAGAGTGTGCAACCTCGAGTTGGAATTCGAGAATTCTGACATAAAATTTGAAAAATCATAACTAATTCTAAAAAAATCAAAATCATGCATAATATACCATTTGAGAAAGATAAAGATGTCTACTTTATGATAAAAATAAATCTAGATTACAATAGAGGCTGATAGCTACCTGAAATTGATGGAATAGTACTAAAGGTCGACTGCCATTATTGGTACTGTTCTCCAACTTCAAAAATTTATGTCTTTCTGTTCAGAGGTCCAATTGGTGTGATTTCAATGGCCATGGAAAGCTTATCATTTGTAGTTTATTCTTATAAAATTTTATGAGTATTGGACATCATTTGTGTTACAAATGACATAACCCAAGTTTCTGACCATATGAACAATGTCTGTATTAGTTTAACAGAAAAATGCCAACTTTGAAAATTCATTATTAATTCCACAGAGCTCCAAATAATCTAGTCTTTAGCTTTCCAAAAATATCTAGATATGATCTATATATGTGCCAAATTTTATGGGCAAATTCGTTCATTTGGTTAGATCTTGCATTGAGTTATGAAATGGTCATTTGTAAGTCTTACAAAGGATCCAAATGGTCCATTTTGAGCTCCAAGACAACCATGACTACTTGAGTACATGGGAATGTACCAAAATGACATTCTAAACTTGTCTTAAAGGTGCACAAACCTAGATTTCTCAAACTCACTCATGCACCCCATGATATATACAAGAATGCATATGTCTAGTCTTGCCATTCCATACCCAAATCATGTTATATCATGCATATGGCATTAATTCTTATTCATACATCATATATATGAGTATTTACACATGTTCAAATGATTACATGACAATTCCATCATAGGATTATATCATATGCCATTGGTATGGCTACAAAAGAGACAAAACTAAGCACTTTGATGTCAATCTCTCATCTCCCAACTTGGTGGCTCCCATTATCTTGCTCATTTGGTCCACCTAGCATGTTAAGATATTGGAGAGGAGGGAATGAGATTCAAAGAATTCCAGTAGTTCATTTCCCTTTCATTCACAAATAAAGTATGCAAAACAAGTCTTAAAAATGCATGCAATAGCATCATGGAGTGTGCAATCATTCAAGAAGCATTCTGGGTGCTTGAGTAAGTCATACAAAGCATACATAAGCTTGCCAAGTAAGTAGATTAGCCTCACCCATTCTCTTGTGGATTTTGGACTTGCTTCACCCATTTTCTTTAAGAAGTTTTGACTCAACCTCACTCTTGGGAGACCCTTTACTTTGTCTCAACCAATTTTAAGGGTTCTTAGCTCATCGTCACCATAGTTGAGGGTTCTTGGCTTCACCACACTCAGGAAAACCCAAGTACACATGCTAATCATCATTTGAAGACATATTACAACATCATGGTACCATAACACATATGCACATGCTAGAATGCTTTTCATAGCTTAAACCACACATACACATATTCAAAAATAAGTTAAGCACACATTCATGCATAAAAAAAATAGGAGAGAGCTACCTTTGCCACACAAGCACACTTTTTCCTTAAGCTTTGAGTCCTTTCCCTTGGCCTCATGCACACAAGGGTGTGGGATTGGTTTCTATTGGCCTAGACACATCATATGGAAGCCAATTAAGTTCATGGAATCATCTCTAAAGCCATACATCTTCTTTAAATACTAGCTTGGTCTAATAGCCCTTTTATGGTTCCAAAATACACCTAATGAAGCAACATCCATGAATTGAGTTCTAGGCTCCATTCTTTCCTTTTATTTATGATTCTTGACTCCTTTTAAGCCTCTTGGAGTTATCACACAATTAAAATAAAGAGCCAAACTAGGTGTTGCTTCTTTAGGTCATATTATGGAACATATAAGGCCATCTCACTTTCTATGGTTTCTAAATTTATTTCAAGGCTTCCTCTCATCTTCACTCATCACATATGACTTAAAAATGGGCTTGAAACAAATTAAAACTACCCCTAGGTGTCCCAACTACACTAGGCCAAAACTATGCTCCCTAAGGCTACCCTTGGAGTTGTCTTTGTTTTCTTAATGGAAGATGCATATGGGGAGCCTTCTAGGGATCTTAGGAGCTCATTTAAATATTCATTTAGGCCTAGGAATTATTGCATCAAATCATATTTTTCCAGGGACACTAGAAACCTTAGGTTTGCTATCTTGATTTTCTATGGTTGTTTGTTAATTCTCTTTGCATATTCTTATTCTCCTCCCTTAAATTCCTAAGATTCACCCTTGGTTCTACCCAAAATCCAAGACTTTTTGAAGCTTCATGCATGGGACGAACTAGGTGTAACACCCTATAATTAATTAAAGTGTTAATCACGGATTAGATTAATTAGGAATAATTAATATGGGATAATTAGGCAAGTTAAGTAAATAGAGATTTTAGAAAGGTAAATTTATTAATATAGGTTAAGATTTAATTGGGATAGAAATTCTATCTAGGCCTAAATTAATAGATCATGAGAAGAGGCTAATGGAGGCCTAATGGGTTAGGTGCAGACCCAACCCAATTTAGTGTGATGGAGGCCTAAAATTCCCCTTGTATAGACTCTTCTAAGTGGCCCAATAACCCTTGTGCAGACCCACATTCTTGAGCTCTTAAAACTTGGTCTGACCCAATTGAATTTCAGCAACCCAACACCTTAAAACTGGCCCAACAACTTAAAATCTGAAGCCCAAATGGAGATGAACCTTGGAGCAGCCCATGACCCACATTTGACCTAACTTAAACCCAACTAAAACCTTAATACATCAGCCTCTTCCTCACACTTGCTGAAACACAAAACACAAAGAGAAATTCGGAGCTTGGAGAGGAGGCTAGGGTTTGGGGCAAGAATTCTACATTTTCTCACATTTAGAGCAAGATTTAGCCAAGGTAATAGTTATACAACTTAATCCCCTCATCTTTCTCTTTAATTTGGCCTGATTAGTTTTTCATTTGGAGCATTTTTATCCTACCCAAAATCTGAAATGCGAGTGTTTGGGGATTTTCTTAGTGAAATTCGTAGGTTGAGGTTAGGGCTGACATTAGGTGAGTTTAAACCCTCCATTTTGATGCTTCATTTGTTAATTTGAGACCCCCATAGCTGATTTATGAAATGGGTATTAATTCTATACGAATTTGCTTAGAATTTTAGGTGGAATATTGAGTTTTTTGGTGAAGGACACTCTAATCCGAATTTGGGAATTGTGATGGCTGTTGCAAATTTATCTACAAGTGAGGTAACCGGGTTTATATCAATTCTATGTATATATTTGATTTAATTTCATATGTTGCTGTATATGAATGATTTGAAATGTTGAATGAATTGGTTGGCTATCTGTTGAATTATGATTGGACCTTGTGAGTCTATGGTGGAGCTGTGGTGCGGCTGCCACCTGTGCATGTGCTTCAATCGAGCACCGAGTTATGATCAAACCCAGATGCACTGAGCCCCGGTTGTACTCAATAGGGAGTAGGTGCCGTGGACGGGCCTCTCCCAGTGTTAATGGCCTTTAACATGTGGTAATATGATTACTAGTATGGGATAGTAATCATGATAGCCTAATTATTTCATTTGCTGATATGATGGATATGTTTCTGATATTGATTTTGATTCATGCATATATGCTAATTAAACTGGATATATGATAGAATTGCCTTGGTTACTGAAATTTATATCTTACCCCATTTCTTGGGATTAACATTTCAGGTGAAGGTTCTTTGGGTAAGGATAAAGGGAAGCAAGTGGATGAAAATCCATGAGCTCCAACATATGGGAGAAGGCTACACTTAGGCTGGCTTATTTAGTAGAGATGCAATTTTGTTATTAGTTTACATAGTATCATCATGTATTCATGTTGCCAAGTGTAGGCATTCATATTTTGTTTGATTGAAATGTAACCATTAAGGATTTAAGTCTTATTATAGTTGAATATTAATGTATGAACTTATAGTATCATATATGTAGTTTTGTTGAAATTGTGATATGGATTACCATATGGGAATTGTAGTCATATGATGCCTTGGATGTGGACATAAGCTATTGTTGAATGGAATCTCTATGGAATGTGCATGGGATGTTAATTGCTGCTAATACATGTGTTCTTGCTGTCATATATTCATGAATGTGCTAATATGAGCTAGTTGGGCAAGTAGAAAGTAGTATTTAAGTTTTGCAATGGTAATGGACGGGTTGATGGGTAAATAGGGTAGAGAAATACCATTTGTGTCATATAAAATGAGAGAAAGTGGTCCTAGAGTGCACTTAGGATGAGGGCTAGAGTGTGTGGGATGAAACTTGGGAGATATAGCTCCAAGAAGGAGTCTCATCGCGACTAAGAAGGCTTCGCTGCGGCCAAATGAGAGACAGAGTTGAAAGGCGCCGCGGCACAAGGGAAGAAAATTGACCCAGGGAGTGACAGTGGCAAGGAGCACCGCGGCCTGATAAATCTCGCCATGGTGCAGAGCAAAAAAATTCTTCCAGGAGGGTAATAAAACCGGAACTCGCCGTGGCGCGAGTTGAGGAAATTAGTTAAGAGTTAGACAAAAGCAAAACTCGCCATGGCGCAAATATATTGCGCCGAGGCGAGAATCATGGGAGTTGAAAATAGTAGTTCCAGGAGGCGTTTCCACCGCGGTTCCACATAGGTTGGCCGCGGTAAAGGTCCAACTCGCCACGGCAAAATTTGTCCGGTAATTCCAGAGAGCAACTTGGCCACGACGGGGAGGTATAGGCTGCGGCGCAAGTCCCCAACCTACTCCTTTTAGCCTGGAAATCCCAATTTCTTCAACCGTAATGGTGAGAGATGATATAGGAACACTTGTAGGAGGTTATTGGGTATTGAAACTGATTGACGGTTGAATCATAAACCCCTTATGGTAGTAGGATTCCTTTTATGCAAATTTTGTTTTGTTAAAGTGGTATGGTGATGACCTTAACATCAAGGTTCAAATTTTTTCCATATTTTCACAATGTGATAAATTGTAACCACTCAAACCTTGATAATTAATTATTAATCGTAGATTTAACCATAATCACAATGATCAGAAGGGAAGGTTGTCACACCAGGGAGAAGAAGGGAGCAAGAGATAGCTACCATGGAAGGAAGATTTATCTTGTTTTCTTGCTTCTTTCTTCCTTTCCTTGGCTTCCTCTCTTCAATCCAAAATTTTCCCTCTATTCTTCCCTCAAAATAGATTCAAAAATTTCAATAAAACCATAGGAAAGAGGGAGAAATGGAGAAGAAGAAGTTTGCTAAAGAAAAAGCATGAAAAAAGCTAAGAAAATCCATACCTCTTGCTTATTTTTCTCTTTCCTTTCTCCTCCATCTTGTGTGCCTCACCCTTAGCATTCTTTCTCTAATTTAGGGTAGAAACAAATGTAGCTAAATGAAGAAGGAGATGGGGCACCTCATATAGGTACGTTTAAGAAACACTTTTAAAAATTCTAATTTTACCCCTTCGTCTTGGCATTTTTGTTTCTAATTCGTTTTAGCTCCCTTTTTAGAACCATTTTTTCCATTATGAAATTTTAGGTTCTGAATTTAATAAAATGCCTTTGGAATCACTCAAATCAAAGGTAAAACCTTTCTGAACGAATTTGTCAAAGTTTGGGCTCACCGCTATTAGAAAATGTCTACCGAAGGGGCTTTAATTGTCTCGGGGCTTTTCATAGTTTTTAGGGCCTTTAAGAACCTTGGAGAACTCAAAACTTTCAATTAAAATGCCTTCTTATGAGAATTAAAAAATTTGCTCAAAATTAAGAAAATGTCATTACGTTTCATGAACCTTTCGTTTAAATTCGTTTCTTTATTCTAGCTCCATTTTTCTTTTCGTCTCATCTTGGGATTCTTATTTTTAGGAGTCTAGAATGCTACTTAAATTTTTTTAGGACCTTAAATCACTCTATCTTGGGGACTTCCCTTTGTCTCTGATGAATTTCATATGTTTACAGAGAAATTATATGTTACGTTTCTCACATTTTCTCTCATTTTTTAAAAACTGGATATTACACCTCTAACCTTGGATCCTCATTATTTGAGGTCTAGATTACTACTCTAATTTTATTGGACCTTAAATCATTATATCTGGGAAATTTCCTTTTGTATCTAGTGAATCACATACTTTTACGGAGAAACCAAGCATTACGTTTTCCATGTTTCCAGAGGTACCAGATGTTACATGATCTAAATTTTTATATGGAAAAGATGATTCTAAAAAAGAAGCCAAAATGAGCCTAAACAAGACAAATGAATCAGAAGGCCAAAATGGGAATTTATGAAGTTATTTTAAAGCACTTCCTCTCCTCTCTTATTAAGTCATGCCATCTCTAGAGATTTCTAACTAACCTATTTGCCCTATTTGCCCTCTAAACTAAAAGCTTGAGTCGCCCAAAGGGGAAAGAGAAGAAAGAGGAAAACAAGTCAAGAAAAAGGTAAGAATTTGCCCTTTTTTCATGCTAGTTCATTCATCAACTTTGTTCTTATATTCAAGCTCTTTTTCTTAGTAGTTTTAGTTTCCTAAAATAAGGCTTTTTGTGTTAATCTTTTAGAAGAAGGAGAGGATTTAAGGAAACCAAGAATAGCACTAAATTTCTCTCTTGATGAGTTTTAAAATGATGTATGAATCATGGTATGAAATTGGCTTCCTCTTGGCCTTTCCTCCCTCTCCATGTTTGGCCAACTCAAGTTCTATATGAAGGGAATGTGTTTTGCATGCAAACAAGGAAGAACTAGGGGTTTTAAGGCATGAAGAATTAGATTGTCATGAGAAGCTATGGATTGCAATTTATGGATGTTAAAGTCTCCATTGCACCTAGGGAGTTTTAAAACTATTAAGAGCTGTATTAAGCCATATGAATTCATGATTAAGTTATGGAGAAACCAAGGAATATATGTATACACTGAATTCCCAAAGAGAAGAAGCAAAGCTCCATTTGGTCTTAAAGTGATGTATGGTTTGGCCAAGAGGAAGATAATGCACCTAGGGAGTGATTTTTTAAGTTCTAATGAATTTAGAAGCTTAGATATGATGAATAAATAATTATGAAACCATTGGTTTGAATTTAGGAGCCCTAGAATGAAAGTTGAATTTTTAGGGCCTAAATTAGATTAAAGAAGCAAGTTGGTCCTAAATCCCTTTAACCAAGTGTAAGATGATCCAAATAAGTTTGTTTAGAGTTATAAAACTTATAGCAAGTGAGAGTTTGGGGTTTAGAAAGAAAAAACCAATGGTTGCTTCATATTGTACCCAAACTAGCCTTAGTTGTCACCTTAGGCTTTAATGGGATAAAACAAAAATAATGAAGCCTAGAATAAGTTCAAATGGATTAATTTACCTTATAATTGTATGTGTATGCCCATCTAACTCAAACACTCCTAAGTGTAGGTGTCAAGTGAAAGAAAGTTAAGGGAAAAGCCAAGACCAAGTGGGGTAGTGGTAATTGAAGCTCTACAAGTCTTAAGGTAGCTTTATCTCCCTTTCCTGCATGCATATGAATGCTTAAATGAGTTGAAATATTTATGTGTTGTTGCTTGATGCATTCATGAAATATGTTTTGCATGTTTTCCAAAATGAGCTATATATGTATGAAAAGTTCATGTGATAGCTTCTATCTCCCTGTGATATGAAATTGAGCATACTTGCTCTTCCTTGGCCCTAGGTTGAGATTAGTAGAGCCCAACTAATTTATGATTATGCCATGGCTTGAAATTAAATGAGATTTTATACTATATGATGTATTTGACTTACATGAAGTACATGCATAGCATCTTTGCATCACATGCATGACATTTTCTCATTGTATTCATGTGTACATGGATTGGTTGAGATTGGCTAATGAGATTCTTCTAGAGTCTCACTCCCATACTCCCACTAACTGCTTCAAGGTCACTAATGTAACACCTCTTCTAATACCCTTCTTTATTTTATATATTTGTGAAGAATTCCTTATTTGAGTTTAATCACTTTTTCTATTTTAATCATTCCTTCACAAAAAAATCTAATTAATGGCTAGTGGATTACAACAATAACGAAAATACACCATAACTTATACAAATTAGTTCAAGAGTTCCCTCATAAGGGAACGGGGTCATACAAGTCACATCACATCAAAAGGGAATCTATCCTCTAACTATTCAAAAGGAAAGTTCCTCAGATAACAAAAGGGTTAGTATCAGTAACTGTGCCTCTATTCATGCAAATGGAGGAGCAGGAGGGTCAACTCCACCCACTGGGAATGTGTGGGACTCCAGCTCTCCTGGGGACACAAAATATACCGGTACAGCACGAACAATGTCATCACATGATATGATGTGTATATTATGGATGACGAAGACCCATCCCTTGAGTGGGAACTAGATCCACTGCTCCTGGAGTTCTAGGGTCACTTGATAGATTGGCATCTAAGAAAAATATAAACCATAATAGAGTGTGAAATAATTTTCTTAGTAACATAGATAGGATTAATACCATATAATATCCATGAAAAAGAGCCAAGTACTATTAACAGACGACAAGCAATATAGTGGCAAGACAGTTAATTTACTAAACAATATAAGTAAAGAGATATACTTGTTAGCAATATCTAACATGAATATGAAATAGCAAAGTGGATAGGCATATTACATCTAAAGATAAGACATGGATGAACACAAAAATTGTCTCAACATAATTGATATTCAGCAATTGCAAGATATTCAAGAGATTTTTATATGCATAGAATAGAATAAAAAAGGTATCACAAACAATATTTATTTTCTCTTGACCATTAGGCCTTGGAGACCGCTAGGCCCAACACTCAGACTATGTCACACTGGCTTCGGCAGCCTCAAGCTTAGCTCTTCTTGCATTGCCATGACATAGCAGGCTCAAGCTTAGCTCTTCTTGTACTGCCATGACATAGCAGGCTCACCCTTGCTTCCTTTACTGAGGCATCCCTCAGTGGGTACCCAAGGAAAGTTATATAAAATATCACAATAATATGTCATCCAAACCATCGTTTGATCAAGGCATGGAGGTATATTTGGGAAAGAACTGCCTTGCATAACTCTATGCATAAATAATCTCGATAGCATGACTGTGTATTGGAGTCTGTAAATTAGTTGTTTAAACATTTTCAAATATCCTTGAGATTAGACATCCAATACAATAGCAGCTACTCAATGGTCAACTCTGGCACATCCATAGGGCTCACCCCTTATCCACCCTATATATTAGCCAGTTCTTTGGGCTCACTCCCTGTCCGCCCTATATATTGGCCAGTCTTTTACCAAATAACCCATGCTCATATAATCAGGCAATAAACAGCATATTATCTATGTCAAGAAATAAGATAATATATAACATAGCAAACAGTGCAATTCCAGAACACATGTTACCATATATTCTATTCTTGACATACTATTGCATAATCTTCCAACTATCTCAAACGAGCTCCAAAATTCACAAAATAAATATTAGCATAATTCAGGCAGCACATAGAACATCTTAGGCCACAACAATCATCCAGAACATGTCAAATAATATCAAGAAAAATTCAAGAATATCTTGGTCAACACTTTTTCTCAAAAATTTGACCTTTTATACAATGATCCATAATTCACCAAAATTTCACCATAGGCCTTATTTTTCATGTAGATTAACCTAATTTAGTTGGATTTAAGAAAATTCTTCCCTAGGTATATGTACATGTGTTGGTCAAATCTATACATCTAAGAAGACATGTGGTTTTGCTTCATTCTTATGTTGCCAAATAGCCACACATATATATTCAAGGATGATAAACAAAAGCCCTTAATCAATTTCTAGAGATTTCATATGAATTCTACAATGTTCTCAAGATAAAATTCTAGGGTTTCCTTGCCAATTTCTTCAAGAAAATCAAAGTTGTATTAATCTTCCTCTTCCTTAGGCTTTCTTCCATCACTTTCCCTTTATTTTCTCTTCAAATTCTCCCATGGCATCTTGAAATACAAAGCTTCTTAATTTGTAGAAAAATTGCCAAGAATAGAAATTTTCTTGAATCACATGAATCCATAAGCCATATATATGATTTTTCCATCTTTTCTCCATCTTTTCTTGGCTAGAATTCATGGAAACAACAAAATTTCCCATCTCCTCATGCCATGTACGAAATTTAGAGAGAAAGAGAAAAGAAGAATTCTTGGAGAAAAATAGAAGAAAAACTAAGAAGAAGAAACGCTATCTATGTTACCTTAGCTCCGCGGTGTTTGATTTTCCCTAGTGGCTTTTCCCTCTCTCTTCCTTCTCCCTTCTCTTCTTCTTAGGCCGAGCTCCTTCTCCTTCTCCTTTTCTTTGTCTTGGCTGAATTTTGGTGTGTATTTGTGTATGAGAAAATGGCATAAAAGTGTGTGTGTGGTTTATATATATACTAGTTATGAATGGTTAGGATTTAATTAACTTTAAGGTGGGAGATCTTGGCCTTTAGATCACCTGAATGCTCAAGATTTAACCTTGAATTAAGAGATAAAATGTAGGCCTTTAGATTTAGATCAAAGGTGGTGGTTTGATTTCAAAAAGGTGAAGAAATCTAAGTCATTAGATTGCATCAACAGTTTAGATCGTACTACATTTTACGGATGAATATTAACCATTAGATTACCCTGGTTACTTTTTTGTAATATGTGAAGATAAGATGGCATTTAATGCCGCTTAAGTCAGCATCTATGTCATGCTAAAATTAATGGTAACTTTTTCGTAATGTGTGAGATTTCTAAGATTTGTTGACACAAGCCTGTGTAATCGCTCCGTAGCTCGTGCAGTTTCCAGAATTCTCTTCTAACTTCCAACTTCTTCTTCACACATGGTGCCACATCAGCACCTTCCTAGCTTTCTGGTGCCATGTCAGCTCTTCCCCGGTTAGACTTACAAAACTGCCACTATTTTCCTAGGTTTTCCATAATATCTTGTTTAATCTATATTTTCTAAGTTCTCTGCTATATTTTAATATTATTTTTCCCTATGTGGGTCCCGTTTAATGTTTCCAAAAGGTCTTGAAAAGTCTCCAAAGTCAAGTATGAAGGAGCCGGGGATTAAAATGCAAAGAAAAGTTATATGCCGGGAAAAATGTATAAATTGCTCGAAAATTTAAGAAACTCTAGTTTCACCCTCTATTCATGGCTTTAGGAATAAATATCAAAAAATCGGGCAAGAATCTCATAAATCCATGACCTACGGTTAAACTCAGTTTGATGAGATGGGTCTAATGATGCCACGTTGTTTGGATGGTCAGGCGGGATCCGATCTGGGATCTGGTTAGCCCAATCAGTAGCCATAAGCTAGATAGAAAAAGAAGTTGTAATAACTATAGAAATAGAAATAGTTAAAGGGCTACGAAACCCTAAAGGAGTTTTAGGGATTATTTATTCCCCTAATATTCCCATTCCTTATAGAAAAATTATTAAAGTTTGTCCAGGTGGCAAATGACAATTTTGCCCCCTGGACCCCCTAAAATCTTAAAGTTCCTATGGGTCCTATACAGCTTATACTCCTCATATACGAAGCTATTTCATTCAAATTCTTTTTATTAAAGCTTAATAAATTCATTACATAATTAGAAAATCCTAATTTTAGGGATGTTACAACTAAGCCAAAGCAAGGATGTTGAGAGGGCCTAAATGTTAGAAAGGATGTATTAGAATTATGTGTTTGATTTTAATGTATGTATTAGAGTGACACCCTTTTGTATCATTAAGAACCTATGCTATAATATGTTATGGATATTCTATATTTATGTTGAAACCATATGTACAAACTCAAATACTTTATAATATG
Organism: Erythrophleum ivorense; assembly: GCA_026724425.1. NCBI lineage: Eukaryota > Viridiplantae > Streptophyta > Magnoliopsida > Fabales > Fabaceae > Erythrophleum > Erythrophleum ivorense. Next base: position 19,738,197 of record JAIUCV010000009.1, read on the forward strand.
GCAATTGGTGTTGAAATATACTCAATTTATGTGTATTTTTGCATATTTGGTACCATGATGTATGTGTGTCTACTTAGGTGCAAAGGGGTCAAATTTTGATCCAAACCTCTTTGCATGTAATAAAATGGTTGGAAATGACATTTAGGATGAATAAAATTTGCTCAAAGTAAAAGAAATTCATTTGGACTCTAATTGGTTCATTTAGACCCCAAAATTAGTCTTAAAAGGGACCTAAATTACTTTTATGCCAAAAGTGGTCTAAATGATTTATTTTGGGTTTAAAATTTGGCAAGTAATTAGAACCTTGGTAGAGCTTTCTAAAAAGCCAAAAATCAAAATTTTTGGAGCTTTATAGAATATTTTATGAATTTTTAAAATTCAAAAAATTATGTAGTTTGGTCCATGTACTGTTCCTACTATCTAGATCTGGTTTTTCATGTCCTTTAAGGGACAAATGAATTGATAATAAAGTTCACATTATAAGCTTTTTGTAGCCACTGACTTTGTACCAATTAAAGTTGTGTAGCTAAAGTTATGCATTTTTTAAGTTGGAGTCTAGTTATGTTGGTTTGCTGTTGCACAATTTTGGATAGGTTATGTTTTCATGGCTTTTGCGGGGCCAAATAGATTTATTTGCATTTGAAATTTTTACAGCATATAGTTCACATCTTAAACTTTTTGTAAACACCTAATGTGTATGAATTAGAGTTTTGTAATTAGAGATATGAATTTTCAAAGTTTGTACAGAATTATGGAAGTCATGTCATCTCAGTTTACATACATTCCTAAGCTTTCCAACACATGAATTCTGATCTAATGAGTTTAAATAAGTTTGTTTATGATAAATATGATTAAAGGAAAAGAAAGAATTGAATCTAGATCCCTATAGCTTTATATGATATGCAAACGAGTCGTTTTCAGTGTTGAGAAACTTAGAAATGGTTGTGAATCTTGTTCCTAATTCCAAAAATTGTATGAATGAGTAGATAAAGTTAGGTATGACAACCATGATTAGTAGGTCTAGGTGTAACATCTGGTTCTCTAAAAACGAGAGACAAGGTGAGAAATGTAACGTACGGTTTCTCCATAAACGAACAAAACTCATCAGATACAAAAGGAAGTCCCCCGCAATGATGTAGTTAAGGTCCCAAAAAAATTGGAAAGCATTCTAGACTCCTAAAAATGAGAATCCCAGGCTCAGATGAAAAGAAAAATAGAGTTAGAATGAAGAAACGAATTGTGACGAAAGGTTAACGAAACGTAAGGGCATTTTCGTCATTTTGAGAAAATTTTGAAATTCACACGAGGGCTTTTTAAATGAAAGTTTTGAGTTCTCCAGGGTTCTTAGAGGCCCTAAAAACCATGAGAAACCTCGGGACAACTAATGTAACACCCAATAATTAATTAAGGTGTTAATCACGGATTAGATTAATTAGGAATAATTAATATGAGATAATTATGCAAGTTAAGTAAATGGAGATTTTAGAAAGGTAAATTTATTAATATGGGTTTGAGATTTAATTGGGAGAGAAATTTCATCTAGGCCCAAATTAATGTAGGAGGCCATGATAAGAGGCTAATGGAGGCCCAATAAGCTAGGTGCAGACCCAACTTGATCCAATGTGATGGAGGCCCAATACCCACCTTATATAGGCTCTTATACTTAGCCCAATAACCCTTGTGTAAACCTAAAACCTTTGGGCTCTTCAAAACTTAGTCTGACTTAATTGAATTTCAGCAACCCAACACCTTAAAACTGGCCCAACAACTTAAAATCTGAAGCCCAAATGGAGATGGACCTTGGAGCAACCCATGACCCATTTTTGACCCAACTTAAACCCAACTAGAACCCTAATACATCAGCCTCTTCCTCACACTTGCTGAAACACAAAACAGAAAGAGAAATTCGGAGCTTGGAGAGAATGCTAGGGTTTGGGGCAAGAATTCCACTATTTCTTACCTTTAAGTTCAAAATCAGCCAAGGTACTTGTTATATATCTTAATCCTCTTCTCTTCCTTTCTAATTTGGTCTGATTAGTTTTTCATTTAGAGTATTTTCACCTTACCTAAAATCTGAAATGTGGGAATTTAGGGATTTCCTTGGTGAAATTCGTAGGTTGAAGTTAGGGCTAACCTTGGGTGAGTTTAAACCCTTCATTTTGATACTTCATTTGTTAATTTGAGACCCCCATAGCTGATTTATAAAATAGATATTAATTTTGTACGAATTTGCTTAGGATTTTGGGTGGAATATTGAGTTTTCTAATGAAGGACACTCTAATCCGAATTTGGGATTTGTGGTGGCTGGTACAAATTTATCTACAAGTGAGGTAACCGAGTTTATATTAATTCCATGTATATATTTGATTTAATTTCATATGTTACTGTATATGAATGATTTGAAATGTTGAATGAATTGGTTGGCTATCTGTTGAATTATGATTAGACCTTGCGAGTCCATGGTGGAGCTGTGGTGCCGCTGCCACCTATGCATGTGCTTCGATCGAGCATCGGGTTATGATCAAACCCCAGATACACAGAGCCCGGTTGTGCTCAATAGGGAGTAGGTGCCGTGGATGGGCCTCTCTCGGTGTTAATGGCCTTTAAGATGTGATAATATGATTACTAGTACGGGATAGTAATCATGATAGCCTAATTGTTTCATTTGCTGATATGATGGATATGATTCTAATGTTAATTTTGATTCATGCATATACGCTAATTAAACTGGATATATGATGGAATTGCCTTGGTTATTGAAATTTATATCTCACCTCATTTCATGGGATTAACATTTCAGGTGAAGGTTCTTCGGGTAAGGATAAAGGGAAATAAGTGGATGAAAATCCATGAGCTCCAACATATGGGAGAAGGCTACACTTAGGCTGGCTTATTTAGTAAAGATGTAATTTTGTTATTAGTTTACATAGCATCATCATGTATTCATGTTGCCAAGTGTAGGCATTCATATTTTGTTTCATTGAAATGTAACCGTTAAGGATTTAAGTCTCATTATAGTTGAATATTAATGTATGAACATAAAGTATCATATATATAGTTTTGTTGAAATTGTGATATGGATCACCATATGGGAATTGTAGTCATATGATGCCTTGGATGTGGATATAAGCTATTGTTGAATGGAATCTCTATAGAATGTGCATGGGATGTTAATTGTTGCTAATGCATGTGTTCTTGCTGTCATATATTCATGCATTTGCTGATATGAGCTAGTTGGGCAAGTAGGAAGTAGTATTTAAGTTTTGCAATAGTAATGGACGAATTGAAGGGTAAATAGGGTAGATAAACACCATTAGAATCACATAAAATAAGGAAAGGTGGACCTGGAGTGTTTCTAAGATGAGATTTGAAGTGTAGGGGGCGAAATTTGGGTAATGTAGTCACAAGAGGGAGTCTCGCCGCGGCTAAGAGGGCTTCGCCGAGGCCAAATGAGAGACAAAGACAAAGGGCGCCGCAGCACAACGAACCCTGCCTCAGCACAAAGGGAAAAAAATTGGTCTGGGAAGTAACACTGGCGAGGAGCGCCCCGGCTTGAGAAATCTCACTACGACGCAGAGCGAAAAAAATCGCCCAAGAGGGTAACAAAATCGAAACTCGTCGCGACGCATTATGTCCTGCTGCGGCGCGAGTCGAGGAAATAAAATAAGGGTTGGACAGAAGTAAAACTCACCGTGGCGCAAATATATTGCGCCGAGGTGAGAATCGTGGGAGTTAAGAACAATACTTCCAAGAGGCGTTTCCGCCGCGGCGCCACATAGGTTGGCCGCGGCGAAGGTCCAACTCGCTGCGGCGAGATTTGTGAAATTTGTCCAGTGATTCTAAAGAGTAACTTGGCTGCGGCGAGGAAGGTATAGGCCGTGGCGCAAGTCGCTAACCTACTCTTTTTAGCCTAGAAATCCTAATTTCTTCAACGGTAATGGTAAGAGATGATATAGGAACACTTGTGGGAGGTTATTGGGTATTGAAACGGATGGACGGTTGAATCATAAACCCCTTATGGTAGTAAGATTTCTTTTATGCAAATTTTGTTTTGTTAAGGTGGTATGGTGATGACCCTAACATCAAGGTTTAAATTTTTCCCATATTTTCACAATGTGATAAATTGTAACCACTTAAACCTTGATAATTAATTATTAATCGTATATTTAACCATAATTACAATGATTAGAAGGGAGGGTTGTCACAACTAAAGCCACTCCGGTGGACGTTTTCCAATGTCGATTGACCTGAGCTTTGATTGATTCGTTCAAGAAGGTTTTAGCTCCGATTTGAGTGATTCCAATGGCATTTTATTTAATTGGGAACCTAATTTTTATGATGGAAAAGGAAGTTCTATTGGTGCTTTAAAAAGCCTCATGAATCCTGCAGTTCTTACCCCTCAGGCATGGACAACTCATTTTGAGTACTTTAGTGTAGCTGATGGAAAAATCTTTAAAGTTAATCTTAATACCAAGAAACAAATTGGTATTAGGATCTTTCCTAATTGTATCATATGGACCAACATACTTGGAAGTAATCTTCCAGACAAGGATATCTTGATTGGAATGGATATTTACTGTCAAGCAAAAAAGTGGAGCAAACAGGCACATAGGGGCAAAATGGTTATATTGAAAAATTGTAAAAGAGGCTTTTAAGTAAGATTACACCTCATCTCCTTCTCCAAGCTTCCATTTGCAGAAAAAGGGGCAGCAACGGTGTGACATTAAGGGGGGGAGAGAGAAGAAGTTTAAGCTTCCATTTAGATAAGTAAACGGCCCCGTTTCATCCCGCGCCAAGTAGGAAAGTTGTTCCTCTCTCTAAGAGCTCTCTAATGGTGGTATTCTTTTCTTGAAAACTTGAAGATTCAGGTCTGACCCAAGCCATAAAGAAACTCTTTTCAAGAAACCAATCATTGGGAAATAATCTACGCGAAGAGAGCTCTGTTTTAAGGTCGGACTTCATTTGAAATACTTGCAAAATCTTGTGTTTCCAAGCCACTCAAGCTTAGGTCAAGAGAGGGAAAGTAGGAAGAGAGTTTTTCTTTATGTGTTCTTGATGGAACCAGAGGTTATGAAGTGTGAGGATTAAGAATATACAATTAGAATTTAAAAGGGAGCTTTAGAATGCAAGTTATGAAAGTTAGGGTTTTGATTGCACCTTAAACTCTATCATGAACCCTAACCATATTTTATGATGTTTAAATATTCATATGAGTTTCTAAGACACCAAGAGAGCTTCCTACATGATTCTCCCATCAAAGGAAGCAAGGACACTCCACCGGTGCCTTATGGAAGCATAGCTTTGGCCAATGACGGTTCATGCACCTAGGGAGTGTTTTAATTTCTTCCAAGCTTAGTTTTGGAGGTAAGTAAACGGCCCCGTTTCATCCCGCGCCAAATAGGAAAGTTGTTCCTCTCTCTAAGAGCTCTCTAATGGTGGTTTTCTTTTCTTGAAAACTTGAAGATTCAGATCTGACCCAAGCCAAAAAGAAACTCTTGTCAAGAAACCAATCGGTGGGAAATAATCTACGCGAAGAGAGCTCTATTTTAAGGTCAGACTTCATTTGAAATACTTGCAAAATCTTGTGTTTCCAAGCCAATCAAGCTTAGGTCTAAAGAGAGAAAGTAGGAAGAGTGTTTTTCTTTATGTGTTCTTGATGGAACCAAAGGTTATGAAGTGTGAGGATTAAGAATATACAATTAGAATTTAAAAGGGAGCTTTAGAATGCAAGTTATGAAAGTTAGGGTTTTGATTGCACCTTGAACCCCATCATGAACCCTAGCCATATTTTATGATGTTTAAATGTTCATATGAGTTCCTAAGACACCAAGAGAGCTTCCTACATGATTCTCCCATCAAAGGAAGCAAGGACACTCCACCGGTGCCTTATGGAAGCATAGCTTTGGCCAATGACGGTTCATGCACCTAGGGAGTGTTTTAATTTCTTCCAAGCTTAGTTTTGGAGGTAAGTAAACGGCCCCGTTTCATCCCGCGCCAAATAGGAAAGTTGTTCCTCTCTCTAAGAGCTCTCTAATGGTGGTTTTCTTTTCTTGAAAACTTGAAGATTCAGGTCTGACCCAAGCCAAAAAGAAACTCTTGTCAAGAAACCAATCGGTGGGAAATAATCTACGCGAAGAGAGCTCTATTTTAAGGTCAGACTTCATTTGAAATACTTGCAAAATCTTGTGTTTCCAAGCCAATCAAGCTTAGGTCTAAAGAGAGAAAGTAGGAAGAGTGTTTTTCTTTATGTGTTCTTGATGGAACCAAAGGTTATGAAGTGTGAGGATTAAGAATATACAATTAGAATTTAAAAGGGAGCTTTAGAATGCAAGTTATGAAAGTTAGGGTTTTGATTGCACCTTGAACCCTATCATGAACCCTAACCATATTTTATGATGTTTAAATGTTCATATGAGTTCCTAAGATACCAAGAGAGCTTCCTACATGATTCTCCCATCAAAGGAAGCAAGGAAACTCCACCGGTGCCTTACGGAAGCATAGCTTTGGCCAATGAGGGTTCATACACCTAGAGAGTGTTTTAATTTCTTCTAACCTTAGTTTTGGAGGTAAGTAAACGGCCCCGTTTCATCCCGCGCCAAATAGGAAAGTTGTTCCTCTCTCTAAGAGCTCTCTAATGGTGGTTTTCCTTTCTTGAAAACTTGAAGATTCAGGTCTGACCCAAGCCAAAAAGAAACTCTTGTCAAGAAACCAATCGGTGGGAAATAATCTACGCGAAGAGAGCTCTGTTTTAAGGTCAGACTTCATTTGAAATACTTGCAAAATCTTGTGTTTCCAAGCCAATCAAGCTTAGGTCTAGAGAGAGAAAGTAGGAAGAGTGTTTTTCTTTATGTGTTCTTGATGGAACCAAAGGTTATGAAGTGTGAGGATTAAGAATATACAATTAGAATTTAAAAGGGAGCTATAGAATGCAAGTTATGAAAGTTAGGGTTTTGATTGCACCTTGAACTCTACCACGAACTCTAGCCATATTTTATGATGTTTAAATGTTCATATGAGTTCCTAAGACACCAAGAGAGCTTCTTACATGATTGCCCATCAAAGGAAGCAAGGAAACTCCACCGGTGCCTTACGGAAGCATAGCTTTGGCCAATGAGGGTTCATGCACCTAGGGAGTGTTTTAATTTCTTCCAAGCTTAGTTTTGCAGGTAAGTAAACGGCCCCGTTTCATCCTGCGCCAATTAAGAAAGTTGTTCCTCTCTCTAAGAGCTCTCTAATGGTGGTTTTCTTTTCTTGAAAACTTGAAGATTTAGGTCTGACCCAAGCCACAAAGAAACTCTTTTCAAGAAACCAATCGGTGGGAAATAATCTACGCGAAGAGAGCTCTGTTTTAAGGTCAACCTTCATTTGAAATACTTGCAAAATCTTGTTTTTCCAAGCCACTCAAGCTTAGGTCAAGGGGGGTAATGTAGGAAGACAGTTTTTCTTTATGTGTTCTTGATGGAACCAAAGGTTATGAATTGTGAGGATTAAGAATATACAATTAGAATTTAAAAGGGAGCTTTAGAATGCAAGTTATGAAAGTTAGGATTTTGATTGCACCTTGAACTCTATCACGAACTCTAGCCATATTTTATGATGTTTAAATGTTCATATGAGTTCCTAAGACACCAAGAGAGCTTCTTACATGATTCCCCATCAAAGGAAGCAAGGAAACTCCACCGGTGCCTTACGGAAGCATAGCTTTGGCCAATGAGGGTTCATACACCTAGAGAGTGTTTTAATTTCTTCTAACCTTAGTTTCGGAGGTAAGTAAACGGCCCCGTTTCATCCCGCGCCAAATAGGAAAGTTGTTCCTCTCTCTAAGAGCTCTCTAATGGTGGTTTTCCTTTCTTGAAAACTTGAAGATTCAGGTCTGACCCAAGCCAAAAAGAAACTCTTGTCAAGAAACCAATCGGTTGGAAATAATCTACGCGAAGAGAGCTCTGTTTTAAGGTCAGACTTCATTTGAAATACTTGCAAAATCTTGTGTTTCCAAGCCAATCAAGCTTAGGTCTAGAGAGAGAAAGTAGGAAGAGTGTTTTTCTTTATGTGTTCTTGATGGAACCAAAGGTTATGAAGTGTGAGGATTAAGAATATACAATTAGAATTTAAAAGGGAGCTTTAGAATGCAAGTTATGAAAGTTAGGGTTTTGATTGCACCTTGAACTTTATCACGAACTCTAGCCATATTTTATGATGTTTAAATGTTCATATGAGTTCCTAAGACACCAAGAGAGCTTCTTACATGATTCCCCATCAAAGGAAGCAAGGAAACTCCACCGGTGCCTTACGGAAGCATAGCTTTGGCCAATGAGGGTTCATGCACCTAGGGAGTGTTTTAATTTCTTCCAAGCTTAGTTTTGCAGGTAAGTAAACGGCCCCGTTTCATCCTGCGCCAATTAGGAAAGTTGTTCCTCTCTCTAAGAGCTCTCTAATGGTGGTTTTCTTTTCTTGAAAACTTGAAGATTTAGGTCTGACCCAAGCCACAAAGAAACTCTTTTCAAGAAACCAATCGGTGGGAAATAATCTACGCGAAGAGAGCTCTGTTTTAAGGTCAACCTTCATTCGAAATACTTGCAAAATCTTGTTTTTCCAAGCCACTCAAGCTTAGGTCAAGAGGGGGAATGTAGGAAGACAGTTTTTCTTTATGTGTTCTTGATGGAACCAAAGGTTATGAAGTGTGAGGATTAAGAATATACAATTAGAATTTAAAAGGGAGCTTTAGAATGCAAGTTATGAAAGTTAGGATTTTGATTGCACCTTGAACTCTATCACGAACTCTAGCCATATTTTATGATGTTTAAATGTTCATATGAGTTCCTAAGACACCAAGAGAGCTTCTTACATGATTCCCCATCAAAGGAAGCAAGGAAACTCCACCGGTGCCTTACGGAAGCATAGCTTTGGCCAATGAGGGTTCATACACCTAGAGAGTGTTTTAATTTCTTCTAACCTTAGTTTTGGAGGTAAGTAAACGGCCCCGTTTCATCCCGCGCCAAATAGGAAAGTTGTTCCTCTCTCTAAGAGCTCTCTAATGGTGGTTTTCCTTTCTTGAAAACTTGAAGATTCAGGTCTGACCCAAGCCAAAAAGAAACTCTTGTCAAGAAACCAATCGGTGGGAAATAATCTACGCGAAGAGAGCTTTGTTTTAAGGTCAGACTTCATTTGAAATACTTGCAAAATCTTGTGTTTCCAAGCCAATCAAGCTTAGGTCTAGAGAGAGAAAGTAGGAAGAGTGTTTTTCTTTATGTGTTCTTGATGGAACCAAAGGTTATGAAGTGTGAGGATTAAGAATATACAATTAGAATTTAAAAGGGAGCTTTAGAATGCAAGTTATGAAAGTTAGGGTTTTGATTGCACCTTGAACTCTATCACGAACTCTAGCCATATTTTATGATGTTTAAATGTTCATATGAGTTCTTAAGACACCAAGAGAGCTTCTTACATGATTCCCCATCAAAGGAAGCAAGGAAACTCCACCGGTGCCTTACGGAAGCATAGCTTTGGCCAATGAGGGTTCATACACCTAGAGAGTGTTTTAATTTCTTCTAACCTTAGTTTTGGAGGTAAGTAAACGGCCCCGTTTCATCCCGCGCCAAATAGGAAAGTTGTTCCTCTCTCTAAGAGCTCTCTAATGGTGGTTTTCCTTTCTTGAAAACTTGAAGATTCAGGTCTGACCCAAGCCAAAAAGAAACTCTTGTCAAGAAACCAATCGGTGGGAAATAATCTACGCGAAGAGAGCTTTGTTTTAAGGTCAGACTTCATTTGAAATACTTGCAAAATCTTGTGTTTCCAAGCCAATCAAGCTTAGGTCTAGAGAGAGAAAGTAGGAAGAGTGTTTTTCTTTATGTGTTCTTGATGGAACCAAAGGTTATGAAGTGTGAGGATTAAGAATATACAATTAGAATTTAAAAGGGAGCTTTAGAATGCAAGTTATGAAAGTTAGGGTTTTGATTGCACCTTGAACTCTATCACAAACTCTAGCCATATTTTATGATGTTTAAATGTTCATATGAGTTCCTAAGACACCAAGAGAGCTTCTTACATGATTCCCCATCAAAGGAAGCAAGGAAACTCCACCGGTGCCTTACGGAAGCATAGCTTTGGCCAATGAGGGTTCATGCACCTAGGGAGTGTTTTAATTTCTTCTAACCTTAGTTTTGCAGGAAAAGTAAACGGCCCCGTTTCATCCCGCGCCAAATAGGAAAGTTGTTCCTCTCTCTAAGAGCTCTCTAATGGTGGTTTTCCTTTCTTGAAAACTTGAAGATTCAGGTCTGACCCAAGCCAAAAAGAAACTCTTGTCAAGAAACCAATCGGTGGGAAATAATCTACGCGAAGAGAGCTTTGTTTTAAGGTCAGACTTCATTTGAAATACTTGCAAAATCTTGTGTTTCCAAGCCAATCAAGCTTAGGTCTAGAGAGAGAAAGTAGGAAGAGTGTTTTTCTTTATGTGTTCTTGATGGAACCAAAGGTTATGAAGTGTGAGGATTAAGAATATACAATTAGAATTTAAAAGGGAGCTTTAGAATGCAAGTTATGAAAGTTAGGGTTTTGATTGCACCTTGAACTCTATCACGAACTCTAGCCATATTTTATGATGTTTAAATGTTCATATGAGTTCTTAAGACACCAAGAGAGCTTCCTACATGATTCCCCATCAAAGGAAGCAAGGAAACTCCACCGCTGCCTTACGGAAGCATAGCTTTGGCCAATGAGGGTTCATGCACCTAGGGAGTGTTTTAATTTCTTCCAAGCTTAGTTTTGCAGGAAAAGTAAACGGCCCCGTTTCATCCTGCGCCAATTAGGAAAGTTGTTCCTCTCTCTAAGAGCTCTCTAATGGTGGTTTTCTTTTCTTGAAAACTTGAAGATTTAGGTCTGACCCAAGCCACAAAGAAACTCTTTTCAAGAAACCAATCGGTGGGAAATAATCTACGCGAAGAGAGCTCTGTTTTAAGGTCAACCTTCATTTGAAATACTTGCAAAATCTTGTTTTTCCAAGCCACTCAAGCTTAGGTCAAGAGGGGGAATGTAGGAAGAGTGTTTTTCTTTTTGTGTTCTTGATGCAACCAAAGGTTATGAAGTGTGAGGATTAAGAATATACAATTAGAATTTAAAAGGGAGCTTTAGAATGCAAGTTATGAAAGTTAGGGTTTTGATTGCACCTTGAACCCTGTCATGAACCCTAGCCATATTTTATGATGTTTAAATGTTCATATGAGTTCCTAAGACACCAAGAGAGCTTCCTACATGATTCTCCCATCAAAGGAAGCAAGGAAACTCCACCGGTGCCTTATGGAAGCATAGCTTTGGCCAATGAGGGTTCATACACCTAGAGAGTGTTTTCATTTCTTCTAACCTTAGTTTTGGAGGTAAGTAAACGGCCCCGTTTCATCCCGCGCCAAATAGGAAAGTTGTTCCTCTCTCTAAGAGCTCTCTAATGGTGGTTTTCCTTTCTTGAAAACTTGAAGATTCAGGTCTGACCCAAGCCAAAAAGAAACTCTTGTCAAGAAACCAATCGGTGGGAAATAATCTACGCGAAGAGAGCTCTGTTTTAAGGTCAGACTTCATTTGAAATACTTGCAAAATCTTGTGTTTCCAAGCCAATCAAGCTTAGGTCTAGAGAGAGAAAGTAGGAAGAGTGTTTTTCTTTATGTGTTCTTGATGGAACCAAAGGTTATGAAGTGTGAGGATTAAGAATATACAATTAGAATTTAAAAGGGAGCTTTAGAATGCAAGTTATGAAAGTTAGGGTTTTGATTGCACCTTGAACTCTATCACGAACTCTAGCCATATTTTATGATGTTTAAATGTTCATATGAGTTCCTAAGACACCAAGAGAGCTTCTTACATGATTCCCCATCAAAGGAAGCAAGGAAACTCCACCGGTGCCTTACGGAAGCATAGCTTTGGCCAATGAGGGTTCATACACCTAGAGAGTGTTTTAATTTCTTCTAACCTTAGTTTTGGAGGTAAGTAAACGGCCCCGTTTCATCCCGCGCCAAATAGGAAAGTTGTTCCTCTCTCTAAGAGCTCTCTAATGGTGGTTTTCCTTTCTTGAAAACTTGAAGATTCAGGTCTGACCCACGCCAAAAAGAAACTCTTGTCAAGAAACCAATCGGTGGGAAATAATCTACGCGAAGAGAGCTCTGTTTTAAGGTCAGACTTCATTTGAAATACTTGGAAAATCTTGTGTTTCCAAGCCATTCAAGCTTAGGTCTAGAGAGAGAAAGTAGGAAGAGAGTTTTTCTTTATGTGTTCTTGATGGAACCAAAGGTTATGAAGTGTGAGGATTAAGAATATACAATTAGAATTTAAAAGGGAGCTTTAGAATGCAAGTTATGAAAGTTAGGGTTTTGATTGCACCTTGAACTCTATCATGAACTCTAGCCATATTTTATGATGTTTAAATGTTCATATGAGTTCCTAAGACACCAAGAGAGCTTCTTACATGATTCCCCATCAAAGGAAGCAAGGAAACTCCACCGGTGCCTTACGGAAGCATAGCTTCGGCCAATGAGGGTTCATGCACCTAGGGAGTGTTTTAATTTCTTCCAAGCTTAGTTTTGCAGGTAAGTAAACGGCCCCGTTTCATCCTGCGCCAATTAGGAAAGTTGTTCCTCTCTCTAAGAGCTCTCTAATGGTGGTTTTCTTTTCTTGAAAACTTGAAGATTTAGGTCTGACCCAAGCCACAAAGAAACTCTTTTCAAGAAACCAATCGGTGGGAAATAATCTACGCGAAGAGAGCTCTGTTTTAAGGTCAACCTTCATTTGAAATACTTGCAAAATCTTGTTTTTCCAAGCCACTCAAGCTTAGGTCAAGAGGGGGAATGTAGGAAGAGAGTTTTTCTTTATGTGTTCTTGATGGAACCAAAGGTTATGAAGTATGAGGATTAAAAATATAGAATTAGAATTTAAAAGGGAGCTTTAGAATGCAAGTTATGAAAGTTAGGGTTTTGATTGCACCTTGAACCCTATCATGAACCCTAGCCATATTTTATGATGTTTAAATGTTCATATGAGTTCCTAAGACACCAAGAGAGCTTCTTACATGATTCCCCATCAAAGGAAGCAAGGAAACTCCACCGGTGCCTTACGGAAGCATAGCTTTCGCCAATGAGGGTTCATGCACCTAGGGAGTGTTTTAATTTCTTCTAACCTTGCAAAATCTTGTGTTTCCAAGCCAATCAAGCTTAGGTCTAGAGAGAGAAAGTAGGAAGAGTATTTTTCTTTATGTGTTCTTGATGGAACCAAAGGTTATGAAGTGTGAGGATTAAGAATATACAATTAGAATTTAAAAGAGAGCTTTAGAATGCAAGTTATGAAAGTTAGGGTTTTGATTGCACCTTGAACTCTATCATGAACTCTAGCCATATTTTATGATGTTTAAATGTTCATATGAGTTCCTAAGACACCAAGAGAGCTTCTTACATGATTCCCCATCAAAGGAAGCAAGGAAACTCCACCGGTGCCTTACGGAAGCATAGCTTCGGCCAATGAGGGTTCATGCACCTAGGGAGTGTTTTAATTTCTTCCAAGCTTAGTTTTGCAGGTAAGTAAACGGCCCCGTTTCATCCTGCGCCAATTAGGAAAGTTGTTCCTCTCTCTAAGAGCTCTCTAATGGTGGTTTTCTTTTCTTGAAAACTTGAAGATTTAGGTCTGACCCAAGCCACAAAGAAACTCTTTTCAAGAAACCAATCGGTGGGAAATAATCTACGCGAAGAGAGCTCTGTTTTAAGGTCAACCTTCATTTGAAATACTTGCAAAATCTTGTTTTTCCAAGCCACTCAAGCTTAGGTCAAGAGGGGGAATGTAGGAAGAGAGTTTTTCTTTATGTGTTCTTGATGGAACCAAAGGTTATGAAGTATGAGGATTAAAAATATAGAATTAGAATTTAAAAGGGAGCTTTAGAATGCAAGTTATGAAAGTTAGGGTTTTGATTGCACCTTGAACCCTATCATGAACCCTAGCCATATTTTATGATGTTTAAATGTTCATATGAGTTCCTAAGACACCAAGAGAGCTTCTTACATGATTCCCCATCAAAGGAAGCAAGGAAACTCCACCGGTGCCTTACGGAAGCATAGCTTTCGCCAATGAGGGTTCATGCACCTAGGGAGTGTTTTAATTTCTTCTAACCTTGCAAAATCTTGTGTTTCCAAGCCAATCAAGCTTAGGTCTAGAGAGAGAAAGTAGGAAGAGTATTTTTCTTTATGTGTTCTTGATGGAACCAAAGGTTATGAAGTGTGAGGATTAAGAATATACAATTAGAATTTAAAAGGGAGCTTTAGAATGCAAGTTATGAAAGTTAGGGTTTTGATTGCACCTTGAACTCTATCATGAACTCTAGCCATATTTTATGATGTTTAAATGTTCATATGAGTTCCTAAGACACCAAGAGAGCTTCTTACATGATTCCCCATCAAAGGAAGCAAGGAAACTCCACCGGTGCCTTACGGAAGCATAGCTTTGGCCAATGAGGGTTCATGCACCTAGGGAGTGTTGTAATTTCTTCCAAGCTTGGTTTTGCAAGTAAGTAAACGGCCCCGTTTCATCCCGCGCCAAATAGGAAAGTTGTTCCTCTCTCTAAGAGCTCTCTAATGGTGGTTTTCCTTTCTTGAAAACTTGAAGATTCAGGTCTGACCCACGCCAAAAAGAAACTCTTGTCAAGAAACCAATCGGTGGGAAATAATCTACGCGAAGAGAGCTCTGTTTTAAGGTCAGACTTCATTTGAAATACTTGCAAAATCTTGTGTTTCCAAGCCATTCAAGCTTAGGTCTAGAGAGAGAAAGTAGGAAGAGAGTTTTTCTTTATGTGTTCTTGATGGAACCAAAGGTTATGAAGTGTGAGGATTAAGAATATACAATTAGAATTTAAAAGGGAGTTTTAGAATGCAAATTATGAAAGTTAGGGTTTTGATTGCACCTTGAATCCTATCATGAACCCTAGCCATATTTTATGATGTTTAAATGTTCATATGAGTTCCTAAGACACCAAGAGAGCTTCTTATATGATTCTCCCAGCAAAGGAGGCGAAGACACTCCATCGGTGCCTTATGGAAGCATAGCTTTGGCCAATGAGGGTTCATGCACCTAGGGAGTGTTTTAATTTCTTCCAAGCCTAGTTTTGTAGGTAAGTAAACGGCCCCGTTTCATCCCGCGCCGATTAGGAAAGTTGTTCCTCTCTCTAAGAGCTCTCTAATGGTGGTTTTCTTTTCTTGAAAACTTGAAGATTTAGGTCTGACCCAAGCCACAAAGAAACTCTTTTCAAGAAACCAATTGGTGGGAAATAATCTACGCGAAGAGAGCTCTGTTTTAAGGTCAAACTTCATTTGAAATACTTGCAAAATCTTGTTTTTCCAAGCCACTCAAGCTTAGGTCAAGAGGGGGAATGTAGGAAGAGAGTTTTTCTTTATGTGTTCTTGATGGAACCAAAGGTTATGAAGTATGAGGATTAAGAATATACAATTAAAATTTAAAAGGGAGCTTTAGAATGCAAGTTATGAAAGTTAGGGTTTTGATTGCACCTTGAACCCTATCATGAACCCTAGCCATATTTTATGATGTTTAAATGTTCATATGAGTTCCTAAGACACCAAGAGAGCTTCCTACATGATTCTCCCATCAAAGGAAGCAAGGAAACTCCACCGGTGCCTTATGGAAGCATAGCTTTGGCCAATGAGGGTTCATACACCTAGGGAGTGTTTTAATTTCTTCTAACCTTAGTTTTGGAGGTAAGTAAACGGCCCCGTTTCATCCCGCGCCAAATAGGAAAGTTGTTCCTCTCTCTAAGAGCTCTCTAATGGTGGTTTTCCTTTCTTGAAAACTTGAAGATTCAGGTCTGACCCAAGCCAAAAAGAAACTCTTGTCAAGAAACCAATCGGTGGGAAATAATCTACGCGAAGGGAGCTCTGTTTTAAGGTCAGACTTCATTTGAAATACTTGCAAAATCTTGTGTTTCCAAGCCATTCAAGCTTAGGTCAAGAGGGGGAAAGGAGGAAGAGAGTTTTTCTTTATGTGTTCTTGATGGAACCAAAGGTTATGAAGTGTGAGGATTAAGAATATACAATTAGAATTTAAAAGGAAGCTTTAAAATGCAAGTTATGAAAGTTAGGGTTTTGATTGCACCTTGAACTCTATCATGAACCCTAGCCATCTTTTATGATGTTTAAATGTTCATATGAGTTCCTAAGACACCAAGAGAGCTTCCTACATTATTCTCCCATCAAAGGAAGCAAAGAAACTCCACCGGTGCCTTATGGAGGAATAGCTTTGGCCAATGAGGGTTCATGCACCTAGGGAGTGTTGTAATTTCTTCCAAGCTTGGTTTTGCAAGTAAGTAAACGGCCTCATTTCATCCCGCGCCAATTAGGAAAGTTGTTCCTCTCTCTAAGAGCTCTCTAATGGTGGTTTTCTTTTCTTGAAAACTTGAAGATTCAGGTCTGACCCAAGCCAAAAAGAAACTCTTTTCAAGAAACCAATCGGTGGAAAATAATCTACGCGAAGAGAGCTCTATTTTAAGGTCAGACTTCATTTGAAATACTTGCAAAATCTTGTGTTTCCAAGCCATTCAAGCTTAGGTCTAGAGAGAGAAAGTAGGAAGAGAGTTTTTCTTTATGTGTTCTTGATGGAACCAAAGGTTATGAAGTATGAGGATTAAGAATATACAATTAGAATTTAAAAGAGAGCTTTAGAATGCAAGTTATAAATGTTAGGGTTTTGATTGCACCTTGAACTCTATCATGAACTCTAGCCATATTTTATTATGTTTAAATGTTCATATGAGTTCCTAAGACACCAAGAGAGCTTCTTACATGAATCTCCCATCAAAGGAAGCAAGGAAACTCCACCGATGCCTTATGGAAGCATAGCTTTGGCCAATGAGGGTTCATGCACCTAGGGAGTGTTTTAATTTCTTCCAAGCTTAGTTTTGCAGGTAAGTAAACGGCCCCGTTTCATCCCGCGCCAATTAGGAAAGTTGTGCCTCTCTCAAGAGCTCTCTAATGGTGGTTTTCTTTTCTTGAAAACTTGAAGATTCAGTTCTGACCCAAGCCAAAAAGAAACTCTTTTCAAGAAACCAATCGGTGGGAAATAATCTACGCGAAGAGAGCTCTGTTTTAAGGTCAGACTTCATTTGAAATACTTGCAAAATCTTGTGTTTCTAAACCATTCAAGCTTAGGTCAAGAGGGGGAAAGGAGGAAGAGAGTTTTTCTTTATGTGTTCTTGATGGAACCAAAGGTCATGAAGTGTGAGGATATGTCCAATTGTCAGAAATTTTATACAGGAAAACTATACATTCACAGTGAGTCATTCCTACTAGAAGCACCTCAATTGGAGGTCTATAGAGGGAGATATGAATTTTTGAACATTTTGTCCAGTATCAAGAGTTTTGCCCAACCGAAGTTACTGTTGTATTAAATTCCAAGGTCTGGGCATGATGAACTAGTTTAGAGATATTTTTCCTCTCAGTTAACATCCACAAATTTTTAGATTGGTATCATTTACATGGATTGGATTTTTGTAGAATTAAGTGGACATTTTGAAAGTTTCTGCAGAATTCTGTGATAGTTCCATAATGCAGTTTGACCTCTCGACTTTTTTGGATGTCAAACGTCCTCTGTGATGGATTTTATGGTCTAGACATATTTTTATGTGAAGTAGACATCCGTAGATTTCTAGAGTGACCAAGAATTCATGATTTTGATTTTTTTAGAATTAGTTATGATTTTTTAAAATTTGGACAGCGAAAATAAATCTTCATGTTTTATGCTTCATTTTGGTTTTCTTAAGTTGTGAGCCACATTTTATGATGCAAATGAGTTATATTCATATAATTAAATATAAGAATGTGTTGTATAAGCTCATATGGCCCACGTGATGTAGAATGAAATTTTTATATACGGCATAATCCAAAGGAATGTATTATTTGCAATGGATTTTCTTACTTCCTTCATGGAAGATATCATATGATGATGTAAATGTGATAGAAATGAGCTAGAAATATAAGGTATTACAGAGCTCATTTGGACAAAAAGTGATATAACCCATCGATATGGTCATTTTTGCTTCTCATAATGCAACTCTATAGTCCAAATGGCTCTTTTTAGTGTTTGGCACCTCTTGGACAAGTTTTAAAGCCTAAATGTGACTTGTGTAAACTGCCTAAGTGGTCCCAAATCCTATGCATCTCAAATTGGCTATCCCACACTTAACAATGCATGCACCCAAGTAGGCATCCAAGTGTTCAAAATTCATATTCTCATTGTCTTGGTACCATACAATGTTCATACACCATTTACATATAATATTACATTTGCTCATTGGTCTACAACTCAAAAATAATGTGTACATGAGTATTTTGACATTCCTACACACTTTAAGATTACATAAACTACATCATTGTCAAAACCATGCTATTCATACTTCATTGCTTCCATTCCTTGGCTCTTGAGTTCCACTTAAGCCATATGAGATAAGAGATGCAAAAGGGTGAAATTCATGAAATCTCAATAGCTCTTCTCTCTTTCAAACACATAATATGGATGCAATTCCTATGTTTAAGATGCATGTATGGAATTCATAATTTCTCAAACATACATAAAGCATTTCTCCCATTCAATAAGTCACAAACAACATCCATAGGCTTGCCAAGATAATGGTTTAGCCTCATCCATTCTCTTTGGGACTTTTGAACTTGCCTTACCCACTTTCAAGGGACTTTTGACTAAGTCTCACCCTTTCTAGAGACTTTTGGCTTGTCTTACCCAACCTTTAGGGACTTTTGGCTCATCCTCGCCCTTGTTAAGGGACTTTTGGCCTCACCACACTCAAACAAGCTAAGACCATACATAAAAGCATCTTATAAACACATAGACATAGCAACATGGTACCATGGCATTTAAAAACTTACTAAAAATATTTTTTATGGTTTGAACATATGCACACACATTCAAGAACAAGGAAACATCCACACATGTAAGAGAGACAAGAGAGAGAGCTATCTTGTTATCTATGCAAGCTTTACTTTGCCTTACTCCTTCCCTTTTTCAGTTCAACAAGAACACTTAGGTGGGGTTTGGTTTCCTTAGCCTAAACATCATGAATAACACTCAATTATATTTTTAAAGCAAGCCAAAGCATTCAATTTACTCTTAAGACCATACTTAGTTCCATAAATGGCCTATTGAAGCAACCATCATGATTCAAGTTCTTAGCTCCATTCTCTTCTCATTTCTAGGCCTCTTGACCTTATTTAAGGTCCTTGGAGCCATTACAAATTCATTTACAAAAGCCTAGACACAAGTTGCTTCATAAGGTCACATTATGGAAGCCATTGCCTCATCTCCCAATCTATGACTTCTAAATTTTTTTCAAGGGTTCCTCATATCTTCTACCATCATATGAAGTCCCAAATCAAGGCTAGAATAAATTAAAACACTCCATAACCACTCCATCTATCCTAGGCCAAAATTATGGAAGCATTTGGGGTTCAAGGGGTTTTCAATTTTTCCTTGATAGAAGAGTCACTAGGGAGGCTTCCTAGGGGTCTTAGGAGTTCAATCAAACACTTACACATGCAAGGAAACTCATATATCAAATTAGTTTTTGGAAGGCATTCAAGAGCTTCACACTTTTCCAACTTGAATTTCACTTGGTTTTCTTACAATTTCTTTAGATTTCCTAACTTCCTATAGTCTAAAACCTATAATTCTCTCTTGTTCTTAGACGGAAATTCCTCCCCCCCCTACATGATGGTTCTGTTTTGGGCTGTGGGATGTCATGGAAGAGAAGAAAAAGAAGAAGCAAGAAGAGGAAGATTTTACCTTGGATTCAAGCTCCTTCCAAGAGTCCTTCTCCTTGCTTTAGCTTCCTCTTTGAAACTTCAATTTTTTCCCTCTAGTTTAAGGCCAAAACAAAACTATTTCATGCCATAAAACCATGGAAGGGAAGCTTGGGAGGAGGAGAACAAGCTTTCAAGAAGAGGAAGCATGAAAATCCTTAAGATTTCTTACCCTTTTACTTAATCATTTGCCTTCTTCTTTCCCTTCATCTTGTGCATTAGCTAGTCTCTCTCCCAACTTTATTTCAGACTAGAAAAGCTTTAATGGAGAGGAAGGAAAAGGGCTGGATGTGATTTTAAAAGCAAAGGGTAAAGTTAACATACTTTTTTAACTTTTCATTTTAGTCCCTAACCCATAGTTTATCTGTTTGGCCTCATTTCAACTCCTTTGCAAAATTTGTTTTTTCCTTCATAACATTTGGGTCTTCTAACTTATAAATTGCCTTTGGTTTTATCCAAATTGGATTTAAACTTATTTTGAACTATTCAGTTAAATTTTTGGTCAACCAATGGCCGAAATCGCTCACTAGAGGAGTTTCAATTATTTTAGAGATTCCTATAGTTTTCAGGGCCTCTGAGTGTAACACCCCAAAATTAATTAAGGTATTAATCATGGATTTGAGTTAATTAAGAATAATTAATATGGGATAATTAGGCAAGTTAAGTGAATGAAAATTTTAGAGAGATAAATTATTAATATGAATTTGAGATTTAATTGAGTTATAAACTTCATCTAGGTCCAAATTAAATTAAGTAGGCCAAGGTTAAAGACTAATGGAAGCCCAATAATTTTAGGTGCAGACCTAACCTTTTATTGTGAGACTTAGCCCAAGAGAGAGTACCTAGTGATAGCCCAATAACCCTTGTGCAAACCTAAATCAATTGAGTTCTTCAAACTTGGTCTAACCCAATTAAATTTCTATAGCCTAACATATTAAAGCTGGCCCAACAAGGTTTAAATCAAAACACACTTGCAATTAGACCCTTAGGTCAGCCCATGACCCACATTAGACCCAACTAAAACCTAATTAGAACCCTAAACACTTCAGCCCCTCCACTTTTTACTGAAACACAAACACAACTTATTTTCGGAGGTTTGAAGGGAGGCTAAGGTTTGCGGCAAGAAATCTATCATTTCTCACTTTTAAGGTCAAAATCAGCTAAGGTACTTGCTATATAACTTAATCCCCTTCTCTTTCTCTTTATTTTAGCCTAATTAGTTTTTTATTTGGAGCATTTTCACCATACCCAAATTCTAAAAAGCGGTTATTTGGTAATTTCTTAAAGGATTTTTAGAGGTAGAGGCTAGGAAAGATATTGGGTAAGTGTAAACTCTTCATTCTAATGTATTTTCTGTTGGTTTAAGACCCCCATGGTTGATTTGTAGTATGGGTATTAATTATGTACGAATTTTCTTAAGAATTAGGGTGATATATTGAAGTTTCTAGTAGAGGACATATTTAATCCGAATTTGGAGATTTGTAGTGGCTGGGTAAGCGTCTTCAGGTAGCCATTAGTATTTTAATTCCTTGGGTACTTGTTGTTGCTGTACATTATGAATTAAAGTAGTAATCTTCTAATGTTATGGTTTTAGGAAGATTTTGGCACTGCTGGTGGCTTTTCAATTGTCTACAGAGTGAGGTAACTGGGGTTCATGCTAATTCCATGCATATGTCTGTTTAATTTTGTATCTGCTGCATGATTATGATTTTGAATGCTAAATGAATTGGTTGGCTATCTGTTATATGTGTTTGGACCTTGTGAGTCCATGGTGGAGCTGTGGCACGACTGCCACCCGCGCATGTGCTTTGATCGGGCATCGGGTTGTGATCAGACCCCAGATGCACTGAGCCCTAATTGTGCTCAAGGGAGAGTAGGTGCAGTGGATGGGCCTCTCTTGGTGTTATTGGCCTTTAATATATGGAATTGTGATTGATAGTATGGGATAGTAATCATAGATAGCCTAATTATTTCATTTACTAATATGACTGGTATATTTTCTGATGCTTATGTGAAATCATGTGTATATGTTGATTAAACTAAAATGTATGAATGGAATTTGCCTTGGTAACTGAGATTTATATCTCACCCCATTTCATGAGATTATACTTTTAGGTGAAGGCCCTTCGGGTAAAGATAAGGGGAAGCAAGTGGATGAAAATCTATAAAGTCCCACATCGGCTGGAAGGGGCCTGTGGCTAGCCCATATAAGTGGGAAGAATCCTCCCCTTCACAAGCGTGCTTTTCCCTTGAGCGAAGGATGGGTAACTAAGCCCTCAAAGCTCGGGAGGAGACAAAAACCTTGGGAGCACATGCTTGCACTACGACCAAGGAACAATACTTGTGAGGGCTCTGTATGTGTTAGTATCAGAGCAATCCTGGCCCATGTGCGACCTGAGGACGGGTCGGTCCCCAAAGGGGGTGCATTGTAAAATCCCACATCGGCTGGAAGGGGCCTGTGGCTAGCCCATATAAGTGGGGAGAATCCTCCCCCTCACGAGCGCACTTTTCCCTTGAGCGAAGGATGGGTAACCAAGCCCTCGAAACTCGAGAGGAGACAAAAACCTTAGGAGCGCGTGCTTGCACTGCGACCAAGGAAGCCCATATAAGTGGGAAGAATCCTCCCCCTCACGAGCGTGCTTTTCCCTTGAGCGAAGGATGGGTAACTAAGCCCTCAAAGCTCGGGAGGAGACAAAAACCTTGGGAGCACGTGCTTGTACTACGACCAAGGAACAATACTTGTGAGGGCTCTGTATGTGTTAGTATCAGAGCAATCCTGGCCCATGTGCGACCTGAGGATGGGTCGGCCCCCAAGGGGGGTGCATTGTAAAGTCCCACATCGGTTGGAAGGGGCCTGTGGCTAGCCCATATAAGTGGGGAGAATCCTCCCCCTCACGAGCGCACTTCTCCCTTAAGCGAAGGATGGGTAACCAAGCCCTCGAAGCTTGGGAGGAGACAAAAACCTTGGGAGCACGTGCTTGCACTGCGACCAAGGAACAATACTAGTGAGGGCTCTGTATGTGTAGGTATCAGAGCAATCCTGGCCCATGTGTGACCTGAGGACGGGTCGACCCCCAAGGGGGGTGGATTGTAAAGTCCCACATCGACTGGAAGGGGCCTGTGGCTAGCCCATATAAGTGGGGAGAATCCTCCCCTTCACGAGCGCGCTTTTCCCTTGAGCGAAGGATGGGTAACCAAGCCCTCGAAACTTGGGAGGAGACAAAAACCTTGGGAGCGCGTGCTTGCACTGTGACTAAGGAACAATACTCGTGAGGGCTCTGTATGTGTTGGTGATACCAATAAATGTAACACCATAAGTCTAGCTCATCTCATGCCTTTGAATAGTATAATTATCATGAAACATACACATAATTCTAATAAAAGAAGCATGAAAATTTATATTTTTATTTGCAAGTCATCATATCCAAAAATCCATTCGGTGTCACATGGACCGGGTAAACTCATACTATGCCCCCTCATATTTAATTTCATTATTACAACTCATTTGTATCACAAAAACCCACCTACAACTCTTGGAAATCGAAAGGAGCTATGGGAAATGGGTATTCATTCTCGGACAACACTGGCCTCAATTCTGGGCAAGCTTCGGAAAATTATAAATAAATCTAGAAAAATTGAAATCATACAATATTGGTCATTTTAGGAAGCTATGGATGTCTAATTTACATAAAAATACGTCCAGAGCATAAAATTTATCACAGAGGATGTTTGACATCCAAAAAGGTCCAGAGGTCGCTGTTGCCTGGGTTGCTATTTCAGATTACTGATACAAACTTATAAAATTCATAAATAATTATATAAAAATTGAAATCATACAAATTCAGTCATTCTGGAAAGCTACAAATATAAATTTATGCTAAAAATAATTCCAGAATGAAACAAATATGTTTAGTCAGCTGGACCCTATGGAACAGTAACCGGACTCATGGGGTGCTACTGATGCTGACAGTTAACTTCAAACATGCATAACTCACTGCTCAGACCTCCAAATGAGGTGATCTTGGTTGTCACAGAAATTTTATGACCTCTAGTTTATGCATGTAAAATTTCATAAGCATTGGACACCATTTGGCCATCGGGTGACAGAATTCAAAACTGCTAGTATGAATAGTACCCATACCAGAATCCATGAAAAATTCTAACTTTGAAAATTCATCAAATATTCTCTAGGTCTCCAAAAATTATGATCTTTAACTTCACGAAAAGATCTTAATGAGACCTAATTGCATGCCAATTTTCAGGGCAAGACTAACTCATTTGGCCAAAAAATGGCATAGGGTTCCATTATGGTCAATTTTGGCTCCATATTGGATACCAAAATTGCCAAATGGATTCCCCTTGGTCTTGGCACCTTTTGGGCAAGTTTAAAAGCATATTTTAGACTTTTGTGAGCTGCCCAAATGGTCCCAAACCTCATGCATCTCATTTTGGCCATTCAACCCACATTTATACACATTTGCATCAAACTTCCAATTTGCATAACTTGGCATTACATACCCAAATTTATTTCTAAAGTTCATACATCATATCCATACATGTATACATCACATAATATCATATTTATATGTGTCTCAAGGATCATGTGCCATTTACAATAATCATATACATCATTATGGCTCAAAAAGGGTAAAAGCTAGACATATGAATGTCAATCTTTCTTCTTCAATGTTGTTGGCTCCCATTAGCATATCCACTTGGTTCACCTAGCATGTTAGATCATTGGAGAGGAGGGGATGAGATTCAAAGAATCCCAATAGCTCATCTCCCATTCCATCACACATAATATGTGCAAGCAAGTTTTATATATGCATGCATGGAGAAAGTAGAAATCATAGGCATTTTAAAGCAACTTTGGCATGTGAATCAATCATGCAAGACATTCAAGAGCTCACTAAGTGTTTGGATTGGCCTCACACTTCTCCTCATAGATTTTGGACTTGCCTCACCCATTCTTTAAGCACTTTGGACTCAACCATACTCTTGGGAGCCCACTTTGCTTTTGGGAGACTCTTTACTTTGTCTCAACCAAGCTTAAGGGTTCTTGGCTCATCCTCACCAAAGGGAAGAGTTCTTGGCCTTTCCACACTCAAGCAAACTCACACAAACATCATGTAATCATTTGAAAACATAACATAGCATCAAGCATCATGGCATATAAAGGTATGCTAGCATACTTTTCTTAGCTTGAAAATACACATACACACATTCTAAAACAAGCTAAACACACATCCATGCATGAAAGAAGGTGGAGAGAGCTACCTTGTATAATTTCACACACTTTTTCCTTAGCTTTCAAGCTTCCTCTTTTAGCCACACACCCACAAGTTGGTGGAAATAGTGTCTCTTGGCCTAGACACAAATTATAGGAGCCAATTATGTTCATGAAACAATGTCTAGGGCCATGCAACTTGCTTAAACCCTAGATTACTCTATAACCTCCATTATGGTCTATATTGGCACCTAATGAAGCAACATGGGCCAGGACTACTCTGATACCAGGTCACACAGAGCTCCCAACGATATTGTCCCTGGTCCGGCCATGTCCGAAACTGGGTTCTGTAGCCAAGGTTTTGTTCCTCCTGGAAGATGGCTTCTCCTATTAGCTCCTAGGAAAAGGCCTCGTTGGAAGGGGAAGCTTTGCCTCCACTTATATACACTAGCCCCAAGACCTTCCTAACCGATGTGGGACTTTACATTCCACCCCCCTTGGGGCCAACCCGTCCTCGGGTTGCACATGGGCCAAGACTGCTCTGATACCAGGTCACACAGAGCTCCCAACGATATTGTCCCTGGTCTGGCCATATCTGAAACTGGGTTTCGTAGCCAGGGTTTTGTTCCTCCTGGAAGATGGCTTCTCCCATTAGCTCCCAGGAAAAGGCCTCGTTGGAAGGGGAAGCTTTGCCCCCACTTATATGCACTAGGCCCAGGACCTTCCTAACGGATGTGGGACTTTACATTCCACCCTCTTAGGGCCAACCCGTCCTCGGGTTGCACATGGGCCAGGACTGCTCTGATACCAGGTCACACAGAGCTCCCAACGATATTGTCCCTGGTCTGGCCATGTCCGAAACTGGGTTCCGTAGCTAGGGTTTTATTCCTCTTGGAAGATGGCTTCTCCCATTAGCTCCCAGGAAAAGGCCTCGTTGGAAGGGGAAGCTTTGCCCCCACTTATATACACTAGCCCCAAGACCTTCCTAACCGATGTGGGACTTTACATTCCACCCCCACGAGTATTGTTCCTTGGTCGCAGTGCAAGCACGCGCTCCCAAGGTTTTTGTCTCCTCCCGAGCTTCGAGGGCTTGGTTACCCATCCTTCGCTCAAGGGAAAAGCGCGCTCGTGAGGGGGAGGATTCTCCCCACTTATATGGGCTAGCCACAGGCCCCTTCCAGCCGATGTGGGACTTTACACGTGGCACAGAATGAAATTTTCATACGCAACGCAACACTAAATAATGCATTATTTTAATGTTGTTTTCCTACTCCCTTTGTTCAATTCATGATGTGAGACTTGGAAATGATAGGAAGCAAGCTAGAAATTATGGTGTTACAAGAAGCATTAGTTGACAAGATAAAGACACATAAAAAGCTAAAAATTTAAACCATTGATTTAATGTGGGGACCGTTGAACCTAAAGCCTAGGACAAGTTGATTAAGGTAACATATTAGTCAATGGTTTGCTTTCTAGCTTTTTTTGTGCCTTTTATTAATGTGTTGGCTTATGGATAATATTGCAGTTAGTTTATGGATAAGTGTACAAGAATCTAGTTAATTTGTTGGTTTTTGTTTTATGTTGGTTATGATGATATGAATATGTTTTGTTATGCATCACTTCATGTAACTAAGTTGTAGAACTAACCGTGATATTGTGATTTGGTTATAGAATTTGAAACCTATGTCTTTCTTTTTTTATGGATATTCTATGAATGGGTAAAATGTTGCACCACTATTTCTACATCTCAAATGCTATATCACTATAGCCTATTAATATCCTTCAATTTAAACATCACTTGAAACATTTGTTTCATACATACAAGTATGATATATATCATTGTTATCAAACTGACTAGTTAACTTGTAAAGTTTACTGAGTTCACATGCTTGCTTAAAAAAAAATCATGGACTAACTCTTGGGTAAACTTGCCTTTAACTTGTCTAAACTCATTGACTTAGTGTGTTGGATCGAGTTAAATAAGTTAGCTTAATGTGTCGAACCTACCCAAAAAAAAATTGAGAGCCCAATCCAATAGTGAAAAGTGAAGACATAAAACAAAAATACCATCAGAGAAATCCTTAAACTCTTAGAGACCTTCACTTCATGCTTGTAGCCTTGGTTGATCTTCATGAACAAGAACTAGAAATCTACATTGTATTCTTCCCTTGAGACATGAGCACAAACACAAACTAATTCATGTTGAGATATGCAAACTAATTTGAGAACAAGAGGCTTTGATTTGTCCAAACCAGTTCAAGAATGAGAGACTTTGGTGCGAAGTGCAAATTAGTCTGAGAATGAACATGAGATCTGTGAACTGGCTTAGTTTCTAACTTATATAAAAAAGGACAAAGAGAGTATGTGTGGGGACTAAGGAGTGAGGTCTTGAAACTAGGATGTGAAGAGAAAATGAACCTAGATTTGTGACATTCCCTTCATGCTTTTCCATTGGATAAAACTTAAACACACAACATTTTTTATACTTTTCCAAGGTATCATCATCCTAAATAAATTTTAACGTACTAGTTAAGATTTAAATTTGTGATTGTGGGTCTCAATTTGCGATTGTAATTGCGAGTTTCAATTTGTTGAATTTTTATTTGTGTTTTTGAGATTTGGTTATGCTAAATGATTATTTATGCATGAATTTGATTGAAATTTCTGTGTTGAATACTATGGATTATAGAATATAGATAAATTTCTTTTGAATTAGTATAACTAAATTACATTTAGATAAATTTTTATTATATATCGAATTTTAAGTTTTTAACTATACAATTATATATTTCAATAGCTATTAATTAACAAAGATAAGCTCCTACAACTCTACGATGTGAGTCTACATTACAAGTCCACTTCCCTTTTATGAGTTTGACAACTGTGATATACATATTTTGTACTTTGATTTTATATTTCATTCTTAAACATTGCAAAACTAATAAAGAGTGAAATACGAATTGAAAAACTCTGAAGGCAAAGCAATTTATTACTATTATTTCTTTTATGGATGGTTTTAGCAAGTTATTATGCACTATGAGAAAGTAAAAAATATAGTGGGTTTCATTTACATTCTTGTATGTGGGTTTATTCTATAAGGATAATATTAGAAAAAAAAAATTATAAACCATTCCATTCCATCCATTTTATTGCAACTACTAGACAATGGTAAAGAAACTCCCTCCCTTCACCCATTATAACTCCCAAACAATGAAATGACTTGCCATTCCATTAATTTTCATTTCATTCCATCCTGAATTCACATGCATGAACTAAAGGAAGATACCAAGAATTTTAATTGTGAGCATTGCCTCAACATAATAACCATAAGCTAATCATCCAAGCCCCTAAACTGTCATTCTAATATGAGAATAACCACACTACATATTAAGAAAATTAAGAATGCAAACAAGAAAAAATAGAAGAAAGTAATTGGGACATAAAAAATACCAAACTATAGTAATAGACAAATCCCAAGAAACAAAAAGAAAGTCATATGGCAAAATCAACAAAAATATCAAGTTTCCACAAATTACCTTCTTAACCCATGCATGGTTCCCAGGCCATTGTATGGTTAAGCAAAAGATGCTTTGGTAGCTAAAGGGAAAGGAAAAAGGATCTAGTGCTTTAAGCTCAATAAAATAGAAAGATTAATTCTTTATCAATCCTATCCCTAAGTGTAAATCAAATGCAAAATCCTTAATTAAGGTTAGGGCTTAGAAAGTGTTGAACTAGTTTCTTCATCGAAAGGAGCACATTTTGCTTTGTTTTCACCTTTATCGATGTTTTGATTTGGTATTTTGAATTTTGATTAGACTTAGTTATCTTTTTATATGTTTGTTATAATTTTTGTAATTTAAATATGATAAGTGTATATTGTTTTAATAAAAATATGATAAATATATTATTTAATTAAAAATTATATGCTTATTTAAAAATTTAATAATATAAATATAATAAAGTGCATGAAAACTTTTTTCTTGTCATTTCTCATGTCTGCCTTGAATGCCATAAGTCCCTTTCCTCAATTCAAAGGGTAATAAAGGCACTATAATTCACCAAGAATTATATGTCTACATGTTCCTAAATTGATTTTCCATTAACTTAAATTCTTTAACTTTTAGTATATACTAGTTATCTCATATCTCTTTGCATTTAAAAAAATTATTTCATACCTTTCCATATTTAAAGTTTCTACTATTTATTATTATTTTAAAATCTATTTTCATTTAGAAAAACTCTATTCCCACTTGTCCCTCTAATTATTGTGTTTTATTTTCTACTCACTGAGTACTGCAATTCATTCCATTATTTATTTTTGCATATAGTGAATTTGTGTTTGAATACTCCTTTGACTTAGCTTAGGAGTATAAAGTGAGACTATGGTTAGTAGTATGGTATAATAATTATTTGTCCTATGTATGTGTGTATTTATGTATGTATTCTAGAGTTAGTTTCACATACTATAAGCAGGATCCCACCCTATTGGTTATGTTTTGTTATAAATTGAAAAATGAAAGCACAACTCTTTCTTGTTATTTGACTAAATATTTATTGCAAACAAATTTATGTTCTACTTACTAAGGATATCTCACCAAATTTGCTGTAAATTTGTTAAGGATGAAATTGATATGTTTGTCATGCATGTTAGTTGCATTCCCATTTTGGGTTGTGATAAAGTTGGTATCATAATAGGTTTCCCTATAGCCTATGGAGCAAATGCACTTTTGTGGTATCTCAGTTATCATTATGAAACCTAGGCATAATCATAATTGAGGTATCATTGAGAACCTTATAAGATGTTTACTTATTTTTTCCTTCTTTAGTCATTTTTCTAATAGAGGATAAGTTTTATAAATATAAACTTGTTTGGTATGTGTGGGTCCTAAATGTTTCTTGTTATTACAATAAGAGGTGTAATGCTATTTTAGACATTATAAGGATAGTGGTAATACTTTTGCCTATGAGTCCTACCTATAATACTCTGATGAGTATCCTTTTTGTCACCTAAGCCAATGAAGGTTGGTTAGTATTTAAGATTAATTTAATTGCCAAATATGTGCAATGCAATTCAGTATTATTCTTGTAATGTTCAATTTTCACAAAAATGACATAAACGAATACGTTTTCAAAGTAGGTCCTCTGAAATGAATTGGTTAAGGTTCAAAAAATTTAGAATAATAAACTAGACATTAAGTAATGAAATTAGGAGGCCAAAGATGCCCTGAAACAAGGCTAAAATGGCTAGACGAAAATTAACGAAATAATTACGAAACGTAATGATATTTTCATAATTTTAGGCAAATTTTAGAATTCCCACAAGAGGGCTTTTTAAATGGCAAAATTGAGTTCTTTGGAGTTCTCAGAGGTGTAACGCCCGGTACATTGTACAATCACTAGAACGGGTCGATTTGAAAAGCAAATCCCCTTAGATGAGTGATTCAAGGCCAAATAAAATTTGAATAAAATTTTAAATAATAGAAAATAAGGATTTGAGCCTTGAGTTGCCCAAAAATTGGGATCTGAGCGATTCAAAAAAAATTGCCGAAAAGCTAGTGGCATTTTCGTAAATAAGTGTAATTTTGGAAAAACACCTAGGAGGGCTTTTTAAATAAAAATTTTGAGTTGCCCAAGGTTCTCAGAGGCCCCAAAAACCATGGGAAGCCCCGAGACTGGTAAAACCCCTCCGGTGTACTCTTTCCAACGTCAGTTGACCTGAACTTTGACCGATTCGTTCAGGATGGTTTTAACTCCAATTTGAGTGATTCCAAAGGCATTTTATTAAATTGGGAACCTAAATTTTATGATGGAAAAGACAGTTCTAAAAAAGGAGCTAAAACGAGGCCGAAACGAACTTGCCATTACAGAAGGGCAAAATTGGAATTTATGGTTTCTTGAATGTTCTAAAGAGTTCCACACTTTTCTCCCTTCTTATCCTCTTTAATAAGCACGACCCATTCTATCAAAAATACAGAAAATCTTCAGCTCTCTTAGGCACACAAAAGGGAGGAGAAAAAGAGGAAGAAAGCCAAGGAGAAACTAGGTAATTTCATGAAATTTCTTGCTCCATCTTCCTCCAATCTTGTTTTTCTCTCTTCCTCCTTTCTTTCCATGGATTTTTTGAATGATTTGGTTCTGTTTTTGACCCAGACCTAAGGGGAGAATTTCGAATTTGCTAAGGAGAAGAGAATGAAGGAGAAAGACACTTGAAAGCTCACTTGAACCATAGGTAATCTTTGCTTTTTGTTGCATCTTCTCTTCCCCCTCCCTTTGTGTGTATTTCAGCCAAGAATAGAACCAAAGGAGGGGAGGATGTTCTGTCCAAATACAAGGAGGGAACAAGGGTTTTAGGCCATGGGGAGATGGCATATGGCAAGAAATTCCAAGAAAAACTAATAGAAAACAAGTTAGAAAAGTGTAGTGTTTTCTAGCGTTTTGCAAAATCTGATTTTGTGTGAATGTTTCCTTGGCTATTTGAATATTTCCTTGAACTCCTAAGACCTTTAGAAAGCCTCCCAAGTGGCTCTCCCATCAAGAAAAAATCATAAAGTCTATGAACCTCCATTATGGTGCATATTTCGGCCAAGCTAGGTTCATTAGGCTAGGGGATGTTTTAATTTGTTCTAGCCTTATTTTGGGACTTTATATGATGTTAGAAGATGGGAGAAACTATTGGAAAAAATTTAGGAGCCATAGATTGGGAGATGGCCTAATGGTGTCCATAATGGTGCTTTGTGAAGCAACTTGGTTTTCCAATTGTGCAATTGAATGTGTGATGGCTCCAAGGACCTTAAATAAGTCCAAGAAGTTTAGAAAGAACAAGAGAATGGAGCCTAGTACTTAAATAATATGAGTTGCTTCAATAGGCCATTTATGGAACCAATATGTCTATTTTGGAGCCAAGTGTGTAATAAGCTTTAGTTTAATGTCTTGGCTTACTTCAAATGTGTAATTGTGTGATGTTTGTAATGTCTAGGCCAAGAGAACCCTACTCCACCTAAGTGCTCTTGTGAAACCAAGGAGGGGAAGGAAATTGCAAAGTGAGCTTGCATACATAAAAAGGTAGCTCTTCACCTCATTCTCTTTGCATTCTTGTGTGCATATGTATGTCTTAGTGTGCTTGCATGCATTCTTGATGCTTGATAATATGCCACTTGATCCTTGTTGGGCATTGGTACCAATGTGTTGTCTTGAATGACTATGGTTGTGGAAAGAGCCCATAAGGGTGAGGTGATGCCAAAAGTCCCTTGATGAAGGTGAGGAGATGCCAAAAGTCTCATGGCATGGGTGAGACAAGGCCAAAAGTCCCTTGAATGGGTGAGGCAAAGTCAAAAGTCCCTAGACCAAGAGTGAGGCAAATCCAAAAGTCCTAGAAATGGGGTGAGGCTAAACCAAGAGTCCCTAGAGCATGAAAGTAATCTTGACATGTGAATGTGGCATGGAATGGAATTTATTGCACACTTTATGCTTGTATGGTTATGCATTTGGTATATGTATGCCTTGAATGTGGTGTGAATGGGTGTGTGAGCTATTGAGATTCTTGGAATCTCACCCCCCTTTTCCCTTCATCCTTGAATTGTCTAGGTGGTGTTCCAAGTCAAGGAGATGCAAGTCAAGGACATTGAACATCTTTGTTTTGGTGTATTATGTACTTTAAATGGTGGTTAAATGTCAAAGTAATGATGTATGTAATCTTTTTGTGATGTAAGACTATGGACAAGTGTAAAATGATGTATGAATATGATGTACACTTTATATGACACTAAATCTCTAGTATTGTGCAAATTGGCTTTTGGATGGCTTGATGTAACTATGCATAAATAGATGTTGAGAGACCAAAATGAGTTGCATGAGGTTTGGGATCACCTGGGCAGCCTCTACAAGTCATATTTGTGCTTTGAAACTTGCTCAAAGGGTGCCAAATTCAAGAAGAGGCCATTTGGTGCAAAGTGACTCTTGGTAGGAAGCAAAAATGACCATTTCATGAGGCTATATCACTTTTTGTCCAAATGAACTCTTCTTGACCTGAAATTTGACATTCATCTAGAGCTTATTGATAGCTTTTTGAGAAGCTAAATTTGGTAATTTTTGGAGGTCTGTGTAATATTTAGCGAATTTTTGAAATTGGAAAATTTTCTAGTTTTGGTCCTTGGTACTGTAGCATCTGTCCGAAATTGAATTCTGTCACTCATGGGGCAAACGATGTCCAATTGCCACGAAATTTCATACAAAGAAACTAGACATTCACAGTGACTTGTTACAGCTAGAAGCACCTCATTTGGAGTTCTAGAGAGGGAGATATGAATTTTTGAACATTCTGTCCAGTATCAGGACCCTTACCCAACTTGATGTACTGTTCTATTGAATTTCTAGACTTTGGGTACCTGAACTGGTCTAAAAGTATTTTTTTCCTCTAGCTAACATCCACAGCTTTCTATATTGGTATCATTTGCATGGATTATATTTTTTTGGAATTAATTGGATATTTTCAAAGTTTGCTGTAGAATCTATGACAGCATCAGGAGGCAGTTTGACCCCTGGACATTTTTGGATGTCAAACGCTCTCTGTGATGGGTGTTATAGTCTGTACATATTTTTAATGTGAAGTAGACATCCGTAGCTTTCCAAAATGGCCAAGAATGTATGATTTTTATTTTTCTAGAATTAGTTATGATTTTTCGAAATTGTGCCAGAAAGGGGCCAAATCTGGCCAAAAATAAACCTCCATATTCTAGGTTCCATTTCGGTTTCCATGAGTTGTGGGCCAACTTTGGTGATGTAAATGAGTTGTATATATATAATTAAATATGAGAATGTTATGTATGAACTCATATGGTCTACGTGACACCGAATGAAATTTTCATACGCTACGCAACGCGAAATAAGGCATTATTTTAATGTCATCTTTCATTCCCTTTTGTGCAATTCATCATGGGAAACTTAGAAATGATAGGAAGCAAGCTAGAAATATATGGTGTTACAAGAGGCCTTGAAAACCATGAGAAGCCCTAGGACAGTTAAAATGTCTCCAGTGTATGTTTTTCAACGTTTATTGACCCAAACTTTGACCCTTTCATTCGGAAAAGTTTTAACTCCAATTTGAGTGATTCCAAAGGCATTTTATAAGATTGAGGACCCAACTTTTATGATAAAAAAGACAGTTCTTAAAAAGGAGCTAAAATGAGCCAGATACGAAAATGCCAAGATTAAAGGACAAAATTGAAAATTTTGAAAACTTCTTAAACCTACCTATATATAGCACCACGCCCCACTCTCCCCTTCATTTAGTTCATTTTATTTCTTCCCTAACTAGAGAAAGAACCAAGGGAGTGAGGCGCACAAGGGAGAGAAGAAAGGGAAGAGAAAAAGCAAGAAAAAGGTATGATTTTTCATGGATTTCTTAGTTTCTCTTTAGAAAGTTCCTTCTCCTCCATCTTCCCTTCTTTCCTATAGTTTTATTGAAGCGTTGGGGTCTATTTTGAGGTCATACCAAAGGGGGGAATTTTCAAAAATCAAGAGGAGAAGCTAAGCCAAGTGAAGATCAAGCCAAGGAAACCAAGAAATCAAGGTATTTTGCCATACTTCAAGCTTGATGTTTCTTGTTCTTCCTCTTGCATGTTTCGCCATATATAAGACCATCCAAGAGGGGTTGGATTTCTAGCCAAATGAATAGTGAATCTTAGAAAAATGAGGGAGAAGAACAAGAATATGCAAAGGAAATAACAAAATAACCATTAGATTTCAAGATAAAAAAGTTAGGGTTTCAAGTGTTCCTTTAAAATTCTATTTTGATACAAGAATTCCTAAGCCTAAAGGAATGTTTATATGAGCCCTAGAGATCCCTAAGAAGCTTCCCACATGCATCTTCCATAAAAAAAAAAACAAAGCAAACTCAGTTGGTGCTCATATAGGGTATGGTTTTAGCATAGGCTAGAAAGAGTACCAAGGGATAGTTTTAATTTGTTCTAAACTTGATTTTGAGTCATATATGATGGAAGAGGATGAGAGGAAGCCTTGAAAAAATTTTAGAAGCCATGGATAGTGAGATGGTATCATAGGTACCATATCATGGCTTAAAGAAGCAACACCTAGCTAAGCTCCTTGAATTAATTTTGTGATGACTCCAAGAGGCTTAAAAAGAGTCAAGAATCATGAATGAATGGAAATAATGGAGCCAAGATAATGTTTTCCTAAGGTTGCTTCATTAGGTGCATTATAGAACTATAAATGAACCTTAGAAGCAAGCTAGCTTTCCTAATGAGTGTGTGCCTTTATAAATTATTCCAAAAGTGTAATTGGCTTCCATATTATGTGTTTAGGCCAAAGGAAATAAGTCCCACCTTCTCGTGAGAGTGTGGCCATGGGAGAGGAACTAAATTCAAGGAAGAAAGTGTGCAATTGTGACAAAGGTAGCTCTTTCTTCTTTCTCTCATAATAAGTGAATGTTTATCTTGTCTTTGAATGTGTGTATGTATGTATTAAACCATGAAAAAGTGTTCTAGCATGTATTCATATGCCATGGTACCATGATGTTACATTATGTCTTCAAATGATACTATGTGTTTTTGCCTTGGGTTGCTTGAGTGTGGTGAAGCCAAGAACCCTTAAGAGTGGTTAAGACAAAGCCAAGAGTCTCCCAATAGCAAGGCCTAGTTCAAAGCCTTTACAAAAAAGGGTGAGACAAGTCCAAAATCCTTGAAGAGAATGGGTAAGGCTTACTTGGCAAGCCTATGTATGTTTTGTATGATTTCTTGAATGTTAGAAATGTTTCATGAATGACTACATATTCCATGATGTTCATACATGTATTTTTGGACTTGGATTTGCATTCTTTATGTGTGTTTGAAAGGGAGAAGAGCTATTTGGATTCCTAAAATCTCATCCCTTCCTCCCCACATGTCTAACATGTCTAGGTGGACCAAGTGAGCCAAGGAGTGGAAGCCACCAAGCCTAAAGGAAGAAGATTGACAACAAAGTATGGAATTTTGCCATTTTGTAGTCATATGAATGGCATATGATATAATCCAATATTGTATATTGTTAGAGATTGTGCTCTAGGCCAATCATTTGTAAACATTGTGCTTCATTAAGAATAAAAGTTTTTCTGTTACAATTATTATATTTGCATGTTTCTATAATAATTATATCCTTGGATAAATTATATTAATTATCTTAAATATCCCTAGTCGATCATCATTGTGGGAACGATGATGAATTAAGATGAGTATGATTTTAATTAATGGTTATGTGTTAATCATTTATGGAGATACAAATCAAAATCATAGGCGCCTGTTGGTAACAGGGCGCTGGATTGACCCGTCATAAGGTAGATTCATGGATTAGGTCATAAGCGTACCTCATATATAACCGTGTCACTAATCCCTCATACCTGAGATCATCATAGATTCCAACATGATGGACACTGTGCTTTGGCATTGTCAAAAGTCACCTTTGACCGGGTGATTATAAAGGCTATGGTCGGGCATAGTGGACTCCATGTAGAGGATGATGAGTGGTCAAGATGGAATTTGTCCCTCTGGTTAATAGAGAGATATCTTTGGGCCCCTCGATGAGTGAGACTGAGAAATGCATGGCCATGCTTAGATAGAAGGATTTTCCATTCATTCTGTCAATCTGTACGTAAATCGAGAAACTAATGATCGAGTAAGATAAGGATGACAATTCAATGCCTCGTGCTTGATCAAGATATCATGTGATAAAAGGGATGTGACAGGGTTATACGATAGGCTGTAGTGGATCACCAAACCCTATGTGATTGGGTAGTCACTATGTCTTGCTAGAGGCCACTGGTGACTTGTGGGTGCAATAACGTTGTTAGCCCACTACCAATATCATATAGGCCTATAGGGTCGCACACAAGAACGAATCAACTTGAACAAGAATGTCTAAATTCATTAAACCTAGAATTGTGTCTAAATTTGATGAATGTTACACTTAATTAGGGTGAGATAATTATATATATATGATATATATATATGTAATTAATTCGAAATATAAGTATATATATTATTTAATATTTATATATATATGTAATATATATTTCATATATATATATATAGAAATTCGAAATATATATATTTATATTTGATATAAATATATATATTGTATTATATATTTCAATATATATTTATTTATTTATAAATGAATTAGTTAAAATTGAATTTATGAGATAAATTTGAATTTCAACTAATTTGTTTAAGATTAATTTAAATTAATTTAAATAATGTATTTAAATTAACTAATTTAATCTAAATATACCTCTATAAAAGGAGAGGTAAGTTAGGGTTTAGATACACAAAAAGGAGTCAGATTTCTAAAACCTTATGCCGTCACCCTAAAGAGATAAAGAGTGGTCGTACACCTAGAGAGAGAAAGTGTACAGACGCCTAGAGAGAGAAGATCATCTTCTCATCAATTCGCGTACGGACGTGGTGAACGAAGGTGCTAGCATGCCTTTCAAGTTGCCAAATCGTTCATGTGGATACTGGTAGAGGGGACTGCGCAAAGACATCAGTTCCAGAGATCTGAAAGGACAAAGCACGCTGCAAAGGTAATATTTTATCTCATACTCAGTTTAATTAAGTCGACAAATCCATGGAAGAAAACGAATTAAAATTTTCGCTGTGTGTACAATTTGTTTCTTTCATATATGATGTATGAGCTTATGAACATATGTAATTACATGAATGAATGATGTGTGAATGAGATTTGATGTCATATGGATGATATTGCATGATTTGGACATTGAATTGCAAGAACTAGCTTGTATAGCCTTGTGTATATCTTGGGGTGGATGAGTGAGTTTGTGAAATCTTGGTTTTTACACCTTTGAGACATGTTTAGTAGACCATTTTGGTGCTTTCCCACATGCTCAAGCGGCCATGGGAGCCTTGAAACCAAAATTGACCCTTTTGAGACCATTCAAGAAGCTTAAAAGAGCAATTTTGCAACTCAACGAAAAGATCTGACCAAATAAATGAATTTGCTCATGAAATTTGGCAAGCATATAGATCTTATCTATATCTTTTTGGAAAGCTAAAGACCAAATTATTTGGAGCTCTGTGGAATTAATTATGATTTTTCAAAATTGCCATTTTTCTGCTATTCTGGTATAAACACTATTCATATGGTCAATTTCTTGTGCTATGTCATTCGAAGGGCAAATGGTGCCCAATGCTTACAAAATTTTACAAGTATAAAATAGACATGATACGCTTTCTATAGCCACCATGATCACCTTAATTGGACATCTGAGTAGGGAGATATGAATTTTTGAAATTCAGAGATAGTACTAGTAGTGACAGGAGACCTTGGTTATTGTTCCATCAATTTCTAGTGGCTAAACATCCCTATTCTAGTATGGAATTATTTTTAACATAAATTATACATCTGTAGCTTTCTAGAATAATATGGTGTGCTTGATTTTTATTTTTTTAGAATTAGTTATGATTTTTCAAAGTTTATAACAGAAAACTAAAATGCACACCCAAGGCTGCACACATTATTTTCATGTATATACTCCATTAGCTCGAGTTCTTGGCCACTTCTTGAGATAGTTATGCGTTTTATTTATGTATTTAAATATGAGAATGAGATGAATGAATCCATATGGTCCACGGGA
Source organism: Erythrophleum ivorense (assembly GCA_026724425.1). Classification (NCBI taxonomy): domain Eukaryota; kingdom Viridiplantae; phylum Streptophyta; class Magnoliopsida; order Fabales; family Fabaceae; genus Erythrophleum; species Erythrophleum ivorense. The sequence continues at coordinate 19,776,907 of JAIUCV010000009.1, forward strand.
CATAGAATAAAAAATTTATACACGACGTAATGCAAAAATAATCCACTTCTTAATGGATTTCTTCTATGAATTTGTGTTATGCAAGAAGCCATGCCTAGAATTGAGATGAGATGAGGTAAATAAATATGGTGTTAGAATTCCTAACATCTTGGAGTTCAAATCATTATTTTGTCACAGAGTATTTGAAATCATATGTATTGACGCATTGATTTATTCCACTGCGTCTCACATTGATCTTACTGTCATAAGTTACTCTAATTAGGTATAGGCTTGATAATCTAAAATAGTGGTTATGAGTTTGGATTAAGACCTGTTGCTTTTGCAATGAATTATTCATGATTTACCCAAGAAGCATTTGAAATTGGGTATAAAACTTTGGATTATGATGCTTGTTATTATTCTATTGTATATGGCATGGATTTAGCCTTGTCTTTAAATTGCCCTTGGGTACAAATTTTAAGTTCATTTATAGGTTAAAGTCTCAGTCATTTGGACATGAATTAGTTTTGATTTTTTTTCTTATGAAATTGTGCCAAATTACCAAAGAAGGATTCTATTTGCTAACATGATTATTAACACTAGGTTGTTTGATTGAAAATGATGTTTGTTGTTTTGATAAGCCTTAATCAAAATCTTACTTGATTCTAGCTTAAAGATTAAGTGTGAACTCTATTCCACTAGTGCTTTTCTTATTGGTTTTGCTTCCCACAAAATAAGCATCAGAATAGTCAATTAATTCACTTGAAAGACCCTTAAAATACCATAATCTCATTTGAGTAGTGCCAATGAGATATCTAAATATCCTTTTTTTCACATTAATAAAGTGAAATTCTTTAGGAAAAGTTTGAAAATCAACATACATGCACAAACTAAACATTATGTCTTGTCTACTTATAGTCAAATATAAAAGAGAACCAATCATACTTCTATAATTTGTAATGTCAAAGGGTTTTCCACCTTCATCCTTATCCATTTTTCCTTATGAACTCATAAGAGTGCCAATAGATTTAGCTTTTTCCATTTCAAACTTCTTGAGAAACTCTTGGCATATTTAGTTTGGCTAATAAAGATGCCATCCTCTTATTGTTTAATTCATAGACCAAGGAAGAAGTTAAGTTCACCTATCATAGACATTTCAAATTCTCCTTGCATAATTTTGGCAAATTCTTTACATAAAAATTCATCAGTATCAACAAACATAATATCATCTACATAGATTTGTATAATAAGAATGTCATGATTTAGAGTAAAGTTGTGTCCATTTTAGCTCTAGAGAAACCATTTTCAATTAAGAATGAGCTTAATTTTTCATACTAAGCTTTAGGAGCTTGTTTTAAACCATATGAATCTTTTCTTAATTTGAAAACAAGGATTTTTAAAACTTAGAGGTTGTTTTACATAAACTTCCTCATAATATAGCTATTGAGAAAAGTACTTTTTACATCATTTAAAATAGTTTAAAATTTTTAATGCATGCAAAAGCTAACAACATATGAATGACTTTTACTCTAGCTACCAATGCAAAAGTTTCATCATAATATATGATTTCTTCTTGATTATACCTTTTTGCTATTAGTCTAGCTTTATTTCTTGTAACATTCCAAAATTAATTAAGGTGTTAACCATGAATTTGGGTTAATTAAGAATAATTAATATGAGATAATTAGGCAAGTTAAGTGAATGAAAATTTTAGAGAGATAAATTATTAATATGAGTTTGAAATTTAACTAAGTTATAAACCCCATCTAGCCAAATTAAATTAAGTAGGCTAAGGTTAGGGACTAATGGAGGCCCAATAATTTTAGGTGCAGACCCAACCTTTTATTGTGAGACTTGGCCCAAGAGAGAGCACCCAGTGATGGCCCAATAACCCTTGTGCAGACCCAAATCAATTGAGTTCTTCAAACTTGGTCTAGCCCAATTAAATTTTTGTAGCCCAACAAGGCTTAAATTAGAACCCACTTGCAATTGGACCCTTATGTCAGCTCATGACCCACCTTAGACCCAACTAAAACCCTAAACATTTCAGCCCCTCCACATTTTGCTGAAACACACACACATAACTCATTTTTAGAAGGTTTGAAGGGAGGCTAGGGTTTGGGGTGAGAAATCTATCATTTCCCACTTTTAGAGTAAGATTCAGCAAGGTAATAGTTATATACTTAATTCTCTCATCTTTCTCTTTAATTTGACCTAATTAATATTCCAATTAGAGCACTTTCACCCACACCCAAAATCTGAAACTTGCCATTTGATATTTTCATGGTGAAATTTCATAGGTTGAGGTTAGGGTTGACATTAGGTAAGTATAAACTCTTCTTTTTAAGATATTTCTGCTGGTTTGAGACCCAATGATTGGATTATAGTATAGGTATTAATTTTTCACGAATTTGTTTAGGATTTAGGGTGATATATTGAAGTTTCTGGCATAGGACACCTCCATTCCGAATTTTGGGAAATTGTAGTGGCTGGGGGGATTTTTGTACCACTGGTGGCTGTTGCAAATTGTCTACAAGTGAGGTAACCGGGACTATATTAATTCCATGCATATATCTATTTTAATTTCATATTTGTTATACATGAATGATTTGAAATGCTAAATGAATTGGTTAGCTATCTATTATATTGTGTTTAGACCTTGTGAGTCCATGGTGGAGCTGTGGTACGGCTGCCACCCGTGCATGTACTTCGATCGAGCACCGAATTATGATCAAACCCCAGATGCACTGAGCCCTGGTTGTGCTCATTGGGGAGTGGGTGCTGTGGATGGGCCTCTCCCGGTGTTATTGGGTTTTAACATGTGGAATTATGATTGTTAGTATGGGATGGTAATGATAGTAGCCTAACCATTTCTTTTACTGATATGGCTGATATGATTCTGATGTTGATTTTGATTCATGCATATATGTTAATTAAATTGGATATTATGAATGGAAATTTTCTTGGTTACTGAGATTTGTATCTTATCCCGTTTCATGGGATCATACTTTCAGGTGAAAGCTCTTCGGGTAAGGATAAGGGGAAGCAAGTGGATGAAAATCGATGAGCTCCAACCATGTGGGGAGAAGGCTACACTTAGACTGGTTTATTTAGATTAGATGCTAAATTTTGTATTCATTTTTGTATAGCATCATCATGCAATCATGTTGCCAAGTGTAGACTCTTATATTTTAATTACTTATGATGTATCTATTGAGGAGTTAGGCCTCATCTTAGCTTGGTACTGGATGTATGAACCTATAACACCTGATGTATGGATTTTACTGAATTTATGGTATGGTGTACTATTGGAAATATAATTATGTGATGCATTAGATGTTAATTGTTGATAGTGCATGAATTCTTATTGTCATTAATCTATGAATTTGCTGACATGTGGTAGTTGGACGAGTAGGAATTAGTACTTAAGTTTTGAATTGGTAATAGTAGAGTAGTTGGGTAAATAAGTTAGATAAATACTATTAAAGTCATATAAAATGAGGGGAAGTAGTCCTAGGATGTTCCTAAGTAGAGAACTGGGATGTATGGGACGAATTCTGAGAATTTGAGTGGCTGGAGGAAACCACGCCACGACCAATAACATTTCGTCGCGGCCAGGGGAGTGACAGAGGTGAGGAGCGCCGCGGCGTGATATGTTTCACCACAGTGCAGAGTGTGAAAAATTGCCCAGTAGAGACACAGAGAGCAACCTCGCTGCAGCAACTCAAGTTGGGCCGTGACGAGAATTCAGGAAAAATAATTCAAGTGTCCAATAGCGAGCCTCGCCGCAGCACAAGAGTTTTCCACTGAGGCGAGAATCGTGGAAATTTGAACAGTAATCCCAGGAGGCATTTCTAGCCGCGACGATGGTCCAACTCGCCGCGGTGAAATTCGCATAAATTGCCCAATGATTCTTGAGAGTAACTTAGCTACGGCACGAAAGGTCTGGGCCGCGGCGCAAAGTGAAAAATATAGTTTTCAAGCTCCAAAACCTAACTTAGCCATGGTAGGATGGTTTCAAGTTGCGACGCAGGTCCCTAAACTCCTACCTTTTACCTAGAAACCCCCGTTTCTTTAATGGTAATGCTAGGAAATAATATAAGGACACTTGTGGGAGGTTGTTGTGTGTTGAAACTGATAGATGGATGAATCACAAACCCCTTATGATAATATAATTTCTTTTATGCATTCTCATGTTTGTGGTTGTTTAGAGATGACCCTAACATCAAGGTTCAAATTTTCCTATATTTTCATAATGTAATGAATTGTAACGACTTCAAACCTTAATCATTAATCATTAATCGTGTATTTAACCATAATTACCATGATTAGAAGTTAGAGTTGTCACGTTTCTGACAACCATTCCTAATTCATCAAGTTTGTTTCTAAAAACCCATTTGTACCAATGATAAGATGATTATTTGGTCTAAGCACTAGCTTCCAAACTTGGTTCATTTCAGGTTGATTTAATTCTTCTTGCATTGCTAAGTCCTAATATCCATTAGTTATTGTTTCACCAATGTCTTTTGGTTCAACTTGAGAGGAAAAAACAAACTGATTACAGATATTTCTAATAAAATTTTAAGTTGTTACCTTTTAAGTTACATCACCTATTATTGGTCAATAAGATGATCTCTTATAAATTTTCATTATTTTGGAAGATCTTGTGGATCACTTATAGCTACCTTTTGTGGTTGCTCTTGAAATTCATTATCTTTCTTTGAACATTCTACAAAATCTTCCTTTTTTAAATCATCATTTTCTTGACTCTCTTGTAGATTTGTCTTTTCTAGTGAAACTACATCATTGTCACACTATATCAAGATATTTCTCAAATTATACTACAAATGGCATAAAACATCCATCTTCATCAAATTACCACTTTTAACAGAGAAGATAGCCATTATTAAAAGCCAAAATAATTCAATTTTGGTTAAATGGGCCATTTGACCTTATCAATATCATCTTCCATCCATAACACACTTATTGGACCAGAAACATCACAATTGGAAGCATGAAATTCATATTGGACCAAGCAACACAATATCAAGAAGCAAACTTGCATTTTTCCTTGGTTCCATATTCTGACATGAATTTTGGAAATTCATAATTAATTTTTTTAAAAATCCAAATTATGAAAATTATACCTTTCTAGAAATCTCAAGATGTCCCCTGACTACCATAAAAATTTCAGATCAAAACAACATCATTTGGCTCATGAAATCTAATGGAACAGTGATTTGGGTCTAGAGGACATTTTGCAATAAATCAAAAAAATTTTAAAATCATATCTCCCTCTACAGAGCTCTAAATGGGGTGCTCTCAGTGGCTATAGAAAGATTATGATGTTTAATATATGTCTATAAAATTTCATGAGCATTGGACTCCATTTGGCCCCTAAATGACACTAAAAAGAAAACTGAATATATGAATAGTGATAGTGACAGTTTCTGCATAATTTGGCTAATTTTGAAAAATCATAATAAATTATCTAAACCTCCAAAAATAATGCTCTTTAGCTATGTGAAAAGCTCTAGATGAGATCTATATACTTGTCAAATTTTATGCACAAATTTGTCCATTTTGTTTGTTTGTGGTTTAGGCCAAGAAAGTAGTAAAGTTTGGGACCATAATGGGGTCAAAATACACCAAATAACCTTCTAACCATACCATGACTATTTGAGCATGTCCAAAAGCATAAATACAGCATATAGAAACATCCCAAAAGGTCTAAATCATCATGGAGCTCAAATTCACTATCCTACTTGCATAATACACATTCATGTCAAGGCTCCAAAATGCCAAAATCATGTATTCTCATATATATGGCTCCAAATTTGAATCATACACCATATTTATATACTTTTACAAGTGCTCAAGGGTTCACAGATCATAAACAACTTATACATACATACTTTGACATCAATATACATAAAAAACTATCATATTTTCAAAGTAATACAATTTATACTCCCTGGCTTTCATTCCTTGCTTCTTGGGCTTCACATAAACATGGTTAGATAGAAAGTAGGGGAAAGTGAGATTCAAATAATCCTAATAGCTCTTTCACCCTTTCAAGTAAGCATACAAGGTACATATTCATATCAAAAAATGCAAGTATGCACCAAACACTTCTAAGAGTCATTCAAATCATATTTTCTATGTCACATAAACATATCAAAGTCAAGAACAAGCTTTAGGGACTTTTGGTCTAACTTTATCTTATTATTTGAGACTTTTGGATCAGTCTCACCTACTTTCTAGGGAATTTTAACTTAACCTCACTTATTCTTGAGACTTTTGGCCTTATCTCACCCATTCTTAGGGATTTTTGGCTTCACCTCACCCATTCCAAGAGACTTTTGGCACAACCTCACCCATAAAGAGTAATTTCACAATCAAAATGCAATTCAAGAAGTATATTGGTACCAAAGCAATGAACTAATAGCAAATGGCATGTCTTATAATTCATATATACATACAAGCATTCAATGATAATCATATAACCAAGGAATGCACACAAAAAAGGATGAAGAGCTACCTTGGTTCAAGAAGCACAATTTCCTCTTTGATTCCTTATTATCTCTTTGGCTTGACCTCCCACCCACACCTAGAAGGAATTTGGTTTGCTTGGCCTAGACACATCAATGGAACCATCTCTAGCCTCATATAATCTCTACACAAGTTACATCTAGCTTATGCCATAGTTATAGTTCCATACAAAAGTATAATGAAGCAACCTATATAATTCAAGATCTTGACTTCAATTTCTCACTCATTCTAAGTCATATGACTCCATTCAAACTCATTAAAGTCATCTCTAATTCAATTCAAGGAGCCTAATATCTAGTTGCTTCTTTATGCCTAAAAGGAAACTTAAACTTCCAACTTTCAAAATATGGTTTCTAAGTTCAAACCAATGGTTCCTTTGGTGTCTATTATTCATTTCTAGGCCATTAGTATCCTTAGAATTAAAGAAAACTCTTCCTAAGTGCACACTCCCTCCTTAGGCCGAGACACACACACACATACTTGGAGCCCATAGAGTTTTCTTGGTTTTCCTAGGGAATTTGCCATTTGTAATGCTTCCTAGATGTCTTATAAACTTATACATACCCTTAGAAAATCAAATTACCATTGGAAAGTTTCATAATGTTAGAGATTATGCCTTAAGCCTATCAATTTACTATGTTAGATATTTTCCATTAATAAAATCCTTGAGTAATTATGGTTATATTAAATATCCCTAGTTGATTATCATTATGGGAACAATAATGAATTAAGACTAGTATGATTTTGATTGATGATCATGTATGCAGATATAAATCAAAGTCATAGGCACTTGTTAGGGACCAAGGTGCTAGACCAACTCGTCGTGAGATGGCTACATGGACTAGGTCATAAGCATCTCTCATTGATAGCCATATTATTGAACCCTTAGACCTAAGACTGCTATAGATTCCTACATGAGGAACATTGTACTTTGACATAATCAAAAGTTAACTTTAATAAGGTGATCATAAAGGTTATGATTGGATACAATAGGATACATCAGAAGAAGATGACTGGTCAAGATGGGATTTGTTCCTCTTACAAAGAGAGAGATATCTCTAGGCCCCTCGATAAATATGACTGATAAATGCATGGTAGTGCTCAAATGAAAGGAGTTTCGTTTGTTTTGACAATCTACTTAAAGATTGAGAAAGCATGGTCAAGTGATACAAGGATGACTTCTCCATGCCTTGTGCTTGACCTACATTTCGTGTGATAAAAGGGACTTGGCATGGGTTATAGGATAGGTTGCATCAGATCATCGATCCTCATATAATTTAGGTAGTTATAATGTCTTGCTAGAGGACACTTATGACTTATGGGCTAAAAGAAATTTTAGGCCCACTGCCAACATTATATAGGCCTACAAGGTCACACACAAGAATGAGTTGACATAACCTAGAACATCCAAATTCATTGAACCTAGAAAGCATCTAGATTCAATGAATATAGTGTCCACATTCAATGTATTTACTCTCTAGAAAGTTTCCTATTTCGAATAGGAGATTATCATATTTATGGTAGGATATTGCATTCTCTCTTGAAAAAAAATAGGTGGACTAAATTAATATATATTAATTTATATTAATTTCAAAATTTATAAGGCTTTCTTATAAAAAAGGATGCTAGGGTTACCTATGTGTTAATTTTTAAGAAGGAAGCAATAACAGACCACCTAAGAGAGAGAGAATGAATGCTGCCACACACTTGAGAAGACGCGTGGTTCTAGTGGACGTGTTCAGAAAGGGACATTCGCGTAACGTGGTGCTAGCACATTTTTCGTGTTGGAGATCTTGCTCGTGTGGATACCAGTAAAAGGTGTTAGTTCGTGAAAAGCAACATCTAGATCCAAACATGACTAATCGAAAGGAGAGATAAATTTTTGTATGCTAGAGGTATATCTTTTTACCTTACTTCAATTTAAACAAGCATGATGGATCCATAGGAGGGATTTTGCTTGGTTTTGTAATTTTTCGCTATGTGTGTACATACAAATCCTGACACATAATTCCCAAGGTACAATGAAAACCCTAAATGCTATAACTTGTTATCTATTAATTCCTTTTGAATTCTAATTGTTCCATTTGATTTCTCATGCCTCAAAGCCCCACTTCCTATCAAGTTTAGATCAAAATAAGGCCTCTAGTATATGATCCCTAATACGACCAAACATGGGGAGAGGGAGGAGAGCTAAGAAGAATCACTTAGTTCATGGTTTCCTTACCTTATTTACAAGCTTTTCAAGAGAACTTTTATATGCTTCCACTATCTCTTTTAATTTCTCTCTTCTTTCTACTAAACCAGTCATGAAACATCTCCAAATTAATCATCAAAATCGTAGGAGAAGAAAGGAGATAAAGAAGAGATTTAGTGAAGGAGAAGATATGAAAAAGTGATTATTTCTTACCTTTTCAAAGCTTCTTTCTCTTCCCTTTACTCCCCCAATTGTGCACCTCTTTAGGACTGGTTTTATTTCTATTTCAGATTGAAAGTGAGTCGGTCTAGAGAGTGGGCAGAAGAGGGATGTGTTTTAAGAAGCTTAAGGGTCCATTTACAACATTTTCTAAAATTACAAGTTAGTCCCTCCTCTTGGTTCTTTCTATTTGGCCTCATTTCAATTCCTTTTTGAAAACTACCTTTTCTATCATAAAATTTAGATAATCTAATTCATAAAATGCCTTTGGTTTCACCTAAATTAGATTTAAAACCTTACCGAACGATTTAGTCAAAATTTTGGTCAACTAACACTTTAGAATATAAATTGGAGGGGTTTTGAACATTCTAGGGGATCCTATGATTTTTAAAGCCACTGAGAACCCTGAGAAACTCAATTTTTCCATTTAAAACTCCTCCTTTAAGTTTTCTAAGACTTTTTTAAAATTACGAAAATGCTACTGGCCTTTGTAGCTTTGCATTTAGTCGTTTTGGTTTCGGTTCCCAGCTAACCTTAGGTTCTAATCCACATTTTAAGATGTTCTAATTAACCTCCTAGTCTCATTTAGACTTAGTTTGCCTTGCTTTAGGGTGTTTCTATTTCAGTTTATCAAGTCCGATTTAGTTTCTGGATTACCAGTTATTACAATCATCATCATCATAAGATACCTTTCTAGGCTTAAAAGGGTTAGCTTCACCAAATGTAACATGAATAAATTTTTCTACAACCAAGGTTCTTTTATTGTAAACTCTATAGGCTTTTCTTGTGCTTGAATATTCTAAAAGATTACTTCATCATATTTCACTTCAAATTTATCCAAATTTGTCTTTACCCTTATTTAGCATAAAGCATTTACAAATAAAATCATGAAAATGAGAAATATTAAGATTCCTTTGTTTGTATAGTTCATATAGGGTTTTGTTCAACAAAAGCCTAATCAAGGCTCTATTCCTAACATAATAAGTAGTATTTATGAAAAGTTCCTCTCCTTAAACATAATTTTTACCATTTCTCCTAAAGATCTTTTTTTTCTTTTAACAACACCATTTTGTTATGGTGTTCTAAGAGCAGAAAAATTATGCTTAATGCTGTTAACTTCACATAACTCTATAAAGTAAGTGTTATCAAATTCCCCACCATGGTTGCTTCTTAATGGTCATGCCTTATTCATTCTATATAAATTTGGGTAATTTTAGAAATGATTTGAAGGCTTGATTTTGTGAGCAAGAAAAAATGTCCGTTGTACCTAGAGTAATCATCTATAACAACAAATACATAAAGGTTACCCTTAAGACTTATTGTTCTAGATGGTCCTACTAGGTCTATGTAAAGTAGTTATAAAGGTCAAAGAGTAAGGACAATATCTTTAGATTTGAAAGAGATTTTTGACTTGTTTACCTTTTTGGCAAGTATCATAAAGTTTATCTTTTTCAAATTTAATTTTGGGTAAACCAATTACAAGATCCCTTTTAGCAAGCTTATCTAAGAGACTCACACTAGTATGAGCAAGTCTCCTGTGCCAAAGCCAACTATCATCATCAATACTCATTAAACATTTGGAATCAATAGGAGGTTCTTCATCAAGATTAATCATGTAAACATTATGAATTCTATGACCTACAAACCTAACTTGTTTATCATCTATATTTTTAACTATGCAATGTTTTGAATCAAAGATTACTTTATTATTTTTCTCATATAATTGACTAATACTTAGCTAGTTATGATTGAGACCTTTAACTAACACCATATTATCAAAGAAAGTAGAGAAATTCTTACCAACTTTACCTATGCCAATGATTTTTCCACTACCATCTCCTCTAAAGGTCAACTTTCCATCATTTTTAGGTTGAAGGGTGGGAAATTTTAACTTGTCTCTGGTTATGTGTTTGTAACAATCACTATCAAAGTACCATTTGCCGCTTGTTGCTTTCAAACACATCTTATCTTCATCTCTAGCCATGAGACAAAGGTTAGCTTCTTAAGTTTTTTCTTCTCCATTAAACTCAAAGTCACTATCTCCCTAAGTTGCAAAAATGCAAGCCTTCTTGTTTTCTTTTCCTTTTCTCTTTTTAGCATTTTCTTGCTTCTTAAGACAATGAGGAATATCCCAAATGCCCAGTTTTTCTACACTCATAGCAAGTTGGTCACTCCTTGTTGCTTTCTTGATTCCTTTTTAATAGCCTTTTTCCCTTTTATCTTCTACTGTTGAAGAATTATCCAAATTTCTCGACAAAGAAGCAGAAGTTTTCTTCATTAATCCTTATATCATCAAGAGAAGTGCTATCATCACATTCTTCTTCTCCAACTTGATGTGAGGAGGTGACCTTGAGGAAGAAGCTTTTTTTCTTCTTTTTCTTCTCTTGATCTTCAAGAAGCTAAGCTAGCTTGGCTTCATATTCTTAGATATTCCCAAAAAGTGTAGCACCAAATTGAACAAAGGCACCTTTCATTTTTTTCAATTACTATCATATTGGATTGCCACTCAAGAGGAAGAGCTCTTAAAATCTTGTACACTTGATCCTTTTGAGAATGGGTTTTTCCCAACGCTATTAAATTATTAACAATGTGAGTAAATCTCATTTACATTTCTTTAACAGACTCGACTTGTTTCATTTTGAACACTTCATATTGGTGTATGAGAGTGTTAATTCTTTTTTTTTTTACACCACTTGTCCCTTGATGAGAAATTTCTAAAGCTTCACACATTTCTTTGGTAGTTGCATAATTAAAGACTCTAAAATATTCATCTTAACTTAAAGCACTGGTAAGAATCAATTTAGCTTTAGCCTTGAACAATACTCTTCTTTTACCATTTTCATTCCATTCATTTTTAGGTTAAGTCATTTCTTGGCCATCCTCAATTTTGATAGGAATGTAAGGACCATCTTTAATAACTTCCTAAATATCAATATCAACAACTTCAAAGAAAAGTTTCAATCTAAATTTCCAATAAGTATAGTTTTCACCATTAAAACCAAAAAATTTGTTTATAGAAAGTTCTTCAAGCAACATACTATCACCAAGTCCAACTATTTCACTCTTGAAACTATTAAGTCCTCAAATAATAGCCCAAGCTTTGATACCACTTGTAGAGAATAGCTAGAACCTAAAACAGGAAGTGATTTGGGTTTTATAAAAAACAAAAGCAATTAAAGGATTGCTTTTTGGAATACTAAAACAAGGTTTGAATTCAAGAAGAGAAATGCATAATACAAACAGTAAACTAATAAATAAAGTATAGCAAAATAAATTTAAGAATGAAAGGGAAAATTAAACACAAGAGACTTATTCTAGTTCAGATATCCAACAAGCCTACATCTAGTTCTCAAGAGTAATCTTGTGATTTTTCACTATATCAATAGGTTTAAATGGGTACTTGCAACCCATTATAGCAAAAATAACTTAAATGAGTAACTTCTACAAGAATCAATCCCTTCATAGAAGGTATTCACCTGATACTCATTTAAGGAATTCCTATCATTGGGATTTTAAACTTTCCACAAGGAAGAAAACAAGCTTTATCCCAAAAAATAAAAAACTCTCCAAGTAAAGTAGATTTACAATTAAAACCAAAGCTAGAAGGAGAAGAGAATGATTCAAAGCTCAAATAATATAATTCAAATTTTTGGCCCTTATTCTTGATGGTTTTGAGTCTATATTAGCACCCATTTATAACCCAAATCCTAATAGAGCCGTTAAAGAGAAAAGGGAAAGAAAAAATATACAAAAGCATCTATTTAAAAGCTTCTAGAAACCTTTTCTATGTTGTCCCAATCAATTGATCAAGCCTCGACAATCAACTGGTCACGTTGAAGACCAAAGGTTGCATCTCTGGAAAGCATCAGTCAATTGTTCCTTGAATATCAATCACCTAGTCATTGACAAAGAAGCCAATCCAAGGTTTTCCCTCAATAGTCAATTATTCCCTAGTGAAAGGTCAACTTGTCTAATCTAAAATGTATTTTTGCATTTTTGAACAAGCCCATTTAGCTGGTTCAAGGGGAGCGACCAACAGGGAAGTTCCAAAAGTTTTCAAAAGTATTTTCTTTTAAGCTTTTCAAAAATACCTAGGCTAAAAAAAATCAAAGAGCTCTAAACAATCTTTAGTCCTTTTACAAAAACCTACTAAGTCTTAAAGCCTAAAAAATTCTTCAATCATCACTTCAAGCTTTGACTCAATGCATTCTTTCAATAAGATTACCCAAATTGTTTATTATCATCAAAATCTAAAATTAAGGGCAATAAGGTCAGCAAGCTTTGTCAAGTATTGTTTATTGTCCAATTAAATGCTAAGAGTAGTTTTAATTTGGTTCAGCCTAAATCTTAGCACAAGTTCTGCTCAGAATTTGTGGGCTATCTTAAGTATTCCTTTGTATGATAATAGTCCTTCTCTTGGTCTGTAATGGAGTGCAAATGTGTGCACTTAATACCCTTTGCATTTCATAACATTTAAGGCTTAAATTACTAACATTGATTGAAACGACAATTAAGAATGGTAGAGGGACTAGTACCATAACACACATTTTACTTTCATGTGTTATAGGCAAGAGTTTATTTGTTATAACTTGTCATCTCACCCTTTTCTGTTCCTCTAATGTAACCTTTGCCTCAATTTATATGAAATCTATCCTACTAACCAACCTTGAGGATTTGAAGAGCGTGACTAAGGAGGCTTTGAATGATTTTAAAGCAATAAGAGAAGACATTAAAGATTCTATAATGAGTGATAATAAATCTATTAGCATGCGATGTCATTTTGCATGGGCTGATATTACATGTATTGCTATACCCTACAATACGAGAAATTTATTGTGGCCTATTTAGTAATTTCTCAAGTGCTCTTGTAGTTATGAATTGGGTGGCTAAATAAAATTTTAATATACTAGCCAAAGTTACAAAAGATTTGAATCTATGGATTGAGTGTCACAATTCGTTGTCCTAAGCAACTGTTGGGTCCCAAAAACCCAAAAAAAAAAAGGGTTTCTCTGGTTTTGAACGAGAATCTTGAACCCGAAATTTCATTGTTTGTGGCAAATGATAACTTCTAATTGCTTAATAATCATAATATGTGTAGATTTAATCAGAGAGCTAGTAAAAATTTCACATGTTCAGTAAAGTTCTTGTGAATATAATCCTTGCAATTTTGTCTAGGCAAGTAAAGCAAGGTTTTCTTTTGTCATTGAGAGTTTACGATATATGCTTCATTTTGTTGAAACATCATTTTGGATGTTTACATGTTTGTGATATCTAAACCTAGGTTTGTAACGAAATTTAATCTTTGATGTGTATATGTTTGATTGTTTATGTGTTTTATATATGTGTGTGTGTATGTGTGTGTGTTCCACTGATTGCCAAAAAGCATATTTTTGTATTTGTTTCATCGTATGAAATCCCTCTTCCTCTTGACCTTTTCTTTCCATATCTCTTTCTAATCGTCTACACTATTCTCCTCATAAAAGGAACAAGAATAATATCATTTACCTTGTTGAAGGAAATTATGTGCATTATTTTAGTGTTAAGTAAATCATTGGCTGTAAGGTTATAATGGTCGTAATTGAATCAAGTATTAATCTCCATTCAATTAAAGTATTTTAATGAAGGTGGGTTGTCTTTTGTCAGCATATTTTGATTTGAAATAATAGAGCACTAATTGAAAAAAATATATCACCGATTTGTTGGGACAAATTTAGTGGTTAATTTTCTGGCATAAAATCTTGGACTGAGTTAAAACTTCAGGGTTATAGTTTGAACAATCTGTTATAGCGCTAATTTTACTTTAGATAGACTCTTTTAATGACAAAATTCCGTTAATTTCCGTTTTTTGGTTTCTTTGTATCATGTGCTGCTATAAAGTTCTAATTTGGCACCATAAAATTATAAATCTCTAATTCCTTGTTATATATATATATATATATATATATTGGCTATAAAGTGCCAAATTGATGGTTAACTTTTATGGTTTTGCCCACAACGCGATCGCATTTTCCTTACATAAATTATACAATATCTATTATACCCTTATATTTTTTATTATATGTATTAAATTATCATTTTAACAATCAAATTATTTTTTTAAAATAGGGGCAAAAAAATCATTTCTTATCTTACCTGTCCCTACTTCCTCATATTTTACATTCCCCCGCCTATTATTCTCCCCTTCAACCAAATGGACCCTATGGTTTAAGTTTATGTCTTGGGTTGGAAAACAGTGTAGTCATACCTTTGCACATATACTTTGTGTTATACTGGCTGCACAGTCTACGCCTCAGTTTCACATTTGAAATTTTTGCATATAGTCATATCTCTGTACGGGTTTCTATGAATTACTGTTGCAAATGTCTAGGTTTCTGTGCAAAATTTTGTATTAAACTTACTGCTCTGCTTATGGCTTTGTTTTGAGTAGGAATTATTTGATGTTTCTGCATAAATTCTGTGTTAAAATTATTGCGTAGCTTGGTCCTGTTTTGAGAAGGAAAGTACCATGTAAGTCTATATCCTAGCGCAAATTCTATGCATTAAACTACTGCAGACTTATCGAGTCTGTTTGAGGCTTGAAACACTGCTTATGGTCACCGCTTTTGCACCAAATTTCGATACTACGCTATTGCACTATTCGTGGTTTGATTTTGGGTTTCAAATATTGTTTATGATCAGCGTTTCCGCTCCAATTTTCTGTGTTAAGCAGCTGTACAGGTGATGGTTTTGTTCTGGGAAAGAATATGCCATACATGGTTGTGAATCTACACAAAATTCCCCGTGATGGAATTTTACTGCTCTGCTTATTCCTTCTTTACATTGATTTTTCTTTTAACTTTTTAGAGTTGCTGTGTGCCTTAGATTACCTTTTTCCATTTGGTTCCTGAGGTGTTTGAAGGCAATACATACCTTAACTTAAGAAATTCTAGAAAGCAGTTAATGTTAAATACGCATTGAATTACATTTGTTTTGATTGCCAAATAATAATAACAATAATAACAATAATAATAATTTAGGTAGCATTTCGATTCGGTTTATCCATGCTTGTATGTCTAAAACTCTGGTTATATGTATGTTGGAAACCATTTTGTCCTGCGCAACAGTTCTGGGTATCTTGGATGATGTTTCAGGTTTGGGCAACGTGGTTGCCCGTGTTGCATTATCTTTGTGTTTAGAACCCTCTTTGTATATGCTGAGATAATGTTTTGGACAGTTTTGGCCCTAGTGTGGGCAATATGCGTGTTCTGTTTTCATGAAATTTTTTTTTTTTTTTAACTGTCGTGTAAAGGATAGACCATTCCATTTGTGTTTAAGGTGGATCCGTTATGTTGAGTTGATTTCTGATTACTCAGCTCGATGCATCATTGTATAACCCGTTTCCTTCTTAGTTGTAAATCTAACTTAAAGTGGAAGAAGTGAAGTTGGTTTCCTTATGTAAACCTTGTCTGAAGTATTATGGCAGAACCGTGGGATTGGGGGAAAGGTTCTAAAAAGTAGTCAACCTTAGCTTCTGATATCGTATTATGTGATATATAAGTAGATGATGTATCAATCTATACGCATTCGTTAGATAGGAGTGTGTTGAATACCTGGAACCATTGAAAACTTATAGTTAGCGTTTGATTTAAAATTCGGTAATTTAATTTTTTTAAAGAAGAGAAAACGTAATACCCGCTAAGGAATAAATATAATTAATTAATTAATTAAATTTTAAAGTAAGGATAATTGTAGTAAGCCAATAAATTTAGAACTTAAAATAATAAGAGAATTAATTAATTAAGATGCAATGTCTGAAAAATTTAAAATTAATAATAATAATTTTTAAAAATTTTAAATATATATATTTAATTATTATTGATTTCAATCAATAAATTATAAACTCATCTTTATTGGTTATTCAATTTTAAAGACGTTGTTATTTCTTGCCCTGTGACCGAGCCGCCTTTTCTCCCACCTTCACCCTTCTCCTTCTTCGTAATTGTTAAGAAGGAACCCCCTTGATCGACACAGCTCTTCTATGACTATAGGATTCTGCACGTGTTTCTGTTCGGGGAAAAGGCCACTGTTCTAGCATCAACCATAGACGTATCTCCTCTCTTCTCTTAGGATTTCAATTTTGTTTCTGCTCTGTTCATGAGGACTTCGTATTTTTCTGTCCAGCTGGTTCTTTGTTCAACAATTGAGGATTTTTGCTTTGTTCAACTAGTTAACTTTCATTTCAAGTGTGTTATGGGTTGGTTTTTTTCTGCTATTTCATTTAGAACTTCAGTCATCCCCTTCCTCCTTTACCTCAGCTTTCAAGTTTCCATTTCTATGCTAGATCTGTAGTATGCGTCCTTCTATCCCAGCCTAGGAACGGTGAATGTGATGATACTCTCCATTGCTCTGAAATTTCATGAACCCTCTTTCTTCAACTTAGGCCATGAGATATTGTATTTCTTGGAGGATGACTAGTTGGAAGATATCATAAGACTCAAACCTTTAGTGCTCGGCATGTAGCTCCTTGTGAGTTTCCAAGGGTAAGTGAGAAAACTTCACCATCCTTCAATTCATTGTGCTTACATAAGCTCATGAATTTAGGAAATTTAACTCTACTACAACAAACAATAATTTGGTAACAGGCTTATTGAGACAAGAGAGGTATTAACATAGAAATGATACCAAGGGTAGAGTTAATAGGTGGATGTGTTAAATTAAATAGGGGGGAATGATGATTGTAGGTTAAATTTTGGTCGGTGATCAAGAGTAGTATTTATTTGTTAAAATTCCAAGTAAGCCTTAAACCTTTAGCATTATAGTAAATTAACATGTGGTATAAATTTAAGGAAAAATTACATCCAAGGACTTATATCATATATAATATATAATGAAGGATTTTAAAAATTAAAATTACTATTAAAAATTATCATTACCATCAGATTTTAAGAGATTTATTACTAGTTTTAAGAAATTTACTATTAAGGGTAAGAAAGTGTTAAACTTTTCTACGCCCACTAGTAAATCCTCTAAAATCTAATAGTAATGATAGTCATTGAAAAAAATGTTGATTTTTAAGGTCCTTCATTATAAATTTTATATGATATGAGTCTTTGAATGTAACTTTTCTTAAATTTAAATGGAGTGGTAGAAATAGGAGTTCATAATGAAGCTTAAACCAAAATATAAAACTTTATAATTAATAAATTCAAGTAAGTATAAATGTAAGGCCATTGTGGGAATGAGAAATAGTAAAGCTAGCTCAAGTCATATACTTTGTTAAAGAATTAACATGATTAAATCAACATAGTTGAACCTAGAACTAAAGTAGGAATTAAATTAGGTTTGCACTAATTAAAAGAACAAGTGAAATGCTAAGAAGGTGACAACTAGCTCAAATAAATTAATTAGGCTAAGGGGGTAGTGGACTAAGAGGATGTATCCGACTACTCAATGCCATTGCTTGATATCCTAGGGAAATTCCATATCTTTGAAGATAATAAACTAAACTGTCAAATGAATCAAATTAATAATATGGGATCAAGGGTATGCAAAAGATTAACTTTAATAAATTAAACCTAGAACTAGGGAATGCTTTTATAAATACAAGTGGAATATTGAAATAAGAACCAGATAATTAAAATAAATTAAATTATAAACTAAAATAATATTAGCATAAGAAGATTATTTGTAGAATTTTATTAAGTAGAGATTGATTGAGTAGGAAACTTGTAGATGAGAAATTATTAATTTAGTAAAATAGTGGATTCACTAAGTTCAACTAGGACAAGCTTGTGCTAGGACTAAAAGTTAATCTAAGACTATGAGCTAACTTAGAATGGGTCTTATTACCTAAATTTAATGAGCTCCTGAGTTAAAGAATTGTTATATGATTGTCTTAGGAAGCAATTCAAGCATTTTGCAAAAGGTATAATGGTGGGTTGATAATGGAGAACTGATAACCATTAGTAAACCTTGCGAGTACATTATGAAGCATGATATGTATTTTTTACTTTGTTTTCATTTTTTTTCCTCTATTTTTATTGCTTTCTGCATGTTTGTTAGAATGAGCATCTCAAGTCATTCCTTAATATGTATATTATTAATGATTTTAAATATTTTATACTATAATATATTATATGTGTTATATTAACAAAATGGATATGAAATTATATGCTGATTGAAAGTGTGATTTTTGAAAATTCAAGTAATGATAAGTTTGTCTCAATATGCTTTATGGTATTACTTATGTATTATGATTTTAAAATACCATACCATTAATTGTATTATTTGCTTTTTAGACCATTTATTTTGAAATATTTTAGATATAAATCATATATATTATATGATATATATATATATGAGTTAGAATTGCACAGAACAGTTGCTCGCTGATAGCAATACTATTAGCCATTGAAGCACCTTAGATCTCACCACATGATTTTTGTAATTAAGTATCAAAATGGTATTAAGTTGAATGCTTTCTAATGGTTCATGGAACAAATGCTCATATCAAGATATGTGGTTATTTACCCTCATGGACTACATAATTATATTAGTTTATATATTAGACCTTAAAATTCTTTACGGATCTTCTTAATAAAGTGTTTTTATTAAATTATTTTCTGTTTAACAATTATTTTTTGTCCAACATTAAACTTCTAAATGTTTGAATTTAATTTTTATTTATTCTTCATAATTATCTCTTATTAATTTCACATCTTGATTAAAAATTATATGTCTACACGTTCCTTATATTTTCTTGCTTAATTTTCATATCTCCATAAATTTGAGTTTTTATATAAAAAATTATTTTATACTTGTCTACACTTAAAGTTTTTGCTAATTATTATTATGTTAAAACCTATTTTCATTTTAAAAAAACCTTGTATTTGTTCGTCCCTCCAATTATTATACTTTATTTTCTATTCATTGAATATCATGGCTCATTTTGTCATTTACTTTTGTAGATAATGGAATTGTGTCTAAATGCTACTTCAGCTTAGCTCATGAGTGTTGTAGAGTGACCCCATGGCTGGTAATATGGTATAATAGTTATTTGTCCCTTGTATATGTAGGTATGCATATATTTTAGAGTTAGCTCCACATGTTACAAGTAAGATTTTGCCTTATTGCTTATGTTTTGTTAATAATTAAAAAAATGAGAGCGCAGCTCTCTTTTTTTATTTGACTAGTTATTTGTTGCAAACAAATTTGGAATGTTCTATTTGCTAAGGATATCTTATCAAATTTGCTGTAAACTTGTCAAGGATGAAATTGTACAAGTTTGTCAAGCTTATAGGTGCGAAGTCTTCTTATATTCTATGTCAATCATATTCTTGTTCTGGGCCAATGAGAAACTATTTACAAAGAAACCCTGAACCAAGCAACATAGATGCTCACCAACCATATCCTAAGCATGTTGAAAAAATAAACCATGAAAACCATTTGGCCCTAGAGCCTTCAAACAACCTAAATAAAAAAATTGTCACCTTAATTTTTGCATTAGAGATTGGGCAAAAAAGAAGAGAATTATGTGCATCATTAATGACTAGGTTTACAAATTCTAATACACTAGACATATCTCTACTACCATTAGAAGTAAATAACTCCGAATAGAACTGTTGAAAGGAAAAAACAATTTCACTTTTATTTTCAATCCAAGAATCATCTTGCAACTTCAAAGATAGAATTTTATTCCGTTACCTCCTTTAAATAGCTGATCTATGAAAAAAAAATTTAGAATTTTTATCACTATATTTAAGCCAATCAATTGTAGATTGTTGAGGCCAATACTTCTCTTCTCTATCCCAAAGTTCTTGTATTTGTCTAGTAAGATCATCAACCCTCAATACTTTATCTTCAGTCAATTCCCCCCCCCCCCCATAGCATTCTTGAAACTAAGGAAGCACAGTGTTAATCAATTTTTTATTATTTGGGAATTCTACCTTACTCTAGTTCAATAAAGCTCCTTTGTACCGCACCAAATTCATTAAGAAGGTATCCAAAACTGCATTACCCTACAGAGACCTCTAGGCATTTCAATTTGTTACCCCAAAGAATTTAGGGATTGGCGCTAAGAATGAGCAACAGAGTAAGTGTACACGAGACAACTGCTTCATTTTGTGTGCATTTGATTTTGAATGTTGCATTTTGTCTTCTAGCTGGTTTTTAGGATTTAAAGCATAGGGGTTCATTATTGGCATGATCTTGTGAAAGATAGGATTTTACGAGATTAAAGTTTAAGATCGTAATCGTGTTTAAAATATCAAAGCAAATATCCCCCTCTATCTTTGAATTAATGAATTGGCTTTTCGACAAATATACAATCATATTAATTTGAAAATGTTGTTCGAAATGCTGAAACGTCAATCAAACGCCATAACAAACTTAGGTGCTTTAATTTGGGGACGATGAATCAAATTGCATCCCCTTTCCCAAACAATGCGTTGCATTATGGGATGATGGCACGCTGATAAAACATGTTGATGAGGCAAAGAGCTCTCAGAATTAAATCACTTGGGTGCCACATGTTTGCATTTTCTGTCAGTATGTTGATGGTGTTAGAAGGGAGGACAAGTTTGAATGATCATTGAAAGTTAAAATGCTCAATTAAAATAAAATAAATTTGAAGAACGAAATTAAAACATGACAAAGTGCACTTTTGCAACAAACATACTTTAAAATGGGTAATATAGTTAAAAAAAGTTTTATATAAAAATATAAGAAAAAAAAATTTAGTATTTCATTAAAAAAAATTAATGATCTAGTCATTAGTGATAATGTACGAAGCATTCTGACTGGAAAAAATGTTGCATTTGTATTTTGGCCCAGGAAAAAAAAAGAATTTGATAGCCCAAACTTTTTTTGGTATAATCTGATATTCTAATTTAGTACATTTTAATAACACTTTGGATTTATTGGAGGAAAATTGGAAATGAATTGAGCACTACCACCATTAAAATTGATTACTACTATATTTGAGATCTTGGGCGAAAACATGTAGCATTACAAAATTGACAACTGCTGGCACAATTTTTTACAAGCAATAAAGCGACTGCTTTCTAAATTTTAAGGTTCAATTCAACTATGATTTAGAAATTGTTACATTACAAAACATTTAAAACCAAAAAAAAAAATTTTAAAAAAAACTAGCGCTTACTTTCCAATACCAGTGGAGAACTGGCAATGAAGGTAATACTGATGCCTCAACTAACTTGAATCAAGTTTGAGTTCAATTAACCAAATTCAAGTCTTCATTAACCCCTCATAATATGAGATAAACACAAATAAAGTACATAAAGGAAATGATAAGTGGTTAACTCAAGAAACTAGCAGGCAATTTTAGTGTGGCTAGCTTGAAGCTGAGTTTGATTAATTAAAATCTGATTTTTACAGGTGAGAGGAATCTCACTATAGTACGAAGTGCATTATAGAATCGCCAATTCTTTCCATCATAAATCTAGGATGAATGCCCAAGCAGCTTGCAATTTTCTGGCATCGTAGGATGAAGATCATGACAATCTATTTGGCATCGATAAGGCGGTAAATGAATTTGCTAACCCTACTAGATACTATTAACCAAGGTATTATCCCAACCTGCAATGATATTGGAATATTTAGAAGCGACATTCAGAAAGAAAACCATTGGATGCGTCCATGTATTCTCTTTAATTTATTATAATTTGGGGAAAAAAAATCGCAGGATCCATGGAAAAAAGACAATCACCAAAGTTTTCACACGTTACTACTATATTCCACAAGCTACTACCGAAAAGTACAAGTAAAATTGAGAAATTGAGAGATGATGAAGCTAATGTTAGTGATGTCTGATTGAAAATCCCATATCTATGAAAGCAGCAATTGTTTTCAGAAAAACTGAATATGCAGATGGCCTCCCCAAGTTATTGATGCACATGAATGAAAGACCTATTGATATGGAGCTTCTTAAACCAAGTAACAAGGGAAGGTATTCGCAATATTTTTTACCATGATTTTGTTGTTTTGAACCCCTCCAGTCCTCCAGGATAATAATTTCCCTACGAAAGAGCATAAAATATGTTCAAAACTCAACCAACAAGCATGCAATTTGTCTCTTGTCTTCATTTATGTCAGAATAAACATACAAGAAAGCAAGCTAATAAAAGCTGGCAGGCTTCAACCAACCATCTGAGATAGCATAACTCAAAAATAAAAACTAATATAATTGCATTACCAAAAGGTTGCACAAGTTGCTGTGATATACTAGCCACAGGAACCCTCCAATAACAGATAAGTAGCACTAAATATATTAAAGCCTACATGGTACAACCAAATAAATATCTCATAAGAGCCTCAATAAAGGACATACATAAGCTTTTTTTTTTTCAAAAAAAAAGTTATACCAGGAAATACCTTTGAAATGAACAAAATTCTCGAATACAAATCGTTCTCCTTGCTCTGTATATCTTGATCTGCAAATAAGTTTAAACTATAATACTTCCAGCCCACCAGTTATTAAGATATTAAATAGCAGAATAGAAAAAGATATAATAACCAAAAGCAAAGACAAATACTAGAGTAATGAAACAGGACAGACGGTGACTATTCACAATTCACAACTTGTCACCAGAAGTTATTTTCATCTTTAGCTACATGTAACTACTATATATTCTACTTTAGAAATATCTTCAATAACCCCCAAGAGTTCAAGCACCTTCAAAGTAATTTTTTACTTTTTTTTTTTTTCATTTTTGACTTTCAGGGCATAAATTTCTTCATTCTTTCTCTCTTCTTCTTAGGAAAAGATATTTTCATATAATGCAGACAAACCAAAATTCTGAAGTTCTTGAAAGTAATTCTTCTTTTTGATGAATTTCTTTAATATTTCTATGTTCTTGCTGTAAGTCTTGTAATGAGGAGAAAATTTGAGGGGAAGGAAACAAAGAATACCTTTAAAATCAATTCTTCTATAGATGTAAAGTGCAAATTTACCACCTAAATTCAGACGACATTGTTCCATTTGACAGTTTCAATCACTAGGGCCTTAACAAATTTGGTTACTATATCCTTCTAAAATCTTCTACAGAACTAGAAGTTTAAACAGTATGAGAACTTAAATACTGCCAGTTTGAATCATTTTAAATAATATTCCATCATGGTTTGACAAGAAAAAAAACCTTCCATCACCTCTAAATTCTGCAATAAAAGTAAACAACGGTTTATTATTCAAAAAGATACAAGTTTAAATATTCTTTTTATTTAGATATGACAACATATTTACAACAGAACAGTTTCAAATTTGGGGCAGTGCTATATGTCAGTATATATTTACAAAGAATATAAAATGTTGCAACAGGAAACAAGCTCACAGTTTGCAAGTTCCTTCTCTTTGGCAGCTGCTACTCTTTTAAGCTTTGCAGCTTGCGCAAACGTTGATGGCCTGAAAGCACAAAGGAATAACTCAACTCTTACGTACATATTTGAAATTTCAAATTTATGTCAGCACTAAATCAAAGATGTACCTCATGTTCAAAATATGTCTATAAGCAGTCACATTTATATTGATAGCTACCTTGGAAACTACAATTTGGCAATTAAACTAAGAGAAAACAAAAATGTAATCAAAATAAACAGCATTTCAAAAATAACAATCCAATACTTGATACAGCAAACATTTTGAGGCTATGCAGATATTTGACAAAGGGTAAATAACAGTTGACACCCAAAAAAAAGAAAACCTAGTACAAAATAACGGGAGTTCAAGTTTCAGCCAACACTATAGCTTATTCAAATTCAACAGTCTATACATATGCAGCTACATGCAAGTATACAATTCTGAGGTAAGGTGAGAAAAATGTATAACATTAAAAGTTGAGTCAAGCTCAATAGTGAGCAGTGCTCATATTGTTAATGCAACCAGGATCCGTAATAACTTTTATTCACTCATTGAAAGCATACACATTGAAAAGGTAACAACAATAACAATTCAGCCTTAATCCCAAGTATTTCAATTTGACCATATGAATCCCTAATCAAATTAAATTGATTCCTTCTCATAAATTTCATCTAAAACCACGTCCGCACTTACATCTTACAATAATCTCATATTTGCATGACTTGTGCTCAGGATCATTTTTACTAACATCTTCCTCCTATCCACCTAATTTTCAAGGCATTTACTTCTTTCTTCTACACGTCTGGAAAATGTTCAATGATTCTTGCTTATATATATATATATATATATATATATATATTTTTTTTTTTTTCTATTTCTAAATGAAGTTACCTGAATGTTTGAGTGCATATCTTTCATGCTAATCACATACATACTTCTCTTGTTGCACATCCTCCTCATTCCCAATACTCTTTTATATTCTGACATGCACCTTTACAGCCAAACAGATTGTCACATGAAGCACAGTAGACTTTTGGAAAAAAATTAGAGACTTTACACTTTAAATTCATATGACCATCCACACAAACTTGCCTTTTATCCATCCTCTATAATTTCGTTATTTTATTAAAAATATAAAATTTCAAGAAACAAAAGATACTAAGTGTTATAGTTATCTCCTGCCCCTGAATCTTAACCCAACCCTGCCCCCTTTTCCTCTTGCTGCATTTGCAAGGCATATATTCTTACTGCTGCTATGCTCAAGCCCTATATTCTATTGCTTGTCAAAGCATTACCAGTCTAATATTAAATCAGAATTTATTACTGTCAGCTAGTATAACAATATCATATGCAAAAAGAATGTCACATGAGAAGGGGCCTGCCTAACCAAGTCTGAACCCATCATCATTTGAGTAGTTTAAAGCTCTACAATTTGACATGAGATCATATCACACACTAATCCTTTAACAAAGAAAACTCATCACATGACAACTCTTGCTCAGTAAAGTGGAAGAAAGTTAACCATCTCAAGAGAAAAAGCTATTGCCGTTAATGACAAAAATAAATATAACAATACATAACCAGTTAAATTCAAAATTCTTTTTATCAAAAAGATAAAAAATTCCATGTATCACCTCCTTGTTCTGCTGGAAGAGGTATTAACTAAAACACATGGATTACTTACTGTGACAAGGAGCTAGCCTCCTTTAAGAGTTCCTTTATTTCTCTACGCAACTGAACTTCTTTCCCATGCTTAGATCCCTTCTGTAGAAAAAGCATATGACAAAAAAAAATAAGTATTGCAAACAACAATCAATGTATTAAAGAGCATATACTACCAAGCACATTTAAAGGTTTTTTCCATTTGGACAAAAACCACGCAAATATGAAGGCAATAAGGATTCAGATTATTTTGGTGCAAAAAGACAATACATTATTGTTAGGGAATTATGCAAATCATCAATTTTGTCTCATGAAAAGTCCACAATCTTGTAATGATCAATTAATGGCACTGGTCATAGTGTGCTTCACCAGTATCATGTGATATGATAATAAAGTGCAAAATATTGAACTGAAGAAAATTATAAACTATGTACAGGGTTAAAAACTAGTGAATTCAACTGGAAGCTTTAACAGGTTAACCATGAATACCATTAGCATATAGCCATACACAAGTGCACACCATCATAGTTATGGCTATTTTGCATTTGACAATCTTGACGGTAACCCCTACAATAGCCCGGAAAAAGTAATCTGTTAAATGATTGAAATTCATGATGCACATTCTTATTTTGCACATGGAAAATAGTGTAGAAAGATTGGGATATAATTATCAAAAACAAAACTATAATCAAGATAAAGTTTGGTCTAGTGCCAAATCATCTGGCTCTACTATCCCAGAACTTGGGAAATTTCAAATGTGGGAATACACATCCAGGCAACCTGTCCTATTTTTCATAAAAGAACAATGCAAAAACACAATTAAACAGAGGGTTGAAAGGTGAAAACTATTTATTAGGCAATGTTCAGAAAACAAGCTTGGCTAAATATCATCAAGACCTAAATGTAGAGAACATACTTATAAAATCCTGCCCGACAGCTATAAAATATCACCCAGCACAATATTTCAACTTGCAACAATTACTATGCTACGCAATTTACAGTTCCATTTGAGCACGCTCAAATAGCATATCCAAGTAATTGGATATGTCCTAATCCAGTTTTTAAGACTATGATCTATGTGCTTACCAAAAACTATCTTCAGTTAAAAAACAGGAAAAAGGATTTTGGGGACTGAATTTTTTAGCATTATAACAACAGTAACATGATTCTGGGTCCGAGAAGTTCAAAACGGGAAAGTATATCTCAAGATTTTCATCCCATGCTCACTGCTGTTGTCTCTACCAAACACAACCTTTTAATGATTAAGATGGTAAAGAGGCTCGACGATTACCTTCTTCAACTGATCGAGCGACCTAGATGCGAGCTGAAAACCAACAATGATAAAAAATATCAGAGGAGCTGCTAGCGAGCGTTGATGTTCTTGGGATCCTTCGTCTCCCATGATTCAGTCTCCTTCCTAATTCAATTTCAACTCTCCAGGCAGGTACATGCACAGACGGATTTGGATGCCTGCCGCCTGACCTTGGGATCTTCCAGCAGGTTCTTTTTTTTTTTTCAATTTTTTTTAACTATCATTTTTGTCATTTTATTAATTAATTTATTTTAATTTAATGCTTTAACATTTTATATTTTAATTTAATTTCATAATTTTGAATTTGTATAATATTTATTTTTTAACTTTAACATGGTTTTTTAACTTATCTTTAGTATATCAGAGTGATTCATTTAATTTGTTTAATGTTTCAAAATTATGATTGATGATTAAAGATGTCTTTGAGATTTTATTTATTTTGGTGTTCGATCCAATTTAATATTTGGTCAATTTTCTTTTTATAGCAAGTATTTTAACCTTATTTAAGTTGACCTAATAAGTTATTACATAGGCTAAGTCAAGATAATTTTATTTAAAAATTTTTATATAAGTTCTTATAAAAATTATATTTTATCTTTTGAAATATAAATTTTTATAAAATCACATTTGGTCTCTAAGTAAAATAAAATTTTTATTTAAGTCCCTGTAAAATATTTTTTTAATATATATATATATATGAGAGGTTAAATTAGGCCAAGCAAAATTGGCTACATATGTGTGTCTAATGCACAAGTTGATTTGGCTAAGTTGGACGGAGCTCACTAAACTAGATGAGTTAATGTGCACCCCTATTAATGATGTAACGAAAAAAAAAAAAAGGGACAAATTGAAAATAAACAAAATTGAGACAAGTAAATAGTTAAAGGACTAGTATGATAGTTAAGCTTTTCCAAATAAATTACACAATATTCACCTTATGTTTAGTTAAATTGCACATGATACTCTTTTATTTAAATAAAAAATATATATACTCAACTCCCATAATATCTTATATATATTACAAAAACATTTTTTGCTTACTTTCTACACAATATGTGTTCTATCAAAAAATAAATTACTTAACTTAAATTTATAATTATAGTAAGAATAAAATTACAATTTCTTTTGTGAGCTTAACATCAATTTAACTTTTCTACTATTATATTGAGAATTAGATCACAATTTTATGTTATAAAGAGAGTTAATTTATTGGTAGAAAATAAATTATAAAAGAGCTTTTTATAATAGACTAAATTTATATATAGTTCTTTATACCCTTGCTATTAGGTTTCCTGATTAAAATATGACAATTATATAATTCTCTAATAATACCATAATAGGTGTATGATTTAATTAGGAAATCATATAGTTGTTTACAAAAACCATATATATATGTGTGTGTGGTTTTGCCTTGAAAATATGGCGACATTATCTGTATGTTGTTGACTTTGAAGTTTTTAGTGACTCTAAGAGTTTTGAATATCTTTTTGACTAAAAGAAATTGAACAAAGGAGATGGATGGAACTGATTAAAGATTATGATTTTGAACTTAGCTACCATCCTGAGAAGGCAAATGTAGTATCAGATACCCTTAGTAGAAAATCCCTATAGATTGGAAGAATGATGATGGAATATATCAAGATGGTAGAATACTTTAGAGATATGAGACTTTTTGTGACCATCCTTCCTTATAGTTTGCAGTTAAGTGAACTCATGATTGAATGTGATATAAGGACTTAAATTTTAGAAGCCCAAAAGCAAGTTTGTCCTTGTAGAAGCAATTGAAACATCAAGATTTTTGTGTAGCATTTGATAGAACTATCCTCTTTCAAGGAATGAATATGTGTTCCAAACCAAGTAGGACTTAAAGAGAAGATTCTAGAAAAAGCCTATGAAAGCAATTACACTATTCACCTTAGTTCTATCAAAATGTATCAAAATTTAAAAAGGATGTACTGATGACTAGGAATGAAGAAGGAGATTGCTAAATATGTGGCTAAATGCCTAATGTGCCAAAGGATTAAGATTAAACATCAAAAACCCTCAGGATTAGTATAACCTTTAGAAATCCCCGAATGGAAATAGGACAATGTCACTATGAATTTTGTGATGGGTCTACCTAAGACTTAAATTAGTAAAGATGCTATATGGGTAATTGTAGATATATTAACCAAATGCACTCACTTTATACTTATTAAAGCTAAGTACTTCTTAGATAAACTTTCTTAATTATACCTCTAGGAGATTGTGAGATTACACAAAGTCCCATATAGTATGGTGCTAGATTGAGATCCTAGGTTTATGTTTCAATTTTGGAAAGTATTAAAAGAAGCTTTTGGCACCAAACTGCATTTTAGTACAGCTAATCATCCCCAAATAGATAGTCAACTGGAACAAATTATTTAAACCTTAGAGAACATGTTGAAAGCCTATACCTTATATCAAAGAGAGAATTGGGATAGATATTTGTCATTAGTAGAATTTGCTTATAATAATAGTTTCCATTCTAGTATTGGAATAGCACCTTATAAAGCTCTCTATAGTGGAAGATGTTGGTCACCCCTTTACTAGTTTAAAGTTGGGGGAATGAAGTTGTTAAGGCCAAAACTAGTACAAAAAGAATGCTTACTATTTAGGTAGGCCAAAAAACTAATTTGATAAGGGAAGGGAAATCTTTAAAGTTTGAGGAAAGAGCACATGTCCTTCTTAAGGTCATTCCTACTACAGAAATAGCCAAATTCCTTAAATCTAAAAAGTTAAGTCTCAAATACATTAGATTTTTTCAAATCATAAAAAGGATTAAGGCTATTGCGTATTAAATTGCATTGCCACCCAAATTGTCCACTCTTCTTCATCTTGTATTTCATATATCTTAACTTTGTAAATATGTTCTTTGTAACACCCTTCTAATACCCTTCTTTATTTTATATATTTGTGAAGAATTCCTTATTTGCGTTTAATCACTTTTTCTATTTTAATTATTCCTTCACAATAAAAAAATCTAATTATGATGTAGTGGACTACAACAATAATGAAAATACACCGTAACTTATACAAATTAGTTCAAGAGTTCCCTCATAAGGGACGGGGTCATACAAGTCATATCACATCAAAAGGGAATTTATCCTATACCCATTCAAAAAGAAAGTCTCCCAGATAACAAAAGGGTCAGTATCAGTAACTGGACCTCTGTTTATGCAAATGGAGGAGCAGGAGGGTCAACTCCACTCAGGGGGAATGTGTGGGACTCCAACTTTCCTGGGGACACAAAATATATCGGTACAGCACGAACAACGTCATCACATAATATGATGCGTATATTATGGATGACAAAGACCCATCCCCTGAGTGGGAACTGGATCCACTCCACCTGGAGTTCTAGGGTCACTTGATAGATTGGCATCTAAGAAAAGTATAAATCACAATAAAGTGAGAAATATTTTTCTTAATAATATAGACAGGATTAATACCACATAATATCCATGAAGAAGAGCCAAGTACTATTAACAGACAACAAGCAATATAGTGGTAAGATAGTTAATTTACCGAACAATATAAGCAGAGAGGTATACCTATTAGCAATATCTAACGTGAATATGAAATAGCAAAGTGAATAGGCATGTTACATCTAAAGATAGGACATGAATAAAATACAAGGATTGTCTTAACATAATTGATACTCAGCAGTTGCGAGGCATTCATAAGATTTCCACATATATAGAATGCAACGACCCTAACTTTCATTTATAGTAATTAAGGTTAAGTACATGATTAATAATCATATATCAAGGTTTGAAGTCATTAAAATTAATTACATCGGGAACAAGTGAGGAAATTTGAAACCTTAATGTTGCTAGGGTCATTAGCTAGACAACCACAATTATTCGAACGCATGAGTGAATTTAATTATTAATGAGGAGCCTTTGATTCTCCCATCCATCATTTCCAACTCATAAAATCCTCTTACAAGTGTTTCTAAATCATTCCTTAGCATTACCTTAAGAGAAACTAAGTTTTCTAGGTGAATATGAGAATTAGAGCACTTTCGCCGCGGCTAAATTCACTTGCGCTGCGGCCAATTACTCTCGGTTCAACTCCTGACGCTTTCACAATTTTTTTCACATTTCGCCGCGGCCAAATACCCCTTTCGCCGCGGCCAAATACCCTCTAGAACACCCCCAAATCTACCTCTCAGGCTTAGCCGCGGCTAACGTCACCATTCGTCGCGGCCAATTGCTCTCTGTTTTCTTCCCTGGCAGGTTCGCCACATTTGGCCGAGGCCAATTAAATGTTGGCCGCGGCCAATTCTTCTCTGTTATGAATTGGCCTAGGCCAATTAAATATTGGCCGCGGCCAATTCCCTTCTGTTCCTATAACTCTCAAGATTTCATCTTATGCTCTCCAATTTCCCTCCAATATCACTCTAGAGTCATTCTACCTTAATTTATGCAACTTTAATGGTAATTATGTACCTTAATTACCCAACTAATCTATCATTACCCTTTTAGCATTTAGATGTGGATTTTCCTACTCATCTATACGATTTTACGTCAACAAATTATAAATCTCCCACAATGGTCATTCAATCATATTTCATTGGGTATTTCTTGCATTAATAGTCAAGTGTATAAGGAACACATCATGGGATTACATTCTATGTTAACAAAATACAACTTCTACACTTGGCAATGCAGATACATGATGATGCTATACAAGACTTAACAAAATTAGCATCTACCCTATTCTACTCAGACCAAGTGTAGCTCCCCACACCGAGCCTCTGCTCATAGATGTTCATCCACTTGCTTACCCTTATCCTTACTCGAAGAACCCTCACCTGAAATGTTAATCCCATAAGACGGGGTGAGATATGAATCTCAGTAACCAAGGCAATTCCATCATATAATCCATATTAATTCACATACATGCATAATTTCACATAAACACCAACAGTAGACCATTCATATCAGTAAATGAAATAATTAGGCTATCATGATTACTATCCCATACTAGCAATCATATTATCACATGTTAAAGGCCATTAACACCGGAGAGGCCCGTCCACGGCACCTACTCCTCATTGAGCACAACCGGGGCTCAGTGCATCTGGGGTTTGATCATAACCCGGTGCTCGATCGAAGCACATGCACGGGTGGCAGCCGCACCACAGCTCCACCATGGACTCACAAGGTCCAATCACAATTCAACAGATAGCCAACCAATTCATTCAATATTTCAAATCATTCATGTATAGCAAAATATGAAATTAACACAGATATATGCATGGAATTAATGTAAACCCAGTTACCTCACTTGTAGACACTTGCAAAAATCACCAATGGTGCATAAATCCCCCTATAACCACAACATCACATAATTACTACTCTGATTCATCATTAATAATTCATAATCAGTACCCAAGGAATTTAAAATGCTAATGACTACCCAAGAATCATTTACCCAGCCACAACAAGTCCCAATTTCGGATTTAAGTTTCCTCCACCAGAAAATTCAATATTCCACCCAAAATCCTAAGCAAATTCGTACATAATTAATACCCACTTTATAAATTAGCTATGGGGGTCTCAAATTAACCATTAAAGCATCAAAATGGAGGGTCTAAACTCACCCAAAGTCAGCCTTAATCCCAACCTACGAATTTCATCAAGAAAATCCCCAAACATGAATTTCAGATTTTGGGTAGGATGAAAATGCTCCAAATGAAAAACTAATCGGACCAAATTAAGGGGAAAGATGAGGGGATTAAGTTGTATAACTATTACCTTGGCTGAATCTTGCTCTAAGTATGAGAAAATGCAGAATTTTGGTCCCAAACCCTAGCCTCCTTCTCCACCTCCGATTTTGCCTCTTGAATCTTATGTTTCAGCAAGTGAGTAAGTGGGTGGGGTATTAGGGTTTAAGTTGGGTCAAGTATGGGTCAAGTATAGGTTATGGGCTGCTCCAAGATCCATCTCCACTTGGGCTTCATATTTTAGCTTATTGGGCCAGTTTTTGGAGTGTTGGGCTGCAGAATTTTGTTGGGCCAGTTTTATGCATTTGGGTTGCTGAAGTTTAATTGAGTTTGGGCTAAGTTTGAGAAGCTTAAGAATTTTAGGTCTGCACAAGGATTATTGGGCCACTTAAAAGAGTCTATACAAGATAAATCTTGGGCCTCCATCCCTCTAGATTATATTAGGTCTGCACATAATCCATTGGGCCTCCATTAGCCTTTTCTCATGCTCTATTAATTTAGGCCTAGATAGAATTTCTATCCCAATTAAATCTCAAACCCATATTAATAATTTATCTCTCTAAAGTCTCCATTCACTTAACTTGCCTAATGAACCCATATTAATTACTCTTAATTAATTCTAATCCATGATTAATACCTTAATTAATTATGGGGTGTTACATAGAATATAGAAAATATCATAAACAATATTTATTCTCTCTTAACCATTAGGCCTTGGAGACTGCCAGGCCCAACACTCATACCATGTCGCACTGGCTTCGGCAGGCTCAAGCCTAGTTCATCTTGCATTGCCATGACATAGCAAGCTCACCCCTGCTTCCTTTACTGAGGTATCCCCTAGTGGGTACCCAAGGAAAGTCATACAATATCATAATAATATGTCATCCAAGCCATCATTTGATCAAGGAATATAGGTATATATGGGAAAGAACTGCCTTGCACAACTCTATACATAAATAATCTCAATAGCATGACTATGTACTGGAGTCCGTAAATTAGTTGTTTAAACATTTTCAAATATCTTTGAGATTAGACATCCAATACAACAGTAGCTACCCCATGGTCAACTCTGGTACACACATAGGGCTCACCCTCTGTCCACCCTATATATTGGCCAGTTCTCTGGGCTCACCCCTTATCCGCCCTTATATATTGACCAGTCCTTTACCAAATAACCCATGCTTATATAATCAGGCAATAAACAACATATTATCTATATCAAGAAATCAGATAATATATCAGCATAGCAAACAATGCAATTCCAGAACACATGTTATCATATATTGTATTCTTGACATACTATTGCATAATCTTCCAACTATCTCAAAGGGGCTCCAAAATTCACAAAAAAAAAAGATCAGCATAATTCAGGCAGCACATTGAACATCTTAGGCCATAACAATCATCCAGAACATGTCAAACAACATCAGGAAAAATTCAAGAATATCTCGGTCAACACTTTTTCTCAAAAATTTGACTTTTTATACAGTGATCCATAATTCACCAAGATTTCACCATAGGCCTTATTTTTCATGTGGATTAACCTAATTTAGTTGGATTTAAGAAAATTCTTCCCTAGGTCTATGTACATGTGTTGGCCGAATCTATACATCTAAGAAGACATGTGGTTTTGCTTCATTCTTATGTTGCCAAATAGCCACACGTACATATTTAAGGATGATAAACAAAAGCCCTCAATCAATTTCTAGAGATTTCATATGGATTCTACAGTTTTCTCAAGATAAAATTCTAGGGTTTCCTTGCCAATTTCTTCATGAAAATTATAGTTGTATTAATCTTCCTCTTCCTTAGGCTTTCTTCCACCACTTTCCCTTTATTTTCTCTTCAATTTCTCCCATGGCATCTTGAAATACAAAGCTTCTTGATTTGTAGAAAAATTGTCAAGAATAGGAATTTTCTTGAATCATATAAATCCATAAGCCATATATATGATTTCTCCATCTTTTCTTGGCTAGAATTCATGGAAACAACAAAATTTCCCATCTCCTCATGCCATGTACGAAATTTAGAGAGAAAGAGAAGAGAAGAATTTTTGGAGAAAAATAGGAGAAAAACCAAGAAGAAGAAAGGCTATCTATGTTACCTTAGTTCTGCGGTATTTGATTTTTCCCAGTGGCTTTTCCTTCTCTCTTCCTTCTCCCTCCTCTTCTTCCTTAGGTCGAGCTCCTTCTCCTTCTCCTTCTCTTTGTCTTGGCCGAATTCTAGTGTGTATTTGTGTATGAGAAAATGGCATGAAAGTGTGTGTGTGGTTCATATATATACTAGTTATGAATGGTTAGGATTTAATTAACTTTAAGGTGGGAGATCTTGGCCTTTAGATCACCTGAATGGTTAAGATTTAACCTTGAATTAAGAGATAAAATGTAGGCCTTTAGATTTAGATCAAAGGTGGTGGTTTGATCTCGAAAAGGTGAAGAAATCTAAACCATTAGATTGCATCAACGGTTTAGATTGTATCATGTTTTATGAATGAATATTAACCATTGGATTACCCTGGTTACTTTTTCGTAATATGTGAAGATAAGATTACATTTAATGCCGCTTAAGTCAGTGTCTATGTCATGCTGAAGTCAGCTGTAACTTTTTCGTAATGTGTGAGATTTCTAAGATTTACTGACACAAGCTTGTGTAATCGCTCCGTAGCTTGTGCAATTTCCAAAATTCTCTTCTGGCTTCCAACTTCTTTTTCACACATGGCACCACATCATCTATTTCTTTTCTACATGGTGCCACATTAGTACCTTCCCAATTTCCTGGTGCCATGTCAGTTCTTCCTCGGTTAGACTTATAAAATTGCCACTATTTTCCTAGGTTTTCCATAATATCTTGTTTAATTTGTATTTTCTAAGTTCTTAGCTATATTTTAATATTATTTGTCCTTATGCGGATCCCGTTTAATGTTTTTAAAAGGTCCCGAAGAGTCTCCAAAGTCAAGTATGAAGAAGCCGATGACTAAAATGCAAAGAAAAGGTATATGCCAGGAAAAATGTATAAATTGCTCGAAAGTTTAGGGAACTCTAGTTTTACCCTCTATTCGTGGCTTTAGGCACAAATATAAAAAAAATAGGGCAAGAATCTCATAAATTTGTGACCCATGGTTAAATTCAGTTTGATGAGACGGGTTTAATGATGCCACGTTGTCCGGATGGTCGGGCAGGATCCAGTCTAGGATTTGGTTAGCCCGATCAGTAGCCATGAGTTAGATAGAAAAAGAAGTTGTAATAACTATAGAAATAGAAATAGCTAAAGGGTTAAGAAACCCTGAAAGAGTTTCAGGGGTTATTTATTCC
Source organism: Erythrophleum ivorense (assembly GCA_026724425.1). Classification (NCBI taxonomy): domain Eukaryota; kingdom Viridiplantae; phylum Streptophyta; class Magnoliopsida; order Fabales; family Fabaceae; genus Erythrophleum; species Erythrophleum ivorense. The sequence goes on from JAIUCV010000009.1 coordinate 19,813,240, forward strand.
CCTAATATTTCCATTCCTTCTAGAAAAATTATCAAAGTTTGTCCGGGTGGCAAATGACAATTTTGCCCCTGGACCCCCTAAAATCTCAAAAATTCCTATGGGTCCTATTCAACTTATACTCCTCATATACGAAGCTATTTCATTCAAATTCTTTTTATTAAAGCTTAATAAATTCATTACATAAAATACTAAATAATTAAAAAATCCTAATTTTAGGGATGTTACATTCTTGATCTTTCACACATCATAGAAGAGGAGTCAATGCAAGCGAAAAAGTGTAATATCCTATGATTTGGTAATTCAAAATAGTTCTTAAAAAGTGGAATAAATTATTTAAATGGGGCCACGGGCCTAAAGAATGGCAGTATGAGTTAAGAGAAATCAAAATTAGAACCGTATAGTTAATGAAAAAAGACCTAAGCAAAATAAATTGAGGTAAATTAAGGTTAGAATGCTAAATAGAGCATTTAGAAATGAGGCTGGAAAACTAAGAATGGCTTGAAATCAGAGCTAAAATGACTAAATGGAATATATCGAAATCACAATGGTAAAATCATAATTTGGAGGAAAATTTTAAGAAACTTGAAGGAGGATGTTTTAAATGATAAAATTGAGTTCAATAGCATTTTTAGAGGTTTAGTGTAATGTCCAGTTTTCGTTAAACTACGGAAACGGGCATGTTTTCAAAGCAAGTCCCCCTAAATGAATTAGTTAAGATCCTAAAAAATTTGAGGAACATTTTAGACTCCTAAAAATGAGAATTGTGGCCTCAGATGGAAGGAAAAATATAGCTAGAATAAAGAAATAAATTTTGACGGAAATCCTATGAAACGTAATGGCATTTTCGTAATTTTGGATAATTTTTGGAATTCACATGGGAGGGCTTTTTAAACCAAAGTTTTAAGTTCTTCAGAGTTCTCAGAGGCCCTGAAAACCATGGGAAGCCCTGGGACAGTTAAATCCCCTCTGGTGGATATTTTCCAATGTCGGTGTGCTCGAACTTTGACGGATCCATTTGGAAAGGTTTTAGCTCTGATTTGAGTGATTTCAAAAGCATTTTTCTTAATTGGAAACCTAAATTTTATAATGAAAAAGACAGTTTTAAAAAAGAAGCTAAAACGAAGAAGCAACGAAAATGCAAAGTATGAAGGGCAAAATTAAAATTTTTGAAAAAGTCACTTTTCCTTACCTATATATAGGTGGTGCCCCACTTTCCTCCCCATTTGGAATCAGAAAATTTTGCATAATTTCAGAAGGGAGAGCTAGGGTTTTGGGTGCACCAAGAGATAAGGAGGAGAAGAAGAAATTTCAAGCTTAAGGTATGTTTTTATGGTTATTTTCCATGCTTTTCTCCATCTCCACCACCTCTCCTTTATTCTCCTTTCTTTCCTTGGATTAAAATGAGGTTTATAAATATAATTCAAGGGAGATATTCAAGGGAAAGTTCGGATTTGAAGAGAGAAGTTTGGAGAAATCAAGATTCAAGCCAAACTAAGCATGGAAACAAGGTAAAAATGCATCCTATGGTTGATACCTTTCATCACACTTATTCTCCATTTTGAAGTACACTAAGAACCCTAAGAGGATCTGATTTCCAAGCCTAACCAAGTATGAATCTTAGGTATTTGATAGAGAAGAACAAGAATATGCAAAGAAAACAACAAAATAGGCATTAGGATTCAAGATGCAAAATCTAAGGTTTCTAGTGCACCATTCAAATTCTGAACTTATGTGATACTTCCTAAGTTTAATTAAGAGTACAAATGAGTTCTTGAGACACCTAAGATACTCCCCACAAGCTTCCTCCTTCAAGAAAACAAAAAAAAAAACTCCATATGGCCAAATTGATGCTGATGTCTCAGCCAAGAAGGGATCTTGTAGGTGGGGGGAGTTTTAAATTTTTCTAAGGCCATTCTTGAGTCATATTTGATGAATGAAAATAAAGGGAGACCTTAGAAAAAATTTAGAACTCATGGAAAGTAATTTGGTATCTTAGGTTCCATATTATGACCTAAAGAAGCAACATGGTGCTAGACCTTTTGTTTTGATGATGTGATGACTCCAAGAGGCTTAAAAGGAGTCAAGAATCATAATTGAAAGGAAAGAATGAGGCCTAGAAATCATTTGAAGGGTGTTGCTTCATTAGGTGCCTTTATGGACCATAATGAGGGTTATAGAGCAATTTAGGGTTTAAGCAAATTACGTAGCCTTAGAATATGTTTCATGAACCTAATTGGCTCCCATAAATTGTATCTAGGCCAAGAGAAACCATCTCCGCCAATTTGTAGGTGTGTGGCCGAGAGAGGAGGTTGGAAATTAAGGAAAAAGTGTGTGAGTGTACACAAGGTAGCTCTCTCCACCTTCTTTTATGCATGGATGTATGTTTAGCTTGTGTTAGAATGTGTGTATGTGTATTTTCAAGCTATGAAAAGTATACTAGCATGCCTTTATATGCCATGATTCTTAATGCCATGTTATATTTTTAAATGAGTACATGATGTTTGTTTGAGTTTGCTTGAGTGTGGAGAGGCCAAGAACTCTTCCCTTTGATGAGGATGAGCCAAAAACCCTTGAGCTTAGTTGAGACAAAGTAAAGAGTCTCCCAAAAGCAAAGTGGACTCCTAAGAGTATGGTTGAGTCCAAAGTGCTTAAAGAATGGGTGAGGCAAGCCCAAAATCCATGAGGAGAAGTGTGAGGCCAATCCAAGCACTTGGTGAACTCTTGAATGTTTTGTATGAGTGATTCATATGCCAAGCTTGTGTAAAAAATGTTTATGATTTCCATTTTCTTCATGCATGCATTTGTAAAGCTTGCTTTGCATATATTAGTATGATTGAATGGGAGATGAGCTATTGGGATTCTTTGAATCTCATCTCCTCCTCTCCAATGATCTAACATGCTAGGTGGACTAAGTAACTATGGTGAAGGGAGCCAAACAATGAGAAGGAAAAATTGGCAAGCTTATGCCTTGTTTTGTCTATTTTGGAACCATAATGATGGTTTATGATGTTGTAAATATATTATGAACCTTGAGACATGTATAAATATACTATTATGTGATGTTTATAACTATGGATATGATGTATGAACTCTAGAATACAATTTGAGTTTGTAATGTCCAAATATGCAATATGGAAGTATGATGTAAATGTGCATCAATGTGGGTTGAATAGCCAAAATAAGATGCATGAGGTTTGGGACCATTTGGACAGCTCACATAAGTCTCAAATGTACTTTTAGATTTGCCCAAAAGGTGCCACAACCAAGGGAAGGCTATTTGGCAAATTTGGTACCTCATATGGAGCCAAAATTGACCATAATGGAATCCTATATTACTTTTTAGCCAAATGAGCTAGTCTTAATCTAAGATTTGGCATGCCATTAGGTCTCATTGAGAGCTTTCTGGAAAGCTAAAAATTATAATTTTCGGAGGTCTACAGAATATTTGATAATTTTTCAAAGTTAGTAATTTTCATGGTTTCTGGTTTGCTACACTATTCATTTAACCTGAAATTGTTTTCTGTCACACAAGCCTCAAATGATGTCCAATTACCATGAAATTTTATACAGAGAAACTAGATGATTGCAGTGACTTGTGCCAACTAGAAGCACCTCATTTGGAGGTCTAGAGAGAGAGATATGAATTTTTAAAGTTTCTATTTAGTATCAGTAATTTTGTCCGACCAGAAGTACTGTTCCATTAAATTATGAGGTTTGGGCTTGATGAACTAATCTGGAGATATTTTTCCTCTTATTTAACATCCATAAATTTCCATATTGGTATCATTTGCATGGATTGGATTTTTTTGGAATTAATTGGATATTTTCAAAAAATTTTGCAGAATTCTGTGATAGTTCCAGAATTCAGTCAGACCTTTGGACCATTTTAGATGTCAAACATCCTCTATGATGAATACTATGATCTAGGCATATTTTTAGTGTGAAGTAGACATCCAAAACTTTCCAGAATGACTAAGATTGCATGATTTCAATTTTTCTAAATTTAGTTATGATTTTCCAAAGTTTGCCTAGAAAAGAGGCCAATTTTGGCCGAGAATGAAACCCCATATTCCACCCTCCAATTCGGTTTTCATGAGTTGTAGGCATGTTTTTATGATGCAAATGAGTTGCAATGATATAATTAAATATGAGGATGTATAGCATGAGCTCACACGGTTCACGTGACACCGAATGAAATTTTTAATCATGACACAACGCAAGAAAGTGTATTATTTTTAATGAAATTTCTCACTTCCTTTTTACTATATATCACATGAACATGTAAATGTTGATGGATATGAGTTAGAAATTATGGTGTTACACCTAGCAAATCATAAGAACAGCCAAAATGATTAAAACCTTTCTTATTTGCAATTTAGGTTGTCAATTGACTAAAATTTTAACTGGATGATTCAGTAAGGTTTTAAATCTAAAAAATTTTCAAATAAATGCTTTTAATAAACTAGAGAATCTCAATTTTCATATGGAAAAGACAGTTTCTAAAAAAGATATGCAATAAGCTCAAATGAGGCAATGGAAATATAGTGGTAAAAGTGTAATTGTGGGAAAAAGTTAAAATATCTTCCCCACACCCTTTTATCTTGTCCATGCCACCTCCTTTTTGCTTAACTGACCTAATTTTTGCTCCAAGACTAATGGCTATGGTGTGATGAAGAAGGGGAAGAAAGAGAAGAAAAAGAAAGGTAAATAAGTAAGAAATGGTGCATTTGCTTGCTACATGCTAGTTAAGAAGCTTTTCCTTCTCTTCATGCTCTTTATAATGGTGGTTCCAGCTTCTTAAAAGGATGAGTTTGATGATTGACCCTTTGAAGAAAAGAGGAGATTCAAAACAACCAATTATGTCATAAAGATCACTATTGGAAGTGCTTTCAAACAAGGTAAGACACAAGTTAGAATAGTTGCTCCTTCCTTGAGTTTTTCTTTTCTCTTGGTTTGGCCTCACCATGGAAATACTAAAGGGAATAAGTTTATGGTTGAAACATATTAAGAATAGGGGCTTTAAAGGGTGACAATTCATATTATGTGTGACAACCCTATCTTCTAAACATGGTAATTATGGTTAAATACACGATTAATAATTAATGATCAAGGTTTGGAATCGTTACAATTTATTACATTATGAAAATATAGAAAATTTTGAACCTTGATGTTAGGGTCATCACTAAACAACCACAAACGTGATAATGCATAAAAGAAATTATACTATCATGAGGGATTTGTGATTCATCCATCCTTCAGGTTCAACACACAAAAACCTCCCATAAGTGTCCCTATATCATTTCATAGCATTACCATTGAAGAAATAGGAGTTTCTAGGCTAAAGGTAGGAGTTTTGGGACCTATGCCGCGACTTGAAACCATCCCGTCGGGCTAGGTTGCTCTCGAAAATCATTGGGCAATTTATGCAAATTTCATCGTGGCTATTAGCCCATCGCCATGGCCAGCCTACGTGGCGTCGCGGCGAAAATGCCTCTTGGGACTATTGTTTAAATTCCCACGATTCTCGCCTTGGCAAAAAAACTCTTGCACCGCGGCAAGACTCACTATTGGACACTCGAATTATTTTTCCTGAATTCTTGTCGCGGCCTAACATGGTCGCCGCGGCGAGGTTGATCACTGTGTCTCTACTGGGCAATTTTCACGCTCTGCACCGCGGTGCTCCTTACCTCTGTCACTCTCCTGGCCGTGGTGAAACGTTATTGGCTACAGCATGGTTTCCTCTAGCAACTCAAATTCTCAGAATTCGTCCCATACATCCCAGTTCTCTACTTAGGAACACCCTAGGACTACTTCCCCTCATTTTATATGACTTTAATGGTATTTGTCTAGCTTATTTACCCAACTACTCGACCATTACCAATTCAAAATTTAAGTACTAATTTCTACTCGTCCAACTACCACATGTCAGCAAATTCATGGATTAATGACAGTAAGAATTCATGCACTATCAACAATTAACATCTAATGCATCACATAATTATATTTCCAATAGTACACCATACCATAAATTCAATAAAATCCATACATTAGGTGTTATAGGTTCATACATCTAGTACCAAGCTAAGATGAGGCCTAACTCCTCAATAGATACATCCTAAGTAATCAAAATATAAGAGCCTACACTTGGCAACATGATTACATGATGATGCTATACAAAAAGGAATACAAAATTTAGCATCTAGTCTAAATAAATCAGTCTAAGTGTAGCCTTCTTCCCACATGGTTGGAGCTCATGGATTTTCATCCACTTGCTTCCTCTTATCCTTACCCGAAGAGCCTTCACCTGAAAGTATGATCCCATGAAACAAGGTGAGATGCAAATCTCAGTAACTAAGAAAATTTCCATTCATAATGTCCAATTTAATTAACATATATGCATGAATCAAAATCAACATCAGAATCATATCATTCATATCAGCAAAGGATATGGTTAGGCTACTATGATTACCATCCCATACTAGCAATCATAATTCTATATGTTAAAGGCCAATAACACCGGCAGAGGCCCATCCATGGCACCCATTCCCTAATAAGCACAACTAGGGCCCAGTACATCTAGGGTTTGATCATAACCCGATACTTGATCGAAACATATGCACGGGTGGCAGCTGCACCACCGCTCCACCATGGACTCACAAGGTCCAAACACAATATAATAGATAGCCAACCAATTCATTTAGCATTTCAAATCATTCATGTATAGCAAATATGAAATTAAAGCATATATATACATGGAATTAATATAGTCTCGGTTACCTCACTTGTAGACAATTTGCAACAACCACTAGTGGTATAAAAATCCCCCCCAGCCACTACAAATTCCTAGAATTTGGAATGGAGGTGTCCTCTACCAAAAACTTCAATATATCATCCTAAATCCTAAGTAAATTCATGAAAGATCCCATACTATAATCCAATTATTGGGGTCTTAAATCAGCAAAAATACCTAAAAAAGAAGAGTTTATACTTACTTAATGTCAGTCCTAGCTTTAACCTACGAAATTTCACCATGGAAATATCAAATGGCAAGTTTCAGATTTTGGGTGTGGGTAAAAGTGCTCCAATTGGAACATTAGTCGAGTCAAATTAAAGAGAAAGATGAGAGGATTAAGTTATATAACTATTACCTTAGTTGAATCTTACTCTAAAAGTGAGAAATGATGAATTTCTTGCCCTAAACCCTAGCCTCTCTTCAAACCTCCGAAAATGAGTTGTGTGTATGTGTTTCAACAAAATGTGGAGGGGCTAAAGTGTAAAAGGTTTTAGTTGGGTTTAAGTTAGGTTTAAGGTGGGTCATGGGCTGACCCAAGGGTCCAATTGCAAGTGGGTTCTGATTTAAGCCTTGTTGGGCTAGTTTCAAAGTGTTGGGTTGCAGAAATTTAGTTGGGCTAGATCAAGTTTGAAAAACTCAATTGATTTAGGTCTGCATAAGGTTTATTGGGTCATCACCAGGTGCTCTCTCTTAGGCCAAGTCTCACACAATAAAAGGTTAGGTCTGCACCTAAAATTATTGGGCCTCCATTAGTCCCTAACCTTGGCCTACTTAATTTAATTTTTCTAGATCAGTTAAATTTCAAACTCATATTAATAATTTATCTTTCTAAATTCCCATTCACTTAGCTTACCCGATTATTCCATATTAATTATTCTTAATTACCCCCAAATTTATGATTAACATTTTAATTAATTTTGGGGTGTTACATTATGCCATTAAAATAAACAAAAAAGCTAAAAGAATGGCTTATGACTCACTTAGGGTTTGTTTGGATGAACCTTAGGAAGATTCAAAGCTTTAAAAGAGTCAATTAAGCTCTCTAATATCATAATTGAATAAGATATGAATCATGGATATGCTAGAGCTTTGAAACTCCTAAAGAAATAGACAAAACTCCATGGAACCCCTTTCTTGAGCATGGTTTGGCCAAGGTTAAGATTAGGTACCTAAGGAGTTATTTTGATGATTCCAAAGTTATAAGTGGTCTAGATATGAATTACAAACATTAAAGAAACCATTGGTTTGAATTTAGAAGCCTTATTTTAAAAGATATAAATTTTAGGGTTCAATTAGGCCTAAAGGAGTAACTTGGTGCTAGGCTTCTTAAATCAAGTTTATGATGGCTTTAATGAGTTATAATATAGTCATATAACTCATATTGAGTGAGATTTTAAAGCCAAGAAATTGATTTGTAAGGGTTGCTTGATAAGGCATTCAATTGAACCATATGTATACCTAAATTCTAGATGACTTGTAGAAAGCTAATATGAATGTGAATATGGTTCCATTGATTGTTTCATGCTCTATTTGATATGTCTAAGCCAAACAAGTGAGAACATATTCAAGGATAACTATGGAGCCATGGAATCAAGAGAAGAGACCAAGGGGAATTAATGGAAATTTGTGTGACAAGGTAGCTTTTCTTTCATTCTTATATGTATGCTTGCTTACTTGAGTGTCTTGGATTATTGTAGTGTTGTTTGTAAATTATGTGTATTGATGATTACTTGATGATTATATGCAATTGCATGGCATTTGATGGAAATTGATTGCATTTAGAATTAGTTTAGCTCTTAAATGAGTGAAGTTGTGACAAAAGTCCCTTGAAATAAATGAGGTGATGCCAAAAGTCCCTAAATATAAGTGAGACAAAGCCAAAAGTCTCAATTATAAGTGAGATTAAATCAAAAGTCCCTAAAAGAATGTGAGGTTAACCAAAAGTTTCTAGATGCAGGGTGAGGCTAGACCAAAAGTCCATAGAGCATGAATTTCTCTTGATGGAGCCATGAGATCCCTAATCCATAAATATGGTTTGTACATGGGTGTATGACATGCATACATGCATCTTGGACTTTAAATTAGCTCTATATGTATGCTTGAATGTTGGATTAACTATTGGAATTCTTTGAATCTTACTTTTTCTCTATTTCTATTAACCATGGATAGGTGATGCTCAAAGAAGCAAGAATAATGATAAAAAAGATTAAGAAGAGCTACTTTGACATTCATGGTTATTTTAATGCATATTTTCATATCAATGAATATGTATTTGTATCTTATGAAGTATGATCATGCAAACATGTCTAAAAGTACTAGATTATGATATAGAGACATTATGAAATGAAATATGTAATATCTTGTAAAATGATACCTTGAGTTTCTAGATGAATGTGTGTAAACTTGTAAGTGAGAAAGTGATTTTGAATTGTATGATATTTGAGATATATTGAATCAGCCATACATGTTATATTTATCATTTAAAATGTGCCCAAATAAAGACATGGCATAATATGGCTCAATTAGAACTATTTGAAGCCAAATTTTTCATTCTTTGAGCCATAATATGTTCATGAACATTGACATATCAAATGGAAGAATTTTGGGTTGAAATTTGGTAGGTATTTATGGCACATTAAGAGCTTTTCAAAGAGTGAAAAAACACAATTTTTGGAGGTCTATAGAATTTATTATAAATTTTTTAAATGGGCTATTTTCTACAGAATTTGCAGGTAGTTCATATGGTTCAACTACTATTTTTTATGGTTTTTGAAGGGACCAAATAAACTTTTTTTAGCTTGAAATTTTTATAGTAGATAGTTTTCATCATAAGCTTTCTGTGGCCACTAAGTTTGTGCAAATTAGAGCTATGTAGCTCAAGTTATGATTTTTCAAATTTTGATCCATAATACATGGTAAAGTGGTGAAATAATGTATATGAAGTAAACCGTAGAAATTATGCCACTTTTTGTAATGTTCTAAGCATAACATACTTGTTTAGCATGAATTTGGAGAATAAGATGATGATAATATTATTTGTGCATAAATGGATTATTTAAGGCCTTCAATAATGATTAATTCCACTGTCAAAAATGTAAATTTGAGTAATTGTTATTAAATGAGAAATATGGCATGAAATTTATACATAGCCTATCAATCTAAGCTAGTACAAATTGTGGATATTAATAAGAAACACTTAAGAAATAATATTATCTCCTTAGTCGAAGTAATTTAAAAATGGCTAATATCATAGATGTTATGTGGAAGACGGAAGATAAGATCAGATAAAAGTATCTAGAATTGTTCCACTAAAATAAGTGTTAATTTTGTAGAGAAAATTTCTAAAAAGGTGGGGAGAAATATAACATCCTCTTTCCCATGGCTTGACTGCATGGAAAGAGTTGGATATGAGAAAAACATGAGTTTTCACGTTGAATAGGAAGGAGAAGGTTTTAGAGGTCTATGTAAGGCCACCTCATGCAATGCCACATGACTTATATCCAGAGAGTATAATCCTAGAATCACATAACTACCCTATGTATAGCTACATGTCCCATGTCTAAAGGCATTTCGCCCAGCCACCCTATGTAGGAATGCATGGGGCCATGCGACGCATCTAGTTTTCATAACTTTTCATGTTTTTAAGTTCCTTTTTCATTAGTATACATTTTTATATGATATATGACCACTCTAAACATGAAATTTACCATGTTATAATGATTTTCAAGATGAATTCTTGATGTGATGATTAAGGAATTACTTGTTTTGATGAAATTAAAGTATGAACTTTATGATTATATTGACAAGTTATATGCCTTAATTTACGCATCCAATGATATGTATTATGAAAGCATGATTTAGCTTGTATGCAAAATATTGTGAGCTATAGAAATCAATTGATTTATTGACAAACAATCAGTACCAAGGAAAGACAAGGCTCTTGGAGGAGATGGTCTCTTAGAGACAAAGTTATCGGAAGGAGATAGTTTCTAGTGTTGGAAGGTAAGGATCTTGGAAAGAGATGACATCTAGCATTAAAAGATAGGATTCCTATAAAGGGATAGTCTATATTTTGTAGATCCACTCTAAGGGACTGATGATTGTGTCGTGCAACCTCAAAATAAACTAGGTTGGATAATATTTTGCAATATAGGGTGCGACTTAAATCGTCTCCCTTGGAAATGAATTTCAATGTTTAATTGAGTTTTCTAAGTGTAAGAGGATCCTAGAATTACCTATTTAAGAGGGGTTTGATCTAATTAAACTAACTAAAATTAAATTGAAATAAAACTCTTAGTTACTACCTAAATGCATGAACTAATAAGCAGTTGATCTTTGGATTCATCCCTTGGCATCTGCTATCTTTATCCTAATTCAATTGTTAATGTTCTGGTCTAAGAGTTCTTAATTGTGTTCATGGTAAATGATTTTGAGTTACCATTTAAGATTCAAGAGACTAACAAATTGATGTTGAATGGAAACTTTAACTCCCATTAAATTACTAATTCGTGTGATTAAGATTTTTAAACACTTAAATGAGTGATTCGTTGATCAATTAGCCTCTAAATTATCACCTTAGGATGTTCAATTAATCAATCAGACTTCAAGGAAACCTCAATTTAGACATTCAAGCACTCAATCTCTCACATACCTTTCATCAAACACCTTGATTGCATATATAGATAATTGTAGGAAATTGAAAATCTAGCACTTAATTCAATCAATTTAATCATTCAAATAGTCTCCTAATTAATGTCTAACTAATCACTAATTATAAACTATGTAACACCCCAAAATTAATTAAAGTGTTAATAATGTATTTGGACTAATTAAGGATAATTATTATGGAATAATTGGGTAAGCAATATGAACGAGAATTTATAGAGAGATAATATAGGTTCAAGATTTCATTTAGGTTAAAGCTTAATTTGGGGCCCAGAATTTAATTTGAATAAGTCATGGATAAAAATTTACAAAGGCCCAATAATTTTTGGGTGTAAGCCCAACTCCTTATCATGAGACTTGGGCCAAGAGAAATTGCTTAGCAATGGCCTAATTTGATTTAGTAGAATAGGGGCTTAAGGCCTAATTTATGTGAGTTGGCCCAACACACATTATACAGACCTAAATTAAATTGGCTCTTGAAATTTGGCCTAACCCTACTACAACTCTGAAGCCCATCTCATGAGATTCAGCCCAACTTATGAGATAAGGCCCAATAAGCATAAAAATCTAAACCTACAAGGAATTGAGCCATCAGGTCAGCATACTTCACTTAAACTTAAAATGTTTTGCAGCCCACCTCACTAAACAAAGGCCCAATAAGCACACATCTGAACCTAAGTGGATTTTGGGCTTTAGGGTTGACCCAAACCCATCTAAAACCCTAACTTACTTAGCCCCTTACCCTCTATTTTGCAGACCAACTCAATCTTAGGCAAAGGAGAACTCCATTTTCGCATAGGAAGAGAAGAGGCTAGGGTTTTTTGCATTCCTCCATTATTTCTCACTTCTAGAGGATGATTTAGCCAAGGTAAGTTATATATAACTTGACCCTCTCATCCTCCTCTTCATTTTGGTCTGATTAATTTCTGGGTTTGAGCATTTTCATCTTCTTCTCAAATCTGAAATTTGGTGTTGGGTGATTCCTTGCAAGATTTTCGGACTTGGAGGTTAGAGGGAGGATTAGGTAAGCTTTTCCCTTCCATTTTGTGTATCGCTTTGCTAGAAAATGCCCCTAAGGATGTATTATCATAATGGGTTCTGTTATTGTGTGAATTACAAGGAGATAATGGTGGAAAACCCAATTTTCTGGGCTTGATGATTGAAATGCGAAGTTTGGGGAGTCCATGGTGGATTTTCATAGGTGAGGCTATGGCTGTTGTTAAGTGAGTATCTCCTTCTCATTTTGATGCATTTTTTTTGTTAGTTTGAGACCCCTATAGTTGACCTATGATATGGGCTTTGGTATCATGTGAAATTACCCAGAAATTGGAGTGAACTATGGCCATTTTTGGTGTGGGAAAGTTAGAATCCGAAATTAAATCCCTTGGTAATTAGGTGAGTAACCTCCAATCTGTCATTAGTAGTTCAACTCTTTGGATATTTGATTGTGATTAGAAATGATGATAATTATGCTTGTTATAGGCTTGGTGTGCATTTGGATTATTATGGTAGCTAGGGAAAGAGTAATTGGCTTGATTGAGGTAACTGGGGTCATTCTTCACTTCCATGTATATGTTCATGTTGATATGATATTGTTTGCACATATATGATTTTGAAATGTTAAATGATTGGTTGACTACTTAAATTGTTATTGTGACTGGACCTTGTGAGTCCATGGTGGAGCTGTGGTGCTGCTGCCACCCGTGCATGTGCTTTGATCGGGCACCAGGTTGTGATTAAACCCCAGATGCACTGAGCCCTAGTTGTGCTCACTATGGAGTAGGTGCCATGGACGGACCTCTCCTGGTGTTATTGGCCATTAACATGTTGTGTATAGTCATTGAATTGATGATTTTGGTATCGATGACATGAAATTGCATTGGATTGATTAACTTGTACATATATATGGAATCTGCCCTTTTTGTTACTGAGATTGTATATCTCACCCTATTGTGGGCTAATATTTTCAGGGACTGGACCTCTTAGTGGCAAGGAGAAAATTAATGGAAGATCATTAAATGGTTTGGTAGCACATAGGTTTAGGAGCTTTGACAAAATGTATTGTAACTAAATTATTAGTTTTGTATCATTGCTGCATTGCATCATGAGTTGTCAAGTATAGGGATTGTATATGTAATTTGATTATTATGGAATTGGACATTATGATTGTAATTGGCTAATAATGGATAAGTGATTTGATTTTATATGAACATTAAACATTGACCCCATGCACCTTGTGACCATAATACATTTGCTGTCATTAATCTATGAACTCACTAGTTTATGGTAGCTAGAGGGCTAAGGATCCACATTTGAATTTTGAATGGGTAATGATAGATATGTTAGGTAAATTAGGTAAAAGAAAGATACTAAATCTTCACAAACTAAGTTAAAGTAGCCTATAGTGTTGCTAGAGGGGAAATTGGAGAGCATGAGATGAAATTTTGGGAGTTGTAGGAACAGAAGGGAATTGGCTGCGGCCAACATTTAATTGGCCTCGGCCAAATGTGGCGAACCTGCCAGGGAAGAAAACAGAGAGCAATTGGCCGTGGCGAATAGTGACGTTAGCCGTGGCTAAGTCTGAGAGGCAAAGTTGGGGGTGTTCCAGAGGGTATTTGGCCACAGCGAAATGTGAAAAATTTGTGAAGCCTAAGGAGTTGAACCGAGAGTAATTGGCCACGGCGCAAGGGAATTTAGCCGCGGCGAAAGTGCTCTATTTCTCATATTCACCTAGAAACCTTAGTTTCCCTTAAGGTAATGCTAAGGAATGATCTAGAAACATTTGTAGGAGGATTTTATGAGTTGGAATTGATGGATGGGAGAATCAAAGGCTCTTCATTAATAATTAAATTCACTTACGCATTCGAATAATTGTGGTTGTCTAGCTAATGACCCTAACAATATTAAGGTTTCAAATTTTCTCACTTTTTCCCGATGTAATTAATCTTAATGACTTCAAACCTTAATTTATGATTATTAATCATGTACTTAACCCTAATTATGATAATTAGAAGTTAGGGTCGTTACAAACTACACCAATCTCAATCAATTACAAGCTTAACCAAGCAAATAAAATAACAAAAATTGATGTAGAAAGAGAGAAAATGAAATAGGAATCTTAGCCAAAATCTCTTGATTATCTTTATGGATTCAAGTTTACCCAAGATCTTCCTCCTAGCTAGCCACAAGATGGAGTTAGTGTTTCATAGAGGTGGAAAGAGATGGAGGAAAATGGGGTGGAGGTAGCTACGGCAATGGAATGAAAAATGGAGTGTTAGTGAATGGAATGTAATGATACTGGATGAATCAATGACGTGTTAGATGGATTTTGAATGGATGAAGCACGTGCTCCTCCTAGATGAATGGATGAGATGATACTGGATGATGGAATGGCGTTAATGAATGGATGAGATGCATTAATTCCTCTTTCTTGATGCTGTTCGAGTCCTTTGATTCTCTTTAATGATCACATGCTACCTTCATTTAATCTCCCTCACGTGTTCTTTTCATGCCTCCTTCAGCCCAGTCATTCACTTGTTTCTTCATCTTAATCCATGTCAACTCCATGTTCTGCCCATACTAGTTCTTATTATTTTCCCCCTCATGTGAGAGCTTCTTCTCATTCTTAGCCTCATCTTCCCATAGACCTGAATGTATGAAGAGTGAAGTTTCTCTCCTCTTGAACCACATTCTACTCGTGCTTCCTTTATTATGCTCCTTCACCCTTTCAACTCATGCTGTTATTCTAGCCTCTAAACCGTGAATGTATGTGTGTGTTTTCATATAGCTACCTGGTGCATTAGCTTCATGACTTGGTGCATTGTGTTTGTGCAGAGCAGTAGCTGTGTGTATTGAATGAGTGGCTATGAGAGGAAGAGTTGAGTGGATGGCAGCATGAGAGAGTGCCTTCTAAAACTTGTGGCTTCCCATGTTTCTTTACTCAAGCTTCTTCTCCTCGAGAAGCCTTCCCACGTGTAGCTGCTCCTTACGTAATTTCCATGTCACAATCTGTACATCTTCATTCATCATGTGAATCTCCTCCTTGTTTCTCATGTACTTTGTGGCTTCATTCTAAACCCTAAACCCGTAGCTTTTCTCCTGTAGCTGCCATGTAAGAGATGTGTTAATGTGGCTACCTACTGGACCTTCTAAAACCCATGGCCTCTCATGTAACTTTTGCCCGTGGCTTGCATGCATGTGTGTGATTTTAGTGGTTGTCCATGTGTGTTAATGTGAGGTGTTATATTTCATGGGTGTAAGCATCCCCTGTGCATGATTCCCATGTGTGGTTTTTGTTTAAAAATGGATGTGCTTCAAGTGAGGAGAAGGAATGATTTGGTAGCATGAAAGTAAGTGGAATGCCTTGGATTTACGCTGTTATGTGATTGTATATGGATATGAAGCTAACGTGTAAGTGAAGGTTCATATGGATAAGCGTATATAGTGAATAAAGCTAGTCAATCCATGAGAATAAGATGTGGCAACATGCCATGTGAGAGTATTGATAGAATGAGTGGATGAACATGCATGACTTCCTACGTGTGAGCTTGAATGAAGTGTGTGCTATGTGTCTATGTGGAATGGATGAGAACTTCATTAAACATGGATGTAGGGAGCTGCTTCTTCACATGTTTAGCCTGGTGGTTGGTTAACAGAACTTGAGGAAGCCATGTAACATGTGAAAGAAGAATTTGCTTTCTTTTACATAAAAAGCCCTAATCAAAATAAACAAAATCAATGGCCCATGGAATACAATTATCATCTAGGAAATAAAAAATCATTAAAATGTCCAAGTTATTCACTAGAATTCCAAAAGATAATATTTTATTTTCTAATCCAAATAATATTCACTAAAGCTCAAAACATCATCAATTCATTAACAAAAAATTCCATAATTAATGAGTAAAAATATAGAGAATATTTGAGTTATTAGGGACACCCTAGTATGAAATCATTATTTCATATTTTATGGTATTAACACGTGATATGCTATGTAAGATAAAAGTGCTAGACCACCCTGATATGCTAAATTATCTAGCTTGTAATGGCATTGAATATGCATGGCTAATGTTCATGATGTTTTATGATATTGTCATCAGATGATACAATTATTGTCTTACTGCATGATGCGATGTGATATGTTGAATCCTATGTTGAATGTCTATGATGAGACTTGCACTATTAGCATATGATTGTAGTTAGGTAATTTATGCTATTGTTATCATAGTATGATCTTATTATGTGTGATGATATCCATGATGCTATGGTCTCTTAGTTAGACAAGAATACTAAAAATGATTTTTGCAAGCATGGTAGCTAAACTATTACTAGTTTTCAAACTATTATTGTCTTACTGAGAATTTCCATGATTCTCATGTGTGTAGCAATGTGTTCAGATTACCATAATGTCAACCACTAAATATATGATAAAGATCAAATGACTATATGTAGATATCCCCAGCATAGGGCAAGTATAGGTGATTATTGACATAAAGACTATGGTAGTCACTAAAAACTCTTGGTGGACACCACTCCCTAGAAAAGATGGACTTGACTTAGATGTTATGTAATTGTGGAGCCCTTTTGTTGCATAATAGCTCCATCATTTGATGTATGCTTAGCTTGAGACTTTCTTTTGATGTATTATGATATACAAAATAAGTCTTGCTAACTATACAAGTCTCTTCCCTAATGAGGACTCAATTTTAAGGTTCTTTCTTACTATTTTTCTTTTTTAACATGCTATCCTTTTGTTCTGATTCTCTATGTCTAGTATATGCTTTTCTATCAACTTACACTTGTCCACAAGGGTAGAAAAATCCCTATTCTCTAAGCAACTATAGCATTTCTAATTTAAAGCCTTATAGCATTTCTAATTTAAGGCCTTAAACCACTTTCATACTTTATGATTTTCCAATTCTCATCAAGGTTTAATTTTAAGTAGAAAGGAGATTTAGACATTTCTTTAAACTTGGCTAAATATTGGTTTATTATCATAGGTCATTGTTTGAGCTATAGAAGCTCATTTTTGTATCAAAACATTATAGTCATAGCAACAATCTAGTTTTTAACTATGACATCCATCCTTTCAATGGCATTGATCATGTCATTGTAGTCGCTATTAGAGTTTCTACTCTCAATTGATGCCATTTTTTTATTGCATAAACAAAATAATTCACTATTAGGGTGATTGGGCTAAAATAATTTAAATCTACTTGTGAAGCAAAAATCATAGCATCAATCCTGATATGCAAGTATATAAGTGATGGTGCCATTGTCACTTAATAACACTTGCATATCAAACAATGTTAAGCTATCACAATTTCCTATCCCATTTTACATTCTACTCTAGACTCTATTCTAGGCTTCTCTAAGTTCTCTAGGATGAACTACTCTCCCCTAGCTTAAGGATGTCACATATTCCTCATGCTGGATCAAAGTGGCAAAAATATGTTAGAATTTTGATTGTTAAAATTTTCCTTATTTTGTTTGGTTACATAAATACTAAAATAAATCCCATAGATGTTTTCTTAACCATGTATCAAATAACTAGCATCATAGGTTTAATATTTATAAAAATTATAGGACCATTAAGTAATATTAAAATATTCTAGCATTAGTACATAATTCATTCCTAAAATATATGACTAAACATAAGTTAATGTCTCTTTATTATTCTTACAATCATTTAATAGAATAACTAAAGTTACTTTATCTTCTTTATTTTACAATCTAGATCCTAAAAATCTAGCCTATCTTAGATACTCTAATATATTATCAGCTTCAAATCAGTAGAGGTCAAATCCTTATCTAAACATATCATTAAGTGTAGTGAGAATACACATTCACAATAAGAACACTCATAAATTTTGAAAACTAATGATGGTCCCACTGCCATATGTGCAGAAAACCTTTCTTTTATTTTCCTTTATCTATCACATATAAGAATAACAAACAAAATACAACAAACCAAATGCAAATATAATAGCATTCATGTATAAGGATGTAACATACAAGAATAGAAGCTATATTCCTATGTTTACATATTCATTTTCAACCATGTTTAGTTAATATTAATCATAATACTAATATACTGAGTTTATCTTATCAAAACATCATAGATCATAGCATATTTAATGTATCATATGTAATTATATTCAGATAATACAAATATGTAGTTCATAACATTTGCATCCAATTTGATCTTCCAAGAACATCTTTTAAATAACATTAATTTGGTGTTAACCATAACAAGCTCAGTTTTTCATATGTGTACCCCTTAACTTTGCTTATCATTTCATTCATAGAGCATTTATAGTACTTAAGTGAGTACATTCTGTAAATACCCTTTTAAGGAGATGTATATGATCATACCTTGAAATTGTTAGTTATAAAGAAAACACTTCCACAAACCACGTATTGGTTGTATCTCATACCACTTGTATAAGTTTGAATTTTCATAATCATAGGTAATTCACTAAGAATCTCATACTTTTTGGTGTGAAATCTAGGTTTTCAATGCTATCAAAGAGAAAAACTATTCTCCTTTGTCATTATGATCAATAGAATCATCATCTAATAGGAGTAAATATAACTAGGATGTCCCTAAAGTGGATGCACAAACCTTAACCTAATGCTTGAAAGTTATGTGAGGGCCTACTAACCCTTTTAAGAACCTTTTGTTATAATCTTGTCTCTAGGAGAATAAGACTTCAAGCCACGAGAGACTCTAACCCCTAAGTTGATTCCAACTTATTATTCCTTTCATTTCATATAGACAAAAATTCTATCTCTGTTGATCAAGACTATCTCTTAGAATCTCATTCCTCGAAAACTTTGTCTTTTGGAGACTTATTGTAAATTTTGAAATTCATACAGTCTCATCTCTTACAGGGAATCATTTCCTCAAGGACTCTACCTCCAATTTTGCCTTGCCTTGGCTGCTTGTTCAAACACACACATGCACATATATAAATATTACAAATAGTCATGAATGTTGTGCAATGATAACACGATTATACATAATTCTCATATTCTAAGTTATCGAGTTTATGTTTCATGGTCAATATACAATTATTCTTGTAAATTAGAATGAACAACACAATAGCAAATTGCACAATTACAAACCACAAATGACTAAGCTACAAAAAACATAATCTCATAAAGACATAACATTTGGCATAACCAAGGTACTCAAAAAATATCTAGCAATCAATTTAGTCATACAATCTTAATGTAGTTACACAAGAGTATGGTTACACCTAAGCAATATATAACTTAAACTTGTATTCTAAGTCATATGCATCAAGCATGGATAATCTTTCTTAACAAGTATTAATCCTTAACAAACACATGTATATCATAAATCATACATATAGACATACACTTGAATCCTTACATATATATGTATATCATGAATCAAGCATATAGACATGCACATATGTGTCATAAAGTGAGCTGTCTATAATATAAGTATATATAAATCAAGTATGTATACATATATTATGTATGTAAGGTATGCACATATATGAATTAAACATGTATACAAGCATACATATGCTTGTTTATATATCTTATATAGGATACAAATATTTTCAATTGCCTATATCAATTTCGATGGAACCTTTTTCCTCTTTACCATGTTTTTTAATGCCTTCGGTGTTTTAATAAAGTCCACATTAGGTCTATTTAGGGGTGCTCCAAATTTTGATGTCATCTATGCATGGGAATAATCCAAAATTTAGTCTTCCATGCATCAGAATAAGGTATTTTAATATCATGATCATCCATGCATAGGAATTAGGCATTTTAGTTTCACAATCATCCATGCATAAGAATAGTCTAAAGTTTATTCCTCCTTGCACAAGCCTTTAAGTAATTAGTATTATCCTTTGCATAGGTAACTAAATGAGACATTATTGTAATTAAATTGTTTAGGTTTCAAGAGAATTAAATTAGGTAATTTTTGCATGTAGCATATCAATGATAATACAATATATAAACATCAAACACACATAACATCTAAGAACACATAAAACATGACATGACCAATGCCATTTCATATAGTTGAACCATGCTCTTTTTGAACATTCAAAATAATTGAGGAATGCATAGCCCATGTGTGGATACATAGCTTGGCTACGTTCCTTTCAGGTTTGGATGCAAAAGAACTCTTTTTGTACTGAAACAATGCTCCACACAGCCTGGCTATGTAAAATTAAGAATCCATATGGCCTAGCCATGTAATTTTTCAGCATGCATAGATAAGCATAATGCATGCTATTTTGCACGGCTTGGCCATGTCTAGGGCCCTTTTTTCATGAAATACCATTTTTAAAGCTTTAAAACTCCATTTTTTTATAAACGCCATTACCAAATATAATTTAGACATCATTTAAAGATCTTAAAACACACTAAATCTTAACTCAAATATAAGAAATTTCATTAAATAGACATGCTAGGAATTTTCCATATTTCAACCATGAAAACTAATGGAAGAAAAAGATGAAGTGTAACACCCCAAAATTAATTAAGGCTAATTATGATGATTAAGGAATTAATCTAGGTAATTAGTAAAACTAAGTAAGTGGAAAGGAAGGGTAGAACTTATGGAGAAATAAATTATTGATGTGGACTTTAAATTCAATTAGGATGGGAATTTAATTGGGCTCATAATTAATTTGGAATTAGGCCTTAAGATTAGCTTAATTATGCCTTGGGCAAAATGTAGAAGCCCAATTTTAGCCTTAAGGAGACCCCATTTCATTTTCTTAGAAGCCCAATATTTACCTTGTGTAGGCCCAACTCACATTTAACCCATTTAACATCTAAACCTTAGCCCAACCCAATCAAAAGTCAGAACCCACTTGGAATTAGGCCTTTAGGTTGGCCCACAACCTAACTTAAACCTATCTAAACCTTAAATCACTCAACCTCCTCCTCATTCTACAGAAAAAATACAAGAGGCAAAGCAAAATTCGGAAGTCTTGGAGAGAGGCTAGGGTTCTTGGCACAAATCCACCATTTCCCACTTCTAGACTCAAAATTAGCCAAGGTAATTGTTATATAACTTAATCATCTCCTCTTTCTCTTCAATTTGACTTAATTATTTTTTTCGTTTGGAGCATTTCACCCACACCCAAAATCTAAAATTTGTTGTTTGATATTTTCATGATGAAATTTCAGAGGTTGGAGCTAGAGGTATTGTTAGGTAAGTATAAACTCCTCATTTTGATATTTTTTCTGCTAGTTAGAGACCCTCATAGTTGATTTATAGTATGGGTATTAATTTTGTGTGAATTTGCCTAGAGTTGGAGGCGATATTATGAAGTTTCTTGTGTGGGAACAATTAAATCAGAATTTGATTCTTATAATAGTTGGATAAGTGTTTTCTAAGTAGTCTTTTATAGTTTAACTCCTTGAGTAATAGATTTACTTATATAAATGATGATTAAGGATAGTAATGGTTTGGTTTTGTGTCCTTAAGCTGAAGTAGCATTTTGTTGGCTCTTAAAGAATTGTTTATAAGTGAGGTAACTGGAGTTATTGTTAATTCCATGCATATATCTACTTTAATTTTATATTTGCTGCAAATGTATGATTTTTGAATGCTAAATGAATGATTGGCTATATGATATATTGTGTTTAGACCTTATGAGTCCATGGTAGAGCTGTGGTGTGGTTGCTACTCATACATTATACTTCAATTGGGCACTGAGTTATGATCAGACCCTTATATGCACTAAACCCAAGTTGTGCTCATTGGGGAGTTGGTACCATGGATGGGCTTCTCCTGATGTTATTGGCCTTTAACATGTGGATATGTGATTGCTAGTACGGGATAGTAGTTATTGATAGCCCAATTGTCTTATTTGCTAATATGACTGGTATATTTTTCTGATGTTCATCTAATTTCATGCACATATGTTAATTAAATTGAAATATATGATTGGAATTTTCTTTAGTTATTGAGATTTGCATCTCATCCCGTTTCATGGGATAATACTTTCAGGTGAAGGCTTTTCAAGTAAGGATAAGGAGAAGTAAGTGGATGAAAATCCATAAGCTCCAACCACGTGTGGGGAAGGCTACACTTGAACTGACTTGAGTAGAGTAGATGCTAAATTTTGTATTTCTTCTTGTATAGCATCATCATCATGTAATCATATTGCCAAGTATAGGTATTTTGGTGTTTTGTTAACCTATGGTGTATCTAATAGGGAGTTAGGCCTTATACAAATCTGGCATATGGTGTATGTATTTATTCATATCTGATATAGAACCTTTATAGTATGAATGTATGACTTGACTCTCGAGAGCATGCTTTTATATCTCCATGAATGATAATATTAGTTGCTTATGGATCTTGTTGCTGCCAATACTTCATGAATTTATTGATGCATGATAGATTGATGTGTAGGAATCAACCCCTAAGTCTTGAATTGGTAATGATTGGTATGTTGGGTAAACTAGGTAGATGAAAGCTATTAGAGCCTCACAAATTAAGGTAAAGTAGCCTTGGAGTGTTGTTAGATAGAGAGTGGGAATGTATGGGATGAAACTTAGGAAAAAAAAGGTGTAGAATAGGGTCACACCATGACCAAAATGGTCTGAGCCATGGTTAGGTGTCAAGCAGAAGCGAGGAGTGCCATGGCGTGAGGTGTCTCGCCGGGGTGCAATACAAAAATGTTGCCCAAGGAGGGTAACAAAGAGCAACCTCACCGCAGTGCAACATGTTCTGTTGTGGTGCAAGTCGAGGGAATCAGGTGGAGTGTCCCAGTAGCTAGCTTTGTCGCGACACAAGTATAGCCTACTGTAGCGCGAATTGGGAAATTTGCTACAGTAGGTTTCAAGGGTGTCTTTCTCCTATAGCGAGGGTTGATAGCTGCGACGAGATCTGTGAAAATGTGAGGTTGAACCCAAGAGCAACTTCACCATAGTGTGAAAATCTTAGGCTACAGCAAGATGCAAAACTTAGTTTTTAGGTTCTAGTGACCAATTTAGCTGTGGTGAGGAAGGTCTAAGCCACGACGAAAGTTTCCAAACTCTTATTTTTTACTTAGAACCTTGAATTTCACTATGTTAATATTGTGCAATGACTTGGGAGTCTTTATATGAGGGTTTTGTGAGTTAAAATTAGTAGCAAGATGAATCCAAAGTCTTACATGATAACTATGATCATTTGTGGACTTGATTAGTTATAGTTGTTTAGCTAATGACCCTAATGATATCAAGGTTCACATTTTTCCCACTTTCTCTTATTTTTAATTAATCATAATGACTTTAGACCTTGATTTGCAACTACTAATCATGCTATTAAGCCTAATTATGGTTATTAAGAATTAGGGTTGTTACATGAAGAGAGATGGAAGAAAAAGATGATGAAGGAAGAAGAGATAAGGAGAAAAGGTGAAGCTATCCATATGCACAGGCAAGATGTGTTTTTACCTAAAGATCTTGCTTGAATGTTCTTTTTCTACTTTCCTTTGATGGAGGTGAGATAGGAGACTTGAAGAAGCTTGAACAAAATCAAGAACTTGGAAACAAAAGGGCTGGACGTGACTCTAAAAGATGGCCAACTAAAGATCCATTGCAAGGTATGGGAGGCCCATGCACAAGATCAAGAGCCAAAGTTATGAAAGAGGCCTTGAATGGAGTGATCCAAAAACTAATAGACTTGGAGCCCATAGTCTTAGCTGAATATGAAGCCCAAAAGGAACAAATTGGCATAAAGATTATTTCATTCCTACAAGATGCTAGCCCAAGCCCAAAGGGAGCCTAATTAAAGGAGTCTAGCCATTTTCCACAAAATCAGCCATTCTCCACAAAATTCTCTTAGTTTTATTTTGTTTTAATTTGATTGTTGCTGTTTCAGATTTTTAGGCACCATTCTTGGTGAATTTGTTCAGATTTAAATTTCTTTTATTTTCATTATTTTGTTTAGGGTTTTATTTTTAAATGCCTATATAAGGCCCATTTGTACTCTAAGAATGGCAGATTGAATGAATTATCTTTTCAGAATTATTTCTGATTTGTGAGGTTTCTCTTGTGGCCTTTGTGTGCTGGAGAAAATCTTTGACTTATCAAAGGAGTGGTTTCCTTTGTGGCGTCCCGGATTAGGGTTCAATTCCATTGACCAACATCTCTTCTTCTTCTTCTTCTTCTTCTTCTTCTTTGTTCCTTTTCTTTGTTCTTTGTTCTTTGTTGCTTATTGTCCATATTATTTGTTCTTGTGCTGCATGCCAAAATTTGATCACTGATCCGTGTAATTTGGGGTTCCTAGAACGGGTTTCTACGGAGTCTCACATCATCCTTCTTCTTCTTTTCCTTCTCTTTCGCCTTCTTATCCTTTTTTCTATATCTTTCATCCTCCCTTTCTTTCTCTTTCCTTCTCTTTATTCCTCCTTTTCTTTTACTCTAAAGACCAATTATAGGTGTAGGTGTTTATGGTTAAGGGAATAAGTGACTAAAGGTTCCTATGCACAGAGGATTGAAGGTTAGTTCTTTCTCTGAGCTTTCTCTTTATCTCCCCTTTTTCTCTCTCTTTCACTCTTTCACATTTTCTGCTATTCTTTTCTCTCAAAGTGTTAGAGTGTGGATTTGTGTATTTAGCAGTGTGAAAGAAGGAGGTTGAAGGTCCTTATATATGAGCAAATAGAAGTCTATGCATGGCTATGACTCTTTTCTTCTTTTATGAGTTTAATTCATTTAGAGAATATTTTAGTTGATTAATTTTTTACTTGATTTTTAAGGAGTTGATTTATCAATTTATCGGGGGTTGTAATTATGAAAGTTGTTCTGATAGTTGTTATGGTCACTTTCATATAAAAATCTCTTTCAAACTCTATTGTTTTCATTTTGGAAAAAATTGTATTTTAACCCCAAAAAAGTATTTTAGTCTTGGCCAAAATTATATTTTGAGCCCTAGACTTTTAATAATTATATTTGACCTCTAAATTTCACCTAAATACTTTTATTTGTCAAATAATTTTCTTATATTTTTAAAGTTTTAATGGTCCAAGGAATTTACTAAAATTTTTTTCCATGTATTTTTTATTTTTTTCTTTATTATCTATTAAAATCATTAATTCCTAATAGTTTTTATTAAATCCTTAATTGGTCCTATACAATTTTATTGCATCCCCAATGAATTCTTCAATTTTTGTTGTGCCTGAAACTCTAAAAGTTCCCACATTTTATCATGTAATTATTAGCTAAATATTTTCTATTATTTATTTCACCTAACATCAATTTAATTAAGAGTCTAGTTTTAGAGATGTTACATGCTACATAGTCTACTTACTTTTTATTATAGTGATGGAAATATGGCTAAATTGGGATCGTTATTTATTTAAAATTTCTTCATTTTAGTTATTTATTTGTTTCTAAAACATACGACGTTAGAAATCTAATTGACTATAGTCAATTTCATATTTCCCATATTCATAAGTTGATGAGATAACATCAACAGTGTTCCAATATTAGTACATATATTAAGATTTGACTATCTTAGATACATAAAAAGGACTTTCAGCTTATATGCAAGATTTTACTCCCAAAGACTTGGTTCTAGCTTCCTATAAACACTTCAATCCATTATTCATCTCTAAGCTTTTGTTGACTGAACTAAGATCCTATTTAAATATATTACCAAATGTAGTGAAAATTTATATTCATAATAAGAACATCAAATAATTTTTAAAACTAATAATGACTTAGCTATCACATGTGCAAAAAAACATTTATTTCTTTGATATCCCATTGTTTGTGACATATAAAAATAAGAAGCATACATATATAATTTACATGGTCATATTCAGATATTATGCCATGCATTTAGATGCATAATACAATATTAAGCGCTTAGATACCGTAATAGCGTATCAAATGCAATATCATGCATTTAGATACACTCATATTCATATTTAAGGAATCTACATAAGGTCATACTAACTTAACAGGATCACTGTAACACCACGAAATTAATTAAGGATGATTATGATGAATTAAGGGATTAACATGGGAGATTTGGGGGAGATTAAAGGAAATAAGGATTTTTTAAAAAATGAATTTATTTTAGACCTTTTGAGGCAATAATCATTTTTAGCCATAGTTAAGTGAAAATAGATTAATTGTGGTTATGGTTCTCATTAGTGAAACTAATGGAGTGAAAGTGGATAGCTAACATTTAGGCCTATGATCAACTCTATTAAACCCTGAAACCCATGGCCTAATAAGCAAATTTATGAACCCAAATCGATCTTGGGCTTTAGGGTCAGCCTAAACCCATAAAAAACCCTAACATAGTTAGCCTCTTATTCCCTATTCTGCGAACCAACTCATTATTCAACCAATAGAGAGCTTCATTTTCGCATAGGAAGAGAGAAGGCTAGGGTTTTTTGCATTCTTCTACCAATTCTCACTTTTAAAGGAAGATTTGACTAAAGTAATCTATATAAAACTTATTCCTCTTATTCTTCTCTACACTTTGGTCTAATTGGTTTGTCATTTAGAGGATTTTCATCTTCTTCTCAAGTTTGAACTTTGTTGTTTTGATGGATTTTAGCTTGACTTTTAGAGGTTGAGGTTAAAGGGATTATTAGGTAAGCACATACTCCTCATTTTGATGTATTTTCTATTAGTTAATGGCCCCATTGGCTGACTTATATAATAGGCATTGATTTTATGCAAAAATACCCAGAATTTGGAGTGGAATATTTTGGTCTCTAGTGTGGGGGTGAAGTTCAAGTCTAAATTTAGGGCTCTTTGGTGATTGGATGATTTCAAGGTAATTTTGATAGTTTGATTTCATGGTGTCTGACCCATGCTGTAATTGGAGACTAAGACTATATTTTGATTATAATCTAAGACCTCTAGAGTATAGAAACTTATCTTGATTTCAAAACTTTGTGCAATCAAATGAGGTAACCGAGGTTTGAATTTTTAATTCCTTGCATATGTGCCTTGTTAATATAATATTTGTTGCATAATATGTTTTGTTATACTAAATGATTGGTTGGCTACTTGATTGTTGTTGTGGACCATGAGTGAGTCCTTTGTAGAGTTGTCGTACGATTGCCACCTATGCATTATGCTTCGATCGGACACCAAATTATGATCAGACTCATGAATGCACTGAGCCTAGGTTGTGCTCAATAGAGAGTTAGCACCGTGGATGGGCCTTTCTCTGTATTATTGGCCATTAATATGATGTATGTAATTGTTAGTATGGGATAGTAGTAACTGGTAGCTCAACTAGTTCATTTGTTAATATGATAGATAAATATGATGTTTATCTGATTAAAATGCATTTATGCTAATTAAATTATACATATGTTTGGAATTATCCTTTAGTTACTGAGATTCATATCTTACCCCATTTTATGAGCTAACAATTTCAGGTGCAAGTTCTTCGGGTAAGGGAAAGGGGAAATGAGTAGATGAGCACCCCTAATTTGAAGGCCATGTGTGGGCTTTCTACACTTGGGGTCATTTTGTTTTAGAATAGATGCTATTATTTTGTAATTTATTTTGTATAGCATCATAATGCACTCACATTGCCATATGTAGGCTCTTTAAATTTTATAACTAAGATTAAATTCAATAGGAAGTCAGGCTATGTAGTACTTGAAATTTGATATATGTACTTAATTATTATCTGATATGGATTACTGCTAATGAAGAACCATGACCTTTCCTTTGTGATTATAATTATGCTTTGCAATGGATAATCAGATTGAATACTATTATATGGAGATGTTACTTTGAACTAATGGATATCAGTATAATGACCCTTGAACGTTTGATTTGGGTTCTATGTCTGTTACCTTAACTTCTATATGGGTTTGATATAGGGAATATGGGAGTACCATATCTTAATTATGTATTTGGGGTCCCTTGGTAGACCTAGGAATAAGAATATATAGTTTGGTCCATTAAGACTTGTGCAAAATGATTTAAGGACAATTAGTAGGGAGTAACATAATGTTAGGTTGTCCCTTGACATTTCACATTCCTTCTTGCTATCTTAAAAGGATATTTACTAATATGAATCAATCCCTAGATATTTCAGTATAAACCTAGGTTCCTAAGTCATAAAAATTGATTAATTGGGAGACTTGGGGAGAATACTACACCAAGACCATGTACTTTAGTCATGGGAAGACCCTTGATATTAATTAGAGGGAGATACAGGTTGTTAGGAATGTGTATGTGAGGTGTATAGGTCAAAAGGTATTTAAGTCATGATTAAAATTATGCGAGTTGCAGCCAAAACACCTATTGAGGGTCAAGAACCAAACTTGGTCGTGACGTAAGTCTTCTTGTTGTGGCACACATCGAGGGAAATAGAAGGGGAGGATTCCAGAAAGCAACTTCAATACAACACAAGTAGGGCTTGCTGGGGCGAAAATCGAGAGGAGCGAGTATAATGTTCCAGTAGCTTGTCTCGCTATAGTATAAGGGAAGCCCATCATGGTGAGAATCATGAAAATTTGAATAGTGAAGTCCCAAGGGAGAGTTTTGCCATGGCATGGGAGTTTTAAGTTGTGGCAAGAGTTGCATATCTTAGAAAAATAGCTCTAGTAGCGAAATAAGTCGCGATGAGGAGTCTTTAAGTCATGGTATGAGTGCATTCTAAAGCTTTTAAAAGTTCTAGAAACCAACTTGGCCATGGCCAAACTTCTCCAAGTCTCGGCCTAAGTCTCTAAACTCCTATTTTTGCTTAGAAACCTTAGTTTTCACTATGGTAATGTCATGTATTGACTTGGAAACAAATATAAATGAGTCTTATGCTTCTTATATTAAAATTTGAATGGAGGGGAGATCTTATAGGACACTTTTTTGCATCCTTTAATTATGAGCCTTTTTTCTTATCTAATTGATGTTTAGTAATAACTAAAGAGGTTTAAATTTCCCTGGGTTTTCATCCATTAACAAATTATTAATAATGCTTAACCTCAAGTACTTATGTTCAAGAGACCAATTAAACTTAATTAATATGTTTAGAAGTTAGGATTGTTACGTTTGGTATTAGAGCAACAGTTTAGGAGATGGTGCTAGATTTTTGTACTTTGTGGTTAGAAAATTTGGCAAATATGATGAATGCATGCTAGGAATAGGGGTGTTATAGTCTGGTGATGTCATTCATATCTGTACATACATGCCTTGGATAGAGTTATGCTCAGATTGTCCCTTGGGGTGTTAGCTTAATAGAAAGTCTCTAGTTGTGCTTATGGCATTGCAGGATACTATGGCTGCACATAAGGAAATTGTCGAAATGTTGAGAGAGGTGTAAGAGGCCATGGTTGCAATGGCCTGTTAGTATGAGGGAACAAGCTGAGGCCCATGAAGCTACTATGAGGGCAATGACTAATAGGTTTTAACAGCAAGCTGAGGCCCATGTAGCTACTATTCAAGTGCTACAATAATTACATGAGACCATGAACAAGTAGATTAGGAGGTGCCTATTGAAAACTGGGTTGATGTTGGTCAAAACCTTGGTGTGAGGCATCAAAAGGAAAATGATGACATCTCAGTTGTGTTGGCCAAGTTCCAAAAGGCGAATCCTCCATTGTTTATGAAGGAGTTAGACATTGAAAAAGCTGAGAGATGGCTAATGCAACTAAAGAAGATTTTTGAAGTTATAACATATACCATTGAGCAAAAGGCTAGGTTAGCCTTTTATAAGTTGGAAGGTGAGACGAAACATTGGTGGCAAAGCACCTTTAGGTTGCTAACTTCAAAAGGGATACCCTTGACTTGGGAGAGTTTCCAAACCAAATATTCTCCACCATCAGTGAGGATTGATAAGGAAGTTGAGTTCAACTTCCTTAAGCAAGGAAAGATGAATGTGGATCAATACGAGGTAAAATTTATTCAGTTGTCCTATTTCTCCTCATACTTGAAATGGTTTGATGATGAACCATTGAAAGGCGACAAGTTTGAAAGAGGCCTTATGTAACATCTAGTTCTTTGAAAACAAGAGAAAACGAGAGAAACGTAATGTACGGTTTCTCCGTAAGCAAACGAAATTCACTGGATACAAAAAGAAGTCCCCCAAAATGAGATAGTTAAGGTCCCAAAAAATTTGAAAAGCATTCTAGATTCCTAAAAATGAGAATCCCAGGCTCAGACGGAAAGAAAAATAGAGCTAGAATGAAGAAATAAAATTGTGACAAAAATTGACGAAATACAATGGCATTTTCGTAAATAAGTGTAACTTTTGAAAAAACATATAGGAGGGCTTTTTAAATAAAATTTTTGAGTTGCCCAGGGTTCTCAAAGGCTCTAAAAATCATGAGAAGCCTCAGGATAGTTAAATCCCATCTGATGGACGTTTTTCAATGTCGGTTGACCCAAACTTTGACCAATTCATTCAGTAAGGTTTTAGCTGCAAATTGAGTTATTCCAAAGGCATTTTATTAAATTAGGAACCTAAATTTTATAATGGAAGAGACAGTTCTCAAAAAGGAGCTAAAATGAAGTCGAAATGAAATTGCCATTACAGAAGCATAAAATTAGAATTTTTGAAAGTGTGTTTCTAGAAGCTCTCACACACTTCTCCTTTCTTCTCCCATCTTTTTAAGCACGAAATTTCTGCCCAAAATACAGAATATGATCTGCTCTCTTAGGCTCACAAGAAAGGGAAGAAAAGGAAGAGAAAAATTAAGAAAAAGGTATAGATTCTTGGTAGTTTTCTATGCTTTCTTCCATCCAAACCTCTTCTCCTCCATTCTCCTTTGTTTCCTTTGATTAAAATGAAGTTTTCAAATCTGTTTTAAGGAAATATTAAGGGGAAATTTCGGATTTGAAGAGAGGAGTTTGGAGAAAGCAAGATTCAAGTGAGAAAAAGCAAGAAAACTAGGTAATTTCTTTTCCTATGGTTGCTACCTTTGGTTCCTCTCCTCCTCTATTTTGCCTAACATGAGAAACCTTAAGAGGACTTGATTTTTGGGCAGAACCAAGGATGAATCTAAGGAAAAAGAGTGTAGAGATTAAGAATATGCAAAGGGAATTAATAAAAACCCATTATTAGATTTCAAGATGTAATTTCTAAGGTTTCAATTGCACCTTGTAAAATCTAATTTTGTATGATGATTCCTAGGCCTAAATAAGAATGTAAATGAGCTCCCAAGATCCCTAAGAGACTCCCTACATGCATCCTCCCTTGGGAAAACAAAACAAACTCCAAGAAACCCCATTTCCTCCACAGCCTCGGCCTAAAGGGGTTTGTGTAGTTAAGGAAAGTTTCATATTTTTTTGAGCCCATTCTTGAGTCATATATGATGAATGAAAATGATGGGAGGCCTTGGAAAAAATTTAGAACCCATAGGAAGTGAATTGATGCTTTAGGTTCCATATTATGACCTAAAGAAGCAACATGTAGTTAGGCTCTTAGTTTTGATTGTGTGATGACTCCAAGAGGCTTAAAAGGAGTCAAGAATCATATTTGAAAGGAAAGAATAGGCTTAGAATTTAATTGAGGGGTGTTGCATCATTAGGTGCAATTATGAAACCATAATGAGGTTATAAGCCAAGCTAGTGTCTAAGCAAATTGTATGGCCTTAGAATTAAGTTCATTAACCTAATTAACTTCCATGAATTGTGTCTAGGCCAAGAAGAAGCATCCCAACAAGTTTGTGTGTGTGTGGCCGAAAGAAGGAGCTTTCCTTCAAGGGAAAAGTGTGTAATTGTATCTAATATAGCTCTCTCCACCTTCTCTCATGCATAGATGTGTGCTTAACTTATCTTGAATGTATGTATGTGTATTTTTAAGCCATGAAAAGTGTTCTATCATGACTTTGATTCCATGGTGCCATGATGTTACAATATGCTCTTATATGATGTTTTTTATGTGTGCTTGGGTTTGCTTGAGTGTGGTGAGGCTAAGAGAACCCTTAGCCATGGTGAGGATGAGCCAAGAACCCTTGAGATTAGTTAAGACAAAGCAAAGAGTCTCCCAAAAGCAAGATGGGCTCCCAAGAGTATGGTTGAGTCTAATAATCTCTTAAAGAATGGGTGAGGTAAGTCCAATATCCACAAGATTGTAGGCTTTAAAGATTCTAGAATGGAAATCAAATTGTATATCCATGTATTTTGTGATGGGTTTGCCTAAGACATCCTTCAGGTATAATGCTATTTGGGTGATTGTAGACAGACTGATAAAGTCTGCCTATTTTTTACCTATTAGAGCCACTTATGCTCTCAATGGACTAGCATAGTTCTATGTGTCGTGAGATTGTGAGGTTACATAGTATCCCTAACAACATTGTGTTAGATAAAAACCCCAAGTTCACATCAAAATTTTGGTGGTCCTTACAAGAAGCCTAGGCACTAGTTTTAATTTTAACACTATCTATCACCTCCAGTTAGATGGACAGATTAATAGAACCATTTAGACACTTGAGGATATACTCAAAGCTAGTATGCTAGAGTTGAAAGGAAACTGGGATGTGTGTTTACCTTTAGCTGAGTTTGCTTACAATAATAGTTATCATTTTAATATCCAGATAGCACCATTTAAGGCACTTTTATAGGACGAAGTGCAGATCACGCCTATGTTGGGTAGAACTTGGTAAGAGAAGTCTCTTAGGTCCAGACATAGTGCACTAAATCACCCATCAAATAGAATTCATCAGGAAGAAATTGCTAGCTACCCAGGGTAGGCAGAAGAGTTATATGGATAAGAGAAGGAGACTCTTAAAATTACCATGTATTTCTTAAGGTTACTCCAGTGATGGGCATAAGAAGGTTTATAAAGTCAAGAAAGCTTAGTCCTTGTTACCTTGGTTCTTTTCAAATCATTGAGCTGATCGAACTTGTAACCTATAGAGTGGCTTTATGTAATACCTTAAAATTAATTAAGGATAATCATGATTAAGTAAGGATTAATATTAGTTTAATTAGAAAATTACTTAAGAAAGGTGGACATTAATTTGGGCCTTATGGTTAATTTAATTATGCTTTGGGTTAAGTGTAGAAGCCTAATCTTAGCCTTAGGGAGATCTAATTCCATTTCTTAAAGGCCTAATATTTATTTATACAGACCCAAATGTTAATTGACCTTTTTAGCTTGGCCCAACTCTCATATATGACCCATGTAATCTTATAATCCATGGCCCAACAAGGATAAAACAAAACCTACTTAGAATTGGGCCTTTGGGTCAACCTAAGACCCAAACTTAAGCCCTAAACCCTTAGTAGCCCTTTCCCTCATCTGCAAAAACAAAACACACAAGAAGCATAAGAAAATTCGGAGGTTTTAGAGAAAGGCTAGGGTTCTTGGCAAAAATCCATCTTCTCTCACTTTTAGAGTCAAAATCGGCCAACGTGACTATTATATAACTTAATCCTCTCCTTTTTTCTTTAATTTGACTTGATTGGTTTCTCATTTAAAGCATCTTTTCAACACACCCAAAATCTGATATGGATTATTTGATGTTTTCTTAGAGGATTTTTGGAAGTTGAGGCTATGAGGGATGTTAAGTAAGTGTAAACTCCTTGTTTTGATGCATTTTTTACTAGTTTAAGACCCTCATAGTTGATTTGTAGTATAGGTATTAATTTTGTATGAATTTGCCTAGAATTTAAGGTGATACTCTAAAGTTACTAGTGGGGGAAACATCTAATCCAAATTTTGTTCTTGTAGTGGCTAGGTTTGTAACACTCCAAAATTAATTAAGACTAATTATGATGATTAGGGAATTAATCTAGGTAATCAGTAAAACTAAGTAAGTGGAAAGGGAGGGTAGAACTTATGGAGAAATAAATTATTGATGTGGATTTAAAATTCAATTAGGATAGGGATTTATTTGGGCTCATAATTAATTTGGACATTTACAATTAGGCCTCAAGTTTAGCTTAATTATGCCTTAGGCAAAATGTAGAAGCCTAATCTTAGCCTTAGGGAGACCCCATTTCATTTTCTTAGAAGCCCAATATTTACCTTGTGCAGGCCCAACTCACATTTAACCTATTTAACATCTAAACCCTAGCCCAACCTAACCAAAAGTCTAAACCCACTTGAATTGGGCATTTGGGTCAGCCCACAACCTAGCTTAATCCCATCTAAACCCTAAATACACTTAACCTCCTCCCTATTCTATAGAAAAAACACAAGAGGCAAAGCAAAATTCGGAGGTCTTAGAGAGAGGCTAGGGTTCTTGGCACAAATCCACCAATTCCCACTTCTAGACTCAAAATTAGCTAAAATAATTATTATATAACTTAATCCATTCCTCTTTCTCTTCAATTTGACCTAATTAGTTTTTCATTTGGAGCACTCCACCCACACCTAAAATCTAAAACTTGTTGTTTGATGTTTCTATAATGAAATTTCAAAGGTTAGAGCTAGAGGTGTTATTAGATAAGTATAAACTCCTTATTTTGATGCTTTTTTTATTAGTTAGAGACCCCCATAGTAGATTTATAGTATGGGTATTAATTTTGCGTGAATTTGCCTAGAGTTTGAGGATATTATGAAGTTTCTAGTGTGGGAACAATCAAATCCAAATTTGATTCTTGTAGTAGTTGGGTAAGTGTTTTCTAAGTAGTCCTTTGTAGTTTAACTCTTTGAGTAATATGTTTGCTAATATAAATGATGATTTGGTATAGTAATGGTTTGGTTTTGTGTCCTTAGGCTGCAGTAGCATTTTGTTGACTCTTAAAGAATTGTCTACAAGTGAAGTAACTGAGGTTATTATTAATTCCATACATATGTCTACTTTAATTTTATATTTGTTGAAAATGTATGATTTTGAATTGCTAAATGAATAGTTGGCTATCTAATATATTGTGGTTAGACCTCGTGAGTCCATGTTAAAGTTGTGGTGCAGTTGCCACCTATGCATCGTACTTCCATTGGGCACCTGGTTGTAATCAGACCGTTGTATGCATTGAGGCCAGGTTGTGCTCATTGGGGAGTTAGTGCCATGGATGGACCTCTCTCGGTGTTAATGGCCTTTAACATGTGGAAATGTGATTGTTAGTATAGGATAGTAATTATAGATAGCCTAATCATTTCATTTGTTAATATGATTGATATTTCTTATGCTTAATGACTAAATACACATATGTTAATTAAATTGGAATATATAAAATTTCTCTTCGGTTATTGAGATTTACATCTCACCCTATTTCATGGGCTAACTATTTCAAATGAAGGATCTTTTGGTAGGGATAAAGGTAAGCATATGGATGACATCCATGAGCTGAAACTATGTGTGGGGAAGCTACACTTGGATTGACCTAACTTAGGATAAATACTAATTTTTGTTATTTTTTTGTATAGCATCATCATATAATCATATTGCCAAGTGTAAAAGTCTTGTGTTTTGGTAAACTATGATGTATCTAATAGGGAGATAGACTTTATAAAACTTGGAATTTGATGTATGTGCTTGTTTACATTTGATATGAAATCTTGTTGACTTTGAGATATGATTCATCATTTGAGAATGTAATCTTGTGATACCTTAATTGTTGGCTTAGACTAGTAATGCAAGGAACCTATATTGGAGTTTATAATTAGATGATAATTGTTAGTAGTCATGAATCCTTCTTGCTGTCCTTGATATATAAATTGCTGATACTTGATAATTTGATGAGTAGGAATCAACCCCTATGTCTTGAAGTAGTAATGATAGGTAGGTTAGGTAAATCAAGTAGATTAATGCCATTAGAGCCCCATAAATTAATGTAGAATGGCCTTGGAGTACTACTGGAGGGAGTTTGGGAGTGTCTGGGATGAAATTTGGGAATTATAGGTGTAGTAGGGGGATGAATCATAGCCAAATAACATAAGTTGCAGCCAAGGGGACAGTTAAAAGTGAATTCACTGTGACGTGAGGAAATTTCACCTCGACTTGAGGTGAAATCTTACCTAAGGAGGGTAACAAAACTAAATTCACTGCGACAAAATTTGAAGCATTTTAGGGAGAGCACCAAGAGGTATCTCGTTGCGGCGTTACATAAGTTAGCCGCGACGAGACTAGAGTCACTCATCGTGGCTCAAGGAATGCTAGCTATGGCAGGGTCTAACTCATTGTGCTGAATGTGAAAAAAAAAGAGTGCCTAAACTCTTATTTTGAGTTAGAAACTTTGAGATTCATTATGATAATGTTGTATAATAACTTAGAAATATTTATAAGAGGTTTTGTGAGTGAAATTAGTAGTAAGATGAATATAAGGTCTTAATTATTATTTATGATTTTATGGATCCCATTAGTTGCGATTGTTTAACTGATGACCCTAATGATATCAAGGTTTAAATTTTTTCACTATTTCCTAATCTAATTATTTATAATATGACTTTAAGCCTTGATTTATGATTATAAACCGTATAATTAAGTCTAATCATGGTAATTAAAAATTAAGGTCGTCACAGGGTAAATGTCTTCTAGGTAGCTATTAGTAGTTTAATTCTTTGAGTATTAGTTTATTGCTATAATTATGAATAGGAATAGTAATGGTCTGATTTTGTGTTCATAAGCTAAGGTAGCATTGTTGTCGACTCTCAAGGAATTGTCTATAAGTGAGGTAACCAGGGTTAATATTAAATTCCATGCATATGTCTACTTTAATTTTATATATGCTCTACATATATGATTTTGAAATGTATAATGAATGGTTGACTATCTGATATATTGTATTTAGACCTTATGAATCCATGGTGGAGCAATGGTGCAGCTGCCACCTATGCATTGTGCTTCAATCGGGCACCAGGTTGTGATCAGACCCTTGTATGCACTAAGCCCAAGTTGTGCTCATAGGAGAGTTGGTGTCGTGCACAGGCCCCTCCCGATGTTAATAGCCTTTAACATACTAGTATGGGATAGTAGTCACTAATAGCTTTTTTTTTTATTTGCTGATATGACTAGTATATTTTCTGACACATACATACCTGATTTTATGCACCTATGTTAATTAAATTAGAATATATGAATGGAATTTGCCTTTAGTTATTGAGATTTGCATCTCACCTGGTTTCATGGGATAATACTTTTAGGTGAAGGCTCTTCGGGTAAGGATAAAGGGAAGCAAGTGGATGAACATCTATGAGCTAAGACCAGTGTAGGAAGTTCTGCACTTGGATGGATCTAATTTAGAATAGATGCTAATTTTTGTTATTCTTTTGTATAGCATTATCATCATGTAATCATATTGTCACTCGTGCATTGTACTTCGATCAGGCACCGGGTTATGATCAAACCCTTGCATGCATTAAGCCCAGGTTGTGCTCATAGGGGAGTTGGTGCCATGCATGGGCCTTTCCTGGTGTTAATAGCCTTTAACATGTGGATATGTGATTGCTGATATAAGATAATAGTCACTGATAGTCTAATTATTTTATTTGTTGATATGATTGGTATATTTTATAATGCTTACCTGATTTTATGCACATATGTTAATTAAATTAGAATATATAAATGGAATTTGCCTTTAGTTATTGAGATTTGCATTTCACCCCATTTTATAGGATAATACTTTTAGGTAAAAGCTTTTTGGGTAAGGATAAAAGGAAACAAATAGATGAACATCCACAAGCTAAGACCATGTGTAGGAAGTTCTACACTTAGATGGATCTAATTTAGAATAGATGCTAATTTTTGTTATTCTTTTGTATAGCATTATCATCATGTAATCATATTACCAAGCATAGGTATTTTATGTTCTGTTAACCTATGATGTATCTAATAGGGAGTTAGGCTTTATACAAATCTGGTATATGGTGTATGTGCTTATTTATATCTGATATGGAACCTCCTTAGTATGAATGTATAACTTGACTCTTGAGAGTATGCTTTTATATCCCCATGAATGATAATATTATTTGCTCGTAGATCTTGCTGTTGTAAATACTTCATGAATATACTGATGCATAATAGTTTGATGAGTAAAAATCAACCCCTAAGTCTTGAATTGGTAATAATAGGTATGTTAGGTAAACCAGGTAGATGAAAGCTATTAGAACCTCACAAATGTATGGGATGAAACTTAAGGAGAAATAGTGCAGGAGAGGGTCACGTTGTGGCTAAAAAGAGCTGAGCCGTGACAAGGTGTCAGGTAGAGGTGAGAAGCGCCATGGACGAGGTGTGTCACCGTGGCTCAAAATGAAAAGTTGCTTAAAGGGGGTAACAGAGAGCAACCTTGCCACAGCACGAACTTTTTAGCCATGGCCCAAGTTGAGGAAATCAGGGAATAAGTGTTCCAGTAGCTAGTTTTGCTGCAATGCAAGTATAGCCGTCGCAACGCGAATTAGGAAATTTGCTACAGTAGGTTCTAGGGTGTCTTTTCACTACAGTGCCACATAGGCGTACCGTGGTGAGGGTCCGAAATGTGAGAAGTTGAACCCAAGAGCTACTTCGCCATGGTGCAAAAAATCTTAGGCTGTGGCGCAAAATGCAAAACTTGATTTTTAGTTTCCAGTAATCAACTTAGCTATCGTAGGGAAGGTCCAAGCCATAGTGAAGGTTCCTAAACTCCTATTTTTGACTTAAAGACCTTGAGATTTGTTATGATAATGTTATATAATGACTTGGGAATATTTATAAGAAGTTTTTGTGAGTTGAAATCAGTAGCAACATGAATCAAAGGTCTTAAATAATAATTATGATCATTTGTGGATTTGATTAGTTATGGTTGCTTAGCTAATGACCCTAACGATATCAAGGTTCAAATTTTCCCACTTTCTCCTATTTTAATTAATTATAATGACATTAGGCCTTGATTTGTGATTACTAATTGTTCTATTAAGCCTAATTACAGTAATTAAGAATTAGGGTCATTGCACTTTACCCCTACATTTGGCCCAACAGCATGATGTGTTTCATTTATCCTAGTTGAAAAAGTATCATCTGGATGCTTAACATGTCATTAAGCATGAGAATGTACATTTACAAGATAACTTATCTTATATGGTTGAGCTAGAAAGCATAGTGGACTCGAAAGTGAAACAACTATGTAATAAAAACATTCTTTTAGTAAAAGTCGTATAGAAGGGACTAACTCTTGATAAAGTAACTTGAAAGATAGAGGAAGCAATGAGGAAGGATTATCCATCACTTTTTGAGTATGTCTAATTTTGAGGATAATATTCTTAAAAGAAGGGGAGAATGTAATACCCTAAAATTAATTAAGGATAATTATGATGAATTAAGAGATTAAATGGGGGAGATTAAAGAAAATAAAATTTTTTAGAAATGGATTTATTTTAGACCTTTCAAGGCAATAATCATTGTTAGTCATGGTTAGGTGAAAATAGATTAATTATGGTTATGGGTCTCATTAGTAAAACTAATTGAGTAAAGGTGGATATCTAATATTTAGGTACATGATCAACTTATGCATGCTAAGGACCATTTTGAGAAGCCTAAATGGTAAGGAGACTTAACTCTATTAAACCCTTAAACCCATGGCCCAATAAACAAATTTTTGAACCTAAATGGATTTTGGGCTTTAGGGTTAGCCCAAACCCATCAAAAACCTTGAAGTAGTCAGCCTTTTATTCCCTATTCTGCAGACCAACTCATTATTCAGCTAAGGGAGAGCTTCATTTTCTCATAGGAAGGGAGGAGTCTAGGATTTTCAGCATTCTTCCATCAATTCTCACTTCTAAAAGAAGATTTGGCCAAGGTAATCTATATGAAACGTGTTCTTCTCATTCTTCTTTACGCTTTGGTCCAATTGGTTTGTCATTTGGAGGATTTTCATCTTCCTCTCAAATATGAACTTTGTTGTTTTGATGGGTTCTAGCTTAATTTTCCAAGGTTGAGGCTATAGGGATTATTAGTAAGCACCAACTCCTCATTTTGATGAATTTTTTATTAGTTAGTGGCCCTAATGGATGATTAATGGGCATTGATTTTGTGCAAAAATACCAAGAATTTGGAGTGGAATATTGTGGTCTCTGGTGTGGGTGAAGTTCAAGTATGAATTTGGGACTCTTTGGTGATTAGGTAAGTGATTTATAGGTAATTTTGATAATTCAATTTTATGGAGTTTGACCCATATTGTAATTAAAGACTAAGACTATATTTTGATTATAATCTAGGACCTTTAGAGTGTGGAAACTTACCTTGACTTCAGAACTTTGCACAATCAAGTGAGGTAATTGAGGTTTGAATTTTTAATTACTTGTATATGTGCCTTATTAATTTGATATTTGCTACATAATATGTTTTACTATGTTAAATGATTAGTTGACTACTTAATTGTTGTTGTGGACCATGAGTGAGTCCTTAGTAGAGCTATGGTGTGGCTGCCACCTGTGCATTGTGCTTTGAGTAGGTATCGAGTTGTAATCAAACTTATGAATACATTGAGCCGAGGTTGTGCTCAATAAGGAGTTGGCACTATAGATGGGCCTTTCCTTGTGTTATTGGCCATTAATATGATGTATGTAATTACTAGTATGAGATAGTAGTCACTGGTAGCTTAACTAGTTTATTTGTTGATATGATGGATGAATATGATATTTATCTAATTAAAATGCATTTATGCTAATTAAATTGTACATATGTTTAGAATTATCCCTTGGTTACTAAGATTTATATCTCACCCCATTTTATAGGCTGACAATTTTAGGTAAAGGTTCTTCAAGTAAGGAAAAAGAGAAATAAGTAGATGAGTACCCCTAATTTGGAGATCATATATGGGCTCTCTACACTTGGGTCCTTTTGTTTTAGAGTAGATGCTATTATTTTGTAATTTTATTTTGTATAGCATCATGGTGCACTCATATTGCCAAGTGTAGGCTTTTGATATTTTGTAACTAAGATTGAATTGAATAGGAGGTTAGGCTATGTAGTACTTGAAATATGATGTATGCACTTAATTGTTGTCTGATATGGATTTTGTTAATGAAGAACCATGACCTTTCCTTTGAGATTATAATTATGCTTTTGCAATGGATGATCAAATTGAATACTGTTGTGATTTTGCTAATGAAGAACCATGACTTTTCCTTTGAGATTATAATTATGCTTTTGCAATGGATGATCAAATTGAATACTGTTGTATGGAGATGTTACTTTGAACTAATGGATATTAGTATAATGACCCTTGCATGTTTGATTTGGGTTCTATGTATGTTACTTTAACTTCTATATGGGTCTGATATAGGAAATATGGGAGTGCCATATCTTAATTATGTATTTGGGGTCCCTTGGTAGACTTGGGAATAGGAACATGTAGTTTGGTCCATTAAGACTTGTGCAAAATTATTTAAGGACAATTGGTAGGGAGTAACATAATGTTAGGTTGTCCCTTGAGGTTCCACATTCCTTCTTGCTTTCTTGGAAGGAAATTTACTGATATGAATCAATCCCTAGATACTTTAATCTAAACCTAGATTCTTAAGTTATGGAAATTGATTAATTGGGAGACTTAGGTAGAATACTGCACCAAGACCATGGACTTTAGTCATGGGAAGACCCTTGATATCAATTGGAGGGAGGTACAGGTTATTAGGAACATGTGAGGAGTATAGGTCCAGAAGGTATTTGAGTTGTAGCCAAAATTAAGTGAGTTATAGCCAAAACGCCTCCAAAGGGTAACAGAACCAAACTTTGCCATGGTGCAAGTCTCCTCGCCATGGCATACATCAAGGTAAATAGAGGGGGAGGATTCTAGAGAGCATCTTTGCCATAGCGTGAGTAAGGCTCACCATGGGGAGGATCAAGAAGGGTGAGAATAATGTTCCAGTAGCTTGTATCACCATGGCACAACGGAAGCCCATTATGGCAAAAATTGCAAAAATTTGAATAGTGAAGTCCTAGGGGAGAGTTTCGCTAGAGAAATAGTTCTAGTAGTGAATCAAGTCACGGTAAG
The DNA here is from genome assembly GCA_026724425.1 of Erythrophleum ivorense. Classification (NCBI taxonomy): domain Eukaryota; kingdom Viridiplantae; phylum Streptophyta; class Magnoliopsida; order Fabales; family Fabaceae; genus Erythrophleum; species Erythrophleum ivorense. Next base: position 19,855,526 of record JAIUCV010000009.1, read on the forward strand.
GAGTGCAAGTCACGGTGTTAGTGCATTCTGAAGCTTTTAGGAGTTACAAAAACTAACTTGGCCATAACCAAACTTCTCTAAGTCACAACCTAGGTCTCTAAACTCTCGTTTTTTCTTAGAAACCTTAGTTTTCACTATGGTAATGTCATGTATTGATTTGGAAACTAATATAAATTTGTCTTATGCTTTTTACATTAAAATGTGAATAGAGGGGAGATCTTATAAGAGAATTTTTGCATCCTTTAATTATGACCTTTTTGCTTATCTCATTAGCGTTTAATAAAAATTAAAGAAGTTTAAATTTCTCTGAGTTTTCATCCATTGATGAATTAGTAATAATACTTAACCTTGAGTACTCGAGTTCAAAAGACCAATTAAACTTAATTAGGTTATCAAACTTATAGGTAATCCACCAAGCATCCCATACTATTTGGGCAAAAGATATTAGTAGAGATAGCATGAAATGCAAAGAAGGCCAAGTATTAATGGTATTTGGGTCAATTCATGGAATTTAGTGATCAAGATTTAAGTGTGGGAATGATTGTTCCATAAACTCAACATGTTAAGAATAATATACTCGAGAGGCAAGTGGATAAAAAACATTTATATCCACTTAGGTTGGTCAACTAGCCAAGAAAAAAGTATATAGGGTGGATCAAGGTTGAAGTTTATTTTAATAGTATGAGTGTAACCAAGGGTAACACAAACAACCAAATACCCTCAATTTCTTATAGTTGGGCAAAGTACCAAAGATGTGAAAGCATGGAAAGTGTTTATTTAGGATTAGGGTTGGCATTTGGTTAATAAGCTATATGGCATGAGAAATGTAATACCTGTTCATTTTAAAAGTTCTAAAACTAAGGAGATTACAAAAGGAAGTCTCTTAAATTGAATGATTAGAGGCCAAATAAAATTAAATTGATAATTTAGACATTTTAAAATGAGAATATAAGGCTAAAGTTGACTGAAAATTTGAGCCAAAATAGCTAAATAAAATTAGATAAAAGGGCAGTGGCATTTTTGTAATTTTGGCTAACTTTTAGAAAACCTAAAGGAAGGATCTTTAAATAGAAAAATTAAGTTTTCTAAGATTCTTAGAGGCCTTAAAAACCATAGAAACCCTTAGAATGACCAAAACTCCTTTGGTAAGCATTTTAAAGTGTCGATCAACCAAAACTTTGATCAGATCGTTTAGTAAGATTTTAAATTTAATTTGGGTGAAACCAAAGGCATTTTATGAATTAAAGGACCTAAATTTCATAATAGGAAAGGTGATTCTCAAATAAGAGTTGAAATGAACCCAAATGGAAAGAACCAAGAAAAAGGACTAAATTGAAAATTTGAAAAAATATTAAAATATGCCCCCTTGCTTCTTATATCAGCAAACCACTTCCTCTCTTCATTTTCCACTGACTTCATTCTGATCCAAAATAGAACTTAGACTAGCTTGAGGAGGTGCACAAGAAGGAGAAGAGAAGGGAGCAAAAACTAAGCAAAAAATATAAGAAATTTAAGACTTTTCATGCTTTCTCCTTCTCCAAATCTTTTCTCCTCTTTCTCCTCTTTTCTCTCATAGTTTTGATGACTTATTTGGGGCTATTTCATGGCTAGTCTAGTAGGAGGAAGAGAGAATTTGAAGGAGAGATTGGAAGCTTTAGAAAGCTCTTTAGAAAAGCTTAAAAACAAGGTAAAATACTATGGCTTTCTTGCATCTTCTTGGTTGCTTCTTCTCTTGTGAGTTTCAGCTAGACCTAGGCCCATCTAGGAGAGAAGAAAATTAGGTTATAGCAATGTAAGAACAAGGGTTTTAGAGTATGAGAAACAAGAATATGCAATTGGAATTAAAAGAAATGTTTTAGAATTCAAGTTATAATGGCTAGGGTTCTTGTTGCACCTAGTAGCTTTCCAATGATAATCTAGTTTATATAAGAGAATGTATGAGTTCATAAGAGACCTAGAAAGCAACACAAGTGGCAAATTTCCTAGGAAAACCAAGAAAACTCCATGGGCTCTCACCTTAAGCTATGTCTCGGCCAAAGAGAGAAGAGGTACCTAGGGAGAGTTTTCTTTGATTTTAAGAATAGAAATGGTCTAGATATGATTAATAAATACCAAAGGAACCATTAGTTTGAATTTAGAAATCATGGTTTATAAGATTGAAGTTTAGGTTCCTTTTTAAGGCATAAAGAAGTAACTTAATGTTTGGCTTCTTAAATTGAGTTTGTGATGACTCTAGTAAGTTTAAACAGAGTTATGAGACTTAGATTGAATGAGAAGTTAGAGTTAAGATCATGAATTATGTAGGTTGCTTCATTGTACCTTTGTATGGAACCATAACTATACTATAAGCTAGAATATATTTGCATAGAGTTTATGTGAGGCTAGAATTGGCTCCAATGATGTAATTGTGTCTTATTTGATGTGTTTAAGCTAAACAAATCAAGCTCCACCTAGGTGTGTGTGTGGGGGCAAGAAGGGGAAGTAAACTTCAAGGAAAAAAGTGTGAGTCTTAACTCAAGGTAGCTCTAACCTCTCTTGTATACAATTCTTGGTTGTTTGATTATCCTTGGATGCTTGTATGTATGATTGAACCATGAGATATGTCTATAGCTATTGATTAAATGTTTTAGTACCATTATGCTTTTGGAGATGTATTTTGAATGTAAGATGGCTTTAATGGATGAGGTTGTGCCAAAAGTCCCTTAGATCAGGTGGGGGGTGTAACACCTGGTTTTCTGTAAAAAGCCAGAAACTAGGGATTTTTAAAGGAAGTCTTATAATCATATGAATAGTAGCCAAATAAAATTAGAAGAACTAGACCTCTAAAAATGAGGATATAAAGCTTGAGATGCCTATAAACTTGAGCTAGAAGAGGTATGAAAAATTGTGAAAATATACCGTGACATTTTTGTAGTTTTAGACAAATTTTGGAAAACTCACATGAAGGATTTTTAAATGAAAAAATTGAGTTTTCCAAAGTTTTTAGAGGCTCTAAAAACCATAGGAACCCCTATAATAGTTTAAACCTCTCTTGTGTGCGATTTCAACAAAGGGTTGACCAAAACTTTGATCAAAAGATTTGAAAAGGTTTGAAATGGGTAAAACCAAAGGCATTTTATAAGTTAAAGAACTTAAATTTTATGATATAAAAGACAATTCTCGAAAAGGAATTGAAATGAGGCCAAACAGAGAAACCCTGATTTAGAGACTAAAATGAAAAGTGAAAAAAGTTGTAAAAGTAGACTTTTAAGCTTCTTAAGCATGCTGCCTTTTTTGTCCAGCCTTATCACCAACTTGTAACATCTAGTTCTTTGAAAATGAGAGAAAACACAAACAACATAACGTACAGTTTATCCGTAAATAAACAAAATTTATCGGATACAAAAGCAAGTCCCTCAAAAATGACTTAGTTAAGGTCCTAAAAAATTTAGGAAGCATTCTAGAGTCTTAAAAATGAGAATCTCAGGCTCAGATGGAAAGAAAAATAGAGCTAGGATGGTGAAACAATTTGTGATGAAAATTAAACAAAATGTAATAGCATTTTTGTAAATAAGTGAAACTTTTGGAAAAACAAATAAGAAGGCTTTTTAAATGGGAAATTTGAGTTGCCCAAGGTTCTCAAAGGTCCCAAAAACCATGGGAAGTCTCGGGACCAGTAAAACCCTTTCAGTGTAAGTGTTCTAATGTCAATAAGTCCAAACTTTGAAAGATTCGTTTGGTAAGGTTTTAGCTCCAAATTGAGTGATTCTAAAGGCATTTTATTAAATTGGGAATCTAAATTTTATAATGAAAAAAGATGGTTCTAAAAAAGGAGCTAAAACGAAGCCAAAATGAAATTAAAATTTTTGAAAAAGTGTGTTTCTAGAAGCTCTCACACACTTCTCCCTTTTTCTTCCACCATCTTAAGCATGACTTCCTCTACCCAAATTACAGAAAAATAGCAGCTCCTTGAGGCTCACCAAGAGAGGAAGAAAAAGGCAAGAAAGGTATGGAATTTCTTAGTTTTTTCATGCTTTCTCTTAACAAACCTCTTCTCTTCCATTTCCCTTTCTTTCCTATGATTTTATTGAAGTATATGGATCTATTTTGAGGGAAGAACAGAGGGGAAAATTCGGATTTGAAGAGAGGAGGCCAAGGAAAGTGAGAAACAAGCAAGAAAATCCCATGGAAACAAGGTAAAATCTTCATTCTATGGTAGCTACTTCTTCCCCCTTTTTCTCCTTATTTCACCCCATATATGTAGCTACAAAAGGGCTTGAATTTTGGGTAGAACCAAGGGTGAATTCTATGAATTTAAGGGAGGAGAGTAAGAATATGCAAAGAAATCCAAGTAAAAGCTATTGATTTTCAAGATAGCAAACCTAGAATTTCATGAGCTCCCTTGAAAATATGATTTGATTTAATTGTTCCTAGGCCTAAATAAGTGTTTGGATGAGCTCTTGAGATCCATAGAAGGCTCCTCATATGCATCTTCTATTAAAAGAATAAAGCAAACTCACTTGGGGTTCATATAATATATAGTTTCAGCCTAGGCTAGATGAAGCACCAAGGGGTAGTTTTAATTTGTTCCAAGCTTATTTGAGTCATATATGATGGAAGAGGATGAGAGGAAGCCTTGAAAAAATTTTAGAAGCTATGGATAGTAAGATGGTATTATAGGTTCCATATTATGGCTTAAAGAAGTAACACCTAGCTAGGCTCCTTGATTTGATTATGTGATGACTCCAAAGGGTTTTAATGGAGTCAAAAATGATAAATGAATAGAGAAAATGGAGCCAAGATGATGTTTTCTTAAAATTGCTTCATTAAGTGCACTATGGAACCATAAAAGAGTCTTATGAGTCACCTAGCTTTTCTATTGAATGTGTGGCCTTAGAATGTGATTCAAGAGTGTAATTAGCTTCCATATGATGTGTCTAGGATAAGAGAAATGAACTCCACCTTTTTGGGTGTGTGTGGTCAAGGGAGAGGACTCAAGGCTTAAAGAAAGAAAAAGTGTGTGAATGCAAGCAAGGTAGCTCTCTCCACCTTCTCTGATACATGAATGTGTGCTTACATTATCTTTGAATGTGTGTATATATGTTTTGAGCTATGAAAAATATTTTAGCATGAGCTTTTTATTCCATGGTACCATGATGATGTTTTATGCACTTAAATGATGTTTTATATGCTTGCCTTGGTTTGCTTGAGTGTGGAGAAGCCAAGAACCTTCTAGCCATGGTGAGAATGAGCTAAGAATCTTTAAACTTAGTTGAGACAAAGTAAAAAGTCTCCTAAGAGTGAGGTTGACTCCCAAGAGTAAGGTAGAGTTAAGATCTCTTAAAGAAAATAGGTGAGGCAAGTCCAAAATCCGTGAGTGAATAGGTGAGGCTAGTCCATTCACTTAGCAAGCCTACGTATGCTATGTACGATTTGTTCAAAATGCCAAGAATGTTTTTTGAATGCTCACATGTTTCAATATGTCCATGCATGCATTTTCAAGGCTGTATGCATACTTTATGTGTGATTGGAAGGAAGATGAGCTATTGGGATTCTTTGAATCTCATCCCCTCCTCTCTAATGTCTTAACATGCTAGGTGAATCAATTGAACAAGGTAATGGAAGCCACTAAGCCAAGGAAAAGGAGATTGACATCAAAATGTATGAAATGGCCTAGTTATGTCTCTCTTGTAACCACACACATGACATATGATGTAATCTAATGATGAAATTGTTATGTAATCATATGAACATATATAATTACCCAAATGTATGATGTATGAATGAAATTTGATGCCAAATGTATGAGATAGCATGTTTTGGGTATTGAATGGCAAGAGCTAGCATGTGTAATTAAGTGGCTCGTCGCGCAACTCTCAAAATAAAACTAGGTTAATAAAATATGTAGCTAATGGCACAACCTAGGTCATCTCCCTTGGAATTGAAGTTCAATGTTTAATTGAGCTTTCCAAATGTTAAAAGACTCTAAAAATTTCTAAACTAAGGGGGTTTTTGATTGAATTAAACTAACCTAAAACTAAATTGAAATTAAAATTCCTAATTGTTACCTAATTATATGAATTGTGATTGAATGATGGGTTTTGTGACTAGCTTTAGATTCGTCCCTTGGTATCCACTATCCTTATCCTAATCCAATTGTGATTAATTCTGGTCTAAGAATCCCTAATTGTGTTTATAACAAATATATTTTGAGTTACCATTCAAGAATCAAAAGATTAACAATCTAATGTTGAATTCAAATCTCAATCCCGTATTAAATTATTAATTCTTGTCTTTAAGATCAATAAACACCCAATTTGATTGATTAAATGATTAATTAGCATATGAATCATCATCCAAAAATGTTTAATTAACCAACTAAACACTAAGGAATTCTCAAATTTAACATTCAAGCACATAATTTCATTCATGCATTTCATCGAATACCTTCGAGGCACACATGGAAATTAGAGAAAAATGAACAATTCAGAACTTGATTCAATCAATTAATCAGACAAAAATAATCTCCTAATTAATGTCTAACCAGCCACTAATTATAAACAACACAATTCTCAATCTAATACAATCTTAACCAAGAAAATACAAGATAGAGAAAAGTGTAGAAAGAGATGAGAGTTTTAGCCAAAATTCCCTTTCTAATCAATAGATTCAAGCTTCTCCAAGAGCTTCCTTCTAGCTAGCCTCAAGATAGATTAGAGCTTCATTGTATGGTGGATGGATGGAGATGGAGAGTGGAATGGTGTGGGGAGGAGAAAATGGAGTGGGCGTAGACGCTGGATGAAAGGGCGTGAGATGGAGAGGGCGAAGGATGGATACGAGTGAATGTCTGAATGCAGCGTCTGTGTGAATAATCATACCCTCTTGGAGCTTACCCCAATTCCTCCATGAATCACGTGGTCATCTCATTAAAAGTTATGTGTTCTCTTCTCAAAGCTCAGCGTTGGTATTCAGCTAGCTTCACATCAAGTGTTCAATTAGATCTTCCACGTTAACCTGTAGCATTTTATTGCTTCATTCCTTTGACATGAGCTGACTTGTTTATCTTAACCCACATCTTAACGTTGCACTATTTACGTAAGAAGCTTAATCATGCATTCTGCTGAGTTGTTCATCCATTTGCCTTCTCATGTGAGAGTCTCCATTTATGCATATGTGGGCCCCATTGTGAATATAATAATCATCTTTCACCAGACTCGTGTGTTCATGTGTGCAGGATCCGTCCAGCTGCTTCTTTTCATTCCCTGTGCATCCCTTTTGCTCTTCGAGTTGCTATTTATGTTGGTTTCCCTCATAAGCACGTTTTGCCTCCTCTCCACGTGAGCTACTTTCTGAGAAGCACATTCCTCATTTATAATCTTCCCATAATTCTCGTGCTGATGCTATTACATTCCTCGCGTGTTTTCTTCATGCTCTATTTACGTGCTTCTTGTATGCTCATTAGCTCATGCTACTATTCCACATAAAACCCATAGCTTCTTCCCTACTCAACTGCTTCTCTCTCATGCTACCTTTTTGCCCGAGTAATGATCACGCGTTCCCTCATGCAGCTACTGTGCTAGAACTCGTTGCTTTAATTCTTTCCTCCACGTCTTTTGCATGCTTCTTATATGTTGCTTCCTCTATTCAACCACGTGCTGCTTTTATGAGAGCTCCTTCATCCATTTGCTTGAGTTTCTCCTCTTTATTCTTCATGTTATTTCTTTACTCGAGCTCAAGCTTTCTTTTCATGTGAACCTGTAGCTCTCTTCCACTGTGTTTATGTTTCTGCTCGTGGCTTCTGCATTTCTCATGCTTGCTATTATTTGAACGAGCTGCTGTTCTGCCCACATTGAGCTTTCTTCTCTTCGATTCATCCACTCCATTCTCGACCTCACTTCCACGTTATTTCTTTCGAATCATGCAGCTTTTCGTGTTTTTCTTCTTTGTTCCAGCCATGTCTCTTCCTTATCTTTACAAGCTCACAAGCTGCTTCATATTTTTCTAGTTAATCTCCAGCTCAAAGCTTCTGTTGGAGCTAGCTTCTTCACGTGGTTTCTCCTCCATTCTACCTCTACGTGATTTCCACGTCAGAATCTCATGCATATATCTTCGTCTGTCCAAGCTATCACGCCAGGCCTTCCTTCTCCTCTGTTTCAGCTATATTCAACTCATGCAACCCGTAATTGCTTCATGCAATGAGAGCTTCTCTTTTGTAGCTTCTCTTTCAATGAGAGCTTATAGCATGAAAAAATTTTCTCTACATGCATCTCCCACCCCAAGTATGTTTCTGGATCACTCTTGCCTTAAAAGGAATGAATTTTGACTTTGACTCCTCCAAGGCCTTCTTCTTCATCTCTAGGCCTCCTCAGTAGTCTTCTTTGTTTGTTGAGTGGCCTTCTTCTCAGCTAAGTCTCCTTCCTTTTATAATCTCCATCATGGCTTTCTATGTCTTCCACATATTCATGATGTTGCGGGCGTGCAACATGAGCTTGTCTTTGGTTAGCTCGAGTAGTCCTTTGACTAGAGGTTCTACTCTCCATTTAATCTAAGCGTTCATGGAGTCCTTCCAACTTCTTATCAAGTATCCTCTCAAAATGACTCACTAGTGCTTTCATTTGCGAAGGTGCAACCCCTATATGAATAATAACCATCATTACCACTTTCATGCGCAACTTCTTTTTCTCGATTATCTGTCACAAGAGTATATAGAACCTCACAAACGCTTTCTCATGTGTTTCACTTAGTTAAAATATAACACTCTCACTCATGTTTGCTTTCTCCCTCTTTTTGGCTTTTTTTTTGGTAATGAACTTACCGACTCTTACCTTTTACCTCTTAGTATCAATCCTGAACTCTTATGTCACCTAAGATCTCGTCAAGTGATTCAATATTGCCAATTCTCGATTCAACCAAGTATATGTAGATAGGTGGTTTAAAAAGTCGTGATTGGTGCACACAAGTCACAATTGAGGATAGGATTTGATTAAGCTTGGGTTTCAAAGAGGAAAGATTTAACCACTTAATAATGCAAGATCAAGTTTAAAATCCTAGAGAGCCATACATAATGTAATTCTAAAAAGTTTAACTATGAGGAAAAATGCATGATCTCAATAAGAAAGTTCAATCAAAGGAAAAAAAAAAAAAGGAAACGAGGATAAATCAAAATAAGGAAGTGCATAATACAATATCAAAGGAAATAAGGTAAAATAGGAAACAAATGGAAAAAATTATCTGATAAGCAATTCTTCTTTTTTTTTCTTTTTTTATGCCATTTTTTTTGTTTTGCCTTTTTCTTCTTTTCTTTTGCTTTTTTTTGCTTTTATTTTTTTAACCTTTTTTTTGCCCTTTTTTTGGCTTTTCTCTTCTGACTTGATCATATGAAATAGCCCAAAACTTACAAAATAAGAAATAAACTAGACAAATTAGATATGTGAAATTCAGAAAATATTATCAACTAAAACCTGATATATATCAACATAGAAAAGTCTAATTAGGATGATTCAAAAACGACGTGAAAGTTAAGATTCTAAACTTTAAGAAACACCTATTAACTATCCAAAAACTCAACCTAAAAGGGGTCGAATAGATAAGAAATAAAATAGAATGTCTAGACAAGAAAATTTTTTAGATTACAAAATAAATGGCTTTTATATTATAAAAACCAAATCTTGCATACTAAGGATCAAATCTGGAAACAAGGAAGAAATTTTTTTTCTTTTTAGTATTAAAGGTGACAAAGAAAAGATATGGTAAATAAGAAAATCTAGAGGTTAGAAGGAAAAGATGTTGGTTAATAATGGGTAACCTACCGTGTAAACCAAAGCTCTGATACCAAATGATGCGAAATCAAAGGGTGGCCAAATCTTCATGGCGTAGGTTGATGATGGTTCAAGACCCAACAGAAGCGAATAGCCAACCAACATTATCAGAATGTTGACCTACTACTTAGATAATGTGCCTAACCACGAACACAATGAATCAACCCACACAACAATGCACTTGGGTCGAAGCACGAATTGGGAGCTTTCGTGAGCTTGAATCACCAACCTAAGGATAGGCTGACAAGACAAAAGTTTCACAATAGCAAAAAAAAGATAATATTCTCATAATTAGAAAAATACTCAGAATAATTCTATTACTTCCAATCTAATTCAAATGAGGGTAGAATATATGTATTTATAGTGTAACTTAAACCTATCTACTAGAGGAAAAGTAGGAAACTAACTAATAATCCTAACTAAAAAATCTAAAAATTAGGAATACAAAATCAAATCTTTTTAAAAATAGAAAAGGAAAGATGATTTGTCTAATTAATTCTAATTTTCATCCAAATACATAAAACTTCTAGATGTCAACATATTAAGCCATAATATCATTATTTAAACCTAAATGAGTTAATCTATTTGTGGCCCTTAGTCCAGACTTTTTAATTTACAACATTATAACCCAAATTAGCTCTAATAGCTCCAACTTTAGCCCAAATAATGTTGAGGACATTTTGATTAATACTTGAATCAGATTTATCAAAACTTTGCTTGGTCCAAATCTCTTGAACAAGTCCACTCAATGCTTCTTTAAGTTTTTTAGCCTTCGCCCTTGTAATAGGTCTAATTGGAAGATTGATGAGAGACCCCGTAGGAATAAGTCCTAGGAACCTTCAACAAGATGATACATTGCCCGGGACCGGCTAAGAACAAGAAATGTTGGTCAAATGGATAAGACCCTAAGAGAACTCGTCCCTTAGAACCCTAGCCTTGAGACGCCACAAAGGAAGACCACTCCTTTGATAAGTCACTTGTATTCTAAAGAAGAACACACAGAAGCAAGAATTCTCACAATGAGAAATAAAATTCTGAATTCATTCCAATCTCTCAAAAGTACAATAGGTGGCCTATTAAATAGGCATAAAAGAAAACCCTAAACCTAACTTAATCTCTAAGAATTCTCCTCCAAGAAATAGGAAACAAAGAATCCAATTTTAATGGAAGGATATGATGCCATTTACTACAAGAAATCCTAAAGAAAAGGAAAGAAAGTAATAAGTTTTCAGCAACTAACGAAAATGGAAATAAACAAAATCTGAAACTTAAATCCTAGGTCTTGACTAAATGGCCTTGTTCAAACTAATGGAAATGGAAACTAATGAAAATCAAATAAAAGACATCCAAATAAGATTTAAAACTCCTATTCACGTCACTTTTGTTGCCCATGTGAATTGCACATGCTTGTTAATTGATTTCTTCAAGTTGGACTTTATTTGGACCTTGCAGCATATCTTGTTGGGCTTGGACAATGAGGATCAAGTCCCTTGGGCCTTGTAACTCTTCAAATTGATGCAAAAACATAGGTTCAAGCTCTTGAACCTTTTGGACAATGCAACTCAAAGCTTGCTTCATGGCTTTAGCTCTTCCTCTAGTCATTGGGCCTCCTATGCCTTATAATGGGTCCATTTGCATGTTGAACTCTCTTGCACACCCTCCATGCTCTTTTAGGTCATTACACCATGCTCCCTTGTCTACAAGCTCATGGGCCCCTTCATCATTCCCTTCCTCTTCAAAAGGATTCGTCCTCGAATCTGCATAATTAAAGGGAGATAAATCAGTAACATTGAATGTAGCACTAATATTTCCATAAGAGCTTGGCAAATCAATTTTGTATGCATTGTCATTAATTCTTTCCAAAACTTGGAAAGGTCCATCCCCTCTAGGGTGTAATTTTCACTTTCGTTTCTCAGGGAATCTTTCCTTCCTCAAGTGTACCCAAACCCAATCTCCAGGTTCAAATACCACACGCCTTCTACCCTTATTAGCATGCTTGGCATATTGTTCATTTTTCCTCTCAATGTTAGCCTTAACTTTGGCATGTAATTCCTGCACAAACTTAGCTTTCTTCAAACCATCAAGATTAGCAAACTCATTAGAAGGTAAAGGAAGAATATCAAGAGGAGTTAAGGGATTAAAACCATAGACAACCTCAAATGGAGAAAATGAAGTAGAAGAGTGCACTGTTCTATTATATGCAAACTCAATGTGAGGCAAGCATTTTTCCCAATTCTTTAAGTTTTTTTGAATGATAGAACGAAGCAAGGTAGTAAGAGTACGATTCACAACTTCAGTTTGCCCATCCGTTTGAGGATGTGCCACAGTAGAAAACAACAATTTAGTTCCTAGCTTAGACCATAAAGTTCTCCAAAAATGGCTAAGGAACTTTACATCTCTATCACTCACAATAGATTTAGGTAAACCATGCAACCTCACAATTTCTTTAAGGAACAAGTCAGCAATATGTATGGCATCATTAGTTTTTGAACATGCAATAAAGTGTGCCATTTTGCTAAATCTATCAACCACAACAAAAATGCTATCTTTTCCACTTTGAGCTCTAGGTAAGCCCAACACAAAATCCATAGAAATATCAGTCCAAGGTTGAGAAGGCACGGGGAGGGGAGAATACAAACCATGAGATTGAACTTTAGATTTTGCATGCTTACATGTCACACATCTATCATAAACAGCAATTACATCTTTCCTCATGGTTGGCCAATAAAAATGTTCATGCAAAAGAGCTGAAGTTTTCTCCACACCAAAGTGTCCAATCAAAGCACCCCCATGAGTCTCTTTAACAAGCAATTCACGCATAGAACAAGATGGAATACATAATTTATCTTTCTTAAACAAAAATCCATCAAATCTGTAAAAGTCATTAAAACCATGTTTCTCACACAATTTCCAGATTTCACCAAAGTCACAATCAGAATCATACATGCTTTTTAACATCTCAAAACCAAGTAATCTAGCATGCAATGATGTAAGAAGACTATATCTCCTAGATAATGCATCAGCCACAACATTCTCTTGACCCTTTTTGTGCTTGATGACATAAGGAAAAGTTTCAATGAATTCAAGCCATCTAGCATGTCTCTTGTTCAATTTACCTTGAGACTTTAAAATTTTCAAGCTTTCATGATCAGAATGTATAATGAATTCTTTTGACCACAAATAATGTTGCCAAGTCTCTAAGGTTCTTTTTAAAGCATACAACTCTTTGTCATATGTGGAATAATTCAAAGTAGCTCCACTTAATTTTTCACTAAAGAAAGCAATGGGCTTAGAATCTTGCATTAAAACAGCCCCAATTCCAATTCCAGATGCATCACATTCAATTTCAAATACTTTAGAAAAATCAGGTAAAACAAGTAAAGGAGCATTAGTTAATTTTTCTTTCAAAGTGCTAAATGCAACCTCTTGTGTTTCACCCCACTTGAAAACTACATTTTTCTTTACCAACTCATTCAAAGGTGCAGCAATGGAGGAGAAGTCCCTCACAAAACGTCTATAGAAGCTAGCCAAGCCATGGAAACTCCTTACTTCATTTGCATTCTTTGGTGTAGGCCACTCACGGATAGCTTTCACCTTCTCTTCATCCACACGAATCCCTTGAGCACCTACAACAAATCCAAGAAACACAACAGAATCCAAACAAAAAGAACACTTTTCTAAATTTACATAAAGGCTATTCTTCCTAAGAATGCAAAAGACCTCACGCAAATGACCAAGATGATCATCTAAACTCTTACTATAAATCAAAATATCATCAAAATAAACAACAACACATTTCCCAATGAGAGAACGAAAAACATGATTCATTAAGCTCATAAATGTACTGGGTGCATTAGTTAATCCAAATGGCATAACTAACCACTCATACAATCCAAACTTAGTTTTAAATGCAGTTTTCCATTCATCACCTTCTTTCATTCTAATTTGATGATATCCACTCCTAAGATCAATTTTAGAAAATAAAGATGCACCATGCAACTCATCAAGCATATCATCTAATCTAGGAATGGGATAACGATACTTAACTGTGATTTTATTGATGGCTCTACAATCCACACACATTCTCCACTTGCCATCCTTCTTAGGCACTAGGATCACTGGAACCGCACAAGGACTTAAGCTCTCTCTAACAAAGCCTTTCTTCATGAGCTCTTCAACTTGGCATTGAATTTCCTTAGTTTCTTCCGGATTGGCTCTATATGCTGGTCTATTAGGAATGGATGCTCCAGGGATGAAATCTATACGATGTTCAATGCCTCTCAAAGGGGGCAAACCGTCGAGAATTTCCTTTGGAAACAAATCACCAAAATCTTGCAAAAGAGACACAACACTAGAGGGCAAAGAGGGATCAAGTTCATTAGTAGAAAAATAAATTTCCTTGTACAAGAGTACAAGTACTTGCTCATCAGCCAACATAGCTCTCTTAATCTCTCTTTTTCCAGAAAAGAAACTCACTTTTTTTTCATCAATTTTCTCACTTTCATGCTTTTTCTTTTCAATCACTTTCTTTTCTTTTTTCCTCTCCTTTCTTTCTTTTCTCTCTTTCTCTCCCAATTTGCACTCATTTTCAATTCTAAGTTGATCCTCATAAGCTTGTATGGGTCTGAGAGGAGTAAGCACAACAATTTTACCGTTGAAAGGAAAAGAATGGCAATTTTTATATCCATCATGTTTAACACGTCTATCAAATTGCCATGGTCTACCAAGCAAAATATGTCCAGCATACATAGGAGCTATATCACACAAGACCTCATCATGATAATTACCAATAGAAAAAGAAATTAACACTTGCTTAGTAACTTTAACTTCACCACAATCATTAAGCCATTGCAACTTATAAGGACTAGGATGCTTTAAAGTAGGCAAATTCAGTTTATCAACAAGCAAGATACTAGCAACATTTGTACAACTACCACCATCAATAATCATGCTACATACCTTATTCTGGACAAAACATCTAGTATGGAAAATGTGCTCACGCTGCTCTTTCTCATGATCTTCCTTGGGTTGAATATTTAGAGCACGCCTAGACACCAAAGCCTCTCCATGCACGGGGTCACTAAGCTCCAACTCAGAATCCTCCACCAAAGATGGCATACTTCCATCCGAATCTTCATCACTAGTCTCCTCACTAACTACATCACCATTCTCAAGCAAAATCATAGTTCTCTTGTTTGGACATTGAGAAGAGATGTGACCAAAACCTTGACATTTAAAACACTTAATTTTTGAAGTAGAAGAAGAAGAAGAGGAGTTAGAGTTATACTTACCTTTAGGAGGTGGATCGGAACTTTTGGGCTTTGCTTCCTCCTTTGGCTTGCTTTCTTTGGATTTGAAGGAGGATTTGGAATCCTTCAAACCTTGCTTCCAAGACCCAGAACCAGCACAAATCTGAATTTCTGTTGAGATTTAAGTTGTTTCTCCACTTTAATAGCTTTGTGTAATAGCTCTTCCATGTCAACATAATGTTGGAGATCAACAATTGCAACAATTTCAGGGTTCAAACCATCTATGAATCTTGCCATGGTTGCCTCTTTGTCTTCCTCAAGATTGGCTCTAATCATAGCCATTTCCATCTCTTGATAATACTCCTCAACACTCATGGAGCCTTGTCTCAATTTCTGCAATTTCTTATGCAAATCCCTATAGTAATAACTAGGGACAAATCTCTTTCTCATAGTGATTTTCATGTCATGCCAAGTCTGAATTGCAGGCTCTCTATTTCGCCTTTTATTGATGAGAAGTTGATCCCACCAAATACTAGCATAATCTGAAAATTCAACGGCTGCTAATTTCACTTTTTGCCCTTCAGAATAATGATGGCACTCAAAAACATGCTCAACCTTTCTTTCCCACTCCAAATAAAGCTCTGGATCATTCTTTCCTTGAAAGGAGGGAATTTTCATTTTGATGTTGCCTAGACCATGCTCCTTATGTGGGGGAGCTTGCTTGTGCCTCCTTGGAGTGAAATCATCAAAGTCAGATTCTCCTTCATACTCCTCTTCAAGATCACGCCTTTTTGGAATTTTAGAGTTAGATGGAGATTCAAAGTCATCCAGTCTTGCATTGAGCCTTTTGAATTGCTCATAGACACTTTTCATGAAAACTTTAAGATCAACATCATTAGGCTCATTTTCAGCCATTTTACAACCTGAAATGTTAGTGGACAGAATAAAAATAATAATAATATGAAGTAGGACCTCACACACTCTTCTCACGTGTATCACTCAAAATATTGCAAATCCACTCGTGTTTCACTCAAAATTTGGCTTGTATCTTTAATATGACACTCTTGCCTTTTACCACTCAATTGCTTCTTTTTAGTGCTCTTAATTAGAAACAAAAACAAATCAATTCCTGCAAAGAATAAAGTGGCAATCCCAAAACCAGAAAATTCCAAGTTAAAATCCTCAAAGAGCCAAAAGAAAAAGGGGCAAGGGGTAGTAATAATAATGCAAAAGAAAAGAAGAAAACGTGTAGCAATATGGGGAAAAGAAAGAAATTAAAACAACAAGGAAACAAGAGAAAGGAACATGAAACAACAATAGAGGAAAGAGAGTAGATTCAGCAAAAAAAAAAATGAAATTTGACAAAATGGATGTGAGAGGGAGAGGTAAATCACATTTTAGACCTGATCAAGGAAGGAGAGAGGCACAACTTGAAGGATTTGGAAAGAAAACAATGAGATCTAAAGCAATAAAATGGAAAGAAAGAAAGTCAGCAAATCTGGAAATAGAAAGGAAATAAAAAAAAAAAGGCAAGAAGCAAATTAGGAAGTAAATAAGAATTTAAAAGGGCAAGGATCAGAAACAAGCAGTTTGGAAAGAATTAAAAAAAGGAAAGTCAGGTTCAATTTAGGAAATTTGGAAGCTTACCACCCAAGTTTACAGAATTAAGAAAGTGATTGCTACTTGTAATGTAAGTTCTTCACAAATTGGTAACTTCTTACAACTTGCAATTCAGGTTAGCCAAAATAGGAACTTTGAAAATAGGAAACTAATGGGATGCCAAGCAATTGCAATCCATCACAATGAAATAGGAAATTTGTTACTTGAACATAAAAGGACAGAACTTGATAGTTACTCAACTCAAATTGGAAATTCTTCTTTCTTTCTTTCTTTTTTTCACTTCTTTTTTTTTCACTTTTTTTTTCGAATTTATTTTATTTCTTTTTTTTTCGAAAATTTTTTTTTTGAGTATCACACACTCTTTTTTTTTTTTTGAAGAAACAAAAAAAAAATGAAAATATGGCAAAGAGGACAAAACTCACACACAAGTTAGCAAATCATAAGAAAAACAAACAAACAAACTATGGAGGGTATGAAAAGGAAGATGGAGGCACACTACAATGGAAGAAGAAAGAAGATGGAAGACAAAGATAAAGATGGAAAAGGTAACACAAATGGAAGGAGAGAAGGTATGAAGAACAGTGGAAGGAAAACACAAAGATATACCTTGCACTAGCGAACCTATGCTCTGATACCAAATGATGAGAGACCCCATAGGAATAAGTCCTAGGAACTTTCTTTTTGACAACATAACCCGGATCGTGCAAGAATCAAGCACACAATCACACAAATAAAAGACAAAAGTACTCATAAAGAATAAGAAGACATAAAAACAAAGATAGTTGGTCAAGTGGGTAAAACCCTAAGAGAACTCGTCCTTTAGAACCATAACCATAAGATGCCACAAAGGATGACCACTCCTTTGATAAGTCCAGGTTGAATTCACTCCATCGCTCAAGGAGCAAAAAGGAACCTCACAAAAATAGAACATAAGTCCTGAAAGGAAAATTCTTTTTATTCATCTTATTCCTTTTTAATTGAATACAAAGATAGCCTATTTATAGGCAAAGGAAATCCAAAACTTGAATACTAAGCAAACCCTAAAAGTAAGACTTAAGAAACTTCCTAAAACATAATTCCCAAGGCTGTGCACTGTTCACGTACACTGTTCATCCGGAAATAGAAAGAAAATAACCTAAATAAATGGAAACAAATCAACCCCTAAAAGAAATGGAAACAAATAATTATGAAATAATAAGGAAATAAAACTTTCTAAAAACTTAATTGACCACATGGCCTTATTCAAATCATTAAAATAGAAACTAATTATTCCGGGTTTGGTCTGAAAATTGATGTTCACGTTCAGCAACTTGTCCAAGCTTTCCTTGATGGTTACACCATGCATCATCTCTTTGAAGATGGTCATTGAAGCTCCGTGGTACTCTATCATTCCCTTCCTCTTTGAAAAGATTCGTCCTCGAATCTCTCTTGAATATTAATAGGAAAGAAAATATTGCTTGGGTTGATACAATATCAGTAGGCATGCCCATTGGAGTACAACAAGTTCGAAAAACCCCCATCCATCAAGAACTTCAAAGAGCTCAAGTGGCCCAAATTGTGCACTATGTCCAAAAATTTCAAAGAGCTCAAGATAATATCTATGTTGGACGTCGACCCAAGTTTAGAGCCCAAGATCGATATTTGATTAATTCAAAACATGCTGAATTGGACTTTAGACATGAGATCTCTTTAAAGATGCAAAAGTGGAAGTCCAAGTGGAAGCCCAATGTCCTAAGAAGGTCCATGGAGATGTTGAAGGCCCAATGACAAGAGGAAGAGTTAAGCGTCTACAAAGAGCAATTGGGCTTCAATTTGCTGAATTAGAAGCCCATAATGTTAGTGCATGCATTGAGGAAGCAAATAGAGCCTTAATCATGCTTATTCAAGCCCAAGTTGATGCTTAAAGAGCCCATTGAAGTTAGAGGACGTGAATAGTATTTCAAATACAAGATGTCCAGCCCATTAATATTAATTAGTTTTGACTAGGACTCTAGTTTTGACTAGAACTCTTTTTGAATTTCGTTTTTTATTATTATATTATTTTTTTGGACTTGGTCAAGGAGCTTATCTAGGAGATTAAGTTAAAATTAATATCTTAATCTTATTCCTTGATTTTAGGCATTGTTTAAAATATTTCTAATTAGATTTTAAGAGTTTTAGTTTTAGTAGGATTTTAAGTCTTTTGGAAACTTTGCCTATAAAAGGCTCCTTATTGTACTTTATTTTAAGAAAATCATGAATGAACTTGAGTATTATTCAATATTTTGAGAGGCTTTTGCTTCTTTGTGTTCTCTCAGAGTATACGTGACTTATCAAAGGATTGGTCTTCCTTTGTGGCGTCTTGAGGCTAGGGTTCTAAGAGACAAGTTCTCTTAGGGTCTTTCCTTTGACCAACATTCTTGTTTCTAGCCGGTCCCGGGTAAAGTTTCGAATTGTTGAAGGTTCTCTAGGGCATGTTCCTAGTGGGTCTTGCATCATTTGGTATCAAAGCTTTGGTTCGCTAGTACAAGGTATATTTTTGTGTTTTTCCTATCGTTGTTCTTCATACCTTCTCTCCTTCCATTTGTGTTATCTTCTCATCTTCATCTTTGTCTTCTATCTTCTTCCTTCTTCCATTGTTGCGTGCCTCTATACTCATTCAAAAAAAAAAAGGGGAGAGTGCGATACTCCAAAAAAAAAATTCAAAAAAAAAGTGAAAAAAAAGAGAAAAAAAAAAAGAGAAATTCGAAAAAAAAAAGTGAAAAAAAAAGAGAAATTCGAAAAAAAAAGTGAAAAAAAAAGTTGCAAGTTGTGGAGTTAGTTTCCTAATTGGAGACAATTTCCTAATTAGAGTTAGTTTCCTAGTTGGAATTAATTTCCTAATTGGACTCAACTTCCTAATTGCACTTAGTTTTCTAATTTTTAGATTTTCTTAAAGTTGGTTTCCTAATTTCCCAAGTAGTTTCCTATTTTTAAAGTTTCTTATTTTCAGATTTTCTCCTTTTCTTCTCCTTCCTTCCAAGCCATCCCAACCTCCTCTCCCCCCTTGTTTTCCTTTCCTCTTTACCTTTTTTGTTATACACCTTTTTTTTCTCCTTTGTTTGATTCTTTGGGAATTTGCATTTTAGAATTTTAGTTTTTTGATTGCCACTAGTCTGATCTTTTCATTTGATTTGCTTGTGACTTGCTTAGAACACTTGTAAGAAGCAAATTATTGAGTGGTAGAAGGCAAGAGTGCAATTAACATTAAAGAAAAAGCCAAAAAGAGAGTTAAACATGAGTGAACTTATAATCTTTTGAGTGTAAACACGTAAGAAGAGTGTGTGAGGTCCTATTCCTTTTTTTTCTTTCTTTGACTAACTTTTCAGGTGACAAGATGTCCAATGAATACAAATTCCTAACAAAGAGCAATTCAAGCAAACTTGTGCATGGTTGGATGCATTCCAATCTAATACCAACTCTACAGGACAAGGTAAGGAAAAGGCATCCCCTGATTTCCATACTAGATGCCTGATCAAAGAGAAAGTCTGCAGCATGGCTATTGATAATAGTAGCTATGTAAATGTTGCTAGTACCTTACTTGTTGAGAAATTAAACTTGGCTACTATAAAGCATCCTAGGCCCTATACCTTGTTGAAGGGTAGTGTTGAATTTAGGGTTAATAAGCAAGTTTTGATTTCTTTCTCAATTGGTAAATATCATGATAAGGTGTTATGTGACGTAGCTCCTATGTTTGATGGACATATTATGCTTGGTAAACCATGAAAACATGTGAGAAAAGCTAAATATGTTAAGCATAAATACAAATATTGCTATTGCTATTCATTTATATTCAATGAAAAACATCATGTATTAGTACCTCTTGATCCTATGGATGTTTACGAGGATCAAATGCGAATAGCACAAGCATATAAAATGAGAGCAAAAGAAAAAGAGAGAGAACATGAGTTAGAGAAAGAAAAAGAAAAAGAGAGAGAACATGAGTTAGAGAGAGAAAAAGATGAGTTTGAAAAAGAAAAGAATATGAGTGAAAAGAAAGAGCTAGAGAGTTGTGAGAAAAGTGAGAAAAGCATGAGTGTGAGCTTGTTTGATGAAAAAAGAGAGGTTGAGAGTGTGTGTAAGGATATTTGTTTATCTACTAACAATCTTGACCCATCTTTGCCTATTGTTAATTCTAGCTCATTGCAAGTATGTGAAGATTTGTTTTCAAAGAAGCTATCCAATGGACCCTCATCTTCAACTAGCATTGAAAAGAGGTGTGATTGTCTAGATTTGCTTCCTATGAAACCACCTGATGGCGAAGATTCGAGGACGAATCTTTTCAAAGAGGGAGGGAATAAATGATACAATATCAGTAGGCATGCCTATTGGAGTACAACAAGTTCGAAAAACCCCCATCCATCAAGAACTTCAAAGAGCTCAAGTGGCCCAAATTGTGCACTATGTTCAAAAATTTCAAAGAGCTCAAGATAATATCTATGTTGGACGTCGACCCAAGTTTAGAGCCCAAGATCGATATTTGATTAATTCAAAACATGCTGAATTGGACTTTAGACATGAAATCTCTTTAAAGATGCAAAAGTGGAAGTCCAAGTGGAAGCCCAATGTCCTAAGAAGGTCCATAGAGATGTTGAAGGCCCAATGACAAGAGGAAGAGTTAAGCGTCTACAAAGAGCAATTGGGCTTCAATTTGCTGAATTAGAAGCCCATAATGTTAGTGCATGCATTGAGGAAGCAAATAGAGCCTTAATCATGCTTATTCAAGCCCAAGTTGATGCTTAAAGAGCCCATTGAAGTTAGAGGACGTGAATAGTATTTCAAATACAAGATGTCCAGCCCATTAATATTAATTAGTTTTGACTAGGAAGTTTTGACTAGAACTCTTTTTGAATTTCGTTTTTTATTATTATATTATTTTTTTGGACTTGGTCAAGGAGCTTATCTAGGAGATTAAGTTAAAATTAATATCTTAATCTTATTCATGATTTTAGGCATTGTTTAAAATATTTCTAATTAGATTTTAAGAGTTTTAGTTTTAGTAGGATTTTAAGTCTTTTAGAAACTTTGCCTATAAAAGGCTCCTTATTGTACTTTATTTTAAGAAAATCATGAATGAATGATACAATATCAGTAGGCATGCCCATTGGAGTACAACAAGTTTGAAAAACCCCCATCCATCAAGAACTTCAAAGAGCTCAAGTGGCCCAAATTGTGCACTATGTCCAAAAATTTCAAAGAGCTCAAGATAATATCTATGTTGGACGTCGACCCAAGTTTAGAGCCCAAGATCGATATTTGATTAATTCAAAACATGCTGAATTGGACTTTAGACATGAGATCTCTTTAAAGATGCAAAAGTGGAAGTCCAAGTGGAAGCCCAATGTCCTAAGAAGGTCCATAGAGATGTTGAAGGCCCAATGACAAGAGGAAGAGTTAAGCGTCTACAAAGAGCAATTGGGCTTCAATTTGCTGAATTAGAAGCCCATAATGTTAGTGCATGCATTGAGGAAGCAAATAGAGCCTTAATCATGCTTATTCAAGCCCAAGTTGATGCTTAAAGAGCCCATTGAAGTTAGAGGACGTGAATAGTATTTCAAATACAAGATGTCCAGCCCATTAATATTAATTAGTTTTGACTAGGACTCTAGTTTTGACTAGAACTCTTTTTGAATTTCGTTTTTTATTATTATATTATTATTTTTGGACTTGGTCAAGGAGCTTATCTAGGAGATTAAGTTAAAATTAATATCTTAATCTTATTCCTTGATTTTAGGCATTGTTTAAAATATTTCTAATTAGATTTTAAGAGTTTTAGTTTTAGTAGGATTTTAAGTCTTTTGGAAACTTTGCCTATAAAAGGCTCCTTATTGTACTTTATTTTAAGAAAATCATGAATGAACTTGAGTATTATTCAATATTTTGAGAGGCTTTTGCTTCTTTGTGTTCTCTGAGAGTACACGTGACTTATCAAAGGATTGGTCTTCCTTTGTGGTGTCTTGAGGCTAGGGTTCTAAGAGACAAGTTCTCTTAGGGTCTTTCCTTTGACCAACATTCTTGTTTCTAGCCGGTCCCGGGTAAAGTTTCGAATTGTTGAAGGTTCTCTAGGGCATGTTCCTAGTGGGTCTTGCATCATTATGTATAGAAAATGATATGTATGAGCTCACATGGTCTATAAAGCATGAAGTGGATTAATGAGGCCTTATGTAACACAATTTAATACCATTATTTTTGCATTATTTTCATGTAAGTGATGGAAGCTAGGCCTTGAAATGGAATAAGTAGGCTAAATGGTTAAGGTATTACAAGAAACACTTATTATCTGTATCAAAGGATCTTGACAAACCCAAGATGTATCTACATAAAGCAAGTGTTGGTAGACAATGTCTACCATGATTGGTGTTTCAGGAAAAGAGGATACTAAGAATTGATCAACCATAGGAATAGTTAAAAGGAAAAAAAGAAAAAGGGTTACAAGGTTATAATCTCCTAATCAAAAGGAATTGTCCATTGTTTTGATACCATGAAAAGTAATTGTTTAAAGAATAATTCCTATACATTTCATTGATATGACATTGTCTATTTATATAAAAGATTGATAAGCAGTATTAGGGAAGAAATTACAATCCCTTAATCAAAGGTTATACTTAAATGACAAAATGAAGGTGATGAGAAAGGGAATCAGAATCACAAATAATAATGAAACAATGAAAATAGGAAACTGTATCACTCCATAATTAATTAAGGTGTTAATCATGGATTAGGTTAATTAAGAATAATTAATATGGGATAATTGGGCAAGTTAAGTGAATGAAGATTTTAGAGAGATAAATTATTAATATGAGTTTGAGATTTAATTGGGATAGAAACTTCATCTAGGCCT
Organism: Erythrophleum ivorense; assembly: GCA_026724425.1. NCBI lineage: Eukaryota > Viridiplantae > Streptophyta > Magnoliopsida > Fabales > Fabaceae > Erythrophleum > Erythrophleum ivorense. The sequence continues at coordinate 19,879,051 of JAIUCV010000009.1, forward strand.
AAATTAAATTAAGTAGATAAGAGGCTAATTGAAGCTAAATAAGCTAGGTGCAGACCCAACTTGATCCAATGTGATAGAGGCCCAAGATCCACCTTGTATAGGCTCTTAGGAAGGCCTAATAAACCTTGTGCAGGCCCAAAACAATAGAGATCTTAAAACTAGGTCTGGCCCAATAGAATTCTGCAGCCCAACAAAGCAAAAATCTGAGCCCATTAGGAGTTGGACCTTAGAGCAACTCATGACTCATATTTGACCCAACTTAAACCTAATTAAAACTCTAAATGCTTCAGCCACTATCCCATTTTTCTAAAACACAAAGGAGAAAATCGGAGGTCCAAAGGGGAGGCTAGGGTTCTTGGCATATTTCCATATTTTTCCACTTCTAGAGCAAGATTTAGCCAAGGTAATAGTTATATAACTTAATCCTCTCATCTTTCTCTTCATTTTGGTCTAATTAGTTTTTCATTTGGAGTATTTTCACCATACCCAAAATCTGAAATGTGATTGTTTGGAGATTTTCTTGATGAAATTCGTAGGTTAAGGCTATGGCTGTCACTAGATAGGTATGAACTCTTCTTTTTGAGGTAATTTTGTTGATTTGAGACCCTAATGACTTGATTATAGTGTGGGTGTTAATTATGTACGAATATGCTTAGGAATTTGGGTGATATACTGAAGTTTCTGGCGGGGCACATACTCAATCTGAATTTGGGGATTTGTGGTGGCTGGGTAAGTGTTCTTTAGGTAGTTATTAGCATTTAAATTCTTTGGGTACTTGTTGCTACTGTAGATGATGAATTAAAATAGTAATTATATGATGCTATGGTTATAGGGATATTTTTGTACCATTGGTGGCTGTTACAAATCGTCTACAAGTGAGGTAACTGGGTTTATATTAATTCCATGCATATATCTATTTTTAATTTCATATTTTGTTGTACATGAATAATTTGAAATGTTGAATGAATTGGTTAGCTATCATTATATTGCGATTGGATCTCCTGAGTCCATGGTGGAGCTGTGGTGCGGCTGCCACCCGTGCATGTGCTTCGATTGAGCACCGAGTTATGATCAAACCCCAGATGCACCGAGCCCTGGTTGTGCTCAATGAGAAGTAGGTGCCGTGGACGGGCCTCTCTAGTGTTTAATGGCATTTAATATGTGTAAATATGATTGCTAGTATGGGATGGTAATCATGATAGCCTACTTGTTTCATTTACTGATATGACTGGTATTCTTATGATGCTTATGTGAAATTATGCATGTATGCTAATTAAACTGGATTATATGATGGAATTGTGGCTGATGCTTTGTCTAGGAGGTATAGTCTCATTACATCTATGCAAGCTAGGTTAATTGGGTTTGAATCTTTCAAAAGCATGTATGAATGTGATGCTGATTTTGCTGAAACTTGGAAGTTGTGTGAAAAACATGGTGCTCATGATTTCTTTAGATTTGATGGTTTCTTGTTTAAAGGAAATAAATTGTGTGTGCCTGTTTGTTCTATGCGTGAGCTTTTGGTTAAAGAATCTCATGGGGGTGGTTTGATGGGACACTTTGGGATAGAAAAGACTCTATCCATGTTGAAGGAACATTTTTATTGGCCTCATATGCGTAGGGATGTGATTGCTATATGTAAAAGGTGCATTGCATGCAAGCACGCTAAATCTAAAATGCAACCACATGGTTTGTATACTCCTTTACCTGTTCCTTCTCATCCTTGGGTAGATATTTCAATGGATTTTGTGCTTGGAATGCCTAGAACATCTAGTGGAAAGGATAGCATATTTGTTGTTGTTGATCGATTTAGTAAAATGGCTCATTTCATTGCTTGCACAAAAACAAATGATGCTGTCCATATTTCTGATTTGTTTTTCAAGGAGATTGTTAGATTGCATGGTTTGCCCCGATCTATTGTGAGTGACCGTGATGTTAAATTTGTTAGTCACTTTTGGAAAACTTTGTGGGCTAAGTTGGGTACAAAGCTTGTGTTTTCTACAGTTGCACATCCTCAAACAGATGGACAAACCGAAGTGGTGAATCGAACACTTTCTTCCTTATTGCGTGTTGTAATTCAAAAAAATTTAAAGAATTGGGAAAAGTGTTTGCCTCACATTGAGTTTGCATATAATCGTGCCTTGCATTCTACAACTGAGTTTTCTCCTTTTGAGATTGTATATGGTTTTAATCCGTTAACTCCCTTAGATCTACTTCCTTTGCCTTGTAATGAGTTTGCTAACCTTGAAGGTGCAAAGAAAGCTAAGTTTGTGCAGGATCTTCATGCTAAGGTTAAGGCGAATATTGAGCGCAAGAATGAGCAATACGCTCAACATGCTAATAAAGGCCGAAGGAAGGTTATCTTTGAACCAGGAGATTGGGTGTGGGTTCATTTGAGGAAAGAAAGGTTTCCTGAACAAAGGAAGTCCAAATTACACCCAAGAGGCGATGGTCCTTTCCAAGTGTTGGAAAGAATAAATGATAATGCATATAAAATTGATTTACCTAGTTCTTATGGGAATGTAAGCGCAACTTTCAATGTGGCTGACCTTTCTCATTTTGATATTGCAGATTCGAGGACGAATCCTTTTCAGGAGGGAGGGAATGATGGAGGTGAGATAGGAGACTTGAAGAAGCTTGAACAAAATCAAGAACTTGGAAACAAAAGGGCTGGACGTGACTCTAAAAGATGGCCAACTAAAGATCCATTGCAAAGTATGGGAGGCCCATGCACAAGATCAAGAGCCAAAGTTATGAAAGAGGCCTTGAATGGAGTGATCCAAAAACTAATAGACTTGGAGCCCATAGTCTTAGCTGAATATGAAGCCCAAAAGGAACAAATTGGCATAAAGATTATTTCATTCCTACAAGATGCTAGCCCAAGCCCAAAGGGAGCCTAATTGAGTCTAGCCATTTTCCACAAAATCAGCCATTCTCCACAAAATTCTCTTAGTTTTATTTTGTTTTAATTTGATTGTTGCTGTTTCAGATTTTTAGGCACTATTCTTGGTGAATTTGTTCAGATTTAAATTTCTTTTATTTTCATTATTTTGTTTAGGGTTTTATTTTTAAATGCCTATATAAGGCCCATTTGTACTCTAAGAATGGAGATTGAATGAATTATCTTTTCAGAATTATTTCTGATTTGTGAGGTTTCTCTTGTGGCCTTTATGTGCTGGAGAAAATCTTTGACTTATCAAAGGAGTGGTTTCCTTTGTGGCGTCCCGGATTAGGGTTCTAAGAGACGGGTTCTCTTAGGGTTCAATTCCATTGACCAACATCTCTTCTTCTTCTTCTTCTTCTTGTTCCTTTTCTTTGTTCTTTGTTCTTTGTTCTTTGTTGCTTATTGTCCATATTATTTGTTCTTGTGCTGCATGCCAAAATTTGATCACTGATCCGTGTAATTTGGGGTTCCTAGAACGGGTTTCTACGGAGTCTCACATCATGAAGGTTCTTCGGGTAAGGATAAGGGGAAGCAAGTGGATGAAAATCCATGAGCTCTAGCCATGTGTGGAGGAAGCTACACTTGGGCTAACCTGAGTAGAGTAGATGCAATTTTGTTATTAGTTTACATAGCATCATCATGTATTCATGTTGCTAAGTGTAGGCATTTATATTTTGCTTGGTAGAAATGTAATCGTTAAAGAGTTAAGTCTCATTATAGTGGATATTGATGTTTGAACTTGTAACATCTGATATATATATATAGCTTTGTTGAATTTGTAATATGGTTTACCATTTGGGAATTGTAGTCATGTGATGCATTAAATGTTGATATAAACTATTGATGAATGAAATCTCTATGGAATGTGCATGGGATGTTAATTGTCGCTAATGCATGAGTTCTTGCTATCATTATTCTATAAATTTGCTAATATGAGATAGTTGGGCAAGTAGGAAATAGTATCTAAGTTTTGAATTGGTAATGGAGAGTTAGATGAGTAAATAGGGTAGATAAATACCATTAAAGTCATACAAAATGGGAGAAATTGGTCCTAGGGTGTTTCTAAGATGAGAATTGGAGTGTAGGGGATGAAACTTGGGAGAGGTAGCTATAGGAGAGAATTACGCTGCGGCATGATGAATCTCGCCATAGCGTAAGAGAAGAAAATTGGCCTAGGGAGTGACAATGGCGAGGAGGGCCATTGCTTGAGAAATCTTGTTGCGGCGCAAACTGAGAAAAATCGCCCAGGAGGGTGACAGAAAGAAAACTCGCCGAGGCACAGTAGGTCCTGTCATGGCGCGAGTCAGGAAAACTAGCTAAGAGTTGTATAGTAGCAAAACTCACTGTGGCACAAATATATTTCGTCGAGGCAAGAATCTTGGGACTTAGAACAGTAGCTCCAGGGGGCATTTCTGCTGTGGCAATGGTCCAACTCACCGCGGCAATAATGTACAAAAATTGCCCAATGATTCCAGTACCTATCTTAGCCGCGACGTGAGACCCCAAACCCCTACCCTTAGCCTAGAAACCCTAATTTTTTCAACGATAATGCTAGAAAATGATATAGGAATACTTGTGGGAGGTTTTTGTGTGTTGAAACTGATGAATGGATAAATTATAAACCCCTCATGGTAGTATGATTTCTTTTATGCATCTTTGTTTTGGTTGTGGTTGTTTAGTGATGACCCTAGCACCAAGGATCAAATTTTCCTGTATTTTCATAATGTAACAAAATGTAACGACTCCAAACCTTGATCATTAATTATTCATTGTATATTTAACTATAATTACCATGTTTAGAAGGTAGAGTCGTCACAGAAACAATCTATTCAGATGATCTCTTCCTTATACAACCAACATGTTGGAGTTGCTAAACATATACTTCACAATTGAGTTGTAGATAACAAACCTAATTTAAACATATTAAAAATAATAAAGTGAGTTCAGAATAATAATGAATATATAATGCATACTACAAACAACCCTACATTCTCAAAACTAAAGTCACATTTTAACATTTCGCATTATTTAGAGAGTTTACAAAACTAGCTATAACAACAATACGCAGCCTATGATTTTGCTTGTTTATTTTCTGTTGGTTTGGCTTTGTCTGCGATATAACTGATACCTAAAAAATAGTTAACTTCATAATGAGATAAAATCCTAGTAGATAACAATGCATTCACAGAGTAGACATATAAACGGCATTGAATATCATCCCAAATACATTCAATGCATAATTTAGTGTAGGACCATTCAATTACCAGACAGCAACATACATTCATTCATTAGGCTAAGGTGCTTTGGTCATTGGCCAATAACAAAGATCAAATACTTATAGGGGTCACTTTTGTGGACACACATGCAAGCATACACAGCATAGGGAATTCAGGAATTTATTTAGTGTAATTATGTAACTAAACAAAATGAATGTAGTGTTAACTACCTATTTTGTCACCACTGTTTTGCCAAGTTATTCCTTAGCCTGTGTTTTCCTAATTGCTTCCCTTAAATTTTAGTTACTGACGGTTGTGTCAAGCAACCTTAAATAAACTTGGTTGATTAAAGGTTTGTAGTTAATGGTACAACCTAGGTCATTTCCCAAGGAGCTTTTGCTTCTAATTATTTGTGAAAAAGTTCTTCTAGTGGCAATAAATGAGAAATATTTAGGGGGTTTTTGAATTACTATTTTAATTGGATTAAAGAAAATAACAAGAATTAAAAACTTAAGTCTAAGTAATGGCAACAATTAGGACAAGTGTGGTTACTAACCTTTGGATGAACTTTCTTAATTCAATTATCCTTGCTCCCTTTTAATATTCTAAACTTAGACTTAAATTCTTGCTTCTTAGTGTATTATTTACAAAAATTTTTGAATTACCATCCAATACTCAAATTACTAATTATTAAGGAAATTGCAATCACAAGAAACCTTGAAAAATTAACCACTTGAATTAGGGACAAGAACACACAAAAATAGTACCTAAGTGCTCGCTAAAGTAGTTGAACAATCCACTTAGAGTTGCTAATTAACCAATTAGATCAAGGCATTCCTCAAGTACTGATAGAGTACCACGGAGCTTCAATGACCATCTTCAAAGAGATCATGCATGGTGTAACCATCAAGGAAAGCTTGGACAAGTTGCTGAACGTGAACATCAATTTTCAGACCAAACCCGGAATAATTAGTTTCTATTTTAATGATTTGAATAAGGCCATGTGGTCAATTAAGTTTTTAGAAAGTTTTATTTCCTTATTATTTCATAATTATTTGTTTCCATTTCTTTTAGGGGTTGATTTGTTTCCATTTATTTAGGTTATTTTCTTTCTATTTCCGGATGAACAGTGCACAGCCTTGGGAATTATGTTTTAGGAAGTTTCTTAAGTCTTACTTTTAGGGTTTGCTTAGTATTCAAGTTTTGGATTTCCTTTGCCTATAAATAGGCTATCTTTGTATTCAATTAAAAAGCAATGAGATGAATAAATAGAATTTTCTTTTCAGGACTTATGTTCTGTTTTTGTGAGGTTCCTCTTGCTCCTTGAGCGATGGAGTGAATTTAACTCGGACTTATCAAAGGAGTGGTCTTCCTTTGTGGCATCTTATGGTTAGAGTTCTAAGGGACGAGTTCTCTTAGGGTCTTAGTCACTTGACCAACTATCTTTGTTTATGCGTATTCTTATTCTTTACTAGTGTTTTTGTCTTCTATTTGCGTGATTGTGTTCTTGAATCTTGCACGATCCGGGTTATGTTGTCAAAAAGAAGGTTCCTAAGACTTATTCCTACGGGGTCTCTCATCAAGTACAATAATCACACAAAAGTTTAGCCACTTAATACAATAACCATTGCACTAATTAGCTAAAAACCAAAAGAATTTGACTAGCAAATTGGACAGTCATTAATTCTAGAATTAATACAAATACTTAGGCATCAAAATAAATCTCCAGATGTAAAATTACAATCAAAATATAAAGCAAATTAATCCAGTACATTTAGCCACCAAATTATCCAATTAACAAGCTAAACCTAGTCAAATTAAACAAAGAAATTAATGCTGAAAGTAAAGGATAAAGATAAGAGAATTTAGCCAATTTGGAGATACATCTTGGAGCTCAAATCTTTATCTATGGAAGTCACATTTTCAGCTAACTACCTAAACTATTTTAAGCTACCATTGAAGAGATGGATGGAGGAAAATGGAGGATGGAAGCCATGACCATTTCTTGATGGATGATTAATGAATTTTCCCCCCAATTTTGCATCTAAGAGCTGCTGCTCTCTCCTTGCGTTCTGGAGCTCCAAACCCTTCGAATCTCTCTCTGCCTAGACCCCCATGTCTTTTCTTCTTCTAGGCCTTAATCCATTTCATCATGTGTCAACATTACATGTTGCATCCATGTGTGAGGGAACCTAGTGCCTTGTGCAAACACGTGAGAGTGTGAATGAATGCTTCGTGTGTGATTTAATAAGGACATGTTAGTGCTTGAATGTGTAGCGTGACTTGTGTGTTCTTTCCATGTGCTACTATTATGCGTGTTCATGCATGTGTTAATCTCATGAGTGACGTGGATTGAACCATGCATGAGTGGCTATGTATGAATGAATGATTCTGCATGTGTATGTAGATGAAATGAGAGCTTCCCTTCCTTCTCACATGTTTGTATATCATTCCTAGCCTTTTCCACATCAAACCTGAGCTTCACTTGTTGCTTCCAGTCAGTTGAGCATGTGTATAGCTCATCGTGACCTTCTTTTAATCACGTGGACTAGCCTTGCATCCGTGCTTCTTATTCCTCTAGGCCAGCTGTGCATGCATTGAATATATAACTTGCTCTATCTAAGACCCTCTAACCCCACCTCCTGATCCACGTGTTTTCTCATATTCCCTTCTCAAGTCAAACCCGTGCTTCTCTTTTCCTTAAACCTCCTAACCTAAGTGTATGAAAGAATGGCTGCATGTGTGTATGATGTGACTGAGTGACCTGATAAGAGTGTCTTTGTGTTACGTGGAAGTGATGATATGCATTGAGTCATATATGAGTGGCAGACCGTGGAACAAATGTTGTGAAGACGTGTGAGTGTCTTGTGTGAATCTACATGTAATGGAAGAGAACCATGTATCATTCATCTGAGTGCTGGAGATATGAGTGAGAATGTTAGGCTAGAAGGACATGCAAGGGAGTGTGTTGATGCATGTGGGCCCCGTGAGTGATATGAGAATTGGAGAATATGCTTCAAATGAATGTGTTGCCTTCTTCCCCCATTTTTATTTTTCATTTTTATTCTTCTAAAACTCCATTAAACATGTAGACCATTATTCCATACTTGCCATTGCACAAATGAAGCTTTCATCTTCAACTTTTTAGCCTATGATTCAATCTCATGACTTCTACTTCCTTTCCACATTAATTTTCAACCTTAAATTCCAATTGCCCATCAAAAATTGCATAAAAAGAATTATAAAAATTAAATATAAAAATTCATAAAATTATTTAAAAGAAATTTATGCATTAAAATTCAATAATTTTGCAAATAAATTCCTAGAATACAAAAATGACCAATAAAATCAAATATCCTGCAATTAAATCCATTAAGCCACAATTTATTATCAAAATGTCTAAATTAAAGGAAATAAAATATATAGAAATTAGTAATTATCAATCACATATTGCCTTAACTAAGAACAAGTCATGGTCAAGATTTAAATTACAATTAAACTACTAACTTCCCATATAGTAAGTTTCAATTCTCTTCCATTAGTTGGAAATTTGAGGTCCTAATTTGAAAGTAATCACATTTCCATTTTCTTTTCTTCTCATTAATTAAATACCATCTAAATTAATTGTGTTGAGTTCAAGGCCTTAAAGTTCAATCCCAAATCCTTATTTATATAGCAATTTAGTCCCTAGTTACTAGTTTTCCTAGCCTCGGTACATCCATTTCTCATTGTGACAATTATCTACATATGCTTTCCAGGTGTCTTATTGTATAGTTCCAATTAGTGCCAACATCTGTTCTTATTGTACTATTTTTCCTAATTCAATTGAAGGTATTCATATGGCAAGTCCTTGTGGCTAACATTCATATATATATGTATTCCTTTCACTTATCACTCTTGGTTTCATTTAAGTTCAAGGATGCAAGCTTAATTTACTTACTTTCAATTGCTCGTAGCTTCCTCTTAGCTTTCTCCTAGTGGCCTTCCTTTAATTTCCTATAGCTATCCAATTAATAACATTCCATGGATTCAATAGTTTAGGGTGGAAGCCATTAAAGAGTTAAGTAATTTTTTTCTACACATACCTTGTTAACATGCCTCGAAACTTTCTCTCTTCACCCATGGCTCTCCCTTGTTCATACTTCCATGGTTAGCATGAAGCATTCTTTTTCTCCTTCTCAATATTGCTCTCAGCTTAAATGGAGCTAAGGTGGAAGGAGATTATTGCAATGGACACCTCATGCTTCCTAACCGATATTGGATACAATTAAGGCAATTTAAAATTCATTTCTTCCACTTCTTACTTTGTGCTATGCTAGGTGGCAGTGCACACACACACACACACACATATCTTTCCCATCCAATTGAGGTATATTGAATGGATAATCCATAGACTCATGGCTAGGAATATATATATATATATGCATATGTATAAGTGTCAAAGTGAGTTGTATATACACATATACTGTGAAATCCTTCAAAGTGGGTGTTTATGATTTAATTATTCTATTTCTCCTCCACTTAGCTTCCCCCACTATGTATGCTAGGTGTCTCCATCTTACATTACCTAAGCCATTTAGTTACGTGCAATCCATATCAATCCCTATGGTTAATTGATGATTTATGGCAATGACTGAATATGCTTGCATGTAGCTTGAGTTAGTGAAATGTCAAGGTGGCTTCATTTTGTCTTTATTATCTCTTGTTTGTTTGCTTATTTCTACACTTACTTGCTCGGCCATACAAGACACTAATCATTCTATCACTTTGTTGTTTTTCTTGTTCAAGATTTGCACGGCCTCAAGTCTACACGTATAACCAATTTATATGTATATTCCTAATTTGGTCTCTTCCTTTTTCTCCCAAAGCATAATTCATTCGAGCACTATGTATTGCTAATTCTTTGTTTATGTGGTTAAGGGCATTACATGTTAATCAGGTACCCACACACACACACATATATTAATGTAATATGGGTTATAAGATGTTACATGGCTAGTATTCGAGTGGTGGTGTTTTGGTCACTTGTGACATGCATGTAAGGCCACTTAATATGCAACCATTACAAAATGCATTTCTATATGCTTCTACCTCAAACAAAGTACATGCCAATGTCTCATTAGGCTTCCTAGCATATGTCTTCCTCTTAATACTAATTAAATCTATTAGCTCCTAATTAACCTTGGTTAGTTCCCCTAATGCTTACTTGAGATTGTTTCCTAATATGAACCAAGTTCATGAAGATACTAATTCAAATTCTTCAAATGATCCTTTGCATCTTCCAATTGGATCTATTATAAGGGTGAAGGATAAAAAGCTTAAAGAAGCATTGAGTGGACTTGTTCAAGAGATTTGGACCAAGCAGAGTTTTGATAAATCTAATTCAAGTATTAATGAAAACGTTCTCAACATTATTTGGGCTAAAGATGGAGCTATTAGAGCTAATTTGGGTTAGAATGTTGCAAATTAAAGAGTTTAGACCAAGGACCATATATAAATTGACTCATTTTGGCCTAAATAATAACATTATGGACTTAATATGCTAACTTCTAGAAGCTTTTATGTATTTGGATGAAAATTAGAATTAATTAGGCAGATTATCTTTCCTTTTTTGTTTTAAAAAGATTTGATTTTGTATTCTTATTTTTTAGGTCTTTCAGTTATGATATGTAGTTAGTTTCCTACTTTTCCTCCAATAAGTAGATTTGAGTTGCACTATAAATATATGTATTTTGCCTCCATTTAAAATTAGATTGCAAGTAATAGAATTATTTTGAGTATTTCTCTAATTGTAAGAATATTATCTTTTCTTTGTTCTTGTGAAACATTTGTGTTGTCAACCTATCTTTAGGTTGGTGATTCAAGTTTGCAAAAACCCTTAATTCGTGCTTCGACCAAAGTGTGTCGTTGTGTAGGTTGGTTTATTTTGTTTGTAACACCATAATTTCTAGCTCATTTTTATCATACTCATATACTTCACATCATTAAATTCCATAAGGGTTTATGAAAAAGAGAATAAAAATAATGAATTTCCTTGCATTGCAGTGTGTATAAAAATTTCATTCAGTGTCATGTAGACCTTGTGAGTTCATACTATACTTTCCTATATTTTATTACATGAATACCACTCATTTGGATCATAAAATATGGCCCACAACTCATGAAAATCAAAGAAAAGCTCAAATTAATCAAGCACATTTTCGGCCAGAATTTGGCCCCTTTTTTGACCAAAGTTTGAAAATTCATAACTAATTTTAGAAAAATCAAAATCAAAGCTACGGATGTCTACTTCACACTAAAAATATGCCCAGACCATAACATCTATCACAAAGGACATTTGATATCCAAAATGGTCCAGAGTTCAAACTACCTCCTAATGCTGTCACAGATTTCTACAGCAAATTTTGAAAATGTCTAATTAATTTCACAAACATCCAATCCATGCAAATGATACCAATCTAGAAAGCTGTAGATGTTACCTAGAGGGAAAAAAATATTTGTAGACCAACTCAGGTAGCACAAACCTTAGAATTTAATAGAACAGTAACTCAGGTAGGGTAAAACTCTTGATATTGGATAGAATTTTCAAAAATTCATATCTCCCTCTTTAAACCTTGATGTGAGACTCCGTAGAAACCCGTTCTAGGAACCCCAAATTACACGGATCAGTGATCAAATTTTGGAATGCAGCACAAGAACAAATAATATGGACAATAAGCAACAAAGAACAAAGAACAAAGAAAAGGAACAAAGAAGAAGAAGAAGAAGAGATGTTGGTCAATGGAATTGAACCCTAAGAGAACCCGTCTCTTAGAACCCTAATCCGGGACGCCACAAAGGAAACCACGCCTTTGATAAGTCAAAGATTTTCTCCAGCACACAAAGGCCACAAGAGAAACCTCACAAATCAGAAATAATTCTGAAAAGATAATTCATTCAATCTGCCATTCTTGGAGTACAAGTGGGCCTTATATAGGCATTTGAAAAATAAAACCCTAAACAGAATAATTCCTAGGTTACATAAAAGAAATTTAAATATAAACAAATTCAGCAAGAATGGTGCCTAAAAATCTAAAACAGCAACAATCAAATTAAAACAAAATAAAACTAAGGGAATTTTGTGGAAAATGGCTAGACTCCTTCAATTAGGCTCCCTTTGGGCTTGGGCTAGCATCTTGTAGAAATGAAATAATCTTTATGCCAATTTGTTCATTTTGGGCTTCATATTCAGCTAAGACTATAGGCTCCAAGTCTATTAGTTTTTGGATCACTCCATTCAAGGCCCCCTTCATAGCTTTGGCTGTTGATCTTGTGCATGGGCCTCCCATACCTTGCAATGGATCTTTAGTTGGCCATCTTTTAGAGTCACGTCCAGCCCTTTTGTTTCCAAGCTCTTGATTTTGTTCAAGCTTCTTCAAATCTCCTATCTCACCTCCATCATTCCCTCCCTCCTGAAAAGGATTCGTCCTCGAATATTATCGCCTCTTGGGTGTAATTTGGACTTCCTTTGTTCAAGAAACCTTTCTTTCCTCAAATGAACCCACACCCAATCTCCTGGTTCAAAGATAACCTTCCTTCGGCCTTTATTAGCTTGTTGTGCATATTGCTCATTCTTACGCTCAATGTTCGCCTTAACCTTAGCATGAAGATCCTGCACAAACTTAGCTTTCTTTGCACCTTCAAGGTTAGCAAACTCATTACAAGGCAAAGGAAGTAGATCTAAGGGAGTCAAAGGATTAAAACCATATACAATCTCAAAAGGAGAAAACTCAGTTGTAGAATGCAATGCACGATTATATGCAAACTCAATGTGAGGCAAACACTTTTCCCAATTCTTTAAATTTTTTTGAATTACAACACGCAATAAGGAAGAAAGTGTTCGATTCACCACTTCGGTTTGTCCATCCGTTTGAGGATGTGCAACCGTAGAAAACACAAGCTTTGTACCCAACTTAGCCCACAAAGTTTTCCAAAAGTGACTAACAAATTTAACATCACGGTCACTCACAATAGATCGGGGCAAACCATGCAATCTAACAATCTCCTTGAAAAACAAATCAGAAATATGGACAGCATCATTTGTTTTTGAGCAAGCAATGAAATGAGCCATTTTACTAAATCGATCAACAACAACAAATATGCTATCCTTTCCACTAGATGTTCTAGGCAATCCAAGCACAAAATCCATTGAAATATCTACCCAAGGATGAGAAGGAACAGGTAAAGGAGTATACAAACCATGTGGTTGCATCTTAGATTTAGCGTGCTTGCATGCAATGCATCTTTTACATATAGCAATCACATCCCTACGTATATGAGGCCAATAAAAATGTTCCTTCAACATGGATAAAGTCTTTTCTATCCCAAAGTGTCCCATCAAACCACCCCCATGAGATTCTTTAACCAAAAGCTCACGCATAGAACAAACAGGCACACACAATTTATTTCCTTTAAACAAGAAACCATCAAATCTAAAGAAATCATGAGCACCATGTTTTTCACACAACTTCCAAGTTTTAGCAAAATCAGCATCACATTCATACATGCTTTTGAAAGATTCAAAACCAATTAACCTAGCTTGCATAGATGTAATGAGACTATACCTCCTAGACAAAGCATCAGCCACAACATTTTCTTTCCCCTTTTTATATTTAAGTACATAAGGAAATGACTCAATGAATTCAAGCCACACAGCATGCCTCTTATTCAACTTATCTTGGGTCTTTAGGTATTGAAGACTGTTATGATTAGAATGCAAAACAAATTCCTTAGACCATAAATAATGTTGCCAATGTTCCAGATCTCTTTTTAAAGCATACAATTCCTTGTCATAAGTTGAATAATTCAAACAAGCACCACTAAGCTTTTCACTAAAGTAAGCAATAGGCCTAGACTCTTGCATCAAAACAGCACCAATACCAATTCCAGAGGCATCACATTCAACTTCAAAAACTTTAGAGAAATCAAGAAGAATAAGTAGAGGGGCATTGGTCAATTTATCTTTCAAAGTATTAAAAGCCGTCTCTTGTGCCTCACCCCATTTAAAGACAACATTTTTCTTTACCAGCTCATTTAAAGGTGCAGCAAGGGTTGAGAAGTCCTTTACAAAACGTCGGTAGAAACTTGCAAGTCCGTGGAAACTCCTCACCTCACTAGCATTTTTAGGTGTTGGCCACTCCCGAATTGCCTTTACCTTCTCTTCATCCACTTGGAGGCCATCAGTACCTACAACAAAACCAAGGAAAACAACAGAATCCAAGCAGAAAGAGCATTTCTTTAAATTTGCAAAGAGTTTATTTTCTCTCAAAATAATAAACACAGAATGCAAATGCTTAACATGCTCTTCTAGATTCTTAGAAAACACAAGAATGTCATCAAAATACACAACAACAAACTTTCCTATGTAAGGGCGAAACACATGTTTCATTAAGCTCATGAATGTACTAGGAGCATTAGTTAAGCCAAAGGGCATAACAAGCCATTCATACAAACCAAACTTAGTCTTAAATGCAGTCTTCCACTCATCACCCTCTTGCATCCTAATTTGATGATAACCACTCCTAAGATCTATTTTTGAAAACAAGCAAGCACCATGCAACTCATCAAGCATGTCATCAAGTCTAGGAATGGGATATCTATACTTAACTGATTTTGTTAATGGCTCGGTAGTCCACACACATCCTCCATTTGCCATCCTTCTTGGGCACAAGTATTACCGGAACAGCACATGGACTAAGGCTCTCTCGCACAAACCCCTTTTTCATGAGTTCTTCCACTTGTCTCTGAATTTCCTTAGTCTCTTTAGGATTTGCCCTATAAGCAGGTCGGTTAGGAAGAGATGCTCCAGGAATAAAATCAATCCTGTGTTCAATGCCTCTTATGGGAGGCAATCCATCCGGTACCTCTTCCGGAAACAAGTCTTTATATTTCTGCAACAAACTCAAAACACTAGAAGGAAGAGATTCATCAAGGTCACTAAGGGTTAGATAAACATCCTTATACAAAAGTACAAAAGATGTCTCACTACATAAAGCCCTCTTAATCTCTCCTCTACCAGAAAATAATGTTACTTTCTTTTCTTCACTCTCTTGACTTTTCTTTCCAGTAGCTCTCTTTCCTTTTCTCTCCATTTCACTTTCTTTTCTTTCTTTCTCACGCACTTTCTTTTCTTTCTCTCTTAGCTTGCATTCTTGAGTAATTCGCTTTTGATCCTCATATGCCTGCAAGGGTCTGAGAGGGGTTAGCATAATGGTTTTCTTATTAAACTCAAGAGAATACCTGTTAGTATAACCATCATACTTAACTTTCCTATCAAATTGCCAAGGTCTACCCAATAATAAGTGTCCAGCATACATAGGAGCTATATCACACAAAACCTCATCATGGTAACTTCCTATGGAAAATGCTACAACAACCTGTTTAGTAACTTTAACATCCCCATTATCATTGAACCACAACAAATTATAAGGAGTGGGGTGTTTTCTAGTTGGCAAACCTAGCTTTTCAACTAACAAAGGTACTAGCAACATTAGTGCAGCTCCCATTATCAATGATAAGACTACATACCTTGTTGTTAACAAAACACCTAGTGTGAAATATATGCTCTCGTTGTTCTTTTTCAAGCTCTTCTTTAGGTTGAATGCTAAGAGCACGCCTTGACACTAAAACCTTACCAAATACAGCTTCAGCTACCTCCACATCAGATTCATCACCTCCATTGGAGCTCAACTCAGCTTCCACTTCTTCATCACCACTACTTTCACTAGTAACAACACCATTCTCAAGCAAAATCATAGTCCTTTTATTTGGACATTGTGAAGCAATGTGACCAAAACCTTGACATTTAAAGCATTTAATTTTAGAAGAACTAGAAGAAGATTTAGGTTCAGATTTACCTTTAGAAGTAGGTGTTTGCATCTTCAACTTATTCTCCTCTTTAGGCATCTCTCCCTTAAACTTGAAGGAGGACTTGAAGTCTTTGTTGGAACTAGCATGTGATTTCAATTTCTGTTTTGCTTTAAAATGCTTCTCCACCTTAATGGCTTTATGCAACAACTCTTCCATATCAAGGTAGTTTTGCAATTCAACTTTTGTAGCAATTTCAGGGTCTAAGCCACCAAGAAATCTTGCCATTGTAACTTCTGAATCTTCCTCAATGTCAGCTTTGATCATGGCAATTTGCATTTGCTGAAAATATTCCTCCACACTCATAGATCCTTATTTGATTTTGTGGAGCCTTTTGTGCACATCCCTATAGTAATGGGTAGGGACAAATCTCTTCCTCATGAAAGCCTTCATTTCTAGCCAAGACCGAATTGGACCCTCTCCAGAACGCCTCCTACTAGTGGTTAATTGATCCCACCATAGGCTTGCATAATCTGTAAACTCCAAAGCAGCTAATTTCACTTTACTTTCCTCTGAAAAAGATTGGCAGTCAAATATAAACTCAACTTTTCTTTCCCATTCAAGGTATACATCAGGATCAGCTTTCCCTTGAAAGGAAGGGATTTTCATCTTGATATTACTAAATGCATCTTTCTTTTGAGGTGGAGCTCTCCTAACTCTTTCATGTTGGCTTTCCTCCTCAAAATCAGATTCATCTCCTCCTAGAACGTTTTTACCACGTCTTGCCTTGCTATTGGAAGAAGAAGAATCTATTTGATCCAACATAGTATTTAGCCTCTTGAATTGTTCTTGAACAGATTTGATGAATAATTTAAGGTCAACTTGGTTATCTTCACTTTCAGACATGATTGGCACCTGAAATGTTAGTGAATAGCAAGAGAAAGGACCTGACCACTCCCTCTTGTGTTTCACTCTAAATGATGCAAATTCACTCGTGTTTCACACTTGTAATGGCTTTTACAATGATGAAAACACTCTTGCCTTTTTCCTCTCAACTTGCTTCCTATAGTGTACTAAATTAAATCCAACAAATTAAAAGAAGTAGCAACTGAAGTGGCAATCTCAAATTTGAATTCAAGATGCAAAGTTCTCCAAGAGACAACAAAAGTCCAACATTTTAAAAAAAATTCGTAGGTGCAGCCAATGGAAAATACAGCAAGTGACTAGGAAAGGAAATGAAGACAATGAATTTATGGAACAAATGGTATGCGGCAGATTATGGGAGAACAAATGGTTAAATGATTAATTATCAAGAGGAAAGGATGGAAAGGAAATTGGAATCTGAAATCAGTAATGAAGCAATCAGAAATTTGAAATTTAGAACAGGGTGAATGAATGCAAAATTTCCTTTTATGAATTGTGCACAATATGACATTTAATGACCAGATCAACTCAAGGAATCAAAAATGGTAATTCCAAGAATAGATAATCTTCAGCAATTGCAATTTAAGTCAACAATTTATAATTTCCAGCACAACTTTCTTTTTCACAGATTTTGACTTCCTTTTTTTTCTTTTTTCTTTTTTTGCAACTTTTCCTTCTTTTCTTTTCTTTTCCCTTTTTTTTTCAGTGTAATATACTCTTTTTTTTTTCGAATCTCAAAGGTGCTGAAATTTGCAAACAGAACACCAGATTTCTGAAAGATCAGAATGACATGCACGCAAGAAACAGCTATAACTTGCTCTACAAAAATCGGATTGATGTGATTCCAAAACGAGAAGAAAGAAGAGATTTTAAGACACAAGAATGATCTATTACACGTCCAAAAAGACGAAGGAAAACACCAGAAACAGCCGCACAAAAATAAGGACGAACAGAAACTAATCAAACGAAATAAGGGAAAAGAACAAAGAAAAAGTGGATGAAACCAACCACAACCAATGCTCTGGTACCAGATGATATGAGACTCCGTAGAAACCCGTTCTAGGAACCCCAAATTACACGGATCAGTGATCAAATTTTGGCATGCAGCACAAGAACAAATAATATGGACAATAAGCAACAAAGAACAAAGAACAAAGAACAAAGAAAAGGAACAAAGAAGAAGAAGAAGAAGAGATGTTGGTCAATGGAATTGAACCCTAAGAGAACCCGTCTCTTAGAACCCTAATCCGGGACGCCACAAAGGAAACCACGCCTTTGATAAGTCAAAGATTTTCTCCAGCACACAAAGGCCACAAGAGAAACCTCACAAATCAGAAATAATTCTGAAAAGATAATTCATTCAATCTGCCATTCTTGGAGTACAAGTGGGCCTTATATAGGCATTTGAAAAATAAAACCCTAAACAGAATAATTCCTAGGTTACATAAAAGAAATTTAAATATAAACAAATTCAGCAAGAATGGTGCCTAAAAATCTGAAACAGCAACAATCAAATTAAAACAAAATAAAACTAAGAGAATTTTGTGGAAAATGGCTGATTTTGTGGAAAATGGCTAGACTCCTTCAATTAGGCTCCCTTTGGGCTTGGGCTAGCATCTTGTAGAAATGAAATAATCTCTATGTCAATTTGTTCATTTTGGGCTTCATATTCAGCTAAGACTATAGGCTCCAAGTCTATTAGTTTTTGGATCACTCCATTCAAGGCCCCCTTCATAGCTTTGGCTGTTGATCTTATGCATGGGCCTCCCATACCTTGCAATGGATCTTT
Source organism: Erythrophleum ivorense (assembly GCA_026724425.1). NCBI lineage: Eukaryota > Viridiplantae > Streptophyta > Magnoliopsida > Fabales > Fabaceae > Erythrophleum > Erythrophleum ivorense. The sequence goes on from JAIUCV010000009.1 coordinate 19,897,766, forward strand.
AGTTGGCCATCTTTTAGAGTCACGTCCAGCCCTTTTGTTTCCAAGCTCTTGATTTTGTTCAAGCTTCTTCAAATCTCCTATCTCACATCCATCAAACCTTAATTGAGGTGTTTCTAGCTAGCATGAGTCATTGTGAATGCCTAGTTTCTTTGTATAAAATTTAATGGCAATTAGACATCATTTGAGCCTTGTGTAACATAATTCATTTTCAGACCAAATGAATAGTGCAGCAGACCAAAATCAGAAAAATTGCCAACTTTGAAAATTTATGAAATATTCTGTAGACCTCCAAAAATTATGCTCTTTAGCTTCCCAAAAAGTTCTCAACAAGTTCTAAATTTTTGCCAAATCTTAGATCAAGAAGAACTCATTTGGCTAAAAAGTGATATAGGGTTCCATTATGGTCATTTTTAGCTCCATTTGGGGTACCAAAGTGACCAAATAGTTTTCCCTTAGTCTTGGCACCTTTTGGGCAAGTCTAAAAGCACATTTAGAACTTGTGTGAGTTGCCCAAATGATCCCAAACCTCATGCATCTCATTTTGGCCTTTTCATCCACACATATGCACATTACATCAAACTTTTCAAAATGCATAACTTGGCATTACATATCCAAATTCTATTCTAGGGTTTATACATCATATCCATACATCTATACATTACATAATATCATAATTACACATGTCTAAGAAGTCATAGATCATAGACATCATTGGGTTACAATAGTTGACATAAATATGGCCTTAAAGTGACAAAACTTAAGCATTTGGTTGTCACACTCTTTCCTTCAAGGTGGTTGGCTCCCATTACCATGTCCACTTAGTCCGCCTAGCATGTGAGATCATTGGAGAGGAGGGAATGAGATTCAAAGAATCCCAATAGCTTATCTCCCATTCAATCATACATAATATATGTAAAGCAAGCCTTAAAAATACATGCATGGATAAAATAGAAGTCATGAACATTCAAGAAGCAAGCTTAGCATGTAAACAAGTCATACAAGACATTCAAGAGCTCACCAAGTGTTTGGATTGACCTCACACTTTTTCTCATGGATTTTGGACTTGCCTCACCTATTCTTTAAGAGAATCTTGGACTTAACCATACTATTGGGAGCCCACTTTGCTTTTAGGAGACTCTTTGCTTTGTCTCAACTAATCTCAAGGGTTCTTGGCTCATCCTTACCATGGTTAAGAGTTCTTGGCCTCTCCACACTCAAGCAAACTCAAATTAACATCATAGCATCATTTGAAAGCATAACATGTCATCATGAAATCATGGCATATAAAATCATGCTAGCATGCTTTTCATGGCTTGAAAATACATATATACACATTCTAAGACAAGCTAAACACACATCCATGCATGAGAAAAGGTGGAGAAAGCTACCTTGCACACAATCACACACTTTTTCTCTTGAAATTCCCTCATTTGCTTTGGCCACACACCCACAAACTTGTGGAGATGGTTTCTCTTGGCCTAGATACAATTTATGGAAGCCAATTAGGTTCATGAAACAATCTCTAAAGCCACACAACTTGCTTAGATACTAGGTTACTCTATAACCCCCATTAAGGTCCATAAATGCACCTAATGAAGCAATACCCCTCAAATAATTTCTAGGCTCCATTCTTTCTTTTCAAATATGATTCTTGACTCTTTTTAAGCCTCTTGGAGTCATCACACAATTAAAACAAAGAGTCTAACAACATGTTGCTTCTTTAGGTCATAATATGGAACCTAAAGCACCAAATCACTTTCTATGAGTTCTAAATTTTTTCCAAGACCTCCCCTCATATTCATTCATCAAATATGACTCAAGAATGGCCTTAGAAAATTTTAAAACTCTCCCTAGCTATGGAATCTCATCTTGGCCGAGATTATGGGCTTCCTTGGGCTCTGTGGAATTCTCTTTGTTTTCTTGAAGGAGGAGGCATGTGGAGAGCATCTTAGGGATCTTAGGAAGTCATTTAAACTCTTAATTAAACTTAGGAATCATCACACAAGGTCAGATTTTACAAGGTTCACACAAAACCCTAGAATTTGCATCTTGAAAACTAATAGTTATTTTGTTGTTTTCTTTGCATATTCTTGTTCTTCTCCCTCAAATACCTAAGATTCATGCTTGGTTTGGCTTAAAAATTAGATCCTCCTATAGCTCCTAGGGTTAGGCGAAATGGAGAAGAAGGGTGAGTGAAGATATCAACCATAGGATGAAATTTTACCTAGTTTGCTTGCTTAATTTTGCTTGAATCTTGTTTTCTCCAAGCTCCTCTCTTCAAATCCGAAAATTCCCTTGAGTTTCTCCCTTGAATCAGACTTATAAACTCCATTTTAATCAAAGGAAACAAAGGAGAAGAGAGGATAGGAGGTGTGGATGAAGAAAAACATGAAAAATCACCATGAAAACATACCTTAAGCTTGGATTTTCTTCTCTTCTTCTTCCTCCTTTGGTGCTCCTCTCCCCTAGGGTTTTTCTTCTGGTTTGGGGCAGAATAATTTAAAGCTAAATGAAGGAGAGTGTGAGGTGCCACTTATTTATAGGTAGGAAGAAGTGACTTTTTCAAAAATTCTAATTTTGCCTCTCGTTCTTTGCATTTTCATTTCTCTTTCGTTTTAGCTCCTTTTTCAGAACTATCTTTTCCATTATAAAATTTAGGTTCCCAATTTAATAAAATGCCTTTGGAATCACTCAAATCGGAGCTAAAACCTTCTCAAACGAACTCGTCAAAGTTCAAGCACATCGACATTGGAAAACGTTCACCAGAGGGGATTTAATTGTCTCAGGGCTTCTTATGGTTTTCAAGGCCTTTGAGAACCCTAGAGAACTCAAAATTTTCATTTACCTCCTGTGTGAATTCTAAAAATTACTCAAAATTACAAAAATGCCATTACATTTCGTAGGTTTTTTGTCAAAATTTATTTCTTCATTCTAGCTTCATTTTTCTTTCCATTTGAGGCTAGGATTCTCATTTTTAGGAGTCTAGAATGTTGCTCAAATTTTTTGAGACCTTAACTAATTTATTTCAGGGGATGATATGAACCAGACTCATGTGGGAAAGGATGCTCGTGTGGAGAAGGACTTGATGATAGATGGCCCAATGACAAGAGGAAGAGTTAAGCGTCTACAAAGAGCAATTGGGCTTCAATTTGCTGAATTAGAAGCCCATAATGTTAGTGTATGCATTGAGGAAGCAAATGGAGCCTTAATCATGCTTATTCAAGCCCAGGTTGATGCTTAAAGAGCCCATTGAAGATAGAGGACGTGAATAGTACTTCAAATGCAAGATGTCCAACCCATTAGTATTAATTAGTTTCTATTAGGCTGATTATCTATCCTTTTCTGTTTTTAAAAGGATTTGATTTTGTATCCCTATTTTTTAGATCTTTTAGTTAGGATTATGTAGTTAGTTTCCTACTTTTCTTCCAGTAGATAGGTTTGACCTACACTATAAATTTATGTATTCTGCCTTCATTTGAATCAGATTGGAAGTAGTAGAATTATTGAGTGTTTCTCTAATTGTGAGAATCTTATCTTTTCTTTGCTCTTGTGAAACCTTTGTCTTGTCAACCTATCTTTAGGTTGGTGATTCAAGTTCGCAAAAGCCCCCAATTCGTGCTTCGATCCAAATGCGTCGTTGTGTGGATTGGTTTACTGTGTTCGTGGTTAGGCGCATTGTCTAAGTAGCAAGTCAACGTTCTTATAACGTTGGTTAGCTATTTGCTTCCGTCGGGTCTCGAACCATCATCTATCCATCAACCTACGTCGTGAAGATTGGGCCACCCCTTTGATTTCGCATCAAGGGACTTGCTTTGAAAACGCGCTCGTTTCCATCGTTTAATGAAAATCGGACATTATAGTGTTCATGGTTAGGCGCATTGTCTAAGTAGTAGGTCAACATTCTTATAATGTTGGTTAGCTATTTACTTCCGTTAGGTCTCAAACCATCATCTACCTATCAACTATACTGTGAAGATTAGGCCACCCTTTGATTTCACAAAGCTTTGGTTTACTAGTAGGTTACCCATTATTATCCAATATCTTTTCCTTCTAACCTCTAGATTTTCTTATTTACCATATCTTTTCTTTACCAACTTTAATACCCAAAAAAAAACTTTCTACATTGTTTCCAGATTTGATCCTTAGTGTGCAAAATTTGGTTTTTATACTATAAGAGCCATTTATTTTGTAATCTGAAAATTTTTCTTATTTGAACATTCTACTTTATTTCTTATCTATTTGACCCTTTTTCGATTGAGCTTTTGGATGATTGATAAGTGTTTCTAAAAGTTCAGAATCTCTACTTTCATGTCGTTTTGGAATCATCCCAATCAGGCTTTTCTATGTCGAGATATAGTAGGTTTTAGTTGATAATATTTTCTGAATCTCATAAATCTAATTTGTCTAGTTTGTTTCCTATTTTGTGATTTTGTAAGTTTTAGGCTATTTTATTTGATCAAGTCAGAAGAGAAAAGCCAAAGTAAAAGTAAAACATAAAACAAAAGCAAAACATAAAAAGGAATTGTTGATCAGATTTTTTTTTCCTATTTTACCTTATTTCCTTTGAAGTATTGTGCACTTCCTTATTTTGATTTGCCCTTGTTTTCATTTTTTTCTTTATTTAAACTTTCTTACTTTGATCTTGCATTTTCCCTCATAGTTGAAATTTTCAGAATTACATTATGTGTAGTTCAGGATTTTAAACTTGATTTTGCATTATTAAGTGGTTAAATCTTTGCTCTTCTCTTTGGAACCCAAGCCTAACCAAACCCTACCCTCAATTGTGCCTTATGTGCGCCAATCATAACTTTTCAAACCACCCATCTATACATACTTGGTTGAACTGAGAATTGGTGTAACACCTCAAAATTAATTAAGGTGTTAATCATGGATTTAGGATAATTAAGAATAATTAATATGGGATAATTGAATAAGTTAAGTGAATGAAAATTTTAGAGAGATAAATTATTAATAGTTTGAGGTTTAATTGAGTTATAAACCCCATCTAGGCCCGAATTAAATTAAGTAGGCCAAAGTTAGGGACTAATGGAGGCCCAAGAATTTTAAGTGCAAACCTAACCCATATTGTGAGGCTTGGCCCAAGAGATAGCACCTAGTGATGGCCCAGTTCAATTTAATGAATTAGAAACCTAAGACCTAACTTGCATAAGCCCTTATAATTGGCCCCATACCCCTTGAGCAGACCCAAATCAATTGAATCCTTCAAACTTGGTCTGGCCCAATTAAATGTTTGCAGCCCAACACATTGAAGCTAGCCCAATAAGATTTAAATTAGAACCCACTTGCCATTAGACCCTTGGGTTAGCCCATGACCCACATTAGACCCAACTTTAACCTAACTAAAACCCTAAACACTTTAGCCCCTTCCCTATTTTGCTAAAACACAAAAGAGAAATTCGAAGGTTTGAAGGGAGGTTAGGGTTTGGGGCAAGAAATCCATCATTTTCCACTTCTAGAGCAAGATTCAGCCAAGGTAATAGTTATATAACTTAATCCCCTTCTCTTCTCTTTTTTTTCATTTTGGCCTGATTAGTTTTTCATTTGGAGTATTTTCACCATACCCAAAATCTGAAATGTGGTTGTTTGGGATTTTCTTAGTGAAATTTCATAGGTTGGGGCTAAGGGTGTTATTAGGTAAGTATAAACTCTCTATTTTGATGCTTTCTTTGCTAGTTTGAGACCCCTATAGCTGATTTATGATATGGATATTGTTTCTGTGCGAATTTACTCAGAATTTAAGGTGTTATTTTGAGGTTTCTGGGGTAGGAGCAACTGAATCCGAATTTAGTTTTAGTGGTGATTGGGTAAGTGTTTCTGAGTAGTCCTATATAGCTTAACTTTTTTTAAGTGATGGGTTTGCTTATACAAATTGTGATTAAGGATAGTAATGTCTTGGTTTTATGTCTATAGGCTGAAATAACATTCAATTGGATCTTAGAGGATTGGCTACAAGTGAGGTAATCGGGACTATATTAATTCCATGCATATATTTGTTTTAATTTCATATTTGCTGTACATGAATGATTTGAAATGCTGAATGAATTGGTTGGCTGTCTATTGTATTATGATTAGACCTTGTGAATCCATGGTGGAGCTATGGTGCGGTTGCCACCCATGAATATGCTTCGATCAGGCACCGGGTTATGATCAAACCCTAAATGCACTGAGCCCTGGTTGTGCTCAATCGGGAGTAGGTGCCGTGGACGGGCCTCTCCTAGTTTTATTGGCCTTTAACATGTGGCCTTTACTGATATGACTAGCATGTTTTCTGATGCTTATGTGAAATTATGCATATATGTTAATTAAACTGGAATATATGATAGAATTTGCCTTGGTTACTAAGATTTGCATCTCACCTCATTTCATGGGCTAAACATTTTAGGTGAAAGTTCTTCGGGTAAGGATAAAGGCAAGCAAGTGGATGAACATTCATGAGTTGAGGCCTGGTGTGGGGAGCTACACTTGGTCCGAATGGAATAGAGTAGATGCTAATTTTGTTAACCTTTGTATAGCATCATCATGTATCTGTATTGCCAAGTGTAGGAGTTTGTATTTTGAAAACATAGAATGTAACCATTGAGAAATAGGCTTCATATTAGTTATTGATGGATGTATGAGCTTTGACACTTATTATGGCTTGTGAACTTATGATATAATTGACTATTTGAGTAATGAAATCATATGATATAATGATTGTAGACTTGAACCAGTGATGCATGAAATGTCCAATGAAAATATGATTGAATGACCATCGGGGAAAATTTATAAAGTTGCTGATATAAGACCAATGAATGAATAGGAGAATCCACCTTTAAATATGGGATGGGTAATGATATAATGGCTGGGACAAATCAGCTAGATAGATGCTATTAGAATCTCATAATAAGTGGGAGAGTGGTCCTAGAGAATCCCTAGATAGAGAGTGGAGAGTATAAGACAAGATTTTAGGAGTTGTAGGATCAGAGGGCATTTCACTGCGGCCAAAATATTGTTAGTTGCGGCCAATAGAGGCGAAGTTGCCTAGGAAGAGTACCATAAAGCAATTCGCTGCGGCAAAATATGGAATTAGCCACGGTGAAATGTGAAAGGCAAAGCTGAGAGTTGTCCAGAGGGATATTCGCCGCGGCTAAATGGGAACGAATTTCTAGGAACCCCAAATAACACGGATCAGTGATCAAATTTTGGCAAGCAATACAAGAACAAAGAACAAAGAAGAAGAAGAAGAAGAAGAGATGTTGGTCAATGGAATTGAACCCTAAGAGAACCCGTCTCTTAGAACCCTAATCCGGGACGCCACAAAGGAAACCACTCCTTTGATAAGTCAAAGATTTTCTCCAGCACATAAAGGCCACAAGAGAAATCTCACAAATTAGAAATGATTCTGAAAGATAATTCATTCAATCTGCCATCCTTGGAGTACAAGTGGGCCTTATATAGGCATTTGAAAAATAACACCCTAAACAGAATAATTCCTAGGTTACATGGCGGGAAAAATAAAAGAAATTTAAATCTAAACAAATTCACCAATAATGGTGCCTAAAAATCTGAAACAGCAACAATCAAATTAAAACAAAATAAAACTAAGAGAATTTTGTGGAAAATGGCTGATTTTGTAGCAATTGGCTAGACTCCTTCAATTAGGCTCCCTTTAGGTTTGGGCTAGCATCTTGTATGAATGAAATAATCTTTATACCAATTTGTTCCTTTTGGGCCTCATATTCAACTAAGACTATGGGCTCCAATTCTATTAGTTTTTGGATCACTTCATTCAAGGCCTCCTTCATAGCTTTGGCTCTTGATCTTGTGCATGGGCCTCCCATACCTTGCAATGGATCTTTATTTGGCCATATTTTATAGTCATGTCCAGCCCTTTTGTTTCCAAGTTCTTGATTTTGTTCAAGCTTTTTCAAATCTCCTATCTCACCTCCATCATTGGGCCTTTAACATCTCTATGGACCTTCTTAGGACATTGGGCTTCCACTTGGACTTCCACTTTTGCATCTTTAAAGAGATCTCATATCCAAAGTTCAATTCAGCATGTTTCGAATTGATCAAATATGGATCTTGGGCTCTAAACTTGGGCTGACGTCCAACATAGATATTATCTTGAACTCTTTGAGATTTTTGGACATATACTAGCACAATTTGGGCCTCTTAAGCATAGGTCATCCTTTCATGAGCCATTTGAACCTGAATCATACGCTTTTGAATGATTTTAGTTTCTTGATGGATGAAGACTTCTCAAACTTCTTGTACTCCAATGGGCATGCCTACTGATATCGTATCAGTCTTGCTTCATTAAAAATCACATGGTTGACACATGATTCTTAATCTCTTGTAATTGGACTCCAATTGGGCCTTGGCACTCCTCTTATATGTGTATAATTGCATTGGGCCTTTAACATATTGGATATTGACTTTAGTTGCTCCATGGACTCTTCTTAGGAAATTGGGCTTCCACTTGGACTTTCACTTTTGCATCTTTATAGAGATATTGATCAAATATGGATCTTGGGCTCTAAACTTGGGCCGACATCCAACATGGATATTATTTTGAGCTCTTTGAGATTTTTGGACATATACTAGCACAATTTGGGCCTCTCGAGCATAGGCCATCCTTTCATGAGCCATTTGGATCTAAATCATAGACTTTTGAATGGTTTGGATTTCTTGATGGATGAGGGCTTCTCAAACTTGTAGTGTTCCAATAGGCATACCGATTGATATTGTATCAAAAGAAGAGAAAAGTTTATTAGTAGCAAAAAGGAGTGAAATCAAGCAAACTTTGTTTTCTCAACAAAACCTTATAGTATTTATCTACAAAGAAGTTATGTTAAACACTAACGACTTAACTTCTACTTTGCCTAGTGTTGTTAAGTCTCTATTGCAGGAATATGAAGATGTCTTTTCTGAAGAAATACCTCCCGGATTGCTACCAATTAGAGGGATAGAACACCAAATTGACTTTATACCTAGAGCACCTCTACCAAACCGCCCAGCATACCGTACCAACCATGAAGAGACTAAGGAGATTCAAAAACAAGTGCAAGACCTTCTTGATAAAGGATATGTAAGGGAGGGCCTAAGCCCGTGTGCTGTACCAGTGTTGCTTGTACCTAAGAAGGATGGCACATGGAGGATGTGTGTTGATTGTAGAGCCATCAATAATATAACGGTGAGATATCGTCATCCTATTCCTAAGTTAGATGATATGCTAAATGAATTAAATGGCTCCACTATTTTCTCTAAAATTGATTTAAAAAGTGGCTACCATCATATTAGAATGAAAGAAGGAGATGAATGGAAAACTGCATTTAAGACTAAATATGGACTTTATGAATAGTTAGTTATGCCTTTTGGTCTCACTAATGCACCTAGCACATTTATAAGGTTAATGAATCATGTCCTGCATACTTTCATAGGCAATTTTGTGGTAGTTTACTTTGATGATATTTTTGTGTATAGTAGAACTTTGAATGAACATATAGATCACTTAAGACAAGTCCTAGACGTTCTAAGAAAATAAAAAATTGTTTGGCAATTTAAAGAAGTGTGATTTTTGTACTAATAAAGTTGTTTTTCTTGGTTTTGTTGTGAGTGCTGAGGGGATTGAGGTGGATGAAGAAAAGATCAAAGCCATTCGAGATTGGCCGACCCCTACCACGATCGGACATGTGAGGAACTTTCATAGACTTGCAAGCTTTTATAGAAGGTTTGTGAAGGACTTTAGCACATTAGCAGCTCCATTGAATGAGTTGACAAAGAAAAATGCTCCATTCAAATGAGGAGAAGCTCAAGAGAAAGCTTTCCAAACTCTTAAGGAGAAGCTTACCCAAGCACCTTTGCTTACACTTCCAGATTTTGGTATGATTTTTGAGGTAGAATGTGATGCAAGTGGAATTGGCATAGGAGGTGTACTTATACAAGAAGGTAAGCCCATTGCATATTTTAGTGAAAAGCTAAGTGGTCCTACTCTTAACTATCTTACATATGATAAAGAGCTATATGCCTTAGTGATATGAACCAGATTCATGTGGGGAAGGACGCTCGTGTGGAGAAGGACTTGATGATAGATGGCCCAATGACAAGAGGAAGAGTTAAGCATCTACAAAGAGCAATTAGGCTTCAATTTACTGAATTAGAAGCCCATAATGTTAGTGATATGAACCAAACTCATGAGAGGAAGGATGCTCATGTGGAGAAAGACTTGATGATAGATGGCCCAATGACAAGAGGAAAAGTTAAGCGTCTACAAAGAGCAATTGGGCTTCAATTTGCTAAATTAGAAGCCCATAATGTTAGTGCATGCATTGAGGAAGCAAATGGAGCCTTAATCATGCTTATTCACGCCCAAGTTGATGCTTAAAGAGCCCATTGAAGCTAGAGGACATGAATAGTACTTCAAATGCAAGATGTCCAGCCCATTAGTATTAATTAGTTTCTATTAGGCTGATTATCTTTCCTTTTCTGTTTTCAAAAAGATTTGATTTTGTATCCCTATTTTTTAGATCTTTCAGTTAGGATTATGTAGTTAGTTTCCTACTTTTCCTCCAGCAGATAGGTTTGAGCTACACTATAAATATATGTATTCTGCCTTCATTTGAATTACAATTGGAAGTAATAGAATTATTTTGAGTGTTTCTCTAATTGTGAGTGAGAATCTTATCTTTTCTTTGCTCTTGTGAAACCTTTGTCCTGTCAACCTATCTTTAGGTTGGTGATTCAAGTTCACAAAAGTGCCCAATTCGTGTTTCGATCCAAGTGCGTCGTTGTGTGGGTTGGTTTATTGTGTTCGTGGTTAGGCACGTTGTCTAAGTAGCAGGTCAACGTTCTTATAACGTTGGTTGGCTATTTGCTTCCGTCAGGTCTTGAACCATCATCTATCCATCAACCTACGTCGTGAAGATTGGACCACCCCTTGATTTCGCATCAGTTAGTGCATGCATTGAGGAAGCAAATGAAGCCTTAATCATGCTTATTCAAGCCCAAGTTGATGCTTAAAGAGCCCATTGAAGCTAGAGGACGTGAATAGTACTTCAAATGCAAGATGTCCAGCCCATTAATATTAATTAGTTTCGATTATGTTGATTATCTTTCCTTTTCTGTTTTCAAAAAGATTTGATTTTGTATCCCTATTTTTTAGATCTTTCAGTTAGGATTATGTAATTAGTTTTCTACTTTTCCTCCAGTAGATAAGTTTGAGCTACACTATAAATATATGTATTCTGCCTTCATATAAATCAGATTGGAAGTAGTAGAATTATTGAGTGTTTCTCTAATTGTGAGAATCTTATCTTTTCTTTGCTCTTGTGAAACCTTTGTCTTGTCAACCTATCTTTAGGTTGGTGATTCAAGTTCGCAAAAGCCCCCAATTTGTGCTTCGATCCAAGTGCGTCGTTGTGTGGATTGGTTTACTGTGTTCGTGGTTAGACGCATTGTCTAAGTAGCAAGTCAACGTTCTGATAACGTTGGTTGGCTATTTGCTTCTGTTGGGTCTTGAACCATCATCTATCCATCAACCTATGTCGTGAAGATTGGGCCACCCCTTGATTTCGCATCATTTGATATCAGAGTTTCGGTTTACACGGTAAGTTGTCTATCATACATTCATCATCCACCATTCTACTTCCTTTCTAGTCTCTATATTTTTTCCCTTTTCCATATCCGTTCATTGCTACCTTTTATTATAAAAAAATACTAAACTTTCTACCTTCCCTTGTTTCCAGATTTGATCCTTAGTGTGCAAGATTTGGTTTTTATGCTACAAGAGCCATTCATTTTGTAATCAGAAAAATTTTTGTTGTTCTGGACGTTGTTATTTTTCCCTTATCTGTTCAACCCCTTTCCTTTTGAGATTTTGGATGATTAATAAGTCAATCCTAAGTTTTAGAATCTCAACTTTTATTTCGTTTTAGAATCATCAAATTTGAAGTTCTCTAGAGGAAGTTATTGTCATTTTTATGGTAACATTTTCTGATCTGATTTGTTTTCTATTGTGTGATCTTGTGATTCTCTTTCATCTGATCCAAAAAAAAAAGAGGCGAAAAAAAAAGAGAAAAGGAAAAGAAATAGAAAAGAAAGGCAAAAAAAAAAGAGTTAGCCAAAAAAAAAGTGAAAAAAAAAACAAAAAAAAATTGTGATCAGATTTCTTTCATTTGTGATCAGCATTGTTTCCTCTTCCATTTATTTCCTAATTTTTGTGATCCACTTTCCTATTCCTATATTGTTTCCTTTTATCTTGTGATTGTGGACTTTCCTATTGTGACTTCAACTTGTTTCCTATTCCTTTGATTTGAACTTTCCTAATTTAATCCTCCATTGATTTCTCATATCTTGGGGTTTTAGAATCATTGCAATTGGCTCTTTGGTATTTAAACTTGATTTTGCCTCTAGGTGGTTAAATCTTCCCTTTTTTGTATTGGAACCCTAACCTAACCAAACTCTAACCTTTACTTGTGAGTGTATGCGCCAATCACAACTTTTCATACTATCCACCAGCACATACTTTGGTGAACCGAGAATTGGCAGTCCTTGATCACTTGACGAGGTCTTAGTTAACATAAGAGCTTGGGATTTGATATTGAGAGGTAAAAGGCAAGAGTGGATAAGATCATTGCAGAAAAAGCCAATAAGAGAGAGTAAACACAAGTGAGAGTGTTATATCTCAATTGAGTGAAACACGTGAGGAAATATTTGTGAGGTCCTATATACTTTTGTTTCTTTTTCACTAACATGGCAGATAATCGAGAAAAGAGAGTTGCACATGAAAGTGATAATGATGATCACAATTCATTTGGAGTAGCGCCTTTGCAAATGAAAGCGCTAGTGAGTCATTTTGAAAGGAAGCTTGATAAGAAGTTAGAAGGACTCCATGAACGCTTAGATCGAGTGGAGAGTAGAACCTCTAGCCAAAGGACTACTCAAGCTAACCAAAGACAAGCTCATGCTGCACGCCCACAAACCATGAATATGCGGAAGACATGGAGAGCCATGATGAAGATTATGAAGGAGAGGAGACTCAGCCAAGAAGAAGGCCACTCAACATACAAAGAAGACCATTGAGGAGGCCTAGAGATGAAGAAGGAGGCCTTGGAGGAGTCAAAGTCAAAATTCCTTCCTTTCAAGGCAAGAGTGATCCGGAAACATACCTGGAGTGGGAGATGAGTGTAGAGCAAATCTTTTCATGCCATAACTACTCTGAGGGTAAGAAGGTCAAAATTGCTGCTCTTGAGTTTACTAATTATGCTCTTATTTGGTGGGACCAGATATAAAAGGAGCGGATTAGATATGGAGAGCACCCCATCTCAACATGGGAAGAGATGAAGGCTATCATGAGGAGGCGATTCATTCCATCCTATTTTCGAAGGAAACTTCACAATAAGCTTTAACGCCTCACTCAAGGATCCAAAAGGGTGGATGAGTACTACAAGGAAATGCAAATAGCCATGATTAGAGCTAATGTAGAGGAAGATCCAGAAGCAACAATGGCTCATTTCTTAGATGGGCTTAATCGTGACATAGCCGATGTTGTGGAGATGTACCACTATGTTGAGATTCATGACTTAGTCCACCAAGCTGCCAAGGTGGAAAAACAACTCAAAAGGAAGAATATTCCAAGGAAGAACTCTAGTTCAACTTCTTTCAACTCATGGAGGAGCAACCCAAAGAAAGATATTCCCTCTACTTCAAATTCAAAAGGGAATGAAACAAAGAAAGAAGAAAAGCTGGCTGCACCACCCAAGAAGGTTCAAAGTGGGCCTAATCCTTCAAGAAACCGAGACATAATATGCTTCAAGTGCCAAGGGAGAGGACACATCTCTAGTGAATGTCCTAACAAGCGAACCATGAATATCAACAACCTTGGTGAGTGGGAAACTGAAGGAGAAACAACAGAGGAAGAAGAAGAGCTATTCATGGAAAATGAAGATGGAGAGTATGCAGAAGAAGGAGAACTCCTTGTAACTAGGAGAGCCCTTAGCGCCCAGATGATGGCAAACGAAGATAAGCAAAGAGAGAACTTGTTCCATACTCGTTGCCAAATCCAGGGGAAGATATGTGGTGTGATTATAGATGGAGGAAGTTGCTGCAATGTGGCAAGCACCGAGCTAATGGAGAAGTTGAATTTGTCTACTTTCAAGCATCAACGGCCTTACAAACTCCAATGGCTCAATGAATGTGGAGAATTGAGGGTAACCAAGCAAGTTAAGGTAATGTTTTCAATTGGCAAGTATAGGGATGAAGTGCTTTGTGATGTTGTACCAATGAAAGCATGTCATATTTTGTTAGGTAGGCCTTGGCAGTATGATAGACGTGTTACACATGATGGTTTTCTAAACCGTTATTCTTTTGTACTTAGAGGGGAACCTATAACCTTCCTTCCTATGTCATCAAAGCAAGTGTTAGAAGATCAAATCAAGAGAGAGAAGAAAAGAGAAAGTGAGTGTGTAAAAGTGTCTGAAAAAGAGGAGAGTGAAATTGAGAAAAGAAAAGAGAGCAAGCCAAGAGAAGAGAGAGGAAAAGGAGAGAGAGCTAAAGGTAAAAGGGAGAAAGAGGGAGAGAGAGAGAGAAAAGTTTGTTAGTAGCAAGAAAGAGTGAGATCAAACAAGCTTTGTTTTCTCAACAAAACCTCCTAGTAGTTATCTACAAAGAGGCTATGTTGAATACTAACGACTTAACTTCTACTTTGCCTAGTGTTGTTATGTCTCTTTTGCAGGAATATGAAGATGTCTTTCCCGAAGAGGTACCACCTGGGTTGCCACAATTTAGAGGGATAGAACATCAAATTGATTTTATACCTGGAGCACCTTTGCCCAATCGTCCAGCTTACCGAACTAATCCTGAAGAGACTAAGGAGATTCAAAGACAAGTGCAAGAGCTGCTGGAAAAGGGATATGTGAGGGAGAGTCTTAGCCCATGTGCAGTACCAGTGTTGCTCGTTCCTAAAAAGGATGGCACATAGAGAATGTGCATTGATTGTTGAGCCATCAATAATATAACGGTAAGATATCGTCATCCAATCCCTAGGTTAAATGATATGCTTGATGAATTAAATGGCTCCACTATCTTCTCTAAAATTGATTTAAAAAGTAGCTACCATCAAATTAGGATGAAAGAAGGAGACGAATGGAAAACTGCATTTAAGACTAAACATGGACTTTATGAATGGTTAGTTATGTCTTTTGGTCTCACTAATGCACCTAGCACATTTATGAGGTTGATAAATCATATCTTGCGTGCATTCATAGGTAAATTTGTGGTAGTTTACTTTGATGATATCCTTGTGTACAGTAAGACTTTGCATGAGCACGTAGATCACTTGAGACAAGTCCTAGAGGTTCTAAGAAAAGAAAGATTGTTTGGCAATTTGAATAAGTGTGATTTCTGCACTAATAATGTTGTTTTTCTTGGTTTTGTTGTGAGTGCCGAGGGGGTTGAGGTTGATGAAGAGAAAATCAAAGCCATTCAAGATTGGCCAACCCCTACCACCATCAGACAAGTGAGGAGCTTCCATGGACTTGCAAGCTTTTATAGGAGATTCGTGAGGGATTTCAGCTCACTGGCAGCCCCTTTGAATGAGTTGACAAAGAAGAATTTCCATTCAAGTGGGGAGAAGCTCAAGAGAAAGCCTTCCAAACCATCAAGGAGAGGCTCGTACATGCACCTTTATTAGTCCTTCCAGATTTTGGTAAGATTTTTGAGGTCGAATGTGATGCTAGTGGAATTGGCATAGGAGGTGTACTCATGCAAGAAGGTAAGCCCATTGCATATTTTAGCGAAAAGCTAAGTGGTCCTACTCTTAACTATCTTACATATGATAAGGAGCTATATGCTTTAGTTAGAGTGTTGGAAACTTGGCAACATTATTTGTGGCTTAAAGAATTTGTCATACATTCTGACCATTAGGCTCTAAAACATATTAAGAGCCAAAACAAATTGAATCGAAGACACGCTAGTTGGGTTGAATTCATTGAATCTTTCCCATATGTGATTAAGCATAAGAAAGGTAAGGAGAATATTGTTACTGATGCACTTTCACGTAGGTATGTTCTTCTTTCCATGTTAGACTCTAAGGTTCTTGGTTTTGAGTTCATCAATGAATTATATACTAATGATGTTGATTTTGGTGAAGCTTTTAACTATTGCAAGCCTGGAGTTCGCTAGTACAAATTTTACTTGCATCAAGGATTCTTGTTTCGTGTTGATAAGCTTTGCATTCCTAATTGTTCTCTGCGCATGTTATTAATGAAGGAAGCACATTCAAGAGGTTTAATGGGACACTTTGACATTATTAAAACCTTTGACATCTTGAATGAGCATTTTTATTGGCCTAAGATGCGTAGGGATGTTCAAAAGCTTGTGGGGAGATGCGTTGTATGTCAAAGCAAAATCTAAATTAAATCCCCATGGACTGTATACTCCCCTCCCTATTCTTAGTGTACCTTGGGAAGATGTTTCCATGGATTTTATTGTGGGATTACCTAGGTCTAAAAGGGGGAGGGACTCTATTTTTGTTATGGTGGTGCCGAGGGGGTTGAGGTTGATGAAGAGAAAATAAAAGCCATTCAAGATTAGCCAACCCCTACCACCATCGGACAAGTGAGGAGCTTCCATGGACTTGCAAGCTTTTATAGAATGATGCGAAATCAAGGGGTGGCCCAATCTTCACGATGTAGGTTGATGGATAGATGATGGTTCAAGACCCGACATAAGCAAATAGCCAACCAACATTATAAGAACATTGACCTGCTACTTAGACAATACGCCTAACCACGAACACAGTAAACCAATCCACACAACGACGCACTTGGATCAAAGCACAAATTGGGGGCTTTTGCAAACTTGAATCACCAACCTAAAGATAGGTTGATAAGACAAAGGTTTCACAAGAGCAAAGAAAAGATCAAATTCTCACAATTAGAGAAACAAACTCAGAATAATTCTACTACTTCCAATCTGATTCAAATGAAGGCAGAATACATATATTTATAGTGTAGCTCAAACCTATCTATTGGAGGAAAAGTAGGAAACTAACTACATAATTCTAACTGAAAGATCTAAGAAATAGGGATACAAAATTAAATCTTTTTGAAAACAGAAAAGGAAAGATAATCAGCCTAATAGAAACTAATTAATATTAATGGGCTGGACATCTTGCATTTGAAGTACTATTCACGTCCTCTAGCTTCAATGGGCTCTTTAAGCATCAACTTGGGCTTGAATAAGCATGATTAAGGCTTCATTTGCTTCCTCAATGCATGCACTAACATTATGGGCTTCTAATTCAGCAAATTGAAGCCCAATTGCTCTTTGTAGACGTTTAACTCTTCCTCTTGTCATTGGGCCATCTATCATCAAGTCCTTCTCCACACGAGCATCCTTCCCCACATGAATCTGGTTCATATCATCCTCCCCCTCTTGAAAAGGAGTCATCCTCGACTCTTCAAAGTCTACACCAAAATAAGGGAAAAGGTCAGAACATTAAAAGTAGCACTTACACCATACTCACCTGGTAAATCTATTTTGTAGGCATTATCATTAATTCTCTCTAGTACGCGGAAAGGCCCATCTCTGCGAGGTATAAGTTTAGACTTTCTTTTGTCAGGAAACCTCTCTTTTCTAAGGTGCAACCAAACCAAATCTCTTGGTTCAAAGACAACCCTCTTTCGCCCCTTATTAGCATGTTCTACATATTGTTGAGTCATCCTCTCAATGTTTTGTTTTGCTTTCTCATGGATTTGCTTAACAAACTCAACACGTTTCTATCCATCCATATTGATTCTTTCCTGCAAAGGCAAAGGAGCTAAGTCAATGGGTGCAAGAGGATTAAAACCCTATACAATCTCAAATGGTATTAGTAGTGGAATGAACAGCCCTATTATATGCAAACTCGACATGTGGGAGACACTCCTCCCAATTCTTCAGGTTCTTTTTAACCACAGTTCGTAACAAAGAAGATAGTGTCCTATTAACAACTTTAGTATGTCCATCAGTCTGTGGATGACAAGTAGTAGAGAATAACAATTTAGTTCGAAACTTGCTCCACAAAGTCTTCCAAAAATGGCTTAGAAACTTAGCATCACGATCTGACACTATAGTCCTTAGAATCCCATGAAACCTCACAACTTCCTGAAAGAACAAATTAGCAATATTAGAAGCATCATCAACCTTATGACATGCAATGAAGTGTGCCATTTTAGAAAACCTGTCCACAACAACAAAAATAGAGTCCCTCCCCCTCTTAGACCTAGGTAATCCCACAATAAAATCCATGGAAACATCTTCCCAAGGTACACTAAGAATAGGGAGGGGAGTATACAGTCCATGGGGATTTAATTTAGATTTTGCTTTATGACATACAACGCATCTCCCTACAAGCTTTTGAACATCCCTATGCATCTTAGGCCAATAAAAATGCTCATTCAAGATATCAAAGGTTTTAATAATGCCAAAGTGTCCCATTAAACCTCGTAAATGTGCTTCCTTCATTAATAACATGCGCAGAGAACAATTAGGAATGCAAAGCTTATCAACGCGAAACAAGAATCCTTGATGCAAGTAAAATTTGTCCCAACCAACTCCAGGCTTGCAATAGTTAAAAGCTTCACCAAAATCAACATCATTAGTATATAATTCCTTGATGAACTCAAAACCAAGAACCTTAGAGTCTAACATGGAAAGAAGAACATACCTACGTGAAAGTGCATCAACAACAATATTCTCCTTATCTTTCTTATGCTTAATCACATATGGGAAAGATTCAATAAATTCAACTCAACTAGCGTTTCTTCGATTCAATTTGTTTTGGCTCTTAATATGTTTTAGAGCCTCATGGTCAGAATGTATGACAAATTCTTTAAGCCACAAATAACGTTGCCAAGTTTCCAACACTCTAACTAAAGCATATAGCTCCTTATCATATGTAGGATAGTTAAGAGTAGGACCACTTAGCTTTTCGCTAAAATATGCAATGGGCTTATCGTCTTGCATGAGTACACCTCCTATGCCAATTCCACTAGCGTCATATTCCACCTTAAAAATCTTACCAAAATTTGGAATGACTAATAAAGGTGCATGTACGAGCCTCTCCTTGATGGTTTGGAAGGCTTTCTCTTGAGCTTCTCCCCACTTGAATGGAACATTCTTCTTTGTCAACTCATTCAAAGGGGCTGCCAGTGAGCTGAAATCCCTCACGAATCTTCTATAAAAGCTTGCAAGTCCATGGAAGCTCCTCACTTGTCTGATGGTGGTAGGGGTTGGCCAATCTTGAATGGCTTTGATTTTCTCTTCATCAACCTCAACCCCCTCGGCACTCACAACAAAACCAAGAAAAACATATTTATTAGTGCAGAAATCACACTTATTCAAATTGCCAAATAATCTTTCTTTTCTTAGAACCTCTAGGACTTGTCTCAAGTGATCTACGTGCTCATGCAAAGTCTTACTATACACAAGGATATCATCAAAGTAAACTACCACAAATTTACCTATGAATGCACGCAAGATATGATTTATCAACCTCATAAATGTGCTAGGTGCATTAGTGAGACCAAAAGGCATAACTAACCATTCATAAAGTCCATGTTTAGTCTTAAATGCAGTTTTCCATTCGTTTCCTTCTTTCATCCTAATTTGATGGTAGCCACTTTTTAAATGAATTTTAGAGAAGATAGTGGAGCCATTTAATTCATCAAGCATATCATCTGACCTAGGGATAGGATGACGATATCTTACAATTATATTATTTATGGCTCGACAATCAATGCACATTCTCCATGTGCCATCCTTTTTAGGCACGAGCAACACTAGTACTGCACATGGGCTAAGGCTCTCTGATGCAAGACCCACTAGGAACATGTCCTAGAGAACCTTCAACAATTCGAAACTTTGCCCGGGACCGGCTAGAAACAGGAATGTTGGTCAAAGGAAAGAGCCTAGGAGAACTTGTCTCTTAGAACCCTAGCCTCAAGACGCCATAAAGGAAGATCAATCCTTTGATAAGTCACGCGAACTCTCAAAGAGCACAAAGAAGCAAAAGCCTCACAAAGTATTGAATAATACTCAAATCTATTCATTCATGATCTTCAGAAATAGAGTACAATAGAGGGCCTTTTATAAGCAAAATTTCTAAAAGACTTAAAATCCTAATAAAACTAAAACTCTAAAATCTGATTAGAAATATTTTAAATAATGCCTAAAATCAAGGAACAAGATTAGGATATTAATTTTAACTTAATTTCCTAGATAAGCTCCTTGACCAAGTCTAAAAATACTAATATAATAATAAAAAAACGAAATTTATAAGAATCCTAGTCAAAACTAATTATCTTCTTTAAGTAGTCACATGGGATGCACATGCTTCATTAAAAATCACATGGTTAACACATGATTCTTAATCTCTTGCAATTGGACTCCAATTGGGTCTTGACAATCCTCTTGTATGTGTATAACTACATTGGGCCTTCAATATCTCCATGGACCTTCTTAGGACATTGGGCTTCCACTTGGACTTCCACTTTTGCATATTTAAAGGGATTTCATGTCTAAAGTGCAATTCAGCATATTTTGAATTGATCAAATATGGATCTTGGGCTCTAAACTTGGGCCGACGTCCAACATAGATATTATCTTGAGCTCTTTGAGATTTTTGGACATATACTAGCACAATTTGGGCCTCTTGAGCATAGGTCATCCTTTCATGAGCCATTTGAACCTGAATCATAGACTTTTGAATTATTTGGGTTTCTTGATGGATGAGGGCTTTTCGAACTTGTAGTGTTCCAATGGGCATGCCTACTGATATCATATCACTCTCCCTCACATATCCCTTTTCCAGCAGCTCTTGCACTTACTTGTCTTTGAATCTCTTTGGTCTCTTCAGGATTAGCTCGGTAAGCTGGACGATTGGGCAAAGGTGCTCCAGGTATAAAATCAATTTGATGTTCTATCCCTCTAATTGGTGGCAACCCAGGTGGTACCTCTTCGGGAAAGACATCTTCATATTCCTGCAAAAGAGACATAACAATACTAGGCAAAGTAGAGGTTAAGTCGTTAGTATTCAACATAGCCTCTTTGTAGATAACTACTAGGAGGTTTTGTTGAGAAAACAAAGCTTGTTTGATCTCACTCTTTCTTGCTACTAACAAACTTTTCTCTCTATCTCCCTCTTTCTCTCTTTTGCCTTTAGCTCTCTCTCCTTTTCCTCTCTCTTCTCTTGGCTTGCTCTTTTTTCTTTTCTCAACTTCACTCTCCTCTTTTTCAGACACTTTTACACACTCACTTTCTCTTTTCTTCTCTCTCTTGATTTGATCTTCTAACACTTGCTTTGGTGAAATAGGAACGAGGGTTATAGGTTCCCCTCTAAGTACAAAAGAATAACGGTTTAGAAAACCATCATGTGTAACACGTCTATCATACTGCCAAGGCCTACCTAACAAAATATGGCATGCTTTCATTGGTACAACATCACAAAGCACTTCATCCCTATACTTGCCAATTGAAAACATTACCTTAACTTGCTTGGTTACCCTCAATTCTCCACATTCATTGAGCCATTGGAGTTTGTAAGGCCGTTGATACTTGAAAGTAGACAAATTCAACTTCTCCACTAGCTCGGTGCTTGCCACATTGCAACAACTTCCTCCATCTATAATCACACCACATATCTTCCCCTGGATTTGGCAACGAGTATGGAACAAGTTCTCTCTTTGCTTATCTTCGTCTGCCATCATCTGGGCGCTAAGGGCTCTCTTAGTTATAAGGAGTTCTCCTTCTTCTGCATACTCTCCATCTTCATTTTCCATGAATAGCTCTTCTTCTTCCTCTGTTGTTTCTCCTTCAGTTTCCCACTCACCAAGGTTGTTAATATTCATGGTTTGCTTGTTAGGACATTCACTAGAGCTGTGTCCTCTCCCCTGGCACTTGAAGCATATTATGTCTCGGTTTCTTAAAGGATTAGGCCCACTTTGAACCTTCTTGGGTGGTGCAGCCAGCTTTTCTTCTTTCTTTATTTCATTCCCTTTTGAATTTGAAGCAGAGGGAATATCTTTCTTTGGGTTGCTTCTCCATGAGTTGAAAGAAGTTGAATTGGAGTTCTTCCTTGCAATATTCTTCCTTTTGAGTTGTTTTTCCACCTTGGCAGCTTGGTGGACTAAGTCATGAATCTCAACATAGTGGTACATCTCCACAACATCAGCTATGTCACGATTAAACCCATATAAGAAACGAGCCATTGTTGCTTCTGGATCCTCCTCTACATTAGCTCTAATCATGGCTATTTGCATTTCCATGTAATACTCATCCACACTCTTGGATCCTTGAGTGAGGCGTTGAAGCTTATTGTGAAGTTCCCCTCGAAAATAGGATGGAATGAATAACCTCCTCATGATAGCCTTCATCTCTTCCCATGTTGAGATAGGGTGCTCTCCATATCTAATCCGCTCCTTTTGCATCTGGTCCCACCAAATAAGAGCATAATCAGTAAACTCAAGAGCAGCAATTTTGACCTTCTTACCATCAGAGTAGTTATGGCTTGAAAAGATTTGCTCTACACGCATCTCCCACTTCATGTATGTTTCCGGATCACTCTTGCCTTGAAAGGAAGGAATTTTGACTTTGACTCCTCCAAGGCCTTCTTCTTCATCTCTAGGCCTCCTCAATGGTCTTCTTTGTATGTTGAGTGGCCTTCTTCTTAGCTGAGTCTCCTCTCCTTCATAATCTTCATCATGGCTCTCCATGTGATACAATAACACTAAGTAATATGAACCAGACTCATGTGAAGAAGGATGTTCCTGTGAAAAAAGACTTGATAATAGATGGCCCAATGACAAGAGGAAGCGTTAAGCATCTACAAAGAGCAATTGGGCTTCAATTTGCTGAGGAAGCCCATAATGTTAGTGCATGCATTGAGGAAGCAAATAGAGCCTTAATCATGCTTATTCAAGCCCAAGTTGATGCTTAAAGAGCCCATTGAAACTAGAGGACATGAATTGATGCGAGACCCACTAGGAACATGCCCTAGAGAACCTTCAACAATTCAAAACTATGCCTGGGACTAGCTAGAAACAAGATTGTTGGTCAAAGGAAAGACCCTAAGAGAACCTGTCTCTTAGAACCCTAGCCTCAAGACGCCACAAAGGAAGACCAATCCTTTGATAAGTCACGTGAACTTTCAGAGAACACAAAGAAGCAAAAGCCTCTCAAAGTATTGAATAATACTCAAGTTCATTCATTCATGATTCAAAATAGAATACAATAGGGAGCCTTTTATAGGCAAAGTTTATAAAAGACTTAAAATTCTACTAAAACTAAAACTCTTAAAATCTAATTAGAAATATTTTAAACAATGTCTAAAATCAAGGAACAAGATTAGGATATTAATTTTAACTTAATCTCCTAGATAAGCTCCTTGACTAAGTCCAAAAAAATAATATAATAATAAAAAACGAAATTAAAAAAGAGTTCTAGTCAAAACTAGAGTCCTAGTCAAAACTAATTAATAAATGGGCTGGACATCTTGTATTTGAAATACTATTCACGTCCTCTAGCTTCCATGGGCTCTTTAAGCATCAACTTGGGCTTGAATAAGCATGATTAAGGCTCTATTTGCTTCCTCAATGCATGCACTAACATTATGGGCTTCTAATTCAGCAAATTGAAGCCCAATTGCTCTTTGTAGACGCTTAACTCTTCCTCTTGTCATTGGGCTTTTAACATGTTGGATATTAACTTTAGTTGCTCCATGGACCTTCTTAGGACATTGGGCTTCCACTTGGACTTCCACTTTTGCATATTTAAAGAGATGTTGATCAAATATGGATCTTGGGCTCTAAACTTGGGCCGACGTCCAACATAGATATTATTTTGAGCTCTTTGAGATTTTTGGACATATACTAGCACAATTTGGGCCTCTTGAGCATAGGCCATCCTTTCATGAGCCATTTGGACCTGAATCATAGGCTTTTGAATGATTTGGGTTTCTTGATGGATGAGGGCTTCTCAAACTTGTAGTGCTTCAATGGGCATGCCTATTGATATTGTATCATGAATAGTACTTCAAATGCAAGATGTCCAGCCCATTAATATTAATTAGTTTTAACTAGGACTCTAGTTTTGACTAGAACTCTTTTTGAATTTTGTTTTTTTATTATTATATTATTTTTTTGGACTTGGTCAAGGAGCTTATCTAGGAATTAAGTTAAAATATCTTAATCTTATTTCTTGATTTTAGGCATTGTTTAAAATATTTCTAATTAGATTTTAAGAGTTTTAGTTTTAGTAGGATTTTAAGTCTTTTAGAAACTTTGCCCATAAAAGGCTCCCTATTGTACTCTATTTGGAATCATGAATGAATAAATTTGAGTATTATTCAATACTTTGTAAGGCTTTTGCTTCTTTGTGTTCTCTGAGGGTTCACGTGACTTATCAAAGGATTGGTCTTCTTTTGTGGCGTCTTGAGGCTTAGGGTCTTTCCTTTGACCAACAATCTTGTTTCTAGCCGGTCCCGGGCAAAGTTTCGAATTGTTGAAGGTTCTCTAGGGCATCTTCCTGGTGAGTCTTGCATCACCATGTCTTCCGCATATTCACAGTGTTGTGGGCGTGCAGCATGAGCTTGTCTTTGGTTAGTTTGAGTAGTCCTTTGGCTAGAGGTTCTACTCTCCACTCGATCAAAGCGTTTATGGAGTCCTTCCAACTTCTTATCAAGTATCCTTTCAAAATGACTCACTAGCGCTTTCATTTGCAAAGGCGCTACTCCAAATGAATTGTGATCATCATTATCACTTTCATGTGCAACTCCCTTTTCTCGATTATCTGCCACGTTAGTGAAAAAGAAACAAAAGTATATAGGACCTCACAAATATTTCCTCATGTGTTTCATTCAATTGAGATATAACACTTTGATGCAAGACCCACTAGGAACATGCCCTAGAGAACCTTCAACAATTCAAAACTTTGCCCGGGACCAGCTAGAAACAAGAATGTTAGTCAAAGGAAAGACCCTAAGAGAACTTGTCTCTTAGAACCCTAGCCTCAAGATGCCACAAAGGAAGACTAATCCTTTGATAAGTCACGTGAACTCTCAGAGAACACAAAGAAGCAAAAGCCTCACAATGTATTGAATAATACTCAAATTTATTCATTCATGATTCAAAATAGAGTACAATAGGGAGCCTTTTATAGGCAAAGTTTTAAAAGACTTAAAATCCTATTAAAACTAAAACTCTTAAAATCTAATTAGAAATATTTTAAACAATGTCTAAAATCAAGGAACAAGATTAGGATAGTATTTTAACTTAATCTCCTAGATAAATTCCTTGACTAAATCCAAAAATAATAAAATAATAAAAAAACAAAATTCAAAAAGAGTTCTAGTCAAAACTAGAGTCCTAATCAAAACTAATTAATATTAATGGGCTGGACATCTTGTATTTAAAATACTATTGACGTCCTCTAACTTCAATGGGCTTTTTAAGCATCAACTTGGGCTTGAATAAGCATGATTAAGACTCTATTTGCTTCCTCAATGCATGCACTAACATTATGGGCTTCTAATTCAGCAAATTGAAGCCCAATTGCTCTTTGTAGACACTTAACTCTTCCTCTTGTCATTGGGCCATCTATCATCAAGTCTTTTTCCACACGAGCATCCTTCCTCACATGAGCTGGTTCATATTACTTGGTGTTATTGCATCACACTCTCACTCGTGTTTACTCTATTTTATTGGCTTTTTCTGCAATGATCTTATCCACCCTTGCCTTTTATCTCTCAATATCAAATCCTAAGCTCTTATGTTACCTAAGACCTCGTCAAGTGATCAAGGACTGCCAATTCTTGGTTCACCAAAGTATGTGCTGGTGGATGGTATGAAAAGTTGTGATTGGCGCATACAAGTCACAAGTAAGGTTAAGGTTTGGTTAGGCTAGGGTTCAATATGAAAAAGGGAAGATTTAACACCTAGCAATGCACAATCAAGTTTTAAAATACCAAAGAGCCAATTGCAATGATTCTAAAAACCCAAGATATGAGAAATCAATGGAGGATTAGATTAGGAAAGTTCAAATCAAAGGAATAGGAAACAAGTTGAAGTCACAATAGAAAAGTCCACAATCACAAGATAAAAGGAAACAATATAGGAATAGGAAAGTGGATCATAAAAATTAGGAAACAAATGGAAGAGGAAACAATACTGATCACAAATGAAAGAAATCTGATCACAATTTTTTTTCTTTTTTTTTCACTTTTTTTTGGCTAACCCTTTTTTTTTTTTTTGCCTTTCTTTTCTATTCCTTTTCCTTTTTTTTTTTTGCCTCTGTTTTTTTAGATCAGATGAAAGAGAATCACAAGATCACACAATAGGAAACAAATCAGATCAGAAAATGTTGCCCCTAAAAATGACAATAACTTCCTTTAGAGAACTCCAAATTTGATGATTCTAAAACGACATGAAAGTTGAGATTCTAAAACTTAGGATTGACCTATTAATCATCCAAAATCTCAAAAGGAAAGGGGTTGAACAGATAAGGGAAAAATAACAACGTCCAGAACAACAAAAATTTTCCAGATTACAAAATGAATGGCTCTTGTAGCATAAAAATCAAATCTTGCACACTAAGGATCAAATCTGAAAACAAGGGAAGGTAGAAAGTTTAGTATTTTTTTTATAATAAAAGGTAGCAATAAACGGATATGG
Organism: Erythrophleum ivorense; assembly: GCA_026724425.1. NCBI lineage: Eukaryota > Viridiplantae > Streptophyta > Magnoliopsida > Fabales > Fabaceae > Erythrophleum > Erythrophleum ivorense. The sequence continues at coordinate 19,924,474 of JAIUCV010000009.1, forward strand.
AAAAAGGGAAAAAATATAAAGGCTAGAAAGGAAGTAGAATGGTGGATGATGAATGTATGATAGACAACCTACCGTGTAAACCGAAGCTCTGATACCAAATGATGCGAAATCAAGGGGTGGCCCAATCTTCACGACGTAGGTTGATGGATAGATGATGGTTTGAGACCCGACGAAAGCATAGCCAACTAACGTTATAAGAACATTGACCTGCTACTTAGACAATGCGCCTAACCACGAACACAGTAAACCAATCCACACAACGACGCACTTGGATCGGACCACAAATTAGGGGCTTTTGCGAACTTGAATCACCAACCTAAAGATAAGTTGACAAGACAAAGGTTTCACAAGAGCAAAGAAAAGATCAGATTCTCACAATTAGAGAAACACTCAGAATAATTCTACTACTTCCAATCTGATTCAAATGAAGGCAGAATACATATATTTATAGTGTAGCTCAAACCTATCTACTGGAGGAAAAGTATGAAACTAACTACATAATCCTAAATGAAAGATCTAAAAAATAGATTTACAAAATCAAATCTTTTTGAAAAAAGAAAAGGAAAAATAATCAGCCTAATAGATGTCTAGTGAGTACAAATTCCTTGAAGAGTGTGTGAGGTCCTATTTCTTCGTTGACTAACTTTTCAAGTGACAAGATGTCTAGTGAGTACAAATTCCTTGAAGAGGCTAACAAAGAGCGATTTAAGCAATCTTGTGCATGGTTAGATGCATTCCAATCCAACTTCAACCCTACAAGACAAGATAAGGAAAAGTCATCTCCTGATTTCCGTACTAGATGCCTTATCAAAGAGAAAGTTTGCAACATGGCTATTGATAATAGTAGCTATGTAAATGTTGCTAGTGCCTTACTTGTTGAGAAATTAAACTTGCCTACTATAAAGCATCCTAGGCCCTATACCTTGTTGAAGGGTAGTGCTGAATTTAGGGCTAATAAGCAAGTTTTGATTTCTTTCTCCATTGGTAAATATCATGATAAAGTGCTATGTGATGTGGCTCCTATGTCTGATGGACATATTATGCTTGGTAAACCATGGAAACATGTTAGAAAAGCTAAATATGTCAAGCATAAGCACAAATATTGCTATTCATTTGTATTCAATGAAAAAAATCATATATTGGTACCTCTTGATCCTATGGATGCTTATGAGGATCAAATGAGAATAGTACAAGCATACAAAATAAAAGAAAAGGAGAGAGGAAAAGAAAAAGAGAGAGAATATGAGTTAGAGAAAGAAAAAGAGAGAGAACATGAATTAGAGAGAGAAAAAGTTGAGATTAAAAAAGAAAAGAGTATGAGTGAAACAAAAGAGCAGGAGAGTTGTGAGAAAAGTGAGAAAAGCATGAGTGTGAGCAAGTTTGGTGAAAAAAGAGAGGTTGAGAGCATGTGTAAGGATGTTTGTTTATGTACTAACAATCTTAACCTATCTTTATCTATTGTTGGTTCTAGCTTTGGTGCGAACCCACTAGGAGTCAAGTCTCCTTGAACCCACAACCAATCTCAAATATACACACCCCAAGAAAGTTAAATCAAGTCTGAACGATCCACTTGGAACCCCTGAATACGAAGAGACAAGGACCTCGAGTGTTAGAAGACGCCACAAGGTTGATCAAGCCTTGATAAGTCTACAAGTTCAATGAAGAACCCTAGAGAGCACTCCTCTCAAGTCTGGAATTTCCAGAAAATACAATCTTTATTCATTCAAATCTGATTACAATGGGAGGCAGAGTACAATTATATAGTGTGTAAGTCAAATCTGCCTTCAATGCTCATAGAAAAGGAAAACTAGGGAAATTAATGACAATTATCCTAATTAATGACCTATGCAATCAGAATTATAAAAGTCAAATTCTCTTAAAGACTGAAAAGGAAATAAATCCCCCTAAATAAGCTAAATTCGTTCAAATACATTAAGGTTCTACAAATCAGCTCATTAAGCCCAAAATGGCATTATTTAGCCCTAAATGAGCCCACCAATGGATGGTCCATGGTTCAAGTACTTCAATTTATAATGTTTGGCCCAATTTAGCCTCAGCAACTCCATCTTCAACCCATATGATGTTGAGGACGTCGACATTAGAAATGTTTGGATCTCGCTTGACTTTTGTTGCTTCAATTGCTAGTTGCTTAGTCCAGGTCTCTTGAACAAGTCCACTTAAGGCTTCTCTCATTCTGTTAGCTCGTGCTCTTGTCATTGGGCCACTTGGAATTTGTAGAGGATCATTCCAAGCATTTGAGACAGCTTGCTTCCTTTGATGGATCATATCATCCCCTCTCTCCTCAAAAGGATTCGGCCTCGAATCATCACCTACATCATAAGGAGATAAATCAGCAACATAAAAGTAGCACTAACATTATACTCACCTGGTAGATCTATCTTATAAGCATTATCATTGATTTTCTCAAGGACTTGAAATGGTCCATCTCCTCTTGGAGCTAATTTAGATTTCCTTTGTGCCGGAAACCTCTCTTTTCTCATATGCACCCATACCCAATCACCAGGTTCAAAAGTGACACGCCTTCTCCCTTTGTTTGCCTTGGATGCATATTGCTCATTCTTCTTTTCAATTTGCAATTTAATCTTTGCATGAAATTGCTTAACCACCTCAGCTTTCTTTTTGCCATTAAGGCTTGCTCTCTCATTAATGGGAAATGGTAACAAATCCAAAGGGGTTAGTGGATTAAAACCATAAACAACTTCAAAAGGAGAATAATCAGTAGATGAATGCACATTTCTATTATATGCAAATTCAATGAATGACAAGCAATCCTCCCAATTTTTCAAATTTGTTTGGATGATGGTCCTAAGCAATTGAGTTAAGGTTCTGTTAACAACTTCAGTTTGACCATCAGTTTGTGGATGACAAGCTGTAGAAAATAATAATTTAGTTCCAAGCTTTCCCCACAAAACTCTCCAAAAATGACTCAGAAATTTTGCATCCCTATCGGAGACAATACTTTTAGGAACACCATGAAGCCTCACAATTTCTTTAAAGAACAAATCAGCAATATAAGTAACATCATCAGTTTTATGGCATGCAATAAAATGTGCCATTTTTGAAAATCTATCAACAACCACAAATATTGAATCCATTCCTCTTTTTGACCTAGGTAATCCCAAAATAAAATCCATTGAAATGTCTACCCAAGGTTCACTAGGTACAGGTAATGGAGTATACAAACCATGTGGTAAGACTCTAGATTTAGCCCTTTTACATGTTATGCATCTACCACAAATCCTTTCCACATCACGCTTCATTTTAGGCCAAAAGAAATGTTCATGCAAAACATCCAATGTCTTTTTCACACCAAAATGTCCCATTAGTCCTCCCCCATGTCCTTCCCTTACAAGCAATTCACGCATAGAGCATTGAGGCACACATAATTTATTTTCTCTGAACAAAAATCCATCAAGCTTATAGAATTTTCCGAAAGCTCCTTTTTCACAAGCAACTATTATTTCAGCAAAATCACTATCATTGGCATACAAATCCTTGACATATTCAAAACCAAGCAATCTTGCATTCAGAGAAGTGAGAAGAATATACTTTCTAGATAATGTATCTGCAACCACATTCTCTTTACCTTTCTTGTATTTGATCACATATGGAAAAGGCTCGATGAACTCCATCCATCTAGCGTGTCTTTTGTTCAGCTTACCTTGACTTTTAATATACTTCAAAGATTGATGATCTGTATGGATCACAAATTGTTTAGGCCAAAGGTAGTGTTGCCAAGTCTCCAATGCTCTCACAAGTGCATAAAGCTCCTTGTCATAAGTTGGGTAATTCAAGGTGGCACCGTTTAGCTTTTCACTGAAGTAAGCAATTGGCCGCCCTTCCTGCATCAAAACAGCTCCTATCCCTACTCCTGAGGCATCACACTCAATCTCAAAAGTTTTGTTAAAATCAGGTAAAGCTAAAATAGGTGCATAACACAATTTTTCTTTAAGAACACTAAATGCATGATCTTGTGCTTTTTCCCATCTAAAGCCAACTGATTTCTTAATTACCTCAGTGAGTGGTGCAGCAATTGTGCTAAAATCTTTCACAAACCTCCTATAAAAGCTAGCCAACCCATGAAAACTTCTTACCTCAGTTACATTTGTTGGTGTGGGCCATTCTTTAATAGCTCTTACCTTCTCTTCATCAACTTGTATTCCCTCAGCACTCACCACAAATCCGAGGAAAACAACTTTTTCCATGCCAAAGCTACACTTTTTCAGGTTAGCATACAACTTTTCTTTTCTCAAAACATCAAGCACACAACGCAAATGATTCAAATGCTCATCCAGACTCTTACTAAAAATCAGAATATCATCAAAATAAACTACAACAAATTTTCCAATATATGCACGCAAAATATGATTCATCAACCTCATAAAAGTACTAGGTGCATTTGTTAGCCCAAATGGCATGACTAACCATTCATACAGCCCATGTTTTGTTTTGAAAGCAGTTTTCCACTCATCTCCTTCCCTCATCCTAATTTGATGATATCCAGATTTTAAATCAATTTTTGAGAAAATAACAGACCCATGCAATTCATCAAGCATATCATCTAATCTAGGAATGAGATGGCGATACTTTACAGTGATATTGTTGACAGCTCTACAATTAATGCACATCCTCCAAGATCCATCTTTCTTTAGTACTAAGAGGACTGGTACAGCACATGGACTCAAGCTTTCTCGAACATACCCTTTTGCCATGAGCTCTTCAACTTGCTTTTGAAGCTCTTTTGTCTCCTCAGGGTTAGTTCTATAAGCTGGCCGATTAGGAATTATTGCTCCAGGAATGAAGTCAATTTGATGCTCAATGCCTCTTATGGGTGGCAATCCACTAGGGATATCTTCTGGAAATATATCTTCAAATTCCTGCAACAAAGAACTAACAACACTTGGAAATGAAGAGTCAAGGTCATTAGTGCCTAAATAGGCCTCCTTGTAAACAAGTACAAGTAAAGGCTGTTCAGCAAGATATGCACTCCTCACCTCACTTTCTTTTGCATAGAAACTCACTTTTTCTCTTTCTTTTCTCTCCACTTTCTTTTCTTTCTTTTGAATCTCTTTTTTTGAGCTCTCAGATTTTCTTTCTTTCTCACTCTCATTTCTTTTTGATCTCTCTTCTCTATTTTTCTTATCACCCTCTCTTTTATCTCTCTCTTGTTTCATTTTGAGCTGATCTTCATACACTTACTTGGGTGTTAATGGTACAAGAGTGACGAGTCTGTCATTCATTACAAATGAATATCTATTGGTAAACCCATCCTTTGTCGCCTTCCTATCAAATTCCCAAGGTCTACCCAAAAGTATATGTCCAGCATGCATAGGAACAACATCACATAAAATCTCATCACAATATCTTCCAATTGAGAATGAAACAAGAACTTGTCTATCAACCTTAATCTCCCCACATTCATTCAGCCACTGCAACTTGTATGGTCTAGGGTGTTTAATGGTAGACAAATTTAATTTCTCAACTAAAGTGGTACTAGCAACATTGGTACAACTCCCACCATCAATAATCATATTGCATACCTTATTGCTTATGAGACAGCGAGTATGAAAGATGTTTTCTCTTTGTTGCTCCATGTCATCTTCCTTAACTTGAGAATTCAAAGCTTTTCTAGTCACAAGTGCTTCTCCTTCTACAGCATACTCAAACCCATCATCGCTAGCATCTTCAAGTGACGGCATGGAATCATCACTTTCACTTTCAGTCACCACTTCACGGTCCTTCATGATCATTACTCTCTTGTTGGGGCATTGTGAAGCTATATGACCTGTTCCCAAACACTTGAAACATTTAATATCTCTATTTCTAGATGATTGGGAATCAGATTTACCTTTGTTCTTAAATGAAGCTTCCTCTTTGCCTTTTGAGACTTCTCTTTGAACATCTTTTTCTTCCTTCTTCCATTTTGGTCTCATTGAAGAACTAAAGCCTGAAAGGTACCTTACTGCTCCTTTTTGTTTAAGTTGCCTTTCAACCTTCATTGCCATGTGCAACATGTCTTCTAACTCCACATAATGTTGCAACTCCACAGTATTAGCAATTTCTTTATTCAACCCATTCAAAAATCGAGCCATTGTTGCTTCCCTATCCTCCTTCACATTTGCTCTAATCATAGCCACTTCCATCTCTTTGTGGTATTCCTCTACACTCTTAGAGCCTTGTGTAAGGGACTGCAACTTTTGAAAGAGGTCTCTATAGTAATGATTGGGTATAAACCTCTTCCTCATGAGAGCCTTCATCTCCCTCCATGTTTCTATGGGTCTCTCACCATTCCTCCTCCTCTCTAAGACCAATTTATCCCACCAAATTAATGCATAATCCGTAAATTCAATGACTGCCAATTTCACCTTTTTTGCTTCAGAATAATTATGGCACTCAAAAATGAACTCAATTTTCTTCTTCCACTCCAAATAAGCTTCAGGATCATTTCTACCTTGGAAAGAAGGTATCTTCATCTTAATACTCCCAAGGTTTCCATCCACCCTATTTCTACCCCTTGGAACATCTCTACCACGTCTCCTTTCATGCCTAACTTCCCTAGGCCTATTTCTACCCAAATCAAATTCAGATTCATAATCTTCTTCACTACCACCTCCTACTTCATTTTCAGACTCAAAATCATCCATAGAATCATCTCTACACCTCTCATATCTTCTAGGATTAGGACTTACAGTAGGTGGTCTTCTCTGCAAGTTTGCAATCATTGTGTCTTGCTTATCCATCCAGTCTCTTATCCCTCCAAGCACCACATTAAGATGTTCAAATTGCTGCTGCATGGCCTTTACAACGAGGTCCATGTTCTGTGCACTACCTCCTTCACTTGATGTTTCCTCCCTATTAGACATTATAAGCTGCAAGAAAATTGATTAGAGAAAATAAAGATCCTCACAAATTTTCCTCACGTGTTTACCCTCAAAGATGTTACTCTTCACTCGTGTTTCACACTTTAAAGGCTTTTTCAAATAATGGATTCACACTCTTGCCTTTTTCCACTCTTAGTCTCTCTATAGGCTCTTTAAAGAAACTAATCAGACTATACAAAGCTATCACAATTCTTGTGAGATTCAACCTAACACTTGGAGATAATGAGTAGTAAGTGGGTACTATAGTAGAGACATCAGGGAATGAAAGTTAAGGATGTAGAATTTTGTAAAAGCTTAGCTCAAACCAATACTTCCAGAACAGCACAATTTTTTTTTTTGCCTTTTCTTTTCAGCAATTTTTTTCTCTATATTTTTTTTTTGCCTTGCTTTTTTTTTCTTTTCTGGAATATGAAGAACAAAAAACAAAATTTGAATAAACAGAGCAGAAACAGAAAAATCAATCAGGAAAGCCCTGAAATGTGTCTGAATTATCTCGAGTAGAACTCCAAATGAGATGATTTTAAAGCGATCTAAAAGAAGAGAATCTGGGGTATAAGAAAGACCTACTACACGTCCAGAAACTCAATGAAGAACATGACAAACAAAGGATTAACATTCAGCATGTCCAGAAGATTGGAAGACAAATAGAATTTCAAAAGGAAACAGAAACGCAATTTGGAAAAATTACAAAGACAAACGGATATGACCTGATTTAGGGACCGAAGCTCTGATACCAAGATGGTGCGAACCCACTAGGAGTCAAGTCTCCTTGAACCCACAACCAATCTCAAATATACACACCCCAAGAAAGCTAAATCAAGTCTGAACGATCCACTTGGAACCCCTGAATACGAAGAGACAAGGACCCCGAGTGTTAGAAGACGCCACAAGGTTGATCAAGCCTTGATAAGTCTACAAGTTCAATGAAGAACCCTAGAGAGCACTCCTCTCAAGTCTGGAATTTCCAGAAAATACAATCTTTATTCATTCAAATCTGATTACAATGGGAGGCAGAGTACAATTATATAGTGTGTAAGTCAAATCTGCCTTCAATGCTCATAGAAAAGGAAAACTAGGGAAATTAATGGCAATCAGAATTATAAAAGTCAAATTCTCTTAAAGACTGAAAAGGAAATAAATCCCCCTAAATAAGCTAAATTCGTTCAAATACATTAAGGTTCTACAAATCAGCTCATTAAGCCCAAAATGGCATTATTTAGCCCTAAATGAGCCCACCAATGGATGGTCCATGGTTCAAGTACTTCAATTTATAATGTTTGGCCCAATTTAGCCTCAGCAACTCCATCTTCAGCCCATATGATGTTGAGGACGTCGACATTAGAAATGTTTGGATCTCGCTTGACTTTTGTTGCTTCAATTGCTAGTTGCTTAGTCCAGGTCTCTTGAACAAGTCCACTTAAGGCTTCTCTCATTCTGTTAGCTCGTGCTCTTGTCATTGGGCCACTTGGAATTTGTAGAGGATCATTCCAAGCATTTGAGACAGCTTGCTCCCTTTGATGGATCGCATCAAGCTTCTTGCAAGTATGCGGAGATTTGTTTTCAAAGAAGCCATCCAATGGACCCTCATCTTCAACTAACATTGAAAAGAGTTATGATTGCCTAAATTTGCTTCCTATGAAACCACCTGATGGCGACGATTCGAGGACGAATCTTTTCAAAGAGGGAGGGAATGATACGATATCAATAGGCATGCCCATTGAAGCACAACATGTTCGAGAAATCCTCATCCATCAAGAAACTAAAATTATTCAAAAGCCTATAATTCAAGTCCAAATGGCTCATAAAAAGATGGCCTATACTCAAGAGGCCCAAATTGTACTAGTATATGTCCAAAAATCTCAAAGAGCTCAAGATAATATTTGTGTTGGACGTCGGCCCAAGTTTAAAGCCCAAGATCTATATTTAATCAATTCAAAAAATGCTAAATTGAACTTTGGACATGAGATCTCTTTAAAGATGCAAAAGTGGAAGTCTAAGTGGAAGCCCAATGTCCTAAGAAGGTCCATGGAGATGTTGAAGGCCCAATGTAGTAATACACATACAAGAAGAGTGTCAAGGCCCAATTGGAGTCCAATTGCAAGAAATTAAAAATCATGTGTCAACTATGTGATTTTTAATGAAGCATATGCATCACATGTGACTACTTAAAGAAGCTAATTAGTTTTGACTAGGATTCTTTTTTAATTTCATTTTTTTATTATTTTATTATTTTTTGGACTTGGTCAAGGAGCTTATCTAGGAGATTAAGTTAAAATTAATATCCTAATCTTGTTTCTTGATTTTAGGCATTATTTAAAATATTTCTAATCAGATTTTAGAGTTTTAGTTTTATTAGGATTTTAAGTCTTTTAAAAATTTTGCCTATAAAAGGCCCCTATTGTACTCTATTTAAGAAAGATCATGAATGAATAAATTTGAGTATTATTCAATTCTCTGTGAGGCTTCTGCTTCTTTGTGTTCTCTAAGAGTTCACGTGACTTATCAAAAGATTGGTCTTCCTTTATGGCGTCTTGAGGCTAGGGTTCTAAGAGACAAGTTCTCTTAGGGTCTTTCCTTTGACTAATTGATGTGAGACCCCTTAGAAACCCATTCTAGGAACCCCAAATAACATGAATCAGTGATCGAATTTTGGCATGCAGCACAAGAACAAATAATATGGACAATAAGCAACAAAGAACAAAGAAGAAGAAAAAGAGATGTTGGTCAATAGAATTGAACCCTAAGAGAATCCGTCTCTTAGAATCCTAATCCGGGACGCCACAAAGGAAACCACTCCTTTGATAAGTCAAAGATTTTCTCCAGCACACAAAGGCCACAAGAGAAACCTCACAAATCAGAAATGATTCTGAAAAGATAATTCATTCAATCTACCATCTTTGGAGTACAAGTGGGCCTTATATAGGCATTTGAAAAAAAATAAAACCCTAAACAAAATAATTCCTAGGTGGCGCCTTTTACATGGCGGGAAAAATAAAAGAAATTTAAATCTGAACAAATTCACCAAGAATGGTGCCTAAAAATCTGAAACAGCAACAATCAAATTAAAACAAAATAAAACTAAGGGAATTTTGTGGAAAATGGCTAAACTCCTTCAATTAGGCTCCCTTTGGGCTTGGGCTAGCATCTTGTAGGAATGAAATAATCTTTATGCCAATTTGTTCCTTTTGGGCTTAATATTCAGCTAAGACTATAGGCTCCAAGTCTATTAGCTTTTGGATCACTCCATTCAAGGCCTCCTTCATAGCTTTGACTCTTGATCTTGTGCATGGGCCTCCCATACCTTGCAATGGATCTTTAATTGTCCATCTTTTAGAGTCACGTCCAGCCCTTTTGTTTCCAAGCTCTTGATTTTGTTCAAGTTTCTTCAAATCTCCTATCTCACCTCCATCATTAACATTCTTGTTTCTAGCCGGTCCCGGGCATAGTTTTGAATTGTTGAAAGTTCTCTAGAATTTTGTGGAAAATGGCTAGACTCCTTCAATTAGGCTCCCTTTGGGCCAAGCTAGCATATTGTAGGAATGAGATAATCTTTATGCCAATTTGTTCCTTTTGGGCTTCATATTCAGCTAAGACTATGGGCTCCAAGTCTATTAGTTTTTGGATCACTTCATTCAAGGCCTCCTTCATAGCTTTGACTCTTGATCACAATACCTTGCAATGGATCTTTAGTTGGCCATCTTTTAGAGTCACGTCCAGCCCTTTTGTTTCCAAGCTCTTGATTTTGTTCAAGCTTCTTCAAATCTCCTATCTCACCTTCATCATTAACATTCTTGTTTTTAACCGGTCCCGGGCATAGTTTCGAATTGTTGAAGGTTCTCTAGCACAAATATTGCTATTGCTATTTATTTGTATTCAATGAAAAAAATCATGTATTGGTACCTCTTGATCCTATGGATGCTTATAAAGATCAAATGAGAATAGTACAAGCATACAAAATGAAAGAAAAGGAGAGAGCAAAAGAAAAAGAGAGAGAAATGAGTTAGAGAGAGAAAAAGACAAGATTGAAAAAGAAAAGAGTGTGAGTGAAAAGAAAGAGCAAGAGAGTTGTGAGAAAAGTGAGAAAAGCATGAGTGTGAGCTTGTTTGATGAAAAAAGAGAGGTTAAGAGTGTGTGTAAGGATATTTGTTTATCTACTAGCAATCTTAATCCATCTTTGCCTATTGTTGGTTCTAGCTCCTTGCAGGAATGTAGAGATTTGTTTTCAAAGAAGCCACCCAATGGACCCTCATCTTCAACTAGCATTGCGAAGAGTTGCGATTGCTTAAATTTGCTCCCTAAGAAACCACTTAATGGCAAAGATTCGAGGAAAAATCTTTTCAAAGAAGGAGGGAATAATACAATACCAGTAGGCATACCCATTGAATGATATAATATCAGTAGGCATGCCCATTGGAGCATTACAAGTTCAATAAGCCATCATCCATCAAGAAACCCAAATCATTCAAAAGCTTATGATTTGGGTCTAAATGGCTCATGAAAGGATGGCTTATGCTCAAGAGGCCCAAATTGTGCTAGTATATGTCCAAAAATATCAAAGAACTTAAAATAATATCTATGTTGGACGTCAGCCCAAGTTTAAAGTCCAAGATCCATATTTGATCAATATCTCTTTAAAGATGCAAAAGTGGAAGTCCAAGTGGAAGCATAATTTCTTAAGAAGAGTTCATGGAACAATTAAAGTCAATATCCAATATGTTAAAGGCCCAATGCAACTATACACATATAAGAGGAGTGTCAAGTCCCAATTGGAGTCCAATTGCAAGAGATTAAGAATCGTGTGTCAACCATGTGATTTTTAATGAAGTATGTGCATCCCATGTGACTACTTAAAGAAGCTGATTAGTTTTGACTATGATTCTTTATGAATTTCATTTTTTATTATTTTATTATTTTTTTGAACTTGATCAAAGAGCTTATCTTGGAGATTAAGTTAAAATTAATGATACCAAATGATGCAAGAGCCTCTAGGAACCTTGTCCTATGAACCTTCAACAAGATGACACTTTACTCGGGACCGACTAGAAAATAAGAATTTTGGTCAAAGGAAAGACCTTAAGAGAACTTGTCTCTTAGAACCCTAGCCTCAAGATGCCACAAAGAAAAACTAATCATTTGATAAGTCATGAGCATCCCATATGGACTATTTAAAGGAGCTAATTAGTTTTGAGTAGGATTCTTATGAATTTCATTTTTTATTATTTTATTATTTTTTTGAACTTGGTCAAAGAGCTTATCTTGGAGATTAAGTTAAAATTAGTATCCTAATCTTGTTCCTTGATTTTAGGCACCATTCAAAATATTTTTAATTAGATTTTAGAGTTTAACTTTTATTAGAATTTTAGTCTTTTAGAAACTTTGCCTATAAAAGGCTCCCTATTTACTCTATTTGGAGGATCATGAATGAATTTGAGTATTGTTCAATACTTTGTGAGGCTTTTGCTTCTTTGTATTCTCTGAGAGTTCACGTGACTTAAGGATTAGTCTTCCTTTGTGGCGTCTTAAGGTTAGGGTTCTAAAAAACAAGTTCTCTTAGGATCTTTCCTTTGGCTAATATTCTTGTTTTCTAGCCAGTTTCGGGCAAAGTTTTGAATTGTTGAAAGTTCTCTAGGGTATGTTCCTAGTGGGTCTTGCATCATAAGTTTTCTTAGGGTCTTTCCTTTGACATTCTTGTTTTCTAACTGGTCCCGGGTAAAGTGTCATCTTGTTGAAGGTTTCTAGGACAAGGTTCCTAGAGGGTCTTGCATCATTTGGTATCAGAGCTTTGGTTCGCTAGTGTAAGGCATATCTTTGTGTTTCTCTTCCGTTGTTCTTCATACTTTCTCTCCTTCCAATTATGTTACCTTTTTCATTTTTGTCTTTGTCTTCTACCTTCTTTTGTCTTCCATTGTTGTATGATTCAAAAAAAAATGTGATACTCCAAAAACAAAATTTTCAAAAAAAAAATTCAAAAAAAAAGGGTGAAAAAAAAAAGATTCAGATTGCAAATTTCAAAATTGCAAGTTCAAAGTTGAAAGCAAGCTTGGAGTTAGTTTTCTAATTGGAGTCAATTTCCTAATTGGAGTTAGTTTCCTAATTAGAGTCAATTTCCTAATTGGAGTTAGTTTCTTAATTAGAGTTAATTTCCTAATTAGAGTTAGTTTCCTAATTTGATTGCATTGAATAGCTACCAAATTATCTACTTTCTTATTTGCATTCAAGTAAAGATTTTCTTTCCTAATTGTTCTAAACTTGAATTGCAAGTAGTTTCCTATTTTGATTAACTTGGTTCTCAAGTAGTTTCATATTTTCATATTTTCCCTTTCTTTCTCCTTCCTTCCAAGCCATCCAAACCTCCCCTTCCTCCTTGTTTCCCTTTTAGTTACACACCCCTTTTTTCTCCTTTATTTGATTCTTTGGGAATTTGCAGTTTAGGATTCTAGCTTTTTTTTATTGCCACCAATCTGATATTTTCTTTTGATTTGCTTGTGACTTGCTTAGAACACTTGTAAGAAGCAAATTGTTGAGTGGTAAAAGGCTAGAGTATACCATCTTGATAAAAGCCAAATTTTGAGAGTAAACACGAGTGAATTACTATTTATGAGTGTGTAAACACGTAAGCTAGTGAGTTGCGAGGTCCTATATCTTTCTTTGCTTGTTTTTTGTACAAACTAATATTTCAGGATATCTGGAGAATCTGAACACAGTGACTTTGACATGAAAGTCTGGGTTAGAGCCGTTCAAAGTACTCTTGAGAAACTATAGGAGGCAAGCTCAGGTGGAGCTTGATGATGATGCTGAGTCCAACTTTGAGGAGTCCCATACTCGAAGAGGCAAACAATCATCATTCAATAAGGATGGTGGTATTAGAAATATCAAGATGAAGATTCCCTCATTCCCCGGGAAAAATGACCTAGACCAGTACTTAGATTAGGAAAGAGTGGAGCATGTGTTCGAGTGCCACTCTTACACTGAGGTGAAGAAAGTAAAACTTGTTGCAGTGGAGTTTACTAACTATGCTAGCATCTGGTAGGATCAACTATTACTCACCAGAAGACGTACCAGTGAAGGCCCAATTTGTGATTGGCAGGAGATGAAAACTATCATGCACAAAATAGGTTGTCCCTAGTTACTATTATAGGGAATTGCATAAAAGGCTCCAAAAGCTGAAACAAGGTTCTATAAGTGTGGAAGATTACTATCAAGAAATGGAGATTGCCACGATTAAGGCAAATGTGAGGAAGACTGTGAAGTAACCATGATCCGATTCATTGAAGGCTTAAATCCTTATATAACTGCCCAAGTTGATTTATACAATTACCTGGATATGGAGAAGCTCTTGCATAGAGCTATCAAGGTGGAAAAGCAACTAAGGGCTCGACAAAAGCTGAAAGTGACATCTAACTCAAGTTTTTGGAGGGATTCCAAAGTCCCCTTCAAGCCAAAGATTGATTTCAAGTATAAGGAGGAAAGTAAGGTAAAACCCTTTCAGGTTAAGGGTAAAATTAATTCAAAACCTTTCTCGTCTTCTAACCCTATTGCTTCTTCTTCTAAGTTAGATGTTTTAAATGTAATGGTTTTGGTCACATTGCTTCACAATGTCCTAACAAATGAACTATGATTATTCTTGAGAATGGTGATGTGACTAGTGCTAGTAGAGAGTGTAAGGAGGATGAGATGCCACCTCTGACTGATGACTCAGATTTAGAGTTAACTGAAGCTATAAATGGTGAAGCCCTTGTGGCTAAGCATTCTCTCAACATTCAACCTAAAGAAGATCTCGAGGTAGAGCAGCGTGAGCATTTTTTCCATACTCGTTGCTTCATTCACAAGAAGGTATGTAGTTTGATTATTGATGGTGGTAGCTGCACAAATGTAACTAGTACTTTACTTGTGGAAAAGCTGAACTTACCTTTGAGGCACCCTACCCCTTATAAATTATAATTGCTTAATGATGGAGGTAAAGGTAACAAAATAGGTTCTCATCTCTTTTTCTATTAGTAATTATCATGATAAGATTCTTTGTGATGTATGCTGGTCACTTGTTACTTGGTAGGCCATGGTAGTTTGACAGAAAGGTAAAACATGATGGATATAAAAATTATTACTCCTTTGTTTTTAATGGTAAAATTATTGTGTTGATCCCTCTTCATCCTGTTCAAGTATATGAGGATTAATTAAAAATTGAAAGAGGGTATAAGAAGAGAGAGCAAGAAAAGAAAGGTAAAGTGAGTGTGAGTGTCGAGAATGAGAAGAAGCAAGAGAAAGGAGAGCTCAGTAGAAAGGAAAAGAAAATTAGAGAAAAACATGGGGAAAAGAAAGTGAGTTTATTTTTGGGTAAAAGTGAGATCAAGAGAGCTCTTATTTGTGAAAATGCTTTCTTATTGCTTTATAAAGATATTTATCTTACTATCGATGATCTTGATCACTCTCT
Organism: Erythrophleum ivorense; assembly: GCA_026724425.1. Lineage (NCBI taxonomy): Eukaryota > Viridiplantae > Streptophyta > Magnoliopsida > Fabales > Fabaceae > Erythrophleum > Erythrophleum ivorense. The sequence continues at coordinate 19,939,807 of JAIUCV010000009.1, forward strand.
GCCTGCTAGTGTTACATCTTTATTGCAAGAATTCTATGACTTGTTCCCAGAGGAAAAACCTAATGGATTGCCCCCTTTAAGAGGCATTGAGCATCGTATAGACTTTATCCCAAGAGCATCTATCCCCAATAGACTTGCTTATCAAGCAAATCCAGACGAGACTAAGGAAATACAACATAAAGTGGAAGAGCTCATGAAGAAAGGCTTTGTTCGTAAAAGTCTAAGTTCGTGTGCTGTCCTGGTGATTCTGGTGCCCAAAAAGGATGGCAAGTGGCGGATATGTGTAAATTGTCATGCCATCAACAAAATAACGGTAAAATATCGCTATCCTATCCCTAGGTTGGATGATATGCTTGATGAGTTGCATGGTGCATGTGTTTTCTCTAAAATTGATCTTAGAAGTGGTTACCATTAGATTAAGATGAAAGAAGGTGATGAATGGAAAACTACTTTTAAGACTAAGTTTGGGTTATATGAATGGTTAGTTATGTCATGACTAATGCACCTAGCACTTTCACGAGTTTAATGAACTATGTCTAAACCTTTCATTGGTAGATTTGTTGTAGTTTACTTTAAGTCAATTTTGATTTACTCTAAGAGTCTAGAAGAGCATGTGAGTCATTTGCATGATGTGTTCATTGTGCTTAGGGAGAATAAACTCTTTGCCAATTTAGAGAAGTACTCTTTTCGTTTGGATACTGTGGTTTTTCTTGGATTTGTTGTAGGAGCTCGTGGCATACAAGTGGATGAGGAAAAGGTCAAAGCAATCCGAGAGTGGCCAACTCCAAAGAATGCGAGTGAAGTAAGGAGCTTCCATGGATTGGTCAGCTTCTATAGGCAATCGTGAAGGACTTCTCTACTCTTGCTACCCCTTTGAATGATTTGGTAAGAAAAAATGTGGTATTCAAGTGGGGTGAAGCACAAGAGCATGCTTTTAACATACTGAAGGAAACACTAACTAATGCCCCTATACTTGTGTTGCTTGATTTTACTAAGGTTTTTGAAATTGAGTGTGATGCTTCTGGTATAGCCATAGGTGGTGTGTTGATGCAGGATTCTAAACCTATTGCATATTTCAATGAGAAATTAAGTGGCCTTATTTTAAATTATTCCACATATGATAAAAAGTTGTATGCCTTGAAATGAACTTTAGAAACTTGGCAACATTATTTGTGGCCTAAAGAATTTATTATCCATTCTGATCATGAAAGTCTTAAGTTTCTCAAGTCTCAAGGTAAATTGAACAAAAGACATGCAAATTGGCTTGAATTTATTGAAACCTTCCCTTATGTGATTAAGCATAAGCAGGGAAAGGAAAATGTTGTAACTAATGTATTGTCTAGGCGTTACACTTTGATTACTTTCATGCATGCTAGATTAATAGGTTTTGAGATGTTAAAAGGCATGTATGAGTCTAATTTTGATTTTGCTAATATTTGGAAATCTTGTGAATTGTCCATTACTAATGACTATTACAGGTTTGATGGGTACCTTTTCAAAACGAACAAGTTATGTGTTCCATTTGTGAGGTTCTTATTAAAGAGACTCATGGCAAGGGATTGATAGGCCATTTTGGTGTAGAAAAAGACTTTGGCTCTTTTGAATGAGCATTTTTATTGGCCTAGCATGAGAAAAGATATAGTTGCTATTTGTTCTAGATGTATTACTTGTAAGCATGATAAGTCTAGAATTCAATCACATGGCTTGTATTCTCCGTTACTAATAAAATGGAAAATTTTATTACTTGTTCCAAAACTAACTGATACAATAGCACCAAGAAACCTTGCTGAGCATAAAAGTGGATCTAATGAAAGACATGATTTGCAAATTAAAACCCAAAAGTTCAAGTCAAATGTGCCTAAAGATCCATTGCAAGGCATAGGAGGCCCAATAACAAGAGCTAGGGCCAAAGCAATGAAAGAAGCCTTCAATTATTTGATTCATAAGCTTCATGACTTAGAGCCCATTTATTTAAGTCAAGATAGGGCCCATGAAGATGTAAAAGATGTGATTATGCTAACTGTTCTACAAGAGGAGTGCCAAGGCCCAATTAGAGTCCAATTGCAAGAGATTAAGAATCATGTGTCAACCATGTGATTTTTAATGAAGCATGAGCATCTCATGTGACTATTTAAAGGAGCTGATTAGTTTTGAGTAGGATTCTTTATGAATTTCGTTTTTATTTATTTATATTATTTTTAGGACTTGGTCAAAGATCTTATCTTTGAGATTAAGTTAAAATTAGTATCCTAATCTTGTTCCTTGATTTTAGGCACCATTTAAAATATTTCTAATCAGATTTTAGAGTTTAACTTTTATTAGGACTTTAGACTTTCAGAAATTTTGCCTATAAAAAGTTTTCTATTGTACTCTATTTAAGATCATGAATGAATTTGAGTATTATTCAATTCTCTATGCTTTTGCTTCTTTGTGTACTCTGAGAGTTCACGTGACTTATCAAAGGATTAGTTTTCCTTTGTGGCATCTTGAGGCTAGGGTTCTAAGAGACAAGTTCTCTTAAAGTCTTTCCTTTGACCAATATTCTTATTTTCTAACTAATCCCGGGCAAAGTGTCATCTTATTGAAGGTTCCTAGAACAAGGTTCTTAGAGGGTCTTGCATCACAAGTCCCTATAGGAATAAGTCCTAGGAACCTTCAACAAGATGACACTTTGCTCAGGACCGACTAGAAAATAATAATGTTAGTCAAAAGAAAGACCCTAAGAGAACCTATCTCTTAGAACTATAGTCTCAAGACACCACAAAAGAAGACTAATCATTTGATAAGTCACGTTAACTCTCAGAGAACACAAAAGAAGCAAAGGCCTCACAAAAAATTAAATAATATTCAAATTCATTCATAACCTCCAAAATAGAGTACAATAAGAAGCCTTTTATAGGTGAAGTTTTTTAGAAGTCTAAAATCCTAATAAAAGTTAAATACTAGAATCTGATTAAAAATATTTTAAATGGTGCCTAAAATTAAAGAATAAGATTAGGATACTAATTTTAACTTAATCTCCAATTTAAGATCTTTGACTAAGTCCTAAAAATAATAAAATAAATAAATAAATAAATTCATAAAGAATTCTAGCCAAAACTAATCAGCTTCTTTAAGTAGTCATATGGAATGCTCATACTTCATTAAAAGTCATATGATTGACACATGATTCTTAGTCTCTTGTAATTAGACTCCAATTGGCATGATTAAGGTTTCTTTGGACTCTCTCATATGTGTATAATTGTATTTGGGCCTTCAACATGTTGGATATTGACTCTAGTTGCTTCGTGGACTCTTCTTAGGACATTAGCTTCCACTTGGACTTCCACTTTTGCATCTTTAAGGAGATCTCATGTCCAAAGTCCAATTCAACTCCAAGATCAGCATGCCTGACATATTGCTTCTTACTAGCTCTATCTCGTGTTTGGAGGCTCTGATAAGGATGATTCCAAAATGAAGTGAAAGTTAAGAATTTAAGATTCAAGATTGACACATTAATCATTTGAAAACTCTGTGAAATGATGATGAAAGCATTCACCAAAATTGAATGACGTCCAGCATGTTCTGAATTGATCAAATATGGATCTTGGGCTCTAAACTTGGGCTGACATCTAACATAAAGATTATGTTGAGCTCTTTGAAGTTCTTAGATATATACTAGCACAATTTGGGCCTTTTGAGCATGGGTCATCCCTTCATGAGCCATTTGGACCTGAATCATGCCCTTTTGAATGATTTTTGGGTTTCTTAATGAATGAAGGCTTCTCAAACTTATTGTGTTCTAAGTATTATATCAATCAAGAACTTGGAAATAAAAGGGCTGGACGTGACTCTAAAAGATGGCCAACAAAAGACCCATTGTAAGGTATGGGAGGCCCAATGACAAGATCAAGAGCCAAAAGCTATGAAAGAGGCCTTGAATGGAGTGATCCAAAAGTTAATGAACTTAGAGCCCATATTCTTAGCTGAATGTGAAGCCCAAAAAGAACAAAATGGCATAAAGATTATTTCATATCTACAAGATGCTAGCCCAAGCCCAAAAGGAGCCTAATTGAAGGAGCCCAGCCATTTTCCACCAAATTCTCTTAGTTTTATTTTATTCTAATTTGATTATTTCCATTTTAGATATTTAGCTTTATTAGACGTCATTCTTGGTAAATTTGTCCAAACTTAAATTTCTTTTATTTTTCCACCATGTAAGAGGCGCCACCTAAGAGTTATTTTGTGTTTAGGGTTTTATTTTTCAAAGGCCAATATAAGGCCCACTTGTACTCTAAGAATTGGCAAATTGAATGAATTATCATTTTTTTTAGAATCATTTCTTACTTGTGAGGTTTCTCTTGTGGCCTTTGTGTGCTAGGGAAAATCTTTGACTTATCAAAAGAGTGTGATTTCCTTTGTGGCATCCCGGATTAGGATTCTAAGAGATGGATTCTCTTAGGGTTCAATTCTACTAATCAATATCTCTTCTTCTTCTTCGTTCGCTCCTTTCTTTGTTCTTCGTTGCTTGCTATTCAAATTTGTGTTTTTTCTTGTTCTTGTGTTGCAGCCAAATTCCAATCACTGATCCATGTCATTTGGGGTTCCTAAAATGAGTTTCTACAGGGTCTCACATCAAAGGTTCTCTAAGGCATGTTTCTAGTGGGCCTTTCATCATTTGTATTAGAGCTTTGGTTGCTAGATCTCAACGTATATCCTTTGTGTGTTTTCCCTTCCATCTTTCTTCTCCCATCTTTGTTTCAGTCTTTGTTTTCTTTCTTCATCAGTGTCTGTTAGTGCGTCTTTTGTGCATTGAGTTGCTGCATTTTCTTTTGAGTCTCTAGACGTGTAGTATGTCATTCTTGTGAGTCAAAGTCTGTTCTTTCATTTGACTTTGGAATCACACCAATCTGAACTTTCATTTGTCAGATACACGAAATTGAATTGGTGATGTTTCCAGATTCATTGAAATCTGACTTGTTTGTTTTGTAGCCTACTCTGTGATTTCTTGAGTTCCTCTTCCATCTTCCTCCTCCTCCTCCATTGTTGTGCTTTGTTTCCCTTCCCCTTCTTTGTTTTATGCATCCCCATTTCCCTTACCATCTATTGTTTCATCTTTTGTGTCTTGTTTCTGACCTTGTTCTTGAGTGTGTTTGTTGTCCAGATTTAAAAAAAATAAATAAATAAAATGAAGTGAGATAGTTAAAAAAAAAAGAGAAAAAGAAAAAATAAAAAAAGGAAAAGATTCAGATTGCAGAATTCAAAATTGCAAGTTGTACAGATTCAAAGTTGAAAGCTTAAAACTTGGAACTAGTTTCCTAATTTGATTGCATTATTAAGTAACTACCAAGTTATCTACTTTCCTATTTACACTCAAGTGAGAATTTTCTTTCCTAATTGTTCTAAACTTAAATTGCAAGTAGTTTCCTATTTTGATTAACTTGGTTCCTAAGTAGTTTCATATTCTTAAAGTTTCTTATTTTGACTCCTTGGATTGCAAGTTGTAGGACGTTTCTTATTTTGTAGAATTTACATTGCAAGTCACACATACTTTCCTAATCTTTTAAACTTGGATGGTAAGTTTCTAAACTTTCCTATTTCCTACTTTCCTATTTTGATTCATTTCCTAATCCTTCTTTTAAGCTGACTTTTCTATTCTTATTTTGAGATTTCCTCTTTCCTTCTCCTTCCTTCCAAGCCATCCAAATACTCCCCCTCAAAGTCTAGGTTTTCATTTTTCTTTCTTTCCTTCACTTGTCATGTCTTCCTTTCCTTCTTCTTCATTGCATTTCCTCTCCTTCCCTTTGCTTTGCTGTCCAGAATTTTGTTCCTCCTCTTTCCCTTTTAGTTACACACTCCTTTTTTCTCCCCTTTGTTTAATTCTTTAGGAATTTTGCATTTTAGGATTCTAGTTTTTTAGATTGCCACTTTTACTGATTGCTCCTTTTTGATTTGTCTTGATTTGATTAAGAGCACTATAGGAAGCAAGCTTGAGTGGCTTTGCAAGAGTGCAATTAACATTAAAGAAAAATCCAAAAAGAGAGTTAAATATGACTGAGCATAAATCTTTTAAGTGTAAATACGTGAAAAGAGTGTGTGAGGTCCTATCCCTTCTTTCTTTATTTGACTAACTTTTCAGGTAACAAGATGTCCAATGAGTACAAATTCCTTGAAGAGGCTAACAAAGAGTGATTCAAGCAATCTTGTGCAAGGTTGGATGCATTGCAATCCAATTCTAACTCTACAGGACAAGATGAGGCAAAGTCATCCCCTGATTTCCATACTAAATGCCTTATCAAAGAGAAAGTTTGCAGCATGGCTATTAATAATAGTAGCTATGTAAATGTTACTCGTGATATGAACTAAGTTCATGAAGATGCTAATTCAAAATCTTCAAATAATCATTTGCATCTTCCAATTGGACCTATTATAAGGGCGAAAGCTAAACAACTTAAAGAAGCATTAAGTGGACTTATTCAAGAGATTTGGACCAAGTAAATTTTTGAATACGATTCAAGTATTAATCAAAACATCCTCAATGTTATTTGGGCTTAAAGATGGAGTTATTAGAGCTAATTTGGGTTATAATGTTGTAAATTAGAGAATTTGGACCAAGGGCCATACATAGTGATACGATATCAGTAGGCATGCCCATTGGAGTACAAGAAGTTCGAGAAGTCTTCATCCATCAAGAAACTAAAATCATTCAAAAGCGTATGATTCAGGTTCAAATGGCTCATGAAATGATGATCTATGCTCAAGAGGCCCAAATTGTGCTAGTATATGTCCAAAAATCTCAAAGAGTTCAAGATAATATCTATGTTGGACGTCGGCCCAAGTTTAGCCCAAGATCCATATTTGATCAATTCAAAACATGCTGAATAGAACTTTGGACATGAGATCTCCTTAAAGATGCAAAAGTAGAAGTCCAAGTGGAAGCCCAATATCTTAAGAAGGTCCATGGAGATGTTGAAGGCCCAATGTAGTTATACACATTCAAGAGGAGTGTCAAGGCCCAATTGGAGTCCAATTGCAAGAAATTAAAAATCATGTGTCAACCATGTGATTTTTAATGAAGCATGTGCATCCCATGTGACTACTTAAAGAAGCTAATTAGTTTTTACTAGGATTCTTATGAATTTCGTTTTTATTATTTTATTATTTTTTTCGACTTGGTCAAGGAGCTTATTTAGGAGATTAAGTTAAAATTAATATCCTAATCTTGTTCCTTGATTTTAGGCACTATTCAAAATATTTCTAATCAGATTTTAGAGTTTTAGTTTTATTAGGATTTTAAGACTTTTAGAAATTTTGCCTATAAAAGGCTCCCTATTCTATTTTTGGAAGATCATGAATGAATGAACTTGAGTATTATTCAATACTTTGAGAGGCTTTTGCTTCTTTGTGTTCTCTGAAAGTTCACGTGACTTATAAAGATTTTTATAAAGATTTGATTTTGTATCCCTAATGATGCGAGACCCACTAGGAACATGCCCTAGAGAACCTTCAACAATTCGAAACTATACCCGAGACCGGCTAGAAACAAGATTGTTGGTCAAAAGAAAGACCCTAAGAGAACTGTCTCTTAGAACCCTAGCCTCAAGACGCCACAAAGGAAGACCAATCCTTTGATAAGTCACATGAACTTTCAGAGAACACAAAGAAGCAAAAGTCTCTCAAAGTATTGAAATAATACTCAAGTTCATTTATTCATGATCTTTTAAAATAGAGTACAATAGGGGGCCTTTTATAGGTAAAATTTCTAAAAGACTTAAAATCCTAATAAAACTAAAACTCTAAAATCTAATTAGAAATATTTTAAATAATGCCTAAAATCAAGGAATAAGATTAAGATATTAATTTTAACTTAATCTCCTAGATAAGCTCCTTGACCAAGTCCAAAAAATAATAAAATAATAAAAAAACGAAATTAAAAAAAGACTCCTAGTCAAAACTGATTATCTCTTTTAAATAGTCCACATGGGATGCTCATACTTCATTAAAAATCACATGATTGACACATAATTTTTAATCTCTTGCAATTGGACTCCAATTGGGTCTTGACACTCCTCTTGTATGTATATAACTACATTGGGCCTCCAACATGTTAGACATTAACTCTAGTTGCTACATGGACCTTCTTAGGACATTGGGCTTCCACTTGGACTTCCACTTTTGCATCTTTAAGGAGATCTCATGTCCAAAGTTCAATTCAGCATGTTTCGAATTGATCAAATATGGATCTTGGGCTCTAAACTTGGGCCAACGTCCAACATAGATATTATCTTGAGCTCTTTAAAATTTTTGGACATATATTAGCACAATTTGGACCTCTTGAGCATAGGCCATCCTTTCATGAGCCATTTGGACCTGAATCATATGCTTTTGAATGATTTGGGTTTCTTGATGGATGAGGGCTTCTTGAACTTGTTGTGCTCCAATGGGCATGCCTACTGATATCATATCACCTAATTTTTAGATCTTTCAATTAGGATTATGTAGTTAGTTTCCTACTTTTCCTCTAGTAAATAGGTTTGAGTTACACTATAAATATATGTATTCTGCCTTTATTTGAATCAGATTGGAAGTAATAGAATTATTCTAAGTATTTCTCTAATTGTGAGAATCTTATCTTTTCTTTACTCTTATGAAACCTTTGTCTTGTCAACCTATCTTTAGGTTGGTGATTCAAGTTCACAAAAGCCCCCAATTCGTGATTAGTGTGGGTTAGTTTACTATGTTCATGGTTAGATGATATGAACCAAACTCATGTGGCGAAGGATGCTTGTGTGGAGAAAGACTTGGTGATAAATGGCCCAATGACAAGAGGAAAAGTTAAGCATCTACAAAGAGCAATTGGATTTCAATTTATTGAATTAGAAGCCGATAATGTTAGTGCATGCATTGAGGAAGCAAATAGAGCCTTAATCATGCTTATTCAAACCCAAGTTAATGCTTAAAAAGCCCATTGAAGCTAGAGGATGTGAATAGTACTTCAAATGCAAGATGTGCAACCCATTAGTATTAATTAGTGTCTATTTTAGTGATTTGAATGAGGCCATGTGGTCAATTAAGTTTTTAGGAAGTTTTATTTTCTTATTATTTCAGAATTATTTGTTTCCATTTCTTTTAGGGGCTGATTTTTTTCATTTATTTAGGTTATTTTCTTTCTACTTTCGGATGAACAGTGCACATGAACGACCTTGGGCATTATGTTTTAGGAAGTTTCTTAAGTCTTACTTTTAGGGTTTACTTAATATTCAAGTTTTGGATTTCCTTTGTCTATAAATAAATAGGCTAGCTTTGTATTGAATTTGAAGATGATGATTGAAGTAATAGAATTATTCTGAGTATTTTCTCCAAATTGTAAGAGTTATCTTTCCCTTTGATGCAAGACTCACTAGGAACATGCCCTAGAGAACCTTCAACAATTCGAAACTTCGCCCAAGACTGGCTAGAAAACAAGAATATTGGTCAAAGAAAAGATTCTAAGAGAACTTGTCTCTTAGAACCCTAGCCTCAATACGCCACAAAGGAAGGCCAATCCTTTGATAAGTCACGTGAAGTCTCAGAGAACACAAAGAAACAAAAGCCTCTCAAAGTATTGAATAATACTCAAGTTCATTCATGATCTAAAATAGAGTACAATAGGAAGCCTTTTATAGGCAAAGTTTCTAAAAGACTTAAAATCCTAATAAAAGTTGAACTCTAAAATCTGATTAGAATTATTTTGAATGATGCCAAAATCAAGGAACAAGATTAGGATATTTATTTTAACTTAATCTCCTAGATAAGCTCCTTGACCAAGTCTAAAAAAATAATAAAATAATAAAAACGAAATTCATAAGAATCCTAATTAAAACTAATTAGCTCCTTTAAATAGTCCACATGGGATGCTCATACTTCATTAAAAATCACTTGGTTGACACATGATTTTTAATTTTTTGCAATTGGACTCTAATTGGGCCTTGGCACTCCTCTTGTGGAATGGCTAGCATGATCACACCTTTTACATCTTCTTGGGCCCTATCTTGACTCAAATAAATGGGCTCTAAGTCATGAAACTTATGAATCAAACAATTGAAGGCTTCTTTCATTGCTTTGGCCCTATCTCTTGTTATTGGGCCTCCTATGCCTTGCAATGGATCTTTAGGCATATTTGACTTAAACTCTTAGGTTTTAATTTGCAAATCACGTCCTTGGGCTTGAAACTTGGCACCATATCCTTCATCAGGTCCACTTCTATGCTCAGCAAGGTCTCTTGGTGCTATTGCATCATTCCCCCGTCTTGAAAAGGATTCGTTCTCGAATCTGTAACATCAAAGGAAGAGAAATCAGCTACATTAAAAGTAGCACTAATATTTCCATAAGAACTAGGCAAGTCAATTTTATAAGCATTATCATTAATCCTTTCAAGAACTTGAAAGAGACCATCTCCTCTAGGTTGGAGTTTTGACTTCCTTTGCTTCGGGAAACGTTCTTTTTGCAAGTGAACCCACACCCAATCGCCGGGTTCAAATACCACACGCCTTCTACCCTTATTAACTTGATGAGAGACCCCGTAGGAATAAGTCCTAGGAACCTTCTTTTTGACAACATAACCCAGATCGTGCAAGATTCAAGAACACAATCACGTAAATAAAAGACAAAAATACTCGTAAAGAATAAGAACACGTATAAACAAAGATAGTTGGTCAGTGGGTTCCCTAAGAGAACTCGTCCTTTAGAACCCTAACCATTCCACAAAGGAAGACCACTCCTTTGATAAGTCTGAGTTAAATTCACTCCATCGCTCAAGGAGCAAGAGGAACCTCACAAAAACAGAACATAAGTCCTGAAAAGAAAATTCTATTTATTCATCTCATTCCTTTTTAATTGAATACAAAGATAGCCTATTTATAGGCAAAGGAAATCCAAAACTTGAATACTAAGCAAACCCTAAAAGTAAGACTTAAGAAACTTCCTAAAACATAATTCCCAATGTGTGCACTGTTCACGTGCACTGTTCATCCGGAAATAGAAAGAAAATAACCTAAATAAAATGGAAACAAATCAACCCCTAAAAGAAATGGAAACAAATAATTATGAAATAATAAGGAAATAAAACTTTCTAAAAACTTAATTGACCACATGGCCTTATTCAAATCATTAAAATAGAAACTAATTATTCTGGGTTTGGTCTGAAAATTGATGCTCACGTTCAGCAACTTGCCCAAGCTTTCCTTGATGGTTACGCCATGCATGATCTCTTTGAAGATGGTCATTGAAGCTCCGTGGTACTCTATCATTCCCTTCCTCTTTGAAAAGATTTGTCCTCGAATCTCTCTTGAATATTAATAGGAAAGAAAATATTGCTTGGGTGCTACTTAATTGAATCAGAAACCAAATAGGAAACAAATCAGAATATGCAAAACTTTCTACTTTTTTTTTCTATTTTCAGCTCTTCTTTTTTTTTTTTCGTTTTTTTTTTGGACTTGGGCAATTTCCTTCCTCCCTTTTTTTTTCAGCTCCTTTTCTTTTTTTTTTTTTCTTTTTTTTTTTGGGAATCTGGACAAAAACTCACAAGAATGATGACTAACAAGACACCAAAAGAAACAGAAAGGAGACAAAAAAAAAAGCGCACAAATAGAACTTTGAGTTCTAACACTCAAGAAGACAAGCTACTGATATGAGACCCACTAGATGACATGCTCTAGGAACCCCAACCAACATAACTCATGCCTGAGATGTGAGACCCACTAGACGACTTGCTCTAGGAACCCCAACATAGGTCACGCACAAGGATCGGCTAGAAAACATGAAGACAAGTAAGAACTTTTTTAAATCTAGACAATAGAAAGAAAAAAAAAATGAAGAACACAAATGAAAGACAAGAAAAGATCACACCTTGACTTGCAAACCTAGAGCTCTGATACCAAATGATGAGAGACCCCGGAGGAATAAGTCCTAGGAACCTTCAACAAGATGATACATTGCCCAGGACCGGCTAAGAACAAGAAATGTTGGTCAAATAGATAAAACCCTAAGAGAACTCATCCCTTAGAACCCTAGCCTTGAGACGCCACAAAGGAAGACCACTCCTTTGATAAGTCACTTGTATTCACAGAAGCAAGAATTCTCACAATGAGAAATAAAATTCTGAATTCATTCCAATCTCTCAAAAGTACAATAGGTGGCCTATTAAATAGGCATAAAAGAAAACCCTAAACCTAACTTAATCTCTAAGAATTCTCCTCCAAGAAATAGGAAACAAAGAATCCAATTTTAATGGAAGGATATGATGTCATTTACTACAAGAAATCCTAAAGAAAAGGAAAGAAAGTAATAGGTTTTCAGCAACTAACGAAAATGGAAATAAACAAAATCTGAAACTTAAATCCTAAGTCTTGACTAAATGGCCTTGTTCAAACTAATGGAAATGGAAACTAATGAAAATCAAATAAAAGACATCCAAATAAGATTTAAAACTCCTATTCACGTCACTTTTGTTGCCCATGTGAATTGCACATGCTTGTTAATTGATTTCTTCAAGTTGGACTCTATTTGGACCTTGCAGCATGTCTTGTTGGGCTTGGACAATGAGGATCAAGTCCCTTGGGCCTTGTAACTCTTCAAATTGATGCAAAAACATGGGTTCAAGCTCTTGAACTTCTTGGACAATGCAACTCAAAGCTTGCTTCATGGCTTTAGCTCTTCCTCTAGTCATTGGGCCTCCTATGCCTTGTAATGGGTCCATTTGCATGTTGAACTCTCTTGCACACCCTCCATGCTCTTTTAGGTCATTACACCATGCTCCCTTGTCTACAAGCTCATGGGCCCCTTCATCATTGATAGAGTACCATGGAGCTTCAATGACCATCTTCAAAGAGATCATGCATGGCGTAACCATCAAGGAAAGCTTGGGCAAGTTGCTGAACGTGAGCATCAATTTTCAGACCAAACCCGGAATAATTAGTTTCTATTTTAATGATTTGAATAAGGCCATGTGGTCAATTAAGTTTTTAGAAAGTTTTATTTCCTTATTATTTCATAATTATTTGTTTCCATTTCTTTTAGGGGTTGATTTGTTTCCATTTTATTTAGGTTATTTTCTTTCTATTTCCGGATGAACAGTGCACGTGAACAGTGCACACATTGGGAATTATGTTTTAGGAAGTTTCTTAAGTCTTACTTTTAGGGTTTGCTTAGTATTCAAGTTTTGGATTTCCTTTGCCTATAAATAGGCTATCTTTGTATTCAATTAAAAAGGAATGAGATGAATAAATAGAATTTTCTTTTCAGGACTTATGTTCTGTTTTTGTGAGGTTCCTCTTGCTCCTTGAGCGATGGAGTGAATTTAACTCAGACTTATCAAAGGAGTGGTCTTCCTTTGTGGCGTCTTATGGTTAGGGTTCTAAAGGACGAGTTCTCTTAGGGTTTTACCCACTGACCAACTATCTTTGTTTATACGTGTTCTTATTCTTTACGAGTATTTTTGTCTTTTATTTGCGTGATTGTGTTCTTGAATCTTGCACGATCTGGGTTATGTTGTCAAAAAGAAGGTGCCTAGGACTTATTCCTACGGGGTCTCTCATCATTTGGTATCAGAGCATAGGTTCGCTAGTGCAAGGTATATCTTTGTGTGGAACCCACTGTTCTTCATACCTTCTCTCCTTCCATTTGTGTTACCTTTTCCATCTTTATCTTTGTCTTCCATCTTCTTTCTTCTTCCATTGTAGTGTGCCTCCATCTTCCTTTTCATACCATCCATAGTTTGTTTGTTTGTTTTTCTTATGATTTGCTAACTTGTGTGTGAGTTTTGTCCTCTTTGCCATATTTTCATTTTTTTTTGTTTCTTCAAAAAAAAAAAAGTGTGTGATACTCAAAAAAAAAAAAAGTGAAAAAAAAAGAAAGAAAGAAGAATTTCCAATTTGAGTTGAGTAACTATCAAGTTCTGTCCTTTTATGTTCAAGTAATAAATTTCCTATTTCATTGTGATGGATTGCAATTGCTTGGCATCCCATTAGTTTCCTATTTTCAAAGTTCCTATTTTGGCTAACCTGAATTGCAAGTTGTAGGAAGTTACCAATTTGTGAAGAACTTACATTACAAGTAGCAATCACTTTCTTAATTCTGTAAACTTGGGTGGTAAGCTTCCAAATTTCCTAAATTGAACCTGACTTTCCTTTTTTTAATTCTTTCCAAACTGCTTGTTTCTGATCCTTGCCCTTTTAAATTCTTTTTACTTCCTAATTTGCTTCTTGCCTATTTTTTTTTATTTCCTTTCTATTTCCAGATTTGCTGACTTTCTTTCTTTCCATTTTATTGCTTTAGATCTCATTGTTTTCTTTCCAAATCCTTCAAGTTGTGCCTCTCTCCTTCCTTGATCAGGTCTAAAACATGATTTACCTCTCCCTCTCACATCCATTTTGTCAAATTTCATTTTTTTTTTGCTGAATCTACTCTCTTTCCTCTATTGTTGTTTCATGTTCCTTTCTCTTGTTTCCTTCTTGTTTTAATTTCTTTCTTTTCCCCATATTGCTACACGTTTTCTTCTTTTCTTTTGCATTATTATTACTACCCCTTGCCCCTTTTTCTTTTGGCTCTTTGAGGATTTTAACTTGGAATTTTCTGGTTTTGGGATTGCCACTTTATTCTTTGCTCCTATTGATTTGTTTTTGTTTCTAATTAAGAGCACTAAAAAGAAGCAATTGAGTGGTAAAAGGCAAGAGTGTCATATTAAAAGATAAAAGCCAAATCTTGAGTGAAACACGAGTGGATTTGCAATATTTTGAGTGATACACGTGAGAAGAGTGTGTGAGGTCCTACTTCATATTATTATTATTTTTTATTCTGCCCACTAACATTTCAGGTTGTAAAATGGCTGAAAATGAGCCTAATGATGTTGATCTTAAAGTTTTCATGAAAAGTGTCTATGAGCAATTCAAAAGGCTCAATGCAAGACTGGATGACTTTGAATCTCCATCTAACTCTAAAATTCCAAAAAGGCGTGATCTTGAAGAGGAGTATGAAGGAGAATCTGACTTTGATGATTTCACTCCAAGGAGGCACAAGCAAGCTCCCCCACATAAGGAGCATGGTCTAGGCAACATCAAAATGAAAATTCCCTCCTTTCAAGGAAAGAATGATCCAGAGCTTTATTTGGAGTGGGAAAGAAAGGTTGAACATGTTTTTGAGTGCCATCATTATTCTGAAGGGCAAAAAGTGAAATTAGCAGCCGTTGAATTTTCAGATTATGCTAGTATTTGGTGGGATCAACTTCTCATCAATAGAAGGCGAAATAGAGAGCCTGCAATTCAGACTTGGCATGAGATGAAAATCACTATGAGAAAGAGATTTGTCCCTAGTTATTACTATAGGGATTTGCACAAGAAATTGCAGAAATTGAGACAAGGCTCCATGAGTGTTGAGGAGTATTATCAAGAGATGGAAATGGCTATGATTAGAGCCAATCTTGAGGAAGACAAAGAGGCAACCATGGCAAGATTCATAGATGGTTTGAACCCTGAAATTGCTGCAATTGTTGATCTCCAACATTATGTTGACATGGAAGAGCTATTACACAAAGCTATTAAAGTGGAGAAACAACTTAAATCTCAACAGAAATTCAGATTTGCTGCTGGTTCTGGGTCTTGGAAGAAAGGTTTGAAGGATTCCAAATCCTCCTTCAAATCCAAAGAAAGCAAGCCAAAGGAGGAAGCAAAGCCCAAAAGTTCCGATCCACCTCCTAAAGGTAAGTATAACTCTAACTCCTCTTCTTCTTCTTCTACTTCAAAAATTAAGTGTTTTAAATGTCAAGGTTTTGGTCACATCTCTTCTCAATGTCCAAACAAGAGAATTATGATTTTGCTTGAGAATGGTGATGTAGTTAGTGAGGAGACTAGTGATGAAGATTCGGATGGAAGTATGCCATCTTTGGTGGAGGATTCTGAGTTGGAGCTTAGTGACCCCGTGCATGGAGAGGCTTTGGTGTCTAGGCGTGCTCTAAATATTCAACCCAAGGAAGATCATGAGAAAGAGCAGCGTGAGCACATTTTCCATACTAGATGTTTTGTCCAGAACAAGGTATGTAGCATGATTATTGATGGTGGTAGTTGTACAAATGTTGCTAGTATCTTGCTTGTTGATAAACTGAATTTGCCTACTTTAAAGCATCCTAGTCCTTATAAGTTGCAATGGCTTAATGATTGTGGTGAAGTTAAAGTTACTAAGCAAGTGTTAATTTCTTTTTCTATTTGGTAATTATCATGATGAGGTCTTGTGTGATATAGCTCCTATGTATGCTGGACATATTTTGCTTGGTAGACCATGGCAATTTGATAGACGTGTTAAACATGATGGATATAAAAATTGCCATTCTTTTCCTTTCAACGGTAAAATTGTTGTGCTTACTCCTCTCAGACCCATGCAAGCTTATGAGGATCAACTTAGAATTGAAAATGAGTGCAAATTGAGAGAGAAAGAGAGAAAAGAAAGAAAGGAGAGGGAAAAAGAAAAGAAAGTGATTGAAAAGAAAAAGCATGAAAGTGAGAAAATTGATGAAAAAAGAGTGAGTTTCTTTTCTGGAAAAAGAGAGATTAAGAGAGCTATGTTGGCTGATGAGCAAGTACTTGTACTCTTGTACAAGGAAATTTATTTTTCTACTAATGAACTTGATCCCTCTTTGCCCTCTAGTGTTGTGTCTCTTTTGCAAGATTTTGGTGATTTGTTTCCAAAGGAAATTCCCGACAGTTTGCCCCCTTTGAGAGGCATTGAACATCGTATAGATTTCATCCCTAGAGCATCCATTCCTAATAGACCAGCATATAGAGCCAATCCGGAAGAAACTAAGGAAATTCAATGCCAAGTTGAAGAGCTCATGAAGAAAGGCTTTGTTAGAGAGAGCTTAAGTCCTTGTGCGGTTCCAGTGATCCTAGTGCCTAAGAAGGATGGCAAGTGGAGAATGTGTGTGGATTGTAGAGCCATCAATAAAATCACAGTTAAGTATCGTTATCCCATTCCTAGATTAGATGATATGCTTGATGAGTTGCATGGTGCATCTTTATTTTCTAAAATTGATCTTAGGAGTGGATATCATCAAATTAGAATGAAAGAAGGTGATGAATGGAAAACTGCATTTAAAACTAAGTTTGGATTGTATGAGTGGTTAGTTATGCCATTTGGATTAACTAATGCACCCAGTACATTTATGAGCTTAATGAATCATGTTTTTCGTTCTCTCATTGGGAAATGTGTTGTTGTTTATTTTGATGATATTTTGATTTATAGTAAGAGTTTAGATGATCATCTTGGTCATTTGCGTGAGGTCTTTTGCATTCTTAGGAAGAATAGCCTTTATGCAAATTTAGAAAAGTGTTCTTTTTGTTTGGATTCTGTTGTGTTTCTTGGATTTGTTGTAGGTGCTCAAGGGATTCATGTGGATGAAGGGAAGGTGAAAGCTATCCGTGAGTGGCCTACACCAAAGAATGCAAATGAAGTAAGGAGTTTCCATGGCTTGGCTAGCTTCTATAGACGTTTTGTGAGGGACTTCTCCTCCATTGCTGCACCTTTGAATGATTTGGTGAAGAAAAATGTAGTTTTCAAGTGGGGTGAAACACAAGAGGTTGCATTTAGCACTTTGAAAGAAAAATTAACTAATGCTCCTTTACTTGTTTTACCTGATTTTTCTAAAGTATTTGAAATTGAATGTGATGCATCTGGAATTGGAATTGGGGCTGTTTTAATGCAAGATTCTAAGCCCATTGCTTTCTTTAGTGAAAAATTAAGTGGAGCTACTTTGAATTATTCCACATATAACAAAGAGTTGTATGCTTTAAAAAGAACCTTAGAGACTTGGCAACATTATTTGTGGTCAAAAGAATTCATTATACATTCTGATCATGAAAGCTTGAAAATTTTAAAGTCTCAAGGTAAATTGAACAAGAGACATGCTAGATGGCTTGAATTCATTGAAACTTTTCCTTATGTCATCAAGCACAAAAAGGGTCAAGAGAATGTTGTGGCTGATGCATTATCTAGGAGATATGGTCTTCTTACATCATTGCATGCTAGATTACTTGGTTTTGAGATGTTAAAAAGCATGTATGATTCTGATTGTGACTTTGGTGAAATCTGGAAATTGTGTGAGAAACATGGTTTTAATGACTTTTACAGATTTGATGGATTTTTGTTTAAGAAAGATAAATTATGTATTCCATCTTGTTCTATGCGTGAATTGCTTGTTAAAGAGACTCATGGGGGTGCTTTGATGGGACACTTTGGTGTGGAGAAAACTTAAGCTCTTTTGCATGAACATTTTTATTGGCCAACCATGAGGAAAGATGTAATTGCTGTTTGTGATAGATGTGTGACATGTAAGCATGCAAAATCTAAAGTTCAATCTCATGGTTTGTATTCTCCCCTCCCCGTGCCTTCTCAACCTTGGACTGATATTTCTATGGATTTTGTGTTGGGCTTACCTAGAGCTCAAAGTGGAAAAGATAGCATTTTTGTTGTGGTTGATAGATTTAGCAAAATGGCACACTTTATTGCATGTTCAAAAACTAATGATGCCATACATCTTGCTGACTTGTTCCTTAAAGAAATTGTGAGGTTGCATGGTTTACCTAAATCTATTGTGAGTGATAGAGATGTAAAGTTCCTTAGCCATTTTTGGAGAACTTTATGGTCTAAGCTAGGAACTAAATTGTTGTTTTCTACTGTGGCACATCCTCAAACGGATGGGCAAACTGAAGTTGTGAATCGTACTCTTACTACCTTGCTTCGTTCTATCATTCAAAAAAACTTAAAGAATTGGGAAAAATGCTTGCCTCACATTGAGTTTGCATATAATAGAACAGTGCACTCTTCTACTTCATTTTCTCCATTTGAGGTTGTCTATGGTTTTAATCCCTTAACTCCTCTTGATATTCTTCCTTTACCTTCTAATGAGTTTGCTAATCTTGATGGTTTGAAGAAAGCTAAGTTTGTGCAGGAATTACATGCCAAAGTTAAGGCTAACATTGAGAGGAAGAATGAACAATATGCCAAGCATGCTAATAAGGGTAGAAGGAGTGTGGTATTTGAACCTGGAGATTGGGTTTGGGTACACTTGAGGAAGGAAAGATTCCCTGAGAAACGAAAGTCAAAATTACACCCTAGAGGGGATGGACCTTTCCAAGTTTTGGAAAGAATTAATGATAATGCATACAAAATTGATTTGCCAAGCTCTTATGGAAATATTAGTGCTACATTCAATGTTACTGATTTATCTCCCTTTAATTATGCAGATTCGAGGACGAATCCTTTTGAAGAGGGAGGGAATGATGAAGGGGCCCATGAGCTTGTAGACAAGGGAGCATGGTGTAATGACCTAAAAGAGCATGGAGGGTGTGCAAGAGAGTTCAACATGCAAATGGACCCATTACAAGACATAGGAGGCCCAATGACTAGAGGAAGAGCTAAAGCCATGAAGCAAGCTTTGAGTTGCATTGTCCAAGAAGTTCAAGAGCTTGAACCCATGTTTTTGCATCAATTTGAAGAGTTACAAGGCCCAAGGGACTTGATCCTCATTGTCCAAGCCCAACAAGACATGCTGCAAGGTCCAAATAGAGTCCAACTTGAAGAAATCAATTAACAAGAATGTGCAATTCACATGGGCAACAAAAGTGACGTGAATAGGAGTTTTAAATCTTATTTGGATGTCTTTTATTTGATTTTCATTAGTTTCCATTTCTATTAGTTTGAACAAGGCCATTTAGTCAAGACTTAGGATTTAAGTTTCAGATTTTGTTTATTTCCATTTTCGTTAGTTGCTAAAAACTTATTACTTTCTTTCCTTTTCTTTAGGATTTCTTGTAGTAACCTCATATCCTTCCATTAAAATTGGATTCTTTGTTTCCTATTTCTTGGAGGAGAATTCTTAGAGATTAAGTTAGGTTTAGGGTTTTCTTTTATGCCTACTTAATAGGCCATCTATTGTACTTTTGAGAGATTGGAATGAATTCAGAATTTTATTTCTCATTGTGAGAATTCTTGCTTCTGTGAATACAAGTGACTTATCAAAGGAGTGGTCTTCCTTTGTGGCGTCTCAAGGCTAGGGTTCTAAGGGACGAGTTCTCTTAGGGTCTTATCCATTTGACCAACATTTCTTGTTCTTAGCCGGTCCCAGGCAATGTATCATCTTGTTGAAGGTTCCTAGGACTTATTCCTACGGGGTCTCTCATCATAACTTGGTTGGCAATTTGCTCATTCCTTCTTTCAATATTGACTTTCACCTTCTCATGCAAATCCTGCACAAACTTTGCCTTCCTAGCACCATCAAGGTTAGTAAACTCATGTGAAGGTAAAGGAAGCAAATCTAATGGGGTTAAAGGATTAAAGCCATAAACAATTTTAAAAGGAGAGAATTTTGTAGCAGAATGAATAACACGATTATAAGCAAATTCGACATGGGGCAAACACAGACTTAAGATTTTTTTCAATAATAGCTCTTAATAAAGTAGAGAGGGTTCTATTAACAACCTTGGTTTGCCCGTTAGTTTGTGGATGTGCTATAGTAGAAAATAAAAGCTTAGTGCCAAGTTTATTCCACAATGTTTTCCAGAAATAACTCAAGAATTTCACATCTCTATCACTAACAATAGTTTTTGGCACACCATGCAACTTAACAATCTCTTAAAAAATAATTCTGCCACATTCATAGCATCATTAGTTTTGGAATAAGTAATAAAATGTGCCATTTTACTAAACCTATCAACAACAACAAATACACTATCTTTCCTAGTGGAAGATTTAGGCAAACCCAAAACAAAATCCATAGAAATATCAGTCCATGGGTGATAGGGAACTGGCAAAGGAGAATACAAGCTATGTGATTGAATTCTAAACTTAGCATGCTTACAAGTAATACATCTAGAACAAACAGCAACCACATCTTTTCTCATGCTAGGCTAATAAAAATGCTCATTCAAAAGAGCCAAAGTCAAAATTTTCTACACCAAAATGCCCCATCAATCCCCCACCATGAGTTTCCTTAATAAGAAGCTCACGAATGGAACACATAGGAACACATAACTGGTTCTTTTTGAAAAGGAATCCATCAAACTTGTAATAGTCATTAGCACCATACAATTCACAAGATTTCCAAATATCAGCGAAATCAGAATCAGACTCATATATGCCTTTTAACATCTCAAAACCTATCAATCTAGCATGCATGGAAGTAATCAAAGTGTAACGCCTAGACAATGCATCAGCTATAACAATTTCCTTTCCCTGCTTATGCTTAATCACATAAGGGAAGGTTTCAATAAATTCAAGCCAACTTGCATGCCTTTTGTTCAATTTACCCTGGAACTTAAGAAACTTTAAGACTCTTATGATCAAAATGGATAATAAGTTCTTTAGGCCACAAATAATGTTGCCAAGTTTCTAAAGTTCGTTTCAAGGCGTACAATTCTTTATCATATGTGGAATAATTTAAAGTAGGACCACTCAATTTCTCACTGAAATATGCAATAGGTTTAAGATCCTGCATCAACACACCACCTATGCCTGTATCAAAAGTGTCACACTCAATTTCAAAAACCTTAGTAAAATTAGGTAACACAAATACAGGAGCATTAGTTAGTTTTTCCTTCAGTATATTAAAAGCACGCTCTTGTGCTTCACCCCACTTGAATATCACATTCTTTCTTACCAAATCATTCAAAGGGGTAGCAAGAGTAGAGAAGTCATTCACGAATCACCTATAGAAGCTCGCCAATCCATGGAAGCTTCTTACTTCACTCGTAGTCTTTGGAGTTGGCCACTCTCAGATTGCTTTGACCTTTTCCTCATCCACTTATATGTCACGAGCCCCTATAACAAATCCAAGAAAAACCACAAAATCCAAACAAAAAGAACACTTCTCTAAATTGGCAAAAAGTTTATTCTCCCTAAGCACAACAAACACATCATGCAAATGACTCACATGCTCTTCTAGACTCTTAGAGTAGATCAAAATATCATCAAAGTAAACCACAACAAATCTTCCAATGAAAGGTCTAAAGACATGATTCATTAAACTCATGAAAGTGCTAGGTGTGTTAGTCAAGCTAAATGGCTGATGCAATCCATCAAAGGGAGCAAGCTGTCTCAAATACTTAGAATGATCCTCTACAAATTCCAAGTGGCCCAATGACAAGAGCACGAGCTAAAAGAATGAGAGAAGCCTTAAGTGGACTTGTTCAAGAGACTTGGACTAAGAAAATAGCAATTGAAGCAACAAAAGTCAAGCGAGATCCAAACATTTCTAATGTGGACGTCCTCAATATCATATGAGCTGAAGATGGAGCTGCTGAGGCTAAATTGGGCCAAAACATTATAAATTGAAATACTTGAACCATGGACCATCCATTGGTGGGCTCATTTAGGGCTAAATAATGTCATTTTGGGCTTAATAAGCTGATTTGTAGAACCCTAATATATTTGGAGGAATTTAGCTTATTTAGGGGGATTTATTTCCTTTTTAGTCTTTAAGAGAATTTGATTTTTATAATTCTGATTGCATAGGTCATTAATTAGGATATTTGCCATTAATTTCCCTAGTTTTCCTTTTCTATGAGCATTGAAGACAGATTTGACTTACACACTATATAATTATACTCTGCCTCCCATTGTAACCAGATTTGAATGAATAAAAATTGTATTTTCTGGAAATCCCAAACTTGAGAGGAGTGCTCTCTAGGGTTTTTCATTGAACTTGTAGACTTATCAAGGCTTGATCAACCTTGTGGCGTCTTCTAACACTCAGGGTCCTTGTCTCTTTGTATTCAGGGTTTCTAAGTGGATCGTTCAGACTTGATTTAGCTTTCTTGGGGTGCGTATATTTGAGATCGGTTGTGGGTTCAAGGAGACTCGACTCCTAGTGGGTTCGCACCACTATCATTAAGCCATTGTAATTTATAAGGGATAGGGTGCCTCAAAGTAGACAAGTTTAGCTTTTCCACAAGTAAAGTAATAACTACATTTGTGCAGCTACCACCATCAATAATCAAACTACATACCTTCTTGTGGATGAAACAATGAGTATGGAAAATATGCTCACGTTGCTCTACCTCAAGATCTTCTTTAGGTTGAATGTTGAGAGCACGCCTAGCCATAAGGGCTTCACCATTTACAGCTTCAGTTAACTCTAAATCTGAGTCATCAGTCAGGGGTGGCATCTCATCCTCCTCGGACTCACTACTAGCACTAGTCACATCACCATTCTCAAGAATAATTATAGTTCGCTTGTTAGGACATTGTGAAGTAATGTGACCCAAAACCATTACATTTAAAGCACCTAACCTTAGAGGAGGAGGCAGTAGGATTAGAAGATGAAAAGGTTTTGAATCAGTTTTACCCTTAACCTGAAAGGATTTTACCTTACTTTCCTCTTTAGACTTGAAATCAATCTTTGGCTTGAAGGGGACTTTAGAATCCCTCCAAGAACTAGAGCTAGATGTCACTTTTAGCTTTTGTCGAGCCCTTAGTTGCTTTTCCACCTTGATAGCTCTATGCAAGAGCTCTTCCATATCTAGGTAATTGTATAAATCAACTTGGGCAGCTATATCAGGATTGAAGCCCTTAATGAATTGCGCCATGGTTGCTTCACGGTCTTCCTCCACATTTGCCTTAATCATGGCAATCTCCATTTCTTAATAGTAATCTTCCACACTCATATAACCTTGTTTCAGCTTTTGAAGCCTCATATGCAATTCCCTATAAAAGTAACTAGGGACAAACCGTTTGCGCATTATAGTTTTCATCTCCTGCCAATCATGAATTGGACCTTCACCGGTACGTCTTCTAGTGAGTAAGAGTTGATCCCACCAGATGCTAGCATAGTCAGTAAACTCCACTACAACAAGTTTTACTTTCTTCGCCTCAATGTAAGAGTGGCACTTGAACACATGCTGTACTCTTCTTTCCCAATCTAAGTATTGGTTCGAGTCATTTTTCCCAGGGAATGACGGAATCTTCATCTTGATATTTCCAATACCACCATCCTTATTGGATGATGATTGTCTGCCTCTCTGAGTATGGGACTCTTCAAAGTCGGACTTAGTATCATCATCAAGCTCCACTTGAGCTCGCCTTCTATAGGTTCTCCTATTGGAAGAAGACTCCGCATCATCTAATCTGGCACTAAGTTTCTCAAGAGTACTTTGAATGGCTCTAACCCAGACTTTCATGTCAAAGTCACTGTGCTCAGATTCTCTAGACATCTTGAAATATTAGTTTGTACAAAAACAAACAAAGAAAGATATAGGACCTCGCAACTCACTAGCTTACGTGTTTACTCTCAAGAATAGTAATTCACTCGTGTTTACTCTCAAATTTTGGCTTTTATCAAGATGGTAGACTCTAGCCTTTTACCACTCAATAATTTGCTTCTTACAAGTGTTTTAAGCAAGTCACAAGCAAATCAAATGAAAAGATCAAACTAGTGGCAATCAAAAACTAGAATCCTAAAATATAAATTTCCAAAGAATCAAACAAAAGAAAAAAAGAGGTATGTAACAAAAAGGGAAGAGGGAAGGAAAACAAGGAGGGAGGGGAGGTTGGGATGGCTTGGAAGGAAGAAGAAGAAAAGGGAAAATCTGAAAATAAGAAACTTTAAAAATAGGAAACTACTTGGGAACCAAGTTAATAGGAAATTACTTGCAATTCAAGTTTAAAACAATTAGGAAAGAAAATCCTTACTTGAATGCAAATTAGGAAAGTAGATAACTTGGTGGCTACTCAATGCAATCAAATTAGGAAACTAACTCCAATTAGGAAACTAACTCCAATTAGAAAATTAACTCCAACTAGGAAACTAACTCCAAGCTTTTTGAATTTGCACAACTTGCAATTTCTTCTTTTTTTTTTCTTTTTTTTTTCACTTTTTTTTGAATTTTTTTTTTCAAAATTTTTTTTTGATTTTTTTTTTCAAATTTTTTATTGGAGTATCACACTCTCCTTTTTTTTTTTTGAATGAGGATGGAGGCACACAACAATGGAAGAAAGAAGAAGATGGAAGACAAAGGTGAAGATGAAGAGGTAACACAAATGGAAGGAAAGGAAATATGAAGAACAATGATAGGAAAACACAAAGATATACCTTGTACTAGCCAACCAAAACTCTGATACCAAATGATACAAGACCCACTAGGAACATGCCTTAGAGAACCTTCAACAATTCGAAACTTCACCCAGGACTGACTAGAAAACAAGAATGTTGGTCAAAGGAAAGACCCTAAGAGAACTTGTCTCTTAGAATCCTAGCCTCAAGATGCCACAAAGGAAGACCAATCCTTTGATAAGTCGCGTGAACTCTCAAAGAACATAAAGAAGCAAAAGCCTCTCAAAGTATTGAATAATACTCTAGTTCATTCATGATCTAAAATAGAGTACAATAGGAAGCCTTTTATAGGCAAAGTTTCTAAAAGACTTAAAATCCTAATAAAATCAAGGAACAAGATTAGGATATTTATTTTAACTTAATCTCCTAGATAAGCTCCTTGACCAAGTCTAAACAAATAATAAAATAATAAAAACGAAATTTATAAGAATCCTAGTCAAAACTAATTAGCTCTTTTAAATAGTCCATGTGGGATGCTCATGCTTCATTAAAAATCACATGGTTGACACATGATTTTTAATTTCTTGCAATTGGACTCCAATTGGGCCTTGGCACTCCTCTTGTAGAATGGTTAGCATGATTACACCTTTTACATCTTCTTGGGCCCTATCTTGACTCAAATAAATGGGCTCTAAGTCATAAAGCTTATAAATCAAACAATTGAAGGTTTCTTTCATTGCTTTGGCCCTAGCTCTTGTTATTGAGCCTCCTATACCTTGCAATGGATCTTTAGGCACATTTGACTTAAACTCTTGGGTTTTAATTTGCAAATCACATCTTTGGGCTTGAAACTTGGCACCATATCCTTCATCAGGTCCACTTCTATGCTCAGTAAGGTCTCTTGGTGCTATTGCATCACCCTTGCTCTTGTGAAGCCTTTGTCTTGTTAACCTATCCCTAGGTTGGTGATTCAAGTTCACAAAAGCCCCCAATTCATGCTTCGACTCGGGTGCGTCATTGTGTGGATTAGTTCATCGTGTTCATGGTTAGGCGTGCAGTCTAAGTTGCAGGTCAACGTTCCTCTAACGATGGTTGGCCACTTGCTTCTGTCAGGTCTTGAACCATTCTTTTACTTAACCTACGCCATAAAGATTGGGCCACTCCTTTGATTTTGCATCATTAGGCATATTGTCTAAGTAGCAAGTCAACGTTCTTATAACGTTGGTTAACTATTTGCTTTCGTCAGGTCTCTCGAACTATTATCCATCTATCAACCTACGTCATGAAGATTAGGCCACCCTTTAATTTCGCATCATTTGGTATCAGAGCTTTGGTTTACACGGTAGGTTACCCATTATTATCCAATACCTATTCCTTCTAACCTCTAAATTTTCTTATTTACCATATCTTTTCTTTGCCACCTTGAATAGCAAAAAAAAAATTTTCTACCTTGTTTCCAGATTTAATTTTTAGTGTGCAAATTTTGGTTTTTATACTATAAGAGCCATTAATTTTGTAATTTGAAATTTTTTTTTGTTCTGAACATTCTATTTCATTTCTTATATGTTCGACCCCTTTTCGATTGAGGTTTTGGATGATTGATAGGTGTTTCTGAAAGTTCAAAATCTCAACTTTCATGCCATTTTGGAATCATCCCATTAGACTTTTCTATGTCGAGATATATTAGGTTTTATTTGTAATATTTTCTGAATCTCTCAAATCTAATTTGTTTAGTTTGTTTCCTATTTTGTGATTTTGTAAGTTTTGGGCAATATTAGATCAAGTCAGAAGAGAAAAGCCAAGAAAAAAAGCTTAGAAAAAAAAATAAAAGCAAAAAAAAGCCCAAAAAAAAGCTTAGAAAAAAAAACAAAAAAAGGAAAAACAAAAAAAAAGCAAAAAAAAAAAGAAAAAAAAAGGAATTGCTGATCAGATAATTTTTTTTATTTTACCTTATTTCCTTTGATATTGTATTGTGCAGTTCCTTATTTTGATTTGCCCTTGTTTTCCTTTTTTTTTCCTTTATTTGAACTTTCTTATTTTGATCTTGCATTTTCCTCATAGTAGAAATTTTCAGAATTACGTTTGTGGCTCTTTGGGATTTTAAACTTGAATTTGCATTATTAAGTAGTTAAATCTTCCTTCTTCTCTTTGGAACCCAAGCCTAACTAAACCCTACCCTCAATTGTGTCTTGTGTGTGCCAATCACGACTTTCAAACACCCAGATAATACATACTTGGTTGAACTAAGAATTGGCAATATTGGATCACCCGACGAGATCTTAGGTGACGTAAGAGTACAGGATTGATACTGAGAGGTAAAAGGCAAAAGTAGGGAAGATTATTATCCAAAAAAAAAGCCAAAAAGAGAGAGAAAGTAAACACGAGGGAGAGTGTTATATCTCAATTGAGTGAAACACGTGAAGAAGTATTTGTGAGGTCCTATATACTTTTGTTTCTTTCATTTCTTTTTCACTAACATAGTAGATAATCGAGAAAAAAGAGTTGCACATGAAAGTGATAATGATGATCACAATTCATTTGAGTAGCGCCTTGACAAATGAAAGCACTAGTGAGTCATTTTGAAAGGATGCTTGATAAGAAGTTAGAAAGACTCCATGAATGCTTAGATCGAGTGGAGAGTAGAACCTCTAGCCAAAGGACTACTCAAGCTAACCAAAGACAAGCTCATGCTACATGCCTACAACACCGTAAATATGTGGAAGACATGGAGAGCCATGATGAAGATTATGAAGGGGAGGAGACTCAGCCTAGAAGAAGACCACTCAACATATAAAGAAGACCACCGAGGAGGCCTAGAGATGAAAAAGAAGGCCTTGGAGGAGTCAGTTACAATTTCTTCCTTTCAAGGCAAGTGATAAGGAGAGCGCCATTACTCCCTCCACAAAAGAGATCTCTGATGTGGTGCGCAGCCCGCCCCCTTATATTCACTTAGCCCCAGGTCTCCTCACTCGATGTGGGACTTGAAGCTAGCGGGAACCCATCCCGATTCACATCATTCCCTCCTTCTCTGAGGAACCTGTCCTCAGGTTCGGCACCGAACGGGCTAGGCTCTGATACCAAATGATAAGGAGAGCGCCATTACTCCCTCCACAAAAGAGATCTCTTTTGTGGAGGGAGTAATGGCGCTCTCCTTATCAGCAAGAGTGATCCGAAACATACCTGGAGTGGGAGATACGTGTAGAGCAAATCTTTTCATGCCATAACTACTTTGAGGGTAAGAAGGTCAAAATTGCTGCTCTTGAGTTTACTGATTATGCTCTTATTTGATGGGACTAAATGCAAAAGGAGTGGATTAGATATGGAGAGCACCCCATCTGAACATGGGAAGAGATGAAGGCTATCATGAGGAGGCAATTCATTCCATCCTATTTTCGAAGGGAACTTCATAATAAGCTTCAACGCCTCACTCAAGGATCTAAGAGTGTGGATGAGTACTACAAGGAGATGCAAATAGCCATGATTAGAGCTAATGTAGAGGAGGATCCAAAAGCAACAATGGCTCGCTTCTTAGATGGGCTCAACCGTGACATAGTGTGGAGATGTACCACTATGTGGAGATTCATGACTTAGTCCATCAAGCTGCCAAGATAGAGAGACAACTTCAGAGAAAGAATTTTGTAAAGAAGAACTCTAATTCAAGCTCTTTCAACACATGGAAGAAAAACTCAAAGAATGATATTCCCTCTTCTTCAAATTCTAAGGAGAATGAAACTAAGAAAAGAGAAAAGTTAGCTGCCCCACCCAAGAAGGTTCAAAGTGGACCAAGTTCTTCCAAAAATCGAGACATACGATGCTTCAAGTGTCAAGGGAGAGGACATATCTCTAGTGAATGTCCTAACAAGCGAACCATGACTATCAATAACCTTGGTGAGTGGGAAACTGAAGGAGAAACAACTGAAGAAGAAGAAGAAGAAGAAGATCTATTCATAGAGAATGAAGATGGAGAATATGCAGAAGAAGGATAACTCCTTGTGACTAGGAGAGCCCTTAATGCCCAGATGATGGTAGAAGAAAATGAACAAAGAGAGAACTTGTTTCATACTTGCTGTCAAATCCATGGGAAAATATGTGGTGTCATCATAGATGGAGGAAGTTGCTGCAATGTGGCAAGCACTGAACTAGTAGAGAAGTCAAATTTATCTACCTTCAAGCATCAACAGCCATACAAGCTTCAATGGCTTAATGAATGTGGAGAGTTGAGGGTAACAAAACAAGTAAAGGTAATGTTTTCTATTGGTAAGTGTAAAGATGAAATACTATGTGATGTTGTACTAATGAAAGCATACCATCTTTTATTAGGTAGGCCTTGGCAATATGATAGGCATCTTACACATGATAGTTTTCTAAACCGTTATTCTTTTGTACTTAGAGGGGAACTTATAACCCTCCTTCCTATGTCACCGAAACAAATATTAGAAGATCAAATCAAGAAGAAGGAAAAGAAAAGAGAAAGTGAGAATATAAAGGTGTCTAAAAAGGAAGGCAATGAAAACAGGAGAGGAAAAGAGAGTAAGCCAAGAGGAGAGAGAGAAAAGAAAGAAAAATTAAAGACAAGAAAGAAAATGAAAGAGAAGGAGAGAAAAGTTTATTAGTGGCAAAAAAAAGTGAAATCAAGCAAGCTTTGTTTTCTCAACAAAACTATAGTATTTATCTACAAAGAAGCTATGTTAAATACTAATGACTTAACCTCTACCTTGCCGAGTGTTGTTAAGTCTCTATTGCAGGAATATGAAGATATCTTTTCTAAAGAAATACCTTCCGGATTGCCACCAATTATAGGGATAGAACATCAAATTGACTTTACCTGGAGCACCTCTACCAAACCACCCAACATACCATACCAACCCTGAAGAGACTAAGGAGATTCAAAGACAAGTGCAAGAGCTTCTTGATAAAGGATATGTAAGGGAGAGCCTAAGCCCGTGTGCTGTACCGATGTTGCTTGTACCTAAGAAGGATGGCACATGGAGGATATGTGTTGATTATAGAGCCATCAATAATATAACGGTGAGATATCGTCATTTTATTCCTAGGTTAGATGATATGCTTGATGAATTAAATGTCTCTACTATTTTCTCTAAAATTGATTTAAAAAGTAGCTATCATCATATTAGAATGAAAGAAGGAGATGAATGGAAAATTGCATTTAAGACTAAACATAGACTTTATGAATGGTTAGTTATGCCTTTTGGTCTCACTAATGCACCTATCACATTTACAAGGTTCTTCTTTCTACTCGTTCAATCCAATTTTTCTAGGGCAAGTTATAGCTATTTCTTTCGTGCATGTCATTCTGATCTTTCAGAAATCTTGTGTTCTGTTTGCAAATTTCAGCACCTTTGAGATTAAAAAAAAAGAGTATATTAAAGTGAAAAAAAAGGGAAAAGAAAAGAAAAGAAGGAAAAGTTGCCAAAAAAAAAAGAAAAGAAAAAGAAGTCAGAAGCTGTGAAAAAGAAAGTTGTGCTGGAAATTGTAAATTTTGAATTGTTGACTTGAATTGCAATTGCTGAAGATCATCTATTCTTGGAATTACCATTTCTGATTCCTTGAGTTGATCTGGTCATTAAATGTCATATTGTGCACAATTCATAAAAGGAAATTTGCATTCATTCATCATATTCTAAATTTCAAATTTCTGATTGGTTCATTACTGATTTCATATTCCAATTTTCTTTACATCCTTTCCTCTTGATAATTAATCATTTAACCATTTGATCTCCCATAATCTGTCACACACCATTTGTTCCATAAATTAATTGTCTTCATTTCCTTTCCTAGTCACTTGTTGTATTGTCTATTGGTTGCACCTATGATTTTTCTTTAAAATGTTGGACTTTTGTTGTCTCTTTGAGAACTTTGCATCTTGGATTCTAGTTTGAGATTGCCACTTCAATTGCTGCTTCTTTTGATTTGTTGGATTTAATTTAGTACACTATAGGAAGCAAGTTTAGAGAAAAAGGCAAGAGTGTTTTCATCATTGTAAAAGCCATTACAAGTGTAAAACATGAGTGAATTTGCATCATTTAGAGTGAAACATGTGAGGGAGTGGTTAGGTCCTACTAACATTTCAAGTGCCAATCATGTCTGAAAGTGAAGATAACCAAGTTAACCTTAAATTGTTCATCAAATCTGTTCAAGAACAATTCAAGAGGCTAAATACTAGGTTGGATCAAATGGATTCTTCTTCTTCTAATAGCAAGGCAAGGCATGGTAAAAACATTGTTCTAGGAGGAGATGAATATGATTCTGAGGAGGAAAGCCAACATGAAAGAGTTAGGAGAGCTTCACCTCAAAAGAAAGATGTCTTTAGTAACATCAAGATGAAAATCCCTTCCTTTCAGGGGAAAGCTGATCTTGATGTATATTTTGAATGGGAAAGAAAGGTTAAGTTTGTATTTGATTGCCAATCTTTTTCAGAGGAAAGTAAAGTGAAATTAGCTGCTTTGGAGTTTACAGCTTATGCAAGCCTATGGTGGGATCAATTAACCACTAGTAGGAGGCATTCTGGAGAGGGTCCAATGAAGGCTCTCATGAGGAAGAGATTTGTCCCTACCCATTACTATAGGGATGTGCACAAGAGGCTCCACAAAATAAGCTGATTTGTAGAACCCTAATGTATCTGGACGAATTTAGCTTATTTAGGGGGATTTATTTCCTTTTTAGTTTTTAAGAGAATTTGACTTTTATAATTCTGATTTCATAGGTCATTAATTAGGATATTTGCCATTAATTTCCCTAGTTTTCCTTTTCTATAAGCATTGAAGGCAGATTTGACTTGCACACTATATAATTGTACTCTGTCTCCCATTGTAACCAGATTTGAATGAATAAAATTGTATTTCTGGAAATCCCAGACTTGAAAGGAGTGCTCTTTAGGGTTCTTCATTGAACTTGTAGACTTGTCAAGGTTTGATCAACCTTGTGGTGTCTTCCAACTCTTGGGGTCCTTATCTCTTTGTATTCAGGGTGATGCAAGACCCACTAAGAACATGCCCTAGAGAACCTTCAACAATTCGAAACTATGCCCGGGACCGGTTAGAAACAAGATTGTTAGTCAAAGGAAAGACCCTAAGAAAACTTGTCTCTTGGAACCCTAGCCTCAAAACGCCACAAAGGAAGACCAATCCTTTGATAAGTCACGTGAACTCTCAGAGAACAATCCTTTCGTGAGCCATTTGGGTCTGAATTATAGGCTTTTGAATGATTTGGGTTTCTTGATGGATGAAGGCTTCTCGAACTTGTAGTGCTTCAATGGGCATGCCTACTGATATTGTATCACAGGGGTTCCAAGTGGATCGTTCAGACTTGATTTGGCTTTCTTGGGGTGCGTATATTTCAGATCGGTTGTGGGTTCAAGGAGACTCGACTCCTTGTGGGTTCACACCACTAAATAATGATATTATGGGCTCAATATGCTGACTTCTAGAAGTTTTATGTATTTGGACAAAAATTAGAATTAATTAGGCTGATTATCCTTCCTTTTCTGTTTTTAACAAGATTTGATTTTGTATCCCTAATTTTTAGATCTTTCTGTTATGATTATGTAGTTAGTTTCCTACTTTTCCTCCAGTAGATAGGTTTAAGCTACACTATAAATATATGTATTCTGCTTTCATTTGAATCAAATTAGAAGTAATAGAATTATTCTAAGTATTTCTCTAATTGTGAGAATCTTATCTTTTCTTTGCTCTTGTGAAACCTTTGTCTTGTCAACTTATCTTTAGGTTGGTGATTCAAGTTCGCAAAAGCCCCCAATTCGTGCTTCGATCCAAGTGTGTCGTTGTGTGAGTTGGTTTACTGTGTTCGTGGTTAGGCGCATTGTCTAAATAGCAGGTCAACGTTCTTATAACGTTGATTGGCTATTTGCTTCCGTCGAGTCTCGAACCATCATCTATCCATCAACCTATGTCATGAAGATTGGGCCACCCCTTGATTTCACATCATTTGGTATCAGAGCTTCAATTTACATGGTAGGTCACCTATTATTATCCAATACCTTTTCCTTCTAACCTCTAAATTTTCTTATTTACCATATCTTTTCTTTGCCACCTTGAATACTATAAAAAAAAAACTTTCTACCTTGTTTCCAGATTTGATTCTTAGTATGCAAAATTTGGTTTTTTATACTCTAAGAGCTATTTATTTTGTAATCTGAAAAATTTTTGTTGTTTTGAATGTTGTTATTTTTCCCTTATCTGTCAACCCCTTTTTTCTTTGAGATTTTGGACGATTAATAGATCAATCCTAAGTTTCAAAATCTTAACTTTCATTTCGTTTCAGAATCATCGAATTCAGAGTTCTCTAGAGGGAGTTATTGTCATTTTTAGTGGTAACATTTTCTGATCTGATTTGTTTCCTATTGCGTGACCTTGTGATTCTCTTTCATCTGATCTCCAAAAAAAAAAAAGAGGCCAAAAAAAAATGAAAGGAATAGAAAAGAAAGGAAAAAAAAAAAGGTTAGCAAAAAAAAAAGGTAAAACAAAAAAAAGAGAAAAAAAAGCAAAAAAAAAAAAAAAGAAAGAACAAGGAATTGCTGATCAGATAATTTTTTTTTTCTATTTTACCTTATTTCCTTTGATATCGTATTATGCACTTCCTTATTTTGATTTGCTCTTGTTTCCCTTGTTTCTCCTTAATTGAACTTTCTTATTTTGATCTTGCATTTTTCTCATAGTTGAAATTTTCAGAATTACATTGTGGCTCTTTGGGATTTTAAACTTGATTTTGCATTATTAAGTAGTTAAATCTTCCTTCTTCTCTTTGGAACCCAAGCCTAACCAAACCCTACCCTCAATTGTGTCTTGTGTGTGCCAATCACAACTTTCAAACACCCATCTACACATACTTGGTTGAACTAAGAATTGGCAATATTGGATCACCTGGTGAGATCTTAGGTGACATAAGAGTATAGGATTGATACTGAGAGGTAAAAGGCAAGAGTAGGTAAGATTATTATCCAAAAAAAAAAAGCCAAAAAGAGGGAGAAAGCAAACACGAGTGAGAGTGTGATATCTCAATTGAGTGAAACATGTGAAGAAATATTTGTGAGGTCCTATATATTTTTGTTTCTTTCATTTCTTTTTCACTAACATGGTAGATAATCGAGAAAAAAGAGTTGCACATGAAAATGATAACGATGATCACAATTCATTTGGAGTAGCACCTTTGCAAATGAAAGCACTAGTAAGTCATTTCGAAAGGATGCTCGATAAGAAGTTGGAAGGACTCCATGAACGCTTAGATTGAGTGGAGAGTATAACCACTAGCCAAAGGACTACTCAAGCCAACCAAAGACAAGCTCATGCTGCATGCCCACAACACCGTGAATATGTGGAAGACATGGAGAGCCATGACGAAGATTATGAAGGGGAGGAGACTCAGCCGAGAAGAAGGCCATTCAACATACAAGGAAGACCACCAAGGAGGCCTAGAGATGAAAAAGAAGGCCTTGGAGGAGTCAGTTACAATTTCTTCCTTTCAAGGCAAGAGTGATCCGAAACATACCTGGAGTGGGAGATACGTGTAGAGCAAATCTTTTCATGCCATAACTACTTTGAGGGTAAGAAGGTCAAAATTGCTGCTCTTGAGTTTACTGATTATGCTCTTATTTGATGGGACTAAATGCAAAAGGAGTGGATTAGATATGGAGAGCACCCCATCTGAACATGGGAAGAGATGAAGGCTATCATGAGGAGGCAATTCATTCCATCCTATTTTCGAAGGGAACTTCATAATAAGCTTCAACGCCTCACTCAAGGATCTAAGAGTGTGGATGAGTACTACAAGGAGATGCAAATAGCCATGATTAGAGCTAATGTAGAGGAGGATCCAAAAGCAACAATGGCTCGCTTCTTAGATGGGCTCAACCGTGACATAGTGTGGAGATGTACCACTATGTGGAGATTCATGACTTAGTCCATCAAGCTGCCAAGATAGAGAGACAACTTCAGAGAAAGAATTTTGTAAAGAAGAACTCTAATTCAAGCTCTTTCAACACATGGAAGAAAAACTCAAAGAATGATATTCCCTCTTCTTCAAATTCTAAGGAGAATGAAACTAAGAAAAGAGAAAAGTTAGCTGCCCCACCCAAGAGGTTCAAAGTGGACCAAGTTCTTCCAAAAATCCGGACATACGATGTTTCAAGTGTCAAGGGAAAGGACATATCTCTAGTGAATATCCTAACAAGTGAACCATGACTATCAACAACCTTGGTGAATGGGAAACTGAAGGAGAAACAACTGAAGAAGAAGAAGAAGTTCTATTTATAGAGAATGAAGATGGAGAATATACAGAAGAAAGAGAACTCCTTGTGACTAGGAGAGCCCTTAGTGCCCAGATGATGGCAAAAGAAAATGAACAAAGAGAGAACTTGTTTCATACTCGCTGTCAAATCCAAGGGAAAATATGTGGTGTCATCATAGATGGAGGAAGTTGCTGCAATGTGGCAAGCACTGAACTAGTAGAGAAGTCAAATTTATCTACCTTCAAGCATCAACAGCCATACAAGCTTCAATGGCTTAATGAATGTGGAGAGTTGAGGGTAACAAAACAAGTAAAGGTAATGTTTTCTATTGGTAAGTGTAAAGATGAAATACTATGTGATGTTGTACTAATGAAAGCATACCATCTTTTATTAGGTAGGCCTTGGCAATATGATAGGCATCTTACACATGATAGTTTTCTAAACCGTTATTCTTTTGTACTTAGAGGGGAACTTATAACCCTCCTTCCTATGTCACCGAAACAAATATTAGAAGATCAAATCAAGAAGAAGGAAAAGAAAAGAGAAAGTGAGAATATAAAGGTGTCTAAAAAGGAAGGCAATGAAAACAGGAGAGGAAAAGAGAGTAAGCCAAGAGGAGAGAGAGAAAAGAAAGAAAAATTAAAGACAAGAAAGAAAATGAAAGAGAAGGAGAGAAAAGTTTATTAGTGGCAAAAAAAAGTGAAATCAAGCAAGCTTTGTTTTCTCAACAAAACTATAGTATTTATCTACAAAGAAGCTATGTTAAATACTAATGACTTAACCTCTACCTTGCCGAGTGTTGTTAAGTCTCTATTGCAGGAATATGAAGATATCTTTTCTAAAGAAATACCTTCCGGATTGCCACCAATTATAGGGATAGAACATCAAATTGACTTTACCTGGAGCACCTCTACCAAACCACCCAACATACCATACCAACCCTGAAGAGACTAAGGAGATTCAAAGACAAGTGCAAGAGCTTCTTGATAAAGGATATGTAAGGGAGAGCCTAAGCCCGTGTGCTGTACCGATGTTGCTTGTACCTAAGAAGGATGGCACATGGAGGATATGTGTTGATTATAGAGCCATCAATAATATAACGGTGAGATATCGTCATTTTATTCCTAGGTTAGATGATATGCTTGATGAATTAAATGTCTCTACTATTTTCTCTAAAATTGATTTAAAAAGTAGCTATCATCATATTAGAATGAAAGAAGGAGATGAATGGAAAATTGCATTTAAGACTAAACATAGACTTTATGAATGGTTAGTTATGCCTTTTGGTCTCACTAATGCACCTATCACATTTACAAGGTTCTTCTTTCTACTCGTTCAATCCAATTTTTCTAGGGCAAGTTATAGCTATTTCTTTCGTGCATGTCATTCTGATCTTTCAGAAATCTTGTGTTCTGTTTGCAAATTTCAGCACCTTTGAGATTAAAAAAAAAAGAGTATATTAAAGTGAAAAAAAAGGGAAAAGAAAAGAAAAGAAGGAAAAGTTGCCAAAAAAAAAAGAAAAGAAAAAGAAGTCAGAAGCTGTGAAAAAGAAAGTTGTGCTGGAAATTGTGAATTTTGAATTGTTGACTTGAATTGCAATTGCTGAAGATCATCTATTCTTGGAATTACCATTTCTGATTCCTTGAGTTGATCTGGTCATTAAATGTCATATTGTGCACATAAAAGGAAATTTGCATTCATTCATCATATTCTAAATTTCAAATTTCTGATTGGTTCATTACTGATTTCATATTCCAATTTTCTTTACATCCTTTCCTCTTGATAATTAATCATTTAACCATTTGATCTCCCATAATCTGTCACACACCATTTGTTCCATAAATTAATTGTCTTCATTTCCTTTCCTAGTCACTTGTTGTATTGTCTATTGGTTGCACCTATGATTTTTCTTTAAAATGTTGGACTTTTGTTGTCTCTTTGAGAACTTTGCATCTTGGATTCTAGTTTGAGATTGCCACTTCAATTGCTGCTTCTTTTGATTTGTTGGATTTAATTTAGTACACTATAGGAAGCAAGTTTAGAGAAAAAGGCAAGAGTGTTTTCATCATTGTAAAAGCCATTACAAGTGTAAAACATGAGTGAATTTGCATCATTTAGAGTGAAACATGTGAGGGAGTGGTTAGGTCCTACTAACATTTCAAGTGCCAATCATGTCTGAAAGTGAAGATAACCAAGTTAACCTTAAATTGTTCATCAAATCTGTTCAAGAACAATTCAAGAGGCTAAATACTAGGTTGGATCAAATGGATTCTTCTTCTTCTAATAGCAAGGCAAGGCATGGTAAAAACATTGTTCTAGGAGGAGATGAATATGATTCTGAGGAGGAAAGCCAACATGAAAGAGTTAGGAGAGCTTCACCTCAAAAGAAAGATGTCTTTAGTAACATCAAGATGAAAATCCCTTCCTTTCAGGGGAAAGCTGATCTTGATGTATATTTTGAATGGGAAAGAAAGGTTAAGTTTGTATTTGATTGCCAATCTTTTTCAGAGGAAAGTAAAGTGAAATTAGCTGCTTTGGAGTTTACAGCTTATGCAAGCCTATGGTGGGATCAATTAACCACTAGTAGGAGGCATTCTGGAGAGGGTCCAATGAAGGCTCTCATGAGGAAGAGATTTGTCCCTACCCATTACTATAGGGATGTGCACAAGAGGCTCCACAAAATAAGCTGATTTGTAGAACCCTAATGTATCTGGACGAATTTAGCTTATTTAGGGGGATTTATTTCCTTTTTAGTTTTTAAGAGAATTTGACTTTTATAATTCTGATTTCATAGGTCATTAATTAGGATATTTGCCATTAATTTCCCTAGTTTTCCTTTTCTATAAGCATTGAAGGCAGATTTGACTTGCACACTATATAATTGTACTCTGTCTCCCATTGTAACCAGATTTGAATGAATAAAATTGTATTTCTGGAAATCCCAGACTTGAAAGGAGTGCTCTTTAGGGTTCTTCATTGAACTTGTAGACTTGTCAAGGTTTGATCAACCTTGTGGTGTCTTCCAACTCTTGGGGTCCTTATCTCTTTGTATTCAGGGTGATGCAAGACCCACTAAGAACATGCCCTAGAGAACCTTCAACAATTCGAAACTATGCCCGGGACCGGTTAGAAACAAGATTGTTAGTCAAAGGAAAGACCCTAAGAAAACTTGTCTCTTGGAACCCTAGCCTCAAAACGCCACAAAGGAAGACCAATCCTTTGATAAGTCACGTGAACTCTCAGAGAACAATCCTTTCGTGAGCCATTTGGGTCTGAATTATAGGCTTTTGAATGATTTGGGTTTCTTGATGGATGAAGGCTTCTCGAACTTGTAGTGCTTCAATGGGCATGCCTACTGATATTGTATCACAGGGGTTCCAAGTGGATCGTTCAGACTTGATTTGGCTTTCTTGGGGTGCGTATATTTCAGATCGGTTGTGGGTTCAAGGAGACTCGACTCCTTGTGGGTTCACACCACTAAATAATGATATTATGGGCTCAATATGCTGACTTCTAGAAGTTTTATGTATTTGGACAAAAATTAGAATTAATTAGGCTGATTATCCTTCCTTTTCTGTTTTTAACAAGATTTGATTTTGTATCCCTAATTTTTAGATCTTTCTGTTATGATTATGTAGTTAGTTTCCTACTTTTCCTCCAGTAGATAGGTTTAAG
The DNA here is from genome assembly GCA_026724425.1 of Erythrophleum ivorense. Taxonomy (NCBI): domain Eukaryota; kingdom Viridiplantae; phylum Streptophyta; class Magnoliopsida; order Fabales; family Fabaceae; genus Erythrophleum; species Erythrophleum ivorense. Next base: position 19,978,794 of record JAIUCV010000009.1, read on the forward strand.
CTACACTATAAATATATGTATTCTGCTTTCATTTGAATCAAATTAGAAGTAATAGAATTATTCTAAGTATTTCTCTAATTGTGAGAATCTTATCTTTTCTTTGCTCTTGTGAAACCTTTGTCTTGTCAACTTATCTTTAGGTTGGTGATTCAAGTTCGCAAAAGCCCCCAATTCGTGCTTCGATCCAAGTGTGTCGTTGTGTGAGTTGGTTTACTGTGTTCGTGGTTAGGCGCATTGTCTAAATAGCAGGTCAACGTTCTTATAACGTTGATTGGCTATTTGCTTCCGTCGAGTCTCGAACCATCATCTATCCATCAACCTATGTCATGAAGATTGGGCCACCCCTTGATTTCACATCATTTGGTATCAGAGCTTCAATTTACATGGTAGGTCACCTATTATTATCCAATACCTTTTCCTTCTAACCTCTAAATTTTCTTATTTACCATATCTTTTCTTTGCCACCTTGAATACTATAAAAAAAAAACTTTCTACCTTGTTTCCAGATTTGATTCTTAGTATGCAAAATTTGGTTTTTTATACTCTAAGAGCTATTTATTTTGTAATCTGAAAAATTTTTGTTGTTTTGAATGTTGTTATTTTTCCCTTATCTGTCAACCCCTTTTTTCTTTGAGATTTTGGACGATTAATAGATCAATCCTAAGTTTCAAAATCTTAACTTTCATTTCGTTTCAGAATCATCGAATTCAGAGTTCTCTAGAGGGAGTTATTGTCATTTTTAGTGGTAACATTTTCTGATCTGATTTGTTTCCTATTGCGTGACCTTGTGATTCTCTTTCATCTGATCTCCAAAAAAAAAAAAGAGGCCAAAAAAAAATGAAAGGAATAGAAAAGAAAGGAAAAAAAAAAAGGTTAGCAAAAAAAAAAGGTAAAACAAAAAAAAGAGAAAAAAAAGCAAAAAAAAAAAAAAAGAAAGAACAAGGAATTGCTGATCAGATAATTTTTTTTTTCTATTTTACCTTATTTCCTTTGATATCGTATTATGCACTTCCTTATTTTGATTTGCTCTTGTTTCCCTTGTTTCTCCTTAATTGAACTTTCTTATTTTGATCTTGCATTTTTCTCATAGTTGAAATTTTCAGAATTACATTGTGGCTCTTTGGGATTTTAAACTTGATTTTGCATTATTAAGTAGTTAAATCTTCCTTCTTCTCTTTGGAACCCAAGCCTAACCAAACCCTACCCTCAATTGTGTCTTGTGTGTGCCAATCACAACTTTCAAACACCCATCTACACATACTTGGTTGAACTAAGAATTGGCAATATTGGATCACCTGGTGAGATCTTAGGTGACATAAGAGTATAGGATTGATACTGAGAGGTAAAAGGCAAGAGTAGGTAAGATTATTATCCAAAAAAAAAAAGCCAAAAAGAGGGAGAAAGCAAACACGAGTGAGAGTGTGATATCTCAATTGAGTGAAACATGTGAAGAAATATTTGTGAGGTCCTATATATTTTTGTTTCTTTCATTTCTTTTTCACTAACATGGTAGATAATCGAGAAAAAAGAGTTGCACATGAAAATGATAACGATGATCACAATTCATTTGGAGTAGCACCTTTGCAAATGAAAGCACTAGTAAGTCATTTCGAAAGGATGCTCGATAAGAAGTTGGAAGGACTCCATGAACGCTTAGATTGAGTGGAGAGTATAACCACTAGCCAAAGGACTACTCAAGCCAACCAAAGACAAGCTCATGCTGCATGCCCACAACACCGTGAATATGTGGAAGACATGGAGAGCCATGACGAAGATTATGAAGGGGAGGAGACTCAGCCGAGAAGAAGGCCATTCAACATACAAGGAAGACCACCAAGGAGGCCTAGAGATGAAAAAGAAGGCCTTGGAGGAGTCAGTTACAATTTCTTCCTTTCAAGGCAAGAGTGATCCGAAACATACCTGGAGTGGGAGATACGTGTAGAGCAAATCTTTTCATGCCATAACTACTTTGAGGGTAAGAAGGTCAAAATTGCTGCTCTTGAGTTTACTGATTATGCTCTTATTTGATGGGACTAAATGCAAAAGGAGTGGATTAGATATGGAGAGCACCCCATCTGAACATGGGAAGAGATGAAGGCTATCATGAGGAGGCAATTCATTCCATCCTATTTTCGAAGGGAACTTCATAATAAGCTTCAACGCCTCACTCAAGGATCTAAGAGTGTGGATGAGTACTACAAGGAGATGCAAATAGCCATGATTAGAGCTAATGTAGAGGAGGATCCAAAAGCAACAATGGCTCGCTTCTTAGATGGGCTCAACCGTGACATAGTGTGGAGATGTACCACTATGTGGAGATTCATGACTTAGTCCATCAAGCTGCCAAGATAGAGAGACAACTTCAGAGAAAGAATTTTGTAAAGAAGAACTCTAATTCAAGCTCTTTCAACACATGGAAGAAAAACTCAAAGAATGATATTCCCTCTTCTTCAAATTCTAAGGAGAATGAAACTAAGAAAAGAGAAAAGTTAGCTGCCCCACCCAAGAGGTTCAAAGTGGACCAAGTTCTTCCAAAAATCCGGACATACGATGTTTCAAGTGTCAAGGGAAAGGACATATCTCTAGTGAATATCCTAACAAGTGAACCATGACTATCAACAACCTTGGTGAATGGGAAACTGAAGGAGAAACAACTGAAGAAGAAGAAGAAGTTCTATTTATAGAGAATGAAGATGGAGAATATACAGAAGAAAGAGAACTCCTTGTGACTAGGAGAGCCCTTAGTGCCCAGATGATGGCAAAAGAAAATGAACAAAGAGAGAACTTGTTTCATACTCGCTGTCAAATCCAAGGGAAAATATGTGGTGTCATCATAGATGGAGGAAGTTGCTGCAATGTGGCAAGCACTGAACTAGTAGAGAAGTCAAATTTATCTACCTTCAAGCATCAACAGCCATACAAGCTTCAATGGCTTAATGAATGTGGAGAGTTGAGGGTAACAAAACAAGTAAAGGTAATGTTTTCTATTGGTAAGTGTAAAGATGAAATACTATGTGATGTTGTACTAATGAAAGCATACCATCTTTTATTAGGTAGGCCTTGGCAATATGATAGGCATCTTACACATGATAGTTTTCTAAACCGTTATTCTTTTGTACTTAGAGGGGAACTTATAACCCTCCTTCCTATGTCACCGAAACAAATATTAGAAGATCAAATCAAGAAGAAGGAAAAGAAAAGAGAAAGTGAGAATATAAAGGTGTCTAAAAAGGAAGGCAATGAAAACAGGAGAGGAAAAGAGAGTAAGCCAAGAGGAGAGAGAGAAAAGAAAGAAAAATTAAAGACAAGAAAGAAAATGAAAGAGAAGGAGAGAAAAGTTTATTAGTGGCAAAAAAAAGTGAAATCAAGCAAGCTTTGTTTTCTCAACAAAACTATAGTATTTATCTACAAAGAAGCTATGTTAAATACTAATGACTTAACCTCTACCTTGCCGAGTGTTGTTAAGTCTCTATTGCAGGAATATGAAGATATCTTTTCTAAAGAAATACCTTCCGGATTGCCACCAATTATAGGGATAGAACATCAAATTGACTTTACCTGGAGCACCTCTACCAAACCACCCAACATACCATACCAACCCTGAAGAGACTAAGGAGATTCAAAGACAAGTGCAAGAGCTTCTTGATAAAGGATATGTAAGGGAGAGCCTAAGCCCGTGTGCTGTACCGATGTTGCTTGTACCTAAGAAGGATGGCACATGGAGGATATGTGTTGATTATAGAGCCATCAATAATATAACGGTGAGATATCGTCATTTTATTCCTAGGTTAGATGATATGCTTGATGAATTAAATGTCTCTACTATTTTCTCTAAAATTGATTTAAAAAGTAGCTATCATCATATTAGAATGAAAGAAGGAGATGAATGGAAAATTGCATTTAAGACTAAACATAGACTTTATGAATGGTTAGTTATGCCTTTTGGTCTCACTAATGCACCTATCACATTTACAAGGTTCTTCTTTCTACTCGTTCAATCCAATTTTTCTAGGGCAAGTTATAGCTATTTCTTTCGTGCATGTCATTCTGATCTTTCAGAAATCTTGTGTTCTGTTTGCAAATTTCAGCACCTTTGAGATTAAAAAAAAAAGAGTATATTAAAGTGAAAAAAAAGGGAAAAGAAAAGAAAAGAAGGAAAAGTTGCCAAAAAAAAAAGAAAAGAAAAAGAAGTCAGAAGCTGTGAAAAAGAAAGTTGTGCTGGAAATTGTGAATTTTGAATTGTTGACTTGAATTGCAATTGCTGAAGATCATCTATTCTTGGAATTACCATTTCTGATTCCTTGAGTTGATCTGGTCATTAAATGTCATATTGTGCACATAAAAGGAAATTTGCATTCATTCATCATATTCTAAATTTCAAATTTCTGATTGGTTCATTACTGATTTCATATTCCAATTTTCTTTACATCCTTTCCTCTTGATAATTAATCATTTAACCATTTGATCTCCCATAATCTGTCACACACCATTTGTTCCATAAATTAATTGTCTTCATTTCCTTTCCTAGTCACTTGTTGTATTGTCTATTGGTTGCACCTATGATTTTTCTTTAAAATGTTGGACTTTTGTTGTCTCTTTGAGAACTTTGCATCTTGGATTCTAGTTTGAGATTGCCACTTCAATTGCTGCTTCTTTTGATTTGTTGGATTTAATTTAGTACACTATAGGAAGCAAGTTTAGAGAAAAAGGCAAGAGTGTTTTCATCATTGTAAAAGCCATTACAAGTGTAAAACATGAGTGAATTTGCATCATTTAGAGTGAAACATGTGAGGGAGTGGTTAGGTCCTACTAACATTTCAAGTGCCAATCATGTCTGAAAGTGAAGATAACCAAGTTAACCTTAAATTGTTCATCAAATCTGTTCAAGAACAATTCAAGAGGCTAAATACTAGGTTGGATCAAATGGATTCTTCTTCTTCTAATAGCAAGGCAAGGCATGGTAAAAACATTGTTCTAGGAGGAGATGAATATGATTCTGAGGAGGAAAGCCAACATGAAAGAGTTAGGAGAGCTTCACCTCAAAAGAAAGATGTCTTTAGTAACATCAAGATGAAAATCCCTTCCTTTCAGGGGAAAGCTGATCTTGATGTATATTTTGAATGGGAAAGAAAGGTTAAGTTTGTATTTGATTGCCAATCTTTTTCAGAGGAAAGTAAAGTGAAATTAGCTGCTTTGGAGTTTACAGCTTATGCAAGCCTATGGTGGGATCAATTAACCACTAGTAGGAGGCATTCTGGAGAGGGTCCAATGAAGGCTCTCATGAGGAAGAGATTTGTCCCTACCCATTACTATAGGGATGTGCACAAGAGGCTCCACAAAATAAGCTGATTTGTAGAACCCTAATGTATCTGGACGAATTTAGCTTATTTAGGGGGATTTATTTCCTTTTTAGTTTTTAAGAGAATTTGACTTTTATAATTCTGATTTCATAGGTCATTAATTAGGATATTTGCCATTAATTTCCCTAGTTTTCCTTTTCTATAAGCATTGAAGGCAGATTTGACTTGCACACTATATAATTGTACTCTGTCTCCCATTGTAACCAGATTTGAATGAATAAAATTGTATTTCTGGAAATCCCAGACTTGAAAGGAGTGCTCTTTAGGGTTCTTCATTGAACTTGTAGACTTGTCAAGGTTTGATCAACCTTGTGGTGTCTTCCAACTCTTGGGGTCCTTATCTCTTTGTATTCAGGGTGATGCAAGACCCACTAAGAACATGCCCTAGAGAACCTTCAACAATTCGAAACTATGCCCGGGACCGGTTAGAAACAAGATTGTTAGTCAAAGGAAAGACCCTAAGAAAACTTGTCTCTTGGAACCCTAGCCTCAAAACGCCACAAAGGAAGACCAATCCTTTGATAAGTCACGTGAACTCTCAGAGAACAATCCTTTCGTGAGCCATTTGGGTCTGAATTATAGGCTTTTGAATGATTTGGGTTTCTTGATGGATGAAGGCTTCTCGAACTTGTAGTGCTTCAATGGGCATGCCTACTGATATTGTATCACAGGGGTTCCAAGTGGATCGTTCAGACTTGATTTGGCTTTCTTGGGGTGCGTATATTTCAGATCGGTTGTGGGTTCAAGGAGACTCGACTCCTTGTGGGTTCACACCACTAAATAATGATATTATGGGCTCAATATGCTGACTTCTAGAAGTTTTATGTATTTGGACAAAAATTAGAATTAATTAGGCTGATTATCCTTCCTTTTCTGTTTTTAACAAGATTTGATTTTGTATCCCTAATTTTTAGATCTTTCTGTTATGATTATGTAGTTAGTTTCCTACTTTTCCTCCAGTAGATAGGTTTAAGCTACACTATAAATATATGTATTCTGCTTTCATTTGAATCAAATTAGAAGTAATAGAATTATTCTAAGTATTTCTCTAATTGTGAGAATCTTATCTTTTCTTTGCTCTTGTGAAACCTTTGTCTTGTCAACTTATCTTTAGGTTGGTGATTCAAGTTCGCAAAAGCCCCCAATTCGTGCTTCGATCCAAGTGTGTCGTTGTGTGAGTTGGTTTACTGTGTTCGTGGTTAGGCGCATTGTCTAAATAGCAGGTCAACGTTCTTATAACGTTGATTGGCTATTTGCTTCCGTCGAGTCTCGAACCATCATCTATCCATCAACCTATGTCATGAAGATTGGGCCACCCCTTGATTTCACATCATTTGGTATCAGAGCTTCAATTTACATGGTAGGTCACCTATTATTATCCAATACCTTTTCCTTCTAACCTCTAAATTTTCTTATTTACCATATCTTTTCTTTGCCACCTTGAATACTATAAAAAAAAAACTTTCTACCTTGTTTCCAGATTTGATTCTTAGTATGCAAAATTTGGTTTTTTATACTCTAAGAGCTATTTATTTTGTAATCTGAAAAATTTTTGTTGTTTTGAATGTTGTTATTTTTCCCTTATCTGTCAACCCCTTTTTTCTTTGAGATTTTGGACGATTAATAGATCAATCCTAAGTTTCAAAATCTTAACTTTCATTTCGTTTCAGAATCATCGAATTCAGAGTTCTCTAGAGGGAGTTATTGTCATTTTTAGTGGTAACATTTTCTGATCTGATTTGTTTCCTATTGCGTGACCTTGTGATTCTCTTTCATCTGATCTCCAAAAAAAAAAAAAGAGGCCAAAAAAAAATGAAAGGAATAGAAAAGAAAGGAAAAAAAAAAAGGTTAGCAAAAAAAAAAGGTAAAACAAAAAAAAGAGAAAAAAAAGCAAAAAAAAAAAAAAAGAAAGAACAAGGAATTGCTGATCAGATAATTTTTTTTTTCTATTTTACCTTATTTCCTTTGATATCGTATTATGCACTTCCTTATTTTGATTTGCTCTTGTTTCCCTTGTTTCTCCTTAATTGAACTTTCTTATTTTGATCTTGCATTTTTCTCATAGTTGAAATTTTCAGAATTACATTGTGGCTCTTTGGGATTTTAAACTTGATTTTGCATTATTAAGTAGTTAAATCTTCCTTCTTCTCTTTGGAACCCAAGCCTAACCAAACCCTACCCTCAATTGTGTCTTGTGTGTGCCAATCACAACTTTCAAACACCCATCTACACATACTTGGTTGAACTAAGAATTGGCAATATTGGATCACCTGGTGAGATCTTAGGTGACATAAGAGTATAGGATTGATACTGAGAGGTAAAAGGCAAGAGTAGGTAAGATTATTATCCAAAAAAAAAAAGCCAAAAAGAGGGAGAAAGCAAACACGAGTGAGAGTGTGATATCTCAATTGAGTGAAACATGTGAAGAAATATTTGTGAGGTCCTATATATTTTTGTTTCTTTCATTTCTTTTTCACTAACATGGTAGATAATCGAGAAAAAAGAGTTGCACATGAAAATGATAACGATGATCACAATTCATTTGGAGTAGCACCTTTGCAAATGAAAGCACTAGTAAGTCATTTCGAAAGGATGCTCGATAAGAAGTTGGAAGGACTCCATGAACGCTTAGATTGAGTGGAGAGTATAACCACTAGCCAAAGGACTACTCAAGCCAACCAAAGACAAGCTCATGCTGCATGCCCACAACACCGTGAATATGTGGAAGACATGGAGAGCCATGACGAAGATTATGAAGGGGAGGAGACTCAGCCGAGAAGAAGGCCATTCAACATACAAGGAAGACCACCAAGGAGGCCTAGAGATGAAAAAGAAGGCCTTGGAGGAGTCAGTTACAATTTCTTCCTTTCAAGGCAAGAGTGATCCGAAACATACCTGGAGTGGGAGATACGTGTAGAGCAAATCTTTTCATGCCATAACTACTTTGAGGGTAAGAAGGTCAAAATTGCTGCTCTTGAGTTTACTGATTATGCTCTTATTTGATGGGACTAAATGCAAAAGGAGTGGATTAGATATGGAGAGCACCCCATCTGAACATGGGAAGAGATGAAGGTTATCATGAGGAGGCAATTCATTCCATCCTATTTTCGAAGGGAACTTCATAATAAGCTTCAACGCCTCACTCAAGGATCTAAGAGTGTGGATGAGTACTACAAGGAGATGCAAATAGCCATGATTAGAGCTAATGTAGAGGAGGATCCAAAAGCAACAATGGCTCGCTTCTTAGATGGGCTCAACCGTGACATAGTGTGGAGATGTACCACTATGTGGAGATTCATGACTTAGTCCATCAAGCTGCCAAGATAGAGAGACAACTTCAGAGAAAGAATTTTGTAAAGAAGAACTCTAATTCAAGCTCTTTCAACACATGGAAGAAAAACTCAAAGAATGATATTCCCTCTTCTTCAAATTCTAAGGAGAATGAAACTAAGAAAAGAGAAAAGTTAGCTGCCCCACCCAAGAGGTTCAAAGTGGACCAAGTTCTTCCAAAAATCCGGACATACGATGTTTCAAGTGTCAAGGGAAAGGACATATCTCTAGTGAATATCCTAACAAGTGAACCATGACTATCAACAACCTTGGTGAATGGGAAACTGAAGGAGAAACAACTGAAGAAGAAGAAGAAGTTCTATTTATAGAGAATGAAGATGGAGAATATACAGAAGAAAGAGAACTCCTTGTGACTAGGAGAGCCCTTAGTGCCCAGATGATGGCAAAAGAAAATGAACAAAGAGAGAACTTGTTTCATACTCGCTGTCAAATCCAAGGGAAAATATGTGGTGTCATCATAGATGGAGGAAGTTGCTGCAATGTGGCAAGCACTGAACTAGTAGAGAAGTCAAATTTATCTACCTTCAAGCATCAACAGCCATACAAGCTTCAATGGCTTAATGAATGTGGAGAGTTGAGGGTAACAAAACAAGTAAAGGTAATGTTTTCTATTGGTAAGTGTAAAGATGAAATACTATGTGATGTTGTACTAATGAAAGCATACCATCTTTTATTAGGTAGGCCTTGGCAATATGATAGGCATCTTACACATGATAGTTTTCTAAACCGTTATTCTTTTGTACTTAGAGGGGAACTTATAACCCTCCTTCCTATGTCACCGAAACAAATATTAGAAGATCAAATCAAGAAGAAGGAAAAGAAAAGAGAAAGTGAGAATATAAAGGTGTCTAAAAAGGAAGGCAATGAAAACAGGAGAGGAAAAGAGAGTAAGCCAAGAGGAGAGAGAGAAAAGAAAGAAAAATTAAAGACAAGAAAGAAAATGAAAGAGAAGGAGAGAAAAGTTTATTAGTGGCAAAAAAAAGTGAAATCAAGCAAGCTTTGTTTTCTCAACAAAACTATAGTATTTATCTACAAAGAAGCTATGTTAAATACTAATGACTTAACCTCTACCTTGCCGAGTGTTGTTAAGTCTCTATTGCAGGAATATGAAGATATCTTTTCTAAAGAAATACCTTCCGGATTGCCACCAATTATAGGGATAGAACATCAAATTGACTTTACCTGGAGCACCTCTACCAAACCACCCAACATACCATACCAACCCTGAAGAGACTAAGGAGATTCAAAGACAAGTGCAAGAGCTTCTTGATAAAGGATATGTAAGGGAGAGCCTAAGCCCGTGTGCTGTACCGATGTTGCTTGTACCTAAGAAGGATGGCACATGGAGGATATGTGTTGATTATAGAGCCATCAATAATATAACGGTGAGATATCGTCATTTTATTCCTAGGTTAGATGATATGCTTGATGAATTAAATGTCTCTACTATTTTCTCTAAAATTGATTTAAAAAGTAGCTATCATCATATTAGAATGAAAGAAGGAGATGAATGGAAAATTGCATTTAAGACTAAACATAGACTTTATGAATGGTTAGTTATGCCTTTTGGTCTCACTAATGCACCTATCACATTTACAAGGTTCTTCTTTCTACTCGTTCAATCCAATTTTTCTAGGGCAAGTTATAGCTATTTCTTTCGTGCATGTCATTCTGATCTTTCAGAAATCTTGTGTTCTGTTTGCAAATTTCAGCACCTTTGAGATTAAAAAAAAAAGAGTATATTAAAGTGAAAAAAAAGGGAAAAGAAAAGAAAAGAAGGAAAAGTTGCCAAAAAAAAAAGAAAAGAAAAAGAAGTCAGAAGCTGTGAAAAAGAAAGTTGTGCTGGAAATTGTGAATTTTGAATTGTTGACTTGAATTGCAATTGCTGAAGATCATCTATTCTTGGAATTACCATTTCTGATTCCTTGAGTTGATCTGGTCATTAAATGTCATATTGTGCACATAAAAGGAAATTTGCATTCATTCATCATATTCTAAATTTCAAATTTCTGATTGGTTCATTACTGATTTCATATTCCAATTTTCTTTACATCCTTTCCTCTTGATAATTAATCATTTAACCATTTGATCTCCCATAATCTGTCACACACCATTTGTTCCATAAATTAATTGTCTTCATTTCCTTTCCTAGTCACTTGTTGTATTGTCTATTGGTTGCACCTATGATTTTTCTTTAAAATGTTGGACTTTTGTTGTCTCTTTGAGAACTTTGCATCTTGGATTCTAGTTTGAGATTGCCACTTCAATTGCTGCTTCTTTTGATTTGTTGGATTTAATTTAGTACACTATAGGAAGCAAGTTTAGAGAAAAAGGCAAGAGTGTTTTCATCATTGTAAAAGCCATTACAAGTGTAAAACATGAGTGAATTTGCATCATTTAGAGTGAAACATGTGAGGGAGTGGTTAGGTCCTACTAACATTTCAAGTGCCAATCATGTCTGAAAGTGAAGATAACCAAGTTAACCTTAAATTGTTCATCAAATCTGTTCAAGAACAATTCAAGAGGCTAAATACTAGGTTGGATCAAATGGATTCTTCTTCTTCTAATAGCAAGGCAAGGCATGGTAAAAACATTGTTCTAGGAGGAGATGAATATGATTCTGAGGAGGAAAGCCAACATGAAAGAGTTAGGAGAGCTTCACCTCAAAAGAAAGATGTCTTTAGTAACATCAAGATGAAAATCCCTTCCTTTCAGGGGAAAGCTGATCTTGATGTATATTTTGAATGGGAAAGAAAGGTTAAGTTTGTATTTGATTGCCAATCTTTTTCAGAGGAAAGTAAAGTGAAATTAGCTGCTTTGGAGTTTACAGCTTATGCAAGCCTATGGTGGGATCAATTAACCACTAGTAGGAGGCATTCTGGAGAGGGTCCAATGAAGGCTCTCATGAGGAAGAGATTTGTCCCTACCCATTACTATAGGGATGTGCACAAGAGGCTCCACAAAATAAGCTGATTTGTAGAACCCTAATGTATCTGGACGAATTTAGCTTATTTAGGGGGATTTATTTCCTTTTTAGTTTTTAAGAGAATTTGACTTTTATAATTCTGATTTCATAGGTCATTAATTAGGATATTTGCCATTAATTTCCCTAGTTTTCCTTTTCTATAAGCATTGAAGGCAGATTTGACTTGCACACTATATAATTGTACTCTGTCTCCCATTGTAACCAGATTTGAATGAATAAAATTGTATTTCTGGAAATCCCAGACTTGAAAGGAGTGCTCTTTAGGGTTCTTCATTGAACTTGTAGACTTGTCAAGGTTTGATCAACCTTGTGGTGTCTTCCAACTCTTGGGGTCCTTATCTCTTTGTATTCAGGGTGATGCAAGACCCACTAAGAACATGCCCTAGAGAACCTTCAACAATTCGAAACTATGCCCGGGACCGGTTAGAAACAAGATTGTTAGTCAAAGGAAAGACCCTAAGAAAACTTGTCTCTTGGAACCCTAGCCTCAAAACGCCACAAAGGAAGACCAATCCTTTGATAAGTCACGTGAACTCTCAGAGAACAATCCTTTCGTGAGCCATTTGGGTCTGAATTATAGGCTTTTGAATGATTTGGGTTTCTTGATGGATGAAGGCTTCTCGAACTTGTAGTGCTTCAATGGGCATGCCTACTGATATTGTATCACAGGGGTTCCAAGTGGATCGTTCAGACTTGATTTGGCTTTCTTGGGGTGCGTATATTTCAGATCGGTTGTGGGTTCAAGGAGACTCGACTCCTTGTGGGTTCACACCACTAAATAATGATATTATGGGCTCAATATGCTGACTTCTAGAAGTTTTATGTATTTGGACAAAAATTAGAATTAATTAGGCTGATTATCCTTCCTTTTCTGTTTTTAACAAGATTTGATTTTGTATCCCTAATTTTTAGATCTTTCTGTTATGATTATGTAGTTAGTTTCCTACTTTTCCTCCAGTAGATAGGTTTAAGCTACACTATAAATATATGTATTCTGCTTTCATTTGAATCAAATTAGAAGTAATAGAATTATTCTAAGTATTTCTCTAATTGTGAGAATCTTATCTTTTCTTTGCTCTTGTGAAACCTTTGTCTTGTCAACTTATCTTTAGGTTGGTGATTCAAGTTCGCAAAAGCCCCCAATTCGTGCTTCGATCCAAGTGTGTCGTTGTGTGAGTTGGTTTACTGTGTTCGTGGTTAGGCGCATTGTCTAAATAGCAGGTCAACGTTCTTATAACGTTGATTGGCTATTTGCTTCCGTCGAGTCTCGAACCATCATCTATCCATCAACCTATGTCATGAAGATTGGGCCACCCCTTGATTTCACATCATTTGGTATCAGAGCTTCAATTTACATGGTAGGTCACCTATTATTATCCAATACCTTTTCCTTCTAACCTCTAAATTTTCTTATTTACCATATCTTTTCTTTGCCACCTTGAATACTATAAAAAAAAAACTTTCTACCTTGTTTCCAGATTTGATTCTTAGTATGCAAAATTTGGTTTTTTATACTCTAAGAGCTATTTATTTTGTAATCTGAAAAATTTTTGTTGTTTTGAATGTTGTTATTTTTCCCTTATCTGTCAACCCCTTTTTTCTTTGAGATTTTGGACGATTAATAGATCAATCCTAAGTTTCAAAATCTTAACTTTCATTTCGTTTCAGAATCATCGAATTCAGAGTTCTCTAGAGGGAGTTATTGTCATTTTTAGTGGTAACATTTTCTGATCTGATTTGTTTCCTATTGCGTGACCTTGTGATTCTCTTTCATCTGATCTCCAAAAAAAAAAAAGAGGCCAAAAAAAAATGAAAGGAATAGAAAAGAAAGGAAAAAAAAAAAAAGGTTAGCAAAAAAAAAAGGTAAAACAAAAAAAAGAGAAAAAAAAGCAAAAAAAAAAAAAAAGAAAGAACAAGGAATTGCTGATCAGATAATTTTTTTTTTCTATTTTACCTTATTTCCTTTGATATCGTATTATGCACTTCCTTATTTTGATTTGCTCTTGTTTCCCTTGTTTCTCCTTAATTGAACTTTCTTATTTTGATCTTGCATTTTTCTCATAGTTGAAATTTTCAGAATTACATTGTGGCTCTTTGGGATTTTAAACTTGATTTTGCATTATTAAGTAGTTAAATCTTCCTTCTTCTCTTTGGAACCCAAGCCTAACCAAACCCTACCCTCAATTGTGTCTTGTGTGTGCCAATCACAACTTTCAAACACCCATCTACACATACTTGGTTGAACTAAGAATTGGCAATATTGGATCACCTGGTGAGATCTTAGGTGACATAAGAGTATAGGATTGATACTGAGAGGTAAAAAGCAAGAGTAGGTAAGATTATTATCCAAAAAAAAAAAGCCAAAAAGAGGGAGAAAGCAAACACGAGTGAGAGTGTGATATCTCAATTGAGTGAAACATGTGAAGAAATATTTGTGAGGTCCTATATATTTTTGTTTCTTTCATTTCTTTTTCACTAACATGGTAGATAATCGAGAAAAAAGAGTTGCACATGAAAATGATAACGATGATCACAATTCATTTGGAGTAGCACCTTTGCAAATGAAAGCACTAGTAAGTCATTTCGAAAGGATGCTCGATAAGAAGTTGGAAGGACTCCATGAACGCTTAGATTGAGTGGAGAGTATAACCACTAGCCAAAGGACTACTCAAGCCAACCAAAGACAAGCTCATGCTGCATGCCCACAACACCGTGAATATGTGGAAGACATGGAGAGCCATGACGAAGATTATGAAGGGGAGGAGACTCAGCCGAGAAGAAGGCCATTCAACATACAAGGAAGACCACCAAGGAGGCCTAGAGATGAAAAAGAAGGCCTTGGAGGAGTCAGTTACAATTTCTTCCTTTCAAGGCAAGAGTGATCCGAAACATACCTGGAGTGGGAGATACGTGTAGAGCAAATCTTTTCATGCCATAACTACTTTGAGGGTAAGAAGGTCAAAATTGCTGCTCTTGAGTTTACTGATTATGCTCTTATTTGATGGGACTAAATGCAAAAGGAGTGGATTAGATATGGAGAGCACCCCATCTGAACATGGGAAGAGATGAAGGCTATCATGAGGAGGCAATTCATTCCATCCTATTTTCGAAGGGAACTTCATAATAAGCTTCAACGCCTCACTCAAGGATCTAAGAGTGTGGATGAGTACTACAAGGAGATGCAAATAGCCATGATTAGAGCTAATGTAGAGGAGGATCCAAAAGCAACAATGGCTCGCTTCTTAGATGGGCTCAACCGTGACATAGTGTGGAGATGTACCACTATGTGGAGATTCATGACTTAGTCCATCAAGCTGCCAAGATAGAGAGACAACTTCAGAGAAAGAATTTTGTAAAGAAGAACTCTAATTCAAGCTCTTTCAACACATGGAAGAAAAACTCAAAGAATGATATTCCCTCTTCTTCAAATTCTAAGGAGAATGAAACTAAGAAAAGAGAAAAGTTAGCTGCCCCACCCAAGAGGTTCAAAGTGGACCAAGTTCTTCCAAAAATCCGGACATACGATGTTTCAAGTGTCAAGGGAAAGGACATATCTCTAGTGAATATCCTAACAAGTGAACCATGACTATCAACAACCTTGGTGAATGGGAAACTGAAGGAGAAACAACTGAAGAAGAAGAAGAAGTTCTATTTATAGAGAATGAAGATGGAGAATATACAGAAGAAAGAGAACTCCTTGTGACTAGGAGAGCCCTTAGTGCCCAGATGATGGCAAAAGAAAATGAACAAAGAGAGAACTTGTTTCATACTCGTTGTCAAATCCAAGGGAAAATATGTGGTGTCATCATAGATGGAGGAAGTTGCTGCAATGTGGCAAGTATTTAACTAGTAGAGAAGTTGAATTTATCTACCTTCAAGCATCAACGGCCATACAAGCTTCAATGGCTTAATGAATATGGAGAGTTGAAGGTAACAAAACAAGTGATATGATATTAGTAGGCATGCCCATTGGAGCACAACAAGTTTGAGAAACCCTCGTCCATCAACAAACCCAAATCATTCAAAAGCCTATGGTTCAGGTCCAAATGGCTCATGAAAGGATGGCCTATGCTCAAGAGGCCCAAATTGTGCTAGTATATGTCCAAAAATTTCAAAGAGCTCAAGATAATATTTATGTTGGACGTCGGCCCAAGTTTAGAGCTCAATATCCATATTTGATCAATTCAAAATATGCTGAATTAGACTTTGGACATGAGATCTCCTTAAAGATGCAAAAGTGGAAGTCCAAATGGAAGCCCAATATCCTAAGAAGGTCCATGGAGATGTTAAAGGCCAAATGTAGTTATACACATACAAGAGGAGTGTCAAGGCCCAATTGGAGTCTAATTGTAAGAGATTAAGAATCATGTGTTAACTATGTGATTTTTAATGAAGCATGTGCATCCCATATGACTACTTAAAGAAGCTAATTAGTTTTGACTAGGATTCTTTTGAATTTCGTTTTTTATTATTTTATTATTTTTTGGACTTGGTCAAGGAGCTTATCTAGGAGATTAAGTTAAAATTAATATCCTAATCTTGTTCCTTGATTTTAGGCATTATTTAAAATATTTCTAATCAGATTTTAGAGTTTTAGTTTTATTAAGATTTAAGACTTTTAGAAAATTTGCCTATAAAAGGATTCCTATTGTACTCTATTTTTGGAAGATCATGAATGAATACATTTGAGTATTATTCAATACTTTGTGAGGCTTTTGTTTCTTTGTGTTCTCTGAGAGTACTTATCAAAGGATTGGTCTTCCTTTGTGGCGTCTTGAAAGGATCGGTGCTGCTTGTACCTAAGAAGGATGGCACATGGAGGATGTGTGTTGATTGTAGAGCCATCAATAATATAACAGTGAGATATCATCATCCTATTCCAAGGTTAGATGATATGCTTGATGAATTAAATGACTCCACTATTTTCTCTAAAATTGATTTAAAAAGTGGCTACCATCATATTAGAATGAAAGAAGGAGATGAATGGAAAACTGCATTTAAGACTAAACATGGACTTTATGAATGGTTAGTTATGCCTTTTGGTCTCACTAATGCACCTAGCACATTTATGAGGTTAATGAATCATGTCTTGCGTACTTTCATAGGCAAGTTTGTGGTAGTTTACTTTGATGATATTCTTGTGTAGTAGGACTTTGAATGAGCATGTAGATCACTTAAGACAAGTCCTAGATGTTCTAAGAAAAGAAAAATTGTTTGGCAATTTAAAGAAGTGTGATTTTTGTACTAATAAAGTTGTTTTTCTTGGTTTTGTTGTGAGTGCTGAGGGGATTGAGGTAAATGAAGAAAAGATCAAAGCCATTCGAGATTGGCTGACCCCTACCACGATCGGACATGTGAGGAGCTTTCATGGACTTGCAAGCTTTTATAGAAGGTTTGTGAAGGACTTTAGCACATTAGCAGCTCCATTGAATGAATTGACAAAGAAAAATGCTCCATTCAAATGGGGAGAAGCTCAAGAGAAAGCCTTCCAAACTCTTAAGGAGAAGCTCACCCAACCACCTTTGCTTACACTTCCAGATTTTGGTAAGATTTTTGAGGTAGAATGTGATGTAAGTGGAATTGGCATAGGAGGTGTACTTATGCAAGAAGGTAAGCCCATTGCATATTTTAGTGAAAAGCTAAGTGGTCTTACTCTTAACTATCCTACATATGATAAGGAGCTATATGCCTTAGTTAGAGCGTTGGAAACTTGGCATCATTATTTATGGCCTAAGGAATTTGTCATACATTCTGATCATGAGGCTGTCAAACATATTAAGAGCCAAAACAAATTGAATCGAAGACATGCTAAGTGGGTTGAATTCATTGAATCTTTCCCATATGTCATTAAGCACAAGAAAGGTAAGGAGAATATTGCTGCAGATGCACTTTCATGTCAGTTCCATGTTAGATTCTAAAATTCTTGGTTTTGAGTTTATCAAAAAATTATATACTAATGACATTGACTTTGGTAAAGTTTTTAGCCATTGCAAGCCTGGACTTGGTTGGGACAAATTTTAATTACATGATGGATTCTTATTTTGTGTTAATAAGCTTTGCATTCCTAATTGTTCTACGTGCATGTTATTGGTGAAGGAAGCGCATTCAGGTGGTTTAATGAGACATTTTGGCATTACTAAAACATTTGATGTCTTAAATGAACATTTTTATTGGCTTAGGATGTGTAGGGATGTTGAAAAATTTGTAAGTCAGTGTATTGTGTGTCATAAAGCTAAATCTAAAATAAATCCTTATGGATTGTATATTCCCTTCCCTATTCCTAGTGTACCTTGGGAAGATATCTCCATGGACTTTATTGTGGGATTACCTAGATCTAAAAGGGGGAGGGACTCCATTTTTGTTGTAGTAGATAGATTTTTTAAAATGGTAATTGCATGTCATAAATTGATGATGCCAATTTGTTCTTTTCAAGAAGTTGTACGGCTTCATGGGATGCCAATAACTATAGTATCAGATCGAGATACTAAGTTCCTAAGCTATTTTTGGAAGACTTTGTGGAGCAAGCTAGGAATTAAATTGCTATTTTCTACTACCTGTCACCCACAAACTGATGGGCAAACTGAAGTTATAAATAGGACACTTTCTTCTTTGTTATGGACAATTGTTAAGAAGAACTTAAAGAATTGGAAGGAGTGTCTACCACACGTTGAATTTGCTTACAACAGGGCCATTCATTCTACTACTAAATATTCGCCCTTTGAGATTGTATATGGTTTTAATCCTTTTACACCCATTGACTTAACTCCTTTGCCTTTGCAAGAAAGAATCAATATGAATGGAAAGAAGCGTGCTAAGTTCGTTAGGGAAATCCATGAAAGGGCTAAGCAAAACATTGAGAGGATGACTCAACAATATGTAAATCGTGCTAACAAGGGACGAAAGAAGATAGTATTTGAACCAGGGGATTTTGTTTGGTTGCACCTTCTTAGAAAAGAGAGATTTCCTGACAAAAGAAAGTCCAAGCTTATGCCTCGAGGAGATGGACCTTTCCGAGTATTACAGAAAATCAATGATAATGCTTATAAGATTGATTTACCAGGTGAGTATGGTGTAAGTGCTACTTTCAATGTTTCTGACCTTTCTCCTTGTTTTGGTGCAGGTTTTGAAGAGTCGAGGACGACTCCTTTTCAAGAGGGGGAGGATGATATGAACCAGATTCATGAAGATGCTAATTCAAAATCTTCAAATGATCCTTTGCATCTTCCAATTGGACCTATTACAAGGGCAAAAGCTAAACAACTTAAAGAAGTATTAAGTGGACTTATTCAAGAGATTTGGACCAAGCAGATTTTTGAATCTGATTAAAACGTCCTCAACATTACTTAGGCTAAAGATGGAGTTATTGGAACTAATTTGGGTTATAATTTGAAAATTAGAGAGTTTGGACCAAGGGCCATACATAGATTGACTCATTTGGGCCTAAATAATGATATTATGGGCTTAATATACTGACTTCCAGAAGCTTTATGTATTTGGATGAAAATTAGAATTAATTAGGCTAATTATCCTTCCTTTTCCATTTTTAAAAAGATTTGATTTTGTATCCCTAATTTTTAGATCTTGTTGTTAGGATTATGTAGTTAGATTCCTACTTTTCCTCCAGTAGATAGGTTTGAGCTATACTATAAATATATGTATTCTGCCTTCATATGAATCAGATTGGAAGTAATAGAATTATTCTAAGTATTTCTCTAATTGTGAGAATCTTATCTTTTCTTTGCTCTTGGGAAACCTTTGTCTTGTCAACCTATCTTTAGGTTGGTGATTCAAGTTCGCAAAAGCCCCCAATTCGTGTTTTGATCCAAGTGAGTCATTGTGTGGGTTGATTTACTGTGTTCGTGGTTAGGCGTGTTGTCTAAGTAGCAGGTCAACGTTCTTATAACGTTGGTTAGCTATTTGCTTCCGTCGGGTGATGGAGGTGACATAGGAGATTTGAAGAAGCTTGAACAAAATCAAGAGCTTGGAAACAAAAGGGCTGGATGTGACTCTAAAAGATGGCCAATTAAAGATCCATTGCAAGGTATGGGAGGCCCATGCACAAGATCAAGAGCCAAAGCTATGAAGGAGGCCTTGAATGGAGTGATCCAAAAACTAATAGCCTTGGAGCCCATAGTGTTAGCTGAATATGAAGCCCAAAAAGGAACAAATTGGCATAAAGATTATTTCATTCCTACAAGATGCTAGCCTAAGCCCAAAGGGAGCCAAATTGAAGGAGTCTAGCCATTTTCCACAAAATTCTCTTAGTTTTATTTTGTTTTAATTCGATTGTTGCTGTTTCATATTTTTAGGCACCATTATTGGTGAATTTGTTTAGATTTAATTTTCTTTTATGTAACCTAGGAATTATTCTGTTTAGGGTTTTATTTTTCAAATGCCTATATAAGGCCCACTTGTACTCCAAGAATGGCAGATTGAATGAATTATCTTTTCAGAATCATTTCTGATTTGTGAGGTTTCTATTGTGGCCTTTGTGTGCTGGAGAAAATCTTTGACTTATCAAAGGAGTGGTTTCCTTTGTGGCGTCCTGGATTAGGGTTCTAAGAGACAGGTTCTCTTAGGGTTCAATTCCATTGACCAACATCTCTTCTTATTCTTCTTCTTTGTTCTTTGTTGCTTATTGTCCATATTATTTGTTCTTGTGTTGCTTGCCAAAATTTGATCACTGATCCGTGTTATTTGGGGTTCCTAGAACGGGTTTCTAAGGGGTCTCACATCATCTAGTATCAGAGCTTTGGTTGAGGTTAGTTTCATGCACTTTTTCTTTGTTCTTTTCCCTTATTTCGTTTGATTAGTTTCTGTTCGTCCTCATTTTCGTGCGGCTATTTCTGGCTTTTTCCTTCGTATTTTTGGACATGTAATAGGTCTTTCTTGTGTCTCAAGATCTCTTATTTCTTCTCGTTTTGGAATCACGTCAATCTGATTTTTCTAGAGCAAGTTATAGCTGTTTCTTGCGTGCATGTCATTCTGATCTTTCAAAAATCTTGTGTTCTGTTTGCAAATTTTAGCACCTTTGAGATTCGAAAAAAAAAGAGAGAGTATATTTCAGTGAAAAAAAAAAAGAAAAGAAAAGAAGGAAAAGTTGCAAAAAAAAAAAAAAAAAGGAAGTCAAAATTTGTGAAAAAGAAAGTTGTGCTGGAAATTATAAATTGTTGACTTAAATTGCAATTGCTGAAGATCATCTATTCTTGGAATTACCATTTTTGATTTCTTGAGTTGATCTGGTCATTAAATGTCATATTGTGCACAATTCATAAAAGGAAATTTACATTCATTCACCTTGTTCTAAATTTCAAATTTCTGATTGCTTCATTACTGATTTCAGATTCCAATTTCCTTTCCATCCTTTCCTCTTGATAACTAATCATTTAACCATTTGTTCTCCCACAATCTGCCACATACCATTTGTTCCATAAATTCATTGTCCTCATTTCTTTTCCTAGTCACTTACTGTATTTTCCATTGGCTGCACCTACGAATTTTTTTTTAAATGTTGGACTTTGTTGTCTCTTGGAGAACTTTGCATCTTGAATTCTAATTTGAGATTGCCACTTCAGTTGCTACTTCTTTTGATTTGTTGGATTTAATGTACTATAGGAAGTAAGTTGAGAGGAAAAAGGCAAGAGTGTTTTCATCATTGTAAAAGCCATTACAAGTGTGAAACACGAGTGAATTTGCATCATTTAGAGTGAAACACGAGAGGGAGTGGTCAGGTCCTTTCTCTTGCTATTCACTAACATTTCAGGTGCCAATCATGTCTGAAAGTGAAGATAACCAAGTTGACCTTAAATTGTTTATCAAATCTGTTCAAGAACCATTCAAGAGGCTAAATACTAGGTTGGATCAAATAGATTCTTCTTCTTCCAATAGCAAGGCAAGACGTGGTAAAAACATTCTAGGAGGAGATGAATCTGATTTTGAGGAGGAAAGCCAACATGAAAGAGTTAGGAGAGCTCCACCTCAAAAGAAAGATGCATTTAGTAATATCAAGATGAAAATCCCTTCCTTTCAAGGGAAAGCTGATCCTGATGTATACCTTGAATGGGAAAGAAAAGTTGAGTTTATATTTGACTGCCAATCTTTTTCAGAGGAAAGTAAAGTGAAATTAGCTGCTTTGGAGTTTACAGATTATGCAAGCCTATGGTGGGATCAATTAACCACTAGTAGGAGGCGTTCTGGAGAGGGTCCAATGATGCAATAACACCAAGTAATATGAACCAGACTCATGTAAGGAAGGATGCTCGTGTGGAAAAAGACTTGATAATAGATGGCCCAATGACAAGAGGAAGAGTTAAGCGTTTACAAAGAGCAATTGGGCTTCAATTTGCTGAATTAGAAGCCCATACATAATGTTAGTGCATGCATTGAGGAAGCAAATAGAGCCTTAATCATGCTTATTCAAGCCCCAAGTTGATGCTTAAAGAGCCCATTGAAGCTAGAGGACGTGAATAGTATTTCAAATACAAGATGTCCAGCCCATTAATATTAATTAGTTTTGACTAGGACTCTAGTTTTGACTAGAACTCTTTTTGAATTTCGTTTTTTATTATTATATTATTTTTTTGGACTTGGTCAAGGAGCTTATCTAGGAGATTAAGTTAAAATTAATATCTTAATCTTATTCCTTGATTTTAGGTATTGTTTAAAATATTTCTAATTAGATTTTAAGAGTTTTAGTTTAAGTAGGATTTTAAGTCTTTTAGAAACTTTGCCTATAAAAGGCTCCCTATTGTACTATATTTTGAATCATGGATGAATGAACTTGAGTATTATTCAATACTTTGAGAGGCTTCTGCTTTTTTGTGTTCTCTGAAAGTTCACATGACTTATCAAAGGATTGGTCTTCCTTTGTGGCGTCTTGAGGCTAGGGTTCTAAGAGACAAGTTCTCTTAGGGTCTTTCTTTTGACCAACAATCTTGTTTCTAGCCGGTCACAGGCATAGTTTCGAATTGTTGAAGGTTCTCTAGGGCATGTTCCTAGTGGGTCTTGCATCATTTGGTATCAGAGCTTTGGTACGCTAGTACATGATGTGAGACTCCGTAGAAACCCGTTCTAGGAACCCCAAATTACACGGATCAGTGATCAAATTTTGGCATGCAGCACAAGAACAAATAATATGGACAATAAGCAACAAAAGAACAAAGAACAAAGAACAAAGAAAAGGAACAAAGAAGAAGAAGAAGAGATGTTGGTCAATGGAATTGAACCCTAAGAGAACCCGTCTCTTAGAACCCTAATCCGGGACGCCACAAAGGAAACCACTCCTTTGATAAGTCAAAGATTTTCTCCAGCACACAAAGGCCACAAGAGAAACCTCACAAATCAGAAATAATTCTGAAAAGATAATTCATTCAATCTGCCATTCTTAGAGTACAAATGGGCCTTATATAGGCATTTGAAAATAAAACCCTAAACAACATAATGAAAATAAAAGAAATTTAAATCTGAACAAATTCACCAAGAATGGTGCCTAAAAATCTGAAACAGCAACAATCAAATTAAAACAAAATAAAACTAAGAGAATTTTGTGGAGAATGGCTGATTTTGTGGAAAATGGCTAGACTCCTTCAATTAGGCTCCCTTTGGGCTTGGGCTAGCATCTTGTAGGAATGAAATAATCTTTATGCCAATTTGTTCCTTTTAGGCTTCATATTCAGCTAAGACTATGGGCTCCAAGTCTATTAGTTTTTGGATCACTCCATTCAAGGCCTCCTTCATAGCTTTGGCTCTTGATCTTGTGCATGGGCCTCCCATACCTTGCAATGGATCTTTAGTTGGCCATCTTTTAGAGTCACGTCCAGCCCTCTTGTTTCCAAGTTCTTGATTTTGTTCAAGCTTCTTCAAGTCTCCTATATCACCTCCATCAGTACAAGGTATATTTTTGTGTTTTTCCTATCGTTGTTCTTCATACCTTCTCTCCTTCCATTTGTGTTATCTTCTCATCTTCATCTTTGTCTTCTATCTTCTTCCTTCTTCCATTGTTGCGTGCCTCTATAGGGGTGAAGCACAAGAGCGTGCTTTTAACATACTGAAGGAAAAACTAACTAATGCCCCTGTACTTGTGTTGCCTGATTTTTCTAAAGTTTTTGAAATTGAGTGTGACGCTTCTAGTATAGGCATAGGTGGTGTGTTGATGCAGGATTCTAAACCTATTGCATATTTCAGTGAGAAATTGAGTGGTCCTGCTTTAAATTATTCCACATATGATAAAGAGTTGTATGCCTTGAAATGAACTTTAGAAACTTGGCAACATTATTTGTGGCCTAAAGAATTTATTATCCATTCTGATCATCAAAGTCTTAAGTTTCTTAAGTCTCAGGGTAAATTGAACAAAAGGCATGCGAGTTGGCTTGAATTTATTGAAACCTTTCCTTATGTGATTAAGCATAAGAAGGGAAAGGAAAATGTTGTAGCTGATGCATTGTCTAGGCGTTACACTTTGATTACTTCCATGCATGCTAGATTGATAGGTTTTGAGATGTTAAAAGGCGTGTATGAATCTGATTTTGATTTCACTGATATTTGGAAATCTTGTGAATTACATGGTACTATTGACTATTATAGGTTTGATGGTTTCCTTTTCAAAAAGAACAAGTTATGCATTCCTATGTGTTCCATTCGCGAGCTTCTTGTTAAGGAAACTCATGGTGGGGGATTGATGGGCCATTTTGGTGTAGAAAAGACTTTGGCTCTTTTGAATGAGCATTTTTATTGGCCTGGCATGAGAAAAGATGTGGTTGCTGTTTGTTCTAGATGTATTACTTGTAAGCATGCTAAGTCTAGAATTCAATCACATGGCTTGTATTCTCCTTTACCAGTTCCCTCTCACCCATGGACTGATATTTCTATGGACTTTGTTTTGGGTTTGCCTAAATCTCCCACTGGGAAAGATAGTATCTTTGTTGTTGTGGATAGGTTTAGTAAAATGGCTCATTTTATTGCTTGTTCCAAAACTAATGATGCTATGTATGTGGCAGAATTATTTTTCAAGGAGATTGTTAGGTTGCATGGTGTGCCAAAAACTATTGTTAGTGATAGAGATGTGAAATTCTTGAGTTATTTCTGGAAAACATTATGGAATAAACTTGGCACTAAGCTTTTATTTTCTACTACAGTGCATCCACAAACTGACGGGCAGACCGAGGTTGTTAATAGAACCCTCTCTACTTTATTAAGAGCTATCATTCAAAAGAATCTTAAGAATTGGGAGAAGTGTTTGCCCCATGTCGAATTTGCTTATAATCGTGCTGTTCATTCTGCAACAAAATTCTCTCCTTTTGAAATTGTTTATGGCTTTTAATCCTCTAACCCCGTTAGATTTGCTTCCTTTACCTTCACATGAGTTTACTAACCTTGATGGTGCTAGGAAGGCAAAGTTTGTACAGGATTTGCATGAGAAGGTGAAAGCCAATATTGAAAGAAAGAATGAGCAAATTGCCAACCAAGTTAACAAGGGTAGAAGGCGTGTAGTATTTGAACCCAGCGATTGGGTGTGGGTTCACTTGCGAAAAGAACGTTTCCCGGAGAAAAGGAAGTCAAAACTCCAACCTAGAGGAGATGGTCCCTTTCAAGTTCTTGAAAGGATTAATGATAATGCTTATAAAATTGACTTACCTAGTTCTTATGCAAATATTAGTGCTACTTTTAATGTAACTGATCTCTCTTCCTTTGATATTGCAGATTCGAGGACGAATCCTTTTCAAGAGGGGGGGAATGATGCAATAACACCAAGTAATATGAACCAGACTCATGTAAGGAAGGATGCTCGTGTGGAAAAAGACTTGATAATAGATGGCCCAATGACAAGAGGAAGAGTTAAGCGTTTACAAAGAGCAATTGGGCTTCAATTTGCTGAATTAGAAGCCCATAATGTTAGTGCATGCATTGAGGAAGCAAATAGAGCCTTAATCATGCTTATTCAAGCCCAAGTTGATGCTTAAAGAGCCCATTGAAGCTAGAGGACGTGAATAGTATTTCAAATACAAGATGTCCAGCCCATTAATATTAATTAGTTTTGACTAGGACTCTAATTTTGACTAGAACTCTTTTTGAATTTCGTTTTTTATTATTATATTATTTTTTTGGACTTGGTCAAGGAGCTTATCTAGGAGATTAAGTTAAAATTAATATCTTAATCTTATTCCTTGATTTTAGGCATTGTTTAAAATATTTCTAATTAGATTTTAAGAGTTTTAGTTTAAGTTGGATTTTAAGTCTTTTAGAAACTTTGCTTATAAAAGGCTCCCTATTGTACTCTATTTTGAATCATGGATAAATGAACTTGAGTATTATTCAATACTTTGAGAGGCTTCTGCTTCTTTGTGTTCTCTGAAAGTTCACGTGACTTATCAAAGGATTGGTCTTCCTTTGTGGCGTCTTGAGGCTAGGGTTCTAAGAGACAAGTTCTCTTAGGGTCTTTCCTTTGACCAACAATCTTGTTTCTAGCCGGTCCCAGGCATAGTTTCGAATTGTTGAAGGTTCTCTAGGGCATGTTCCTAGTGGGTCTTGCATCAGTCCAATTCAATCTTGGCTAGAAATGAAGGCTCTCATGAGGAAGAGATTTGTCCCTACCCATTAATATAGGGATGTGCACAAAAGGCTCCACAAAATCAAACAAGGATCTATGAGTGTGGAAGAATATTTTCAGCAAATGCAAATTGCCATGATCAAAGCTGACATTGAGGAAGATTCAGAAGTTACAATGGCAAGATTTCTTGGTGGCTTAGACCCTGAAATTGATACAGAAGTTGAATTGCAAAACTACCTTGATATGGAAGAGTTGTTGCATAAAGCCATTAAGGTGGCGAAGCATTTTAAGGCAAAACAGAAATTGAAATCACATGCTAGTTCCAACAAAGACTTCAAGTCCTCTTTCAGGTTTAAGGGAGAGACCAAGCCTAAAGAGGAGAATAAGTTGAAGATGCAAACATCTACTTCTAAAGGTAAATCTGAACCTAAATCTTCTTCTAGTTCTTCTAAAATTAAATGCTTTAAATGTCAAGGTCTTGGTCACATTGCTTCACAATGTCCAAATAAAAGGACTACGATTTTGCTCGAGAATGGTGTTGTTACTAGTGAAAGTAGTGGCGATGAAGAAGTGGAAGCTGAGTTGAGCTCCAATGGAGGTGATGAATCTGATGTAGAGGTAGCTGAAGCTGTATTTGGTGAGGTTCTAGTGTCAAGGCGTGCTCTT
Organism: Erythrophleum ivorense; assembly: GCA_026724425.1. Taxonomy (NCBI): domain Eukaryota; kingdom Viridiplantae; phylum Streptophyta; class Magnoliopsida; order Fabales; family Fabaceae; genus Erythrophleum; species Erythrophleum ivorense. Next base: position 20,005,702 of record JAIUCV010000009.1, read on the forward strand.
AGCATTCAACCTAAAGAAGAGCTTGAAAAAGAACAACGAGAGCATATATTTCACACTAGGTGTGATGCGATCCATCAAAGGGAGTAAGCTGTCTCAAATACTTGGAATGATCCTCTACAAATTCCAAGTGGCCCAATGACAAGAGCACGAGCTAAAAGAATGAGAGAAGCCTTAAGTGGACTTGTTCAAGAGACCTGGACTAAGCAAATAGCAATTGAAGCAACAAAAATCAACCGAGATCCAAACATTTCTAATGTGGACGTCCTCAACATCATATGGGCTGAAGATGGAGCTGTTGAGGCTAAATTGGGCCAAAATATTATAAATTGAAGTACTTGAACCATGGACCATCCATTGGTGGGCTCATTTAGGGCTAAATAATGCCATTTTGGGCTTAATAAGCTGATTTGTAGAATCCTAATGTATTTGGACGAATTTAGCATATTTAGGGGGATTTATTTCCTTTTTAGTCTTTAAGAGAATTTGACTTTTATAATTCTGATTACATAGGTCATTAATTAGGATATTTGCTATTAATTTCCCTAGTTTTCCTTTTCTATGAGCATTGAAGGCAGATTTGACTTACACACTATATATAATTGTACTCTGCCTCCCATTGTAAGGAGATTTTGAATGAATAAAATTGTATTTTCTGGAAATCCCAAACTTGAGAGGAGTGCTCTCGAGGGTTCTTCATTGGACTTGTAGACTTATCAAGGCTTGATCAACCTTGTGGCGTCTTCTAACACTCGGGGTCCTTGTCTCTTCGTATTCAGGGGATCCAAGTGGATCGTTCAGACTTGATTTAGCTTTCTTGGGGTGTGTATATTTGAGATCGGTTGTGGGTTCAAGGAGACTTGACTCCTAGTGGGTTCGCATCATCTTGGTATCAGAGCTTCGGTTCCTAAATCAGGTCATATCCGTTTGTCTTTATAATTTTTCCAGAATTGTGTTTCTGTTTCCTTTTGAAATTCTATTTGTCTTCCATTCTTCTGGACATGCAGAATGTTAATCCTTTGTTTGTCATGTTCTTCGTTGAGTTTCTGGATGTGTAGTAGGTCTTTCTTATAGCCCAGATTCTCTTCTTTCAGATCGCTTTCTCTAACTCGAGATATTGTTGTTTAAATTCAGACACGTTTCTGGGCTTTCCTGATTGATCTTTCTGTTTCTGCTCTGTTTATTCAAATTTCGTTTTTTGTTCTTCATATTCCAGAAAAGAAAAAAGAAAAAAAAGAAAAAAAAAAGCATAGGCAAAAAAAAAAATTGTGCTGTTCTGGAAGTAGTATTGGTTTGAGCTAAGCTTTTACAAAATTCTACATCCTTAACTTTCAGTCCTTGATTTCTCTACTATAGTACCCACTTACTACTCATTATCTCCAAGTGTTGGGTTGAATCTCACAAGAATTGTGATAGCTTTGTATAGTCTGATTAGTTTCTTTAAAGAGCCTATAGAGTGAGTAAGAGTGGAAAAAGGCAAGAGTGTGAATCTATTATTTGAAAAAGCCTTTAAAGTGTGAAACACAAGTGAAGAGTGACATCTTTGAGGGTAAACATGTGAGGAAAATTTGTGAGGATCTTTATTTTCTCTAATCAATTTTCTTGCAGCTTATAATGTCTAATACGGAGGAAACATCAAGTGAAGGAGGTAGTGCACAGAACATGGACCTCGTTGTAAAGGCCATGCAGCAGCAATTTGAACATCTTAATGTGGTGCTTGGAGGGATAAGAGACCGGATGGATAAGAAAGACACGATTGCAAACTTGCAGAGAAGACCACCTACTGTAAGTCCTAATCCTAGACGATATGAGAGGTGTAGAGATGATTCTATGGATGATTTTGAGTCTGAAAATGAAGTAGGAGGTGGTAGTGAAGAAGATTATGAATTTGAATTTGATTTGGGTAGAAATAGGCCTAGGGAAGTTAGGCATGAAAGGAGACGCGGTAAAGATGCTTCAAGGGGTAGAAATAGGGTGGATGGAAACCTTGGAAGTATTAAGATGAAGATACCTTCTTTCCAAGGTAGAAATGATCCTGAAGCTTATTTGGAGTGGGAGAAGAAAATTGAGTTCATTTTTGAGTGCCATAATTATTCTGAAGCAAAAAAGGTGAAATTTGCAGTCATTGAATTTACAGATTATGCATTAATTTGGTGGGATAAATTGGTCTTAGAGAGGAGGAGGAATGGTGAGAGACCCATAGAAACATGGAGGGAGATGAAGGCTCTCATGAGGAAGAGGTTTATACCCAATCATTATTATAGAGACCTCTTTCAAAAGTTGCAGTCCCTTACACAAGGCTCTAAGAGTGTAGAGGAATACCACAAAGAGATGGAAGTGGCTATGATTAGAGCAAATGTGAAGGAGGATAGGGAAGCAACAAGGCTCGATTTTTGAATGGGTTGAATAAAGAAATTGCTAATACTGTGGAGTTGCAGCATTATGTGGAGTTAGAAGACATGTTGCACATGGCAATGAAGGTTGAAAGGCAACTTAAACAAAAAGGAGCAGTAAGGTACCTTTCAGGCTCTAGTTCTTCAATGAGACCAAAATGGAAGAAGGAAGAAAAATGTGTTCAAAGAGAAGTCTCAAAAGGCAAAGAGGAAGCTTCATTTAAGAACAAAGGTAAATCCGATTCCCAATCATCTAGAAATAGAGATATTAAATGTTTCAAGTGTTTGGGAACAGGTTATATAGCTTCACAATGCCCTAACAAGAGAGTAATGATCATGAAGGACCGTGAAGTGGTGACTGAAAGTGAAAGTGATGATTCCATGCCGACACTTGAAGATGCTAGTGATGATGGGTTTGAGTATGCTGTAGAAGGAGAAGCACTTGTGACTAGAAGAGTTTTGAATTCTCAAGTTAAGGAAGATGACATGGAGCAACAAAAAGAAAACATCTTTCATACTCGCTGTCTCATAAGCAATAAGGTATGCAATATGATTATTGATGGTGGGAGTTGTACCAATATTGCTAGTACCACTTTAGTTGAGAAATTAAATTTGTCTACCATTAAACACCGTAGACCATACAAGTTGCAGTGGCTGAATGAATGTGGGGAGATTAAGGTTGATAGACAAGTTCTTGTTTCATTCTCAATTAGAAGATATTGTGATGAGATTTTATGTGATGTTGTTCCTATGCATGCTGGACATATACTTTTGGGTAGACCTTGGGAATTTGATAGGAAGGCGACAAAGGATGGGTTTACCAATAGATATTCATTTGTAATGAATGACAGACCCATCACTCTTGTACCATTAACACCCAAGCAAGTGTATGAAGATCAGCTCAAAATGAAACAAGAGAGAGATAAAAGAGAGGGTGATAAGAAAAATAAAGAAGAGAGATCAAAAAGAAATGAGAGTGAGAAAGAAAGAAAATCTGAGAGCTCAAAAAAAGAGATTCAGAAGAAAGAAAATAAAGTGGAGAGAAAAGAAAGAGAAAAAGTGAGTTTCTATGCAAAAGAAAGTGAGGTGAGGAGTGCATATCTTGCTGAACAGCCTTTACTTGTACTTATTTACAAGGAGGCCTTTTTAGGCACTAATGACATTGACTCTTCATTTCCGAGTGTTGTTTGTTCTTTGTTGCAGGAATTTGAAGATATATTTCCAGAAGATATCCCTAGTGGATTGCCACCCATAAGAGGCATTGAGCATCAAATTGACTTCATTCCTGGAGCAACAATTCCTAACCGGCCAGCTTACAGAACTAACCCTGAGGAGACAAAAGAGCTTCAAAAGCAAGTTGAAGAGCTCATGGCAAAAGGGTATGTTCGAGAAAGCTTGAGTCCATGTGCTATACCAGTCCTCTTAGTGCAAAAGAAGGATGGATCTTGGAGGATGTGCATTGATTGTAGAGCTGTCAACAATATCACTGTAAAGTATCGCCATCCCATTCCTAGATTAGATGATATGCTTGATGAATTGCATGGGTCTGTTATTTTCTCAAAAATTGATTTAAAATCTGGATATCATCAAATTAGGATGAGGGAAGGAGATGAGTGGAAAACTGCTTTCAAAACAAAGCATGGGCTATATGAATGGTTAGTCATGCCATTTGGGCTAACAAATGCACATAGTACTTTTATGAGGTTGATGAATCATATTTTGCGTGCATATATTGGAAAATTTGTCGTAGTTTATTTTGATGATATTCTGATTTTTAGTAAGAGTCTTGATGAGCATTTGAATCATTTGCGCTGTGTGCTTGATGTTTTGAGAAAAGAAAAGTTGTATGCTAACCTGAAAAAGTGTAGCTTTGGCATGGAAAAAGTTGTTTTCCTCGGATTTGTGGTGAGTGCTGAGGGAATACATGTTGATGAAGAGAAGGTAAGGGCTATTAAAGAATGGCCAACACCAACAAATATAACTGAGGTAAGAAGTTTTCATGGGTTGGCTAGCTTTTATAGGAGGTTTGTGAAAGATTTCAGCACAATTGCTGCACCACTCACTGAAGTAATTAAGAAATCAGTTGGCTTTAGATGGGAAAAAGCACAAGATCATGCATTTAGTGTTCTTAAAGAAAAATTGTGTTCTACACCTATTTTAGCTTTACATGATTTTAACAAAACTTTTGAGATTGAGTGTAATGCATCAGGAGTAGGGATAGGAGCTGTTCTGATGCAGGAAGGGTGGCCAATTGCTTATTTCAGTGAAAAGCTGAACGGTGCCACCTTGAATTACCCAACTTATGACAAGGAGCTTTATGCACTTGTGAGAGCATTGGAGACTTGGCAACACTACCTTTGGCCTAAACAATTTGTGATCCATATAGATCATCAATCTTTGAAGTACATTAAAGGTCAAGGTAAGCTGAACAAAAGACACGCTACATGGATGGAGTTCATCGAGCCTTTTCCATATGTGATCAAACACAAGAAAGGTAAAGAGAATGTGGTTGCAGATACATTATCTAGAAGGTATATTCTTCTCACTTCTCTGAATGCAAGATTGCTTGGTTTTGAATATGTCAAGGATTTGTATGCCAATGATCGTGATTTTGCTGAAATAATTGTTGCTTGTGAAAAAGGAGCTTTCGGAAAATTCTATAAGCTTGATGGATTTTTGTTCAGAGAAAATAAATTATGCGTGCCTCAATGCTCTATGCGTGAATTGCTTGTGAGGGAAGCACATGGGAGAGGACTAATGGGACATTTTGGTGTGAAAAAGACATTAGATGTTTTGCATGAACATTTCTTTTGGCCTAAAATGAAGCGTGATGTGGAAAGGATTTGTGGCAGATGCATAACATGTAAAAGGGCTAAGTCTAGAGTCTTACCATATGGTTTGTATACTCCATTACCTGTACCTAGTGAACCTTGGGTAGACATTTCAATGGATTTTATTTTGGGATTACCTAGGTCAAAAAGAGGAATGGATTCAATATTTGTGGTTGTTGATAGATTTTCAAAAAATGGCACATTTTATTGCATGCCATAAAACTGATGATGCTACTTATATTGCTGATTTGTTCTTTAAAGAAATTGTGAGGCTTCATGGTGTTCCTAAAAGTATTGTCTCAGATAGGGATGCAAAATTTCTGAGTCATTTTTGGAGAGTTTTGTGGGGAAAGCTTGGAACTAAGTTATTATTTTCTAGAGCTTGTCATCCACAAACTGATGGTCAAACTGAAGTTGTTAACAGAACCTTAACTCAATTGCTTAGGACCATCATCCAAACGAATTTGAAAAATTGGGAGGATTGCTTGTCATTCATTGAATTTGCATATAATAGAAGTGTGCATTCATCTACTGATTATTCTCCTTTTGAAGTTGTTTATGGTTTTAATCCACTAACCCCTTTGGATTTGTTACCATTGCCCATTAATTCATTCCCATCTCTCAAAAGTACAATAGGTGGCCTATTAAATAGGCATAAAAGAAAACCCTAAACCTAACTTAATCTCTAAGAATTCTCCTCTAAGAAATAGGAAACAAAGAATCCAATTTTAATGGAAGGATATGATGCCATTTACTACAAGAAATCCTAAAGAAAAGGAAAGAAAGTAATAAGTTTTCAGCAACTAATGAAAATGAAAATAAACAAAATCTGAAACTTAAATCCTAAGTCTTGACTAAATGGCCTTGTTCAAACTAATGGAAATGGAAACTAATGAAAATCAAATAAAAGACATCCAAATAAGATTTAAAACTCCTATTCACGTCACTTTTGTTGCCCATGTGAATTGCACATGCTTGTTAATTGATTTCTTCAAGTTGGACTCTATTTGGACCTTGCAGCATATCTTGTTGGGCTTGGACAATGAGGATCAAGTCCCTTGGGCCTTGTAACTCTTCAAATTGATGCAAAAACATAGGTTCAAGCTCTTGAACCTTTTGGACAATGCAACTCAAAGCTTGCTTCATGGCTTTAGCTCTTCCTCTAGTCATTGGGCCTCCTATGCCTTGTAATGGGTCCATTTGCATGTTGAACTCTCTTGCACACCCTCCATGCTCTTTTAGGTCATTACACCATGCTCCCTTGTCTACAAGCTCATGGGCCCCTTCATCACTTGATCAACCTTGTGACGTCTTCTAACACTCGGGGTCCTTGTCTCTTCGTATTCAGGGGTTCCAAGTGGATCATTCAGACTTGATTTAGCTTTCTTGGGGTGTGTATATTTGAGATCGGTTGTGGGTTCAAGGAGACTTGACTCCTAGTGGGTTCGCACCAAGGTGTTTTGTTAACAACAAGGTATGTAGTCTTATCATTGATAATGGGAGCTGCACTAATGTTGCTAGTACCTTGTTAGTTGAAAAGCTAGGTTTGCCAACTAGAAAACACCCCACTCCTTATAATTTGTTGTGGTTCAATGATAATGGGGATGTTAAAGTTACTAAATAGGTTGTTATAGCATTTTCCATAGGAAGTTACCATGATGAGGTTTTGTGTGATATAGCTCCTATGTATGCTGGACACTTATTATTGGGTAGACCTTGGCAATTTGATAGGAAAGTTAAGTATGATGGTTATACTAATAGGTATTCTCTTGAGTTTAATAAGAAAACCATTATGCTAACCCCTCTCTCAGACCCTTGCAGGCATATGAGGATCAAAAGCGAATTACTCAAGAATGCAAGCTAAGAGAGAAAGAAAAGAAAGTGAAATGGAGAGAAAAGGAAAGAGAGCTACTGAAAAGAAAAGTCAAGAGAGTGAAGAAAAGAAACTAACATTATTTTCTGGTAGAAGAGAGATTAAGAGGGCTTTATGTAGTGAGACATCTTTTGTACTCTTGTATAAGGATGTTTATCTAACTCTTAGTGACCTTGATAAATCTCTTCCTTCTAGTGTTTTGAGTTTGTTGCAGGAATATAAAGACTTGTTTCTGGAAGAGGTACCGGATAGATTGCCTCCCATAAGAGGCATTGAACACAGGATTGATTTTATTCTTGGAGCATCTCTTCCTAACCGACCTGCTTATAGGGCAAATCCAGAAGAGACTAAGGAAATTCATAGACAAGTGGAAGAACTCATGAAAAAGGGGTTTGTGCGAAAGAGCCTTAGTCCATGTGCTGTTCCGGTAATACTTGTGCCCAAGAAGGATGGCAAATGGAGGATGTGTGTAGACTGCCGAGCCATTAACAAAATCACAGTTAAGTATAGATATCCCATTCCTAGACTTGATGACATGCTTGATGAGTTGCATGGTGCTTGCTTGTTTTCAAAAATAGATCTTAGGAGTGGTTATCATCAAATTAGGATGCAAGAGGGTGATGAGTGGAAGACTGCATTTAAGACTAAGTTTGGTTTGTATGAATGGCTTGTTATGCCCTTTGGCTTAACTAATGCTCCTAGTACATTCATGAGCTTAATGAATCATGTGTTTCGCCCTTACATAGGAAAGTTTGTTGTTGTGTATTTTGATGACATTCTTGTGTTTTCTAAAAATCTAAAAGAGCATGTTAAGCATTTGCATTCTGTGTTTATTATTTTGAGAGAAAATAAACTCTTTGCAAATTTAGAGAAATGCTCTTTCTGCTTGGATTCTGTTGTTTTCCTTGGTTTTATTGTAGGTACTAATGGCCTCCGGGTGGATGAAGAGAAGGTGAAGGCAATTCGGGAGTGGCCAACACCTAAGAATGCTAGTGCGGTGAGGAGTTTCCACAGACTTGCAAGTTTCTACCGATGTTTTGTAAAGGACTTCTCAACCCTTGCTGCACCTTTAAATGAGCTGGTAAAGAAAAATGTTGTCTTTAAATGGGGTGAGGCACAAGAGGCGGCTTTTAACACTTTGAAAGATAAATTGACCAATGCCCCTCTACTTATTCTTCCTGATTTCTCTAAAGTTTTTGAAGTTGAATGTGATGCCTCTGGAATTGGTATTGGTGCTGTTTTGATGCAAGAGTCTAGGCCTATTGCTTACTTTAGTGAAAAGCTTAGTGGTGCTTGTTTGAATTATTCAACTTATGACAAGGAATTGTATGCTTTAAAAAGAACTCTGGAACATTGGCAACATTATTTATGGTCTAAGAAATTTGTTTTGCATTTTGATCATAAGAGTCTTCAATACCTAAAGACCCAAGATAAGTTGAATAAGAGGCATGCTGTGTGGCTTGAATTCATTGAGTCATTTCCTTACGTACTTAAACATAAAAAGGGGAAAGAAAATGTTGTGGCTGATGTTTTGTCTAGGAGGTATAGTCTCATTACATCTATGCAAGCTAGCTTAATTGGTTTTGATTCTTTCAAAAGCATGTATGAATGTGATGTTGATTTTGCTGAAACTTGGAAGTTGTGTGAAAAACATGGTGCTCATGATTTCTTTAGATTTGATGGTTTCTTGTTTAAAGGAAATAAATTGTGTGTGCCTGTTTGTTCTATGCGTGAGCTTTTGGTTAAAGAATCTCATGAGGGTGGTTTGATGGGACACTTTGGGATAGAAAAGACTTTATCCATGTTGAAGGAACATTTTTATTGGCCTCATATGCGTAGGGATGTGATTGCTATATGTAAAAGGTGCATTGCATGCAAGCACACTAAATCTAAGATGCAACCACATGGTTTGTATACTCCTTTACCTGTTCCTTCTCATCCTTGGATAGATATTTCAATGGATTTTGTGCTTGCATTGCCTAGAACATCTAGTGAAAAGGATAGCATATTTGTTGTTGTTGATCGATTGAGTAAAATGGCTCATTTCATTGCTTGCTCAAAAACAAATGATGCTGTCCATATTTCTGATTTGTTTTTCAAGGAAATTGTTAGATTGCATGGTTTGCCCCGATCTATTGTGAGTGACCGTGATGTTAAATTTGTTAGTCACTTTTGGAAAACTTTGTGGGCTAAGTTGGGTACAAAGCTTGTGTTTTCTACGGTTGCACATCCTCAAACGGATGGACAAATCGAAGTGGTGAATCGAACACTTTCTTCCTTATTGCGTGTTGTAATTCAAAAAAATTTAAAGAATCGGGAAAAGTGTTTGCCTCACATTGAGTTTGCATATAATCGTGCCTTGCATTCTACAACTGAGTTTTCTCCTTTTGAGATTGTATATGGTTTTAATCCTTTGACTCTCTTAGATCTACTTCCTTTGCCTTGTAATGATTTTGCTAACCTTGAAGGTGCAAAGAAAGCTAAGTTTGTGCAGGATATTCATGCTAAGGTTAAGGCGAACATTGAGCGCAAGAATGAGCAATATGTTCAACATGCTAATAAAGGCTAAAGGAAGGTTATCTTTGAACCAGGAGATTGGGTGTGGGTTCATTTGAGGAAAGAAAGGTTTCCTGAACAAAGGAAGTCCAAATTACACCCAAGAGGCGATGGTCCTTTCCAAGTGTTGGAAAGAATAAATGATAATGCATATAAAATTGATTTACCTAGTTCTTATGGGAATGTAAGCGCAACTTTCAATGTGGTTGACCTTTCTCTTTTTGATATTGCAGATTTGAGGACGAATCCTTTTCAGGAGGGAGGGAATGATGGAGGTGAGATAGGAGATTTGAAGAAGCTTGAACAAAATCAAGAGCTTGGAAACAAAAGGGCTGGACGTGACTTTAAAAGATGGTCAATTAAAGATCCATTGCAAGGTATGGGAGACCCATGCACAAGATCAAGAGCCAAAGCTATGAAGGAGGCCTTGAATGGAGTGATCCAAAAACTAATAGACTTGGAGCCCATAGTCTTAGCTGAATATGAAGCCCAAAAGGAACAAATTGGCATAAAGATTATTTCATTCCTACAAGATGCTAGCCCAAGCCCAAAGGGAGCCTAATTGAAGGAGTCTAGCCATTTTCCACAAAATTCTCTTAGTTTTATTTTGTTTTAATTCGATTGTTGCTGTTTCAGATTTTTAGGCACCATTATTGGTGAATTTGTTTAGATTTAAATTTCTTTTATGTAACCTAGGAATTATTCTGTTTAGGGTTTTATTTTTCAAATGCCTATATAAGGCCCACTTGTACTCCAAGAATGGCAGATTGAATGAATTATCTTTTCAGAATCATTTCTGATTTGTGAGGTTTCTATTGTGGCCTTTGTGTGCTGGAGAAAATATTTGACTTATCAAAGGAGTGGTTTCCTTTGTGGCGTCCCGGGTTCCAAGAGACGGGTTCTCTTAGGGTTCAATTCCATTGACCAACATCTCTTCTTCTTCTTTGTTCTTTGTTGCTTATTGTCCATATTATTTGTTCTTGTATTGCTTGCCAAAATTCGATCACTGATCCGTGTTATTTGGGGTTCCTAGAACGGGTTTCTAAGGGCTCTCACATCATCGGGTCTCGAACCATCATCTATTCATCAACCTACGTCGTGAAGATTGGGCCACCCCTTGATTTCGCATCAGTTTGTATACTCCCTTTCCTGTTCCTTCTCATCCTTGGGTCTATATTTCAATGGATTTTGTGCTTGGATTGCCTAGAACATCTAGTGGAAAGGATTTGTTATTGTTGATCGATTTAGTAAAATGGCTCATTTCATAACTTGCTCAAAAACAAATGATGCTGTCCATATTTCTGATTTGTTTTCCAAGGAGATTGTTAGATTGCATGGTTTTGTCCCGATCTATTGTGAGTGACCTTGATGTTAAATTTGTTAGTCATTTTTGGAAAACTTTGTGGGCTAAGCTGGGTGCAAAACTTGTGTTTTCTACGGTTGCACATCCTCAAACAGATAGACAAATTGAAGTGGTGAATCAAACACTTTCTTCCTTATTGCGTGTTGTAATTCAAAAAAATTTAAAGAATTGGGAAAAGTGTTTGCCTTACATTAAGTTTGCATATAATCGTGCCTTGCATTCTACGACTGAGTTTTCTTCTTTTGAGATTGTATATGGTTTTAATCCTTTGACACCCTTGGATTTACTTCCTTTGCCTTGTATAATGAGTTTGCTAACCTTGATGGTGCAAAGAAAGCTAAGTTTGTGCAGGATCTTCATGCTAAGGTTAAGGTGAACATTGAGCATAAGAATGAGCAATATGCTCAACATGCTAATAAAGGCCGAAGGAAGGTTATTTTGAACCAAGAGATTGGGTGTGGGTTCATTTAAGGAAAAAAAAGGTTTCTCGATAAAGAAAGTCCAAATTACACCCAAGAAGCGATGGTCCTTTCCAAGTGTTGGAAAGAATAAATGATAATGCATATAAAATTGATTTACCTAATTCTTATGGGAATGTAAGTGCAACTTTCAATGTGGCTGACCTTTCTCTTTTTGATATTGCAGATTCGAGGACGAATCCTTTTCAAGAGGGAGGGAATGATGGAGGTGAGCTAGGAGACTTGAAAGAGCTTTAACAAAATCAAAAACTTGGAAACAAAAGGGCTGGACTTGACTCTAAAAGATGGCTAACTAAAGATCCATTGTAAGGTATGGGAGGCCCATGCACAAGATCAAGAGCCAAAGCTATGAAGGAGGCCTTGAATGGAGTGATCCAAAAACTAATGGACTTGAAGCCCATAGTCTTAGCTGAATATGAAGCCCAAAAGGAACAAAATGACATAAAGATTATTTCATTTTTATAAGATGCTAGCCCAAGCCTAAGCCCAAAAGGAGCCTAATTAAAGGAGTCCAGCCATTTTCCACAAAATCCTCTTAGTTTTATTTTGTTTTAATTTGATTGTTGCTGTTTTCGATTTTTAGCTTTATTAGGCACCATTCTTTGTGAATTTGTTCAGATTTAAATTTCTTTTATTTTCCCGCCATGTAAAAGGCGCCACCTAGGAATTATTCTATGTTTAAAGTTTTATTTTTCAAATGCCTATATAAAGCCCACTTGTACTCCAAGAATGGGCAGATTAAAGAATTATCTTTTCAAATCATTTCTGATTTGTGAGATTTCTCTTATGGCCTTTGTGTGCTGGAGAAAATCTTTGACTTATCAAAGGAGTGGTTTTCTTTGTAGCGTCCTGGATTAGAGTTCTAAGAGACGGGTTCTCTTAGGGTTCAATTCCATTAACCAACATCTCTTCTTCTTCTTCTTTGTTCCTTTCTTTGTTCTTTGTCACTTTTTGTCCAGATCTGTCTATTTGCTTGTTCTTGTGTTGCATGCCAAATTCCGATCACTGATCTGTATCATTTGGGGTTCCTAGAATGGGTTTCTACGGAGTCTCACATCACCTCTTGTGCTCCATTCACTTTGCATATGCTTCATCCTTATACCTCTTTTGCTCACTTAGCTCCAAATTCTTCTACTTTGCTAAGACTGCAGCATTTCCCTATAAAAAGATGACAAATAGTCTTACCTATTTTTGATGAAGGGGCCTGTGAGCTTGTAGACAAGGGAGCATGGTTGGTGTGAACCCATTAGGAGTCATGTCTCCTTGAACCCACTAGGAGTCAAGTCTCCTTGAACCCACTAGGAGTCAAGTCTCCTTGAACCCACAACCGATCTCAAATATACACACCCCAAGAAAGCCAAATCAAGTCTGAACGATCCACTTGGAACCCTTGAATACGAAGAGACAAGGACCCCGAGTGTTGGAAGACGCCACAAGGTTGATCAAGCCTTGATAAGTCTACAAGTTCAATGAAGAACCCTAGAGAGCACTCCTCTCAAGTCTGGGATTTCCAGAAAATACAATTTTATTAATTCAAAATCTGATTACAATGGGAGGCAGAGTACAATTATATAGTGTGTAAGTCAAATCTGCCTTCAATGCTCATAGAAAAGGAAAACTAGGGAAATTAATGGCAATTATCCTAATTAATGACCTATGCAATCAGAATTATAAAAGTCAAATTCTCTTAAAGACTGAAAAGGAAATAAATCCCCCTAAATAAGCTAAATTCGTCCAAATACATTAAGGTTCTACAAATCAGCTCATTAAGCCCAAAATGGCATTATTTAGCTCTAAATGAGCCCACCAATGGATGGTCCATGGTTCAAGTACTTCAATTTATAATGTTTGGCCCAATTTAGCCTCAGCAACTCCATCTTTAGCCCATATGATGTTGAGGACGTCCACATTAGAAATGTTTGGATCTCGCTTGACTTTTGTTGCTTCAATTGCTAGTTGCTTAGTCCAGGTCTCTTGAACAAGTCCACTTAAGGCTTCTCTCATTCTTTTAGCTCGTGCTCTAGTCATTGGGCCACTTGGAATTTGTAGAGGATCATTCCAAGTATTTGAGACAGCTTGCTCCCTTTGATGGATCGCATCATCCCCTCTCTCCTCAAAAGGATTCGTCCTCGAATCATCACCTATAGCATAAGGAGATAAATCAGCAACATTAAACGTGGCACTAACACTATACTCACCTGGTAGATCAATTTTATAAGCATTATCATTGATTTTCTCAAGGACTTGAAATGGTCCATCCCCTCTTGGAGCTAATTTAGATTTCCTTTGTGCCGGAAACCTCTCTTTTCTCATATGCACCCATACCCAATCACCAGGTTCAAAAGTGACACTCCTTCTCCCTTTGTTTGCCTTGGATGCATATTGCTTATTCTTATTTTCAATTTGCAATTTAATCTTTGCATGAAGTTGCTTAACCACCTCAGCTTTCTTTTTACCATCAAGGCTTGCTCTCTCATTAATGGGCAATGGTAACAAATCCAAAGGGGTTAGTGGATTAAAACCATAAACAACTTCAAAAGGAGAATAATCAGTAGATGAATGCACACTTCTATTATATGCAAATTCAATGAATGACAAGCAATCCTCCCAATTTTTCAAATTCGTTTGGATGATGGTCCTAAGCAATTGAGTTAAGGTTCTGTTAACAACTTCAGTTTGACCATCAGTTTGTGGATGACAAGCTGTAGAAAATAATAACTTGGTTCCAAGCTTTCCCCACAAAACTCTCCAAAAATGACTCAGAAATTTTGCATCCCTATCTGAGACAATACTTTTAGGAACACCATGAAGCCTCACAATTTCTTTAAAGAACAAATCAGCAATATAAGTAGCATCATCAGTTTTATGGCATGCAATAAAATGTGCCATTTTTTGAAAATCTATCAACAACCACAAATATTGAATCCATTCCTCTTTTTGACCTAGGTAATCCCAAAATAAAATCCATTGAAATGTCTACCCAAGGTTCACTAGGTACAGGTAATGGAGTATACAAACCATGTGGAAAGACTCTAGACTTAGCCCTTTTACATGTTATGCATCTACCACAAATCCTTTCCACATCACGCTTCATTTTAGGCCAAAAGAAATGTTCATGCAAAACATCTAATGTCTTTTTCACACCAAAATGTCCCATTAGTCCTCCCCCATGTGCTTCCCTCACAAGCAATTCACGCATAGAACATTGAGGCACACATAATTTATTTTCTCTGAACAAAAATCCATCAAGCTTATAGAATTTTCCAAAAGCTCCTTTTTCACAAGCAACAATTATTTCAGCAAAATCACTATCATTGGCATACAAATCCTTGACATATTCAAAACCAAGCAATCTTGCATTAAGAGAAGTGAGAAGAATATACCTTCTAGATAATGCATCTGCAACCACATTCTCTTTACCTTTCTTGTACTTGATCACATATGGAAAAGGCTCAATGAACTCCATCCATCTAGCGTGTCTTTTGTTCAGCTTACCTTGACCTTTAATGTACTTCAAAGATTGATGATCTGTATGGATCACAAATTGTTTAGGCCAAAGGTAGTGTTGCCAAGTCTCCAATGCTCTCACAAGTGCATAAAGCTCCTTGTCATAAGTTGGGTAATTCAAGGTGGCACCGTTCAGCTTTTCACTGAAATAGGCAATTGGCCGCCCTTCCTGCATCAAAACAGCTCCTATCCCTACTCCTGAGGCATCACACTCAATCTCAAAAGTTTTGTTAAAATCAGGTAAAGCTAAAATAGGTGCAGAACACAATTTTTCTTTAAGAACATTAAATGCATGATCTTGTGCTTTTTCCCATCTAAAGCCAACTGATTTCTTAATTACTTCAGTGAGTGGTGCAGCAATTGTGCTAAAATCTTTCACAAACCTCCTATAAAAGCTAGCCAACCCATGAAAACTTCTAACCTCAGTTACATTTGTTGGTGTTGGCCATTCTTTAATAGCCCTTACCTTCTCTTCATCAACTTGTACTACCTCAGCACTCACCACAAATCCAAGGAAAACAACTTTTCCCATGCCAAAGCTACACTTTTTCAGGTTAGCATACAACTTTTCTTTTCTCAAAACATCAAGCACACGGCGCAAATGATTCAAATGCTCATCAAGACTCTTACTAAAAATCAGAATATCATCAAAATAAACTACAACAAATTTTCCAATATATGCACGCAAAATATGATTCATCAACCTCATAAAAGTACTAGGTGCATTTGTTAGCCCAAATGGCATGACTAACCATTCATACAGCCCATGCTTTGTTTTGAAAGCAGTTTTCCACTCATCTCCTTCCCTCATCCTAATTTGATGATATCCAGATTTTAAATCAATTTTTGAGAAAATAATAGACCCATGCAATTCATCAAGCATATCATCTAATCTTGGAATGGGATGGCGATACTTTACAGTGATATTGTTGACAGCTCTACAATCAATGCACATCCTCCAAGATCCATCTTTCTTTGGTACTAAGAGGACTGGTACGACACATGGACTCAAGCTTTCTCGAACATATCCTTTTGTCATGAGCTCTTCAACTTGCTTTTGAAGCTCTTTTGTCTCCTCAGGGTTAGTTCTATAAGCTGGCCGGTTAGGAATTGTTGCTCCAGGAATGAAGTCAATTTGATGCTCAATGCCTCTTATGGGTGGCAATCCACTAGGGATATCTTCTGGAAATATATCATCAAATTCCTGCAACAAAGAACTAACAACACTTGGAAATGAAGAGTCAAGGTCATTAGTGCCTAAAAAGGCCTCCTTGTAAACAAGTACAAGTAAAGGCTGTTCAGCAAGATATGCACTCCTCACCTCACTTTCTTTTGCATAGAAACTCACTTTTTCTCTTTCTTTTCTCTCCACTTTCTTTTCTTTCTTCTGAATCTCTTTTTTTGAACTCTCGGATTTTCTTTCTTTCTCACTCTCATTTCTTTTTGATCTCTCTTCTCTATTTTTCTTATCACCCTCTCTTTTATCTCTCTCTTGTTTCATTTTGAGCTGATCTTCATACACTTGCTTAGGTGTTAATGGTACAAGAGTGACGGGTCTGTCATTGATTACAAATGAATATCTATTGGTAAACCCATCCTTTGTCGCCTTCCTATCAAATTCCCAAGGTCTACCCAAAAGTATATGTCCAGCATGCATAGGAACAACATCACATAAAATCTCATCACAATATCTTCCAATTGAGAATGAAACAAGAACTTGTCTATCAACCTTAATCTCCCCACATTCATTCAGCCACTGCAACTTGTATGGTCTAGGGTGTTTAATGGTAGACAAATTTAATTTCTCAACTAAAGTGGTACTAGCAACATTGGTACAACTCCCACCATCAATAATCATATTGCATACCTTATTGCTTATGAGACAGCGAGTATGAAAGATGTTTTCTCTTTGTTGCTCCATGTCATCTTCCTTAACTTGAGAATTCAAAGCTCTTCTAGTCACAAGTGCTTCTCCTTCTACAGCATACTCAAACCCATCATCACTAGCATCTTCAAGTGACGGCATGGAATCATCACTTTCACTTTCAGTCACCACTTCACGGTCCTTCATGATCATTACTCTCTTGTTGGGGCATTGTGAAGCTATATGACCTGTTCCCAAACACTTGAAACATTTAATATCTCTATTTCTAGATGATTGGGAATCAGATTTACCTTTGTTCTTAAATGAAGCTTCCTCTTTGCCTTTTGAGACTTCTCTTTGAACATCTTTTTCTTCTTTCTTCCATTTTGGTCTCATTGAAGAACTAGAGCCTGAAAGGTACCTTGCTACTCCTTTTTGTTTAAGTTGCCTTTCAACCTTCATTGCCATGTGCAACATGTCTTCTAACTCCACATAATGCTGCAACTCCACAGTATTAGCAATTTCTTTATTCAACCCATTCACAAATCGAGCCATTGTTGCTTCCCTATCCTCCTTCACATTTGCTCTAATCATAGCCACTTCCATCTCCTTGTGGTATTCCTCTACACTCTTAGAGCCTTGTGTAAGGGACTGCAATTTTTGAAAGAGATCTCTATAGTAATGATTAGGTATAAACCTCTTCCTCATGAGAGCCTTCATCTCCCTCCATGTTTCTATGGGTCTCTCACCATTCCTCCTCCTCTCTAAGACCAATTTATCCCACCAAATTAATGCATAATCTGTAAATTCAATGACTGCAAATTTCACCTTTTTTGCTTCAGAATAATTATGGCACTCAAAAATGAACTCAATTTTCTTCTCCCACTCCAAATAAGTTTCAGGATCATTTCTACCTTGGAAAGAAGGTATCTTCATCTTAATACTTCCAAGGTTTCCATCCACTCTATTTCTACCCCTTGGAGCATCTTTACCGCGTCTCCTTTCATGCCTAACTTCCCTAGGCCTATTTCTACCCAAATCAAATTCAGATTCATAATCTTCTTCACTACCACCTCCTACTTCATTTTCAGACTCAAAATCATCCATAGAATTATCTCTACACCTCTCATATCTTCTAGGATTAGGACTTACAGTAGGTGGTCTTCTCTGCAAGTTTGCAATCATTGTGTCTTGCTTATCCATCCGGTCTCTTATCCCTCCAAGCACCACATTAAGACGTTCAAATTGCTGCTGCATAGCCTTTACAATGAGGTCCATGTTCTGTGCACTACCTCCTTCACTTGATGTTTCCTCCCTATTAGACATTATAAGCTGCAAGAAAATTGATTAGAGAAAATAAAGATCCTCACAAATTTTCCTCACGTGTTTACCCTCAAAGATGTCACTCTTCACTCGTGTTTCACACTTTAAAGGCTTTTCAAATAATGGATTCACACTCTTGCCTTTTTCCACTCTTAGTCTCTCTATAGGCTCTTTAAAGAAACTAATCAGACTATACAAAGCTATCACAATTCTTGTAAGATTCAACCCAACACTTGGAGATAATGAGTAGTAAGTGGGTACTATAGTAGAGAAATCAGGGAATGAAAGTTAAGGATGTAGAATTTTGTAAAAGCTTAGCTCAAACCAATACTACTTCCAGAACAACACAATTTTTTTTTGTTGCCTTTTCTTTTCAGCAATTTTTTTTTCTCTATATATTTTTTTTTGCCTTGCTTTTTTTTTTTTCTGGAATATGAAGAACAAAAACGAAATTTGAATAAACAGAGCAGAAATAGCAGATTCAATCAGGAAAGCCCTGAAAACATGTCTGAATTTAAACAACAATATCTCAAGTTAGAGAACTCCAAATGAGATGATTTTAAAGCGATATGAAAGAAGAGAATCTGGGGTATAAGACAGACCTACTACACGTTCAGAAACTCAACGAAGAACATGACAAACAAAGGATTACATTCAGCATGTCCACAAGAATGGAAGACAATAGAATTTCAAAAAAGGAAACAGAAACCCAATCTGGAAAATTACAAAGACAAACAGATATGACCTGATTTAGGGACCGAAGCTCTGATACCAAGATGGTGCGAACCCACTAGGAGTCAAGTCTCCTTGAACCCACAACCGATCTCAAATATACACACCCCAAGAAAGCCAAATCAAGTCTGAACGATCCACTTGGAACCCTTGAATACGAAGAGACAAGGACCCCGAGTGTTGGAAGACGCCACAAGGTTGATCAAGCCTTGATAAGTCTACAAGTTCAATGAAGAACCCTAGAGAGCACTCCTCTCAAGTCTGGGATTTCCAGAAAATACAATTTTATTAATTCAAAATCTGATTACAATGGGAGGCAGAGTACAATTATATAGTGTGTAAGTCAAATCCGCCTTCAATGCTCATAGAAAAGGAAAACTAGGGAAATTAATGGCAATTATCCTAATTAATGACCTATGCAATCAGAATTATAAAAGTCAAATTCTCTTAAAGACTGAAAAGGAAATAAATCCCCCTAAATAAGCTAAATTCGTCCAAATACATTAAGGTTCTACAAATCAGCTCATTAAGCCCAAAATGGCATTATTTAGCTCTAAATGAGCCCACCAATGGATGGTCCATGGTTCAAGTACTTCAATTTATAATGTTTGGCCCAATTTAGCCTCAGCAACTCCATCTTTAGCCCATATGATGTTGAGGACGTCCACATTAGAAATGTTTGGATCTCGCTTGACTTTTGTTGCTTCAATTGCTAGTTGCTTAGTCCAGGTCTCTTGAACAAGTCCACTTAAGGCTTCTCTCATTCTTTTAGCTCGTGCTCTAGTCATTGGGCCACTTGGAATTTGTAAAGGATCATTCCAAGTATTTGAGATAGCTTGCTCCCTTTGATGGATCGTATCAATGGTGTAATGACCTAAAAGAGCAAGGAGGGTGTGCAAGAGAGCCCAACAAGCAAATGGACCCATTACAAGGCATAGGAGGCCCAATGACTAGAGGAAGAGCTAAAGCTATGAAGCAAGCTTTGAGTTGCATTGTCCAAGAAGTTCAAGAGCTTGAACCCATGTTTTTGCATCAATTTGAAGAGTTACAAGGTCCAAGGGACTTTGATACAATATCAGTAGGCATGCCCATCAGAGCACTACAAGTTCGAGAAGCCCTCATCTATCAAGAAACCCAAATCATTCAAAATCATATGATTCAGGTCTAAATGGCTCATGAAAGGATGGCCTATGCTCAAGAGGCCCAAATTGTGCTAATATATGTCCAAAAATTTCAAAGAGCTCAAGATAACATCTATGTTGGACGTCGGCCCAAGTTTAGAGCCCAATATCCATATTTGATCAATTCGAAACATGCTGAATTGGACTTTGGACATGAGATCTCTTTAAAGATGCAAAAGTGGAAGTCCAAGTGTCCATGGAAATGTTAAAGGCCCAATGTAGTTATACACATACAAAAGGAGTGTCAAGACCCAATTGGAGTCCAATCGCAAGAGATTAAAAATCATGTGTTAACCATGTGATTTTTAATGAAGCATATGCATCCCATGTGACTACTTAAAGAAACTAATTAGTTTTGACTAGGAGTCTTTTTGAATTTTGTTTTTTTATTATTTTATTATTTTTTAGACTTGGTCAAGGAGCTTATCTAGGAGATTAAGTTAAAATTAATATCTTAATCTTATTCCTTGATTTTAGGCATTGTTTAAAATATTTCTAATTAGATTTTAAGAGTTTTAGTTTTAGTAGGATTTTAAGTCTTTTAAAAATTTTGCCTATAAAAGGCCCCCTATTGTACTCTATTTTAAGAAAATCATGAATGAATAAATTTGAGTATTATTCAATACTTTGAGAGGCTTTTGCTTCTTTGTGTTCTCTGAGAGTACACGTGACTTATCAAAGGATTGGTCTTCCTTTGTGGCGTCTTGAGGCTAGGGTTCTAAGAGACAAGTTCTCTTAGGGTCTTTCCTTTGACCAACATTCTTGTTTCTAGCCGATCCCGGGCATAGTTTCGAATTGTTGAAGGTTCTCTAGGGCATGTTCCTAGTGGGTCTCGCATCACATATACTAGCACAATTTGGGCCTTTTGAGCATAGGCCATTCCTTCATGCTCTTGGACCTGAAACATGCGTTTTTGAATGATTTGGGTTTCTTGAAGGATGAGGCTTCTCGAACTTGTTGTGCTCCAATGGACATGTCTACTGGTATTGTATCACTTGCCCTTTTAAATTCTTATCTACTTCCTAATTTGCTTCTTGCCTATTTCTTATTTCCTTTCTATTTCTATATTTGCTGACTTTCTTTCTTTCCATTTTTTGCTTTAGATCTCATTGTTTTCTTTCCAAATCCTTCAAGTTGTGCCTTTTTCCTTCCTTGATCAAGTCTAAAACGTGATTTAACCTCTCCCTCTCACATCCATTTTGTCAAATTTCATGTTTTCTTTTTTTTGCTGAATCTACTCTCTTTCCTCTATTGTTGTTTCATGTTCCTTTCTCTTTTGTCATTCTTGTATTGATTTCTTTCTTTTCCCCATATTACTACATGTTTTTCTTCTTTTCTTTTGCATTATTATTACTTCCCCTTGCCCCTTTTTCTTTTGGCTCTTTGAGGATTTTAACTTGGAATTTTCGGGTTTTGGGATTGCCACTTTATTCTTTGCTCCTATTGATTTGTTTTGTTTGTAACTAAGAGCACTGAAAAGAAGCAAGTGAGTGGTAAAAGGCAAGAGTGTCATATTAAAAATAAAAGCCAAATTTTGAGTGAAACACGAATGGATTTGCAATATTTTGAGTGATACACGTGAGAAGAGTGTGTGAGGTCCTACTTCATATTATTTTTCTATTCTGTCCACTAACATTTCAGGTTGTAAAATGGCTGAAAATGAGTCTAATGATGTTGATATTAAAGTTTTCATGAAAAGTTTCTATGAGCAATTCAAAAGGCTCAATGCAAGACTGGATGACTTTGAATCTCCATCTAACTCTAAAATTCCAAAAATGCGTGATCTTGAAGAGGAGTATGAAGGAGAATCTGACTTTGATGATTTCATTCCAAGGAGGCACAAGCAAGCTCCCCCACGTAAGGAGCATGGTCTAGGCAACATCAAAATGAAAATTCCCTCCTTTCAAGGAAAGAATGATCCAGAGATTTGGAGTGGAAAGAAAGGTTGAACACGTTTTTTAGTGCCATCATTATTCTGAAGGGCAAAAAGTGAAATTAGCAGCTGTTGAATATTCAGATTATGCTAGCATTTGGTGGGATCAACTTCTCATCAATAGAAGGCAAAATGGAGAGCCTCCAATTTAGACTTGGCATGAGATGAAAATCACTATGAGAAAGAGATTTGTCCCTAGTTATTACTATAGGGATTTGCACAAGAAATTGCAGAAATTGAGATAAGGCTCCATGAGTGTTAAGGAGTATTATCAAGGGATGGAAATAGCTATGATTAGAGCCAATCTTGAGGAAGACAAAGAGGCAACCATGGCAAGATTCATAGATGGTTTGAACCCTGAAATTGCTGCAATTGTTGATCTCCAACATTATGTTGTGATGTGAGACTCCGTAGAAACCCGTTCTAGGAACCCCAAATTACACGGATCAGTGATCAAATTTTGGCATGCAGCACAAGAACAAATAATATGGACAATAAGCAACAAAGAACAAAGAACAAAGAACAAAGAAAAGGAACAAAGAAGAAGAAGAAGAAGAGATGTTGGTCAATGGAATTGAACCCTAAGAGAACCCGTCTCTTAGAACCCTAATCCGGGACGCCACAAAGGAAACCACTCCTTTGATAAGTCAAATATTTTCTCCAGCATACAAAGGCCACAAGAGAAACCTCACAAATCAGAAATAATTCTGAAAAGATAATTCATTCAATCTGCCATTCTTAGAGTACAAATGGGCCTTATATAGGCATTTAAAAATAAAACCCTAAACAAAATAATGAAAATAAAAGAAATTTAAATTTGAACAAATTCACCAAGAATGGTGCCTAAAAATCTGAAACAGCAACAATCAAATTAAAACAAAATAAAACTAAGAGAATTTTGTGGAGAATGGCTGATTTTGTGGAAAATGGCTAGACTCCTTCAATTAGGCTCCCTTTGGGCTTGGGCTAGCATCTTGTAGGAATGAAATAATCTTTATGCCAATTTGTTCCTTTTGGGCTTCATATTCAGCTAAGACTATGGGCTCCAAGTCTATTAGTTTTTGGATCACTCCATTCAAGGCCTCTTTCATAACTTTGGCTCTTGATCTTGTGCATGGGCCTCCCATACCTTGCAATGGATCTTTAGTTGGCCATCTTTTAGAGTCACGTCCAACCCTTTTGTTTCCAAGTTCTTGATTTTGTTCAAGCTTCTTCAAGTCTCCTATCTCACCTCCATCATTCCCTCCCTCCTGAAAAGGATTCGTCCTCGAATCTGCAATATCAAAATGAGAAAGTTCAGCCACATTGAAAGTTGCGCTTACATTCCCATAAGAACTAGGTAAATCAATTTTATATGCATTATCATTTATTCTTTCCAACACTTGGAAAGGACCATCGCCTCTTGGGTGTAATTTGGACTTCCTTTGTTCAGGAAACCTTTCTTTCCTCAAATGAACCCACACCCAATTTCCTAGTTCAAAGATAACCTTCCTTCGGCCTTTATTAGCATGTTGAGCGTATTGCTCATTCTTGCGCTCAATATTCGCCTTAACCTTAGCATGAAGATCCTGCACAAACTTAGCTTTCTTTGCACCTTCAAGGTTAGCAAACTCATTACAAGGCAAAGGAAGTAGATCTAAGGGAGTTAAAGGATTAAAACCATATACAATCTCAAAAGGAGAAAACTCAGTTGTAGAATGCAAGGCACGATTATATGCAAACTCAATGTGAGGCAAACACTTTTCCCAATTCTTTAAATTTTTTTGAATTACAACACGCAATAAGGAAGAAAGTGTTCGATTCACCACTTCGGTTTGTCCATCCGTTTGAGGATGTGCAACTGTAGAAAACACAAGCTTTGTACCCAGCTTAGCCCACAAAGTTTTCCAAAAGTAACTAACAAATTTAACATCACGGTCACTCACAATAGATCGGGGCAAACCATGCAATCTAACAATCTCCTTGAAAAACAAATCAGAAATATGGACAGCATCATTTGTTTTTGAGCAAGCAATGAAATGAGCCATTTTACTAAATCGATCAACAACAACAAATATGCTATCCTTTCCACTAGATGTTCTAGGCAATCTAAGCACAAAATCCATTGAAATATCTACCCAAGGATGAGAAGGAACAGGTAAAGGAGTATACAAACCATGTGGTTGCATTTTAGATTTAGCGTGCTTGCATGCAATGCACCTTTTACATATAGCAATCACATCCCTACGCATATGAGGCCAATAAAAATGTTCCTTCAACATGGATAAAGTCTTTTCTATCCCAAAGTGTCCCATCAAACCACCCCCATGAGATTCTTTAACCAAAAGCTCACGCATAGAACAAACAGGCACACACAATTTATTTCCTTTAAACAAGAAACCATCAAATCTAAAGAAATGAGCACCATGTTTTTCACACAACTTCCAAGTTTCAGCAAAATCAGCATCACATTCATACATGCTTTTGAAAGATTCAAAACCAATTAACCTAGCTTGCATAGATGTAATGAGACTATACTTCCTAGACAAAGCATCAGCCACAACATTTTCTTTCCCCTTTTTATGTTTAAGTACATAAGGAAATGACTCAATGAATTCAAGCCACACAGCATGCCTCTTATTCAACTTATCTTGGGTCTTTAGGTATTGAAGACTCTTATGATCAGAATGCAAAACAAATTCCTTAGACCATAAATAATGTTGCCAATGTTCCAGAGCTCTTTTTAAAGCATACAATTCCTTGTCGTAAGTTGAATAACTCAAACAAGCACCACTAAGCTTTTCACTAAAGTAAGCAATAGGCCTAGACTCTTGCATCAAAACAGCACCAATACCAATTCCAGAAGCATCACATTCAACTTCAAAAACTTTAGAGAAATCAGGAAGAATAAGTAGAGGGGCATTGGTCAATTTATCTTTCAAAGTGTTAAAAGCCGCCTCTTGTGCCTCACCCCATTTAAAGACAACATTTTTCTTTACCAGCTCATTTAAAGGTGCAGCAAGGGTTGAGAAGTCCTTTACAAAACGCGGTAGAAACTTGCAAGTCCGTGGAAACTCCTCACCTCACTAGCATTCTTAGGTGTTGGCCACTCCCGAATTGCCTTCACCTTCTCTTCATCCACCCGGAGGCCATCACTACCTATAACAAAACCAAGGAAAACAACAGAATCCAAGCAGAAAGAGCATTTCTCTAAATTTGCAAAGAGTTTATTTTCTCTCAAAATAATAAACACAGAATGCAAATGCTTAACATGCTCTTCTAGATTCTTAGAAAATACAAGAATGTCATCAAAATACACAACAACAAACTTTCCTATGTAAGGGCGAAACACATGATTCATTAAGCTCATGAATGTACTAGGAGCATTAGTTAAGCCAAAGGGCATAACAAGCCATTCATACAAACCAAACTTAGTCTTAAATGCAGTCTTCCACTCATCACCCTCTTGCATCCTAATTTGATGATAACCACTCCTAAGATCTATTTTTGAAAACAAGCAAGCACCATGCAACTCATCAAGCATGTCATCAAGTCTAGGAATGGGATATCTATACTTAACTGTGATTTTGTTAATGGCTCGGCAGTCCACACACATCCTCCATTTGCCATCCTTCTTGGGCACAAGTATTACCGGAACAGCACATGGACTAAGGCTCTCTCGCACAAACCCCTTTTTCATGAGTTCTTCCACTTGTCTCTGAATTTCCTTAGTCTCTTCTGGATTTGCCCTATAAGCAGGTCGGTTAGGAAGAGATGCTCCAGGAATAAAATCAATCCTGTGTTCAATGCCTCTTATGGGAGGCAATCCATCCGGTACCTCTTCCGGAAACAAGTCTTTATATTCCTGCAACAAACTCAAAACACTAGAAGGAAGAGATTCATCAAGGTCACTAAGGGTTAGATAAACATTCTTATACAAAAGTACAAAAGATGTCTCACTACATAAAGCCCTCTTAATCTCTCCTCTACCAGAAAATAATGTTACTTTCTTTTCTTCACTCTCTTGACTTTTCTCTCCATTTCACTTTCTTTTCTTTCTTTCTCACGCACTTTCTTTTCTTTCTCTCTTAGCTTGCATTCTTGAGTAATTCGCTTTTGATCCTCATATGCCTGCAAGGGTCTGAGAGGGGTTAGCATAATGGTTTTCTTATTAAACTCAAGAGAATACCTGTTAGTATAACCATCATACTTAACTTTCCTATCAAATTGCCAAGGTCTACCCAATAATAAGTGTCCAGCATACATAGGAGCTATATCACACAAAACCTCATCATGGTAACTTCCTATGGAAAATGCTACAACAACCTGTTTAGTTACTTTAACATCCCCATTATCATTGAACCACAACAAATTATAAGGAGTGGGGTGTTTTCTAATTGGTAAACCTAGCTTTTCAACTAACAAGGTACTAGCAACATTAGTGCAGCTCCCATTATCAATGATAAGACTACATACCTTGTTGTTAACAAAACACCTAGTGTGAAATATATGCTCTCGTTGTTCTTTTTCAAGCTCTTCTTTAGGTTGAATGCTAAGAGCACGCCTTGACACTAGAACCTCACCAAATACAGCTTCAGCTACCTCCACATCAGATTCATCACCTCCATTGGAGCTCAACTCAGCTTCCACTTCTTCATCACCACTACTTTCACTAGTAACAACACCATTCTCAAGCAAAATCATAGTCCTTTTATTTGGACATTGTGAAGCAATGTGACCAAAACCTTGACATTTAAAGCATTTAATTTTAGAAGAACTAGAAGAAGATTTAGGTTCAGATTTACCTTTAGAAGTAGGTGTTTGCATCTTCAACTTATTCTCCTCTTTAGGCTTGGTCTCTCCCTTAAACTTGAAGGAGGACTTGAAGTCTTTGTTGGAACTAGCATGTGATTTCAATTTCTGTTTTGCTTTAAAATGCTTCTCCACCTTAATGGCTTTATGCAACAACTCTTCCATATCAAGGTAGTTTTGCAATTCAACTTCTGTAGCAATTTCAGGGTCTAAGCCACCAAGAAATCTTGCCATTGTAACTTCTGAATCTTCCTCAATGTCAGCTTTGATCATGGCAATTTGCATTTGCTGAAAATATTCTTCCACACTCATAGATTTTGTGGAGCCTTTTGTGCACATCCCTATAGTAATGGGTAGGGACAAATCTCTTCCTCATGAGAGCCTTCATTTCTAGCCAAGACCGAATTGGACCCTCTCCAGAACGCCTCCTACTAGTGGTTAATTGATCCCACCATAGGCTTGCATAATCTGTAAACTCCAAAGCAGCTAATTTCACTTTACTTTCCTCTGAAAAAGATTGGCAGTCAAATATAAACTCAACTTTTCTTTCCCATTCAAGGTATACATCAGGATCAGCTTTCCCTTGAAAGGAAGGGATTTTCATCTTGATATTACTAAATGCATCTTTCTTTTGAGGTGGAGCTCTCCTAACTCTTTCATGTTGGCTTTCCTCCTCAAAATCAGATTCATCTCCTCCTAGAACGTTTTTACCACGTCTTGCCTTGCTATTGGAAGAAGAAGAATCTATTTGATCCAACCTAGTATTTAGCCTCTTGAATTGTTCTAGAACAGATTTGATGAACAATTTAAGGTCAACTTGGTTATCTTCACTTTCAGACATGATTGGCACCTGAAATGTTAGTGAATAGCAAGAGAAAGGACATGACCACTCCCTCTCGTATTTCACTCTAAATGATGCAAATTCACTCGTGTTTCACACTTGTAATGGCTTTTACAATGATGAAAACACTCTTGCCTTTTTCCTCTCAACTTGCTTCCTATAGTGTACTAAATTAAATCCAACAAATCAAAAGAAGTAGCAACTGAAGTGGCAATCTCAAATTAGAATTCAAGATGCAAAGTTCTCCAAGAGACAACAAAAGTCCAACATTTAAAAAAAAATTCGTAGGTGCAGCCAATGGAAAATACAGCAAGTGACTAGGAAAGGAAATGAAGACAATGAATTTATGGAACAAATGGTATGTAGCAGATTATGAGAGAACAAATGGTTAAATGATTAATTATCAAGAGGAAAGGATGGAAAGGAAATTGGAATCTGAAATCAATAATGAAGCAATCAGAAATTTGAAATTTAGAACAAGGTGAATGAATGTAAATTTTCCTTTTATGAATTGTGCACAATATGACATTTAATGACCAGATCAACTCAAGGAATCAAAAATGGTAAGTCCAAGAATAGATAATCTTCAGCAATTGCAATTTAAGTCAACAATTTATAATTTCCAGCACAACTTTCTTTTTCACAGATTTTGACTTCCTTTTTTTTTCTTTTTTCTTTTTTTGCAACTTTTCCTTCTTTTCTTTTCTTTTCCCTTTTTTTTTTCAATGTAATATACTCTCTTTTTTTTTTTCGAATCTCAAAGGTGCTGAAATTTGCAAACAGAACACCAGATTTCTGAAAGATCAGAATGACATGCACGCAAGAAACAGCTATAACTTGCTCTACAAAAATCAGATTGACGTGATTCCAAAACGAGAAGAAAGAAGAGATCTTAAGACACAAGAACGACCTATTACACGTCCAAAAAGACGAAGGAAAACACCAAAAACAGCCGCACGAAAATAAGGACGAACAGAAACTAATCAAACGAAATAAGGGAAAAGAACAAAGAAAAAGTGGATGAAACTAACCTCAACCAATGCTCTGATACCAGATGATGTGAGACTCCGTAGAAACCCGTTCTAGGAACCCCAAATTACACGGATCAGTGATCAAATTTTGGCATGCAGCACAAGAACAAATAATATGGACAATAAGCAACAAAGAACAAAGAACAAAGAACAAAGAAAAGGAACAAAGAAGAAGAAGAAGAGATGTTGGTCAATGGAATTGAACCCTAAGAGAACCCGTCTCTTAGAACCCTAATCCGGGACGCCACAAAGGAAACCACTCCTTTGATAAGTCAAAGATTTTCTCCAGCATACAAAGGCCACAAGAGAAACCTCACAAATCAGAAATAATTCTGAAAAGATAATTCATTCAATCTGCCATTCTTAGAGTACAAATGGGCCTTATATAGGCATTTAAAAATAAAACCCTAAACAAAATAATGAAAATAAAAGAAATTTAAATCTGAACAAATTCACCAAGAATGGTGCCTAAAAATCTGAAACAGCAACAATCAAATTAAAACAAAATAAAACTAAGAGAATTTTGTGGAGAATGGCTGATTTTGTGGAAAATGGCTAGACTCCTTCAATTAGGCTCCCTTTGGGCTTGGGCTAGCATCTTGTAGGAATGAAATAATCTTTATGCCAATTTATTCCTTTTGGGCTTCATATTCAGCTAAGACTATGGGCTCCAAGTCTATTAGTTTTTGGATCACTCCATTCAAGGCCTCTTTCATAACTTTGGCTCTTGATCTTGTGCATGGGCCTCCCATACCTTGCAATGGATCTTTAGTTGGCCATCTTTTAGAGTCACGTCCAACCCTTTTGTTTCCAAGTTCTTGATTTTGTTCAAGCTTCTTCAAGTCTCCTATCTCACCTCCATCATGTTGACATGGAAGAACTATTACACAAAGCTATTAAAGTGGAGAAACAACTTAAATCTCAACAAAAATTCAGATTTGCTGCTGGTTCTGGATCTTGGAAGCAAGGTTTGAAAGATTCCAAATCCTCCTTCAAATCCAAAGAAAGCAAGCCAAAGGAGGAAGCAAAGCCCAAAAGTTCAGATCCACCTCCTAAAGTTAAGTATAACTCTAACTCTTCTTCTTCTTCTTCTTCTTCTTCTACTTCAAAAATTCATTGTTTTAAATGTCAAGGTTTTTGGTCACATCTCTTCTCAATATCCAAACAAGATAACGATGATTTTGCTTGAGAATGGTGATGTAGTTAGTGAGGAGACTAGTGATGAAGATTCGGATGGAAGTATGCCATCTTTGGTGGAGGATTCTAAGTTGGAGCTTAGTGAGCCCATGCATGGAGAGGCTTTGGTGTTTAGGCATGCTCTAAATATTCAACCCAAGGAAGATCATGAGAAAGAGCAACGTGAGCACATTTTCCATGCTAGATGTTTTGTCAAAAACAAGGTATGTAGTATGATTATTGATAGTGGTAGTTGTACAAATGTTGCTAGTATCTTGCTTTTTGATAAACTGAATTTGCCTACTTTAAAGCATCCTAGTTCTTATAAGTTGCAATGGCTTAATGATTGTGGTGAAGTTAAAGTTACTAAGCAAGTGTTAATTTCTTTTTCTATTAGTAATTATCATGATGAAGTCTTGTGTGATATCCTATGTATGCTGGACATATTTTTCTTGGTCAACCATGGCAATTTGATAGACATGTTAAACATGATGGATATAAAAATTGTCATTCTTTTCCTTTCAACAGTAAAACTGTTGTGCTTACTCCTCTCAGACCCATGCAAGCTTATAAGGATCAACTTAGAATTGAAAATGAGTGCAAATTGAGAGAGAAAGAGAGAAAAGAAAGAAAAGAGAGAGAAAAAGAAAAGAAAGTGATTGAAAAGAAAAAGCATGAAAGTGAGAAAGTTGATGAAAAAAAAAGTGAGTTTCTTTTCTGGAAAAAGAGAGATTAAGAGAGCTATGTTGGCTAATGAGCAAGTACTTGTACTCTTGTACAAGGAAATTTATTTTTCTACTAATGAACTTTATCCCTCTTTGCCCTCTAGTGTTGTGTCTCCTTTGCAAGATTTTGGTGATTTGTTTCCAAAGGAAATTCCCGATGGTTTTCCCCCTTTGAGAGGCATTGAACATCGTATAGATTTCATCCCCGGAGCATCCATTCCTAATAGACCAGCATATAGAGCCAATCCGGAAGAAACTAAGGAGATCCAATGCCAAGTTGAAGAGCTCATGAAGAAAGGCTTTGTTAGAGATAGCTTGAGTCCTTGTGCGGTTCCAGTGATCCTAGTGCCTAAGAAGGATAGTGGAGAATATGCGTGGATTATAGAGCCATCAATAAAATCATAGTTAAGTATCATTATCCCATTCCTAGATTAGATGATATACTTGATGAGTTGTATGATGCATCTTTATTTTCTAAAATTGACCTTAGGAGTGGATATCATCAAATTAGAATGAAAGAAGGTAATGATTGGAAAACTGCATTTAAAACTAAGTTTGGATTGTATGAGTGGTTAATTATGTCATTTGGATTAACTAATGCACCCAGTACATTTATGAGCTTAATGAATCATGTTTTTGTTCTCTCATTGAAAATTTTTTTGTTGTTTATCTTGATGATATTTTGATTTATAGCAAGAGTTTAGATGATCATCTTGGCCATTTGCGTGAGGTCTTTTGCATTCTTAGGAAGAATAGCCTTTATGTAAATCTAGAAAAGTGTTCTTTTTGTTTGGATTCTGTTGTGTTTCTTGGATTCATTGTAGGTGCTCAAGGGATTCGTGATGCAAGACCCACTAGGAACATGCCCTAGAGAACCTTCAACAATTCGAAACTTTACCCAGGACCGGCTAGAAAACAAGAATGTTGGTCAAAGGAAAGACCTTAAGAGAACTTGTCTCTTAGAACCCTAGCCTCAAGACGCCACAAAGGAAGACCAATCCTTTAATAAGTCACGTGAACTCTCAAAGAACACAAAGAAGTAAAAGCCTCTCAAAGTATTGAATAATACTCAAGTTCATTCATGATCTTCCAAAAATAAAGTACAATAGGGAGCCTTTTATAAGCAAAATTTCTAAAAGTCTTAAAATCCTAATAAAACTAAAACTCTAAAATCTGATTAAAAATATTTTAAATAGTGCCTAAAATCAAGGAACAAGATTAGGATATTAATTTTAACTTAATCTCTTAGATAAGCTCCTTGACCAAGTCTAAAAAAATAATAAAATAATAAAAACGAAATTCATAAGAATCCTAGTCAAAACTAATTAGCTTCTTTAAGTAGTCACATGGGATGCACATGCTTTATTAAAAATCACATGGTTGACACATGATTTTTAATTCCTTACAATTGGATTCCAATTGGGCCTTGGCACTCCTCTTATATGTATATAACTGCATTGGACCTTTAACATATTGGATATTGACTTTAGTTGCTCCATGGACTCTTTTTAGGAAATTGGGCTTCCACTTGGACTTCCACTTTTGCATCTTTAAAAAGATATTGATCAAATATGGATCTTGGGCTCTAAACTTAGGCCGAGGTCCAACATAGATATTATCTTGATGGATGAAGGCTTCTCAAACTTGTAGTACTCCAATGGGCATGCCTACTGATATCATATCAATTCGTGTGGATGAAGAGAAGGTGAAAGCTATCTGTGAGTGGCCTACACCAAAGAATGCAAATGAAGTAAGAAGTTTCCATGGCTTGGCTAGCTTTTATAGATGTTTTGTGAGGGACTTCTCCTCCATTGCTGCACCTTTGAATGATTTGGTAAAGAAAAATGTCATTTTCAAGTAGGGCGAAACACAAGAGGGTACATTTAGCACTTTGAAATAAAAATTAACTAATGCTTCTTTACTTGTTTTACCTGATTTTTCTAAAGTATTTGAAATTGAATGTGATGCATCTGGAATTGGAATTGGGGCTGTTTTAATGCAAGATTCTAAGCCCATTGCTTTCTTTAGTGAAAAATTAAGTGGGGCTACTTTGAATTATTCAACTTATGACAAAGAGTTGTATACTTTAAAAAGAACCTTAAAGACTTGGCAACATTATTTGTGGTCAAAAGAATTTCATTGTACATTCTGATCATGAAAGCATGAAAATTTTAAAGTCTCAAGGAAAATTGAACAAGAGACATACTAGATAGCTTGAATTCATTGAAACTTTTCCTTATGTCATCAAGCATAAAAAGGGTAAAGAGAATGTTGTGGCTGATGCATTATCTAGGAGATATAATCTTCTTATATCATTGCATGCTAGATTACTTGGTTTTGAGATGTTAAAAAGCATGTATGAATTTGATTGTAACTTTGGTGAAATCTGAAATTTGTGTGAGAAACATGGTTTTAATGACTTTTACATATTTGATGGATTTTTGTTTAAGAAAGATAAATTACCATCTTGTTCTATGCATGAATTGCTTGTTAAAGAGACTCATGGTGGTGCTTTGATGGGGCACTTTGGTGTGGAGAAAACTTCAACTCTTTTGCATGAACAGTTTTATTTATTGGCTAAGCATGAGAAAAGATGTAATTTCTGTTTGTGATAGATGTGTGACATGTAAGCATGCAAAATCTAAAGTTCAATCTCATGGTTTGTATTCTCCCCTCCCCGTGCCTTCCCAACCTTAGACTAATATTTCTATAGATTTTGTGTTGGGCTTACCTAGAGCTCAAAGTGGAAAAGATAGCATTTTTATTGTGGTTGATAGATTTAGCAAAATGGCACACTTTATTGCATGTTCAAAAACTAATGATGCCATACACATTGCTGACTTGTTCCTTAAAGAAATTGTGAGGTTGCATGATTTACCTAAATCTATTGTGAGTGATAGAGATGTAAAGTTCCCTTAGCCATTTTTGGAGAACTTTGTGGTCTAAGTTAAGAACTAAATTGTTGTTTTCTACTGTGGCACATCCTCAAACGGATGGGCAAACTGAAGTTGTGAATCATACTCTTACTACCTTGCTTCGTTCTATCATTCAAAAAAACTTAAAGAATTGGAAAAAATGCTTGCCTCACATTGAGTTTGCATATAATAGAACAGTGCACTCTTCTACTTCATTTTCTCCATTTGAGGTTGTCTATAGTTTTAATCCCTTAACTCCTCTTGATATTCTTCCTTTACCTTCTAATGAGTTTGCTAATCTTGATGGTTTGAAGAAAGCTAAGTTTGTGTAGGAATTACATGCTAAAGTTAAGGCTAACATTGAGAGGAAGAATGAACAATATGCCAATAAGGGTAGAAGGCGTGTGGTATTTGAACCTGGAGATTGGGTTTAGATACACTTGAGAAAGGAAAGATTCCCTGATGATACAATACCAGTAGGCATGCCTATTGGAGCATTACAAGTTCGAGAAGCCCTCATCCATCAAGAAACCCAAATCATTCAAAAGTGCATGATTCAGGTCCAAATGGCTCATGAAAGGATGGCCTATGCTTAAGAGGCCCAAATTATGTTAGTATATGTCCAAAAATTTCAAAGAACTCAAGATAATATCTATGTTGGACGTCGGCCCAAGTTTAGAACCCAAGATTTATATTTGATCAATTCAAAACATGTTGAATTGGACTTTGGACATGATATCTCCTTAAAGATGCAAAAGTGAAAATCCAAGTGAAAACCCAATGTCCTAAGAAGGTCTATGGAGCAACTAGAGTTAATATCCAACATGTTGAAGGCCCAATGTACACATACAAGAAGAGTGCCAAGGCCTAATTGGAGTCCAATTGCAAAAGATTAAGAATCATGTGTCAACCATGTGATTTTTAATGAAACATGAGCATCCCATGTAACTACTTAAAGAAGCTATTAGTTTTGACTAAGATTCTTTATGAATTTCATTTTTATTTATTTTATTATTTTTAGGACTTGGTCAAAAAGCTTATCTTGGAGATTAAGTTAAAATTAGTATTCTAATCTTGTTCCTTGATTTTAGGCACCATTTAAATATTCCTAATCAGATTTTAGAGTTTAGCATTTATTAGGATTTTAGACTTTTAGAAATTTTTGCCTATAAAAGGCTTTTTATTATACTCTATTTTGAGGATCATGAATGAATTTGAGTATTATTCAATACTTTGTAAGGCTTTTACTTCTTTGTGCTCTCTGAGAGTTCACGTGACTTATCAAAGGATTGATTTTCCTTTGTGGCATCTTGAGGCTAGGGTTCTAAGAGACAAGTTCTCTTAGGGTCTTTTCTTTGACCAACATTCTTGTTTTCTAGCCATTCCCGAGCAAAGTGTCATCTTGTTAAAGGTTCCTAGAGGGTCTTACATCATTTGAGAAACGAAAGTCAAAATTACACCCTAAAGGGATTGTGATGCGAGACCCACTAGGAACATGCCCTAGAGAACCTTCAACAATTCGAAACTTTGCCCGGGACCGACTAGAAACAAGAATGTTGGTCAAAGGAAAGACCCTAAGAGAACTTGTCTCTTAGAACCCTAGCCTCAAGACGCCACAAAAGAAGACCAATCCTTTGATAAGTCACGTGTACTCTCAGAGAACACAAAAAAGCAAAAGCCTCTCAAAGTATTGAATAATATTCAAGTTCATTCATTCATGATTCAAAATAGAGTACAATAGGGAGCCTTTTATAGGCAAAGTTTCTAAAAGACTTAAAATCCTACTAAAACTAAAACTCTTAAAATCTAATTAGAAATATTTTAAACAATGCCTAAAATCAAGGAATAAGATTAAGATATTAATTTTAACTTAATCTCCTAGATAAGCTCCTTGACCAAGTCCAAAAAATAATATAATAATAAAAAACGAAATTCAAAAAGAGTTCTAGTCAAAACTAGAGTCCTAGTCAAAACTAATTAATATTAATGGACTGGACATCTTGTATTTGAAATACTATTCACGTCCTCTAACTTCAATGGGCTCTTTAAGCATCAACTTGGGCTTGAATAAGCATCATTAAGGCTCTATTTGCTTCCTCAATGCATGCACTAACATTATGGGCTTCTAATTCAGCAAATTGAAGCCCAATTGCTCTTTGTAGACGCTTAACTCTTCCTCTTGTATGTGTATAACTACATTGGGCCTTCAACATCTCCATGGACCTTCTTAGGACATTGGGCTTCCACTTGGACTTCCACTTTTGCATCTTTAAAGAGATCTCATGTCTAAAGTCCAATTCAGCATATTTTGAATTGATCAAATATGGATCTTGGGCTTTAAACTTGGGCCGACGTCCAACATAGATATTATCTTGAACTCTTTAAAAATTTTGGACATAATGCATGATTTGGGCCACTTGAACTCTTTGAAGTTTTTGATGGATGAGGGTTTCTCGAACTTCTTGTACTCCAATGGGTATGCCTACTGGTATTGTATCAGATTGGACCTTTCTAAGTTTTGGAAAGAATTAATGACAATGTATACAAAATTAATTTGCCTAGCTCTTATGGAAATATTAGTGCTACATTCAATGTTACTGATTTATCTCCCTTTAATTATGCAGATTCGAGGGCGAATCCTTTTGAAGAGGGAGGGAATGATGAAGGGGCCTGTGAGCTTGTAGACAAGGGAGCATGGTGAAATGACCTAAAAGAGCATAGAGGGTGTGCAAGAGAGCCCAACAAGCAAATGAACCCATTACAAGGCATAGGAGGCCCAATGACTAGAGGAAGAGCTAAAGCCATGAAGCAAGCTTTGAGTTGCATTGTCCAAGAAGTTCAAGAGCTTGAACCTATGTTTTTGTATCAATTTGAAGAGTTACAAGGGCCAAGGGACTTGATCCTCATTATCCAAGCCCAACAAAACATGCTGCAAGGTCTAAATCGAGTCCAACTTGAAGAATGAATTAACAAGCATGTGCAAATCACATGGGCAACAAAAGTGACGTGAATAGGAGTTTTAAATCTTATTAGGATGTCTTTTATTTGCTTTTCATTAGTTTCCATTTCCATTAGTTTGAACAAGGCCATTTAGTCAAGACTTAGGATTTAAGTTTCAGATTTTGTTTGTTTCCATTTTTCTTAGTTGCTGAAAACTTATTACTTTCTTTCCTTTTCCTTAGGATTTCTTATAGTAAATGGCATCATCTCCTCCCATTAAAATCGGATTCTTTGTTTCCTATTTCTTAGAGGAGAATTTTTAGAGATTAAGTTAGGTTTAGGTTTTCTTTTATGCTTATTTAATAGGCCACCTATTGTACTTTTGGGAGATTTGAATGAATTCAGAATTTTATTTCTCATTGTGAGAATTCTTGCTTCTGTGTGTTCTTTTTTAGAATACAAGTGACTTATCAAAGGAGTGGTCTTCCTTTGTGGCGTCTCAAGGCTAGGGTTTTAAGGGACGAGTTCTCTTAGGGCTTTATCCACTTAACCAACATTTCTTGCTCCTAGCCGATCCCAGGCAACGTATCATCTTGTTGAAGGTTCTTAGGAATTATTCCTACGGGATCTCTCATTAATTTCTCTCACCAAATTTTGGATATCATTTGCTCTACAACAATTATGTTGCCTATCTCTTTAACATTATAAAACTTTCCTTTGTTTTTCTTATAAAATTCAGCCCTGGAAATGAAAACATATGCCTGATTAACTCTTATTTCGATCACCATAAATCATAACCATGTCAGAGAATATAAAAAAAAAATAACCTGAACTTTTACAATCAAAATCTGTGTTTGTGTAAGATGTTATTCTTGTCTTTCATAATGCACTATCCTGACAGTTACAAAATCAATACCCTTGAACCATAGCCATAAACAGTCAAAGAAAACACCAATAATCTCTTCCTATACAAACAACTAAGTGTGATTGACAATGACTCTAGACATGCTATTTAGAAGTAATACAACATTTCATTATAACAACAAGCAAAATAGGAAATTTGTATAGTACACATGTTAGAACATTACATTTTGCTTATGATATATGTTGCTTTGTACAATCAAATTAGGACATCTATATCCTTCTAGGTTCTTGTAGGTTCTATACTCACCTTCCACTATTAGTTCATACATTCATTTTGCCCCATTATTACCAGGTTTAGGTTTGTTACTACTGCACTTAAGGACATATACTACCAAGTTTAAGGATATTCACATTTAGCCCCCCACTAGCAAGTTTAGGGATGTTGCTACTTGATTTTAGGACATTTACAACTAGATTTTATGGGTTGTGCTTTGCTATTGCGCTTTAGCGATGTGACCACTAAATTTAGGTGTCTTTTACCATTTAAGGAAATTTACCAGGGACCATGTAGAATCGTTACTACCATGTTTATAGATGTTACTCTTGTACTTAAGGACATTTACTACTAGGTCTTAGAGACTGTCTTTTACCATTGACATTTAGGCACTTTACTTCCAATTTTAGTTCTATTACTACTACTGATGTGAGACTCCGTAGAAACCCGTTCTAGGAACCCCAAATAACATGGATCAGTGATCGAATTTTGGCAAGCAACACAAAAACAAATAATATGGACAATAAGCAACAAAGAAGAAGAATAAGAAGAGATGTTGGTCAATGGAATTGAACCCTAAGAGAACCCGTATTTAGCCTTTTGAATTGTTCTTGAACAGATTTGATGAACAATTTAAGGTCAACTTGTTTATCTTCACTTTCAGACATGATTGGCACCTGAAATGTTAGTGAATAGCAAGAGAAAGGACCTGACCACTCCCTCTCGTGTTTCACTCTAAATGATGCAAATTCACTCGTGTTTCACACTTGTAATGGCTTTTACAATGATGAAAACACTCTTGCCTTTTTCCTCTCAACTTGCTTCCTATAGTGTACTAAATTAAATCCAACAAATCAAAAGAAGTAGCAACTAAGTGGCAATCTCAAATTAGAATTCAAGATGCAAAGTTCTCCAAGAGACAACAAAGTCCAACATTTAAAAAAAAATTCGTAGGTGCAGCCAATGGAAAATACAGCAAGTGACTAGGAAAGGAAATGAGGACAATGAATTTATGGAACAAATGGTATGTGACAGATTATGGGAGAACAAATGGTTAAATGATTAGTTATCAAGAGGAAAGGATGGAAAGGAAATTGGAATCTGAAATCAGTAATGAAGCAATCAGAAATTTGAAATTTAGAACAAGGTGAATAAATGCAAATTTCCTTTTATGAATTGTGCACAATATGACATTTAATCACCAGATCAACTCAAGGAATCAAAAATGGTAATTCCAAGAATAGATGATCTTCAGCAATTGCAATTTAAGTCAACAATTTATAATTTCCAGCACAACTTTCTTTTTCACAGATTTTGACTTCCTTTTTTTTTCTTTTTTTCTTTTTCTTTTTCTTTTTTTTTTTGCAAATTTTCCTTCTTTTCTTTTCTTTTTTTTTTTCACTGAAATATACTCTCTCTCTTTTTTTTTCGAATCTCAAAGGTGCTAAAATTTGCAAACAGAACACAAGATTTCTGAAAGATCAGAATGACATGCACGCAAGAAACAACTATAACTTGCTCTAGAAAAATCGGATTGACGTGATTCCAAAACGAGAAGAAAGAAGAGATCTTGAGACACAAGAAAGGTTACACGTCCAAAAATACGAAGGAAAACACCAGAAACAGCCGCACAAAAATGAGGACGAACAGAAACTAATCAAACGAAATAAAGGAAAAGAACAAAGAAAAAGTGCATGAAACGAACCTCAACCAATGCTCTGATACCAGATGATGTGAGACTCCGTAGAAACCCGTTCTAGGAACCCCAAATAATACGGATCAGTGATCGAATTTTGGCAAGCAACACAAGAACAAATAATGTGGACAATAAGCAACAAAGAACAAAGAACAAAGAAGAAGAATAAGAAGAGATGTTGGTCAATGGAATTGAACCCTAAGAGAACCCGTCTCTTAGAACCCTAATCCGGGACGCCACAAAGGAAACCACTCCTTTGATAAGTCAAAGATTTTCTCCAGCACACAAAGGCCACAAGAGAAACCTCACAAATCAGAAATGATTCTGAAAAGATAATTCATTCAATCTGCCATCCTTGGAGTACAAGTGGGCCTTATATAGGCATTTGAAAAATAAAACCCTAAACAGAATAATTCTTAGGTGGTGCCTTTTACATGGCTGGAAAAATAAAAGAAATTTAAATCTGAACAAATTCACCAAGAATGGTGCCTAAAAATCTGAAACAGCAACAATCAAATTAAAACAAAATAAAACTAAGAGAATTTTGTGGAAAAATGGCTGATTTTGTGGAAAATGGCTAGACTCCTTCAATTAGGCTCCCTTTGGGCTTGGGCTATCATCTTGTATGAATGAAATAATCTTTATGCCAATTTGTTCCTTTTGGGCTTCATATTCAGCTAAGACTATGGGCTCCAATTCTATTAGTTTTTGGATCACTCCATTCAAGGCCTCCTTCATAGCTTTGGCTCTTGATCTTGTGCATGGCCCTCCCATACCTTGCAATGGATCTTTATTTGGCCATATTTTAGAGTCATGTCCAGCCCTTTTATTTCTAAGTTCTTGATTTTGTTCAAACTTTTTCAAATCTCCTATCTCACCTCCATCAACTACATTTCAGCAAATTTACCACCATGTTTAGGGATTTCGCATAGCATACTTATAGTTTTAGAACTCTTACAAGTTTAAACACTCTGCTAATTGAATTAGGGAATTTTACTTCCAAGTTTAGACTCATTACCAATGTTACTACTAAATTATCAGAACTTATCCCAAAATGCAAAACCAAATTTAGGTTTCCAATAAATCAACATTATCCAATACACAATAGCATAAAGCTAGTAGGAATTTCATATCCACAAGTTTAAATCTAGAGTCTTGTCATTCACTACCCAAATTCCCTCAGCCAACAATACCAAGACATGCATTCAATTCTGATGTAAAGTGTGTACATAATAGCATTTTAGAAGGAATAAAAGTTCGAATCTTATGACCCATCGAATGAGAAGAGGTGCTACTTATCGTTGCTTTTCACATATTTGTGAGTGTGGAAGAACCCATCGAAGGCTAGCTCTGGCGCGCATCTTTGAAACCATTAAAGGATGCTCGTCCAATGAGAACTTATCCAAGGATTTTAAGTGATAGGTTGCGGGAGAAACTGTCTAAGGATTTTTAGTTACCAATTGTAAGAGAAAATGGTTGAATGCGACAATGGAGGGCCGGGGAGAAAGAGAATGTGTTTGAAGGGCTTTTGAATTCATTTTGATTCAAAAGGCTTAGGTTACAAAGAAGGGCATTTTTGTCCAACAGTTTTCACTTGGTCTTGCAAAGTAATTTTGATTTTTAAGGCCCTTCCCAATAAATATTAGGTGGTTTGGGTCCTCTATACTAATTTTTTTTTCAATGCTAAATGAATGCCACGTCACCATTTAAAATGCAAGAAAAAATATCACATGGCTTTCATGTCAACATGAAAATAGGCCGCATTAAGTACTTAACAGAAAAGGATTTTGATAAGACAAATTTGATACTTAAGGGACAAAATTTAAATACCTTAAACTTAATGGACTAATTTAAAATTATAAATAAAATTAAAGTACTGAAATACTATGGTAACTTAATTTTTTTAGTGGTTTGGCATGTACTTTTTTATTAAACTTATTTATAAATATAAAATGAAATTATTGTAATTTTGGTATATTAAAAATAATAAAAAAACTAATTCCTAAATATATTTTGACTTCTCTTATATTGCTATATCTTATTTATGTGCTAACATATATAATTTTGGAATTATGACAAAGGAAGGCTCCAAAGAGGAGAGAGAGAGAGGGATACCTATATATATATATATCGGAAAAACAAAAACGAATGGCTCTCTGTAACCTTTCTATATGCTGATTCAGCCAACAACGTGAAGAATTGACATTCAAACTACCAAATTATCAGTTCAGCTGGAAAAGGGCTTTTAGTAAACAATGTGAACTCGAAATCCCATATATACATATATGTGTGTATATATATATATATTAAAAAATTTAAAACTAAAATTGGACTGCCAATCAGATCGAATGGAAACCACATAAATAATCTACAAATAACAGTATTTTGAAATGCTTCTTTACGATCAATTGGTCTTTGACTTAATAATATAGGAATTGCTTTAATTGGAGTTCCAATATGTGTGTGTGTGTGTAGTAGGTTAGTGTTACGGTTATTAAAACAAGCATGTAATCCTTCCTGATTAAAAATGTTAAAATTCGATCTTCACTAACTATACTAATAATTGGAGAAGAAGCATCGTTGCGACAATGTCATTTTCTATTTATTGCCAGGAGACTAATTATTTTGTACAAAGTTGTCTTCATTACTCAATCATAGAGCAGTTTATTCAATTATAATATCTTGAGCAACTAGTAAATTCCCAAAAGCTGGATCTCCATTTCACTGAATTCTTAATTACCCTATTAATATTGAAGCGGCAAAAGGCACTATTTAAGTACAAGGAAAATAAGCAGCTCAGCCAAAATGTCTGAATAAAAGATTCATATTTTCACTATTATTCTCAAAATTAATGCGGGATAGCATATGCAACACAATGGAAAGGCTGTTCAATTCACGCCATCGTTCTATCTAAACTCAAGTTTTGCTGTCAATTAATGCAACACAACTTTAAACTGAGAGATTTATAGCAGGAAACTAACAATCTAATTATACATTTAGTCAGCAGAAATTTAATAAACAAAAGATGAACAAGACAAAGGCCATTTATGTTAAACCCCCCCCCCCCCCCCCAACATCATAATTCCTACCTCAGCTATCGGCTTCTATCACAACAGGCCCCATTCATGTCGATGTAATTTGAATATCACGACTGCACAACTTTATTTTGTTTGATACATGCTGGTGCTTTGAACTCCTGACATTTCCACATTGATGTAGTCTCAATTGGCATCCTTCTCTCAGTGGATGATTCCACTTGAAACAAAGGCGTATTAACAAAGGCATGATTGCCTGCGTTCATATCAGTCAAAGGAGAGCTTCCAGCTCTTGCCTCTTCCTTTGGCTGTGTCTTATCTTTAGATGTGCAAATGCTTAAGGGCAACTTTTTAAGCTTCACCCTCCCCCTTTTCTTACCTATGGGAGACATATCTTCACAGATTTTCTCTTTTGACTGGCTTGACTCTGCTTCCCCATTATATATCTCCATTTGGCTATATCTATCATATGTGCCTCGCTTCTTATCTTCCTTGCTTGAGCATGCCTCTTGGATGGAGCCTTCATAGCCATTTTTGCCTCCTACTGCATGCCCATTGTTCAAAGATAAGCAATCTAGTCCCACTGCCATACCAGCATCAGAGACCTCAGCTGTTTCAAAACTTGAAGAGCTTTTAGGCTTCTTGTGCTTATTCCCTTTTGAGTCAGAATTTGGAGAACTTTTTGAGATTCTAGGAGAGCTGTTTATGGCTCGGTGTAACTTACGGGCTAATTCTTCATCTTTCCTACAACTTTCAATAGGTTGGTTTTTTCTGTACAACAGCTGAACTGGTAAATGCTTCTTTAGCTTGTTCTTTTTCAAATTTCTTTCCTTGCTGACTGCCTCTTCAGAAAAAGATGCAACCAAATCTAATGCACTCTTGGCTGCAGCAAC
The DNA here is from genome assembly GCA_026724425.1 of Erythrophleum ivorense. NCBI lineage: Eukaryota > Viridiplantae > Streptophyta > Magnoliopsida > Fabales > Fabaceae > Erythrophleum > Erythrophleum ivorense. The sequence continues at coordinate 20,048,915 of JAIUCV010000009.1, forward strand.
TGCCTTTGCTGCTCTTGCAGCTTTCTGTTCGGCTGCAGCTCTTGCAGCTTCTGCAACCTTAGTTGCAGCAGCTGCTGCCGTTTTTGAGGCCTCTACAACCTCCTCAGGTGTGAGGTTACGGTTATTTGAATGAGAACTCAATAAATGCTTAAGATGGGCTTCAAATTCACTCGAAAAGGAGGAGGAAGAAGAGGAAGCAGCCTCAGAAGTCATAACACAAGAAGCAGCAACCAGAGATGGAGAGGCAGCAGCATCACCATCTGAACTCTGCTTTTTCAATCCAGCTAGAAGGCGCTTCCGAGGAGGCAAAAGAACATCGGCATCCAAGTGATTTACATCACATCCGTTGTCCATGCTCCTCTAGCAGATTTAATTTATTACTCAGAAATAACAAATAAATCTTCGCATTAATTAAATAACTGCTCTATTGACATTCATACTATCACCACAATGATTACACCTTTCACGATCTAATTCACCAACCCAAATCCACATCGACAATGAAATGAAGATTTTGAAAGACCTACAAGATCCTTTACAAACCCTGGACAAAACCAAGACCAATTCGAGCACTAGTCAAGTGGGTGCTTTGATGGATTGTTACGAACCATCTTGAGAAAAAGAAATTCGACTCATACCAACGCTTGCTTCCTAAAATAGATAAGGAAAAAGAATAAAAATCAACTCAACCCAATCTGACACAAATAATTTATCCGGAAAGTTGATTTTCTTTAGTTCATATATTAAAATAAAAAGAAAACAGCAGAAAACATCAATTGTCCAACTTCATCTAACCCCAGTAATCTTGGCATCCAAACAGAGCGCCATGGATGCATAATTCAGCAACAGAATCAAAGATCGGAGACAGCACAAAGCTTTGAATAAGATATTAATACACCAAACTCATGCAGACAAGAGTTTCATACCCCATATTCCCGAAACAATTTCTAACAACCACAGATAGCAAAGAATCAGAATTAATAACAACCCACACTTCTTGAATCTCGATCCTATAGAATTATACAAATCAATGAAAATTCAAACGTGGTTCAACGAAATTTTGCAACAAGAAGAATCAAAGCGGAGTTGGAGTTAGTGCCATTGACAAGGAAGAAGGTCCACAAGTACCTGATCCTGTTGAGTAGTCTGAAAAAGAGAGAGATAAACGGCGACCTATAATTAGGGTTTTCAGAGAGAAAAGGTTGAGGGTAAGAAAATCCAGAGCATAGGGAGCCGAAGATCTCTCTTTTTATATATATATTTTTATAAATGTCAGAGAATTTCGATTGGTTCCTGTTCTAGAGCGGTAAGAGCCCCAAAAGACGCAATCCCGCAACACACCAATTACTGCTGTTCATTTCTGGGTAACCTTTTTTTTTTTATTTGGTCAAAGTATTTCAATGCCACGTTTGGCCAAGCTCGAATAAAGAGTATTTCAGAGAAATTAAAAAAAGAGAATTAGAGTTAAAGATCAAAATTAAAAATATTTATTTTAAAATATTTATTACCATTGTTTAAAAATAGATTATCATTAACTTTAAATAAAACTTTTTAAATCTAATAGTAATAGATTTTTTAAAATAAATATTTTTAACTTTGAATCCTTAACTCTAATCCTCTAAAAAAAATTATTACAATGTAGTTTAAAAGGCATAAATAGAAAATGCATCTTTTTGTTTTTAAGTGCACCCCATTTAGAATTCCGCTTTACTTCAATGCCACCATTGTTGGTTCCAATTTTTAACCTGTGTAATTTTTCAAAATTTGTAGCTTTGTTGCAAATCCAAGATAAAATTAAAAAAAATATCCAATTTTCTTTATTTGTCATATATTTTAGATTTTTTATTGTGATGCAATAGCACTAAGAGACCTTGCTGAGTATGGAAGCCGACCTAATGAAGGTGGTGCTAAGTTTCAAGCCCAAGGACATGATTTGCAAATTAAAACCCAAGAGTTCAAATCAAATATACCTAAAGACCCATTGCAAGGCATAGGAGGCCCAATAACAAGAGTTAGGGGCAAAGCAATGAAAGAAGCCTTCAATTGTTTGATTCATAAGCTTCATAACTTAGAGCCCATTTATTTGAGTCAAGAGAGGGCCCAAGAAGATGTAAAAGGTGTGATCATGCTAACCATTCTACAAGAGGAGTGCCAAGGCCCAATTAGAGTCCAATATCAAGAAATTAAGAATCATGTATCAACCATGTGATTTTTTAATAAAGTATGAGTATCCCATGTGGACTATTTAAAAGAGCTAATTAGTTTTGACTAGGAGTCTTTTTGAATTTCGTTTTTTATTATTATATTATTTTTTTAGACTTGGTCAAGGAGCTTATCTAGGAGATTAAATTAAAATTAATATCCTAATCTTGTTCCTTGATTTTAGGCATCATTTAAAATATTTCTAATCATATTTTAGAGTTTTAGTTTTATTAGGATTTTAAGTCTTTTAGAAATTTTGCTTATAAAAGACCCACTATTGTACTCTATTTTGAAAGATCATGAATGAATAAATTTGAGTATTATTCAATACTTTGTGAGGCTTTTGCTTCTTTGTGTTATCTGAGAGTTCACGTGACTTATCAAAGGATTGGTCTTCCTTTGTAACGTCTTGAGGCTAGGGTTCTAAGAGACAAGTTCTCTTAGGGTCTTTCCTTTGACCAACATTCTTGTTTTTTAGCCGGTCCCAGGTAAAGTTTTGAATTGTTGAAGATTCTCTAGGGCATGTTCCTAGTGGATCTTGCATCATTTGGTATCAGAGCTTTGATTCGCTAATACAAGGTATATTTTTGTGTTTTTCCTACCGTTGTTCTTTATACCTTCTCTCCTTCTATTGTTGTGTGCCTCTATACTCATTCAAAAAAAAAGGAGTGTGATACTCCAAAAAATTCAAAAAAAAAAGTTAGAAAAAAAAAGAGAAAAAGAAAAAAAAAAGAGAAATTCGAAAAAAAAAGTGAAAAAAAAAGAGAAAGAAAGAGTGAAAAAAAAGTTGCAAGTTGTGGAGTTAGTTTCCTAATTGGAGACAATTTCCTAATTAGAGTTAGTTTACTAGTTAGAGTTAATTTCCTAATTAGAGTCAATTTCCTAATTGGAGCTAGTTTCCTAATTTGATTGCATTAAGTAGTCACCAAGTTATCTACTTTCCTATTTGCATTCAAGTAAGGATTTTCTTTTCTAATTTTGAACTTGGTTCCCAAGTAGTTTCCTATTTTAAAGTTTCTTATTTTCAGATTTTCCCTTTTCTTCTCCTTCCTTCCAAGCCATTTCATCTTTCTTTTCCCCCTTGTTTTCCTTTCCTCTTTCCCTCTTTGTTACATACCCTTTTTTCTCCTTTGTTTGATTCTTTGGGAATTTACATCTTAGGATTCTAGTTTTTTTTTATTGCCACTAATATGATCTTTTCATTTGATTTGCTTGTGACTTGCTTAGAACACTTGTAAGAAGCAAATTCTTGAGTGATAAAAGGCCAGAGTGTAGCATCTTGATAAAAGCCAAATTTTGAGCATAAACACGAGTGAATTATTATTCTTTAGTGTAAACGCGTAAGCTAGTGAGTTGCGAGGTCCTATATCTTTCGTTGCTACAAACTAATATTTCAGAATGTCTAGAGAATTTGAGCATAGTGACTTTGACATGAAAAGTTTGGGTTAGAGCCGTTCAAAGTATTCTTGAGAAACTAAGTGCCAGATTAGATGATGTGGAGTCTTCTTCCAATAAGAGGACCCATAGAAGGCGAGCTCAAGTGGAACTTGATGATGATGCTGAGTCTGACTTTGAGGAGTCCCATACTCAGAGAGGTAGACAATCATCATCTAATAAGGATGAAGATGAAGATTCCATCATTCCCTGGGAAAAATGACCCAGACCAGTACTTAGATTAGGAAAGAAGAGAGGAGCATGTGTTCGAGTGCCACTCTTACACTGAGGCGAAGAAAGTAAAACTTGTTGCAGTGAAGTTTACTGACTATGCTAGCATCTGGTGGGATTAACTCTTACTCACCAGAAGACGTACCGGTGAAGGTCCAATTCGCGATTGGCAAGAGATGAAAATTATCATGCGCATACGGTTTATCCCTAGTTACTATTATAGGGAATTGCATAAGAGGCTCCAAAAGCTGAAGCAAGGTTCTATGAGTGTGGAATATTACTATCAAGAAATGGAGATTGCCATGATTAAAGCAAATGTGGAGGAAGATCGTGAAGCAACCATGGCCCGATTCATTGAGGGCTTAAATCCTGATATAGCTGCCCAAGTTGATTTATACAATTACTTGGATATGGAAGAGCGCTTGCATAGAGCTATCAAGGTGGAAAAGCAACTAAGGGCTCGACAAAAGCTGAAAGTGACATTTAGCTCGAGTTCTTGGAGGGATTCTGATACAATACCAGTAGGCATACCCATTGGAGCACAACAAGTTCGAGAAACCCTCATCCATCAAAAACTTCAAAGAGTTCAAGTGGCCCAAATCATGCATTATGTCCAAAATTTTCAAAGAGTTCAAGATAATATCTATGTTGGACGTCGGCCCAAGTTTAGAGCCCAAGATCCATATTTGATCAATTCAAAATATGCTAAATTGGACTTTAGACATGAGATCTCTTTAAAGATGTAAAAGTGGAAGTCCAAGTAGAAGCCCAATGTCCTAAGAAGGTCCATGGAAATGTTGAAGGCCCAATGTAGTTATACTCATATAAGAGGAGTGTCAAGGCCCAATTGGAGTCCAATTGCAAGAGATTAAAAATCATGTGTCAATCATGTGATTTTTAATGAAGCATGAGCATTCTATGTGGACTATTTAAAAGAGCTAATTAGTTTTGACTAGGAGTCTTTTTGAATTTCGTTTTTTATTATCATATTATTTTTTGAACTTGGTCAAGGAGCTTATCTAGGAGATTAAGTTAAAATTAATATCCTAATCTTATTCCTTGATTTTAGGCATTATTTAAAATATTTTGAATTAGATTTTAGAGTTTTAGTTTTAGTAGGATTTTAAGTCTTTTAGAAATTTTGCCTATAAAAGGCCCCTTATTGTACTCTATTTCAGAAGATCATGAATAAATGAATTTGAGTATTATTCAATACTCTGTGAGGCTTTTGTTTCTTTGTGTTCTCTGAGAGTTCATGTGACTTATCAAAGGATTGGTCTTCCTTTGTGGCGTCTTGAGGCTAGGGTTCTAAGAGACAAGTTCTCTTAGGGTCTTTCCTTTGACCAACATTCTTATTTTCTAGCTGATCCTGGGCAAAGTTTCGAATTGTTGAAGGTTCTCTAGGGCATGTTCCAAAATGGGTCTTGCATCTGATTCCAAAGTCCCCTTCAAGCCAAAGACTAATTTCAAGTCTAAAGAGGAAAGTAAGGTAAAACCCTTTCAGATTAAGGGTAAAACTGATTCAAAACCTTTCTCGTCTTCTAATCCTACTGCTTCCTCCTCTAAGGTTAGATGATTTAAATGTAATGGTTTTGGTCACATTCTTCACAATGTCCTAACAAACGAACCATGATTATTCTTGAGAATGGTGATGTGACTAGTGCTAGTAGTGAGTTCGAGGAGGATGAGATGCCACCCCTAACTGATGACTCAGATCTAGAATTAAATAAAGCTGTAAATGGTGAAGCCCTTGTGGCTAGGCGTGCTCTCAACATTCAACCAAAAGAAGATCTTGAGGTAGAGCAACGTGAGCATGTTTTCCATACTCGTTGTTTCATCCACAAGAAGGTATGTAGTTTGATTGTTGATGGTGGTAGTTGCACAAATGTAGCTAGTACTTTACTTGTGAAAAAGCTGAATTTGCCTACTTTGAGGCACCCTACCCCTTACAAATCACAATGGCTTAATGATAGTGGGGAGGTAAAGGTAACAAAACAGGTGCTCATCACTTTTTCTATTGGTAATTATCATGATGAGATTCTTTGTGATGTAGCACCCATGTATGCTGGTCACTTGTTACTTGGAAGGCCATGGCAGTTTGACAGAAAGGTAAAACATGATGGATATAAAAATTATTATTCTTTTGTTTTTAATGGTAAGATCATTGTGTTGACCCCTCTTCGTCCTGTTCAAGCATATGAGGATCAGTTAAAAATTGAAAGAGAGCGTAAGAAGAGAGAGCAAGAAAAGAAAGGTAAAATGAGTGTGAGTGTTGAGAATAAGAAGAAGTAGGAGAAAGGAGAGTTGAGTAGAAAGGAAAAGAAAATTAGAGAAAAACATGAGGAAAAGAAAGTGAGTTTATTTTCGGGTAAAAGTAAGATCAAGAGAGCTCTTATTTGTGAAAATGCCTTCGTATTACTTTATAAAGATGTTTATCTTACTATCGATGATCTTGATCACTCTTTGCCTGCTAGTGTTACATCTTTATTACAGGAATTCTGTGACTTGTTCCCAGAGGAAATACCTGATGGATTGCCCCCGCTAAGAGGCATTGAGCATCGGATAGACTTTATCCCAGGGGCATCTATTCCCAATAGACCTGCTTATCGAGCAAATCTAGACGAAACTAAGGAAATACAACATCAAGTGGAAGAGCTCATGAAGAAAGGCTTTGTTCGTGAAAGTCTGAGTCTGTGTGTTGTCCCGGTGATTCTTGTACCCAAAAAGGATGGCAAGTGGCAAATGTGTGTAGATTGTCGTGCCATCAACAAAATAACGGTAAAATATCACTATCCTATCCCTAGGTTAGATGATATGCTTGATGAGTTGCATGGTGCATGTATTTTCTCTAAAGTTGATCTTAGAAGTGGTTACCATCAGATTAGAATGAAAGAAGGTGATGAATGGAAAACTGCTTTTAAGACCAAGTTTAGATTATATGAATGGTTAGTTATGCCATTTGGCTTGACTAATGCACCTAGCACTTTCATGAGTTTAATGAACCATGTCTTTAGACCTTTCATTGGAAGATTTGTTGTGGTTTACTTTGATGATATTTTGATCTACTCTAAGAGTCTAGAAGAACATGTGAGTCATTTGCATAATGTGTTTGTTGTGCTTAGGGAGAATAAACTTTTTGCCAATTTAGAGAAGTGATCTTTTTGTTTGGATTCTGTGGTTTTTCTTGGATTTGTTGTAGGAGCTTGTGGCATACAAGTGGACGAGGAAAAGGTCAAAGCAATCCGAGAGTGGCCAACTCCAAAGAATGCGAGTGAAGTAAGAAGTTTCCATGGATTGGCAAGCTTCTATAGGCGATTCGTGAAGAACTTCTCTACTCTTGCTGCCTCTTTAAATGATTTGGTAAGAAAGAATGTGATATTCAAGTAGGGTGAAGCACAAGAGCGTGCTTTTAACATACTGAAGGAAAAACTAACTAATACCCCTGTACTTGTGTTGCCTGATTTTACTAAAGTTTTTGAAATTGAGTGTGATGCTTCTGGTATAGGCATAGGTGGTGTGTTGATGCAGGATTCTAAACCTATTGCATATTTCAGTGAGAAATTGAGTGGTCCTACTTTAAATTATTCCACATATGATAAAGAGTTGTATACCTTGAAATGAACTTTAGAGACTTGGCAACATTATTTGTGGCCTAAAGAATTTATTATCCATTCTGATCATCAAAGTCTTAAGTTTCTTAAGTCTCAGGGTAAATTGAACAAAAGGCATGCAAGTTGGCTTGAATTTATTGAAACCTTTCCTTATGTGATTAAGCATAAGCAGGGAAAGGAAAATGTTGTAGCTGATGCATTGTCTAGGCGTTACACTTTGATTACTTCCATGCATACTAGATTGATAAGTTTTGAGACGTTAAAAGGCATGTATGAATCTGATTTTGATTTCGCTGATATTTGGAAATCTTGTGAATTGCATAGTGCTAATGACTATTATAGGTTTGATGGATTCCTTTTCAAAAAGAACAAGTTATGCATTCCTATGTGTTCCATTCGTAAGCTTCTTGTTAAGGAAACTCATGGTGGGGGATTGATGGGCCATTTTGGTGTAGAAAAGACTTTGGCTCTTTTGAATGAGCATTTTTATTGGCCTGGCATGAGAAAAAATGTGGTTGCTGTTTGTTCTAGATGTATTACTTGTAAGCATGCTAAGTCTAGAATTCAATCACATGGCTTGTATTCTCCTTTACCAGTTCCCTCTCACCCATGGACTGATATTTCTATGGACTTTGTTTTGGGTTTGCCTAAATCTCCCACTGGGAAAGATAATGTCTTTGTTGTTGTGGATAGGTTTAGTAAAATGGCTCATTTTATTGCTTGTTCCAAAACTAATGATGCTATGTATGTGGCAGAATTATTTTTCAAGGAGATTGTTAGGTTGCATGGTGTGCCAAAAACTATTGTTAGTGATAGAGATGTGAAATTCTTGAGTTATTTCTGGAAAACATTGTGGAATAAACTTGGCACTAACCTTTTATTTTCTACTACAGCGCATCCACAAACTGACGGGCAGACTGAGGTTGTTAGTAGAACCCTCTCTACTTTATTAAGAGCTATCATTCAAAAGAATCTTAAGAATTGGGAGAAGTGTTTGCCCCATGTCGAATTTGCTTATAATCATGCTGTTCATTCTGCAACAAAATTCTCTCCTTTTGAAATTGTTTATGGCTTTAATCCTCAAACCCCATTAGATTTGCTTCCTTTACCTTCACATGAGTTTACTAACCTTAATGGTGCTAGGAAGACAAAGTTTGTACAGGATTTGCATGAGAAGGTGCAAGCCAATATTGAAAGAAAGAATGAGCAAATTGCCAACCAAGTCAACAAGGGTAGAAGGCATGTGGTATTTGAACCCGGCGATTGGGTGTGGGTTCACTTGCGAAAAGAAGGTTTCCCGGAGCAAAGAAAGTCAAAACTCCAACCTAGAGGAGATGGTCCCTTTCAAGTTCTTGAAAGGATTAATGATAATGCTTATAAAATTGACTTGCCTAGTTCTTATGGAAATATTAGTGCTACTTTTAATGTATCTGATCTCTCTTCCTTTGATATTACAGATTCGAGGACGAATCCTTTTCAAGAGGGGGGGAATGATGCAATAGCACCAAGAGACCTTGCTGAGCATGGAAGCCGACCTAATGAAGGTGGTGCTAAGTTTCAAGCCCAAGGACATGATTTGCAAATTAAAACCCAAGAGTTCAAATCAAATGTACCTAAAGATCCATTGCAAGGCATAGGAGGCCCAATAACAAGAGTTAGGGGCAAAGCAATGAAAGAAGCCTTCAATTGTTTGATTCATAAGCTTCATAACTTAGAGCCCATTTATTTGAGTCAAGAGAGGGCCCAAGAAGATGTAAAAGGTGTGATCATGCTAACCATTCTACAAGAGGAGTGCCAAGGCCCAATTGGAATCCAATATCAAGAAATTAAGAATCATGTGTCAACATGTGATTTTTTAATGAAGTATGAGCATCTCATGTGGACTATTTAAAAGAGCTAATTAGTTTTGATTAGGAGTCTTTTTGAATTTCGTTTTTTATTATTATATTATTTTTTTAGACTTGGTCAAGGAGCTTATCTAGGAGATTAAGTTAAAATTAATATCCTAATCTTGTTCCTTGATTTTAGGCATCATTTAAAATATTTCTAATCATATTTTATAGTTTTAGTTTTATTAGGATTTTAAGTCTTTTAGAAATTTTGCTTATAAAAGGCCCCCTATTGTACTCTATTTTGGAAGATCATGAATGAATAAATTTGAGTATTATTCAATACTTTGTGAGGCTTTTGCTTCTTTGTGTTATCTGAGAGTTCACGTGACTTATTAAAGGATTGGTATTTCTTTGTAGCGTCTTGAGGCTAGGGTTCTAAGAGACAAGTTCTTTTAGGGTCTTCCTTTGACCAACATTTTTGTTTTTTAGCCGATCCTAGGCAAAGTTTCAAATTGTTGAAGGTTCTCTAGGGCATGTTCCTAGTGGGTCTTGCATCACATTGCTTATCCATTTTATTTTAGCTTTATTGCAAATGGCCATTTCAACTCAATTTTAATTTAGATTTTTTGCATTTAGTAATTAAATGCATAATATGCAATTAGAGAAATATCTAAGGGATATGAGGATACATCATAGAAGCTAAAGAGAGAAGATTACATTAAAAATGCTTTAATCTTTCTCCTTCTACGATGGAGGCCATCTATTGGAACTCGTCCAAGATGCCCTCTCAGATTCAACTCAATACCAGATCATGCAATTGTCAAGACAAGCGCACAACAGAAACACAAATCAAAATCACAAAAAAAAAGAAAGGAAACAAAAAGAAGGAGAAAGAAAGAGGATAGTTAGTCTTGGAGGGAGGGGGGAGGGGACTAGACTCCAAAAGAACCGATCTCTTTTACCCTAGCCATGAGATACCATAAGGTAAACCACCATTGAAGAATCTTTAATTTTTTTCAGCACTCAAAGAGAGCAAGAAAAACTCACAATAATTCTAAAAATTTCATTCATTCATCTTCTGCCTCCAAAGTGGCATACAAGATAGTCTAAAAAGAAAAGTGAAATCCTAACCAAACAAAATTACTATAAAGTCTTAAAAGTAATGCCATATCTAAGGGTATTTTGGGAATTCACAATCTAAATATTAATTCCTCCTAAATGGCACATAAAATACAAAAAATAAAATATCCAAGTCTGCAAAGATAATCCTACTCAATCAAACTCAATATAGGTGGAAGCCACATTATATGATAAAATAGAAAACTAATAATTTGAATAATATAATCAAGGTAGCGTATTTTTTATTCATATAAAGTAAATAAAATAAACTAAATAATCAATCAAAAGGACACTTAAAACAACGTATGGATGGCACATGACTTTTAAGTGAACTAATCTCAGCCACAAGATCTTCTTCTAGCTTGAATCTGGTCCATTGATTAGGCACAACATATGAACACCTTCTCTACTCTTTTTTGCTTCAAATTCAACTAAGTGTAAGGCCTCCATCTCTATTAATTTATGTCGTACTCCATTCAAGGCTTCTTTCATCACTTTAACACTTGATCTTGTCACCGATCTTCCTAAGCCTCGCAACAGTTCCTTAATCTTCCTAGTTGGTTGCACCGACTCACATTGTTGCTCTCGTTCAAGCTCTCCAAAGGTTGCCTCCATCATTCTAATTGCATAATAGTATAAAATTTTGAATTGGAAAAATCTTTTATTGGGTGAGGAAATCGAGAAAAAATTGATTCTTATTTAATAATTTATATTATTTAACAAAAAAGTTATTTATGTCAACATACATTATGGCACTTTTTTTTTCCATTAACCATGTAATAATAACTATTTCTCTATTAATTTCCCATTTATAACTTTATTGAAATAAAATTCAGTAATCAACTTATTTGCAATAAGAAGTTACCAGTGTTGGGAGCCAACTCCCTTGGAACTAAATAATAAAGATTTGGGGTTTTATTATAAATATCAGTAAATAAGTTAAGTAGCTTTTAAAGGGTGTTACACCTGAAAATGCGATTGCGTAACGCCTTAAAAAAGAAAATAATTTCAAGAGGAATTTTGATTTTCAAAGAAAATCAAAATCAAAATCAAAATTAAAAAGTAGCAACAGAGTCGCCACTAAAATTTTATATTTTAAAAGGTAAAACTTTGAAAAAATATTTTATAAAAAAAATAAAAATGGTTTACGAACTAGATACAAGTTCAGGAGTGGAGAAGGTATTAGGCACTCCACACCACCCGTTACTATGAACGGTTATTCTAAGTTAATTGTACAAAATTAATATGGCATTGATTCTATTTTAATTATCCCTAATAAATCATATGTAAAATGAAAGGAAAAATTTAAGAAAATAAAATTAAAAATAAAAATAAGAAAAGAAATTAAGAAAATAAAATTAAGAGCAAAAGAAAGAAATTAAGGAAATAAAATTAAAAAAAGATATAACTAAAAATCAGAAAAAAAAATTAAAAAATATTTTATTTATAAAGGCAGATTTAACCTAAAATAAAAGTTTAGGGTCTACGTATCCTTCACCTAAAATAAAAGCTTAGGGTCTATGTACCTTTTGAAAAGGATCAAAGTTCACGTAATTCAAAACAAAGTTTGTATTTGTTAGTTGGTGTTTTTTTTTCCTTTATTTTATGTTTTGTTTTTGTCTTTTTTCTTATTTTTTGTTTTTTGTTTTGTTTTTGTTTTTTTATATGTTATTTATTTATTTTTATTTTTATTTTTTTTAATCTTTTGATTTCTAATTTCTTTTTATTTTTTTTGGTGAAAAGAAAAAATAAATAATAATTACTTTTCTCTTTGACAAATAAAACAAATTTAGAATTGGTTGATGTGTTTTGATTTGTTAAAAGTAGAATTAATTTTGCTTCTTTACTTTTCTTGCATTTTTAATTTTTCTCTTTTTTTTTTGTCTTTTTTTTTAATTTTTCTCTTTTTTCATCATTTTTTAATTTTTTAATTTGTTATTTTTCTTTTATTTTGTTTTTTCTATATATATTTTTTGTTTTGCTTTTGCCTTAATCAGTTTATGTTTTTATGTTTTTTTTGTTTTGTTTTTTTCCTTTTGTTTTTAAATTTTACTCATACTTTTTATCAAAAGAAATTTGAAAGGAGTTCATAAATCTTAAGAAACTTAATTCCTCCCTTACTTCTTGTATTTCTTTTCTCTTTTTTTTTTCATTTGTTTTTTTTTGTTTTGTCTTTTCCATTTTTTTTATAAACACAAACTTTAAAAGGATTACTTAATTTTAAAATTTTGAAATTCTTTTTGACAAAAGTTCTTAAGAAATCAAGATCCTCTTTTTTTATTTCTTTTACTTTTGAAATATACCTTTTTTTAATTTTTTTTGGTTCATTGGTTGTTGGTGTTGTTTTTGTTCTGTGTTTTTGTTTTGCTTTTCCTTTTTTATTTTGTTTTGTTTTATTTTTTTAAAAACCTCTTTTTTATTTTTATTTTTATATCTTTTTTTCCTTAAGAGAAGATACTCTAAAAGGAACGATTAATTTTGAACTTTTTAAAATAAAATTTTTTATTTTTAGAGAAGAACCTTTAAGAAAAAAAAAAGAAAAAAGATTTTAAAATTAGTAATTTTTTGTCAAAAAAGATTTTTCGTTTCTTTTTTTTTTAAAAAAACATACTTTGTTTTTTCTAAAAAAAACTATATATATTTTTAAGGGATCTCATATGATTTTCTAAAATCCCTTTTTTTATTTTTGTTTTGAAACATATTTATTATTATTATTATTATTATTAAAGCATATTTTCTTTTTTTTGGAATTTTTTGAAAATAAAATTAATTGGATAAGTCATTTGGAAACCAAAACTCACGAATGAAAATAAAAATAAATAAGTAAAACCAATGAGCACCAATGAGACTTTATTGTTACACATGGTACTCCAGTTAACCTTATATGCCTATGGAAATATAAAATCTCACACGGTTATTCTAAAATAAAATAAACAACAAAAATACAAAGTAAATAGAAAAAAATTAAAAGCAAATAATACTTTTGAGAGTGGGTGCTTGGTGTTGAGCGGGGATTCACTGTGTCATTCTTTAAGCATATACAAGGCAAAATGAGAAATTATACAGTAAGGACTCAATTGCCTCTTATCCTTTTGGTTGGATTGATGATGAATTCCGTAGGTTCTTTCCTGCCAAGTTTTATGTGGCTCCACCTTTTCATTCCCTTGATTGAATTGATGAGTGACTCCCCTATGCGAGCCATTTTCCATATATTGCTCCACATGTTAAAGAATAAAGCCAGCGTTAAAAAAGCGCAATAAACATCATATTTAATCAACATTTTGCATAAGATTCTAATGAGGAATGAGACTAAAAACAATGGGACAATAGACACCATCTTTCAGCAATATGTTAATATCCCTATATATGAACAAAATTGAAATCATACAAGAGCGGTGTACCATATTAGAATTCTAAACCTCAAATCAGCATACAATTAAATAATGTTTGCTTGAAATTTTAATATTAAGGACCAACTCAAAGACTAAAGCTTCCTACTGAGAAATAGAACCAAGTATGCATAAGATATTAGCTTATTATAGCTCATTTTCATAAGCAAGCCTCATTTGCACAAAAATTCAAATACCAGCAGGGCTGTGTACAATATATTTGACACATAAACTAAGTCACATACATGCAGATGCTAGAGACAAAATCCCAACAAGACTCATCACTTCCACACCAGACAGAAGTTTAGGCCCTTTGCTAAAACACAGAGTTGAGACTAACAAGGGTAATATTTAACAAAAAATTCAATTAACACATTTAAAAAGACCACAAAGAAATGCTAAACAAAAAAATGGTAAAAATTTCAAACTAAAATCATAGTAAAAAAAACTTTGACACAAGTTTAACAAGGAAAGTGGTAAAGAACAAGGAAAGTAGAATACTAGACCTTATACCCTAACCCATCTAGCAGAGCTAAAATCAGAGAGCAATATTGACCAAAATTTGAGAGACTTGCACAGAATAAAATTGAATGATTTTGAATCCCAAATTCCTTATCCTATATCACTGAGAGGGGAGATGGCATTCAGACACAATCCAGAAGATAACTCTTTATGAGTGCAAGTTGCAAAAGATGGTAATTTTCATTTTGCTAATTTATTATTACAAGTCTGAAATGTCCGGGGATATGAGATGAAATTATACTTGTCTAATATTATTATATTTTTTATTTTCAGAATTCCTTCATGTGAACAATGAAAATTCTAATATTTCTACAATATCTCCCAAGTTGAAAGAGGTACTTTTTCTCCTCCTCTATTTTTAAATTTTTCTCTACATATATAAATTTTGCATAATTCTTAATCAAGTTATGAAATATTCTACACTTTGTCATTTCATAATTTCAATATGATTTTTGTGTATTTGACAGAAGTTAATATTTTCAATGATGCCCATTACTTAGAGGGAAGTACTTTTTTTATATATTTCTTCTACTCTAATTTTTTCTTCATTTTATTAAAATTTTTGAACTTAGGATAAATGTAACAAAATATTTTTTTTATAAATTGTATATGTGATATAGATGATCCTTTGTATCATTGTCAATATTGTTGTGCTAAAATGTGGTACGAGGAAATGTGAACATCGTATTTTGTCTGGGTGATACAATACTAGTAGATATGCCCATTGGAGTACAACAAGTTCGAAAAGTCCTCATCCATTAAGAAACCCAAATCATTCAAAAGTGCATAATTCAAGTCCGAATGGCTTATGAAGTGATGCCTCATGCGCGAGAGGCCCAAATTGTGCAAGTATATGTCTAAAAACTTCAAAGAGCTCAAAATAATCTCTATGTTGGACGTCGGCCCAAGTTTAGAGCCCAAACTATCAATTTAGAATATGCTAGACGTCACTCAATTTTGGTGAATGCTTTCATCATCATTTTACAAAGTTTTCAAATGATTAATGGGTCAATCTTGAATCTTAAACTCTCAACTTTCACCTCATTTTGGAATTATCCTTATTGGAGCTTCCAAACAAGAGATAGAGCTAGTAAGAAGCAACACATTAGGCATGCTGATCTGGGAGTTGAATTGGACTTTGGACATGAGATCTCCTTAAAGATGCAAAAGTGGAAGTCCAAGTGGAAGCCCAATATCCTAAGAAGGTCCATGGAGCAACTAGAGTCAATATCTAACATGTTGAAGGCCCAATATAGTTATACACATACAAGAGGCACCAAGGCCCAATTGGAGTCTAATTGCAAGAGATTAAGAATCATGTGTTAACCATGTGATTTTTAATGAAGTATAAGCATCCATGTGACTACTTAAAGAAGTTGATTAGTTTTGAACTAGGATTCTTTATGAATTTAATTATTTATTTATTTTATTATTTTTAGAACTTGGTCAAAGAGCTTATCTTGGAGATTAAGTTAAAACTAATATTCTAATCTTGTTCCTTAATTTTAAGAACCATTTAAAATATTTCTAATTAGATTTTAGTGCTTTACTTTTATTAGGATTTTTCTTTTAGAAACTTTGCCTATAAAAAGCTTTCTATTGTACTTTATTTTTGAGGTTATGAATGAATTTGAGTATTATTCAATTCTTTGTGAGGCATTTGCTTCTTTGTGTTCTCTAAGAGTTCATGTGACTTATCAAAGGATTGGCCTTCATTTGTAATGTTTTGAGACTAGGGTTCTAAGAGACAAGTTCTCTTAGGGTCTTTCCTTTGACCAATATTCTTGTTTTCTAGTCGGTTCTAGGAAAAGTGTCATCTTGTTGAAGGTTCCTAGGACAAGGTTCCTAGAGGGTCTCTCATCACCGGGTATACTTCAAAATAATAATATTAGACTAAAAAAAAATCAAGAAAGAAGTCTAAAAAAAATTAAATAAAAAAAAATCAAATGAATCAAAAATAGAAAAATCATGAAAGAATAAAAATTATATATTTTTTTTCAAAAGAAAAGAGAAAATAAAAAAAATATGAAAGAGTCAAAAGTTACATTTTCCAAAAAAAATAATATCAAAGAATCAAAGCCCAAAAACTTTCAAAACAAAAAAAAAAGAAGAGAGAGAAGAAAAGAAAAATGAAAAAAATCAAATATAAAAAGGACAAAAAAAGAAGCAAATAAAATGCCATGAAGAAATGAAACCAAATTATAAAAAAAAGAGAAACAAAAAAGAGAAGAAGAAGAAAAAGTACTAAAGAAATAAGAAAGAGAAGTATCCCCTTTTCCTTTAAATTTTAAAGTTTATTGTTTTAAGCCCATTAAGCATAAACCAAAAGGGGGAGGCCCAAGGAAGAAGCCCAATGTCTTTAAAACAAAATCAAACAAAAAATAAAATAAAAATAAAAACTAAAACAAACAAAAATAAAAAGATTGCCCAATTCCTTTAAACCCCATTGGCCCAATACAAAAATGAAAAAACAACAAAATATAAGAAAGCCGAATAACTAAATATCAAAGGCCCAAACATTGAAAAGGAAAATGGGTTGAAAAACAAAACAAAAAAAAAACAAAAACAAAAACAAAGGCCCTTTCCTTCAGCCTAACAACCTCTCAGACTCTCTAACTCAAGTCTGAAGCCCACATTCCAAAAACCCCACCTAGTGGTTCCCCCCTCAATTCCGTTCTCTAGCTCAGGAGTAGGCAGGAGGTATCTAAGGAAAGAACGAAATCGAAGACATTAGCCTTTCAGAGGAAGGGACCACACTCGCCCATGCACAGCCATTATGTAAGGCTTTCAGCAGCTAAAAGCGAACCATGCAAAAGGGAAAGAAGCAACGCGCACTGAGAATTAGTGGAGCAGAGAGGCACAGATGGGGGGACCACGTGGGAATGCCTATAAAAGCAAGGAGAAGTGGAATAGGAAGGGGGCTTTTTGTTTCTTGTCTTTTCTGGAGAGGAAGTGATGCAAGACCCACTAGGAACATGCCCTAGAGAACCTTCAACAATTTGAAACTTTGCCCGGGACCGGCTAAAAAACAAGAATGTTGGTCAAAGGAAAGACCCTAAGAGAACTTGTCTGTTAGAACCCTAGTCTCAAGACGCCACAAAGGAAGACCAATCTTTTGATAAGTCACATGTACTCTCAGAGAACACAAAGAAGCAAAAGCCTCACAAAGTATTGAATAATACTCAAATTTATTCATTCATTCATGATTCAAAATAGAGTACAATAAGGAGCCTTTTATAGGCAAAGTTTCTAAAAGACTTAAAATCCTACTAAAACTAAAACTCTTAAAATCTAATTAGAAATATTTTAAACAATGAATAAAATCAAGGAATAAGATTAAGATATTAATTTTAACTTAATCTCCTAGATAAGCTCCTTGACCAAGTCCAAAAAATAATATAATAATAAAAAAAATAAAATTCAAAAAGAGTTCTAGTCAAAACTAGAGTCCTAGTCAAAATTAATTAATATTAATGGGCTGGACATTTTGTATTTGAAATACTATTCACGTCCTCTAGCTTCAATGGACTCTTTAAGCATCAACTTGGGCTTGAATAAGCATGATTAAGGCTCTATTTGCTTCCTCAATGCATGCACTAACATTATGGGCTTCTAATTCAGCAAATTGAAGTCCAATTGCTCTTTGTAGAAGCTTAATTCTTCCTCTTGTCATTGGGCCATCTATCATCAAGTCTTTTTCCACACGAGCATCCTTCCTCACATGAGTCTGGTTTATATTACTTGGTATTATTGCATCATTCCCCCCCTCTTGAAAAGGATTCGTCCTCGAATCAAATCATTTAAAGGGGCAGCAAGAGTAGAGAAGTCCTTCACGAATCGCCTATAGAAGCTTGCCAATCCATGGAAACTTCTTACTTCACTCACATTCTTTGGAGTTGGCCACTCTCGGATTGCTTTGACCTTTTCCTCGTCCACTTGTATGCCACGAGCTCCTACAACAAATCCAAGAAAAACCACAGAATCCAAACAAAAAGAGCACTTCTCTAAATTGGCAAAAAGTTTATTCTCCCTAAGCACAACAAACACATCATGCAAATGATTCACATGTTCTTCTAGACTCTTAGAGTAGATCAAAATATCATCAAAGTAAACCACAACAAATCTTCCAATGAAAGGTCTAAAGACATGGTTCATTAAACTCATGAAAGTGCTAGGTGCGTTAGTCAAGCCAAATGGCATAACTAACTATTCATATAATCCAAACTTGGTCTTAAAAGTAGTTTTCCATTCATCACCTTCTTTTATTCTAATCTGATGGTAATCACTTCTAAGATCAACTTTAGAGAAAACACATGCACCATGCAACTCAACAAGCATATCATCTAACCTAGGGATAGGATAGCGATATTTTACCGTTATTTTGTTGATGGCACGACAATCTACACACATTCGCCACTTGCCATCCTTTTTGGGTACAAGAATCACTGGGACAGCACACAGACTCAGACTTTCACGAACAAAGCCTTTCTTCATGAGCTCTTTCACTTGATATTGTATTTCCTTAGTCTCGTCTGGATTTGCTCGATAAGCAGGTCTATTGGGAATAGATGCCCCTGGGATAAAGTCTATCCGATGCTCAATGCCTCTTAGCGGGGGCAATTCGTCAGGTATTTCCTCTGGGAACAAGTCACAAAATTCCTGTAATAAAGACGTAACACTAGCAGGCAAAGAGTGATCAAGATCATCGATAGTAAGATAAACATCTTTATAAAGTAATAAGAAGGCATTTTCACAAATAAGAGCTCTCTTGATCTCACTTTTACCCGAAAATAAACTCACTTTCTTTTCCTCATGTTTTTCTCTAATTTTCTTTTCCTTTTTACTCAACTCTCCTTTCTCCTACTTCTTCTCATTCTCAACACTCATACTCACTTTACCTTTCTTTTCTTGCTCTCTCTTCTTACACTCTCTTTCAATTTTTAACTGATCCTCATATGCTTGAACAGGACGAAGAGGGGTCAACACAATAGTCTTACCATTAAAAACAAAAGAATAATAATTTTTATATCCATCATGTTTTACCTTTCGGTCAAACTGCCATGGCCTACCAAGTAACAAGTGACCAGCATACATGGGTGCTACATCACAAAGAATTTCATCATGATAATTACCAATAGAAAAAGATATGAGCACCTGTTTTGTTACCTTTACCTCCCCACTATTGTTTAGCCATTGTAATTTATAAGGGGTAGAGTGCCTCAAAGTAAGTAAGTTCAGCTTTTCCACAAGTAAAGTACTAGCTACATTTGTGCAGCTACCACCATCAATAATCAAACTACATACCTTCTTGTGGATGAAACATCGAGTATGGAAAATATGCTCACGCTGCTCTACCTCAAGATCTTCTTTAGGTTGAATGTTGAGAGCACGCCTAGCCACAAGGGCTTCACCATTTACAGCTTCAGTTAACTCTAAATCTGAGTCATCAGTCAGGGGTGGCATCTCATCCTCCTCAGACTCACTACTAGCACTAGTCACATCACCATTCTCAAGAATAATCATAGTTTGTTTGTTCGGACATTGTGAAGCAATGTGACCAATACCATTACATTTAAAGCATCTAAGCTTAGAGGAGGAAGCAGTAGGATTAGAAGATGAGAAAGGTTTTGAATCAGTTTTACCCTTAACCTGAAAGGGTTTTACCTTACTTTCCTCCTTAGACTTGAAATTGGTCTTTGGCTAGAAGGGGACTTTGGAATCCCTTGAGCTAGATGTCACTTTTAACTTTTGTCGAGCCCTTAGTTGCTTTTCCACCTTGATAGCTCTATGCAAGAGCTCCTCCATATCTAGGTAATTGTATAAATCAACTTGGGCAGCTATATCAGGATTTAAGCCCTCAATGAATCGGGCCATGGTTGCTTCATGGTCTTCCTCTACATTTGTCTTAATCATGGCAACCTCCATTTCTTGATAGTAATCTTCTACACTCATAGAACCTTGCTTCAGCTTTTGGAGCCTTTTATGCAATTCCCTATAATAGTAACTAGGGATAAACCGTTTGCGCATAATAATTTTCATCTCCTGCCAATCAAGAATTGGACCTTCACCGGTACGTCTTCTGGTGAGTAAGAGTTGATCCCACCAGATGCTAGCATAGTCAGTAAACTCTACTGCAGCAAGTTTTACTTTCTTCGCCTCAGTGTAAAAGTGGCACTCGAATACATGCTCCACTTTTCTTTCCCAATCTAAGTACTGGTCTGGGTCATTTTTCCCAGGGAATGATGGAATCTTCATCTTGATATTTCCGATACCACCATTCTTATTGGATGATGATTGTCTACCTCTCTGAGTATGGGACTCCTCAAAGTCAGACTCAGCATCATCATCAAGCTCCACTTGAGCTCGTCTTCTATGAGTCTTTTTATTGGAAGAAGACTCCACATCATCTAATCTGGCACTTAGTTTCTCAAGAGTACTTTGAACAGCTTTAACCCAGACTTTCATGTCAAAGTCACTATGCTCAGATTCTTCAGACATCCTGAAATATTCGTTTGTACAAAAAAAAAAAACAAGCAAAGGAAGATATAGGACCTCGCGACTCACTAGCTCACGTGTTTACACTCATAAGATGATAAGTTCGCTCGTGTTTAACTCTTTTTGGCTTTTTCTTTTAATGTTAATTGCACTCTTGCCTTTTACCACTCAACAATTTGCTTCTTACAAGTGTTCTAAGCAAGTCACAAGCAAATCAAAAGAAAAGATCATACTAGTGGCAATAAAAAAGAACTAGAATCCTAAAATGCAAATTCCCAAAAAATCAAACAAAGGAGAAAAGAGGGTATGTAACAAAAAGGTAGAAAGGAAAATAAGGGGGGGAGAGGAGGTTGGGATGGCTTGGAAGGAAGGAGAAGAAAAGGGGAAAATCTGAAAATAAGAAACTTTAAAAATAGGAAACTACTTGGGAAATTAAGAAACCAACTTTAAGAAAATCTGAAAATTAGGAAACTAAGTCCAATAAGGAAATTGAGTCCAATTAGGAAATTAATTCCAACTAGAAAACTAACTCTAATTAGGAAATTGTCTCCAATTAGGAAACTAACTCCACAACTTGCAACTTTTTTTTTTCACTCTTTCTTTCTCTCTTTTTTTTTCAATTTCTCTTTTTTTTTTCACTTTTTTTTTTTCGAATTTCTCCTTTTTTTCACTTTTTTTTTCGAATTTCTCTTTTTTATTATTATTTTTTTTGGAGTATCACACGCTCCCTTTTTTTTTTTCGAATTAGTATAGAGGCACACAACAATGGAAGAAGGAAGAAGATAGAAGATAAAGATGAAGATGAGAAGATAACACAAATGGAAGGAGAGAAGGTATGAAGAACAATGGTAGGAAAAACACAAAAATATACCTTGTACTAGCGAACCAAAGCTCTGATACCAAATGATGCAAGACCCACTAGGAACATGCCCTAGAGAACCTTCAACAATTTGAAACTTTGCCCGGGACCGGTTAGAAAACAAGAATGTTGGTCAAAGGAAAGACCCTAAGAGAACTTGTCTCTTAGAACCCTAACCTCAAGACGCCACAAAGGAAGACCAATCCTTTGATAAGTCACGTGTACTCTCAGAGAACATAAAGAAGCAAAAGCCTCACAAAGTATTGAATAATACTCAAATTTATTCATTCCTTCATGATTCAAAATAGAGTACAATAAGGAGCCTTTTATAGGCAAAGTTTCTAAAAGACTTAAAATCCTACTAAAACTAAAACTCTTAAAATCTAATTAGAAATATTTTAAACAATACCTAAAATCAAGGAATAAGATTAAGATATTAATTTTAACTTAATCTCCTAGATAAGCTCCTTGACCAAGTCCAAAAAATAATATAATAATAAAAAAAATGAAATTCAAAAAGAGTTCTAGTCAAAACTAGAGTCCTAGTCAAAATTAATTAATATTAATGGGCTGGACATTTTGTATTTGAAATACTATTCACGTCCTCTAGCTTCAATGGACTCTTTAAGCATCAACTTGGGCTTGAATAAGCATGATTAAGGCTCTATTTGCTTCCTCAATGCATGCACTAACATTATGGGCTTCTAATTCAGCAAATTGAAGTCCAATTGCTCTTTGTAGAAGCTTAATTCTTCCTCTTGTCATTGGGCCATCTATCATCAAGTCTTTTTCCACACGAGCATCCTTCCTCACATGAGTCTGGTTTATATTACTTAGTGTTATTGCATCAGGAAGTTGATAAGGTTTTCGAATTAGAGAGGAAGAAAAGTAGAGAGTAAGGGAGATAGACTGGGGATTTAGGGTTGAAGGAAATTCAAGAAGAGGAGAGACTGAGGGGTAGAAGGGTGATAGACAGAGAAAACAAAAATTTAGAGAATGGGACCAGAGATTGTGAAACAAAGAGGAAAAGAGGAGATCCAGGGAACCCAAAAGGGGAGACGGAGGATGAGAGGTGGTTCATCGAAGGAGTGACGAAGAATTGGGGAAACTCAAGGGAGAAGCACAAAGGAGCAAACTCAACTACTGAGGTTCCTTAGAGGTAATCCTTCCTTGACCCCTCCTTTAAGTATTGATCCCTTTCAGTAAATTGTTGAGGTGTTCTGTTGCGTAATCTGATTTTGTGGAAGCTAGAATGAGGTATATGGGCTCAATTTAATGAGTTTGGATTGTTGATAAAATTTTTATCTAGCTATTGGCTTTACTTTGATGATCTATAGAGGTCTTTGGATTATTAGATGTATTATAAAGCTAGTTAAGTTTAGAGGAGTTTTCGAGCATGTTCTGGTTAGATTGGGTTAAGAGTTTGTCATTAGAATGTGAAACATTGCCCTATTGATTTGTTTTAATTGCTATCTTCTATTTTCAAATTGTTTTGATCTTAATTCCTCAGAATGGGTCTATGCAAAGATTCGAAATGAGAAGCTTCCATTATCCCTTGGTTTTCAACCTTAATATGCAGTGTAATTCAGGAGGAATATTAATTGTTGTCCTACTGTATAAGTCTTAAATCTATCTTATATTTCCCCTCTACCCGCTGGCTATTTCTGATATGACTTAGCCTTGTTTTTCTTTTTGCTTCATCTGGATCTTAAGCTGGTTTTCGAATTGGTTACTGAACATTGCTTCCAATTCTGTGTGGAGATGAATGTGGTTATTTTTCCTTTTTAAGTTTAGTTTCCAACGCGATATGGTATAGGATAGTTCAGTTTAAATATGGAGTTTGTCATTCCCTAATCCTTCATTTGTTGTGGATCCTGGCCTGATAGTGTTACTTTCATGTCAAAGTTTGTGGTTGCTCCATTGTGATTAAGGATAGGGAAGGTTCATTGGTCATATTGTCACATGAGCTGAATATAGTTTGGTTCTTATTCTGATTTATGATTTAGATACCTTAATTATAGCTCGGGGACAACATGAGAATTTCAGATGCCTGCTTCAGTGACTGCTTTTGATATGAACTAGGTTCATGAAAATGCTAATTCAAAATCTTCAAATAATCCTTTGCATTTTCCAATTGGACCTATTACAAGGGCGAAAGCTAAATAATTTAAAGAAGTATTAAGTGGACTTATTCAAGAGATTTGGACTAAGAAAATTTTTAAATCTAATTCAAGTATTAATCAAAACGTCCTCAACATTATTTGGGCTAAAGATGGAGCTATTAGAGCTAATTTGGGTTATAATGTTGTAAATTAGAGAGTTTGGACTAAGGGCCATACATAGATTGACTCATTTGGGCCTAAATAATGATATTATGGGTTTAATATGCTTACTTCTAGAAGCTTTATGTATTTGGAGGAAAGTTAGAATTAATTAGGCTGATTGTCTTTCCTTTTCTGTTTTTAAGAAGATTTGATTTTGTATCTCTAATTTTTAGATCTTTTAGTTAGGATTATGTAGTTAGTTTCCTACTTTTCCTCTAGTAGATAGGTTTGAGCTACACTATAAATACATGTATTTTGCCTTCATTTGAATCAGATTAGAAGTAATAGAATTATTCTAAGTGTTTCTCTAATTGTGAGAATATCTTTACTCTTGTGAAACCTTTATCTTGTTAACTTATCTTTAGGTTAGTGATTCAAGTTCGCAAAAACCCCAATTCGTGCTTTGACCCAAGTGCGTCATTGTGTGGGTTGGTTCATTGTATTTGTGGTTAGATGCGTTGTCTAAGTAGTAGGTCAACGTTCTTATAACGTTGGTTAGCTATTTGCTTCCGTCGGGTCTCGAATTATCATCTATCCATCAACCTATGCCGTGAAGATTGGGCGGTGCCCTTTGATTTCACATCATTTGGTATCAGAGCTTCGGTTTACACGGTAGGTCATCCATTATTTTCCAATATTTTTTCCTTCTAACCTCTAGATTTTCTTATTTACCATACCTTTTCTTTGCCACCTTTAATACTAAAAAAAAACTTTCTACCTTGTTTCCAGATTTGATTCTTAGTGTGCAAAATTTGGTTTTTATACTATAAGAGCCATTAATTTTGTAATATGAAAAAATTTTTTCTTGCCTGAACATTCTATTTCATTTCTTATCTATTTTGACCCCTTTTCGATTGAGATTTTGGATGATTGATAGGTGTTTTTAAAAGTTCAAAATCTCAACTTTCATGTCATTTTGGAATCATCCCAATTAGACTTTTCTATGTCGAGATATATTAGGTTTTAGTTGATAATATTTTTTGAATCTCACAAATCTAATTTGTCTAGTTTGTTTTTTATTTTGTGATTTTGTAAGTTTTGGGCTATTTTATCTGATCAAGTCAGAAGAGAAAAGTAAAAAAAAAAGCAAAAAAAAAGGTTAAAAAAAACAAAAGCAAAAGAAAAAAAAAAGAGGAAAAAAAAAAGCCCAAAAAAAAAGGGATTGCTGATCAGATTTTTCCACTATTTTACCTTATTTCCTTTGATATTGTATTGTGCATTTCCTTATTTTGATTTGCCCTTATTTCCTTTTTTTTATTTGAACTTTCTTATTTTGATTTTGCATTTTTTCTCATAGTTGAAATTTCCAAAATTACATTATGTGTGGCTCTTTGGGATTTTAAACTTTATTTTGCATTATTAAACAGTTAAATCTTTCCTCTTCTCTTTGGAACCCAAGCCTAACCAAATCCTACCCTCAATTATGCCTTGTGTGCGCCAATCATGACTCTTCAAACCACCCATCTACACATACTTGGTTGAACCAAGAATTGGCAATATTGGATCACCTGATGAGATTTTAGGTGACATAAGAGTACAAGATTGATACTGAGAGGTAAAAGGCAGGAGTAGGTAAGATCATTACAAAAAAAAAAGCCAAAAAGAGGGAGAAAGCAAACATGAATGAGAGTGTTATATTTTAATTGAGTGAAACACGTAAGAAAGTGGTTGTGAGGTCCTATATACTTTTGTTTCTTTTTCACTAACATGGCAGATAATCGAGAAAAAGGAGTTGCGCATGAAAGTGATAATGATGGTCACAATTCATTTGGGGTAGTGCCTTTGCAAATAAAAGCACTAGTGAGCCATTTTGAGAGGATGCTTGATAAGAAGTTGGAAGGACTCCATGAACGCTTAGATCGAGTGGAGAGTAGAACCTCTAGCCAAAGGACTACTCAAGTCAACCAAAGACAAGCTCCTGCTGCACACCCACAACACCATGAATATGTGGAAGACATGGAGAGCCATGATGAAGATTATGAAGGGGAGGAGACTCAGCCTAGAAGAAGACCACCGAGGAGGCCTAGAGATGAAGAAGAAGGCCTTGGAGGAGTCAAAGTCAAAATTCCTTCCTTTCAAAGCAAGAGTGATTCGGAAACATACTTGGAGTGGGAGATGCGTGTAGAGCAAATATTTTCATGCCATAACTACTCTGAGGGTAAGAAGGTTAAAATTGCTGCTCTTAAGTTTACTAATTATGCTCTTATTTGGTGGGACCAGATGCAAGAAGAGCGGATTAGATATGGAGAGCACCCCATCTCAACATGGGAAAAGATGAAGGTTGTCATGAGGAGGTGATTCATTCCATCCTATTTTTGAAGGGAACTTCACAATGAGCTTCAACGCCTCACTCAAGGATCCAAGAGTGCGGATGAGTACTACAAGGAGATGCAAATAGCCATGATTAGAGCTAATGTAGAAGAGGATCTGAAGTAACAATGGCTCGCTTCTTAGATGGGCTCAACCATGACATAGTTGATATTGTGGAGATGTACCACTATGTGGAGATTCATGACTTGGTATATCAAGCTGCCAAGATAGAGAGACAACTTAAGAGAAAGAATTTTGTAAAGAAGAACTCTAATTCAAGTTCTTTCAACACATGGAAGAAAAACTTAAAGAATGATATTCCTTCTTCTTCAAATTCTAAGGAGAATGAAACTAAGAAAGGAGAAAAGTTAGCCGCCCCACCCAAGAAGGTTCGAAGTGGACCTAGTTCTTCCAAAAATTGAGACATATGATGCTTCAAGTGTCAAAGGAGAGGACATATCTCTAGTGAATGTCTTAACAAGCGAACCATGACTATCAACAACCTTGGTGAGTGGGAAACTGAAGGAGAAACAAACTGAAGAAGAAGAAGAAGATCTATTCATAGAGAATGAAGATGGAGAATATGCAGAAGAAGGAGAACTCCTTGTGACTAAGAGAGCCCTTAGTGCCTAAATGATGGCAGAAAAAAATGAACAAAGAGAGAACTTGTTTCATGCTCACTGTCAAATCCAAGGGAAAATATGTGGTGTCATCATAGATGGAGGAAGTTGTTGCAATGTGGCAAGCATTGAGCTACTAGAGAAGTTGAATTTATCTACCTTCAAGCTTCAATGGCTTAATGAAGGTGGAGAGTTGAGGGTAACAAAACAAGTAAAGGTAATGTTTTCTATTGGTTATAAAGATGAAATACTATGTAATGTACCAATGAAAGCATGCCATCTTTTATTAGGTAGGCCTTAGCAATATGATAGGTATGTTTACACATGATGGTTTTCTAAACCGTTATTCTTTTGTACTTAGAGGGGAACCTATAACCCTCCTTCCCATGTCACCGAAACAAATATTAGAAGATCAAGTCAAAAAGGAAAGGAAAAGAGAAAGTGAGAGTATAAAGGTGTCTAAAAAGGAAGGTATTGAAAATGGGAGAGGAAAAGAGAGTAAGCCAAGAGGAGAGAGAGAAAAGAAAGAAAAATCTAAAGGCAAGAAAGAAAATGAGAGAGAAGGAGAGAAAAGTTTATTGTGGCAAAAAAGAGTGAAATCAAGCATGCTTTGTTTTCTCAACAAAACCTTATAGTATTTATTTACAATATGTTAAATACTAATGACTTAACCTCTACCTTGCCTAGTGTTGTTAAGTCTCTATTGTAGGAATATGAAGATGTCTTTTTTGAAGAAATACCTTCCGGATTGCCACCAATTAGAGGGATAGAACATCAAATTGACTTTATACCTAGAGCACCTCTACCAAACCACCCAGCATACTGTACCAACCTTAAAGAGACTAAGGATATTCAAAGACAAGTGCAAGAGCTTATTGATAAAGGATATGTAAGGGAGAGCCTAAGCCCGTGTGCGGTACCTGTGTTACTTGTACCTAAGAAGGATGGCACATGGAGGATATGTGTTGATTGTAGAGCCATCAATAATATAACGGTGAGATATCATCATCCTATCCCTAGGTTAGATGATATGCTTAATGAATAAAATGGCTCCACTATTTTCTCTAAAATTGATTTAAAAAGTGGCTACCATCATATTAGAATGAAAGAAGGAGATGAATGGAAAATTGCATTTAAGACTAAACATGGACTTTATGAATGGTTAGTTATACCTTTTGGTCTCACTAATGCATCTAGCACATTTATGAGGTTAATGAATCATGTCTTGCGTGCTTTCATAGGCAAATTTGTGGTAGTTTACTTTGATGATATTCTTGTGTATAGTAGGACTTTGCATGAGTATGTAGATCACTTAAGACAAGTCCTAGAAGTTCTAAGAAAAGAGAAATTGTTTGCAATTTAAAGAAGCATGATTTTTGCACTAATAGAGTTATTTTTCTTGGTTTTGTTGTGAGTGTCAAGGGGATTGAGGTGGATGAAGAAAAGATCAAATCCATTTAAAATTGGCCGACCCTTACCACGATTAGACATGTGAGGAGCTTTCATAGACTTGCAAGCTTTTGTAGAAAGTTTGTGAAGGACTTTAGCACATTAGCAGCTCCATTGAACGAGTTGACAAAGAAAAATGCTCCATTCAAATGGGGATAAGCTTAAGAGAAAGCCTGAACTCTTAAGGAGAAGCTCACCCAAGCACCTTTACTTGCACTTCCAGACTTTGGTAAGATTTTTAAAGTAGAATGTGATGCAAGTGGAATTGGCATAGGAGGTGTACTTATGCAAGAAGGTAAGCCCATTACATATTTTAGTGAAAAGCTAAATGGTCCTACTCTTAACTATCCTACATATGATAAGGAGCTATATGCCTTAGATTAGAATATTGAAAACTTGGCATCATTAT
Source organism: Erythrophleum ivorense (assembly GCA_026724425.1). NCBI lineage: Eukaryota > Viridiplantae > Streptophyta > Magnoliopsida > Fabales > Fabaceae > Erythrophleum > Erythrophleum ivorense. Next base: position 20,077,721 of record JAIUCV010000009.1, read on the forward strand.
TTATGGCTTAAGGAATTTGTCATACATTCGGATCATGAGGCTCTCAAACATATTAAGAGCTAAAACAAATTGAATCGAAGACATGCTAAGTGGGTTGAATTCATTGAATCTTTCCCATATGTCATTAAGCACAAGAAAGGTAAAGAAAATACTGCTACAGATGCACTTTCACGCAGGTATGTTCTTCTTTCCATGTTAGACTCTAAAATTCTTGGTTTTGAGTTCATCAAAGAATTATATACTAATGACGTTGACTTTGGTGAAGCTTTTAGTCATTGCAAGCCTGGACTTGGTTTACATGATGGATTCTTATTTCGTGTTAATAAGCTTTGCATTCCTGATTGTTCTACAGGTATGTTATTGGTGAAGGAAGCGCATTCAGGTGGTTTAATGGGACATTTTGGCATTACTAAAACATTTGAAGTGAACATTTTTATTGGCCTAGGATGCGTAGAGATGTTGAAAAATTTGTAGGCAGGTGTATTGTGTGTCATAAAGCTAAATCTAAAATAAATCCCTATGGATTGTATACTCCCCTCCCTATTCCTAGTGTACCTTGGGAAAATATTTCCATGGACTTTATTGTGGGATTACCTAGGTCTAAAAGGGGGAGGGACTCCATTTTTGTTGTAGTAGATAGATTTTCTAAAATGGCACACTTCATTGCATGTCATAAGGTTGATGATGCTTCTAACATTGCCAATTTGTTCTTTCAAGAAGTTGTACGGCTTCATGGGATGCCAAGAACTATAATATTGAATTAAGATGCTAAGTTCCTAAGTTATTTTTAGAAGACTTTGTGGAGCAAGCTAGGAACTAAATTGCTATTTTCTACTATCTATCATTCACAAACTAATGGGCAAACTGAAGTTGTGAATATGACACTTTCTTCTTTGTTACAGACAATTGTTAAGAAGAACTTAAAGAATTGGGAGGAGTGTCTACCGCACGTCGAATTTGCTTACAACAGGGCCATTCATTCTACTACTAAATATTCGCCCTTTGAGATTGTATATGGTTTTAATCTTCTTACACCCATTGACTTAACTCCTTTGCCTTTGCAGGAAAGAATCAATATGGATGGAAAGAAGCGTGCTGAGTTCGTAAGGGAAATCCATGAAAGGGCTAAGCAAAACATTGAGAGGATGACTCAACAATATGTAAATTGTGTTAACAAGGGACGGAAGAAGATAGTATTTGAACCAAGGGATTTAGTTTGGTTGCACCTTAGAAAAGAGAGATTTCCTAACAAAAGAAAGTCCAAGCTTATGCCTCAAGGAGATGGACCTTTCCGAGTATTCAAGAAATTCAATGATCATACTTATAAGATTGATTTACCATGTGAGTATGGTGTAAGTGCTACTTTCAATGTTTCTAACCTTTCTCTTTGTTTTGGTGTAGATTTTGAAGAGTCGAGAACGACTCCATTTCAAGAAGGGGAGGATGATATGAATCAGGTTCATGAAGATGCTAATTCAAAATCTTCAAATGACCCTTTACATTTTCCAATTGGACGTATTACAAGGGCGAAAGCTAAACAACTTAAGGAAGCATTAAGTGGACTTATTCAAGAGATTTGGACTAAGCAAATTTTTGAATCTGATTCAAGTATTAATCAAAACATCCTTAACATTATTTGGGCTAAAGCTGGAGCTATTAGAACTAATTTGGGTTATAATGTTATAAATTAGAGAGTTTAGATCAAGGACCACACATAGATTGACTCATTTGGGCCTAAATAATGATATTATGGGCTTAATATGCTTACTTCTAGAAGCTTTTATGTATTTGGACGAAAATTAGATTAATTAGGCTAATTATCTTTCCTTTTCTGTTTTTAAAAAGATTTGATTTTGTATCCCTAATTTTTAGATCTTTCAGTTAGGATTATATAATTAGTTTTCCACTTTTCCTCTAATAGATAGGTTTGAGCTACAATATAAATACATGTATTTTGCCTTCATTTGAATCAGACTGGAAGTAATAGAATTATTCTGAGTGTTTCTCTAATTGTGAGAGTATTATCTTTTCTTTACTTTTTGTGAAACCTTTGTCTTGTTAACCTATCTTTAGGTTGGTGATTCAAGTTCGCAAAAGCTCTAATTTGTGCTTCGACCCAAGTGCGTCGTTGTGTGGGTTGGTTCATTGTATTCGTGGTTAGGCGCGTTGTCTAAATAGTAGGTCAACGTTCTTATAACGTTGGTTGGCTATTTGATTCCATCGGGTCTCGAATCATCATCTATCCGTCAACCTACGCCGTGAAGATTGGGCCACCCCTTTTGATTTCACATCAACTTTCATGTAAAATTTGCCATTTAGAGCTCGAATGTGTATTCCTAAAAAAAAAAAAATCTATGGTTCTCTATCATTGCTTACTCGTGTTTATTTGATGTTCGAACATGACGAGAGCCTCCTTCAAGAGGTACTCAAACTTGCAAAACGTGTGGACTGGTCATTTCATTTCTTCAAGGAAAGGAAGGAGGGGAGAGCGATTGGGTTGTAACTTGTATGATTTTCCCTTTTATACCAATTTTTGTAAATATGCCTAAATGTGACATAGTGAATCATGGCTAAACACCCAGCACCCACTCTTACAAATTATTATTTGTTTGCAAATATTTTTTTTGTATTTTGTTACTTATTTTATTTTATAATAGTCGTGTGAAATTTTATATCTCCTTAGGCGTATAGGGTTATCCGGAGTACCATGTGTGACAACAAAGTCTCCTTGGTGCCCATCGGTCTTTTTTTTGCAAGTTTTAGGTTCCAATGGTCCCATTTAATTAATTTTGTTTTCGAAAATTCAAGAAAAGAAAAATATGTTAAAAAATATAATTCAAAACAAAATTCAACCAAAAAAATTTTAGAAAAAACAAATGAAGTTCCTTAAAAATATATGTGGTGTTCTTTTAAGAAAAATAAAGTATGTCTTCAAAATAAATAAAAAAAGAGGAACAAAAAAAATCTTTTTCGACAAAAATTATTAATCTTAAAAAAAACTTTTTCTTGTCTCAAAAGATTCTTTTCTAAAATAAAAATATATAGTCTTTTTTTTTTAAATTAATGATCAATTGTTCCTTTTGAAGTATGTCTTTTTGAAAGGAGGGATAAAGAGGCAAAAAAAAAAAAAGGAAAAACAGAAAAAAAGAAAAAGAAAAAGACCAAACTAATAACCAAAAAAAGAAAACATGAAAAGTAAGTGAGAAATTAACTTTGCAAGGCTCATGAACTTTTTTGAAAATATATTCCATAGAAACAGAAAAATCTTTCTTTGGCTTAAGTAAACAATAATCAAAATACAAGAAAAATTAAAAATCAAAATCCAATAAAAAATATTTTTTTTAAAAAAATCCCTTTTAATGTCATCAAAGAAATAACAAATCAAAAAATCAAAAACAAAAACAAAAAAAACAGAAAAACATAAAAACCAAAGACAAAAAACCAACAAAAATTGATAAAAACAAAATAAAAACGAAAAAGAAACCCCAAAAAAAAGGCAAAAAAAAAATCAAAAAAAAAATCAACAAAAATTGATCAAAACAAAAACAAAATGAAAAGAAACCCAAAAAAAACAATAATAAAGCAAAACAAAAACAATAAGTAAAAAAAACAGAAAAACAAAAACAATCAACAAAAATTGGTCAAAACAAAAGTCAAAACAAAAAATAAAAAAAATTCAAGAACAAGAATAATAAACTTAAAAAAATTAATTTAAAGGAAAAAAGAAAAATCCTTTTTAATGACATTACAAAAAATCATGAAAATCATAAAAAATAAAATTAAAAAAAAGAAGATAAAAATAGAAAGAAAATGAAAAGGGTAAAGAGGTGAAATTAATTTAATTTTTGCAAAGTAAAACTTATCAACCAATTTCAAAGTCGTTTTATTTATATTTTTACTATCTTTCTCTTTTTCATTTAAAATAATAATAATAATAACAAAAATCAAAACTAAAAAAAGAAGAAGCAAAAACAAAAACAACAAAAAACAAAAACAAAACACCTGTTATTTAAATACAATTTTTAAATTCAAATTACATGGACTTTGATCCTTGTTGAACGGTACATAGGCCTTAGGCTCTCACCCTAGGTTTAGTCCGTCGTAGTAAATAAAACATTTTCTTTCAGTTTTCATTTCCTTAATTTAATTCCTTTTATTTTGCTCTTAATTTTATTTCTTTAATTTCTTTTCCTTTTTACTTTTAATTTTACTTCCTTAAGTTTTTCCCTCTATTTTGCATGTGATTCATTAGGAAGGATTAAATTAGAACTAGGACCATTTTAATTTTACACGACTAATTTAGAGTAACCGTTCTTAGTAACGGGTGTAATGAGGTATCTAATACCTTCTCCACTCACAATCGACTCCCAAATCCAAATCTAGTTCGTAGACTATTTTTCTTATAAAAAATTTTTCTAAAGTTTTGTCTTTTAAAAAATAAAATTTTGGTGGCGACTCTACTATTTTTTATTTTGATTTTGGTTTTCATTTTCCTTAAAAATCGAAATTTCTTTTGAAATTCTTTTCTTTTTTAAGGCACCACGCGGTCACATATTTTGGATGTGACAGGAAACATGCAAGAAATACAATAGATTTAAATTTTCTTTGTGTTGTATGTAAGAAAAAGTTGAAATTTCTCTTTTAAATCCTCCTCCTGATGTATATTATACAAGTTATTACATGACAGGAGCTCAAAGAAGTAAGCAATTTTGCGATAATATTGGAAATTACAATACGATGTTTGCTTTTATGTGAAATAGGAGCAGGGGTCCCTGTGTGTATAGAATAAGTAGTCAGAATGTTTAGATGATTGGTAATTTACTTCCAAATTTAGGTTTAACTCCAAGATTTACTCAACTCTATATATATGATACAGAAAATGAAAGTCTTAAATAGAATCTTTGCTTTAAGGTAATATATATTTATATATTTTCACTATTACTTTTTATTTTTTTTCTTATTCATTAACGGTTTATTATATATATATATATACACAAATTTCAATTATAAAAGTATCTCTTATAAGTTACAGCACTACCATATTAATGTGTTTTTTTAATGATATATTGTATTTTTCCATGCAGCAATAATGAGAGAAACAATTCATTTGATGTTCAGATTGTTGAGTCACTGACGAACAAGCTTGATGAATGTAGCCCATTAGTAAAGATTTTTAGTATGGCAAAGGACAAAATTCATGCGAATTCTTCCATTTTTGTGAGGATTGATAATGCAGTAGCACCAAAAGACCTTGTTAAGCATGTGATTTGCAAATTAAAACCCAAGAGTTCAAGTCAAATGTGCCTAAAGATCCATTGTAAAGCATAGGAAGCCCAATAATAAGAGCTAGGGCCAAAGCAATGAAAGAAGCCTTCAATTGTTTGATTCATAAACTCCATAACTTAGAGCCCATTTATTTAAGTCAAAAGAGGAACTAAGAAGATATAAAAGGTGTGATCATGTTGACCATTCTACAAGAGAAGTGTCAAGGCCAAATTGGAGTCCAATTGCAAGAGATTAAGAATCATGTGTCAATTGTATGACTTTTAATGAAGCATGAGCATCTCATCTGACTACTTAAAGGAACTGATCATTTTTGGGCTAGATTCTTTATGAATTTCATTATTTATTTATTTTATTGTTTATCTTGTGATACAATACCAATAGGCATGCTCATTGGAGCACTACAAGTTCGAAAAGCCCTCATCCATCAAGAAACCCAAATCGTTCAAAAGTGCATGATTCATGTCCAAATGGCTTATGAAGGGATGACCCATGCTCAAGAGGCCCAAATTATGCTAGTATATGTCCAAGAACTTTCAAGAGCTCAAGATAATTTCTATGTTGGACGTCGGCCCAAGTTTAGAGCCCAAAATCCATATTTAATTAATTCAGAACATGCTAGACGTCACTCAATTTTGGTGAATGCTTTCATAATTGTTTCACAGAATTTTCAAATGATTAATGGGTTAATCTTGAATCTTAAACCCTCAGCTTTCATCTCATTTTGGAATCATTCTTATCGGAGCTTTCAAACACGAGATAGTGCTAGTAAGAAGCAACACATCAGGCATGCTAATCTTGGAGTTGAATTGGACTTTGGATATGAAATCTCCTTAAAGATGCAAAAGTGGAAGTCCAATGTCCTAAAAAAATCCATGGAGCTACTAGAGTCAATATCCGACATGTTAAAGGCCCAATAACAAGAGCTAGGGTCAAAGCAATGAAAGAAGCCTTCGATTGACTGATTCATAAGTTTCATGACTTAGAGTCCATTTATTTGAGTCAAGAGAGGGTCCAAGAAGATATAAAAGGTGTGATAATGCTAACCATTCTACAAGAGGAGTGCCAAGGCCCAATTGAAGTCCAATTGCAAGAGATTAAGAATCATGTGTCAACCATGTGATTTTTAATGAAGTATGAGCATCCCATGTGACTACTAAAGGAAGCTGATTGTTTTGGGCTAGGGTTCTTTATAAATTTTGTTTATTTATTTATTTTATTATTTTTAAGACTTGGTTAAAGATCTTATCTTAGAGATTAAGTTAAAATTAGTATCTTAATCTTATTCCTTGATTTTTGGTACCATTGAAAATATTTCTAATCAAATTTTAGTGTTTTACTTTTACTAGGATTTTAATCTTTTAGAAACTTTTTCTATAAAAAGCTTTCTATTGTACTCTATTTTGGATAAGATGAATGAACTTGAGTATTATTCAATTTTCAATAGATGGAAGAAGATGTAACTTACCATTATCCTATGAAGTTGCAGCATTGATTGTAGGTGACATTGGATCTACTAAATATGATAGAGACATTGTTGTTGAGTATAAGATAGGATTGTTAAAATGAATTAACAAGGTTCATTCATTATATTTACTATTAAAATATCCATTACTCTTTCCATATAGAGAGGATGGATCTAGAGAAGATATCAATATCAGCCAATCAAATAGATTCTCTAGTGCTATAAGGAAAAGAGTTATACTAAGACAATTCTTTGCCTTTAGGATTCATGATAGGAAAAATGAGCCTCAAACTATTGTAAGTTCAAGTAAACTTTTCTGGTAATTTCTAGTTGTGAATAGACCATGGTAAAGGCTAAGAGGCTATGTTGTTACATTCGAGCTCATCAAAAGAGCTTGAGAGCGGAGATCTATAAAGGCCTTATTATAGATGTTGTGCTTAAAGGAGAGACAAACCATCTTCTCAGGGAATGCGTATAATTCTGCCATCATCATTCATAGGTGGTGCTTGATATACTATACAAAATTATCAAGATGCAATGGCAATTGGCAAATGGGCTAGATATCCTGATTTTTTTATTACATTCATATGTAATCCAAAATAGCCTGAAGTTTCAAGATTCTTGAAATCAAATCACTTGAAAGCAAAACATAGACCTGACATATTGTGTAGAGTATTTAAGGTGAAACTAGATCAGATGATAAAAGGCATTCGGAAGAAAAACTTCTCAGGACAATTTAAAGCAAGTAAATTTAATAAGATAATAATTTTTTTATTATAACTGTGCCTTTTGTGTGGTGCTTAGTATAGTGTTTTTGTTTTTGTTTTGTTACAATAAGATACACCATTAGTTCCAAAATCATGGGTTGCCTCGTTCGCATATATTATTGTTCCTATGTGACAAAGATAAGTATCCTATCTCGAATGATATTGACAAAATTATATTTGCTGAAATTCCCAACGAATAAAAGTTTTTAAAGTTCTTCAATGTTGTAAGTAATTTCATGATTCATGGGCCATGTGCACATGCCAATTATTTGTGTTGCATGGTAGATGAAAAATGTTCCAAGCATTTTCCTCAATCATATAACAGTTCCACTACAGTTAATGATGAAGAAGGCTATTGGAGATGTAAGAGAGCCAAACACAGTGTCACTATATAGGAAAATTGTAATATCTAGTATTTTATATTGGGCTAAACTCCTAGATTTAGGGAAAGGATCACATATGGTTAGAAGCCTAATTAAGATAAGAAAATGAGGCTAAGAATTATCTAAAGGCCTAAAAGATGCATCCCAAAAGCGGTTTAAAGTGTAATAGAAGAAACACATGGAAAATGATGGTTATACTTATATTTTTAAACTAGTCTAAACTCCGTAAATACTGTAAAATGAAGGATAAAAGAAGTAGAATAAGAGGAAGAAAATGTAAAAGTTGAGTTAAAACCCTAAACAGAGACAACTATAAAGGATTCTATAGTGTAAAAATGGGAATACAATGAATATTATAACTCTCAATATTTTGAGATAATAAGGCATTTATCCTCATAAGATGATTAAATGCGCTAACTAGAGTGACCAAAATGAGTTAAACTGGTCAAAATACTAATGGCATACAAAAAGAAAAAAATCAATGAGACAATACCATTTTAAACTATTTTAAATCACTGTGAACTCCAAGTTATTACTTTTTGAGTAAAGGAGAAAGTTAAATAATATATAAAGTAGAATGGTTTGGGAAAACAGCATAAAAAAGGTAGAATAAATGAAATATATAGGAGTAAAAGAATCAATTTGACTGTAAAATGGAAAAAAAATTAGATATTTAGATAATATGAGAATTGACTTGAGAAATGTATATCTCTCATCATAATAACATAAAATAAGGTTGGTTAATTAACCAGATGGGGTTAGTTCAGTTAAATCCCTAATAATGTATGATTTAAGACTCCCAGTAGCAAGATTTTAGTTGAGGTTGTTTTAGAATATTTTAAATTACTTTAACTTTAAGCAGATATTTTTAATAAAGAAGAGAGTCCAAAATTTGGTATGAAGCTATCGGTTTAAAAAAATATTGAAAAATGAGTTCAAATGGAGGAGTTAAAGAGTAGGGACAAAATTATCATTTTTTAAAAGTGTTAAGAGGGCTTTATGTGGGTCACGCCATTCATCTTCTCCATTTCACAATCGACCTAGGTAGCTCCAAAACCATTTTCATGGTGACATAAAGAAGGAAGAGAAAGAAAGGAGAGCAAGCAAAAATAGGTAAGAATATATTGATTCAATTATGAAACTTTCTCTATTCCTCGTAGTTTGTCTCATGATGGGTTTGGTTTCTATAAGAGGTGAAAATTGTGGCTGTCACCTTGAGCAAAAGAGCTTATTTGAGAAAACCAATTACACCAAAGACCCCTTCATGTTTGGCTGAAAGAGAGAGAGAAGGAAAAATACATGTATTTGATGAAAACTTAATGAAATCAAGGGTTTAGAAGAGTGACAAATAAGAATATGCAAAGAAACTTGCCTAGAAACTAAGATAAGGTAAAGTAGATTAACTTAGCATTCAAGTTAGGCCATAAATATTTCAAACCCTAAGAGGACTATTTGATTCCTATAATACCATAAGTGAACTAGAATGAATTATGGATAATGGATATCTTAGAAACTTAAAATCCCTTTTTAAATAAACAAATTCTAAGGTTGGGACCATAGTGTAGTGTCTTGTAATAACATATTAAAATAACACTTATTTTACCTTATAAATAGTCTAAAATATCCATTTTCATATATTCATCACTTATAGCAGCAGAAAGTGCCGTCATTAAAAGCAAAATTAGTTCATTTCTGATTAAATAAACTATTTGGACTTACCAACTTCATCTTCCATCCTTAATACACTTATTCATATAGAAACATTACAAAAAAAGGCATGGAATTCGGATTTGAAGCATACAAATCAGGACTAGCTAATTACATAAACTTTCATGGCATTTCATATTCTATCAAGAACTTTAGAAATTCATAACTTGAGTTAGGAAAGTCCAAATCATGCAAACTTGGACTCTTTGTGTTTCTTAGGATATCATCTAACTACTATAAAAATTTTAGATCAGAACAATGTCATTTGGCCTACAAAATACTAATGGAACAGTAACTTGGTCTATTTCATGATTGCAGCAGACATGTAACTTTAAAAATTCATATCTCATTTTACAGAGCTCTAATTTGGGGGTGATCTTAGTGCTTATGAAAATATTATGATATTAAATTTATGCCTATAAAATTTCATAAGTATCAAACTTCATTTGTCCCCTTAAATACACCAAAAATTAGATTGACCAAATAAATAGTGCACTGATAGTTTCTACAAATTTCAGCCAATTTGAAAAATCATAATAAATTCTATAGAGTTCCAAAAATTTTATTCTTTAACTCTGTGAAAAACTCTAGAAGAAATCTAAATATTTGCCAAATTTCATGCCAAAATTTGTCCATTTGGTTTAGTTTTGGTTTAAGGCAAGAATGTGATTCAAAATGACACCAATATAGTATCAAATGGTCTAAAATAACTTCCCACTTGAACCATGACCATGTCTAAAAAGCTCAAACACAGCATATAGAAGCATCATAACATGTCCAATTTGTAATGGAGCTCAAAACCATTATCTCACTTGTTCATATACACATACATATCAAGGCTCAATGATGTCAAGATCTCAAGATTATATACATTTGGCTTTAACTTGGGTTCATACAACATATTTATATACTTTTACATATGAGCAAAGGTTTATGAGCCTGTTTGATTTCTTATTTTCAAATAGTTTTCTACTTTTAAGAATAAAAAAAACCTTGTTTAATAATGTGTTTTTAATAAAGTATTTTGTAAAACATAGAAGTAGAATTGTGTTTTTGGAAACCAAAAAAATCAAAATATTATTTTAGATGTTTTGTTGACTTTTATTCTGCAGAATCAGAGAAAAAACAAAAAATAATAATTTTTCAAAATAATGATTCAAATATATTTTTTAATTTTTTGGTTTTCAAAATTTGTTCTAAAAAAATCTATTTTAAAAACATTAAAACTATAATAGAATCAAAATTGACCCAATATCTCATAAATAACTTATACATACATATTTTTATAATAAAAATGCATCAAAAGCTAATCTATTGTTAAAGTAATATAATTTACACCTAAACATGGTTAAATAAAAATGGGAGAGAGTGAGATTTAAAGAATCCTAATAGTGCATTCATCCTTTCAAGTAGGCATATATGGCATGTTATCATGTCAAATAACACAAGTGCATCAAATGATTCCAAGAACCAAACATAAACATATTTTCAAGATCACATAAACATATCAAGATCAAAATTAAGCTCTAAGGATTTTTGGTCTAACCTCACCCTATTATTTGGGACTTTTGGATTAGCCTTTCTTACTTTTTAGAGATTTTTGACTTAGTCTCACTCATTCTTGACACCTTTGGCCTTGTCTCATTCATTCTTAAGGACTTTTGGCTTCTTTTCACTCAATTTAAAGGACTTTTGGCACAACCTTACCCATCAAGAGTAATTTCACATTCCAAATACAATTCAAGAAGCATAATAGTACCAAAGTATCAAACCAATAACCAAAGGCATGTCTCATGATTCAAACATACATACAAACATTCAATGATAATCAAATAACCGAGAAATGCATACAAGAATGAATGAAGAGCTACCTTTGGTCAAGAAATACCAATTTTCCTTTAGTTCCTTAGCTTTTTGGTTTGGCCTCACACACACACTTGGAGGAGGCTTATTTTGCTTAGCCTAGACATATCAAATAAGACACAATTACATTATTAGAACCATCTCTAAACTTACACAAACTCTTTGTAAGCTACTTCTAGCTTATGGTAAGTATATGGTGTAATACTCTAAAATTAATTAAGATATTAATCATGGATTTGGGTTAATTAAGAATAATTAATATAGAATAATTGGGCAAGTTAAGTGAGTGAAAATTTTAGAGAGATAAATTATTAAGATGAGGTTAAGATTTAATTGAGTTAGAAACCCCATCTAGGCTCAAATTAAATTAAGTAGGCCAAGGTTAGGAACTAATGGAGGCCCAATAATTTTAGATGCAAATCCAACCTTTTAATGTGAGACTTGGCCTAAAAGAGAGCACCTAGAGAGGGCCCAATATGATTTAATGAGATAGAGGCACAAGACCCACCTTATATAAGTTCTTATAATTGGCCCAACAACCCTTGTGCAGACCTAAATCAATTGAACTCTTAAAATTTGGTCTAACCCAAATAAGATTTTGCAGCCCAACTTATGAAACTCAGCCCAAACCAACTTAAAATCTGAACCCATGTAGACTTGGGCCTTTAAGTCAACCATAACCCATTTAGGACCTAACTTAAACTGATGGAGGTGAGATAGGAGATTTGAAAAAGCTTGAACAAAATCAAGAACTTGGAAACAAAAGGGCTAGACATGACTCTAAAAGATGGCCAAATAAAGATCCATTGCAAGGTATGGGAGGCCTATGCACAAGATCAAGAGCCAAAGCTATGAAGGAGGCCTTGAATGGAGTGATCCAAAAACTAATAGACTTGGAGCCCATAATCTTAGCTGAATATGAAGCCCAAAAGGAACAAATAGACATAAAGATTATTTCATTCCTACAAGATGCTAGCCCAAGCCCAAAGGGAGCCTAATTGAAGGAGTCTAGCCATTTTCCATAAAATCAGCCATTTTCCACAAAATTCTCTTAGTTTTATTTTGTTTTAATTTGATTGTTGTTGTTTCAGATTTTTAGGCACCATTTTTGGTGAATTTGTTCAGATTTAAATTTCTTTTATTTTTCCCGCCATGTAAAAGGCGCCACCTAGGAATTATTCTGTTTAGGGTTTTATTTTTCAAATGCCTATATAAGGCCCACTTGTACTCCAAGGATGGCAGATTGAATGAATTATCTTTTCAGAATCATTTCAGATTTGTGAGGTTTCTCTTGTAGCCTTTGTGTGCTAGAAAAAATCTTTGACTTATTAAAGGAGTGGTTTCCTTTGTGGCGTCCCGAATTAGGGTTCTAAGAGACGGTTCTCTTAGGGTTCAATTTCATTGACCAACATCTCTTCTTCTTCTTCTTTGTTCTTTGTTCTTTGTATTGTCCATATTATTTGTTCTTGTGCTGCATGCCAAAATTCGATCACTGATCCGTGTTATTTGGGGTTCATAGAACAAGTTTCTAAGGGGTCTCACATCATAAACCCTAAAAATTACTTTAGCCACCTCTCATTTTGCAGAACCACAAGAAACACAAACACATTTTCGGAGGTCCCTTGGAGGCTAGGTCTTCTCCCACCTTCTTGGCCCCATTTCTCACTTCTAGGTCAAAATCAGCCACGGTACTTGTTATATAACTTAATCCCCTTCTCTTTCTCTTTATTTTAACCTAATTATTTTTTCATTTGGAGCATTTTCACCATACCCAAAATCTGAAAATGTGGTTGTTTGGGATTTTCTTAGTGAAATTTCGTAGGTTGAGGTTAGGGGTGTTATTAGATAAGTATAAACTCTTCATTTTAATGCTTTCTTTACTAGTTTAGGACCTCTATAGCTAATTTATGATATGGGTATTGTTTTTATACGAATTTACTCAAAATTTGAAGTGTTGTTTTGAGATTTCTGGGGTAGGTTCAACCAAATCCGAATTTGGTTCTTGTGATAATTGGATAAGTGCTTCTGAATAGTCTTATATAGCTTAACTTCTTGAGTAATGGGTTTGCTGATATAAATTGTGATTAGGGATAGTAATGGCTTGGTTTTGTATCCATAGGCTGAAATAGCATTTAGTTGGCTCTTAGAAAATTGGCTACAAGTGAGGTAACCTTGGTTCATGCTAATTCTATGCATATAGAAATTTTAATTTTGTATTTACTGCATGATTATGATTTTGAGTGCTAAATGAATTGGTTGGCTATCTGTTATATGTGATTGGACCTTGTGAGTCCACGATAGGGTTGTGGTGCGGCTGTCACCCGTGCATGTGTTTCGATCGAGCACCGGATTGTAATCAGACCCTAGATGCACTAAGCCCTGGTTGTGCTCATTGGGGAGTAGGTGTCATGGACAGACCTCTCTTGGTGTTATTAGCCTTTAACATGTGGAATTGTGATTGCTAGTATGGGACAGTAATCATAGATAGCCTAATTGTTTTATTTATTAATATGATTGGTATATTTTCTGATACTTATATGAAATCATGTATATAACATCAAATTAGAATATATGAATGTAATTTGTCTTGGTTATTGAGATTTGCATCTCACCCTATTTTATGGGATCATATTTTCAGGTGAAGGCTCTTTGGGTAAGGATAGGGGGAAGCAAGTGGATGAAAATTCATGAGCTCCGATCATGTGTGGAGAAGGTTACACTTAGACTGATTTAGATAAAGTAGATGCTAAATTTTGTATTATTTTTGTATAGCATCATCATGTAATCATGCTGCCAAGTGTAGGTATCTGTATTTTGATTACTTAGAATGTATCTATTAAGGAGTTAGGCCTCATTTTGATTTGGTATTGGATATATGAACTTATAATCTGGTATTTGATTTTGATTTGGGCTTGGGCTAGCATCTTGTAGGAATGAAAGGAAAATGGATAGACTCCTTCAGTTAGGCTTCCTTTGGGCTTGGGCTAGCATCTTGTAGGAATGAAATAATCTTTATTCCAATTTGTTCCTTTTGGGCTTCATATTCAGCTAAGACTATGGGCTCCAAGTCTATTAGTTTTTGGATCACTCCATTCAAGGCCTCCTTCATAGCTTTGGCTCTTGATCTTGTGCATGGGCCTCCCATACCTTGCAATGGATCTTTATTTGGCCATCTTTTAGAGTCATGTCCAGCCCTTTTGTTTCTAAGTTCTTGATTTTGTTCAAGCTTTTTCAAATCTCCTATCTCACCTCCATCATAGAGAGACTAAGAGTGGAAAAAGGCGAGAGTGTGAATCCATTATTTGAAAAAGCCTTTAAAGTGTGAAACACGAGTGAAGAGTGACATCTTTGAGGGTAAACACGTGAGGAAAATTTGTGAGGATCTTTATTTCTCTAATCAATTTTCTTGCAGCTTATAATGTCTAATAGGGAGGAAACATCAAGTGAAGGAGGTAGTGCACAGAACATGGAACTCGTTGTAAAGGCCGCAGCAGCAATTTGAACATCTTAATGTGGTGCTTGGAGGGATAAGAGACTAGATGGATAAGCAAGACACAATGATTACAAACTTGCAGAGAAGACCACCTACTGTAAGTCCTAATCCTAGAAGATATGAGAGGTGTAGAGATGATTCTATGGATGATTGAGTCTGAAAATGAAGTAGGAGGTGGTAGTGAAGAAGATTATGGGCCTGTTTGATTTCCTGTTTTCAAAACAGTTTTTTGTTTTTAAGAACAAAAAAACAAAAAAAATTGTTTGATAATGTGTTTTTAATGAAGTGTTTTTGTAAAACAAAAAAAATAAAATTGTTTTTGGAAACAGAAAAAGCAAAACATTTTTTTGGTCTTAGAAAGGAGGAGGAATGGTGAGAGACCCACAGAAACAAGGAGGAAGATGAAGGCTCTCATGAGGAAGAGGTTTATACCCAATCATTACTATAGAGACCTCTTTCAAAAGTTGCAGTCCCTTACACAAGGCTCTAAGAGTGTAGAGGAATACCACAAAGAGATGGAAGTGGCTATGATTAGAGCAAATGTGAAGGAGGATAGGGAAGCAACAATGGCTCGATTATTGAATGGGTTGAATAAAGAAATTGCTAATACTGTGGAGTTGCAGCATTATGTGGAGTTAGAAGACATGTTGCACATGGCAATGAAGGTTGAAAGGAAACTTAAACAAAAAGGAGCAACAAGGTACCTTTCAGGCTCTAGTTCTTCAATGAGACCAAAATAGAAGAAGGAAGAAAAAGATGTTCAAAGAGAAGTCTCAAAAGGCAAAGAGGAAGCTTTATTTAAGAACAAAGGTAAATATGATTCCCAATCATCTAGAAATAGAGATATTAAATGTTTCAAGTGTTTAGGAATATAGGTCATATAGCTTCACAATGCCCCAACACAGTAATGATCATGAAGGACCGTGAAGTGGTGACTGAAAGTGAAAGTGATGATTCCATGCCGTCACTTGAAGATGCTAGTGATGATGGGTTTGAGTATGCTGTAGAAGGAGAAGCACTTGTGACTAGAAGAGCTTTGAATTCTCAAGTTAAGGAAGATGACATGGGGCAACAAAGAGAAAACATCTTTCATACTCGCTGTCTCATAAGCAATAAGGTATGCAATATGATTATTGATGGTGGGAGTAGTACCAATGTTGCTAGTACCACTTTAGTTGAGAAATTAAATTTGTCTACCATTAAACACCCTAGACTATACAAGTTGCAGTGGTTGAATGAATGTGGGTAGATTAAGGTTATCGGCAAGTTCTTGTTTCATTCTCAATTGGAAGATATTGTGATGAGATTTTATGTGATGTTGTTCCTATGAATGCTGGACATATACTCTTGGGAAGACCTTGGGAATTTGATAGGAAGGCGACAAAAGATGGGTTTACCAATAGATATTTATTTGTAATGAATGACAGACCCATCACTCCTGTACCATTAACACCCAAGCAAGTGTATGAAGATTAGCTCAAAATGAAACTAGAGAGAGATAAAAGAGAGGGTGATAAGAAGAATAGAGAAGAGAGATAAAAAAGAAATGAGAGTGAGAAAGAAAGAAAATCTGAGAGCTCAAAAAAAGAGGTTCAAAAGAAAGAAAAGAAAGAGAAAAGTGAGTTTCTATGCAAAAGAAAGTAAGGTGAGGAGTGCATATCTTGCTAAACAGCCTTTGATTGTACTTGTTTACAAGGAGGCCTTTTTAAGCACTAATGACCTTGACTCTTCATTTCCGAGTGTTGTTAGTTCTTTGTTTCAAGAATTTGAAGATATATTTCTAGAAGATATCCCTAGTGGATTGCCACCCATAAGAGGCATTGAGCATCAAATTGATTTCATTCCTGGAGCAACAATTCCTAACCGGCCAGCTTATAGAACTAACCCTGAGGAGACAAAAGAGCTTCAAAAGCAAGTTGAAGAGCTCATGGCAAAAGGGTATGTTCGAGAAAGCTTAAGTCCATGTGCTGTACCAGTCCTCTTAGTACCAAAGAAAGATGGATCTTGGAGGATGTGCATTGATTGCAGAGCTGTCAATAATATCACTGTAAAGTATCGCCATCCCATTCCTAGATTAGATGATATGCTTGATGAATTGCATGGGTCTGTTATCTTCTCAAAGATTGATTTAAAATCTGGGTATCATCAAATTAGGGTGAGGGAAGGAGATGAGTGGAAAACTGCTTTCAAAACATAAGCTGTATAAATGGTTAGTTATGCCATTTGGGCTAACAAATGCACCTAGTACTTTTATGAGGTTGATGAATCATATTTTGCGTGCATATATTGGAAAATTTGTTGTAGTTTATTTTGATGATATTCTAATTTTTAGTAAGAGTCTTGATGAGCATTTGAATCATTTGCGCTGTGTGCTTGATGTTTTGAGAAAAAATGTGTTGTATGCTAACTTGAAAAAGTGTAGCTTTGGTATGGAAAAAGTTATTTTTCTCAGATTTGTGGTGAGTGCTGAGAAAATACAAGTTGATGAAGAGAAGGTAAGGGCTATTAAATAATGGCCAACACTAACAAATGTAACTAAGGTAAGAAGTTTTCATGGGTTAGCTAGCTTTTATAGGAGGTTTGTGAAAGATTTTAGTACAATTATTGCACCACTCACTAAAGTAATTAAGAAATCAGTTGGTTTTAGATGAGAAAAAGCACAAGATCATGCATTTAGTGTTCTTAAGGAAAAATTGTGTTCTGCACCTATTTTAACTTTACCTGATTTTAACAAAACTTTTGAGATTGAGTGTGATGCATCAAGAGTTGGGATAGGAGCTGTTCTGATGCAGGAAGGGCGGCCAATTGCTTATTTCAATGAAAAGTTGAATGGTGCCACCTTGAATTACCCAACTTATGACAAGGAGCTTTATGCACTTGTGAGAGCATTGGAGACTTGGCAACACTACCTTTGGCCTAATCAATTTGTGATCCATACAGATCATTAATCTTTAAAGTACATTAAAGGTCAAGGTAAGCTGAACAAAAGACAAATTAGATGGATGGAGTTCATCGAACCTTTTCCATATGTGATCAAATACAAGAAAGTTAAAGAGAATGTGGTTGCAGATGCATTATCTAGAAGGTATATTCTTCTCACTTCTCTGAATGCAAAATTGCTTGGTTTTGAATATGTCAAGGATTTGTATGCCAATGATAGTGATTTTGCTGAAATAATTGTTGCTTATGAAAAAGGAGCTTTTGGAAAATTCTATAAGCTTGATGGATTTTTGTTCAAAGAAAATAAATTATGTGTGCCTCAATGTTCTATGCGTGAATTGCTTATGAGGGAAGCACATGGGGGAAGACTAATGGGGCATTTTGGTGTGAAAAAGATATTAGATGTTTTTGCATGAGCATTTCTTTTAGCCTAAAATGAAGCGTGAAAGGATTTGTGGTAGATGCATAACATGTAAAAGGGCTAAGTCTAGAGTCTTACCACATGGTCTGTATACTCCATTACCTGTACCTAGTGAACCCTAGGTAGACATTTCAATGGATTTTATTTTGGGATTACCTAGGTCAAAAAGAGGAATGGATTCAATATTTGTGGTTGTTGATAGATTTTCAAAAATGGCACATTTTATTGCATTCCATAAAACTAATGATGCTACTTATATTTCTGATTTGTTCTTTAAATAAATTGTGAGGCTTCATGGTGTTCTTAAAAGTACTGTCTCAGATAGGGATGCAAAATTTCTGAGCCATTTTTGGAGAGTTTTGTGGGGAAAGCTTGAAACTAAGTTATTATTTTCTACAGCTTGTCATCCACAAACTGATGGTCAGACTGAAGTTGTTAACAGAACCTTAACTCAATTGCTTAGGACCGTCATCCAAACGAATTTGAAAAATTGGGAGGATTGCTTGTCATTCATTGAATTTGCATATAATAGAAGTGTGTATTCATCTACTAATTATTCTCCTTTTGAAGTTGTTTATGGTTTTAATCCACTAACCCCTTTGGATTTGTTGCCATTGCCCATTCATGAGAGAGCAAGCCTTGATGGCAAAAAGAAAGTTGAGGTGGTTATGATGCAAAACCCACTAAGAACATGCCCTAGAGAACCTTCAACAATTCGAAACTTTGCCCAGGATCGGCTAGAAAATTAGAATGTTGGTCAAAGAAAACACCCTAAGAGAACTTGTCTCTTAGAACCCTAGCCTCAGGATGCCACAAAGGAAAACTAATCCTTTGATAAGTCACGTGAACTCACAGAAAACACAAAGAAGTAAAAGCCTCACAAAGTATTGAATAATACTCAAATTCATTCATTCATAATCTTCCAAAATAGAGTACAATAGGGGGCCTTTTATAGGCAAAATTTCTAAAAGACTTAAAATCATAATAAAACTAAAACTCTAAAATCTGATTAGAAATATTTTAAATGATGCCTAAAATTAAGACACAAGATTAGGATATTAATTTTTACTTAATCTTTTAGATAAGCTCCTTGACCAAATCCAAAAAAATAATATAATAATAAAAAACGAAATTCAAAAAGACTTCTAGTCAAAACTAATTAGCTCTTTTAAATAGTCCACATGGAATGCTCATGCTTCATTAAAAAATCACATGGTTGACACATGATTTTTAATTTCTTGATATTAGACTCCAATTGGGCCTTGACACTCCTCTTGTAGAATGGTTAGCATGATCACACCTTTTACATCTTCTTGGGCCTTCTCTTGACTCAAATAAATGGGCTCTAAGTTATGAAGCTTATGAATCAAACAATTGAAGGCTTCTTTCATTGCTTTGGCCCTAGCTCTTGTTATTGGGCCTCCTATGCCTTGCAATGGATCTTTAGGTACATTTGATTTGAACTCTTGGGTTTTAATTTGCAAATCATGTCCTTGGGCTTGAAACTTAGCACCACCTTCATCAGGTCTGCTTCCATGCTTAGCAAGGTCTCTTAGTGCTATTGCATCAGGTTAAGCAACTTCATGCAAAGATTAAATTGTAGATTGAAAAGAAGAATGAGCAATATGCATCCAAGGAAAACAAAGGGAGAAGGCGTGTCACTTTTGAACCTGGTGATTGGGTATAGGTGCATATGAGAAAAGAGAGGTTTCAGGCACAAAGGAAGTCTAAATTAGCTCCAAGAGGGGATGGACCATTTTAAGTCCTTGAGAAAATCAATGCTTACAAGATAGATCTGTCAGGTGAGTATAATGTTAGTGCTACTTTTAATGTTGCTGATTTATCTCCTTATGATGCAGGTGATGATTCGAGGACGAATCCTTTTGAGGAGAGAGGGGATGATGCGATCCATCAAAAGGAGCAAGCTATCTCAAATACTTGGAATGATCCTCTACAAATTCCAAGTGGCTCGATGACAAGAGCATGAGCTAAAAGAATGAGAGAAACCTTAAGTGGACTTGTTCAAGAGACCTAGACTAAGCAAATAACAATTGAAGCAACAAAAGTCGAGCAAGATCCAAACATTTCTAATGTGGACGTCCTCAACATCATATAGGTTGAAGATGGAGCTGCTGAGGCTAAACTGGGCCAAAACATTATAAATTAAAGTACTTGAACCATGGACCATCCATTGGTGGGCTCATTTAGGGCTAAATAATACCATTTTGGGCTTAATAAGCTAATTTGTAGAACCCTAATGTATTTGTATGAATTTAGCTTATTTAAGGGGATTTATTTCCTTTTGAGTCTTTAAGAGAATTTGACTTTTATAATTTTGATTACATAGGTCATTAATTAGGATATTTGCCTTTAATTTCCCTAGTTTTCCTTTTCTATGAGCATTGAAGGTAAATTTGACTTGCACACTATATAATTGTACTCTGCCTCCCATTGTAACTAAATTGGAATGAATAAAAATTGTATTTTCTGGAAATCCCAGACTTGAGAGGAGTGCTCTCTAGGGTTCTTCATTGAACTTGTAGACTAATCAAGGTTTGATCAACCTTGTGGCATCTTCTAACACTCGGGGTCCTTGTCTCTTCGTATTCAGGGGTTCTAAGTAGATTATTCAGACTTGATTTAGCTTTATTGGGGTGTGTATATTTGAGATCGGTTGTGGGTTCAAGTAAGTCAAAATCTGTGAAAAAGAAAGTTGTGTTGGAAATTATAAATTGTTGACTTAAATTGCAATTGCTAAAGATCATCTATTCTTAGAATTACCATTTTTGATTCCTTGACTTGATCTGGTCATTAAATGTCATATTGTGCACAATTCATAAAAGGATATTTACATTCATTCACCTTGTTCTAAATTTCAAATTTCTGATTGCTTCATTATTGATTTCAGATTCCAATTTCCTTTCCATCATTTCCTCTTGATAATTAATCATTTAACCATTTGTTCTCCCATAATCTGCCACATACCATTTGTTCCATAAATTCATTGTCTTCATTTCCTTTCCTAGTCACTTGCTGTATTTTCCATTGGCTGCACCTATGAATTTTTTTTTTTAATGTTGGACTTTTGTTGTCTCTTGGAGAACTTTGCATATTGAAATCTAATTTGAGATTGCCACTTCAGTTGCTACTTCTTTTGATTTGTTGGATTTAATTTAGTACACTATAGGAAGCAAGTTGAGAGGAAAAAGGCAAGAGTGTTTTCATCATTGTAAAAGCCATTACAAGTGTGAAACACAAGTGGATTTGCATCATTTAGAGTGAAACACGAGAGGGAGTGGTCAGGTCCTTTCTCTTGCTATTCACTAACATTTCAGGTGCCAATCATGTCTGAAAGTGAAGATAACTAAGTTGACCTTAAATTGTTCATCAAATCTGTTCAAGAACAATTCAAGAGGCTAAATACTAGGTTGGATCAAATACTTCTTCTTCCAATAGCAAGGAAAGACGTGGTAAAAACGTTCTAGGAGGAGATGAATCTGATTTTGAGGAGGAAAGCCAACATGAAAGAGTTAGGAGAGCTCCACCTCAAAAGAAAGATGCGTTTAGTAATATCAAGATGAAAATCCCTTCCTTTCAAGGGAAAGCTAATCCTGATGTATACCTTGAATGGGAAAGAAAAGTTGAGTTTATATTTGATTGCCAATCTTTTTCAGAGAAAAGTAAAGTGAAATTAGCTGCTTTGGGGTTTACAGATTATGCAAGCCTATGGTGGGATCAATTAACCACTAGTAGGAGGCGTTCTGGAGAGGGTCCAATTCGGTCTTGGCTAGAAATGAAGGCTCTCATGAGGAAGAGATTTGTCCCTACCCATTACTATAGGGATGTGCACAAAAGGCTCCACAAAATCTATGAGTGTGGAAGAATATTTTCAGCAAATGCAAATTGCCATGATCAAAGCTGACATTGAGGAAGATTCAGAAGTTACAATGGCAAGATTTCTTGGTGGCTTAGACCCTGAAATTGCTACAGAAGTTGAATTGCAAAACTACCTTGATATGGAAGAGTTGTTGCATAAAGCCATTAAGGTGGAGAAGCATTTTAAAGCAAAACAGAAATTGCAATCACATGCTAGTTCCAACAAAGACTTCAAGCCCTCTTTCAAGTTTAAGGGAGAGACCAAGCCTAGAGAGGAAAATAAGTTGAAGATGCAAACACCTACTTCTAAAGATAAATCTGAACCTAAATCTTCTTCTAGTTCTTCTAAAATTCAATACTTTAAATGTCAAGGTTTTGGTCACATTGCTTCACAATGTCCAAATAAAAGGACTATGATTTTGCTTGAGAATGGTGTTGTTACTAGTGAAAGTAATGGTGATGAGGAAGTGGAAGCTGAGTTGAGTTCCAATGGAGGTGATGAATCTGATGTGGAGGTAGCTGAAGCTGTGTTTGGTGAGGTTCTAGTGTCAAGGCATGCTCTTAGCATTCAACCTAAAGAAGAGCTTGAAAAAGAACAAGGAGAGCATATCTTTCACACTAGGTGTTTTGTTAACAACAAGGTATGTAGTTTTATCATTGATAATGGGAGCTGCACTAATGTTGCTAGTACCTTGTTAGTTGAAAAGCTAGGTTTGCCAACTAGAAAACACCCCACTCGTTATAATTTGTCATGGTTCAATGATAATGGGGATGTTAAAGTTACTAAACAGGTTGTAGTAACATTTTCCATAGGAAGTTACCATGATGAGGTTTTGTGTGATATAGCTCCTATATATGTTGGACACTTATTATTGGGTAGACCTTGGCAATTTGATAGGAAAGTTAAGTATGATAGTTATACTAACAGGTATTCTCTTGAGTTTAATAAGAAAACCATTATGCTAACCCCTCTCAGACCCTTGCAGGCATATGAGGATCAAAAGCGAATTACTCAAGAATGCAAGCTAAGAGAGAAAGAAAAGAAAGTGCGTGAGAAAGAAAGAAAAAGAAAGTGAGATGGAGAGAAAAGGAAAGAGAGCTACTGAAAAGAAAAGTCAAGAGAGTGAAGGAAAGAAAGTAACATTATTTTCTGGTAGAGGAGAGATTAAGAGGGTTTTATGTAGTGAGACATCTTTTGGACTCTTGTATAAGGATGTTTATCTAACCCTTAGTGACCTTGATGAATCTCTTCCATCTAGTGTTTTGAGTTTGTTGCAGGAATATAAAGATTTGTTTTCGGAAGAGGTACCGGATGGATTACCTGCCATAAGAGGCATTGAGCATAGGATTGATTTTATTCCTGGAGCATCTCTTCCTAACCGACTTGCTTATAGGGCAAATCCAGAAGAGACTAAGGAAATTCAAAGATAAGTGGAAGAACTCATGAAAAAGGGGTTTGTAAGAGAAAGCCTTAGTCCATGTGTTGTTTCGGTAATACTTGTGCCCAAGAAGGATGGCAAATGGAGGATGTGTGTGGACTGCCGATGATGCAATAACACCAAGTAATATGAACTAGACTCATGTGAGGAAGATGCTTGTGTGGAAAAAGACTTGATGATAGATGGCCCAATGACAAGGGGAAGAATTAAGCGTCTACAAAGAGCAATTGGGCTTCAATTTGCTGAATTAGAAACCCATAATATTAGTGCATGCATTGAGGAAGCAAATAGAGCCTTAATCATGCTTATTCAAGCTCAAGTTGATGCTTAAAGAGCCCATTGAAGCTAGAGGACGTGAATAGTATTTCAAATACAAGATGTCCAACCCATTAATATTAATTAGTTTTGACTAGGAATCTAGTTTTGACTAGAACTCTTTTTGAATTTCGTTTTTTTTATTATTATATTATTTTTTGGACTTGGTCAAGGAGCTTATCTAGGAGATTAAGTTAAAATTAATATCTTAAGCTTATTCCTTGATTTTAGGCATTGTTTAAAATATTTCTAATTAGATTTTAAGAGTTTTAGTTTTAGTAGGATTTTAAGTCTTTTAGAAACTTTGCCTATAAAAGGCTCCCTATTATACTCTATTTTGAATGATGAATAAACTTGAGTATTATTCAATACTTTGAGAGGCTTTTGCTTCTTTGTGTTCTCTGAAAGTTTACGTGACTTATCAAAGGATTGGTCTTCCTTTGTGGCGTTTTGAGGTTAGGGTTCTAAGAGACAAGTTCTCTTAGGATCTTTCCTTTGACCAACATTCTTGTTTTCTAGCCGGTTCCGGGCAAAGTTTCAAATTGTTGGAGGTTTTCTAGGGCATGTTCCTAGTGGGTCTCATATCATTTGGTATCAGAGCTTTGGTTCACTAGTATAAGGTATATTTTTGTGTTTTTCCTACCATTGTTCTTCATACCTTCTCTTCTTCCATTTGTGTTATCTTCTCATCTTCATCTTTATCTTCTATCTTCTTCCTTCTTCTTCTATACTCATTCGAAAAAAAAAAGGAGAGTGTGATACTCCAAAAAAAAAAGAGAAAAAAAAGAGAAATTCGAAAAAAAAAAAGTGAAATTCGAAAAAAAAAGAAAAAAAAAAGAGAAATTCGAAAAAAAAGTGAAAAAAAAAGAGAAAGAAAGAGGAAAAAAAAAAGTTGCAAGTTGTGGAGTTAGTTTCCTAATTGGAGACAATTTCCTAATTAGAGTTAGTTTCCTAGTTGGAATTAATTTCCTAATTGGACTCAATTTCCTAATTGTACTTAGTTTCCTAATTTTGAGATTTTCTTAAAGTTGGTTTCTTAATTTCCCAAGTAGTTTCCTATTTTTAAAGTTTCTTATTTTCAGATTTTTCCTTTTTCTTCTCTTTCCTTCCAAGCCATCCCAACCTCCTCTCCCCCCTTATTTTCCTTTCCTCTTTACCTTTTTGTTACATACCCTCTTTTCTCCTTTGTTTGATTCTTTGGGAATTTGCATTTTAGGATTGTAGTTCTTTTTTATTGCCACTAGTATGATCTTTTCTTTTGATTTGATTGTGACTTGCTTAGAACACTTGTAAGAAGCAAATTGTTGAGTGGTAAAAGGCAAGAGTGCAATTAACATTAAAAGAAAAAGCCAAAAAGAGTTAAACACGAGCGAACTTATCATCTTATGAGTGTAAACACGTGAGCTAGTGAGTTGCGAGGTCCTATATCTTTCTTTGCTTGTTTTTTTTTTGTACAAACTAATATTTCAGGATGTTTGGAGAATCTGAGCATAGTGACTTTCACATGAAAGTCTGGGCTAAAACTGTTCAAAGTACTCTTGAGAAACTAAGTGCCAGATTAGATGATGTGGAGTCTTCTTCCAATAAGAGGACCCATAGAAGGCGAGCTCAAGTGGAGCTTGATGATGATGTTGAGTCTGACTTTGAGGAGTCCCATACTCAGAGAGGTAGACAATCATCATGCAATAAGGATGGTGGTCTCGAAAATATCAAGATGAAGATTCCATCATTCCCTGGGAAAAATGACCCAGACCAGTACTTAGATTGGGAAAGAAAAGTGGAGCATGTATTCGAGTGCCACTCTTACACTGAGGCGAAGAAAGTAAAACTTGCTGCAGTAGAGTTTACTGACTATGCTAGCATCTGGTGGGATCAACTCTTACTCACCCGAAGATGTACCGGTGAAGGTCCAATTCGTGATTGGCAAGAGATGAAAATTATCATGCGCAAACGGTTTATCCCTAGTTACTATTATAGGGAATTGCATAAGAGGCTCCAAAAGCTGAAGCAAGGTTCTATGAGTGTGGAAGATTACTATCAAGAAATGGAGATTGCCATGATTAAGGCAAATGTGGAGGAAGACCGTGAAGCAACCATGGCCCGATTCATTGAGGGCTTAAATCCTGATATAGCTGCCCAAGTTGATTTATACAATTACCTAGATATGGAGGAGCTCTTGCATAGAGCTATCAAGGTGGAAAAGCAACTAAGGGCTCGACAAAAGCTGAAAGTGACATCTAACTCGAGTTCTTGGAGGGATTCCAAAGTCCCCTTCAAACCAAAGACTGATTTCAAATCTAAGGAGGAAAGTAAGGTAAAACCCTTTCAGGTTAAGGGTAAAACTGAGTCAAAATGGTGCGAACCCACTAGGAGTCAAGTCTCCTTGAACCCACAACCGATCTCAAATATACATACCCCAAGAAAACTAAATCAAGTCTGAATGATCCACTTAGAACCCCTGAATACGAAGAGACAAGGACCCCGAGTGTTAAAAGACGCCACAAGGTTGATCAAGCCTTGATAAGTCTACAAGTTCAATGAAGAACCCTAGAGAGCACTCCTCTCAAGTCTGGGATTTCCAGAAAATACAATTTTTATTCATCCAAATCTAGTTACAATGGGAGGCAGAGTACAATTATATAGTGTGTAAGTCAAATCTGCCTTCAATGCTCATAGAAAAGGAAAACTAAGGAAATTAATGGCAATTATGCTAATTAATGACCTATGCAATCAGAATTATAAAAGTCAAATTCTCTTAAAGACTAAAAAGGAAATAAATCCCCCTAAATAAGCTAAATTCGTCCAAATACATTAGGTTCTACAAATCAGCTTATTAAGCCCAAAATGGCATTATTTAGCCCTAAATGAGCCCACCAATGGATGGTCCATGGTTCAAGTACTTCAATTTATAATGTCTTGGCCCAATTTAGCCTCAGCAGCTCCATCTTCAGCCCATATGATGTTGAGGACGTCCACATTAGAAATGTTTGGATCTCGCTTGACTTTTTTTGCTTCAATTGCTATTTGCTTAGTCCAGGTCTCTTGAACAAGTCCCCTTAAGGCTTCTCTCATTCTTTTAGCTCGTGCTCTTGTCATTGGGCCACTTGGAATTTGTAGAGGATCATTCCAAGTATTTGAGACAGCTTGCTCCCTTTGATGGATCGCATCACAAAACCTTTCTCATCTTCTAATCCTACTACTTCCTCCTCTAAGCTTAAATGCTTTAAATGTAATGGTTTCGGTCACATTGCTTCACAATGTCCGAACAAACAAACTATGATTGTTCTTGAGAATGGTGATGTGACTAGTGCTAGTAGTGAGTCTGAGGAGGATGAGATGCCACCCCTGACTGATGACTCAGATTTAGAGTTAACGGAAGCTGTAAATGGTGAAGCCCTTGTGGCTAGGCGTGCTCTCAACATTCAACCTAAAGAAGATCTTGAGGTAGAGTAGCGTGAGCATATTTTCCATACTCGATGTTTCATCCACAAGAAGGTATGTATTTTGATTATTGATGGTAGTAGCTACACAAATGTAGCTAGTACTTTACTTGTGGAAAAGCTGAACTTTCCTACTTTGAGGCACCCTCCCCCTTATAAATTACAATGGCTTAACGATAGTGGGGAGGTAAAGGTAACAAAACAGGTGCTCATCTCTTTTTCTATTGGTAATTATCATGATGAGATTCTTTGTGATGTAGCACCCATGTATGCTGGTCACTTGTTACTTGGTAGGCCATGGCAGTTTGACCGAAAGGTAAAACATGATGGATATAAAAATTATTATTCTTTTGTTTTTAACGGTAAGACCATTGTGTTGACCCCTCTTCGTCCTGTCCAAGCATATGAGGATCAGTTAAAAATTGAAAGAGAGTGTAAGAAGAGAGAGCATGATGCGAAATCAAGGGGTGGCCCAATCTTCACGACGTAGGTTGATGGATAGATGATGGTTCGAGACCCGACGGAAGCAAATAGCCAACCAACGTTATAAGAACGTTGACCTGCTACTTAGACAATGCACCTAACTACGAACACAGTAAACCAATCCACACAACGACGCACTTGGATCGAAGCACGAATTGGGGACTTTTGCGAACTTGAATCACCAACCTAAAGATAGGTTGACAAGACAAAGGTTTCACAAGAGCAAAGAAAAGATAAGATTCTCACAATTAGAGAAACACTCAATAATTCTACTACTTTCAATCTGATTCAAATGAAGGCAGAATACATATATTTATAGTGTAGCTCAAACCTATCTACTGGAGGAAAAGTAGGAAACTAACTACATAATCCTAACTGAAAGATCTAAAAAATAGGGATACAAAATCAAATCCTTTTAAAAACAGAAAAGGATAGATAATCAGCCTAATAGAAACTAATTAATACTAATGGGCTGGACATCTTGCATTTGAAGTACTATTCACGTCCTCTATCTTCAATGGGCTCTTTAAGCATCAACCTGGGCTTGAATAAGCATGATTAAGGCTCCATTTGCTTCCTCAATGCATGCACTAACATTATGGGCTTCTAATTCAGCAAATTGAAGCCCAATTGCTCTTTGTAAATGCTTAACTCTTTCTCTTGTGACTAGTGCTAGTAGTGAGTCTGAGGAGGATGAGATGCCACCCCTGACTGATGACTCAGATTTAGAGTTAACGGAAGCTGTAAATGGTGAAGCCCTTGTGGCTAGGCGTGCTCTCAACATTCAACCTAAAGAAGATCTTGAGGTAGAGTAGCGTGAGCATATTTTCCATACTCGATGTTTCATCCACAAGAAGGTATGTATTTTGATTATTGATGGTAGTAGCTACACAAATGTAGCTAGTACTTTACTTGTGGAAAAGCTGAACTTTCCTACTTTGAGGCACCCTCCCCCTTATAAATTACAATGGCTTAACGATAGTGGGGAGGTAAAGGTAACAAAACAGGTGCTCATCTCTTTTTCTATTGGTAATTATCATGATGAGATTCTTTGTGATGTAGCACCCATGTATGCTGGTCACTTGTTACTTGGTAGGCCATGGCAGTTTGACCGAAAGGTAAAACATGATGGATATAAAAATTATTATTCTTTTGTTTTTAACGGTAAGACCATTGTGTTGACCCCTCTTCGTCCTGTCCAAGCATATGAGGATCAGTTAAAAATTGAAAGAGAGTGTAAGAAGAGAGAGCATGATGCGAAATCAAGGGGTGGCCCAATCTTCACGACGTAGGTTGATGGATAGATGATGGTTCGAGACCCGACGGAAGCAAATAGCCAACCAACGTTATAAGAACGTTGACCTGCTACTTAGACAATGCACCTAACTACGAACACAGTAAACCAATCCACACAACGACGCACTTGGATCGAAGCACGAATTGGGGACTTTTGTGAACTTGAATCACCAACCTAAAGATAGGTTGACAAGACAAAGGTTTCACAAGAGCAAAGAAAAGATAAGATTCTCACAATTAGAGAAACACTCAATAATTCTACTACTTTCAATCTGATTCAAATGAAGGCAGAATACATATATTTATAGTGTAGCTCAAACCTATCTACTGGAGGAAAAGTAGGAAACTAACTACATAATCCTAACTGAAAGATCTAAAAAATAGGGATACAAAATCAAATCCTTTTAAAAACAGAAAAGGATAGATAATCAGCCTAATAGAAACTAATTAATACTAATGGGCTGGACATCTTGCATTTGAAGTACTATTCACGTCCTCTATCTTCAATGGGCTCTTTAAGCATCAACCTGGGCTTGAATAAGCATGATTAAGGCTCCATTTGCTTCCTCAATGCATGCACTAACATTATGGGCTTCTAATTCAGCAAATTGAAGCCCAATTGCTCTTTGTAAATGCTTAACTCTTTCTCTTGTGACTAGTGCTAGTAGTGAGTCTGAGGAGGATGAGATGCCACCCCTGACTGATGACTCAGATTTAGAGTTAACGGAAGCTGTAAATGGTGAAGCCCTTGTGGCTAGGCGTGCTCTCAACATTCAACCTAAAGAAGATCTTGAGGTAGAGTAGCGTGAGCATATTTTCCATACTCGATGTTTCATCCACAAGAAGGTATGTATTTTGATTATTGATGGTAGTAGCTACACAAATGTAGCTAGTACTTTACTTGTGGAAAAGCTGAACTTTCCTACTTTGAGGCACCCTCCCCCTTATAAATTACAATGGCTTAACGATAGTGGGGAGGTAAAGGTAACAAAACAGGTGCTCATCTCTTTTTCTATTGGTAATTATCATGATGAGATTCTTTGTGATGTAGCACCCATGTATGCTGGTCACTTGTTACTTGGTAGGCCATGGCAGTTTGACCGAAAGGTAAAACATGATGGATATAAAAATTATTATTCTTTTGTTTTTAACGGTAAGACCATTGTGTTGACCCCTCTTCGTCCTGTCCAAGCATATGAGGATCAGTTAAAAATTGAAAGAGAGTGTAAGAAGAGAGAGCATGATGCGAAATCAAGGGGTGGCCCAATCTTCACGACGTAGGTTGATGGATAGATGATGGTTCGAGACCCGACGGAAGCAAATAGCTAACCAACGTTATAAGAACGTTGACCTGCTACTTAGACAATGCACCTAACTACGAACACAGTAAACCAATCCACACAACGACGCACTTGGATCGAAGCACGAATTGGGGACTTTTGCGAACTTGAATCACCAACCTAAAGATAGGTTGACAAGACAAAGGTTTCACAAGAGCAAAGAAAAGATAAGATTCTCACAATTAGAGAAACACTCAATAATTCTACTACTTTCAATCTGATTCAAATGAAGGCAGAATACATATATTTATAGTGTAGCTCAAACCTATCTACTGGAGGAAAAGTAGGAAACTAACTACATAATCCTAACTGAAAGATCTAAAAAATAGGGATACAAAATCAAATCCTTTTAAAAACAGAAAAGGATAGATAATCAGCCTAATAGAAACTAATTAATACTAATGGGCTGGACATCTTGCATTTGAAGTACTATTCACGTCCTCTATCTTCAATGGGCTCTTTAAGCATCAACCTGGGCTTGAATAAGCATGATTAAGGCTCCATTTGCTTCCTCAATGCATGCACTAACATTATGGGCTTCTAATTCAGCAAATTGAAGCCCAATTGCTCTTTGTAAATGCTTAACTCTTTCTCTTGTCATTGGGCTATCTATCATCAAGTCTTTCTCCACACGAGCATCCTTCCCCACATGAGTTTGGTTCATATCATCCTCCCCCTCTTGAAAAGGAGTCGTCCTCGACTCTTCAAAGTCTGCACCAAAATAAGGGGAAAGGTCAGAAACATTAAAAGTAGCACTTACACCATACTCACCTGGTAAATCTATCTTGTAGGCATTATCATTAATTCTCTCTAGCACGCGGAAAGGCCCATCTCCGCGAGACATAAGTTTAGACTTTCTTTTGTCAGGAAACCTCTCTTTTCTAAGGTGCAACCAAACCAAATCTCCTGGTTCAAAGATAACCCTCTTTCGTCCCTTATTAGCACGTTCTACATATTGTTGAGTCATCCTCTCAATGTTTTGTTTTGCTTTCTCATGGATTTGCTTAACAAACTCAGCACGTTTCTGTCCATCCATATTGATTCTTTCCTGCAAAGGCAAAGGAGCTAAGTCAATGGGTGCAAGAGGATTAAAACCATATACAATCTCAAATGATGAATATTTAGTAGTGGAATGAACAGCCCTACTGTATGCAAACTCGACATGTGGGAGACACTCATCCCAATTCTTCAGGTTCTTTTTAACCACAGTTCGTAACAAAGAAGATAGTGTCTTATTAACTACTTCAGTTTGTCCATCAGTTTGCGGATGACAAGTAGTAGAGAATAACGATTTAGTTCCAAATTTGCTCCACAAAGTCTTCCAAAAATAGCTTAGAAACTTAGCATTACGATCAGACACTATAGTCCTCGGAATCCCATGAAACCTCACAACTTCCGTTATATTATTGATGGCTCGACAATCAATGCACATTCTCCATGTTCCATCCTTTTAGGCACGAGCAACACTGGTACTGCACATGGGCTAAGGCTCTCCCTCACATATCCCTTTTCCAGTAGCTCTTGCACTTGTCTTTAAATCTCCTTAGTCTCTTTAGGATTAGCTCGGTAAGCTGGACGATTGGGCAAAGGTGCTCCAGGTATAAAGTCAATTTGATGTTCTATCCCTCTAATTGGTGGCAACCCAGGTGGTACCTCTTCGGGAAAGACATCTCCATATTCCTGCAAAAGAGACATAACAAGACTAGGTAAAGTAGAGGTTAAGTCGTTAGTATTCAACATAGCCTCTTTATAGATAACTACTAGGAGGTTTTGTTGAGAAAACAAAGCTTGTTTGATCTCACTCTTTCTTGCTACTAACAAACTTTTCTCTCTTTCTCCCTCTTTCTCTCTTTTACCTTTAGCTCTCTCTCCTTTTCCTCTCTCTTCTCTTGGTTTGCCCTCTTTTCTTTTCTCAATTTTACTCTCCTCTTTTTCAGACACGTTTACACATTCACTTTCTCTTTTCTTCTCTCTCTTGATTTGATCTTCTAACACTTTCTTTGGTGACATAGGAAGGAGGGTTATAGGTTCCCCTCTAAGTACAAAAGAATAATGATTTAGAAAATCATCATGTGTAACACGTCTATCATACTGCCAAGGCCTACCTAATAAAATATGACATGCTTTCATTGGTACAACATCACAAAGCACTTCATGCTTATACTTGCCAATTGAAAACATTACCTTAACTTGCTTGGTTACTCTCAATTCTCCACATTCATTGAGCCATTGGAGTTTGTAAGGCCGTTGATGCTTGAAAGTAGACAAATTCAACTTCTCCACTAGCTCAGTACTTGCCACATTACAGCAACTTCCTCCGTCTATAATCACACCACATATCTTTCCTTGGATTTGGCAACGAGTATGGAATAAGTTCTCTCTTTGTTTATCTTCGTCTGCCATCATCTGGGCACTAAGGGCTCTCCTAGTTACAAGGAGTTCTTCTTCTGCATACTCTCCATCTTCATTTTCCATGAATAGCTCTTCTTCTTCCTCTGTTGTTTCTCCTTCAGTTTCCCACTCACCAAAGTTGTTGATATTCATGGTTCGCTTGTTAGGACATTCACTAGAGATGTGTCCTCTCCCTTGGCACTTGAAGCATATTATGTCTCGATTTCTTGAAGGATTAAGCCCACTTTGAACCTTCTTGGGTGGTGCAGCCAGCTTTTCTTCTTTCTTTATTTCATTCCCCTTTGAATTTGAAGTAGAGGGAATATCTTTCTTTGGGTTGTTCCTCCATGAGTTGAAAGAAGTTGAATTGGAGTTCTTCCTTGCAATATTCTTCCTTTTGAGTTGTTTTTCCACCTTGGCAGCTTGGTGGACTAAGTCATGAATCTCAACATAGTGGTACATCTCCACAACATCGGCTATGTCATGATTAAGCCCATCTAAGAAACGAGCCATTGTTGCTTCTGGATCCTCCTCTACATTAGTTCTAATCATGGCTATTTGCATTTCCTTGTAGTACTCATCCACACTCTTGGATCCTTGAGTGAGGCGTTGAAGCTTATTGTGAAGTTCCCTTCGAAAATAGGATGGAATGAATCGTCTCCTCATGATAGCCTTCATCTCTTCCCATGTTGAGATGAGGTGCTCTCCATATCTAGTTCGCTCCTTTTGCATCTGGTCCCACCAAATAAGAGCATAATCAGTAAACTCAAGAGCAGCAATTTTGACCTTCTTACCCTCAGAGTAGTTATGGCATGAAAAGATTTGCTCTACACGCATCTCCCACTCCAGGTATGTTTCTGGATCACTCTTGCCTTGAAAGGAAGGAATTTTGACTTTGATTCCTCCAAGGCCTTCTTCTTCATCTCTAGGCCTCCTCAGTGGTCTTCTTATATGTTGAGTGGCCTTCTTCTTGGCTGAGTCTCCTCTCCTTCATAATCTTCATCATGGCTCTCCATGTCTTCCGCATATTCATGGTGTTGTGGGCGGGCAGCATGAGCTTGTCTTTGGTTAGCTCGAGTAGTAGTCCTTTGACTAGAGGTTCTCTCCACTTGATCTAAGCGTTCATGGAGTCCTTCCAACTTCTTATCAAGCATCCTTTCAAAATGACTCACTAGAGCTTTCATTTGCAAAGGCGCTACTCCAAATGAATTGTGATCATCATTATCACTTTCATGTGCAACTCCTTTTTCTCGATTATCTGCCATATTAGTGAAAAAGAAACAAAAGTATATAGGACCTCACAAATATTTCCTCATGTGTTTACTCTCACTCGTGTTTACTCTCTCTTATTAGCTTTTTCTACAATGATCTATCCACTCTTACCTTTTACCTCTCAATATCAAATCCCAAGCTCTTATGTTACCTAAGACCTTGTCAAGTGATCAAGGACTGCCAATTCTCGGTTCACCAAAGTATGTGCTGGTGGATGGTATATGAAAAGTTGTGATTAGCGCATACAAGTTACAAGTAAGGTTAGGGTTTGGTTAGGCTAGGATTCCAATATGAAAAAAGGGAAGATCTTAGCAATGCAAAATCAAGTTTAAAATACCAAAGAGCCAATTACAATGATTCTAAAGACCCAAGATATGAGAAATCAATGGAGGGTTAGATTAGGAAAGTTCAAATCAAAGGAATCGGAAACAAGTTGAAGTCACAATAGGAAAGTCCACAATCACAAGATAAAAGGAAACAATATAGGAATAGGAAAGTGGATCACAAAAATTAGGAAACAAATGGAAGAGGAAACAATGCTGATCACAAATGAAAGAAATCTGATCACAATTTTTCTTTTGTTTTTTTTTTCACTTTTTTTTTTGGCTAACCTTTTTTTTCCTTTCTTTTCTATTCCTTTTCCTTTTCCTTTTTTTTTTTGCCTCTTTTTTTTTTGGATCAGATGAAAGAGAATCACAAGATCGCACAATAAGAAACCGATCAGAAAAATGTTACCACTAAAAATAACAATAACTTCCTCTAGAGAACTCCGAATTTGATGATTCTAAAACGAAATGAAAGTTGAGATTTTGAAACTTAGAATTGACCTATTAATCGTCCAAAATCTCAAAAGGAAAGGGGTTGAACAGATAAGGGAAAAATAACACGTTCAGAACAAAAATTTTCCAGATTACAAAATGAATGGCTCTTGTAGCATAAAAAACCAAATCTTGCACACTAAGGATCAAATCTGGAAACAAGGGAAGGTAGAAAGTTTAGTATTTTTTTTTTATAATAAAAGGTAGCAATGAATGGATGTGGAAAAGAAAAAAAATATGGAGGCTAGAAAGGAAGTAGAATGGTGGATGATGAATGTATGATAGACAACCTACCGTGTAAACCGAAGCTCTGATACCAAATGATGCGAAATCAAGGGGTGGCCCAATCTTCACGACGTAGGTTGATGGATAGATGATGGTTCGAGACCCGACGGAAGCAAATAGCCAACCAATGTTATAAAAACGTTGACCTGCTACTTAGACAATGCGTCTAACCACGAACACAGTAAACCAATCCACACAATGACGCACTTGGATCGAAGCACGAATTGGGGGCTTTTGCGAACTTGAATCACCAACCTAAAGATAGGTTGACAAGACAAAGGTTTCACAAGAGCAAAGAAAAGATAAGATTCTCACAATTAGAGAAACACTCAATAATTCTACTACTTCCAATCTGATTCAAATGAAGGCAGAATACATATATTTATAGTGTAGCTCAAACCTATCTATTGGAGGAAAAGGTCAAAGCAATCCGAGAGTGGCCAACTCCAAAGAATGCGAGTGAAGTAAGAAGTTTCCATGGATTGGCAAGCTTCTATAGGCGATTCGTGAAGGACTTCTCTACTCTTGCTGCCCCTTTAAATGATTTGGTAAGAAAGAATGTGATATTCAAGTGGGGTGAAGCACAAGAGCGTGCTTTTAACATACTGAAGGAAAAACTAACTAATGCCCCTGTACTTGTGTTGCCTGATTTTACTAAAGTTTTTGAAATTGAGTGTGACGCTTCTGGTATAGGCATAGGTGGTGTGTTGATGCAGGATTCTAAACCTATTGCATATTTCAGTGAGAAATTGAGTGATCCTGCTTTAAATTATTCCACATATGATAAAGAGTTGTATGCCTTGAAACGAACTTTAGAGACTTGGCAACATTATTTGTGGCCTAAAGAATTTATTATCCATTCTGATCATCAAAGTCTTAAGTTTCTTAAGTCTCAGGGTAAAATGAACAAAAGGCATGCAAGTTGGCTTGAATTTATTGAAACCTTTCCTTATGTGATTAAGCATAAGCAGGGAAAGGAAAATGTTGTAGCTGATGCATTGTCTAGGCGTTACACTTTGATTACTTCCATGCATGCTAGATTGATAGGTTTTGAGATGATAAAAGGCATGTATGAATCTGATTTTGATTTTGCTGATATTTGGAAATTTGGTGAATTGCATGGTGCTAATGACTATTATAGGTTTGATGGATTCCTTTTCAAAAAGAACAAGTTATGCATTCCTATGTGTTCCATTCGTGAACTTCTTGTTAAGGAAACTCATGGTGGGGGATTGATGGGCCATTTTGGTGTAGAAAAGACTTTGGCTCTTTTGAATGAGCATTTTTATTGGCCTGGCATGAGAAAAGATGTGGTTGCTGTTTGTTCTAGATGTATTACTTGTAAGCATGCTAAGTCTAGAATTCAATCACATGGTTTGTATTCTCCTTTACCAGTTCCCTCTCACCCATGGACTGATATTTCTATGGACTTTGTTTTGGGTTTGCCTAAATCTCCCACAGGGAAAGATAGTGTCTTTGTTGTTGTGGATAGGTTTAGTAAAATGGCTCATTTTAGGTTGCATGGTGTGCCAAAAACTATTGTTAGTGATAGAGATGTGAAATTCTTGAGTTATTTCTGGAAAACATTGTGGAATAAACTTGGCACTAAGCTTTTATTTTCTACTACAGCGCATCCACATACTGACGGGCAGACTGAGGTTGTTAATAGAACCCTCTCTACTTTATTAAGAGCTATCATTGAAAAGAATATTAAGAATTGGGAGAAGTGTTTGCCCCATGTCGAATTTGCTTATAATCGTGCTGTTCATTCTGCAACAAAATTCTCTCCTTTTGAAATTGTTTATGGCTTTAATCCTCTAACCCCGTTAGATTTGCTTCCTTTACCTTCACATGAGTTTACTAACCTTGATGATGCTAGGAAGGCAAAGTTTGTACAGGATTTGCATGAGAAGGTGAAAGCCAATATTGAAAGAAAGAATGAGCAAATTGCCAACCAAGTTAACAAAGGTAGAAGGCGTGTAGTATTTGAACCCGGCGATTGGGTGTGGGTTCACTTGCGAAAAGAACGTTTCCCGGAGAAAAGGAAGTCAAAACTCCAACCTAAAGGAGATAGTCCCTTTCAAGTTCTTGAAAGGATTAATGATAATGCTTATAAAATTGACTTGCCC
The DNA here is from genome assembly GCA_026724425.1 of Erythrophleum ivorense. Classification (NCBI taxonomy): domain Eukaryota; kingdom Viridiplantae; phylum Streptophyta; class Magnoliopsida; order Fabales; family Fabaceae; genus Erythrophleum; species Erythrophleum ivorense. The sequence continues at coordinate 20,115,127 of JAIUCV010000009.1, forward strand.
AGTTCTTATGGAAATATTAGTGCTACTTTTAATGTAACTGATCTCTCTTCCTTTGATATTGCAGATTCGAGGATGAATCCTTTTCAAGAGGAGGGGAATGATGCAATAACACCAAGTAATATGAACCAGACTTATGTGAGGAAGGATGCTTGTGTGGAAAAAGATTTGATGATAGATGGCCCAATGACAAGAGGAAGAATTAAGTGTCTACAAAGAGCAATTGGGCTTCAATTTGCTGAATTAGAAGTCCATAATGTTAGTGCATGCATTGAGGAAGCAAATAGAGCCTTAATCATGCTTATTCAAGCGTAAGTTGATGCTTAAAGAGCCCATTGAAGCTAGAGGATGTGAATAGTATTTCAAATACAAGATGTCCAGCCCATTAATATTAATTAGTTTTGACTAGACTCTAGTTTTGACTAGAACTCTTTTTGAATTTCGTTTTTTTTATTATTATATTATTTTTTGGACTTGGTCAAGGAGCTTATCTAGGAGATTAAGTTAAAATTAATATCTTAATCTTATTCCTTGATTTTAGGCATTGTTTAAAATATTTCTAATTAGATTTTAAGAGTTTTAGTTTTAGTAGGATTTTAAGTCTTTTAGAAACTTTGCCTATAAAAGGCTCCCTATTGTACTCTATTTTGAATGATGAATAAACTTGAGTATTATTCAATACTTTGAGAGGCTTTTGCTTCTTTGTGTTCTCTGAAAGTTCACGTGACTTATCAAATGATTGGTCTTCCTTTATGGCATCTTGAGGCTAGGGTTCTAAGAGACAAGTTCTCTTAGGGTCTTTCCTTTGACCAACATTCTTGTTTTCTAGCTGGTCCCAGGCAAAGTTTCAAATTGTTGGAGGTTTTCTAGGGCATGTTCCTAGTGAGTCTCGCATCAGCCGAGCTATTAACAAAATCACAGTTAAGTATAGATATCTCATTCTTAGACTTGATGACATGCTTGATGAGTTGCATGGTGCTTGCTTGTTTTAAAAAATAGATCTTAGGAGTGGTTATCATCAAATTAGGATGCAAGAGGGTGATGAGTGGAAGACTGCGTTTAAGACTAAGTTTGGTTTGTATGAATGGCTTGTTATGCCCTTTGGCTTAACTAATGCTCCTAGTACATTCATGAGCTTAATGAATCATGTGTTTCGCCCTTACATAGGAAAGTTTGTTGTTGTGTATTTTGATGACATTCTTGTGTTTTCTAAGAATCTAGAAGAGCATGTTAAGCATTTGTATTCTGTGTTTATTATTTTGAGAGAAAATAAACTCTTTGCAAATTTAGAGAAATGCTCTTTCTACTTGGATTCTGTTGTTTTCCTTGGTTTTGTTGTAGGTACTAATGGCCTCCGGGATGAAGAGAAGGTAAAGGCAATTCGAGAGTGGCCAACACCTAAGAATGCTAGTGAGGTGAGGAGTTTCCATGGACTTGCAAGTTTCTACTGACGTTTTGTAAAGGACTTCTCAACCCTTGCTGCACCTTTAAATGAGCTGGTAAAGAAAAATGTTGTCTTTAAATGGAGTGAGGCACAAGAGGCGGCTTTTAACACTTTGAAAGATAAATTGACTAATGCCCCTCTACTTATTCTTCCTGATTTCTCTAAAGTTTTTGAAGTTGAATGTGAAGCCTCTGGAATTGGTATTGGTGCTGTTTTGATGCAAGAGTCTAGGCCTATTGCTTACTTTAGTGAAAAGCTTAGTGGTGCTTGTTTGAATTATTCAACTTATGACAAGGAATTGTATGCTTTAAAAAGAGCTCTAGAACACTGGCAACATTATTTATGGTCTAAGGAATTTTTTTTTGTATTCTAATCATAAGAGTCTTCAATACCTAAAGACCCAAGATAAGTTGAATAAGAGGCATGTTGTATGGCTTGAATTTATTGAGTCATTTCCTTATGTACTTAAACATAAAAAGGGAAAGAAAATGTAGTGGCCGATGCTTTGTCTAGGAGGTATAGTCTCATTACATCTATGCAAGCTAGGTTGATTGGTTTTGAATCTTTCAAAAGCATATATGAATGTGATGCTGATTTTGCTGAAACTTGGAAGTTGTGTGAAAAACATGGTGCTCATGATTTCTTTAGATTTGATGGTTTCTTATTTAAAGGAAATAAATTGTGTGTTCCTGTTTGTTCTATGTGTGAGCTTTTGGTTAAAGAATCTCATAGGGGTGGTATGATGGGGCACTTTGGGATAGAAGAAACTTTATCCATGTTGAAGGAACATTTTTATTGGCCTCATATGCATAGGGATGTGATTGCTATATGTAAAAGGTGCACTGTATGCAAGCACGCTAAATGTAAAATGCAACCACATGATTTGTATACTCCTTTACCTATTCCTTCTCATCCTTGGGTAGATATTTCAATGGATTTTGTGCTTGGATTGCCTAGAACATCTAGTGATAGCATATTTGTTGTTGTTGATCGATTTAGTAAAATGGCTCATTTCATTGCTTGCTCAAAAACAAATGATGCTGTCCATATTTCTAATTTGTTTTTCAAGGAGATTGTTAGATTGTATGGTTTGCCCTGATCTATTATGAGTGACCGTGATGTTAAATTTGTTAGTCATTTTTGGAAAACTTTGTGGGCTAAGCTGGATACAAAACTTGTGTTTTCTACGGTTGCACATCCTCAAACGGATGGACAAACTGAAGTGGTGAATCGAACACTTTCTTCCTTATTACGTGTTGTAATTCAAAAAAATTTAAGGAATTGGAAAAAGTGTTTGCCTCACATTGAGTTTGCATATAATCGTGCCTTGCATTCTACATCTGAGTTTTCTCCTTTTGAGATTGATGTAATAACACCAAGTAATATGAACCAGACTTATGTGAGGAAGGATGCTTGTGTGGAAAAAGATTTGATGATAGATGGCCCAATGACAAGAGGAAGAATTAAGCGTCTACAAAGAGCAATTGGATTTCAATTTGCTGAATTAGAAGCCCATAATGTTAGTGCATGCATTGAGGAAGCAAATAGAGCCTTAATCATGCTTATTCAAGCCCAAGTTGATGCTTAAAGAGCCCATTGAAGTTAGAAGACGTGAATAGTATTTCAAATACAAGATATCCAGCCCATTAATATTAATTAGTTTTGACTAGGACTCTAGTTTTGACTAGAACTCTTTTTGAATTTCGTTTTTTTATTATTTTATTATTTTTGGATTTAGTCAAGGAATTTATCTAGGAGATTAAGTTAAAATTAATATCCTAATCTTGTTCCTTGATTTTAGGCATTGTTTAAAATATTTCTAATTAGATTTTAAGAGTTTTAGTTTTAGTAGGATTTTAAATCTTTTAGAAACTTTGCCTATATAAGGCTCCCTATTGTACTTTATTTTAAATCATGAATGAACTTGAGTATTATTCAATACTTTGAGAGGCTTTTGCTTCTTTGTGTTCTTTGAAAGTTCACATGACTTATCAAAGGATTGGTCTTTCTTTGTGGCGTCTTGAGGCTAGAGTTCTAAAAGACAAGTTTTCTTAGGGTCTTTCCTTTGACCAACATTCTTATTTTCTAGCCGGTCCCGGGCAAAGTTTCAAATTGTTAGATGTTTTCTAGGGCATGTTCCTAGTGGGTGATGCGAAATCACGGGGTGGCCCAATCTTCACGACGTAGGTTGATGGATAGAAGATGGATCGAGACCCGACGGAAGCAAATAGCTAACCAACCTTATAAGAACGTTGACCTGCTACTTAGACAATGCGCCAAACCACGAACACAGTAAACCAATCCACACAACGACGCACTTGGATCGAAGCACGAATTGGGGGCTTTTGCCAACTTGAATCACCAACCTAAAGATAGGTTGACAAGACAAAGGTTTCATCACAAGAGCAAAGAAAAGATAAGATTCTCACAATTAGAGAAACACTCAATAATTCTACTACTTCCAATCTGATTCAAATGAAGGCAGAATACATATATTTATAGTGTAGCTCAAACCTATCTACTGGAGGAAAAGTAGAAAACTAACTATATAATCCTAACTGAAAGATCTAAAAACTAGGGATACAAAATCAAATCTTTTTTTAAAAACAGAAAATGATAGATAATCAGCCTAATAGAAACTAATTAATACTAATGGGCTGGACATCTTGCATTTGAAGTACTATTCACGTCATCTATCTTCAATGGGCTCTTTAAGCATCAACCTGAGTTTGAATAAGCATGATTAAGGCTTCATTTGCTTCCTCAATGCATGCACTAACATTATGGGCTTCTAATTTAGCAAATTGATGCCCAATTGCTCTTTGTAGACGCTGAACTCTCTTCTTGTCATTGGGCCATCTATCATCAAGTCCTCCACATGAGCATCCTTCCCCACGAGTCTAGTTCATATCATCCTCCCCCTCTTGAAAAGGAGTCGTCCTCGACTCTTCAAAGTCTGCACCAAAATAAGGGGAAAGGTCAAAAACATTAAAAGTAGCACTTACACCATACTCACCTGGTAAATCTATCTTGTAGGCATTATCATTAAATTCTTTCTAGCACGCGGAAGGGCCCATCCCCGCGAGGCATAAGTTTAGACTTTCTTTTGTTAGGAAACCTCTCTTTTCTAAGGTGCAACCAAACCAAATCTCCTGGTTCAAAGATAACCCTCTTTCGTCCCTTATTAGCACGTTCTACATATTGTTGAGTCATCCTCTCAATGTTTTGTTTTGCTTTCTTATGGATTTGCTTAACAAACTCAGCACGTTTCTTGCCATCCATATTGATTCTTTCCTGCAAAGGCAAAGGAACTAAGTCAATGGATGCAAGAGGATTAAAACCATATACAATCTCAAATGGTGAATATTTAGTAGTGGAATGAACAGCCCTATTGTATGCAAACTCGACATGCGGTAGACTCTCCTCCCAATTCTTCAGGTTCTTTTTAACCACAGTTCGTAACAAAGAAGATAGTGTCCTATTAACAACTTCAGTTTGTCCATCAGTTTGCGGATGACAAGTAGTAGAGAATAGCAATTTCGTTCCAAACTTGCTCCACAATGTCTTCCAAAAATAGCTTAGAAACTTAGCATCACGATCTGACACTATAGTCCTCGGAATCCCATGAAACCTCACAACTTCCTGAAAGAACAAATTAGCAATATTAGAAGCATCATTAACCTTATGACATACAATGAAGTATGCCATTTTAGAAAACCTGTCCACCACAACAAAAATAGAGTCCCTCCCCCTCTTAGACCTAGGTAATCCCACAATAAAATCCATGGAAACATCTTCCCAAGGTACACTAGGAATAGGGAGGGGAGTATACAGTCCATGGGGATTTAATTTAGATTTTGCTTTATGACATACAACGCATCTCCCCACAAGCTTTTTAACATCCCTACGCATCTTAGGCCAATAAAAATGCTCATTCAAGATATCAAAGGTTTTAAGAATGCCAAAGTGTCCCATTAAACCTCATGAATGTGCTTCCTTCATCAATAACATATGCAGAGAACAATTAGGAATGCAAAGCTTATCAACACGAAACAAGAATCCTTGATGCAAGTAAAATTTGTCCCAACCAACTCCAGGCTTGCAATAGTTAAAAGCTTCACCAAAATCAACATCATTTGTATATAATTCCTTGATGAACTCGAAACCAAGAACTTTAGAGTCTAACATGGAAAGAAGAACATACCTACGTGAAAGTGCATCAGCAACAATATTCTCCTTACCTTTCTTATGCTTAATCACATATGGGAAAGATTCAATGAATTCAACCCAACTAGCGTGTCTTCGATTCAATTTATTTTGGCTCTTAATATGTTTTAGAGCCTCATGGTCAGAATGTATGACAAATTCTTTAGGCCACAAATAATGTTGCCAAGTTTCCAACACTCTAACTAAAGCATATAGCTCCTTATCATATGTAGGATAGTTAAGAGTAGGACCACTTAGTTTTTCGCTAAAATATGCAATGGGCTTACCTTCTTGCATGAGTACACCTCCTATGCCAATTCCACTAGCATCACATTCAACCTCAAAAATCTTACCAAAATCCGGAAGGACTTAATAAAGGTGCATGTATGAGCCTCTCCTTGATGGTTTGGAAGGCTTTCTCTTGAGCTTCTCCCCACTTGAATGGAACATTCTTCTTTGTCAACTCATTCAAAGGAGCTGCCAGTGAGCTGAAGTCCCTCACAAATCTCCTATAAAAGCTTGCAAGTCCATGGAAGCTCCTCACTTGTCCGATGGTGGTAGGGGTTGGCCAATCTTGAATGGCTTTGATTTTCTCTTCATCAACCTCAACCCCCTCAGCACTCACAACAAAACCAAGAAAAACAACTTAGTGCAGAAATCACACTTATTCAAATTGCCAAACAATCTTTCTTTTCTTAGAACCTCTAGGACTTGTCTCAAATGATCTACGTGCTCATGCAAAGTCCTACTATACACAAGGATATCATCAAAGTAAACTACCACAAATTTACCTATGAATGCACGCAAGACATGATTCATCAACCTCATAAATGTGCTAGGTGCATTAGTGAGACCAAAAGGCATAACTGACCATTCATAAAGTCCATGTTTAGTCTTAAATGCAGTTTTCCATTCATCTCCTTCTTTCATCCTAATTTGATGGTAGCCACTTTTTAAATCAATTTTAGAGAAGATAGTGGAGCCATTTAATTCATTAAGCATATCATCTAACCTAGAGATAGGATGACGATATCTTATCGCTATATTATTGATGGCTCGACAATCAATGCACATTCTCCATGTGCCATCCTTTTTAGGCACGAGCAACACTGGTACTGCACATGGGCTAAGGCTCTCCCTCACATATCCCTTTTCTAGCAGCTCTTGCACTTGTCTTTGAATCTCCTTGGTCTCTTCAGGATTAGCTCGGTAAGCTGGATGATTGGGCAAAGGTGCTCCAGGTATAAAATTAATTTGATGTTCTATCCCTCTAATTGGTGGCAACCCAGGTGGTACCTCTTCGGGAAAGACATCTTCATATTCCTGCAAAAGAGACATAACAACACTAGGCAAAGTAGAGATTAAGTTAACGTATTCAACATAGCCTCTTTGTAGATAACTACTAGGAGGTTTTGTTGAGAAAACAAAGCTTGTTTGATCTCACTCTTTCTTGCTACTAACAAACTTTTCTCTCTATCTCCCTCTTTCTCTCTTTTACCTTTAGCTCTCTCTCCTTTTCCTCTCTCTTCTCTTGGCTTGCTCTCTTTTCTTTTCTCAATTTCACTCTCCTCTTTTTCAGACATTTTTACACACTCACTTTCTCTTTTCTTCTCTCTCTTGATTTGATCTTCTAACACTTGCTTTGGTGATATAGGAAGGAGGGTTATAGGTTCCCCTCTAAGTACAAAAGAATAACGGTTTAGAAAACCATTATGTGTAACACGTCTATCATACTGCCAGGGCGTAGTAACAAAATATGACATGCTTTCATTGGTACAATATCACAAAGCACTTCATCCCTATACTTGCCAATTGAAAACATTACTTTAACTTGCTTGGTTACCCTCAATTCTCCACATTCATTGAGCCATTGGAGTTTGTAAGGCCGTTGATGCTTGAAAGTAGACAAATTCAACTTCTCCACTAGCTCGGTGCTTGCCACATTGCAACAACTTCCTCCATCTATAATCACACCACATATCTTTCCCTGGATTTGGCAACGAGTATGGAACAAGTTCTCTCTTTGCTTATCTTCGTCTGCCATCATCTGGGCGCTAAGGGCTCTCTTAGTTACAAGGAGTTCTCCTTCTTCTGCATACTCTCCATCTTCATTTTCCATGAATAGCTCTTCTTCTTCGCCTGTTGTTTCTCCTTCAGTTTCCCACTCACCAAGGTTGTTGATATTCATGGTTCGCTTGTTAGGACATTCACTAGAGATGTGTCCTCTCCCTTGGCACTTGAAGCATATTATGTCTCAGCTTCCTAAAGGATTAGGCCCGCTTTGACCCTTCTTGGGTGGTGCAGCCAGCTTTTCTTCTTTCTTTATTTCATTTCCCTTTGAACTTGAAGTAGAGGGAATATCTTTCTTTGGGTTGCTCTTCCATGAGTTCAAAGGAGTTGAATTGGAGTTCTTCCTTGCAATATTCTTCCTTTTGAGTTGTTTTTCCACCTTAGCAGCTTGGTGGACTAAGTCATGAATCTCAACATAGTGGTACATCTCCACAACATCGGCTATGTCACGATTAAGCCCATCTAAGAAACGAGCCATTGTTGCTTCTGGATCCTCCTCTACATTAGCTTTAATCATGGCTATTTGCATTTCCTTGTAGTACTCATCCACACTTTTGGATCTTTGAGTGAGGCGTTGAAGCTTATTGTGAAGTTCCCTTCGAAAATAGGATGGAATGAATCGTCTCCTCATGATAGCCTTCATCTCTTCCCATGTTGAGATGAGGTGCTCTCCATATCTAATCCGCTCCTTTTGCATCTGGTCCCACCAAATAAGAGCATAATCAGTAAACTCAAGAGCAGCAATTTTGACCTTCTTACCCTCAGAGTAGTTATGGCATGAAAAGATTTGCTCTACACGCATCTCCCACTCCAGGTATGTTTCTGGATCACTCTTGCCTTGAAAGGAAGGAATTTTGACTTTGATTCCTCCAAGGCCTTCTTCTTCATCTCTAGGCCTCCTCAGTGGTCTTCTTGTATGTTGAGTGGCCTTCTTCTTGGCTGAGTCTCCTCTCCTTCATAATCTTCATCATGGCTCTCCATGTCTTCCGCATATTCATGGTGTTGTGGGCGGGCAGCATGAGCTTGTCTTTGGTTAGCTCGAGTAGTAGTCCTTTGACTAGAGGTTCTCTCCACTTGATCTAAGCGTTCATGGAGTCCTTCCAACTTCTTATCAAGCATCCTTTCAAAATGACTCACTAGAGCTTTCATTTGCAAAGGCGCTACTCCAAATGAATTGTGATCATCATTATCACTTTCATGTGCAACTCCTTTTTCTCGATTATCTGCCATGTTAGTGAAAAAGAAACAAAAGTATATAGGACCTCACAAATATTTCCTCACGTGTTTCACTCAATTGAGATATAACACTCTCACTCGTGTTTACTCTCTCTTATTGGCTTTTTCTACAATGATCTTATCCACTCTTGCCTTTTACCTCTCAATATCAAATCCCAAGCTCTTATGTTACCTAAGACCTTGTCAAGTGATCAAGGACTGCCAATTCTTGGTTCACCAAAGTATGTGCTGGTGGATGGTATGAAAAGTTGTGATTGGCGCATACAAGTTACAAGTAAGGTTAGGGTTTGGTTAGGCTAGGGTTCCAATATGAAAAAGGGAAGATTTAACCACTTAGCAATGCAAAATCAAGTTTAAAATACCAAAGAGCCAATTACAATGATTCTAAAAACCCAAGATATGAGAAATCAATGGAGGGTTAGATTAGGAAAGTTCAAATCAAAGGAATAGGAAACAAGTTGAAGTCACGATAGGAAAGTCCACAATCACAAGATAAAAGGAAACAATATAGGAATAGGAAAGTGGATCACAAAAATTAGGAAACAAATGGAAGAGGAAACAATGCTGATCACAAATGAAAGAAATCTGATCACAATTTTTTTTTTCGTTTTTTTTTTCACTTTTTTTTTGGCTAACCTTTTTTTTTTGCCTTTCTTTTCTATTCCTTTTCCTTTTCCTTTTTTTTTTTGCCTCTTTTTTTTTTGGATCAGATGAAAGAGAATCACAAGATCACACAATAAGAAACAGATCAGAAAATGTTACCACTAAAAATAACAATAACTTCCTCTAGAGAACTCCGACTTTGATGATTTAAAACGAAATGAAAGTTGAGATTCTGGAACTTAGGATTGACCTATTAATCATCCAAAATCTCAAAAGGAAAGGGGTTGAACAGATAAGGGAAAAATAACACGTTCAGAACAAAAATTTTCCAGATTACAAAATGAATGGCTCTTGTAGCATAAAAAACCAAATCTTGCACACTAAGGATCAAATCTGGAAACAAGGGAAGGTAGAAAGTTTAGTATATTTTTTTTTTATAATAAAAGGTAGCAATGAATGGATATGGAAAAGGAAAAAAAATATGGAGGCTAAAAAGAAAGTAGAATGGTGGATGATGAATGTATGATAGACAACCTACCGTGTAAAACCAGGCTCTGATACCAAATGATGCGAAATCAAGGGGGTGGCCCAATCTTCACGATGTAGGTTGATGGATAGCAGATGGATCGAGACCCGACGGAAGCAAATAGCCAACCAACGTTATAAGAACGTTGACCTGCTACTTAGACAATGCGCTAAACCACGAACACAGTAAACCAATCCACACAACGACGCACTTGGATCGAAGCACGAATTGGGGGCTTTTGCGAACTTGAATCATCAACCTAAAGATAGGTTGACAAGACAAAGGTTTCACAAGAGCAAAGAAAAGATAAGATTCTCACAATTAGAGAAACACTCAATAATTCTACTACTTCCAATCTGATTCAAATGAAGGCAGAATACATATATTTATAGTGTAGCTCAAACCTATCTATTGGAGGAAAAGTAGGAAACTAACTACATAATCCTAACTGAAAGATCTAAAAAATAGGGATACAAAATCAAATCTTTTTTTAAAAACAGAAAAGGATAGATAATCAGCCTAATAGAAACTAATTAATACTAATGGGCTGGACATCTTGCATTTGAAGTACTATTCACGTCATCTATCTTCAATGGGCTCTTTAAGCATCAACCTGGGCTTGAATAAGCATGATTAAGGCTTCATTTGCTTCCTCAATGCATGCACTAACATTATGGGCTTCTAATTTAGCAAATTGAAGCCCAATTGCTCTTTGTAGACGCTTAACTCTTCCTCTTGTCATTGGGCCATCTATCATCAAGTCCTCCACATGAGCATCCTTCCCCACATGAGTCTGGTTCATATCAGTGGGTCTCGCATCATTTGGTATCAGAGCTTTGGTTCGCTAATACAAGGTATATTTTTGTATTTTTCCTACCGTTGTTCTTCATACCTTCTCTCCTTGCATTTGTGTTATCTTCTCATCTTCATCTTTGTCTTCTATCTTCTTCCTTCTTCCATTGTTGCATGCCTCTATGCTTATTCAAAAAAAAAAAAGGAGAGTGTGATACTCCAAAAAAAAATTCAAAAAAAAAAGTTAGAAAAAAAAAGAGAAAAAAAAAGAGAAATTCAAAAAAAAAAGTGAAAAAAAAGAGAAATTCGAAAAAAAAAGTGAAAAAAAAGAGAAAGAAAGAGAAAAAAAAAGTTGCAAGTTGTGGAGTTAGTTTCCTAATTGGAGACAATTTCCTAATTAGAGTTAGTTTCCTAGTTGGAATTAATTTCCTAATTGGACTCAATTTCCTAATTGTACTTAGTTTCCTAATTTTGAGATTTTCTTAAAGTTGGTTTCTTAATTTCCCAAGTAGTTTCCTATTTTTAAAGTTTCTTATTTTCAGATTTTTCCTTTTTCTTCTCTTTCCTTCCAAGCCATCCCAACCTCCTCTCCCCCCTTATTTTCCTTTCCTCTTTACCTTTTTGTTACATACCCTCTTTTCTCCTTTGTTTGATTCTTTGGGAATTTGCATTTTAGGATTCTAGTTCTTTTTTATTGCCACTAGTATCTTTTCTTTTGATTTGATTGTGACTTGCTTAGAACACTTGTAAGAAGCAAATTGTTGAGTGGTAAAAGGCAAGAGTGCAATTAACATTAAAAAAAAAGCCAAAAAGAGTTAAACACGAGCGAACTTATCATCTTATGAGTGTAAACACGTGAGCTAGTGAGTTGCGAGGTCCTATATCTTTCTTTGCTTGTTTTTTTTTGTACAAACTAATATTTCAGGATGTTTGGAGAATCTGAGCATAGTGACTTTCACATGAAAGTCTGGGTTAAAACTGTTCAAAGTACTCTTGAGAAACTAAGTGCCAGATTAGATGATGTGGAGTCTTCTTCCAATAAGAGGACCCATAGAAGGCGAGCTCAAGTGGAGCTTGATGATGATGTTGAGTCTGACTTTGAGGAGTCCCATACTCAGAGAGGTAGACAATCATCATGCAATAAGGATGGTGGTCTCGAAAATATCAAGATGAAGATTCCATCATTCCCTGGGAAAAATGACCCAGACCAGTACTTAGATTGGGAAAGAAAAGTGGAGCATGTATTCGAGTGCCACTCTTACACTGAGGCGAAGAAAGTAAAACTTGCTACAGTAGAGTTTACTGACTATGCTAGCATCTGGTGGGATCAACTCTTACTCACCCGAAGATGTACCGGTGAAGGTCCAATTCGTGATTGGCAAGAGATGAAAATTATCATGCGCAAACGGTTTATCCCTAGTTACTATTATAGGGAATTGCATAAGAGGCTCCAAAAGCTGAAGCAAGGTTCTATGAGTGTGGAAGATTACTATCAAGAAATGGAGATTGCCATGATTAAGGCAAATGTGGAGGAAGACCGTGAAGCAACCATGGCCCGATTCATTGAGGGCTTAAATCCTGATATAGCTGCCCAAGTTGATTTATACAATTACCTAGATATGGAGGAGCTCTTGCATAGATGATGTGAGACTCCGTAGAAACCCGTTCTAGGAACCCCAAATTACACGGATCAGTGATCAAATTTTGGCATGCAGCACAAGAACAAATAATATGGACAATAAGCAACAAAGAACAAAGAACAAAGAACAAAGAAAAGGGACAAAGAAGAAGAAGAAGAAGGGATGTTGGTCAATGGAATTGAACCCTAAGAGAACCCGTCTCTTAGAACCCTAAGAGAACCCGTCTTTTAGAACCCTAATCCGGGACACCACAAAGGAAACCACTCCTTTGATAAGTCAAAGATTTTCTTCAGCACACAAAGGCCACAACAGAAACCTCACAAATCAGAAATAATTCTGAAAAGATAATTCATTCAATCTGCCATTCTTGGAGTACAAATGGGCCTTATATAGGCATTTCAAAAATAAAACCCTAAACAGAATAATTCCTAGGTTACATAAAAGAAATTTAAATCCAAACAAATTCAGCAAAAATGGTGCCTAAAAATCTGAAACAACAACAATTAAATTAAAACAAAATAAAACTAAGAGAATTTTGTGGAGAATGGCTGATTTTGTGGAAAATGGCTAGACTCCTTCAATTAGGCTCCCTTTGGGCTTGGGCTAGCATCTTGTAGAAATGAAATAATCTTTATGCCAATTTGTTCATTTTGGGCTTCATATTCAGCTAAGACTATAGGCTCCAAGTCTATTAGTTTTTGGATCACTCCATTCAAAGCCTCCTTCATAGCTTTGGCTTTTGATCTTCTGCATGGGCCTCCCATACCTTGCAATGGATCTTTAGTTGGCCATCTTTTAGAGTCACGTCCAGCCCTTTTGTTTCCAAGCTCTTGATTTTGTTCAAGCTTCTTCAAATCTCCTATCTCACCTCCATCAATAGAGCTATCAAGGTGGAAAAGCAACTAAGGGCTCGACAAAAGCTGAAAGTGACATCTAACTCGAGTTCTTGGAGGGATTCCAAAGTCCCCTTCAAACCAAAGACTAATTTGAAGTCTAAGGAGGAAAGTAAGGTAAAATCCTTTCAGGTTAAGGGTAAAACTGAGTCAAAACCTTTCTCATCTTCTAATCCTACTGCTTTTTCCTCTAAGCTTAGATGCTTTAAATGTAATGGCTTCGGTCACATTGCTTCACAATGTCCAAACAAACGAACTATGATTGTTCTTGAGAATGGTGATGTGACTAGTGCTAGTAGTGAGTCTGAGGAGGATGAGATGCCACCCCTGACTGATGACTCAGATTTAGAGTTAACGGAAGCTGTAAATGGTGAATCCCTTGTGGCTAGGCGTGCTCTCAACATTCAACCTAAAGAAGTGAGGTAGAGCAGCGTGAGCATATTTTCCATACTCGATGTTTCATCCACAAGAAGGTATGTAGTTTGATTATTGATGGTGGTAGCTGCACAAATGTAGCTAGTACTTTACTTGTGGAAAAGCTGAACTTACCTACTTTGAGGCACCCTACCCCTTATAAATTACAATGGCTTAACGATAGTGGGGAGGTAAAGGTAACAAAACAAGTGCTCATCTCTTTTTCTATTGGTAATTATCATGATGAGATTCTTTGTGATGTAGCACCCATGTATGCTGGTCACTTGTTACTTGGTAGGCCATGGCAGTTTGACCGAAAGGTAAAACATGATGGATATAAAAATTATTATTCTTTTGTTTTTAATGGTAAGACCATTGTGTTGACCCCTTCTTCGTCCTGTTCAAGCATATGAAGATCAGTTAAAAATTGAAAGAGAGTGTAAAAAGAGAGAGCAAGAAAAGAAAGGTAAAGTGAGTGTGAGTGTTGAGAATGAGAAGAAGCAGGAGAAAGGAGAGCTGAGTAGAAAGGAAAAGAAAATTAGAGAAAAACATGAGGAAAAGAAAGTGAGTTTATTTTCTGGTAAAAGTGAAATCAAGAGAGCTCTTATTTGTGAAAATGCCTTCTTATTACTTTATAAAGATGTTTATCTTACTATCGATGATCTTGATCACTCTTTGCCTGCTTGATATGAACCAGACTCATGTGGGGAAGGATGCTCGTGTGGAGAAGGACTTGATGATAGATGGCCCAATGACAAGAGGAAGAGTTAAGTGTCTACAAAGAGCAATTGGGCTTCAATTTGCTAAATTAGAAGCCCATAATGTTAGTGCATGCATTAAGGAAGCAAATGAAGCCTTAATCATGCTTATTCAAGCCCAGGTTGATGCTTAAAGAGCCCATTGAAGATAGATGACGTGAATAGTACTTCAAATGCAAGATGTCCAGCCCATTAGTATTAATTAGTTTCTATTAGGCTGATTATCTATCCTTTTCTGTTTTTAAAAAGATTTGATTTTGTATCCCTATTTTTTAGATCTTTCAGTTAGGATTATGTAGTTAGTTTCCTACTTTTCCTCCAGTAGATAGGTTTGAGCTACACTATAAATATATGTATTCTGCCTTCATTTGAATCAGATTGGAAGTAGTAGAATTATTGAGTGTTTCTCTAATTGTGAGAATTTTATCTTTTCTTTGCTCTTGTGAAACCTTTGTCTTGTCAACCTATCTTTAGGTTGGTGATTCAAGTTCGCAAAAGCCCCCAATTCGTGCTTCGATCCAAGTGCGTCGTTGTGTGGATTGGTTTATTGTGTTCGTGGTTAGGCGCATTGTCTAAGTAGCAGGTCAACGTTCTTATAACGTTGGTTGGCTATTTGCTTCCGTCGGGTCTCGAACCATCATCTATCCATCTACCTACGTCGTGAAGATTGGGCCACTCCTTGATTTCGCATCATTTGGTATCAGAGCTTTGGTTTACACGGTAGGTTGTCTATCATACATTCATCATCCACCATTCTACTTCTTTTCTAGCCTCCATATTTTTTTTCCCTTTTCCATATCCATTCATTGCTACCTTTTATTATAAAAAAAAAATACTAAACTTTCTACCTTCCCTTGTTTCCAGATTTGATCCTTAGTGTGCAAGATTTGGCTTTTTATGCTACAAGAGCCATTCATTTTGTAATCTGGAAAATTTTAGTTCTGGACGTGTTATTTTTCCCTTATCTGTTCAACCCCTTTCCTTTTGAGATTTTGGACAATTAATAGGTCAATCCTAAGTTTCAGAATCTCAACTTTCATTTCGTTTTAGAATCATCAAATTCGGAGTTCTCTAGAGGAAGTTATTGTTATTTTTAGCGGTAACGTTTTCTGATCTGTTTCTTATTGTGTGATCTTGTGATTCTCTTTCATCTGATCCAAAAAAAAAAAAGAGGCAAAAAAAAAAAAGAAAAGGAAAAGGAATAGAAAAGAAAGGCAAAAAAAAAAAAAGGTTAGCAAAAAGAAAAGTGAAAAAAAAAACGAAAAAAAAAAATTGTGATCAGATTTCTTTCTTTTGTGATCAGCATTGTTTCCTCTTCCATTTGTTTCCTTTTTATCTTGTGATTGTGGACTTTCCTATTGTGACTTCAACTTGTTTCCTATTCCTTTGATTTGAACTTTCCTAATCTAACCCTCCATTGATTTCTCATATCTTGGGTTTTTAGAATCATTGTAATTGACTCTTTGGTATTTTAAACTTGATTTTGCATTGCTAAGTGGTTAAATCTTCCCTTTTTCATATTGGAATCCTAGCCTAACCAAACCCTAACCTTACTTGTAACTTGTATGCGCCAATCACAACTTTTCATATACCATCCACCAGCACATACTTTGGTGAACCGAGAATTGGCAGTCCTTGATCACTACTTGACAAGGTCTTAGGTAACATAAGAGCTTGGGATTTGATATTGAGAGGTAAAAGGTAAGAGTGGATAGATCATTGTAGAAAAAGCCAATAAGAGAGAGTAAACACGAGTGAGAGTGTTATATCTCAATTGAGTGAAACACGTGAGGAAATATTTGTGAGGTCCTATATACTTTTGTTTCTTTTCACTAACATGGCAGATAATCGAGAAAAAGGAGTTGCACATGAAAGTGATAATGATGATCACAATTCATTTGGAGTAGCGCCTTTGCAAATGAAAGCTCTAGTGAGTCATTTTGAAAGGATGCTTGATAAGAAGTTGGAAGGACTCCATGAACGCTTAGATCGAGTGGAGAGTAGAACCTCTAGCCAAAGGACTACTACTCAAGCTAACCAAAGACAAGCTCATGCTGCACGCCCACAACACCGTGAATATGCAGAAGACATGGAGAGCCATGATGAAGATTATGAAGGAGAGGAGACTCAGCCAAGAAGAAGGCCACTCAACATACAAAGAAGACCACTGAGGAGGCCTAGAGATGAAGAAGAAGGCCTTGGAGCAGTCAAAGTCAAAATTCCTTCCTTTCAAGGCAAGAGTGATCCAGAAACATACCTGGAGTGGGAGATGCGTGTAGAGCAAATCTTTTCATGCCATAACTACTCTGAGGGTAAGAAGGTCAAAATTGCTGCTCTTGAGTTTACTGATTATGCTCTTATTTGGTGGGACCAGATGCAAAAGGAGCGGACTAGATATGGTGAGCACCTCATCTCAACATGGGAAGAGATGAAGGCTATCATGAGGAGGCGATTCATTCCATCCTATTTTCGAAGGGAACTTCACAATAAGCTTCAACGCCTCACTCAAGGATCCAAGAGTGTGGATGAGTACTACAAGGAAATGCAAATAGCCATGATTAGAGCTAATGTAGAGGAGGATCCAGAAGCAACAATGGCTCGTTTCTTAGATGGGCTTAATCGTGACATAGCCGATGTTGTGGAGATGTACCACTATGTTGAGATTCATGACTTAGTCCACCAAGCTGCCAAGGTAGAAAAACAACTCAAAAGGAAGAATATTGCAAGGAAGAACTCCAGTTCAACTTCTTTCAACTCATGGAGGAACAACCCAAAGAAAGATATTCCCTCTGCTTCAAATTCAAAGGGAAATGAAATAAAGAAAGAAGAAAAGCTGGCTGCACCACCCAAGAAGGTTCAAAGCGGGCCTAATCCTTCAAGAAATGGAGACATAATATGCTTCAAGTGCCAAGGGAGAGGACACATCTCTAGTGAATGTCCTAACAAGCGAACCATGAATATCAACAACCTTGGTGAGTGGGAAACTGAAGGAGAAACAACAGAGGAAGAAGAAGAGCTATTCATGGAAAATGAAGATGGAGAGTATGCAGAAGAAGGAGAACTCCTTGTAACTAGGAGAGCCCTTAGTGCCCAGATGATGGCAGACGAAGATAAACAAAGAGAGAACTTATTCCATACTCGTTGCCAAATCCAAGGAAAGATATGTGGTGTGATTATAGACGGAGGAAGTTGCTGCAATGTGGCAAGCACTGAGCTAGTAGAGAAGTTGAATTTGTCTACTTTCAAGCATCAACGACCTTACAAACTCCAATGGCTCAATGAATGTGGAGAATTGAGAGTAACCAAGCAAGTTAAGGTAATGTTTTCAATTGGCAAGTATAAGGATGAAGTGCTTTGTGATGTCGTACTAATGAAAGCATGTCATATTTTGTTAGGTAGGCCTTGGCAGTATGATAGACGTGTTACACATGATGGTTTTCTAAATCATTATTCTTTTGTACTTAGAGGGGAACCTATAACCCTCCTTCCTATGTCACCAAAGCAAGTGTTAGAAGATCAAATCAAGAGAGAGAAGAAAAGAGAAAGTGAGTGTGTAAAAGTGTCTGAAAAAGAGGAGAGTAAAATTGAGAAAAGAAAAGAGGGTAAGCCAAGAGAAGAGAGAAGAAAAGGAGAGAGAGCTAAAGGTAAAAGAGAGAAAGAGGGAGAAAGAGAGAAAAGTTTGTTAGTAGCAAGAAAGAGTGAGATCAAACAAGCTTTATTTTCTCAACAAAACCTCCTAGTAGTTATCTATAAAGAGGCTATGTTGAATACTAATGACTTAACTTCTACTTTGCCTAGTCTTGTTATGTCTCTTTTGCAGGAATATAGAGATGTCTTTCCCGAAGAGGTACCACCTGGGTTGCCACCAATTAGAGGGATAGAACATCAAATTGATTTTATACCTGGAGCACCTTTGCCCAATCGTCCAGCTTACCGAGCTAATCCTGAAGAGACCAAGGAGATTCAAAGACAAGTGCAAGAGCTGCTGGAAAAGGGATATGTGAGGGAGAGCCTTAGCCCATGTGCAGTACCAGTGTTGCTCGTGCCTAAAAAGGATGGCACATGGAGAATGTGCATTGATTGTCGAGCCATCAATAATATAACGGTAAGATATCGTCATCCTATCCCTAGGTTAGATGATATGCTTGATGAATTAAATGGCTCCACTATCTTCTCTAAAATTGATTTAAAAAGTGGCTACCATCAAATTAGGATGAAAGAAGGAGATGAATGGAAAACTGCATTTAAGACTAAACATGGACTTTGTGAATGGTTAGTTATGCCTTTTGGTCTCACTAATGCACCTAGCACATTTATGAGGTTGATGAATCATGTCTTGCGTGCATTCATAGGTAAATTTGTGGTAGTTTACTTTGATGATATCCTTGTGTACAGTAGGACTTTGCATGAGCATGTAGATCACTTGAGACAAGTCCTAGAGGTTTTAAGAAAAGAAAGATTGTTTGGCAATTTGAATAAGTGTGATTTTTGCACTAATAAAGTTGTTTTTCTTGGTTTTGTTGTGAGTGCTGAGGGGGTTGAGGTTGATGAAGAGAAAATCAAAGCCATTCAAGATTGGCCAACCCCTACCACCATCGGACAAGTGAGGAGCTTCCATGGACTTGCAAGCTTTTATAGGAGATTTGTGAGGGACTTCAGCTCACTGGCAGCTCCTTTGAATGAGTTGACAAAGAAGAATGTTCCATTCAAGTGGGGAGAAGCTCAAGAGAAAGCCTTCCAAACCATCAAGGAGAGGCTCATACATGCACCTTTATTAGTCCTTCCGGATTTTGGTAAGATTTTTGAGGTTGAATGTGATGCTAGTGGAATTGGCATAGGAGGTGTACTCATGCAAGAAGGTAAGCCCATTGCATATTTTAGCGAAAAGCTAAGTGGTCCTACTCTTAACTATCCTACATATGATAAGGAGCTATATGCTTTAGTTAGAGTGTTGGAAACTTGGCAACATTATTTGTGGCCTAAAGAATTTGTCATACATTCTGACCATGAGGCTCTAAAACATATTAAGAGCCAAAATAAATTGAATCGAAGACACGCTAGTTGGGTTGAATTCATTGAATCTTTCCCATATGTGATTAAGCATAAGAAAGGTAAGGAGAATATTGTTGCTGATGCACTTTCACGTAGGTATGTTCTTCTTTCCATGTTAGACTCTAAAGTTCTTGGTTTCGAGTTCATCAAGGAATTATATACAAATGATGTTGATTTTGGTGAAGCTTTTAACTATTGCAAGCCTGGAGTTGGTTGGGACAAATTTTACTTGCATCAAGGATTCTTGTTTCGTGTTGATAAGCTTTGCATTCCTAATTGTTCTCTGCATATGTTATTGATGAAGGAAGCACATTCAGGAGGTTTAATGGGACACTTTGACATTGTTAAAACATTTGATATCTTGAATGAGCATTTTTATTGGCCTAAGATGCGTAGGGATGTTCAAAAGCTTGTGGGGAGATGCGTTGTATGTCATAAAGCAAAATCTAAATTAAATCCCCATGGATTGTATACTCCCCTCCCTATTCCTAGTGTACCTTGGGAAGATGTTTTCATGGATTTTATTGTGGGATTACCTAGGTCTAAGAGGGGGAGGGACTCTATTTTTGTTGTTGTGGACAGGTTTTCTAAAATGGCACACTTCATTGCATGTCATAAGGTTGATGATGCTTCTAATATTGCTAATTTGTTCTTTCAAGAAGTAGTGAGGTTTCATGGGATTCCAAGGACTATAGTATCAGATTGTGATGCTAAGTTTCTAAGCTATTTTTGGAAGACTTTATGGAGCAAGTTTGGAACTAAATTGTTATTCTCTACTACTTGTCATCTGCAAACTGATGGACAAACTGAAGTTGTTAATAGGACACTATCTTCTTTGTTACGAACTGTGGTTAAAAAGAACCTGAAGAATTGGGAGGAGTGTCTCCCACATGTCGAATTTGCATACAATAGGGCTGTTCATTCCACTACTAAATATTCACCATTTGAGATTGTATATGGTTTTAATCCTCTTGCACCCATTGACTTAGCTCCTTTGCCTTTGCAGGAAAGAATCAATATGGATGGACAGAAACGTGCTGAGTTTGTTAAGCAAATCCATGAGAAAGCAAAACAAAACATTGAGAGGATGACTCAACAATATGTAGAACGTGCTAATAAGGGACGAAAGAGGGTTATCTTTGAACCAGGAGATTTGGTTTGGTTGCACCTTAGAAAAGAGAGGTTTCCTGACAAAAGAAAGTCTAAACTTATGTCTCGCGGAGATGGACCTTTCCGCGTGCTAGAGAGAATTAATGATAATGCCTACAAGATAGATTTACCAGGTGAGTATGGTGTAAGTGCTACTTTTAATGTTTCTGACCTTTCCCCTTATTTTGGTGCAGACTTTGAAGAGTCGAGGACGACTCCTTTTCAAGGGGGGAGGATGATATGAACCAGACTCATGTGGGGAAGGATGCTCGTGTGGAGAAGGACTTGATGATAGATGGCCCAATGACAAGAGGAAGAGTTAAGCGTCTACAAAGAGCAATTGGGCTTCAATTTGCTAAATTAGAAGCCCATAATGTTAGTGCATGCATTAAGGAAGCAAATGAAGCCTTAATCATGCTTATTCAAGCCCAGGTTGATGCTTAAAGAGCCCATTGAAGATAGATGACGTGAATAGTACTTCAAATGCAAGATGTCCAGCCCATTAGTATTAATTAGTTTCTATTAGGCTGATTATCTATCCTTTTCTGTTTTTAAAAAGATTTGATTTTGTATCCCTATTTTTTAGATCTTTCAGTTAGGATTATGTAGTTAGTTTTCTACTTTTCCTCCAGTAGATAGGTTTGAGCTACACTATAAATATATGTATTCTGCCTTCATTTGAATCAGATTGGAAGTAGTAGAATTATTGAGTGTTTCTCTAATTGTGAGAATCTTATCTTTTTTTTGCTCTTGTGAAACCTTTGTCTTGTCAACCTATCTTTAGGTTGGTGATTCAAGTTCGCAAAAGCCCCCAATTCGTGCTTCGATCCAAGTGCATCGTTGTGTGGATTGGTTTATTGTGTTCGTGGTTAGGCGCATTGTCTAAGTAGCAGGTCAACGTTCTTATAACGTTGGTTGGCTATTTACTTCCGTCGGGTCTCGAACCATCATCTATCCATCAACCTACGTCGTGAAGATTGGGCCACCCCTTGATTTCGCATCACTGCTAGTGTTACATCTTTATTACAGGAATTTTGTGACTTGTTCCTAGAGGAAATACCTGATGGATTACCCCGCTAAGAGGCATTGAGTATCGGATAGACTTTATCCCAGGGGCATCTATTCCCAATAGACCTGCTTATCGAGCAAATCCAAACGAGACTAAGAAAATACAACATCAAGTGGAAGAGCTCATGAAGAAAGGCTTTGTTCGTGAAAGTCTGAGTTCGTGTGCTGTCCCGGTGATTCTTGTACCAAAAAAGGATGGCAAGTGGCGAATATGTGTAGATTGTCGTGCCATCAACAAAATAACGGTAAAATATTGCTATCCTATCCCTAGGTTAGATGATATGCTTGATGAGTTGCATGGTGCATGTGTTTTCTCTAAAGTTGATCTTAGAAGTGGTTACCATCAAATTAGAATGAAAGAAGGTGATGAATGGAAAACTGCTTTTAAGACCAAGTTTGGATTATATGAATGGCTAGTTATGCCATTTGGCTTGACTAACGCACCTAGCACTTTCATGAGTTTAATGAACCATGTCTTTAGACCTTTCATTGGAAGATTTGTTGTGGTTTACTTTGATGATATTTTGATCTATTCTAAGAGTCTAGAAGAACATGTGAATCATTTGCATGATGTGTTTGTTGTGCTTAGGGAGAATAAACTTTTTGCCAATTTAGAGAAGTGCTCTTTTTGTTTGGATTCTGTGGTTTTTCTTGGATTTGTTGTAGGAGCTCGTGGCATACAAGTGGACGAGGAACAGGTCAAAGCAATCCGAGAGTGGCCAACTCCAAAGAATGCGAGTGAAGTAAGAAGTTTCCATGGATTGGCAAGTTTCTATAGGCGATTCGTGAAGGACTTCTCTACTCTTGCTGCCCCTTTAAATGATTTGGTAAGAAAGAATGTGATATTCAAGTGGGGTGAAGCACAAGAGCGTGCTTTTAACATACTGAAGGAAAAACTAACTAATGCCCCTGTACTTGTGTTGCCTGATTTTACTAAAGTTTTTGAAATTGAGTGTGACGCTTCTGGTATAGGCATAGGTGGTGTGTTGATGCAGGATTCTAAACCTATTGCATATTTCAGTGAGAAATTGAGTGGTCCTGCTTTAAATTATTCCACATATGATAAAGAGTTGTATGCCTTGAAACGAACTTTAGAAACTTGGCAACATTATTTGTGGCCTAAAGAATTTATTATCTATTCTGATCATCAAAGTCTTAAGTTTCTTAAGTCTCAGGGTAAATTGAACAAAAGACATGCAAGTTGGCTTGAATTTATTGAAACCTTTCCTTATGTGATTAAGCATAAGAAGGGAAAGGAAAATGTTGTAGTGATGGAGGTGAGATAGGAGACTTGAAGAAGTTTGAACAAAATCAAAAACTTGGAAACAAAAGGGCTGGACGTGACTCTAAAAGATGGCCAACTAAAGATCCATTGCAAGGTATGGGAGGCCCATGCACAAGATCAAGAGCCAAAGTTATGAAAGAGGCCTTGAATGGAGTGATCCAAAAACTAATAGACTTGGAGCTCATAGTCTTAGCTGAATATGAAGCCCAAAAGGAACAAATTGGCATAAAGATTATTTCATTCCTACAAGATGCTAGCCCAAGCCCAAAGGGAGCCTAATTGAAGGAGTCTAGCCATTTTCCACAAAATCAGCCATTCTCCACAAAATTCTCTTAGTTTTATTTTGTTTTAATTTGATTGTTGCTGTTTCAGATTTTTAGGCACCATTCTTGGTGAATTTGTTCAGATTTAAATTTCTTTTATTTTCATTATTTTGTTTAGGGTTTTATTTTTAAATGCCTATATAAGGCCCATTTGTACTCTAAGAATGGCAGATTGAATGAATTATCTTTTCAGAATTATTTCTGATTTGTGAGGTTTCTCTTGTGGCCTTTGTGTGCTGGAGAAAATCTTTGACTTATCAAAGGAGTGGTTTCCTTTGTGGCGTCCCGGATTAGGGTTCTAAGAGACGGGTTCTCTTAGGATTCAATTCCATTGACCAACATCTCTTCTTCTTCTTCTTCTTTGTTCCTTTTCTTTGTTCTTTGTTCTTTGTTCTTTGTTGCTTATTGTCCATATTATTTGTTCTTGTGCTGCATGCCAAAATTTGATCACTGATCCGTGTAATTTGGGGTTCCTAGAACGGGTTTCTATGGAGTCTCACATCATCTGGTATCAGAGCATTGGTTGAGGTTGGTTTCATCCACTTTTTCTTTGTTCTTTTCCCTTATTTCGTTTGATTAGTTTCTGTTCGTCCTTATTTTCGTGCGGCTGTTTTTGGTGTTTTCCTTCGTCTTTTTGGACGTGTAATAGGTCGTTCTTGTGTCTTAAGATCTCTTCTTTCTTCTCGTTTTGGAATCACGTCAATCCGATTTTTGTAGAGCAAGTTATAGCTGTTTCTTGCGTGCATGTCATTCTGATCTTTCAGAAATCTGGTGTTCTGTTTGCAAATTTCAGCACCTTTGAGATTCGAAAAAAAAAAAAAAAAAGAGAGTATATTACATTGAAAAAAAAAGGGAAAAGAAAAGAAAAGAAGGAAAAGTTGCAAAAAAAGAAAAAAGAAAAAAAAAAGGAAGTCAAAATCTGTGAAAAAGAAAGTTGTGCTGGAAATTATAAATTGTTGACTTAAATTGCAATTGCTGAAGATTATCTATTCTTGGAATTACCATTTTTTATTCCTTGAGTTGATCTGGTCATTAAATGTCATATTGTGCACAATTCATAAAAGGAAAATTTGCATTCATTCACCTAGTTCTAAATTTCAAATTTCTGATTGCTTCATTATTGATTTCAGATTCCAATTTAACCATTTGTTCTCTCATAATCTGCTACATACCATTTGTTCCATAAATTCATTGTCTTCATTTCCTTTCCTAGTCACTTGCTGTATTTTCCATTGGCTGCACCTACGAATTTTTTTTTTAAATGTTGGACTTTTGTTGTCTCTTGGAGAACTTTGCATCTTGAATTCTAATTTGAGATTGCCACTTCAGTTGCTACTTCTTTTGATTTGTTGGATTTAATTTAGTACACTATAGGAAGCAAGTTGAGAGGAAAAAGGCAAGAGTGTTTTCATCATTGTAAAAGCCATTACAAGTGTGAAACACGAGTGAATTTGCATCATTTAGAGTGAAACACGAGAGGGAGTGGTCAGGTCCTTTCTCTTGCTATTCACTAACATTTCAGGTGCCAATCATGTCTGAAAGTGAAGATAACCAAGTTGACCTTAAATTGTTCATCAAATCTGTTCAAGAACAATTCAAGAGGCTAAATACTAGGTTGGATCAAATAGATTCTTCTTCTTCCAATAGCAAGGCAAGACGTGGTAAAAACGTTCTAGGAGGAGATGAATCTGATTTTGAGGAGGAAAGCCAACATGAAAGAGTTAGGAGAGCTCCACCTCAAAAGAAAGATGCATTTAGTAATATCAAGATGAAAATCCCTTCCTTTCAAGGGAAAGCTGATCCTGATGTATACCTTGAATGGGAAAGAAAAGTTGAGTTTATATTTGATTGCCAATCTTTTTCAGAGGAAAGTAAAGTGAAATTAGCTGCTTTGGAGTTTACAGATTATGCAAGCCTATGGTGGGATCAATTAACCACTAGTAGGAGGCGTTC
The DNA here is from genome assembly GCA_026724425.1 of Erythrophleum ivorense. Classification (NCBI taxonomy): domain Eukaryota; kingdom Viridiplantae; phylum Streptophyta; class Magnoliopsida; order Fabales; family Fabaceae; genus Erythrophleum; species Erythrophleum ivorense. The sequence goes on from JAIUCV010000009.1 coordinate 20,140,536, forward strand.
TGGAGAGGGTCCAATTCGGTCTTGGCTAGAAATGAAGGCTCTCATGAGGAAGAGATTTGTCCCTACCCATTACTATAGGGATGTGCACAAAAGGCTCCACAAAATCAAACAAGGATCTATGAGTGTGGAAGAATATTTTCAGCAAATGCAAATTGCCATGATCAAAGCTGACATTGAGGAAGATTCAGAAGTTACAATGGCAAGATTTCTTGGTGGCTTAGACCCTGAAATTGCTACAGAAGTTGAATTGCGAAACTACCTTGATATGGAAGAGTTGTTGCATAAAGCCATTAAGGTGGAGAAGCATTTTAAAGCAAAACAGAAATTGAAATCACATGCTAGTTCCAACAAAGACTTCAAGTCCTCCTTCAAGTTTAAGGGAGAGACCAAGCCTAAAGAGGAGAATAAGTTGAAGATGCAAACACCTACTTCTAAAGGTAAATCTGAACCTAAATCTTCTTCTAGTTCTTCTAAAATTAAATGCTTTAAATGTCAAGGTTTTGGTCACATTGCTTCACAATGTCCAAATAAAAGGACTATGATTTTGCTTGAGAATGGTGTTGTTACTAGTGAAAGTAGTGGTGATGAAGAAGTGGAAGCTGAGTTGAGCTCCAATGGAGGTGATGAATCTGATGTGGAGGTAGCTGAAGCTGTATTTGGTGAGGTTCTAGTGTCAAGGCGTGCTCTTAGCATTCAACCTAAAGAAGAGCTTGAAAAAGAACAACGAGAGCATATATTTCACACTAGGTGTTTTGTTAACAACAAGGTATGTAGTCTTATCATTGATAATGGGAGCTGCACTAATGTTGCTAGTACCTTGTTAGTTGAAAAGCTAGGTTTACCAACTAGAAAACACCCCACTCCTTATAATTTGTTGTGGTTCAATGATAATGGGGATGTTAAAGTAACTAAACAGGTTGTTGTAGCATTTTCCATAGGAAGTTACCATGATGAGGTTTTGTGTGATATAGCTCCTATGTATGCTGGACACTTATTATTGGGTAGACCTTGGCAATTTGATAGGAAAGTTAAGTATGATGGTTATACTAACAGGTATTCTCTTGAGTTTAATAAGAAAACCATTATGCTAACCCCTCTCAGACCCTTGCAGGCATATGAGGATCAAAAGCGAATTACTCAAGAATGCAAGCTAAGAGAGAAAGAAAAGAAAGTGCGTGAGAAAGAAAGAAAAGAAAGTGAAATGGAGAGAAAATGAAAGAGAGCTACTGAAAAGAAATGTCAAGAGAGTGAAGAAAAGAAAGTAACATTATTTTCTGGTAGAGGAGAGATTAAGAGGGCTTTATGTAGTGAGACATCTTTTGTACTTTTGTATAAGGATGTTTATCTAACCCTTAGTGACCTTGATGATTATCTTCTTTCTAGTGTTTTGAGTTTGTTGCAGGAATATAAAGACTTGTTTCCGGAAGAGGTACCGGATGGATTGCCTCCCATAAGAGGCATTGAACACAGGATTGATTTTATTCCTGGAGCATCTCTTCCTAACCGACCTGCTTATAGGGCAAATCCAGAAAAAGACTAAGGAAATTCAGAGACAAGTGGAAGAACTCATGTAAAAGGGGTTTGTGCGAGAGAGCCTTAGTCCATGTGCTGTTCCGGTAATACTTGTGCCCAAGAAGGATGGCAAATGGAGGATGTGTGTGGACTGCCGAGCCATTAACAAAATCACAGTTAAGTATAGATATCCCATTCTTAGACTTGATGACATGCTTGATGAGTTGCATGGTGCTTGCTTGTTTTCAAAAATAGATCTTAGGAGTGGTTATCATCAAATTAGGATGCAAGAGGGTGATGAGTGGAAGACTGCATTTAAGACTAAGTTTGGTTTGTATGAATGGCTTGTTATGCCCTTTGGCTTAACTAATGCTCCTAGTACATTCATGAGCTTAATGAATCATGTGTTTCGCCTGCACATAGGAAAGTTTGTTGTTGTGTATTTCGATGACATTCTTGTATTTTCTAAGAATCTAGAAGAGCATGTTAAGCATTTGCATTCTGTGTTTATTATTTTGAGAGAAAATAAACTCTTTGCAAATTTAGAGAAATGCTCTTTCTGCTTGGATTCTGTTGTTTTCCTTGGTTTTGTTGTAGGTAGTGATGGCCTCCGGGTGGATGAAGAGAAGGTGAAGGCAATTCGGGAGTGGCCAACACCTAAGAATGCTAGTGAGGTGAAGAGTTTCCACGGACTTGCAAGTTTCTACCGACGTTTTGTAAAGGACTTCTCAACCCTTGCTGCACCTTTAAATGAGCTGGTAAAGAAAAATGTTATCTTTAAATGGGGTGAGGCACAAGAGGCGGCTTTTAACACTTTGAAAGATAAATTGACCAATGCCCCTCTACTTATTCTTCCTGATTTCTCTAAAGTTTTTGAAGTTGAATGTGATGCTTCTAGAATTGGTATTGGTGCTGTTTTGATGCAAGAGTCTAGGCCTATTGCTTACTTTAGTGAAAAGCTTAGTGGTGCTTGTTTGAGTTATTCAACTTATGACAAGGAATTGTATGCTTTAAAAAGAGCTCTGGAACATTGGCAACATTATTTATGGTCTAAGGAATTTGTTTTGCATTCTGATCATAAGAGTCTTCAATACCTAAAGACCCAAGATAAGTTGAATAAGAGGCATGCTGTGTGGCTTGAATTCATTAAGTCATTTCCTTATGTACTTAAACATAAAAAGGGGAAAGAAAATATTGTGGCTGATGCTTTGTCTAGGAGGTATAGTCTCATTACATCTATGCAAGCTAAGTTAATTGGTTTTGAATCTTTCAAAAGCATGTATGAATGTGATGTTGATTTTGCTAAAACTTGGAAGTTGTGTGAAAAACATAGTGCTCATGATTTCTTTAGATTTGATGGTTTCTTGTTTAAAGGAAATAAATTGTGTGTGCCTGTTTGTTCTATACGTGAGCTTTTGGTTAAAGAATCTCATGGGGGTGGTTTGATGGGACATTTTGGGATAGAAAAGACTTTATCCATGTTGAAGGAACATTTTTATTGGCCTCATATGCGTAGGGATGTGATTGCTATATGTAAAAGGTGCATTGCATGCAAGCACGCTAAATCTAAAATGCAACCACATGGTTTGTATGCTCCTTTACCTGTTCCTTCTCATCCTTGGGTAGATATTTCAATGGATTTTGTGCTTGGATTGCCTAGAACATCTAGTGGAAAGGATAGCATATTTGTTGTTGTTGATCGATTTAGTAAAATGGCTCATTTCATTGCTTGCTCAAAAACAAATGATGCTGTCCATATTTCTGATTTGTTTTTCAAGGAGATTGTTAGATCGCATAGTTTGCCCCGATCTATTGTGAGTGACCGTGATGTTAAATTTGTTAGTCACTTTTGGAAAACTTTGTGGGCTAAGCTGGGTACAAAGCTTGTGTTTTCTACAGTTGCACATCCTCAAACGGATGGACAAACCGAAGTGGTGAATCGAACACTTTCTTCCTTATTGCGTGTTGTAATTCAAAAAAATTTAAAGAAAAATGATGCAAGACCCACTAGGAACATGCCCTAGAGAACCTTCAACAATTCGAGACTTTGCCCGGGACCGGCTAGAAACAAGACTGTTGGTCAAAGGAAAGACCCTAAGAGAACCTGTCTCTTAGAACCCTAGCCTCAAGACGCCACAAAGGAAGACCAATCCTTTGATAAGTCACGTGTACTCTCAGAGAACACAAAGAAGCAAAAGCCTTTCAAAATATTGAATAATACTCAAGTTCATTCATTCATTCATGATTTAAAATAGAGTACAATAGGGAGCCTTTTATAGGCAAAGTTTCTAAAAGACTTAAAATCCTACTAAAACTAAAACTCTTAAAATCTAATTAGAAATATTTTAAACAATGCCTAAAATCAAGGAATAAGATTAAGATATTAATTTTAACTTAATCTCCTAGATAAGCTCCTTGACCAAGTCCAAAAAATAATATAATAATAAAAAACGAAATTCAAAAAGAGTTCTAGTCAAAACTAGAGTCCTAATCAAAACTAATTAATATTAATGGGCTGGACATCTTGTATTTGAAATACTATTCACGTCCTCTAGCTTCAATGGGCTCTTTAAGCATCAACTTGGGCTTGAATAAGCATGATTAAGGCTCTATTTGCTTCCTCAATGCATGCACTAACATTATGGGCTTCTAATTCAGCAAATTGAAACTCAATTGCTCTTTGTAGACGCTTAATTCTTCCTCTTGTCATTGGGCCATCTATTATCAAGTCTTTTTCCACACGAGCATCCTTCCTTACATGAGTCTGGTTCATATTACTTGGTGTTATTGCATCATCCCCCCCTTCTTGAAAAGGATTCGTCCTCGAATCTGCAATATCAAAGGAAGAGAGATCAGTTACATTAAAAGTAGCACTAATATTTCCATAAGAACTAGGTAAGTCAATTTTATAAGCATTATCATTAATCCTTTCAAGAACTTGAAAGGGACCATCTCCTCTAGGTTGGAGTTTTGACTTCCTTTTCTCTGGGAAACGTTCTTTTCGCAAGTGAACCCACACCCAATCGCCGGGTTCAAATACCACACGCCTTCTACCCTTGTTAACTTGGTTGGCAATTTGCTCATTCTTTCTTTCAATATTGGCTTTCACCTTCTCATGCAAATCCTGTACAAACTTTGCCTTCCTAGCACCATCAAGGTTAGTAAACTCATGTGAAGGTAAAGGAAGCAAATCTAACGGGGTTAAAGGATTAAAGCCATAAACAATTTCAAAAGGAGAGAATTTTGTTGCAGAATGAACAGCACGATTATAAGCAAATTCGACATGGGGCAAACACTTCTCCCAATTCTTAAGATTCTTTTGAATGATAGCTCTTAATAAAGTAGAGAGGGTTCTATTAACAACCTCGGTCTGCCCGTCAGTTTGTGGATGCGCTGTAGTAGAAAATAAAAGCTTAGTGCCAAGTTTATTCCACAATGTTTTCCAGAAATAACTCAAGAATTTCACATCTCTATCACTAACAATAGTTTTTGGCACACAATGCAACCTAACAATCTCCTTGAAAAATAATTCTGCCACATATATAGCATCATTAGTTTTGGAACAAGCAATAAAATGAGCCATTTTACTAAACCTATCCACAACAACAAAGACACTATCTTTCCCAGTGGGAGATTTAGGCAAACCCAAAACAAAGTCCATAGAAATATCAGTCCATGGGTGAGAGGGAACTGGTAAAGGAGAATACAAGCCATGTGATTGAATTCTAGATTTAGCATGCTTACAAGTAATACATCTAGAACAAACAGCAACCACATCTTTTCTCATGCCAGGCCAATAAAAATGCTCATTCAAAAGAGCCAAAGTCTTTTCTACACCAAAATGGCCCATCAATCCTCCACCATGAGTTTCCTTAACAAGAAGCTCACGAATGGAACACATAGGAATGCATAACATGTTCTTTTTGAAAAGGAATCCATCAAACCTATAATAGTCATTAGCACCATGCAATTCACAAGATTTCCAAATATCAGCAAAATCAAAATCAGATTCATACATGCCTTTTATCATCTCAAAACCTATCAATCTAGCATGCATGGAAGTAATCAAAGTGTAACGCCTAGACAATGCATCAGCTACAATATTTTCCTTTCCCTGCTTATGCTTAATCACATAAGGAAAGGTTTCAATAAATTCAAGCCAACTTGCATGCCTTTTGTTCAATTTACCCTGAGACTTAAGAAACTTAAGACTTTGATGATCAGAATGGATAATAAATTCTTTAGGCCACAAATAATGTTGCCAAGTTTTTAAAGTTCGTTTCAAGGCATACAACTCTTTATCATATGTGGAATAATTTAAAGCAGGACCACTCAATTTCTCACTAAAATATGCAATAGGTTTAGAATCTTGCATCAACACACCACCTATGCCTATACCAGAAGCGTCACACTCAATTTCAAAAACTTTAGTAAAATCAGGCAACACAAGTACAGGGGCATTAGTTAGTTTTTCCTTCAGTATGTTAAAAGCACGCTCTTGTGCTTCACCCCACTTGAATATCACATTCTTTCTTACCAAATCATTTAAAGGGGCAGCAAGAGTAGAGAAGTCCTTCACGAATCGCCTATAGAAGCTTGCCAATCCATGGAAACTTCTTACTTCACTCGCATTCTTTGGAGTTGGCCACTCTCGGATTGCTTTGACCTTTTCCTCGTCCACTTGTATGCCACGAGCTCCTACAACAAATCCAAGAAAAACCACAGAATCCAAACAAAAAGAGCACTTCTCTAAATTGGCAAAAAGTTTATTCTCCCTAAGCACAACAAACACATCATGCAAATGATTCACATGTTCTTCTAGACTCTTAGAGTAGATCAAAATATCATCAAAGTAAACCACAACAAATCTTCCAATGAAAGGTCTAAAGATATGGTTCATTAAACTCATGAAAGTGCTAGGTGCGTTAGTCAAGCCAAATGGCATAACTAACCATTCATATAATCCAAACTTGGTCTTAAAAGCAGTTTTCCATTCATCACCTTCTTTCATTCTAATCTGATGGTAACCACTTCTAAGATCAACTTTAGAGAAAACACATGCACCATGCAACTCATCAAGCATATCATCTAACCTAGGGATAGGATAGCGATATTTTACCGTTATTTTGTTGATGGCACGACAATCTATACACATTCGCCACTTGCCATCCTTTTTGGGTACAAGAATCACCGGGACAGCACACGGACTCAGACTTTCACGAACAAACCCTTTCTTCATGAGCTCTTCCACTTGATGTTGTATTTCCTTAGTCTCGTCTGGATTTGCTCGATAAGCAGGTCTATTGGGAATAGATGCCCCTGGGATAAAGTCTATCCGATGCTCAATGCCTCTTAGCGGGGGCAATCCATCAGGTATTTCCTCTGGGAACAAGTCACAAAATTCCTGTAATAAAGATGTAACACTAGCAGGCAAAGAGTGATCAAGATCATCGATAGTAAAATAAACATCTTTATAAAGTAATAAGAAGGCATTTTCACACATAAGAGCTCTCTTGATCTCACTTTTACCCGAAAATAAACTCACTTTCTTTTCCTCATGTTTTTCTCTAATTTTCTTTTCCTTTTTACTCAACTCTCCTTTCTCCTGCTTCTTCTCATTCTCAACACTCATACTCACTTTACCTTTCTTTTCTTGCTCTCTCTTCTTACACTCTCTTTCAATTTTTAACTGATCCTCATATGCTTGAACAGGACGAAGAGGGGTCAACACAATGGTCTTACCATTAAAAACAAAAGAATAATAATTTTTATATCCATCATGTTTTACCTTTCGGTCAAACTGCCATGGCCTACCAAGTAACAAGTGACCAGCATACATGGGTGCTACATCACAAAGAATCTCATCATGATAATTACCAATAGAAAAAGAGATGAGCACCTGTTTTGTTACCTTTACCTCCCCACTATCGTTTAGCCATTGTAATTTATAAGGGGTAGGGTGCCTCAAAGTAGGTAAGTTCAGCTTTTCCACAAGTAAAGTACTAGCTACATTTGTGCAGCTACCACCATCAATAATCAAACTACATACCTTCTTGTGGATGAAACATCGAGTATGGAAAATATGCTCACGCTGCTCTACCTCAAGATCTTCTTTAGGTTGAATGTTGAGAGCACGCCTAGCCACAAGGGCTTCACCATTTACAGCTTCAGTTAACTCTAAATCTGAGTCATCAGTCAGGGGTGGCATCTCATCCTCCTCAGACTCACTACTAGCACTAGTCACATCACCATTCTCAAGAATAATCATAGTTCGTTTGTTCGGACATTGTGAAGCAATGTGACCGAAACCATTACATTTAAAGCATCTAAGCTTAGAGGAGGAAGTAGTAGGATTAGAAGATGAGAAGGGTTTTGACTCAGTTTTACCCTTAACCTGAAAGGATTTTACCTTACTTTCCTCTTTAGACTTGAAATCAGTCTTTGGTTTGAAGGGGATTTTGGAATCCCTCCAAGAACTCGAGTTAGATGTCACTTTCAGCTTTTGTCGAGCCCTTAGTTGCTTTTCCACCTTGATAGCTCTATGCAAGAGCTCCTCCATATCTAGGTAATTGTATAAATCAACTTGGGCAGCTATATCAGGATTTAAGCCCTCAATGAATCGGGCCATGGTTGCTTCACGGTCTTCCTCCACATTTGCCTTAATCATGGCAATCTCCATTTCTTGATAGTAATCTTCCACACTCATAGAACCTTGCTTCAGCTTTTGGAGCCTCTTATGCAATTCCCTATAATAGTAACTAGGGATAAACCGTTTGCGCATGATAATTTTCATCTCTTGCCAATCACGAATTGGACCTTCACCGGTACGTCTTCTGGTGAGTAAGAGTTGATCCCACCAGATGCTAGCATAGTCAGTAAACTCTACTGCAGCAAGTTTTACTTTCTTCGCCTCAGTGTAAGAGTGGCACTCGAATACATGCTCCACTTTTCTTTCCCAATCTAAGTACTGGTCTGGGTCATTTTTCCCAGGGAATGATGGAATCTTCATCTTGATATTTCCGATACCACCATCCTTTTTGCATAATGATTGTCTACCTCTCTGAGTATGGGACTCCTCAAAGTCAGACTCAACATCATCATCAAGCTCCACTTGAGTTCGCCTTCTATGGGTCTTTTTATTGGAAGAAGACTCCACATCATCTAATCTGGCACTTAGTTTCTCAAGAGTACTTTGAACAGCTTTAACCCAGACTTTCATGTCAAAGTCACTATGCTCAGATTCTTCAGACATCCTGAAATATTAGTTTGTACAAAAAAAAAAAACAAGCAAAGAAAGATATAGGACCTCGCAACTCACTAGCTCACGTGTTTACACTCAAAAGATGATAAGTTCGCTCGTGTTTAACTCTTTTTGGCTTTTTCTTTAATGTTAATTGCACTCTTGCCTTTTACCACTCAACAATTTGCTTCTTACAAGTGTTCTAAGCGAGTCACAAGCAAATCAAAAGAAAAGATCAAACTAGTGGCTATAAAAAAAGAACTAGAATCCTAAAATGCAAATTCCCAAAGAATCAAAACAAAGGAGAAAAAGAGGTGTATAACAAAAAGGTAAAGAGGAAAGGAAAACAAGGGGGGAGAGGAGGTTGGGATGGCTTTGAAGGAAGGAGAAGAAAAGGGGAAAATCTGAAAATAAGAAACTTTAAAAATAAGAAACTACTTGGGAAATTAGGAAACCAACTTTAAGAAAATCTGAAAATTAGAAATTGAGTCCAACTAGGAAATTAATTCCAACTAGGAAACTAACTCTAATTAGGAAGTTGTCTCCAATTAGGAAACTAACTCCACAACTTGCAACGTTTTTTTTTTTTTTCACGCTTTCTTTCTCTTTTTTTTTCACTTTTTTTTTTTCGAATTTCTCTTTTTTTTTCACTTTTTTTTTTCGAATTTCTCTTTTTTTTTCTCTTTTTTTTCATTTTTTTTTTTGAATTTTTTTTTTTGGAGTATCACACTCTCCCTTTTTTTTTTTTTTTGAATGAGTATAGAAGCACGTAACAATGGAAGAAGGAAGAAGATAGAAGACAAAGATGAAGATGAGAAGATAACACAAATGGAAGGAGAGAAGGTATGAAGAACAACGATAGGAAAAACACAAAAATATACCTTGTACTAGCGAACCAAAGCTCTGATACCAAATGATGCAAGACCCACTAGGAACATGCCCTAGAGAACCTTCAACAATTCGAGACTTTGCCCGGGACCGGCTAGAAACAAGACTGTTGGTCAAAGGAAAGACCCTAAGAGAACCTGTCTCTTAGAACCCTAGCCTCAAGACGCCACAAAGGAAGACCAATCCTTTGATAAGTCACGTGTACTCTCAGAGAACACAAAGAAGCAAAAGCCTTTCAAAATATTGAATAATACTCAAGTTCATTCATTCATTCATGATTTAAAATAGAGTACAATAGGGAGCCTTTTATAGGCAAAGTTTCTAAAAGACTTAAAATCCTACTAAAACTAAAACTCTTAAAATCTAATTAGAAATATTTTAAACAATGCCTAAAATCAAGGAATAAGATTAAGATATTAATTTTAACTTAATCTCCTAGATAAGCTCCTTGACCAAGTCCAAAAAATAATATAATAATAAAAAACGAAATTCAAAAAGAGTTCTAGTCAAAACTAGAGTCCTAATCAAAACTAATTAATATTAATGGGCTGGACATCTTGTATTTGAAATACTATTCACGTCCTCTAGCTTCAATGGGCTCTTTAAGCATCAACTTGGGCTTGAATAAGCATGATTAAGGCTCTATTTGCTTCCTCAATGCATGCACTAACATTATGGGCTTCTAATTCAGCAAATTGAAACCCAATTGCTCTTTGTAGACGCTTAATTCTTCCTCTTGTCATTGGGCCATCTATTATCAAGTCTTTTTCCACACGAGCATCCTTCCTTACATGAGTCTGGTTCATATTACTTGGTGTTATTGCATCAATTGGGAAAAGTGTTTGCCTCACATTGAGTTTGCATATAATCGTGCCTTGCATTCTACAACTGAGTTTTCTCCTTTTGAGATTGTATATGGTTTTAATCCTTTAACTCCCTTAGATCTACTTCCTTTGCCTTGTAATGAGTTTGCTAACCTTGAAGGTGCAAAGAAAGCTAAGTTTGTGCAGGATCTTCATGCTAAGTTTAAGGCGAATATTGAGCGCAAGAATGAGCAATACGCTCAACATGCTAATAAAGGCCGAAGGAAGGTTATCTTTGAACAAGGAGATTGGGTGTGGGTTCATTTGAGGAAAGAAAGGTTTCCTGAACAAAGGAAGTCCAAATTACACCCAAGAGGCGATGGTCCTTTCCAAGTGTTGGAAAGAATAAATGATAATGCATATAAAATTGATTTACCTAGTTCTTATGGGAATGTAAGCGCAACTTTCAATGTGGCTGACCTTTCTCATTTTGATATTGCAGATTCGAGGACGAATCCTTTTCAGGAGGGAGGGAATGATGGAGGTGAGATAGGAGACTTGAAGAAGCTTGAACAAAATCAAGAACTTGGAAACAAAAGGGCTGGACGTGACTCTAAAAGATGGCCAACTAAAGATCCATTGCAAGGTATGGGAGGGTCATGCACAAGATTAAGAGCCAAAGTAATGAAAGAGGCCTTGAATGGAGTGATCCAAAAACTCATAGACTTGGAGCCCATAGTCTTAGCTGAATATGAAGCCCAAAAGGAACAAATTGGCATAAAGATTATTTCATTCTTACAAGATGCTAGCCCAAGCCCAAAGGGAGCCTAATTGAAGGAGTCTAGCCATTTTCCACAAAATCAACCATTCTCCACAAAATTCTCTTAGTTTTATTTTGTTTTAATTTGATTGTTGCTGTTTCAGATTTTCATGCACCATTCTTGGTGAATTTGTTCAGATTTAAATTTCTTTTATTTTCATTATTTTGTTTAGGGTTTTATTTTTAAATGCCTATATAAGGCCCATTTGTACTCTAAGAATGGCAGATTGAATGAATTATCTTTTCAGAATTATTTCTGATTTGTGAGGTTTCTCTTGTGGCCTTTGTGTGCTGGAGAAAATCTTTGACTTATCAAAGGAGTGGTTTCCTTTGTGGCGTCCCGGATTAGGGTTCTAAGAGACGGGTTCTCTTAGGGTTCAATTCCATTGACCAACATCTCTTCTTCTTCTTCTTCTTTGTTTGTTTTCTTTGTTCTTTGTTCTTTGTTCTTTGTTCTTTGTTGCTTATTGTCCATATTATTTGTTCTTGTGCTGCATGCCAAAATTTGATCACTGATCCGTGTAATTTGGGGTTCCTAGAACGGGTTTCTACGGAGTCTCACATCATGTAGCTGATGCATTGTCTAGGCGTTACACTTTGATTACTTCCATGCATGCTAGATTGATAGGTTTTGAGATGTTAAAAGGCATGTATGAATCTGATTTTGATTTCAATGATATTTGGAAATCTTGTGAATTGCATGGTGCTAATGATATTATAGGTTTGATGGATTCCTTTTTGATGCGAAATCAAGGGGTGGCCCAATCTTCACGACGTAGGTTGATGGATAGATGATGGTTCGAAACCCAACGGAAGCAAATAGCCAACCAATGTTATAAGAACGTTGACCTGCTACTTAGACAATGCGCCTAACCACGAACACAGTAAACCAATCCACACAACAACGCACTTGGATCGAAGCACGAATTGGGGGCTTTTGCGAACTTGAATCACCAACCTAAAGATAGGTTGACAAGACAAAGGTTTCACAAGAGCAAAGAAAAGATAAGATTCTCACAATTAGAGAAACATTCAATAATTCTACTACTTCCAATCTGATTCAAATGAAGGCAGAATACATATATTTATAGTGTAGCTCAAACCTATCTACTGGAGGGAAAGTAGGAAACTAACTACATAATCCTAACTGAAAGATCTAAAAAATAGGGATACAAAATCAAATCCTTTTAAAAACAGAAAATGATAGATAATCAGCCTAATAGAAACTAATTAATACTAATGGGCTGGACATCTTGCATTTGAAGTACTATTCACGTCCTATATCTTCAATGGGCTCTTTAAGCATCAACCTGGGCTTGAATAAGCATGATTAAGGCTCCATTTGCTTCCTCAATGCATGCACTAACATTATGGGCTTCTAATTCAGCAAATTGAAGCCCAATTGCTCTTTGTAGATGCTTAACTCTTCCTCTTGTCATTGGGCCATCTATCATCAAGTCCTTCTCCACACGAGCATCCTTCCCCACATGAGTCTGGTTCATATCATCCTCCCCCTCTTGAAAAGGAGTCACCCTCGACTCTTCAAAGTCTGCACCAAAATAAGGGGAAAGGTCAAAAACATTAAAAGTAGCACTTACACCATACTCACCTGGTAAATCTATCTTGTAGGCATTAATTCTCTCTAGCACGCGGAAAGACCCATCTCCGCAAGGCATAAGTTTAGACTTTCTTTTGTCAAGAAACCTCTCTTTTCTAAGGTGCAACCAAACCAAATCTCCTGGTTCAAAGATAACCCTCTTTCGTCCCTTATTAGCACGTTTTACATATTGTTGAGTCATCCTCTCAATGTTTTGTTTTGCTTTCTCATGGATTTGCTTAACAAACTCAGCACGTACTGTCCATCCATATTGATTCTTTCCTGCAAAGGCAAAGGAGCTAAGTCAATGGGTGCAAGAGGATTAAAACCATATACAATCTCAAATGGTGAATATTTAGTAGTGGAATAAACAGCCCTATTGTATGCAAACTCGACATGTGGGAGACACTCCTCCCAATTCTTCAGGTTCTTTTTAACCACAGTTCATAACAAAGAAGATAGTGTCCTATTAACAACTTCAATTTGTCCATCAGTTTGCGGATGACAAGTAGTAGAGAATAACGATTTAGTTCCAAACTTGCTCCACAAAGTCTTCCAAAAATAGCTTAGAAACTTAGCATCACGATCTGACACTATAGTCCTCAGAATCCCATGAAACCTCACAACTTCCGTTATATTATTGATGGCTCGACAATCAATGCACATTCTCCATGTGCCATCCTTTTTAGGCACGAGCAACACTGGTACTGCACATGGGCTAAGGCTCTCCCTCACATATCCCTTTTCCAGCAGCTCTTGCACTTGTCTTTGAATCTCCTTGGTCTCTTCAGGATTAACTCGGTAAGCTGGACGATTGGGCAAAGGTGCTCCAGGTATAAAGTCAATTTGATGTTCTATCCCTCTAATTGGTGGCAACCCAGGTGGTACCTCTTCGGGAAAGACATCTCCATATTCCTGCAAAAGAAACATAACAAGACTAGGCAAAGTAGAGGTTAAGTCATTAGTATTCAACATAGCCTCTTTATAGATAACTACTAGGAGGTTTTGTTGAGAAAACAAAGCTTGTTTGATCTCACTCTTTCTTGCTACTAACAAACTTTGATGCAAGACCCACTAGGAACATGCCCTAGAGAACCTTCAACAATTCGAAACTTTACCCGGGACCGGCTAGAAACAAGAATGTTGGTCAAAGGAAAGACCCTAAGAGAACTTGTCTCTTAGAACCCTAGCCTCAAGACGCCACAAAGGAAGACCAATCCTTTGATAAGTCACGTGTACTCTCAGAGAACACAAAGAAGCAAAAGCCTCTCAAAATATTGAATAATACTCAAGTTCATTCATGATTTTCTTAAAATAAAGTACAATAAGGGGCCTTTTATAGGCAAAGTTTCTAAAAGACTTAAAATCCTACTAAAACTAAAACTCTTAAAATCTAATTAGAAATATTTTAAACAATGCCTAAAATCAAGGAATAAGATTAAGATATTAATTTTAACTTAATCTCCTAGATAAGCTCCTTGACCAAGTCCAAAAAAATAATATAATAATAAAAAACGAAATTCAAAAAGAGTTCTAGTCAAAACTAGAGTCCTAGTCAAAACTAATTAATATTAATGGGCTGGACATCTTGTATTTGAAATACTATTCACGTCCTCTAACTTCAATGGGCTCTTTAAGCATCAACTTGGGCTTGAATAAGCATGATTAAGGCTCTATTTGCTTCCTCAATGCATGCACTAACATTATGGGCTTCTAATTCAGCAAATTGAAGCCCAATTGCTCTTTGTAGACGCTTAACTCTTCCTCTTGTCATTGGGCCTTCAACATCTCCATGGACCTTCTTAGGACATTGGGCTTCCACTTGGACTTCCACTTTTACATCTTTAAAGAGATCTCATGTCTAAAGTCCAATTCAGCATGTTTTGAATTAATCAAATATCGATCTTGGGCTCTAAACTTGGGTCGACGTCCAACATAGATATTATCTTGAGCTCTTTGAAATTTTTGGACATAGTGCACAATTTGGGCCACTTGAGCTCTTTGAAGTTCTTGATGGATGGGGGTTTTTCGAACTTGTTGTACTCCAATGGGTATGCCTACTGATATTGTATCATTCCCTCCCTCTTTGAAAAGATTCGTCCTCGAATCTTCGCCATCAGGTGGTTTCATAGGAAGCAAATCTAGACAATCACACCTCTTTTCAATGCTAGTTGAAGATGAGGGTCCATTGGATAGCTTCTTTGAAAACAAATCTTCACATACTTGCAATGAGCTAGAATCAACAATAGGCAAAGATGGGTCAAGATTGTTAGTAGATAAACAAATATCCTTACACACACTCTCAACCTCTCTTTTTTCATCAAACGAGCTCACACTCATGCTTTTCTCACTTTTCTCACAACTCTCTAGCTCTTTCTTTTCACTCATATTCTTTTCTTTTTCAAACTCATCTTTTTCTCTCTCTAACTCATGTTCTTTTTCTTTTTCTTTCTCTAACTCATGTTCTCTCTCTTTTTCTTTTGCTCTCATTTTATATGCTTGTGCTATTCGCATTTGATCCTCGTAAACATCCATAGGATCAAGAGGTACTAATACATGATGTTTTTCATTGAATATAAATGAATAGCAATAGCAATATTTGTATTTATGCTTAACATATTTAGCTTTTCTCACATGTTTCCATGGTTTACCAAGCATAATATGTCCATCAAACATAGGAGCTACGTCACATAACACCTTATCATGATATTTACCAATTGAGAAAGAAATCAAAACTTGCTTATTAACCCTAAATTCAACACTACCCTTCAACAAGGTATAGGGCCTAGGATGCTTTATAGTAGCCAAGTATGGAAATCAGGGGATGCCTTTTCCTTACCTTGTCCTGTAGAGTTGGTATTAGATTGGAATGCATCCAACCATGCACAAGTTTGCTTGAATTGCTCTTTGTTAACCTCTTCAAGGAATTTGTATTCATTAGACATCTTGTCACCTGAAAAGTTAGTCAAAGAAAGAAAAAAAAGGAATAGGACCTCACACACTCTTCTTACGTGTTTACACTCAAAAGATTATAAGTTCACTCGTGTTTAACTCTCTTTTCGGCTTTTTCTTTAATGTTAATTGCACTCTTGCCTTTTACCACTCAATAATTTGCTTCTTACATGTGTTCTAAGCAAGTCACAAGCAAATCAAATGAAAAGATCAGACTAGTGGCAATAAAAAAAAAAAAAACTAGAATCCTAAAATGCAAATTCTCAAAGTATCAAACAAAGAAGAAAAAGAGGTGTATAATAAAAAGAGAAGGAGGAAAGGAGAACAAGGCGGAAGGTAAGGTTTGGATGGCTTGGAAGGAGAAGAAAAGGAAAAATTAAAAAATATGAAACTTTAAAAATAGAAAACTACTTAGGAACCAAGTTAATAGGAAACTAACTCCAACTAGGAATCTAACTCCAATTAGGAAATTAACTCCAACTAGGAAACTAACTCCAATTAGGAAATTGACTCCAATTAGGAATCTAACTCCACAACTTCCAACTTTTTTTTTTTTCACTCTTTCTTTTTATTTTTATTTTTATTTATTTTTTTCGAATTTTTTTTTATTTTTTTTTATTTTTTGAATGAGGATGGAGACACACAACAATGGAAGAGGGAAGAAGATAGAAGACAAAGATGAAGATGAGAAGATAACACAAATGGAAGGAGAGAAGGTATGAAGAACAACGATAAGGAAACACAAAGATATACCTTGTACTAGCGAACCAAAGCTCTGATACCAAATGATGCAAGACCCACTAGGAACATGCCCTAGAGAACCTTTAACGATTCGAAACTTTACCCGGGACCGGCTAGAAACAAGAATGTTGGTCAAAGGAAAGACCCTAAGAGAACTTGTCTCTTAGAACCCTAGCCTCAAGACGCCACAAAGGAAGACCAATCCTTTGATAAGTCACGTGTACTCTCAGAGAACACAAAGAAGCAAAAGCCTCTCAAAATATTGAATAATACTCAAGTTCATTCATGATTTTCTTAAAATAAAGTACAATAAGGGGCCTTTTATAGGCAAAGTTTCTAAAAGACTTAAAATCCTACTAAAACTAAAACTCTTAAAATCTAATTAGAAATATTTTAAACAATGCCTAAAATCAAGGAATAAGATTAAGATATTAATTTTAACTTAATCTCCTAGATAAGCTCCTTGACCAAGTCCAAAAAAATAATATAATAATAAAAAACGAAATTCAAAAAGAGTTCTAGTCAAAACTAGAGTCCTAGTCAAAACTAATTAATATTAATGGGCTGGACATCTTGTATTTGAAATACTATTCACGTCCTCTAACTTCAATGGGCTCTTTAAGCATCAACTTGGGCTTGAATAAGCATGAAGGCTCTATTTGCTTCCTCAATGCATGCACTAACATTATAGGCTTCTAATTCAGCAAATTGAAGCCCAATTGCTCTTTGTAGACGCTTAACTCTTCCTCTTGTATGTGTATAACTACATTGGGCCTTCAACATCTCCATGGACCTTCTTAGGACATTGGGCTTCCACTTGGACTTCCACTTTTGCATCTTTTCTCAATTTTACTCTCCTCTTTTTCAGACACTTTTACACACTCACTTTCTCTTTTCTTCTCTCTCTTGATTTGATCTTCTAACACTTGCTTTGGTGACATAGGAATGAGGGTTATAGGTTCCCCTTTAAGTACAAAAGAATAATGATTTAAAAACCATCATGTGTAACACGTCTATCATACTACCAAGGCCTACCTAACAAAATTTGACATGCTTTCATTGGTACAACATCACAAAGCACTTCATCCTTATACTTGCCAATTGAAAACATTACCTTAACTTGCTTGGTTACTCTCAATTCTCCACATTCATTGAGCCATTGGAGTTTGTAAGGCCGTTGATGCTTGAAAGTAGACAAATTCAACTTCTCCACTAGCTCAATGCTTGCCACATTGCAGCAACTTCCTCCGTCTATAATCACACCACATATCTTTCCTTGGATTTGGCAACGAGTATGGAATAAGTTCTCTCTTTGTTTATCTTCGTCTGCCATCATCTGGGCACTAAGGGCTCTCCTAGTTACAAGGAGTTCTCCTTCTTCTGCATACTCTCCATCTTCATTTTCCATGAATAGCTCTTCTTCTTCCTCTGTTGTTTCTCCTTCAGTTTCCCACTCACCAAGGTTGTTGATATTCATGGTTCGCTTGTTAGGACATTCACTAGAGATGTGTCCTCTCCCTTGGCACTTGAAGCATATTATGTCTCCATTTCTTGAAGGATTAGGCCCGCTTTGAACCTTCTTGGGTGGTGCAGCCAGCTTTTCTTCTTTCTTTATTTCATTTCCCTTTGAATTTGAAGTAAAGGGAATATCTTTCTTTGGGTTGTTCCTCCATGAGTTGAAAGAAGTTGAACTAGAGTTCTTCCTTGCAATATTCTTCCTTTTGAGTAGTTTTTCCACCTTGGCAGCTTAGTGGACTAAGTCATGAATCTCAACATAGTGGTACATCTCCACAACATCGGCTATGTCATGATTAAGCCCATCTAAGAAACGAGCCATTGTTGTTTCTGGATCCTCCTCTACATTAGCTCTAATCATGGCTATTTGCATTTCCTTGTAGTACTCATCCACACTCTTGGATCCTTGAGTGAGGTGTTGAAGCTTATTGTGAAGTTCCCTTCGAAAATAGGATGGAATGAATCGCCTCCTCATGATAGCCTTCATCTCTTCCCATGTTGAGATGAGGTGCTCTCCATATCTAGTCCGCTCCTTTTGCATCTGGTCCCACCAAATAAGAGCATAATCAGTAAACTCAATAGCAACAATTTTGACCTTCTTACCCTCAGAGTAGTTATGGCATGAAAAGATTTGCTCTACACGCATCTCCCACTCCAGGTATGTTTCTGGATCACTCTTGCCTTGAAAGGAAGGAATTTTGACTTTGACTCCTCCAAGGCCTTCTTCTTCATCTCTAGGCCTCCTCAGTGGTCTTTTTTGTATGTTGAGTGGCCTTCTTCTTGGCTGAGTCTCCTCTTCTTCGTAATCTTCATCATGGCTCTCCATGTCTTCTGCATAACGGTGTTGTGGGCGTGCAACATGAGCTTGTCTTTGGTTAGTTTGAATAGTCCTTTGGCTAGAGGTTCTACTCTCCACTCGATCTAAGTGTTCATGGAGTCCTTCCAACTTCTTATCAAGCATGCTTTCAAAATGACTCACTAGCGCTTTCATTTGCAAAGGCGCTACTCCAAATGAATTGTGATCATCATTATCACTTTTATGTGCAACTCCCTTTTCTCGATTATCTGCCATGTTAGTGAAAAAGAAATAAAAGTATATAGGACCTCATAAATATTTCCTCACGTGTTTCACTCAATTGAGATATAACACTCTCACTCGTGTTTACTCTCTCTTATTGGCTTTTTCTGCAATGATCTTATCCACTCTTGCTTTTCACCTCTCAATATCAAATCCCAAGCTCTTATGTTCCCTAAGACCTCGTCAAGTGATCAAGGACTGCCAATTCTCAGTTCACCAAAGTATGTACTAGTGGATGGTATGAAAAGTTGTGATTGGCGCATACAAGTCACAAGTAAAGGTAAGGGTTTGGTTAGGCTAGGGTTCCAATACAAAAAAGGGAAGATTTAACCACCTAGCAATGCAAAATCAAGTTTAAAATACCAAAGAGCCAATTGCAATGATTCTAAAAACCCAAGATATGAGAAACAATGGAGGATTAGATTAGGAATGTTCAAATCAAAGGAATAGGAAAATGGATCACAAAAATTAGGAAATAAATGGAAGAGGAAATAATGCTGATCACAAATGAGAGAAATCTGATCAATTTTTTTTTTGTTTTTTTTTTCACTCTTTTTTTTTGGCGAACCCTTTTTTTTTGCCTTTCTTTTCTATTCCTTTTCCTTTTCTCTTTTTTTTTTGCCTCTTTTTTTTTTTGGATCAGATGAAAGAGAATCACAAGATCACACAATAGGAAACAAATCAGATCAGAAAACGTTACCACTAAAAATGACAATAACTTCCTCTAGAGAACTCCGAATTTGATGATTCTAAAATGAAATGAAAGTTGAGATTCTGAAACTTAGGATTGACCTATTAATCGTCCAAAATCTCAAAAGAAAAGGGGTTGAACAGATAAAGGAAACTAACAATGTCCAGAACAACAAAAATTTTTCAGATCACAAAATGAATGGCTCTTGTAGCATAAAAACCAAATCTTGCACACTAAGGATCAAATCTGGAGACAAGGAAAGGTAGAAAGTTTACTATTATTTTTTTTATAATAAAAGGTAGCAATGAACGGATATGGAAAAGGAAAAAAAATATGGAGGCTAGAAAGAAAGTAGAATGGTGGATGGTGAATGTATGATAGACAACCTACTGTGTAAACCGAAGCTCTGATACCAAATGATGAGAAATCAAGGGGTGGCCTAATCTTCACGACGCAGGTTGATGGATAGATGATGGTTCGAGACCCGACGAAAGCAAATAGCCAACCAACGTTATAAGAATGTTGACCCGCTACTTAGACAATGCGCCTAACCACGAACACAGTAAACCAATCCACACAACGATGCACTTGGATCGAAGCACAAATTGGGAACTTTTGCGAATTTGAATCACAAACCTAAAGATAGGTTGACAAGACAAAGGTTTCACAAGAGCAAAGAAAAGATAAGATTCTCACAATTAGAGAAACACTCAAAATAATTCTATTACTTCCAATTGTGTTTTAAATGAAGGCAGAATACATATATTTATAGTGTAGCTCAAACCTATCTACTGGAGGAAAAGTAGGAAACTAACTACATAATCCTAACTGAAAGATCTAAAAAATAGGAATATAAAATCAAATCTTTTTAAAAACAGAAAAGATAATCAGCCTAATAGAAACTAATTAATATTAATGGGCTGGACATCTTGCATTTAAAGTACTATTCACGTCCTCTAGCTTCAATGGGCTCTTTAAGCATCAACTTGGGTTTGAATAAGCATGATTAAGGCTTCATTTGCTTCCTCAATGCATGCACTAACATTATGGGCTTCTAATTCAGCAAATTGAAGCCCAATTGCTCTTTGTAGATGCTTAACTCTTCCTCTTGTCATTGGGCCATCTATCATCAAGTCTTTCTCCACACGAGCATCCTTCCCCACATGAATCTGGTTCATATCAAGATAATTACTAGGAGGTTTTGTTGAGAAAACAAAGCTTGTTTGATCTCACTCTTTCTTGCTACTAACAAACTTTTCTCTCTTTCTCCCTCTTTCTCTCTTTTACATTTAGCTCTCTCTCCTTTTCCTCTCTCTTCTCTTGGCTTACCCTCTTTTCTTTTCTCAATTTCACTCTCCTCTTTTTCAGACACTTTTACACATTCACTTTCTCTTTTCTTCTCTTTCTTGATTTGATCTTGTAACACTTGCTTTGGTGACATAGGAAGGAGGGTTATAGGTTCCCCTCTAAGTACAAAAGAATAACGGTTTAGAAAAGCATCATGTGTAACACGTTTATCATACTGCCAAGGCCTACCTAACAAAATATGGCATGCTTTCATTGGTACAACATCACAAAGCACTTCATCCCTATACTTGCCAATTGAAAACATCACCTTAACTTGCTTAGATACCCTCAATTCTCCACATTCGTTGAGCCATTGGAGTTTGTAAGGCCATTGATGCTTAAAAGTAGACAACTTCAACTTTTCCACTAGCTCGGTGCTTGCCACATTGCAACAACTTCCTCCATCTATAATCACACCAGATATCTTCCCCTGGATTTGGCAACGAGTATGGAACAAGTTCTCTCTTTGCTCATCTTCTTCCGCCATCATCTGGGCACTAAGGGCTCTCCTAGTTACAAGGAGTTTTCCTTTTTCTTGGTTATCTGCCATGTTAAGGGAAAAGAAACAAGAAACAAAGTATATTGGACCTCACAATCACACCCTCACGTGTTTCACTCAAATAAGAGATGACACTCCCACTCGTGTTTTCTCTCTTTTATTGGTTTTTTCTGCAATGATCTTACTCACTCTCACCTTTTACCTCTCAATATCAAATCCCAAGCTCTTGTGTTACTTAAGACCTCGTTAAGTGATCAAAGACTGCCAATTCTCCGTTCACTAAAGTATGGAGGGGCCCATGAGCTTGTAGACAAAGGAGCATGGTGTAATGACCTAAAAGAGTATGGAGGGTTTGCAAGAGAGCTCAACATGCAAATGGACCCATTACAAGGCATAGGAGGCCCAATGACTAGAGGAAGAGTTAAAGCCATGAAGCAAGCTTTGAGTTGCATTGTCTAAGAAGTTCAAGAGCTTGAACCCATGTTTTTGCATCCATTTGAAGAGTTACAAGGCCCAAGGTGATGGAGGTGAGATAGGAGATTTGAAGAAGCTTGAACAAAATCAAGAGCTTGGAAACAAAAGGGCTGGACGTGACTCTAAAAGATGGCCAACTAAAGATCCATTGCAAGGTATGGGAGGCCCATGCACAAGATCAAGAGCCAAAGCTATGAAGGAGGCCTTGAATGGAGTGATCCAAAAACTAATAGACTTGGAGCCTATAGTCTTAGCTGAATATGAAGCCCAAAATGAACAAATTGGCATAAAGATTATTTCATTTCTACAAGATGCTAGCTCAAGCCCAAAGGGAGCCTAATTGAAGGAGTCTAGCCATTTTCCACAAAAGTCTCTTAGTTTTATTTTGTTTTAATTTGATTGTTGCTGTTTCAGATTTTTAGGCACCATTCTTTGAATTTGTTTAGATTTAAATTTCTTTTATGTAACCTAGGAATTATTCTGTTTAGGGTTTTATTTTTCAAATGCCTATATAAGGCCCACTTGTACTCCAAGAATGGCAGATTGAATGAATTATCTTTTCAGAATCATTTCTGATTTGTGAGGTTTCTCTTGTGGCCTTTGTGTGATGGAGAAAATCTTTGACTTATCAAAGGAGTGGTTTCCTTTGTGGCGTCCCGGATTAGGGTTCTAAGAGACGGGTTCTCTTAGGGTTCAATTCCATTGACCAACATCTCTTCTTCTTCTTCTTCTTTGTTCTTTGTTCTTTGTTGCTTATTGTCCATATTATTTGTTCTTGTGCTGCATGCCAAAATTTGATCACTAATCCGTCTAATTTGGGGTTCCTAGAACGGGTTTCTATGGAGTCTCACATCATCTGGTATCAGAGCATTGGTTGAGGTTGGTTTCATCCACTTTTTCTTTGTTCTTTTCCCTTATTTCGTTTGATTAGTTTCTGTTCGTCCTTATTTTCGTGCGGCTGTTTTTGGTGTTTTCCTTCGTCTTTTTGGACGTGTAATAGGTCGTTCTTGTGTCTTAAGATCTCTTCTTTCTTCTCGTTTTGGAATCACGTCAATCCGATTTTTGTAGAGCAAGTTATAGCTGTTTCTTGCGTGCATGTCATTCTGATCTTTCAGAAATCTGGTGTTCTGTTTGCAAATTTCAGCACCTTTGAGATTCGAAAAAAAAAAAAAGAGAGAGTATATTACAGTGAAAAAAAAAAGGGAAAAGAAAAGAGAAGGAAAAGTTGCAAAAAAAGAAAAACAAAAAGAAAAAAAAAAGGAAGTCAAAATCTGTGAAAAAGAAAGTTGTGCTGGAAATTATAAATTGTTGACTTAAATTGCAATTGCTAAAGATCATCTATTCTTGGAATTACCATTTTTGATTCCTTGAGTTGATCTGGTCATTAAATGTCATATTGTGCACAATTCATAAAAGGACATTTGCATTCATTCACCTTGTTCTAAATTTCAAATTTATGATTGCTTCATTACTGATTTCAGATTCCAATTTCCTTTCCATCCTCTCCTCTTGATAATTAATCATTTAACCATTTGTTCTCTCATAATCTGCTACATACCATTTGTTCCATAAATTCATTGTCTTCATTTCCTTTCCTAGTCACTTGCTGTATTTTCCATTGGCTGCACCTACGAATTTTTTTTTTAAATGTTGGACTTTTGTTGTCTCTTGGAGAACTTTGCATCTTGAATTCTAATTTGAGATTGCCACTTCAGTTGCTACTTCTTTTGATTTGTTGGATTTAATTTAGTACACTATAGGAAGCAAGTTGAGAGGAAAAAGGCAAGAGTGTTTTCATCATTGTAAAAGCCATTACAAGTGTGAAACACGAGTGAATTTGCATCATTTAGAGTGAAACACGAGAGGGAGTGGTCAGGTCCTTTCTCTTGCTATTCACTAACATTTTAGGTGCCAATCATGTCTGAAAGTGAAGATAACCAAGTTGACCTTAAATTATTCATCAAATCTGTTCAAGAACAATTCAAGAGGCTAAATACTAGGTTGGATCAAATAGATTCTTCTTCTTCCAATAGCAAGGCAAGACGTGGTAAAAACGTTCTAGGAGGAGATGAATCTGATTTTGAGGAGGAAAGCCAACATGAAAGAGTTAGGAGAGCTCCACCTCAAAAGAAAGATGCATTTAGTAATATCAAGATGAAAATCCCTTCCTTTCAAGGGAAAGCTGATCCTTATGTATACCTTGAATGGGAAAGAAAAGTTGAGTTTATATTTGACTGCCAATCTTTTTCAGAGGAAAGTAAAGTGAAATTAGCTGCTTTGGAGTTTACAGATTATGCAAGCCTATGGTGGGATCAATTAACCACTAGTAGGAGGCGTTCTGGAGAGGGTCCAATTCGGTCTTGGCTAGAAATGAAGGCTCTCATGAGGAAGAGATTTGTCCCTACCCATTACTATAGGGATGTGCACAAAAGGCTCCACAAAATCAAACAAGGATCTATGAGTGTGGAAGAATATTTTCAGCAAATGCAAATTGCCATGATCAAAGCTGACATTGAGGAAGATTCAGAAGTTACAATGGCAAGATTTCTTGGTGGCTTAGACCCTGAAATTGCTACAGAAGTTGAATTGCAAAACTACCTTGATATGGAAGAGTTGTTGCATAAAGCCATTAAGGTGGAGAAGCATTTTAAGGCAAAACAGAAATTGAAATCACATGCTAGTTCCAACAAAGACTTCAAGTCCTCCTTCAAGTTTAAGGGAGAGACCAAGCCTAAAGAGGAGAATAAGTTGAAGATGCAAACACCTACTTCTAAAGGTAAATCTGAACCTAAATCTTCTTCTAGTTCTTCTAAAATTAAATGCTTTAAATGTCAATGTTTTGGTCACATTGCTTCACAATGTCCAAATAAAAGGACTATGATTTTGCTTGAGAATGGTGTTGTTACTAGTGAAAGTAGTGGTGATGAAGAAGTGGAAGCTGAGTTGAGCTCCAATGGAGGTGATGAATCTGATGTGGAGGTAGCTGAAGCTGTATTTGGTGAGGTTCTAGTGTCAAGGCGTGCTCTTAGCATTCAACCTAAAGAAGAGCTTGAAAAAGAACAACGAGAGCATATATTTTACACTAGGTGTTTTGTTAACAACAAGGTATGTAGTCTTATCATTGATAATGGGAGCTGCACTAATGTTGCTAGTACCTTGTTAGTTGAAAAGCTAGGTTTACCAACTAGAAAACACCCCACTCCTTATAATTTGTTGTGGTTCAATGATAATGGGGATGTTAAAGTAACTAAACAGGTTGTTGTAGCATTTTCCATAGGAAGTTACCATGATGAGGTTTTGTGTGATATAGCTCCTATGTATGCTGGACACTTATTATTGGGTAGACCTTGGCAATTTGATAGGAAAGTTAAGTATGATGGTTATACTAACAGGTATTCTCTTGAGTTTAATAAGAAAACCATTATGCTAACCCCTTTCAGACCCTTGCAGGCATATGAGGATCAAAAGTGAATTACTCAAGAATGCAAGCTAAGAGAGAAAGAAAAGAAAGTGCGTGAGAAAGAAAGAAAAGAAAGTGAAATGGAGAGAAAAGGAAAGAGAGCTACTGAAAAGAAAAGTCAAGAGAGTGAAGAAAAGAAAGTAACATTATTTTCTGGTAGAGGAGAGATTAAGAGGGCTTTATGTAGTGAGACATCTTTTGTACTTTTGTATAAGGATGTTTATCTAACCCTTAGTGACCTTGATGAATCTCTTCCTTCTAGTGTTTTGAGTTTGTTGCAGGAATATAAAGACTTGTTTCCGGAAGAGGTACCGGATGGATTGCCTCCCATAAGAGGCATTGAACACAGGATTGATTTTATTCCTGGAGCATCTCTTCCTAACCGACCTGCTTATAGGGCAAATCCAGAAGAGACTAAGGAAATTCAGAGACAAGTGGAAGAACTCATGAAAAAGGGGTTTGTGCGAGAGAGCCTTAGTCCATGTGCTGTTCCGGTAATACTTGTGCCCAAGAAGGATGGCAAATGGAGGATGTGTGTGGACCGCCGAGCCATTAACAAAATCACAGTTAAGTATAGATATCCCATTCTTAGACTTGATGACATGCTTGATGAGTTGCATGGTGCTTGCTTGTTTTCAAAAATAGATCTTAGGAGTGGTTATCATCAAATTAGGATGCAAGAGGGTGATGAGTGGAAGACTGCATTTAAGACTAAGTTTGGTTTGTATGAATGGCTTGTTATGCCCTTTGGCTTAACTAATGCTCCTAGTACATTCATGAGCTTAATGAATCATGTGTTTCGCCCTTACATAGGAAAGTTTGTTGTTATGTATTTCGATGACATTCTTGTATTTTCTAAGAATCTAGAAGAGCATGTTAAGCATTTGCATTCTGTGTTTATTATTTTGAGAGAAAATAAACTCTTTGCAAATTTAGAGAAATGCTCTTTCTGCTTGGATTTTGTTGTTTTCCTTGGTTTTGTTGTAGGTAGTGATGGCCTCCGGGTGGATGAAGAGAAGGTGAAGGCAATTCGGGAGTGGCCAACACCTAAGAATGCTAGTGAGGTGAGGAGTTTCCACGGACTTGCAAGTTTCTACCGACGTTTTGTAAAGGACTTCTCAACCCTTGCTGCACCTTTAAATGAGCTGGTAAAGAAAAATGTTATCTTTAAATGGGGTGAGGCACAAGAGGCGGCTTTTAACACTTTGAAAGATAAATTGAAAGATAAATTGACCAATGCCCCTCTACTTATTCTTCCTGATTTCTCTAAAGTTTTTGAAGTTGAATGTGATGCTTCTGGAATTGGTATTGGTGCTGTTTTGATGCAAGAGTCTAGGCCTATTGCTTACTTTAGTGAAAAGCTTAGTGGTGCTTGTTTGAGTTATTCAACTTATGACAAGGAATTGTATGCTTTAAAAAGAGCTCTGGAACATTGGCAACATTATTTATGGTCTAAGGAATTTGTTTTGCATTCTGATCATAAGAGTCTTCAATACCTAAAGACCCAAGATAAGTTGAATAAGAGGCATGCTGTGTGGTTTAAATTCATTGAGTCATTTCCTTATGTACTTAAACATAAAAAGGGGAAAGAAAATATTGTGGCTGATGCTTTGTCTAGGAGGTATAGTCTCATTACATCTACGCAAGCTAGGTTAATTGGTTTCGAATCTTTCAAAAGCATGTATGAATGTGATGCTGATTTTGCTAAAACTTGGAAGTTGTGTGAAAAACATGGTGCTCATGATTTCTTTAGATTTGATGGTTTCTTGTTTAAAGGAAATAAATTGTGTGTGCCTGTTTGTTCTATGCATGAGCTTTTGGTTAAAGAATCTCATGGGGGTGGTTTGATGGGACATTTTGGGATAGAAAAGACTTTATCCATGTTGAAGGAACATTTTTATTGGCCTCATATGCGTAGGGATGTGATTGCTATATGCAAAAGGTGCATTGCATGCAAGCACGCTAAATCTAAGATGCAACCACATGGTTTGTATACTCCTTTACCTGTTCCTTCTCATCCTTGGGTAGATATTTCAATGGATTTTGTGCTTGGATTGCCTAGAACATCTAGTGGAAAGGATAGCATATTTGTTGTTGTTGATCGATTTAGTAAAATGGCTCATTTCATTGCTTGCTCAAAAACAAATTATGCTGTCCATATTTCTGATTTGTTTTTCAAGGAGCTTGTTAGATTGCATGGTTTGCCCCGATCTATTGTGAGTGACCGTGATGTTAAATTTGTTAGTCACTTTTGGAAAACTTTGTGGGCTAAGTTGGGTACAAAGCTTGTGTTTTCTACGGTTGCACATCCTCAAACAGATGGACAAACCGAAGTGGTGAATCGAACACTTTCTTCCTTATTGCGTGTTGTAATTCAAAAAAATTTAAAGAATTGGGAAAAGTGTTTGCCTCACATTGAGTTTGCATATAATCGTGCCTTGCATTCTACAACTGAGTTTTCTCCTTTTGAGATTGTATATGGTTTTAATCCTTTGACTCCCTTATATCTACTTCCTTTGCCTTGTAATGAGTTTGCTAACTTTGAAGGTGCAAAGAAAGCTAAGTTTGTGTAGGATCTTCATGCTAAGGTTAAGGCGAACATTGAGCGCAAGAATGAGCAATATGCTCAACATGCTAATAAAGGCCGAAGGAAGGTTATCTTTGAACCAGGAGATTGGGTGTGGGTTCATTTGAGGAAAGAAAGATTTCCTGAACAAAGGAAGTCCAAATTACACCCAAGAGGCGATGGTCCTTTCCAAGTGTTGGAAAGAATAAATGATAATGCATATAAAATTGATTTACCTAGTTCTTATGAGAATGTAAGCGCAACTTTTAATGTGGCTGACCTTTCTCTTTTTGATATTGCAGATTCAAGGACGAATCCTTTTCAGGAGGGAGGGAATGATGGAGGTGAGATAGGAGATTTGAAGAAGCTTGAACAAAATCAAGAGCTTGGAAATAAAAGGGCTGGACGTGACTCTAAAAGATGGCCAACTAAAGATCCATTGCAAGGTATGGGAGGCCCATGCACAAGATCAAGAGCCAAAGCTATGAAGGAGGCCTTGAATGGAGTGATCCAAAAACTAATAGACTTGAAGCTCATAGTCTTAGCTGAATATGAAGCCCAAAAGGAACAAATTGGCATATAGATTATTTCATTCCTACAAGATGCTAGCCCAAGCCCAAAGGGAGCCTAATTAAAGGAGTCTAGCCATTTTCCACAAAATTCTCTTAGTTTTATTTTGTTTTAATTTGATTGTTGCTGTTTCAGATTTTTAGGCACCATTCTTGATGAATTTGTTTAGATTTAAATTTCTTTTATGTAACCTAGGAATTATTCTGTTTAGGGTTTTATTTTTCAAATGCCTATATAAGGCCCACTTGTACTCCAAGAATGGCAGATTGAATGAATTATCTTTTCAGAATCATTTCTGATTTGTGAGGTTTTTCTTGTGGCCTTTGTGTGCTGGAGAAAATCTTTGACTTATCAAAGGAGTGGTTTCCTTTGTGGCGTCCCGGATTAGGGTTCTAAGAAACAGGTTCTCTTAGGGTTCAATTCCATTGACCAACATCTCTTCTTATTCTTCTTCTTTGTTCTTTGTTCTTTGTTGCTTATTGTCCATATTATTTGTTCTTGTGTTGCTTGCCAAAATTCTATCACTGATCCGTGTTATTTGGGGTTCCTAGAACGGGTTTCTACGGAGTCTCACATCAGCTTACACAATACCCGATGAAGAATTCACTAACTGTTCTTGAATCTAATATCTTCAATTAAGGATTATATGGCTTCACTTCTGCTTTACAACTCCACACTCAAAAGTGCTTTAAACTTGGCTTCCTTCCAGTAAAGAGTTCATATGAAGTTTTTGGCACTGTTTTACTAAGTACTTGATTTGAAATATAAACAGAAGTCTTCAAAGCATCACCCTACAAGAATTCTGGCAAGGAGGAGTGGCTAATCATACTTTTAACCATGTCCATTAGGGTAGGATTACATCTCTTTACAACTCCATTTTGTTGTGGGGTCCTAGGCATTGTATACTGGGCGTCAATACCATGTTTTTATAGAAACAAAGCAAATAGACTTGGATTTCTTCCTGCCTCCATATATCTCCCATAATACTCTCTCCTCTATATGATCTTACACATTTTATGGCCTTACCAGTTTTCAATTCAACTGCTTCCTTAAAATTCTTAAAGGCATCCAGTGATTCTGACTTCTCACGTAGAAGATCAATCCAACCATGTCTAGAATAATCATCTATAAAGGTAATGTAGTATTTGAATCCGCCTATAGTCGTAGGTGTAATGGGCTCACATATGTCAGTATGAATTAGGTCTAAAATATTCTCAGACCTATTTACCACTTTGTTTCTAACTCTAATGGGAAGTTTTTCCTTAATGCAGTCAATACAAGTTTCAAAATTTGAAAAGTCCAAATCTTGCAATACACCTTGTTTGACCAACCTTTCCAATCTCTCTTTAGAGATGTGGCCCAAACGTCGATGCCACAAAATAGAAGAGTTTTCAACAATTCGAAACTTTGCCCGGGACCAGCTAAAAACAAGAATGTTAGTCAAAGGAAAGACCTTAAGAGAATTTGTCTCTTAGAACCCTAACCTCAAGACGCTACAAAGGAAGACTAATCCTTTGATAAGTCATGTGAACTCTCAGAGAACACAAAGAAGTCAAAGCCTCACAAAGTATTGAATAATACTCAAATTCATTCATGATCTTAAATTAGAGTACAATAGGGAGCCTTTTATAGGTAAAGTTTCTAAAAGACTTAAAATCCTAATAAAAGTTGAACTCTAAAATCTGATTAGAATTATTTTGAATGATGCCTAAAATCAAGGAACAAGATTAGGATATTAATTTTAACTTAATCTCCTAGATAAGCTCCTTGACCAAGTCCAAAAATAATAATAAAATAATCAAAAACGAAATTCAAAAAGAATCCTAGTCAAAACTAATTAACTCCTTTAAATAGTCCACATGAGATATTCATACTTCATTAAAAATCACATGGTTGACACATAATTTTTAATTTCTTACAATTGGACTCCAATTGGGCCTTGGCACTCCTCTTGTAGAATGGTTAGCATGATCACACCTTTTACATCTTCTTGAGCCCTCTCTTGACTTAAATAAATGGGCTCTAAGTTATGAAACTCATGAATCAAACAATTGACTCTAGTTGCTCCATGGCCCTTCTTCTATTGGGCTTCCACTTGGACTTTCACTTTTGCATCTTTAAGGAGATCTCATATCCAAAGTCCAATTCAGCATGTTTTGAATTGATCAAATATGGATCTTGAGCTCTAAACTTGGGCCGACATCCAACATAAATATTACTTTGGGCTCTTTGAAATTTTTGGACATATACTAGCACAATTTGGGCCTCTTGAGCATAGGCCATCCTTTTATGAGCCATTTAGACCTGAATCTAGGCTTTTGAATTATTTGGGTTTCTTGATAAATGAGGGCTTCTTAAACTTGTAGTGCTCCAATGGACATGCCTACTGATATTGTATCACATCCACTCATCTAATACATTCTCCGACATTTTTAACATGGTGGCAGCTTCTTGTGAAGACTGAAATACCCCTTTTGATTGTCATGTCCATAATACCCCTCAATACAATTTAATTTCCTATCAATACTCCCCCCCTAAAAACCTTTGACCACAAGGGTAAGCTACAACAAAATTCTATTACAAAGAAGCAACAAAAATGCTCCTAAT
The DNA here is from genome assembly GCA_026724425.1 of Erythrophleum ivorense. NCBI lineage: Eukaryota > Viridiplantae > Streptophyta > Magnoliopsida > Fabales > Fabaceae > Erythrophleum > Erythrophleum ivorense. The sequence continues at coordinate 20,171,896 of JAIUCV010000009.1, forward strand.
GAAATAACAAAGATTACTAACAACTCTTGTACTCAGATGCCTACTACAACTCTTAGTCACCTAACAACTCCCAAGACTTGCCAAATTCAACAATCCATCAACCTGCATCTATTAATAAGTGAAACCATGGTCTTACAATCCAAACACACCTACTGTACTTTACTTTGAAGAGAAATAAACCACCTCTAGGATAAAAAACTGTCATAATAATGCCTAGCAAGAATTGGCATCTAACTTTTGCCATTTTGATAGTTGAATCTACCATGACAAATGAATCAAATACATAGATATGAGACCATTTCCTTTGAACAACAGTTAAGATGCCTTGGACTTTAGGATCCATGTAAAAGTGTGCTATAACACCAATTTCCTTCTCCTCTAATTCACTCATAAGTTCATTAACTTTTAACCCATTTGGTGAAAGGCATTTTGCTTGAACTTCAATGTAGCAACCTTTGGGATGGCCACCATCAACAACCACAACCAATGATCCTATTTTCACATTAATACCATGTTTCTTGAACTTGTGTTCATTAATCGCAAAAATTCTCTTATAAAAAATGCTCAAAATATGATCCCCTAATACCTATGAGAGTAATGGCAAGTCAGGATATATATTTGCATCGTTTCTATAGATAGGATACTTATATTGTCCTAAAATTGAAGACGGAGAAAAGAGTATAGCAGAAGGGACCAATTGACTCTCACATTGTCTCATTGAATTTGTTGAACGGGACCAATTGGGACCAATTCCCATAAGAATTCTATAATACTTTTCCTTCTTGTTTCACATATAATTCTTTTTGAACTTCCAGGAAATTCTTTTGTTCTAACACCTTGATAGTAAGTTCATTTATTTTTGCAACATTTTCACAAGCCAAACTAAAGGTTATAGAAGTCGTCCCCCCTCATTTACATTAAACTCTAGCATATCCCACCTCAATTGCGATTCCATATGCATTTTGTATATTTTGAAATGCAGGACCCATGATTTCCTCATAACAGAGGATATCCAATTGATCATCATCATATTGAACACATTCTACTTTTAATTTCTGAAGACTTTTATTCTTTAAACCACTTTGACTTCTAGACTCTTTTTGCATAAATTTAATAATAAATTCTTACAATTTAGCTAATCTAGTAGCATCCAGTATTGTTTTTGGATTCCACAACTTAACTCCAATTGCCAATTTAGGTTTTAACCCAACTGTAAAGAAACTTAGCTTCTGACTCTCAATTTAATCTACCTTACATATTAATTTGCCAAATGCCTCTTCATAGTTTGCTAAGCTCTCCTTTTGTTTCAAGTTCATAAGCTCCATAAAATCATCAGTCACAGGACTAAATCTGATTTTAATAGCCTCAATCAATACATTCCAATTAAGCCTACCATTTTTACTCTTTTTGAAATTTTGGAACCACTTATATGTGGTCTCATCAAGAGCTAGACTAGCTAATATTACCTTATTATCTTCGAGTGTACCATCCATAATGAAGAACCTCTCACATTTTGAGATCCAATCGTTGATGTCTTCTACAGAGAATCTCGGGAAGCCAAGCTTGGTGAATATGGTTGGTACTTGGTAATCTCCTACGCTTGGTCGATGGCCCAACCTTCCACGATCATGAATATGGTTCATCAATTCAATAAACCGAAAAGAGAGTCCTCACACAAGTTCTTGAACTCCAATCATCTACTGTTCAATTGCTACAAACCTCTGGTTCATTTCAGTCCTAAATCGCTCCATTTCATATAGATTGGTCTATGCTCGAGTTGCATCTGCCATGTTCAATTGAGTGCTCTAATATCAGTTGGTACGGATCTAAATTTGTAAGGAAGAAATTTGGGAAGAAGCAAAGTGGAAGAGACATGAGAGAGAGTAGCAGAGAAAGATAAGGGAATAGAGGTAGACGAAGACAAAGAGCAGAGGGAAGTTGATACAATATCATAGGCATGCCCATTGGAGCACTACAAGTTCGAGAAGCCTTCATCCATCAAGAAACCCAAATCATTCAAAAGCCTATGATTTAGGTTCAAATGGCTCATAAAAGGATGGCCTATGCTCAAGAGGCCTAAATTGTGCTAGTATATGTCCAAAAATTTCAAAGAGCCCAAGATAATATTTATGTTGGACGTCGGCCCAAATTTAGAGCTCAAGATCCATATTTGATCAATTCAAAACATGTTGAATTAGACTTTGGACATGAGATCTCCTTAAAGATGCAAAAGTGGAAGTCCAAGTGGAAACCCAATGTCTAAGAGGGGCCATGAAGCAATTAGAGTCAATTATTTGATTCATGAGCTTCATGACTTAGAGCCCATTTATTTGAGTCAAGAGAGGGCCTGAGAAGATGTAAAAGGTGTGATCATGCTACCATTCTACAAGAAGAGTGCCAAGGCCCAATTAGAGTCCAATTACAAGAAATTAAAAATCATGTGTCAACCATGTGATTTTTAATGAAGTATGAATATCCCATGTGGATTATTTAAAGGAGCTAATTAGTTTTGATTAGGATTCCTTAAGAATTTTGTTATTTATTTATTTTATTATTTTTAGGACTTAGTCAAAGAGCTTATCAATTCTATGAGGCAACTTAGAATACTCCAAGTTGGGAAACTCTTTGAACTCACTTTGAGTTAGGAAGTATTTCTTTCTCACATGCACCCAAATATAAATGATAATTTTGATCCCACATGCACCTATAATAAATCCAAAGGCCATAACAAAATCCAAGTAATACGATAACCTTTTAACTGTAAAATTAATGTAATATGAATTCCCAACTACTACAAAATTCATGAAACAATTAAAACTCAATGTGTGGTGTTCAATGCCTTTAAAAGGCAATAATTCATCAGAAATAACAAAATCTATGTAATCAAAGCACTTTTTGAAAGCATATTAAAGATTGGAAATCATTAGGTGGATTCTTAGGAAACAAATCTGGGCAATCACAACTCTTTTCAATGCTAGTTGAAAATGATGGTCCATTAGGTGGCTTCTTTGAAAATAAATCTCCACATACCTGCAAAGAGCTAGAATCAACAATAGGCAAAGATGGGTTAAGATTGTTAGTAGATAAACAAATATCTTTACACACACTCTCAACCTCTCTTTCTTCATCAAAGCAAGCTCACACTCATGCTTTTCTCACTTTTCTCACAACTCTCTAGCTCTTTCTTTTCACTCACATTATTTTCTTTTTCAATCTCATCTTTTTCTCTCTCTAACTCATGTTCTCTCTCTTTTTCTTTCATTTTGTATGCTTGTACTATTCTCATTTGATCCTCATAAGCATCCATAGGATCAAGAGATACTAATACATGATTTTTTTCATTGAATACAAATGAATAGCAATAGTAATATCTGTGCTTATGCTTAACATATTTAGCTTTTCTAACATGTTTCCATGGTTTACCAAGCATAATATGTCCTTCATACATAAGAGCCACATCACATAGCACTTTATCATGATATTTACCAATGGAGAAAGAGATCAAAACTTGCTTATTAACCCTAAATTCAGCACTACCCTTCAACAAAGTATAGGGCCTAGGATGCTTTATAGTAGGCAAGTTTAATTTCTCAACAAGTAAGGTATTAGTAACATTTACATAGCTACTATTATCAATAGCCATGTTGCAGACTTTCTCTTTGATAAGACATCTAGTATGGAAATCAGGGGATGCCTTTTCCTTATCTTGTCTTGTAGAGTTGGTATTAGATTGGAATGCATCCAACCTTGCACAAGATTGCTTGAATCGCTCTTTGTTAGCCTCTTCAAGGAATTTGTACTCATTAGACATCTTATCACCTGAAAAGTTAGTCAAAGAAGGAAAGAAGGAATAGGACCTCACACACTCTTTTCACGTGTTTACACTCAAGAATTATTCACTCGTGCTTAACTCTCTTTTTGGCTTTTTCTTTAATGTTAATTGCACTCTTACCTTTTACCACTCAACAATTTGCTTCTTACAAGTGTTATAAGCAAGTCACAAGCAAATCAAATGAAAAGATCAGACTAGTGGCAATCAAAAAACTAGAATCCTAAAATGTAAATTCCCAAAGAATCAAACAAAGAAGAAAAAGAGGTGTGTAACAAAAAGGGAAAGAGGAAAGGAAAACAAGGAGGAAGGGGAGGTTGGGATGGCTTGGAAGGAAGGAGAAGAAAAGGGAAAATCTGAAAATAAGAAACTTTAAAAATAGGAAACTACTTGCAATTCAAGTTCAAAACAATTAGGAAAGAAAATCCTTACTTAATGCAAATAGGAAAGTAAATAACTTGGTGGCTACACAATGCAATCAAAATAGGAAACTAATTCCAACTAGGAAATTAACTCTAATTAGGAAACTAACTCCAAGCTTTAAGCTTTGAATTTGCATAACTTGCAATTTTTTTTCACTCTTTCTTTTTTTTTATACTTTTTTTTTATTTTGTTTTGATTTTTTTTTGGAGTATCACACTCTCCTTTGTTTTTTTGAACGAGGATGGAGGCACATAACAATGGAAGAAAGAAGAAGATGGAAGACAAAGGCGAAGATGAAAAGGTAACACAAATGGAAGGAAAGAAAGTATGAAAAACAACAGTAGGAAAACACAAAGATATACCTTGTACTAGCAAACCAAAGCTCTGATACCAAATGATGCAAGACCCACTGATGGAGGTGAGATAGGAGATTTGAAAAAGCTTGAACAAAATCAAGAACTTGGAAACAAAAGGGCTGGATGTGACTCTAAAAGATGGCCAAATAAAGATCCATTGCAAGGTATGGGAGGCTCATGCACAAGATCAAGAGCCAAAGTTATGAAGGAAGCCTTGAATGGAATGATCCAAAAACTAATAGACTTGGAGCCCATAGCCTTAGCTGAATATGAAGCCCAAAAGGAACAAATTGGCATAAAGATTATTTCATTCCTACAAGATGTTAGCCCAAGCCCAAAGGGAGCCTAATTGAAGGAGTCTAGCCATTTTCCACAAAATCAGCCATTCTCCACAAAATTCTCTTAGTTTTATTTTGTTTTAATTTGATTGTTGCTGTTTCAGATTTTTAGGCACAATTCTTGGTGAATTTGTTCAGATTTAAATTTCTTTTATTTTCCTGCCATTTAAAAGGTGCCACTTAGGAATTATTTTGTTTAGGGTTTTATTTTCAAATACCTATATAAGGCCCATTTGTACTCCAAGAATGGCAGATTGAATGAATTATCTTTTCAGAATTATTTCTGATTTGTGAGGTTTCTCTTGTGGCCTTTGTGTGCTGGAGAAAATCTTTGACTTATCAAAGGAGTGGTTTCCTTTGTGGCGTCCCGGATTAGGGTTCTAAGAGACGGGTTCTCTTAGGGTTCAATTCCATTGACCAACATCTCTTCTTCTTCTTCTTCTTTGTTCCTTTTCTTTGTTCTTTGTTCTTTGTTCTTTGTTGCTTATTGTCCATATTATTTGTTCTTGTGCTGCATGCCAAAATTTGATCACTGATCCGTGTAATTTGGGGTTCCTAGAATGGGTTTCTAAGGGGTCTCATATCATCTGGTATCAGAGCATTGGTTGAGGTTAGCTTCATCCACTTTTTCTTTGTTCTTTTCCCTTATTTCGTTTGATTAGTTTCTGTTCGTCCTCATTTTTGTGCGGCTGTTTCTGGTGTTTTCCTTCGTATTTTTGGACGTGTAATAGGTCTTTCTTGTGTCTCAAGATCTCTTCTTTCTTCTCGTTTTGGAATCACATCAATCCGATTTTTCTAGAGCAAGTTATAGCTGTTTCTTGCGTACATTCTGATCTTTCAGAAATCTTGTGTTCTGTTTGCAAATTTCAGCACCTTTGAGATTCGAAAAAAAAAAAAGAGAGAGTATATTTCAGTGAAAAGAAAAGAAAAGAAAAGAAGGAAAAGTTGCAAAAAAAAAAAGGAAGTCAAAATCTGTGAAAATGAAAGTTGTGCTGGAAATTATAAATTGTTGACTTAAATTGCAATTGCTGAAGATCATTTATTCTTGGAATTACTATTTTTGATTCCTTGAGTTGATCTGGTCATTAAATGTCATATTGTGCACAATTCATAAAAGGAAATTTGCATTCATTCACCTTGTTCTAAATTTCAAATTTCTGATTGCTTCATTACTGATTTCAGATTCCAATTTCCTTTCCATCCTTTCCTCTTGATAATTAATCATTTAACCATTTGTTCTCCCATAATCTGCTACATACCATTCGTTCCATAAATTCATTGTCTTCATTTCCTTTCCTAGTCACTTGCTGTATTTTCCAGTGGCTGCACCTACGAATTTTTAAATGTTGGACTTTTATTGTCTCTTGGAGAACTTTGCATCTTGAATTCTAATTTGAGATTGCCACTTCAGTTGCTACTTCTTTTGATTTGTTGGATTTAATTTAGTACACTATAGGAAGCAAGTAGAGAGGAAAAAGGCAAGAGTGTTTTCATCATTGTAAAAGCCATTACAAGTGTGAAACACGAGTGAATTTGCATCATTTAGAGTGAAACACGAGAGGGAGTGGTCAGGTCCTTTCTCTTGCTATTCACTAACATTTCAGGTGCCAATCATGTCTGAAAGTGAAGATAACCAAGTTGACCTTAAATTGTTCATCAAATCTGTCCAAGAACAATTCAAGAAGCTAAATACTAGGTTGGATCAAATAGATTCTTCTTCTTCCAGTAGCAAGGCAAGACGCGGTAAAAATGTTCTAGGAGGAGATGAATCTGATTTTGAGGAGGAAAGCCAACATGAAAGATTTAGGAGAGCTCCACCTCAAAAGAAAGATGCGTTTAGTAATATCAAGATGAAAATCCCTTCCTTTCAAGGGAAAGCTGATCCTGATGTATACCTTGAATGGGAAAGAAAAGTTGAGTTTATATTTGACTGCCAATCTTTTTCAGAGGAAAGTAAAGTGAAATTAGCTACTTTGGAGTTTACAGATTATGCAAGCCTATGGTGGGATCAATTAACCACTAGTAGGAGGCGTTCTGGAGAGGGTCCAATTTGGTCTTGGCTAGAAATGAAGGCTCTCATGAGGAAGAGATTTGTACCTACCCATTACTATAGGGATGTGCACAAAAGGCTCCACAAAATCAAACAAGGATCTATGAGTGTGGAAGAATATTTTCAGCAAATGCAAATTGCCATGATCAAAGCTGACATTGAGGAAGATTCAGAAGTTACAATGGCAAGATTTCTTGGTGGCTTAGACCCTGAAATTGCTACAGAAGTTGAATTGCAAAACTACCTTGATATGGAAGAGTTGTTGCATAAAGCCATTAAGGTGGAGAAGCATTTTAAGGCAAAACAGAAATTGAAATCACATGCTAGTTCCAACAAAGACTTCAAGTCCTCCTTCAAGTTTAAGGGAGAGACCAAGCCTAAAGAGGAGAATAAGTTGAAGATGCAAACACCTACTTCTAAAGGTAAATCTGAACCTAAATCTTCTTCTAGTTCTTCTAAAATTAAATGCTTTAAATGTCAAGGTTTTGGTCACATTGCTTCACAATGTCCAAATAAAAGGACTATTATCTTGCTTGAGAATGGTGTTGTTACTAGTGAAAGTAGTGGTGATAAAGAAGTGGAAGCTGAGTTGAACTCTAATGAAGGTGATGAATCTGATGTGGAGGTAGCTGAAGCTGTGTTTGGTGAGGCTCTAGTGTCAAGGTGTGCTCTTAGCATTCAACCTAAAGAAGAGCTTGAAAAAGAACAACGAGAGCATATCTTTCACACTAGGTGTTTTGTTAACAACAAGGTATGTAGTCTTATCATTGATAATGGGAGCTGCACTAATGTTGCTAGTACCTTGTTAGTTGAAAAGCTAGGTTTGCCAACTAGAAAACACCCCACTCCTTATAATTTGTTGTGGTTCAATGATAATGGGGATGTTAAAGTTACTAAACAGGTTGTTGTAGCATTTTCCATAGGAAGTTACCATGATGAGGTTTTGTGTGATATAGCTCCTATGTATGCTGGACACTTATTATTCGGTAGACCTTGGCAATTTGATAGGAAAGTTAAGTATGATGGTTATACTAACAGGTATTCTCTTGAGTTTAATAAGAAAACCATTATGCTAACCCCTCTTAGACCCTTGCAGGCATATGAGGATCAAAAGCGAATTACTCAAGAATGCAAGCTAAGAGAGAAAGAAAAGAAAGTGCGTGAGAAAGAAAGAAAAGAAAGTGAAATGGAGAGAAAAGGAAAGAGAGCTACTGAAAAGAAAAAGTCAAGAGAGTGAAGAAAAGAAAGTAACATTATTTTCTGGTAGAGGAGAGATTAAGAGGGCTTTATGTAGTGAGACATCTTTTGTACTCTTGTATAAGGATGTTTATCTAACCCTTAGTGACCTTGATGAATCTCTTCCTTCTAGTGTTTTGAGTTTGTTGCAGGAATATAAAGACTTGTTTCCGGAAGAGGTACCGGATGGATTGCCTCCCATAAGAGGCATTGAACATAGGATTGACTTTATTCTTGGAGCATCTCTTCCTAACCGACCTGCTTATAGGGCAAATCCAGAAGAGACTAAAGAAATTCAGAGACAAGTGGAAGAACTCATGAAAAAGGGGTTTGTGAGAGAAAGCCTTAGTCCATGTGCTGTTCCGGTAATACTTGTGCCCAAGAAGGATGGCAAATGGAGGATGTGTGTGGACTGCCGAGCCATTAACAAAATCACAGTTAAGTATAGATATCCCATTCCTAGACTTGATGACATGCTTGATGAGTTGCATGGTGCTTGCTTGTTTTCAAAAATAGATCTTAGAAGTGGTTATCATCAAATTAGGATGCAAGAGGGTGATGAGTGGAAAACTGCATTTAAGACTAAGTTTGGTTTGTATGAATGGCTTGTTATGCCCTTTGGCTTAACTAATGCTCCTAGTACATTTATGAGCTTAATGAATCATGTGTTTCGCCCTTACATAGGAAAGTTTGTTGTTGTGTATTTTGATGACATTCTTGTGTTTTCTAAGAATCTAGAAGAGTATGTTAAGCATTTGCATTCTGTGTTTATTATTTTGAGAGAAAATAAACTCTTTGCAAATTTAGAGAAATGCTCTTTTTGCTTGGATTTTGTTGTTTTCCTTGGTTTTGTTGTAGGTAGTGATGGCCTCCGGGTAGATGAAGAGAAGGTGAAGGCAATTCGGGAGTGGCCAACACCTAAGAATGCTAGTGAGGTGAGGAGTTTCCACAGACTTGCAAGTTTCTACCGACGTTTTGTAAAGGACTTCTCAACCCTTGCTGCACCTTTAAATGAGCTGGTAAAGAAAAATGTTGTCTTTAAATGGGGTGAGGCACAAGAGATTCGAGGACGAATCCTTTTCAGGAGGGAGGGAATGATGGAGGTGAGATAGGAGATTTGCAAAAGCTTGAACAAAATCAAGAACTTGGAAACAAAAGGGCTGGATGTGACTCTAAAAGATGGCCAAATAAAGATCCATTGCAAGGTATGGGAGGCCCATGCACAAGATCAAGAGCCAAAGCTATGAAGGAAGCCTTGAATGGAGTGATCCAAAAACTAATAGACTTGGAGCCCATAGCCTTAGCTGAATATGAAGCCCAAAAGGAACAAATTGGCATAAAGATTATTTCATTTCTACAAGATGTTAGCCCAAGCCCAAAGGGAGCCTAATTGAAGGAGTCTAGTCATTTTCCACAAAATCAGCCATTCTCCACAAAATTCTCTTAGTTTTATTTTGTTTTAATTTGATTGTTGCTGTTTCAGATTTTTAGGCACAATTCTTGGTGAATTTGTTCAGATTTAAATTTCTTTTATTTTCCTGCCATTTAAAAGGTGCCACTTAGGAATTATTTTGTTTAGGGTTTTATTTTCAAATACCTATATAAGGCCCATTTGTACTCCAAGAATGGCAGATTGAATGAATTATCTTTTCAGAATTATTTCTGATTTGTGAGGTTTCTCTTGTGGCCTTTGTGTGCTGGAGAAAATCTTTGACTTATCAAAGGAGTGGTTTCCTTTGTGGCGTCCCGGATTAGGGTTCTAAGAGACGGGTTCTCTTAGGGTTCAATTCCATTGACCAACATCTCTTCTTCTTCTTCTTCTTTGTTCCTTTTCTTTGTTCTTTGTTCTTTGTTCTTTGTTGCTTATTGTCCATATTATTTGTTCTTGTGCTGCATGCCAAAATTTGATCACTGATCCGTGTAATTTGGGGTTCCTAGAACGGGTTTCTAAGGGGTCTCATATCATCTGGTATCAGAGCATTGGTTGAGGTTAGCTTCATCCACTTTTTCTTTGTTCTTTTCCCTTATTTCATTTGATTAGTTTCTGTTCGTCCTCATTTTTGTGCGGCTGTTTCTGGTGTTTTCCGTCGTATTTTTGGACGTGTAATAGGTCTTTCTTGTGTCTCAAGATCTCTTCCTTCTTCTCGTTTTGGAATCACATCAATCCGATTTTTCTAGAGCAAGTTATAGCTGTTTCTTGCGTACATTCTGATCTTTCAGAAATCTTGTGTTCTGTTTGCAAATTTCAGCACCTTTGAGATTCGAAAAAAAAAAAGCCTCACAAAGTATTGAATAATACTCAAATTCATTCATGATCTTAAACTAGAGTACAATAGGGAGCCTTTTATAGGCAAAGTTTCTAAAAGACTTAAAATCCTAATAAAAGTTGAACTCTAAAATCTGATTAGAATTATTTTGAATGATGCCTAATATCAAGGAATAAGATTAGGATATTAATTTTAACTTAATCTCCTAGATAAGCTCCTTGACCAAGTCCAAAAATAATAATAAAATAATCAAAAACGAAATTCAAAAAGAATCCTAGTCAAAACTAATTAGTTCCTTTAAATAGTTCACATGGGATATTCATGCTTCATTAAAAATCACATGGTTGGCACATGATTTTTAATTTCTTGCAATTGAACTCCAATTGGGCCTTGGCACTCCTCTTGTAGAATGGTTAGCATGATCACACCTTTTACATCTTCTTGGGCCCTCTCTTGACTCAAATAAATGGGCTCTAAGTCATGAAGCTCATGAATTAAACAATTGACTCTAGTTGCTCCATGGCCCTTCTTAGACATTGGGCTTCCACTTGGACTTTCACTTTTGCATCTTTAAGGAGATCTCATGTCCAAAGTCTGATTCAGCATGTTTTGAATTGATCAAATATAGATCTTGAGCTCTAAATTTGGGCCGATGTCCAACATAAATATTATCTTGGGCTCTTTGAAATATTTGGACATATACTAGCACAATTTGGGCCTCTTGAGTATAGGCCATCCTTTCATGAGCCATTTGGACTTGAATTAGGCTTTTGAATGATTTGGGTTTCTTGATGGATGAGAGCTTCTCGAACTTGTAGTGCTCCAATGGGCATGCCTACTGATATTGTACCAGAAAGTAGTAGAAAAAAGGAGAAGTCACATGTCATTCATCCATCCACTCATCTAATACATTCATTGGTGTTTTTAACATGGTGGTAACTCCTTGTGAAGACTAAAATACCCATTTTTATTGTCATGTCCATAATACCCTTTAATACAATTTAATTTCCTATCATCTTCTTCTGCGCCTCCTTTTGCGTGTTATCACACTAACGTTGGCCTTATCTACAATGGGCATGGTAATGTCAAGCTCCATGCCTTGGTTTGTGGCAAGTTCTCATCATCTTGTTGAAGCTTTTTGTCAAAGCTTTTCTAGGTAGAAAGTGTGAATTCGATAGTCAATGCTGCTTAGTAGTAGGTCTTAAAGTAGTCCTTGAGGTCGTGCAAAGGTCCAAACATGTAATCAAGAGTCTTTTGTTGGTATTTTAAGAGAGGCCAATGCTACTACTAATACTTTCATGCCTAAGTGAAGATTTTAAGCATAATGGGCTGTTCAAGGAGTATAAAACATACTAGAGGGCCTCAAAGCCTTTTATGAGTAGAGTTGAGGGTCAAAATGATATTTTTTAAGGGTCAGATAACAAGTAGTGGAACAGATGTTGTGCCTCATCTGTGTCTATTAGATGCGGTGTGAGAATGATTAGGAAATGGTACAGTGCAAGTGTGCATTTGTTAGAATCTAATAGCTTGTGGTCTGTGACAAGCTAGACTGCCAAAGACAAATTGGGCTTGACCAAATGGTTGACAAGCATGGCCCAATAATAAAAGGCTTTAATTGGGGGAATAGTGGGGTGAAGCCTAAATTGATATTCATCAAACAAGTTATTAGTTTTATTCTTTTGAAATTACTATGACTTTCAAACACTTTAAGTGAGTTCTTTTAATGAGAAAAATTCTATTTTAGTCCCTAATAAATATGTGGACTTTTGATTTGGTTCTCCATAAATTATTTGATGCAATAGCACCAAGAGACCTTGCTGAGTAAGAAGTGGACCTACTGAAGGATATGGTGTTTAAGTTTCAAACCCAAGGACGTGATTTGCAAATTAAAACCCAAGAGTTTAAGTCAAATGTGTCTAAAGATCTATTGCAAGGCATAGGAGGCCTAATAACAAGAGCTAGGGTCAAAGCAATAAAAGAAGCCTTCAATGGTTTGATTCATAAGCTTCATGACTTAAAACCCATTTATTTGAGTCAAGAGAAGGCCCAAGAAGATGTAAAAGTGTTATAATGCTAACCATTCTACAAAAGGAGTGCCAAGGCCCAATTGGAGTCCAATTGCAAGAGATTAAGAATCATGTGTCAACCATGTGATTTTTAATAAAGCATGAGTATCCCATGTGACTATTTAAAGGAACTGATTAGTTTTGAGTAGGATTCTTTATGAATTTCGTTTTTATTTATTTTTATTATTTTTAGGACTTGGTTAAAGATCTTATCTTTGAAATTAAGTTAAAATTAGTATCCTAATCTTGTTCCTTGTTTTATGCACCATTTAAAATATTTCTAATAAGATTTTAAAATTTAACTTTTATTAGAATTTTAGACTGTTAGAAATTTTTGCCTATAAAAGGCTTCCTATTATACTCTATTTTAGATCATGAATGAATTTGAGTATTATTCAATTCTTTGTGAGGCTTTTGCTTCTTTGTACTCTCTGAGAGTTCATGTGACTTATCAAAGGATTGGTCTTCCTTTGTGGCGTCTTGAGGCTAGGGTTTTAAGAGACAAGTTCTCTTAAGGTCTTTCTTTTGACTAACATTCTTGTTTTCTAGCTGGTCCCGGGCAGAGTGTCATCTTGTTGAAGGTTCCTAGGACTTATTCCTACAGGGTCTTGCATCATTTGGTGTCAGAGTTTTGGTTCGCTAGTACAAGGTATATCTTTGTATTTCTCTTCCGTTGTTCTTCATACTTTCTCTCCTTTCCTTTGTGTTACCTTTTTTATCTTTATCTCTGTCTTCTATCTTCTTCCATCTTCCATTGTTGTGTGCCTCCATCCTCATTTAAAAAAAAAAGGAGAAAAAGTGATACTGAAAAAAATCCTAAAAAAGAATTAAAAAAAATTCAAAAAAAAGTGAAAAAAAAGAAAAAAATTCAGATTGCAGAATTCAAAATTGCAAATTGTGTTGGAGTTAATTCCTAATTGAAGTTAGTTTCCTAATTGGAATTAGTTTCCTAATTTGATTGCATTGAGTAGCTACCAAGTTATCTATTTCCCTATTTTGCATTCAAGTAAGAATTTTTTTTTCTAATTGTTCTAAACTTGAATTGTAAATAGTTTCCTATTTTGATTAACTTGGTTCCTAAATAGTTTTCTATTCTTAAAGTTTCTTATTCTCAAATCTTCCCTTTCCTTCTCCTTCCTTCCAAGCCATTCAAACCTCTCCTTCCTCCTTGTGGTTACACACCCTTTTTTTTCTCCTTTGTTTGATTCTTTAGGAATTTGCATTTTAGGATTCTAGTTTTTTTTATCGTTACTAGTCTTATCTTTTCTTTTGATTTGCTTGTGACTTGCTTATAACACTTGTAAGAAGCAAATTGTTGAGTGGTAAAAGGCTAGAGTATACCATCATGATAAAAGCCAAATTTTGAGAGTAAACATGAGTGAATTACTATTCTTGAGTGTAAACACGTAAGCTAGTGAGTTGCGAGGTCTTATATCTTTCTTTACTTGTTTTTGTACAAACTAATATTTTAGGATGTCTGGAGAATCTGAGCACAGTGACTTTGACATGAAAATCTGGGTTAGAGCTATTCAAAGCACTCTTAAGAAACTTAGTACTAGATTAGATGATGTGGAGTCTTCTTCCAATAGGAGGACCCATAGGAGGCGAGCTCAGGTAGAGCTTGATGATGATGTTGAGTCCGACTTTAAGGAGTCCCATATTCAGAGAGGCAGATAATCACCGTCCAATAAGGATGGTGGTATTGGAAACATCAAGATGAAGATTCCCTCATTTCCTAGGAAAAATGACCTGGACCAATACTTAGATTGGGAAAGAAGAGTGGAGCATGTGTTCGAGTGCCACTCTTACGCTGAGGCGAAGAAAGTAAAACTTGCTGCAGTGGAGTTTACTGACTATGCTAGCATCTAGTAGGATAAACTCTTACCAAAAGATGTACCAATGAAAGTCCAATTTGTGATTGGCAGGAGATGAAAACTATCATGCGCAAATGGTTTGTCCCTAGTTACTATTATAGGGAATTGCATAAGAGGCTCTAAAAGCTGAAACAAGATTCCGAGTGTGGAAGATTACTATCAAAAAATGGAGATTGCCATGATTAAGGCAAATGTGGAAGAAGACCATAAAGTAACCATGGCCCGATTCATTGAGGGCTTAATCCTGATATAATTGCCCAAGTTGATTTATACAATTACCTAAATATGGAAGAGCTCTTGCATAGAGCTATCAAGGTGGAAAAGCAACTAAGGGCTCGACAAAAGTTGAAAGTGACATCTAGCTCGAGTTCTTGGAGGGATTCCAATGTCTCCTTCAAGCCAAAGACTGATTTCAAGTCTAAGGAGGAAAGTAAAGTGAAACCCTTTTAGCTTAAGGGTAAAACTAATTCAAAACCTTTCTCGTCTTCTATACTGCTTCTTTCTCTAAGGTTAAATGTTTTAAATGTAATGGTTTTAGTCACATTGCTTCACAATGTCCTAACAAACAAACTATGATTATTCTTAAGAATAGTGAAATGACTAGTGCTAGTAATGAGTCTGAGGAGGATGAGATGACACCCCTGACTGATGACTCAGATTTAGAGTTAACTGAAGTTGTAAATGGTGAGGCCCTTGTGGCTAGGCGTGCTCTCAACATTTAACCTAAAGAAAATCTCGAGGTAGAGCAGCGTGAGCATATTTTTCATATTCGTTGTTTCATCCACAAGAAGGCATGTAGTTTGATTATTGATGGTGGTAGCTACACAAATGTAGCTAGTACTTTACTTGTGGAAAAGTTGAACTTGCTTACATTAAGACACCCTACCCATTATAAATTACAATGGCTTAATGATAGTGAGGAGGTAAAGCTAACAAAACAGGTGCTCATCTCTTTTTCTATTGGTAATTATCATGATGAGATTCTTTGTGATTAGCACCCATGTATGCTGGTCACTTGCTACTTGGTAGGCCATGGCAATTTGACAAAAAGGTAAAGCATGATGGATATGAAAATTATTACTTCTTTGTTTTTAATGGTAAGACCATTGTGTTGACCCCTTTTCGTCTTGTTTAAGCACATGAGAATCAGTTAAAAATTGAAAGAGAGTATAAGAAGAGAGAGCAAGAAAAGAAAGGTAAAGTGAGTGTGAGTGTTGAGAATGAGAAGAAGCAAGAGAAAGGAGAGTTGAGTAGAAAGGAAAAGAAAATTAGAGAAAAATATAAGGAAAAGAAAGTGAGTTTATTTTCAAGTAAAAGTGAGATCAAGAAAGATCTTATTTGTGAAAATGCTTTCTTATTACTTTTATAAAGATGTTTATCTTACTATTGATGATCTTGATCACTCGTTGCCTACTAGTGTTACGTCTTTATTGCAAGAGTTCTGTGACTTGTTCCCGAGGAAATACTAGATGGATTGCCCCCTTTAAGAGGCATTGAGCATCGTGTAGACTTTATCCTAGGAGCATCTATCCCTAACAAACCTGCTTATCGAGCAAATCCAGACGAAACTAAGGAAATACCACATCAAGTGGAAGAGCTCATGAAGAAATGCTTTGTTCGTAAAAGTATGAGTCCGTGTGTTGTCCCAGTGATTCTTGTGCCCAAAAAGGATGGAAAGTGGCGGATGTGTATAGATTGTTGTGCCATCAACAAAATAATGGTAAAATATCGCTATCCTATCCCTAAGTTAGATGATATGCTTGATGAGTTGCATGGTGCACGTGTTTTCTCTAAAATTGATCTTAGAAGTGGTTACCATCAGATTAGGATGGAAGAAGGTGATGAATGAAAAACTTCTTTTAAGACTAAGTTTGGGTTATATGAATGGTTAGTTATGCCATTTAGCTTGACTAACACACCTAGCACTTTCATGAGTTTAATGAACCATGTCATTAGACCTTTCATTAGTAGATTTGTTGTGATTTACTTTGATGATATTTTGATTTACTCTAAGAGCCTAGAAGAGCATGTGAGTCATTTGCATGATGTGTTTGTTGTACTTAGGGAGAATAAACTCTTTGCCAATTTAAAGAAGTGTTCTTTTTGTTTGGATTCTATAGTTTTTCTTGGATTTCTTGTAAGAGCTCGTGGCATACAAGTGGACAAGGAGAAGGTCAAAGCAATCCGAGAGTGGCCTATTCCAAAGAATGCAAGTGAAGTAAGGAGCTTCCATGGATTGGCAAGCTTCTATAGGCAGTTCATGAAGGACTTCTCTACTCTTGTTGCCCCTTTGAATGATTTGGTAAGAAAGAAATAGTATTCAAGTGGGGTGAAGCACAAGAGCGTGCTTTTAACATATTAAAGGAAAAACTAACTAATGCCCCTGTACTCGTGTTGCCTAATTTTACTAAGGTTTTTGCATTGAGTGTGACACTTCTGGTATAGGCATAGGTGGTGTGTTGATGCAGCATTCTAAACCTATTGCATATTTCAGTGAGAAATTGAGTGGTCCTGCTTTAAATTATTCCACATATGATAAAGAGTTGTATGCCTTAAAACGGACTTTAGAAACTGATGTGAATCGGGATGGGTTCCCGCTAGCTTCAAGTCCCACATCGAGTGAGGAGACCTGGGGCTAAGTGAATATAAGGGGGCGGGCTGCGCACCACATCAGAGATCTCTTTTGTGGAGGGAGTAATGGCGCTCTCCTTATCATTTGGTATCAGAGCATTGGTTGAGGTTTGTTTCATCCACTTTTTCTTTGTTCTTTTCCCTTATTTCGTTTGATTAGTTTCTGTTCGTCCTTATTTTCGTGGGGCTGTGTTTGGTGTTTTCCTTCGTCTTTTTGGACGTGTAATAGGTCGTTCTTGTGTCTTAAGATCTCTTCTTTCTTCTCGTTTTGGAATCACGTCAATTCGATTTTTGTAGAGCAAGTTATAGCTGTTTCTTGCGTGCATGTCATTCTGATCTTTCAGAAATCTGGTGTTCTGTTTGCAAATTTCAGCACCTTTGAGATTCGAAAAAAAAAAAGAGAGTATATTACACTGAAAAAAAAAAGGGAAAAGAAAAGAAAAGAAGGAAAAGCTGCAAAAAAAAAAAAAAGGAAGTCAAAATCTGTGAAAAAGAAAGTTGTGCTGGAAATTATAAATTGTTGACTTAAATTGCAATTGCTGAAGATTATCTATTCTTAGAATTACCATTTTTGATTCCTTGAGTTGATCTGGTCATTAAATGTCATATTGTGCACAATTCATAAAAGGAAAATTTGCATTCATTCACCTTGTTCTAAATTTCAAATTTCTGATTGCTTCATTATTGATTTCAGATTCCAATTTCCTTTCCATTCTTTCCTCTTGATAATTAATCATTTAACCATTTGTTCTCTCATAATCTGCTACATACCATTTGTTCCATAAATTCATTGTCTTCATTTCCTTTCCTAGTCACTTGCTGTATTTTTCATTGGCTGCACCTACGAATTTTTTTTTTAAAATGTTGGACTTTTGTTGTCTCTTGGAGAACTTTGCATCTTGAATTCTAATTTGAGATTGCCACTTCAGTTGCTACTTCTTTTGATTTGTTGGATTTAATTTAGTACACTATAGGAAGCAAGTTGAGAGGAAAAAGGCAAGAGTGTTTTCATCATTGTAAAAGCCATTACAAGTGTGAAACACGAGTGAATTTGCATCATTTAGAGTGAAACACGAGAGGGAGTGGTCAGGTCCTTTCTCTTGCTATTCACTAACATTTCAGGTGCCAATCATGTCTGAAAGTGAAGATAACCAAGTTGACCTTAAATTGTTCATCAAATCTGTTCAAGAACAATTCAAGAGGCTAAATGCTAGGTTGGATCAAATAGATTCTTCTTCTTCCAATAGCAAGGCAAGACGTGGTAAAAACGTTCTAGGAGGAGATGAATCTGATTTTGAGGAGGAAAGCCAACATGAAAGAGTTAGGAGAGCTCCACCTCAAAAGAAAGATGCATTTAGTAATATCAAGATGAAAATCCCTTCCTTTCAAGGGAAAGCTGATCCTGATGTATACCTTGAATGGGAAAGAAAAGTTGAGTTTATATTTGACTGCCAATCTTTTTCAGAGGAAAGTAAAGTGAAATTAGCTGCTTTGGAGTTTACAGATTATGCAAGCCTATGGTGGGATCAATTAACCACTAGTAGGAGGCGTTCTGGAGAGGGTCCAATTCGGTCTTGGCTAGAAATGAAGGCTCTCATGAGGAAGAGATTTGTCCCTACCCATTACTATAGGGATGTGCACAAAAGGCTCCACAAAATCAAACAAGGATCTATGAGTGTGGAAGAATATTTTCAGCAAATGCAAATTGCCATGATCAAAGCTGACATTGAGGAAGATTCAGAAGTTACAATGGCAAGATTTCTTGGTGGCTTAGACCCTGAAATTGCTACAGAAGTTGAATTGCAAAACTACCTTGATATGGAAGAGTTGTTGCATAAAGCCATTAAGGTGGAGAAGCATTTTAAAGCAAAACAGAAATTGAAATCACATGCTAGTTCCAACAAAGACTTCAAGTCCTCCTTCAAGTTTAAGGGAGAGATGCCTAAAGAGGAGAATAAGTTGAAGATGCAAACACCTACTTCTAAAGGTAAATCTGAACCTAAATCTTCTTCTAGTTCTTCTAAAATTAAATGCTTTAAATGTCAAGGTTTTGGTCACATTGCTTCACAATGTCCAAATAAAAGGACTATGATTTTGCTTGAGAATGGTGTTGTTACTAGTGAAAGTAGTGGTGATGAAGAAGTGGAAGCTGAGTTGAGCTCCAATGGAGGTGATGAATCTGATGTGGAGGTAGCTGAAGCTGTATTTGGTGAGGTTCTAGTGTCAAGACGTGCTCTTAGCATTCAACCTAAAGAAGAGCTTGAAAAAGAACAACGAGAGCATATATTTCACACTAGGTGTTTTGTTAACAATAAGGTATGTAGTCTTATCATTGATAATGGGAGCTGCACTAATGTTGCTAGTACCTTGTTAGTTGAAAAGCTAGGTTTGCCAACTAGAAAACACCCCACTCCTTATAATTTGTTGTGGTTCAATGATAATGGGGATGTTAAAGTTACTAAACAGGTTGTTGTAGCATTTTCCATAGGAAGTTACCATGATGAGGTTTTGTGTGATATAGCTCCTATGTATGCTGGACACTTATTATTGGGTAGACCTTGGCAATTTGATAAGAAAGTTAAGTATGATGGTTATACTAACAGGTATTCTCTTGAGTTTAATAAGAAAACCATTATGCTAACCCCTCTCAGACCCTTGCAGGCATATGAGGATCAAAAGCGAATTACTCAAGAATGCAAGCTAAGAGAGAAAGAAAAGAAAGTGCGTGAGAAAGAAAGAAAAGAAAGTGAAATGGAGAGAAAAGGAAAGAGAGCTACTGAAAAGAAAAGTCAAGAGAGTGAAGAAAAGAAAGTAACATTATTTTCTGGTAGAGGAGAGATTAAGAGGGCTTTATGTAGTGAGACATCTTTTGTACTTTTGTATAAGGATGTTTATCTAACCCTTAGTGACCTTGATGAATCTCTTCCTTCTAGTGTTTTGAGTTTGTTGCAGGAATATAAAGACTTGTTTCCGGAAGAGGTACCGGATGGATTGCCTCCCATAAGAGGCATTGAACACAGGATTGATTTTATTCCTGGAGCATCTCTTCCTAACCGACCTGCTTATAGGGCAAATCCAGAAGAGACTAAGGAAATTCAGAGACAAGTGGAAGAACTTATGAAAAAGGGGTTTGTGCGAGAGAGCCTTAGTCCATGTGCTGTTCCGGTAATACTTGTGCCCAAGAAGGATGGCAAATGGAGGATGTGTGTGGACTGCCGAGCCATTAACAAAATCACAGTTAAGTATAGATATCCCATTCCTAGACTTGATGACATGCTTGATGAGTTGCATGGTGCTTGCTTGTTTTCAAAAATAGATCTTAGGAGTGGTTATCATCAAATTAGGATGCAAGAGGGTGATGAGTGGAAGACTGCATTTAAGACTAAGTTTGGTTTGTATGAATGGCTTGTTATGCCCTTTGGCTTAACTAATGCTCCTAGTACATTCATGAGCTTAATGAATCATGTGTTTCGCCCTTACATAGGAAAGTTTGTTGTTGTGTATTTTGATGACATTCTTGTATTTTCTAAGAATCTAGAAGAGCATGTTAAGCATTTGCATTCTGTGTTTATTATTTTGAGAGAAAATAAACTTTTTGCAAATTTAGAGAAATGCTCTTTCTGCTTGGATTCTGTTGTTTTCCTTGGTTTTGTTGTAGGTACTGATGGCCTCCGGGTAGATGAAGAGAAGGTGAAGGCAATTCGGGAGTGGCCAACACCTAAGAATGCTAGTGAGGTGAGGAGTTTCCACGGACTTGCAAGTTTCTACCGACGTTTTGTAAAGGACTTCTCAACCCTTGCTGCACCTTTAAATGAGCTGGTAAAGAAAAATGTTGTCTTTAAATGGGGTGAGGCACAAGAGGCAGCTTTTAACACTTTGAAAGATAAATTGACCAATGCCCCTCTACTTATTCTTCCTGATTTCTCTAAAGTTTTTGAAGTTGAATGTGATGCTTCTGGAATTGGTATTGGTGCTGTTTTGATGCAAGAGTCTAGGCCTATTGCTTACTTTAGTGAAAAGCTTAGTGGTGCTTGTTTGAATTATTCAACTTATGACAAGGAATTGTATGCTTTAAAAAGAGCTCTGGAATATTGGCAACATTATTTATGGTCTAAGGAATTTGTTTTGCATTCTGATCATAAGAGTCTTCAATACCTAAAGACCCAAGATAAGTTGAATAAGAGGCATGCTGTGTGGCTTGAATTCATTGAGTCATTTCCTTATGTACTTAAACATAAAAAGGGGAAAGAAAATGTTGTGGCTGATGCTTTGTCTAGGAGGTATAGTCTCATTACATCTATGCAAGCTAGGTTAATTGGTTTTGAATCTTTCAAAAGCATGTATGAATGTGATGCTGATTTTGCTGAAACTTGGAAGTTGTGTGAAAAACATGGTGCTCATGATTTCTTTAGATTTGATGGTTTCTTGTTTAAATGAAATAAATTGTGTGTGCCTGTTTGTTCTATGCGTGAGCTTTTGGTTAAAGAATCTCATGGGGGTGGTTTGATGGGACACTTTGGGATAGAAAAGACTTTATCCATGTTGAAGGAACATTTTTATTGGCCTCATATGCGTAGGGATGTGATTGCTATATGTAAAAGGTGCATTGCATGCAAGCACGCTAAATCTAAAATGCAACCACATGGTTTGTATACTCCTTTACCTGTTCCTTCTCATCCTTGGGTAGATATTTCAATGGATTTTGTACTTGGATTGCCTAGAACATCTAGTGGAAAGGATAGCATATTTGTTGTTGTTGATCGATTTAGTAAAATGGCTCATTTCATTGCTTGCACAAAAACAAATGATGCTGTCCATATTTCTGATTTGTTTTTCAAGGAGATTGTTAGATTGCATGGTTTGCCCCGATCTATTGTGAGTGACCGTGATGTTAAATTTGTTAGTCACTTTTGGAAAACTTTGTGGGCTAAGTTGGGTACAAAGCTTGTGTTTTCTACAGTTGCACATCCTCAAACAGATGGACAAACCGAAGTGGTGAATCGAACACTTTCTTCCTTATTGCGTGTTGTAATTCAAAAAAATTTAAAGAATTGGGAAAAGTGTTTGCCTCACATTGAGTTTGCATATAATCGTGCCTTGCATTCTACAACTGAGTTTTCTCCTTTTGAGATTGTATATGGTTTTAATCCTTTGACTCCCTTAGATCTACTTCCTTTGCCTTGTAATGAGTTTGCTAACCTTGAAGGTGCAAAGAAAGCTAAGTTTGTGCAGGATCTTCATGCTAAGGTTAAGGCGAAGATTGAGCGCAAGAATGAGCAATACGCTCAACATGCTAATAAAGGCCGAAGGAAGGTTATCTTTGAACCAGGAGATTGGGTGTGGGTTCATTTGAGGAAAGAAAGGTTTCCTGAACAAAGAAAGTCCAAATTACACCCAAGAGGCGATGGTCCTTTCCAAGTGTTAGAAAGAATAAATGATAATGCATATAAAATTGATTTACCTAGTTCTTATGGGAATGTAAGCGCAACTTTCAATGTGGCTGACCTTTCTCATTTTGATTTTGCAGATTCGAGGACGAATCCTTTTCAGGAGGGAGGGAATGATGGAGGTGAGATAGGAGACTTGAAGAAGCTTGAACAAAATCAAGAACTTGGAAACAAGAGGGCTGGACGTGACTCTAAAAGATGGCCAACTAAAGATCCATTGCAAGGTATGGGAGGCCCATGCACAAGATCAAGAGCCAAAGCTATGAAGGAGGCCTTGAATGGAGTGATCCAAAAACTAATAGACTTGGAGCCCATAGTCTTAGCTGAATATGAAGCCCAAAAGGAACAAATTGGCATAAAGATTATTTCATTCCTACAAGATGCTAGCCCAAGCCCAAAGGGAGCCTAATTGAAGGAGTCTAGCCATTTTCCACAAAATCAGCCATTCTCCACAAAATTCTCTTAGTTTTATTTTGTTTTAATTTGATTGTTGCTGTTTCAGATTTTTAGGCACCATTCTTGGTGAATTTGTTCAGATTTAAATTTCTTTTATTTTCATTATTTTGTTTAGGGTTTTATTTTCAAATGCCTATATAAGGCCCATTTGTACTCTAAGAATGGCAGATTGAATGAATTATCTTTTTAGAATTATTTCTGATTTGTGAGGTTTCTCTTGTGGCCTTTGTGTGCTGGAGAAAATCTTTGACTTATCAAAGGAGTGGTTTCCTTTGTGGCGTCCCGGATTAGGGTTCTAAGAGACGGGTTCTCTTAGGGTTCAATTCCATTGACCAACATCTCTTCTTCTTCTTCTTCTTTGTTCCTTTTCTTTGCAATGATGGAGGTGAGATAGGAGACTTGAAGAAGCTTGAACAAAATCAAGAATTTGGAAACAAAAGGGCTGGATGTGACTCTAAAAGATGGCCAACTAAAGATCCATTGCAAGGTATGGGAGGCCCATGCACAAGATCAAGAGCCAAAGCTATGAAGGAGGCCTTGAATGGAGTGATCCAAAAACTAATAGACTTGGAGCCCATTGTCTTAGCTGAATATGAAGCCCAAAGGAAACAAATTGGCATAAAGATTATTTCATTCCCACAAGATGTTAGCCCAAGCCCAAAGGGAGCCTAATTGAAGGAGTCTAGCCATTTTCCACAAAATCAGCCATTCTCCACAAAATTCTCTTAGTTTTATTTTGTTTTAATTTGATTGTTGCTGTTTCAGATTTTTAGGCACCATTCTTGGTGAATTTGTTCAGATTTAAATTTCTTTTATTTTCCTGCCATTTAAAAGGCGCCACCTAGGAATTATTTTGTTTAGGGTTTTATTTTCAAATGCCTATATAAGGCCCATTTGTACTCCAAGAATGGCAGATTGAATGAATTATCTTTTCAGAATTATTTCTGATTTGTGAGGTTTCTCTTGTGGCCTTTGTGTGCTGGAGAAAATCTTTGACTTATCAAAGGAGTGGTTTCCTTTGTGGCGTCCCGGATTAGGGTTCTAAGAGACGGGTTCTCTTAGGGTTCAATTCCATTGACCAACATCTCTTCTTCTTCTTCTTCTTTGTTCCTTTTCTTTGTTCTTTGTTCTTTGTTCTTTGTTGCTTATTGTCCATATTATTCGTTCTTGTGCTGCATGCCAAAATTTGATCACTGATCCGTGTAATTTGGGGTTCCTAGAACGGGTTTCTACGGAGTCTCACATCATCTGGTATCAGAGCATTGGTTGAGGTTTGTTTCATCCACTTTTTCTTTGTTCTTTTCCCTTATTTCGTTTGATTATTTTCTGTTCGTCCTTATTTTCGTGGGGCTGTGTTTGGTGTTTTCCTTCGTCTTTTTGGACGTGTAATAGGTCGTTCTTGTGTCTTAAGATCTCTTCTTTCTTCTCGTTTTGGAATCACGTCAATCCGATTTTTGTAGAGCAAGTTATAGCTGTTTCTTGCGTGCATGTCATTCTGATCTTTCAGAAATCTGGTGTTCTGTTTGCAAATTTCAGCACCTTTGAGATTCGAAAAAAAAAAAGAGAGTATATTACACTGAAAAAAAAAGGGAAAAGAAAAGAAAAGAAGGAAAAGTTGCAAAAAAAAAAAAAAAAAAAGGAAGTCAAAATCTGTGAAAAAGAAAGTTGTGCTGGAAATTATAAATTGTTGACTTAAATTGCAATTGCTGAAGATTATCTATTCTTAGAATTACCATTTTTGATTCCTTGAGTTGATCTGGTCATTAAATGTCATATTGTGCACAATTCATAAAAGGAAAATTTGCATTCATTCACCTTGTTCTAAATTTCAAATTTCTGATTGCTTCATTATTGATTTCAGATTCCAATTTCCTTTCCATCCTTTCCTCTTGATAATTAATCATTTAACCATTTGTTCTCTCATAATCTGCTACATACCATTTGTTCCATAAATTCATTGTCTTCATTTCCTTTCTTAGTCACTTGCTGTATTTTTCATTGGCTGCACCTACGAATTTTTTTTTTAAAATGTTGGACTTTTGTTGTCTCTTGGAGAACTTTGCATCTTGAATTCTAATTTGAGATTGCCACTTCAGTTGCTACTTCTTTTGATTTGTTGGATTTAATTTAGTACACTATAGGAAGCAAGTTGAGAGGAAAAAGGCAAGAGTGTTTTCATCATTGTAAAAGCCATTACAAGTGTGAAACACGAGTGAATTTGCATCATTTAGAGTGAAACACGAGAGGGAGTGGTCAGGTCCTTTCTCTTGCTATTCACTAACATTTCAGGTGCCAATCATGTCTGAAAGTGAAGATAACCAAGTTGACCTTAAATTGTTCATCAAATCTGTTCAAGAACAATTCAAGAGGCTAAATACTAGGTTGGATCAAATAGATTCTTCTTCTTCCAATAGCAAGGCAAGACGTGGTAAAAACGTTCTAGGAGGAGATGAATCTGATTTTGAGGAGGAAAGCCAACATGAAAGAGTTAGGAGAGCTCCACCTCAAAAGAAAGATGCATTTAGTAATATCAAGATGAAAATCCCTTCCTTTCAAGGGAAAGCTGATCCTGATGTATACCTTGAATGGGAAAGAAAAGTTGAGTTTATATTTGACTGCCAATCTTTTTCAGAGGAAAGTAAAGTGAAATTAGCTGCTTTGGAGTTTACAGATTATGCAAGCCTATGGTGGGATCAATTAACCACTAGTAGGAGGCGTTCTGGAGAGGGTCCAATTCGGTCTTGGCTAGAAATGAAGGCTCTCATGAGGAAGAGATTTGTCCCTACCCATTACTATAGGGATGTGCACAAAAGGCTCCACAAAATCAAACAAGGATCTATGAGTGTGGAAGAATATTTTCAGCAAATGCAAATTGCCATGATCAAAGCTGACATTGAGGAAGATTCAGAAGTTACAATGGCAAGATTTCTTGGTGGCTTAGACCCTGAAATTGCTACAGAAGTTGAATTGCAAAACTACCTTGATATGGAAGAGTTGTTACATAAAGCCATTAAGGTGGAGAAGCATTTTAAAGCAAAACAGAAATTGAAATCACATGCTAGTTCCAACAAAGACTTCAAGTCCTCCTTCAAGTTTAAGGGAGAGATGCCTAAAGAGGAGAATAAGTTGAAGATGCAAACACCTACTTCTAAAGGTAAATCTGAACCTAAATCTTCTTCTAGTTCTTCTAAAATTAAATGCTTTAAATGTCATGGTTTTGGTCACATTGCTTCACAATGTCCAAATAAAAGAACTATGATTTTGCTTGAGAATGGTGTTGTTACTAGTGAAAGTAGTGGTGATGAAGAAGTGGAAGCTGAGTTGAGCTCCAATGGAGGTGATGAATCTGATGTGGAGGTAGCTGAAGCTGTATTTGGTGAGGTTCTAGTGTCAAGACGTGCTCTTAGCATTCAACCTAAAGAAGAGCTTGAAAAAGAACAACGAGAGCATATATTTCACACTAGGTGTTTTGTTAACAATAAGGTATGTAGTCTTATCATTGATAATGGGAGCTGCACTAATGTTGCTAGTACCTTGTTAGTTGAAAAGCTAGGTTTGCCAACTAGAAAACACCCCACTCCTTATAATTTGTTGTGGTTCAATGATAATGGGGATGTTAAAGTTACTAAACAGGTTGTTGTAGCATTTTCCATAGGAAGTTACCATGATGAGGTTTTGTGTGATATAGCTCCTATGTATGCTGGACACTTATTATTGGGTAGACCTTGGCAATTTGATAGGAAAGTTAAGTATGATGGTTATACTAATAGGTATTCTCTTGAGTTTAATAAGAAAACCATTATGCTAACCCCTCTCAGACCCTTGCAGGCATATGAGGATCAAAAGCGAATTACTCAAGAATGCAAGCTAAGAGAGAAAGAAAAGAAAGTGCGTGAGAAAGAAAGAAAAGAAAGTGAAATGGAGAGAAAAGGAAAGAGAGCTACTGAAAAGAAAAGTCAAGAGAGTGAAGAAAAGAAAGTAACATTATTTTCTGGTAGAGGAGAGATTAAGAGGGCTTTATGTAGTGAGACATCTTTTGTACTTTTGTATAAGGATGTTTATCTAACCCTTAGTGACCTTGATGAATCTCTTCCTTCTAGTGTTTTGAGTTTGTTGCAGGAATATAAAGACTTGTTTCCGGAAGAGGTACCGGATGGATTGCCTCCCATAAGAGGCATTGAACACAGGATTGATTTTATTCCTGGAGCATCTCTTCCTAACCGACCTACTTATAGGGCAAATCCAGAAGAGACTAAGGAAATTCAGAGACAAGTGGAAGAACTTATGAAAAAGGGATTTGTGCGAGAGAGCCTTAGTCCATGTGCTGTTCCGGTAATACTTGTGCCCAAGAAGGATGGCAAATGGAGGATGTGTGTGGACTGCCGAGCCATTAACAAAATCACAGTTAAGTATAGATATCCCATTCCTAGACTTGATGACATGCTTGATGAGTTGCATGGTGCTTGCTTGTTTTCAAAAATAGATCTTAGGAGTGGTTATCATCAAATTAGGATGCAAGAGGGTGATGAGTGGAAGACTGCATTTAAGACTAAGTTTGGTTTGTATGAATGGCTTGTTATGCCCTTTGGCTTAACTAATGCTCCTAGTACATTCATGAGCTTAATGAATCATGTGTTTCGCCCTTACATAGGAAAGTTTGTTGTTGTGTATTTTGATGACATTCTTGTATTTTCTAAGAATCTAGAAGAGCATGTTAAGCATTTGCATTCTGTGTTTATTATTTTGAGAGAAAATAAACTTTTTGCAAATTTAGAGAAATGCTCTTTCTGCTTGGATTCTGTTGTTTTCCTTGGTTTTGTTGTAGGTACTGATGGCCTCCGGGTAGATGAAGAGAAGGTGAAGGCAATTCGGGAGTGGCCAACACCTAAGAATGCTAGTGAGGTGAGGAGTTTCCACGGACTTGCAAGTTTCTACCGACGTTTTGTAAAGGACTTCTCAACCTTTGCTGCACCTTTAAATGAGCTGGTAAAGAAAAATGTTGTCTTTAAATGGGGTGAGGCACAAGAGGCAACTTTTAACACTTTGAAAGATAAATTAACCAATGCCCCTCTTCTTATTCTTCCTGATTTCTCTAAAGTTTTTGAAGTTGAATGTGATGCCTCTGGAATTGGTATTGGTGCTGTTTTGATGCAAGAGTCTAGGCCTATTGCTTACTTTAGTGAAAAGCTTAGTGGTGCTTGTTTGAATTATTCAACTTATGACAAGGAATTGTATGCTTTAAAAAGAGCTCTGGAACATTGGCAACATTATTTATGGTCTAAGGAATTTGTTTTGCATTCTGATCATAAGAGTCTTCAATACCTAAAGACCCAAGATAAGTTGAATAAGAGGCATGCTGTGTGGCTTGAATTCATTGAGTCATTTCCTTATGTACTTAAACATAAAAAGGGGAAAGAAAATGTTGTGGCTGATGCTTTGTCTAGGAGGTATAGTCTCATTACATCTATACAAGCTAGGTTAATTGGTTTTGAATCTTTCAAAAGCATGTATGAATGTGATGCTGATTTTGCTGAAACTTGGAAGTTGTGTGAAAAACATGGTGCTCATGATTTCTTTAGATTTGATGGTTTCTTGTTTAAAGGAAATAAATTGTGTGTGCCTGTTTGTTCTATGCGTGAGCTTTTGGTTAAAGAATCTCATGGGGGTGGTTTGATGGGACACTTTGGGATAGAAAAGACTTTATCCATGTTGAAGGAACATTTTTATTGGCCTCATATGCGTAGGGATGTGATTGCTATATGTAAAAGATGCATTGCATGCAAGCACGCTAAATCTAAGATGCAACCACATGGTTTGTATACTCCTTTACCTGTTCCTTCTCATCCTTGGGTAGATATTTCAATGGATTTTGTGCTTGGATTGCCTAGAACATCTAGTGGAAAGGATAGCATATTTGTTGTTGTTGATCGATTTAGTAAAATGGCTCATTTCATTGCTTGCTCAAAAACAAATGATGCTGTCCATATTTCTGATTTGTTTTTCAAGGAGATTGTTAGATTGCATGGTTTGCCCCGATCTATTGTGAGTGACCGTGATGTTAAATTTGTTAGTCACTTTTGGAAAACTTTATGGGCTAAGCTGGGTACAAAGCTTGTGTTTTCTACAGTTGCACATCCTCAAACGGATGGACAAACCGAAGTGGTGAATCGAACACTTTCTTCCTTATTGCGTGTTGTAATTCAAAAAAATTTAAAGAATTGGGAAAAGTGTTTGCCTCACATTGAGTTTGCATATAATCGTGCCTTGCATTCTACAACTGAGTTTTCTCCTTTTGAGATTGTATATGGTTTTAATCCTTTGACTCCCTTAGATCTACTTCCTTTGCCTTGTAATGAGTTTGCTAACCTTGAAGGTGCAAAGAAAGCTAAGTTTGTGCAGGATCTTCATGCTAAGGTTAAGGCGAACATTGAGCGCAAGAATGAGCAATATGCTCAGCATGCTAATAAAGGTCGAAGGAAGGTTATCTTTGAACCAGGAGATTGGGTGTGGGTTCATTTGAGGAAAGAAAGGTTTCCTGAACAAAGGAAGTCCAAATTACACCCAAGAGGCGATGGTCCTTTCCAAGTGTTGGAAAGAATAAATGATAATGCATATAAAATTGATTTACCTAGTTCTTATGGGAATGTAAGCGCAACTTTCAATGTGGCTGACCTTTCTCATTTTGATATTGCAGATTCGAGGACGAATCCTTTTCAGGAGGGAGGGAATGATGGAGGTGAGATAGGAGACTTGAAGAAGCTTGAACAAAATCAAGAATTTGGAAACAAAAGGGCTGGATGTGACTCTAAAAGATGGCCAACTAAAGATCCATTGCAAGGTATGGGAGGCCCATGCACAAGATCAAGAGCCAAAGCTATGAAGGAGGCCTTGAATGGAGTGATCCAAAAACTAATAGACTTGGAGCCCATTGTCTTAGCTGAATATGAAGCCCAAAGGAAACAAATTGGCATAAAGATTATTTCATTCCCACAAGATGCAGATTCGAGGACGAATCCTTTTCAGGAGGGAGGGAATGATGGAGGTGAGATAGGAGACTTGAAGAAGCTTGAACAAAATCAAGAATTTGGAAACAAAAGGGCTGGACGTGACTCTAAGAGATGGCCAACTAAAGATCCATTGCAAGGTATGGGAGGCCCATGCACAAGATCAAGAGCCAAAGCTATGAAGGAGGCCTTGAATGGAGTGATCCAAAAACTAATAGACTTGGAGCCCATTGTCTTAGCTGAATATGAAGCCCAAAGGAAATAAATTGGCATAAAGATTATTTCATTCCTACAAGATGTTAGCCCAAGCCCAAAGGGAGCCTAATTGAAGGAGTCTAGGCCTATTGCTTACTTTAGTGAAAAGCTTAATGGTGCTTGTTTGAATTATTCAACTTATGACAAGGAATTGTATGCTTTAAAAAGAGCTCTGAAACATTGGCAACATTATTTATGGTCTAAGGAATTTGTTTTGCATTCTGATCATAAGAGTCTTCAATACCTAAAGACCCAAGATAAGTTGAATAAGAGGCATGCTTTGTGGCTTGAATTCATTGAGTCATTTCCTTATGTACTTAAACATAAAAAGGGGAAAGAAAATGTTGTGGCTGATGCTTTGTCTAGGAGGTATAGTCTCATTACATCTATGCAAACTAGGTTAATTGGTTTTGAATCTTTCAAAAGCATGTATGAATGTGATGCTGATTTTGCTGAAACTTGGAAGTTGTGTGAAAAACATGGTGCTCATGATTTCTTTAGATTTGATGGTTTCTTGTTTAAAGGAAATAAATTGTGTGGGCCTGTTTGTTCTATGCGTGAGCTTTTGGTTAAAGAATCTCATGGGGGTGGTTTGATGGGACACTTTGGGATAGAAAAGACTTTATCCATGTTGAAGGAACATTTTTATTGGCCTCATATGCGTAGGGATGTGATTGCTATATGTAAAAGATGCATTGCATGCAAGCACGCTAAATCTAAGATGCAACCACATGGTTTGTATACTCCTTTACCTGTTCCTTCTCATCCTTGGGTAGATATTTCAATGGATTTTGTGCTTGGATTGCCTAGAACATCTAGTGGAAAGGATAGCATATTTGTTGTTGTTGATCGATTTAGTAAAATGGCTCATTTCATTGCTTGCTCAAAAACAAATGATGCTGTCCATATTTCTGATTTGTTTTTCAAGGAGATTGTTAGATTGCATGGTTTGCCCCGATCTATTGTGAGTGACCGTGATGTTAAATTTGTTAGTCACTTTTGGAAAACTTTGTGGGCTAAGCTGGGTACAAAGCTTGTGTTTTCTACAGTTGCACATCCTCAAACGGATGGACAAACCGAAGTGGTGAATCGAACACTTTCTTCCTTATTGCGTGTTGTAATTCAAAAAAATTTAAAGAATTGGGAAAAGTGTTTGCCTCACATTAAGTTTGCATATAATCGTGCCTTGCATTCTACAACTGAGTTTTCTCCTTTTGAGATTGTATATGGTTTTAATCCTTTGACTCCCTTAGATCTACTTCCTTTGCCTTGTAATGAGTTTGCTAACCTTGAAGGTGCAAAGAAAGCTAAGTTTGTGCAGGATCTTCATGCTAAGGTTAAGGCGAACATTGAGCGGAAGAATGAGCAATATGCTCAGCATGCTAATAAAGGCCGAAGGAAGGTTATCTTTGAACCAGGAGATTGGGTGTGGGTTCATTTGAGGAAAGAAAGGTTTCCTGAACAAAGGAAGTCCAAATTACACCCAAGAGGCGATGGTCCTTTCCAAGTGTTGGAAAGAATAAATGATAATGCATATAAAATTGATTTACCTAGTTCTTATGGGAATGTAAGCGCAACTTTCAATGTGGCTGACCTTTCTCATTTTGATATTGCAGATTGAATGAATTATCTTTTCAGAATTATTTCTGATTTGTGAGGTTTCTCTTGTGGCCTTTGTGTGTTGGAGAAAATCTTTGACTTATCAAAGGAGTGGTTTCCTTTGTGGCGTCCCGGATTAGGGTTCTAAAAGACGGGTTCTCTTAGGGTTCAATTCCATTGACCAACATCTCTTCTTCTTCTTCTTTGTTCCTTTTCTTTGTTCTTTGTTCTTTGTTGCTTATTGTCCATATTATTTGTTCTTGTGCTGCATGCCATAATTCGATCACTGATCCGTGTAATTTGGGGTTCCTAGAACGGGTTTCTACGGAGTCTCACATCATCTGCTAAATGATAAGGAGAGCGCCATTACTCCCTCCACAAAAGAGATCTCTGATGTGGTGCGCAGCCCGCCCCCTTATATTCACTTAGCCCCAGGTCTCCTCACTCGATGTGGGACTTGAAGCTAGCGGGAACCCATCCCGATTCACATCATTCCCTCCTTCTCTGAGGAACCTGTCCTCAGGTTCGGCACCGAATGGGCTAGGCTCTGATACCAAATGATAAGGAGAGCGCCATTACTCCCTCCACAAAAGAGATCTCTGATGTGGTGCGCAGCCCGCCCCCTTATATTCACTTAGCCCCAGGTCTCCTCACTCGATGTGGGACTTGAAGCTAGCGGGAACCCATCCCGATTCACATCAGAAACTTGGCAACATTATTTGTGGCTTAAAGAATTTATTATCCATTCTGATCATAAGAGTCTTAAGTTTTTTTAAGTCCTAGAGTAAATTGAACAAAAGGCATGCAAGTTGGCTTGAATTTATTGAAACCTTTCCTTATGTGATTAAGCATAAACAGGGAAAAGAACATGTTGTAGTTGATACATTGTCTAGGCATTATACTTTGATTACTTCCATGCATGCTAAATTGATAGGTTTTGAGATGTTAAAAGGCATGTATGAGTCTGATTCTGATTTTGCTGATATTTGGAAATCTTGTGAATTGTATGGTGCTAATGACTATTACAGGTTTGATGGGTTCCTTTTCAAAAAGAACAAGTTATGTGTTCCTGTGTGTTCCATTCATGAGCTTCTTATTAAAGAAACTCATGGGGGGAGATTAATGGGCCATTTTAGTGTAGAAAAGACTTTGGCTCTTTTGAATGAACATTTTTATTGGCCTGATATGAGAAAAGATGTGGTTGTTGTTTGTTCTAGATGTATTACTTATAAGCATGCTAAGTTTATAATTCAATCACATGGCTTGTATTCTCCTTTACCAGTTCCCTCTCACCCATGGACTGATATTTTTATGGACTTTGTTTTGGGTTTGCCTAAATCTTCCACTGGGAAAGATAATGTCTTTATTGTTATAGATAGGTTTAGTAAAATAGCACATTTTATTGCTTGTTCCAAAACTAATAATGCTATGTATGTGGCAGAATTATTTTTCAAGGAGATTGTTAGGTTGCGTAGTGTGCCAAAAACTATTGTTAGTGATAGAGATGTGAAATTCTTGAATTATTTCTGGAAAACATTGTGGAATAAACTTGGCACTAAGGTTTTATTTTCTACTACAACACATCCACAAACTGACGGGCAAACCGAGGTTGTTAATAGAGCCCTATCTACTTTATTAAGAGCTATCATTCAAAAGAATCTTAAGAATTGGGAGAAGTGTTTGCCCCATGTCAAATTTGCTTATAATTGTGTTGTTCATTCTACTACAAAATTCTTTCCTTTTGAAATTGTTTATGGCTTTAATCCTTTAACTCTGTTAGATTTGCTTCCTTTACCTTCATATGAGTTTACTAGCCTTTGATGGTGCTAGAAAGGCTAAGTTTATGTAAGATTTGCATGAGAAGGAGAAAGCCAACATTGAAAGAAGGAATGAACAAATTGTCAACCAAGTTAATAAGGGTAGAAGGCGTGTGGTGTTTGAACCCGGTGATTGGGTGTGGGTTCACTTGCGAAAAGAACATTTCCCGGAGCAAAGAAAGTCAAAACCCCAACCTAGAGGAGATGGCCCCTTTCAAGTTCTTGAAAGGATTGATGACAATGCTTATAGAATTGACTTGCCTAATTCTTATGGAAATGTTAGTGCTACTTTTAATGTAGCTGATCTTTCTTCCTTTGATGTTGCAGATTTAAGGACGAATCCTTTTTAAGAGGGGGGGAATGATGCAATAGCACTAAGAGACCTTGCTGAGCATAGAAGTGGACCTGATGAAGGATATGGTACTAAGTTTCAAGCCTAAAGAAGTGATTTGCAAATTAAAACCCAAGAGTTCAAGTCAAATGTGCCTAAAGATCCATTGCAAGATAGAAGAGGCCCAATAACAAGAGCTAGGCTCAAAGTAATGAAAGAAGCCTTCAATTGTTTGATTCATAAGTTTCATGACTTAAAACCCATTTATTTGAGTCAAGAGAGGGCCCAAGAAGATGTAAAAAGTATGATAATACTAACCATTTTACAAGAGGAGTGCCAAGACCCAATTGGAGTCCAATTGCAAGAGATTAATAATCATATGTCAACCATATAATTTTTATTGAAACATGAGCATCCCATATAACTATTTAAAGAAGCTGATTAGTTTGAGTAAGATTCTTTATGAATTTTGTTTTTATTTATTTTTATTATTTTTAGGACTTCGTCAAAGATCTTATCTTTGAAATTAAATTAAAATTGGTATCCTAATTTTGTTTCTTGATTTTAGATACTATTTAAAATATTTCTAATAAGATTTTAGAGTTTAACTTTCATTAGGATTTTAGACTTTTAAAAATTTACCTATAAAAGGTGATGCAATAACACCAAGTAATATGAACCAGACTCATGTAAGGAAGGATGCTCGTGTGGAAAAAGACTTGATAATAGATGGCCCAATGACAAGAGGAAGAATTAAGCGTCTACAAAGAGCAATTGGGCTTCAATTTGCTGAATTAGAAGCCCATAATGTTAGTGCATGCATTGAGGAAGCAAATAGAGCCTTAATCATGCTTATTCAAGCCCAAGTTGATGCTTAAAGAGCCCATTGAAGTTAGAGGACGTGAATAGTATTTCAAATACAAGATGTCCAGCCCATTAATATTAATTAGTTTTGACTAGGACTCTAGTTTTGACTAGAACTCTTTTTGAATTTCGTTTTTTATTATTATATTATTTTTTGGACTTGGTCAAGGAGCTTATCTAGGAGATTAAGTTAAAATTAATATCTTAATCTTATTCCTTGATTTTAGGCATTGTTTAAAATATTTCTAATTAGATTTTAAGAGTTTTAGTTTAAGTAGGATTTTAAGTCTTTTAGAAACTTTGCCTATAAAAGGCTCCCTATTGTACTCTATTTTGAATCATGAATGAACTTGAGTATTATTCAATACTTTGAGAGGCTTTTGCTTCTTTGTGTTCTCTGAAAGTTCACGTTACTTATCAAAGGATTGGTCTTCCTTTGTGGCGTCTTGAGGCTAAAGTTCTAAGAGACAGGTTCTCTTAGGGTCTTTCCTTTGACCAACAGTCTTGTTTCTAGCCGGTCCCGGGCAAAGTCTCGAATTGTTGAAGGTTCTCTAGGGCATGTTCCTAGTGGGTCTTGCATCATTTGGTATCAGAGCTTTGGTTCGCTAGTACAAGGTATATTTTTGTATTTTTCCTATCGTTGTTATTCATACCTTCTCTCCTTCCATTTGTGTTATCTTCTCATCTTCATCTTTGTCTCCTATCTTCTTCCTTCTTCCATTGTTGCGTGCCTCTATACTCATTCAAAAAAAAAAAAAAGGGAGAGTGCGATACTCCAAAAAAAAATTCAAAAAAAAAAAGTGAAAAAAAAGAGAAATTCGAAAAAAAAAGTGAAAAAAAAGAGAAATTCGAAAAAAAAAAGTGAAAAAAAAAGACCAATTCGAAAAAAAAAAGTTGCAAGTTGTGTAGTTTCCTAATTGGAGACAATTTCCTAATTAGAGTTAGTTTCCTAGTTGGAATTAATTTCCTAATTGGACTCAATTTCCTAATTGCACTTAGTTTTCTAATTTTTAGATTTTCTTAAAGTTGGTTTCCTAATTTCCCAAGTAGTTTCCTATTTTTAAAGTTTCTTATTTTCAGATTTTCTCCTTTTCTTCTCCTTCCTTCCAAGCCATCCCAACCTCCTCTCCCCCCTTGTTTTCCTTTCCTCTTTACCTTTTTAACATACACCTCTTTTTCTCCTTTGTTTGATTCTTTGGGAATTTGCATTTTAGAATTTTAGTTTTTTGATTGCCACTACTCTGATCTTTTCTTTTGATTTGCTTGTGACTTGCTTAGAACACTTGTAAGAAGCAAATTGTTGAGTGGTAAAAGGCAAGAGTGCAATTAACATTAAAGAAAAAGCCAAAAAGAGTTAAACACGAGCGAACTTATCATCTTTTGAGTGTAAACACGTGAGCTAGTGAGTTGCGAGGTCCTATATCTTTCTTTGCTTATTTTTTTTGTACAAACTAATATTTCAGGATGTCTGGAGAATCTGAGCATAGTGACTTTGACATGAAAATCTGGGTTAAGGCTGTTCAAAGTACTCTTGAGAAACTAAGTGCCAGATTAGATGATGTGGAGTCTTCTTCCAATAAGAGGACCCGTAGAAGGCGAGCTCAAGTGGAGCTTGATGATGATGCTGAGTCTGACTTTGGGGAGTCCCATACTCAGAGAGGTAGACAATCATCATCCAATAAGGATTCCAATAAGGATGGTGGTATCGGAAATATCAAGATGAAGATTCCATCATTCCCTGGGAAAAATGACCCAGACCAATACTTAGATTGGGAAAGAAAAGTGGAGCATGTATTCGAGTGCCACTCTTACACTGAGGCGAAGAAAGTAAAACTTGCTGCAGTAGAGTTTACTGACTATGCTAGCATCTGGTGGGATCAACTCTTACTCACCAGAAGACGTACCGGTGAAGGTCCAATTCGTGATTGGCAAGAGATGAAAATTATCATGCGCAAACGGTTTATCCCTAGTTACTATTATAGGGAATTGCATAAGAGGCTCCAAAAGCTGAAGCAAGGTTCTATGAGTGTGGAAGATTACTATCAAGAAATGGAGATTGCCATGATTAAGGCAAATGTGGAGGAAGACCGTGAAGCAACCATGGCCCGATTCATTGAGGGCTTAAATCTTGATATAGCTGCCCAAGTTGATTTATACAATTACCTAGATATGGAGGAGCTCTTGCATAGAGCTATCAAGGTGGAAAAGCAACTAAGGGCTCGACAAAAGCTGAAAGTGACATCTAACTCGAGTTCTTGGAGGGATTCCAAAGTCCCCTTCAAACCAAAGACTGATTTCAAGTCTAAAGAAGAAAGTAAGGTAAAACCCTTTCAGGTTAAGGGTAAAACTGAGTCAAAACCCTTCTCATCTTCTAATCCTACTACTTCCTCCTCTAAGCTTAGATGCTTTAAATGTAATGGTTTCGGTCACATTGCTTCACAATGTCCGAACAAACGAACTATGATTGTTCTTGAGAATGGTGATGTGACTAGTGCTAGTAGTGAGTCTAAGGAGGATGAGATGCCACCCCTGACTAATGACTCAGATTTAGAGTTAACGGAAGCTGTAAATGGTGAAGCCCTTGTGGCTAGGTGTGCTCTCAATATTCAACCTAAAGAAGATCTTGAGGTAGAGCAGCGTGAGCATATTTTCCATACTCGATGTTTCATCCACAAGAAGGTATGTAGTTTGATTATTGATGGGTGGTAGCTGCACAAATGTAGCTAGTACTTTACTTGTGGAAAAGCTGAACTTACCTACTTTGAGGCACCCTACCCCTTATAAATTACAATGGCTTAACGATAGTGGGGAGGTAAAGGTAACAAAACAGGTGCTCATCTCTTTTTCTATTGGTAATTATCATGATGAGATTCTTTGTGATGTAGCACCCATGTATGCTGGTCACTTGTTACTTGGTAGGCCATGGCAGTTTGACCGAAAGGTAAAACATGATGGATATAAAAATTATTATTCTTTTGTTTTTAATGGTAAGACCATTGTGTTGACCCCTCTTCGTCCTGTTCAAGCATATGAGGATCAGTTAAAAATTGAAAGAGAGTGTAAGAAGAGAGAGCAAGAAAAGAAAAGTAAAGTGAGTGTGAGTGTTGAGAATGAGAAGAAGCAGGAGAAAGGAGAGCTGAGTAGAAAGGAAAAGAAAATTAGAGAAAAACATGAGGAAAAGAAAGTGAGTTTATTTTCGGGTAAAAGTGAGATCAAGAGAGCTCTTATTTGTGAAAATGCCTTCTTATTACTTTATAAAGATATTTATCTTACTATCGATGATCTTGATCACTCTTTGCCTGCTAGTATTACATCTTTATTACAGGAATTTTGTGACTTGTTCCCAGAGGAAATACCTGATGGATTGCCCCCGCTAAGAGGCATTGAGCATCGGATAGACTTTATCCCAGGGGCATCTATTCCCAATAGACCTGCTTATCGAGCAAATCCAGACGAGACTAAGGAAATACAACATCAAGTGGAAGAGCTCATGAAGAAAGGCTTTGTTCGTGAAAGTCTGAGTCCGTGTGCTGTCCCGGTGATTCTTGTACCCAAAAAGGATGGCAAGTGGCGAATGTGTGTAGATTGTCGTGCCATCAACAAAATAACAGTAAAATATCGCTATCCTATCCCTAGGTTAGATGATATGCTTAATGAGTTGCATGGTGCATGTGTTTTCTCTAAAGTTGATCTTAGAAGTGGTTACCATCATATTAGAATGAAAGAAGGTGATGAATGGAAAACTGCTTTTAAGACCAAGTTTGGATTATATGAATGGTTAGTTATGCCATTTGGCTTGACTAACGCACCTAGCACTTTCATGAGTTTAATGAACCATGTCTTTAGACCTTTCATTGGAAGATTTGTTGTGGTTTACTTTGATGATATTTTGATCTACTCTAAGAGTCTAGAAGAACATGTGAATCATTTGCATGATGTGTTTGTTGTGCTTAGGGAGAATAAACTTTTTGCCAATTTAGAGAAGTGCTCTTTTTGTTTGGATTCTGTGGTTTTTCTTAGATTTGTTGTAGGAGCTCGTGGCATACAAGTGGACGAGGAAAAGGTCAAAGCAATCCGAGAGTGGCCAACTCCAAAGAATGCGAGTGAAGTAAGAAGTTTCCATGGATTGGCAAGCTTCTATAGGCGATTCGTGAAGGACTTCTCTACTCTTGCTGCCCCTTTAAATGATTTGGTAAGAAAGAATGTGATATTCAAGTGGGGTGAAGCACAAGAGCGTGCTTTTAACATACTGAAGGAAAAACTAACTAATGCCCCTGTACTTGTGTTGCCTGATTTTACTAAAGTTTTTGAAATTGAGTGTGACGCTTCTAGTATAGGCATAGGTGGTGTGTTGATGCAGGATTCTAAACCTATTGCATATTTCAGTGAGAAATTGAGTGGTCCTGCTTTAAATTATTCCACATATGATAAAGAGTTGTATGCCTTGAAACGAACTTTAGAAACTTGGCAACATTATTTGTGGCCTAAAGAATTTATTATCCATTCTGATCATCAAAGTCTTAAGTTTCTTAAGTCTCAGGGTAAATTGAACAAAAGGCATGCAAGTTGGCTTGAATTTATTGAAACCTTTCCTTATGTGATTAAGCATAAGCAGGGAAAGGAAAATATTGTAGCTGATGCATTGTCTAGGCGTTACACTTTGATTACTTCCATGCATGCTAGATTGATAGGTTTTGAGATGATAAAAGGCATGTATGAATCTGATTTTGATTTTGCTGATATTTGGAAATCTTGTGAATTGCATGGTGCTAATGACTATTATAGGTTTGATGGATTCCTTTTCAAAAAGAACATGTTATGCATTCCTATGTGTTCCATTCGTGAGCTTCTTGTTAAGGAAACTCATGGTGGAGGATTGATGGGCCATTTTGGTGTAGAAAAGACTTTGGCTCTTTTGAATGAGCATTTTTATTGGCCTGGCATGAGAAAAGATGTGGTTGCTATTTGTTCTAGATGTATTACTTGTAAGCATGCTAAATCTAGAATTCAATCACATGGCTTGTATTCTCCTTTACCAGTTCCCTCTCACCCATGGACTGATATTTCTATGGACTTTGTTTTGGGTTTGCCTAAATCTCCCACTGGGAAAGATAGTGTCTTTGTTGTTGTGGATAGGTTTAGTAAAATGGCTCATTTTATTGCTTGTTCCAAAACTAATGATGCTATATATGTGGCAGAATTATTTTTCAAGGAGATTGTTAGGTTGCATGGTGTGCCAAAAACTATTGTTAGTGATAGAGATGTGAAATTCTTGAGTTATTTCTGGAAAACATTGTGGAATAAACTTGGCACTAAGCTTTTATTTTCTACTACAGCGCATCCACAAACTGACGGGCAGACCGAGGTTGTTAATAGAACCCTCTCTACTTTATTAAGAGCTATCATTCAAAAGAATCTTAAGAATTGGGAGAAGTGTTTGCCCCATGTCGAATTTGCTTATAATCGTGCTGTTCATTCTGCAACAAAATTCTCTCCTTTTGAAATTGTTTATGGCTTTAATCCTTTAACCCCGTTAGATTTGCTTCCTTTACCTTCACATGAGTTTACTAACCTTGATGGTGCTAGGAAGGCAAAGTTTGTACAGGATTTGCATGAGAAGGTGAAAGCCAATATTGAAAGAAAGAATGAGCAAATTGCCAACCAAGTTAACAAGGGTAGAAGGCGTGTGGTATTTGAACCCGGCGATTGGGTGTGGGTTCACTTGCGAAAAGAACGTTTCCCAGAGAAAAGGAAGTCAAAACTCCAACCTAGAGGAGATGGTCCCTTTCAAGTTCTTGAAAGGATTAATGATAATGCTTATAAAATTGACTTACCTAGTTCTTATGGAAATATTAGTGCTACTTTTAATGTAACTGATCTCTCTTCCATTGATATTGCAGATTCGAGGATGAATCCTTTTCAAGAGGGGGGGAATGATGCAATAACACCAAGTAATATGAACCAGACTCATGTAAGGAAGGATGCTCGTGTGGAAAAAGACTTGATAATAGATGGCCCAATGACAAGAGGAAGAATTAAGCGTCTACAAAGAGCAATTGGGCTTCAATTTGCTGAATTAGAAGCCCATAATGTTAGTGCATGCATTGAGGAAGCAAATAGAGCCTTAATCATGCTTATTCAAGCCCAAGTTGATGCTTAAAGAGCCCATTGAAGTTAGAGGACGTGAATAGTATTTCAAATACAAGATGTCCAGCCCATTAATATTAATTAGTTTTGACTAGGACTCTAGTTTTGACTAGAACTCTTTTTGAATTTCGTTTTTTATTATTATATTATTTTTTGGACTTGGTCAAGGAGCTTATCTAGGAGATTAAGTTAAAATTAATATCTTAATCTTATTCCTTGATTTTAGGCATTGTTTAAAATATTTCTAATTAGATTTTAAGAGTTTTAGTTTAAGTAGGATTTTAAGTCTTTTAGAAACTTTGCCTATAAAAGGCTCCCTATTGTACTCTATTTTGAATCATGAATGAACTTGAGTATTATTCAATACTTTGAGAGGCTTTTGCTTCTTTGTGTTCTCTGAAAGTTCATGTTACTTATCAAAGGATTGGTCTTCCTTTGTGGCGTCTTGAGGCTAGGGTTCTAAGAGACAGGTTCTCTTAGGGTCTTTCCTTTGACCAACAGTCTTGTTTCTAGCCGGTCCCGAGCAAAGTCTCGAATTGTTGAAGGTTCTCTAGGGCATGTTCCTAGTGGGTCTTGCATCAAAAGGCTTCTTATTGTACTCTATTTTAGATCATGAATGAATTTGAGTATTATTCAATTCTTTGTGAGGTTTTTGCTTCTTTGTATTCTTTGAGAGTTCACATGACTTATTAAAGGATTGGTCTTCCTTTATGGCATCTTAAGGCTAAAGTTCTAAGAGACAGGTTCTCTTAGAGTATTTCCTTTTACCAACATTTTTGTTTTTTAACCAGTCTTGGGCAAAGTGTCATTTTGTTGAAGGTTCCTAGAACTTATTCCTATGGAGTCTTGCATCATTATTTCTTTCAAATTGATTTTTTAATAATTGAAATACTTGTAATGCTACTTTTCATTTTTTTCCATCCAAAATTTAGCACCAATCTTGAAAGTATGGTAACTTAGACGTTAGTTATTATTTATTTGGTATAGTTAACTCACATCAAAATAGGCATCCAATTTAGCATATCGTTAGATTTAGCATCAAATTTTGGATGAAAATATTATGAAAGGAAAAAATTACAAGCATTTTAATTATAATTTGTGAAGGGCTAAATTAAAAGTCCATTTATCAATAGGGGACCAAGAGATATCCTCATTATAAGTTGGGTGACTTACCTCATTTTGGACCTGAATAGGCCTTCAAATGACCTTCAATAATGGGCCGAGTCATTGGACTTGTTAAACTACTATATTTTAGTGACTTTCAACTCCATGTTGAAATTTTGCTGAAAATCTTTACTAGGATTTTTTTTTTAAGTTGTTGACGCTGGGAGTAAAATTGAACTTAATTTTTGCATACCACCCACAGGGCAAACAAAAGATGGTTAGTATGTAGCATTGTTTTGAAGGGTATGTTTTCTTAAATCTAATCAGCGAGTAAAATAAGAGACTTGCTTCAACATAGTGAAGCTTAGCCTCCAATAATATTTTGAGCTAAGAAACATTACAGTTTGAGCTTGGGGATTTGGTCTACCTCAAGTTGCAGTTTATATAAACAATCGGATGATGAATTAGGGACGTAGCATGGTAATCTGCCAGTTAGCCAGTGTCGTACTTCTACAATGGCTGAACTCACTTAATAAATAGCTTACATCAGACTTGGGAAAAGTATACATCTAATTTTATTTTGGAAATTTTGAGCTCTCAGTTGTCTAATCAGTTTTCATTAATTTGAAAATCGTGTACGATAATAAAATATTACTATGTATCTTGAGCGAACTATTGAAGCTCAATTTCCAACGTACTCGAGGACAAGGAGCATTTCAGGCCACGAGAAACATAATGAATCAAATAGACATTTAGAAGTCTTGCAAGCTAAGGAGTTCCCATGTCAATAAAAAATTAGGCAAGTGCAATCCCATATCAACATGCATATAATTAATCATTCTATATCTATATGTATCTTTACAATGATTTTCGTTAACTAGCTGCCTTCAATTTCCAAATACTAAAAGTAAATGCTTGCAGACTTGATCTATAACAGAAACATCAACCACAAAATGTATTCCGAGGGATCTTAAAACTGAAACAGCAATCAAAGGGAAAGGGCAACCCTTTGTTTTTTGTAAGGAGGGGAATAATGAACCATTTACAGCCAGAGTCATCATTTAACCTTTTTAAAAGCTAAACACATAAGATATCCATTAAGAAGCATCAAATGATCCCTTCAGAATCTTCTGTTTCTGAACTGTCAACCATCTTCTCAAGCGAATCCAAATCACCAGCTTCAGAGACAGTGTGTATCCTGAGTTTTTCAGCATCTTCACTGAAAAAGAAGATTCTCCTAAGCATGTTTATTTATTGCTGATTTTTAAGTTCATTCTGATTTCCTGATAATAGAGACAGAGGATTCACAAGAGGAATGTTCAAACCATGTTATTTCATTTGTAGCAACTTTACTGAGGAAAGGAAGAGCCAGGCTTGCGATTCCACATTAGATAGGGATGTTATTATTATTATTATTATTATTATTATTATTATTTCCCTTTCCCTTTAGAATATAGCTCGGAGTAAAATGCTAGGCACAAGGTCTGCTCACCGCTAAATTCATCCACACTACTTAATAAGAATAAAAGCAACCAAAGAAAAACCAAGTATGGAACATACTCTGTAACCCCAAAGATTTCCTTGACAACTAAGGAGCTATCTTTCGAACAGAACTCCGGCAGCTGAAACCAAAAATGACAAACCAACAATGCAATGAGTTCAAATTTCAAATATTAAACACAGAATAGGCACTATCAGAAGCACTTAAACAGAATATTACAAAAGTACTAAACAGTAATTAACATAATTGCATAAACGACATTCTAGGAGCTTCTATGTTCATATATCAAAAGACAGAATTAGTCAAGAGCAACCGTACTCCTCAGTGATTAATTTAAAAAAATAAAAAAACTAATAACATCAGATAACATTGACCAGTGTAGTATTCAGAGCGCATACTAGAAATTCTCTTCAAAGCAAGCTCCTTTAAGAGTTACTATATGAGGATTATGGG
Organism: Erythrophleum ivorense; assembly: GCA_026724425.1. Lineage (NCBI taxonomy): Eukaryota > Viridiplantae > Streptophyta > Magnoliopsida > Fabales > Fabaceae > Erythrophleum > Erythrophleum ivorense. The sequence goes on from JAIUCV010000009.1 coordinate 20,215,944, forward strand.
TATTTGCATCTAGCTTGGATTTTGTACTTCTAAGATCCGTGCATTAGTTATTTCTGGCCAAAAACAAAGAGAAGCAATAAAAATTGTCCAGTGCAAGACAATACAGCACGACCAGCTATATTAGTCAAAAGCAACTGCACTCCTCAGTGATAACAAAACTAATAAGATCAGCAAACATTGACCGTGTAGTTGCCAGAGCAGGTATTAGAAATTATCTTCGAAGCAAACTCCTTCAAGAGTAATGATGATTGTGGGTATTTGTATCTAGCTAGTATTTTGTAAGATATGTGCATTGGTTATTTCTGGCCAAGAACTAAGAAGACAGAAAAAACAATATAGCACGATGAGCACCACCATGATGAAAGGAAATGCTACGGTGCCATAAACTTACAAAAATAGTTGTTCCTCAATAGAAATTATACCATCCCTTTTTAAAACTAAACAGGAGTAAAACCAACTGATGCAGTGCAGCTTGGAAGCCATTGTCTGGAGGCATAACTTGTACTTCCCCACAACAAAATGATGGGGGAAAAAAATCTATATTTCTCCTTTAATTTCATGCTACTGTCATTTTGTTTCAATATTTATGGGCCCTGATGGTGGGATCAACAAATCCTTAAACCCAAACAAAGGATCCCATGGTATCGAAGTAGCTCATGTATAGGCACTGACAACATTACATATTGTATATTACTTACAGAAAAAGGAAAATTTTTAATCATATTGACTGTTGCAGCCACTTACCTCAGATAAATAGAAGACCTTTCCAAAAAGGGCCTGAACAGCTAGTTTTCTCTTGAAACCCCTTTCAGTATAGCCTGATGTATCCATGACTACAGGGCCTTAAAAAAAGAAAATTAAAATGTAATGTAATAAAAGTTAGAGAGAATTGGAATGACAATGAGTTACAAATCCAAAATCTTATGACATTGTGATTTAAGTAAAATGGATAAAACAAATTGTGTTCACTCACACTAAGCAATAGTTCGGTATGCTGGAAGACAGGTGAGGAAAGAAGGATCAGTTCCATCTAATCACCGGTCTATGACTTTCAAGTTGCTACTTCTCAAAATTATGTTTAAGGTAAGCTACAAAACAGCTTTAACTGTAATGACAATTTCTACAGATAACTATGCAAACACAAACTTGTGTAGTTGTCATAAACTATATACTACAGGGCTTAATCCCTTAAAATTGATAATTAATATTTTCTTATTGTTGGGTCTCCCAACAATACTGAAAACCTTATTCACATATAAATTACTAATCCATTTGCTCTTCTATGGTATGGCCTAAGCTGCAGAAAGAATATGAATAACCAATACTCAATTCAGGCCCATATAAGGCAGGTACAAAGAGCAGCCTTAAGATTCCAAGTTAAAATGCTTTTTTGCCACCTACCTGATATATTTACAACAGACAAGCACCCCCGTGAAACAAACTAAAGCAATTAAATCAAATGTAAAAGCAAGCAGCACTATAGTAGATTGTCCTTCAGATTACTATAACAAACCACCATAGTTTCAATGCAAAATTTAGAATTCAGTAAGGGGCAAGTTTCCGGATGGAAACCAATGATCATTTAGGATGGTATTATTTATATATAGCATTCCCTGCAGACAAAACTCATTTGACATAATAGAATCCATATGTAAAATTTTGTTCACTACATCAGATTATTTATAGCAATAGCTCAGGCTAAAGGCCATTACCACGCCCCCGATTACTCCAATAACCTATGCAATGTAAAGAATGCCCTACCTTTGTCTCGCACAAGTCTTCTTGAGATTTCATTCAGAATCTCTGCGACGTGGGAGTCACTTAACTTGGAAGCTCTCCTCAGCTGAATTAAATCAGCAACCACATCAGGGTTGAATGGTTTCTCATTCAGAGCATACCGGATATACTTGCGCAGAATTTCATCCATGCCAAAACTTGTCTGTATGTTAATTTGAAATTGTTACTTAAAATCAGTTTGTCTATGTGCACAAGCACACAAAAGTTCGGGAAGCCAGCAGATAATCAACAGAAAATGGCTTTCTATACATTGTAAAAAACAGATAACAACCCCAGGAAAAAAAAATAAAAACCCTTGATCTAGACAGATGGTAAAATCATGTACTTAAACTGAAGAATATTTAGAGAATGCATCTGAATTCTTCACCTTTATTTGAATGCAAAGGAAAGCAATTTATAGGGACCATGGCCACAAAGAGACCAATAGAATCCCAAGATACAGGAAGCCCAAAAAGACATGAATAAGGGAAAATAAACGGCAATGACGTGTTGACCCAATCCCATGGAATCTGGGATTAAAGGCCACATAATCAGATCTAATCAGGGAAAAATCCAAGCTACTCCTAACAGCTAGAAAATCTCCAACAATTAGAACAGCTAATCATCAACATATACAACTGCAAACTTAACTGTTTGCTTCTCTAGTCAGATTGACTAAAGGTCCGACTTTTTAAGAAAATACATTTTTAATACAGCTTCTTTTACAGAGCTTCTGTTAAAATTAAAAGCTATTGTGTTTGGATTCAATATTCCAAAGTTTTTTATAGTCATAAAACATTTTTTGGATATAAAAATATTCGATTACCTTTGACTGATAATATTGACAGGGACATATAATAACAATTTTTTAAAAATATATATGAAAAATTGTTATGGATTATGTCACTAAATTAGCAGAAGTTAACAAAGGGGATACTGTATTAAAAATTCAAGGGCAACAAATGGAACATGCTACCCACCAAATGGGATCCCATTAACCCTGCATGGGTTCTGTTATACCAAACTTCACCACTTTCTCTCACCAATGGAATGAAAATTAAATGTTAACTTCCATTTGCTATATTCATAATGGGAAAACTAAGCTCCAACTCCATAGGTGGATTCTGCATCCAATATGATTCAATTAAATCTGGATTAAACCTGTGAATTTTTTATGCTTCATTTACAGAATAAATAGAGGTATTGATAGGCCCAAGGCTGATGGATCAAAGATGCTGAAAATGTATGAGAAAAGGAATTAGAAGAGTAACACAAGAGGTGGGTCCAAGGCCGTTTTAATAGTGATGAGGTGTCTAGAAGGGCAGAAAAGGGAAAGGAAGCTTGTAACCAACTAGGTACCTTGGGTCATATGGGGTATGAGCTGGAAGAGAGAGAGAGTAGATCGTTGGAGGGTTATATTTGTGGACTGAACGTCAAAAGGGGGGGGGGGCAGAGTTTGAGTATAGTGTTGGGAGAGTTGCTAGCCACTCTAACACTAGTGATGTTTTCTTTTCTGTTCCTTTTCTTTCTATATCTGCTATTTTCATCACATTGTAACCTGTGGTTGTTCCTTCCTCACTCCAATTCACTATTACAACGGGGATTGACAGTTTATATCCATATATAAATAATACCAAATTCAGCAGGTTCCATCAAATTGGTACCAGAACGGTGACTATTCAGGAGAGGCTGAAATAATGGGGATTCTTAGTGAAGAACGTGAAAGAGAGTTTGCCATATGGAAGAGGGAGATGTAAGAGGAGAAATGGCGAAAAGACATGGCAAAGATGAAAGAAGCAATGAAGGATATAAAAAATAATAATGAATCATATGCCGAAATGCGTTAAGACAAGGGCAGATGATGAGGAAGAAATGGAGGAGACACATATTCAAGACCATCAATTGGTATTGCCATTTAATTTTGAAGAAGGCTCAATGGAGAAGGAAGATAAGAAAGAGCAAGAGCAGCAATTTCAAGTAAAGGAAGTTGGAGAAGAAAATTTTGAACACGGTCTTGTTGTCAGATCTTTTGCTACAACAGCTTGTGAAAACAAACTAGTAGAATCGATAGAACCAGCAACCATGGGTAATCTCGAGTCTCTAAAGATCATATCAATTTTTAGCTCCTTAATGCCCAAGGAAACCCAGCAAGTGAATGAAGGGGAAGGAGACTCTCTAAGCATGAAAGCGACAAGCGTTCTGCTAGGCAAAAAGGGATGACAATGTGGTGAACAAGTCCCTCCAAGATGGCATAAGGGAAGATATGGGTGTTACTCGACCCATGTCATAGAAGCTAATGAAGAATTTGGTCCAAAAGGGGTGTAGAAAGCTTGGGCTCTTGAATGGGCCAAAGAAATTAAATGGGGAAGAAGACCCAAAGAGTTTTGGAAAGGCAAACTTCAAGGGTAAAAGGCAACAGTTCAGCCCATTTAGCTATTCAAGTCAGCTTGGCCCATTTACTTATTCAAGTCAAACAGCCCAGAATCATTATCCATTTCAGAAGAAATTCAGGCCGAGTTTCATGCACCTAGCTTCTTCATTCATGTATACAGAACTAAAGCAACGATCAACGGGTGCAAAGGTAGTGAATAAGAGGGAATTGGGATTTTGCTGTCACATACATCCAAGTTGGATGAGTTTGAAATTTTTGTTGAGGGAATACAAAAGTATGGGATTTTGCCCATTTTCATGGATGGGGAGTCAAAATCATCTATCATACTTTTAATTGATGATCTTCCTATGACAAATGGGAAAGCTGTTTTTGAACGTCTTGAAGTTTGCTTGCACTTGTTGGTGTGCTCAACTCAGATACCCACAACTATATTGGTCACAAACTACAATGCGGATTTAGCAGGCCATAATGCATAGTGCTTGGAAGAAATTTAGCTATCCCTACAAAATGCCAGGGCTTGTAGATCAATCCCATTACAACAAATTCCATCAAAAAGGTATTTTTTAAGAATCTGGCAACTAGAGTAATGTGATGTGACTGCTAAATATGTTGATCTTATTTCTAAGGCCAGTGGAGGTGACATCAGACATGCAATTACATCATTGCAGTTCTTTTGTCTAAAACATAATCAAGTGGCGCGAACCCACAAGGATTTATATCCCTCGAATCTACAGCCAACGCTAAAGTATTCGCACCAGAAGAAAGTTAAACAAAGGGCTGGTAATCTACTTGAAACTCTTGAGCAATAATGAACAAGGACCCTAAGTGTTGGAAAACGCCACAAGGTTGATCAAGCCCCGATAAGTATATTAGTTTTATGAAGAACCCTAGAAGAAATCACTCTCAAGTATGAAATCTCCAGAATTAAAATTTCATTCATTCATCCAATTTGATTACAAATGGAGGCAGAATACATAGATTTATAGTGTAAGTCAAATCTATCTGTTGAAGGAAAACTAGGAAACTAACTATATAATCCTATCTGAACGACCTAAAAATTAGGAATACAAAATAATCAAATTTAAAAAAAAAAAACTAAGAAAAAAAAATCTACCTAATTAATCCTAATTTTCGTCCTAGTATAGCAAGCTTCTAGAAGTCAGCATATTAAGCCCATAATAGCATTATTTAAGCCCAATTAAATCAATCCATGTATGGTTTTTGGCCAAGCTCTTTATTATGCAATATTCTAACCTAAAATAACTCTAGCAACTCCATCTTTAGTCCAAATAATGTTAATGACATCCTGATTAATGTTTGGATCAAATTTGTCAAAAGTTTACTTAGCCCAAATCTATTGAACAAGTCCACTCAATGCTTCTTTAAATCTTTTAATCCTAACCTTTGTGATAGGTTCAATTGGAATATGCAAAGGATCATTTGAAAGTTTTGAATCAACTTGTTCTTTTGAATTAGCTAACGTTGTCCCATGATTCACATCATCAAGTGCATCTTTGTCTCTATCTAATTGCTCTCTCAGTGTATCCAAAGATAAAGAAAATAACGTTGTTACTTTAGATGATGACTATTCCTTGCATTTTAGCAAAGATGAGACACTTCATTAATTTCATGCCTTTGGTAAGTTTTGGCACAATAAAAGAGAGACTGGAAGTGCAACTGAAGCTAACCAGAATGCATTTCCCATTCAAAAAAGGTTTTTACCATTAAAAATAAATGGCTCGGAGAAGATTCTTTGCCAAGCCTATGAGTAACCTAATCCTATTGCTGATTTTCTAGATGCAGATGTGCTAAGTTTTACAAATGAGGAGGCAATTGAGGATGCATGGACTACGTCTTCATATCTAGGCAATGCTGACATTCCTCTTGCTAAACTTCAAAGAATGGTACCCAGATATAATGACATAAAGGGTGCTCTATCATCAACTATTTTTTCTATTGTTGTCCATGGGGTATTACTTGTAAATTCTCAACCATCCTTCAAATGGCATGTTGTTCCAAGGCCAAAGCTATAGGGGGTTGGGGAGGCACCATTGGTTAATAAGAATGAGATGTTTAAGCAAAGAATTGTTGATTTTAAAGGGATGAGTTCTTGTGATACATCAGTTTTGGCCACAGAGTACATGTCTATGTTAAAATGGCTTGGAAATAGAGCATGTGGTGAATATTTTGAATCTGTTTAGTTGTCAATAAATGACTTGGATATGGACAATGTTGATTTTGACCAAATGAGTTTACATGACTAAGCAATTAATGATGATGAGATAGAAGATTGCATGTTGGAAGCAGCTACTAAGAATATGGAAAAAAAAAACTCCTGATAATGGAGAAGAGCACATTTTAAAGGAGATTTACAAAGATTTCCAGAAGGCAGGAATGAAAATAAGACCGAGTACAATGAGGGAGGTGATCCTAAAGTTTCCAAAGGGTAGGTGGGAAGATATAGGTAGCAAAAAGGGAATCTATAAGAGGGTAGAATTGGGTGATAAACCCTTAAATTTGGAAACTGAACTATCTTTTTTTGTTCTTGAACAAGCTTATATGGTTTAGGGTTGTAAATAAGCTCATGAGGGCAATCCAATCTCACCTTTGAGGAAGATTTTGTTAGAAACTGGATTACATGAGGCAAAGGTTGATGCGATCCATCAAAGGGAGCAAGTTGTCTCAAATGCTTGGAATGATCCTCTGCAAATTCGAAGTGGCCCAATGACAAGAGCACGAGCTAAAAGAATGAGGGAAGTCTTAAATGGACTTGTTCAAGAGACCTGGACTAAGCAAATAACAATTGGAGCAACAAAAGTCAAGCAAGATATGAACATTTCTCATGTGGAGTCCTCAATATCATATGGGTTGAAGATGGAGCTGCTGAGGCTAAATTAGGCCAAAACATTATAAATTGAAGTGCTTAAACCATGGACCATCCATTGGTGGGCTCATTTAGGCTAAATAATGCCATTTTGGGCTTAATAAGCTGATTTCTGGAACCCTAATGTATCTGGACGAATTTAGCTTATTTAAGGAGATTTAATTCCTTTTTAGTTTTTAAGAGAATTTCACTTTTATAATTCTGATTTCATAGGTCATTAATTAGGATACTTGCTATTAATTTCCCTAGTTTTCCTTTTCTATGAGCATTGAAGGCAGATTTGACTTGCACACTATATAATTGTACTCTGCCTCCCATTGTAACCAGATTTGAATGAATAAAAATCATATTTTCTGGAAATTCCAGACTTGAAAGGAGTACTCTCTAGGGTTCTTCATTGAACTTGTAGACTTATCAAGGCTTGATCAACCTTGTGGCGTCTTCCAACACTCGGGGTTCATGTCTCTTCGTATTTAGGGGTTCCAAGTGGATCGTTCAGACTTGATTTAGCTTTCTTGGGGGTGCGTATATTCCAGATCGGTTGTGGGTTCAAGGGGACTCAATTCCTTGCGGGTTCGCACCAAAGGTTGCTTGTATAATCAAAGATGAACTCATTCAACCTCAATAAGGAAAGAGAGAAGAACTAAAAATCTCTTATGGTGTTGCCATGCATTTTGGAGATCCTTATAAAGATCCTCAGTGGCACAATCAGATTTGCAATTTTGAGAGGCTAAATTCAAAGATTCCACCACAAAAGCAATTGAAAGATGAGGCAAAGATGGTGATGCGACAATTGAAGATTGAGTACAATTGAATTAAATGAAAAATGTGTGCCTTAGACAAGTTTAATATTTCAGCTATTGAGGAAATTAATGCAAACCTAGAAGCAAGGAATTTGGTCTTGATTGAATTGAAAGTCTATTTGGAGAGAGCTTAGGAATATGAAAGACCAAGCTAATAACAAACAAACAGAGGTAGAAGTTGAGATAGAAGGCTTCATTTTTCTTACACACAAACCTTATAAATTGAAGACATTAGCTAAGAAGCAGTGGAAAGCTTGCTCTAAAATTTTATGGCCCTTACAAAGAGTTGGAGGATCGTTGCTTATCAGCTAGAGCTGCCATCTACAACCAGAATACATCCAGTTTTTCATGTGTCAAAGTTAAGAAAATCATTATATTCCACCACTCCAACTCAAGACACCCTTATTTCATTGATTGAAGAAACCTGAACAAGTGAGAAAAGTTCGAAAGCTAATTAATGGTGGGCCCGAGGCCGATGGACCTAAGGTGCTGAAAATGTATGAGAAAAGGAATAAGAAGAGTAGCAGAAGAGAAGGGTCCAAGGCCGTTTTAATAGTGACGAGGTGTCTAGAAGGGCAAAAAAGGGAAAGGAAGCTTGTAACCAATTGGGTAACTGATGGGCCTGCTTGCAACATCAGTAATGTTTACGTGAGAAGAAATAAGGGGACCCAAAAGAAATGGGGAAAGGTCTATGAGAGGAGGAGGAGGAGGAGGAATAAAAATTTGGCCTAGGGGGTTGTAACAGGTGACGTGGCAGGGCAGCAATAAAATGATGATTGTCTAGCGTAACTAACTTTGTCAGGTAGTGTGTAGGGGGGTAGGAGCTGGTGTGTGTGTGAAGGTATATGGCAAACACAGTTACCCAAGGGGGGCTGTGGAAGAAGTGAGAGGAGATGGGAGAGAACCTGGTATTCAACTTTGTTAGGTAGTGTGTAAGGGGGGGTAGGAGCTTGTGTGTGTGAAGGTATATGGCCGAAACGGTTACCCGCGGGTGTGGAAGAAGTGAGAGGAGAATGCGAGAGTAGCTGGTCTCTTGAATACCAGGAGTTTGCTTGTTTTTGTTTCTTATAGGTTTCTAATAGACTCATGAGCTTGTAATAGCAAGTTCTTCTCAGCTGCCATTGGGAAGTTGCTTTCATTTCCCATATAAATAAATCTACCAGAGTTTCCATCAGTAACTTGGGTCATATAGGGTCTAAGCTGGAGATGAGAGAGTGCAGGTCGTTGGAGGGTTATATTTGTAGAATGAGGCATCATGGCACCTGGGGAGGGGGGGCAGAATTTGAGAATATTGTTCAGAGTCGCTGGCCTCCCTAACACCACTGTTTTTTCTTTTTGCCGTTCCTTTTCTTTCTATTTCTGCTATTCTCCTCACATTGTAACACAAGCTTGTTCTTTCCTCACTCCAATTCCCAATTAGGAGGGGGATTGACAACTTATATCCATACATAAATAATACCAGATTCAGCAGGTTCCATCAGGTATAAACTAATTTCCAACTCGATACCTAATTTAACTTTACTTCTTCAATAAGAAATTGCCTTGACTTCATCCTGCCCCTTGGTTAAACTTCCATCTTACAAATCATATGTTATCAATGTTGTAATCATAGGATTTCTCCAGTGCAGCAATGACTATGTAGCTTTCCAAATGACTGAACTTCCCTGTTTATTAAAATTATTGATATTTTTACTATGCCAAGGCCATGTTAAATGCTTATCAGGTGCATGTCCAGCTTGGAAGTTTCGTTTGTCCACCAAATTACATGTCACCAAGGAGTTATCATGTACATCATGAACTGCGAATTATATGTAAGTAAAACACAATAATAACAACTCTAATCTTCCAAGGTAGCAACAAACAAAGTAGAGCAACAATGACAACTAACACAGTTATTAAAGGCAAGTTTATTTTTTATTCATAAGATAAAATGTGACTAGATGAAATCATGCATAACAAATTTTTGAAAGCATAGTTTATCTCACCTTATTATCAAGTTCCTTGAGAGCATCAGGTTTGACTTTATCTCTTCCTTTTTGAAATAAATCATCCAGCGACTTGCATAGCATTGCATTTTTATTGACCTGAAATGATTTATTCAGTAAAACCAAGCTATACATGATGATACCAACCAACAGAATAGCCCTCTTATATCAACTCAACTAAATTTTCAATACAATTTCACAATAAAAATTATATAGGACATTAAATCAAGAGTGAATTACGTTAACCTCAAATGAACAAATCAAACATGTTTTACATTGACCCAATTTCATTTTTCCATCTAGCAAGAGATGGAATCGAGCAAATGATAGCCAATGCCGGCAGCAACAATGGTGAGTACAAGAGTGAAAATTGAGTTGATAATGAATAAGGGACAGACCAGTCTGCGGCGTTTTGCTTTGGGAGAGGTGAATTTCCTGACGGTCTTGACAAAAGCAATAACAAAAGTAAGGCCGGCATAAGCCAGAGGGATAGCAAGAATCCAAGGCAACGAGCTTGTACCAACTCTAGGTCCAGGAATGGCCTGAGTGACAGAGCCAGTGAACTCCACCAGGTCCAACGCCTTTTCCTGAATCCATGGCAGCTCCTCCTCCACTTCCACCTCAATTTCCTTACGTTCCGAAGCTACTTTATCATTTGGGTTATTTGATTTCTTGCCGTTGTGAACTGGGTTGGCATTGGAATTGTTCTTCGACGCCGCTGCTACATAGACTGAAGGAAACAAGAGTTGCTGTTGTATTGGAGAGTGAACAATAGAGAAGGGAAAAGCTGTCCGTTTTATGGAGTGAAAAGTTAACCCAGGATTCTCTAAGCGTGGGAGCAACTGAGAAGCCAGAGAACAAGAAGCAGAAGCAAGAGCCATTGGAAAAGAAAGGAACGGGACTCTGCGAACTTCCTCGCTTCCCAGAGGCAAGAGCTTGGCTTGGGGCTAGGTTTGCATCGGCGAGATTGTTTTCCCAAGCTTGATCTTGTTGCCGTTTGCGTTTCAAATTCTGCGGCTTGGTTTCCGTAAATGTATATTGGCTGAACTTAGATTTTTAATTATAAATATTTTATATAATTATTTTAATTTGTTTCCGTAAATGTATATTGGATGAACGTAAATTTTTAATTATAAATATTTTATATAATTATTTTAATTTGTTTCAATATATTATTCTAATTAAAAAATTAAAAAAATTTTATATATTTACTGTGATTTTATTTTTAGATTTTAATAAAATAAAAATTTAAAGATTAATTGAAATTAACCCTCTCAAATATTTAAATTTATTTATTTGGGTAATATTAATCACAAAGTCATTTTTATTAATATTTTTTTAACAGTTTGACAATACAAAACATTTTTTAAAAAGCATAATAATAATAATAATAATAAATGGTTTAGGAGAGTTTTTTCCTAAACATTATCGTTTGAAAATTACTGTGGATTTTTATTCTTATCTTAAAAATTTGTTTTCTTCAAGTGAAGTTTCATTGAAAAAAAATACGGTACGAGGGATGCAATTTATATTTAGTAAAATATTTAATAAATATTTTTATTAATATTATTATGTTAAAAAAGTTATTTGATTTTATTGTGGTTAATATTATTTAAATTGATAAATGATTTTAAATATTTATTATAATTAGTTTTAGGTCAAAATATTATTTTGGTTCTAAAAATATATTTAATATTTTATATTAGTCATAAATTTTTTTAGATAAATTCATAAATTTAAAAAACATTAATATGAGTGTACATAGGACTTGATTTTTCCCAAAAAAAATCAAAATTGGGTTGAGTTAGGAATCAAGTAGGGTCAAGTGCCATGCTAGCTATCCCAGCCAATTTGGCTTTGCCCAACCCACCCTCTATTATAAAAAATAAAAGAAAAAAACTAGTGATTAAATTGAAAATAAAATTCTTTTTAAGGCTATTTTATAATTTTACCCAAAAATATTTAAACATATTTTATAAATTATAAATAGTCAGGAAATCAAAACCTTTGCCAAGCTCTCATGGAGTATAATTATCACATTCAAATGAAAATAATAATAATTTTTTAATTTAAAAGCAAAAAAAATTAATTTAAGATAAATAAACGGCCTTTTAAAAAAAAAATAGCTAGGTAACTCACCTTTTATGAATGGGTTGGCTCTGGGCCCAAAAAAATCCAAAAAAGAAACTATCAAATTCTAAGTTATGGCATATTAAAGTTTTAGTTTTTATATCTATATTGTTTTTTTTATATGAACTAGGTTCTTACGGATGGTAATTCAAAACTTTCAAATGATTATTTGTATCTTTTAATTGGATCTCTTACAAAGATGAAGGATTAAAGGTTTAAAGAAGCATTAAATGAACTTGTTCAAAATTTTGGACTAAGTAGAGTTTTGTTAAATCTAATTCAAACATTAATTAAAACGTCCTCAACATTATTTGGATTAAAAATGAAACTACCTGGGCTAATTTAGGTTAGAATATTGTAAATTAAAATGTTTAGATCAAGGGTCTTATATAGATTAACTCATTTGAACCTAAATAATGATATTATAGGTTTAATATAATGTATTTAGGCAAAAATTAGAATTAAGTAGACAAATTATCTTTCCTCTTCTATTTTTAAAAAAAGATTTGATTTTGTATTCTAAATTTTTAGGTCATTCAATTAGGATCATGCAATTAGTTCCCTATTTTTTTCTCTAATAGATAGGTTTGGCTTACACTATAAATACATGTATTCTGCTTCTATTTGAATTATATTTGAAGTAATGGAATTATTTTGAGTGTTTCTCTAATTGTGAGAAGGTTATCCTTCCTTTACTCTTGTGAAATCTTTATCTCGTTAACCTATCATTGGCATAGTGATTCAAGTTTGCAAATGTCCCAATTTGTGCTTTGACCAAAATGCGTTGTTGTGTAAGTTAGTTCATCATGTTCGTGGTTGGATATATTGTCTAAGTAACAGGTTAACGTTCTTATAACGTTGATTGGTTATTTGCTTTCATCGGGTCTCGAACCTAATCTATCCTTCAACATATGGCGTGAAAATCGGGTCATCCCTTAATTTCATATTACTTCTTATTTTCTCTTCTGAATCCTTTTCTTTTTGGTTCATTTTTATTGCATAAATCTTAAAAAATATATCAAAATGAGTATAATATACCCAAAATGGCATACCAATACAGAGATATAAGCCTTTGAAATTTTAAATTTGTTTAAAAAAAAGGAAAAAACTTGAGGTTAGCCTAGCTAACTTAGACCAAGCTAGGCCTTGGGCTAGAAATTTTGAACCCAAGTGAAAATTAGGTTAGGTTTTGGATTAGATTGAAACTCAGCATGATTTAACTCGTATATATTCTTAGTTGTTATCTTTAGTAATTTAACTAATAAATATGGAAAGGAATTTAAATATATAACCAAAAAAATACTTCTCCATATATAATTTAATTTTTATTTAAGAGAACACGGAGAGATTGCCTTTACATTCAAAACAATCTTTTTTTAATAATAAGGGGAATGCAAAGGGACTTCCTTATCATTTCCCATAGCATTATTATTATTATTATTATTATTTAGGAAGTTGGGAACCAGGGGAGGAGGGAGGACGGCTAGTAAAGCGTGGGAGTGTTTTGAAAGTATAACATATGATGTAATATATATGCATATATACATTATATAATATAAATTATAATGCATATTATATGATATATTGATTTAAATTTTTTTATATATTATTGGATATTTATTGTTGGATTATTAACCATATTATTACTATATTATATTTATATAAAAAAATTCTTTAAAATAAATAATAAATTTTTAGATGTTTATATCTAAAATTCTCTGAAACAATTATTGTTGTTCCCATAGTGTCTAGATAATATGTTACATATATATATATACACATATATATTATTATATATATATTATATATAATAGATATGAAATATTATATTTTTTATATGTAATAAATATAATATTATTTAAATTTTGTGACAAAATATTAAAATATAATTAATAATAACACATTTATAAATTATGATTTTATAGATAAAGTCATATTTTTAATTACAATTTAATAAATATAATATATTAATAATAATAGCGAATAATTAAAATATTTATTATTAAATCATTAAGCATATTATTAATATATTATATTATATCTAAAAAATTCTTTAAAAAAATTATAATATGTTAGATTTTATATTTTTATATCTAAAATTCTTTAAAACCCATTTTTTTATTTTAAGGTTAAATATTTAATACAACACGAATATTTAATGCAAAAATCAATTTGGGGTTGATAAGGGTGGCTCGAAGTTAAGGAAGTTTATTCTTATTGTCCTTTCCTTAATGTGGAGTATTTAAAAAAAGTTTAGATATAAAAATATAAAATTTAAAAAGTTGGCATCTCATTATTTGTTTTTAAAAAATTGTTATATATAAATCTAATATATTAATAACATGCTTAATGATTTAGTAATAAATATCTAATAATTGAAAATATAACTTTATTTATAAAATTATAATTTATAACTTTATTATTATTAATTATGTTTTAATATTTTGTAATAAAATTTAAATAATATTATATTTACTATACATAAAAATATAATATTTCATATCTATTTTATATAATATATATTATAATTAATATATATATATATATATATATATATAGAGTGAGAGACCCAAACCCACCCACCCACCTAACGTCCCTACTGCCCCCCTCAAAAAAAAAAAAAAAGAACAAAATCTCAAATTCCCCCACCTTCCAAATTTAATACTATGAGAATCCTCTTATTATTTAAAAAAAAATGTTTTGAATGTAGAGGTATTTTCTCTGCATTCAATATTTTAAAAAATATATAAGTTTTTAAGAACGTCAAGACAATTCTTTCATATTTTCCTACAAAATTATATTATATATATATAGAAATAATTTTAGCAATTATACAATTAAGTTTTTTTATTTTTTTTAACTTAATATATTAGTCAAATTACAGTTAGCTTCTCTCCGCTAAATATAGTGGGGCAGGCGGCATTTTCTTTTTTTCTTTTTTTTGTTTAATATTAGTTGGCATTCATCTCTTGACACTATCTTTTTTATTTTCCCCCTCTGCTCGTAGCGATGCCCGATGGTGCTGTAAATGGGTGAGGTCCATCTCTAGTCATTCCCCTATCAATCACAAGACCAGCGTTTCTGATTTCAACGATAATTCTCCAAGGATAAGCTTCACTTTGTCGCCGAAATTCCACATTTCAGATGGAGAGGGTATCCATAGTTAAATGGGCAATTTTAAAGCCATTTGCGGAACACATGATTTTGAATGTATATCGCAAAGAGTGTGTTAAGATTTATAAACTCATAAGAAAACCCATTGCCAAAACTCAAAGCTTTGTTTTAACGATTAGTGGGTAATCGAAGGAACACGAAAATTTTGCATTGGCGATTTTATTTTTCTTGATTTTTACATCGATTTCGATTTTTGATTTGTCCATTTTGATGTTAGGTTAACTGATTCATGTTTTGATTACGTGCTTATATAATCACTGAGTTTATTGATTCATCTTCTAAAGAAACCAATGCAATCTAGGAAATGCCCAATTTCATTTTAGTAATCGAAATCTATAGATTAGAAACTCCAAAAATTGAATCGAAACCCAGGCTTACGCGTTAAGGAAGCAACTGAAATCCAGAAATTGCAATCGAATTGAAACACCTAACGGAAATTGTAGCCAGGTCTTCGGCAAGGCTCTAGCCATAGAGGTCAAGCGTAAATTCCAACATGAATTGACGACCTTTGGAGCAACATTCGGAACCCCAGAAACTGAAGTGAACCTTTAGTTCATAGATTCATAACCTTATGGAAATTCTAATGGGATTTGAAAAGAAACAGTAAATAAATCAACGATGGATTCCCGAAACCAGCATTTTTCAGGTTTTGATGGCAAACACCTCAATTAGCTTTAGATTTGTGGCTGAAGGAAAATTTACAGTACACAAAGAATTTGTCAAAAATTAAAAAATCTAAGTCTCCGTTCGTAGAAGTCATAGGGGGAAAGTGGGAACTTTTTTTTTTTTTTAAATTTGATTTGTCGTTATAATTGTTTTCTCCTTGCTGACTCCCTTCTCTTCTTCCCTTTTTAATTAAAAAAATTTTCTCTTTTGAATTTAAATTCAAATATTTAATTATTAATTAATTAATTCATTCATTTAGATTTTGGATTGAGTTACGAGTTAGCCCATCATGGAAGGTCTAAATTTCAATAATTTTTACTTGCACATGATGAGATAAACAACATAAATCTTTTATTTTTCTTGGTTTTTCATACCAAGTGCTTTGCTGTCATTGTTTGGGCATAATTTTTGAGAATTTTTACACTAAAAATTTTATTACAGGACCAATATAAGAGATGCATCCTTTAAATTCACAATTATACATTCATTTGTGCTTCTTTGATGTCCTAGATTCATCCATATACACTTTATTCTATACTCATGACAAATCTAATCTCTTTTGAGTTTTAAATTTTACTCAGATTGCCTTTTTATATATATAACATCTACACTTATGTTGTTGATAAAATAATTTCATAACGTATACTAAAGTAGCAAATACTGACTCATCTCTTTATGATATTGTCAAAGTCATAAGAGCATCTATAAAAGGATTTGTTCCTTAGTGGAACTCATGTAACAATGAAATAGGGACCTACTCACTTGTTTCCCACTCTTGATTCTCAAGCACATACAGTATGAATTGCATGCTACGATGTTTCTCTTATCCCATAAGAGCGTATGTCGATTTATTTATTCATTTATTAACACCGTATGAACTTTAATCTAGGTGCACTTAATGTCTAACCCAAATTCTATCATTTTGCTTGCCTTTCTCATTAAACTTAGAAGAGAATTTATATCTAGCTATAGGTATTATAGATGGTAGGAATATATAATTCAATCCATATATATTTATATGTTTAGATCTCATCTCAACCTTTCTTTCCTTTTAGTCCAGGCGATATATTTATACACTGTGTTGTTTTTTTGCCATATTGGCACTTCTGCTATCTTTGATGGTGAACACAAATGTTTTATTTTTACTTACTTCTCATAAGTGCCAAAAGCAGTTGCTTGTGTGAGAGAGCCAACCTTATTAACCTATACGACATATTATTATTGTATATATGTTTTCTATGATTATGGCAGTAATATATCTATTTAATCAACAATTAAGTTGTATATTCACTATATTCTACACTTACTAAGAAACTTCACATGTTCCACATACTAATCTCCAAGTATACGTATTTTCAGGGATCAACTAATGCCTTTTGCATAGAAATATGTTATAGAGTTACACTCTTTTGTGCATTATTCACATCCTTTGTCCATGTGTTTCAATCTTGTTATGATATTTAATGTCTTTTGGCATAGGCTATGGATCTTGATCAATCACAATTGATCAATGTTAGACTTTATGTCTTACTAATGATCCTTAACAATTTTGTGATCCTTTTAAGCCATATAATCTCTTACATTGTTGTAAAACATGCAATAAACTTTACTTTCGTTGTAAATATCTATGCGTGTTTAGATCTTTGCCTCATTCACATCAAAGTATCTTATCAAACACAATCATTTCTTTGTTACAGTGCACACTCTACATTGCCCTATAAGTATCTTATAATTCTCTCAAAATATTTTAATACTTTTAACTGGAATCGTATTGGTATTGATTTATAAGGTCAATTGCCAATAAAAATTTGACCTTATACATCATTGCACACACTATGCCAATAGTGTTAAAGCAAAGGACTTTATTCATAATTTTGTTTGAAATCAGTTTGAGGACACATCTCATTACTTCAACTATCAATTTTTACTATAGGAGTATAAATGGGTTTGCAATATATTGAATCACTTAAAGATTTCTCTAACTGTTTCTCTTGTGAAAGAGTAATATTCTTTGAGCAATTCCCTTGAATTTTAATCCTAAGGGTGTATTCTGCCTAACCTTTATCCTTCATCTTAAAAAAAAAAAAATCAAAGGATAACTATTCTTTAAGTGTACTAAAGAATCAAGACTCTTCCCAGACAATATAATATAATATTACAATACTCTCTTTAAATCACTTAACAAAAATATGGTAATATTCATCAATCATTAGAAAAATTTATAAACAATTGTTGCTCGATGAAATCTCAAGTTTCATATTTCCTAGATGATTGTTTAGTCCATAAATAGACTTTTAGAGATTACAAATTTTAAGCTCTATTCATTTCTTTATAGAATCTAATAATTGCTCCATATAAATTTTATCATCTAGTTCTTTGTCTAAAATGTAGTTTTCACATCTATTTGATGTAAATGCAAGTCTAAACTTGCATCTATAACTGGGAATAATTCAATTGAATTAAATTTTCAACAGGTGACAAAGATATCTTTACAATTTATACCTTCTTGTCATGTATACCCTTTAGTAACTAAGTGTGTCTCATATTGATTCATTTTCCTTTTCATTAACCTTGATAATCCACTTATCCTTATTTAGCTTTAGGCTAGATGAAATACCAACCAAGTCCTAGACATTGTTTATCCTCATTGAATCCATTTCTTCTTCTTCCATTGCTTTTATTCATTCTTCTTTAGTAGGATATGATAAAGCCTCTTTAACTTTGTCTAGCTTCATAACATCTCTTGAAGTAACTATGTGTGTTGTCCTTTCAATTTTAAATCAATGTTTAGGCACACTTTTTTTTTGTTACTTCTACATGGTAGAGTTGTTTGTACAACATCTTTGTCTTACCCTAAGCTTCCACTAGGATTGACAAATTTAGATATAACTTTGAGTATCTCATTATTTTAATTTTGTATCTCATAAAGAGACATATTTCTATCAATCTCTCTCCTAGTAACAAATTTACTCTTTGATAAATGTGGTATTTCTTAATTTAATTTCAGTTATACTTCAAACTTTGTTTTCACTAATGAAAACATAACCCTTTAATTATTTTAAGTATATGATACAGATACATTTCTAACCCATTTAGAATTAGTTCCTATGCTCATAGAAGTATTGTGGACTTATACAGTTGACCTTGTGGTCATAGAATGCTTAAATCCTAATTGATTATTTATCCACAATTCTACAAGGTTTAGAAGTAACTAAATTCAAAGGTTACTTGGCTAAATATAAAGGCATGTATTTAATAAAGCATTATTCCAAAAGAAAAAAAAATTGGTTAACTGTGCTTAAGCCATCATTAACTTAAACATATCAAGTAAAATTTATTTATTTCTTTATTTTAGCAATTTCAATTTGTCGTGAAGAACTAGGAATAATCAATTTTCTTAAGATTCCATACCCTTCATAGAGCTATTTTAATAGATATTTGCATTTTAAGTTACAAAATTAATATTCTCATCCATTTGATTCTCAACCATATCCATGTAATATCTAAAGCACTCTTGTATTTCTGACTTATGAGAGATTAAATAGATTTAACTTTGTTGTGAATAATCGTCAATAAATGTCAAGAAATATTAAGCTTTATATTTTACCCTTTTTCATTTTACCACATGTCTTATAATGAATTAATTGTAATGGATATTTAATTCTATTTTCATTATCCAAATGGTTTATAGATTGGTTTGTCTACTAGGCAACATCCATACACTAACATTTCTAAATTAGAAATATATTCTAGTTGCTCTTGCCTCTTTACTTCATAAGGTCTAGCCTAGTATGTTAAAGTATTCATATCTTTAACTAAATTGAAAGCTGAAAGTTTAAGATAAAAATCGTAGTTATAATTGTGACTAGCACAATAGAGCCATTTAAATGTCCCTTTTCAAATGTCAATGGAGTTGCCATAGAAATTGGCTCTAAATATTAATTCAAGAAGGGAAATTATTCAACTTAAGTTATGTTGGATCTTTAAATAATATTAAAATGTTATATAGGGTAAGGATCATTTTTCATGCAAAATGGATTTGCATGTTTCAATTTTTATAATTTTAAAATCTATATCAATCCCTACATAAAGTTATTTGTTTATGAAAAGTAGCCGACAATACTCTAATAATGAATTTCAATTTCTAATTACATGGCTTATGAGTATGTTCAATGCAATCATTAGCAAAATGGCTCATTCTTTTAATAGGCATATGCTTAACCTTGTTAAATTTCTTTTACCACTCTCATTTCTCTTCTTAAATTAATCTTAGGCTTCTAGAAAAATAGGCTAGATAATTTCTTCTCATCAAAGTGTTTTTCCACCTTGTTATCCTAAGGTCTTGAAATCCCATTAGTCTAAGTCACATAGACATGTTCAAATGATTTAACTAGTTTTAAGTGTTCATCCTCAAACTCTATATAACAAGTAGTACACGTGGATCAAATTCACTTTCATATGTTCTTAGTTAATAAAAAGAGGTCCTATGATAGCCTAAACTTATTGTTAATTTTTAAGGACATAACTATCTCACTTCAATTGCTTGAATATCAGTCTTTTTAGTCTAGTTGTAAAAATGCAACTAGAACTTGTCCTTATGGGCTATCATCATGGCTTGAGTAATCGTATAAGACCTTACTCATAATCATTGGCCATATTGCTTATTGTTCTATGAACAACATTTTCTATATCTTTCCTACACTAAGTTGTCATTTCCATGCATAGATTCCAATATGACATTGTTTGATACTTCCTTAATATCCTACTTTTTAAGGATATAGGAATTTATATGGTGTCAAATTTTATAATTATCACTATCTAATTTCTCACTTTCACTAATCATAAGCATGATGTTCTTTTATTGCCATAATCTTGATTAGATTTCTAGATAGACATAGCACAGTTTTTCTATATATACATAGTGTTTCATATATTTGTTCACAATAAATTTCAATTAGACTAATAGTGGCATTTTTTAGATACATGATCAAAAGTCTACATTTGTCTTACTTTCATCACATACACCTTAAGAATGTTACCATCTTTCTATCAAATTCATCTGCAAAGGATTGTTTGAATTTGTAGTTCTTTGATGAGTCTTAAGCTACCAATTGAAAAACTCACATTCAACAAGATATTTCCCATCTTGAAAAAATTTAAAAAATTTTAATTATTTAATTTAATTCTTAGATAAGACCAAGTCTCCTAATCTAAGAACTACTTAATTTAGGTATTCACTTTTATGTTCAATGTACACTTACATTGTATTAATATCAATATCACTTTTTCAAAGAGACATCAATTTAATGGCATTTTATTCTCTTATACACTTCCTCATTGGCTCATAATTATAGGCCAATTTTCAAATTTCAAGTGTCACTTGGACATATGTTGTAAACATATGTCACGCATTTGATTAATCTTTTAACGTATAGTTTTCATCATGTGCAATGTATTTAAATTTCTATTATATTTCTCATATTTAAAAATGATAAATTAGAGTAACTCATCAATAATTGTGGTAACATAGTGCTACTTAAGAGCACTATCTTTGTTGCACACTGATTAATTTTTTTTTTAATTTTCTTTTTGACATCCTAAATTTTTCTTAAATGTTGTATTCCATTAATTTTAATTAATAAATATCTTTCAACAAGTAATTGATCAAAACATGACCCATGTGAAGTGTATTAAATTTTCTTCTTTAATGTCAATTAACTAGTTTCCAAAGCATTCTCTGTGTATTTGAGTACTATTCAAACATGCCCAAATATAGGCAAAACATATACTAACATAGAGCATAATTTTAGGGATTTTTAGAAGCAAAAATCACCCAAAAATGATGCTCCATGTTACCCTCACTTTCTCCTAGAAGTTTCAGCCTTCAAAAATATTGAAAAATTAGAAAAATCCTACCCCACTCTCTTAAGGTGGAGAGTTGGGTCCACTCATTGCCTTTTGAAGCAGTTTCCAGCCATTAAATGACACCAATAAACTCCTCTTATCATTTCCTATCAATTAGAACCCTTGATTGGCTAATAGAAGGTAGAGGTGAATGACACTTGTTGGCCCCAATAGTGGGCATTATTCATCATCTTCAACCTCCAAACTTTTTTTTTCTCATCTCCTTAGTTTCTTATCCAAATTGAATGAAATTTATCTTGTTAGAAAGCTTGCAAAACCATCTTTTCAAATATATGAGGCTTGCACATAGTGGTAGCCTATGGAAACAACTTCATTCCTTTAAAGTTGGGTCCATGATCATGTTTTTTGCAAAATTCAGTTTCAAGAGGCCAACTTTGAATGGCTATAACTTCTGTGTTTTTCATCTAATTTGGATGGAATTCATGTCGTTGGAAGACTTATTGAACAAACTTTCCAACTATATATGTTTCTCATCAATTGGTGCACTATAGAGAGAATGGCAATGTCATACCATAAAATACATACATAGATTTTGTATTACAGCAAACTTATTGTATCAATTTTTTATCCTTAATACCTTTGACGGTAGAAAATACAGACATTAAAGACCCAACTTTTTCAAATAACTATAAATGCATACCTTCAACATATAAATCTCAAAATACATACTAAACAAGTTTGTTCAACATGTAACATCTTAAAAAGAATCATGGATTTTGGATCTTGAAGCATATACATCAATTGGCCATATATACACATTTTTACATAGGTTCTCATATTAGACAATAATTTCAAAAATTCATATCTTGAGCTAAGAAACTCCAATTCATGTATATTAGGATTCTATGAAAAGATCAGGACATGAACTACATACTGTAAAAATTTTAAGCCAAAACAAGTCATTTGGGCCACGAAAATCTAATGAAATAGTAACTATTACTATTCTTGGACATATATCAGAATTAGAACTTTGATCATACATATCTTTGGTTACGTAGCTCTGTTTTATGCAAACTTGGTGGCTATAGAAAGTTTATAATGCCAAATATATTCCTATAAAATTTCATGAGCATTGGAGTTCATTTGGCCCATCTAATGCATGCAAAACTAGATTTGACCATATGAATAGTGCTTAGTAAATTTTACAATTTTTGGTCAATTTTAAAAAATTATAATAAATTTTACAGAGCTCCAAAAATTATGTTCTTTACCTCTGTGAAAAGCTTTAAATGAGCTTTAAATGCTTATCAAATTTTATCCAAAAATTTGCTCATTTGGTTAAATTTTGGTTTAGGGGTAAACCAAGGTTCACAAGATGTGCAACTTGGGATCCAAATGATTCAAAATGGACCCCTTTAACTCATATGACCATTTAAACATGTTTCAATAATAAAAGGCAGCATATATAACTGATTTATCATATTCCAAACCTTATGCAACTTAAACTCACTCATCCACTTGTCAATATGCACACACAATTCATGGCTCACATATGGTCACATTGCATAATCTTGCATATTTACATTCAAAAATGACATTTACATAATAATCACTTTTACACTTGTGGGAATGTTTACATGACAAAAATA
The DNA here is from genome assembly GCA_026724425.1 of Erythrophleum ivorense. Classification (NCBI taxonomy): domain Eukaryota; kingdom Viridiplantae; phylum Streptophyta; class Magnoliopsida; order Fabales; family Fabaceae; genus Erythrophleum; species Erythrophleum ivorense. Next base: position 20,239,268 of record JAIUCV010000009.1, read on the forward strand.
TCATATGCAATCTCTCATATGCAATATATTACATAAAAACTTAAACAATTGTCAAAGTAATGCCATTCATGCTTGTTATCTTTTGCTCCTTGAGAATTTCTTAGACATGGTTAGAAGTAATATGGAAGAGAGTGAGATTCTATGAATCCTAATAACTCATTCACCCTTCAAGCACACTTACAAGGCATATTTTCATGTCAAAGAGAGTAAGTATGCATAATAAAGATCCAAATATCAATATAATCATATATATGTCATATGGATCCATCATGGTAAAAACAAGCTCTAGAGACTTTTGATTTAGCCTCACCTAATTATTTAAGACTCTTGATTAGCCTCACCCACTTTTAGGAACTTTTGACTTAACCTCACTCATTCTTGAGACTTTTGACCTTATCTCATCCATAGTTAGGGACTTTTAGCTTTATTTCACCCAAATCAAGGGACTTTTTGCATAATCCCACCATTAAAAGCCATTCCACATTTCAAATGCATTCAATGTCACATAATTATATAAAATCATCAAACCAATGGCACTAGGCATAATTCATAGTCCATACATATACAAGCAATCAATGACAATCAAATAATCAATATAAATATAAAAGAATGGATGAAGAGATACCTTTGTACAAAAAATCACTTAGTTCTCCTTGGATCCTTAGTTCTTCCTCTCGGCCTCACACACACACTTGGGAGAAACTTCACTTGTTTAGCCTAGACACATCAAACAAGATACAAATACATCAATGGAACCATTTTTAGATTCACATAAGCTTTACATAAGCTAACTCAAGCTAACTCTAACTTTAGGCTTCCATATTGTTCCATTTAGTGGCGTAATGAAGCAACTCATATAATTCATTACCTTGACTCCAATTTCTCATCCAATATAAGGCATATGACTCCATTTAAACTCATTAGAGTCATAACAAACTTAATTCAAAGAGCCTAACACCAAGTTACTTCTTTATGCATAATAGAACCCTAAAGTTTCACCTTTCAGAATAAGATTTCTAAATTCAAATCAATGGTTTCTTTGGTGTTTAAAATTTATATCTAAACCATTTCTAACCTTAGAATAAAAAAAACTCTCCTTAGGTGTTCCATATGGTTCTTGGCCAAGACGTGTAATGTTTGATTTTTCATAAAACACCGAAATGAGTTAGTTCCCAAAGCAAGTCCCCTGAGATGAGTTATTTAAGACCAATAAAAATTAGAATAAAATTCTAAATAATGGAAAATGAGGAATTGACCTTTGAGTTGTCCAGAAACTGGGGTCACAGTGATTCAAAAAATTTACCAAAAGGCCAATGGTATTTTCGTAAATAAGTAAAATTTTGGAAAAATATATAGGAAGGTTTTTTAAATGAAAGTTTTAAGTTCTTCGAGGTTCTCAGAGGCCTTGAAAACCATGGGAAGCCCCGAGACAGTTAAAACCTCTCCGGTGTAGGTTTTCCAACGTCAGTTGACCTTGACTTTGACTGGTTTGTTTAGGAAAGTTTTAGCTTCACTAGGCATTTTATAAAATTGGGAATCTAAATTTTATAATGAAAAAGACGGTTCTAAAAAAGGAGTTAAAACAAAAATTCCATGACAAAAGGATGAAATGGGAATTTTCAGAATTCTTTTGTTCTTGAAGCTTCTTAAACTCACGCCCTCTCTTGCTCTCATTTTCCACCGTCTTTCTTTTGCCTAGAATAGAGAGGAGAACCAGTTTTTTTAGGTGCACAAGAAGAAGCAATCTTGAAGGGAGAAAAAGCTAAGAAAAGGTAAGAAATTTCATGAAAAATCTAGCTTTCTCCTTAGCAAGTTACTTCTCCTCCTTCTCCTCCTTATTTTTATGAGTTTGATGGTGTTTTTAAATTTGTTTTGAGGGCAGAACAGAGGTAAATTTTTTGGATTTGATGAGGGGAGGCTAACCAAGTAAAGAACAAACCAAGGAAAATAAGAATCTAAGGTATTTTTGCTACTTCTTAAGTTTAAGTCTCCTTGCTCCTCTTCTTTTCACTTCCTCACATGTAAGACTAGCCATGAGGGATTAAATTTCTGGCCAAACCAAGAATGAATCATATGAATTAGGGTGTGAGAATTTAGAATATGCAAAGAAAATCAAGTAAAAGCCATTGATTTTCAAGTTAGAAAAGTGTAGGATTCTTGAAGAGTTTGTAAAATCTGTTTTGATTCATGAATTTTTTAGGCTATGTGAGTGTTTATTTGAGCTTCTAAGACCTCTAAGAAGCCTCCCAAGTGTGTCTCCCATCAAGGAAAAATCAAGAAGCCTATGAACCCTTCCTCCCCCTTATATTTTGGCCTAGGCTAGTTAAATAGGTTAGGGATAGTTTTAATTTGTTATAAGTCTATTTTTGAGTCATATATGATGAGTGAAGATGAGGGGAAGTCTTAGAAAAAAATTTAGAAATCATAGAAAGTGATATGACCTTATATATTCCATAATGTGACCTAAGAAAGCAACATGTAGTTAGGCTCTTTACTTTAATTGTGTAATGACTCCAAGAGGCTTAAAAGGAGTCAAGAATCATGTATAAAAGGAAAGAATGAAGTCTAGAATTTATTTGATGGATGTTGCTTCATTAGATGCAATTAGGAACCATAATTAAACCATAAGACAAAATTAGAGTTCTAAATAGATAGATAGCTTTGAGAATGGTTCCAAGAGTCTAATGGGTTCCTATCTTGCATATTTAGGCCAAGGAAAACAAGCCCCACCTAGTTGTAAGTGTGTGGCTATGGGAGGAGATCCAAATTCAAGAGAAAAAGTATGTGATTTCACCAAAGGTAGCTCTTTCTCTTTTCTCCCATGCATGAATAAATGTCTACATTGTTTGTGAATGTATGTATTGTATTTTAAGCTATGAATTGTGTTTTAGTATGATGCCTATGTTTCATGGAACCATAGTATTACATTATGTGTTCAAATGATGCCTAGAATGTTTGCATTGGGTTGTTTGAATGTGAAGAGGCCAAGAACCTTTTATCTTCAGTAAAGATGAGCCAAGAGCCCTTAGAAGTGGTTGAGACCAAGAGAAAGTTTTCAAAGAACAAGGCTTAGTTCAAGGTCTTTGAGAAAAAGGGTGAGGCAAGTCCAAGAACCTTGAAGAAAGTGGGTGAGGTTAATCCGGTCATTTGGCAAACCTAAGTTTGTTATGTGTACTTTGTGTAAATACCAAGAATGCATCTTTAACCATTTCAAATGTTAGTATGCCATGCATGCATTTTAAGGCTTGTATTACATTATTTATGCATGATTGAATGGGAGATGAGCTATTAGGATTCTTTGAATCTCACTCCCTCCTCTCTAATATCTTAATATACTAGGTGAAGTCAATGAACAAGGAAATGGAAGTCACCAAGGTGGAAGATAAAGCTTTGAAATTGCTTGATTTTGCGTATGTTGTAACCAAAGAAATGACAAATGATGTAAACTTTTGATAGAATGGATGTACAATGAATGGAACATGTGTAAATATTCCAATAGATGATATATGTATGACAATTAATGATAAATGAGTAGTGTTGCAATTTTTGAGCATTGAATGCCTATTTCAAGTGCATGTTTCTTAGCATATAGCTTGGGGATGGAAAATGAAATTCTGTGTTTTGGACATTTACACCTTTAAGACAAGTTTAGAGAGTTTTTTTGGGCCATTTCCACTTGCTCAAGTGGCCACAAGAATCTTAGGAGCCATTTTGCCAGTCTTTGAACCATTAAAAAGCATTAAAATGACCTAAATGGCACCCTATGGCACATTCTGACCAAATGAAGGAATTTGTAACACCATATATTTCTAGCATGCTTCCGATCATTTCTAAGTCTCACATGATCAATTGAACAAAAGGGAATGGAAAATGACATTAAAATAATGCCTTATTTCGCGTTACGTCGCGTATAAAAATTCCATTTGGTGTCACACGGACCATATGAGCTTATACAACATGTTCTCATATTTAATTACATACATACAACTCATTTGCATAACCAAAGTTGGCCCACAACTCATGGAACTCAAAGGGGACCATCAAATTCACACTCTTATTTTCGGCCAGAATTTCAGTTTTTCTGTCACAACTTCGGAAATTCATAACTAAATCCACAAAATTCGAAATCCAACAAAATTTACCATTCCAGAAAGCTCTGGATATCTACCCCATCATAAAAATAGTTTCAACTCATGAAACATTAAGGGGAGAGTATTTGACATCCTAAAAGCCACTGGGGTTGCTGCTGTCTGGGCCACTGGTTCAGTTTACTGATAGGAAGTTTCAAAATTTGTAACTAATTCTATAAAAATTGAAATCATTCATTCTTGGCCATTCTGGAAAGCTACACATGTCTAATTTATTCTAAAAATATGCCCAGGCCATGAAACATAACACAGAAAACGTTTGACATGCGAAAAGGGGTTAAGGTTCGGACAGCTACTGGTACTGATGCAAGTGTCTGCTATGAACTTCGAAAATGTCCAATTAATTCCACAAAAATCCAATCCATGCAAATAATACCAATTTGGAAATATATGAACGTTAAATTTATGGTAAAAATAGACTCAGACCAGAGAAAGCACGCTTAGCTACCCAAATTCAATGGAACAGTGACTCAGGTCGTGCTGAGCTACTGCTATTGTCCCAGAAATTCAAAAATTCATATCTCTCAGCTCAGATCTCCAAATGAGGTGCTTCTAGTTGCTACAAGTCACTGTGAATGCCTAGTTTCTAGCTATAAAATTTTGTAGCCATTGGACCATGTTTACCTCTTGGATGACATAATTTCAAAACTGACCAAATGAACAGTACCCGTGCAAATCCGAAATTCTGATACCAACTTTGAAAAATCATAGAAAATTCCACAGACCTCCAAATGACCTGATCTTTGGCTTCTCAAAAAGCTCTAGGCAAGATCTACTTGCATGCAAAATTTCAAGTCAAGAAGAGGACATTTGGTCAAATTTTGCCATAGCTCAAGCTTATGGCAATTTTGGTCCCAACAAGAGGCAACTTTGGTTCAAATGAGCCATCCATGGTTCCACACACATTTGAGCAACTTAGAAAGCATAAATATAGCATAAATAAGTCCCTCATAAGGTCTGAACTCTCATGCAACTCAAATTCACCATGCCACTTCCATAAATATACATACACAAATGGGCTCCCAAGTGGTCAAAATACATAATTCTACTCATTAGACTCTATTCTTGATACATACACTAACTTTACATAGTTTTACACTTGTTCAAAGTGTCATGGCTCAAAAATAACATTTACATATCTACTTTTATATTCTAGTCATCATAGTATATCAAAATATAAAGGTTTGCCAAGAGATGAAGATTTAAGCTCATTGGCTTCCATCCTTTGGTTCTTGAACTCCACCTAGATCATATGAGATGAGAGAAAGGAGGGGGTGAGATTCATTGAATCTCAATAGCTCATACACCTATTCAATCACATTTTCAAGGCATATAACATGTCAAGGGTACAAGTATGCAACTACTCAATCGATGAAGCATTCAATTTCCACATTTTTATGTCATAAACACATGTTAAGAATAAGAATGAGCTCTAGGGACTTTTGGGTTGGCCTCACCCCATTTCTAGGACTTTTGGATTGCCTCACTCTTGGTTCTTGGGACTTTTGACTTAGCCTCACCCATCCAAGAGACTTTTGGCCTTGTCTCACCCATGCCATGAGACTTTTGACATCTCCTCACCCACATTAAGGGACTTTTGGCACTACCTCACCCTTATGAGCCATTTCCATCATTCAAAGACATTCAAGAAAGCATATTGGTACCAAAATAGCAACTTAGCATCAAGTGGCATGTCTCAAACATATAAACATACACACAAGCACACAATGACACCATATGCCACAAGAAAATGCAATAAGAAAAGGTGGAGAGCTACCTTGGTGCAAATTCAAGCTTTACTTTACTTGTTTCTTCTCCTTTTCGGTTCCACAAACACAAGAAGGGGGGGTTGGATTTCTTTGGCCTATTCACAATAAACAACACTAAATTATACTCTTGGAACAAATTATGACATCCAACTCACTCTTAAGACTACACTTTGGTCTATTTGTCACAATATGGTTTCATTAAGGACCTAATGAAGCAACTACCATAATTAACATTCTTGGTTCCATTCTCTTACCATATTTAGACCTCTTGACCTCATTTAAGGTCCTTGAAGCCATCACACACTCACTTTCACAAACCTAGGTCCATGTTGCTTCATAAGGTTACATTATGGAAGCCATTGCCTCATCTCCCAACCTAAGGCTTCTAAATTTTTTCCAAGGGTTTCTCCTATCTTCTTTTATCATATAAAGTCCCAAATTAAGCTTGGAACCATTTAAAATACTCCCTAGCTATCTCTAAGGGTCTTGACCTAGTTATGCTTCCATTAAAAACCCATGGAGTTTGGGATTTTTCCTTAATGGATGGGGCACTTGGGAGGCTCCCTAGGAGTCTTAGAAACTCAAACAAACACTCACATATGATGGAGAAGTCTTGAATCAACCCAGATTTTAACTTATGTTCAAGCACCCTACACTTTTCCAACTTGAGTTTTACTAGTTTTTCATGCATTTCTTTGGTATAATCCATCTTCCCATGCCTTAGTTTCATGGATTCTTTTGGATTATAAAACAGAAACTCTTCCCTCTTCATGGTTCTGGTTGAGACATCCTACCATGGAAGAGGAGAAGGAGAAAAAGAAGCAACAAAGGGAGAGAAACTACCTTGCAATCAAGCTTCCTTCAAGAGCTCTTCCTCTTCCCTCTTTCTCCTCCTTAAATTTCGAATTTCCCTCCTCTGATCTGGACCCAAATCAGCACCAAAAAATACATTAAAACCATGGAAAGATGAAGCAAGAAGGGGAGGATGAAGTTTCAAGAGGAAAGAGCATGAAAACCTTACACTTTCTCACCTTTTCTTTGGCTTTTCTTCCTCCAAAATTTCCTCCCTTTGTGAGCCTAAGACAGCAGCTCCATTTCTGAGTTTTGGGCAGAAGAAAGTTGGTTTAGAGAGGGGGGAGCTGAACGTGGCTTAAAAAGGGAGTTTGGAAGCTTCTTTTGTGCACTTTGTTTCCATTTTTGCCCTTCCATAATGGCATTTCCGGTTTGGCTTCGTTTTAGCTCCTTTTTGAGAACCGTCTTCTCCATCATAAAATTAAGATTCCCAATTTAATAAAATGCCTTTGGAATCACTCAAATCGGAGCTAAAACCTTCCCGAACGAATCGGTCAAAATTTAGGTCAACCGACGTCGGAAAGAGTACACCGAAGGGGCTTTACTAGTCCTGGGGCTTCCCATGGTTTTTGGGGCCTCTGAGAACCCTAGACAACTCAAAATTTCCATTTAAAAAGCCCCTCCTAGGTGTTTTTCTAAATTGCACTTATTTACGAAAATGCCACTGGCCTTTCGACAAATTTTTCGAATCACTCCGACCCTAGTTTTTGGGCAAATCAAGGCTCAAATCCTCGTTTTCTATTATTTAAAATTTTATTCAAATTTTATTTGGCCTTGAATCACTCATCTCAGGGGACTTGCTTTTCAAACTGGCATGTTCCAGCGATTGTACGACGTATCGGGCGTTATAGAATTTCTTCATAAAATTTGGCAGATATGTAGAGCTCATTGAGAGCTTTTTGGAAGCTAAAGTGCAAAAAAATGGAACTCTACAAAATTAGCTATGAATTTTCAAAGTTGGGATTTTCAATTGGTTTTAGTATGTGCACTGTTTATGTAGTCAGATTTGTGTTCTATGTCATCCGATGGGGCAAATGGTCTCCAATGCTTGTGAAATTTTACAGTCATAAACTAGAGTTATAAGATTTTTGTGGCCACTGAGATCACCTCATTTGGAGGTATAAGCAAAGAGTTATGCATTTTTGAAATTTGCTGTCGAGTAGCAATAGTGCTCCCTGAGTCCAGTTACTATTTTATAGATTTCTAATGGCTAAAAGTATCTGTTTCATTCTAGAATTATTTTTAGCATAAATTTAACATCTATAGCTTTCCAGAATCACCAAATGTGTATGATTTCAATTTTTATATAATTAGTTATGAATTTTGCAACTTATATTAGTAATCTGAAATAGTGGCCCAGGTAACAGAGATCTCAGTGGCTTTTTAGATGTCAAACATTTTTCCCTTAATGTTTCAAGAGCTAAAATTATTTTTACCATAGGGTAGACATCTAGAGATTTTTGGAATGGTAAAGTTTGTTGGATTTCAATTTTTGTAAATTTAGTTATGAATTTTCGAAATTGTGATAGAAAAACTGAAAATCTGACCAAGGCTAATTCGTGGGAAATTAGTGTGTTTCATCCACTTGTATGAGTTCCAAGCCACTTTCTTAAATGATTTTGAATTGTATTAGTGTAATAAATATGAGAATGAGTTTAATGAGTTCTCTTGGTCCATGGAATGCCGGATGAAAAATTTATCCGCTCACGTAATGTATGAAAATATAATATTTTAACGTCTTTTTTCTTGAAAACTCATATGCTTCATGGAATAGAACCTAGAAATAGTATGAAATGAGTTATAGTATGATGGTGTTACAACATGCTCAAAGAGAAGCACTTATAGGGTTTTTTGTTTCTTTCATGGGAAATTGGCATCTAAATAAGATCTTTAGCCTCTTCTTAGCTCAATTATACTCTTACATAGCTTAAAATATCATTCTAAGATCTCATACTTCCTAAGTTGCAATTAAACCCTAGGTTCCCATTTATGCATTCCATAGCTTCTTAATTTATTCTAATGGTAAAATCTTAATTGTCTCATATTCCAAAACCTTAGTTCCTAGCATGATTTCATCAAAATTCAACTCTTTCATAATCTCCATATTCCAAAACCTTAGTTCAAGCATGATTTCATCAAATATCAGACTCCTTTCATACTTCTCCTAGGCTAGTCGAACCTATGAAGTGATGGAGAGAACAAAGAAGAGCCATTTTTCTTATACTAAAACATATACCAAATGAAAAGACTTCTAATGGTGATTATTTTGGTAATATTTAGGTTCCTTGTTAAAAGCTCTTTTCTCCATGAGTTTAGACCCAAACCCTATCTTTTTAAAAGCCAACACCATGAAGAAAGAGATGAGAAAGAATGGAAACTAAGCAATAAAGACATCATAGGCAAATTCCTTGAATTTCCTAACTTTAGGTGGCTTTAATCTCTTAGTTTTTGGTGTCTCTTGGGATGTCCTCTTGGTCTAATTTGGTGTTGCATATTTTTGGCCAAAGTGAGGGGAAGGAGATGGGGGTGGCCTTTTTAGAAGGAGAAGCTAAGGTTTCTTAAATGAAAATTTTCTAATTTTGCCCCTATTCTTTAATTTTGCAGTTTAAGCTCATTTCAATCCCCTTTTGAGAACTGTCTTTTCTATTATAAAATTTTAGTCCTCTAATTCATTAAAAGCCTTTAGTTTCAAATTAATTGGGTTTAAAATCTTACCGAACTATTCAATAAAAATTTTAATCAACTAACGATTTAAATTGTATACTGGAAGAGTTTTAACCATTTTGATGATTCTTTATACTTTTTTAGGCCTATGAAAACTCTAGTAAACTCAATTTTATCATTTAAAATTTTTCTTCTTTAAGTTTTAAAAAGTTACCTGGAACTATAATTTTGCCATTACGTTTATCCTTCAATTCGTTCAGTTATTTTTGGCTCTAATTTTGGGTTATTCTTAACTTCATAACCACTACGTTAGATATTTTAATTAACATCCTATTCTTAATTAATCTTAATTTGCTTTGCTTTAGGTGCTCTTGTATCATTTATTAGTTTCTATTTAGTTTTTGAAAAAACTAGTTATTACAAGCAACCCTTGAAGCATGGCTGTTCAATCATGATTTTATCGAATATTGGGATTGCAATTTCTCTTAATGGTTTGTTTAATTTCTTTCAAATTTCTACCACACTTTCCTCTCATATATGCTTCTTATGGTGTAAATTTTATGGCCTAAAAATGTTTTCATCGAAATTCACCATTAATGATCTTTAAAGATCTAATATGGGGAATTCATGTTTTTCATGGGAAATATTCATATAAACCAGGCAAGCAATCATGAAATTGATAACTAAATCAAGGGAAACGAAGAAAATGAGCCAACCAACCTTGTTATCATTGAAGGAAAATTTACAATATATATAGAATAAGAAAACTCATTTGTATTGTACAACAGATCTCTGTTTCTCTATCCCATGCAGTTTAGGCTAACATCACGGGATGGAATGCCTGGCCTCTATTCCATAGTAAGAACACCAAAGCTTGAGGATGATAGAATTTGTCAAAGATTCAAAAATTTTTGAGTCTATGTTCTTGGAAGTCTTGAAAGTGAAAGAGAGGAATTTTTTTAAAAAAAAATTTGATTTGTTGTTATAGCTGTCTTTCTCTTCTATTAAACTCCCTTCTCATCCTTCTTTTTCTAATTAAAAAAACTTTCCTTTTGAATTTAAATTTAACATATTTAATTATTAATTAATTAATTAAACCAACTAATTAATTAGCCCATTTGGATTTTGGATTAGGTTACAAATCAGCGTCATCATGGAGTGGCCTAAACTTTAACAGTGACTAAACATGATTTAGAGATCATTAATTTGAAGATCTGTTCCCAATGTTCATACTAAAGTTTCAATCTTTTGCGCATGATTTGTCTTTTTTTTTTTCCATTAACTTTGTTTCCAAATATAGAGCGATTAAATGGTTATAGAGAGAAAGAAGAGGGAGAAAATGATAAGTTAGATGAGAGAGAAAATAAGGAAGTAGGAGAAGGAAGATGATGATGATGTGAGTGAAATGTCCAACTAAAACAAAAGATGCAAACTAGGATAAAACAATGTTCAATTATCATGCCGTATCATATTTGACGAAGAGATGTTAATAATGTTAGTATGTAGGATTTATTTGGAAGCTTTTTTTTTTTACTTACCGAATTTTATTTAGGGAAAAACCAATTTTAAAAATCAATATCAAATATCAAGCTATAGTTTTAGGATGAGAATAAGGTTTTCACATTAATTTGAATTATTTTTTTTATATTTAATTAAAATGTAATAAATAAAACTATATATATATATAATATTTTAAACAAAATAAATATATAATATATAAAGTTAAAATAAAATACATTAAAATAAGTAAAGGTAAAAAGATAAGAAGAGATGAGAATGAAAACCAAAAAAGAAAAAAAAAAGAAAAAGAAAAGTAAAGGTAAAAAGGTAACAAGGAATATGGTAATTCTTTTGAGTAAGGATTATTCCTTGTTTTTTACAATTTTTTTTGGCTTCTCCCTGTTCTTTAAAAAGAAGTGTTCAATTTCTTGCTTTTCACATTATGTAGACAAACTGCTTCTACTATAATTAAAAAGTAGTTTATTATGTTTAAGAAGTTAACAAACACAATAAGATCTTGAAAAGCAAGGATACCAATTCAGAAGCTAAATGAAACAAACATTATTCTTATCCTTTAGGTGGATAGGCTTGAAGGTGTAGGACAATTTAAGCTAATTACTCTTTGTAGTTTCACTTATAAAATCATCTCTAAAATTTTGGAAAATAGAATGAAAGGTCTTTTGTAGGCTCTATTACCTCAAATCAAAGAGCCTTTGTCCTTGGTAAAGTGATACAAGACAACATAATAATTGCATATGAGGCTTTTCAATATTTGAGGCACAAGAAATGAGGGGAAAGTATGAATTTGCTTTAAAGATGGATATAAATAAAGCTTATGATAGATTCAAGTGGGATTTTTTAAAGGTTCTTTTTTGAAGCTAGACTTTTATGAAGAATAGGTCAAGTGGATAAGGGGATGTGTTTCCTCAATGAAGTTTAACCTCCAATTGTCTTGTAGAAAGTTAGTTAAGTTGAGCTTGAAAAAGGTATTAGACAAGGAGACTCACTTTCTCCTTATCTATTATTATTTATCATTGCAGCTGATGTATTGTCTTTTATGACTCTCCATCATGTTGAAACGAGTAATCTTAAAGGTTTAAAGTTAGCTACAAGTTGTTCATTGCTCTCTCATTGCTCTTTTCTTTCTTTTAGGTAGATGATAAATTGTTTCTCATGAATGCTAAGAAATGATAAATTGTCTTATGTTGGCTTAGATGTAAAAAACTTACTGTGATGCTTCAAGATAGTTAGTCGCTCTTGACAAGTCTGGATCTTCTTCTTTAATAATTCACCAATGGAGGCAAAGGAAGAAGTTAGTAATATTTTGGGGATTAAGAGCACCAATGATCTTGGTAAATACTTAGGCCATCCCCTTTCTTGGTGGGGGAAGGGGGGAGATCTTAAATAGAAGCTCTAGCTTTTATAAAGTATTAGAATGGGCATAAGATGCAAGGTTGGAAGGGACGTTATTATCTTATGCAAGGAGAGAAGTTTTAATTAAAGCAGTGGTCAATGTTATACTTATTTTTTCCAATATCTTGTTTTAAGTTTCCCAGAAGACCTTTGTGGAGTTTGGCAAAATTATATCAAACTTTTAGTGGGGTTCAAAGAAACAATTGGGGGGGCGGAATTCACTGGAGATTATGGAGCTCTCTTACAAAGGCCAAAAAAGAAGGAGGATATGATGATGCAAGACCCACTAGGAACATGCCCTAGAGAACCTTCAACATTCGAGACTTTGCCCGGGACCGGCTAGAAACAAGATTGTTGGTCAAAGGAAAGACCCTAAGAGAACTTGTCTCTTAGAACCCTAGCCTCAAGACGCCCACAAAGGAAGACCAATCCTTTGATAAGTCACGTGTACTCTCAGAGAACACAAAGAAGCAAAAGCCTCTCAAAATATTGAATAATACTCAAGTTCATTCATTCATTCATGATTCTAAATAGAGTACAATAGGCGAGCCTTTTATAGGCAAAGTTCTAAAAGACTTAAAATCCTACTAAAACTAAACTCTTTAAAATCTAATTAGAAATATTTTAAACAATGCCTAAAATCAAGGAATAAGATTAAGATATTAATTTTAACTTAAATCTCCTAGATAAGCCTCTTGACCAAGTCCAAAAAATAATATAAAATAAAAAAATAAAATTCAAAAAGAGTTCTAGTCAAAACTAGAGTCCTAGTCAAAACTAATTAATATTAATGGGGCTGGACATCTTGTATTTGAAATACTATTCACGTCCTCTAGCTTCAATGGGCTTTTTAAGTATCAACTTGGGGTTGAATAAGCATGACTAAGGCTCTATTTGCTTCCTCAATGCATGCACTAACATTATGGGCTTCTAATTTAGCAAATTGAAGCCCAATTGCTCTTTGTAGACGCTTAACTCTTCATCTTGTCAATTGGGCTTTTAACATGTTGGATATTAACTTTAGTTACTCCATGGACCTTCTTAGGACATTGGCCTTCCACTTGGACTTCCACTTTTGCATATTTAAAGAGATGTTGATCAAATATGGATCTTGGGCTCTAAACTTGGGGCTGACGTGCGTCCAACATAGATATTATTTTGAGCTCTTTGAGATTTTTGGACATATACTAGCACAATTTGGGCCTTTTGAGCTCTATGAAGTTCTTGATGGATGAGGGTTTCTCGAATTTTTTGTGCTCCAATGGGTATTGCCTACTGATATTGTATCATTCCCTCCCTCTTTGAAAAGATTCGTCCTCGAATCTTCGCCATCAGGTGGTTTCATAGGAAGCAAATCTAGGCAATCACAACTCTTTTCAATGCTAGAGTTGAAGATAAGGGTCCATTGGATAGCTTCTTTGAAAACAAATCTTCACATACTTGCAAGAAGTTAGAACCAACAATAGATAAAGATAGGTTAAGATTGTTCAGTAGATAAACAAATATCCTTACACACAGCTCTCAACCTCTCTTTTTTCATCAAACATGCTCATACTCATGCTTTTTCTCACTTTTCTCACAACTCTCTAGCTCTTTCTTTTCACTCACATTCTTTTCTTTTTCAAACTCGTCTTTTCTCTCTCTCTAACTCATGTTCTCTCTCTTTTTCTTTTACTTTCTCTAACTCATGTTCTCTCTCTTTTTCTTTCATTTTGTATGCTTGTGCTATTCTCACTTGATCCTCATAAACATCTATAGGATCAAGAGGTACTAATACATGATATTTTTCATTGAATATAAATGAATAGCAATAGCAATATTTAGGCTTGATGCTTAAGATATTTAGCTTTTCTCGTATGTTTCCATGGTTTTACCAAGCATAATATGTCCATCAAACCATAGGAGCTACGTCACATAACACTTTATCATGATATTTACCAATTGAGAAAGAAATCAAAACTTGCTTATTAACCTTAAATTCAACACTACCCTTCAACAAGGTAATAGGGGCCTAGGATGCTTTATAGTAGCCAAGTTTAATTTCTCAACAAGTAAGGTACTAGCAACATTTACATAGCTATTATTATCAATAGCCATGCTGCAGACTTTTCTCTTTGATCACGGCATCTAGTATGGAAATCAGGGGATGCCTTTTTCCTTATCTTGTCATGTAGAGTTGGTATTAGATTGGAATGCATCCAACCATGCACAAGTTTCGCTTGAATTGCTCTTTGTTAACCTCTTCAAGGAATTTGTATTCATTGAGACATCTTGTCACCTGAAAAGTTAGTCAAAAGAAAGAAAAAAAAAAGGAAATAGGACCTCACACACTCTTCTTACGTGTTTACACTCAAAAGATTATAAAGTTCACTCGTGTTTAACTCTCTTTTTGGCTTTTTCTTAATGTTAATTGCACTCTTGCCTCTTACCACTCAACAATTTGCTTCTTACAAGTGTTCTAAGCAAGTCACAAGCAAATCAAAAGAAAAGATCAGAGTAAGTGGCAATCAAAAAACTAAAATTCTAAAATGCAAATTCCCAAAGAATCAAACAAAGGAGAAAAAGAGGTGTATAACAAAAAAGGTAAAGAGTGGGGGGAGAGGAGGTTGGGATGGCTTGGAAGGAAGGAGAAGAAAAGGAGAAAATCTGAAAATAAAAAACTTTAAAAATAGGAAACTACTTGGGAACTTAGGAAACCAACTTTAAGAAAATCTAAAAATTAGAAGAAACTAAGTGCAATTAGGAAATTGAGTCCAATTAGGAAATTAATTCCAACTAGGAAACTAACTCTAATTAGGAAATTGTCTCCAATTAGGAAACTAACTCCACAACTTGCAACTTTTTTTTTCACTTTTTTTTTTTTCGAATTTGTTTTTTTTTTTTCACTTTTTTTTTTCGAATTTGTCTTTTTTTTCACTTTTTTTTTTATGCGAATTTCTCTCTTTTTTTTCGAAATTTCTCTTTTTTTTTCACTTTTTTTTTTCGAATTTCTCCTTTTTTTTCTCTTTTTTTTTCACTTTTTTTTTGAATTTTTTTTTGGAGTATCGCACTCTCCCTTTTTTTTTTTGAATGAGTATAGAGGCACACAACAATGGAAGAAGGAAGAAGATAGAAGACAAAGATGAAGATGAGAAGATAACACAAATGGAAGGAGAGAAGGTTATGAAGAACAACGATAAGAAAAACACAAAAATTATACCTTGTACTAGCGAACCAAAGCTCTGATACCAATGATGCAAGACCCACTAGGAACATGCCCTAGAGAACCTTCCAACAATTCCGAAACTATGCCCGGGGACCGGCTAGAAA
Source organism: Erythrophleum ivorense (assembly GCA_026724425.1). Taxonomy (NCBI): domain Eukaryota; kingdom Viridiplantae; phylum Streptophyta; class Magnoliopsida; order Fabales; family Fabaceae; genus Erythrophleum; species Erythrophleum ivorense. Next base: position 20,254,923 of record JAIUCV010000009.1, read on the forward strand.
CAAGATTGTTGGTCAAAGGAAAGACCCTAAGAGAACTTGTCTCTTAGAACCCTAGCCTCAAGACGCCACAAAGGAAGACCAATCCTTTGATAAGTCACGTGAACTCTCAGAGAACACAAAGAAACAAAAGCCTCATAAAGTATTGAATAATACTCAAATTTATTCATTCATTCATGATTCAAAATAGAGTACAATAGGGAGCCTTTTATAGGCAAAGTTTTTAAAAGACTT